>OY039077.1:10090000-15090000 GCA_955850985.1 Elophila nymphaeata | reverse complement strand
TGATACCTATGTCGATTTTGTATTAAAAAGTCGCGAACACCATCTTGGATCTAGAAATAGATGTCACATTCGGAATCGGGACCCCCGAAAACCACGAAAATGATACCTATATTGACAAATTATCAAAAAGTCACGTCCGCCATTTTGGATCTCGAAGTAGATGTCTTATTCGTAATCCGGACCCCCAAAAACCACGAAAACCATACCCATATTTACATTATATTAAAAAGTTGTGTCCGCCATCTTGGATCTCAAAATAGATGTTGTATTTGGAATCTGGGCCGCCGAAAACCACGAAAATGATACCCATATTGATATTTTATTAAAAAGTTGTGTCCGCCATCTTGGATCTCAAAATGGATGTTGAATTCGGAATCGGGACCTCCGAGAACCACGAAAATGATACCCATATTGATATTATATCAAAAAGTCACGTCCGCCATCTTGGATATCAAAAAAGATGTTGTATTCGTAATCAGGACCCCCGAAAACCACGAAAATGATACCCATATTGATATTATATCAAAAAGTCGCGTCCGCCATGTCGAACTTCCATACAAACTTTCATCCCCTATTTCAACCCATTCAACCTTTTATTCGCGATAAAAAGTAGCCTATGTCCCACCCCGAGATCTATATTTGTACCAAATTTCATCAAAATCGGTTCAGTGCTTTAGACGTGAAAGCTTTTTATAATATTAGTAGGGATAATTATTTCTACGCTCACACCAATTATCTAGCCCAAATTAGGTATCATTAAGAACTTGTGTTATTATTTACTTTGAATTCCTTTGCTTCGCTCTTGAATCAAAGTAGCGCCCTCGCCGTAAAAGTAGATTGTATGATAAGGGAGCAAAATAGCTCCCATAACATACAATCTACTATTTAAAACCGGTCTAGGCGTAGAAACATACATAAAAAAGAAGATTAAGGCGACTTGAAAACCTCCTCCTTTTCTTAAGGCGGTTAAAAATGTCCATACGTTAAGTCAAAACAATCTAATCATCAAAAAAATTTTTTTTATGTCCTTAGTATTTTTTATAGAACAATTAATATGATTAAATTATTGCATTCGACTAAATTATAAACAACTAAAATAGGTAAAATAATTTCTGTAACTGGCAGCACTCAGTATTTAAAAAATACAAAATAAAATATTTGGTTTTTATTGCTTAAAAAGTGAAAATACAATAAAATATTAAAAACTTACGTGTGAAAAGTAATGTTCTCACTCTTTTTATTTTTTTCAGTTCCATTATTACACCATATAATAGCACAAATCGTTATTTTTTAATAATTTGTTGGAGATGCGTACGGAGTGCGTTGACCTCGAGGACTACGCATAGAGTTTCCGTATGGTGCCAAATAGGGCCTAATATTGGTTGCACCAAATTGAGTGCCCGGATACGGTATCTGTATGTTCTTAATCTAAGATGCCGGGCAACTGTTCCGGAACATTTGGTTCACATTACTGTTTCGGAACACTGAGTCGGTTCCTTAAAGAGCGACACACGTCTATAACAGACTTGTACTGTACTGTGGCCACCGGCATCTGTTGTTTTTGTGTTTATTTTATTATTTTAAAGATTTCTATAATGGAAATAAATACAGGTTCTGAAGGTAATTATAGGAAATTAAAAGAAGATGTAGAAGCTATAGTGCTTTTAATCGATAAATATGTTAAAGTGCAACTAATTAAAAATACTTCATTTGCCGGATTTCTACATTCAATTGATCCTGTATCTCACAGGTGCGTTATACTTCTATTCAAAATAATAAAGAAAATTAAACTTGGCTTTTAAAATGCCATCACATCATATTGTATACCTATCTATCTTTTAATTTTATGTTTAATGAACTATAAAGTAGGTATTAAAGTAGGTAATAAAGTTAATATTTATATTAACTTTATTACCTAACTAAAGAATTTTAGTCTTTATTAAGTTTCTACTTAACTAAATTGTTAAAGTTGTTATCATCACCGCATTGTAATGTTTTCAAGTAATCTGTTGTTGATGTTGATAGTGGTACAATGAGCTTAAATATTTAAATAGATAACATTTAATATCCATCGTACACACTGTTTTTTAACTCAAATAAAGAGAAAAATATCATTTGCTAATAACTGTCCTGTTTGTATTATGAATATTTTTAGGAACTAATAAGATTTTTTGTTAATGTCTTAAGTAATTTTAAGAAGAGTAATATTTGTAATATGAGTAATCAGAACGAGTCAAGACTATGGTGGCTGTTTACCACCAGGCACACCGTATACTTGTCTGCCAACCAATGGACTTAAAAAAATAAACTATTACAAAAATTGTTATAATTATTGTAGGAATTATAGTCAATCTGATGTTTAAATATTGTTAATACAACAAATAACCCAAAGGTAGTGTCATCTTACCAATATATGTAAATTAATATATTTATCATTATGACTTATTCTTTTTGTATTAAAATGTGAATGTAGGCTATTGAGTGACAAACAGATAATCTTGACCAGACATCAAAATACAATCTAAAAATTACAGACCACAAGTTATTGAAGTATTTTTATATAAAACAAAGAAATGAGTTCTCTGAAAGTGTTACTTTCTATTACAACTATTAGACATTACAGACTGTTTATTTACTTGTTATATTAACAACTGTGTAGGTTTTAGGGCCTCTTTATTTAGTCGTGCACTACATACACTATGCAGCGCTGCAGCCGCGCTGCTTAGTGTATCCATATAAAAAAAACAAGTGTGCAGTGAAATATGTCTGAAGTAAAACTTCTATAATAATATACAAAATGTGAGTCTCTCTCTTTCTATATCTCTCTCAACTTCGGCAAGCCACACCCTCTCAACTTCCGTAATTCTCTCGTCAGCTTACTCCCCACGTCAAGTTTGCGTAAAGAAGTTTTATGTCAATAAGAACATGTGACTGCAGTGTAGCATGGCAGCAGCTCTGCTACCGCACGGCACTAAGCAACTAAATTGAAGGCACCTTTAGCTGTACAGTCAGCATTAAGTCTTCCTTCAAGCTTTCCTTGAAACTACTAACATCTAAACTGAAAAATAATATAGGATCATCTTAAGTTTCATATTTAAGTGTTACAACTATTAATTTGAATACTTTAGTTTAGCTGATTTAACCTTTACCTACTTCAGTTCCACAGACTTCTATCATGCTGATTAATTATATGGCATTCAGCCATTTTTACCCAGTTTTATTTTGTTCATTGCTTTCATTTTGTTGAATGTTACTTTACATAGTAGGTATACCTTACAGGTAGCATATACCTATTTTAAATTATATATGAAATTTTATCCCAATTATCTGAAATATTAGTAAAAAAAAATCGTAGGATTATATTTATTGGACACCGTATTTCACAGCAAAGGAGGCCCTGCCAGAAAAACAGCGCTCCTACGGCACTAAGTCGTAGGAGCAGATGCTGTGCCAGGAACCTTTAGTGAATGTTATGTGTATTAGTTAAGTTGTAGGTATATTGTCATGTTAGTAGATATATTGTTATTTTATTTTTCTGTTCTTTTGTCCTGGCGTGGTCAATAAATGTTTTTCTTTCTTTCTATAAATATAAGTAAATTCTTTGAAAAACTGTGGTCTATTGAAATTTTACTAATAACCAATAACCACAGCTGGGCATTAACTCGTTAATCCGTTAATCTTTAATTCACGAAGTTAACATTTCTATTAACGGATTAACTTTTAAGTTTACTTTAAAAAATGTTTACGGACTCGTTAACTTCTGTTAAATTATTTTAAGTCCGTTAATCGTTAATCCAGTATCTACTATTTACCAAAAATATATCGCAGACACCGCGCCGTGTCGCGAAAAACGTGTTCTGACAAGTATACGTTCGGGCGGGCTTACGGCAAACTTACAACAGCAGTCGAGTGGATGCAGTTAAAAAATGCATGGAAAAAAAGGTAGAGGAGGCGTTACGCAAAGAAGCTTCAGAAATTTCAAAGGACAGGGACAGTTACAGTGACGGAGGCAGCAATGGCTAGACACGAAATCCCAAGACATTTAAATGATGCGGCAGATATTTATAAATCTGTTTTATTAAATATATTACTGCTATACCCTCGAGCGCTGCAGTTGAACGTCTGTTTTCCACCGGCAAAGATATTTTAACGCCGAAACAAGCCTCACTCTCAGACGAGAACTTCAACATGCTAATGTTCATGAAGGGGAATATTCACATTGTGCCAGCTGATTAAATTACACACTTTTATTTTTTATATATTTATACACTGTCTTTTTTTGAACTAACCTATTAACTTCCAGAACAACAAAACAACAGTTTTTGTAAGCAGATCACTAACGCAACGATATAAAAAATGCAATTTTTATCACGTGTTAACTGATTAACGATTAACGTTAACTTGCGTTAAATCTTCCGAAATGTAACGTTTAACGAAGTTAACTATTTGATTAACGGTGCCCAGCTATGCCAATAACCCTATTGATTGTCATGGAACTCCATGACATTTAACAGTGTTTTATGACTATGTCTATCTATAAGTTGTAGGTGCGTTTCCAGGACTGTACAATTTTTTGATCTGTTGTTCCATACACTTGTCTAAATTACTAAACCAATTATTTTCACATTTCAGTATCATTATATCAATACCACAAGACCAGTCTTATCAAACAATATTGTTGCCAGGCCATGCAATATTAGACCTAACTGAAATGGAACCGTTCACAAATGTTAAACCACCAAGAAGAAAAACTTATATTTTAAATACACAGCCAGACAGAAAGGAAAAAGTCATACACTGGCTAAAACAAAATTTACTGCCTGTTACAGAAGATGGAGATAATATTATTGTTGGCAATGCAAGTATATTACCACCATATACTGTTATGGATATATACACAAATAATCCTATGGTAGCGTTTCATGTAAGAAATATTTTAGAGAAAATGCCAGAAGACTCTTAGAAATTGTGGTAATTGAGAAAGTGATTTTATTATCAATATGATTTGGAATATTGTGTTTTTGTATGATAATTACAATATACTTGTTTGGAGATGAAAACCAATCTGTTTGAATTAGTCTGTTCTTGTATCACATTGTAATTTATTAGTATTTAAATTATTTTCAGAAATTAATAGTATTACCAGCTTAATGTCCTTTCCAAAGAGCGGGGAGGCGTTTCACCCATGTTCTTAAGCGGCGATTCACACACGGCACCACGCCTCGTCGCACAGTGGGACGGATTTCGGATTTGCGGACATAGGACTTTTTTGTTACATATAATTATTTTCTTTATGCGAATCGATATCCCTAATTAAGGCGATCAGATGTTATTATGGCAATTTTATTGTAAATATTATAAAATACGAGAAAAATCGAATATTTAAAAAAAAATCTATTGGACGATATCTAACATGCTCTTTAAGTACCAAGTCTTAGCAGATCTCAGCTTGATATTTTGTATAGTTAATCTATGGGTGTTTATATTATACATATAGCGCCACCAACAAGGTTGTAGGTAAAAAAAGCTCCTTGAGCGCCACATACATAGCATTGTCCCCTTCATTGTCCCGGAGTGCCCCTTTCTCCAGATATATGAAGCTTAACTTAGGTACTTCAAATTTTTCTTAGGGATTATTTGAAGCCTACTAAACTCCAAATAGTTATAAAAAACGGAATAACATGTCTATTATGACTTGTATATTATCTTTATTAATTATCAACCAGATCATTACACCAGGTGACGTCATATATAACATAATTAATGATTGTATTGTTTCAGCTTAAGTACCTATTAACAATTGAATTATTCTGTGTCGCTAGTATCGCTTATATTGCTTGTATCACTTATATTGCTTGTATCTATCATAGATTTATAATTACTGACGTTTATAGATCGGCAATGAATCGACTAGGGTGAGACCAAAAAAATACCAATGTGTGAGTAATATGCATGTTTGCGTGAAAAATGGTTCTGCAGTCTGACAGTTGCTGTCTTTTCTACATGACTGACAGGCCGACCTAGGCCGCCTGCGTGTACCTATGTGAAATGGTCACGTTTATTTATCTCGCTCTAATATAGGTACGCGTTAGTGTGATCTTTCTTTTACATTGCCGATCTATAGTTTTATATATCTATATCTTTATATAGATATATTTGGAATGATTTTGGTATCAATATTTTTAAGTATTTTTACCACGGTGATTGACTGTGAAATGAAGTAGGGTAGGTATTTATTTTGACGAGGGGCCGTCTTACGCCGAGAGGGGGCGCAAACCGCGCGGTGACGCAGATCTGCAACTCCGCCACCGCGCGCGGAATCTGCCGCTCCGCCCACCGCGGCGGCGGGCGGGGCGCGGTGTAGTATAAAAATCGCCTTTGTAATAAGTAACATGTTTTGTGAGACACCATTTTTAACTGAATCTACCATAGATTATCCTTAATTGATTATCCTTTAAATATGTATATTTTCTTCCCATGAGGCTGACATAGTCACCTATAGTGTGGTACTAAAGATAAAATAATATATATAAATTTTCACTTGACAGTGTGGCTAAACGCGTCATAATAATCGCGAAGCCATTAATTAAGAATAGAATAGAAGCGCGAGGAGAATCAAGTTGAAACATTCTTATTTACCCATCCTAGTAGGTACTAACCGCGCAGTTAACTTAGTAGATGGGAAGCTACTACAAAGTAAATTTGGAAGCTACTAAGGGGCGGCGGCGTCCGCGGTTGTCGAATTTCGTATGCGTATAAAAACATCCTCTCCGGGCATGCTGCCAAGGCGCACTACGACAGTGACCGCGGGATAGCGAACTTTCGCCGTCCGTTATAAATACCGGACAACAGACCGCTGGTCTTGGATTAGCCCTCAGGGCCAGCAGAGCCTTAATGTGTTCGATTAAGGCTCTGCTGGCCCTGAAAAGGGACTTTACAGTAGGGTACCTTGGATTGGGCAGAAAAGGGCGTCTGGCCCTGAAAAGGCTGTGTTCCGATGTCAGCCGTCTAGTTAAGTCTGAGTCAGCCTAACACTTCGACCAGACGTGGTCCAGTGTAGGTACACTATCGGGGAGTTCTTCGGAACATAGCACCCCATTGTATAAATATACCTAAGTACCTTGTCATAAAATAAAGTTATAAATACAATTAAAATAATCTATTATAAGGAGGTCTACTTGATTGCAATTTTATTTTCTTAACGTGGGTAGGTGCATAATACAACGTAATCTTATCAATAGTCAATATGATAAGATTCAGACTATACTCTACGTTTGTATAATTTTTCCTGTGCTTACTTTAGTTCATCACAGAGACAAACCGAATTAAAATCCGTTTAATATTAAAAGAGATATGCGAGAGAAAACATTCGCGTGGAAATAATTCCGCACCGTATCGCGTTCAATTTGCATCAAACCAGGGATGTAACGGAGGTAGTTTTATCGGAACCGAAGTCGGAGTTTTTAATCCCTGGACGATTATTAATATCCAGACACAATTGATTTTAATTGTGTTCTCGCGCTCCTGAGCGCGAACGGGGCTTAACGAGTTAAATTTGATTTATCGGAATCGGAGTCGGAGGCAGGGTCAGAAGTGGTGGCATGAGAAAGAATTTATATTTACAGACAAATAAAACATTCTTAAATCAATTTTTTTTAAATTATAAAATAAAACACAATCAATGAAAAAAAACCTTTCATAACAGTCGACACAGGCCGCCGTCGCCGCTATGTTATGCTTCGACCTCCGATTAAAACCTCCGATTTAAAAGTGTCAGAGCCGAAGTCGGAACCGAAGGTGTAATAATAATCGGAAGTTCCGACTTAATCGAACCGGAGTCGAAGCTCCGTAACATCCCTGCATCAAACCACAGATTTTTTTCGCACGATTTTTTTACTGCATGTCCTATAAGATCCCATGTGTCACAGAATTTTGCGAGAAAAAAATCGCTGTGCGGACAGGGGACAGGGCCTTAGTCTTATTTTGTTTCCACTATCATAATGTAGGTAGATTGCGGCTGCGCCAGATGAAAACCTAGCAAGTGCTCAAACCAAAATTTTACAGGAGAGCGCGAAAACGTAAATCAACTAGCCGTTAAAGAATTTTTACATAAACTATTTAAAAACGCATTTATTATATAAAATAAATATAAGCGATCATTATGTATTAAAAGTATTATAATATTTGTGTATATTGCATAATTTAAACCCCTTACTAACTCATTAAAACAATCGACAATCGGTTCGCCCTTGTAGAAACCAGTAATTAACCTAGTATGAGCACTTTCTATGTTTGAATGTGGTTTACTGAATATTATAGATAGTAGATATAATGAAAAACGTAATGAAAAACAGCCACTGGTTAGCAATCAACAAAGTGCTCGTAGTACGTTTTACAAGAAATATACTTTATAAATACATATTCATCTTTTAGTGACTTGAAACTAAGACTATATTACAAATTTAATTATTGATTCGTGTTTTGATGTCTTATTTAAAAAAAAAACTTGATACGATACGATACTGGATCGATCCAAAGATCCAAAGCATTGCATCTAATCTGTTGGATCGATACTTGGATCGATACAGTGCATTACGATCCAGAATATCGATACAAAGCACCTGGATCGAACATCCCTACGCCAGCGCACTCAAGTGACTGATCGTGTCGTGACATGCTGCCCCCGCCGCGCGTGATTCCCTCCATTTATTATGTTTGTTGACCACTTCATAAACCTAGCAAGACGCATCGACCATTAAAAAACCTAGTAAGTCTCAGAGACTTGCTAGGTTTAATAATGGTCAAAGCGACATACTAGGTTTGTAATTGGTTCTGGAATGATACACAGTGCACTTACTAGGTTTTGAACTTTTAAAACTCTGGTTATTTGTAAGATTTTCGCGCGGGTGTTTTTTTTAATTTGTAGGGACTTATTAGTTTATAACGATTCTGCAATAAAAACATTTTTGACAAAAATGTCCCTTGCTAGGTTTTCATCTGGCGCAGCCGATTGCGCCTTTGGATTTCAAGGTCTAGACACTGGTCTAGACATTTTTATTGTTGTTTTCGGAGTTTCTCCCGAGTTCTTGTTGCAAGAACACGTGTTGAGAGACTCCATTTAAACTCAATCTAGTAGGTACCTATAGGTACATTTTCACTTGATATTGGCGCAATGCATAATCTTTGTGTCGCGATCGCCATCCATTTAAAAGAAGAAGATTATTGTTGTCGATCTATTTTATTAATCCATAATCAAATAATAAATACATATAGCCTTATACATACAGCGTTAAGTTAAGAACCACTATTCAGTGTGTGTACCTACGTTGCTACAAAGTGTTGCTATTTTCCTTTGTGTCTACGGAATTAAAGTTTATTGAACGCGGTTAGTCGAGACACCGAGACGTTTGTTACGTAGGTGGTTATATTTAGTGTTCAGTTGTCAACGAAATGATATAATGGCACTATAGAGATAATATTAGCGTGACGGTAAGTTAACCACAGCGTATCAACATTCGCTGATAAGAAGACAAGGGAATCAAACGCATGTCTTCATTAACTATCTGTCTTAGAGTATTTATTATTCTACCGTATGTAATAGAACATTGCTTGCTCTAAAATGTCAATTAAGACTAGTAGAAAAGTACAGTACTTCGCGGGACTATCTGGTGAGTTGGCGGGAAATTTAATATTTATTGTTCAGATTTTCAAAACTTTCCAAAATCAATGTTGTTTATACTATTTTTTATTTTAGCGGCTCTGTCTTTTACGTTCACCGGTGCAACTTTATCTTGGCCGTCCCCAGCGATACCGAAGTTCGAGAATGGCGATGCAAATTTACAAATTACAGACGTAAGTAATTTATAAATATGTGCAGTGCCAATGCCCAGCTATTTACCTTATTACCACTTTATTGTAATGTAGTGTATAGAAACATAATTATGTCCTTATGCTGCTGTAATAAATAATATACGGTTTTTTATGGGATTTGTATAACATTTCTATATCTATATAAATGGATCCCTGTTTCCCTTGGACCCCTTGGTCAAGCCATAACTTCAGAACCACTTTACCTATTTCAATAATTTTTTTAAAGTTTTCTTATATCTACTCAACTTGTTACGAATGTTGTTACGAAAGGTTCTTACGGAAAGAAACATTAAGGAAATTACGCATAAAATTGGTTAGTTAGAAAATTTATTGCAATTCTATTCTATTCTTAATTAATGGCGTCGCGTCGCATTAAGCGTACGCATTTTGCCAATGTCAAGTGAAAATGTAACTAGAGTAGAATCATTGGTCTGAGAACTAAACAAAAATTGTACGGTTGATTTAGGTTAAAAATGGAGTCGCTCAACACACTCGGGAGAAACTCCTTATTGAAATTATTACAAAACGAAAATAACTATTTGACAAGTGACACAAACAACTGTTGCTATGCAACGAGAACGCATAAGTACAATTTCTCATCACAAATGTAAGGCCATGTTTGGGATTATGAGCGTGCTTATAAATGACCCACTTATTATGCATTTTTATTTTTGTTTTTGTAAATTATCCACTACATCGTGTGGCAGGTCAGCTAGTTTCATATAAAATCGACTTGGTAATATGAGATAAAAAAATCGTAGCCCAGTATAGATATAGAGAATAGATCCCTTATCAAAGTCAATGACCCTGCAATGACCGGACAATACGATGCGGCACACGCTCGTGTAGCATACGCCAGGTAGCACACTTCCGCAGCATTGCCTACGGAAACCGCTACAAGAGTTTCGCTATCATCATCATCATCAGCTCATATAATGTCCCCACCGAGGGGCTCGAGCCTACGCCACATTAGGGGCGATTAGGCCTTAGTCAACCACGCTGGCCAAGTGCGGGTTGGTAGACTTCACACACAACCTAAGAATTTCTTCATAGGTGTATGCAGGTTTCCTCACGATGTTTTCTTTCACCGTAAAAGCGTCGATTAAACGTACATATGCATTCAAAATTTGAAAACACATTGGTACGTGGCGGGGATCGAACCAGTGTCTCTACATTTCAGAAGCGAAATACATATGCATTTTGTGCTTATTCCACATCCACTGCGAAACTCCGATGGAATACGAAATTAGGGAAGAAGAGATAGAATCATAGTACCTATTTATAGTCAAAATATATGCGTTAGAACCTAAGTTAGAACAGCTGGCGAAACTCACAGAACACAGAAAGCGAAAAGTAGGTACCTACACAAAGGAGTCTTGGGTCCGATTTTAAAGAAAACTAAAACTGCAACATTGGATTTTTCAAAAATGAACAATTAGGTAATTAGTTAAGGTATAATTTTTAAAATTAATAATTTTACGTGGGCTCGTTTTGTAAACCAGGAACAGATATCATGGGTGGTGTCTCTGTTGTCGGCGGGCGCTCTGCTCGGGTGCTTCATCGGTCAGATCTTGAGCGAGCGCGTCGGTCGCCGCCGCACCTTCCTCCTCTCAGCGGCTCCAGGTCTCTTAGGTGCGGTACGTTACGCTGACAATGCGTTTTTTATTATTACCTAAGACCAATTTAGTACATAGCAACCTGTTTTACTTAGGTCTTTTAAATTGGAGGTAAGTCTCAGTGCCCCCGTCGGCATCTTGCACTCTATATAGGCTTCTGTTCTGCCTTTGGGTAAATCAGGCCCTGCAGCTAACAGTAATAGAGAGTAAATTAATTTTCTTCTAGACATATCTAATACTTAATGCGCTGATCAATTTTATCTTGGTATTCCGTGGCACACAACGATTTTTCCAACCATTTCGTTTTAGTCTGTATCAAGGAGCTTATATGGGCTGTACCGAATCTGTAGAGATTGCTTACAGAGTCAATATATGCGGCTGTATCGAGTACTCCCGAGTCACTCGATTCGCTCGTCTCGTCACTCTAGCCTCAAACCGCTGAACCCACCGCAGCGCAGCAAATAAAACGAAATGATACCGCAGCGAAAACGAGCTAGACAAGAAGCGATTCTCGGTAAATAATCTGTACAGATTCTGCAGAGAAATGAAAACCCGCAAGGAGTCGAAGTTTTGAAAATTAAAAAGCCATCAAAAGAGTAGGTCCCGTAAGGAGTAGTGCCTATGTAAGAAATAAATATCTTATCCAAGCTCAACAATCTGTAGCTAGAAGTGCCTTTATGATTATATTTTATGTTCCTTTAACGTACTTATGTTTTCTTTTGGTTGGTATCTGATTCGCCCTTCTTTTTGCAGTGTATAATACTCTTCACAAAATTACCACTTCTGATGTGTCTTGCTCGATTTATGATTGGTTTAACGACTGGTTCTGTGGCAGTGGTAAGTGTAGCTGTAGTTTAAAACTTTTTAGTATAAAGGTGCCGATAGACTTGAGCATTTACTTGTAACAGAAGGAGCATTTGCCGTTTTCAATATTTTAACGACCATTGTAACGAATCTTCTAGTAATCGATCGTCAAAAAATGTTAGATTTGACGGTCATTTGTGCTGCATCTACACACATTAGAAAGAATAATTGCATCCACCTCCACGCACGCAAGGATAGCGAGTACCGATTTACGCGCGTCTAAATATTTTTAATAGGCACTAGAAAAAATAAAGTGCAAATTTCAAAGATATGATGAAACAATGTTTACCAACATAAGCACCAAGTCACACCAAGCACTGACAAATTTCGACAGCGAAAGCAGTACCTCTGTGGCGTAGTGGTTAACGCAGCCGCCCGGATTGCGGAAGATGCTGGGTTTGATTCCCGCCTGAGGCAGGTCGAATTTTTTTCAGTGTATTATAGTTGCGTGAAGAGGTCAATTTATACGGGAAACTTGATTTGCGCTTCTTTCCGCTAGGGGCGCTATTCACGTTCCCTATATACAAATTGAGCTGTTAACGCAACTACAATAGTTACGTATTTTATACTAAAAAACTTACACTACAGTTTACCACCAGTTTACAGTTTACCACATACCTAAATTACGAATTTTTCCGATAGATTTTAAATATTAACTCTGTTCTTACTTTTATAAAAACAACAACTACCTACTTACGTAGTAACATTAAACACCCTAAATGGACATTTTCTGTACCTACCTACAATTATCACATTCGATTTTACACAAATAAGCTAAATGGTTACAAATTATTATCTTCTCATCCATTAGAACTTTATGACTACTTACACGAATAAGTGGCATAAATTTACTATTTACTTGATGATAAATGATTGTGACCTCGTGCGGTCTTCAGATAATAATTTTCACTACATATGATTTTAGGTGACAATGATATACATAACAGAGATCTCAGATAAAGAGATTAGAGGTGCTCTGGGCATGACTGTGCAAGTAATGAACAACTCTGGAAGTCTTCTCATATATGGCATCGGTCCGTTCGTGTCCTACGCTGTACTCAACTCTATGATAGTCACCGTCCCAATAATGTATGCATTGTGCTGTACCTGGTTGCCAGAGTCTCCGTATTATCATTTGAAGGACGGAAGGATGGAAGAGGCAAAGAAAGAGTTCATGTTCTTAAAAGGATGCAAAGATGAAAAGGTACCTTATAGTTCTTTTTAATTATCATCTTTAGACCATCATGGCGACGAACTGCAGATCTATCAGTTTCCATTGAAGACGAGTGTAATTTATGTTTGCTTTTCAAATAAAAATCAGCTATGACGTTAGATAAATTGCCTACGTGTTTTAGCGTAACTTCGTTCATCACGTTAACTGCACTTCAACTTATCTGTTATCTACTTTTCGGTCTTGCAGACTCAAAATAGTAGGTACATTACTTAATTTATAGAGCGGTAAAACAAAGAATTTCTGAGACCGCAGGTATTTGAAAGATAAATATGCGATCTGAGGCTTTCTATTTTACCGCCCAAGGTAAACAAAATTTTATTTAAAATAGCACAATTCGGTGTTTTAAAATTATTTTTTAATTATTCCTCTTCGAAAAGGATCGAATATGAGTGTTTACTCATATCCAGCAGCGCGCGCGCCCCGTCTACTTACGACTTCTAACCTCTTTTATTTGTTCTGTGGGGGAGACAATCAGCCAAAGTTGGACCGGCTTATTAAGTGGATCAATTCCAAAAATTATTAGTTTTGGCACCCAACTAAAATATGGTTTTAATTCTAAGTATCCAAAACGATGCATAAATTGATATTACTTTCGAAATTTTCAAATCAATATCTACTTCACAGTGGGTCGACGAACAACTGGGTATAATAAGAGTGCACGTAAAAGAAAGCATGGAGAACAAAACGACGGCGAAGGAATTGTTTACCAACATCAAGTATAGGAAGTCGTTATATATCGTTGCTGGTAAGTTTACGATGACGCATAGTTCCAAGATCACATGTCAGCTTACCGCAAACTGACAAATTTTTTCAACAGTCAGTCTGAACTCTTATGCGTCTCCCACACGTGCATGCTTGACCACAGTTTTGCTTGCGCATGCATCAAGCCAAGCTTTGGGGTTTGCGCATACTACCGTTTTAACAACTACACGCACAGTGTACATTGTACAAGCCGGCATGCGCAACCAAAACTGTCGTCAAGCATGTACGTGTGGTAGGCGCATTATGCATCGCCCATTGGCAAATGATCGTACCATGTATTCTTATGTCATGGTGGGTTCAACATAAAAGATTTCTTTAGTGTCACACACGCACACACACACGCACGCACACACACACACACACACACACACACACACACACACACACACACACACACACACACACGCACCATGAAAACTAGAACGACGCCTTATGACTGTAGAATAAGCTTGAAACAAGAAATTTATAGGAAAAACTGGAAGCCACAATTTGAACAAAAATTGAAAACAAAAATTGACCTTGAAACTTCTTATTTCGTATTTGTCTCTTTCTAACTACTAGAGCACGTGTCGAGTGACCATCTACTACGTCATCATATTACTTGTGGCGAGAGTTAGAAAGAGACAGGTAGGAAACGGAAACATTCAAAGGTTACTTGGGGTCAAAAAAGTTGTCTTCACATTTTTATTGGTAGTGCGGCTCCCAGTTTTACCTATAAATTTATTAGCTATAGCTTGAAATATTATTTAAGAAATTTGCAAGGTAGCTTGACGTGCCCGTTATAGTACAGACTCGTACGGTACGGCTAAGGGCGGTTGCAGACGCGCGCCTTGTGCCACACGCGCAACTAAGAGCGTTGACGCGCGTATAAGCGCGATACTGACTCGCCACTACAGTTTCGAGCTAATATGCCTGCGTACGCGAGAACATAATTTTGCAGCGCGAAATGTAGCGCATGTGTAAGCGCCTATGCCGAAACGACTGTTTACGCGCAGAAAAAAAACGCTAGTCTGTTAAATTGAACTTTTTTTTTGTTGTCGGGAGGTCATATGCCTTTACGCATTGTCCCTGCGGGGTAGTGCCAACCGCAGGGGATATGTGGGACTAGAGCCTCGCGGCCTCCTCACCGACGGATGCTCGACCTGGCGCGTCCTCCTGACGAGGACATCGGGAGCAGCCATCGGACCGCATCCGGGGGACTTCGGGCGCGACCCTGAACAGGGCCGTCCGGAACTAGCCGTGGTGGGAAAACAAAAACAACTCGATTTCGAATGCCAAGGGACACTTGACATCAAAAGCCACACACCCACCGAGAAAGTTTCCCCACCACGTTCTAGGGTCCACCACGAGGAGACTTTCGGACGTGGACCCCAGTCTGTAACTGCCCTAAGATGTTACAAATTGTTATTAAAAATTATGAAATTCTCCGTACAAAGTATTCGGCTAGTGGAACAACATGTAAGGGGAATATCAAAATTATTAATTTACAATATTAAATAGTATTGAATTGAAAAAATCACCATATTTGCATAGCTCGGTGCTCCCTTCGTAGGTTGCAATCTAGCTGTCACTATTTCGAGGCACTGCATATCTCCATACTGTCAGATGTGGCTTTATATTACTAAATGCCACCTAAAACTTTGCTCGATCCCTTTTAGGACTTTAAGTATGATAATGTATATACCTAAATTAACTTGCTTGCAGGTTTGAAATTGCTGCAGTACATGACCGGCATCTTGGTGATCCAATCGTATCTAGAAGAGATATTCCGGCACAGCAGTTCGATATCGGGACCCCGTGCGAGCATTATCTATGGATTCGTGCAATTGGGGGCAGGTTAGACATTGTTCAAGTTAATGAACCTAACTTTTTATTTTGTACTACGTCTGTTTTTTTTAACAAACGAGTACTGAGTATGTCTCTCGCATATCTCCAATATTGACAGAGTGAGATGGGTCATGTTAGGGGCGGGGCCAACGCCTTTGTTCTTGTTTTGAAATTGTTAAGGGCCGTTCATATTAAATACTTCTAAACTTATCTATTCGTTATCAAAATTTTCTGTTCGCGTGATATTATATTTTTGTGATATTATATTTTCTATAATATTATATATGTGATATTATATTTTCTGTTCGCATGATATATAATTTCTACATTATTGTCAACTTCGTACATTTTTATTTCGATCTTGGTTAACACAAATGTTGACCACTTTTGACTATCCACTACTCTTTGTAACTTAACTTTTATTGTTTGCTGTTTGATAAAAGAGCACGATATATTTTGTTCATGGCCCAGTTATCCTACAAGTCTTTTTGGCGTTTGTGTGAAACGGACTTTATGTTGATTACGTTGACCAATAGCAACCCATCCAAAATTTTGGTACTCGTTTCTTAAAAAAATAGACTAGAGTAAGAGGTGGTTTGTTTTTGATAACAATTATTATTGTCCATCATGGCGTATTATGACAATTTTTTGGCGAATTTAGTGCAATAGTACAAATTTCGTACGGTTAGAAATTTTAGTGCAGCCGTGTCTGTAATTTTCTAACTTTCCAAACTTAAAATTATTTTAAATAAAGTGAATAATTGATTGAAAGAAAATTTGACAGAACTGTTGTTACACAAAAATCGGGAGTGGTCTCCCTTGACTTTCTCGTATACCGGAAACGACTCAAAGGTTGATAGAAACCTTATATTTTGATGTCATACATGCATGTTACATTTTGGTCACCCATCAGAGTACCGACCGCGCACTAGGTTGCTTAACCTTCGTGATCGACGGCTCAAAATTGGATAGAAACCTTATATTTTGATGTCAAACACGTATGTTAAATTTGGTTGCAATAAGTTAAAGCATGCTCGAGTTATCGTGCTAACGCATGGACGGACACTCCAAAAAATTTTTTTTTGGACTCAGGGAGGTCCAAAACGTGTAAATCCGTCAAAATCTCGAGGTCGATTTTTTTGACGATTACAAGACTTCCTCTATACTACGTACGAGAATGTAATAACATATTTTGAGCCAGTATATTTTGTAATTTCAGGCATTGGAGCAACGTTTCTGAACCGATGGTGTCGGCGAAGGATTCTGCTTTTAATATCGTGTGCTGGCGTGTCGATGGCCATGACGACTGTCGGCATATACTTTTACCTCCAGGACATAGTTAAAGTCACTCCAGAAACCCTAAACTCTGTGTCCTCGTTACCTTTAGTTGGTCTCATGGGTTTTAATATTCTTTACGCGGTTGGCGTTGGTAATCTCCCTTACGTACTGCAAGCTGAGTTGTTCCCAGTGAATGTCAAGTCAGTCGCGTCAAGTATAGCCACTCAATTAGCTTGCGTACTCAGTTTCTTTGTCACCAAATTTTATCCCCGATTCAGAGATGTGTTCGGCCATCACTCGGTGTTTTGGTCCTTCGCATGTATAGGTTATTTGGGCATTATTTTCATATATTTCTTCGTGCCAGAAACGGGGGACAAGACGTTAGAAGAGGTGCAGGATAAACTCAAGTTAGACGAAGGTCAGCCATTGCGTAATGAAACGCAAGATTAGGAAATGTGAACAAAGTATGAAAGTTATTAATACAATCTGTGATCTATCATGTATTTAATATTAACTTTGTGATATTATAAAGTAAAATATGGTGTAACTATTACAGGGTTTCAGAAAGTGTATTATGAAATGATAGTATTGCAGCTTTTACTTCATACATATACTTCTAAAAAAAGTAAACTCTAAGAAAGGAAAGTAAAAAAATAAAACTCCAAATGTGACAATACAACTGTAATCCGCTGAATAAAAATATGAAATACATACACTTGAATTATTTCACAAACTTATTTAACACTGTGAAGAGCTACCAATATACAAGATTGGCTATGGATTGAATAAATTGGGTTGGGTATACTAAATTCTCTTGGAGTTTCCGTAAGAATACAAAGGCGCGAATGGCGTGTCAGCTGGTTCGTCTCCGCTCTCTTCAGACGCGTCCGACTCGAACGTGTTGTCCGGAATGTCGTACAGACGGATCAGAGGCTTGTTGGGGTCCTTCATGATCAAGTATTTACCTGTACAATTAATACGCAAAGTTTAGTTCAGAAGTAAAAATGGACCTTATTCTATATTTATTTACACTTTATTGTACACCAACAAAGTCAAAACAATATACAGAAGAAAAATTACGATGTGATTATGGTACAATGGGCGGCCTTATCGCAAAGTGCGATCTCTTACAGGCAACCTTAGGATGGACAGGATTTGCAGAAACAACAACCCAGAGGGAGCCTATAATGTAACATTAAAGGCTTGCGCAAAATAGGTACGCGGTAGGTGTCCGCGAACTTTTTTGTACGTCAAAATAGATCGCTTAGAAATGAAATGAACTTCTTTAGTATTGAACTGTAGTGATTTGAAAATTCGATGAAACGAAAAAGGGACGCCAAAAAGTTTTTGAAGCATAAAAGTTTGCTGTTCAACATTTTGACAACTAATATAGCAATAAATAAATAAATATATTATGTGTTGCTACTGAAATAACTTTTGCTACTTTTCTGAATTTTCTATTCTATCTACCGCGCGTGAATTGCACACACACACACACACACAACACACTTTTATACACAACGTAACAAGCATACGGTCCACCTGATGGTGATGGGTCACCGCAGTCTATGGACGCAATACCAGAGCCTTAAAGAAATCAAAAATTTGTACTATTGTAGGCTTGTAACTTGGCACCTTGTAAGGCTCAAGGAATATGAACTTAGAACCTTGTAAGGATCAAGGAATATAAACTTAGAACCTTGTAAGGCTCAAGGAATATAAACTTAGAACCTTGTAAGGCTCGAGGAATATTAACTTAGAACCTTGTAAGACTCAAGGAATATAAACTTTGCACCTTGTAAGGCTCAACGAATATGAACTTAGCACCTTGTAAGGCTCAAGTATTTTAATTTTAGCACGTTGTAAGGCTCAAGGAATATAAACTTAGAACCTTGTAAGCTCAAGGAATATAAACTTAGCACCTTGTAAGGCTCAAGGAATATAAACTTAGAACCTTGTAAGGCTCAAGGAATATAAACTTAGAACCTTGTAAGGCTCAAGGAATATGAACTTCGCACCTTGTAAGGCTCAAGTCATATACACTTAGCACGTTGTAAGGCTCAAGGAATATAAACTTAGCTACTTGTAAGGCTCAAGTAATATAAACTTAGAACCTTGTAAAGCTCGAGGAATATAAACTTAGAACCTTGTAAGGCTCAAGGAATATAAACTTAGCACCTTGTAAGGTTCAAGTAATATAAACTTAGGACCTTGTAAGGCTCAAGGAATATAAACTAAGGGCCTTTTAGGGCTCAAGGAATTTAAACTTAGCACGTTGTAAGGCTCAAGAAATATAAACTTAGCACCTTGTAAGGTTCAAGTAATATAAACTAAGAAACTTGTAAGGCTCAAGGAATATAAACTAAGGGCCTTGTAGGGCTCAAGGAATCTAAACTTAGCACGTTGTAAGGCTCAAGGAATATAGTGGTAGAATTTTTTGTAGGACTCACCATCCTTCTGCTTCATGCAGATGTCGATCATGCAGCGCAGAATGCCCCAGGCGTTATCCATGGACAGGTTGATCTGCGCGGCGAACTCGTGCGGCTTGAATTGCTGCGTGCCCAGGATCACGTGCCGGGAGTTGTCCCGCACCTGCGCCCGGGACACGTACCCGAACTTGATCTGGTCCGAGCCGGCCAGAAGTGCCTGCAAACAACGTCATTGCTAGTTCTTGGATCGGCAGACTAAACCACATTAAAATGGGCTCTATAATGACTATGTGCTTAGCCTGCCAACTAAATATTTTTTTTGGGGTTTTTGCCAGCCGGCGTAACCGCTAACTTTTTTTCACAATTGAAAGTGACAGTCACTGAGCTATTTACTGATCCACTACTAAACTGGTCTGCAAAACCTAAGTACTTAGCCTTAGAAGTGAAAATTTCAAAGATTTGATAAAACAATGTTTACCATAAAAACATAAGATCAAGCACTGACAAATTTCGACAGCGGAAGCAGTGCCCTGGTGGCGAAGTGGTTGACGCAGCCGCCCGGATTGCGGAAGATGCTGGGTTCGATTCCCGCCTGGGGCAGGTAGATTTTTTCCGTGTATTTTTTCTAATAAAACTATTTACGCGTTGTAAACGCACAAAATATTCCATAATACTAAGTACTACACTTTTTAATATTACAATTTTTATTTTTGTTTTTAAAGTTTATCTTAGCCATTACTTAAAAAAGTTCCTCGACTGAAGTATTTTTCACAATATTAAACTGTTTTTCGAGTCTTTTTAATTTTAATAGCATATTTTGTATGCTTATAAAGTTATTGCAATTTTAAAAGTGTGATACGTACACCCTGCTTGTTCCCAACGAGTCACCCTGTAACCTGTAACACTGTGACTCGTTGGGACAACGTAAAATAATTCCCAACCAGTCACACTGTAACACGTTGGGACATCTAACCTGAAGTACCAGGCTACCATGACTATGCAGGAGATGTTTAGCATATAGCATATTTATCTTACAAAGTTGTACACCCGTATTCACAGAGCTCTATTCAATGCCATTGCGTTGAATAGAGCTCTGTGGTTAGTTCGTTTCTTATCCATGAGTCGAGAGATCTCATAGTAATATTTGTGAAAATACGGGTGTTAGTTTTGCAGGCCAGTATACTTTACTACAACACTATTTTGATACATGTCCTATGAATGGATATGTAATGTTGTCGCCGCTAGTTACATATACATACACTCTAATAGGGAATTATGTTTTAGCTTTTAATAGTTAGTTGTTCAACAAGTGAGCACATTTATTTATTGCTGCGAGTGATTTAAAGGCAGCAGACAAAAAAAATTGCTCTCGTGTGAAACATGAAACTTCTTACCTCTCCAGCGAGGCGACAGGCTGGCAACCTGTTACTACGACCAACCTCAAAAAACATTTAGATTTTTATAAACAAAATTTATATTTCTCCGTTTTTGGTTTTAAAGGCGGTTTTATGTTTAAAAATAATTTATGTATTACACTGTCAAGAAATTCCTTAGACCAATTGACTTTAGGGTATATATGCACCACAATTACCTTAGCAAACTTGCCGTAAAGACTGTTGTAATTTACTCAAACAAACCTTTTTTTTTAATGAATAGCAACCAGTTTTTTTAGTATTTCTTCTGGTCAACTGTAATAGAAGGAGGGGTCAACAAAAAGGGCACGCTTCAAACGATTTTTTTTAAATTACCCGTAAGTTTTAAAAGTATCCAATAGTACAATTAATAAAGCAAATAGTCGAAAACCAGACAAACACAGAAACTTCATGCAGTTTGATCATAATCTAAGGCTGGTATTATAGAACAAGTCTCAAGAATCAACGCCGTACTGAGTGTCGTAGTCTCTATCACTTTGTGCTTGATAGAAAGTGACAAACGATTCTCAAGACATGATTTAGTTTTTCATTGATTCTGTAATACGGGCCTGAAACACAAAACTAACCTGAACAGTCCACTTAGCGAGTTTACAGGAGTTGTTCCTTAGCTCGTTGGCAAGTACTGCACCCCGCTGGGTGTCTAGCTTCTGTCTCCATTCGACTCCGTTGGCCAGCTTCGAGTCCCATTCGTTGAGGGCCTTGATTGACAGGAACTGGGTCTCACCCTGCGGTCCTTGCATTACAGCATCATGCTCGCACCTAGCTACCAGCACCTGGAAAAATATAATAATAATGATAAACACTCTTCAACAAAAAAAAAATATATATCCTACTAATATCATGCGAAAGTTTGAGTGGATGGATGGATGTGTGTTGTTACTCTTTCACGCAAAAACTACTAAATGGATTTTAATTAAACTTTACAATAATATTAGCTCATGCATCAGAATAACAAAGGCTATCATTTATAATAATCCTGCGCAGACGAACTCGCGGCAGACGCTAGTACACAATACATAGAAAAAAAGAAACAGTGCAAAGTAGGCGGCCTTATTGGTAATAAGCAATTTCTTCCAGGCAACCTTGGAAGAAAGGAAAAGAAGAGAAAGTAAATAGGGTAAAATTGCAGGAAAGTGAATATTCTTACAATCTAAAACAAATAAAAAAAAAATACTAATACAAACAATTAAAAATTATATTAAAAACCAATATAAATAAGGTTGTACAGTTACAACTAGAGACAGGTGGCGACTTGCAATATTAAGAGTAAATCACTTAACACTGCAAGTACGTTGCCATCCTGGGGACTAAGATGATATGCCTTCCATGCCCAGTAATTACACTGGCTACCTTTCCCTTCAATCCGAAACATCGACCTGCTTCACGGCAGAAATAAGAAAGGCAGTGGTATCTACCCAGACGACCCTACATGTGTAAGTGGAAGTGGCTACAAACTTGACTTTTAAAGGAGTTCAATGTGCGAGCAAACTTAATAATCTCAGGTAGAGCATCCCATAGCTCTCCCTGAGATTATTAAGTTAGTTTATTGACTTGCCCTTCACGAGCGACACAAAAGGTCTTTGTGTAAATCTGCAGTTCGGTAGAGTTCAATTTTGTTTATCTATACGAGATATCAAGATAAAAATGTTATCTGGTGATTTTTTAAGTATAAAAATCGCGTGTCAGATGTTCATCCACGCGAAATTTTGCAAATGTGTTTTGCTTGGTCCTACTTAGACTATGGGATTTTTATAATTATTGACATTAATATATTTTTATTGCAATTAAATGTTTACAGGCCATTACAATGGAATTACCATAGCAACATGTAGCCAGGCCAGGTAGTATATTATAAAGATACAAAGAGATATATACCACTCCATTGTTGAGGTCCCACTTGCGGTAACGGTATCCAACAGAAGCCACTTCGCCTTCCTCCTCCTCGGACACAAATGGATTGGCCTCTTGGAATTTGAACTTGGGTTCATTGTTGCCTGCCTTCAATACCTGAAAAACAATATTTCAAAGGTTTTGGAATATATATTTATTTTGATGATTTTATAATATAAAATTGTTTTGTGTGGTGTTGATGTCTATGTCGCAGGCAATTTGCATGATTCTGCATTTTTAAAACGGCGTCGTCAGTTTGGAAAACTCGCGCAAAAAAACAAAATTATGGCGTCGCCATTAGAGACAGTAAGAGCAGATTATGGCATCAGTCATTAGAGACAATAAGAGCAGATTATGGAGCGTCGGTGGCGTAGTGCGTAAGGGCGTCGTCTCCCACTCGGGAGGTACTAGTTCGATCCCCGCCACGTACCAATGTGTTTTCAAATTTTGAATTCATATGTACGTTTAATCGACGCTTTTACGGTGAAGGAAAACATCGTGAGGAAACCTGCACACACCTATGAAGAAATTCTTAGGTTGTGCGTGAAGTCGACCAACCCGCACTTGCCCAGCGTGGTTGACTAAGGCCTAATCGCCCCTAATGTGGGGTAGGCTCGAGCCCCTCGGTGGGGACATTATATGAGCTGTTGATGATGATGGCGTCGGCCATTAGAGACAATATGAACAGATTATGGCGTCGGCCATTAGAGACAATATGAACAGATTATGGCGTCGGCCATTAGAGACAATATGAACAGATTATGGCGTCGGCCATTAGAGACAATATGAACAGATTATGGCGTCGGCCATTAGAGACAATAAGAGCACATTATGGCGTCGGCCATTAGAGACAAGAGCAGATTATGGCGTCGGCCATTAGAGACAATAAGAGCACATTATGGCGTCGGCCATTAGAGACAATAAGAGCAGATTATGGCGTCGGCCATTAGAGACAATATGAGCAGATTATAGCGTCTGCCGTTAGAGACAATAAGAGGAGATTATGGCGTCGGCCATTAGAGACAATAAGAGTAGATTATGGCGTCGGCCACGCTAGGGCGGCTACGCTAAGGGTAGACCACCTGCAAAAGCGGAGTGCAGACGCTATGCCTTATTGGCTGCGTTATATTACGTTAATAATCTAAAAAGTAGGCGGGCTTGCTGCAGTGTAGCCTTTTAGAGGATTCTGTTTGCTTGAATAACGGGAACTTAGTTGACTGTACATTTGACTAACTCTGAAAACGTTACTCACGCAAAACTATGAAAAATAATGTGTTGCGTTGGTATCATAGTGCATTTGTTCATTTTAATTTCCAGCAGCTTATAAATGTTCCTTATCGCAATGGGACAGAGAGACACTCCATAATAATTTTAAATTGTTTTTTAATAATATGATGTGACGATGTTGACTCGAAAATATGGGCGTTTCGTAATGGAGTTTAGTTAATGTACCTGTTGGCTAAAGTTGTGGTTGATGAATGTAGCTTCTAAGGCGAGGTTACGCGGCGAGTTGATCGAGTTGCCGTCGTCAGCTGGCGGTTCCACCGAAGTCTCGTTCACAGTCAGTAAATCAAACTCAGTATTATCACGCTTATCCAGGAATAATTTGTCACCTGGTAAATAAGTTTTCTATTAGAAATTAGTCAATATGTTTTTGATTTATAAAACTTTCAATATTTAATTAAGGCCCCTTTCGTTTCTGTACCGACTCGTGACCAGATTTTTTACAAAGTGCTTGTAATTAAAGAGAGATTTCTGTCGGCGTCATTTAGGCCCATCGCAGACCACATACATTTTATGCGATCGAGTCTGCGACGCATAGTCTGCGTGGTGCGCAAAGACTTTGGCAGATATTTCACAGACTCTATGCACATGACGAACATTTTCGGTTATTTTGCCAGCGGAAAGAGTAGGTATTATTTTGTACTTGAGATACAGAAAAATAATAAATACAGAATTTTGGGTGCGTCCTATTTTTCCAGAAAGATTATTAAGAGGAGGATAATAAAGCACGTCAGTTACTAACGAGTGCAAGCGTAAACTACCGACTAAAAGTGTACGTTGTCTTCATTATCGCCTGTTGAAGTAAGCATTGTATTTTTTTGCGCACTTTTTGTGTATCAGACTTTGCGCGTAGCACGAGTTACTCTATATAATTCTATAGGTTCTATTATCACAGACTAAAAAGTGCGTCACGGATAGTTTGCCGTATGATAGGCCTTCTTGGCCTTATGGCCATCTGTACATAAGTATAGATTCTGTATAGGGTACTCTATTCACCCGTCTCGTCTGCCCCACCCCATCTCACCACTCACGATAAAAAGAAACGACATACTGTACCAAATCAGTCAAGTGGTTTTGGTAATCAATTGTACCGAAACAAAAATACACCAAGTCCGAAGGGGCCTAAGAAACTACTTGATGACTTAAATTTAAAAGAAAATCATAAATTCAGTGTAATAACTTACCGATCTTTTCAATCACAATGTCCCAAGAGTAGTTTGAGCGAGTGCAGCACATAATGGTAGCCAGTATAGTATCAGTGGCATACACAGTGCCTGTTGTCTTACTCAGACGACGAATCACAGGATCGTCGGTAGTAGTGACCTGGTAGAATTTGCAAAAAAGGAAAAATGTTACAGTGTTTTAAAAATATAATAAAGATAGTATTGAAAATTTATTAACTAAGAAGAGGAAGAAGAAAATTTATTATAATTCTTTGAATATAACAGTTATAATTACCGTATGGAAAATGCGGTCAATACGCTGAAGAGTTTTTTCATGTTTCACATTGACTCTGTCATAACCTTTGTCATAGTAATCAAGAGTTCCGCAGCACACAATATCTTCACCTGCAAATAAAATAGGAAAGGTTTAGTATAAATAATTTAGTAGGTTTCTACCTATGAAATTGCTGATTTATTCATACACACCATTAGCTGAGTAACTTTCTATGATTCAGAAGGTGTTTTAGTTTATATTTTTATTATGAATAAGGACTATACTGTTACAGATATTCATGAAGTGAAATTATTAATTATTTTAATGTTTGATCTTAAAACAAGTGGCTTTTTTTTGGTCAGGAAAATGGAGGAAATAAGCAAACAATCCTTTCTTAGCTTCAGTCATTTAAGAAAAAAAAACAGGCTGAGGTACGAATCAAATGTCAATTCCAAGGGCAAGATTAGAGAAATTGCAAGTTAACAAAACAGTAAGCTTTTTTTGTACTTATAAATATTTTAAACATGTAACCTTCTTTGATTCCAGGTAAAGACAATTTAGCAAGACGAGGGAAGTCCATATCCTCAATGGTAACCCAAGTGGGTCGAACAGTCACAGATGCATCCCTTATTTTCATGGGGGCGCCGCGTTGACCCCATCTCTTGCCGAGCTTCCTATCACGTTGCTGAAATAAAAAGTTAAACTTTAATAGATAACATCCACCATCTCCTTTTAATTCTCTTCTTTACCCTTATTATTTATTTTCTTCAAATAATAAAGATGCAGTAAATTTTATTTTGATTTTATTTATTGCTTTACCAACAATTTATGTACTAATTCATACAAAAAAGTTTTAAAACAGTAAGCAGATTAAGTACTAAGTAAAATAGGTAAACAACACACAACTACTTTTGTATTGTTCTAGAAGAACAATACAAAAGTAGACAAGTAATTAATATAAAATAATTATTTGAAACATACTTATAATATAGCACAAACGCCTCTTAAATTTTTATCCACAAAATGAATCATTGCAATGTGGCAAAGTTTCTTTTGATGTGGCCAAGGACTTTGTTGTATATCAACACACAAAGTTTTATAGTGACAACATGAACATGAATTTATGCCTACAAGTGTGGCTGTAGCATTACTAGAAAAATATGTGAGACAGTAGTAATAACATAAACAAACACCTAATCACGAGAAATAACACATAAACTCAGAATATCATTGAACCGGCCAGCAAACTTTATGATGGCTGGTGTGCCACATGAGACACTAACTCACACGAAGTCAGCCAAACAACGTGTGACAATTCACAAACGTAGAGTTTCGGTGCGGCCGAAGGTTCGGCAGATTTTCTACCGAAACCGAAATTGATACCAATACTAGGATTTTCGGTTGAAACTTGCCTAAACCGAACCTTTTGTTGGTCAGTAATTATAATATTTTAAACTTTCACTATTGAAAAGAGTGTTTGCAAATCTTGAAAATCAGTACTGTTTCAAAAGGAATAGAAAATTCTATGAATATATGGTAATAATCTCTGACTGGAGTATGGCCCGGTTTAGTTTGATAATAAGTATTACTGAATTGATAATACCTTGTTCAGAGTGGTCATGCCACCTGGGGTCCTAGCACCTCTGGCACCTCTGCCGCGCTGACCTCGGGCGCGACCACGCTGGTACGGAGGTTTCTGTACACGCGTCGTGTCCACCAAGTGGAAAGTGCTCTCGTCCTCATCATGGAAGTATGCATACGACGAGCCAGCGCCAAATTGAGATGCGTACTTGTCTAAGAGGTTACAATAATATATAAACACATATCAAGATGGTATGGGAATAGTAAATTTAACAAGAAGTGATATACAGCTTGATGTTTTAGAACGAGACGTCACCATAACCTCAAATCACAATCATTGCGCTGTTTTCATGTATATAAATTTAATTATGAGACACACGAATACTTACTCTGATACTTTTTATCCTGTACAACAGTCCAATCGCTTATTTTCCCCAAACGATCACCTTTGCTAAAGGGCTGGTAAGGCATGTCCCGAAACTGTTCCGGCATTTCGCAAGGGCCCCATCCTGTCGGGTTATCCTGTATTATAGGGGCTATAAAACGTATCGGCTCTTCAGCCGGTAGAACATGTTCAGACATCACGATGGCACAAATGTGTAAAATAAGTATTTAATAATCAATCTACATGAATGCCACACGACACTTTCAAAAGAGCCGTAGACTTAGACATATACTCTCTAATCTGTGCCGTAGACTATTTTTCTATAGTTTTAAATTTTTCAAGTTTGACAATTTTTGTCTTCCGTAAAAGGCAAGGCAAATGGACCTAGCCCATACAGCCATATCTTAAATATTATATTTTTTTTGGAATTCTGCCAATAAAATCGTAATTACAGGCCGATAAAGGAATCTTGGCCATGTCCTCAGTTTTCTATTTTCTTTCCGGATGTTTGTACTATAATGTGGGTATTACACATTTTAATGCATCTAGGGATCTAGGAAGTGCTTGGCGAGAAATACAACAAATGACAACTAAACGTTAGTAATTAAATTATAAATCTATGGAGTTTCTCCAGAGTTCTTATTCATTGGTTCTTGTCGTAAAAACACGTTGAGAGACTCCATTTTTAACCTTAAATCAACCGTTAAATTTTTTGTTACTTTAGTTACATTTTCACTTGACAATGGCAAAATGCATACGCTAATGCGACGCGAGATCATTAATTAAGAATAGAATAGATTAATCAAGCTCCTTGAATAAATCTATAATGGTAACCAAGAAGCTGACCTCATGATGACGAATCATGATGTGGAAATTACACTATAAAATTCTCAACGTAATACACACTACAAAAAACACCTTTATTTCAATGATTCTCCATAAGATCGTCAACCATAGATATATAAAACTGTCGATGGGCTTTTGGAAAAGAGAAAAATCATTGGAAAAATCATACAAATACCATAGACGTAGGAAACTGTAGAACGGCAATGTAAACGAGAAATAGCATACTAACGCGTATATTAGAGCGAGATAGATAGACGAGACCATTTCACGTACATGCAGGGGGCCCAGGATTCTTTGTCTAAGAGGGGGGCCTAAGGAGGCATGTCAGTCACGTAGAAAAGACAGCAGCTGCCAGACACTAACTCACTTTTACTAGGTGGTAGACTGACCCATATGTAGGGTCGTCTAGGTAGGTACCACCGCCTTTCTTATTTCTGCCGTGAAGCAGTTCGCTGTGTTTCGGATTGAAGGGAAAGGTAGCCAGTGTAATTACTGGGCATGGAGGGCATATCATCTTCGTCCCCAGAGGCTTTAGACAACATGCATTTCGACAATCGCTCTCGCTATCGCTAAGTAAAAAAATGTATGGGATTGACATAAGCAATTGAAAAGTGATCGATTGCTTATGTCAATCCCATACATTTTTTTACTAAGCGATTGTCGAAATGCATGTTGTCTAAAGCCTCAGGATGGCAAACGCACTTGCGGTGTTAAGTGATTTACACTTAATATTGCAAGTGTCTATAGGCGGCGGTGACCACTTAACATCAGGTGGGCCGCAAGCTTGTTTGCCATCTCGTAACATAAAAAAAGACTGCAGTTTTCTACTTGATTTTGTTTTTTAAATTACCCCCCCTATTAAGGGAAGGCAAAAGGATCTAGCCCATGCAGCGATATCTTCGATATTTTTCAAATTATTCTTTCTTGAAGTTATTCAGTGATCTTAGGAGTGCTTAGCGAGAAGTGAGTAGTTGTAACGGTAACAGACCTCATGATGGCGCCTGACGAGGTGAAAATCCCAATATAAAATACTAAAGGTTATAACTTCACATCACGAAAGGCCTGTTTCAATGATTCCTCTAACTGATCTTCAACACAACACGGCGGATGCTTGTGCATCAAACTAGGTAAGACAATTTCATCTCACCAACTGGGTCAACCAGGTACACTCCAGGATGGGTCAGGAACGTCAAGGCGCTGGGAGACTTCCTGGAAGAGTTGGGCTGGCTGGAATGACCGCCCTTCCACCCTCCAACGCCAAACAGGCGCAAAGTCGTCGAGTTGCGGAAACAACCCATACGACGAAGACCATTTTCACGGTCCAAAAATTTTGTTTAGGACCTTCGGGCATCGCGAAGGACTTCGCGCCAAAAGTTCCATTTTCATTTTTCTAAATCAAAGTTATTTTATAAAAGAACCTACCTGGGAGGCATTCTTCTTTAATAGGTAGTGTTTTTTTTAAAAGGTTAGAATAAAAGTACTATATATTTTTTTATTATTAATCTTTATTTTTCTTGAGCCATTCTTATTCTCATGACATCGTAACCATCAAATGTAATTTTTCCTTACGGAATTCTATTCCGATGAGACCAAATTAAAGTATACATTGTTTACAAAATTGTTTAGAACCGATTTTTGTGCAACCACTCACACACGCAATAGTTCATTTAGGGCATTTTTTTTACATAAAAATAAATAAATAACTTCTTACTCTTAATTATTGTCGTCGTATTTTGAGCTTGATTATACTTTAGTAACGGCATTGTTTTCTTTCCTTCCGCTTGCGCCATTTCCGCATTTTATCGAAATATTTTATCCAAATGAAACATAATCACTGATCCGGAAATTTGTACTGTTCCAGATGCATATTTTCTAATCTGATTAGGGATAAATTTTTGCCACGACTATGTGAGACCACACGTTCATTGTGGATATTCAGTATACCATTTCTACACAGAAAAAAGGTTTAAATGAACCAAGAAAAAAAATATTGACCCAAGAAATTTTTTCAAAAGACCAAAACTTTTTTGGCAAATTTAAATAAAAAATTTTCTTTCAAGAAAGTATTTATAATTTTTTTGAGACACATTCTTAAATACGGATTACGGCGGCAAGTGTTGCTGTTTTGCCGGGACCTGTCGCCGATGAAACACTGTTGATAAATATGGCGCGCCTCATTAATGCTTAATTCATTAGAGGTACAAGTTTCAATTACTAGCGAGTTTCACCAAACAGCGTTTAGTCTCCGAGATCTTTTTGACCACAATAACAGGGCACCAGATCCATGCCTATCCTGTCCTCCCCATACGACTTCAATGTATTGTACTGAGACGCGTACTTGCTGGGCAAAGCATGATCCTGTGCACGCCATTGCTTGAAATATTCTCAGAAGTAATAGTCGTCAAGGCCTGGGAGGCGGAAATCTGGAGTCTAGAAACAGCACGCCCTTCTAAGTCTTTTAGTTCCCGACCAGTTGGTAGGCAATGAAGAACGACCAACTGGTCGTTCTTCATTGCCTTGTCATAGCCTCAAAATGGCAGACACCAGTGGCAAATTCTCGCACTTTTGCGAGGGAAGTCCATTGTCTCCAAATCAATTGTCTAATATTCACGTGTCTTGGTAACGATCTGAGTGTACGTAAATCCACTCTTCGCCGATTGGTTCGACATAATATGTACCTTCGTGCAATTCGCTCGGTGATGGGCGAGAAGGCTCCGTTTCTGTAGGGTTGATACCTGGATCTGTTACATATGGTCTCAAAAGCATTTTCATAGCCTTTGAGGATGGCAATATAAAATATTGGCTCAAAAGTCGGTAATATTTTGGGCTTTCCTTATAAAGAGATAATGCAAAATCCTTCTCTTCACTGGTAAACCGTCTCCCTTTAGGTCTTTTCTTTGCCTGAATTTGCATATGAAAAAAAAGTTTTGCGTAGTTCGTCATGTGCTTTGTCATTAAATTGAATGCCCGAGTGTATCCCTGCTTCCGAACACGAGCCAGCTGTTCTTTGAATGTTAGAGACTTTTGACGCAATTGATCAATTGTTTTTTCTAGTTTCCTTATCCGCTGTTCGTATAATCCTACTTTACTATCGATAGTTTCAGAAAAGTCTGAAAACAGAAATAAAAGTATTTGTAATACATAGTTAATTACATAAATAATGCAACACAATTAAGAGTAGGCAAAGAGCGCGGCCAAGGTAGTGAATGTATCAAATCGAATTCCTAACTCTCCCTGTTAACTTGAATTGTTAGCAGAACTAGCGCCACTAATAGATTTAAATTTTATTCATTCGTCCGATCAATTTTCAAAAACAATCTGATTTCCCCGAAATCAATGTTGGCTAGTTTTGCTTACTCTTCATCTTAGTAGGATCTAACAAAATAATAAAACAATGTTATGTAATATAAATTTATATGTACTTGAAGTGGGTCCTACAGTTAAAACAGCGTTTTGGGTCGTAAGTCTCGGGCACTGTTTAAGGCTTTGTCAAACAGAACGCGAACTTAGCGCCGCGTAATAGCGTTATAGCGTCGCTTTTTAACGTCGCGCTCTTTTCATGTCACACACATTGACAAACGCTTTTTAATGCAACGTACCATTTAGTCACTAAGAAAACTTGTCGTTGGCTTGAAAACTTAACAGCTTAATTTTAAAACATACCGCTATACATGTTGTTTCAATTATAACTGAAATTAATAAAACTCCTTTTTTGCGTCAAACAATGAAAATGTAATTTAAGAAAATTACACAGACTATAAACCTGATCTAAAAAAACTTGTTTAAAAAAAATCTAAGGCCCTTAATTCACCGAGACGCCATGGCGACATCGCAATAAATGCATGTTGTTTCAATTATAACTGAAATTAATAAAACTCCTTTTTTGCGTCAAACAATGAAAAAGTAATTTAAGAAAAATACACAGACTTCAAAAGTGATCTATTTCTTACTTTTTTATTAAAATCAGTGTCTTAAGCACGGTGAATTTTTAGTGACTGTGGTGGATCCGAAACCATTTTAAAACAGCTTGTTGAGTTTGCCTTGTTTAATTGTTTCTAATGAAATAAATGATTTATGGAGCTGGGAACACACTGTTGATTCTGCATAGTCTATGGCACTACTCTATGTTATTGTCTCTGTTCGTTGTTCGACGCCTTCCTGTGTGTAATGGGAAGTAGTAAAAGTTTGGTTATATTTGATGCTTTTATTCTAACACTACCTGAAGTTACACAACTGTCTGCTATTGTAAAAATTCGTTTCTTATTCGTTAATTAATAAGATCGACAATACAGCTGATATGTTTTCGCGATTTCGACGATGGACCCACATAGCAAGAGATGTTAATATTGACCTACCTATTGAAATGGCTCCGTCCCGACAGCCACTAAAAATTCACTGTGTATATAAATGTGTAAGTTGAACTTACGATCGAAATTTGGACGTTTCGGCATCTTCACTAAGTAGTTATGGTCTTGCAGCACTGTAGATGCACGAACTTTTGTACTAACATTCGGTTGTTCTTCTAAAACCATAAGAATAATTATAATCATATATAAAGCCATAAAGCTTACAAATTAGCTTCCTACAAACTCAGATTGCAAAATTATAGCTTAAAAAATGCAATTATATATGACTAGCTTTTGCCCGCGACTTCGTCCGCGTGGAATAGTTACGTTAGGCAGCATTTTATTTTTTTGTGTAGGTACTTATTTTGCAAAAAATACACATACAAACTGCCGTACACTACTGTAAATGGAATTTTTACAATCTACCACATTCATCCCCACATGGGTTCATATTTCAAAAACGCTAGAACAAATACTTGCATAATTTTTATCGCGTGCTATGAAAAATTTCATGGTTTTATCTTTGGTAATGAGGAATCCCATAAAAAAAATCATCTCATATTTCAACCCCTTCATTCCCTTTTGTACAAAAAAGGTAGCTTTTATTCCATTTCGAGGTTTAGTCTATTTTTGTACCAAATTTCATCAAAATCGGAACCCCCAAAAACCACGAAAACGATACCCATATTGACATTATGTTAAAAAGTCGCGTCTGCCATCTTGGATCTCAAAATGGATGGTGTAGTAGGAATCGGGACCTCCGAAAACCACGAAAATGATACCCATACCGATTTTATATTAAAAAGTCGCAACCGCCATCTTGGATCTCGAAATAGAAGTCGTATTCGGAATCGGGACACTCGAAAAGCACGAAAATGATACCCATATTGACATTTTGTCAAAAAGATGCGTCCGCCATCTTGGATTTTGTAATAGAGGTTTTATTCGTAATCCGGACCCCCAAAAACCACGAAAACGATACCCATATTGACATTATGTTAAAAAGTCGCGTCCGCCATCTTGGATCTCAAAAATGGATAGTGTATAGGAAATCGGGACCTCCGAAAACCGCACGAAAATGATACCCATATCGATTTTATATTAAAAAGTCGCAACCGCCATCTTGAATCTCGAAATAGATGTCGTATTCGGAATCAGGACCCCCGAAAACCACGAAAATGATACCCCTATTAACATTTTGTCAAAAAGTCACGTCCGCCATCTTGGATTTCGTAATAGATGTTTTCTTCGTAATCCAGACCCCCAAAAACCACGAAAACGATACCCATATTGACATTATGCTAAAAAATCTTGGGTAAAACATCTTGGGTCTCAAAATTTATTTTGACTTCCATACAAATTTTCATCCCCAATTTCATCCCTACACGGGCCTAACTTTCAAAAATCCTAGAACAAATATTTCTTTCTTTCTTATTAAGTCCCTAATTTCAAAGTTTCATGGTTTTAACTTTAACAATGTTGAACTCCCATACAAACTTTCATCCACTATTTCACTCCACACAGGTCAAAATTTCAAAAATCTTAGAACAAATATTTCGTTCTGTCTTATTATGTGCCTTTATTCAAAGTTTCATGGTTCTATCTTCAAAAATAACGAACTTCCATACAAACTTTCTTCCCCCATTTCAACCCATTCAACCTTTTTTTTCACGATAAAAAGTAGCCTATGTCCTTTTCCGAAATCTAATACCAATCTGTACCAAATTTCATCAAAATCGAATCAGTGGTTTAGACGTGAAAGCTTAACAGACAGACAGACAGACAGACAGACAGACAGACAGACAGAAAGACAGACAGAGTTACTTTCACATTTATAATATTAGTAGGGATTTGTATAAGGCTTGAAGTTGAGTACTCCAAATGTATGTGTATGAGTAGATTATCTATGTTAAAAAAATATAATATATTTGTTTGTTATCTCCTTAAGACAATTTAACATTTGGGACGTGGCAAGCGAACGCGTTCCCCTCTGCCAAAGTACATGAACAAACGTTCATGTCAGTTTATAAAAACTAGTTCACCGCGACGACCGACCGCCCTTTTGAATTCGTATCTGTCGCTAAGCGAATCTCGTAAAACATATTGGTTGCGGAGTGTTTTCTTGTAAACGACGACCAGAAACAATAAAGTTATCCTAAAACGGAGTTGTCTATCACACGGAAGTAATTTTCTATTCAAATAAACTACTGTTTGACATAACAATACAATTTTTCATCTACAAATTTTGCGACAGAAACAACGATAATAAGAACGTTAGGCGATATGGTGGTACGCGGGTTAGCCGAGCGCGCGAACGAGCGCTCATAATAGCGATTAAAATTTTTGCAACAGAGTGCACGAGTGAGTAAATGTGTGCTATGCGTGTTTGCCTCACACCAAAAATATTTACCAAAAGTAGGAACTGGAGACCGAGTGGCTATGGGTTGGACAGACTTGACACTTTCCGCTTGTTTAACATTATCTGAAAAGACAATTTGTGAGATAAGAAATAATTTATACTTAATAATAGTTTAAAGATAAAATTACACTAAAGCCTTCCTAACATAGAGGTCTTCAAAATTAATTTTGAAGTAAAACTTCTTTAGGCGCGACTAGGGGGTAACTCAGATTTTTCTAACGGAAGTAACGCTCAGTATTCTATAGTCTGTGTAGTTTCCGCTATTTAAAAATAGTAATTTCGATTGGTCGTAAGTATCTGTCATATTTTATTTTTGAAGTAAAACTTCTTTAGGCGCGACTAGGGGGTAACTCAGATTTTTCTAACGGAAGTAACGCTCAGTATTCTATAGTCTGTGTAGTTTCCGCTATTTAAAAATAGTAATTTCGATTGGTCGAAGTAAAACTTCTTTAGGCGCGACTAGGGGGTAACTCAGATTTTTCTAACGGAAGTAACGCTCAGTATTCTATAGTCTGTGTAGTTTCCGCTATTTAAAAATAGTAATTTCGATTGGTCGTAAGTGGTGCCGATTCCGTTGGCACAAACTAGACTAAACTTAACTAAAATTAGGTTAAGTGCTGTCAGATTGCGATTCCTATTCTGTAACGTACTAAAATGACAGAAATAAACTAAATATTAATCTGACAGGATTAAAGTTGATTTAGTTACTCAATTTAGCTATTCGCTATTCTGTTGTCTAAGTTTTATGTCAAAATATCTCTAAATTTAGAAATGTCAAGCTAAATTTAGACTACGTGTAAATTGATGTCGATTAAAATTAGTTTTTGAGAACACATGAATAGTTCATCACCAACTTTGACGCCGCCGTGTTGGAGTGATCAGTAACGCTGCCTACACATCGGGCGGTCCGGGTTCGAGTCCTTGTAGAGGCAAATGTTAGTGTGATGAACACGAGCATTTGTTCATGAGTCATGGTTGTTTATACTGGGTGTAAAAGACATGAGCAGTCAAACGAAAACCACGTATTCTATACATCAAAACAAGACATATTTCAAAAAAAATATTGCTGGGAAATGATTTTTATTTTTTGGTGTTACAAAAAATTGCAAATTGTACCGCGCAATGTAAAGGGCTCAACTCGCACGCAACTCGCAAAACCGCGATAATTTTGCTTGACGGTGGCCCCGTTCGTTAGTGTCCGTGCGCATCGAGTGAGCTACATTGAACGCTAACGTTTTGAAGCCATTTTTTGTTATGAAATACTAAAAAAAATGATAATGTTTCTTTGGACAATAATTAAGAAATAACGTATAGAATACGTTTTCATAAAAAAATGAAAAAAAAAATTATGACTTTGACCTTCAATAAAATCGTAACTATCAATTTCCCAGGTATAGTCTAAAGGAAGAAAAATGTTATGACGGTGAGCAGAATACATGGTTTTCGTTTGACTGCTCATGTCTTTTACACCCTGTATATTTATTTAAGTTTAATCATAAAAATATCTAGATTATTAAGTAAGTATATTTGTCCGTTATCTAGTAGGTAGCCATAACACAAGTTCTTCAAGATACTTAATTTGGGCTAGATAATTGATGTGAGCGTAGAAATATATTATTATTATTATTAACTAAGTGATCTGTGTTCATCACGCATAATCAGAGAATCAGCTTTAGTGGGATTAATTAGATTTCGAAAATAAGTAGTAGGGTGACCGTATGAAAGATGGAGAATTTTGTATCAGCAGGTTTGATAAGTTCCGCAGGGAGGTATATGTAGGTCTTCTTAGATAATATAATCTAAGATGTAGGTAGACGGGCTTTTTTTATGTAGAAAAGCTATCCACGTTTTTTTTGTTTTCCCTATCACGGGATGGAAAAGGGATATAGCCCATTCAGCCATATCTTCAAGCGAGAAAGAAACATTTTATAACACGATGCAAAGCATTACTGGGGGCCTCAACAACATGCATTTCGACACTCGCTCTCGCTATCGCTAAATCAAAAAATTAATGGGATTGACATGAGCGATCGAAAAGTCACTTCGATTGCCTATGTCAATCCCATCCATTTTTTGATTTAGCAAGAGCGAATGTGGAAATGCATGTTGTCAGAGGGCCTACCCTCTGGACCGCCCGGAAGCCTCCTCGTGGTGGACCCTGGTAACGTGATGGGGAAACTTTCTCGGCGGGTGTGTAGCTTTTGATGTCAAGTGTGTCCCCTTGATATTCAAATCACGTGCACAAAAATATATATTTTGATGTCAGTATTTTCCGCTAAACACTTCCAAAATTTTAATTCAAATATATTAGATAAAAAAATTAAATAATAGGTTTTATGCTTTCGTTAAACTCACATACGTTGGTTAATACTTTTAACTACTTTCAAATTAATTTTAAAAAGTTTATTATAAATTTTCTTAAAAATACCCCTTTCATTCATTCTCCATTCGTTCTTTATTTTTATCAATCTACTAAACGGGTAACACTGTTCAATTCGACTAAGACGCGCTAGTCCTGTCAAAAAAGAAAGATTAAATTAGGTTAGACGTGACAACAGAATAGCAAATGATTAAAACTAAATTAAAATTCGAAATTTTTTAGGTTAGTTTAGTTTAGAGAGTGGCACAACAGAATTGGCACCATTATCTGTCATATTTTTTTTTTTTTTCAGTTAAAATTTAATCATTTCAGTGATCTACGTCAAAGAAGTTTTACTTCAATCGCGCGTAAAGGTTACACGCACACAATTTTTTATAATTTAGAATTTTTCATAACGGTAATACTATTAAAATTTATATGACTTTGTTAGCATGCAAGGAGCCCACTTTTACACCATGTACCAATCAACCTGTACCCTTAGTATGAGTTTTTGCAACACCAAACGAGTGATCGTCATCGTCAAGACTATGAAACTATAGGTTTACTTAATACGTCGTAGTATAAGATTTAAATTTGGCACATAGTCTTCACGATATCGCCTACTCGATCACTCGATTATACGAACTTCACACTGTTTAGTTTTGTCTCTTTTATTTCTTATTAACAAGAAAGAGACAACATGTTCATTCGTTCCATTCACTCCCATTCATAGTATCTCTAACTAGTCTGTGCTCGATGAAAACAAACAAAATGTCTGCGTCACAGTGAGAGTCGTATTGATATTATTTATAAATTATTACTAAAACAGATAAGAAGTAATAGGTTTTGATACATAAACTATACCCAATTGTACTAAGGTGTTTAAACGGAAAAATAAAATGAAAATGTGCAAAACAAGTGCGTCGCAGTTTGAACAAATAGTGAATTTCATTGAGTGGTGTATTTAAAAGGATATTATACAGAAAAATACTAATGTGCAATGCTTTTGGGAAAAATAATGATCTCGTGTCTGACGGCAAACGAGATTTAGAGCTGCAACAAAGGGAAATTGAACACAAGCGAGCTTGCCTAGTGACAAACTCTATTCGCCATATTTATTTAGAAAATAAAATAATTTAATGTTATGTATTAATTAAACAATGTGTTTTATTCCCTTATTATACTACACTGTGATAGTGTCCTATTGTTTAAATTCTAGCTAAGACGACTAAAGCGTAGATAATTATTAAAGCGTCGGTCGTCTCTGTGACGAGTGAATATCCACACGGTAATGTTATCGCCCGTCACGACAATACCTACGCCGCGTGGAGACACACATAATTCGCTTATAGGTAGGTAAATATACACAGACATTATTGCTTGAGACTTATAAAGTAGAAGCTATATGCTTATAATTTATCAATGTGCCACTGCTGCATAACCTCCCGACGTTCCTGTGTACGTTGGTGGGCTTCATTAACCTCTTCAGTGACCATAATAAATGAAAATTATGGCGATAACATTGTAATAATTGTTAAAAATTTCGTTCGTTTACCTACTCACGGAATTTCTTTCATCGAGTGACAACACGATCAAACGTAATAGTATACTTACGACGACTTGTCAAAGTAACGACTCGTACTGCCAAAATGCATTCGTCAGGCGAAAACTATCAAAGTTTTCGTGTTACGTTAACTCGATTTAACTTATACTGCCGATTTTTGTTTTTGATAGTTTACGCTAGAGGCGCTAGTGGGCAATGTATGAAAAGAGACGATACGTTTGATCGAGCTCGAAAACTATCAAAACTCATACTAAGGGTACTGTATGGTATATTACTTAATTTCAAAACCGCTCTTATCTTAAAATCCAATTTACTCTAACCTTGAAATGGTCAGAAGGGTTAAGGCTCAAAGTTCCATCACATTCAACATTTTCTTTGACAAATCATTAAGTACTCAAGTAGCTCAACTAAATATATAATGCGCTACCAAAGAACAATGGCAAAATTACATACATTGTTTTATGTCAAAAAATTAAAATAAATACAGCACTATTGTCAGAATCTGCTATCTGAAAGTCTTGCTTGATATGGCCACATTTATAAGTTAATTAATTTTGAATTTTACAGGTTAATTATAAACATAATTCAATGATTCCTCATGCTTGTTCGTTGCGCAAATAATGCTTGCAACACAATGCTCAAATAATGTATGCTACTTTTCGTGACATCAAAGCACTTTCAAAAATATATGAAAAAAAATCATAATACATTATTTAACCATATAAACGTGTTCGTTTGTATATAATGTTAAGTGTACCTTAATTACCGTATCCTTAAATTAAGTTTTTAAATCCTGTCCATTCAGAAGCTATCGATCGCTCGTAGCGATATAACCTACAACTATGTATAAATTGATTGTATTTATGACTTTATTTGGTGTGCGAATCTATTTGTCTGTCTATCTACCGATGATTCACAGTTAATTTAATAATAGTAGTTTTTAACGTGTTATGAGTTTTGAGTTATTGGTTTACGAATATCTAAATAATAAAAAAATATTTAGATTAAAAAGTAATGGATTAAGTATTAACCCACTTGTTACTACTGACCTTTATAACGCCACAAATTAAGTGTTGGATCTACCCGCCAAATTTATTAGTTTAATGTTGTTTAAACAAAGATCGTCTTACATTACCGTAATCTCAAACCATCCGTCTATAGTTTGAACTTACTATTTATCACATTGCTTGCATTATTTTGAAGTTTTGATGTGTTTTAAATTAACAGAGATTTTGCTTTGCGGCATGTCTTCAAAAGGGTAAGTTTTTTGTGTACATAAATTTAGTAAAAAAGACTATAACATAGAATTTCGTAAAGTATTGTTATTGTAATATAAATGTTATATAAAATAAGTTTATATTTTACAGCCGTTTTTGAAAATTATCGGATGTTAAACCTGGTGGCGTTATAACGCCCGGTAGTAAAATCGACGTCTATTTTTTATTACTATTATGTTTCAGATCACTTATGAAAAGACCTTTCCTGACTCGACAAAATAGTTGATCAATTACAACATGTAGATTCTGATGATGATCTGCCCAGTGAAATTACAATTTTCCACCGGAAAACCCAAATACTGAATTAACAGATGAAGATTCTGGTGATGAAGAATTAGTAATATTGCCTAATCTCCCAGGTTTGATTATTACTTTTAGCATCAGCTATATCGTGATTAAAGTCGGCCACTGTACTAACTAAAATTATTATTGTTTAGGTTCCCAGCTAAGAGCTTCAGCAGAGGATAGACAGTGAGGACTTTGAAGATTTATCTTTATCTGTGTTAACTAAAAGAATACGCACTGCCGATGAACGCTTGCCAGAAGATGTGGATCAATCTTCTACTTCTACTACATCTTTATTCCGTTCTTTGCGGTATCCTAATGTCAATTCTAGTATAAGCAAAACGTATCAGTATACCTACGTGGAGCAACATGCACATCCATGTATATTTACAAAGTGGCAGGATCGTAAAGGCCCAAAAAATTTAGAGGTATGATGAATGATGAAGGTTGGTACATTACACAAATCTGTACGCAGGCCAAAAAAAAGTCATCGCTATTATAACTACTGCAGAAATGAAGTATTTATATATGTGATATGACTACCCATAATGAATGGCAATTCTAAATAAGTGATGGTGGAGAATACGACCGCATAACTTTTCGTAGAGTTGTTGCCAGAGGAATATTTGGAGAAAACCCAATTTCTGGTGTCGAAAATGTCGGCTATAATTACATCCAAAAATAGTTTTGTTTCCAAACATACCAATGTTTAGTTTTAATGTAAATAAATCATTGCAAGCATGGTTGTCGGTGTATTATTTAATTCCAAAAATATCTACATCAGTGTTTTAGTTGTGGTAGTGGATATTACTACCGGGCGTTATAACGCCACTAGTTTTCCGGCTTTCCCGGACCACGAATATTTTTAAATATATTTTTCAGGGAACACTACATCAATATAGTATAACATAATTAAAAATCAGGATCATCGCTAACAAAAAAAAGTTTCAGTAATATCTGGGTTAAATGAGAATATATTAATATACTTACTGGACTCAACGACCTGGACATTATATTGAACGTCGTCAACTACCACATTTGTTTCAAAGTCGATCTGAAAAGAAAAATATAAGTACAATTTTGCATTGAAAACGTTATAACGCTACTGCTGTGAACGTTAGCCGCGCCATAGTCCTTCGATCACTCTAACTAATGAGTATTCAAACCATTTCAATTTGTTTACTTTCTTTGTTTTTAACGCAGGTTAAGATCTGTTCGTGCTCACTACGCCGCCCCTTGAATGTGCTTCTCCCAAACTGTCGCAACTGCACACTGTCACTGCCTATCCTCTGTTAATTTGTGTTCAAAAAAGGTGAACAAAAAAAAAGTTTCTTTCAAAGGATAACTTCTGTCGTCCATTTGTTGGCCCCTATAATTTATATTAATCGAGTACAGAGTCGCTACCAACTCGCGAACATGTCTAAGTGTCCGCACTGTTCTGCAAACGAACCGCATTGTTCGTGTTCGTCGTGGATTATTCCTTTTTTTTACTTGAAATGGGTTCGCTTTTGGCAACACGCTGTGCTGGAGAGCTAACTCGAAGCCGAACATGGAGCGAGTTTACCCAGAAGATGCCTGTTCACTCTAACCTTAAATAGAGCAGGGTTATAACTATTCGGGAATGTGGAGGCCGGCAGGGAATTCCACTCTTTAGCGGTGCGCATAATAAATGGTGTTGAAAGAAGCTTGGTACGCATAGGCGAAATTTTTACGAGGTAGGGGTAGCCTGCAGTCTGATTAAACCCTGATGGTAATAGGAGATGGTGTAATAAGCTCATGAAGCTCAAGAACACACATCATCATCAACAGCTCATATAATGTCCCCACCGAGAGGCTCGAGCCTACCCCACATTAGGGGCGATTAGGCCCTACCCCACATTAGGTCAACCACGCTGGCCAAGTGCGGGTTGGTCGACTTCACACACAACCTAAGAATTTCTGCATAGGTGTGTGCAGGTTTCCTCACGATGTTTTCCTTCACCGTAAAAGCGTCGATTAAACGTACATATGATTTTAAAATTTGAAAACACATTGGTACGTGGCGGGGATCGAACCAGTGCCTCCTGGGTGGGAGACGACGCTCTTACGCACTACGCCACCGACGCTCCAGAGCAGACTCGCCAAAGTACAATCTATAAAATTCCAACAGGCAGGCCACTCTGCGACGATGATCCAAACTTTGAAGATTAGCATGCACCAGCCTATCATCACCTATAAGTTTACCGGCTCTGCGATCAACCAAGTCCAGAGCGGCTAGTTGATATTTTGCTGGACCGTCCCAAAGATGGCAACAATACTCCATGCAAGATCAAACCTTAAATATGGTCAAAAGTTATTGCTTGCAAACATGTCCAAAAGTGTCTAAACTATGCTTTTGCACGCGACCCGCACGGATCGTGCACGTGTGCAGGTCTGGACACTCCTTTAAGCTGGTGGTTCAGAATGTAAAATTATCAATCGTCACATATATCCTCAAATATATTCGAACCGTGTGATGCCGGCAGAGTAGAATAGCATCACCCCATATCCTCCAATAGGTGTCGTAGAAGGCGACTAATGGATGTATGTATTGATCACCTTATACTCCATCCACCAATCCGCATTGGGCAAGCGTGGTGAACTACTGCCTAAACCTCCTTCGATGACAAGGAGAGGCCTTGTGTCCCAGCAGTGGGTCTAATTATAAAGGCTGTTATGATGACATATATCCATCATGCGCAGCAACAATTTCTAGTCGGGTGTAGGTCGAGAAACTTACTTCTTGTCTAAAATACGATGGGCACAATTTGACAGCACGACTCGCCCGGTAGACTAGGTACGCTTTCTCAAGGTTGAGAAATGAAAAAAGATATTTTCTAAATTAGTGCACGACTAGGATCGGACCCATTTTATATAGGTTTCATTCATAAAACACAAAATATAACTCAACTATACATAATTAGATATACCTACTTCTTTGATCAAATTGGATTGAGAATTACCTGAGAGTAGTCATCATCGCTTCTAACACTCCAGCCGTCATCTGAAGCCTTCAAGTTGACTTCGCTGCAGCGAAGAGCCTCTTCGAGAACTTAATGGAAATAAAAGATAAAATAGTTTATGTTATAAAATCATACACAGGGTATAACAAAAGTCATCAGAAATCAGCAGCCATCGGACTGCACCCGGGGTCCCCGCGGTCGTGGCCCTGAGAAGGGCCGTCCGGAACTAGCCGTGGTGGGAAAACAAAATCAACTCGACAATGGCATGTGACTTCAAATGCCAAGCGGACACACTTGACATCAAAAGCCACACACCCGCCGAAAAAGTTTCCCCACCACGTTACCAGGGTCCGCCACGAGGATGCTTCCGGACGAAATGTTTAGGTATGTTATAAACATGAAAATTTGTTTAGTCTCTGTCACTTTGTGTAGCACCACTCGGTTATTCCCAGTCGTCACCATTGGCTATCCCAATGGCGACAAACGAGAAAAGAACCCCATTTCCATCATCCCTTCTCATTATACGCCCATACCATGCTAGTCGTTTACTTCTCAATTTTTCTGTCACTGGTGCTTATTTCAGACTGCCCCTAATATACGAGTACTCATTCGTCACCTTATCCATTTTTGTTACTCTGTAAGACAGATGTGTATCCATCTTAGCATACGCATCTCAGTCACGTGCAACACTCTTTTCCTCCGCTTTACCGCTCAACTTTATGATCCGTACAAGGCAAACAGGTCTTGATATATTTTATTATTTAAATTTAAGGGGAATTCGGCTGTCGCATATGGTTTCCGTAACCTCTCGCCATTTTATCCATCCTGATTGAGCCGATGCTATGCTTGACGTCTCGGTCGATCTCACCGTTGTGCTGTTTATGTGAACCCAGGTGCCGGAAATCGGAGCAGAGCCGTTCCTGGGTCGCAAGACCCCCGAAATCGCAGAACATAATATATTCAGTTTTGGTTCTGCTGATTTTCAAGCAAAACTACTTTCGTGAAATAAAAGTGATCAGATTTGAAGTATTGGGTGACGATCAATTTTAACTTTTCGGCCTTATCATCACTAATAATTAGGCAAGATGAAATCAACGAGTTAACCCTTCAAGTAAGAAATTACCTAGAATTTTTAAAAATAAACAGGAATCCACTTACTATCGCCAGAGACTCCGACGCCGCTAGATTGGCCGCTGGTGGCCTCATCATTGGAGGAAGCGATGGCTGTTAAAAATAATATAATTTTACAAAGAAAATAAAAAAAACTAAACTTAAGTTTTGTTCCCATCTTGATTAATAGGCAATTTGTTAAGAGAACAAAATAATCTATACAATCTTTCTATACTAATATTATAAAGAGGAGAGATTCGTATGTTTGTAACGAATAAAATCAAAAACTACTAGACCAATTTTGATGAAATATTGATTAGACGCTGGGAAAGGATATCACCTACCTTTTATTGTGAAAAAAATTATGTAACCCCCGTCATAAATTTGTAGCTAAGAACCATCTCGATCACGTCAACATTCGCCACACGGGGCGGGCGTACGGGAATTATGCTAGAAAAATTCACACCAGCCACCGGAGGGGGCAAATCTAGAGGTGGCGAGCGGGAATCACCGAACTTGTGTTGTAGGTATATGTGTGTATGTCGCCTAGATCATCTGGCTTGAAATTAACAATAATCTATATGAAAAACTTACCAATATGTTGAATATTGTCTTTAGAGTTGTTGTCACTCACTAATGAATTTGCAGTAAGTGCACTCTGTGCACTGGCTGAAAGTTATATAATATAATTATAAAACTTGAATGTATTAGTTTTTGCATCAAAAATGCTATAGATACTATAGGGGAGTTGGATATCTTATCATTAAAAAAATCGTTTGAAGTGAGCCCTCTTTGTTGACCCCACCTTGAAAAGAAGACCCTATTTTATTCTGTAAAACATCTGCATCACATACCGCTAGACTATTGGTCAATAGGTTAAGGGTAGTAGTTGACAATGTAATACAAAAACGACCCTTAACATGAAAAGTTTCCCGACTCCCCGATAGTACTAAGATTTCATTAATTAATTACTAGAGAAAAATCAACTGCCTCCCGAGTTAATGACAGGATCCATTATAACTATTTTGGGCATTACACATATAGTCATGTTTAGACATTATAATTACTATAAATGGGGATTAGTTAAACATTAGCTAAAAATAGCTGGACTGGAACTTCACTGACGAATAGCAAAGCAACTAAGATAAAGCTAGTTTAATTAGATTACTGAAATGTAATAAACAAAATTTATGATTATTGTTAGTAGGTATTTGAACAAACCGAATAAGTGCCCTATTTAGGTTTATTTAAAGTCACTGTTCCAAAAGTGAACTGACTAATTGTTCCAATTATAAACAGCTAAAAATTTCAACCATGGATTGTTTTAGATATCAGAAGATAGCCTCGGATCTCCTCCCTTGCAGCCTATATTCTGTCTGATATTAAGCGTGCCCCCACACTAGCCGATCGTTCTTTGCTACCTAGAAAAGACCATAAATCTTCCGGATTTATGGTCTTTTCTTGTCTTGGCAAGAATGCAATACAAAATGTACTACCCATCACACACCTCCTGGTGTGAAACGGAAAGAACGCCCGGTAAGCAAGCAATGGGATACGCCCCTTGGCGATTTTGCTTCATTCAGTACGCCAGTAGCTGTGCTCCTGCGTGGACTCGTTGCAGAGTTGCGAAAAATGGCGGGATCGACAGAATCTATTATTTTATATATTCAAAAATTCCCGTGTTTACGGGATATGCAGTATGTTTTTTTTTTACAGGCTTTAAAAAAAGGGGCATGAGTTCATCATCGTCCATTACGATATTTTACGTATTATACAAAGGTACACGAGTACCTCTCTCCGCAAGCGCTAGACTACGACTGAGCGCCGATTAAAAAATACCGGCCACCGGTCTGTGTGTTACGTACGATGAACCCGTTTTTATGGTCTTTTCTAGTTGGAAAGAACGACCGGCTAGTCTGGCCCCACGCTAAAATTGTAGATTCCTTATATAAATACGAGTCTTTTTGATGATAGTTAATTAGGACTGAGGAAGGATTGTATGAAAAAATCTCACCAGGCAAATGTTGTAAGGGAAAGGCCAGTGCACTCAGGCGGTTATTGCGATTCTTATGTTGAGGTAAAAAGTGGATGTCACATATCTTCTTCTTTTGGTAGATTTCAATTGCAGTCAGTGAATCCAGTTTTTCTCCTACTATAGAAGTCCAAGTCTTGAAGCGTTCTGGAAACTTGTTAGGATTTGGGAATGAATGATGTACTGCACCTGTAAATATGAAAATTTTACAATAAAATTGAGTTTTACAAAATATTTGTAAAAAATAAACACTAAAGAAACAGTGTGTGTATAATTTGTCAGCAATAATTTAAGTGCATGAAATATATGTATAATAAATTCACAGATTGGAGCTCCTTCAGGGACTATATTGATCAAAACATATCTCTGAAAGTAAGTCTTAAATCAGCAGGTGAAATCGAAAACGCCACAAGATCTATCACTTCCCTTATACAAAAAGCGTGTTGGCTAAATATGTTGACATGTTGATTTAATTGGACAAGAGAATGACAAGAGAACAAAGAAAAATATAAAATTTAAAAAACCACTATAAACAATACCAATATAAACTAGAGTAGCCAGTACAAGTTACATGGGTATCCAACCTCAACACTCCTCCTTAACTTGATCACTAGCTCACTCACATACACAGCCGAGTCCTCTCATACAGCATTCAAGCTTCCTTCTACAAAGACCTTTCGTTAACATATCAGCCATCATCTCTTCAGTCGATATGTACTCTAATGCCACTATTCGAGCACTCACCATGTCACGTATATAGTGATTCTTCACGTCTATGTGCTTTGTTCTCTGATGATGCACAGGATTGTTGGCAATCATGATTGCTGACTGGCTGTCGCTCAGCAATTTCATCGTTGTCATCTCGTCACCTGTGAGTTCTCCATATAACCTCATTAGGAAAATACACTCACGACATGCTTCTGCTAATGCCACATATTCTGATTCTGCACTTGATAGTGCCACCGTCTTTTGCTTTTTACTCTCCCAAGAGACTGGTCCTCCTCCACATACAAATACAAAACCAGTATATGATTTTCGATCAGATACATCTCCTGCATGATCAGCATCTACATACCCAAACATAGGTTTGCCAGTTTTCTTGAAGGTTAGTTCAAAGTGTCTGGTTCCACTTAAGTACCTTAAAACCCTTTTTGCCGCTTTCCAATGAGTGGCCGTGTAGCAGCTGTTAAATTGACTCAAATAGCTTGCTGTATACGCTATATCTGGCCTTGAGCAAACTGCCAGGTACATTAATGAGCCAATTAACTCTCTATAAGGCAACTCTATAGGTGGAACATAATTCTTCTCCTCAGGTTTATCCAACTTAAGTTTAGTTTACAATGGTGTACTGACACTCTTACAGTTCTCCATATCAAACTTTTCTAGTATTCGCTGTATAACGGGTGTAAAAGACATGAGCAGTCAAACGAAAACCATGTATTCTACTCACCATCATAACATTTTTTTTCCTTCAGACTATACCTGGGAAATTGATAGTTACGGTTTTATTGAAGGTCAAAGTCATAATTTTTTTTTTCATTTTTTTATGAAAACATATTCTAAACATTATTTCTTAATTTTTGTCCAAAGAAACATTATCATTTTTTTTAGTATTTCATAATAAAAAATGGCTTCAAAGCGTTAGCGTTCAACGTAGATCACTCGATCCGCGCAGACACTAACGAACGGGGCCATTGAACTCCGTGCGCGTGCATCCTGAGTGCAAAAAATTACGACGCGGGCGACTAACATTTATTACCCTTTAACAGTTGATTATGAGGAGAATGAGATCGATAGCGCCGCAGTCGTGCATTATTAGTAATAATCACGAAAGTTAAGCTACCAAGTGCGCGGTCGGCACTCGGATGGGTGACCGAAAATTTATAAATTTGGAGCAGGGTAGGCAAAATAATGATCAGCTGATGAGTTAATGATTAAATTACCTAATCAACGTGTTAAAACTTAATTTATTTAAGTATTGGACCCGCAGTCAGCTGACTAATAAATTATTAGATCTACCTACTACCTGGTTGAACAAAGTAATAAACGATCAACCATCCAATAACCTGCCGTCAAGCTCAGACCGCCCAGTAGTAAGCATCTACATTACCTGGTTATTAAGTCTTTTATCACTGATAAAGAATTACCTACGTACTTTGTTGATTTACCATACAAGTAACAGATAGGTATTGAATAACTACCTACATAAAACGGTGATTTCAATTTCATACACATCAAAAAAGTTACTTCTCATTCTTTTACATTTTTAAAATCACAGTGCCTGTAAAAAAATGAGTTTTCTTTTACGTTCAATTTGGTATAAACTTATGACTTTAAGGATAGCGAGAAAACATATCCAGATAGGATAGGACCCACAATTTCAAATTTATTCCATAATAATGTAAGAATTTACGCTTTGACTTTAGTTCCTACGTAGATGTGTAGGTATGTTAGTAAGGACTGACAATTTCTTCAAGTTCCAGAGACGATAACATTTTGAAGAAAGCTTTAAATGAATTAAGGCATGATTACTTATTTTACACTTGTTATAAAATTTAATAACAATGAAGAAAGGTACAGAAAATAAAATACCTACCTTAGAATAAGAACATACTAGAAGGATAGTTCCATACAATATGCCGCTTCAAAACTGACGCAAAAAATTTGTTATGTGTGCTAACGCTTACACACAGATACACGCACACTACTAAAAATTGGTGTGGTCACTAAAATCTCGTCACCCCAAAACCAGGTAATTTAAATAAAACATGAATACTACTTCTGATTTTGAAGTGAAACTTCTTTTTATACGATAGGTACATCGTAATTTGTAAATTCGATGAAACGGAAAAGCCACACCAAAGTTTTTGACGGATAGTTTTAAATAGAATATCAGGGTACCATTTTGGTGGTTTTCGGGGGTCCCGATTAAAAATATATATATATTGAGATCCAAGATGGCGGACGTGACTTTTTAATATAATATCAATATGGGTATCATTTTCGTGGTTTTCGGGGGTCCCGATTCCGAATTCAACATCCATTTTGAGATCCAAGATGGCGGACACAACTTTTTAATATAATATCAATATGGGTATCATTTTCGTGGTTTTCGGGGGTCCCAATTCTGAATCCAACATCCATTTTGAGATCCAAGATGGCGGACACAACTTTTTAATAAAATATCAATATGGGTATCATTTTCGTGGTTTTCGGCGGCCCAGATTCCAAATACAACAAACATTTTGAGATCCAAGATGGCGGACGTGACTTTTTGACAAAATATCAATAAGGGTATCAATTTCATGGTTTTCGGGGGTCCCGATTACGAATACAACATCCTTTTTGAAATCCAAGATGGCGGACGTGACTTTTTGATATAATATCAATATGGGTATCATTTTCGTGGTTTTCGGAGGTCCCGATTCCGAATTCAACATTCATTTCGAGATCCAAGATGGCGGATACAACTTTTTGATAAAATATCAATATGGGTATTATTTTTGTGGTATTCGGGGGTCCTGATTACGAATACGACATCTTTTTTGATATCCAAGATGGCGGACGTGACTTTTTGATAAAATATCAATATGGGTATCATTTTCGTGGTTTTCGTGGACGAACACGTCGAAAATGATACCTATGTCGATTTTATATTAAAAAGTCGCAAACACCATCTTGGATCTCGAAATAGATGTCACATTCGGAATCGGGACCCCCGAAAACCACGAAAATGATACCCATATTGATATTATATTAAAAAGTTGTGTCCGCCATCTTGGATCTCAAAATAGATGTTGTATTTGGAATCTGGGCCGCCGAAAACCACGAAAATGATACCCATATTAATATTTTATTAAAAAGTTGTGTCCGCCATCTTGGATCTCAAAATGAATGTTGAATTCGGAATCGGGACCTCCGAAAACCACAAAAATGATACCCATATTGATATTATATCAGAAAGTCACGTCCGCCATCTTGGATATCAAAAAAGATGTCGTATTCGTAATCAGGACCCCCGAATACCACAAAAATTATACCCATATTGATATTTTATCAAAAAGTTGTATCCGCCATCTTGGATCTCAAAATGAATGTTGAATTCGGAATCGGGACCTCCGAAAACCACGAAAATGATACCCATATTGATATTATATCAAAAAGTCACGTCCGCCATCTTGGATTTCAAAAAGGATGTTGTATTCGTAATCGGGACCCCCGAAAACCATGAAATTGATACCCTTATAGACATTTTGTCAAAAAGTCACGTCCGCCATCTTGGATTTCAAAAAAGATGTTGTATTCGTAATCAGGACCCCCGAAAACCACGAAAATGATACCCATATTGATATTATATCAAAAAGTCGCGTCCGCCATGTCGAACTTCCATACAAACTTTCATCCCCTATTTCAACCCATTCAACCTTTTATTCGCGATAAAAAGTAGCCTATGTCCCTCCCCAAGATCTATATTTGTACCAAATTTCATCAAAATCGGTTCAGTGCTTTAGACGTGAAAGCTTAACAGACAGACAGACAGAGTTACTTTCGCATTTATAATATTAGTAGGGATAAATATTTCTACGCTCACACCAATTATCTAGCCCAAATTAAGTATCAATAAGAACTTGTGTTATTATTTACTTTGAATTCCTTTGCTTCGCTCTTGAATCAAAGTAGCGCCCTCGCCGTAAAAGTAGATTGTATGATAAGGGAGCAAAATAGCTCCCTTATCATACAATCTACTATTTCAAACCGGTCTAGGCGTAGAAACATACATAAAAAAGAAGGTTAAGGCGACTTGAAAACCTCCTCCTTTTCTTAAGGCGGTTGAAAATGTCCATACGTTAAGTCAAAACAATCTAATCATCAGAAAATATTTTTTTTATGTCCTTAGTATTTTTTATAGAACAATTAATATGATTAAATTATTGCATTCGACTAAATTCTAAACCACCAAAATAGGTAAAATAATTTCTGTAACTGGCAGCACTCAGTATTTAAAAAATACAAAATAAAATATTTGGTTTTTATTGCTTAAAAAGTGAAAATACAATAAAATATTAAAAACTTACGTGTGAAAAGTAATGTTCTCACTCTTTTTATTTTTTTTAGTTCGATTATTACACCATTTAATAGCACAAATCGTCATTTTTTAATAATTTGTTGGAGATGCGTACGGAGTGCGTTGACCTCGAGGACTACGCATAGACTTTCCGTATTGTGCCAGTTAAGGCCTAATATTGGCGGAGCCAAATTGAGTGCCCGGATTCGGTATCTGTATGTTCTTAATCTAAGATACCTACATTCAATCAAGCATTGCTTCGTAACCTAGCAACGCGCGGGAAACTCGTGTCGCGGCAGGCGCTTTGGCCGGCGGCCGGCGCGGGCGGCGCGAGCTCAAAAGAATTACCTACGTACTGCGCTTGCATACAATGTTGCCAACTTAGTGTTTGCTCTAAACCTAGTAAAATTTTTTTTGTTCATTGTGTTGTTTGCGATAATTTAATTCAATGTTTACTGTTTAACGTCATAACCGAGCACCAAAGCAGTAATTACTTTTTACTTCGCGTTGCATGAATAAACGGTAATGTTAAAACAGGAATTAACACGTTTTGTTAATCAATAATTATTAAATCAGTAATTACTGGTGAGATATGGCAAGTGTACTACACACACCATCACTGGTAAATTGGCACTCTGATAGCGATTGATTTATTTGGTTAAATGTTTTTTTTTTTACATACCTAAGTTGAGTTATTTATTGTATCTGCGCCAAATCTGAAACGATTACGACAATTATTTTTTGTTATAAAGGTCGTAATAGCAGATTGGTTTCTTTTACATTAAAAACTGCCAAAGTACATGAATAAACGTTCATGTCAGTTTATAAAAAATAGTTCGCCGCGACGACCGACCGCCATATTGAATTCGTATCTGTCGCTAAGCGGGCCTCGTAAAAATTATTGGTTGCGGAGTGTTTTCTTGTAAACGACCACCAGAAACATTAAAGTTATCCTAAAACGGAGTTGCTTATCATACGAAAGTAATTTTCTATTCACATCAACTACTGTTTCACATAACAATACAATTTGTCATCTACAAATTTTGCGACAGAAACAACGATATAACAACGTTAGGCGATATGGTGGTACGCCGAGTGTGCGCTCATAATAGCGATTATAATTTTTGCAACAGTGTGCACTAGTGAGTAAATGTGTGCTATGCGTGTTTGCCTCACCCCCTGCAAAAAACGGCAGAATGTTTTCTGTACTAAATCTGCGTTATGCCACGTCCCGTGTTAAATGGTCTAAGGTCACCGTCATGACGATGGGATTAGTAGATTTTTAACGACAATTAGCTCATACATTGTGGTTAAAGTATTGGAAAGTTTTTCAAGATTGTCTACCACAAGTGTGTTTATTTTAGTTCCTTTTTTTGGTTGGTACTATTTTATTTTCAGATAAATTCAGATAATGAAAATGTATTGTAGTACTAAAAATAAGTATGTTTGGTTGCGGAATTTTTATATCAGTAGCTGGCAACACTCCGTGTGATTTATTTGAAAGTTCTCTACCTACTTCGCTACCGCTAGTCGCTAGCGTAGCGCCACGGTAGCAGCACGCTTATGATCGAATGCTTTCGAACTCGTGTAAATGAGGTTGCGTAATCAAACCGGTTTTATGGTATAATATCTTGCCGTCCGAGTAATAAGCGGTTCTAAGGCTTCAGCGCAATTTTCAGTGCAGTTTGTGTTGTGATCGTGGTGATTTAGTGAGTGTTAGAAACAAGATCCCGGGCATGTTTATAACGCCCGCGAACATGTGAACATGGTTTACTGTTATACTTGGTCCCGTTTTCTTGCCGCAAAGAATGGATGGGCGATCTTACCTGGATCTGTTAAACGGGTACATTTCAGACGCTCTGGACAACATGCCACTAACTCAGCTGCGAGATAGATGGTACCAGCACGACCGACGGCGACCCCCCCCAAACACACATTGTGATACCCGTTCGGGAGCGGCTGACGGAGCTGTTCGGTGACCAAGGGATTGGGCGGTATGGGCCTATGCACGATCGCCAGATAACCCCTCTAGATTTTTTTTGTAAGGGGTTCGTCAAGGACAGAGTTTTTGACCGCCCTTGCGAAACGGCTGTTGAGATGCGTCAAAAAATCATTGACGTATTCGAGGAACATAAGCAGCAGTCGCTACGAGAGGGAATCCTGGAGCGAGTTCACGAAGAAACGCTGTAGGTATCGTGCGTGCATGTGTCTACACGTCGAAGGTCGCCAGTTTGAACCGCACCTCACCCTTTCGAAAGGCCTATCGTAGATGAAAATTAATGAACAGTAGGTAAGTACCTAGATTAATTGTTAGGCGTATTGAAACAAAAATTTTTACTGACATTTATGTTAACCTACATTGTGAACTTCGTGGCCGTCTGGCAAAATTATCGCGGTCTTGCGATGCGTGCGCGTTGAGCGCTTTACATTGCGCGGTACAATTTGCAATTTTTTTTAACACCAAAAAATTTAAATCATTTCCCAGCAATTATTTTTTGAAATGTTACTTATTTTGATGTATAGAATACATGGTTCTCGTTTGACTGTTCATGTCTTTTACACCCGGTATACTCTCTTTGGTTAATCCTGATGAGACCTTTTTCTTGTTGTATCTTTATTCCCAAGAAAACATCTACTTTGCCTAAATCCTTCATTTCAAACTTCCTTTGAAGTTCTTGTTTGACAGCTACTCTCTCCTTCTCGTCGTTCCAAAATATTAGTAGATCATCAACATAGACAGCTATAATCATCAGACTGTTGACTTTCTTCCTCATGTAAACACATGGTTCATTCTCTGACCTTTTGAAATCGAGCTCTAGTAAAGTGCTGTTCAATTTACCGTTCCAAGCACGAGGTGCTTGTTTCAGACCATAAAGTGCTTTTCTCAAAAGACACACATGATTCTCTTTTCCTTTCTCTTCGAATCCCTTAGGCTGTTTCATATAGACCCTCTCAGTTAAGTCTCCATTTAAAAATGCCGTAACTACGTCCATATGATCAATCCTCAATTGATTCTCTGCTGCAATAGCAAAGAGAAGTCTCAATGTACTGTGGCGTACTACCGGAGCAAACGTCTCATTATAATTCACTCCTCTTATTTGAGTAAAACCACGAGCCACAAGTCTTGCCTTATACCTGATTCTCTCCCCAGGTTCTTTTTTGATTTTAAATAGCCATTTACAATCAACAAGACGTTCATTACCTTTAGTACTCTTTACTAAAGACCACGTTTCGTTCTTTCTCAACGAATTTAACTCTGATTCGATAGCCTTTCGCCACTCATCTTTATCATCTCTTGATAAAGCTTCTTCCAATGTCAGCGGATCATCCTCATGCGCTTGTGTTGCTTGGTACAGAATATAGTCATCAAAATTTTTAGGCCTCCTCTGACGAAGTGGATACCTTCTCTCTGGTATATCCGTCAATTTCAGCTGGGTTTGTATTCACTACCTCTTCTGTATCAATATTTTCAACTGGCACACATCTGGTAGGTATCTCTCCTTCTTGTGTTCTACATATATCCCTAGCAGGCGAAAGTTCAACTAACTGTTCCATTGGTTTGTCATTCTTTGAGGTACTTACTATTCCTCTTACATCTTCATCAAAAACAACATCTTCTTCTTCTTTTTTCTTTATGGCGTTGCCCACATGGATTTCGCCAGTATCAAGTGTTCCGCTAAGATACAATGGCTAAGGTCCTTTTTTGACTCTGCTTATTATCTCTTGCTTTGTAAAGCTTATGTGTTTCTGGGTGTAATAGACGATAACCTTTAGTTGTTTCACAATACCCCACGAATATCAGTTCCAAGCTTTTTGCATCCAATTTCTTTCTCTTAACATCTGGAATATGCATAAAAGCTTTACATCCGAAAACACGTAAGAAACTTAAATCTACCTTTCTACCAGTCCACGCTTCTTCAGGAGTCATTCCTGCTACAGCTATAGTGGGCGATCTATTTTTAAGAAAAACGGAAGTAAGTACTGCTTCTGCCCAGTACACTTTTGTTAAGTTTGCTTCTTCTAGCATACTTCTTGTCCGCTCAACAATAGTTCGATTAGCTCTCTCGCTAACACCATTTTGGGCCGGTGTATAGTCCACAGTTAATTGATGAACAATACCATTATTTTTGAAATATTCACTAACCCTTTTATTTACATATTCTTTTCCATTATCACTACGAATCGTTTTTAGCTTCTTTCCTGTCTGATTTTCAGCTAAAATTTTAAATTCGACAATTTTGGAATAGACCTCACTTTTCTCTTTCAAAAAATAAACAAACGTTTTCCTTGTTTTGTCATCAATAAAGGTTAGAAAATAACGATACCCGGAGAATGACGGAGTATCCATTGGTCCGCAAACGTCTGTATGAACTAATTCAAGAATATCCTTAGCTCGCTTGGCCTTAGTTTTGGGAAAAGGTAAAGAAGCTTGCTTACCTTTAAGGCACGATGAGCAATGTATCGTACTCGTTGGATCTTTGAAGTTCATACCTCTTGACATTTTGTCTCTTAGTATTTTCATGTTGCGTATCCCCAGGTGACCTAGACGACAATGCCAAACCTCAAACTGTTCATCAGCACAAGTTTTCAGAGCTGAAACAATAGTGGCATTAGTACATGGTTTGAATGTGTAGACACCTCTGTCTTCCTTACATACGAAACTTACAGTACCTTTCACCTTGCAATCATTCTCGGCATAGACCTCACAACCTCTCTTTGAAAATACTAAAACCTTACCTCTCTCAATCAATGTACTCGCACTCAACAAGTTTGTAGTTAAGTCGGGTACATATAATGCTCCATTCACACTAAACTGCAACTCTGTCGCACTGACATCTCCATATCCTTCTCCATTTACTCTACTTCCATTCGCACACGTAACTTGTACAGGCTTTACAAGTCTGACGTAATTTTGGATCCAGTCATCACGACACGTCATGTGTGAAGACGCCCCCGAATCCACAATCCAGTCTCCTGTGCGCATATTTGAAGTAGCCATAGCGGATACGGCATTGGCTCCACTCTTTTTGTTGACCGGGTTCATTGGACAACTTGAAGCCTTGTGATTCCCCTTGCAGATGAAGCATTTCAGAAGCTTAGGTTTCGATCTCTTTTTGGTATCTCTTTTCGAAACCATAGCGCTCGTAGAAGGGACCTCTGCCTTCTTCTCGATTTGTAACAGTTTGCTCTTTACATAATCTGTTGTCAACACAATGTTACTGTTTTCTAAGGTCATTCGCATCGGCGCATATTCTTCACCTAGCCCTTGTAGCATTAAGGCAGCTAACAGCTCGTCGTCTAGCTCCTTTCCCATGTCCTCTAACTTCTGGGCAATGCTCAGGATAGCCGTGACATATTCACGCGGTGACTCATACATGCTAAGTTTCTGACTAACAAGTTTGCCCAATAGAACACATCTATTGTTCACCCCTTTGTCCTCGAAAGCCGCTTGCAATGCCTTCCAACTCTCTTTGGCAGTTCTACTCATCTGCGCATGAACGAGACAGTGCGGTTGCACCATAAGTAAAATTCTGGCTCGTGCCTTTGCATCTCTCTTACAAGCTACGCTATCGGTACCTGATGGTGTTTCCAACACATACTCCCAGTAGTCTTCGGCAATCAGGAGTAATTCCATTTGGAACTTCCATGTCGAATAATTTGACGCTCCGTCTAATTTTTCGAACATAACACTTGTACCCGTACCAGAACTCATCTTTTCTCAATTAGTTTCCCGCAAAACTTTATTATACTTTTGAAATAAAATTAGCTTTATTTATTTTATTACAAAAATTAAATTGCAACCACGCTCTGCTACCATGTTGACATGTTGATTTAATTGGACAAGAGAATGACAAGAGAACAAAGAAAAATATAAAATTTAAAAAACCACTATAAACAATACCAATATAAACTAGAGTAGCCAGTACAAGTTACATGGGTATCCAACCTCAACAAAATACACCCATAAAAGACCGCGAGTTGGAAAGGGAAAATAATTGCCCGCTCACTATCAAGTCCAAAATCCTTGAAAAAAGAAAACTGCGCAGGGTCTGGCACAACAGTAGATTAGCGATAGACAAGTGTGCTCTCAATAAGGCAGCAACCGAGCTGCGCAAACAGCTACAGGAATGGCGCGATACCACCCTACAGACAAAACTTGAGTCCTTAACCGCAACGGCTGCTACAAATTACTCACTCTGGAAATTTACAAAGGCTTACAATAGACCTCAGGAGGCCAAACCACCAATTAGAACTCACCCTGGAGGATGGGCCAGAACTCCACAGGAGAAAGCAGACACGTTTGCCAAGCACCTATCAACAGTGTTTACACCTAATGACACTCACAATGTGGAATCTGAAAATGAAACTCATCGGATACTGGCTCAAGAACTACAGCTGTCCCTTCCTGTAGAACCAGTTACAACTCGTGAAGTGTGGAGGGTAATAAAAGATCTCAAAGATCATAAGGCCCCAGGATATGACCTAATAACGAAAGAAATACTTAGAGAACTACCAAAAAAAGCTATTGTGTTCCTTACAGTGTTATTTAACGGGATACTGAGAGTGCAATGTTTTCCAATCCATTGGAAGGTCTCCCAAATATTGATGATTTACAAAGTAGGAAAACCAGCGAACGACGTCACTTCGTACAGGCCTATTAGTCTATTACCTGTCATGTCGAAGGTATTTGAGAAGCTTCTACTTCGGAGGATATTGCCCATTTTGAGTGATAATAATATAGTACCACACCACCAATTTGGTTTTCGACAGAAACATTCCACAGTGGAGCAAGTTCACCGAGTATGCGAAAGAATCAGAAAGAGCCTAGAAGAGAGAGAATACTGTGCATCTGTGTTCTTGGATATAAAACAAGCATTCGACAAGGTATGGCACAAAGGTCTCCTTCACAAGATAAAAACATGCCTCCCTCATAGCTTTTATCTCTTGATGGAATCGTATCTATCTGAGAGGCTGTTTCAGGTCAAGGAAAGTGGATCTACTTCCGCATTGTTTGAGGTCAATGCGGGAGTCCCTCAAGGCTCCATACTAGGGCCGATATTATATACAATATATACAGCTGATCTCCCGCTGGTGGACAATGTAACTGTGGCAACATATGCAGACGACACTGCTATACTTGCATCACATAAGAATCCATATAAAGCATCGGATGACTTACAGAATGCTCTTGACGTAGGGGGCCATCCATAAATTACGTCACACGAATTTTAGGACTTTTTAACCCCTCCCCCCGTCCTTGTCACAGGTTGTCACATTTTTAGAACCCCTCCCCCCTGATGTGACGTCACACATTATTTAATTTTATGCATGTATTTAGAAATAATCAAAAGAAAACAGTTATTTTAATTTTTTCTTTTTTTTTTCTTAAACCTACTCAAACCCTTACCAGAACTCTCGTGAATTTTGTGTCTAACTTGCATTACAACGCCGCTCTAGAAGTTGATTGTTATTGCAAGAGAGATAATCTCATAGCGAGAGTGCTAAAGTATTAAAAATATAGATCGAGTTCGAAAATTTTTAGATTTTTTTATTCACATATAAATTTCGCGTCTTAGTACTTTAAATTTTAACATGTAACGTCACAAAGCTTTTGACCCCCCTGCCCCTTGTCACACAATGTCACATTCTGGTGATACCCTCCCCCCCCTTTAACGTGTGACGTAATTTATGGATGACCCCTAGTGACCTCTTGGCTACAACGGTGGAAAATTAAAGCCAGCACCACAAAGTCTGTACAGGTCACATTTACTCTTAAAAAGGGAAACTGCCCCCCGGTGACTCTGGAAAACGCAGAACTGCCACATTGCGATAGCGTGCGATATTTAGGAATGCACCTCGACCGTCGCCTGACTTGGAAAAATCATATCAAAGCCAAAAGAGAGGAACTTAATTTGCGGTATAAAAACCTGTACTGGCTGACTGGAAGGAACAGCAAGTTATCCACAGATAATAAACTCCTGATCTACAAGTCCGTCCTAAAACCAGTGTGGATGTATGGCTTACCACTCTGGGGCAGCGCAAGCAACTCCAACATATTGATCCTGCAGAGAATGCAAAATGTTATCCTGAGATCACTGGCCGACGTGCCTTGGTTTATTACCAACCACGAGATTCATCAACATCTTAAAATGAATACCATAAGGGAAGAGATCCAGAGTGTAACAAATAAATACAGGAGCAGGCTGGAGGGACACCCGAATGCACTTGCTGCCAAGCTTACAACTCGCACCTATGGAAAGCGTCTCAAAAGGAAAGACATCCTATAACTTCGCAAATAGGATAACAGAAAAAGGATGGAGTAGATGTCCTTACTGGAGGACACACTCGAATGAAAAATATATTGGCCTTCAAAAAATCGGCTCATAGTGATAAGCTGATCGCAGATAATAAGTTAAAAAAAAAAAATTAAAAAAAAAATTATAAAAAAAAAAAAAAAAAAAAAATGAAATATATCTTTTTATGTTAAATAATTGGGCGCAAGCATACCGCCTGCCTAAAGAACATTGTTTAGTACTCCGTGGTAAAGAACAATGGCTCGGTAATATTATATTAACATTACCGTGAAAATGGCAAACTCTCTAACAAATTTTTGGTCCGGGTGACGAAAAGGGGGTGCATCAAAAATACCCAATTGGCTAAAAAAACATACCTATCAAAAAGAAATAAACGATTTTTTCAAAAAATTAAAACAAAAAAAGTAAAAAAAAAACATAAATTTCAACAGATTTAGTATGGAGGACTTAGAAAAATTTTGATCGATTTGGTATGGCGTAAAGACAGCCAAATTTCCGTGGTAGTTTAGTATGGAACTAGGACTGCGTCCTTGTGTCTTCTCAAAGGGGGTGGAAAATAGTAGAAATTTTATAAAAAAATTAAAAGTCCTAGTTCCATACTAAACTACCACGGAAATTTGGCTATGTCTTTTCGCCATGCAAGTCCTAGCTCTATACTAAATCTGTTGAAATTTTTTTAAGTCCTGCCTAAACCCCCTTTGCGTCACGGTAACCGAAATAATCCTAGACGAAGTCTGGAAAAATAGACATAGCTGTTGAAGTTTTAGAGGTAGGTACTTACTGTCTCATCAAATAAGCAAGGTAATAATGTCGTAAATTGAAAATAATCGCAACACTTTGGGGAATAGTCCAACCCACTAAATAAATACTAGTCATCACAGAAACAGTCTATTATAAAAAATAATAAAACATTCAAAACCACAATTCTAACATTATGATGTAAGTAAACCACAGAAATAATAAAAGAGGATAGAATTGCCTTAGTCGTGTGAGGTAGGTGCCACCCTTGTGTCTCGTAGGACACAAGCGCGCGCTCAGTGCTGTTCGAATCATCGAATTTACGTGCTACTGCTGCACAAACTAATACGTACAAGAGGAATTAGAAGAGACTCTGTGAGAATCTAAAAGTCCTTTTTCGCGTGTATCCACAGGTTTAGATAAATTAAGGGTCAGTCATCAAAAAAGAAATGGATCTATTTGAGTGTGGAGGAATGAAGAGGAAATTTTTGCAGTTGGATATAATTGCTTAGACACGCTGCTGCCAATCAATGTTGAGTCGGAGATGGCATTTTGGCAGCAGCTGGGTACATAGCAACGGACATTAGGTGCCACTTAGTAGATAGCAACATTAATAAACTTCGTTGTTTAAGAAGTTACTTTCATATTCACCTGTAACTACTTTCTAATCTCCTGGAGGTATCTTTTTTCTTTTGATATTTATTTTCAAGAAAAACTGTTAATTATTTAGTTTAGTAATAAAATAATAAAGGTTATTGTTTTCTTTCAAATATATTTTATTTTTATCTATAATAGATCTCAAAGGAGATGTTCCGATTTGTATGGAGGCTGGTACTAGGCCACCCCCTAAGACACAAGTTATATGAGATGAAAGAGAATATTTTTAAGAATATATTTTAAATCACCGCATTTTAACAAAAAACAGCATTTTATTCTGGCTCAAAAAATTGTTATGCAAAGATGTATAATTCAATTTAAAAAAAGTAAGATGTGTCAGTAATGACAGCTGACTTGTTATGTCTTGTCAAAATATTTTTTTATAACTAGGCATGGGGTTGGTTTTTTCAGCCTACAAATATTTTGCAATTTTTTTCATAAAATATGTTTTATGAACACGGCAAATTAGTTTTTGCTCTTGTTTCTGACTAACAATAGAGATTTTAAATTATTATTTAATCAGAGATCATTCGATTTAAAGGTTAGATTTCTTGCATACACTTTGTAAAATTACTCGAAAATGCGGTAGATTAAAAACAAAAAAAAACGGTATATTCAAGATCCTCAAGGCATAAGCTTTCGTTTAATATATAATTTATCGTGGGGGGTTTTCAAGTACCAATATGGAACATCTCCTTTGCAATCTCGAATTGAGATTGCATTGCGTAGTTGATATGTATAGTACATGCATAAGTAAAGGAATTCCGTGCGAGGCCAGGACGGGTCTCTGATTTAGGAATAATTAAGTAAAATTTGTTTTTATTATTTTTGACTAATACTGAACTGGATTAAGAAATTTTTCAAGACTTTAAACATTTTTATTTACACAATGTTTTCTTTTATTTAAAAGGTGGTAACTACCATGTACATACATATTTATTACATTATAGATAACATTTTCGTTGTATCCATAAGACCTTTATGTGTTCAGAGAAATCAATATTCTTAGCAGTGGTGTATAAAACTAAATGAAAAATATTTAAAATGCAATGCATGATACAAAAAACTAAGAATTTCCGAATCTTTTGGATTTGGTTATTGTGACCAACTGCATATAGCAACCTGTTTTCACATTATTAATTCCAGTTCCAAAAGACAATCCCTTCGGTTAATGAATTGTCCAGTTAGTACAACTAAGTTTCGCTGGTCCCTTGAAGGTTGTTATATCTGGATTCTACTGTAGGCATTTTTATCAATGAAATTATGTATACTAATAAAATGATGTAAGTATACTAATTTTCTAAATAAGTTAGCAATAAGTACTCAAGGGCTGACCAGTATATCTATCTATAGACACTATTTAACCATAACTGCTAATAAAAAAGTACCTACTAACTTACCAGGATTCTTGCATCCAAAAACACAAATGTGAGGCATTGTGGCGACACGGCGGACTGTAATCACCCTCAGACCAAAATCACCATACAGTCACAACAAATGTAGAATTATACTGCTACCTACTGAGGGTGTTTTTCATTAAAGTCGTACCTTACTATAGTGTTTGTTATCGAATTTATTATTCATATCAAATTCTTAAATTAATCTAGAAAACTGAACTCGAAGGAGTAGGCTCGTCTTTAAAGTTTACACTTTTTGTGCACAGATTAGAAAGAATATGTCTAAATTAGACGTGTGTCGCTCTTTAAGGAACCGACTCAGTGTTCCGAAACAGTACTGTGAACCAAATGATTCGGAACACTTGCCCGGCATAAAATGTCTCATTTGGAACTCGATCACCTCAACCGACGCGACGAACGACGGACAGAACGATGCGAGTGAGAGAGAAGTGAATGTGCGCCGAGCGCTCACTGATTCAGTGATTCAGAGTCCAGTACCCAACCACCGCTGTTGCTTTACACAAAAAAAAGTCTTTGTTACTATGGTTATAAAGTTTAAATCACAAATAAAAGAAGACGCTTCGGATACTACCTATATATGTATTAAGAGCCCTTTCACCGATCGTAAGCGCTCGACTTTAGGTTTTTTACGCGCTGTACGCTTGTATGCGCGTACTTGGCAGCGTGAGTAGAACTATATTCTGCGAAATAATCTTGATCCTTAATGTATTTTTTTTGTATTGGTTAGTACATATTTAATGTGTTTTAAAGATATTTTTTATAGATACCTATTTACTGTCCGTGTTTCATGATACTCATACTAAAGAGCGTATTACAGCACAATAGTTATTGATCAATGAGAGATGGGTGAAGGTGGTATTGTTATGGCGGCCACAAAAGCATAAAGGTATTCTGTGAATATTTCAAGTGCCTACCTATTATGGTAAGAGATATAGCCATATGACAGAGAGACAGACACATAGCGGAGGCATTTTAATCGGGTCCCGTTGGCATGAACTCTGAATAAAATAAGAATAAAAAAATATCATACAGCGTCACACACATTGACACACATCGAAGATGCCGTTGGTGGAGCGGTCAGTATAACTAACCATATTTTTTTATATATTCCTCCGATACTTTTTTTTTATTGGTTAAATGGCTATGGTAACTAATGTGAATTTTTTGATTCCATATTACATCCATGGATATCGGGGTGATCCCAAGATATTTCAATGACTTATCGCTCTATTCTTAAAGCTATATTACAAAAAAAAGTGAGATGATATGTATTTTTAAAATAACCACTTGCTTAAAAAAAAAAGCCGTTACCCTTTAGTATTAAATGACGTTTGTGATTTCACGTACCTACATCCACGGATATCTACTTGATCTGTAGACATTTTTGATTTCTAAAGATTTAATCTTAAACAGATATTACGAAAGGTTTTGATATGGTGAATATTTTTGAAAAAAATGGTTGTCTGTAAAGTCTGTTTACGAACGATAATTTTACGTGTTAACGTAAATACCGATCGTGCTTCTCTATCGCCTATTCCGCGTTCTCGATTGCATACTCTCCTCAGGCGGAACGTGACAAAGAATCATGTCTTTTTGTGCAGTCGGCTTTCGTTGATTTATAAGACGTTATCACGTCAAACTACTTCACAATACATCCACGTATATCCATGCAATCCTGTGATATTTTAGTGATTTTAAGAGTTCATTTTAATGACGAATTATCGTGGATTTCGGGATAGTATATATTTGTGTTTTATATGTGCAACAAATAAAGCAAATATCAGTGATTTAATATTCAATTCAGTTTGTTGTCGCGTTTTGTATCAAGGGAATTTTCACTAAATTTTGTTATCCATAATACCTCCACGCATATCATTGCGATCCCGTGATATTTTAGTGGTTTTACGATTTAATTTAATAGACAAATTGCCAAGGATTTCGGGATTATATATATTTTTGAGTTACGTTCATTTATTAGTTTTAGTGCAAACAAAAAATACCAGTAAAATAAAATAATAATATAAAATCACAGTGTCATATAGCTTCGCTTTTTCTTCGTTCAATATTTTTGATTTCGATTGTAACAAGAAAACCACTTAGCTATTTCTACATACTTTCATCCCCTATTTCAACCCATTCAACCTTTTTTTCGAGATAAAAAGTAGCCTATGTCCTTTCCCGAGATCAAATCTATATTTGGACTAAATTTCATCAAAAACGGTTCAGTGGTTTAGACGTGAAAGCTTAACAGACAGACAGAGTTACTTTCGCATTTATAATATTATAAGGAAGTAAGGATTGTGAATATTGCTTGCCTTACATTGTGCCCGGTGCATGGCAACAGGCTCGCCACCTATTACATGGGGACCTAATCATATCTGGCGAAATGTGGGTGTTAACACCTGTGCCTATGTCTTCGGCAGAGATGTACAAAATACTTTTAAAAATGTATTTAAATACAAAATGCAAATACTTTTCTAATTTAGTATTTCAAATGCAAAATACAAAATACTTTTACTTTTTGTATTTAAATACTAAATACAAAATAGGTATTTTCAAAATACTTTATTCAAATAAAATACTTTCATATGGAATGATAATAATAATAATTTCACTGTTGAACATAGGCGCAGGACCGACCGGTTTGGAAATCCTTGGCTCCCCCAAGGATTTCCAAACCGGTCGGTGCTGCGCTGCCCGCATCCAGCGGCTTCCCGCGACCTTTACCATATCGTCAGTCCACCTTGTGGGGGCCTCCCAACGCTGCGTTTCCCGGTACGTGGTCGCCACTCGAGGACCTTTCCGCCTCAACGGCCGTCAGTACTCCTCGCAATGTGCCCTGCCCACTGCCACTTTTGCAATTCTTTGGGCTATGTCGGTGATCTTGGTTCTCATGCGAATCTCAACATTTCTGATATGATCACACAGAGAAACTCCGAGCATAGCTCTCTCCACTGCCCTTTGGGTGACCCTGAGCCTTCTTACGACGCTTATTGTAAGCGACCACGTTTCGGTTCCATAGGTCATCACACACACACGAATTAAAGACTTTCGTCTTGACACACTGCGGTAGATGGGCCGAGAATTTGCCACGTAGCTTCCCGAACGCTGCCCAGCCGAGTTGGATTCGTCGATTGACTCTTTCTGGCCCAGGTCTCGACAGAATCGAAGGCTTTCTCATAGTCCACAAACGCTAAGCATAATGGCAGATTATACGCTTCGGTCTTCTGTTTAATTTGGCTCTTGAAAAAACAAGGAACAGGTGTGGTTGATGTCACGTAAAGCTGTCCATAAACGTTTTCAATCGCGGCCAAAAGCTTAGGTTGCGATAAAACGATTCTGCCGTCCTCTGTCTTCAGCTTCGTCAGCAAGCTCTCTCCACGCGCCAGATCTCTAAAGAACACTTTGGAGCCTTTGCTCTGCTCGAAGACCTCTTTAATACGTTCCGTATTAAATTGGCGTATGACGAGAGTTAGGAACTTGAAGATCTGTTTAGTGAGCTGCCGGCGCCGTCGAGCGTCTTCAGAGCACTGCAGAACCATTTCACGTCTTTCCTCCATCAGCCTTATCGTAAGCTCTGAGATTTTCTTGTCTTTTTTGGCACAGCGGGGATTAAAAATCTTTGAACCCACCGTAAGGACAGCTTCTACGAACCTGTCATTGTATGTGTCCACATCTATGCAGTCCTCCAGGCATGCGAAACAATTTTGAAGTTCGAGTTGAAATTATTCATGGTTTGGGACCTTTCGGATTTGACCTTGAGATTCAATGTGCCTCTTACTAATCGGTGATCGCTTTCCGTGCTTAAAGTTAGCAGTGCTGCAGTACCTACTTTAAGTAAAAAAGTATTTTGTATTTTACACTGTATTTTACAAATACAAAATGCATCTCGTATAGTATTTCAAATAAAATACAAAATACTTTTTTTAAAAAGTATTTAAGTACAAAATACAAAATACGTATTTTGTATTTGGTATTTGTATTTTAAATACAAGTATTTCAAATAAGTCACAACTCTGGTCTTCGGGGATAAAAGCGTGATGATATGTTTATATGTATGTTTATAACCAGCTTCGTCATCAAATCAGCTTCAGGACATCATAATATTGCTCAAGTATATCGTTATTTCGGCCAAGTTGAAAAATAAATTATTTGCTTTTTTTAAGGCTGCAGAATTATCGCGTTTCCTTTTTTTAACGCAACGGTAATAACTATCCTTGCGACCCATAGCTAAAAATAAATAAATAAAAAGAATGTTATTATTATAAAAACTACTAGTATAATTCATACCAACATATTTAATAAGTAACAAAACTTAAATCCAAAAACAAAACTCAAAATAGATCAAAACTATTTGTCGCAGTATGATTATGACTACTCGATACGAGCGAACGAATATCGGGACGCGGGAAAAAATAGCACAGGTCCTACCTGGACGGACGCTCGCGTCAGACTAATCGGAGCACGCTTGTGCATCGTGATTTATACTAATTTATTTCACATTTCATATAAATATATTGACAAATTTATTGTTGATATTGACCAAATAACTTTAGAAATCAAAAGTCGAAGGAATATTGTTTATTTTGGGATAATTTTATTTTAGTTATTACGATGTATTTTAACCAAAATTGGCGATGAAATTATTATGTTAATGTTAGAAATTTGCCAAATGATTTATTTTTTTACTCATAAATGGTAATGAAATTCAAGAATCTATTTCATTAAGTACCGACTGGAACATATGTCCGATGATTCCTATATTTTTTTACGTTTATCATTTTAACATTATTAATAGAATAAGGACTTTGAAATTGAGTCTGCGAATGTTTTTCAGCAAAACGGTTGTGGGAGATCGAACATTACAAATTAATCAAATAAGTTTTAGTAATTTTGTTTCATTAAACGTCAACAACATAGATTGACCTATTTTTATCAATTATTAAATAATATCTGGGTATTCCTTAAGATTGTGATATAGGACTCCAAAATCTCCGAAATTCGTGCAAAAACGTGAAATGGCTCTTAACATCATATAACAAATAATGCATTGTGAATATTATACTACAAATAAACATTAAAAAAACAGATAGAGTTACTTTCACATTTATAATACTAATAAGGATTTAATGATAAAATAACGACGTTGAAACAGATACAAATCTCTGCGCGAGATGCTAGCTAATTATGTTACTCTATTTCAATGATATGAATGTTCCAAATGAAACATATCACTGATCCGGAACATTGTACTGTTCCAGATTCAAATGTTCCAATCTCAGTAGTGATACATTTTTGCCACGACTAGTCTAAATTTTTGTGCAGATTTTCACAAATTAGTTTTTTTTTTGGTTCAATTTTCCTTGAATTTTCCCTTTTACGGGACGGCAAAGGGATCTAGCCCATACAGCCAAGTCTTTAGTTTCATCTTCTTTCTTGATTTTTGCATTAAAATGTGGGTGCCACACTTTTTAATGCATCTAGGGAGTGCTTGGCGAGAAATGCATGGTACAGACCTCATGATGGTGACTGATGAGAATTGTATAGTGGGATTTCCAACCACTATACAATTCTCAACGCCACATACACAAAACCTTTATTTCAATGATTCCTCATAACTGTTCGTCAACACGGATGCTTATGCAACAAAACGACACCACTTTCACTGCACAAAATCCACTCCGAAGCAATTTTGAATTATCGAAATAAAGATCGACATCCAGACGCCATGATTACCCGCCAAAAAAACCTTTTTTTTTTTAGTTTATTATAGAACCACAAACAAGTTTACAATATTCCTTACATTATAGCTTAGCATTATAAACTTATATACTATTACAATTGCAGTATTTATTCTGAACTCAACATTGTAGATTGAGTAAGTAAGTATGTTTGTAATGGCAAAGGTTTTTATAAAAACATTCTGCCAGCGTCACGTCAGCTTATTGATGCCAAAAATACAAAGAACTGTAAGTAAGTAAGTAAGTAATTTCATTAATGGCAAAGGTTTTATAAAAACATTTTGCCAGCGTCACGTCAGCTGTAGTCCGCGCATTAAAGGCGCAATTTAAATAAATATAATTTTCCCATATACTTTTAATCATAGACTAGTAAGTATAGTCCGCGCAATATTAATAGGCCCGATTTGACACATGTCAAAATATCGTAAGTGGTGATGTGACCAAAATAATCGATTATTTACTTACACGATTAACATGAGAAATCGAGTTACAATTATATGAGCTTTGTAATCGTAATTATATCCTGGTAATCACCGCACTCGTCGAACAAGGGTGCGTGGACCCGGTCTACACACGATGCGCTATACCCGGTACAGACATGTGCCGGGGCGCTTCTCGCCGTGTCCTCCACAACCCGATGTGCCCGAGCCGAGGTCCGAGCCCTTAGAGGCGTGTCGCTCCCTTCCGATCCGGACGACCTAGGGACGCTAGGCGGTCGAGAGACTCCCCATGGGGGAGATGCTCGGTCGCCCAGTAATCCCCTAGGAACGTCCGCCCTACAGGCTTGAGGACCCTCCAAGGTTTTCGACTTCTTAAAAAATCCGGTGGAGCAGTAAATGCCATCAGCGGCAAACTGCAGTAGTCTTACACAAAAAAAAAATCCTGGTTTTAATAATAAATAAAAATCCCACATATCTTAATGTAGACATTCATTTAGTAAAATGATAAAGTCATGTTGTTATTTTAACATCTTCAGTGGTTTGATCAAATCACTTGGGATTTGATCAATTCCCTGTTTTCATTAAAGATACTTACTTGCGTTAAAAACATGCAATTTGCTATTTTTGAAAATTTTAAACTTATAATTTAACTCTAATTTAATTTAGAAACCTAGAAATCTTGTTTTTCAATTTCGATACAATATATTCGTATACTGCACCGAATATATTAGTGAAATTAACGAGCAATTTAAGTCACTGCACTATCACTAAAGAAAAAAAGATTAAGAATGTAGGTAACTGTTTTTATAAAGTTTCAGAACATTAGAAAATTACATTTAACCAGGGCCGCGCCGACCCCCGGCAGCGCCTGTGTGCGAGACCTATGAAGCGCCTCTTTTTTGTCGTCTTGCACCAATACTATGGAGATGATATATCATCTGGCGTCCCTATTGCCTTGGCGCCTGTGTGCGCCGCACACTTCGCACATAGGGGCGGCTCGGGCCTGTATTTAACTTTAAATATTATGCGAGAAACAATATTTTCTATTTTTATTATGACATTTTAATTATTTCGCTAAAATATTATTCTATTTGTATTACTGAAAAATGCAATAATATATTTTTATTTTTTGCTTGCATCTGTTTTGATTGCGTTCCAGTTATATTCTACTGACGTATCTATCTGTCGAAACGGGCCTATTATATTGCGCGGAGTATAGTAATGCGCCCTCCACACTCTCGCCGAGAACCCCCGAGAACACCCGAGAAGCGAGAGTGTGATTCTCAGATCAATTACTAAAGCATAGATACCGCGTTAAAATTTAATAGTGACATCAATATATACGTCTCTCAATTCTAATGACACAAATATTCAAGTTAGAATGAGATAAATATAGTATTATCTAGCCTGCTTAATTCGTCCGTACACACCTGAAATGTCAAGTGGTCTATTTGGTCTAGTTTTAAGCTACTAAATTAAAAAGTCTTTATGTTCATATTTCCCGCTCAGAACAGTAGGTCACCTGTATTTAGTTGGATTTGAAAAGGTTATGGCAGTTGAACATTTACAAGCCGACCAGTGATCGTTTTTATTAATTCTCTGCTTACTAAATTTTTTAAAGAAGATAGTGAAAGTGGTATTGTGTGTCCAAGGACTTTAAAATGGCTTGTATTGTTTTGGGGTGTAAATCTCATTCGTCCCGAAAAGAAAATGAACGGGAATATATAAGCTTCCATCGGTAAGTACATTTTTACGTGTTTTCAATATTATATGTTGACCAATTTGAGCAGAATTAAAATTTATAAACGTAAAACTTTGATTGTCGTAACGAATAAAAATTTGAGCTCAAAGACGGCGATTAATCTTCGAGATAATTAAATAATTTTTAATAGCTTATAGGTTATGAGGTTTAAGTGATAGTGATGTGTTGTTCGTTGCCATTTTTATCGATGTCAAAGTTTTTCCCTAAACGTTGTAGTGTAGACTAACTAAATTATTTACACAAATAATAATGTAATAATGACAATTACAGATTTCCTCTGGACGAAAAAGTAAAAAAGATATGGTGCCAAGTTATTCCAGAAGAAAAACACTGGACGAAACACAGTCGTGTTTGCTCAAAACATTTTACACAAGAATGTTTTGTTGATGTCACTGGTAAATGGCGTAGACTAAAACCAGATGCAGTCCCGTCTTTACTGGTAAAGGCATATTATTTTGAATTAAATTAATTACATATTTTATAGATTACATTTGATAATCTCAAGTATTGTTCAAGTGAATTGTTGTAATGGGTAAACTCTTATTGACTTAACACTGGACTTAATAATTAAGAAGCCACCCGATTTTTGTATTTTTTAGATTCCAACAGTGCCGCCAATGCCAGTTGATGTCGGACAAGTGCAGGAACAGACTATTATGAAGGTTTGTTATTATTATATTCAAATAAATGCTTAAAGCACTAAACATATTTCAACATCTGTTACAAGGCTCGGAGAGGTACTGTAGCTATTTCTATTTTACTTTAATTTAAAAATGGAGCTCGCTAAATTCAATAACGTTTATTTATTTATTTAGGGGTCTACCTAGGCTTCTTATCCTTAGGCTTATAATTCCCAGGGGTAGGTAGAGGAACTGCTGTATAAGTCAACGTCCAGTTTCACTAGAAAGTGGTGGCAATTCAACGACATAATTATATATGTGACGACTCTATGACCTCAGTATGGGCGGTGCCTCTGCCTCATAGTTTCTTAATTATACTTTAATGATGAAACGCCGATCTGATCGCGGACGCCTCTCTATATGCTGTTTACTAGGTATAGAATAGTAATCACTGAGGTCTGCTTACGAACTGTAACTGTAACAAGCCTTTTTCATTGATGTACAACATTTTGGTTTGTTGGTGTTGATTGTGTATATACATGCCGTCATAAGTAGCTTTTTTTTTCAGGGTGTAATGGCTGCGCCGATGGAGGTTGAAATTCAAATTCCCACGACGAGTTCTACATGTTGCCCAGAATTAGGCACGTGGGTCAGTCAGGTCATAAAGATTATTGTTAATTTGTAAATATCATTAGTGAAAATTTTCGATGTATAATGCCAGGATTTTATTGATTTTAACTAAAAATGTAAATATATTATTATGTGAACATGTCCAGTTTTGTTTTATTATTCTATGCTGAAAATTAAGAAATCAAAGGCTAAACTAATTTAAATTTTGAGCGCAAGCTCATACTGGCTCATTGTCATATCATTTTAAGCTTGTATTGCGTAGGTAATACATAAACAGTATAAATACCTAACTAAGAGAAAGGGCAAGCTGTAGTAGCTACACATAGATTTATTATTACTGACGTTTATAGATTGGCAATGAATCGCATAGGGTGAGACTAAAAAAATACACCGGTGTGTGCGCAATGCGCATGTGTGCATGAAAAACAGTACTGCAGTCTGACAGTTGCCGTCTCTTTTCTACGTGACTGACAGGCCCCCTTAGGCTCCCTGCGTGTACGTGAAATGGTAAGACCATTTTAGGCAGGGAGTACGTACTATCTATCTCGCTCTAATATACGCGTTAGTATGCTCTTTCCCTTTTACATTGCCGATCTACAGTTTCCTATATCTATACCTACACACTATCGATATCCTTCTCTCTGACAGTCTGTTCAATAACAAATACTTTCTACGAACTTTAAATTTTCTTCGAGCCCTCAAATTATTTATTTAAACCGCTGTTTGATGAACAGGGATTTTAGGAAGTTTCATTTAGAGCCGACCTTACAGGGTATTCTGTTTTGGCCCTACATACATTATTCTAACGCAAGAACCCTCACCTACATCAAATAATAGTCATCTGTTTGTAACTTAGACCACTTAAATAGTTATAAGGTGGCATCGCCTTTTTTCCGCTTTTTGCTCCATACCGAAAATCCATCCATCCATCCATACCAGTAGACCATAAACAATCTCAAAATATCGATAAAATTATTTCGATAACACTTTTTGCCACATCTCTAATATTATCTATGGATTTTGAACAGTGTACAACCTTGTAGTTTTGAGTACTTAAGATATATATAGTCTATCCTTTCTCCCATTATAAAAGGTCATATGAGTAAACAGTCAAGCTATATGTAACATTGTTTTGAAATTAGGAGGGTATCTAGGCTTTAGTAATTGATCTGAGGTGTGATTAGTTTCTCGCGTTCTCGTTCTCGGGCTCGCCTGTTCTCGGCTCGGTGTCGGTTTTTTGGCCCGCTTCAAAGGGTTTCTCGGGCGAGAAAAGAGAACCGTAAAAAATAATGTAGGGTAGCAAGAAGCTTCATGGCCTGTAGCACAAATTAATCACGGACAGTCTTGGACTTCCATCAAAGAGCTTACGTCATTGCCTACAACAAGGTGTACGCAGATGCCCAGTCTACAGGATTCTTTGTCTAAGCCTACAACCTTCTTGACTTCCATAATTAATCTATTCTATTCTTAATTAATGGCGTCGATTCGCTCGAGTCGCATTAGACGTACGCATTTTGCCAATGTCAAGTGAAAATGTAATAAACTAAAGTAACAAAAATTGTACGGTTGATTTGGGTTAAAAATGGAGTCTCTCAACACGTGTTTTTACAATAAGAACTCGGGAGAAACTCCCTTCGTTAAGTTAATAAAATGAGAAGTTTACAATATTTTTGAGTTTTCCGTGACAAAGAATTAAAATTCGTAATAATTACTTTAAACCTTTTTCTTGGGTGCCTTTTAGCAGCCGAAATTCGTCATTTTTACAGTTTATTATAGGTACCTACTGTATAGTAGCTTATCTTAGGGCTAGACAACATCATGCATTTCGACATTCGCTCTCGCTATCGCAAAATCAAAAAATGTGTGGGATTGACAATCAATTTCATTATATTCATCCTACTAACAAGTGTAGTTTTGAAAATTTCTTTCTAGATATGTATTTAAGAAGATCAGTGACACGACCCGGGGCCCGTGGCATTTTGCCAGCCATGCCACCCTAATACTTACCTATGCCACTGTACACTGGCTACCTTTCCCTTCAATCCGAAACACAGTAAACTGTTTCATGGCTGAAAAAGGAAAGGTGTGGGGCCTACCTAGACGACGAACAGACGACCGATACGATACAGGCCTACCACACCACCTAGTAAATCTTCGATAGGTACCTAATGACGACCTCCCATACAAACTTTCATCCCTTACTTCAACCGCTTCATGTCTTTTTTTTTACAAAAAAGGTACCTATAATTTATGTCCTATCTAAGTCTAGTATATTTTTTGTACATAATTTTATCAAAATCGGACGAGTGAAAGCCTTTTTTTTTTTTTTTTTTTTTTTTACAGTGGGGAAATGCTTTTACGCATTCCGGTTCCCCTCGGGGGAGGAGGTCCGGATATGTGGGACTCACCCGAAGGAATACCCACTAAAACCCCACTTGCTCCATCCTCGGCACCATTTGGCTCGGGCTGCGGGAACGTATGAATTCCTCCGCATGCCCGAGCAGTGCTCTCCGCCTCCGGGGGGGCGCCACGAGCTAGGGCGCCCCCCAGCCGCAGCCCTCCGTGCAATGCAAGCGGTAGCCCCCGCTACCGCCCACTGGACGGGCCTGCGGCTGCGCTGCGAGCACTGGTGCCCTTGCGCGCGCCGCCGCGCCTCCCGGTACCGGACTTACGGGGGGGCCCACAGCCCCCCCCCGCCGAGACGAGTGAAAGCCTGACTTTGTTTGGACTAACACTAACTAACTCCATCTTTCCTCTCCACACGGGTCATAATGTCAAAAAGCTATAGGTACTATATTTATTTGATATTTTACAAATATTTATTACGTAATACATACACCACCCGTGCGAAGCCGGTGCGGCAACCTATAATATTATTCGGCATTCTTAGAAATGATAAGAATACAAATAGCACCTTGTATACTGGCGTCCAACTGGTGCATTGTTAGCAGTTCGCCTAAATATTAGAGACATAACAAACAACAAATAAACTGAACAATAAAAGTACTATACTTTAAGACGATTCTATATAACAAACAATACAGAAGAGAAATTACCTACTGGATTTTAGTAGAGCCACAGAGTAAGAAAAAAATTAGGTAAGGCACTCAGACCCTCAGACCAATAAAGACTTTTTTATTGGTAGGTATACAGGGTTACAGGAAAAGTCGACCTAGATCCGTTAAGGGCGTGTAGTACACATCATTTCTGAATGATTTCACTATGGAACCCCCCATCCTAAACTTAACCGTTTTCGAGATATTCGTGTTTTAATTTTTTTTATGAAAATGCCCATTTTTTCGGCTATTCAATTGAATATTTTGAATTTTTTTGATTCTAATGATTATTTTTTTGGTTTTTTACATGAAGAATGAGATGGTTAATGACCTCAATGACTAAAATTGCACGTAAGTTAAGTAAATAGGTCATTGTAGACGATCGAAACTTAAGAAAATAAGTACAAATTATAAAAAAATATTTTTCTTTTCTGGATATCTCAAAAAATTATCATGGCACTTGCTCTGCACATGTGCTTAAAAACATCTACATTTTATCAGCTATCCAACGAGGTATAACAACCTAGGGTTGTATTTAAACTCATAGAAAAAAACATAGTTGAAAAGGTTCAGGTAGTAGGTCTAACGGGTCCCTCGGCTATTGTCCTTCAAGTTAATCCGGTGCGTGTGAGCGAGACAACTTACGATTTATGCAGGTGAGAGTGAGAAAAATAATGTGCAAAAACAAGTTTGGGGATACAACATGCCCACTGTTTTGTATTTGGTCGTATGTTTGCTTGCCATCCATTTTAGTCTGCTCATGCGATTCGTCCATGGTAGATGCGAATTATTGTGCTTTCGGATTCCTACACGACTTGGCTTTGTTTCTGGACTGATTTTTCTAACTGTGACTACTGTGCTTGTTTACTGGACTCTGATTTGTGCTTGTGATACTGGACTGTTGAAAATGGCAACATACTCGAACGAAGAATATGCGGATATGATTATCTGCTACGGATACTGCAATTGCGTGTCCGCACAAGCTCGGACTGAGTACATACGACGCTATCCCGACCGTCGAGTACCTGATGTGAGCGTTTTCGACGGAGTTTACCGACGACTTCGTGAAACTGGCTCTGTTTTGCGACGACGTACGGACTTAGGAAGACCACGTGTCATTGAAACGACGAGGAACAAGACAACGAAATCGTAGAACGGTTCAGAAGAGACCCAACCACTTCGACCAATATTGTTGCCCGTGAACTGGGCCTAACTCAATGGAAAGTGTGGTTTACGGTTCATACGGCAGGCCTGTATCCATACCACTACACGCCGGTACATGTAATTGAAGAAGGAGATCCCGCGAGACGCATGGACTTCTGCAGATTCATGCTCAATGCAGATATCGAGGACCCGAATTTCCTAAAATTAATATTATGGACAGATGAATCCAAATTCGATAAGGACGGGATTACTAATTACCATAACGCACACCATTGGGCTCCTAAAGAACGAGGCAATCCAAATAAGAAAAGAGTAAAGGGGTCACAACGACGATTTAGTGTAAATGTGTGGATGGGCATCATTTCCAACCATTTGATTGGGCCTTACTTTCTTCCAGACAACCTCAATGGTGAAACTTATGAAAATTTCTTAAGAGGTGACTTAGGTGACCTACTAGATGATCTCCCATTACAATTACTGCGGGACATGTGGTTTCAACATGATGGCTGCCCTGCTCATTTCAGAAGAAGCGTTAGGGAATGGTTGGACACTAACTATCCTAACAAATGGATTGGACGAGGTGGACCTTTACCCTGGCCAGCCAGATCTCCCGACCTGACCCCCATGGATTTTTATGTATGGGGGCACATGAAGAGCCTCGTTTACAGTGAGCTCAACCCCATATCGTCAGTGGAAGTTCTCAAAGAAAGGATAATTAATGCTGCTAACGACATAAGAAGAACATTAACCACTGGTGTAGTGAAAAGTGGACTACGTGAAAGAATGAGAAAATGTGTGCGAAATAGAGGTGGACACGTAGAACATGAACTATAAAATTTTGATGATGCTGAACTTAAGCTGAAATGATGATGCTGAACTTAAGTCAAATTAATTAGATTAAATAAGCGCTATTTATTCTGACTGCCCCATGTAGCCTTAGAAACTAAGTTTCACGGTTAGACCTACTACCTGAACCTTTTTAACTATGTTTTTTTCTATGAGTTTAAATACAACCCTAGGTTGTTATACCTCGTTGGATAGCTGATAAAATGTAGATGTTTTTAAGCACATCTGCAGAGCAAGTGCCATGATAATTTTTTGAGATATCCAGAAAAGAAAAATATTTTTTTATAATTTGTACTTATTTTCTTAAGTTTAGATCGTCTACAATGACCTATTTACTTAACTTACGTGCAATTTTAGTCATTGAGGTCATTAACCATCTCATTATCCATGTAAAAAACCAAAACAATAATCATTAGAATCAAAAAAATTCAAAATATTCAATTGAATAGCCGAAAAATTGGGCATTTTCATAAAAAAAATTAAAACACGAATATCTCCAAAACGGTTAAGTTTAGGATGGGGGGTTCCATAGTGAAATCATTCAGAAATGATGTGTACTACACTCTCTTAACGGATCTAGGTCGACTTTTCCTGTAACCCTGTATATGTACTTTAATCTAAGAGTCGTATAATTATTAATCATGCTTACAATCCCAAAAGGGATCGATCATCGAGCACAGTTTCAGGTAACATTCGGTTACACACAAAGCCACATCTGGAAGTATGGACCACGCAGTACCTACCCAAAATATTGACAGGTTGGAGCCTGTTGCCTACTCAATGATCTCAGCAGTAGGTACCTACGGGTCAGAAATGGCGACATGTAAAAATAGTCACCAAGGTCCAACAGCAGGTAGGTACCTACCTACCTAATAAATAAAGAAAAAAACTATTTATTAGGTACTTACTTATTATTAGGGACTTTTATTTATTAGGTAATAAATAAACAAAATTACGTAAATTTGTTGGTATTTAAATTATATTAGGTAACTAAATTGCTTTACTAGATAGTTACTATAAATTTAGACTCCATAGCAACAAAGATTTATAGCCTACTTAGTCTAAAATTAAGCAAGCTACTCTATCCTATTTGCCACTTCGTCTTCCACTGGGTTTGTTTTTTTTAGAAAGAAAAATAGAGTTGAAATATTTGTCACATATTTTGCAATAAGGAAAGTACCTTACGCACTTAATTAATCGATGCTTACCTATAACAATTTTGTCATGTGTAGATAAATAGATTTTAAGTAATCAAATTAATAAATACTTAATAAACAACAAAATTATTAATTCAAAAATAGATATAAGCTTGTGAATCACTATTCATTATTATGTAATTGGGTTAACCCCGTGTAATTATGTTAAATTAAATAAAACAATAATAAATAAATGGCTTCCAAAGAAATAAAAGTACTACCCAGCTTTAGCGCTCCTTCACAAACCAAGTTAATGAATATGTAGACACAAAAATGCATGTACTTGCAACATTCATTGATTTTAGCAGGGCATTTGACATGTTACAATATGAGGTTCTGTATGACAGATTGTGGCGAGCCGGTATACAGAGTCCATTATTGAATTTGTTGAAAAATTATCACGCAAACCGCTACATCACAGTAAAAATAGCGAACGAATATAGTGATCTGATACCAACTGAACAAGGTATGGCACAAGGCTCAATAATCGGGCCCATTGAGTAGGTACCTTCTGTATGTCAATGACATGTGCAATGTCATTGAGAAAGAATCGGTCTTTCAGTTTGCTGATGATACTTGCCTATTGGTAAGTAGCTCATAAGAACCTAACAGAGGCTCAAAGTAATTTGCAAGAGAATTTTAACCAACTATGTAAATGGGCCCATGATGTACTTAGGTTTGGTGGTAAACGTTCAAAAAACAAAATTTAAGTATAACAATAACGAAATTGGTTTATTTAAACATTGTAAAGTTATGAATGTATATGACAAAATAAAATTTACATTTTTAACAGAATTCGACCATGTAAGTAATTTAAATAGTTATAATAGGCCGCATAACCTGAGGAATGTAGGAAACAAGAAGTATGTATTACCTAAAACGAATAATGTAAGTTATATGAATGAACTTCCTGCGGACATTCAAAACTTATATGCAGAGGGAAAATGTAAACTAAGAATGTGCTTAAAAAACTATTTTTAAAGCGAGTCGTTGCGGAAAGATAAACCATCACGGTTTGTGAGCCGCAGCTATACTGGGAAATGATTTTTATTTTTTGGTGTTAAAAAAAATAAAAATCATTTCCTAGCAATTATTTTTTGAAATATTTTTTATTTTGATGTATAGAATACGTGGTTCTCGTTTGACTGTTCATGTCTTTTACACCCTGTATTAATGTATAAAATTGTAAAAGTTTTGAGAAATAAATTAAGTAAAAACCTAATAGTATCTCTCAGACCAATAAAAAAAATTGGTCTGAGTAGTATCTAGCAGGTACTTTCTAAGGAAGTAGGTACCTAGGTATTTCTTATTGAGATAAAGGTGGCGATAATCTAAGAAAGTACCGAACCGATGGCCTAAAACAGCGTCTAGGTAATTCTGATAAGACGCCGCAAAGATATCGATATTTTTGCGTCAACGATGTTGTGTTGTATATTAATCAAAAATAAACGACGTACTCGGTACTACAACACATACAAGCCAGCCATTCAGTTCTCTTTTCGCTTCCGTCCTTGATTCAAATATTAATTCACAGTATCGTACAGACCGGTGTGGATCGCGGTCGGCTGTCTGCATTGAGCGAGTTTCGTACTGGATCAGAGAGCCGTGTAGGAAGAATCGTTTGCTTATTTATTTAACATAGTACCCATCTGACATTAGTGATACTTATACAAACATATTCTTCCGTTTATTCTACGTGTTTCAATACAGTTTACAGGTAAGTTTAGTACCTAAATAATATCTTGTATTGTTTTGCTTCTAAATACTATGTATTTTAAATTTTTACTACTATAATTGCCTACTCTGTTTATTCGACAGCAATTGGGTTTATATACCCTATCAATAAAAGTGTGAATAAACCTATGTCAACCTTATTATCACAGTGTACTGGGAAAAGCAAGGTAACGCAAATTGCGAAAACTTTGCCCGAAAATTGTAAACATAACCTCAAAATCTATTATTGTTCTTGAGCAAATTATTTAAGGGTGCGTTCCAAAACGATCTCAATTTACTCGGGGTAGAGTAAATGGTAGCTCACTATTGGTCGTTATTAAGAAGCGTTTTCACCATTGGTTACTTTTGTTAAACTATAGTTAATTTACACCAATTAGAAAGCTTTCTTACGCTGTCTACTTGGCTTCACCTGGTTTTGGAACGCACTCTAAGTTAAAGAATTCTGTAAACCATTTATTTGTTTTAAATCTATAAAGTTTTTTTTAATATGGGTACTTAAGTACTAGATTCGAATTAGATTATGAGATAATAATTATCATCAGTCTTCCTGTTCCACTGGGGCTCGTTCAGAGGGTACAACTTTTTACCAGCGTTCCGAACTTTTGGCACGACTTTCGGTTGTTCGACCCAAAGAGAATATAATCACTACGTTTTAGTGGAACCTCCGAAGTGCAACTTTTTAAAAGCTTTTATTTAACTTGCAATGTATTACATACATTGCAAGTTAAATAAAAAATCTTGCAACTCGATTTTGAAGCAGATTTCTTCAACCGATTGATCTGAAATTTTGTATACTTACACGTTTGGATGACAATACACGATAAGCTGTGTGACGTCATTCTAAATCCAATATGGCGGACCATCCAAGATTGCGGAATAGTTATTTTTAATGCATTTCTACATTATGGGTATCGAATGAAAGGGCTTGTTGAGAGTAACTCGAAAAATAATGTGACGTCATCCTTAATCCAATATGGCGAAACATCCAAGATGGCGGAATAGTTATTTTTTATGCACTTCTGCATTATGGGACTGAAATGAAAGGGCTTGCCGAGGATAATTAGAAAAATAGACAGAACAGACTCAGAAACCTAGCAAGCGATAACTAAAAAGTAAAAAATAAATTAAAAGCAAAAAACCTTTTAAAAAAAAAGCGAAAACGGCTGGAAGGTTTTAGAATTCAACGAATTCAAGAACGAATTCGAAAATAAAGAAAAGTGTTTGCTGCAAATACTTAGATTATGCAAATAGGTAGTGGAATTGTCTTTGGATTCCAACCAACGCGTCTAATTAAACTCAACCATTTTCCTCTAACTATAGGATCAAAATGGAATCTGTCCGAAAAAAAAATATAAAATATTTATTTGTTAAATGTTAATGTTACTTTTTTCCGAAAAAAAATTTCAAATTTAAAACGGTTAAAGTAAAATAGCTTATATTTTCATCGTAAATATTCAAGATCAATATCGATTTTCAGTCAAACACTATCGTACATGTAAAAATATTGATGTAAGAATTATCCACCAAAATCGTGTAAATTATCAATAAATCGACCTTTAACTACACAAAATATTAAAGTGTACAAAAGGATTGTCATCATTTTATATTATTGATAGAATAAAATTTATAGACGCATAGAAGTTTTTAATAGAACCTACGGCCTTTTTTGGTGGTAAGCAGCAAACACCCAAAAGCCGCATGCATCATTGACGTGACACTCGCATGCTGCCAACTCATTTTTTTTATGTCGGGGAGGTCAAATGCATTTACGCATCGTCCCTGCGGAGTGGTGCCAACCGCAGGGGATATGTGGGACTTGAGGTAAAGGCGGTCCCTCCATACCCACTAAAAATCCCCGGCCTGACCTCTAGTGCGCTATTGCGGGACGGCTCGGGATCTGCGCACGTGAGCGCAACTACACCGAGACCGTCCCAACGCTGTCCGTCTAGGCACTCACAGGGGCTACCGACTGACGCCAGCCCCTGTGGGCCGCTGGCCGACGCCGGCCTTATAGGCCGCTTCCTCACCGACGGCTGCTCGACCTGGCGCGTCCTCCTGACGAGGACACCGGGAGCAGCCATCGGACTGCATCCGGGGGAATTCGGGCGCGGTTGTGGCCCTGAAAATGGCCGTCCCGAACTAGCCGTGGTTGGAAAACAAAAAAAACTCGACGATGGCATGTTACTTCGAATGCCAAGGGACACTTGACATCAAAAGCCACACACCCGCCGAGAAAGTTTCCCCACCACGTTACCAGGGTCCACCACGAGGAGACTTACGGACGTGGACCCCATGCCGCCAACCCTAGTCCCCTTCTTTACCCTCTGGAGACCTTACTCACCAACAGAAATACAACACCACGATAATGTAGTCTCAATCGACTGTGGTCTTCTGTGTGGTGGAGGTACTACGCTTGGTAGGAGAGCGGCTAGTCCGCATATCAATCGTTATAACTGGCTTTATAATTCGACCCACTCCTGGGACACAAGGCCTCTCCTTGTCATTGAAGGAGGTGTAGGCAGTAGCCCACCACCCTTGCCAAATGCGGAATGGTGGACGGAGTGTAAAGTGATCATATCAATATGGGTATCATTTTCGTGGTATTCGGGGTCCCGATTCCGGACACGTCTGTTTCAAAATCCAAGATGGCGTACGCGACTTTTTAAAATAAAATCAATATGGGTGTCATTTTCGTAGTGTTCGGGTTTCGTCCGATTCTGAATAAAAAACATCTATTTCGAGATATAAGATGGCGGACGCGTATTATTAAGTAGAATATCAATATCGGTATCATTTTGGTGTTTTTTGGGGGTCCCGATTCCGAATATAACATCTACTTCCAGATCCAAGATGGCTGACCCGATATTTTAACTTAATATAAATATGGGTATCTATCTACTATGATTTTCGTAGTTTTCGGGGATCCCGATTACGATATGAATAGGTATTAATTATTTTCGTAGAAGTAAAACCAGACGATTTTTCATAACCTCCTCCTTTTTAAAGTCGGTTGAAAATAAAATATTTTTCATTTTCGTGAGTTTTTACTTGGAAAAATTCTCCAAATGGTTAGTACGTGTTGTACAGCATGCTATTCACTCTCCAAATGGTAAGTACGTATTGTACTGTACAGCATGCGCGGGCGAGCGCTAGTACTATTTACGTATTAACTATGCCTTGTAGAGCTGGAGCCTCGCTAGTTATAGATGTTTCAAAAAATACAATTACTTACTCTTTTTGTTTTTTATTTTAAAGTAGGTAAAATATTACGGTCGGTAATGGTATTTTTATTTTATTAAATAGATCAGTAGTGTTGTAGTAAATAAAATATGACATACTTAGTAGACATTTTTAATTTACAGAAAATGGAGGAGCGCAACAGGATCATCCAGTACATGGTAGCGGCGGCAGGTACAGTTTTAAACTTTTATTAGGTCCTACAAATTAAAAAGTTATAAGGGTCCCTATAGACTATAGTGAGACAGCGCATTCACGGCCGGCGCGCTTTTCTTTGCCACTAGGCAGCGAAAGTGAGAGACCAGTAGTTGGTGCCTATATTCAAGCGGTCTGGGTTTGAAACCTGGTTGAGACAATGTTTGTGTGATTTCCTCCACCCACGGTTTTAATATGAGTTATCAATTGAGTATAGGTACAATATTATTTGTTCACACTCTTCTACACAACCTGATTCGAAAATTTAGAACTTCAAAACTGCACATCCAAACTATATCGTCCTTACATTTTTGTGGAGAAAAAATTTAAACCTGAGCGCATTCCAATACAATCTCATAATTAGGTGTTGACAATCACTTAAACTTCTCGCCACATCGCCAGGCAGAAATGTAAACGTACATACCACGCACTTGACTGTTTTATAGAGAGATTTTTTTTATTGTGTACTGATTCTACAACGGAATGAAGTTTTTTTTTTATTTACTTATATTATTTAATTACCTAATAAACAGAGGCAGCAACCAAAGGGGTGGGCTCAACTTGGGCGCATAACCCATATACCTATGAGAGCTCCCGAAAATTACTTAGTATATATTATATTCAATCTATATTCAGGTAAATATTCAAATATGTTCAACTCTACATTCCTCGCTTTGGAAGGTACTACAGGGTCTTTCTAATCTTTACAGTTTATTTTTTTTTCCTTTGAAGCGAGCCCTTTTTGTTGAGCAATAGAAAACCCTATTTTGTTCTATATGACATCTAGCTGAAATTTATTAAAAAAAGGTCAATGTTGAAATAATCATTATGTAAAAAATAGATGTACGAGCTTAGATTAAAGCATTAATCTAATTGTACGAGTAAATATTGTATACGCCATTTGACAGCAATGTATTATAAATAATAATTCGACAAATGTTTTAGTCTAAGATCCGAACCTAAATCGACCTTCACCGAGCTGATAATAGAATGAAACATATTTTATTATTAATTTAGTATATTAGAAAATATATTAAAAATGGGTTGTCTAAAAAAATCCTGGACAGACTATTTTTAATTATTTTTTGAAAAATGTTTTTAAATAAAATATTGCAACATCAAGATAATAAGAAAATTTTGTCCTGACTGATAGTAGAAACCGTATAGAATGTGCAGCCATTGGGTTGTCTATTATTTACCTGCGCGAACTACTGGGTTGTCAGGTATGAACAGGTATGTCGATATCAGTTACTTTCACTCGATTGGATAATAGAAAAAAATTTATATCATCATAAGCGCTGTTTTATTGCGAATACGTTGATATAGGGTTGTCTGCCAAAAATTTGGTCCTAGTAAGGGTTTGCGAATTTTAAAGATTTAAATTTTAACGCGCGTGGACATGTGTGACAGAGAGATCCGAGGTAAGCATACTGTGTAATAATAAAGGACACAACATTATAGTCGCCTGTGATGGGACCCTTGAATATTCGAAAATGCGCATGCTCAGTATGTCAACTATGGAGGGTAGAAGTACCGCTACTACCCATTTAGTAAACCCTGCCCGTTGTTTTGGAGTAGTTAATGACTTATATTGCATTGTAAACACGTGTTATTCTGTATAGTTGTGATGATAAATGGCTAAAAAGTGTTTTTTGTGTGGCTTGGACGATTCTTTAAGTGATTTTACTGATGAAACTTTTAAAAATTGTTCGTTAAAGCTTTCTTTTCGAAAAAAAAAATATTTAAATATCATGAAGTTGAACTAACCAAAGCATTACTCAATTTTGTTGGTTACCACACCACCTGTTACAAAAAAATTACTGTTTTAGGAAATAAATCCAACAAAGAATTTGAAATTTTTTGTACAGAGTATTCAGTAAGTACATAATATATGATTCTTTCAATTATTATCTAGTAGAATTTGAAATAGCACAATTTGAACGTTCGTTGAATTTGTCTCTATCAAACAAATTTTTTGAACAACTATTTTTCTGAAGGGTATTTCGCCTGTTTCCTTTTTTCAGTTTCTACCTTCTTTCAATTTTTATTATTTTTTGAAAAATTTTCCCAAAGGAAATTAAACAAAATAAATATTATTGATGTAAATAAAGCATTTCATAAAAATAAAATCTCAAACATTACCATTAAATATAAAAAATTATTTCTAGGAGCACGTCAATACTTCTATTGCTGATGAAGGTACAGAATGCCTAGATTCTAGTGTTCATTCTAGTAAAACAGTTACTGAGGGTGAAGAAAGTAATGCTGACGTCACATCTCACACTTCTACAAATTTCGATGAGGTAAGGAAATGTTTTGTATTTATTTAAATAGGGGCTAACAAAAAACAAAGAATATTTTAAAAAAAATGTAGATAAATAATTCATGAACAGTTTTTTATTTAACATGATACAAATTACAGAAATATTTAATAAATTCTTAATCAATTTATTGTTTACGCTCAAAACCATTTTTCTTTTTCAGTGAATTTCGATTTATAAAATGAATTTTATTATTTCAGGGAGCGTCAATATCAACAGCATCGTCGTCCAACAAAACTACATGCTTGTTTTGCAATTGCGTAAGAAAAACTTCCGGGAAGAAAAAACAAAATCTTACGTTCCCTCAGAGTGGCCATGTTAATCAACAAATAAAACAAATAGCTAGAAAGCTTGATGATTCGGAAATCTTGTCAAAGCTTGAAAACCAAGCTGTTGCTTATCATCAGTCTTGCTACGCATTTTATTTGACTAAAGACAGACGGTCCACCCAAGAACATAAAGATTCAAGTAAATGTTGTGTCCTTTATTATTACACAGTATACTTACCTCGGATCTCTCTGTCACACATGTCCACGCGCGTTAAAATTTAAATCTTTAAAATTCGCAAACCCTTACTAGGACCAAATTTTTGGCAGACAACCCTATATCAACGTATTCGCAATAAAACAGCGCTTATGATGATATAAATTTTTTTCTATTATCCAATCGAGTGAAAGTAACTGATATCGACATACCTGTTCATACCTGACAACCCAGTAGTTCGCGCAGGTAAATAATAGACAACCCAATGGCTGCACATTCTATACGGTTTCTACTATCAGTCAGGACAAAATTTTCTTATTATCTTGATGTTGCAATATTTTATTAAAAATCATTTTTCAAAAAATAATTAAAAATAGTCTGTCCAGGATTTTTTTAGACAACCCATTTTTAATATATTTTCTCATATACTAAATTAATAATAAAATATGTTTCATTCTATTATCAGCTCGGTGAAGGTCGATTTAGGTTCGGATCTTCTACTATTTCGCCGAAAATTCCATAGTCGATTATATCAATATATTTCTGTATAATCGAATAGAGATGGCTTATTATTGATAGGTTCTGTTATTTTATTATGATCGAGCGAAACTTTTCGGCGAAACCGCTGATCTTCCAAATTCCAGGTGGTACCTTGTATATAAGCTTTAAAAGTTAGGATTTAAAAATGTAATTATTGTATTATCAGTGTCCCTTGCATCAATGACCTTGGGAGTGTCCTCCGGTTGGCCCACGCCTGTGCTTGCAAAGTTCCACGACAATAAGACGGATGTTGTTATCTCTGAGGTAAGCTATGCTCATAAATACTAAATGTTCTATACCTACATTAGTACGTAATAGCAAACTAATAATAAAGTGATAATAAGTTCGTTTGCGTCTGTTAACCACAGTTAACGTAACCTGAAGTTTGCATGCTATTTGCAAGAATGTAAATCCGTACCTATTTCTTTTGCCGGATTTTAAATAAGTAAATCTGATTTTTTAAATCAGGGGATTTTTGGAAAGAAAGTTTAACTCTGTCGGGTTAGATTTTTTTGGAGATAACTTAGTGGGAATTTTTGGGAAACCAAAAGCTCCTTGGACTATTTATAATATTCCAGAAAGTATTAAAATTATTACGATTAACTTTTCCCAGTTCGAATATTAAGAATTTAACGTTTAGTCTTAATGTAGCTACTAGAATGAACAGGGGAATGTTATTTTCCACTTATCAACTTTTATTATTTGATTACCAGAATGAAATTTCGTGGATGGTGGCGATGCCACAGGCTGGGTTCATAGCAGGCAGCTTCGCCACTCGCTTCATCTCTGATTATGGTGGAAGGCGGACTACTATTCTCAGCAGTTCTATTCCTATGGTTTTTGGAACAGTAAGTTGATGCTGTTTTAAAACACTTATAGTAAATATTGAAATGGAATGTTTAATTTTATATACATGTACTATTTTTTTAAGCAAGGATGACAAAATGTGTTTTGTACAAAATCGATTGCAATCTTCTCGCATTTACGTTTGACTTAATTTTTTAATATTAAATTATCTGTAAATGTGTCATTATCGTGTATTTTAACACCTAAGTATGTCTATCAGTGAACCTACGTTTTATATGCGTTCACTGATGTCTAGCTACACATTATTCCTAAAAAATATTAAAAATAATATTTTATTAATTCTGACAATTGTTTTATTTGTAACATTCCTTAAATAAACTTTTCAGATACTGCTCTTGTCTTCGGGACAACCCTGGCTGATTTGTAGTGCAAGATTTCTATGGGGTTGCGGTACAGGCATGATCGGAACGGTAAGGTTAACTACAGTCTTTTCATCGTGTGTTAGCATAGTAAATTCCTTGTACATATTACCTAATGCCGTCACGTCGGCCTAGTAGGCGACTATACCGTCAACAAGCCCGGCGACATTCCCGGCAGGTATTTTTGCCGCATTAGGCTTCGTCGTCCATCATATCATACACTACTAGAAAGATTAAGGCGTTTTGCAGACGGCGGGCGGGGCAGTCTTTTTGACCGCGAAGCAATAAAGAGCGCGTGTGCCCGTCAATGCCCACGGCTGCCCGCAGCCACGGATATGTAGCTTAACAAGTGCCCGTCGGGCACCTGTGGCGCGGTCTTTGTCTCCTTCATGTGCGTAGTATAGGATTCCCTTTGCGCTATCGTTCGCGGTGAAATTGACCGGCTCGGCCCGCCCCGTCGTCTGCTAAGCGCCTAAGTTTACACCACTAGCGTTCTACACGGCTCTCACACGTGAAGTGATGCTCTCTTCAGCTTATGTGCCGTTTTTGCGCCACGTGTCAACATATCTGAGGCTTTAGACAACATGCATTTCGACAGTCGCTCTCGCTATCGCTAAGTAAAAAAATGTATGGGATTGACATAAGCAATCGAAAAGTGATCGATCACTTATGTCAATCCCATACATTTTTTTACTTAGCGATAGCGAGAGCGATTGTCGAAATGCATGTTGTCTAAAGCCTCTGCGCGGTTAACCCGCCTAGTGATGTACAGTCAACAGCACGTCGGGCTATACAAAACTGTCAAAGGTCATTGGGCATTTTGTTGGGACATATGACCCACGGCGTACACAAACAAAATAGGGCTAGGTATGTAGGTAAATGTATCTGCTACTCAGTGGTATAGGTCGCATTGAGAACTGAGAAAAAAAATCATTTCTTATCATTATAGCATTTTTGCAATGAATTAAATCAGAGATATTGGACAGATTTCAAATATACTTTGAATAGCTGTTGCTGTTGTTACATTGTTTAATGTCAAGGGGTACAAAAATAAAATCAAGTTCTAAACAAGACTTCCTCTATACTACGTATACGAGAAAGTAAACCAAAAAACAATATTTTTATTCTACTTGATCAAAATCAATTGTTAATTCGTTTAAAAAGGCTGCAGGCGCGTCAATCACTTCTTGATGCCTGGCATACAATAATAAACAGACTATTGGTATTTAGCGAAGAAAACACAGAGGATAAGCTACAAGGTATATATTATGAGAGATAGACATGACACGAGAGAAGAGAATGAGTGATGTACAAACTGACATACAAAAATATAATATTTATAAAATTTAAATGTATGTCAAAAGACGGCCAGGGTGTTAATATTAGATAGATATAAAAAAGGTTTGGCCGAACACAGACTACACTTGCAACATGTGCACAGCTTCCGACAGTGCGACGGCCGTGTACACGAGCTAGGTTATAGTTTTGAATAGTATTTCTTCCAATCTGCGTGGGATCTACTAAAATGTACGTGTAGTACTGCTTCGCACGAATGTGTCGCGACTGTATTCTGCCTCTTATCAGTATCTTGTTTTTAATATTTTTTTCTTAGTGTCGGTACATTTCAATGGTGTACACACCATTCATACGCATGTGCTCGTGGCAATAAGACCTTCCGATTCTTAAGTGGTATAGTATGATCCTAGCGTAAACAATACTAACTCCTCATAAGTAAGCTGCGGAAAGTTTATCATGCTCAGTAACAGTATGATATTAATGATTAATTGTGATATCGAGATATTATCACACATCAAAATGTGTTTCTAAAATTGGCTTATGTTTAAGTAGCATCAACTATTGTTCTTTTGTTTTGTATTGCTGTTGAAACATTGTTTATTAAATAAATAAAATAAATAAAAATAAATTAAAAAAAAAAAAATTTTTTACTGAAGTGGCGCTTTTGTGCACGCCGAAAATCCGAGGAGCCCCTTAATAACACTATACAAACTCGTACACATATTGTGGGATAACTTTTTTCTGCCGATCGATACATAAAAACAAATTACATATTTAGAAAAGTGACATTAAATTCTTCATTTTAAAACTAGTTTGGTCTCTGTACGCGAAAGTTCATAAAGCGGGTCAAAAACGCCCAATGACCTTTCTCCAAACGATTTTCAACCTAAGACTACACAATATAAAGTGCATAATCGACTGGGAAAATTTGACAGTTTGTGGTAACCCAACGTGCTGTTGTCTGTACAAGACTCGAGTCCGTCAAGTCCTTTTACTTAGAGCTCGTCTCTGTTTAACCGATATCTCGATGACTGCAAGCTTAAGTAAGCCTCAAACATTAGAGGTCGAAACTTTTTCTGCGCTCGAGTCTTTTATTGCGCTCTAGACTTATATCGTGATGAGTTGCTTTACAGTGGTCGATAAAATATGTTCAATTACAATAGTAGGTAACTAGATGAAATAATGTTTGCTTGCGTACGTTTGATAACAAAAATTCATCTGAAAATTCGCCTCGAGTCCTTGCTGAGCTTCGAGCTTTAAGACGGTTTCTTAAATTCGATCTTCTATTGAAGGCTCACGTTCATTTTACTTACTATCAAAGAGCTCGCGCTCTACTAAATTCGGACTCCCGAGTTTATCAATCGCATAGAGATTACAAATCTGACACAAACCTCTAATTTCATGACTCTAGGACTCGAGTCTTGTACATTATGTGTAACGTCATTCTAAATCCAATATGGCGGACCATCCAAGATTGCGGAATAGTTATTATTAATGCATTTCTACAATATGGGTATCAAATGAAAGGGCTTGTTGAGAGTAACTCGAAAAATAATGTGACGTCATTCTTATTCCAATATGGCGGAACATCCAAGATGAAGGAATAGTTATTTTTTATGCACTTTTGCAATATGGGTATCAAATGAAAGGGCTTGCCGAGAATATTTAGAAAAATATTCTGACGTCACTCTTAATCCAATATGGCGGACTTTCAGAGTTTTTATGCTTTCTTATAGTACCTATGGGTATTAAATGAAAGGGTTCGCTGAAAATAAAAAGCCAGTTTTAAAAAGAGCAAGAAGCTTATATTTTACCTATAGAACTATCTTTGTGACAAAAAGAGATGAACAGACTCAGAAACCTATAGCGAGCGATAACTTAAAAGTAAAAAATGAATTAAAAGCAAAAAACTATTTAAAAATCTTTTATTTACATTAGAGCATTTAAATAAAAGTTTTTTTTAAAACAGTTGTGTATTTACACAAGTAAATCGCGTAAAATTGTGTGTAATGAGGTTATAAGATTAGGTATAGATAAATTTTCAAAGGAATATTTTATTTTCTTCTTTTTACAGCATTTAAATAAAAGCTTTTTTAAAACAGGTTTTTTTTTGCTTTTAATTTTTGACCGTCTTGCCGTCATGTCGCCGCGCCTTGTATTTTCCGCCGCGCATATTGTATGCATAATAAATGTTGTGAATTTCAGGTGGTGTCAATGTATCTAGCAGAGATTGCCGATAAAGATATTAGAGGGAGACTTTCAGTTGGAACGAGTTATATGTTTAATTTCGGTATGCTGTTAGCTATCTCTGTGGGCCCGTTTCTTTCATACCGAGGCTTGAACATCTGTCTTCTCGTGCTGCCGATAGCGTTCTTCGTAGCCTGCTGGTGGATACCAGAAACGCCGTATTATTATCTGAAGAAAGGCAAGGTGGAAGAAGCCAGAAGGGTCCTCTATAAGTTACGAAATTACAAAGATCAAAATGTACGTATTTTGTTTTGCTAAATTTTTATTATGCAGAATGTTTGATACACGGTGTATGCGGGCGCCCCAGCCTATCCATACTAACATAGTAATAAAAAATCAGGAGTGGTCTCCCCTTGACTTTCTCGTATACCGGAAACGACTCAAAAGTTATATCTTATATTTTGATGTATTTTGATGACATACATCATGTTAAATTTTCGGTCACCCATCCGAGTACCGACTGCGCACTTGGTTGCTTAACTTTCGTGATCGACGACTTAAAAGTTGATAGAAACCTTATATTTTGATGTCATACATGCATGTTTTTGGTTGCAATAAGTTAAAGCATACTCGAGTTATCGTGCTAACGCACAGACACACACACAGACATAATTGCAAAAACGGTATTTTTGGACTCTGGGAGGTCCAAAACGTGTATATCCGTCAAAATCTCGAATTCGAATTTTTTGACGATTACAAGCAAGACTTCCTCTATACTACGTACGTACGAGAAAGTAAAAATACTGTGGTGATATCAAAAATTTTAAATTGTAAAAACTACAAAATTGGAAATTTTATGTAACCCCCACATAAATTCATAACTAAGAACCATGTCAGCTTTCAAAGAAAAAAATCGCATCAAAATTGGTAAATTAGCTTAGAAGCTACGATGCCATAGACAAACACACAGATACACAGGCAGACAGGTCAAACTTATTACACCCCTATTTTTGTCGAGAAGGTTAAAAACCCCACACGCTTCTACACGTACTTACCTACTATACCTACTTACGTGTTTAAGATTAAAACTTAGACCAATTAAAATTGGCAAATTATTAACCAAATAGATGAATATCATTTTGTAATTACAGGAAGTGGAAGAAGAATTGACTTTGCTGAAGTCTTCTGTCGGCAACGATATGCATCGTCACAGTTCAGTGAAGGAGTTGTTAACCAGCATCCAGTATAGAAAAGCTATAATTATAGCGACTGGTAAGACCATGTGATATACTTATATTTTAGAGAGGTAAAAATCGGGAGTGGTCTCCTCTTGACTTTCTCGTATACCGGAAACGACTCAAAGGTTGATAGAAACCTTATATTTTGATGTCATACATGCATGTTAAATTGTGGTCACCCATCCGAGTACCGACCGCGCACTTGGTTGCTCAACTTTCGTGATCGACGGCTCAAAAGTTGATAGAAACCTTATATTTTGATGTATATAGCCCCTGTGGGCTGCTGGCGGGAATCATCAATTTTATACTTTTTTATTGGTCTGAGTACAGAACAAAGTAAATACTCGAACTGACTGCCCTAAGAGAAAATTATGATGAATAAATTCCAATTCGCCCATAAACTCACATGAGTCCACCCGATCGTTTGGCTGGATATTCGGTGGCCGGATATCCGGCTATCCGGCTTCAAGATTGACCGAATAATTTATCCGTTACTAATCGTTTCATCTCTTCGATATTCTGTTTTCAGGACTGAAGTTTACCCAAATCATGACTGGAGTGGTAACAGTCCAAAACTACTTGGGAAGGATCATGCAAGACACGCAGCTGGACTTGAGCAAAGTGTTTATTGTGTTCGGCGTAGTAAGATTTTTCACTGGTAAGTTATATAAGATATTGGCATTATCCTTATCCTTATCCTTACTAATATTATAAATGCGAAAGTAACTCTGTCTGTCTGTCTTTCTGTCTGTCTGTCTGTCTGTCTGTTAAGCTTTCACGTCTAAACCACTGAACCGATTTTGATGGAATTTGGTACAAATATAGATTAGATCTCGGGGAAGGACATAGGCTACTTTTTATCGCGAAAAAAAGGTTGTATGGGTTGAAAAAGGGGATGAAAGTTTGTATGGAAGTTCGTCATTTTTGAAGATAGAACCATGAAACTTTGAATTTAGGCACTTAATAAGACAAAAAGAAATATTTGTTAAGATTTTTTTAAATTTTGACCTGTATGGGGGTGAAATAGTGGATGAAAGTTTTTATGGGACTTCGTAATTGTTAAAGATAAAACCATGATACTTTGAAATTGTGGACTTGATAAGAAATAAAGATCCAATCCAAGATGACGGTTGTGACTTTTTAATATAATATCGATATGGGTATCACTTTTGTGGTTTTCGGAGGTCCCCATTAGATCCAAGATGGCGGACGCGACTTTTTGACAATATGTCAATATGGGTATCGTTTTCGTGGTTTTTGGGGGTCCGGATTACGAATAAAGCATCTATAACGAGATCCAATATGGCGGACGTGACTTTTTGACATGATGTCAATACGGGTATCATTTTCGTGGTTTTCGGAGGTTCCGATTCCTAATACACCATCCATTTTGAGATCCAAGATGGCGGACGCGAATTTTTAACATAATGTCAATATGGGTATCGTTTTCGTGGTTTTTGGGGGTCTGGATTACGAATAAAACATCTATTTCGAGATCCAAGATGGCGGACGCGACTTTTTGACAAAATGTCAATATGGGTGTCATTTTCGTGGTTTTCGGGGGTCCCGATTCCGAATACGACATCTATTTCGAGATACAAGATGGCGGACGTGATTTTTTAACTTAATAGGAATATGGGTATCATTTTCGAGATTTTTGGGGGTTCTGACTCCGAATAAAACATCAATTTTCAGATCCAAGATGGCGGACGCGAATTTTTAACATAATGTCAATATGGGTATCGTTTTCGTGGTTTTTGGGGGTCCGGATTACGAATAAAAGATTTATTTCGAGATCCAAGATGGCGGACGCGACTTTTTGACAAAATGTCAATATGGGTGTAATTTTCGTGGTTTTCGGGGGTCCCGATTCCGAATACGACATCTATTTCGAGATCCAAGATGGCGGTTGCGACTATTTAATGTAAAATCGATATGGGTATCATTTTCGAGATTTTTTGGGGTTCTGACTCCGAATAAAACATCGATTTTGAGATCCAAGATGGCGGACTTGACTTTTTAACTTAATAGGAATATGGGTATCATTTTCGAGATTTTTGGGGGTTCTGACTCCGAATAAAACATCGATTTTCAGATCCAAGATGGCGGACGCGAATTTTTAACATAATGTCAATATGGGTATCGTTTTCGTGGTTTTTGGGGGTCCGGATTACGAATAAAACATCTATTTCGAGATCCAAGATGGCGGACGCGACTTTTGACAAAATGTCAATATGGGTGTCATTTTCGTGGTTTTCAGGGGTCCCGATTCCGAATACGACATCTATTTCGAGATCCAAGATGGCGGTTGTGACTATTTAATGTAAAATCGATATGGTTATCATTTTCGAGGTTTTTGGGGGTTCTGACTCCGAATAAAACATCGATTTTGAGATCCAAGATGGCGGACGTGACTTTTTAACTTAATAGGAATATGGGTATCATTTTCGAGGTTTTCGGGGGTCCTGATTCCAAATACATCATCTACGTCGAGATCCAAGATGGCAGATGGGATTTTTTATCATCTACATCGAGGTCCAAGATGGCAGATGGGACTTTTTAACATAAAAGCGATTTGGGTATCAATTTCGTAGTTTTCGAGGGTCGGGATTCCAAATACGTCATCAATTTCTAGATCCAAGATGGTGAACGCTACTTAACTTATTATTAATATGGATATCATTTTCGTGGTTTACAGGGTTCCATTTTGATATCCAAGATGGCGGACGCGAATTTTAAACTTGATATGGGTATCAGTTTTGTAGTTTTCGGAGGTCTCAAAATGGATCCTGTATTCGGAGTCAAGATTCAGAATACAGCATCCATTTTGAGATCCAAGATGGTGGACGTGACTTTTTAGCTTAATCGCTTTCACGCCTAACACCTGAACCGAATTTATTGAAATTTGGTACAAAAATAGACGAAACTTCGAAATGGAATAAAAGCTACTTACCTTTTTGTGAAAAAGGGAATGAAGGGGTTGAAATATGAGATGAAAATTTTTATGCGATTCCTCATTACCGAAGATAAGACCATGAAACGCAAATATTGTTCTAGCGTTTTTGAAATATTGACCCATGTGGGGATGAAAGGTTGCGAGTAAGTAGCAAAGGATGGAGAAACATAAAATGGTAGATTGTAAAAATGTCATTTACTGTAGTGCACTGCAGTTTGTATGTGTGTTTTTTGCATAATAAGTACCTACACAAAAAAATGCTGCCTAAAGTAATTATTCCACGCGGACGAAGTCGCGGGCAAAAGCTAGTTTTAAAATAAGACTAATATTCTGTGGAACCTTTATGTAAAAAAGTATACATTGGCCCACAAACGAATTGTTTCTTCTGTTGCACTTTTGTATGGACAGCTGATTTTTAGTCAATTGATTTGCTTTATATTTCGGCTTAGCCCTATGAATCATTAGTAGAGTCCATATATATAACAATGTAAGTTACAGTCTTATTTTAAATGGATCCCAATATCTTTTCAGTTACCCTGTACACGTAGTTCTTTATTTTACCTAGTACTTACTTCTAAATTCATTAAAAGCAAAATAATTTACAGAAATGTTAAAAGTTAAAAGTCAATTTTGTTTACTATTTTACTTTTATTTAGTGAGCTTAGTTTGATTTTGATAATCTACTTTTCCTGTTGACTGTACGTACCTGTATTGCTTCTTGTGTTGTGCTGGCACTTCGCTTGACTATTCGTATTCGAGTACCTATTTGTCCCAACATGAAAATGTGTTTATGTCCTATCTGCTATATTTGCACTAGTAAAAATGCGATAACGATTTCGTCAGTGTAATAAGGGCGTTAGAGGACCACTTCTCGATCGATCTATTAATTTCCCGCTTGATTAAAGTTTTGTCTACTGCGCAGGTACATCGATAAGGTTACACATAGGTTACTTAGGCAGGCCGACTCAGAAACCATTGCTATTCTTTTGAAATAGGACTGTATCTACTCATGATTTATAGTTTTTATTCCATTGGCGTAAAAATTTAGACAGGTTATACCCGAACAAAATTGTATTTTGAAGTGGCGCAAAAGTAGTCCTATAACCACGTCCTGGTATTTAGACACTTCGCGAAAAGAATGTGACAAATGATTAGTTGTCACATTCTTTTCGCGAAGTGTTATTAGAAAGAGATAAAGATACTTACCTCATGAATTACGTATCGATTGCTGCTTAGCTTAGCGCACATTGGTGCTAGCGCGCACCAATACCGATAACGAAGGATCTTCGCGCGCTTTTTGTCAACAACAGTCAGATTGAATAACTCATTTAAATTGAAATTGTTTTAATAAAAAAACTGTACTTTCGAATGAAATTACGTTTTTTTTGTCTCTGACAGTGGCAATGTAATTTGTTAACCCCTAAAAATACAGGAAGGCATTTTTCGAGCGATAACTTCCCGTGCGATTCTGTAAAGATTTCACTTCTGACCTTACATCTCATTTTGAATTTAGCTGTCAAAATTTATGGAAAATCCTTTGTTTGGTTGAGTAAACTGAAAACGAAGTAAGCCATGGTAGTGTACAGCGACATTAATTCTAATTTAGAAATCATTGATTAAAAATATTCCTTTTATTGTTAAGCTTAATTCGAAATGAGATGTGAGGTGAGAAGTCAGATCCTTACAGAATCTGTCTATCAGGCTTGCTTGCAATGAAGTGAAGTCGACCAGCCGAGACTCGAGAGCGTTCTCGACTGAATACAAATCCGGCAATTGCCTGACTTTTTCGTTGCCATAAGTTGTGTAATACCGTAAATTATTTTTCCAGGTATCATGTCTTCAGTGCTCGTAGATCGCGTTGGCCGTCGTAAGCTCCTCATCTACTCTTACATGGGCACGTCTTTATGCCTCATCGGGACTGGGACTTTCTTCTTCTGTCAGGAGGTTTTGAAAATCGACCAAAGTCTCCTGGCGCCATACGGATACGCGGCTTTTGCTGGCATTTTGGGCTGCACCGTAATTTCCACTGTGGGATTCACATCAATAAATTTCGTTATTTTCGCTGAAATATTCCCTATGAACGTGAAAGCTGTTGCTTTGAGCGCACTTAATATATACGGTGGTGTATTAGGTTTTATCATAGGTAAAGGGTACCAAGAGTTGAAAAACTGGACGGGCTTGTGTGGGGTATTTTGGGTATTTGCGAGCGTAGCTCTTTTAGGTGCAGTATTCTCTTTTATGTGTGTCCCTGAAACAAAAGGAAAAAGTTTGAGGGACATCCAAATATTACTACAAGGAGATTTGTATGACGCTACTGATAATAGGTTAAATGCTGTCGTTAGCAACGATACAGAGTTGCAGGAACTTAATAAGAAAGAAAATAGTCCATAGTATTAACAGATGATTTTAATTTAGATCAATATTTAATCAAGACATTTTTTCCTTATTGGAACCTTAGATGCTATTAATTTGTCGCTAAGAAGTATTAAACAATAAGTTTTACATTTTAAACATGACTTCTTCAATTAGTATTGACAGTTATAAGACAGGTCAGGTATAGTCAGCATCAGAAGTACATTAACACTTTATTATTATTCTATAATATAGGGTAGTTTCATTTTAACTGGTCGTCAAATATTTGCAAATATATTTCGTTTGGATCTTAGAAGTGATCATAGAAATTTCAAAGATTTGATGAAACAATTGTTTACGGTAAAAACATAAGCACCAAGCACTGAACAATTTCGACAGCGAAAGCAATGCCCTGGTGGCGTAGTGGTTAACGCAGCCGCCCGGATTGCGGAAGATGCTGGGTTCGATTCCCGCCGGGGGCAGGTCGACTTTTTTCAGTGTATTTTTTCTAGTTTTAATAATATTTACTCCGAGACTTTTAACGATTTTTTCAAGAGATTTTTAACTCAATACCGTACAATTGTCCGTTACTTTTAGTAGTACATTTTCACTTGACATTGGCGAAATGCGTAATCTTTAATGAGTCGCGATCGATCGCCATTAATTTAAAAGAGGAAGAAGAAGTACCCTGTCATAACAACGCCAGCGCTTGTGCAGTATCTATATCTATTCATTCTATTTTTAATTAATGGCATTGCGACATATAAACATTACGCATTTTGCTAATGTCAAGTGAAAATGTACCTATCTTAGTAAAGTAACAATAAATTATAATGTACATTGAGTAAAAATAGAGTCTCTCAGTCTCAACACGTGTTCTTACAACAAGAACTCGAGAGAAATTCCTTGTGCAGTATTAGTTGCCACCATTTTGTATCAATGCAATGATAATTATGATGAGGTACTTACTAAAGTGATATTTATGACAAGCTATTAAAATGTTAATCTGCATCTGATGCTGCTGACCGTACCAAAAAAAATCTCCAATCGATTTTCAACTTAAACGACTTTGGAATAAAGTGAAAAATCGATTGGCAGAATTGAGCAGTTTGTTGTCGCCTAAAAGGCTTTGTGTCTTATCAGAAAGAAGTAAACATAGTGCTAACTAAATTTATGTCGAACAAAATAGGGTACTAAGCTGGTAATAAAAGATTTTTCATCTTCTGATTTCTGTTATGTGCTCTAACGTACCTTACTGATTTTTATACGACTGACATTAATCGTTACTGACAAAACGTTCCATACACGTTTTGATCTCGTATTTAAATTATTTTATGACTGATATAGTTAGTAAACTTTCGCAAAATTTTGTTCTTATATTATATTCTAGACGAGGATCTAATGCAGCGTTATGAAAGTACGGTTGTCGAGCAGAGATAATTTCGTACAATGACCGTTCAGTCTACTGACAGTTGTGTGAAAAAAAATTACTAATTTCAAGTCAAATTTCCGCCGCCTGAGGCAAGTCGATTTTTTTCAGTGCATTTTTCTAGTATTATATTTACGCGTTTGTAAACGCAAAATTAAAATTATTCAAATTTATAAATTTATGTAAAATTTAATGTTTTTAATTACATTCTATGGGCCCACCCATGTGGGTGTACGTACATTGGTATTATTCACAATGTTATGCGGAGCTCAGGCTTGTGATCAACTAGCCATAGTTATTACTGATGCAAAGAGGCATTTGGTGTAGGTACCTATTTGCTGATAATTCAGACATAAAATACAGTGTATACGGTATAGTATAGACATATAACGACACTCAAGGGACTGTGTGTATTTTGCATTTTGACATTATAGAGTTTTGTACAATTTAAAGATTTTGATATCATCATAGTATTTACTTATATGACTATGTTGGGTAGGTGCCGGCTTCATACCTCATGTACCAAACACCTTGTATAGTAACGAATTGGCGCACGCACACATACAAACGTCGTTTACACGGCCGCTAAGCATGCTTTTTTGTACGGCAAAGCCGGCAAAACGGCAAAAACGGCCGTGTAAACGACGTTTGTATGTGTGCGTGCGCGCCGGTTCGTCACGGAGTCAAAGTACTGTATCGTTCTCTATATTGTGGTAACATGGTGACCGTGGTGTCAATGTTCGAAATTATCTCTGCTCGGCGATCGCTGTTTAGTAAAAAGGTAGTTTTTCCAGAGACCTTCCGATTATAATACTGTGGATGTACTAAAATGCTCCCAGCAACTTAAAGGTTAAGGAAGAAAATTAATCGTGACAACAATATTTTTTTTTAAGAAGCTTTATTTCACTGCCCTTACAATATGTAGTATTAGTGGTATTAGATACTAGTATAAGTTAGTATTTGTTTCTATTTTTTTAGTCTTTGTGAGTCTTGGTCACAAATATTCAAGAATCCAAAATGATTTCTTCATTTTTCTAAATTGACTGATCTTTTCAAGGTCTTTAAGGTTTGTTTCAGGACAAGAAAAGCATTATTTTTAAATGATGTTTTAAAATATACTTAGCATTAAGTTATTTTAATATTGCTTACACTCCTTGTGTAACGTAGGTATAATTAAGTACCTAAGTACTTAGGTATTTATTTTATTATCTTTTTCCTGTTTAATTAAGACTGAAAGAGAGGCATTTAATTTAAATGTTAAGTATTGTATGTACCATGCTTTAATACAATTCTACTCATAGCTATAGCTGTAGTTTTTAAACTGGTTTACAGATAAGATTTTAGGATATTTTAGAAGTGAAACTTCTTAAGCACCGTTGTGATTTGAAAATTTGATGAAACGAAAAAGCGACACCCATAAGTTTACGCATTGATAGAAGTAGGTATGTGGTTCAACATTTTGACAACCAATACATCTGTTGCTTCTGAAATCACTTTTGCTCTCTTTTGCTACTTTTCTAATGTTTTACTTCTGCCTTGTGTGAATTGCACACACACAGTTTTTTTTTTATTGTAACGTGTTATCTAAAAATAGAAATATAAACCTGTTTTTATGATTGTGGAAGTTGCTCGTAACATTAGAAATAATTTTAGTTTTGTTATCAATTCCATTTTATCGTTAGGTCACTATGTTGAAATGTCCGAACTTTTTTGAACTGTCGGACTTTTTGTCAGGACTTTTCAAATTTCTAAATGGTAACTATAATTGTCGCTAAAACGAACTGGTGAAACTATAACACCCGTATGCACAAACATTACTATGAGATCTCTCGACTCTTGAATAAGAAACGAAACAATGACAGAGCTCTATTCAATGCCATCGCATAGTAATGTTTGTGAATTCGCGTGTAAAAGTCTTACCTCCTGAACGTGGGTTAGCCATGACATGCATGCCTGCTGGATATAATTTGCTCTACCTACACAAGGAGGTATACAACTAGGTACCTATTACATGTTAAGCTTTAATCTCATAAAATTTTGAAATGAGTATACCACCAAAGCTATTAAAATTCCCTGCCCTGTGATCAAGTACCTATTAAAATAAAATCTCCGCTGAGCTACACTGGGCTGTGTGATCATTCAGATCGCGAAAGTTTGCATATATTCCATTATGTTCAACTTTATATTCAACCAGTTGAATACATTGGATAACTTTCTTCCAATTTATTCAACTTTAATAATAGTTGAACTAGGTACCTACTTGGACTGAAAATTACAATTACTTCAATCGGTTCAATCACAAATTATTTTAAACAGAGTAGAATATAAAAACTATTTTTAACATGAAGTTTATGGCCCTGTCCGCACAGCGATATTTCACCGCGCGTTTTTATCTCGCAAAATTCTGTGACACATACTTAGACAAAGAAGGACACATAGGATCTTATAGGACTATCCGCACATGCGGTAAAAAAAACGCGCGAAAAAAATCTGTGGTTTGATGCAAATTGAACGCGATATTATTTCCGCGCGAATATTTTATCGCTGTGCGGACAGGGCCTTATTAATAAGTTAAAGTCTATTAGAATGTAATCAAGACTAGTTTTTTACATGTAGGTACCTATCTAGCATTAACAAATTTATTTAAGCTTCTTTCATGGTGGGAATTGATTTTTATTTAACCATTTTTAAAATAATGTGATTGAACCATGAACTAACTGTAATTTTCACTCCAAGCAGTTCAACTATTTCAAATGTTGAATGAATTGAAAGAAAGTTATGCAATAATTATGTTCAACTGTTCGAACAGATTCAAATTAAAATTTTCTTTATTTTTTATTTATTCAAACTCAGCAAGTTTTACGTTATGTTAAGAGCGTGCATTCATCGAAGTACCAATAACATTTTTTTCGCTGTATTGTTGTTAGATACACATGTCTATGTGATCCTATGAACACATAGACATTGTTTGAAAAGCTATAGATGCACTAGCTAGGAAGACCCCGGGGTGTTCCATCGAAAAATGACCGCCAGCTCGGATTTAGACCATTTTTCAAATAAATATTTAAAATATCTGATTGCATTTAACAGTGTTATAATATCGTTAGTCTAGCATTATATGTATTTTAATAAAGTAAGCATATTAAATAAGTATAAATTCGAAAACATTGTAAAAATCCTCATTAAAATTTACCAATTTTTTTGGTAACTATCCCTTTTTAATATGTTATCTCAATTTTTTACTTAGGTATTTAGACTCTATAGTGGATTAGACTCTTTATAAATTATTTTTCTAATAAGAAATATAGTGTTATAAACACTATATTTCTTATTAGAAAAATTATTTTCTCAAAGTATTGTTTGCTATAATATTGTAATGCTTGTACTTCTTTCAGACACCAAACTGTATTTTCGTAAAACTGCGCTATAAGATTCTTCTCGCTTAGCAAAACTATAAATGTAAATTAAAATATCTCTCTATAGTGGTTTTAATCAAGAATTAATCTTTCTATACTGAATATATACTTCTTTGCAAAAGTCTGTTCACATCGCTTCAAAATCAAGTATGAAAAATTCACACATTGTGATAATTTTGACTTAAATCAAGTGCACTCCCTTAAGTCTTTAATAATTAATCGTAATAAAATAAGTAATCATAATAGTTGAACATATTGGAATAGACGGAAAAGGTGCGGATTTGATTTCCATCTTAGCACTTGATCAGTACAAGAATTTATTACTTAGTTTATTTTAAAATTTATGCTTATTTTCAGTTCTGCATTTTTATAATTTATAATGTTTTTTTGTTATTTTCTTAAACAGATAATCATTAAGTACAACCTACTCTGTTACTTCCCTGTGTAAAGAAAACAAAGACTTTAGGTATTTAAAAACCCTTTTCGGGTACTTACCTCTTGTAAAATTCTATTATCAATGTTGTTTATGTAAAATAAATTATTTGTCCCGAAAACGCGTCCCGAAGTATAAAATTCTAAACACTGTTAGTCAACATAAGCACGGTAATATTACCGTGACATAAGCCTCAATAGTCGGGTGGCTGAAAGTAAGACTACCTACCCCAAGCCGTCAAACTTTAGTGTTTTTTTAACTTTATTCCAAATTAATAGAATTAAAAGTAGGTTGTATAGAGAGCATATATTATTATTTTATGTCAGGTTGACATAAAATACATACGAAAGTGCCTAATTGTAGTATTTTTTGTACCTATAATTATTTAGTGTTAAGATATTGACTTACAAAGTGATTATAAGAATCGAACGCCAAAATTTATTTAAACGTATTATTGATGGTTATAACTATAAAATTTCTTAATAAAAGTTTTTTTAAATAAGCGATGTTTTATTTTCACCTTGCATATTATTTTATTCTAAACAGAAATTAGACAGAGTACATAAGGTATTACTACAAAGACTTACCATGTATTACAATAAGTCTGGTATAAATGGACGACCGATAGCTGGTGATTTGATGGTGGTGACAAATATGGTCGCTTGAAGCAATTGGTTATTATGATAACAGGTTCACAGATTTTTAACGTTCTTTGCCGTCGCGAAAGCTAGGAGAGTTCATATCAGTTTTATTTTTAACCGACTTCAAAAAAGGAGGAGGTTATCAATTCGACTGTATGTTTTTTTTTTTTTTTTTTTTTTTTTAATGTTTGTTACCTCATAACTCGTTACTGGGTGGACCGATTTTTAAAATTCTTTTGACCTTTGGAAGCTACTGCTTGTCATGGGGTCCCATTTAAATTTTATCGACATCTGATAAGTAGTTTTTGAGTTATCCCTAATAATGCCTATTAATTCACATTGATGATATCGTAATTTTGTCACTTGTGTGTCTAAAAGATCTTGAGGTAGTTTCCGGTAAATATCATTACTCAAAACACTAAAAACCAGAAAAAAAAATTTTAAATAAAAAAAAAACCGCCTTCAAAAAACGGGAGAAATAAAAATTTTGTTTATAAAAATCTAAATGTTTTTTGAGGTCGGTCCCAACCTCAATATTTGTAATAAACGTTGTCACTTGTATTTGGGACCGACCTCAAAAAACATTTAGATTTTTATAAACAAAATTTTTATTTCTCCCGTTTTTTGAAGGCGGTTTTTTTTTTATTTAAAATTTTTTTTCATTTCAGAGATGGTATAAGCATGGCATACGCGTCCCGATGGAGGTTCGAGGAGCATTTTAGGCTCTTCGCTCCCTGGCTGTGTGCCGCCGCAGCCGGACACGGTCGGCTCCTCCCTAATGTGGGGGGACCGAAGGCGTCGTGCCGTCGGCTTTATCAAGGGGTGATAAGGTCGATGAGGGTCATTGCGGCCCGGGCCGTGCGGGCCTACCGTACGGTCAGCCACGTGGCTGCCTGCGTTCTCGCAGGTACGCTCCCGTGGGAGGTTGATGCCTTGGTTCTGTCCCAGGTGTATCAATACAGGGTCGCGGCGAGAATGCGGGGCGAGCGGCCCGTTCTGGAGGAGGTTGAACGGGTCCGCACCCAGGCGCAGAGGGATGCTCTGCGCCAATGGGGTAAGGCACTCGCCAACCCAGCTGCTGGCCACCGGACGATCGAGGCGATTCGTCCGGTGTTGGAGGAGTGGGTCGGGCGCCAGCGGGGCAGCCTCACCTACCGCCTGGTGCAGGTACTGACCGCACATGGGTGCTTCGGTCACTACCTGCACCGAGTCACCCGTCGGAAGGAGTCGTCGCGGTGCCCGGCCTGGCGAAACGAGCGCCGCTCACTGGTAGCGGCGCTCGGCGGAGGAGGCCTTTCATTGCCAAGCATGGTTAGAGCCATGCTTGGTAATGAAAGGGCCTGGAAGGCTGCCGCCTCCTTCTGCGAATCAGTGATGGCGCAGAAGGAGCTCGCGGAGAGGGAGCGGGAGGAGGACGCTCTAGCTGCTCCCCTCCGGCGTAGACGGGTGGGTCGGAGAAGGCAGGCGGCTATGACCGCCGGTATTTAATTTACTCTTTATTGCACTTAAAATAACAAAATTACGGTAATACAGTTTGCAAGGGCGAACTTATCTCTATAAGAGATCTCTTCCAGCCAACCCAAAACGTCAGTGAGGTATTATGTCAGTAGGTGGGAGACCAGAATTATAAGATAAGATAAAAATAATAAGTGTAGTAGCCAAAAACATAGAAAAGTTATTAAATTAAATACATATACACTATAATACAATAAAAATACGCTAGTATAATACATACACATAAATACATACATACATATAAAAATATAATAGACTACATTACAGATTGCGATAAGCTTAGTGAGACTTAAAAATGAATATAAAAAAGACACTAAGATGAATGCAACTGAAAGTGTTTTTTAATTTAAACTTAAAAGCATTAGCTGAAGGACACTCTTGGATATCAAAAGGAAGCCGATTCCAAAGTTGAGCAGCGCGGACAGAGAAGGAGTGAGAGAAGAATTTCGTGTTACTAGAAGGTAGCTGGAGGGTTTTTGTAACACATGACCGTTGAGGTGGGGAGCGAGCTGGTAAAGGTTGGAAACGGGATCGGAGATAGGAAGGGGAATTGGGATGTTTTAGGATTTTGTGTAAAGTAGACAGGATGTGCACATAACGACGGTTTCGAATACGGAGCCATTTCAACTGTGTGCGGAAATTAGAGACGTGATCATATTTTCGTAGTCCGAAAATAAACCGAATAGCTAAATTTTGAAGACGTTCCAATTTATTCAGTAGCTCCTCAGTTAGATCCAAGTAACAAACATCAGCGTAATCAAGAATGGGGAGAAGAGCTTGCGCAAGCATAATCTTGGTCTTAAATGGGAGAAAATATTGAAGTCGCTTGAGAGAGTGAAATGAATAATGTCCGACATACGTCGACTTACTTCATTGATGTGCGGAGACCACGACATATGGCAGTCCATGATTAGGCCCAGATTTTTAGCCTACGCAGTAGTTAGTGGTATTGTCCGGCCTTAAGGTGATCTGGACACGGGATGGCTCCCGTGTGCCCCTGGTGCACAGGTCACCCCGTCTGGGGATTGCCTAGTACCCTAGCGCAATCCCCCAATGGCGCGCAGCTCACTCGTTGGGCCGAGCCAGCCCGGAGGCGCCTTTTCCAAAGCGCCCCCATAAGGGCTTAGGAGGGTACCGGTGGGTTTTAGTGGGTAGTATCGACGCAGTCCGCGTCGGTGAATCCCACACACGCCGTACGTCTAGCCAGCGTGCGGTGTGGTCCTTAAACGGATTCCCCATCGTAAAAAAAAGTATGGCATACGCGTAACTTTCTCTAAGGGCACTGAGGATTTAGGAATTTTAAAAGTCCTGTCAACTATAGAAGAGCACATCTTAGGAGCACCGCACAACGCACGCAGCGAGGTGCGGCGCGCGGCGGTTACCACGCGCGCCGCGCCGCTTCGGTAGTACAGTTAACAAAACGTCGGGCTATACAAAACTGTCAAATTTCTCCAAACGATTTTTAACCTAAGACTATTCAATATAAAATGCATAATCGATTGGGAAAATTTTACAGTTTGTGGTAACCCAACGTGCTGTTGTCTGTACAATGTAACACTATCATGGCTAACATTGTTTCCAATTCACCCGGCAAAACTAAGAATTTTCACTAAACTTTGACAAGTGAAATCGAAGTGAGAAGTGACTTCTTTACGGAATAGCTGTACAAGGACTAAGTTTCAAATAAACAACTCAAAACTAGACTAGGTATAGACCTTGAAAATGCTGAAAAGTGTCTTATAGCAAAAAAAGTAGAACATATAAAGCTATAGGTTTATACTCCACGATGAGAAGTGGATTGAGCGGAATCAAGGCCAATATTGAATTCATACGTTTAATCGACGCTTTTACGGTGAAGGAAAAATCGTGAGGAAACCTGCACACACCTATGAAGAAATTCTTAGGTTGTGTGTGAAGTCGACCAACCCGCACTTGGCCAGCGTGGTTGACTAAGGCCTAATCGCCCCTAATGTGGGGTAGGCTCGAGCCCCTCGGTGGCGACGGGGATATTATATGAGCTGTTGAAGAAGGCCAATATCGAGATAAGATGGCATGCAGCAATACTCATAATTAATTTCATGTTTTTTCTCCTAATGTAATAATATTATACGCTAGTAAACTTCCTATTATGACATTTAACAGTGTGTATATATGTCGCAATTATGATCCGAATTCCTGATAAACCGTTTGAACTCGAAACAGATGTTAACAAGCCGCGATAAGTGGGCGGCCATGCTTGTACGTATGCGGAGTAAGAATACACCAGAATAAACGTTGCGTCTGGGAATCTATTTTATACGTAAACAATTTGCAACAACGGCATTTACGATTTGGGGGCTCGAACACCACTATCGTGTCCGCAACCGTCCCGCAGCACGTTATATTTTTTTGTGTCGCAACAGTTGACACAGATGGTCGGGACTCGGCATCATTTAAAATAGGCAGTGAGTTTTGAGTGTCAGTGAAACAATTTTGTGGAAATGTCACATGGGAATAGAAGTGTTCAGTATTTGGTCACGTTTGCGGGTGAGTTCAATGTGATTTTTTGAAATAATAAAATATATAAATTAATTATTACTGGGGTTAATTACCTACGAGTATTTAATATTACTTTGTTAATAAAATAAAGGAACGATTATGTTTTGGTAATCTTAAATTCTTTTTTTCATTCAATAAACGTAGGTTTCTACTTACTATAATTATAAAACTCGATAGGTCACAATACAAATATAATTAATGATAAAATTAATTATTAATTTCTAATGACAAATGAATATTTTGTTTTAATTAATTACCTACTTAACTTTAAAAATTTAGTTATGATTGATATTGATACCAAATTAAATAGAAAACGCAAAACATGAAAAAAATCCTGTCATGGATAAGTGCTGGACGGGATGATTATTCAATAATAACTAAACTTGCCAAACAAAAAATAAAAACAATATTTTAAAAAAATAATTTAAAAAGAAAACATGATCAACAAAAAATGGCTACATAGATCGTATGTATGAAGCAGAAGGGCACGAGAGGGTATAAGTACCAGTTAAATCTCTACAGATATTATAATATCATTGCAACAGTCTATATAAACACGGATTCTCGAGAAATTCTTTACCTACTGTATTCGAGGAACGCATATATTATATCTAAAGCGGTTCCCATGAAATAGTATCAAAGCGAGAAACTGGGGAACTGGACGGAAGTGTTGATGCAAAGAGTGACTCTTGGTGACCCAAGAGCCGCTCTTTGCATCAATCAATCACAAGGCCCAGGTTTTTGTCTCTCTTACATACGTAGGACCGGCTGGACAGTCAGTATACAGCTCGCGCCAAACTTCTGGTTTGCTCTTAAATTGTTTCCCCAACTGTCGCATAGCCGTACCACCTACCAACAAGTTTCAATTTCGCTACTGCTCTGGTAATCGCCTCGTGGTCAGAGCGAACTAGAAGTTCGTGAGCTGTACTCATTTTCATAAAAATCACACAGTGGTAGCAACTACTACTACACACGCGCTGGCGTTTGCTGTGACATGGTACTAAGGTCGTAATCAACTTCTGTCTGATAGGTACTGTCCCAATGTTTCACAATCACAATTCTCGGTATTGATTTCATTGTGAAACAACAATCTCAAGTATCGGAAATGACGTAGATTTTAGTTATAGTTATAGATAGCATCATAATCTTAAAATATCACACTCACGGAAATGTTTCAGACCAATACTTTTTATTTGGTCTGAGGTAACGGTAAGATAATAAAAAATACCGCCTTCAATAATAAAAACTGTGAAATAAAAATTTTGTTTATAAAAATCTAAATGTTTTTTTAGGTCGGTCCCTAATACAATTGACAACGTTTATTCTAAATATTGAGGTTGGCGCCGACCTAAAAAAAATAGATCTTTTTAAACAAAATTTTTATGTCACCGTTTCGAAGAGGGTTTTTTTATTTAAAAATAATTTATATTTTGGTTTAAGTGTTTAAAAAGTAAGATAGAAATTTTGAGGAAACTATCTCGAGATCTTTTAGGCAACCAAGTAATAGAACTGAGTATTACGATATCATCGACGTTAATTAAATAGGCATTATTAGGGATAACCCAAAAACTCAGCCAGTCCACTTTTAATGTCTATAGAAATATTTAATAAGCTACCAAAACAATTGGCAGAAGAAAAAACTTATAAAGTTTTTATAAGCAAATTAAAAAAAAAAACTTTGTGAAAAATGTTATTATAGCGTTACAGAATACATACAGGATAAAGATTTAAAGACCTTATACTACTAATTTCAATCAATAAGCAATAAAATGCAGAAGAATAGATTGTCCTCTCACAGCAAAGAAAACGAAAGTAGCAATTTGTCTCAGATATCTCCACAACAATAGTACCTATAATATCTATCAGGGGTTTGAATAATGTAATAATTGGTATCTTTAATGTTATTTGGGCACTTTTAATTTAAGTAACTAATGCATGTGATAGATAATTTTCAATGAAATGTTAATTAAATTAAAATAATATATAATTATAATGTGATTAAAATTAATAAACAGACATAAATTGTGTAATAAAATAATTATTCAATTACATAAAATATAATGATGACAGTACATTGGTTACCTACTCTTAATAATAAATTACTTATATAATGCATGTGAATTTAAATTATTAATATTAGTTAGATAGGTACTTAAGGAAATTTAATTATGTGAAATTTGATTTTATAGGTAAGGGACACAATATTTGTCCTTCATGTTTGCTGTGCCCTAGCAGGGCATCACTTGTACTGGATTAATATTTCTTGTAAAAACTTTTCAACTTGTGACTTGCAACAAATAAATATAACTACTCGTCAGGTGTCGATCATATGGGACCACATGACAAGTACCAGCTTCCAAACGTTGAAAGAATCTTCAAAATCGGTACCTACACCCAGTAAAGAGTTAGGAGGTAACAAAATACAGGAATTGAGAACCTTCTCCTTTTTAACCACACCCCCTTCAAAAAAGGAGGAGGTTATCAATTCTACTGTATGTTTTTTTATGTCTGTAAACTCACATAACTCTTTACTAGGTGTGCCGATTTTGAAGATTCTTTCGACCTTTTGAACCTGGTGCTTGTATGGTTGTTCGCTTTGGCGTTAGATAGTTTACTGAAGGATTGTTACTTTTTGGGTTTGCTGCCCCTTTATTTTATGTAGGCAGGCTAGCAACCTCCCGGGGACGTTTTGGTGAAATGGCGTACGTAAAGTACGCCGACCTCAAAACGCCTCCAGAAGGGCTGAGGAGGGTACCGGTGGTTTTTGGTGGGTAGGACCGGCGTTGTTCCGCGCCGGGTGAGTTCCACACTCGCCGTACGCCTAGCCAGCGTGCGGTATGGTCCGTCAATGGATTTTCCACCGTCAGAAAAAAAGGCAGGCTGGCAAGCTATCACTATTTGGATTGCATGGCCCATACTGCCAGGCGTGGCTTTATGTGTAGCGAAATTTTACCTAAAGCTCTGCTCAACTCCTGTTGGGACTGCGAGAGTGATCGTATGTATTATATGTTAATAAAATTGTTTTAGTAAAAAGATTACCTCAGTATAGTTTAGCCGGTCCGAGTTTAGAGTCTAGCGTTAAACAATCTTTAAATCTATATATATACTAATGTTATAAAGAAAAAAAAGGTAATTTTATTCACTTTTAGAATGCTACATTATTCCTGCCTGAGTGGCATAGGCTATAGATATTTGATTAAAAAAAACTCCACGCGGACAAGTCTTGGGCGGCGCGCTAGCAGATGAGTATAAAATCTGCAGGGTCCAAATTGAATATTGAAATATTATGTTCGCTTACCTCATAATCATCAACTACGATGATGATGACTTTCATTACCTACTGCATATTATTTAAAAAAAAAGCGTCGGTGGCGTAGTGCGTAAGAGCGTCATTTCCCACCCGGGAGGCGCTGGTTCGATCCCCGCCACGTACCAATGTGTTTTCAAATTTTGAATTCATATGTACGTTTAATCGACGCTTTTACGGTGAAGGAAAACATCTTCAGGAAACCTGCACACACCTATGATGAAGAATTCTTAGGTTGTGTGTGAAGTCGACCAACCCGCACTTGGCCAGCGTAGTTGATTAAGGCATAATCGCCCCTAATGTGGGTAGGCTCGAGCCCCTCGGTGGGGACGGGGACATTATATGAGCTGTTGATGATTATTTATAACCTTAGATTTTTAATTAACTATACTCACTTTAGGACTCACTAAACCTCCCGACCACCCGAGCGAGCATAGTGAGCCGTGGTGGTAGCGACTGTCGAATGGGCGAAGCACTAGAATTAAGACAATATAGAAATTCTATGTTTTACCCTTTTTTTTGTGAGAAAAATGTGGATTGGTATTTGGCCAAGCTGTTTTACAAAAATTTGTGTGCTATTGAGAATAGGTACATTAATTCGTAAGTCCTACCATGTACCCAGGTTGACAATACGAAATTTGAGGTCATTTTTGAATATGAATAGACGCCAACGTTTTGACTTCACGGTGGAGGTATGTATTTGAATAATCTAAATATAAATGAATATATGTTTTCGAGACAAGTATTTATCTCTTTTGACCGAGCATTCGAAAGGTCGGAACGAGGTTGGTCGCTGATAGTGGTTCGATCTGACGACTATGTTAAGAGAGCAATCTGCTTATCTCTTAAAGTAGTCTCTGCCAGATTGATGTAATCGTAGAATCCATAACCAAATAATTATGATGGACTCTGGCTGGTGCTGCAACGATGACCTTTCATTTCACCCACAAAGTTGCCAGCCGACGATGCAATACAGTATAAAATTAGATAAATAAAATACTAGGGGGAATGTTGGTAATTGGCTGGCCATCAGACCTTTTTTGATATTATTTATACCACAATATTAATTGTACCACGTTTTTGTTTATAGGTAATTCAAAATCGTAATTGTCAGTAGGTATCACATTTCTTTTGCTATCACTATTTGTTCATAACTGATTAGGGTCATTACGCCTGTTATCGTCCACTTAGTGGAGTTATCAACTTTGAAAATAAAATTAAAATATTTCTTTATTATAATTTTATAAAATAACTACTGAAATGAATTCCTATATTAGTCTATTTATAATTATTGCGAACGTGTTAGTGGTGACAGTCATGTTGTTTTTAATATTTTAAAATAAGTAATAAAATGCCAATATTACCAGTTTCCGACCGCAAAGTTCAGTTTTCGTCCACCAGTTGTCCTATTTTCGACCGCATCAATTGAGTACGGATTTCATGAATAAAAATATGTTTTAAAATGAAATTGTTAATCAAGGTAGGGCACAACAGACTAGTCGTTAGAATTCGCAGCCCAAGTTCGGGCTGCAAATTCTAGGTAGTACCTACCATTACAAAAGACCACAGTCCAAAAAAAATTTTTGTGGTGTTGTATTTCTGTTGGTAAGTAAGGTCGCTAGAGCTCCACGGGGAAGGGATAAGGGTTGCCAGCGCGCGAGTGTCAGATCACTGTTGCAAGCATCTAAGGCTACAGTTGCTGATTACCACCAGGCAGGACGTATGCTTGTCTGCCAACCATTTACCATAAAAAATAACACCAATCACTATTCAAATAATGAGGTCTTTACTATTATCCATCATCATCATCATCATCATCATTTCAGCCGAGAGACGCCCACTGTTGGACTTAGACCTCCCCCAAGGATCTCCAAACCGGTCGGTCCTGCGCTGACCGCATCCAGCGGCTTCCCGCGACCTTAACTAGATCGTCAGTCCACCTTGTGGGGGGCCTACCAACGCTGCGTTTCCTGGTACGTGGTCGTCACTCGAGGACCTTTCCGCCCCAACGGCCGTCAGTCCTCCTCGCAATATGCCCTGCCCACTGCCACTTGAGGTTCGCAATTCTTTGGCCTATGTCGGTGGCCTTGGTTCTCCTGCGGATCTCATCATTTCTGATATGATCACGCAGAGAAACTCCTAGCATAGCTCTCTCCATTGCCCTTTGGGTGACCTTGAGCCTTCTTATGAGGCCCATTGTAAGCGGCCACGTTTCGGTTCCGTAAGTCATCACTGGCAACACACACGAATTAAAGACTTTCGTCTGGAGACCATCATAATATTTCAAATTTAAATAAAATTGGCCGGAAACAACCCGTTCGTCCGTTTTGCCTTTTTAACCACTAAAATATGATGTTAAACTTGCATATTTTTTCATTCATCATCATCATATCAGCCGCGAGACTTTAGGACATAGGCCTCCCCCAAGGATCTCCTAACTGGTCGGTCCTGCGCTGACCGCATCCAGCGGCTTCCCGCGACCTTTACTAGATCATCAGTCCACCTTGTGGGGGCTTACCAAAGCTGCGTTTCCCAGTACGTGGTTGCCAGTCGAGGACTTTTCCTTCCACCCCAATGGCCGTCAGTCCTCCTCGCAATGTGCCCTGCCCACTGCCACTTAAGGTTCGCAATTCTTTGGGCTATGTCGGTGACCTTGGTTCTCCTGCGGATCTCATCATTTCTGATATGATCACGCAGAGAAACCCCGAGCATAGCCCTCTCCATTGCCCTTTGGGTGACCTTAAGCCTTCTTATCAGACCCATTGTAAAACATTGTAAGGCCCATTCATTCAACTGTTTGAATATTATTTGAGAAAATAATATTGTAAAATTTTATTACACTATCATAAAATAATCACTTTAATTTATTCTCAAATAACAAAGTATGTCGAAAACTGGGATTTTTTACTTTATGTCGAATTTTCGACCGCATGAAATTTAAATGTCTTACATTTATACTTTATTAAATCTAATAAGCGGACTGAAATTGGCCGTCGTAAATATTTTTTCATTCTATTGTTTTAATATTTTTTCATTTAATAATAATGTAACATTTGGTTGCAGGTATCATAAAATAATCACTTTTAGTTTGTTGTAACAGAGTATGTCGAAAACTGGGACGTATTGTACTTTATGCCCGATTTCCGACCATAGGCCATTTCAACGTATTAGGTTTATACTTTATTAAAGCTAATAAGCGGACGAAAATTGGCCATCGCAATTATTTGTACACATAAAGTTCATATTGCTAAACAAAATTTAGTTTACTTACATGCATTTTCGTATATCAGACAGAACCTAATTGACATGGGCGGGCCTGTTATAGACCACCCGGTCGAGATTAGGACTTTCTAATAAAAAGGGCGTACCCTTTCTCGTCCACTTCGTTTTATATATTAATTATTGTAAATTAGAATAATAAACTATTCGTCCACACTATATTTATAGCAAGCTATATGTATAAACAGTAAACAAACCAAGAAACACAATGGAACTATTTTTTATTTACTGCGTAAGTTCCGGCACGTCACTATTTTTTTTGCAATATTTGACACATTTTCACTCTTTCGCCGGGTACCATAAACTGCATAGCTTAATCCTAGTTAATGGCTGCGTTCCAGTGAACTGTGTAGGCATGTACTTACTGTGAAGTTATTCAGGTCGTAATACATAAATATTTTAAGGACCTATGTATAACCGTTTTGCTATTTTTTGGCGTTATATCAAGGAGGGCGGTTAAATGGACGAAAAGGGGAAGCGGTCGGCAAACAGGCGCAATGACCCTACTTCGCTAATACATTTGTTGCTCGATAAATACGTGTTTTCATCACAGCATCACGACCATCCTCAACATTGGTATCACGTTCACGGTAACGAAACAGAAAAAGTATTTAAAATGTAATAAAGAAGATTGAAAATCACGAAATTTATTTATTATCCACTGTTCAACGCAAAACTTTTAGTATGCCCCTCGTATTTTATCGTTAGTATACCTACCTATATTAGAGATTCTGCCACACTATGATTGAGCATGGGTTAAGTGCGGTGCGGTAATACAATATAGTTGATGTAGAGCATAGCCACTCGAATTCGGAGCGCCCTTTGCCCGAACTACCCGCCTAGCATGACCACCGAAACACGATATGATATAGCCATTTGTACTGTCAAAAATCAATGGATATAACCACCATCTCAAAATTCTATCGAAACTGCGAACATGTATATGTTACCGGCCAAACCTGATTTCAGGATAAACTAGTTTTTCTAAGCCAAACCAGTTCACTAACCTACCCATCACTCAGCCATGTAGGTGCATAAAACACAAGAGTCTCCCAAAAAACTGTGCACTCCGCCTGGTCATAAAAAAATAACCCTAACCTACCCATTACTCAGCCATGGTAGGTGCTAAATCGCATAAAGGACTAATTGGTTTGCTCTAGGAAAAACTAATTTATCCTAAAATCGGGTTTGGCAGGTAACATACAGGGTGTAAGGGAAACGCTCCCTAAAACGAAAACAGGAGGTAGTCCTAGTGATACTCAATACGATGTCATAGGTAAAATCTCAAAAATAAATTACATTTTTAACACTTTTTTTTCACTTATTTTGTGTATTATCATGCCAGGACAACAAAATAAAACAATAATTTAAAATTTACAAACGCAAATTCATTTTTTTTACAATAAAAGCAATGTACTAAAAAATATCACGCGCAGTCTACGGGCCGGGCGGCGGGCGTGCGAAACGTCTAGCGCCGCTGCGTGGCCTTGCCCTTGACCGTTGTTGACCCATTGAACCCGCGCACGTTGACCAAGGTCAGCGCACACGAGCGATACCGGCCGGCCGCGCCATCCCATCTACTACCTAAACTTTTCTGACGCACCCCGACGATAGGGAAGCTAGGTATGTTTTACCACACCTGCTAGATAGGTACCTATCATAATTCACAAGCATAACAGATATCCCGTTTCTTAAATTTTATGACAGACTAAAGTAGGCTTCTAATGTAAAATAGCCCATGTAATCAAAGAAGGTAAGTAGCTAAGTATTAACATTTTAGTACTGAGTTAGAATAATCATTCTTATTAGGTAGGTACCTAGGTACGTAATGGCGACATTTCTTTCGCCTGGATAACCACTTAATTATGACCAAACATAACGTAGGTAGGTACTGCATTATACAGTGTCGCCTACGTGCTTAAATATCATCATAATAATCCACTCTTCCACAGACTACTGACGGATACCTACATCATTATTACGAAGTTGAACGTGGGCGGAGGCGCATCAGCGAGGCCCTTTCTTTTCAGTACCTATTAGTGACCCTACCATTTTTTGTGATGACGAAAATGAAATATAATTTAACAGAAAACATGAGTCATAATAAAAAAAAAGAGTTCATTACTAACTTTTATGATCTAATCTTTACAAAAAGAATGCCTTTCGGCTCTTTGCTTTGCTAAAGTCTTGAAGTAAAGATTTGTAGTCGATTTTTGACGCTAAATTAAAAAACTATAAAAATATTCAAACAAATGATACAGTTATTATTATTAACTTATTGTGTATTTAAATTATACACTTAGTGATAACGATAAGTAGCCACGACCAATGTAATCAGTCACACACAATTTCACAAGACGAAATGCACACACTTTAAGTATGTAAGTAACTAGCTAGTTAGTAACTACGTCTGCCGGGTCGTATTGGACGAACGAAAGTTAGACCGAAACAAAGATTGGGGAATACCCGGTGCATCGCTATAATGCTGCGGCTGCACACATCGCGATGTCGCGAATATTCGCGTTATCGCGATGTGTCTAGCCAAGTATTCGCGAATACTTCGGCACTTAGTGCGAAGTCGCAAGGACATCGCGCCGTTGTCGGTAAACTGGCGCACATCAGAGCGTTTTTATCGCGATGTCCTTCGCTTGCGTGGCCAATCTTCGTGGTCTTCAGTCGGCGCACAGACATCGTGCACATCGCATGTATTGGTTTAAATTAGTTTTCTACAATGGATTGGAATAACCACAGGATTTTAGAACTTATTAGCAATTAGGGGTGTGAGTCAATATTGTTTGGCCTTGCTTTTTTCTTAAACAATAATTCCTGATAGAATAAAAAATAATTGCCCTTAAATATAGGCCGACCGCGGCGTCCATTTTGTTTTTTGCGTAACATCGCGATGACATCGCGACAGACTTTACAGCGCGCAATGTGTGGCCATGCACGCACATTCGCGGTAGGCCGAAGGCGAAGATTATCGGACGAATGTTATCGCGATGTGTGCGGCCGTAGCATAAGTCAAACAAAATCCTGAGTCTAGGGATGAGAACGCAAAGATCGATACCGAAAATGTTCGATTCCGTCATATCGATATTAATAATTTTGTTATATGTAGGATGAAATTATGAACATTAAAATATAAACTAATTTACATCAAAATAAGATTTTTAGTAACACTTGCACATAAAGGGGCCTCGCTCGCGCGAGGCCCTTTTATGTGCGAGGCCGCGGGCGAGGGGCCGCTTCGCACACGCCTAGCTACGCCACTGCCAACGAATCGGTATACTGATTGTGTGTAAGTGTGTAAAATAATGTCTTCAATAAATTCGTTGTAACTCGTGACCTTACAAGTCCTGTGTAGCTTAGAGGAGTGCATTCGCCCGGATCGCGAAAGGTCCCTGGTTCGAGTCCTGTCTCGGGCTTTTATCATGTTAGAATTTTTTATCATTTTCGTTTTCTATTTTTTTCACTCAGCATGTCATGGTGCTTCTCAAGTTAGTGAAAAGGTAGGTAGGTCTCAGACCAACCTCAGACCAAATAAAATCTGAGGTAACTTGATTTGATGACGCGCGCTTTCGCTTATTTGCTAAGTAGGTAATTAATAAGACAAAAGTTGTTACTCGTCGCTTTGATTACTTATTTGTGTTTTTTTATTATTTGTATGATACTTAAGTACCTACTAAAATTATGAAACGGTACCCGGACTACTAAGATGATTTCGAGTGTAACATCTGTCCTGGTGGTTGGCTTTTGTTAGTTACTTTACTGAAGTTTCATTACCTACTTTACGAGTTCAATGCCCCTGCATGCACACGTTTAAGGTTGAAAACTAAATGTTGTCCGTACATAAAAAATGACTGTAACTCTGTTAAACTAAAGATTTGTGAAGAGGTTTTCATGATCTGCGGGCTTAGTCTGCGGGCGTTCGAACCTTTTTAGATACGCGTCGCGCGCCGGGGCGCCGCCGCCGCTTGCGTCGGGCCGCTACGGGCCGCCCGCACGTACGTAATACATTGCGCGTTGTAAAATTACCAACTCTTTAAATATTCAATTAAAAAAAAAACTGCTTATGCCATAAATTTACTTTGAGGTAGTAGACTTTATATTTTTCGTTTTAGAGAGCGGGTCCCTTACACCCTGTATATAAGTTTCATACATGTTTGCAGTTTCGATAAAATTTCAAATTGGCGGTTAAATCTATAAGCTCCTTGGTTATATGCAATGATTTTTGTCAGTTTAAAGCGATAAATGGCATAATGGTAAATATCATATCGTGTTTCGGTGGTCATTCTAGGCGGGCTGGGGTACCTAGTACCCCACCTTAGAGAATACCACAGTCAAATAACACTACATTTTTGTGGTGTTAGGTTTCTGTTGGTGAGTACTGAGTATGGCTGCCAGAGCTCTATGGGGTAGGAAAGTTGACTAGGGTTGGCAGCACTCGTGTCACGTCAGTGTTACAAGTGGCTGTAGGCCACGGTACTTACTACCGGCAGACTATTAAATAACATAAAAAAATATAGCTGCCCTCACTTGGTTCATGCTTTTAGGCACTTCTGACCCACCGCACTACCAAACCACACTACCAGTAGCGTCGTGGGGAATATTTTTTCCCTTCTACACTACCAAGCCAGTAGTGTCGTGGGTTAGTTATAAGGGCCTTACATCTTCATTCTCATCGACACTACTACCATAACTAACTATAAAATTTGTAAAATTTTGGTCTGCTGTCACATTAGTGACCTAGACCACGGTAATATTATATAGATAATATTACCGTGCCTAGACTACCATTTCCAAACTGAAGTACCAGGCTACCTAGGAGCTATGTAGATGTTTAGGAAACTTTTAATATTTTCATCCCTAATCTAGGTTAAATAATAAACTCTGATAGATATATTATGGTAGCCTGGGTAGGTCACAAATGTGACAGCCGGTTGGTGAAGATTTTAGTGTACAGTCAACAGCACTTCGGGCTATACAAAACTGTCAAATTTCTCCAAACGATTTTCAACCTAAGACTATTCAATTCAATATAAAGTGCATAATCGATTGGTAAAATTTGACAGTTTGTAGTAACCCAACGTGCTGTTGTCTGTACATAAGCCCTTTTAAGCATTATTTTGTTTTCAGTAAATTCTGTCAAACTGCAAATTCGCATAGAGGTTGGGGTTGCATTTAAACTTAAATTTTTACAGGTAAGTAGTATAGTGTCGATGGGAATGAAGATGTAAGGCCCTTATAAATTACCCACGACACTACTGGCTTGGTAGTGTAAAAGGGAAAAAATATTCCCCACGACACTACTGGTAGTGTGGTTTGGTAGTGCGGTGGGTCAGAAGCGCCTTTAGGCATCTATTGGCGGAAGCTGTAGGAAAGACAGACAAACCCGACTATGCCAGTGGCGAAAACAACAACACCTGTAGCACTTTCTCTAACACTAAGACAGATCGCAGTCGCAAATATTATCGCAATCATATCAAATTGTACGGTTTTCGTACAATTTGTCTGTCTGTTTGTTCCGGCTAATATCTGAAACGGCTGGACCGATTTTGACGGGATTTTTTTGGCAGGTAGCTAGTGTAATAAGTAGTAACTTAGGCTATTTTTTTTTCTTTTGGTAAATTCTTCGCAGACGAAGTCGCGGGCATAGCTAGTATAATAAATTATTAAAGCCAAAAATAGTGTCAACCCTAGTAAGCTGTTTGCAGAGTTAGCATAGATTATTTAACTGAAGGGTAAAATAACTGTTTTAATAATGGTCTACTTCATGAAAATTGATCCAGTAGTTTTTAAGTTTATTCGTTACAAATGCACATCTTTCCTCTTTATAATAATAGGGGTTAAAGTATGAAATTGCCGATTTTTTCCTCATTATTCATTAGTGAATAATTCCTTTTATACAATAGCTATGTCCATTATTCTTTTTCTATTTTAAACTTCATTACATGGACATATATTTATGTATAAAATTTTATTCTTATTTTTATATTTTTCACTAGAAATACATCTTCAAAAACAGCTCGTCCTCAGAGGTGCCCGTCTCCGTTATAAAAATATGAATATTTTTTTACAGGTATAAATTATCAATTATTTTTTCTAAGTATCCTAAAGCTTAATGTTGTCTAAACATATCCACAAAATTACACAAAATTTAGATTTGTGGTTCCTTAAAAAATGGCAAATATGTTTGTATGGAAAAATTAATTTTCGTTAAATTCTCTATACAAAACGGCAATTTCATACTTAAACCCCTAATATTAGTACTTATAGATTACAATATAGACTGAGAGGTGGCAGGATTTTTCATAACGATCATGGAAACGGTTAGATTTACATTTATAGTTTGTAGAGTAGTCCCCTAATGTGAATTATGTCGGTCTGGCTGCTCTCAGTGGTTGCAACTTCGAGTTATATAGCTTACAAGAGGCTTCATCGTTGCGAAAAAAAAACGATAACAGAAATGGTCAGTTTTAGTACCTATTCGAAGAATAACGTCTCCGCAGATGAAAAACGTTGGTCTGGCGGCTCTCAGTGGTTGCGTTTCAGAGTTATGATGTGAGAAAGTCAGTGCATTGTTGCGAAAAAAAAACGATAACAGAAATGGTCAGTTTTAGTACCTATTCGAAGAATGGGGTCTCCACAGGTGAAAAAAGTTGGTCTGGCTGTTCTCAGTGGTTGCTTTTCAGAGAAAAAAAAATAACAGTATTCAGCAAAATAAACAATTAAATCGAACAAATCCAAATTTTATTAATTAAACTTTTATAATTTTATCATCTTTGGTCATTTTGTAGAATATTGCTAAGGCCTGAAGAGTTAAATATTTACTTATCTCCAATATTCTTTTACTGTTTTTTTTTGAGCTTTTTCATTAGTCACATTAAAATCTATACTAAACCACAAAATAAAGTTTTGAATTCAGTTTTTTTATAAATATTTAGCTTTCAATTTAATATAATAAAGTGCATAAAGTATCAAAAATGATACTTGTTTTATTTTCATTTAAGAATTCATACTAATTGACTGATTCAATAAAACTCACATACATAAAATTCCTTTACCTTTTAGCTGTCTAAAAAAATGCAAATTACTCTCGAAATTGTACTTTTTATCCGGTCATGTAATCTAAATCTATTGATAAATATACTTAGAAAATTGAAAATGACGAAGGTATGTGTATATAATTGCTGATAATGCAATAATTTTATTTATTTTATTTATTTATTACTTTATAATGCAATAATGCAATAAATCATAATTATGTACGTTTAATCGACGCTTTTACGGTGAAGGAAAACATCGTGAGCAAACCTGCACACACCTATGAAGAAATTCTTAGGTTGTGTGTGAAGTCGACCAACATTCACTTAGCCAGCGTGGTTGACTAAGGCCTAATGTTTACACCCCACATTAGGGGCAGTAGGTAGTCTCCTCAAATAAAAAGGAGGATGTAGAGAGGACAATAAATAAAAAAAAATGTGGGGTAGGTTCGAGCCCGTCGGTAGGGACATTATATGAGCTGTTGTAATGATTGCAAGCTAAGTATTTATAAAAAACATGATCATGATTTTCCAAAGTGTACTGCAGATACAGTACACTTTTGGGCATGGAATGGCCCTCTTCCATTTCTCAGCTTTTTCATACCTGTCACGGATCCTACAGATATGAAGTTCTAGTCCAGTCTATACAGTAAATCCGGGGAGAAAAACATGAAAATAACTGATAAGGAGTTGTTAAAGCTCTAATGTCATCCGGAAAAGTGGTAGAACCTTTGAATATAATCTGGTCTTCAGAAAACAACATTGACTGCTTTTTCCACCTAAGTTTTGAGCATATAATGATTTGAAAAATAACACAATTTGTGCCACTGTCTGAAACATTTTCACCTTTATTTACTAAATGAGTATCAGGGGGATCCAAATCATGGTCATGAATAGTCATGATTTTCCAAAGTGTACTGTATCTAATCATCTTCGAGTACAGCTTGCAATTGTTGACGAGAAAGATAGTAGGTACACTAATTTTCTCATAACTAAAGTTAATATACGTCATCTGATACCGCATCATCTTCCGAGTAATTGCTGCCTTCTGACTGCGTAACCAAATCGTCAAGGTATATCGTTTCCATATATTATTTTTGTAGTTATTATGTTGAAAAATTGAAGCAAAAGCTTACAAATTCATAGAAAATATCGTAAAGAATAATCTCAATAACCAAGGTAGCCTAACTGCATGGAGTATCATTTTTGACACCAGCAAGAGCATGATAAAAATGTTACAACCAATACAAATATCAATAAAAATTATTGCATTATCAGCAATTATATACACATACCTTCGTCATTTTCAATTTTCTAAGTATATTTATCAATAGATTTAGATTACATGACCGGATAAAAAGTACAATTTCGAGAGTAATTTGCATTTTTTTAGACAGCTAAAAGGTAAAGGAATTTTATGTATGTGAGTTTTATTGAATCAGTCAATTAGTATGAATTCTTAAATGAAAATAAAACAAGTATCATTTTTGATACTTTATGCACTTTATTATATTAAATTGAAAGCTAAATATTTATAAAAAAACTGAATTCAAAACTTTATTTTGTGGTTTAGTATAGATTTTAATGTGACTAATGAAAAAGCTCAAAAAAACAGTAAAAGAATATTGGAGATAAGTAAATATTTAACTCTTCAGGCCTTAGCAATATTCTACAAAATGACCAAAGATGATAAAATTATAAAAGTTTAATTAATAAAATTTGGATTTGTTCGATTTAATTGTTTATTTTGCTGAATACTGTTATTTTTTTTTCTCTGAAAAGCAACCACTGAGAACAGCCAGACCAACTTTTTTCACCTGTGGAGACCCCATTCTTCGAATAGGTACTAAAACTGACCATTTCTGTTATCGTTTTTTTTTCGCAACAATGCACTGACTTTCGCGCATCATAACTCTGAAACGCAACCACTGAGAGCCGCCAGACCAACGTTTTTCATCTGCGGAGACGTTATTCTTCGAATAGGTACTAAAACTGACCATTTCTGTTATCGTTTTTTTTTCGCAACGATGAAGCCTCTTGTAAGCTATATAACTCGAAGTTGCAACCACTGAGAGCAGCCAGACCGACATAATTCACATTAGGGGACTACTCTAAAAACTATAAAAGTAAATCTAACCGTTTCCATGATCGTTATGAAAAATCCCGTGACCTCTTAGACTAATAGGGGCAATAGGGGATGTGTTAAATAAGTAGATACCTACCTAAAATCAGCGCAAAATTTCAACGCAAATTACTACAAACTTAACATATCTACTTAAACTTTATAATATCATAATGTTTTTTATTGTTATTTTTGTGCTAAGAAATTACACCTACTATCTACCTATATCTAATATCTAAATTGTGGATTTAAAATTTCATTTAGGTAGTAAAAACTTTGATTTTTTAAGTTCCTTTTTTTTACATATTTTTACTTAAAATTGAAAGCTTTTATGTTTTTTTTAGCACAAAATAATGTACCTATACCTCATCGAACATTGTTTCTATTAGAGATGAAAGGGATATCCGGCAGCTATCCGGGATCCGGCCTGATACCGGATATTAACAACATACGACAATTTTCTATCATAAAATTTTCCTCTATAATAGAGACCGCTATTCACGTTTCCTATACAAATCGAGCTCGTAACGCAACTTCAATAAAAATGTATTTTAAACGAAAAACTTACACAACGGGTACATGCCTCCTGATGGTGTACCGGCATCGGTACTCCACTTCGCTACCCTGGCTTCACTCTCTGTGCAACACAAAATTAATCTTTATCATTGTACATATTTCAGTATGCCTAGCATCAGTGACCACGGGTGTGCTGTTATCATGGAACACGCCGGCCTTACCAAAACTTAACTATAATGAAACTAGCATCCATATGACCAGAGTGAGTATCCGCCTTATCGTAATTTTTTTGGAGTCGCGATAAATCGAACGATAACTGTATCCATAGAGTTGACACTTTACGTAGAAAGTTTGTATGTTATTTGTACAAAAATATAATATAAGTGATGATTTTTTAAAATACTTTTTAACCGCTTCTGAAAATGAAAATGAAAAAGCTCTTTATTTAAATAGACTTTGCTAAGTACTTTTGAATCGCCAAAAGCCCTACCACCATTTCGGGACGAAATAATAATTATTATGCTGACACGGAGAAGAAATGGTGAAAGAAACTCCACAGCTTACAATTTCGTAATGATTTCAAAACATCAATACAAGTCGATAATTAATTACATTACATTTTGGGTAGTTATTACTCCCACACATTTGGATTATTTATCTTGTGAAAAGCTTTTCTATATAAACCAATTAATCATATTAATAAACTAAGTGTCTGTAGTGTAGTGGTTCGCCAACTGTGCCTATAGTGTAAGTTTTTTCGTTTGAAATATGTTACTATTGTTAGTTGCGATAAGAGCTCGATTTGTATAGGAAATACGTGTTCGCAGTAGAGGAAACGTGAATAGCGCCATTAGCGGAAAGAAGCGCAAATCGTGTTTCCCATACGAATTGGGCTCTTAACGCAACTACACTATTACGTATATCAAACGAAAAAATTTACACTACGGGTACTGATGGACCTTCTTCCGATTCGGAATCACTAGGGACGCTAGGCTGTGGATACTCTACGAGGGGAGATGCTCGGTCGCCCAATAATGCCCTAGGAACGTTCCTATAGGCTTGAGGACCCTTAAGGTCTTCGGCCCCGGAGTTCGATCCCCATGGGGTTCAAATGTGCTCGGTTTGGTTTCTGGAGTATTTGGTTTAAATCCACCTGGCGCCTTATCGCGCTATTTACAACGTTATTACCAAAACCAAATCATTATCGTTTTCACACATTTTGATAGCTGTCAGTTGTCAAAACGTAAGAAAACGATGTCGATGAGTTTTCTCCTAAGAATATTTGCTCTTAGGTTTTCTGCCGAGTGCTTGTTGTAAAAACACGTGTTGAGAGACTCCAATTTAAACCCAAATCAACCGTACAAATTTTGTTACTTTAGTTACATTTTCACTTGACATTGGTTTTGGTTTTAACTTTCATGAATAGCGCGATCGGGGGACTGGGCCAGCTATCAAGTTTGTCGCCATAACGATAGGGTTAATGTGTTCCGGCAGTTAGTGATAAGATAAGATAACGTAGCCAGTCCTTCAGTGGTTGAGACAGATTTCTCATTAAAGAAAAAAATACAATAAATAAACGCGAAAGTGAGTTCGTTCCTTGTGGGTCTCGCACCTGTACGCCTCTTCCACGCCTAAACAACAATGTGTTTTATTCACAATGTATTCATCTAAGTATAGGACCATGGCCAGCCAAACCACAGGTCAGCAGGCCACGAAATGGCCCGTTAAGGCATTTTTATTTGGCCGCCAAAGTTACAAACCTTCAAAATCACACTGCCCTTAAATAAATCTACGAAAAAGTGTCTTCAGCGAAAATAGATTTTTACTTTCTCGTTCGTAGTATAGAGGAAGTCTTGTTTAATGTTATGATTGTGGTTGGCAGACAAGCATACGGCCTGCCTGGTGGTCATCATAACAGCCTTTATAATTCGACCCACTGCTGGGACACAAGGCGTCTCCTCGTCGAAAGAAGTTCAGGCAGTAGTCCACCACGCTTGCCCAATGCGTATTGGTGGACGGAGTATAAGCTGATCCATTAGTCACCTTCTACGACCCCCATTGGAGGATGTGGGGCGATGCTATTCTACACTGCCGACATCACATAGCTATAGTGCTATTACCTATAGGTGCGGGACTTTAACAAGTCTAATATTTGCTATAATTCTTATCATTTAACTTTATGTTATAATAGGCTATCAAATAACTGATTAGCTAAGTGTTAAAAGCATTAAAATAGCATATTAATACATAAGCAACAACAGCGTCCTCGGACTAAATTGACCTTAATTATCTTGTTCTTTATAATTGAAATGACTGTACAAATTTGTTTACCATTAGAACATTGAGTTCGTTTATGAAGTTTGTTGTCTGTGTATTGCTTAAGTACTCATGATTACTAAACAATAGCTCTGAAGAAATGTTTACGCATGTTTGACAAAAGAATAGGCGCATACATACACAGGAAAGTTATTCTTAAATCAACATTTTAAAACAATGTTTGCTAGAAACTTTTAATATTTGCAGAAAGGTTTACTAAAGGCAACAATAAGAGCCGACGGCCTTACAATGTGTTTTCTGAATGTGCTAACTGCTATGCAGGCGCCAGAGCATCCCGCGCCTAACACACTCAGAAAACACAGAAAACTATTGATTTTTCTTAACATTGAGGATATTATAAAAATGAACCAAAAAGAGGAATTTAAAACTAGAAAATTCACTGAAAAAAATCAACCTACCCTATTTTTTCAGTGTATTTTCTAGTTTTAAATTCCTCTTGTCTCATTTTCAGGAACAATTATCATGGGTGGCAGCTCTTGGGTCCCCCGGCTTTATGGCTGGCAGCATGATGTCCAGAGTCATCTCAGACAGGTTTGGAAGGCGAGCAACTATACTTGCCAGTGCTGTACCTTGCACTGTAGCTACTGTGAGTATAGTGCACACTGAAGTTACTTTTGTGAAACAACGTTTCCAAATAGGTATTACCAACTTACTTAGGACAACAAAAATATTTTTGGTTGTTGTATATTGTCATTGAAGTTGCCTCACTTTTGAAAATAGTTAACAGTCATGTCAAACAATCAATAACAGTTGTTAGATCAACAAAGCCTGCAAAATGGAACTATACACGTGTTACTAGACAGTTTTTTAAAAGTTTTTTTTTGCAAAATGGAACTATACACGTGTTACTAGACAGTTTTTTAAAAGTTTTTTTTTGCAAAATGGAACTATACACGTGTTACTGGACAGTTTTTTTTTTGCAAAATAGAACTATACACGTGTTACTGGACAGTTTTTTTAAAAGATTTTTTTACCAAAATGGAACTGTACACGTGTTACTGGACAGTTGTTTAAAGTTTTTTTTTGCAAAATGGAACTATACAGGTGTTACTGGATTATTTTTTTTTTGCAAATGGAACTATAAGTATACACGTGTTACTGGACAGTTTTTTTGAGTTTTTTTTGCAAAATGGAACTATACACGTAGGTATTACTGGACAGTTTTTTAAAGTTAGTGAAGCGCCAGAAAATCATTCAAAATTTAAGTATATAATAATCACGCTCATAATCTCAAAAGAAGTTGGCAGAGCTATAGGTAACATTTGGTTACAACATTAAGTTGGTTAAAAATCAAGTATTTTAGGAAATCTCGAAACACTTAGAGTTTTAAAATCTATATATCTATCTATATATAGGTACATAAAACAAAGTCGTGTTAGTTAGGTACACCATTTATAACTCAAGAACGGCTTGACCGATTTTGATGATCTATGCTTTGTTAGAATCGGCTCTGCTCCGAATAGCAGAATAACTATTACAATATTAGAAATTATGACGTAAAGAAAACAAAAAAATTAACCTAGAAAGATATCCAAATACATAAACAATACTCGAATCGAGTTCTAATCAAAAATAAAGAGAACAAATGACAAAAACTGTCAAATTGATTGGTCTCAAGTCTCAACCCTTAGACAATTGTCTAAGGTCTCAACCACTACAGATCATTCGGTAAATCTTGGGTCAATAGGTTATCCATACCACAAGATTGACTCGGAACATTCCATAGACCCATCAGTTCAAACGAATGTACCCCTATTGAATTGATGATGGAAACGGTGGCTTATTTTTCTAAATGCCCCGGTGCAACTGGGAAGACATTCCTCGTGTCATTGAGTTTGACCATTGTTCGTGCGAGATCTGACATTGCAGTAGCAGTTTCTGCTTCTGGAATAGCGGTCACATTGTTAGAAGGATGCCGTATGGCTCATACAGCGTTAAAATTTCATAATATTAAACCACTGACATGGAACATTGCGAAGCACGCTGCAAAATCATAAAATAAAACCTTATTTTAAAATAAGCTAAAATGTATATGGCGGTACGAAGTTCGCCGGGTCAGCTAGTGGGTGATAAAAGGGAATGAAAGTCCGAACAAATATATCTATGTTCACTATCGTATATTGTGGAAATATGTGTATGATTAGTGAAAAAATAAGTACCAAAAATTAAAATGCTGCTCAAAGTAAGTATTCCACGGGGACGAAGTCGCGAGCAAAAGCTAGTTAAACATAAAAAGGTAGACAGTAAATTGATCGAATATTCAATGTTAGCAAAAATATTTCTTTCGGATCGAAGTGCAAACTACAAAGATTTGATGAAACAATGTTACCATAAAAACATAAGTACCAAGCACTGACAAATTTCGACAGCGAAAGCAATGTTCCGGTAACTTAGTGGTAGCCGTCCGGATCGCGGAAGATGCTGGGTTCGATTCACGCCCTGGACAGTAAATTTTTTACAGAGTTTTCTAAGACTGATTGAATCTCAAACAAAAATAATTGATTTTATTGGGATAATAACTTATATTAATTTACTCATTGCTTTGTTTTACGTGAGATATGAGAATTTATTATGTATCTAACCTATGTCAAGACTTAAGGATTATTATTATTTTTGTTTAAAGTCTGATTTGATAAAGAGACTGACTCAGTGCTGCGCGTGATCTTTAATTAGGTTTAAGAACTAAGCATTTTTTGCTAAGTCAATAGTTAATTTAATTTATAAAACTCAAAAAAGTAGGTACTATTTTTTTAAGAGTGAGTCGTATTAGCCAGCGATCACGTTACAAAACGCCCAGTCTAAAGTTAAAAAATTTAATTAAGTATCATAATATCCTTAGTTCCTATAAATATGATTACTTGCTATATTATTGTTTAAATACCAAATATTGATTTAAAATAAAAAGATTCTCATTATCTAGAAAGGTTTAATTTTTATTACCGTTTTAAAAAAAGTGTGATTTAATACGCATTTTCACCCTATACTTGCGTCGTGGGCGCGCGCCCACTCGGCATAAATTTTCACGGCGCCCGTGGCGCTTCCTATAATATCTCCCTTAAGTCACAACAAAGTATCAATATAGACTGTCGGAAATATTTTTATGCCGCATCTGGCCAGAAAGTTGCACTTACCTCGGGCGGTAAAAAGGAAAGCTTCAGATCGCATATTAATCGCCCTCACCTTCAGCTTGGGCGTCAAATACCCTTTTTTATGTCAATGGAAAATCCATTTACGGACCATATCGCACGCTGGCTAGCCACGCGGCGTGTGTGGGACTCACCTGGTGTGAAATAACGCCGGTCTTACCCACTAAAAACCGCCCTCCTAAGCCCTCATGCGGGCGCGCTTTGGGATCGGCACACTCAAGGAGTATAATTATAGTCACTACGTTTTAGGCACACTCTACGAGCGGATTTTCACCAAAACGTCCCCGGGCTGGCCCGGATTAACGAGTGAACCGGGCGACGTGCAACTGGGGGATTGCGGTAGGTTACTAGGCAAGCCCCAGACGGGGTGACCTGTGCACCAAGGGCACACGGGGGACAACCCGTGTCCAGATCCCCTTAGTGCCGGACAAGACCCGGCGCTCATTGCCGCCTGGGAGAGCGGCTAGAGCGTCCTCCTCCTGCTCCCTCTCCGTGGCCGTCATTACCAACCATGGCTCTAACCATGCTTGGCAATGAGAGGTCTCCCCCGCCTAGCGCCGCTCTCAGAGTGCGACGCTCGTTTCTGGGCGTCAAATATCTACGATCTGAGGCGTTCATTGTTTTACCGTCCTTGTTAATATACGTATGTACCTACTATAATACTATTTTACATGCAATTGATTCGCTTCTAGAATCTATTTGCCGTTTTTACATATACTGTAGACTCTCAAAGCATAGATACCTATACGTAAGTCTTATTAAGTACATTTTTTTAATGAGGGTTATTAATTGGATGTAAAACATATCGATACGTTTGTTTAAGATTTATTTACTCTATTAAAATATTTCTTGAGATACCCAATACACGTGTCATATTGTTAATATCAACGAGAACAGGGTCAAATAAGTCAAACGGTGCTGGCTGACATGTTATGAGTAAACATGCAATGTGTTTAATAATAATTTGTTAAGGAACTTGCTATTTTACAAACATGTTTTTTCGCGCGTCACATTTTAAATATTTACTTTCTCGTATAGGTACGTAGTAAGTATAGAGGAAGTCTTGTAATCGTAAAAAAATTCGACCCCGAGATTTTGACGGATTTACACGTTTTGGACCTCCCTGAGTCTAAAAATACAGTTTTTGGAATTATGTCTGTGTGTGTGTCAGTACTGTGTCTGTGCGTTAGCACGATAACTCCGTAGGCTTTAACTTATTGCAACCAAATTTAACATGCATGTATGACATCAAAATATAAGGTTTCTATCAAGTTTTGAGCAGTCGATCACGAAAGTTAGGCAACCAAGTGCGCGGTCGGTACCCGGATGGGTGACCAAAATTTAACATATATGTATGACATCAAAATATAAGGTTTCTATCTACTTTTGAGTCCATTCCGGTATACGAGAAAGTCAAGGGGAGACCACTCCCGATTTTTTATCTTGGTAAAGGAATCAAAAAGGTATAATATATTATAAAACTGTTTATTGACGCTGTTTCTAAAATACTGACGACAGTTTTGTTTTGTATCTCATAGCTAGCGAATGATATTAATAGATGTTTAATAATGTATTGTTTTAAACTTACGTGGTCACTATCAATTAAATGTGAGAAAACAGGATTTATACCGCGTACCTCTGTTTTTTGAATTCTCCGATATTTCGGCGCAGTTTCGTGCGCCATGGTCACGGATGAACTAAAGTCTGTGCGAGTTGTTGGTTATTGACAGACAAATCTGTGTACCCTCTTTCTAAGCCGTTTATTACGCTCGGCACCCGTACCACTGTTCTCATTCCCACTATTCCCTCGAAACTGTTGCCTACACACCACACTTATAGTTTCCGGACGCGTCTCGGCACAACTTTTATTTACCCCAGTCCCACATAAAGTTATCAGTGGATTCCAAGCACTCGACAGTTTAAACCCATCCTCACGCTTGAAATTTTTGTGTTTTTTGCCATTGAAATTAAAAAACACAAAAATTTCGATCGTGAGGATGGGTTTGAACTGTCGAGTGCCTGGAATCCAGTGATCTAGATTTGTCTGTCAATAACCAACAACTCGCATAGACTTTAGTTCATCCGTGACTATGAAGCATGAAACTGCGCCGAAATATCGGAGAATTCAAAAAACAGAGGTACGTGGTATAAATCTCGTTTTCTCACATTTGATAGATGTTTAATATTTCTTTTCAGATATTTGTCGTAAGCAGCTACAACGTTTGGCTGCTCTATATCGCAAAATTCCTTTGGGGCAACTCTGTCGGCATAGTAGCCACGGTAAGACAAATAATACCTACTTAAAGTTACCATGTTGTGGTTATCATAATTTTTAAAATCATCCAGTTATGAAACGAAGGTAATTGTGAGACCAACGTATTTTAACAAACTTTTGATTTTGCTTTCCGTGACAGCCGCGATCAAGCGTACGGCTTTCATTAAAAAAATTGTCTCAACCTAAGTCTAAACTAAAAACATGACATGAGTTTCATAAGAAAAATGGATAAAAAGCATGTGATAAATTTGAGGTTTTTAGTTGAGTAAGTTTCAATCAGATTCTGGCTTCATTACGCAAAGGTTGGTAAAACTTCTTTAAAACGGGAATATTTTAATTTTTTCAGATATCTACAATTTATCTCGCAGAGATATCTGACAAAGACATCCGGGGCACCCTATCAGTTAGCAGTCGGTTTATGTTCAATTTGGGCAACTTTCTCGTATTGGCTATTGGACCAGTGGTGTCATACGATATGCTGAATTATCTATTATTGATACTACCAATAGTGTACTTTATTGCTTGTTTATTTGTACCCGAAACGCCGTACTACACTCTGAAAGAGGGTAATGTGAACAAAGCAAGGAAAATCCTCAAGAAGCTCAGAAATTATAATGACGATAAGGTGAGTGGTCATATTGGTCAAATTACTTTATTAAGGTTCGTTTTATAACTTCGTTGTATGTACCCGGAGAAATGGTCACGCCTTTCTTCGGGTCTTTTTCATTTGCTAAGCTCGATCTCGACGATTTTCGAGTACCTACTTTAGACCTAGCCCTTCTTTAAAATGTTTTCGCTTTGATAGATTAACGTAAACCTAAGCCTTCTTCGATCTCTCGGTGGGGGCCAGTCTCCAAGACTGGCGTGGCGGTCTTCTATAAATTTATGCCAGCCATAGGACGCGAACGATGCACCGGTTGGGCCCGAAAGGGCGGGCACAGATGACTTTCCGTCGAAAGTTGGGGATCCCGAGTCGCTGTTGATGTAGTGTGACAGGATGCCCGGAGAGAATGTTTAGCAGTTAGTGGGGGAACACCTTTATCTGTGAGTCCCCCATAACCAGTTGCATCGTACTGCAGGAATGACGTGTAAATGAATTTACATGAGTAACGGCAATTAAGGCGATTAAATTAATTCCCGTTTTTACTCAGGTTAATCGTGCAACGCGAAAGTTTAAAAGTGATTACCTAAATGAATTTAACCTCTACGTAAAAAAGGTCTTCCCGTGCTGCGTTCTCTATTCACTTCTGATTTATTACTCTTTTCGTCAATATCCTTACACATATTCTTTCTACATCACCAAACCATACGCGTATCCCATTTTCTGTACCTTTTTTACGGAGAGGTCTAATGCATTTACGCATCATCCTAGCAGTACGACTGCAACTTCAGGGGTATGTGGAACTCAGAGGTAAAGGCACAGAGTAAAGAGGTAAAGGCGTTCCCCCACTATCCAATAAACATCCTCTTCGGGCATCCTGCCAAAAGCAAACTACCTACAACAACGTCCCGGGATCACAAGTTTTCGAAATTGCGACTTGTGAATCTCTGACACCAGGCTAATCCGTACCAGGTTAACCAATCGAAGACGAAGAAGACAGACTTGGGTCTTTTGCATAGACATTTCACGGGTACTCTATTTTCGTAATTTAAGTAGATCTCATATTAAATCTACGTTTACAGGAACTTGAGGATGAGTTGGAACTCATGCGTCAGGACGTAAAGAAGGAGACTCAACGTTCTGGATCTATGAAGGAATTAATTACTGGGAAGCAATATAGAAAAGCAGTCATAGTTTGTACTGGTAAGTTAAGTGCTGGCATGTTGGCAATTCATTAGTTTTGAAAGTGCGCAATTCAAATTTACTCATAATTTGCCCATAAAAATAATAATTTATTAGCTACACTCCGTCATGTTTTCCTAATTTTATTTATTATTTCATCGCAATTATTAGTATGTGTTTCTTTACCTAGTGTCAAAACCACTTTTTCTTTGGTCAAACTAACGTTTCTTAATGAGATTTAATTTGGGCTAAGACGTGCGATCGTGGAAATAAATTATTATTAGGTATACCTAAATAAATATATAAGAATGAGAAAGATTACATTAATATTTATTATCATATTGCAAACGAAAATTAATTAAATTCTGTTAAAACGTATGTTCTCGATATTATTTACAGGATTGAAAATTACGCAAATGCTGTCTGGCTCTATAGTGATACAGCATTACCTTGGTTTGATAATGAACGACAGTAAAATCAACATGAGCCTATCTTCTGCTTTCCTCATATTCGGAGGAGTACGTTTTATTGCAGGTATGTCGAACAATTAACAATTTTTCTCACACTTTTATTATTATATATTAACTACTTAGCCCATTTAAAATAAGAAACCAATAAAACTAACAAACATTTAACATATAACAAAAAAGACAAATCATTTTGCAACCTTTTTTGGTTTCTTTGTCGTTGAATTAAAGCGGTAAAAAGGAGTGGAGATTTCTTCAACACCAACATTTTTCACTATGCTATTTTATTTATATTACAAGTTTATCTCGGCTTCCTCAACTGCTTCACTATCGTTCGTCGTCAATTTAAATTTGGTAATGATAGCGCACTTGACATCTCGAGATTTGTAAGACTAGTTTAGAATAATTGAATTTTACTGCATGAGCGTTCGGATCAGCTATCAGTTGTATTTATGTATTTTATGTAGCGTAAACTATGGCGTTTACGATTTTCAACAGTATCAAATAATTAATTATAATTTAAATTGTCAATACGGGTAGAACTTAGTCAGTTGCAAATTTTTTTACTTCGGCAGATGAGCACGGTAGCGTAGGTAGGAAGCAGGTCCGGTTCAAACCCAACGACGAAGAGGCGACTAGCTGGAAGAAAGCGTTTAATTGTGTATAATTAAAAAATAATTTGTACATATAAAACGATAACGTGCCTTAAACGTGTACAGAAGTAACACACCTTGAGAGAGTTTGGTTGGGATTGGGATCGACCTAGCTAGACTGCCCATGCTATGCGTTTGTAATGAGGATGATATCTTAAAAGTTAAATATAATTAAATAATAAATGATTCAAATGCAAATTACTAACAAACTACTTTTAGGTTGTGCGTTATTTCTGTTACACATACAAAGCTCTTTATGTGAATCGTTCCATCAATAATTTCAGGAGTTGCATCATCGGTGCTGGCAGACCGCGTGGGCCGGCGTCCTCTCCTCATCATATCCTACATCGGCACCGGCTTCTCACTCGCCGCCACCGCAGCTTACTTTTTCTGTTTAGAAGTTTTAAAGCTAGATCAGGAAGTCATTGCACCCTATGGCGTTATAGCTTTCACTGGAATCATTCTATCAGTAATACTTTCAACTTTAGGTTTCAATTCACTTGTATACGTGGTTCCGGCAGAAATGTTCCCTATGAACGTTAAATCTGTTGCCATGACCTTTTTGAACGTGTTTGGTGGATTTTCAAATTTTGCAATAATCAAACTTTACCAACAAATGCTAACCACTGTTGGTCTTTTTGGAGTGTTCACGCTGTTCTCCATTGTAAGCTTAAGTGGGGGTATATTTTCATTCCTAACAGTTCCAGAGACGAAAGGTAAAAGCTTGAGGGAAATATTGATGTTGCTACAAGGAGACGCCTACGAAGAGGAGGCCCAGAATTTAAATAATGTAGTTAAATTAGAGATTGATGCAAATAGAACCAGTGAACCTACTGAGCTACAAAATTTAACAAGAAAAGAGGTCTAGTCTAAAATTTAGTGAATTGTAGGTTGTAAATGAAATTCTGAAATCGATGGTCCGTCGGATTACTCATATGACTGTTCTATGTAGGTTACTCCCAAGAAGGAAAATGTCACAAGCAGTAGTACTAACCAGAATAAACTTTGAGAGCTTTAAGTTTTAATTAAGTTTACAGAAGAAGTTTGGAAGTTGTTAAGTAATAGTACAAATTTAGGTTTTATCTGAAGAAGTTTATTATTGTAAGTAGGTACTTTATAGGTGTTTATTTTAAGTCCCATTTTTTTATTATTAAAAAACTACACAGTAGGTATTCTGTGAAGCTGCTACTATTTTATTTCCCTAATTCCCGATAGTACAACCGATAGTTCAACGGTTTTATAATACACATCTAATTCTGAAGCAAAAAATAATATTTGAGCCTTATTTGAATCACACGCATATTATTCGCGATTATATATTATTATCTGCAATACAAGAACGCCGCTTAGTAATAAAAAAAAAACTTTGAACCTACTGATGATAAAGGCTTGAACAAATTAGTGTCGTTAAACATAGATGAACTACTTAGATAATAGAGAAAAGATAGATCGTTAAAACGTCGAATTTATCGCTGGTACAATAAAAAAGCAAAAATACATGATCAAAGTGAAAGTTTAATCTATTATGCGAAAGCTCAGCAAAATAAATCTCTATTACATAAATATAATATAATATATAATATAATATAATATATTTTCACGCTCACACCAATTATCTAGCCCGAAGTAAGTATCATTAAGAACATGTGTTACGGATACTAGATAACAGACATTTTTTTTTAAATATATGTAATAATTTTAGATATTTTTATAAATAAACTTAAATAAATATATAAACAACCATGACTCGCAAACAAACATTCGTGTTCGTCACACAAACATTTGCCGCTACCAGGATTCGAACCCGGACCGCTTGATGTGTAGCCAGCTATACTGACCACTCCACCACGACGGCGTTCCGTCCAAAGACAGAGGTCCGTCTCTCGACCGATATTATGATGGTGATGATGATGAACTCAAGCGTTTTGAACTACCTATTGCCATAAGGATATAAGTAGATCGTAAATGAGATTTCTGATGATCTTTCTCTTCAAAATATTTTTAAATGTGCTATTATGTAAAGCTGTTGAATACAAGTTTAAGTGGTAACTGAAAATTCTGTAGTACTTTAGTTTTGCCCATTGATTGTAAAGACTAGCAGCAGAGTATAGGTATCTACTATCTACTGATACTACCATAGATTTATTATTACTGATGTGAGAAAAGAATCATGCTCCATGGTAGAACCTTATCACAGTAAAGGAAATGACAGGTTTAATTAAATTATGACAAGGTTCTGGGTTCTGCCAGTCAGTACATACGTAGTATCTCTAGCTAGTCTGTGGTCGGTACTCTGTTTGATCAATCTAAGGTTTGATCGACCGTTCCATGAAGCTATAGGACTAGGTAAAACTATAAGCTTCTTGAACCATTCATACATGTTGAGTTTGTACCGTTCATTGTATCTTGCAAATTATTATTTTCAGGTCGTTAGTTGTTTGTTTTACAAACTACGCAGAACAATGAAAATAAGTATTATTTGTAATGTAACTATACTACAATGTGATAAAAGAATGAGACTGTTTGTTATCATTAAAATAATGTTTGTACGTCCGAGTTAATTAACTCGGACATGCAAAAATAAATGCTATTTCTATTTTTTGTTACTATAATGATAATGAGAAGCTAATAGGTAATGGTAATAATGCATTTTTATTTATGTGCATTATATTTTTTATTAGGTAGGTAGAAAATTATAAATAAACAACAACATGGAAGGGCCTTTTTCAGGGCATTCGCTGGCCGGATCTTTGGAGCGTGTGCTGGCTGATAGGCTGGTGGGTCGCTTTGAGCGGAACTGGAAGGTTGGTCGCTGTGGTCGCTCCTGACCAGGGTTGCCAGGTGTTCGGTATTCTACCGAACCGTTCGGTATTTTAGCACCGTGTTCGGTGTTCAGTGTGACAAAAATACCGAAGTATGGGTGGTTCGGTATTTTTTTCTGATTATTTTTTCTCCCCAATAAACGAATCGACTGTCAAATTTTACGCAATCGGCATCATCGATGTTGCGTAGTATCTCTACTTATGGGCCAGCTACACACTTGGCTAGTGAAGAAAGCGAGAGAAGAGACGAGAAAGGAGGCAGAGATGTAGTATGACTTCTTACCCACCGCTACTAAAATTGCGCTAGCTCAATCCCTTCTCTTACCCATCCTTGATTACGCCGATACCAGTTATCCTGACCTTACTGAAGAGCAACTAAATAAACTTGAGCGCCTTCAAAATGTCTGTATAAGGTTCATTTTTAATTTACGTAAATTTGATCATGTCTCCGAATTTCGCATCAAGCTCAAGTGGTTGCCTATTCGTCTTCGCCGGGATGCTCATATTCTCTCCCTCCTTTATACAGTTCTTTTCCATCCTCAAACACCAACCTATCTAAAAGACCGCTTTAAATATCTTAGTGACACTCACTCACGAGTTCTGAGGTCATCGGAAAATCTTAGCTTAGCGACACCAATGCGTTACACAAAATTCTATAACAAATCATTTACGGTACAAGCTGTGCGACTGTGGAATGCATTACCTACTGATATCAGACAGGCACAATCCTTGAGTGTTTTCAGGAAACTGGTTAAGGAGCACTATCTGTCACTCTAGTCTATGTTTTTTCGATTGTTCAATAGTATATCAAGTGTATATTATATATGTATGTAGGTTTATATATATGTATATTTGTATGTATGTGCGTATGTATGTATTTATGTAACTAGGTTTATGTATATTATATGTAGGTATATGTATAGTAGTATAAGTAGTTTTTCAAATAATTTATTAGTTATGATGAGTTGCTGCATCGCTATCTTCCCTCTATTGTTATTCTATCAAATCCTGTCCATCCTAAGGTTGCCTGGAAGAGATCGCTCTTAGCGATAAGGCCGCCCATTGTACATTTTATTGTTAACAATTTTTTGTTGTATGTGATCTTTTATGTTCTGTAGATGTGCAATAAAGTTTTATTCTATTCTATTCTATTCTATGGCAACCTTCTCGTCATGCCCCACGTCATGCTCCTCGTCCTGCCCAGCGCTCCCTATTTTGTCGGTTTATGTAGGCGAGTAAAAGGATCGGCTAGCTAGACCATTTTTTTATTGGTCCGAGTTGGGTATAATATTAAAGTAAGTAGGAATATTTGAGTCGGTAAAATGCACTACTTAAGTACCTACCTATATCACTTTCTAAATAGGTAGGTACTTAAAATACCTACCTATTATAATAAATCATATACCTACCTTGCGTTAAATACCCAGTAAGTTAAATATCTTCATTTTTCTGCACTTTTTGTTTCTTAATGTAGGACTTGTAACTAATGCCATCTTTTACCGCTACAGTAAATCATTGAACGGGAGTACGTGAAATAATTTATAGCTTGGTTTGTGCGGGCCAGTGCGGGCGGACAACCTGAAAGAAGTTCTACTTCTTTAGACTAGATGGCGTGATTCTCACAGGAATGTTTTGTACTTACTTCAAACCAATATAATATGAGATTTTCAGTTTTGGTTTGGAGTAGGAAACTGTGGAATAATTTTATTTTTGCGTTTGCAAACGCGTAAATCCGCCTGGATTGTGGAAGATGCGGGTTCGAGTCCCGCCTGAGGCAAGTCGATTTTTTTCAGTGCCTTTTTTCTAGTAGGAAACTGGTTAATATACTGGTAATTATATTAACAGTTACAAAATTATTTTATAATTTGAAAACCGAACGAACTTGGCAGGTAGGTACCTAAGTACTAAGTACCTACATAATTTTGTAGATACCAAAACGGCCAGTAGGCCTATTCGCTAACTTTTTTTGACAGTTGAAAGTGATCATCACTGAGTGAATTATATATTTTTTGCTGTTTTACACGACAAGTGCCATAATAGCGTGTCGTGTAAAACAGCAATGAATATGTAATTCACTCAGTGATGATCACTTTCAACTGTCAAAAAAAGTTAGCGAATAGGCCTACAGATCACCGTATATTCCAGACGCACCAAGTGATAGATAATATACCTGGTCCTAGCACCAAATTTTAGGTTTTAAAATTTTGCAAAGTATAATATAAAAGTACCTAAGCTTAATTCATAAGAATGATTTGTTCCATTTTTACTTTCTCGTATAGAGAAAGTCTTGTAATCGTCCAAAAATCATGATGATGATGTGTGTGTCTGTGCGTTAGCACGGTAACTCGAGTAGGTATTTGAGTTGTTTCCGGTACCTATACGAGAAAAGCAAGAGGAGGCCACTCCCGATTATTAAATGTTAAATACTTTTAGAATTTTAATATGTAATTATTTTGCGAAATTGACAAAAAATTAAAAATTTATGCAAGCGGTCGTTAAAGTGTAGAACTAACTAAGTAATCGTGATTGGTAAAATTTTATGTTACTCCCTCATCATTATTATACGCTGTCAAGCACCTTTCGCAACTTTTCGCCATTTTATTTCCACAATACGCAGATTCCTAAAATTCAATCAAAATCTACCAGCGTCTACGACTACAAAATACAGTAGCAACCGCTACACCCCCGTTGCTGGTCCTTTAGTCGCCTTCTACGACACCTGTTGGAGGATATGAGTAATGCTGATCTACTCTGCCGGCATCACATGACCTACCTGGCGGATTTACAAATTCGCCGCCAGTAGGCTAATCAATTTTTGCCGCTCCTACTTACTTCGGAAATTCGATACCCTAGTTCCATCGAGCATATATATGCCCAGTTCATATTCATATATAAACTGGGCATTTGCAACATTATTGTGCTCCATCTTCCTCATTACATCAGCTTTTTTTCCCTTTAAAAAAAAAAATTCACGGCTCTTTTTTCAAAATTTGGGCCACATTTGCCCCCTAAAATCTGCTGCCCTAAGCTCCAGCCTACTCAGCCTACTGGTAAATCCGCCACTGGGACTACCACCTAAATTAGTAAAATACCTTCATCTCACATGATGATAAGTGACGGTGGAAAGTGGAGGAGAGCTGCATTACGAACCGCTAACCACTGACTGGCTATCATTATCTATTCTGTTAGAACACTATAATATTTTTAACACTTGTTATGTGGTAGTTATAAAAAGCTTTTGCTGTTTTCAAAATATTAGCACCTTTGTGAGTCAACGTGAATACCGATTGATAATCACTTGCCAACAATGAGCTCGGCTAGATTGTACTGGTAAACTGTCATCATAACCTATACAGCAATATTACGAGGATTCCGGCAACGCGTTTTGGCAGCCCCACGGGCTTGTAGTGAAATTGATTTATAAACACAATTTCCGCTGATATACAGACGACTTGACAGTTACCACAATTTTTGTGTTACTCTCAAATTTTATTTATAGATTTCATTTAACACTAGACTATCGAATAAATAGAAATAGATATTTTTATTTGCTTTATACCGTTTCTGCACAAAACGAACATTGCTTGTTAGGCCCGGGCTTGAAGTGCACTTCGTAGTAATAAATTCCCACGGCACAATTTTTTGTACTTATTTTTTAATTAATAGTAAGTATTTCACTTCGATTTATTTTGATTTTTTTCCTAAATATGAACTTTATAAATACCTACATAGATCCGATGTACATAATTTGAACAAAATATATATTGTAGAGGTCAACTGGATCTAAGCCTAAATTGTCTTTTAGACATTTAGAATGAAGGTAAAAATAAAGATCTTTAAAAATCGATAATCAACTTTGGACCTGACGGAATATGATTATTTTATGGAATAATTTAATTTTTGCGTTTACAAACGCGTAAATATTAATACTGTAATGTGTCTGTCTGTGACATCGTAGTTCCTAAACGAATAGACCAATTTTGATGCGTTTTTTTGTTGGAAAGCTGACGTGATCGAGATGGTTCTTAGCTATAAATTTATGTCGGGGGTTACATACAATTCATACAATTTTCAATTTTGTAGTTTTTCCTATTGTAGCTGCGGAAAAGTATGGAGCACTGACCTGCGTGCTGTTGCTTAACAATTTTCTCCGTCATACACGAACACGAACGATCAGGAGAGTACCATATTTATAATTACTGACGTTTATAGATTGGCAATGAATCAACTAGGGCGTGAGTCGTGACCAAAAGCAAAATGCATCAATGTACAATGTTGCGCATGTGTGCGTGGAAAATAGTATATCTACTGCATTATGCACAGCCTGACAGTTTGTTGTGTGTTCAATCAAACCAAACACACTGATAGGCTGACCTAAGCCGCCAGCTCTTTCTTCCGATCTAAAGTTTCCTATATCTATGGTTATGACACTTTCAAGCATCTCAGTACCTGCTTAGTCCGGGTAAATGTGCTATAATATTAAGAACTTCTATAGACTGTGATAACATTGTTTTAAATATCTCTTCCTATATTTATTCAATTTACGAACGAAGAGTTTTAGCTTGCCGCGTTTTTATAACAAACAGACCACAATGTTTTTTCATGCAAAAGGTTTTATGTTTCCACGAAACTCTAATGTCGGGGATTTGCTATATGGTCAGGTATTTTTTTCTAGGTGATATATATTCAGTTAATATTTCGATTGCTAATAAATATTCAAAGAATATTTGTATTAGAATGTAAATTGGTTTTCGTGTACATAATCGACTTGAATTCACGTGAACCCACTTCTAGCATAACGCATTACCTAAGTTGGAGAGGTTAAAAAAATTAATATCAACGTGTTAACAGAACATTAATATTATTCTATTTATTCTAATGGCGTGATATTTCATGCGGTTTAAATTCTTGTTTTACCTAATCAAGCAAACTGTTAAGACAAGGGGTTCATGGACGATCTCAAAATACACTAATACTAGGTACAAGCATGGTACCTTTCACCTATGTTTGCAATTATTTTCAATATATGTATGTATTATTTCTATATTCGAAATACCTAGCATACATCTCGAACTACGCTCCTCCGTATATGTATAGTTGTTGAAATGAATTTCGGTGAATCGTTACATCAGTTAATTAAAGCTTCGCCGAAAGGCATCGTTCAATTGATGAATAATTTTCGCAGAAATAAAAATCATCAAATAGCATTTGGAATTACGCAGGGAACCCCAAAAAAGTTAAAGTATTTATAATTGATTAATATGGAATACCCTCAATTTTCTGTTCGCGTATAATATTCGCTGATGAACCTCAGTCGTGAGTGTCCGACGACAGATTCGATTTGTGCTCGTCATTGATAAGCCCTAAAAGGGAATTTGAGGGCAAGAATGACAGATTTGATTGACGGTCACCTAATTGAGTTAATGCAGTAACCCGGCATGTTTTTATGCTCGTTCCGATTCAAAATGAGTAAATGACATCGGTAAATGAAAATACTCCTGTGTTAGGAATTGAATTTTCAAGTTACTTCGGTTACTTCAAGGGATTTATTTAGAAAATGTCTTAAGATCCCACAATCCAATCTCGTAGAGGCTCCGTGTTTTACTGACAATATCAAACTGCGTAAAATAACGTACTTTGTCAAAAAATTATTAGTGTGAAAAATGGTGATAATCAGGCCGACGTTGTATGAAGCTTATAATTTTCATCTTCATTTATTCACTATTTCTACAATAGTTATTAGAGTAGTTTGTTGTTAGAGAAGTACAATACAAAGGTTTTAAATATGTTGCACAAATAAATTTACCTTTTCAAGACATTGTAAATTCACTTATGTAACAAAAACTTCAAAATCAAATAATCAATAATAATAATCATTTACAATTAGGAATTCATTATGTCAGTCACCACTTAACTTCTGTTTATTTTGCGTCAGCAAATGTAGGGGCTGAATGATGGTATGATTTTAATTAAGGGCCGTGAATGAAGCGTCGATGACGGACCCTTCATTATTTCATGTCCAATTTAATTTCGATTTGAGTGTCAACTTGGGTCGGCACGAGCTCGATAGGTTCTGGGGAAGGGCAATCGGGGTGTAATCTGATCAATGACTTCGCAATACAGGTCAATCACAGAACAAAGAAAGAGGTCTGTGTTCTGTGAGGTCAACTGTCATGAAGATCAGCAAGGTGCCAGTGACATAGGGAACCGGTGTCTTAAGTAATTAGAAGTCGCAAATTTACAAGATTATACACGAATAACTTCCAAACCATTTGAATATCTCATTAATTACTACATACAACTTTTACTATGAAAGAAACCCTGATATCGCAAAAATAAGTTGTCGCTGATGATCTCAGTTATTGGTGTTTTACGAATAAACTTGTAGGTACTTATAATATATAGATGCAAGCTAAAATAGTAGACAGGTAGGTAACAGCAGATATTGGGAGGTCCATGTCCGGAAGCCTCCTCGTGGTGGACCCTGGTAACGTGAAGGGGAAACTTTCTCGGCGGGTGTGTGGCTTGATGTTAAATGTGTCCCTTGGCATTCAAAGTCACATGCCATCGTTGAATTGTTTTGTTTTCCCACCACGGCTAGTTCCGGACGGTCTTTTTCAGGCCACGACCGCGCCCGAAGTCCCCCGGGTGCGGTCCGATGGCTGCTCCCGGTGTCCTCGTCAGGTCGAGCAGCCGTCGGTGGAGGAGTGGCAGCGTTGGGTCGGTCTCAGTGTAGTTACGCTCACGTGCGCAGATCCCGAGCCGTCCCGTAATAGCGCACTGAAGGTCAGACCGGGGAGGATGTTTAGTGCGTATGGAGGGAACGCCTTTACCTCGAGTCCCACATATCCCCTGTGGTTGGCACCACCCCGCAAGGACGATGCGTAAATGTATTTGACCTCCCCGTCAACAAAAAAAACTGGGAGCCTATACGAGTATGTCACTATTTTGAGGCACCGCATGACCCATACATCCAGATGTAGCTTTATATGTAACCAAATGCTACCTAAACCTCTTTTCGGATTATAAGCGTGATGGACTATCTCGCTCATATGTAGGTATGTAAAATAATAGTGTAAAATGAGTTAACATAATTTCAGCTCGATGCATCTATCTAATCTCTGTCTGAATGACTTCATGCGCTTCTTTGAATGTAAGAAGGAAGGGTGAATAACTGAATACCTACCATTTCTAGATTGTGTCATAGAGAATAAGAGTAACCAAATTTCAAGGTTTACGTTGGAATGCTATCCAAAGTCGGTTGGTGACCATGCAGGCCTCATCATCGTCATGTCGGTCGAGAGACGGCTACTATTGGACATGGGTTCCCCCAAAGATCTGCGGTTTCTCGCGACGTTCATTAGATCCCAGGTCCACCAAGTCTAGCTGGAAGAAAAAGAGATGGTGGGTTTATAAGGAAAAGGTCTATAAAAGACACACACAAATGGACTAGCATAACTGGGGTAGTACTTCCATCTTACTGAATACCACAGTCAAATAACACTACATTTGAGTGGTGTTGTGTTTCCGACGGTGAGTAAAGGTGCCAGTGCTCCAGTGGTGGCGTAGGGTATATTGGAACCCGAGGTGGATGCAAGTTGGCGCCGTTACTAGGTACATGTAGCACTCTGCAACTTATCGTTATCACGACTTTTGGTGGTGTCGTTGTCACCCCTTGGTCATTGGCACCCGGGGCGTACCGCCCCCTCCATTCCCCCTCCCTTACGCTGCCACTGCAGTGCTCCACGATGGGACTAGGGTTGGGACTACGGTGACTGATGCTCACCATAGGCTGGCCATATGCTTGTCTACCAACCAAATAACATAATATAAACGTTAGAAGAAGCTTAAGCTGGGTCCAGACATGTATCATTTGCGCGATCCGATCAGAGTATCCGTATCGCCGACGCGTATCATGATCGCATACGTGGACGGGTGATGATACGCGATCTTGATACGCTGTTATGATACGGCCCGTCCCTGTCATGTCGGTTTTCATACGGTTGTCATACGGAGGTAATGGAGGCGTCCACAACTTGATACGGGGCTTGATACGTGATACGCTGATCGGATCGGGCAAATGATCATATCTGGACCCGCCTTTAGGTAACGACGTAATATTCCGACGTAATTGGAGTCTCAAACGTGGGCTAAGGCCTGTGTATTTTACTTTTCTAGATACCAATATTTGTCTACAATTTAACCTCCGGTCTCGAGTAAAAGCAGTTTTATCACGTCTCGCTCTAATGCTGCAGTTTTGTGGTTTCAGTGCGTTTTACTAAATGGAAGACAGTAGTCAATTTATCCTTATTATTAACATTGCGAAAGGAACTCTGTCTGTCTGTTACTTTTTCACCCCTAAACCACAGAAACGATTTTGATGAAATTTGGTACAAATATTGGCTGGGAAAGGACATAGGTTACCTTTTATCGCGAAAAAAAGGATTTAAGGGATGAAAGTTTGTATAGAAATTAGTCATTGTTGAAGATAAAACCATGAAACTTTGAATTTTGGCACTTGATGATAAATAAGTATTATTTTTTTAGAATTTTAGAAATTTTTACCCGTATGGGGATGAAATAGGAGATGAAAGGTCGTATGGTTTTTCCAAACTAATACACGCTTTCGCGCCTCCAATGTTCATGAAATTTGGTACAAAAATGTATTAGAACTTAAGATAAGCCCACAGCCACCTTTTTTTTTGCGAAAAAGGGCCTGAAGGGGTTAGGGATGAAAATTTTAATGGGAGCATTGAAGATAAAACCATGAAGCTTTAAATTTAGGCACTTGATGACTTTTTTATTGGTCTGTGTTTGATAGTAAATAAAAAAATTTTTGTTCTAGTATTTTTGGAATTTTGACCCGTGTGTGGATGAAAGGTCGTACGAAAGTCCAAACAAATCATGCTTTCACGCATACGATTTTAATGAAATTTGTTAGAAATATTGACTAGACGATGGAAAAAGACATAGGCTTTCTTTTATCGCGAAAGAAATACATGAAAGAAATAAGGAATGAAAGTTTGTATGGAAGTCCGTCATTGTTGAGGACAAAACCATGAAACTTTCAATTTAGGCACTTGATAAAAAATAAACGTGTTCTAGCGTTTTTTAAATTTCGACCACTGTGGAGATGAAAGGTCGCATAGAAGTCCAAAATAAATCAGGCTTTCATACCCCTGACTTTTGATGAGATTTATTACATTACAGCAATATAATAGACCTTAAGATAGGACAGGGCTACTTTTTTTCTAAAAAAGGGCATGAAGGGAGTGACATTTTGTATGGGAGTTCGTCGTTATCGATGATAAAACCATAAAAGTTTAAATTTTAAAATAAAAAAGTAAAGATCTACTTAATTATCGTAACTAATTTATTTTTAAAACTGCAACCCAATAGCCAATCACGGTACCTAGGTATGAGTAGGGAATGCAATTCCGTAGGAAATTCTCAATTCCGGTATTTGCGGGATCTCGCGTGATTTTTATTAATCACGCGAGATCCCGCAATAAAATTTTGATAAAATTTTTGCAAAAAGATTTTGCAAATAAAAAGCGAAAATGTACGTAAACAAAACAATACTTCGTTTGTTTTAAAAAATAGACTAGAGCTATTGAGATAGGACATAAAGTACCCTTTGTTGTAAAAATTGGGCAGCAATTAATTAATGTTGTAGCGTTTTTGAAATTTGACCCTTTCATCCCCGAAAGGTCGTAAAGAAGTAATAAGCAAAGGATGGATGGTCGTAAAGAAGTAATAAGAAACAAAAAACATAGTTTATAAAAATGTATCAAAATAAGCTATTTCAAGTAAACCACAACAGTCTGTATGTGTATTATTTGTAAAACAACTACATACAAAAAATAAAAGATAAATGCTGCTCAAAGTAATTATTCCACGCGGCCGAAGTCGCGGGTGAAAGCTAGTATGTAAATAATAGATGCATAAAATAAGTACTTTTTCACTACCTATTTGTTTCTTTTAGGTTTTCACTACTATATTTTAAAAAGTTATCATACTGTTCAATGTTCTATGCCTTGTAGTTGCTACTTTTGTCTTATCGGTACCTACCGTTAAAGAATAGAAAATCTTATGTCTTATCGGTAAAAGGTTAAACGTGTTTCGAATACAGTAATAATGTTTATTTAATTAATTCTCATAAATGGTGTATGTTTTTATGATAAACCAGACTAATACATAGGTACTAGGTATCGTGAAAACAAATTGGTTTCTAGACTGTCATGGGCGATCTTTTCCACAAATAGTCGGTAATTTTTTGTTCTTATTGGGAATTGTTGAAACGTAAATATTTCTTTTCATGAAATAGTTATTAAGTTAGTCATAAGTTTCAGCTATTCGCAAAGATTTGAGTAATGAAATTGTTAAGTTTTTGTTTCGTTATTTAGTTTTGTTATTAAATTAACATAAATAACAAAAACAAGCTATTAATAAAAGTTGATGGTTGTAGGCTTAATTTTAACTATTGACGGGTCGGAGATGGCCCGTGGGCGAACGGAATAATTGTTCTTATTCTTTTATTTCTCAAAAATGGATCTTTAACATTATTTCTGCTTAATTTGTTCCATCCGTCAATCCGTTTTAAAAAAAATCCTATGCATAGGCTCTAACCGCCTCGATCTCGAGAACCAATGTATGCAATTTTGCTCCATATTTTCACAATGACCATACAAAGTGTATGGGATAACACTTAGACTCATTTCTCCAGTTTTTGCCGCGACGAATCTAAGGAAGTGTTTCCGATTGATTACGTTGTTAATTTATTACGAGCGAATCCTTATAGCGTCATTTATTAGCGATAATGTTACATAGTGTACATCGATCGTGTTATCCCAGTTCTGTTCCCGTGACATCATAAATTGTCGAACCCGTAAATGTCGTGGGCGGAACTCACTGTCATTCGGAAACCAGATTTAGCACGCTTTATTTGAAAGCCCATGAGGTACGGCTCTAATGGAACCGTTTTTGTAACGGCCATTTGTTTTTATATACGACGGATAAATACGTTCCTTTGATGCTCAATTGAATTTACAGACGAACAAAGGCAAAGATTTAGCTTTTGAATGCGTAGGGTTAATATTTCAGCTAGTATTTGATTTGACCCCAGGGATTTTCTGTTACTGGCATTGTTTACCGCTGCAGGAATATTGCCCAGCGGTTATTTTGATGGGGTGATGAAGTTGTAACAGTCTTTCGAATGGGTCACGGATGTTCACAAGTAGTACCTACTTAAGTGTTTGATATACTAATGTAATTACAATATTGGATTAACCTATGCAGCGATGATGGCAACTTCGTCAATGACGAATAGCTGTTTATGTGTAGGTATAAACATTTCCAATGATTCCCGGTAAATTACCAAAAAAAAAACTGAGTAAAAGCCAAGCCAAAAACTCCAAGCTATCATTTTTATACTCCTTTAAAACACGACATTCTTCAATATTCTTATTCTTTAAAAACTCAAAATAATAATTAAACGTATTTCTTTATAACATTTCCAATCAAATCTATAATTATATAGTGAGTAAACACAACTAATACAACTGTGTATTCTTTAACATTCTATAACATTAATGCGACTAAAAAAGTCTTAGTAAACACAAAAGCGTCTCGAAAAATGCAGAGTAGTTGGAAACAATTACGCTTAAATCCGGGACAAGAGCTGTAAGCCCGGCTTATCTTCCGCTTTCAGTATACGCTTTGCATAATTTGTATGCGCCTAATAGTATTATTGTATTTGCGAGTAACAGATGGGTAAAACTATTTCATTTCGCAAAACTTTTTTTTACTGACTAAGGCTTCCTGTACATGACACCGTAGCCGTACCGGCGCGGCGCCGGACCAAAACCGAGTGTTCAGTCTGATCTACATCACATTGATGCCGAGTTAAACAGTAAAGCAACGATCACAGTTCTGTCAGGAAGTACCCAAAATTGTCGCTAACGTTTATGAATTTGTTTTAGTCTGTATTTGTAAGTTAATTACATAAGTAATTCTTTGTATTTTTGATCAAAGTCATCATCTTAAGGTAATAAAATTTTATAATGAAAAATAGATGTCTTTATATTTCGTCGGCAATGTTTACTGTAATGTTTACTGAACTGTGACCGTTGCTTTATGCGGAATTCCCATACGAGGAAAAGAAGCAATTCTACTTCTTCTCTACCTTTGTTTAAAAATCCACTATTCTTTGACTTGTTTATAAAGGTGTGAAGTAAAATGTATCAAATTTTAGTAGCACTTAAGAAAGTAAGCAAGATTAAATGCCTCTTTTTATTAATGAAAATGTCGGAATCAGTTTCAACGTTTAATTACAATTTGATGAACGACTCTGTAAAGTATTTGCGCGGCTGTCTAGACGTATTTGACGATCATGATTACAATTTTCTAGGCATAAACATAGTTAATGCATATATTCCATGGGGCACTTTGAGAAGTCAACACTAATATAGTAATTTGTGTTGAAATTTTCCTTATCCGGATTGCTGAGATGTTTTAAGGACTTGAAGGAAATAGGACGCGTATGTTGACAATCATCCGGAAATCATTATCACAATTGTTGAATTCAAAATGTAGCTGAAACAAAAAAGCGCGCCAAACACTCTCGCTCGCAACAAAACTTTTTTTAATCACCCCATAGAGGCCGGGCAAAGGTATTTAAACCATAGAGTCATGTTTAATGTAACACATTTTCTTCTCTCTTCAACTTTTTGCATTACAATGTGAGCGATGAGTCCCATATTATATATTATTTAATGTATCTAGGGAATGTTTGGAGAGAAATTTATTGTGACAGATATTGTCAATATTATGGTAGACTTTATATTCCCTTCCACCAAAAATAATAGATATAAAAGAAGGCACTAACGTAGGTACCTATTTAATTGTTGCTGCTATGTATACTTAACTCATGTTTAAATGTGACCCAAGAAGAAGATGGTTAATGAAAAACACTTAAGCTCCACAAATAAAACGCGTAAACTTTCCCGCTATTAACACTCTGCAAAGCGAAATAAGTGTAAGTAATTTATTACCAGGGAGAAAAATCGAACCTCAAAGAAGGTAATCAATTACTGAATTCCCGAAACAGATGTGCCATACGCATAATATTGTCGATGTTTTTTGCGAGAGAGGAAATTGTCGTCGGGAGAAATATTTTTCTTCCGTATTACTCAGGAAATCCAATTATCGCAGTCGATATAAGCTTGGGTTCATTTACACCGCGCTGGATCGTAAGCGGATGCGCCAAGAATCACTGACGATGAAGTATTTTGTATGGACTTAGGAATAATTTAAGGTTTGTTCATAGGAATTCGATTTTAAACTAAATCTAAATAAATAAAATTACATATTATTTCAACCTCCTCTTTCCGTGGTTCCTTTCACGAATCGCGCAATCCGCATCATAGGCGATGTAAGAATTGAACAAAAATCTCGATCCTCTACAATTGCGTCGAGACGTTGCGTCAATGCGCGTTCTATCGTGTGTTCCGCGGATAGTATTTAGAAAAAGTTTTTTCGGTAATCCTTTTTCTTAGATTTTAACCAACGTGAACAAAGAAATTTGGCAACTCATTTCTACTTATAACTGTGGACATTCAAAAGAGTCATGAAAAAACACCTTGCAGGTCGACGAGACTGGCTATCGCTGGGTGTATATACTCTCTATATTGGTATTTGTACTCCGTTTCCGCTTACAATCCGGCGCGTGAGTTTGCTATAGACTAGACTTTGCTATAGATAGACTAGACCTTGAGATAGGACACAAGTTACATCTTGTTGTAAAAAGAGCATGCAGGGGTGAAATAAGGGATGAAAGTTTGTATGGAAGTTCGTCATTATCAAAGATAAAACCACGAGACTTTTTATTTAGGCACATGATAGGAAGTAAATAAACATTTTCGTCCCTGCGTTTTTGAAATTTCGTTCTACATAAAATAAAAATGCTGTCTACAGTAACTTTTCTACGCGAAGGAAGTCGCGGGCAAAAGCTAGTATAAGATAATTTTGTTTCAAATCAGATTTTACGATTGATTGATATTGGAAATATTGGAGTGATTGATCAGTAGACCGATCGGATGAATGGGAAACACCCATTGCAAGTAAGCCATAGTCTGAATTCAAAATAGTATACACGGGAAGGGGTTCCATTGGATAATCTCAGACGATGATACGTTGAGAATATTAAACTGCTCTTATACTACTTATACTAAGCTCTTCGCGTCGCTAAAGTTTAACGCGTCCCTAAGCGGCTTATTCGCTGTTTTTCGACGATTCACAATGGAGAGTGGTGTAAATAACGTAAACATACTTTATGGGGGGGACATAATCGTTTTGATGTTTCATCGATGTAAATTTTTCATTTGCAATTAATTTATTACAATCGACATTTACTTTTAAAAATCATGATCGCACGTAGAGAGGCCACTAACTTAGAAAGAATGGTGGTGACGGCAAGGATGGAGGGCAAAAGACCCAGAGGTCGAAGCCCAAAGAGATGGTCGGACCAGATCTCCGAACAGCTGGAGATACCTGTCAGCCCCGCGCTCCATCAGGCGACGGACCGGATCAGTTGGAGACGAAGTATTGATCGCCTAAGACGGATTCACGATCCTCAGTAATGGGGGAAGGATTAAGAGAGAAAAATCATGATAAACATTATAAGTGTAAGTTTCATGCTCACTGTTTTGTTAATATATTGTATAAGTTATCTTAAGCTAAATAATGTCCAATAAGTGAAATGTAAATTTCTTGAGACAATAAATATTCTTTAAACCGAAGTGCGAAATTGAAAATTTGCTAAACGTTCATGATGATTTCGATGAATTTGCAAATGAGGTACGGCTTGTGAATATTAAATTCTAAATCAGACGTTCGTAAGCTCTTAATTGATTTACAACAATGATTATCTTCATCATAGCTCAGGCTGCCGCTCAGACTGCCTCCTCCGCGTTCCTTACGCTGCCACTGTATGTGCCTACCCGTGTATTTATGTAGTTATAGGATAGCCACTTCCTCTGTGAGCGAGGATTCTGGGTGAAGCTTGCTTCTATTTTCCACCTTATCATCACTTACCGAAGACAACACGGGCATGTTGTGTGCAGTAGGATTCAGCGGGTATGCCGTATCTGATGGAGACTCCAAAATAACCCTATACAAGCCGGCAAGACATATATAAAATAATTTCCACCGTAACAAAATTATTATTTATAGTTGTTGTTTATTATTTTAAACTGTATTTTCCTCCGTGCTTCGGAGGGAGGACACGTGACTGGTGGGCTGGCTGATGTCGAAAGAGAGAAGTCGTCACAGTCCCCAATAATATTTGTAGGATATTCGGAAAGTGGATTTAATTCTCTACTAACTGGTAAAACTGACATACTCGTAAGTCACTTGGTTCAAAAAATATTTAGGTTTATGTCGTTATTGCTTGTTGAACTACCCCCCGCGGCCTCCATGTCATCTATTGGAATCTAAGTGGATTCAGTAGCGTCTTAGTATTCATCGATTTCGCAAGCTGCTTTGTGTAGTATTTCGTGATAAAACATCGACCCGGAAAAATATTTGCAGAGTTGTGTAATCAACAGCGTGTTAATTTTGACTTACTACTGTATTGCCTATCAATAATATTATCAAACTTTTTATTTTGAGTCAATATGATATACTCTGTTTAATTATTGAATTTTTGGGGTTATTAATGTTTTCAACAAAAAAAAAATATTAAATTACCTAAGTGTTTCTAAAAAAATCTTTCTTAATCTTAAAATATCAGGCTAAAATGACGTCAAAATCAGAAAATATGAATTTTTAAAACTTTAAAACGCTTTTTCGAATCATTGTTTTTTTTTGTTAACACCTTGTTGATTTTCATGTGCATGTAGCACATGCACCGCACCGACCCCAAAAAAATTGGAAGCAGGGTAGGAGAAAAAGACACTTAAAGTGTTCATTAGAATCGAATTGAATTGAATAATATACCTACCTCGGACCTCGTACCTAGAACAATTAGGTTTCCTACACATTTATTTACAAGAGCGAACTTTGAAAGGGTTGTATTTGTAAGGGAGGGTCCTTTCTATACCTCAAAAGATAAATAGATAGATACAAGTTGAAAGCTATTACTATGTATTTATAGTGTCTTGAGGTATCGTATTAATTACTTAGAGCACACAAATCAATTACGTTGAGTCGTCATGGCTGTTGTAAGAGCAGCCACTTGAATGGAGACTGGTCGTAGATTACAAGAATTATTCCAAGTTTTTACTTTTGTTTTCTTAATCTTTTTACTATAATAAATTTATACGATATTTTAACACACTTATATTAGTTTCACCCTTGTAACTCCTGTATGTTTGTATGTAACTGACTCGTTTAGGCTCGTTTTTGATCCATCTTAAACGGTCAGATTTCATTTAAATATTTTGGACTTAACAAAGACCGATGACTTTACAATAATTCGATAAGAATATCCCATTATCCTGATTGGAATCGCCAGGACTAATAAATCAAGCACTTGGAATGTTATATCTGCACGGACACCGACATCATTTGATGGTGCAGTGTCTTCATCTGACTCTCCTCCGTTTAGCTGGTACTTGTAATATTTGGTTAACACTTAAATGGCCTAAATAAAAAGAAATTATTAATTTATTTTAAAAAATATTTAATATGATTAATATTTTTTTGTGAACTTAATATATAAGTTAAACGGAGGAGAGTCAGATGAAGACACTGCACCATCAAATGATGTCGGTGTCCGTGCAGATATAACATTCCAAATGTTTAATTTATTAGTCCTGGCGATTCTAATCAGGATAATGGGATATTCTTATCGAATTATTATTTATGTCTGCTTAAAAATTCTCCGGACTCAGGAGGTTATTTTTGAGTGACATATAAAACTATCTGATGTAATATTTAATTTATATTCTTTTAGAAACTAAAGCGCCTACTTTAAATTAGACTTAAAATTATGGGAAATGTTCAATTCAAAAAATTTGGTATCTATTAAAAAACTAATTTTATTTCGTACCTACTCGCCGAAAAATAATTGCAAGATTTTTTTAAAAAGATTTTTAAAATATTCCTGTCTTAGTATTTAAGGACACAAACTATGTTAGTAACTTTATATAAGGTTGGTAACTTTGCGTACATTGCATTACGTGCACGCTACTCCAAACTTTATTGGAACGCATCCTAATAAACTTATCCCATGACTGGAACTGCAGATTAGATTCGCTATCGTCCAAGAAAGTTAGTGAATGTTTTATTATTGAATAAAATTTGTCTTATAATTGAAGAGCTCTATAAGTACTTACTATACTAGAGATCGTCTAAGCTAAAATGAACTTTAAACTTGATGCTGACGGTCCTTTTTTTGAGCGATCGAAGCTTGCTGGCCCGTTTGTGTCTAGCCGGCGACTGAATCAACTGAATGACCAATGACTACAGCTAATTTGAGTGGGTAGCATCTGTACACTGATGGTGCGTGTAAGAGTAAGACAATGGAGAGGCGTTCAATTTTAGATTAAACGATCTCTACCTAAAACATTTAATTACCAAGCTCAGATTTACCAAGTAGAGGGTGTCTTCCTATACAATTCTTTTATGTTCTTCATCGTTATGTTCGTTTTTTTTATGATTCTACCAGTTTTAACCGTCTCCGTGGTTTATTGGTTTTGCCACTAAAATTACATCCAAAAGTTCAGTGCTCGATCCCCAGAAGTAAAAAATTTCGTTTAATACAAACTAAAGTAGGTAATTATTAAAATAATAATGTGTACTACCTCCATTCCTAGTGTCCTACTTAAAATAATTTCGGAATGCCAAAAATCTTGAAACTTTATAAGCCCCCGCGCTTTCTGTATCATCTGCCCGCTGCCTAAACATAAAGGTCCGGTTACAAATTCTGGTCAAATGTTTTTGCGACGAATACGAGTCATGATTGTACAACATTTATTTATATACTGGGTGTAAAAGACATGAACAGTCAAACGAGAACCATGTATTCTATACATCAAAATAAGACATAATTTAAAAAAAATATTATGGAATAATTTTATTTTTGCGTTTACAAACGCGTAAATATAATACTAGAAAAATGCACTGAAAAAAAAAAAAATCGACTTGCCTCAGGCGGGACTCGAACCCGCACCTTCCACCCGGATTGTGGAAGGTGCGGGTTCGAGTCCCGCCTGAGGCAAGTCGATTTTTTTTTCAGTGCATTTTTCTAGTAAAAAAAATATTGCTGGGAAATGATTTTTATTTTTTGGTGTTAAAAGAAATTGCAAATTGTACCGCGCAATGTAAAGGGCTCAGCTCGCACGAAACTCACAAAACCGCAATAATTTTGCCAGACGGCGGGCGGCCCCGTTCGTTAGTGTCCGTGCGCATCGAGTGAGCTACATTGAACGCTAACGTTTTGAAGCCATTTTTTGTTATGAAATACTAAAAAAAATGATAATGTTTTTTTGGACAATAATTAAGAAATAACGTATAGAATACGTTTTCATAAAAAAATGAAAAAAAAAAATGATGACTTTGACCTTCAATAAAATCGTAACTATCAATTTCCCAGTATAGTTTAAAGGAAGAAAAATGTTACGATAGTGAGCAGAATACATGGTTCTCGTTTGACTGTTCATGTCTTTTACACCCTGTATATACCGTTTGCATACTTGTCAGTTATCTCAAGTATCAATAATACAAACCGAGAGCGAAATATTTTTAAGATAATTTTAAAACATGATGTTGGGATAGATAATCAGTGTGCGCACTTGTTAGACGTGAAACATGACACGTGCACAATGGCCGGTAATGACTCACTGACTGAATTTCAGTGTACAAATTGCGCCTGAATGAAGAAAGAAAATTTTATTTCTAATATTTTTGGCTGTTCACTCTGTACGTGCTTGATGAAATTTAACATAACGAAAATCATTATGTATTTAACTACAATTTAAACCTTATACTCTAAATATTGGAGATCTTATGAGAGACTTGAAAATATTTTACGCCGCCACTAACGAACAGCTAGAAAGTAAAATTGCTTAGATTCGGGCGCCGGGAATCAGGTAACATGACAGACGGTCTAGTCCGTAGTTTTCAAAGGAAATGTCAGTGATTGCGCGACATGAAAACGAAGTGAATAAGTCACTTTTATTCTATTTCCTCGGGCAATTGAAAGAAACCGACGTATGAACGACGAATCTCATAAATTCTATGAAGAACGCTTTCCAGGACGCTTTTTAGTTTTTACTTATGGTACGTTTAGATTCTTAGCGTAACAGTTGAAGGTAAATTTTGTAATAAAAATGATTATATCATAAAAGCCGCGTGATGCCGGGAGAGTAGAATAGCATCACCCCATATCCTCCAATGGGTGTCGTAGAAGGCGACTAATGGATGACCAAAGGGGTATTGATCACCTTATACTCCGTCAACCAATGACCTTGTGTCCCAGCAGTGGGTCGAATTATAAAGGCTGTGATGATGATATCATAAAACAAGTATTAAATTGAAGAAAAAAAAATGTGGGAGAATTGATAAAAAAACTGAATTGCATGTCAAGTGTCAAAGGTTTCCTATAATAATTATTGCCGTTGTGGCGATATTCCTTATCCTGAGTTAAACAAAAATGTATACCAATGCTCCTGTAGAATTTAGCGGCACGGCAATAACATCTTCGCGATTGATTCGCTCGCGGAGGAGGCGTCTGGGATGAAAGCCACGACACTCAAACAAAGCATGCAGGACAAGCGATTTGCATCGCTTTTCCCTCACAACGCAACCCAAATGAAAAGCGATTAGCGCTCGCTGCCGTTCATAAACATTTGCACCCAAAAAAAATACAGCGTAAATCCGCTCAAACGTGTTTGACGCTAAGCCATCGCCGGCGTAAAAAATTGGTTCGTCTGTGTAGTTAATGTTCGTACCGAGCGGTCGTCTTAATCCAGGGTCTTGCGAAACTCGGTAAACACTAATCTTTGCCGACGCTACCCGGGTCAAAGATTAATCAACGAAGCATGCGACCTTTATTTACAGAACACCGAAAACGTGTAGTCATTGCGTTTGGACATTTTTGGGGGCGAAGTTAACCGTCCTGAAACGATTTGATTTAAACATCAACTTTGCTGTGCTAACTTGTTTGTTCGATAATGTAGGGTTTACAGTTACCGTTTGAGTCTATAGTATTAAATGAATAAATGTTTTACACGAGGATAAATTGTTTATTTTGTGAATTTATGTTAAAAATACAACTTTAAAAAATATAATAGTCCCTTTAATATCTCAAAGATAAGTTTAGAAATGGAGGCTTGTAAAGATTAATATAAACGCTAGGCTAATTTGCTGTGCTTTTATATTACGTGGTTGGATGACCAAGCATATGGCTCACTTTGGTCTGCTGCTATCAGCATACTATGGTCTGCTGCATACTACAAGATAGCAAACAAGCTTGCGGCCCACCTGATGTTAAGTTACCGTCACCTATAGACACTGGCATTATTAAGGGTAAATCACTTAACACTGCAAATGCATTGCCATCCTGGGGACTAAGATGATATACCTTCCATGCCCAGTAATTACACTGGCTACCTTTCCCTTCAATCAGAAACACAGCGAACTGCTTCACGTCAGAAATAAGAAAGGAGGTGGTACCTACCCAGAAGACCCTGCATATGGGTCTACCACCTAGTTTCTTATTATTATAAAAATCTGTCGCCATTGTAGTAATATTGACATTATTGCGTTCCGACAATTAATGATAGATGACCAATCCTTGTGGTTGAGGGCCCCGGGTGAAGCGTTTTCGTCACTTACCATAAGTGAGATGAGGGCCAAGAGCTTCACTTTCGGGAATAAAAACAATGTAGCGTTATTTGATTACGTTCTTTTGTCAGTTGTACCAAGTACTGTACTAAGCTGTACCTTCCCTCTAATGTACAGTCAACAACACGATGGATTTACACAAACTGTCAAATTTTCGCAATCGATTATGCACTTTATATTGAACAGTCTTTCAAAATCGTTTGGAGAAAATTAACAATTTTGTGTATAGCCCAACGTGCTGTTGACTGTACATACTAAGAATAGTAATAAGTTTGTGTTTAATCTACAAGAACATAACTACGCTGTTTTAAACTTTAGTTTTACTGTCTCCAACTTATCTATAGCACAAGTTCTTAGTGATACTTTATTTGATCTAGTTATATGCCGATAATATTATGATATGCCGATAATTAACACTCCAAATTTACTCCCTACTCTGGTATATTTTGGTATTTAATCATTTTCTTTAACATCAATACAAATTACTGAAGAGTTTTACAATATTATTAATGTAGGGTTGGGTGGTGAAAATAAACGCGAAGATTAATAAAACTTCTGGGGTGACGGATTTCTTATCTTGCAGAGGAGGAGGGCAATGTAATGCTTGGGGCTTGTTTTTTTATAGTAATTGGTTGGCAAGATAAGCATACGGCCTGCTTGGTGGTAAGCAGGTATCGTGGGCCCCCTATGTGAGTTCGAAATATTATACTGTGAAACTCACTACATCGATAAGTATAAACCGACAACTTGATAGTGCGAGATCTGGTTTCTGCGACGTACTTTTGTTTGGTGCTGCATACTAACGTGCCAACCCTAATCCGCTTCCCTGCCCCGTAGAAATCTGGCGACCTTTCTCACCAATAGAACACAACACCACAAAAACGTAGTGTTATTTGACTGTGTTCTTTTGTAAGGTGGAGGTACTACCCTAGTTCGGGCTGCTTCCTAATTCGATGCCTAGTCCGCTGTGACCTACATCGACAACACTACTTGTCAAGTCAAAGTCAAAATTTCTTTATTCATTTAGGTACAATTTGTACACTTATGAAAGTCAATTTTGATGCCATCGGTTCAAGGGTCTACCAGGAGGCCTTGTTCTGAGAAGAACCGGCAAGAAACTCAACAAGTTTGATCCTCCCTTTACAGTTTTCATAGTATTGATTTGGAAAGAGTCATAATTTTCACATTGTCAAGTCTTTAATAATTAATCATAATAATATAATAAAATAAAGACTCATAATTAAACTTACAATAAATAAATATATATAAAAAATGTGATTTAAGACATCTTTCCTTACAATATTGTCAATTAGACAATTGAAATTTTACACATTGATATCTCACTAGATTAAAATGGAGAATTGAGCACATTTGGATGTGTCCACACATTTTTGTCGTCTATATATTCCTGAACTTTATAATACGCTTTCTTTATTAAAATTAGTTTAATGTGAAGCTTAAATTTATGTGACGGAAGTTCAGTTACATGATGTGGGAGTTTATTATATATTTGTATACATTTCCCCATGAATGAGTGACTAGTTTTATGAAGTCTGAAACTTGGTACAGAAAGTTTATTTCTATATCTTGTGTTTAAATTGTGATAATCACTTTTCTTCAAAAATGTATGTAAATTTTTATGATCATACATAAAAATTTACATACATTTTTGTGGTCCAGGTGTCGGTTTAAGGTGTTTTATGATGCAATAGCACCCACCTCCACTACCCTGGCCCCTGCCAGTCATTGGTACGATTCCTTGCTTTACATACGCTTTAATAAGAATTAATCAATGAAAGCTTTAGGGTGAACAATCAAGTTCATTCACAACTAAGCGAAGTGCAGCAAGATTTTTGGTTTCTTCATTATAATCTAAGAGTAGCGATTTGACTTTATAGGGCAAAACACGACACAGAGCAGCATAGCTGAATGTTGTTAGGCCGCATTTAGAGTATTCGGCTTTTATTGTACGTTTTTTTTTAACATGACTGATTAGCAAGTATTAGGCACAATAGTACTTAACATCCGATGCACCTGTTCTGTACGCGCGACTAATCTTTGACTCACAAGGAATAGCAGCTCCATCCAGACTTATTTCCGGAGCACTCGTTTGGAATAAATAAACAACCACCCCAATATAGACGAGCCTTGATTTTTCCTTATTGAGCCTCTCTAATCGATATCTTGATTAAATATATTTTTCTTGAACAAATGTTTTATTGCGAACATATGAGTTATTTGCGAGGTTGAGGCGGGACTGTGTTATTTTTAACAAATAGAGTCAGGCGTTACTTTGTTGCGATATATAAAGAATATTGTTACAAGAAAAAACAAAAACTAGATCTTTGATAGGGATATTCTCTCCGGTTTTTTATTTAAATTATATTTTTTTTTTCACTCTTGGCAACACTCTGTGCAGGAGAGCTAATAGGAAGTTGGAGGTGGAATAAGTTTACCCAGAAGATGCCTATTCACTCTAACCTTAAATAGGGAACTATTCGGGAATATGAAGGCCGGCAGGGAATTTCACTCTTTAGCGGTGCGCATAATAAATATGTGTCGAGACAATATGAATGATAACAACTAGGTTATAAATCAAAAGCCGAATATATACACAGGTTGACTGGGAGTTATATTATTAAGACATGGAAACTTCACTGTCATCATCAGTAATGACATCACGAATATTATCTATCCGCTTTACGTTTAGTTAAGCTATTTCTATACACGTCCGATTACGGTTGGTGAGTCGAGATCGGCAATAAGAAAATTTAATTTTATTGACAATTACGAAAATGCACATCTATATTAGCTTCACCGGCGACTGGTATCTTATTGCCATTGTAACGAGGCCGTAACATTGAGACAACAATCGTGTAATGAAGTTTTCAATTGAAGAGATTGAAATACTTTCTGTGACATACCATTTGCATCACTTCATGTGTCAAGGAAGCAATTAATATTGAAAAATCATTTGACGAAGATGATCTATTGACGCTTCCGAGGAATAAATATTGGGAATTTTCCGGCTCATGATTCTCGTCATTTATATTTCTAACATTTCTAGCAGTCTTACTGAATTATAAATAAAACAACTTTTAAGAATTTAACTCGCATATAATAAGATATTACATTTTGTTATTATTGCCCGACGTTTCGTAACACTTTGCAGCGTTCAGCGTTATTTGATGAGATAAATCTACTATCAGCTTAATTATTAATTTGGAGTGTTCCGATTAACGCAAACGGAGCTCACGGTGTCATTTGGTCTTGCTGAATTTGTCGAAATGATTTCTCTTACCACACGCTCGACATGTTTTAGCATACACTGGACCTGGACACTTAATTCTATGAATCTGTCCACATTTTCCACATAAAGTTTTACTTTTCTATGAGTTGCCAAATTTCTTAGTTCGCTTTGGAATAGTAGTCACAGTTCATTATGCTGCTCACCGTCCACTTTGTGAATATGTTTTTTTCTAGAGGCCCCCATCTTAATTTCCATGTTGATTGCTACTTTGCATTTGTCACGAATATAAACCTGCGGAGATCTTATTTACGCGTGTAATATTATCTCTCTATTAGAGTTCTACTGCCCGCCCGTGTTAAACGCCTACAAGTAGGTAAATCGCCCAAGTTGAGAACCTAATAAGGTACATAAAAACTTATAAAATTGAACAATGCTAATATTTTTAGAATTCATGCCTGTTTGGTTATGGCTACAGGAGAGAAAGAAAAGACGTGTTCACTCCTTGACAGTCCGATTTAGGGCCGAAACTTCGCTAAGCGGACGCCTGCGCAGTTCTATACAAAATTACCCGCGCGGAGGTACGCAACGGATCACTTTTGTATAAGGAACCGCGTGAGCGTCTGTTTAACGCAGTTCATGGAATATTATATATACCGAATAGAATGAATGATTGAAAGTCTATGAAAGAATTACCATTTATTAGGATTTTTCATATTATCCAACATTGTTTTGACTTTTACACTTATTTAACCTTTACCAGATTTTAAAACATTCCAAAACTTACCCTTAAATCTCTCTAAGATATTTTACCAGCGTACATTGGCTTCACAGCGCTCTAAATGTAGACAGTGATTCGTTTTATGCATCATAATATTTGCTGTAACTTTATGGAACAGTATAAAGAGCTTCTACAGACATACGAAATATTTTATGCAGGATCCCGAGAATATTTTTGTTCAATTTCTCGAGACAGCTTTAGTTGTATAAAATAAAATAAACCAATAAGAATCATACGACTTTTCAATCTTGTTTCGGATACAAATCGGTTTCGTTGACGATAGACGATACGAATATGAAGGTAGTAGTTGAGTCCTCGCAGAGTACAAACATTCTAGCGGTCGATAGGTTAGATTCGTAGTAGATAATATTATTATGTTGTTTGGATTGCATTTAAAGACTACGAAACCGATGCTTTAGAGTTATGTGGCTTATTATATCTCTCTCTTATACGGGATGTCCAAAATAGTGTAAAGAGAGCCCAGAGATAGAGAAGCCCTAATTAAACCAGAATAAACCATATGTATGTTTAGTGTCTTGTAGCACGTAGATAGTTGAGCAGGAGAAATACAGCGACAGAGATTAGCGGAGAATATTAACACGCAATAAAAATTCACAATACTATTTATTTCACAATACCAAGTACAAGAGGAAAAAGTCAAGAGTAAAATCAAGTGACGTTTTGTCATTCACGGATGATGTATTCTTGCGACCGGCCATAGAGGAATAAAAAGTATGGTATCAAACCGAGTGCCTACATATAATATGTTCTACGATTTTTTGTAGTTTTCAAGTTATGATTTTTTAAAGTTTTTGTTTAGTAGTTTCTGACTTTCAAGACATTTTTGTGCATAATGATGTGGTAAACAGAATGCGATGTCCTTTTGTAGAAAATAAAATAATAAAACGTACTTAAATCATTAATAACTGTGGTTTATTACATTGCCTTGAGCCATTGAAAACTCAAGATTTTTGGGTACTTATACCATAATTAGAATCAAATTTTAATTGGGAAGTTGCAGAGATAGTTAGTTGACTTTTTTATGGTAGAACGATGATGATAAAACGGACATGTTTTTGAAATAGGAGTGAAAGAAAATTAATGTTTCTTTTATTATTATTTTTTTAAACGATTTTTTTTTTGTTTTTTGTGAGAGATTACTTTTTTGTTGCACTGTGTCACACATACATAGGGGTTATTCGGGATTGTCTAGGGCTACTCTATCTCTGGGCTTCAGCTTTACACTATTTTAGGGACACTCTGTATAAAATACAAACTCGTCTTAATACCATAAGTTAAGATTTTCATTGGCACAGTACACGCGAGTGAATAGCTGCGTAATTTCCTTTTATTGCTACTCAGGAATTTAATATGTTTCTATCTGTCAAAGAAAAGCAAGCGAAGGCATTATTCGAGTTTATTGGTTGACTCGGTGAATATTTTTGTCGTATGTCCCGCAGTTGAAAAATCTCGACGATAAGCATATTTTATGGTGCCGCGTTAACGTCTACTGTCGAGGAGACTTTTTTTTATTTTCTCGTATACGTAGTATGAAGGAAGTCTTGTAATTGTCAAAAAATTCGACTTCGAGATTTTGACGGATTTACACGTTTTGGACCTCCCTGAGTCCAAAAATACCGTTTTTTGAATTATGTCTAGGTGTGTGTCTGTGTGTCTGTACGTTAGCACGATAACTCGAGTATGCTTTAACTTATTATGATATATGACACCAAATATAACATGCATGTATGACATCAAAATATAAGGTTTCTATCAACTTTTGAGTTGTTTTTTTTCCTATTCGTTTCCGGTATACGAGATTATTTTCCCCGTGTCAGCACAACACGGACCCCTAATCCGTCCACCAGAACGGCGAAAAAACCCCCATCCAGTACAGGCACTAAAGAACAGGGTCCACGTTCGGAAGCCTCCTCGTGGCGGACCCTGGTAACGTGGTGGGGAAACTTTCTCGGCGGGTGTGTGGCTTTTGATGTCAAGGGTTTCCTTGACATTCGAAGTCACATGCCATCGTCGAGTTGTTTTTGTTTTCCCACCACGGCTAGTTCCGGACGGCCCTTTTCAGGGCCATGACTGCGCCTGAAATCCCCCGGGTGCGGTCCGATGGCTGCTCTGGTGTCCTCGTCAGGAGGACGCGCCAGGTCGAGCAGCCGTCGGTGAGGAGGCGGCCTATAAGGCCGGCGTCAGCCAGCGCCCCACAGGGGCTGGCGTTAGTCGGTTGCCCCTGTGGGCTGCTGGCCACCAATTGGTGCACAAGGAGTGCCTAGACGGGCAGCGTTGGGACGATCTCGGTGTAGTTGCGCCCACGTGCGCAGATCCCGAGCCGTCCCGTAATAGCGCACTGGAGGTCAGGCCGGAGAGGATGTTTAGTGGGTTTGGAGGGAACGCCTTTACCTCGAGTCCCACATATTCCCTGCGGTTGGCACCACCCCGCAGGGACGATGCGTAAATGCATTTGACCTCCCCGACAAAAAAAAAAATCACTAAAGAACAAGCCGAAAAGCAGCAAACTGACAAACTCAAGATGAACAGCCCTGACTGGCAAACTCAAGATAAACAGATAATAAACCAGTATCACGCAAGAAATAAACGGCGGACTTAATCAAAAAACGAGTTGGTGCCACAACGCAGAAGTCTTTTCGGCATTCAACTGGAAATGTACGTACAAAAAAGCTTTTGGAACAAAGAACCAAATTAACTTCATGTACCTTGAAACTTTAGCTGGCACGCAATTGCCTAACCTTTAAAAACGCTAAAAAGTCTTTGACAAAATTAGAATAAGTGTGCCAAGATGGTTTCTTAGGAGTACCGTTAAGCAATTCAAGTTTCATCCTACAAATCTCTAGCAACGTAGCTGAAACCACTGAATTGGAAAAGGCATGAAAATTTGGAATTCCGTTAGGTTGGTCATTAAGACGTGATTTGGCAGAACTCCCACATAAGATAATGGGATGGATTATGACCAAGGACGACGCTCTTTTCTGTGTGCGATTTGAATGTTCCGTATTCAGATTACTCATTAAAGAAAGAATATATTTAATCACTATTCTTGCTTAGAGGTCATGTTTAATATAATACTAACTCTTTTCTTTTGCGTACTTTTATTAGAGCAATGCCCTGATTACGGAAATAAGTTTTCTTTCTGGTACCTTTTATATGACAGTATTATATTGTTGAAATAATAATAAAGAACATCTATCTGGGGGCACGACAGTGTCACCGCCAAGACCAGCCAAGCGAAACGCAAGACCATTACCTATCTTTTCTAGAAGTGCTTCGTCATTTTTTACTTTCTCGTATACGTAGTACTATAGAGGAAGTCTTGTAATCGTCAAAAAATTCGACCACGAGATTATGACGGATTTACACCTCCCTGAGTCCAAAAATATTGTTTTTGGAATTATGTCTGTGTGTGTGTGTCTGTGTTTCTGTGCTAGCATGATAACTCGAGTATGCTTTAACTTATTACAACCAAATTTAACATGCATGTATGACATCAAAATGTAAGGTTTCTGTCAACTTTTGAGTCGTCGATCATGGAAGTTAAGTAACCAAGTGCGCGGTCGGTACTCGGATGGGTGAACAAAATTTAACATGCATGTACGACATCAAAATATAAGGTTTCTATTAACTTTTGAGTCGTTTTCCGTCGTCCTAGAAAGTCAAGGGGAGACCACTCCCGATTTTTTGAACCCTCATAACCTGGGTTTGGATTCGGAAACGGCCAAGCCACATATTTTGACTAAGGTGTAGAGCTTGTGAAGTTAAAACTTGTAAAGGAAGAAGGTAAATTAGAAGCTTAGCCCTACATGAGATCTTATAACTTTGTGACAGGTGTGCGCCATATTATCTCGTCTTGGTAACATTTTACATGCAAATGGTTTTTGATAGGATATGGATCTATCTTAAAGACATTTGTATTAATGTAGACTAAATAATGCTTGCATCATCATTGTAGCCGAGAGACGCCCACTGTTGGACTCAGGCCTCCCCGAAGGATCTCCAACCCGAACGGTTCTGAGCTGCCAGCATCCAGCGGCTTGCTTAGCAACAAAAAAGATACTAATATAATTCTAAAATAAAATTGTCAGAGGGACTTATTGAATGTGTCATTTATTTATGTGAGAAATTAATGCAATTATTTGATTTGGATCTATTAGCGAGTAGTTAGCGTGACCTTTGCCCGAGGTATTTTCGCAAAGTAAGCCCACGTAGTATTATCTCGCACGTATTTCTAATTTTATGAATCTTCGGCCTCGATAGCACAGAATCGGCGTGGGAAAATCGTCAAGGATTAAGACGAGGTTTGGTTTTCCAGAATAGAAGATTTTATCAAGTACCTACTTAATAAAAAATTCTAAAGATTTTTTGTTGAAGCTGAAGATATTAACTAGTGTTTGCAAAAAACAGAAACGCGATAAGAAATAATTAACTCGATAAAAAATAATTCAAAGTTGGCACTAAATTAAACTTCAATAACACATTGTAATAGAAAATATACAAGTTATCAATTACAACAAAACGTTTCACTTGTTATTCTGAATTGCTTGGGAAATTTAGATAATACCAATTTTGTATGAAATATTTCGATAAATCTGAAAAACCTACAATTTACAATGCTTTCCGTATTTGTTTACCGCGTTAGTAGTTTGCCTCACACACGCGTCATCACGGAAAAACAGCTCTCTCGCAGCTGGCGGAAATAATTGAATTTTTAATAATAAATAAGGATTCAAACGTTCTACTTCGATTTGGGAAAGCCTCTCATTAATATAACAAGAGAAATCAACACACACATACGTCTTAGTCTTATAGGTGCTTTCAAATAGAAGATAAAAATGTTAGTAAACGTTTCAAACATGGTGGGAGGAACACGAAGTATATTTTATTATAATAATGTCAATTAAGAGATACAGTGATAATTTTAAGCATATATATTATTAAGTAAATATAGTAGTTTGAAGACTATTACAGCGAAAAGCTTCATTAATTCTCGACAAACACGCATGATGTGTTCACCTCATGCGATGCCATAATTCTATTAGTCACTACGCCAAAAAGAGAATTATATATGGACCCGTATCTTGTTAACCTCCCCTTCTTAATGAGGAACTGAATATTTTAACAACGTTATTTCTTTCGTGTTCGTGGCGAATAGCGAGTTCTCATCTGCTTCCAGAAAGGGGTATCTGACATTAAAACAAAGGGTGGATTATGAATCATTTCCGCCATAATTGTATCTTTTATATAAAACTAGCTGACCCCGCAAACGTTGTTTTGCCTTATTATATTAAAATTAAGGGTGGACAACCCTTATCACTAAGGGGTATGAAAAATAGATGTTAGCCGATTCTCAGACCTACTCAATATGCTCACAAAATTTCATGAGAATCGGTCAAGCCGTTTCGGAGGAGTACGGGAACGAACATTGTGACACGAGAATTTTATATATAAGATTTCCATGTCACAATGTTAGTTACCGTACTCCTCCGAAACGGCTTGACCGATTTTCATGAAACTTTGTATGCATATTCAGTAGGTCTGTGAATCGGCTACTATCTATTTTTTTTTCACCCTTAATTTTTTTATTTATTTATAAGGCAAAACGACGTTTGCCAGGTCAGCTAGTTTTCTATATATAATTTAGTACCTATAGGTCTCCTAAAATTTATACCATGTTGCCAAGCAGAGAGATGGCAGATCAACCACAACGTTGGCAGATTGTTGGTCTGTTACAAAAAAAAAGAAGCGTCGGACGCCCGTCTGCACGATAGGTCGACGACATTCGAAAGATCGCGTTCACGCCTGTACAAGGTTAGCACAGGATCGGGACCAGTGGCGTGCACGAAAAGAGGCATTTGCTCAGCAGTGGGCGATAACGGGCTGTGGATGATTATGATGACGATCCTAAAAATATAACAATCTCGAGTTATCTAGAACTTGGCAGGCAGGTGGACTGGGCTTTTGTGTGAACGGAGATCGATCATTGGCCGCTGTTAGACTACTGACGTCAACCCACTCCTAGCGCGTTACTGTAGTTGAAGGGGTTAAAGGGATTAATATTAATGTGATTCCTTACAAAAAATATATGACTGTGCTGGGAGCGAAACCAGGGTAGTGGAGGCGAGTGCTGATGTATCATAAGCCTGCATTGGGTCACAAATCCTAGACATTGCTCCTGGCCCCGCTCTCTGCAATATGATGGACCCAGCCTTTGACACCATGGAATGCTTAGTTTTCGTCTCTATAAGTCTATCCTTATTTTTGTGAGCTGCATATTGTCCAGAACATAATAAAGAGAAGATAAACGGATGTAAAATGTGGTTATGAGACGTTAACTCTAATAATCCATGGATGGATTACCGTGCGGTTGCCGGATCCATCGTGTTGCAGAGAGAGCTTGCAGACTGGGTCACAAATAGCAGGGACATGTGACCCTGGTGCCTACACCTGGGTCTAATGTCCCATGTAACCCTAGTTAACCCCTTTATGATGCATTACTCTCAGTTTCTCTCTCAGTACTCAGTTTCACTACCCCCTCTTCTCTCTCTCTGCCTAGCCCTATTTAACATAATTCCTTCAGGGACCTTTATATTTATTGATTGTGACCTATTTCTGATTACAATACCACAAAATTCGACAGTGGAATAAATCAGCTGTGACAGATATTTTAGGCCTAGCCTAAAAGCATTACGGCTTAGTGTCGCCTGTTCAGACGGAATGAAATAAATTAGAACACATTACCCGCGTTTAATGATTTTTAAACTGGGCCGTGTTACTACGCCCTGTAATAGCGTGTAACAATAACAGTATAAAAGTAATGCCCTCGCAACACCGCCGTTTCGCCGCACTTAGTAGCATTCCAAGGTTCCGAAGCCACAGGCGAAAATGATAGCTATTTAAAGTCGCTCAGAAAATTCGCATAGAAGATAAGCGGCAATTGCCATGGATCTTTGGGGCGGCAAAAAATTCTCGCCGGAATTGTTATATCTTTAATGTAATAGTGGACGGCTTTTGATCGCGCTCCAGGTTTACTGCCGTTTCGGTGTCTGATTTTTGTTGTATTGCTGTTGAATTGGGGTCATAATTCGGCTTGTAATAGCAGAATGGCTATAAATGAAAACGTGTTCTTGTTGCATTAGAGCGGGCTGTGAGTGCTGCGTATATCTATACCTATTATATTTTTAAGTGTCATTTGGAAAGGTGTGCGTGTTACGGTGAACATGAAAGTATCTTTACGCTCCATTTATTTTTAGTACTTTTGTTTTTGTTCGTCAGTATATCTGAGTTATGATTGCGATAAACTGCAGAAGACAATCAACGAGTACCTGAATAAAAGCGTGTCTTTTGGATCTGACAGTATTATTTATATATTTTATTTTTTGAAACTGCCTCAAAGTTCGCCAAAGCGATACCTGGTAAAAAGACAAGCTGTTCTTGCTGAAAGCAAAGTTAGAAACGTAATGTGGGAACTGTTTTGGTACACAATATACTGCGATCTTATTTTTATGTTTATACACTGTTGCATGAGTATGGGTAGTGTGCTACATTTGCAACTCCGGCTAGATAGAGAGCTCAGGGTTCGTTCGGACTCGGGGATGTTACTAGATGGTGAAAATATTGCTGGGGCTGAGTGTACTCCCTTATTTCTGAAGGGCGCCACCAGTACTATGGATACTGGACATTAAACAAAAATATACAAGTAGACTCTTGTATTGTTCTCTCCCTCGGCACATACAATTCTAATAGGTACAACTTCTGTTACTTTCTAATTTTCTTAAAGTCTATGTTCTTCTACAATGTTGTTGATTCTAACATTAGGTCATCTAGGAGAAGGGCCCTCTCACTACCTTTAAATTAATGTTACATCTAAATATTCTAACACAGTTCAAATTTAATTCTAAAAGTAATACTGTTCAGTTTCACACTTGTCACTATCACTTGGGTTCTCGGTCCGATGTAGATGGAAAGAATATACAATAGGTCGCTTACCGGAGTGTGGAGTACATTACCCAAAGTGGTAGACACAGGGTGATTGGGCTTGAAAACGGCGTCAGCGCTCACCCAGACACTGGCATTTGGAGTGGGAGAACAATCAGGAGTCTTCTTACTACAAACTAAATTTTAGGTTATAGAGAAATAATTTGGAGCGGCAATCTGCAACAAATTACAACAATCCGTCACAGTTTGCCACAAGATATTCTTTTCTATTAAATACTTCTATGGAGGGCATACGAACCTGTCAACGCCAATTCCGAAGTCCAATGGCTCAGAATATGTGGAAAGTTAATTAAATGTATAGAGGAAAACACGACGCATGTGCCATATTCGTAACATGGAAGGGTACACCTCAAATACTATGTAGAATATGATAAAAACAAACTGTAAGTAAGCTGCTATGTATTAACGAATTTACTGCTTCTATTTTGATGTTCTAATTCTATGAACGTATTTAAAATACAAAAGACTCTACAATGTATTCTAGTTTTAAAAATATTTACGCGTTTATAAACACAAAATTATTCCATACTATAGTAGTATGTTGATAATTAAACATAATACACCAACCCCAAATAAATTAGGAGTAGATTAGGAAGAAGAAGCAGCAGCCGGGGATGTTTTTGGTGACGAGGCGTACAGTCACATAATGAAAAGTTTCGTCACCTTGCACTAGTACTGCAAGAATCAATTATGCGAGCTTACCATTGCAAGAAATTAAGATATTTTGCAATGATGACATTGATCAATTGACAATAGTTTTAACCTGTTTTTACAGAAATAGTAATGGGCGGATGAACCAACAAGAGGTTTTTAGTTTAACAAACATAATAATATTGTTCACAAGATAAATAGTCAAACAACTTTGATCTGAATAATTTTCAACTTTATAAATGAACAGTTAAACATTATTTTTCTCTAACGAGTAATATCGAGTTCTATTCTGTTCTGTAACATAGTTTCAAAGGTTATATGTGCTCGCGATACGTTGAACGAATCAATTTGAAAATCGACGAACCTTTTTCTTCCGTGACTGTACATTAGTACACCGATCCCGAAATGGATTACGAGGGTGCCGGTGGGTTTTCGTGGGTAGGACTGGTGTTTTCCCGCGCCAAGTGAGTCGCACACACGCCTAACACCTCGCCAGCGTGCGGCAAAGAGTATATAGGCGTGCGGTTTGGTACCTCAATGGATTTTCCATCGTCATCAAAAAGAAAGGAGGACGAATAAACAGAAAATTTTCTATTTATATCTACATACATAGTTGACTTACACCCGTATTCACAAACATTACTATGAGATCACTCGACACTTGGTTAAGAAACGAACCAATCACAGAGCTCTATTCAACGCTATGGCCTTAAATAGAGCTCTGTGATTGGTTCGTTTCTTAACCAAGTGTCGAGTGATCTCATAGTAATGTTTGTGAATACGGGTGATAGAATGAACTCGAACCTTAAATTAAATTTAGATTAATAAACTGTAATTTTGTCCCTATGAAACTCAAAAAGTACATAATGTATACCATAACATATACCAATGGGGCTCGAACTGTCGCAGATGGATAAGCGGCCCTATAGCTAAAGTTGAATTTATTTCGTTTTGTACCGATGTTGTTATAATCCTTGACCTTCTTTCTGTGATGTAAATACTATATGTTACTCTGAGTTAAGCTTATTATGGCGGTGAAAGCTCCTTAAAAATTCGGCCAGTAATATTGCAGATTAATATATACAAACAGATATGAATGTAATGAATGCTGATTTGTTTACAATCACTATTTGCTATTTTAAGTTTAAGAAGTAGTGTAGGAAATATACTAAATTTTGAATATCACATGTAAATTCCGTTTTACAACCTTACACAGTTATTACTCTATAAGACAGACAAGCATAGGGTCTGCCTGGTAGTAACAGTCACCGTAGCCTATGGACGTGGATCACGGTTGAAGTAACGTGATCCACGCGCACTGCCAACCCAAGTCCCCTTTCAACCTGTGGAGCTATGGCAACAGAAACACAACACTACAAAATTGTTGTCTCCGCCTTAGAGAAGATCACAGTCAAATACGATCTTCTGTAAGGTGGAGGTACTACCCCAGCTCGTAGTCTCCAAATTCAAGCGGCTAGTCCTCCCTAATGCGAATTGAATACTTTGAGATTTGTACTTTACTCCTTAGCAAACAACAATAAAATTTTGAAATTTATTCTCAAAGAGGTAAAAGATTTAGATCTATCTCTAATAATATCGAGTTTCATTATAAAACTACCAAATATTGCATCTTAAAATCTACAAGACAAACGTTATTTTCTCCCGATAAAAAGTAGGTAACTAACTCATAAAATTTCAACGGCCAACAATAATTGAAAGCTTCCAAACTCTTGTCAACATTCGCCCGATATCGCTGCATCATCCTGACCAGTTTTTCGTAGTTTCCATTTTCGCATTTCGACGTTCTGTTTGGATTCCAAAGCTGTCATTGAGCTCGTACGATGTTCCTTTTTACGAAATTCCAATATCGAAGGTTTCGCTTTCACGTTTGACCGTCCAAGATAATTCCTATGACTTTTTGATTAAAATGTTACCTCGGGGATTTCTATTTCTATCTGGTTATGTAAAATGATTCCTTTTGAATCGTAGTGGAATATACGAAACCTATCTACTTGTCATAAGAGCTACTTTGAACTGGTTTCCATAATTATTATTTACGTTCCGAACTTACTTTTCGATTCTGTATTTTTTTTTGTCTTCAGTAAGAGTATTAGTAGGTGTGTTAATATTATGTTCTTCAATGAAAATAATTTCTTAGTATAAGAAAACTTTATAAAAATCGACGGAGCTTAGGGAGGAGTAGTAATGTAATGGTAGGGTAAGTGTCCTTAACTTCTTTATAATGGTTGGCACTATAGAGTAGGTATTTCAAAATAAAGTAGGAATATTGATGGTCAGATAATTAGCTATCTTTGCAAGTTTCCGATTTTGAAATTTAACGTTTCAATCCCCGCTCGCTAGATATCTATCGCGAGCCAATCAAAGTTATATGTTTTTGTCTGGGCAACAATTTACATATACCGTGAACTGGGGTCAATGACCAATTTAGAAATTCTAATACCTATATTTAGTCAAATATAGTTGGGGAAATAAAAATGAAAATAAAAACTAAAGAATCAACTTTTGCTTATCTTTAATCTGATATTGAATTTTAAAAAAATGTTGAAATTTTAGATTTTAGATTTTAAATTTTTAATTTGGATTTTGATTTGATTTTTGATTTGAAATTTTAATTTAAATATTATTTAATGTTAATGATGATTTTATATTTTAAAACTTAATAATAATTATAATTAATTAATGATGTTTTTAAATGTTGAATGTATAATTATTGTATTTCTATGGGTCATGTAGCCCGATAATAAAGGATTTTTTTTTATTTTTATTTATTTTTTTAATTTTTTTTTTTTTATTTTTATTTATTTTTATTTATTTTATCTTTCAATAAGTAGGTAATGAATATTTGCATTTTAAAATAATTGATTTTGTTAGGAAAAAATAATCGCACAAAATTTCGGACACTTATTTTGAACTTAGTGGCAACCAAACGGAACAATTAGGTTTCCCAACATTAAAAACAGTACTTACGAGTGCGTTCAGAAACTTTGTATGTACAGTAAACAGCACGTCGGGCTATACAAAACTGTCAAATTTCTCCAAAAGATTTTCAACCTAAGGCTATTAAATATAAAGTGCATAATCGATTGGGAAAATTTGACAGTTTGTGGTAACCCAACGTGCTGTTGTCTGTACATTCAATTTTTAAAATAAAGCAAAGTCAGTTCACGGTATTTGAAGATCAGAGCATAGTATTAATATAATATAATAAACGGACATCCGAGAACAAACATCCTCATAAATGTTGTGACTTGAAATAAATAAATAACTAACCCCAAAAGGAATCGAGCAGAGTCTAAAGCCAGGTCCAGATACGTATCATTTGCCTGTTCCGTACGCGATCGTGATACGCCGTTATGATACGGGCCGTCCCATGTCATGTAGGTTTCATACGGAGCAAAAAAAGTCCACAACTTGATACGGGGCTTGATACATGATACGGATACGCTGATCGGATCGGGCAAATGATCATATCTGGACCCAGCTTTAGGTATTTGTTTACACATGAAGTCGCCCTGGCAGTATGGGCCATGCAATGGCAAAAAATGCAACAGATTGTCAAAAATTCAATTTGGGCGAGCTAATAAAATCAAGAGTCCTTAGTCAATAGAGAACACAATATCGGAGCATTCACGCTATTACTCAGACGAGATACCTCTATAACCGTAAAGTAGCGGCCACAACGCGGGTACAGATTACGAGGGCAGTAATCCCGTTTCCTTCGAGTCCAGCGTTCTTATTAAACGGGCCGAGACAAATCGTGCGGTCCCGCAATTAATACGCCGTAATTAGTGCGTGTGCCTGTGACACTTCGCTAATTGCCTGTCAAAAGTTGACATACATATTTGATGTATGTACTCAATTTAAATTGGGTTAGGTGTCGATTGGCTACGACCCTTAGACAAAGAATCCTGTAGACTTGGCATGAGTTTTGACAGCTAAGTGTAAGAAGGATAGGTGTATACAGATACACATAAGAGTGAAAGAGTACCCATTATAATTTTTGTCCTTGTCAGAGTTTCACTTTTCGCTTATTTGACACAAAATTTTGGTGTCAAAGAAACGAAATAACAAACTGTTGGTGATAGTAAATATTCAAAATATTTGTGTTTACAAAGTGTTGTTATCAGTGTGTATAACGTACAAGTGTTGGACACTATATCCTGCTTGTGATTGTTACAAAGCATTGTTGTGTAATCGGCTGTAAAAGCCGTAGCTACCGAAATTGCGAGAAAATAAGTTATTACTCGTAAGTACGAAAACTACTTTAAATTAGTATTTTATTGGCATTATACATTAAAGTTTAGATTAAAATCGTATAATATAGGATCTCAAACTTGATAGAAAACTAAAAAAATCATAAAAATTTGTTTACGAAAATATTGTTATTGTCCAATTATTGTCATAGAAATCTGACCAAATTTAGTAGTTTAGTTGTAGTTGTCAATTGCTATATAATTTGACTGCCGGAGCGTCATTTTGTAGATTTCTTATTTTTCTGGATTATCCTGCATTTTAGGGATACCAGTAATATAATTTGAAGCTGTCCTTGTTGTTGGGTAAATACAAAGATTTAAGTTATCTTAATGTTTCAGATTTCTAGGACATAATATTCATGGATATTCAAGCACGTACTGCTGGTCAATCTGTAAATACCATGAAAAGGACATTGCCAAAAACGTATCATACTAGATATTTACGTTTTATCGCGCTATAATAACCAATAAATTCTTGGAATTAACGTTGTCGTTATTTATTTACATTCACGGATATTCAAGCACGTACTGCTGGTCGAGCTGTAAATACATACCATGAAAAGGAGTACCACCAAAATCGTATTATACTTTGTATTTACGTTTTACCACGCTATAAAACAATAAATACCTTGATTTGTATGTTTGTGTGTGTATGTGAGTGTGTGTGTGGGTATGTGTGTGTGTGTGTATATGTGTGAGTGTGTGTGCGTGCGTGCGTGCGTGTGTGTGTGTATTAATGTGCACACGTATTAAGACAAATATTACTTGACGCAAATGATCGCGAGACTGTTGTGTCCTCATGCTCTCATTCTCATGCTCTGACAACTTACTCATCACTCTGTACTATATCTACTCATAAGTGTTCAGTTTATTAAGCCCAGCAAAATTGAGTCAAGTTCACGAATTCACAAATATTTGCTACTACCAGGGATTTGAACTCGGACTTCTTAATGTGCTAGCTAGCTTTACAGACCACTCCACCACGACGCACGGCGCACGGCGCACTTCAAAAATCCTATTGTCGTCCATCTAGTCATGAGAAGGGAGATGAACTCGAGAGTACACACATTTTTCAAACATTTCAAAATAAGGCAAATCATATTATAAACATTTAATGGGGTAATATTTTTAAAAACCTGGCCTCTTCTGTTGACTTCAGTCACGTCTGTCACTGTCATGTCAACTCTCAGTCTATCCCTTACAGGGTGTACGCGGATGCCCAGTCTACAGGATTCTTTGTCTAAGCTACGACCTCATTGCCGTTGGTTGGAGTTTTATTTGGTAAATCCTTCAAAGTTATAACATTTGACTTTTTTTAATAAAGAAGTCCATATGGAAAGATATTGCCAGTGATAATCCGTCAGGTATATAGCCACTCGCCTCGCCGACCTGTAAGGTGATGCATCTTATTCTCTCTTTATTTTAGCAGTCTGGTCATTATATCGTTTATTCAAATGTACGGTTATGGCAATCTGTCATGGTATTGTGACCGAAAATATCCAAATTCACATGATATTTTGAAATACCTCTCAAAATAAACAAATTCCTGATTGTTATGTAAATAAGTAATGATGCAATTGATTAGTGATAACGTAGTCTTAAATTGACCGATAAATTATAGGTAAGTATAAAAACATTACCAAACTAAATTAATTAACACATCACTAACTTTTTTATGGAAACTCTCAACTTACTTTTTTTTCATAAGAAAAGGTCAAATTATCTTATGGTAAGCAGAAGTCTCTTGTTCCTCGTTGATAATCAAGTTTGTTAACTGGTTTATACAAGGAAATATTTTTTTTTAGCTAACTCGGTGATCAAATGGAATATTTTTCCAGTAGAAAACAATCTTCATTAAAATGGAATTTTATGAGAAAGAAGTCTATCCATCCCGACTATAAAACGGAATAAGTTTTCCTTGTAGAAAACCACGTAATTAAATTATCTTTATTACATCAATTCTATAATATCATCAACAGCTCAAATAATGTCCCCGGCCTCGAGCCTACCCCACATTAGGGGCGATTAGGCCTTAGTCAACCACGCTGGCCAAGTGCGGGTTGGTCGACTTCACACACGACCTAAGAATTTCTTCATAGCTGTGTGCAGGTTTCCTCACGATTTCTTTCACCGTAAAAGCGTCGATTAAACGCACATAATTCAAAATTTTAAAACAGATTGTTACGTGGCGGGGATCGAACCGGTGCCTCCCGGGTGAGAGACAACGCCCTTATGCACTACGCCACCTACGCTTCTTGAATGAATGAATGTTTATAATGTTCTGTAATTGTAACCGAATACACAATGTTCGTTTCCTTTTCTCTGCCTTCAAATGACATTCGTGTACATTTAAGAGAGCATTTCACTGGCTTCATATTCCCAGATATTCCTTTGTCTGAATACTAGAGAGGTCTCCAACTGTATGCAAGTCATCATTTATTTCTTGCTGCTCATACGTGGGTGTCTAATTATTACTCTCGCAGCGCACGAGGACGTTATAATATTGTGCTTCGGCGAAATTAATTACTTCTGAATCTATTTTTGATTATTATACATTTTGAGAGACCTCTGAGTTATTTTAATTTAAAGGTTGGGATCTGGTTTCAATTTGGTTTGTTAAGAAGAAAATTAATTAAGATCAATTTTCGTTCTTCGTTATGCTTAATTTTTCATCTTTGAATAGTTTGTTTGATTAATAGAGTAACATTAACATTTCTTAATGGCAAACGTTAACCCGCTTCATAATTTCAAGGACTAGTGCAACTCAGCATAGGTGACCAAATGTTTGTATGACGAACATGGACATTTGTTCACGAGGCGAAGTCGAGATTTTTAACCAACTGCAAGAAAAGTGTTAAGTTTTTCGCGCGTATGCGAGTGCTATCAAATAAATAACGTTTCATTTCATTTCAACAGGTTATAATAATGCCTGGAACATTATTATTAGAGATGAAACAGATATCCGGCAAATATCCAGTATCCGGCTTATCCGGCCTAAATTTACTATCCAGCCGGATACCGGATATCCAACTCGGCGGGAAGCCACGCGGCATATTCTCGGTCCATCTACCGCAGTGGCTTAAAACGAAAGTCTTTAATTCGTGTGTGTTGCCAGTGATGACCTATGGAACCGAAACGTGGCCGCTTACAATGGGCCTTAAGAAGGCTCAAGGTCACCCAAAGGGCAATGGAGAGGGCTATGCTCGGAGTTTTTCTGCGTGATTATTTATCAGAAATGATGAGATACAGGAGAACCAACGTCACCGACATAGGCCAAAGAATTGCGAACCTTAAGTGGCAGTGGGCAGGGCACATTGCGAGGAGGACTGACGGCCGTTGGGGCTTAAAGGTCCTCGAGTGGCGACCACGTACCGGGAAACGCAGCGTTGGTAGGCCCCCACAAGGTGTACTGACGATCTAGTAAAGGTCGCGGGAAGCCGCTGGATGCGGGCAGCGCAGGACCGACCGGTTTGGAGATCCTATGTCCAGTCCAAACGGTGGGCGTCTCTTGGCTGAAATGATGATGATGAAACTGTCCGAATTCATCTGATCGCGTTCGCCGCACCTGTGCTGCGCTAAACTCGTCACGACATGCAACGAGACAATGGGCCAAATATCCGGCCATCCGGCCTCGCAGCAAGCCGGATATCCGGTATCCGGCCTCGCAGCAAGCCGGATATCCGGTATCCTGCCGTACAAATATCCGTTTCATCTCTAATTATTATCATTACAAGCTTTATTTCGTCTGCGGGCTCATTCAATGCAAACCAGGAATTCATTCTTATTCAAACCAACTACATAATCTATGGAGCATGTTGATCAAAGTGAATTAATAATAATTCCCCTTGAACATATTTAATCAACATTCCCTTCCGTTACACCATCCTAATTAGCCAACCTTCGTTGAAGCAATCCTAAGTTATGTATTAAAATTTAATATTTAAACGTTACGAAAATCGTAGATTAGGCACTAGGTATGCGATTTTACTAAAACTTTTATGTCCATGGAATTAAGTAGGTTAATAATAACGAGATAATATTAGCAATAATATTTTATTATCTTTCCACTCTTAAACCAAATATCTAGTCCAAGTCCAAATTAGACTCGTCTTAAGGACACTAGATCAATCAACCAATCATAACGCACAGATATCCGACGGATACACATAATATTTTTTTACACAGCATAATCCTAATTTTTTAAAGGTATGTAAAATATTACTATTTGTGTGTTTGAAATTGAACTCCTAAACGGTTGAACCGATTTTGATGAAATTTTTGTATGTGTTTAAGCGGATCCGAGAATGGATTTACAATTCGATTCAATAAAACAGACACCCTACGGACTTAGAGCCGTTACTAAATATATAAGCAACCATTACTTGAGAACAAAGGTTCATTATACAAATTTATCAATACCAGAATTCAAACGCGGACCGCTTGATGTGTAGGCAGTGTTACCTACTGTCTATCCCACCACGAAGACCAATACAAATGTAAACTAATTACAAAGTCGTCATTGTTCTAGTATTCGAGATTTCATTAGACATCTTTAAGTTCCGTCGTACGTTTTCATGAAAAAAAGAAAAACATCCAAGTGGTACGTGTAAATTATTAAAATGACTTCTTTACCCACCTTTCCCAACAATAAACGTTGCAATGGCTAGTCGCTAAGCCACGGGAATGTATGAATATTATTCCGCTTGATACACCTGCGTCGGATTGTGGCTTAATATATTTTATATTCTTGACTAGTTTGCAATGGGAACTGCAGTCCTAATTAAGACTGTTAGGATTTGTCGATGTAGTATGCTGTAGAATATGTATAAGTTCGACGTAGAGGCTAGTCGAAAAAGTGTAAGTCGAATTTTAGTATAAAACTCCAATGCCAAGCATTGTTAGTCTACATCAAAATTGCCATAACTGTATCATGTATAAATTTAATTACACAATATAAAAAGTAACGTATTTTTTCCTTTGCTGATTTATACGTGATGATAGAAATTATGTATGTACCTATGTTAAGTGTTTATTTTAAATTTACAATGCAGTCGTTTTGAATTTTACAATTGTAGCAATCCATGTGAAATAAGTAGGTAATTGATACATATACTCTAACTAATATGTAAAATAATATTTTCCATCGTTTCATAAATTGTTCCTCACAGATATACTTATATCAATTATTGTCTGACTCACCCTTAGTTTAACGGAATTGTCAATAAAGAGAAAGTTGGGGCTTAAATATATGAATATTGCTCCACTCTGAGCACCTGTGGTCGTTGGATTGCAGTGCAATATAGGATTTACCGAAGTTAAGTGCCACAAGTAAGCACAAGCGATAGAGGATATAACCCTAAACATCGATTGTGTTCGTAGCTGCTACGACGTAGCTACGGCACTTGCTACGGGTACAATTGTAGCAGTATTGGCGAGTGAGAACATCGGTGATGGATGTGAAGGAAAACGTTTAGATGCTTCGTATGGTTCAATGAATTAATGTTTCCCGACGAATGTTTCGCTGAAAAGTCCAGTCACTAAGCTTTGTCATATAAAAGAAATAGTCTGAACTTATCAATAATACGTGATCTCCATTCGATTATTTACACTAATATTGATAGAACCGACTGTGGCTTAATAAAATATGCATATTTTTTATTCAAAGTAAATTGGCATGTGTTTCGGTTAGTTCAATTTTGTTTGTTTTATTTTATTCTATCGACATTATTACCTGTATAATTTTATTAAAGACCTATAGACATTTATATTATTATTTGACATATAATTTTATGACCAATTCAAAAATTTAGTTTAAAGTACTTATTATTTAGTTTAAATTACATATTACTGTTTTATAATTTTAATGATGTTGACATTTTGAAATTTAATATAAACAAATATTTTCTTATGAATCGAATATATTTCTGTGTACTTGTAGACTTACTGGCACACAATGATATTAAATATAATATCATTGCTGGCACAATATAGAGTAGTTAAAACTGGATCTGTAGTAGTAATAGCTAACAATACTAATTTTTAATTTTAAGTGAAAATTTTTACTAACAACTATATTAATAAATTCTATGGACTATTGGTCTGAAATAAATAAATACATTCAATCATTAATCGACAAAGCACCGGTGATCTGTAAGCTGATGGGTTAGTAGGCAGCGTGCTAGTGCCACGGCTGTGTTGCCAACGTCTATAGGTTACGGTGACTTCTTACCACCAGACAGCCCATAAGTTTGTCTGCTAACCAAATAATAATAATAATATTTATTTCATCAAGTAATTTTTGTACAACTCATTTTGTTAGTAACAATATTGCTTAAATACTATGTTAGTAATTATAATTTGAATTTATGTTTTTGCTCTGTCACTGGATATAGCACAGCAACGATTGACATAGGTGCAGTCAAGTCTACTCGCAATCATGTTCAGGACGCTGTTGGGGCTGCCACGTACCCTGCCTATTAATGAAGCGCATCGTTTGCGCATAGTTGCATAGTAACAATCAACGCGGTTCAAAGCGAACATCCCGGACGCACTACAAAAGCGCTGCAACCCCAAAAGCACCCTGAACGCATTATTATATTGGACTCTGAGGGCGTGGTAAGCCCTTTGAGTATAGTTACACCAAAGGCTGCATGTGTAAAAAGATGTGCAGAAGGCTCGAAACAGAGTGATTTTAACGTCACGTGAACAGCGTGCAAACCTGCGGACCAACATATTAGCTCTGACTGATATAACAATCACATAAATGACATCACATAAATGCTGTATAAGAATAAGATGTACATAAACACTTTATTTGTATGTGCGTATTAAGCCGGGTGCAGACGTGTGTTGTGTTATGTAATGTAAGTAAAGCAACTTAAGTGATTGATTTGTGTTGTGTTGGTGTCAATCAACTAGCTCGTGATTGGATGATGTAAAACTGAGCATGAGAGAGTGATTAGTAATATAAATTATCGGTTCTTCATTTCTCGTTAGTTTGTGAATGAATTAACCTTGGATATATTTATTGGATATTTTTAGTCACATTATTATATTAATAAAAATATAAACAAATTCAATGTGATGTTGAAGATTATTGATGAAAAAATAATTTAATAAAAACTAATTATCCGTAATTAAGGAAAAATTCGGTACCGGCAACTCAAAGATTAAACGAATTTATCTGTACGTGAAGTTTAATCACAGTACTCGAAGAGCCTCTGTCGGAGATATTAGCATATAAAATAACGTTTTTTATGTTTCTATTTTATTTGGTACATTTCTCAGACATATAATATTATATTACATTAATATACGATTTTAGGATCCATTTGCGTTATTAAATGTTGTGTAAATTCACCAAACCGCATACGGAAACTGTGGTTGACTACTGCCTAAACCTTTGATGACAATTAGAGGCCTTGTGTCCCAGCAGTGGGTTGAATTATAACGGTTGTTATGATGATGATTATGTTGTGTAAAAAAGCAGATTAAGAAATGTTATATAGAGGCACATAATAAACCAGCGCTGTCCAAAGTTATCTGTGCATTAAACTTTTGAAAATATCTTCACTTATGAAGTAAATATTGTTCCTGTAGTAAAGTTTGAGCGTAAACTTTGTTTAAGCCGAGCTATGCCCTGAATCACGGTTTGGTAAACTTAAAATATAATATACTGCAGTATCGTCAACTTCGAAAAACTGGAGTAATAATAATAAAGACAAGTGTTTGGATTAAATTGGATTAATCGATAAAAAAATTAAGAGCATTGGTGGCGTAGTGCGTAAAAGCGTTGTCTTCCACCCGGGCGGCACCGGTTCGAACCCCGCCACTCATACGTACGTTTAATCGACGCTTTTACGGTGAAGGAAAACATCGTGAGGAAACCTGCACACACCTATGAAGTAATTCATAGGTTGTGTGTGAAATCAACCAACCCGCACTTGGCCAGCGTGGTTGACTAAGGCCTAATCGCCCCTAATGTGGGGTAGGCTCGAGCCCCTCTGTGGGGACATTATATGAGTTGTTGATGATGAATCGTTAAAAATACCCTATTGTAGGCGCGAGGGGTATACCAGCTAAATCTAGACTGTTTTCTTTTTTCATTCTTGACAGAAAGATCTTGGGAGGATGTCGATGGCAGTGCGATCGTGCGGTCTTAGTAATGACCACGAAAGTTAAGTAACCAAGTGCGCGGTTAGTACTCGGATGGGTGACCGATAATTTTTCAAATCGATTTTCCTCAGTGCTTCAGAAGGCACGTTAAGCTCCCAGGTGCAGTAGAAAGATAGCAGTCGATCCCAAGAATTAAATGGACTTTGCTAAGTACTTTTAAATCGTCAAAAGCCCTACCACCATTACGACTAGAATGTTGGTGTCAGGCATGCGCATGGACGTAATAATCTAATGCCAAATCTTTAGGCACTTAGCACACTGATCTGGCGTCTGGCAAGGACACGGCACGGACATCATTCTGTTTCATTCAAATACCGTACCAAACACACAGCAATAAGGTCATTAATTTAAAAAATTCAACGGCCCTCATCGGACGCGCTTCTAGCACGCCATTTCGGCGTTAAATTTGTTTAATTAATGACCTTATTGCCGTGTGTTTGGTACGGTATTTGTTTGAAACAGAAAGATGTCCGCGCCGTGTCCTTGCAAAAAAAATTGGACTCTTCCTATTGTTAAAGTGGGTTATAGTATAGCTTAAATTACCAGAATCATAATGACGAATCGATTGACACTTTATATATGTAAATCAGATGAATAGTTCAGCATATTGAATAATAAAAATGGGAACTAATTTAACTCATAAACTTATTTGCTGTCGCAATCAACTTCAACTTTTATGGCGTTTGTCGTCGTCAAAGCCATTTCTGCCAATGTCAAGTGTTGAAAGAACAATAAAAAGTGCTTAAACAAAAGTTATTTTTGTGTAAAGTTGTGACGGTTAAGGTTGCTTGCAAACGGTTCAAGTAGCCAAAGCAAGTAATGGCGCACGATATTTGCGTGAGTAGTATGCTTCAAGCTTAATGCACAAATTAATTGCTTGTGCTTGTACGCACTGCAAATAGCTGGAGCAAGCAAGGCGGGGGCTACTTGTGTAAACGGTATGAACAAGTTACTTGCTCGACGTAAGTTCAGTTTCACATGCAATTTTCGAACGATTATCAACAATACAACCGTATTTTTTTTTCTTTTTTCTAAGCTTAGATTATGATAACCCAAACTCAGAAATTCTTTATTCAATTAGGTACAAAAGCATGATGAAATTATAGAACAGAAGAATCTTTTGCGCTAAACCCAGACCATAAAAAGCATTTCTTCTTCTTGAAATGGCGATTGCAATACAAGAAGATTACGCATTTTGCTAATGTCAAGTAAATTAGTACTAATAGTAACAGACAATTTTACGGTAGATTAGGTTAAAAATGTAGTCTCTCAAAACGTTCTTTTACAACAAGAACTCGGGAGAAACACCAAAAAGCATTTAATTGTCTAGAGAACACTGTCATTTCAATAAATAGAAAACATTTTCGTTTCTTGATTAAGAAAGTAATAATAGTTTTACCTTATCGAGCCTCTAGGCTGACTTCAACTTAATATAGCTTTAGAGATGTTTATTGAGAGGTATATTACTCTGAGGCCCTTGATTAGAGTGCCCTTAAGGTAGCCAATACGTCTCAGGGATTAATATAGACAGCGGTCGTATGCTATAGTGTTGATTGAAGATATAGGTCTGTTGGCTTGGTAGGTCAATACTTAGGAAGCCACTAAGATTGGGATACAAAATATATTGGCTAAAGTAATTCTAGTAATATTTTTTTACCGGAAAATCTCGAACTGCATAAAAAGTAATTTTTTTCAGTAAAATATTGATGCCCAAGTCCTGTCATTGTGCTGGTTATATATTTTGATAAGAGATGGTGCTGAATTTCCTTATCAAGTTTTGTGACATTTTTACATTTAATAACTTTTTTGGTCGTCCGACCACCAACTTACGCAGACGTATCGCACTTCTTTTTTCAAATTAAATTAAACTCAGTGCTATCCGAAAACCAGACGTATTTTATGGGAAGTAAAAGTGAAACGATTATAAACTTTAAAGTCAGTGAGTGTCTCTGAGAATAATACAACGTGGGACAGCGAGCATAAGTGGCCCCCTTCACCCCCTTGGGTAAATAGTGCAATTGCTATTTTTCACCTCTCTCGCACAATCATAATACAATGAGCGTGCAACGTTCACCAAAGCAAACTCTGACGGGCGGTGGATCTCAACCGGACCTGTCAAGGATAAGCGGTATGGAGACGGACTCGACAATTACTATAAGAAAAAGAAAATACCAACTCGACCCCGACTGTTCTTGTTCTGGTGAAATAAGAGAAATGCGCTCTGAAATCTCACGCATGACTGCAATATTAGAAAAATACACAAGCACTAACGAACTCATGATGAATAAAATGCAAGACAATATCACTGAGGTCAAAACCCAAATAACAGAGGTGCAATTACAAATTAATGACATCAAGACATCATCTGTCAATATTGCTATCGAACAAAATAGTATCAAGACCAAAGTCAGCGCACTTGAAAATAGATTAAATTCACTGCAAACAACTTTTGATGAAACAAAGCTTATTGATAAATCAACTACATCAGGAAATATTGAGACCAGGACTCAAGAAAATATAAGCGAAAAATTGATTCGAGAAGTACAGGAACGAAATGAAAGAGAAAAAAATTTAATCTTAGTTGGCCTTCCTGAACAAAATTTATCAAGTGCCGAAGAAAGAATATCTAAGGACATAGCTGACGTACTGAATATAACTAGTAAAATAGACAAAGACATTCCAAAACCAATAAAAGTCATAAGAATCGGAAAATACAACCCAACAAATACTAGAAGATTAAAGGTATGTTATGAATCTAATTTCACTGTCAAACAACTTCTGCGTAACAAGAATAAGCTAACAGAAAACATCAAATTTTACTCAGATCAAACTCCAACACAATATAAATACCTGCAAAATCTAAAAGAAGAATTATCTCGTCGAAAAGCTAATGGTGAAGTGAATCTAACAATAAAGTATATTCAAGGAACACCTACTATTATTGAATCTACGCCAAAAAACTAATCAAATTAAACGAACAAATAACATCTAATACAGCGGAAAAGAGAATCACATATCAACTAATTACTGAATACCACCATCTAAATACTAGTAAATCGCGACTTACTTTCTTCTACCTTAATGCTCGCAGCATTTGTAAAAAAGGGAAATTGGATGAACTGAAATGTATCATAAAAAGTATACCAAAAATTGTACACATTATACTACTCTCGGAAACATGGATCTGTAATGAGACTCAAGCTACTAGGTTGGAGTTTCCAAACTACACACACTACTACAACATTCGAACTGATGCAAAAGGAGGCGGGGTTTCAGCATACGTGCATAACAATTTAAAACATAGCCTTTCTGAGTCAGTGTATGTTGACGGCAATAATTACCTATGGATTAAACTCCAAAATTATTCTCTGGAGATTGGAGTGGTATACAAACCAGGCGGCACGAATCTTCACAATTTTATCGACGTATTCAGCTCACAATTAAGTCATAGGTCAAGAGCAGTCGTTTTTGGAGACTTTAATATTGACTTACTCACTAAAGATAAATCCTCTAAGACGTACAAAGAAATGTTGAGTGAATCAAAGCACACTATACTTAATAGAATAAACAAAAAATATTGTACGCGAGACTCATTAACTAGAAAATCTATCCTTGACCATGTCAGTTCAAATCTAAAGAATAATTATTTTCACCTTGCACTCATTGAATCGGCAATGTCTGACCACAGACAAATGTATGTAGAACTAAAAGAAATCAAACCGGTGCCAAAGGTTACTCATACGTTTACAGCGATTGATTATGAAAAATTATACAACACGGTAGAAAAATCTGGATTCGATGAACAAAATGAGGACTACACAGTATTAGAAAATAAAATAAAAGACTACATAGATCATTGTAAAATATCAAAGAAGAAAATATTAAATGTACCACAAAAAGACTGGATAAATAAAACAATAATTGAAGAGATAAATATAAGAAATTGCCTTTGGTCGGAACTAAAGAAAAGTCCAGAAGATAAAGAGTTAAAGAAAAAATATCAGACGGTTAAAGGCCAGGTAAAACAACAAATAAAAGAGACCAAGGAAACATATTATTACAAAGAGTTTAAGAACTGCACAAAGAAGCCCAAGAAAATGTGGAATTTAATCAACCACTTAGCAAGCAATAAAATTAATCAAAGTTGTGCTCCTTCTAAACTGGTCATAGAATCGAAGGAAATAACTGATATGCAATCGATTTCTGAAGAATTTAATAAATATTTCTCATCAATTGGTAAACAATTAGCTGAACAAATACCTAAAACTTATCACGATAACTACAGTCAAATATTATCTACAACTAAATATAACTCCAAACTAAATAATTTTTCCCTTTGCAGTACTGACGAAATTACCAAAATTATAAAAAACCTAGACACAAATTCTAGTGCTGGCTTAGACACAATAAACACGAAAACCATTAAATGTATTTCTAACCTAATTGCGAATAATCTGTCAAAATGTTTTAACCAATTATTAACTAACGGAGTCTTCCCTAGTAATTTAAAAGTGGCTAAAGTTACCCCGATATACAAAGCAGGGCAAAAAACAGATCCGGGAAATTATAGGCCAATTTCTGTTTTACCAGTCATATCAAAAATTTTTGAAAAACTTTTACATAATCGACTAGAAAGCTATTTAGATTCGATAAATTTCCTGTATAAGCAGCAGTACGGATTTCGACCTAAGAGTAACACCCTTGCATCTACTGTTGATTTAGTTACGAAAATTAGAATGAATGTTGATAAAAGAAATATTGCTCTGGGTATATTCATCGATTTAAAGAAAGCTTTCGACACTGTAAGTCATAAACTACTATTAAAAAAATTAGAAAGTATAGGTGTCGAAGGCAATGCTCTCAAAATGTTTGAGTCTTATCTTACAGATAGAACGCAAGTTGTTAAGCTTGACGGTAACATACAGAGTCGGGCGCTGCCTATAACTTGTGGCGTCCCACAAGGTTCTATTTTAGGACCTTTGCTATTCCTCGTATATATTAACAATGTACATGAGATAGGCCTGCAAGGTGATATCACGTTATACGCGGACGACACATGTTTGTTCTATTATGGACTAAACATACAAGACATAACAGAAAAAGCACAAGAAGACTTAGATAATCTGTTTTCCTGGTTCCAATACAATCTCTTGACAATAAATATTTCTAAAACTTGTTACGTAATCTTTAAACCCAAAAACAAATTGGTATCAAATTATCAACTAAAAATCAATAACATAATTTTGCATGAAAAGACTTGTGAAAAATATTTAGGGCTCCGCATGGACAGTGGCTTGACGTGGAATACACAAATCGAACATATTCGATCAAAACTAATGTCGCTTATGGGTTCACTGAAACATATCGTTTCATGTATGCCACGACAGATACGCTACACAATATATAACTGTCTTGTTAAACCACACTTACTTTACTTGATTGAGATCTGGGGCAGTGGAGCCAAAACAAAACTAGCCGAGCTACAAACAGCACAAAATAAAATTGTAAAAACCTTATTTCATTATAATTACCGTACCTCCACAAATACAATTTACAAAGAAACTAAAATAATGACTTTAAGACAATTATACATTTACCACATATGCATACTTACACGAAAAATATTAACAAGCTCTCTCCATACTAACCTAACGCTCACAAAACTCAAACACGTAAACAAACGAAGTACTCGTCGAGCCAGTTTCTTAGTTCTACCCAAGACTAGGACCAACTTCGGGAAAAAAATGTTCACGTATGAAGGAGCACATCTTTACAACAAACTACCGTCATTAATTAAAAATGAAAGTTCCTTTAATATGTTTAAATCTAAATTGGCTAAGTATGTCGTTGAAAAACATTTTTAATGGTTCGTTTTGGTGCCTAATTGTTTAAGTGAAGTGTAAACCTGTGTTTGTTAATGTATAACCTTTTTACGAACGGACGAAAAAACTATTTTACTTAACTATGTTCTCATGTAAGTGACTATTTGTCTTTTTTGAGAATAAATATCGTTAAACCTATATAGTTTTTTCTACTCTTAAAAATTTCAATATAAATTAGCAAATGGCACAAGCTGAAATGGCAGTGGGCAGCAATGGGAAGCACATCATTCATGTGTTGGCAAACCTTTTTGGCGTTCTTGGATAGCAAATATCGGGTATTGGTGACACTAGTTTTAAACCTTTTTAATATTTTAGGCAGAAAGAAAACGTTATAGAGGCTCAAAGAGGTATACACAAATTTTGTGAGTATTCTTTGATTTCTGTGTTGTTACTTTAATATGTAGTACCTATGGTAATATACTAGTGTGATGTTCTTTCACAATGTTGGCAAATGACTCCCGAAAAATCAGTATCTATCCGGATTTATTTGCCAACATTGTGAATCACCAGTGTGCATAATAACTTTTTTACGAAGTTTCTGCGGTTGCCAACGTCGTCAATGTGACACTGTTTGAAGAGGAGAGCTGAAGATGGAGAGATGCCTAAATGCAGCATTGAACCGATACGGCCCGATGTTAAAACACCTATTTTTTATTTATAAGCTACTGACCCGATGAAATAATTTTACAAGCATTGTGAACCTGAAGTATTGACGTATTCGTATTGTGAAAATTATATGAACTCTTCAGTAAAAGTTACTAAAATTATCAAATATTTTACAATGCAAATAAAGCAATGGAACGGGGTCGTTTTGTAAATAAACTTTTAGAACCAATCCCTTCTATAGATAATTCATTTATTAAAATATTCAAAGAACGTCAAGTCGCTTTCCGACTTTGTCTTGTTTTCTGTCATTTAATAGTTACATTTATGTTTCTCGTCACAATTTTTTAGATTTCCACTTTTCTTATTTATAATATAAGTGTTATTAGAAAACAATAGCTGTTTTTTTAGCTACCACCTTAAGTCACTGCTTATATTTAGCAGTTTTTTGTTTAATACTTCTTCTTTCATTCTTTTTCTCGATATTTTTCCTCTAGTAGTTGCGTTCATCATTCTAGTTCTTTCTTTCTTGATGTTGTTGCTAGAGTGCAGACAAATATATTTAGGATTTAATTTATTCCCGTCAATCACACAGTGTTCCTGTCATATGGTCGTCCTTCTCTTGCTCTATTTCTAGTTAAATTAATAAAATAAAATAAATTTTCATTGCTATTCTAAAAACAGCATATTTGTTTATTTTAGACTCAAAAAGTACCTACTGAAGCTACTTTAAGAATTATTTTATTTTCGAATTAGGAAATAAAATATTTATATTACTGAATTAAAATGTTGCATCAATGACGTCTTAAAAGGCTTTTGATATCTCAACGTTTAACTGTGGACACTATAAAACTTTTCCTTCAACGGTTAATGGCGGTGCAAATGCGCCCATAAGCTTACTTACGCCTTGTGCTACACACGCAACTCGAATTAGCGTTGATGAGCTTGTAACTTCGTTTAATCCATATTGACGCTGACTCACCACTACCAGTTCGAGCGAACACACTGGAATAAGCCCGTGTATGCGAGTCCGATTTTTCAAAGCGCGAATGTCGAAACGACCGTTTAAGCGAAGAAAAAAACGCAAAACTGAAACATTGTTAATAAAGATTATTAACACGGATGCTTGTGGATCAAAACATGCGTTTTGGCCTATAATGTAATACTCGGTCACAAATTTTGAATCGGTAACTGAAAGTCCGACGCCAAGCGCGTCAACAAAACACTCCTTCTATATAAACCGACACCTGTCACAGATCCTGCATATATTTGACATTGACAGATAAGCTTGCATCGAATGTAGGTTGAGATAAACTGGATGCCGAGTGCCGACGGCTGAGTACGTTCAAACAAACAAAGTGTCCTCCAACCGGCCGAGTGCCCTTGACGCGCGGCGCGAATGGACGCACTCGTGAAAAGGGCACGCTTAAATTTGTTTTAATGCCAAATGATGCAACCGATGATTTCAAATATTTGGCTCTTTTAAAATGAAATATGTTGCTCCAAGAATTTGAATTTATCTAGACTTTGTGCAGACACAGGTGCTTGAACACACATAAGATCAAAATCGCTTGCGAACGCGCGGCAAAACTTAATAAAATACTATAGTAAATAATTTACGCATCAAATGAAACTTGCTTTGAATTGCTTGAGCACGGAAATTAGCCACCTACTATTACGGTCAAAGTAGCAAAAGTTTTAACAAAGCTTTATACTATACTTTAGGTAACATATTATAATAAAGCCACATCTGGCATGTAGTGCCTCGATAATAGTACCTCGGTAACAGGTTGCCAGTAAGCCGCCTACATAAAAGATGTAACAGACCTAAAAACTAAAACTTCAGTGAGCCAACCATAGATATAGGAAACTGTAGATCGGCAATGTGAAAGAGAAAGAACGTACTAACGCTTATATTTGGTTGGGCAGCGTTCGGGAAGCTACGTAAAATCTTCTCGTCCAAATTACCGCAGTGTCTCAAAACGAAAGTTTTTGACCAGTGAGTGTTGCCAGTGATGACTTATGGCACTGAAACGTGGTTACTTACAATGGGCCTGATAAGAAAGCTCAAGGTCACCCAAAGGGCAATGGAGAGGGCTATGCTCGGTGTTTCTTTACGAGATCGAATCAGGAATGAGGAGATCCGTAAAAGAACTAAAGTTTACGACATAGCCCAAAGAATTGCCAAACTTAAGTGGCAGTGGGCGGGGCACATTGCTCGGAGAGCAGATGGCCGATGGGGCCGAACAGTTCTCGAGTGGCGACCGCGCACCGGACGACGCAGTGTGGGTAGGCCCCCCACAAGGTGGACTGACGACCTGGCTAAGGCTGCTGGTCACGCCTGGATGCGAGGAGCACAGGATCGGTCGTTGTGGCGTTCTTTGGGGGAGGCCTATGTTCAGCAGTGGACGTCATGTGGCTGAAATGATGAACGCTTATATTAGAGCGAGATAGATTGACTAGGACGGTAGAAAAGACAGTAACTGTCAGACTGCCGTACTGTTTTTCATGTACATATGGGCATTGCTCACAAATTGGCGCATATTATTTGGTCTGGCCTAGTTAAATCACTGCCAATCTATAAAGTCAGCAGTTATAAATCTATGAAGCCAACAATTCCGACAATCAGGACGGATTTTTCATTCCTAAAACGTCTTAACAATCCGGGCAATTAAAAAATAACACCACAAAATTAGCAGTCTATTATAAACAAATCCGCTGTCATTCTCGACAGTAAGTGTGAATAATTCACCTGATTAATTTAAATGAGTGTTTCTTTCCTGAGTTCGCAATTATATCTTCAATTTAAGCCAGTCACTCGAGACTGGAGATCATCGGATTAAACGAAATTTTGGGTAGTCACCCTTTTATAATTATAAGTCGCTTTTGAAAATATTAATTATTAAAAGCGGGTTACTTCAGCTGTCCCTAGGGGACTAAGTTAGACGCTGTATTAGTATTGTTTAGGAGAGAGATTTAGTGTTTCTAGTGCAAACCCTACGTAGGGGAGTTGAAGTTCGGCAACAAGACTTTATTAGTTTATTTTACCATAAATTTGCACGTTGTAAGACTCAGTAAATTTAAATAACAAAAATTATTTTTAAAAGCATTTCTATTTCCATTTCATTTTTTCATCGACACAGTGGTTGCTGTAATTTAACTAGCGGGGTGATGTAAAATCGTAGTCACGTAATACTCTTTTTTACTATCAACTTTCTTAAATAAATCTTCAACCTGTTTTCCCATTCAAAGAGTTCAAAGTCCAATTTTTTGGTAATTTTTTTTAGATTTTTTCTTAGAAACTTATGTTTCTAGATGTTATCTGGTAGTGTTGGCAGTTCATGAGTTTAATTCTGGATTTGCATGTTAGGTTAGTATTTAACATATATAACGCTGCAACGTTACGTACCTAATGAAATTGTCATTCTGTGTACAATTTAAGATAAACAAAATAAAATTACACACAATATGTTAATAATGAACCAACATTCATTTAATAAAAGTGTTGCCTTTATATGACTGGAAAGATGAGCTAATATGCAAATATTTCTTTCTATATAATCTAAAAATTTAACAAAAAAAATTAACAGATCTGTAAAATTTATTGGTATTTTTTTTTCTTAGACTTAACTATTAACTTATGTTTCTAGATGATTTCTGATAGTGTTGGCAGCTCATGAGGTTAATTCTTGATTTGCATGTTAGGTTACTATGTTACATATATAATGCTGCAACATAATCTTTGAAATATCTTATTTTTCTAACCTGATTTAAGTTTGAATTAATTCTACATATTTAAAATACATTCGAAATGGTATTGTAATAAGTGCCTCTTGTTTGACTGTTCTACTGAAATGATTTGGTACATACAAATCTAGGTAATGATGTGGAAAATTTAAGCTTTTATCATTTCATCAGCTGAATAATATAGAAACAAATATTTGCAAATTAGCTCATCTTTCCAGTCTTATAAGGACAACTTTTTATTAAATAAATATTGGTTCATTATTAACATATTGTGTGTAATTTTATTCTGCTCTACAAGAATGTTTGAAAACAAATCCCCAATCCAAAACAGTATTGCTTATTTTCATTTTTTTTTTTAATAATAATAATTTATTCAAAAAGAAAGTACATTGACACATAATACATTGTAAAAGTCGCCTTAAAGTAGAACAATATTGCTTTGTGATAAGTGATCCCTAACTCCCAAACTAGGATGTCCTGTATTTTATTACTACAGAAACAACAATTTCGTGATATTTATTAATACTTCACAACCACCGCCCAGATTGAGGAGGATGCTGGGTTCGATTACCACCTGGGGCAAGTCGATTCTTTTCAGTGTGTTTTCTAATTCTTAACAACTTAAAATTTTCATAATAATATTAGTCTAAGATCCGAACCTACATCGACCTTCACCGAGCTGATAATAGAATGAAACATATTTTATTATTAACTTAGTATATTAGAAAATATATTAAAAATGGGTTGTCTAAAAAAATCCTGGACAGACTATTTTTAATTATTTTTTGAAAAATGATTTTTAATAAAATATTGCAACATCAAGATAATAAGAAAATTTTGTCGCGCGCTTATGATGATATAAATTTTTTTCTATTATCCAATCGAGTGAAAGTAACTGATATCGACATACCTGTTCATACCTGACAACCGAGTAGTTCGCGCAGGTAAATAATAGACAACCCAATGCCTGCACATTCTATACGGTTTCTACTATCAGTCAGGACAAAATTTTCTTATTATCTTGATGTTGCAATATTTTATTCATTTTTTTTTTAAAATCATTTTTCAAAAAATAATTAAAAATAGTCTGTCCAGGATTTTTTTAGACAACCCATTTTTAATATATTTTCTAATATACTAAATTAATAATAAAATATGTTTCATTCTATTATCAGCTCGGTGAAGGTCGATGTAGGTTCGGATCTTCTACTATATAGGTATCATTAAAAAAGTTAGACTTTATGAATAGGTTAAGAAGATTTAATTTTCCACTCATGCTTTTGCGTTATGTCTTCTGTTTGTATGTTAATCGTTGTAACCGTCTCGTCGTAGCTATCCAGAATATTCAATAACTTGAAAAGCTTCTGATTTCCAATAGTGTGATAATAACTTCAAATTCTACGAATAAACATTACGTTATATTTGCAGCATAAATAAATATGAAGTCTCGACATCACTATTTCAGACCTTTATTATGAAAGCAATAAAGGCGATAAGAACTAAAGTGGGTACATATTCAATTTAATTAATTCTAATAATGAGACTTAAAAGAAAACTGGCCTTGAAGCCGAAAAGCGCTTCAAAGAACAAGAACTTATTACATTTTTCAATCACTTTCAACGTCAAATAGAATTTAATAAAATCAGGTTCATTAATATAGCTTGTAGCCGTAATATCGTAAAGATATTTGGAGAATGTCTAATAGGATACGGCTACAAAGCTCTAAGACGGTCACTAAGTGCCTGAGTAAATACGTACCTATGTCTCAGAGGAGGCAACGTATTTACCTTTGTTGCTAACGTGCACTGCAAAATCATAGGTATACTCAAAATTTAATACGAAAATTGCCTGGTACAATTTATATTCAGGTCTTTTTCTTTCTACCCTGATTCCAATTTATTTGTGGTTAGTGCAATATTTTAGGTTTCGGCAAAGTATTATGGCCAGCCTGACGCCAACCTTCTTTGGGAATTGTATTGTGAGTGGTATACTTATATTCATCATCATCATCAACAGCTCATATAATGTCCCCACCGAGGGGCTCGAGCCTACCCCACATTAGGGGCGATTAGGCCTTAGTCAACCACGCTGGCCAAGTGCGGGTTGGTCGACTTGACACACAACCTAAGAATTTCTTCTTATGTGTGTGCAGGTTTCCTCACGATGTTTTCCTTCACCGTAAAAGCATCGATTAAACGTACATATGAATTCAAAATTTGAAAACACATTGGTACGTGGCGGGGATCGAACCAGTGCCTCCCGGGTGGGAGACGACGCTCTTACGCACTACGCCACCGACGCGTTTACTTATATTGTTGCAATCAAAATATTCAATCATCTACTGAAATATATCAAATCGTTGGAAGGACTGTTCTTCTATAAAATAATGGCTGTTCCAAAAAGGCTTTTATAACTTAAAGGAATACCTACTTTAATGTGACTCATAAGCTCATAACTGATTTGTAATCATTGAGATTACAAATCATTGTATCTATTATTTTATCTGAATATTATTTAAATGTCTGAATTTTTATCACAAATATTGTACGCTCGACCATGACAATCTGTTGACACTTATTATAACTCTGTATGTAACATCTTAAATTGTACACAGAATGACAATAAACTGCATATTATCTTATCTTGTTCACCACGTACCGCCGTCTGTACGTTGTTCAGAGTCTCCCACGGTCGGCTTTTACTATATCCATAAGATGAGAGGCCATTAAAAAACTTAGCCATGTGATGCCGGCAGAGTAGAATTGCATCATCCCATATCCGTAGACGGCGATCGGCAAAGGAGTAATGATCACCTTATACTCCGTCCACTAATCCGCATTGGGCAAGCGTGGTACTGCCTAAGCCTCCTTAGATGAGAAGGAGAGGTCTTGTGTCCCATCAGTGGCTCGAAATATAAAGGCTGTTATGATACGAGAAGAGCTAGTCCTAGTCGTGACCTTTCTTTTTTTATCGGAGTGTAATCCGCTTACGGACGGTACCCTAAACCGCTGGCTTAGTGGACCAACGGACCGTCGGCTAGACGTGGGCCTGTGCAGGGGTCGCGCAGCACCTGATCATCACGGCACTGGGAATACCTGCTAAACCACTCCGGTTTCCCCCATGCCCTTACTGGAGATAACCCGGGGTTTGCCGAAGCATTGCACTGAGACACCTCCGGGCAGCCCGACCCTAGAACCGACTGGAGTCAGTCAGCCCTAGGGCGAGGCACCAGGCCTCACCCCAGGCCGGTCGCGGTTGTAGCCGGATCCGGTCCCGATGTGAGGCCCACGAAGCCCCCCCAGAGCCGGCCTAAGCCGAACCTAGAACAACACTGGGTATTTACAAACATACATACATATAATCACACTCTTAATCCAATAGGGCTTGAGTAGAGCTTTAGGTGATACTTGGTGATATCAGCCAAGAGACGTTCACTGTTGGCCATAGGCCTCCCCCAAGGATCTCCAAACCAGTCGGTCCTGCGCTGCCCGCATCCAGCGGCTTCTCGCGCCCTTTAACAGATCGTCAGTCCACCTTGTGGGGGGGCCTACCAACGCTGCGTCTTCCATTACGCGGCTGCCATTCGATAACACATGGTTACACGTAAAGTCACAGCTGGTAGTCTGAGGATGCCAGCCTGTCGCCAATGTAAAAGGTGCAAAATATCCAAAAATTAACAAACATTTGTGAACCAACGACCTGTTTGGGACTACATGGTATAGGTGACATATGTTTAATTTATTCTTTATGTTTTATAAAAAAATATATTTTGGTATGACAGTTGTGAAATAAAATCAGCATTAGGTCGACATCAGCGACCATATTATATTCAACTTTTATGTACAATTTATATTCAATTTATTATAATAATATTATTACACTATTAATCTCGAACAACCCTCCAGCCGCTCATGATAACTTTTAGAAACTTTCACAGAGTATTAATATTTCTTTATAAATAAATATTAGTTTGAAAGAAAGACTTTATCTTGTTATAAAGTATAATTAAAGTGGAATTATGTTTTCTCGTACACTGTTGATATGCTTTGAACTAGCAATATTGTGCTTGTAAGACAAAAGCTATTAAGAAATAAAATGTTATTCTGATTTTCTTGCATCTAATTTCAGAACTTTAAACAGAAAAATAAATAAATAAAATAAATAAATAAATCTTTATTTTGAAACCATTAACATTATTAGATTAAGGTACAGTCAAACGTTAACAACTGCTGTAGTCAGGGACTGTGTCGCAGCTGTTGGCGCCCACCTCCATATTGACAGGCGTTTCAGATAAATACATTAATCTTATACATAAATGAGAAAAGAAAAAAAACAACTATTTAAAAAGTGCCTAATGTATGGATGTGTGTTTGCTTTATTTCAATATCACTTCAACCTCATCATAATCAAGTCCCAGTAGTCAGTCACTCAAGATGGACCTACACTTATATATGGGTAGAGGGTAAATATTCAATATTTTATTTTCTTTATTGTAAAGTAAGGGTAAATAATCCTATTAAATGATTATATTAGTTTGTACCAGTGCGGCCTCGGCCTAAGTTTGATCGTCAGTGAAAGTTAGTCCTCTACAATCTCTACAACAAAGCTCTAAGGTATCTGCCACTTCAACGTGCAACGTATCATATCATGAACCAAATAGGACCCTTTCAACCGACTTCAAAAAGGAGGAGGTTATCAATTCTACTGTATGTTTTTTATGTTTGTAACTCATAACTCTTTACTGGGTGTACCGATTTTGAAGATTCTTTCGACCTTTGAAATCTGGTGCTTGTCGTTTGGTCCTATTCAAAGTTAATCGACATCTGACGAGTAGTTTTTGAGTATCCCTAATGATGCCTATTTAATTGACATCGATGATATCGTAATTTTATCACTTGTGTGAAATTTGTAAAATTGTGATATATACTTAAAACACTAAAGAGCAAAAAAAAGCCAACTTCAATATTTGGAATAAACGTTGTCACTTGTATTTGGGACCGACCACAAAAAACGATTTAGATTTTTATAAACAGAATTTTTATTTCTCCGTTTTTAGTTTTGAAGGCGGTTTTATTTTTACTTTTTTGCCACGAAAGATAACACAATAACAACAACTATGCCAACTGGAAGGTAATACCATGATCGTAACTGTCCCGGCACATGCAAAAAAAAAAAGAATTATCTGTATGAATTAATAGAAAACAACACTCACGGCGAGAGTTTTTCTCGTTTTTCGTTTTCTATTAATTTTGGTACAATTTTCAAATCACCTATCTATACAAAAATGAATCCCAGTTTCCCTTCGTCACGTCATAACTTTAGAACAACTTGACCTATTTCATTCATCTTTTTTTTCAAGTTTTCTTATACTTTGCAGAAGCTCCTTACGGAAAGAATAATTAAGAAAAATCTCTCTGAAAATTGGATAATTAAAAAAATATTGAAATTATACTGATGAGTGACGCAAACAACCGTTTGCAACCTTTGCAACAAGAACGCATATTAATTGTAAAATCGTTTTATATTATAAAATTACAGTGTTTCGTCTAGTCTCTTGAAAGTATTAAATTGTAAGTTTTATTAAAGTATTAATAAGTAAGTATTAATAAAAGGATTACTACAATAGCAAATAAAAATTTCCAATATTAATTTCGGAACTTATCTTCGTTAATGTTAAGTGCATTAATTAAACGTAGCTTAAAACGAAAAGATACATTTACTTCAATTAAAATGCACTGAATTATCTCTAGTACCCACATTAAATATTTTAGATTAAAAAACTGACAAAATTCTACAATCTCCAACCTTAATATACAGACAAAAAGTTCCAAATCGATTGAGATGACTTGACAGTTTGTCGTGTGGTTTTGAAACTTGTTTACAGATATATTGACGTTAGACTTGGCGTTTACCTCCCGCCTGTCTTTAGCTTTATAATGTTTCAAAAGCTGTCAGTTCATCATAACAGCCTTTATAATTGGAACCACTGCTGGGACAAAGCTCTCTCTCAGCAGTCCCCCGCGCTTGCCTAATGTGGATTGGTGGACGGAGTATAAGGTGGTCTCAATACTCCTTTGCTGATTCACCATTCGTCTTCTACAACACCTATTGGAGGTTAGGCGCTGATGCTATTCTACTCTGCCAGCATCACATGGCTAAAAGCTGTCAGTTGCATTGGATTAATTATTGCAGTTAATCGGTTAGCCTATTTTACACAAATTCTAGTCTTTTTATTGTGTTTATTATCATGGTGTCAGACTATTAATAAGTTGCCATTTCTGGCCTTTGTCGTGGCTTGTTTTTTACGATTGCTATCTGTCTATAGGTAGCCGGGACAACCAGCTTAAGGGGCGATAATATTTTTTTTTATATATTACGTGATGGCAAACAAGCTTACGGCCCACCTGGTGTTAAGTCGTTACCGTCGCTAATAGACACTTGGAATTAAAGGGTAAATCACTTAACACTGCAAGTGCGTTGCCATCCTGGGGACTAAGATGATATGCCTTCTATGCCCAGTAATTACTGGCTACCTTTCCCTTCAATCCGAAACACAGAGAACTGTTTCACGGTAGAAATAAGATAAAAGAAAAGCTGTGGTATCTACCCAGACGACTCTACATATGGGTCTACCACCTAGTAGATGCTAATGGTTATCATGCAATTTTCTAACGATTAAGACAGCAAATTTTGAAAAATTATGCTTATGAAACTAGACTACTTTCACAACATATTAGAACATTTCAAAAATTGTACATTAATCATTTTCCTACCCTACTTCCTATTTCTTTTTGGGTCGGTGCAGTATATGAAAAAAATAAAAAGCTCTTTATTTAAATTAACTTACATAATTTTTAAATATTTTTATAAATTAATATATAAACAACCATGACTCGTCAACAAATATTCGTGTTCGTCACACAAACATTTGCCGCTACCAGGACTCGAACCCGGACCGCTTGCTGAGATGGATGGTAATGATTTCAAAACATAATTACAGGTCAATAGATAATAACAACAAAACTAAAATTACAGTCTAAAGTAGGCCACCCACGCTCAGGTTTACCTGACAGTTTTAACTGTTCAGGTGAACTGTTCAGGTAAACATGAGCGTGTATGCCACACAACTGCGCAGGTTTCCATACATACGCGCTCATGTTTACCTGAACAGTTCACCTGAACAGTTAAACCTGTCAGGTAAACATGAACATGGATGGCTACCTTTACATGTGTAAATTTTGGGTAGTAATTACTCCCACGCATTTGGCTCATTTATAATAATAATTTATCATGTAAAAGCTTTTCTGTATAATTCAATTAATCACATTAATGAATTAATTAATTAAACTTTTGATACCCACCACCATTTTGTGATCCTCTGGTTACAAATATACCTATAAGAATACAATGTGTGGCATACCAAAAAAAAAAATTCAATACCTAATACATTAGTTATTTATACAATATCACAACACAAACAAAATTATCCTATTAATGGCATGTGTCATACAATTATCCATCGAAGAATATACAACTACATTGTTTACATTCACTTACATCAAATAAAAATAAAAAGTTCAAGAAAACATGAGATGACCGCCAACGGTGGCGGCACCTGTTCACAGGGATGACGCCTTGATATCGACAATACTGCTTAAGGATTTGGCATTACATTTTTACGGCCAGCCTCCTTCCTGACACCAACCCTACTGGGGAAGAAGTACCTATACATAATCATCGACCCAAAAGTAGTCGAACAGAACTTCAGGCAACACCCGGTTGCACAAGGGTTACACATAAAGCCACATATGGCAATATGGGGAATACAGTACCGCAAAATATAGGTCTTACCAAAATAAAAAAGTGAAACAGCTCGGAAAGTATTGGAGCTATTTTCATGAAATTTTATTCATCTTGCAGACAATTTGATTTTTTATATATTAATATGCGTAAAAGTAGCATATTGTAAGGAAAAAATCAAGAGTTTTTTCGTTTTCTGTGTCTTTTCTGAGTACATTATGCAGTAGCGGGTCGCTCCCTCCACTCAGTGCGGCCAAGTTCCCCAGCTCTTAGCCTTACGTACCTTCCGAAGCACGGACGAAAATCGAGTTCAAGAAATTTTTGGTCACCCACCCGAGTATCAACGGCAATTCCAGCTCTGTACTGGGTACCGTCATAGTAAATTTTCAACAGACTTCAAAAAAGGAGGAGGTTCTCTATGCGACTGCATGTTTTTTTTTTGTATGTATGTTCCGCGATTACTCCGTCAATTATGAATCGATTTTGACGATTCTTTTTTCGTTAGAAAGGTCATAATTCAAAGGTGGTCCCGTATTAATTATACCGAAATTGGTTCAGTACTTTTTTGTTGAAATGATAATTTCATTGGGGATGAAATAATGATGTCGTCCACGAACACAAAAATAATGCCAATTTTTTTTTAACTTGCCATTATTTAATATGCAATAGTGATATTTTGGTTAGTAGGTCCAATAGTCAACACATAAACTATGACAAATTATTTTATGAACTTAAGTTAAATAACTAGGTTTAAGTACATTAACTTACCATTCATTTTGAATGAATGGCAGGCATTTGTAATGAGCTATAGGTCTGAGACGTGATATTATTTGTTAACCGACTTAAAAAAAGAGGAAGTTCTCTATCCGACTGTTTTTTTGTGTTTGTTACCTGATTACTCCGTCAATTATGATTATTACGACTCGATTTTAATGATTCTTTTTTTAGGTACGTCAAGATCAGAGATGGCCCGTATAAATTGTATCGATATAAATTCGACCCTTTTTGAACAAATCAGTAATAATAAAAAAAACGTTTTAGTTAAAGTTTCCATTAAGTTTAAATGAGCGCCTAGTAGGCCTATCCGTTTTCAATAAAATAATTATACTTAATTTCCACTAAAAATAATAAAATAAAATATTTTTAGCAAAAAAATAGGACAACCGACTTCAATGCGTACAAATTTAAACTAAAAAGTAAGAAATAAATAATATTTTTATGAAGTAGTTGAAAAGAGCGTCATAGAAAACCAAGGAAAGTATTGATACACATTCATAATTCTTTATTTATAATTCATACTCCGATATATTTGGAGTCGGTGCCAGCCTAAGCAAAATAAACTTACCTAATAGATACGAACTTAATTGATACATTAACTATACATAATAATGAATGCATAATAAAGATGAGAAATAATCCGCCGCTCCGTGAAGTTCGAAAATTGCAAACACTATCCTCCTTGGCTAGCTGGCACCGGCTCCAAATATATCGGAGTATGAATTATAAATAAAGATTTATAAATGTGTATCAATACTTTCCTTGATTTTCTATGACGCTCTTTTCAACTACTTCATAAAAATATTATTTATTTCTTACTTTTTAGTTTAAATTTGTACGCATTGAAGTCGGTTGTCCTATTTTTTTGCTAAAAATATTTTATAAGCAAACAAGTTTATTGCCATGACAATTTTATAACATCCTTACATTAAATAAATGAAAAAAGAAGATTATTTAGTGTACTTATCATTACAGAAAAAAAATTATACCTCTATTGATATTAAATTAGTACTATTGTATCACAATCGCCGGTTCAATTCCATCCTTTATTCTTCCATAAAATAATAAAACAATCGCATATACGTTTCCTCTTACGTGATGCAAACTTTGTTCACAATACAGAGTTTCACGCTTGGCCAACTGAGAAAATCCTTGGCGCCTCATGTGCTCACTTGTACAGTACGAGCTCAATGAAACAATGAGACAGCTCTGAACTAGCCCTTATTCCCTTTACTTAAGGCCCATTCCTTTAACAGGTTTGACTACGTCCTCACCCGGCACTCTACCTACGCTTTCTTTTGAATTGAAAACGATAGGAATGTTAGCGAGCTTTGAAGTGGTAATTCTATTTCCTTTCATTTTAACCACAATCTAAAATTCAAATAAGTTTTTGTGCAAACTATATAGTAATGGTGCATTTGTTTTTAAATATTAATTTACATGCAATAATAAAATGAAATAAAAAGGATCACAATCAAACTCAATGTAGTTATCTCAAAAATTATTTCTTTAACTTTTTATTTTTATGTATTTGTTTAAATACATGGTAAATTATTGCAAATCCTGAACAGACTTTTGTATTCATCACATAGAGTTTTTACTTCAAATCTTAAGTGCCTTTCGAAGTACTAAGTTATCTGTTTATATTATCTGCACCCCTGCAGGACAAAGAGTTAAGGTCTGGCGCCCACTAGTTGCACGACGCGACGCAGCAAAGCGAAGCATCTTTCAGCATAACGTATAACTACACATTGGTAGAATTATTTGGCTACTGACGTCAGCGATGTAGCATAACTTCGCGGCATCGTGAGCCGTTCTTATTTAGACTTCAAAAAGGAGGAGGTTATCAATTCAACTGTATGTTTTTTTATGCTTGTTACCTCATTACTCTTTACTGGGTGTACCGATTTTGAAGATTCTTTCGACCTTTGGAAGTTGATGCTTGTCATCTGGTCCCATTTAAATTTGATCAACATCTGACGAGTAGTTTTGGACTAATAATGCCTATTTAATTGACATCGATGATATTGTAATCTTATCACTTGTGTGTCTAAAAACTCTCGAGATAGTTTCCTGAAAAATTGTATACTTAAAACACTAAAAAGCTAAAAAAATATTTTTAATAAAAAAAACCGCCTTCAAAACTATGAACGGAGAAATAAAAATTCTGTTTATAAAAATCTAAACGTTTTTTGAGGTCGGTCCCAAATACAAGTGACACCGTTTATTCCAAATATTGAGGTTGGCACCGACCTAAAAAAAAATTTAGATTTTTATAAACAGAATTTTTATTTCTCCGTTTATAGTTTTGAAGGCGGTTTTTTTTATTAAAAATATTTTTTTAGCTTTTTAGTATTTTAAGTATACAAAGTTAATTATAGTAGTGTGTGTCGACGCTGTAGCTAACGCCATCTACACGACGCCTGAGGAAACAACGTTGAAAGAAGCCGATGAAAGAAGCCTGAGGGAAGAAGCGCGAATTCTATTCGATACGATACGGAGACTAGACGTAATCTTCACAATTTATTGCATCTTTCCTAAATTTCTGTAATTTATACGAATAAACACAATTGAAACGAGTAAATAAACGATTCATTGGATAGGAGAGAACCTGCCCCTATACATTTTGGTCCTTCGAGCCGGATTATACGACTGCGACATCGAAGAAAGCGAAGATTTTGAAGAAGTCATCATCTCCAGTAACGGTTGGTTAATCATCCTATCTAATTTCCTAATCCTTATTCGAATTGTGTTGAAATCGTGTTTATCTAAACGTTATTATCCGTGAGTTAAGAGTTAATTGTGTACTAATACAGTTATATTTGCACGTAAGTACCTTTACTACTCTAATTAATTGCCAAAATGACCGATAGTGCTAACGTAAACTTATCTATTCCTCCCCTTTCACCTTCTAAAAGAAAGTCTGCAGACGTTATGACGAGTCTCAGAAAGCAAAGAGGAATTTTGAAGGGTAAATTAACGCAGTTTAAGAAATATGTTGACTCCTTTTTAGGCGCTAATTTGAGTAAAATCCAGTTAGCTGAGATGAAGCTACGTCTTCAAGCGGCTAGTGACATTTTCCAAAAATTTAATTCGGTCCAAAGTGAAATTGAACTACATTCAAATGATAGTGAAATCGATGGTGACAATGAGTACGTTGAAACCTTAGAATCGTTGTATTTCGTTCTATGGCTAGCGCGAACTGCTTGATAGATAGTTCTGCCACTATAGACGAATCCAGCTCAGCGCAACATTCGCATTATTCATTTGCAAACGTAAAATTACCCGAAATTAAGTTGCCTTTATTCGATGGGTCATACGATCATTGGCTGGAGTTCAAAAATTCGTATGTTACCATGATTCACGAACGGTCTGATCTGAATAACATACAAAAATTCCATTACCTACGTTCGTCACTAATTGGTAATGCAAAATTAGTTATTAGCTCTTTAGAATTTACTGCGGCTAACTATATTCACGCATGGGAACTATTAGAGAATAGGTTCCACAACACTAGGCTTTTAATTAATAACCACGTAAAGTCCTTATTTAACGTTATGCCTATCATTCGAATCAACGATCTTAACTTAGACGCATACGATTTCCGCAATTAATTGATTTTATTGTATCTAAACGTTATTAAACGTATTTTCAACGTAAAAGAGTTCATCATTATTGATAGGAACCTGACTGTACTGCACATTTTGGTCCTTCGAGCCGGATTGCGAGATTTCGAGCTGATCAGCGTCAAGGAATCACCATCTATCACATCATCTCCAGTAACGGTCAGGTCTTTTTTCCTATCTTACCAATCCCTATTCGCATTGTGTTAAAATAGTGTTTAACGTTTCAGTGCTTATCGAAAGTCCGGGAACATATCGCAGCCGCGAACCACAAGCTGATATTTGCACGTAAGTACCTTTACTTTCCTAATTAATAGACCGCCAAAATGACTGATAGTGCTAGTGTGAAATTATCTGTTCCTCCACATTCGCCTACCAAGAGGAAATCATTAGACGAAACAATTTCTGATCTCAAGAAACAGAGGTCAAATATGAAGGGTAGATTAACTCAATTTAAAAAATACGTTGACTCTTTAGTAGGCGCTAATTTGACCAAAATTCAATTAGCAGAAATTAAATTAAGAGTGCAGGCCGCTAGTGACATATTCCAGAGGTTTAATTCGGTTGAGAATGATTTAGAACTTTATTTATCTGATACTGAGATTGACGCTAATATTCAGTACGTTGAGACCCTAGAATCAATGTATTTTAGTTCTATGGCTAATGCGAACTGCTTAATAGATTCATATAAAGGCGTTGACGAGACGAGCGCATCTCAATTACCATCCAGTTGTTCAGTATTTTCGAACGTTAAGCTACCTGAGATTAAATTACCTACATTCGACGGGTCATATGATCACTGGTTAGAATTCAAAAATTCATACGTTACAATGATTCACGAGCGATCTGAACTCAATAATATCCAAAAATTCCATTACTTAAGATCATCTTTAAGCGGTAACGCACAGCAAGTTATCAGTGCATTGGAATTTACTGCGGACAACTACATTCATGCATGGGAGCTCTTAGAGAATAGGTACCATAACCCTAGGCTTTTGATAAGTAATCACGTAAAATCGTTGTTTAATATCGTACCTATAAAGCAGGAGTCGCCTTCGCTCATTAGGAAACTGATAGACACAATATTACGTAATTTACGCGCTCTCAAAACATTAGATGAACCCACAGAATCGTGGGATACTTTAATTATTTATTTAATCGTAAATAAACTAGATTCATCCACTGAACGCGAGTGGGAAACTTATAAAGGCACTTTATCTTTAAATAACGCACACTATAGATTTAAATTGGAAGATCTTCTATCGTTTCTTAAAAACAGAGCAGATATGTTAGAAATGATTAACAATTCACACCTTAAAACGAAAGAAATATCACAATTTCACCATAATAAGGTCAGTCAATTTAATAAAAATTCTACCGCCGTTCATAGTTACGCGTCGATGAATAGCAGTAACTACACGAAAAACAAGTCTTCCAATTTAAACAAAGGTGTCCGTACTTGCAGTCTATGTAATCATAATCACGCACTATACACTTGTTTTCGTTTCCTTAATTTATCCGTCAACGATAGATTAAAATTCGTAGCCGATAGGAAGCTCTGTCATAACTGTTTACGATCGGGTCACCAGTCTAACGAGTGTCTATTTGGTGCGTGCAAGCAATGCTCACAAAAACATAACAGTTTACTCCATTCGGACGTGAAGAGTTATGACAAAGCTAATACGCAGGTTCAGCCCTCAGCAGGGTCGAGCGTGACACATCCTGCGTCCTCCGTCGCATTACACTCATTGTCCGCCGCCGCCGCCGGGTCTGATTCACCGGGGCTCCAACTCGAGAGCGAGACGCACGGTCGGTCGTCGCAGGCGCAGGCAGTGTTATTGTGTACCGCGTTAGTTGAGGTGGCAGATAGTAAAAATCGATTCCATACTGTGCGTGCATTGCTTGATTGTGGTAGCCAGCATTGTTTTGTTACGGAAAGGCTATGTAAACGTCTAAATACATCTCTTATACAGTCCACTATTCAAATTTCGGGCGTAGGTCGTTCAGTTACCCGCTCAAATCACACAACTAATATTTTTATACGTTCGAAATTTAGCAATTTCAATACTATGCTTCAATGTTTGGTTTTGCCGCGCATAACAAACAGTTTGCCGTCAACGAATATTGATACCACTTTAATACGTATTCCAGACAACATACAACTAGCCGATCCTGACTTTTGCATACCGTCAGAGATTGACTTGTTGATAGGTGTAGACAAATTCTGGGAACTTCTACATACGAATAAAACTATACGATTACCAAGCGGCCCATACTTACAGCATTCTAAATTAGGCTGGCTAATATCTGGACCTATTTACACAAAGAACTTGCGCATTAATAATCAAGTTCAGTGTAACTTTGTTCAGAGTGTTGATTCGCAGCTTAGAATGTTTTGGGAGCTAGAAAATATTCCTCAATCATCTCAAGGCATTCTTACAAAGATGAGCGTATATGTGAGGAATTGTTTATAGATACGACTAAGCGTGAAGTAGATGGTAGATTCTCTGTTCGTATTCCCCTCAAAGAGTCGGCGAGTGTACTCGGGGAATCTTATACGTTGGCAAGGAACAGGTTTTTATCACTTGAGCGAAAATTAGAGCGCTCAACGGAATATAAACGTAGATATTGTGATTTTATGCGAGAATATGCGGATTTGGGGCACATGACAAAAATTGATGCACCCGGTCAAATTCATTATTATTTACCTCATCACGGGGTCTTAAAAGAGACTAGTAGCACTACAAAATTACGTGTAGTGTTTGATGCTAGTGCAGTCACTAGTACGAATAAGTCGCTTAACGACATTCAACACTTAGGTCCAGCGTTACAAAACGATATATTCTCCATCTTATTACGTTTTCGTCAATATAAATACGTTGCTTGTGCTGATGTGGAGAAAATGTTTCGCCAAGTTCTTGTACAGGCAGATCAACGAGTCTTACAGCTCATATTATGGCGGGAAAATCCTACTGATCCCTTAGACACATATCAACTAAATACCGTCACCTACGGAACAGCGTCCGCTCCATATTTAAGTATGCGATGTATACGTCAACTATCAGAACAATGCAGTGATGACGTCATAATATCACGTGTGATAAGAGAAGATTTCTTTGTTGACGATTTAATGACGGGCCATGACGATTTTCAGAACTTGACGAAAATATGCGAGAAAACTTCACAGGTTTTATTAAGTGGTGGTTTCCCATTACGTAAGTGGACCTTTAATTCAAATATTTCTGATGAATCAAGCAAGCATTTTGCGGGTGAACACACTCAGAACAAAACTTTAGGCTTAGGTTGGATAAACAACGACGACCAGTGGTATTATACAACCAGGGTTGAACAATGTAATAATTCGAAATTAACTAAGCGTCATATGCTTTCCATAATTTCTCAAATTTATGATCCGTTAGGACTTATTTCACCTGCGGTTGTCATGTCTAAATTATTATTACAGAGATTATGGTTAAGCAAAATAGATTGGGATACTCCTGTATCTCATGATATTGCCACTGATTGGTCTAGGTTTATACACTCGTTACAAGCACTAAACACATTACGCATTCCGCGGCGAGTAACGAGTGATCATAATAACCATACGGAACTTCACATATTTTCTGACGCATCCCTAAAGGCGTACGGAGCCTGTGCCTACGTTCGTACTTACAATACCGATTCGGAAATATCTATTCGTTTGCTTTGTGCCAAAAGTAAGGTCGCACCTGTTAAGCCTGTGAGTATTCCACGTTTAGAGTTGTGTGGGGCGTTAATAGGTGCACGGTTATACAGAGGAATAGTCCAATCACTTAGATTGCAATTTTCTAAAGTTTATTTTTGGACGGACTCCACCATTGTCATTGGTTGGATGCGAATGTCACCTCATGCCCTTAAAACGTTTGTACAAAATCGAGTGGTAGAAATAAACGAAATTACTGGTGACTCAGTATGGTTGCATATAAAGGGCGAAGATAATCCAGCAGACATATTGTCTCGAGGGATGTATCTCGATTCATTAATTGACAATGAGTTGTTTGTGACACAGCACGGGCCGTCGTGTTTACAAGATAGAAACTCATTTGACTGTAACGTAGTGACCCCAGATTTAAACAAATTACCTGAATTAAAATCGATTGAAATAATAAATTTAATTACACATAGCAATAATAATCATTATCTAATACCATTCAATAATTATTCCTCATACACTAAGTTATTAAATATAGGCGCATACGTCTTACGTTTTATTCATAATTCTCGCCGCGCGCACAGACATAAACGAATAACCGGTTTGTTATCGACGACAGAACTGGCCGCGTCGAAGCGTTTGTTGGTTAGGTGTGCGCAATTAGAATCATTTTCCGACGTTTATGATTGCTTAACAAATAATCGTCGTTTGAAGAGTACTAATAATCGTATTTCAGGGCTTCATATATTTTTAGACGATGATAAAATTATAAGAGTTGGCGGAAGACTAGGTAATTCGAGCAATTTTTCATACGATAAACGGCATCCCATACTATTATGTGGCAAACACTTTTTTACTACCTTGTTATATAGGCATGAGCATAAGCGCTTGCTACACGCAGGCCCTCAACTTGTCTTGGCTTCCCTGCGTGAATGTTGGTGGCCGTTGAACGGTAGGAATTTGTCGAGAAGGATTGTTCGTGAGTGTGTAACGTGTACAAGACTTAAGGGTAAGACATTGAGCCCTATAATGGGCAGTTTACCCAGTGATCGTATAGATCCTGCCTTTACGTTCCTAAAAACCGGCGTTGATTACGCTGGACCGGTGTATATTTTAAATAGAAAGGGGAGAGGTGCTCATCTTGTTAAGGCCTATATATGCGTATTTATATGTTTTACAACGCGAGCTATGCATCTGGAACTAGTCACTGGCCTGTCCTCTAAAGATTATATTTTAACATTAAGGCGATTTATTAGTAGAAGAGGTAAACCAGAAATAATATATTCAGACAATGGTAAAAATTTCATAGGTGCTGAAAAGGAATTTCCATTGTTTTTAAAAAATATTTCAAAGGATATTTCAGACTACACAGTCAATGATAATATTACGTTTAAATTTATACCACCATATTCTCCATATTTTGGCGGTCTCTGGGAAAGTGGGGTGAGATCATGCAAGTATCACTTAAGACGTATTGTAGGGAACGCGAGATTGACTTATGAGGAGTTTAGCACTATTTTGACACAGATCGAAGCAGTCCTGAACTCCCGTCCAATGTCACCTCTGTCCTCAGACCCATCCGACCTTAACCCGCTCACTCCTGCCCATTTCCTCATTGGCCGACCGTTAACTGCGCCTGCTGAACCGGACCTGACGGCTGCATCTACGACCACGTTGACGCGTTACAACAGACTGGAGCAACTCCGACAACACTTCTGGCAACGCTGGTCTAAGGAGTACATCGGGGAGCTTCAGACAAGGTCCAAATGGAAGACGGAAGGAAACGACATAGCCCTCAACAGCTTAGTTCTTATCAAGGAGGACTGTCTACCACCCCTCAAGTGGAGATTGGGACGTGTAATCCAGGTGTTCCCAGGAAAGGATGGTGTAAATCGAGTGGCTGACATACGCACTTCGACGGGAGTTGTAAGACGAGCTTTCTCGAAGATCTGCCCGCTGCTGCAGTAACAAATATAATAGCTGTGACTTGGCTGTTGGAAGTTGGATCTTCCAAGGCCGGGCCCATGTCGACGCTGTAGCTAACGCCATCTACACGACGCCTGAGGAAACAACGTTGAAAGAAGCCGATGAAAGAAGCCTGAGGGAAGAAGCGCGAATTCTATTCGATACGATACGGAGACTAGACGTAATCTTCACAATTTATTGCATCTTTCCTAAATTTCTGTAATTTATACGAATAAACACAATTGAAACGAGTAAATAAACGATTCATTGGATAGGAGAGAACCTGCCCCTATACAGTGTGTTTGGCTTGTAAACTGTTATTGTGTCCATAAATAAATAAATGATGCACCAAAATAAATTATTCATCGTAGAACTAAAATAATATTATTAGTTTTAAAATCTGCCGCGAAAAGTAGTTCCTAGGATCAATAACTGGCGCGCTAGTGTCGCAAGCTGTTGGCATGTTTTTTGTATGAAGTCTTCATTCTTCCCACTAGGGTATATATGTTCTGTGCTTCCCATACAGGGTATCTAGTCAACAGATATATCCCACTCTGTACTTAGAGTATCTACAGGGTTCAAGCCGAAAGAGAGCGTCGGACCTGAGGGTGCCTAGGGTAATATCTTGATCACGCCTAGACTTTGCATTAGAAGTGAATGCCAGCAGAACGAATTGACGGTGTCCGGAGTACTCCTTCGAAATCACGATTTTTTCCGAAGGACGCGCAAGCATTTCAAAAATCTATCAGCGTCGCTATATTAACATTGGGACTTACTTATAACTATGTGTTAAAAATTAAGTCATTTAATCTCATAAATGAGGGTGGGTCGTGAATATTTGTGTAGATTTACAAACTGTTTGGGCCAATGTCGGGCACTGAGCGCTTCCCCGCTGACTCTCACAGAAATAATGTCCATGTGACTACACGCTGAAACCATGTGATACCGGCAGATTAGAATAGCATCAACCCACGTCCTCCAATGGGTGTTGTAGAAGGCGACTAATGGATCAGCAAAGGCGTATTGACTACCTTATACTCCGTCCACCAATCCGCCTTGGGCAAGCGTGGTTCCTTCGTTGTCAAGGAGAGGCCTTGTGTCTTAGCACTGGGTCGAATTATAAAGACTCCAATGATATCTAGACACAGTCAGGGTTCGTGAGACAAAAATGCTGTATATTTATTCATTAACAAAAACTCGCCAGTGAACTGTCAGTGAGCGCCAAACCTAAAGTAAGGCGAGGTACAAAAGATCGCAATTTGTAGAAGTGCACCGTGTGAGACTCATGCATGGACCCATAATAAGATAAAATGCACCTTAACGACTTGAATAATTCCAAGGTAAGATATGATAATACCATAATACCGTCATGAGAGGAAATATCCAAGCACACGGATCAGAGGAAAAAACAACTTTAAATGCAAAAACTTTACACAATATAATTTAAAAATATAAACCAACTTCGAGATTTGTTTACAAGTGTTGCGGGTTAAAAGATAAATAGTTACTTGGGAGTTTGCGTGATATCATCTCCACAAGATGTTCTAAGTTTTGCAATCATAGAGATCCGATACTATTACAGGGAAAGATTTGCTACGTTTCAAAGTTAACTTATGGAATGGTCCAAGATTTATAAAGTCGCATTTATTTGTGAAAGGTTCAGGTATTTAAAGTTAAAGTAATTAAAAATATGAAGACAGTTTCAACTTCAATAAGAGCAGAAAATTAAAATTATCGGTTTGCCGATGTTTGGTGGTATTGACGCAGTACGATCTCAATAAAATTTTGGAGCGGTCTATGTTGTTACTGATGCCTATACGTATAGTTTTTACTTAAAATTACTTTATATTCATTTTTATATTAACTTACTAAAAACCTAACTTCTTGATGGCCACGCGCGAGTGATACCTATAATTAATGTAATAGATGACATGAAACGAATTTTCTTCCGTTTTATCTTTGTTGTGTTATAAGGTCGTAGGTATGTCATTACTGCTTTTATTACAAAAATGGTAGCTAAGTACAGGCAGAGAAAAATAATGAACTGTTTTCATCAAAGTCGTACACATGAATGGTTGACTAGCGTGAATACAGAATACAGTACAATTTGTATTTGATAATGAAAGAAAAGAACGTGAAAGAGAATCACCTGAACAGCTGTCTAATTAATTAGTGTTTTGCTAATGTTAATAATGCCGTCTTTTAATTAGATCTCATAGGATTAGTAGGAGCTCAACTATTTCATTCTCGAGGGCACTTACTAAATCTGGATTAAGTTGAGCCCTGATTTTTATTTCCAAGTTGAAGTGAGATATATCTTCTCAATGGGTGCGAAGCGTAGAGGAATAGTAACTGATAAGTAACTTATTATAGTATATTATATGCAATGTAAATACAAGTGGGCCAGGAATAAATAAAAGAATAAAAAAAAAATGTTCATGTTTATTTATTTATTTATTTACATAAAGGTACAACTACAGAATACAATTCAATACGTTCTTATAAAATAATGAAATGAATTTAAACATGTTTAAATTGCACTCCAATGAATGCTGTACGCAGCTTTGACATAAAAATTAAGAAAAAAAACTATAATCAGGAAGTTGGAAGTTGAATCTATGAGATTTGAATAGGTATTACTTAAACTATTTATCTATTTTACCTTCAAACAGAAGATGTAGTATCCAGCTGTTTTATTGCTTTACAAAATGAGTATGAACTCTGAGAGAATATATCCAAACAATCGATATTAGTATTATATGACCTACACATTCGAAAAAGTGGGTTATTATATGTGACATTGTTATTGCAAAAAGGCAGGGAGAACAACTTAAGTTTTCGATTACTACCGCTAGTTTTAAATGACAGATGTTGTTGTTATTGCTTAAATAGGTATACCTATTTGACTTATTTGACGTGACGGAGTATTCAGTAATGCTGTATTTGAATCCAAGTAGGATGAAATAATATTGTGCGATGGATACGAAAATTGTTCGCAAATAATGGTTGTTTATACATTTATTTTATATATGAAATATCTATATTATTATAAACATTTTGACTGTTATCTAGTTTCTATACCACAAGTTCTTAGTGATGCTTCATTTGGGCTAGACAATTAGTGTGAGGGTTGAAATATAATTATTAAATACGAATTGAGAACTTTTTTATTTGTAGCAATTCTTTATTTTCAGTCTGTTTCAGCTAAATATTGAGGTGTTGTATTTTTACTTTCTCGTATACGTAGTATAGAGGAGGTCTTGTAATCGTAAAAAAATTCGACCTCGAGATTTAGACGGACGGACGACCAAGTGCGCGGTCGGTACTCGGATGGGTGACCAAAATTTAACATTCATGTACTTATGACATAAAAAAATAATAAAGGTTTCAATCAACTTTTGTGTCGTTTCCGGTATACGAGAAAGTCAAGGGAAGACCACTCCTCATTTTTATTTGTAGTAAATTTCGCACCGTATTATTCTACTCATGTTTCAATAGCTCAAATAACTTATTTTTTGGAACTGTTTTGATCAGAATGAAACTGTTAGGGGTTTAAGTATGAAATTGCCGTTTTATATGGAGAATTTATCGAAAATTCATTTTTCCATACAAATATATTTGCGATTTTTTAAGGAACCACAAATCTAAATTTTGTGTATTTTTGTGGATATATTGGGACAACATTAAGCTATAGGATACATAGAGAAAAAAGTTGAGAATTGATATCTGTAAAAAAATATTCATATTTTTATAACGGAGACGGGCACCTCTTAGGACGAACTGTTTTTGAAGATGTATTTCTAGTGAAAAATATAAGAATAAGAATAAAATTTTATACATAAATATAAGTCATTGTAATGAAGTTTAAAATAAAAAAAGAATAATGGGCATAGCTATTGTATTAAAGGAATTATACACTAATGAATAATGAGGAAAAAATCGGCAATTTCATTCTTTAACCCCTATTATTATAAAATGTTTTAGCCATTGGAGTTAAAATTTAAGAAGACAGCAGCAGTGTTTTAACAATGCGGTTTAATTTAGCTTGAAAAAATTCAAAGCGGCAGCCCACTTTGTAACCGAAGACCGGGCCGTTCGTCACAAACTAGCAACTTACTATCGATATCTATATCTAGGCTTCCGTGTGGTTTTGACAGAGTGCTTTGTCCTCGTCTCCTTAATTGTCTAGGCTTATGTTTGTCTAAGGCAGCGTCTATAACGAGAAGCTGTAATCAAAGCTTGAGCAACTTAGTCGAGGAAAAGCACAGCGGACTGGAAATTTGCTCGAATTTGGAGCGGCTGTAATGGGGTATTACCTCCACCTTAATGACAACCACAATCAAATAAGGCTACATTTATGTGGTGTTGCGTTTCTGATGATGCGTTTCTGTAAGGTCGCTAGAACTCCGCGGGGTAGGAAAGGGGATTACGGTTGGCAGCGCGCAAGTTTTTTGTATTCTGCTCAATACAACTGTCTGTCCGCAACATTTAGCTGTTCCTTTGTCTGACTTCGGTCTGGTAGTGTTATTTTAGCTGCGAGACAATGTCCAATGACATGCTATAGTAAGCATGTCATTGGGGAATCGTTTGGGGAGAATCGGACACTGTTCCTCCTCAGTCTTTTGTACTGGGTACTTCCGGCTCCTGATTGGTTGGCAGCTAGAGCATTTACGTGTTTGGCTAGTTTTTTTCTGGTAGTCCTGACTCCTGAGGGATATTTCTTGCTTAACTTTATTTATTTTCAAGTCTTGTATTATGTATTTGTTGGCAATGCTGAAACCTTTTGTAAGGTTCAATAATATTTGCTGTTTCCGAACGAATTTAATATCCTTACTGGCAACACCAGAAGATATATAAGCGGTAACTTGGCGGAATCGAGTCACTTTGTCTCCGGCTGCCTTCGTGTACGGTCGACCTACCGTGGTGTGACTCGACTCTGGGCATTCAGTTCGTAGCCACCGTCTAGAGCGGACGTGTCCTGCAGTGACATTCTAGTGTAAGTCATGTGAAATATTTATTACCTCCTATTAGGAGTGCTTCTTAAAATTGTGATTGTGATTAAAACAAAGTAACTGAGTATATGTATTTCATTATTAACCTTCTTGGTAGATAAAACCTTACACTTTCCAGGATTTCAATGTTGCTGTTGCTTGCTGTTCCCCAGAGTTCAATACCGTATGTCCAAACTGGTTTCAATATAGCTTTGTACGCCGCCATTTTGCTACCGCTAGATAACTGTGATTATTTTCCGATTAACCAATACATGCTTCTAAGTTTTGAATCAAGATATTTACGTTTATTCCATATGTTCGTCTGCCAAGTCAATCTTCTATCTAGGTGCATTCTAAGGTATTTTACGGAATCAACATGAGGAATCTGTTCTCCATTAAGGGTGATAGGAGGGCAATTTCCTTTTCTGAGGCTAAATGTTACATGAGTTGATTTAGTTTTATTTGCTTTTATCCTCCACATCTTTAGCCACTTTTCAATATCTATGACGTGGTTTTGAATATTTGCTGATGCTAATCCAGCGTCAGCATTTGCTGACATTATTGCTGCATCATCTGCATGTGGCGCGCAAGTATGACGTCAGTGTTTCAAGCGTCTTACGGTGGCTGGTTACCACCAGGCTTAGGTGTGCTTGTCTGACAACCAACTGAAATAAAAAAAGCTGGGCCAACTTTACGAAGAAGCCATTGTCCTTCATCCTGATGGGAGGTACTCAACTGATGACAAGGCCGAAGTTAAAGCATCTACAATTTAACACAGGAACCGGCTATCTACCAATATTTTAGAGTTAGCGATCAAAAACAGATAGCGTTTCATAATACTTTTCCTTTTTCACCCCCAACGCACGGTGTTATAAGTTTGACGTGTGCCTGTATGTCGCATCGTAGGTCTTAAATGAATGGACCGATTGTGATGCGATTTTTTAAAGCTGACGTGAGCGAGACTGTTCTTGGCTACAACTCATGAAAATTTGTTCAGGCGTTTCAAGGTCACCAGTTCTGCCTTTAATAATATATGAAAATGTAATTTGAGTTATCTATCGAAATTAGGGTCTGCGAACATTACGTTTTGATAAATTAAATTTTTATTACCCCCGACACAATCAAACCAATAAAACTGTACAAAGAAAGAAAAAAATATCCCTTATTTAAAAAAAACTAAAAAAGTAAAAAAAACTCTCGGCCTTTTAATTTCATTAAAAGGCCGAGAGTTTTTTTTACTTTTTAGCGTCTAATTTGTGTCGGGGTTTATTTCAATCTTTTATTTTGTTCGTTGTTTCATTTCTTTTTTACTTTCTCGTAAACGTAGTATAGAGGAAGTCTTGTAATCGTTAAAAAATTCAACCTCGAGATTTTGATGGATTTACACGTTTTGACTCCCTGAGTCCTAAAATACCGTTTTTAGAATAATGTCCGTGTCTGTGCATTAGCATGATAACTCGAGTATGCTTTAACAGGCTTTAACTTATTGCAACCAAATTCAACATGCATGTATGACATCAAAATATAAGGTTTCTATCAACTTTTGAATCGTCGATCACGAAAATTAAGCAACCAAGTGCGCGGTCGGTACTCGGATGGGTGACCAATATTAACATGCATATATGACATCAAAATATAAGGTTTCTATCAACTTTTGAGTCGTTTCCGGTATACGAGAAAGTCAAGGGGAGATCACTCCCGATTTTTTAACGCTAATATTAAAGGTGCACAAAAAGGTTAATCTAAGACGCCACACAACATTATTAGAGAAAACTTAAGCCCCTTTTAACAGGAAGCAACCAGTGTTATTCCCAAAACTGTAACTTACTCAGTATCAAGATTCACTGCGAGCTTAACTGTCCGACGAGTACGTGTAGCTCGTGAGTGCGGCAATCGAGAGTACGTTTTATCGGCTCCAGTCCCTCGGGACTCGGTTCGTCACACCGACACAATAACGCTATTAAAGACCGTCTGCGAAACCTTTTCTTTGTACAAATACGTACGCGATATTGCTATTGATTTATAACGTGGGACGTGGGTTGTGCGGACGCGTATAGTCAGCCAGTATCTTTATGTGCCGCTTCCTTGGTGTTTCTTTGGGGAGTTTTGTAGTATCTAGTGTTTGGTGCGGCCGTAGTGTTGGTAAACATTGATCCATAATGTTCGTAGTTCTGAGTTGGCACCTCAATTCATTTAGATTGAGGTGCCACTTTTTTAAACATATACACCTCCCGGTAAGCTGGTTCAAAGGTAGGATTATAGAACACTCCCACCTAGAACATGATAGATATTGGAACACCTTAGAGACATGCCGACAGGCGAGATTACTTCTACCGCATATCGACCCAAGGTTCTCTAAGAAATTGCTACAGCTAAAAAGATACCAGTTACGTCTAATCACAGGCGCAATTTCGGGACATAGCAACTTTAACAAACATCTTTTCAATATAGGTGTGACAGACAGCCTACTGTGCAGAGCCTGCATGGCGGAGGAAGAAACAGCCGCTCACGTCCTGCTGGAGTGCAGAGGAGTGGCAGAATACCGGGCTCGCTTCCTCGGGTCGCCGAGGAGCGGCCAGGAGTTGCTAGGTAACCTCAAGGCGCTAGGCGACTTCCTGGTAGAGCTGGGATGGCTGGAGTGATCCTGTCCACACCCTCCGACGCAAAATAGGCGCATCAGCCGTCGAGTTGCGGAAACTGCCCGTACGAAGAAGAAGAAGAAGAAGAGGTGCCACCTCAGAACTACGAACATTATGGATCAATGGTTATCAACACTATGTATGATTTTGTAGGATTTGAAAATAACTAGTACACAAAGTCTGAACGCCGTAGTGTAGATATTAAAAACATACAATACTTTATAGGTGTCCCCTCAGAGCACACTTTGACGCTCGAAGCTTTTAAAGTTGTCGTTATAATGGTTTTAAAAAGTCGTCGTTAGAAACATAGACTAGTACCTACTTACCTCTGTTATGTATGTATAATTATTCTGCTAAGACTAAACATGATTTGAAATTTTGATGAATAAAGACTTTCCAGTTTTATTGGAGATAAATATAATATAAATGCTTTCTTTTTAAATAGATCTTTGAATTATATAAGTAAAAGAGAGAATTGTTATTTTACTTTTATTATATGGTTTATTGTAAGCTTGTTATTTCTCTTTTATTTTATTTTTAAGTGTCAGTAGTTTAATATTTTGAATATTAGATGAATTATATTTGCGACACTCTGGCAGGGCTCATGTTTCGGTACCGGTTTTATGTTGAACATCACCTTTGTAATAACCACATGAGTTGCTGTAAACACGTTGACATAATCTTTGAGACCGACCGTATATAGGTATTCGGTTTGAATAATGTTAGGGCTTGATTAGCTACCACGATGTTGTTAAAGTCAATAACGATAGCAATAACCATAATATCATATTTCAGCCAGTCAGAAGTTGAGACTTTTTACGTGTTGATAATAGATAGGTACATTAATTTTTGTGAAGCGAAAGATTATGTTACTAACTAATGAGATTAGAATGAATGATTTCGTTATTTCGTGCTTATATAAATATTATTTTAATTTGAAAAGAATTATACGAGTTTAAGTTACCTCTCGAATTTGGAGCGTCCGAGCCTGGGGTACCTCTACCTTACAGAAGACCAACGCAAGCATCCATAAGCTACGGTGGCTACTTACGAGCAGGCGGGTCATGCTTGTCTGGCAAATAATTAACATAAAAAATGTGTACGCATTATTAAAAGCACTCATAATCCCTAAGCATGTAGGAGACTAGAGAAGCGAATGAAATATGTAAGAATCGTAGCAAGTAATTACAGCCTACTCCTATTGAAGAAAGGCGGGACTTTATGTACCACTTAAAATATTTCAAGAAAACGCATAAGTTTTCAAATCTACTGATTTTAGAACGTGTACATAAGACTTACTTGTAACTAGATAAACTAGACTGACTGGAATTCCAGCTGAATTAGTTGAAGCGACGTCGTAAGGGCGTGTGCAAGAGCGGCCGCTACTAACGAGCGGCCATCTGCATATCGAGCGACCAACTCAATTGCCGGCCGGCAGTTGCACTGCACTGCAAAGTCAATTTGGACAGGTGACTCACACTGTGTCTACAGAAGTACGCAATCGAGAGTTTCTATAAATTCGTTTAGGAATGCAGTGTAAAACGCGAGCTTTGAAATCAAGGCTTTTGACCGAGTTGAAACATTTTTGTTGGCAATTTTTTATTTTTCTATACGCCCCACCCACTAATCAGTGGACAAAAAACTTTAGATTCTTTTATTTAATAAAAATCAAAAAGTTCTATTTGATAAGTACTTTTAAAACGTCATTTATTTCATTGTTTGTATAATGTTTTACTTCAATAATTATTATGCATATTTGTTGTAAAACGTATTATATTTACATGTTTTTGCACTTTTTCTCTTTGATCTTTATTTGCGCGTAATATGCTTAAAAAGGATTTTAAAGTATTTTCTTTCACGTAACAATTTTTTGTTTTCTTTATAAACATAATTTAGTCTCTATTTCGTATTTTTATGTTTAAAAAAATAAAAAGGATATGTTTCTTAAGCCAGATAAATTTAAGAATTTAAATGAATTGCAGTTTCTAAGTAGAGTTCTAAAAACTGTTAGGTAACGTCAGAGCTAGTTAAGCTTGAGCTGAGCGTCTATTAGATAGAAGGTAAGGTGTGTATGTACTCCTTATGACAAGAATGGTAAGATTATTTGCTACTTTTGTATATAAAAAATCAACTAGCCCTTTTTTGGAACATAAAATATATTTGAATTATTTAGATTTCTCACTAACGACACGCACAGAGAAGCACTATTTTTGTACCATAATAAGTAAGCTTTTAAGTCACCGACACATTCGTAAAACGTACCTTTTCATCTGTTGTATAAATTCCATAACATTTTCAATCAATGGCGTACCCTTTTGCTGGGTTATCGTATGTTGGGATTTTACGGTTCATAATTCTTGAGCTCTGGAAAGCATGTTAAGCGATTGGTTTTGGTCATATATTTGTACAAATCGACCAGTCCACTTAGAATAATTTCATTTATTTGTTAATATTTTTATAAATACTCGTATATAAACTGTGCCTTCACTGTTACAACCAAGATGGTGGTAGTTAATTTATAACTCTGTGGTGGCAGCGTCTATAATTCCATTGGATTTTTATTTAAACATTTAATTGGTTTTCTTGTGGAAAACTTATTGATTTATTAATTTGTAATTAGAACAACCTAGCCTCAAAAGTTATAACGAGAGATGTCAATAAATTTAAGAGATTATTTTAATTTAAGCAATATGTTCAATAGTAAAAAATATAGTAGGGTAGGGTAGTTCTCGTAACTGAGAAACACTAAGCAAAAGAGTAGTTTTTTAATAAAATTTTCAATAAGATTCATACTTAATTGGAATTACTTTCATCACAATATTATTTAAGAGTTAAAATTTATTGCTTTTTGACTGGTTGAGCGTTTTGATGAGTTATTTGTTTAATCAAAAGCATGAACCTTTGATTTAAATGGGCAGTATCTATTCTATTGCCTAAAATTGTACACAGTCTATAAATAAATGAAAAATGATTACATGATAAGGTGACACATGATAGGGAAGCATGAAAAGAAAGTCAATATTGGATCATAAAAAACACACATTGACCTAACAACAATCATCATCATCACTATGATGATGGCCCTACGAAAAGTTAATATTGGATATAGGCTTTTTTTACTCCTTAACTATTCTTGACACTGAAAATGGAGTATTTAAATGTGAGTAGAGAGAAGCACGTAGACTGTACTGCACTTTACATTGACAGAATCAAGGAGAAAAAAGTAATGTTGTAAATTGTATCGATACGATAAGAACTTAAAGCCATATTGCCTTAAGTAAATGACCTTTAGGCTCGGCGCAAACGTGCCACAGATCACTGGCTCAGGTGACTGTCGCGCGCTACTGGTACTTTTACAGCAGTAGTGGAAGCGGGCCACAGCCACCGGTGTTTGGAAGGCACGTTCTCTTACCCGCTCTTTTGTAGCGCAGTGTTCATGGACTCCAACATGGAAAGTTTGCTCGCGAGAATAGTATGTACCTACGGCGAGCCCCGTTTTCATACAAAACAACAGAAATGGAGAAAACGTTTTCTTTTTTTAATGTTTTTAACATACTAAAAAAAGTACTTCTGTATGTTTTCCTGTTTTAATTTTTTTTAAAACTTTAAATGTATGTCGGATTTTGAAAAATCTAAAACGTACGACATGTATTTTTTCTTTTTATTATTAACATTCTAATACTCATGAAAATCGGATAAGAAAAAGGGGTAGGAAAAAGTGTTTTTTATTTTGTATGGAGACGCAAGAGCTGTACTATTCTCCTAATACGCAGACAACCGGATTTGCAATTGATAATAGGTAAACGTCAGTAATTATAAATCTATGCAGACAACGTAGATGACTTAGAGAGTGGATGAGAGGGGCGCGGAAAAGCGGCAAAGTGCGGCGAGTCTATACAAAATATTTGAAAAAGTGTGTACCTACATTGCTTGTCGTTGGCCACCCGTGCCTCTGTGCCTCTGGTCATGGGCCCGTTTGGGCCGAGCCATAGCCTGTCCTGATCCAGCGTGTCACATCAGTTCTAACAATATGTTTACAGCAAAGTTTCGTTGACACATAAATTATAGGAACACAGATTTAAAGGAACAACTAAACGTTTGTGCGCGGAATTGAAAATTGTGGTTACGTAAACGGGCAACGCTCGCCGCGCTCGTCCTTAACTGTATATCTCATAAAAATACGAACTCAGCTCCCAGTGGGATTTACGTACATTTGTTGGATTTATTTGACTAGTTTAAAACGGAGAAGTGGTCAAATTTGGGTATTCTCTTTGTATTGTGGGTAACATGAATAATTCGGCACTCACAGCGATGGATGACTGCTTTCTACTCCGCGAGAATAATTTCCTCAGATGTATGCTGAAAACCTGCAAGGTTGCCGATTAATTAGCAGAAATTGAGCGTAATTGTAGTGAGTTTACAGGTAATGCTGTTTTAGAATTAATTTAGTATGTGTAAAAGGGGTTTAAGCCCCGATTTCGAGACATAAGCGAAAGCCATTTGTTCGCCGCCAAATAATCGAAGTGCCATATGAACGAAAGGCCATTTAGCCGATGGGCCATTTAATCGAAAAGACAAACATGCGAAAGCCATAAGATCAAATGTACAGTTGTGCGAATGCCACATCATCGAAAGTAAAATTTCTTCTAGTGGATAGCTAATTCATATTACAGAGATCTGTGTAAAGCAGTGGGGCAGTTTTGAGGTGTTAGGCAGGTTGCCGGCCGTAAAAAAATCCCAATCATAAAGCAGTATCGTCGATATCAAGACATACTCCACCGACCTCAAATAAATTTTGAGCAGGGCAGGAGAAAGAGAGAGAGAGAGAGAGGGTGTTGAGAAAGGAGCTCTTGATCTTCATCTCGTTTGAAGGTAAGTAGCGATGATGAGGTCCAAAGGTCGAAGTTGGAACTGAGATTCACCTTGCAACCTATATATGAGTGGCATGTTGTGAATTCCGGAGTTTTTTGTTAAAAAAAGAGTAAATAACCCTTTAGTTAGTAGGTATAACATCTATCAATGTCAACTCCTTCGATGACAAGGAGAGGCGTTGTGTCCCAGCAGTGGGTCGAATTATAGAGGTTGTTATGTTAATTATGTCACTAAACATAAAGTGTCCTTCTTTCTAAACACGTGTGTTGAACAATGTGAAGTGCGTGTCTAAGCTCGTACGAAACCACTCAGTCATTTATTTTTTCTTTGCCACGTATTGTGGTCAAATGTTATGTTTCACAGAAGACCACAAGCGTCCCGAATTTCTCTTTGTGGTCTTTCTGTGTTTGACACATGGCGTAGTAGGCGTTTCTGACCGTGAGTAATAGTTGTATAATAAATTAAACGTTTTAAGCGAGCCTCGTGTAGTTGGAATGTGCATTTCCAATAAAAATCTTTGCGTGCCCGTTGCTTGGAAGTCTCCACGGACTCCAAGAAAGAAGGAAGGAGACATATTAAGGTATAGCCATTTATAACGGTAAATATTGATGAAACCACGCACAACACAACAACATTCCCAAGGATGGATGAGGAGGTTGCCGGCTATAAAATACATGTCAAAACCTATTCAACGGCATATTCAACTGACCCTAAATAAATTGAGACTCGGGTATTAAGAAGAAGAGCATAGAATCCTAAAATAGTACATTGTTCACCGCGGGAAGATAAAGTGACAGATTACTAACGACGGGCTCGAAGGCGAAGCCAAGGGCCACAATACTCCCGAGTTGGGAATCGAACTTTCTCCCAAGTACACCTATGAGGCTATTTATACTAAACCTATGAGGAGTATTCAAAGACTTGTTTAATTGCAATAAGCAGTTTAATAGAATTATATACATAAAGAGATTATTTTTGTTTGAGACTAATGCAAAAATTGAAGGCACCGTATTAGTTGGAGCAAGTTATTACTAAATTAATTAAAAATTGTTACAATTTGTACAGTTACTTAAATTAAATGATACAGTGTTGTTACGAAGATTTATATTAGTATTCGACATTTGAGACAATACATGAAAAGAAGGCGGTGGCGCACTCGTGCTTTTTTAAATTAATAATAAATAAATTTATAATTACTGGTGGGACGGTGCCCATAACCGCCGCGCTCGTGGAAGGTTGAGGGTCCTGATTATTAATTGACGCTGCGGCAAAATGCAGCGCGGGTTGTGATGGAAGGGAACGCGTTAGAAATGGATTTACACACAACTTTTCCTCCCGCTGAAACACGTTAGAAATGGATTTTCATACAACTTTTCCTACCGCATATTTAGGTCGAAGAAAAGATCAACTTTCTCTTTTCAATTTGAGGGAATAATAGCTAATGTTCCGATCAGGTGTAGTATAAAGTACTGTAATGCAAAGGGCTTAAATCATTATAAAGTGTTTAAAATATAACAGATCTCGAAAGTATTGTTAGAATGTAGCAATTTCATTGTGATTTGGAAAACTCGCTCCGAAATATAATTACGAGCGAGAGGGGAAAGTTGTTTAGATTTTACCGAGAGACGGCGGAGGCATAAAGGAGACGAGAATAATGAGCAACGAAAATTAATAAATGAGATTACAAAAGATCTTATTACGGCCATTTCCCACAGCACCGCCTCTGCCGGGGCAATAATTAGTGGAAGAAATGGCCAAGGAGGTCTTGTGGCACTGATTTTATATAATATCGGCTGTTTTATTGGTTTCACGTGGACCTAATACTTGGAACAATTATTTCAAATGTCCGAAAACGTTCGTAATTGTTTTGTTTAAGAGAAGAAATATATTCATTATTATTTGGAGTACTTTTTATGGGCGTACGATGTTTGGGAAAGATTTTCGCGTGGTGGCGAGCAAACCACACATATAACTGCATTTTTAAGTTAGTGTCGATTTTGGCCTATTATAGGTAACATACTAATGTATTGGCCCCAAAAAAACGTGACCAGAGTGCCTATAGACAAGTGAAAAACGCTACAAAGCGTTTCTGCGAATAAGTACGTCGACATTATTATTATGTTTCATATCATATCATACATTATTATTCTATAGAATTAGTTTTACGTTAAGAAACCCGCATTTATTTTTCAACTTAGAAAAAATACACTGAAAAAAATCGTCTGTCCAGTAGTGTACTGGTAGCATAGTGGTTGACGGAGCCGCCCGGACTACGGAAGATACTGGGTTCGATTCCCGCACTGGACAGACGATTTTTTCAGAGTATTTTTTTACATAATTTTTTTATAATATTCGTAAAGTATTATAGCCAAACCATGACTGCTGAGTGATTTACGGTGTAACATCTATCCTGCTTGTTGGCTTTTGTTGGTTGGTCTTTTGTTCACTGAAAGTTTAGGTGCTTTTGGGCCTGTCGCGAGATTTACTTCGATCTTTCGTTAACTTCTCTTTATCGATTACTAGCGGCACTTCCCGGCTTCGCACGGGTGGAAAATTTTATTTTTTAAACATTTTGGGATAAGCGTAGTAATTGGAAAGATTTGTTTGTTGTAGCGAATAAACTCAAAAGCTTTGGATCACATTTGGTACAAATATTGATAAGACGTTGGGAAAGGATATTTGCTACCTTTTATAGCAAAAAAGGCTTGAAATGGTTAAAATAAGGGATAACAGTTTATATGGAAGTTCGTCATTTGTGAAGATATAACCAAATTTTATTTGTTTTAGTGTTTTTGTAATTTTGACCTATGTGGGGATGAAATAGGGGATGAAAGGTAGCCTATATGGTTCCTCAACATCTAATCTATATTTGTATTAAATGTTATCAAAATCAATCTAGTAGTTTTTGAGTTTATTTGTTACAAACATACAAATCTTTTCTCTTTATATTATAAGTGTAGATATATGTATCGCTGTTTATCTACCTAAGTAAAAAGTCTCCTGGCAAGCTTTTATATCATACAAGTTATTTAATATGATAAATTGATGGGTTTGATGCAATTTTAAGTAATATAAAATTTGTTTTAGAGCTTGTTTTTAAAAATGATTTTTCTTCTTTTGGTGTATGAATAAAAAAGTTTATTTGACCCGAATTTTATTGAGTAGATGCTAAGTGTTCACCGTGTGTGGCGTTTCATAAAACCGTACCGTACAGAAAGTATGACCCTGCACAGTGAGAGCAATTTTTTAATTGAATGTTAGAATACCTAAGTGGCTCTCATAATTTTAAATACTGTCACATAATATAGTAAATAGATATAATGAAGGACTATAATGACAATGAGCATCAACCATTGAACTACAATGTGATAGTCGCAAGAAACTTTGTATTTTTTAAACGTAGCCTCAATGTCATAAGGATGCACATTAGGGTGTCCCGTCAATGTATGAGAAAATACTTTTCTCAAGCTACGCTAACGCAAGAGGCATCAAAATTTGCGTAATTTCACACACTTTATGCAGAAAGTAATAAAAAATGAATTATGTGTCATCTTTAGGGTTCTACCACACTTTGAAGTTTTGTAAATTTTACGTTTTACAGACTTAAACCATTGTGCCTAAAATAATACAAAATCAAGTTTTATTGTTGAAATTAATGAAACTAAGCACAGAAAATAAAAACATATAAAATATAGCTTTTAATAATTTACAAATTAATTAAATTTTAAACTTATTTTGTATTAAAAATTCGATATTTCTGCTGATGATTGCCACCTATTTCTCTCTAAAAGAAGCTTCACTTTGTATGGGCTCTGTTACGACTTTATCATCAGATTAACCTTATGGTCCCCGCTCGGTCAATACCTCGGATACCTCGGTAGATATCCCCATATATTAATCTGTAGATGATTAATAATATCCAGAACAATTGATTTTAATTGTCTCGCGGTAGATATCTACCGAGCGGGGGACCAAAAGGTTAAGATCTACTTTCCCTATACTTTTCCTAAATTATATGTAACAAAGAAAGTCACCAACTTCCAATGTCTTATATTTCATATGGTTTGAAGGTCCTTATTGGAATTGTATTGATGAAATATAAACTGACAATCGTGCCACAATAATCTTAGTATTATTTCTAATAGAAAAGTTATTTTTATTGGTGTTGATTAATATAAGTGGTTTGTTTATCTTTCCTTGGTTCACACTACTTTTCACTTTAATAACTTAATCGTCACAATTCCAGCTTCCTAGTGTAAAACTTATTAGCAATAAGGTTTTACTAGTGCACAAAAAAATAATTTTGTTCGTAAACAGAATTAACAGTGTTGTGTTGATGTGGATTCTATTGTCTCGGATTAAGACTATATAATTAGTTGAAAAATATATCTGACTCCGTCAGACTCTTCTTACAAGTCGTATTTTCCTTGAGGAAAGAACCAACTTTTCGGTAAGTTATTCAAATTACCAGTCACCGCACACCGTGAATCTGTTTTCGTAACCAGCTAACTCTTTTCTAATATTTCTGGAATATTCCCTAGTATAGTTGCACTTTGGGCAGCCATATTAGGACAATAATAAATAACGAAAGGGTAACTCAATGGAATGAAGCATATCAATCCACCAATAGATTGTAACTGTCTTTCCAAATACCCTTTAACTCATGGGAATGAAGGAAACCAATCCATCAATAGATTGTAACAGTATTTTTAAATACCCTTTACTAAATCCTTTATTATCTATTATATTATGCCAATTAAAGAAACTGGTATTAGTTGCAGTTCCATCACATCTGTAGAGTACGTAATTTTATTTCCAACCAACCCTAAGTCCTCTAAGAAAATTGTAATAATATCCTTTACAGTGCCATAATTCCTTGACGTTTCTATATCGCAAGTAAATTGATCCAGCTTATATTGCAATTGATATTATTATCTTAAATTAATGATAAATCGCCACACCCCAAAGTAATTTTAGAAGGGAATTTTAAATAATAAATAATTCGTCCAACAACGTAAAAGCCTTTTATAACAGTACCTTCTTGAAGTATCTGGCCGAACTTTAGAGACAACTTTGTGGATCATGTTTTTATCAACAATCAGAGTTAAATATTTGGTAGAAACTCTCAGCCCTCGCCAACTATTTAGGCTCTACTTGGGTTTCTTGTCTAAAACCAAACAAAGCAGCAGTGGCAGATCATAATGATACTCCGCAAATAAGTATCGCAGATCTTAGCAAGTGACAGCATTGGCAATGTATTCCAGATGGCGGTTGAAGTCGATAGTGTTTCTGTAGAGAGCGTGTTTTTCAGGAATTCATTTATAATCAAAATCAGATACGTTTTGAGGAAATATTCACGCACCGAAACTTCATAACAATTTGATGAGACAGAATCCATTTTCAGAGTAGAACATGACTCTTTTGATACAATTATTGACTTTTCCAGGTTAAAACTTGATGTTATTTTCAGATTGAAAAAACACGAAGTCGATGGTGTTTCTGCATGCTAATCAAAATATCGCTTAAGTAAAACCAGAATACACCAAAAAAATCCATTTTTTAAAATATTTAAGGTCAGTAGGCGAAATGAGGAATAGCGATAAAAATGACAAATTTTCAAAACTTTGAAGCCTGGTAGAGCCCTAAAGATATAGTTTTATTTTGATTTAAATATTATTTCGGTAATCTACAGTCAATTATGCAAATTTTGAGAGGTCTTGCGTTGTGAAAAGCCAAAAAAAATTTCTCGGGACACCCTAATGCACATAGTATGCTAGCACGTTTACATTCAATTCATCTTACATTCTAAAGCACTTGCACATGCTTTAGGTCCTATTCAGACTTGAGAAACGAAGATAGATACCTAAACCTATCCTAAGGTATTCAACGTGACGAGTGATCGGCTTCACGTAATCCGTCAAAGGAACGAAGTCGAACGTAAGGTACTCTTTCAAAGGCCCTCGAAGACATCGAAATCGGGAAAATGTGTCAATCACCAAGAACACGAAGGTTGAATATTGTTTGCCCATGCTTACCCCTGGGAAACAGAATTTTTACTTTTGATTGATTAGATAAACAATCAGTAAATAGTTTCGGGGCGGATGAACACTGTGTTGCGCAATTTAGTTTGAATTCTGATTTTTTTTGCTGTAAGCAATGACTCATCAAAAATTAACAACTTTAAGTTCTAACTAAGGGTCACAGCATATTATACAATTTAGTTGGATGACTAAATTGCAGTAGACATAGAAGGCCGCACATCTATCCAACTAAATCGCACAACTAAATGATCGCATCCAACTATCGGCCGATAGCATAAAGTACGGGCTTCTTTGTAAGGACGATAGTAGTACGATAGTCGGCCAACTAAATTGTGTGGTTTGGACCCCGCAGACCATACAATTGAATTGGCCGACTATTGCAGTAGACATAAAAGGCCTCACATCTATCCAACTGAATCGCACAACTAAACGATCGCATCCAACTATCGGCCGATGGCATAAAGAATGGGTTTCTATGTAAGGACGAGTAGTTGTACGATAGTTGGTTAACTAAATTGTATGGTCCGCATTAGCTCTAACTTAGAAAATGTAGATAAACGAACAGCGAAATGATTAGGCAGTAACAGAATCAATTTGCATTCGCATATTTCGCATTGTGTTACCATTTTTGTAGCTCACCTTAAGAACAAAGTATATAGATACTATGTGAAAAAGTCTGTAAATTGTTTACACATTGATTTTATTAATATATTTAATATATTTATTTTATTTTATATTATATCTGTCCCTCTCGTTTCAAAAAACTGACCCAAAACGGTCTGATGTTAGACCGTACGCAAGTACAGTTATTTTAAAATTTATGAAGGATATCTTATAAATACTACTTCAATTAGCGCCAATAAACGAATACTTATTCCGTGGAATATTGAATTCTTAATCCTGTAACACGATAAAATAATTTGAAGTGATTGCAAACGCCAAAACATTCATCAACTCTAATTCAGCTCTCTGGAGGATTCGAGTCATTTGTTATGCAAATTGTCCTCTGACTAAACAACGGTTAGTGGCAGAAATGATATTGAAGGAGCGCCAAAAGCCAGTAGGACGTACACGTGATCATACTATTTGATTCACTCGAACAAGATTTAATCTAAGAGGACTAATTAATATATATTAGACGTTTACCGCTTACGTCATTGGCGTAGTGAAATCTCTAACGAAAGTGAAGGAGATGATTTTAACTGAGATTTTCGAAAAATTATTAATACTCATATATTTAAATTTTAGGTGTCATATTTATAAAACTACTTCATTATTTTGTGACAACAGGGACAAAAAATAGTCAAAGAATTAGGTAAACAGATAATAAGAATATAACAATTTTAACTAATTAAGTCTAATATACACTACATAATGATACTACAAATTGAAGTCTAATACGTAAAAAATAACTAACTTACCCTTGCCAAAAACAGTTACGTAATTACTCGCATTGGGTCATGCTCAAAAAAGCAGCGACGTATCCGTTCACTCCCTTATCATTATCACTATGCGAATTAAAATTTTGGCTCGAATTAAGAAGCTAGCTGGCGTGAGTCGTCATCCAACACAAGTCCTACTTTTTTTTTAAAACGCGAATGAGACTTGACCCCATAGGTCTAATTAAGGGTTATGCATGTGGGACTAAATGCAAAGTATTATTTTAATATCATTAGAAAACATATTTAAGTAAACAAACTTGTTGAATAGGAACTTAAAAACACTGATACCCATAGCGGTATGGTAACGGAATTTTCTAATAGAAATTATTCTTATTATGCAAAATGGTCTCGTTACGTCATAAAGTTAAAAGGATCAAGGTAATATCATTATTAGTCGAGCGTGAAAACGTCCTTTCTACATCTCTATAACCCGTACGACTTTGATATTTGTTACGTATATTTACATATGCGGCAAAAAAGGCTGAGCTGTTTATTTGAAAAATTAGTATGTAACAGAAATTACAACTGTAAATTATATATATAACCCAGAATGATAAGTAATTTACAGTGTAACATCGTGACAGTGTAACGTAATAGTTATCGGCTTTTATTGGTTGTTTTACTGAATTTTAAATAAAAGAACTCTTTTTTTTGTGCCGATAGGAAATCCATTTATGGAACATACCGCACGCTGGCTAGGCTTACGGCGTGTGCGGGACTCACCGGACAGCGGAACGCGGAACAGCGTCGGTCCTACTCCGCTAAAACCCACCGGTACCCTCCTAAGCCCTTATGGGGGCGTTTTGGGATCGGTGCACATAGTGTGCGTAATAAAACAACTCTTACGGATTTAACTCGCTTGCAATTAGATTTTACATTTTGTTATTATTGCCCGACTTTTCATAACACTTTGCAGCGTTCGTGGTCACAGGAAGATGCGAACGCTGCAAAGTGCTATGTATACGTCGGGCAATAATAACAAAATATAACATTTGTAATTTCTCTTATTTAAACTAATTATTTATGTGGGTAATGTATTTTTTCCTTTTATAAAAAAATTAGGTTCTTATCGTTAGTCTAAGGAGAGATTTAATACTTACACCAGAGCAGTCCAATGCATAATAATCTTAAACAAACATAAAAACATCCCAAACCTATTAATGATTTTTAAAAACCTCTAAATTATTTACAGTTCAATTTATATGAAGCGAACTCTGAAAGTCTCTATATAAACTACCAAACAAAAATTGCATAATAAAAATAATTGAGGACTTTCTCATTTATTTGAAGTCGGCTAAAAATATAAATTACTAAAACTTTATAACCTTATAATTACGGCCTCAAAGAGTATTTTGCCCGCGTTATTCAAGAGTAGCTAATAATGTCGTTCTGAGGAAGCACGACTATAAAACACTTGGGCCTTTATTTTGGGCGCTCCCTTTTAATAAATTACTCTAACGCATCCGGGTGTCGAAATGTCCTTTTTGTGAGACGTTATTTTTCTCATGAACATAAAGAGGGTCGTTTGCTGTTTACGGTAACTATCACAAAGCATGTGAAGGGTTTTTTGTGGCTGCGGTTATGACTTTATTATAAAATAGCCAACTTCTTATAACATTCAATGTAATGATTTAAATCTTTAGAAATGCCCTGTAATGGTTTTTAGTATAAGAACGTAATCATTATTGTTTCAACTAGTGGCGAAAATATAGTTTCCCATACAAATTAAGCTCCTGAGTACAGGTGACAGCTGACGTCAACTGGCCAACTGGGACTTAATATAGAATCAAGAAGCTTATATTTTGTCTTAATGAAGTGAATCTATCTTCGTGTATTTATATACACATAGATTCACGATTGCACAAGTTAGTGACAGGGAAATATGGTGACGTCGTATCTAACCATTTTAATCATCTTTGGTTCTGTGGCGGCCAATGCCGCCTCCTCATAAACCATATAGATGGCGCTTATACACCAGTGCTCATACAAGCGCGACAATTAGTATGGGAACCTAAATCGCGCAAACGAAGTTTCCAAAGGTGCTCGATATATAAAGAAGTTCCAACGACACTCAGTCGGTGCACCTCCCTCTCTCCTGAGGGGGCGGCTGCTTCCGATAGCCTTATAGCCAATATGGCAATAGGCAAAAAGGGGGTGTTTAGTCGGTAAGAGTCAGACACCTTAAGGGCCGGCCCTTATGTATCCATGAGGATATTCACCCACCCCCCCTCGTTGAATATCCTTTTCCTTCAGGTTCTTCTGACTCTTTTCGCAACACCTTGCCCGGCGGAAGTATTTGCCTTTGGAGTTCCTACAGTTCTATGATTTATATTCTTCTGACACACCAATAATGTTCTAAATCATGCATGGGCATTCGTGAAGTCGTACGCAGCCAGAGTGACGCTTCGGCGCGTAATGAGTGACACTTTGACGGGTGTCTACATAACCCCTTAGGAATGCACTGAGTTATACAAAAACGCACCACTCCGAGTAAATTTATCTTGTAGTGTCAAAGATGCTATCGAACTTCTTCGTACTACGACGTGAACCCACTTTTAGAACAAGCGTATTAGCTTAGTTGGAAGAGTTAACAGGATTACCTAATATTAATGTGTCAACAGCACAAATTTTAATTCGTCGTAAGAACATGAGATTTTATGTAATGCGATTTTCTAATAAATTTATGAAAAATATTACTTTTTAATCAGTTTCTTATTTACTTTCCCAATATCCTCGGTTGTACAGCACCGATTCTTAGAACTCTAATTGATTTGCTTTTATAATATAGATGTAAATATTTGCGTTGCGGTAATTACTTGTAACGTTTAGGTAATCTTGATGTAGAAGTAGGACTCTAGAATTATGGAGTATTTTCCCAAATAGCTTTTATTGAAACAAGAAATCAATAGCCGCCTTAATAAAATAAAGAAATAAGTTGACGGACTATTTCTATAAAGTGCTTATAAATGTTTACTTTAAGTCTTTTCACAAACAACAATACTTTTTGAAGTTTTACTTTTGCTAGTTACTTAGCACATTTTATTGAAGTTTTGACAAAAAATTCGTAACTAAGATTCTTGTTAGTGGCTTACGCACTGACCGAGGCGGCTTGCTTAGCACCTAGAGCCTACAGCCATCATGACGTCAGAGAAGATACGACTAACGAAGACGTCAAGCGCACAGTGGGGCTGGTTGCATTCGTTTTACAAACATATTCGGTAGATGACTCGCTACATTCTAGACGCTTAGCAAGTCACTAGTCAGTGCGGACGTAGCTTTAGGATTTAGATTTTTTTTTAAATTTTTGACTGGGAAGCTCTCGTAAAAATCTAAAATTTGACAAATGAAACCGAAGTGAGTTCTTTTCAGAATATAATTAAGAATCAAACTAACCTACCTAATAGTGACGTTTGATTCCAATTATGCGAGGTTCTCGACCGAAGACGATTATATAAATGCAGCAGCACATGGTCATGGCACATATGTGCTGCTGCAAGTAATTTATGTAATCGTCTTCGGTCGAGACCCGAAGTATAATTATTGAGTCATTTAATGCAATGTTCTAAAATTTCAAAAAATGACTTGTCTCAAAATATGTTTGAAATTTATACGAAATTAAATAGAAATCGAAAGAAGAAAAACAGTGTCGGGGGCGTAGTGCGTAAGGACGTTGTCTCCCACCCGGGAGGCACCGGTTCGAACCCCGCCACGTACCATTGCGTTTTCAAATTTTGTATTCATAATATGTACGTTTATTCGACGCTTTTACGGTGAAGGAAAACATCGTGAAGAAACCTGCACACACCTATGAGAAATTCCTAGGTTGTGTGTGAAGCGTACTTTGCCAGCGTGGTTGACTAAGGCCTAATCGCCCCTAAAGTGGGGTGGGCTCGAACCCCTCGGTGGGGACATTATATGAGTTGTTAATGATGAAGAAAAACATGCGGTCGTGATAGGTGCTGGGACGGGACTTGAACCCGCGACCTTATTCGCAATCCAGGCGAGTGCTCTTTGTAACTAAGCTGCATAAGACTGTGAGATCAAGACGATTTTTATTCAAATTTTTTTGCGTCTGATTGCGTTTCAAACTGTCAATCTTTGTTATGAATTTCAAGCATTTGAAATCATGCTAAATAAAATAAGAAAGAAAATTCTATGTATGTCGTCTTGTAAATTAAAAAGGTACAAAGTTTTTCGCCAATAATATAAAAAATTGTGTGTGTCAGCTCCGACGCACGACTGGAGTTTACTCCGAGACAGGTGAGATGGTGCACCTGCTGTCATCCGTGTTTTGACAGTTAGAAAGTTGCGCGACATAGGATGCGCACCAATTATGACTTTGACCTTCAAAAACGTAACGAGGTCATTCATCGATAGATTTTACTCCTCACATTTTTCTCATACCGGGCCCCTTATATATGCAAATCGATTCTAAAGGAGTAAACTCCAATAAACACAAAAATCGAGGCTGTGATTACCTTTCAACTTGCTACGAGGTAAGATTTTTTACAAGTCAATATTACTATAAAGTTAGGTGAGAACGGGTGGAATATATGAAAGCATACGCTATGTATATGTCGGGTAATAAATCGCGGGATGTGTCGGTAAAACACGGGCGCGTAATTTGTCAGCGTCTAGGAGAATACTTTTAAAAGTTTTTGCTTATAACGCCCGTTCGCCAGCTGCTGTGACGTTTTTCTTAATAACGCAAGAAAACCTTTTATTTTGAAGCTGTCTGAGCTTATTAATCTTTAGCACGACGTTTGTCACCGTTTATGAACTACAACCTAAAACAGTATATGTACATTTCGGGGTGTGTTCATTCAATTTCTATCTATATTGATGTTATTCATTTAATTAATCTATCTATCTTTATATATATAAAAATGAATTGCTGTTCGTTAGTCTCGCTAAAACTCGAGAACGGCTGAACGGATTTATCTTATCTTGGTCTTGAAATGTTTGTCGTAGTCCAGGGAAGGTTTAAAAGGTGAGGAAATATGGAAAAATTGCGAGGAAGATAGTAAAAACAACAATTTCATTTTCCCATATAAACTGTTCTGCCTACTTTCCTGTCAAACATTTGACGTTCCGCCATTTTAGCGAAGGAAGAGTTTTGATGTCGTTAGGATAGGTGCAAAGACGTTTAGTACTCCGTGAATAGGTGATACGAAGTACACCGGGTCATCTAGTATTGAATAAAGCTTTGTGGCTTTAACTAAGATCTTTACGGCGTGAATGTTTCGGTCATCATGTTGTGACCGTGGTCCCGAATATATCGATTCCTACTATTTATAAATAATTATTGTGAGTTTTGACCCAAAGTCGTTGTCCATGTGAATAAAGTAACGCAAAAATTTAAATTAAAATATAACTAAGTGACTTTCCTGCGCTAATTAAGGTCTACATTAATTGGCCCATTAATGTCCACATTAATTAAAGTAGATTTCCTTTAATTTTTATAGCAATAATAGTGGTAAGGAAAAATATTACGCGTGTCGACATGAAGTTTTTAGATAAGTATTTAAATATAGGTTTTTGGTTTTACAAAAAACTTCTTAATAGTAAAAACCAGTTTTATACTAGTACGTGTAATACAATTAATAATGTCAGTAATTTAAAATATAATAATTTGAATGCGGCTTTGATTATTAGTTCGTTCGGCGGGATAGTCAAAGGCCAATTTAGTAAAATAAGACTATTATTCTTTATCAGGAAAAATCTACAGTCTCGATAGTAGATTTTCTCAGGAACCTTTATGTCTCAAATGTGATATTTGAGCGATAATTCTAAATTAAAAGTAGTTATCAGAAGATGAAATAGCTTATTCACTAAATAGCCAATTTAGATTCACACGTAAGTTGCTCAATTACCTTTTATTAAATATGAAAACAAACCCTTAATTTACCAATACAGGTATTTACATGCAACTGCGTTGCTCCGCGGAACATACAAATTTCAGATCACATTACGGGATTTCTGAATCCAATATTATCTTCTTTCGGAAAACGTCGCATAAGAACAAATCTATGCTGTGTTGGAAACCTACTAAACATGTTTGGAGATTTGGTCGGATATTGTGGTGCCGACTATAACCCACAAAGATTTAAGCCGTCCCTAGTATTTAGGACTTCCAACCAAATTAATTATAGGAGCTACTAACAACATAGCTTTTATATTTCTAGACGATAGTGTTACGGGTTATTTGAGATATTAAACCGCCCCCATGGCCTAGAGATTTGTCAGACCATATTTTTCATCGCTTTTCCTTCATACCTTCTCACGGTACATTTACATCAAAATACAAAATCATAGCATAGGTACCTAGCTTTAGTGTTGGTATGCTAGTCTATTGGTCAGCACACATAGGTACATTTACATTATGTTCACACAGAATACCAGCGTTGCAGGTGTTGTGCATGGTGTAACATATGCTGATTGGCGGCCTTTTTGGATTCACTGTATCTTGATGTATGTGGAATTGTGCATTGTGTGTATTTTTGTAATGTTTGTGAAACTTAATGAAATATGATTTGATGTGACTTTATGTAACCAAATGTTATTAAAGGGGTTGAGCAGAGCTTTATCTGATCAGCCCTGTAGTGTTTGTATCTATAAAATAGATATGTACATTGTCTCACGTACACCAGTGGTGGGGTTAGCTGTCAATCTGACAGTTGAGTTGCGAACTGGGTCGAGATTGGACGTGCGCCTGCACTGTGACTGGGTGTAATGGTGAGCCAGTGAAATATCCATTGAGGTAAGATTGAGGCTCCTACATGTGGCGACGAGGAAAAAAAAAAAAGGTTAGTTAAAATATGTCATATATGTAGGTTAAATATATGTAAAAAATATTAAGGAAAGGAGAGAAAGTATGTGTTTTGTGTGTATAGTTAAAAGTGTGAAATAAAATAAATAAATACTGTTTTACCAAAATAGAAGTATAAGTAGGTAACCAAATAAAAGAAAAATATAATAAGTAATTCAACAAAGATAATAACAGCGCCGTAAAGATTTAGTTAGTTTTGCACAGAAAGTTTTACTTCAAATAATGCCATGTTACAAAAGATTATAAGGAAATTATATCCAGATAGATAACAATATTTAAATAATCTTTATTTCCTTAGGTCTTTCTTAGCGTTTAACTATTTTATGCATTACGTAGTATTATTATAAAATTTCCATTTTATTGGTTGTTGTTTTTATTTTAATAGTTTAAGTTTCGAACATTAATTTTCAACACACACACGAAACCATAAATAATAGACTATAGTGTCATAGACAGTATTCTCAATTTATAAAAGAGGTAATTGCGATATAATTGTATTAATTATTGAAATGTTATACGACCTCTTTTATTATCTATGCTTTAGAAAACCAAAAAACGAGTTAAATTAATGTAGTATTTATTGCTACTATTGATGTATACTTAATACAATTTTATTGGCTATACTTAAAAAAAAAATATTGAACTATGTACAAAAATGGAATATTTTTGATGAAAATATACCTTTTGCTTTAACTGAACTAGAAATTCGTATGTGAAATAATATTATAGATACCTACACAATACGAAAATTATAATTTAAGTAATGTTGTTGGTATTTTGACAGTTTATTAGACGAATGGACCATTAATTTTGTTTCATGTTATCTTCTTTGGAGTAACATTCATAGGTACCTAACCTACATATTAAATGGATTTGTAATTTAAGTAAGTAGGTCAAAAATAGGATTCTTAGTTAAAACATGATAGAATAGGAATAAAATGTGATCACATTTTTATGTTGTAGTTTGTTTTATCTAGCTATATACCTACTTACATAGGTTAAATATTTGCTATGTTTATTATCTACAGTATATGAATAATAGTTTAATTATACACACAATTGAAAGATATTATATTTATGTATTGAAAAACAATCGTGAAATTAAATCTCCTTATATTATAGATGCTGAATATATGATTATAGACAACGTAGTGGTGGAGTGGTCGTTGGCGCTGCTTACGCATCGGGCGGTCCGGGTTCGAGTCATGGTGCTGGCGGCCGTTTGTGTGATGAACGCAGACGTTTGTTCGAGTCATGGTTGTTAATGTGTGTTTGTTTATAGAATGTCAGGATTATTGTGTGCCACGGAATCTTGGTGATGCTTAGTTTGCGCTGGATGGTTGGTGTGAGCGTGGAGTAAAAAAAAATATGTATAGGAATAGGAGAATGTGTTAGTATCCAGTCTTCCATTAAATTGGAAGAATAAGTTGTTTGCCAGTCTTCCATTAAATTGGAAGAATAAGTTGTTTGCCAGTCTTCCATTAAATTGGAAGAATAAGTTGTTTGCCAGTCTTCCATTAAATTGGAAGAATAAGTTGTTTTCCAGTCTTCCATTAAATTGGAAGAATATGTTGTTTTCTAGTCTTCCATTAAATTGGAAGAATAAGTTGTTTTCTAGTCTTCCATTAAATTGGAAGAATAAGTTGTTTTCTAGTCTTCCATTAAATTGGAAGAATAAGTTGTTTTCTAGTCTTCCATTAAATTGGAAGAATAAGTTGTTTTCTAGTCTTCCATTAAATTGGAAGAATAAGTTGTTTTCTAGTCTTCCATTAAATTGGAAGAATAAGTTGTTTTCTAGTCTTCCATTAAATTGGAAGAATAAGTTGTTTTCTAGTCTTCCATTAAATTGGATGAATAAGTTACCTAGTCTTCCATTAAATTGGAAGAATAAGTTGTTTTCTAGTCTTCCATTAAATTGGAAGAATAAGTTGTTTTCCAGTCTTCCATTAAATTGGAAGAATAGGTTGTTTTCCAGTCTTCCATTAAATTGGAAGAATAAGTTGTTTTCCAGTCTTCCATTAAATTGGAAGAATAGGTTGTTTTCCAGTCTTCCATTAAATTGGAAGAATATGTTGTTTTTCAGTCTTCCAATAAATTGCAAGAATAAGTTGTTTTTCAGTCTTCCATTAAATTGGAAGAAGAATTTATTTCTCAGTCTTCCATTAAATTGGAAGAATACGTTGTTTTCCAGTCTTCCATTAAATTGGAAGAATACGTTGTTTTCCAGTCTTCCATTAAATTGGAAGAATAAGTCGGTCTGGTGTCTTCCATTAAATTGGAAGAGAGTAGTTCTGGTGTCTTCCATTAAATTGGAAGAGAGTAGTTCTGGTGTCTTCCATTAAATTGGAAGAGAGTCGTTTTGGTGTCTTTCATTAAATTGGAAGAGAGTCGTTCTGGTGTCTTCCATTAAATTGGAAGAGAGTCGTTCTGGTGTCTTCCATTAAATTGGAAGAAAGTCGTTCTGGTGTCTTCCATTAAATTGGAAGAATAAGTGGTTCTGGTGTCTTCTATTAAATTAGAAGAATAAGTCGTTCTGAATTTTCCATTAAATTGGAAGAGAGTCGTTCTGTTGTCTTCCATTAAATTGGAAAAATAAGTCGTTCCGGTGTCTTCCATTAAATTGGAAGAAGAATTTATTTCTCAGTCTTCCATTAAATTGGAAGAATACGTTGTTTTCCAGTCTTCCATTAAATTGGAAGATCAAGTCGTTGTCGTGTCTTCCATTTAATTGGAAGAGTAAGTCATTCTCGTGTCTTCCATTAAATTGGAAGAATGAGTCGTTCTCGTGTCTTCCATTTAATTGGAAGAATAAGTCGTTCTCGTGTCTTCCATTAAATTGGAAGAGTAAGTCGTTCTCGTGTCTTCCATTAAATTGGAAGAATATTTTCGTTTTCAGTCTTACATTCAACAAGGATAAGTATTTGGATTTGCAGTCTTTCATTAAATTGAAAGGATCATTATATTTGAAAATAGATCTTGGAAGTTAAAGTCATTGGACTTTTCAGGCTAAAAAAAAACAAGAGTAGAGACTAAAAAGACAAGAGTAGAGATACTGAATTACATGCAATACAGAACAAAACAGAACAAAAGTAAAGAATATTTAAGAAAAGAAGATACAGAAACAAACTTATGGCTATAGTACAGAATGTCTGAAGGAAAGAGAAAATGTAGGTAAACATTGCGGGGGTGATTACGTTACGGTTGTGAAAACTTAAAGCATTATCAAAGATATTGTAGTACTAGATCATAACAACTAAAATACAAAAAAGAACACATTCAAAAAAAAAAAACAATTACATAATGACTAGGAGAGAACCTTCAATTGACAATGTAAATTATGAAAATGTTCTTTAATATAAAGCTACAATACCACTCACTTCTAAATATATATGACTCAAAGGTGACTAACTAACTGACAGTGATCTATCAACGCACAGCCAAACCACTGGACGGATCGGGCTGAATTTGGCTTGTAGGTAGATGTTGTGACATAGGCATCCGCTAAGAAAGGATTTTTGGAGATTCCACCTATATACCACCGGTAGTATTTAATATGAATATGAACGGAACTGCAAAATGTGAAATAGGAGAAAGAACTATAGATATTTTGACAGATTCAGGATGCAAATTTAATGTTATATTTGATAATAGATACTTGGACATATATGAAGAAAAAGAAAGTTAAATGTGATAAACAAATTAAAATACCTAACTAGATATAATTACCTTAATATATTATATTTTGCTACCAAAATACCACTGACGTTAAAGGATCATTTTAAGGCAATAATTAAGATAAGTGGGAAAGAAGATTGTACTACTATATATGTTATATAAATAATCCAAATGCGTGGGAGTAATAACTACCCAAAATATACGCATGCAAAACTGTAACTTAATTTATATTGATAATTATTTATTGATTTGTATTGATGTTCTGAAATCATTATGAAATTGTAAGCTGTGAAGTTTCTTCCACCATTTCTTCTCCATCTCAGCATAATAATTATTATTTCATCCCGAAATAGTGGTAGGGCTTTTGACGATTTAAAAGTACCTACTTAGCGACGTCCATTTAAATAAAGAGCTTTTCATTTTTCATTATTATCATGCTTTAAGTTATCGCTCGAAAAAATGTCTTCCTATGTTTTACAAATTAATTGTAAATGTTAGAGACGAGAAACACATGTCATTTCATACGAAAGTACAATTTTTATCAAAACAATTTCAATTTCATAGTTATTCAATTTGACTGTTGGCAAAAAAGCGCGCGAAAATGCTCTACGCCAATGAGTGCTAAGCATCAATCGATACGTAACTATTGGTATATACGGTATAATTATTGATCTCAGGTTTGCCTAATCATTTGTCACTTTTGTTTCGCGATCTAAATAAATAACAGTAGGTACGGTAAGTACATACGAGTATACGACTACTTATGCCACTTTAAAATACAATTATGTTCGTGTATAACCTGACTGTATTTATCACATCATTGGAGAGTATATCTGAATTCAGATTTCCGAAAAACTATTGAAGGGTTGTAAAGTTTTCTCGGATTAGTAAATTATATTAATAAATGGATTCCTAATATGGCCACAAAGACAGAACGTTTAAAAGAAGTACCTACTTAGAAAGTAGTTATGAAAAATCTAATATAAATTATTACAGGACAGAGAAACAAGATTAGGCATTTAAAGATTTTAAAAAATCAGAGGAGTTTGAAGTCTGTTGACAAAGCAACATATATTTTTTTTTTAAATACAGTTCCATAATGGTCTTAAATCAATGGCGAAGTGGGACGGAAAATCGGGATATACTTAAACGACTCAGAATAAGCCAGAACAAGGAGAGAGATATGAAGGAATCATTTTATGAATATTTAATGATGAAAAAAGGGACAAACATTCCGTTGAAAAAAAAATAACATGAAAAGGATGATTCGGACATAAGATATAGGTTACAGAAAAAAATAAAAAACAATAAGCAGACCAAAAGAGGAGAGCTGGATGTCCTGAAATAAAAATAAGGAAACTTTATGTAAAGGCAGTTGAAAAGACAAGCAAACTGGCATCGACATTAAATCCGACGTCACATATTGTAGGAAAGAGTTGTAGGTGGTGATATCACAGTAACGAACAGACAAGACAAAGCAATATTTAAAAAAAAAAGTAAAATATAGCTAAGTCGTTAGAAAAAGATTTACCAGCTAAAGATTCCTAGTACCAAGGGACCTCAAAATTAATAATAAGAAAGGGATGTAGTGTTTGTATCTATAAAATAGATATGTACTTTGTCTCACGTACACCAGTGGTGGGGTTAGCTGTCAATCTGACAGTTGAGTTGCGAACTGGGTCGAGATTGGACGTGCGCCTGCACTGTGACTGGGTGTAATGGTGAGCCAGTGAAATATCCATTGAGGTAAGATTGAGGCTCCTACAAGCCCCTTTCGGGATTATGAATGTGATTAATGTATAAATTATCCTATAAAACCCACCAATAAAAAAGAGGTCAAAAGATTTCTGGGTAAATTTGTACCCCAATTTAACTCAATAGCTGGGTCCTTCAAATAAGACTTCTAGTTTCCGCCCTATTTTTACTATTGCTGACAGTTATCATTTAGGAACCCAGCAATAAAAAAATATTGGGAGTGGTCTCCCCTGGATTTTCTCGTATACCGGAAACGGCTCAAAAGTTGATAGAAACGTTATATTTTGATGTCATACATGCATGTTAAATTTGGTTGCAATAAGTTAAAGCATACTCGAGTTATCGTGCTAACGCACAGACACACACATAGACATAATTCCAAAAACGGTATTTTTGTACTCATGGAGGTCCAAAATGTGTAAATCCGTCAAAATCTCGAGGTCAAATTTTTTGACGATTACGAGACTTCCTCCATGCTACGTATACAAGAAAGTAAAAATATGTCAATAGATTCCTGGGTATAGGTTCTTGGTATCGTAAAGTTGTATCCCAATTTAACTTAATAGCTGCGGATCCTTCAAATAATTTTTTATCGACTTTCACTTTACCCTCTATTATTATTATTACTGACAGTGACAGATAGAAAATTACTCCTCCCGATAGTTCCCGAACTATTTAGGCACACGTACGTAATCCCGACCGTGCCTGTTTACCGTGTATAATGCAGGAGACGCTACGTGGGGCAATTTAAGGGGCATCAATCTTAATTATACGTAGGTGGGTGTAACTATACCTATACCTACATCTGTATGTGGTTTCGAATTAGTTTGCTCAATCATCGTACTCTATTAACGTAGATATAATTTGGTACACAATTCGGGTACAATTTTGATATTTTTACCCTACTACGGCGAAGCCAAAAAGAAGAGTTATGATTTTAGCAGTTTATGTACCTATGTGTTTGTTTTTGTACACGTATGTTTCTCTGTAGTGCCTAAAGTATTCACCAGGTCTTGATAAATAAGGTGTACGTCGATTCGGTATTATAGTCCGGGTAACAAAGGCTACATTTGAATCGACTTAAACAACAGAAGTCGTTTTTACCTTGTAAACCCAGATTTTAACCGATTTCATTACTTTCCTTTTTTCCGTAGTCGGATCACAGTTTTCAAATTCTTGCTTGTTATTCTAAATAAAGAAGGGTCTAGCAAATGACTCCAATCCACCTGATGGTAAGCCGATGTGGAGTCTAAATGCGAGGATAGCTAGAGCGAGAGATTTGTGCCGCGCTTGCCACCCTCGCCTTGCTGACTAGCAAGGTGCTTCTTCACGCCTCTTTTAAATAACTCAGGATTTTATGAAGGAGGCATTAAGTGCGCTGGCATAAAATTCCATTTGTTAATTGTGGTATACAGGGTGTAAAAGACATGAACAGTCAAACGAGAACCATGTATTCTGCTCACCATCATAATTTTTTTTTCCTTTAGACTATACCTGGGAAATTGATAGTTACGATTTTATTGAAGGTCAAAGTCATAATTTTTTTTTTTTTTTTATGAAAACGTATTCTATACGTTATTTCTTAATAATTGTCCAAAGAAACATTATCATTTTTTTTAGTATTTCATAACAAAAAATGGCTTCAAAACGTTAGCGTTCAATGTAGCTCACTCGATGCGCACGGGCACTAACGAACGGGGCCGCCGTCTGGCAAAATTATCGCGGCTTTGCGAGTTGCGTGCGAGTTGAGCCCTTTACATTGCGCGGTACAATTTACAAATTTTTTTAACACCAAAAAATAAAAATCATTTCCCAGCAATAATTTTTTTGAAATATGTCTTATTTTGATGTATAGAATACATGGTTCTCGTTTGACTGTTCATGTCTTTTACACCCAGTATATGTTACGGCTAAAACTCGAAGTGCGGCTACACCTTGTTTTAGCTGGTAAGAACTTGGCGTAGCCACTTAGTCTTGGTTAAATCTGGTATAAGCCTATAGTTTTTGGGTAAAACTAGGTCCGACCGGTATCATTCCGGCTAGAACTAGTTCCAAGCAAACCTTAGTGGCTGATACTAGGTCTAGCCGTTATCATGCCGGCTACAACTAGATCCAACCATATAATAATTTGACATTTTATATATTATATAAAATGTCAAATTTCTTTTTTACCTTGGAATAATAGCCATTATTTGTCGGTGACAATGTGAGCCAGCACGTGCGCTTCTAAGAAGGACGGGAAGGTGGGATTAGGAAATATAAACTTGTATTTTGTAAAGTTATTTCACGGGGAGAGTTATTAAAGTGCCAGGTGATTTGCATTTCATCAACATAAAACGCTTGAATGGGATTTTATAATTTATCGAAGGTAGGTGATCCCTTTGAAAGCTGTTTGAATAATAAATAGGGCACGGAGTGGTGTAATTAATATTTTGTAAGTTTTGCTGCCCTTTCTTTGGTTCCGTTTGTCAATATTAATGAGGTAATTCATTTGTTTACTCTATTTAAGGGCGTGCACTCGATTTAAGTCAAAATTGACGCATTTTGTGGATTTTCAGACCCGATTTTGAAGCGATGTGAACAGACTTTGCAAAGAAATTGTATATTATAGGAAGATTAGTTCTAGATTGAAACCATTATAGACATATATTTTTATTCGCACTTATAGTTTGTTAAAGCGAGGGGAATCTTATGGCGCAGTTTTACGAAAATGCAGTTTGGAGCTGTCTCTCAGATGAAATACATGCATTTTAATGGCAAACAATACTTTTCCATAATTGTTTTTCTAACAGAAAATATGCTATTCTAAACCACTATAGAGCCCAAATAAGTAAAAAATTGAGATAACATATTAAAAGAGGGATACAATAATATTTGTAAATTGTAAATTTTAATGATGATTTTTACAATGTATTTGAAAATTAATTCATTTAATGTACTTATTATATTAAAATACCTACATACAATGCTAGGCATAATAATGATATTGTAACATTGTTAAATGCACTCAGATATTTTTAATAATTTAATGAAAAAATATCTAAATCCGAGCTCGCGGCCATTTTTAGATCGTACACCCCGGGTCTTCCCAGCTAGTGGACTTATCGCTCTGCGAGCAATGTACATAAACATGTGTATCTAACAACTATACAGCGAAAAAAATATTATTTTTATTTGAATAACCTAGCATTGGCTTGGCATGTTTTGATAGAAACTCAAATCAAACCTACCTAATTTATAGTCTACTCGTTTGGAAAACATCGTGTGATAAGCCCTCAGTGGTACTTGGAACTATTGATAAACATAATTTTAATTTCAAGTTCGATTAAACTGTAGACGTAAGTTTATTTGGGGACTACCCAACTAATTCCACCTAACTAATTGCTCAGTAAACCTCGAAAATACTTGAAATTAATTTCTCCATGAAGCTATCGAGGTACTAAGTTCACGTGATATGCCAACAGGAGATTTTTATTTTCTTTTCGTTAAATTTAATTACGAATGTTGATCATCAAAATTTTCCGGTATCTAAGACAAAAAAAATACTAACTTGATATAATGATATTAGTAAAAAAATAAACAAAATAAAATGTCCTAAATAATATCTTAATTTATCAAGTCATACCTGTTTACTACGAAATACCTCAACTACATCTATACTAATAATAAAGCTGAAGAGTTTGTTTGTTTGTTTGTTTGTTTGTTTGTTTGTTTGTTTGTTTGTTTGTTTGTTTGTTTGGTTGAACCCTAAGATCTCAGCAACTACTGACTCAAATTGAAAAATTCTTTTTCCGATGGATAGTCCATTTATCTAGGAAGGCTATAGGCTATATAACATCACGGTACGTCCAATAGGAGCTGAGTATTAATGAAGAATGTTGCAAAAACGGGAGAAAAATATTTCATTTCAAAGCTTTCCCTGCGTGCGCTGCGTAAACGGTTAAAGTTACGGAAAAATTATGTATGACAGAATTATTCTCCATTAAATTTTCTAATAAAAAGTCCGCGATAGCATATGTTTATCTTTTATAGTTGGCTCACTATAACCTTTCTTTTTGGTAATCAAATTTTTTTTTAATCAAAAGTTTATCTGCGATGGTGTTTTTGTATGCATGATATTAATCCTTATCAAAATAAGTACATTATTTATCACAAGCATTTAATTTTGAACAAAATTGTTAATGACCTCATTTGATTTCAATGAATATCTTAAGAGATATCATAGTTTGAAATAAACGGAAAATAATAAATTTTGATTTTCAGAGTTTTTGTTGCGTGCGCTGGGTAAACGGTAAAAGTTACACAAAAATCATGTATCACGGAATTATTTTCCTTTAAAAGTTCTAAAAAAAAATTCCAGACAGCATTTATCTATCTCTCAAGGTTGACTCGCTATAACCTATTTTAGTTAATAAAATTTGTTCTAAAATAATGCATTAGATGCGAAGGTATTTTTGTAAAAATCATATTATTCCTTATCAAAATTTATACTTTATTCATCACAAGTATTGAATTTTGTACAAAATTGTTCTTTACATCATTAGATTTCAATGAATATCTTCAGAGATATTACAGTTTTAACATAACTCCGCAGCTAAATAATGATCAAGTACTACGCACGCATCTATAGGTACTGAGTTGTTTTTTTTTTGTTTAGTTGAACGCGCTTATCTTAGGAACTACTGATCCCGTCAGATTCGGACGCATTAGAGACTAATAGGTTTAGAGACTCCTCCGAGGGAGATGCTCACCGGTCAGGAATCCTCTTTGGAGTGATTCGACCTTAAAGCTTGAGGACCCATCGAGGTCCTCTCCTTTATCCGTCATCAGAGATAGCCTGCAAAAAAAATAACCACCTAGAAGGAGTCGAACGCGCGAACGAAGGGTTCCGTGCCATAGATTTTATCAAAAATCTCCAAAAATTATTTGAAATTTAAATTAAATATTTTGTTAATATTTCTACCTGTTATTATCGTTAATAAGACCGAGAAATAAAACACGTTTGTTGTTGTATTTTAAAAGTGAATAATATAACTAAATATTCTGTGAATACTTCAAGCGTCTATCTGTTGCCGTTATCAAAATCGACCAAAAAAGTCACGCTTATTTTATGGGAGCCCCTTCAATATTTATTTTATTCTATTTATGAGTCTTAGTAATAGGATCCCGTTTACCCTTTGGGTACAGAATCCTACAAAGGGGACCTACTGATCTGAAAAATTCTATGATTGTCTATTTATCGAGGAACACTATAGGCCAGAGCTTCCCAAACTTATTTTCATAGTGACGCCCTTAGGAATTTTCTAATTTTTACGAGCCCTCCCCCCGTTATAGTAACAGCCAAGTTAAGTACATACCCACAAAAACAAAAACATAGCTTTTTTTGAATTATTTAGGCGTTAACGAATGCGCAAATATTTTAAAATTAGAAAGACTGAAAAAAAAATTACCATAAAAACATAAAGTAGCACAGACAAATTTCGACGGCGAAAGCAATGTCCCGGTAGCGTAAAGATGCTTATTCGATTTTTTCGCCCGCGCTGGACGGTCGATTTTTTTCAGTGTATTTTCTTATTTTAAAAACAGAGCATCTCAAAACCGGGTTCAAGTTTAGAAATCGCGACTTACATTTTTCTTTGTCTACATTTATTTTCGTTCGACTAGCTCGCTAAGCTAGCTAGACAGCCATTCTATGTGGATCGTCTCACGACGCCCGCCCCCGGGATAGAACCGCGACACCCCAGGGCGTCGCGACGCACAGTTTAGGAAATCGTGATATAGGCTTATATACCTCCATAACATCACTCTACGACTAATAGGAGTTAAGCAAAATGTTGCAAAAACGGGAAATCCACGCGGACGAAGTCGCGCGGGCACAGCTAGTTGTAAATAAATTTAAGAGAATATTACCTCAACTACGTTTTTACAAAGCATATTGAAAGTTTTATAAAATCAAGGTGGTACAGCTGCATACATATAGGCAGTAAATAGGCTAGTGCTGGCAGGTTAATCAGATTACTGCCTACTAAAGTGTCAATCCGAACATACTTTTGTAAGCACATTGGCACGATCGATAGGTGTAGTCTTTTGGCATGATTATTAAAAATCAAATCGCCGATCTATGTCGTCGGGCGGCTTTAGTATGTAAACGCTTTTATGTCGATCTTAAGCTGTACCCACTTAAGATTTAGAAGTTTTCGTTAAGAAGGAAGAACAATCTATGTATTAACCTACTTTAAGTGCCAGATTCCACGCAATCGTTGGTAGGTATTTCCAGCAAAAGTTGCTAGAAATAATTTTATAATCAACAAGAAGCTATCGGATTCAGATCCAGAACACTTCTTGAAACTACGAACTTTTCTCAGAGCGCACTCGGATAGTTTATAAGAAAAAAGTGAGCAAGCTTTTCTTGTGGAATCCACAAGCGCACTCAAATGCTACTTATTTAATATGCTAGTGTGATTTCCACTTGCTTCATTTTGAAACAATTCGTTGCATTGATACAGATTGATACTGAGAATATCTAGAAATTTGAGTGGAGATTTTTTTCTTTGTTTTAAAATATGTCTTTATAAATTAAGTTTTAAAATTTTATTTAGACCTTTCACCAACCTCAACCAAGCGGACTTCGTGAAATAAAAAACTGTATTATTCGATAACACTTAAAATTACTCTAATAATATTGATCAGACATTACTTCGTGCCCTTTACCTACCTCTAAACAGATTACGAAGTTAAATAATGATAGCAAATTTTGAACGACGCCTGACGATAGAAATATTTACAATTTAGGGCAGTGGTGAACTGAAACTTGTAATTGCCCCGTCGATTATTTGCCAAAGAAAAGTTTATTCGAACCTTTGACGAGTACAAATAGCGTAACTTAATACGGGGCGTGTTCGAAATTACTGGAAGAGCTTAAATTATTAAGTTTTCATATTCCGCGGAGTGTAAGTGATTCGATTACTTATGGCTTTCGAGATGAAAGTTGTGAAGACGCAATTAGGATTAATAGATATAATTAAACTTTTTGGATAATCGTAGCCTAGGAAAGCAGCGAGGAATCTTTTGCTTAATATATTTGATAAAAAGGTCCAAAATGACCTAAAGTACAAGGCTACCAAAAATGCATTATTTTGTTCCAACTTAGGGCCGATGCACACGGGCATAGCATCGCCGTAGCACTGCAGTGTTGTCCGAGCGTCGCGTCGGCCTCGGGTTCAGAATACAGTAAAAAATGGACCGGGAAACGACCGGGTGGTGCCGCGCAATGCATACCCCATCTGCAATGCATCCGTTGTGCGTGCGATGCGTTATAGTAGCGCTCATGTACATCAGCTATATAAATTTTAATTAGTCTAATTCACTGTAGCGGAGACGCAGCGACGCCGCACCGCCGCACGCACCGTGTGCATTGGCTCTTAGTTCTTCACTTTTTTACTGTCGTGGATGTTTTTATAAACTTAAATTAATCTATTAAATACTTAGTTATCAATTATTTTTTTAATAAATAGTTTAAATTTTTTAAAAACAATCATGACTTGCGAACAGTCGTTTGTGTTCACAACAAAAGTATTGGTACAGACGAGCAGATCTGGTAACCACAAACGGTAAATTTTGAATGGACTTTAAACTATGATCGTGGAATTACGTAGAAGAAATTTGTCAGTTCTGGGCCTGATCTGCTGTCGCCTAGCAGAATACGTGGTTTCTTATCGTGCAAGCAACATTACTGTCCAGTCCTCCTTAACGGTCTTTATTAAATAAAAAAATATAAGCACCTAATGTTACATCTAGGCTAGACTAAATCGGTCTTTAAACATAAACACGCGGCAACGGCAAACAACACCACATCTAGCTACCAATATCCTTGTAATAAACAATTTCGATAGTTGTGGTATTTAGTTTGAGACGTTTAATTAAACTGATACGAAAGCCGTGACCGCACGAGTTAGGCTTGTTGTAATATGTTGCCACATTCTTTATCTACTACCTATGTATATGATGAAACGTAACTGCGTAATTAAAGTTTCAACTGTGGTAAAAGTTGTTAGTACTATAATCTGACGAATGCTGGCGGCCGCAAGATCGTCTTCGCAGCGTTTGTCACGTAACGGTAGGCTACGGAACACGAGACAAACCTAACTGAAATAAAAGAGCAGGAGGGTAGTACCAGAATTTATTATATTAATAGGACACGTCCGGTTAGATACAAAACAATGAGACACTTAGCGGGGCCAAGCAGCAGGATTACGCGAGACGACGCAGGGCTCCGGAGGGTTGGACACCCGGAGAGATATGCAGGTACGGTGCGCACGCAGAAGGGACGCAGGCAGGTTGCGCACGTAGAAAATGCGCAGGCTAGATGCGCATACCGAGATTTGTTGTGAAGAAACCGTCTAGCCTGCAATGCGAACCTCCCTAGAGGATGTTTAGTCTTTTAGAAATTTCACAGTTCCGGTTAGCTTGATCTGCTGTCATCTGTGAATACATCAAATCAATCGTCTTTGGATCTGATACACCAAGATGCGTGTATTATGTGCGTGAATATAGAAAAATATATTTTGAAAGTTAGAAATTAATTTCGGTTAAACTCTCACACCCAGTTTTTCATTTTATCAAATGCGGTCTGCTTAGAAACGTGTTAATTAATTTCATGTTCACAATTTAAATACAATAAAATGTCAAATTTCGAGGCAACGTGAGTTCCCAATTCATTTATATTTGACCTCATAAAACACCCACGCGGATTGAAATTAATTAAGCCGGCTGTCAATTACAAATTTTAATCTTCATCTTGTATGCCGTGGGGATATTTATTTTTGCGGGTGAAGGATTAATGATATGTTTATCATGCAGGTACTTGGCGAAGGTTTATTACGGGTTTTTTTCAATTATCATGACGCTAATTCATACCTGATGGAGAAACTTAACGTTCAGTAAATCAATAAACAAAAGCCGAATAACCAAAACTGTAAAACATCCTTTATACGCACGCTCTTTTGCGTACGATTTGCTTTTTCACGCACGCATGGCTGACGTTTAAAGGCCGCTAATGTGCATGTATAAACTATCTATAAACACAGTCAAGCCACAGACTCGGAAGCAGCGAGGAGAGAGGCGCTGGCGACGGTGACGGCGACAGCGGAGGCGCGAGAGTTGCGCCGGCCTCGAAGCGAGCAGATCGCGCTGCGCTAGAGTGGCGTAGTGTTATGTTATGATGAGAAATTAGTGTCTTTGTCCTAAAAAATATAATAGTAATAAGTTGCAATGACGTCGTCGGCGGGCATTTTGAATCGTCGGTCGATAAATATCAATAAATAAAGAGCACAACACGTTCACAATGTACGTTAATACAGACGTGCGGACACCGTTTGACTTAAGCGCATCGCTCGTGCGTCGCTCCCCGCACCGCGCTCGCGCCACCGTCGCCGTAACCCCGCTAGTCGCTGACTTCGAGTCTGTGGCCTTAGGGTTGCTTACCCCGTGTTCATGAGATAAAATACTGTACCGTAATGTAAGATAGCACTAAATATTTATACAAGTCTAGGGGCAGACAATACGTAAAATATTGAAAATTTTTGTAATATAATATATTTGCGTCTCTGTTCTGTCGCATACCTTAGAGAGTTCACAAGAAAAAGTGACATTGTTCGTACAACATTTTGCACTTTTTCACAAAATGAAAATGAGTTCTGTTCAAGTTTTGCTTTTAGAAATGCGGTTACTTCAAGCGCTGTTCAGTTATTTTTTTAAAGGTAAATTGCATTTGTTCTTAGCGGTTTAAAGGTCGATGGCGCTGCGGTCGCGTGTTCTAAGTAGCTATCTCAAAAGTTATTGGGGCTTTAGGATAAGTGACCGGAGGTTATTGAACTCTATTTTCCTCCATTTTTCTGAAGAGATGCCTTCATATGAAATGTTCTAGCAAATAACTCCATTCTACCTGATGGTAAGCAGAAGTGAAGTCCAAATGCGAAGATACCTAGTACGAGAGATGATGAAAGTACCGCACTAGCCACGCTGGAAGGTGCTTCTTCACGCCTCTTTTGAATGACCCAGGATTGTAAGGAGGGAAAACGTGTGCTGGCACGAATTCCTTCCTTCAGACCGAAATGAAATAAAAATGAAATGAAAAAGCTTTGCTAAGTACTTTTAAATCTGCTTCTGAAGCGCTATCACCATTTTGGGATGAAATAATTATTATCCTGAGAAGGAAATGAAATTCACTGCCAGTACACGTGCCTTCTTTCTTCCACCTTTACCTTCTTCCAGACCGAAGTTAAATAACACAACCCGTTAGTAGAATTGTTTCTATCGGTGAGTAATGGTTTGCAGAGCTCAACAGGGTATGGGATATAGGATTCTATCCAGGGCTCGCCTGTTATCTGTAGTCACTAGTTTAAAATATTCCTGCATCCCTTTTGCTACACCTTAATCCTATTAAATGAATCACAAATTCATTTCAAAAGTTTAATTAAAAAATAAGTTAAAGTAAAAAATACGTATTCTTTTCCGACCAAAGCGATAAGTAGTCGCGAGCAGTGTTCGGCGCAGCCTTTACTAGAGTATTCGTTAGTTCTATTAAATTGTCACTGTGTGCGTGCGGCCACGCCTCTGCGACGCGTTGCTACCTAGTGCGCACACATACAAACCGCCCTAGGTGCGTTTCTATGAACACAACTACTTATCTATTAAGGCATTCTATGATAAAACTATACCAAATTCTATAGCAGAATGGTGACATCATTTGCATGGACTCTAAATAGTAACCAGGGTTGGTAGAATAATGATTATGAAACTGGAAATCAGCACTCACGATTCAATCACAAATTTAGCCAGAAAAGCTCGTGACATCGTTGTATTCGCCTATAGTATTTTCCCTATTTGAGATAAAATTATGCTGATCACCGGGTCCCGACCAGGTGGCTCCTATTGTTTCTATAAATTATTGATAGGCAACATCATGAAAATTCTCGTAGGCTGATAACAATTTCCCCCAGGAAAGTCTCATTCAATCTCTCCGTGATACAAGTCGCAGGTAGAGTTATTGAAACAATGATTACTTGTACTTTTTAGTAATCATTGTTTCAATAACTCTACCTGCGACTTGTATCACGGAGAGATTGAATGACCAGATAATTTTGTTTGTGTATAGGTAATATTGTGTAAATAACTAATACATTATTTGATTTTTTTGTAAACTACATATTGTATGCTAACCGGAGGATCATAAATGTATGCTTAGCGCCTAAATTAAAAGGAATGTAATTATCTGACATTAACACAAAATGGTGGTGGATATCAAAAGTTAAACTACTTTGTTCATTAATGTGATTAATTGTATTATATAGAAAAACTTTTTACAAGATCAATGATTATAAATAATGATCCAAATGCGTGGGAGTAATAGCTAGCAAAATCTACGCGTTTAAAAGTGTAATTTATAAATATTGATATATCTATTGACCTGTAATCATTACAAAATTGTAAACTGTTGAGTTTTTTTTTAGCCATTTCTTCTTCATATCAACATAATAATGATTATTTATTTAAAATAATTCTATCCCGGTGGGGCTTTTGATTTAAAAGTACTTAGAAAAGTCCATTTAAATAAATAACTTTTGATTTTATTTATTAAAAACATATAAAACCTTCCTAATATTAAAATCTGCTGCAAATATGCGGAAAACTGCCGTGAACCATAAAAAATTAACTATCGCTGACTACTTGGAAGTTTGAGGAAACTGGGTTGATATATATCTCCAGGATCCTTTCGGGATAGTTCGCCGAAGTTTACCAATAAACTGGTCATGACTTGTCGCCTGACAACTGCTGATGTCCGCAAAAGTGACAAACTCTGACTTGGGCGATTTGTCATGAAATAATTTATAGCTAATTTGTTATGCGTCGGAAATACATGGAGTGATTTGCGTTGTAAAATTAAGATTATTTTTGCTATGTAAATACCGTCATACCCTAAAGTAGCAGATGACAGAGTACATTGCGAGGAAGACTGACGGACGTTTTAAAGTTCTTCGAGTGGCAGTTGCATATATGCATCCCTCCTACAATGTTGACCGACGATCTGGTAAAGGTCGTTGGACGCGAACATCACAGGACCAGTCGTTGTGATGGTTGTGGCGTCCTTTGGTTGATATGATGATTATGAATAAAGAAGTATATAAATAGAAGATATTTCTGAGAGGTGAAGTAGAATTGATGTATCGAAAACCACGCAGAGTAATTATAGACAAACTTGTAAACACTAACACGAGGCTAACCTGTACCAGGTTAACCACTAAGAAAACCAAGAATTTTTAATGAAATAAAAATTGAAGCAGAAATATTTGTATCGGGATTACCTATATCCAAAGACTAGGAAGTCCGTGCCTTTATCTTATATAAGCTTATTTCAACATTTAAATTTATTAAAAAGAAGCCAACGGCCCCAACTTCGCACGGATGTTACTAAGAGTCGATTTAGTTACTTTACCTTAACAAATTCTACATTTTAACCTTTCTCTTGAAGCACTTTATCTATTGCTGAAAACCGCGTTGCGTAGTTTAAGCGCACATACAAAAAGATTGAATAAATTTTATACTATGTAGGCATTGATTAAATTTTGATACATTTTTCATAAATGTAATAGAAAAGTATTAAAACTTAAACCTCCACACCAGCTCCGTAGACAAAGCTCTATACTGAAAACTCAGCTCCATTGTAAAATCAGAGCCGTATCTCTTATTCAGAGCCGCACCCTGAGAAAGCCCAATAAAACAATCCGATGACAAATGAATCCGAATGGCGTAATCAAATTAAGCTGGCAAATTTTACTGTCTGCGGCCTGAAATATACACGTAACTGAAAACTAAGTTCAGGCGTAATTCGTCGAAGTACATAGCACCAGGGGCAAATTTATTGTAACAGCCACAAGATTGCCTCTGTAACTCCGCGTCTAAACAGTTCCAATCTGAGATATGGCTTTGGGAATCTGTTTAATTTATTATACGGACGTTTGTTGCTAATTAAGTTTTAAGGAACTATAAATTTGGAAGGTGGGATCACAAATAATAAGTTCGGTCGAAATGTCGAAAGCGGTGATGGTCAGAATTGAAGGAAAATTTTAATTAAAGATAATTGACCAAATTTTAAAAAGAACGTCGATTTTACATTGTTCATTATTTTATAAGAAGGTACCTAGTGTTGATGTGATGTTTGATTTTATGTACAAAATTAGTACACTTACCATGTAAGGAATTCAAAATCTTCCAACTGTGAGTTTCTGATGGGTATTACTGGATAGTACTTATAGAAGATAGATATAGAAGATATCCAAAAGTTTCCCAGCGATACGGGCAGATGTAAATAACCATACAATGTATACAGGCCTATTTCACACGTAATTCCGGCTCAACGATTTTAGACAGCAGCCAGATTATTGGACTATAATAAATTGTAAATGTAAACAGCAACTTTTTTAGATTTTAGAGCTTAAAAGGTAAAAGTTATTAGAACGATATACTAATAGAAAACACTTTCTTTGTATTCAACTGTATTACTAATACAGCACCAATTATTACTTTGTGTACACACTGTTCAATTAATATTAAACATTAATTTATATTTACATATAAGAACTTTTTACATTTGTATATTTTAGACGGCCACACTAAATTTCTATGTAATATTTCTTATATGGCAACTCTCTCTCTCAATTATACCTCGCTGCATACATGTTGTACATATTTTAATTAATTACAAATAAAATAGTATTTGTACATTTTATACTTGCATTTTTACTCCTACACGAAAGTTTTTGGTCCTTCGCTGCGAAACATAAATTCAGTGTTCCTGACAATTTCGACGACTACAATTTGTATTTCGCGGGGCGCGAAGTCTATATATTTTCGCTCGAAGAAATTTTGAAAAAGGACACGAGAATTGGTCTCTATAAGACCCAGAACCAGTCATCATAGTACAAGGTACTGATTTTCCTATTTATTGACGGAAATATCGCAACATAATTAAGAAATTTTATTTGCTATACAAAGAAGTTTCAAGTTTTGGCGGCAAATTTTTTCACCGCAATACGGCCATCTATCAGCATTGGTCGATTTGGATGACGGTTGGCACTCCTGAACGCTACTATAGGATCCAATTGGTCTAGCGGTGGCGCCGTTGTCGCGGGTTGAGGTACAAGGTTGGCACTACCTCAAATCTGTCAAGCTGTCAAACAAGTTGCTCTGAAACTACAGTCGGAATATAAACAAACAAGAAAGTTATTCGATAACTATAATCTACAGTGATAAAAAGTGCTACAAATCCATATTTTCTCTTATTTGTGCTGCAAATTACCATTTTAATCAGTGTTCTACTATAGTGTAACGTTATCCGATTAACCAATTAGAATAACAATGTCTCACGAAGAGCTCCGAAAGTTGAAAGTGCATCGTGGACTGTTAAAAGGTACGATTACCAGACTGTTTAACTTTGTTTCGGATGAGAGTAATCTGTCGTCGTCTTCGGTAGAGGTCTTATTAACTCGTAAAAATAAATTAGTCGCAACAATGCGAGAATACGAGCAGGTTCATTTGGACATTATGGCTTTAGATTCGGAAGATAGCGAAGAAGTTGAGGTTGTTGAAGATAAATATTATTTTGTTTTACCGAAATTAGACGCTACTATAAAATCTTTAACTGAATCACAGCCAAAGTGTTCAAGTGCATCTACCTCTAAGTTACCGGACATAGACATTCCTGTGTTTTCAGGAAAAGACTTCACAAAATATGTACCATTCATGGATCTTTTTACTGCCATAGTACACAACAATAGCACTTTGTCCGATGTTCAAAAATTGTTTTACTTAAGAAAATATTTGAGTGATGAGGCGCTTGCTGTCATAATCAACTTGCCACTTGTAAACAATTCTTACAATGAAGCGGTTGAGTTGTTGAAAAGGAGATATGACAACAAGACTCGCCTCATCAATAACCATATTAATATTATATTAGATTTGCCTACTATGCAGCGAGGTACTGCAGCCTCAATTAGGTCATTTATATCTGAAGTGCAGCAACAAATATATGCATTGAAAAACTTGCAACAACCCATTGAGAGCTGGGATATGTTGTTGATTTGTATATTAATGCGAAAATTGGATCAATATACCAATAGAGCTTTCCAATATGAAAGAAATAAGGAAACTTTACCAACTATAGTGGAATTTATTGGTTTCCTCGAGAGGCGTGCTTTAGCACTAGAAGAAAGTGGAGAAAAATCAACCTTTGAGGTTGGTTTCAAAAAAATCTCTAAAGTTACCAATATAGCTACCAAAGTGGAATCTCAAAAAGATTGTTTTTATTGTGCTGGCACAGGTCATGCGTTATATAATTGCCCTAAATTTAAATTGTCCCCAGAAGATGATCGCATTAAGTTCATAGAGGATCGTAAATTTTGCACGACCTGTTTAAATGATCACAAGGGGCGTTGCAGGTTTTACTTCAAATGTAAAATCTGCAAGAAGGGGCACAATACCTTGCTGCATAGTAGCACCAGTAATATAAGCTCTAATCAAGCCATATCTTTATTTACAAATAGTTCCTCTACACAAGTTTTATTACCTACCATAATGGTAAAGTGTCATGATTCAAGAGGACATAACCTATTTGTAAGAGCTTTACTAGACAGTGGTAGCCAAGCCTCTTTCGTTACAAGTACCTTTGTAAATAAATTATCTTTGAAGCCCATTTATCAAAATTCCAATATTATTGGAATAGGCAGCCATACCTGCCCCATTGACAAATATGTCAATCTAACTATTTATTCTCCAGTGCAAAATGTGCAATTTAGTGTAAAGTGCAATGTAGTAGAAAATATAACGTCTAACATACCACAACAATATTTTGATATCTCAAACTATATAATTCCTGATCATATTAGGTTAGCTGATGAAAAGTTTAACATACCTGGTGAGATTTCAGTATTATTAGGAGCTGATATTTATTTTAATATTTTATTGGATGGATACATTAAATTGCCCAATGGCTTAGTGTTACAAAACACTGCTTTCGGATATGTTGTTGGGGGTGTGACTAGTACTTTATGTAAAACATATAAATATATATCAAATATGGCAATCAGTGATTCACAAAAGCTTGAAAATGTGATGGAACAATTTTGGCTGTCTGAAGGGGTTCATGACCATACGAAGTTACTGTCTTTTGAGCAGCAAAGAGCCGAAGATATTTATAATAATTCTGTAAATATTATTGATAACAGATTTAATGTAGATTTGCCACTTTCTAAACAATTAGATCAATTGGATCTTGGTGATTCCTTCTCTATTGCACTTCAAAGATTTCTTGCATTGGAGAACAAATTTAAAAATAATTCCCTATATTTGGAATTATATAAAAAATTCATTAATAAATATATCGCTTTAGGCCATGCCAAGGTAGTTGATATAGGTGTCTATGATATTTACAATGGCCCAGTATATTTTGTGGCACATCATGCTGTATTTAATGAGAACAGTAAAACCACTAAAATTCGTGTGGTATTTAATGGCAGCATGAAGTCTAAAAATAAAATTTCACTTAATGAACTTTTGTTAAATGGACCTATAGTTCAATCTGAGCTTTTTGATATTTTAGTCCTTTTTAGAACTTATATTTACGCTTTAATTTGTGACATAACTAAAATGTTTAGAGCAATATATGTTAATGATCATCACCGGCCATTGCAAAATATACTCTGGCGTGACGATCCTTCCAAACCCATTCTCTGTTTACAATTACAAACAGATAGCTATGGTTTAAAGTCATCATCCTATTTAGCCACACGGTGTTTGATAAAATTAGCAGATACTTATAAGGATAAGTATCCTCTTGCATCACAGGCAATGTATAGTAATACCTATGTTGACGATATTTTGTCTGGAGCAGATGATGTTAATGTACTTTTTCAACTTAAGCAGGAATTAGTTCATCTCTTGGGAGAAGGTAGTTTTACACTTCATAAGTGGTGCTCTAATGTACCTAAAATATTAAATGACATACCCTCTGAACAGCAATATTTTGAAGAGATAGACATTAGTAAAAATAATATTGTAAAAACCTTAGGATTAAAATACAGTATTCTATCTGATCAATTTACATTTACATGTCCAGTCATTGATAAAAAGGATTTGTCAAATAAAAAGATTGATAGCTTTAAGTTTTGGACATTGATATCAAAATTAAAACAAGACTTCTGGAAGGCTTGGTCAAATGACTATCTCACTCAACTTCAGAGCAGACCTAAGTGGCTTGGTGATCAACCTAATTTAAATGTGGGGGATCTTGTTGGGATCTTGTCAAGACTGATAATACGAGTCCTTTTGAATGGCCTATGGCTCGTATTACAAAAACATTTCCTGACCCGGATGGCAGGGTAAGAGTCGCTGAATATATGGTAGGTAATAAAACTATTGTGGGTCCTATAGAAAATTGTGTCCTTTACCTGTTAGTAATTAAGCTGTTTATTATAAGTATAACTCTACCATTTTATTGTTGTGTTGTTAATTTATTTTTTAATTTAATAAATTTTTGTCAATTTCTATTACTATAATTAACTATTTAATGAATTTTGGAATTTTTGGTGTCTAAATAAAATTATTTCAATTGTTATGTTTTAATGTGATTAAGTTTTGTTTGTTTTTCATACTTGCATATGAATTTAGTATTTTTGTGTCTATACAACTATTTTAACGGCTATGTATTAGGGTAGTTCTACGATAAGAGGTAACTTGTGCGGCAATCAGTTTAAAATAGAAATTTTCTTCTGTATGTGGTTATTTTTTGCAAGGAAGCACATCACCTTAATGTACTTTATTAAATAACGTCACAATTAAATGCCTAATTAAAGTACATTTTTCTGAAATTCCTTATAAACTCTAAAAAAGTCTCTACCCTGGCCTGTCCCCTTGTCGGTTTCAGTTTAATTTGCAGACGATACATATCTTCTTTGTATCAGTTACTAAACTAAAGTATGTTAAACACAAATTTCAATAAATGTATTTAAATATTATTAGGGAAAAATAGAACAGTTTTTATTTATTTGCAATAATTTTTATACTTAACTTTTGTCCCACTTTTTTTGTGTATCTACCCTGGCAAATTTCATTTCGCTACTAAAAACATAAATATAAAACGGCCGTATTCCAAATAGCGCTCAAAGTCATCTATCGACGTGAAGTTAGCAATGCAGAACACGTGAGCCGTTAAGAGCGCCGTCATTTGTTAGTTGTTGCGACGTGTTAGTGCAGTGTAGTGGTTTCGCGAGGTCATTGTGTCTCTCCACTGGTAAGTCATAAAAGTTATATTTTTCATTTAATTAATTTGCATTTACTAGTCTAATTTAATAATCTTGTAAGAGTTTAAGTGTGATACATAATGTATCAAAACATTTCTTATGTCAATTAAAACAATAAAATTTATCATGAAAACATCTCTCCCCTGCCATATTTCCCCTGGCAAGATAACTGTCAGGGGAGAGATTTGTTGACCAGGGGAGATAATTTTAATGCAAACTGACTCCGATATAGCTAATTTCTATCAACGTTACAGTTTTGAATAATTTAAATAATTCTGGTAAATTCTTAAGACTGAAAAATAAAGGAGGTTCTCAGTTCATATTGCTATTATATTATTGTCTAATATTGTTACAGATCATGGCGTCACGGAAAAAGTTAATACGTGAAGAAAGATAACAGAAGAAACGTGAAGCAGAGAGACTACGATACGAACAGATTAAAAATGATCCCGATAAATATGAATTGCAAAAGTAAAAAGAAAAGACAAAATATTTAAAAAACAAGGAGAAAGTATTTACAAAGACTGTCGACCAAATGACTTCTAGAGAGCAACGAAAGATATGGAAAAAGAAAGCAAGAGAGTGTAGGCAACGACTTGCGCTTCTAAATGTAACAATTTTTTCGGAAATGCCATCAAAGTCAGATGTTAACGATCAAAGTTTTAATTTTCATAGAAGAGTTATAGCTACCAAACATAAATCAGACCGAGCCAGAAGAAAGAGAATTAATTATTAAGAAAAAAGATGAGACTAAAAATAAACTTAAGTTCATGTGGATACTCTAAGAAATCTCCACAAATCCTTCATGAAGAACTGCAATATCGAGATATCATAGGCGTCTCTACCCTGCCCAATGTATTTACCCTGGCCTTGTAAAAAGTAATAAAATATACATAAAGTGACTTGCCCTTACGTGAAAAGATACATAAATAGGACAAAAATCGTAATATAAGTCTTTAATGTCAAAACTGCAACTTTTCTCCGTGGCCGTATCTTCTAAGGACTTGAAACCTCTATTAATGGATTTTTGAAATAGTTTGAATAATAATTAATGTTTTTGGTTGTGTTTATGCTTACACGTGAATTTCATATTTTTTGTGTATTTATAATATGATTTAATCGTTAATTAATACTTGATATGATAGTAGTACTATGATTGTATTTTATTAAGTAAACATTCCATTTATTAAAAAATTTGTTTTTAGATTTTGATATTAAAAATTTTTGTTAAAAAAATATGATATCAAATTAATATTTATGTTACTTTTGTGGCCTGGCCCAACTATGTTCAATTAATATTAAACATTAATTTATATTTACATATAAGAACTTTTTACATTTGTATATTTTAGACGGCCACACTAAATTTCTATGTAATATTTCTTATATGGCAACTCTCTCTCTCAATTCTACCTCGCTGCATACATGTTGTACATATTTTAATTAATTACAAATAAAATAGTATTTGTACATTTTATACTTGCATTTTTACTCCTACACACACACATACGTAAAATAACTAATTACCGTTACTAACAATGTATATAATAACGTTGTCCAATGCAGTGCAAATATGCAAATTATCTAGTTCTAGTATCTTAATTCAATTTATAGTGTGCAGAAATTTAATAATGAAAATATATGACCACGATGCGATTGCCAGATTAAACTGGAGGACAACATTGTAACAACGAGAATAGCAGTTTTAATTTGAAATTGCCAAGCTCAAACAGTATTGGCAGTGAAAAACGTTTTAAAAAGTAATTATAATTTTTTTTTGACTCAACATTATAACGAATAGTGAATGTGCTTTGGTGGGTGTACATATCTCGAGTGACTGGAAATTAAGAAAAAAGGCATATTAATAGGGATGTTGACTAAAAAATTCTGACTTGCGATTCTGTAAAGCCGGGTCTAGATATAATTATTTGCTCGATCCGATCAGCGTATCCGTATCGCCGACGCGTATCATGATCGCGTATCTGGACGGGTGATGATACGCGATATTGATACGCCGTTATGATACGGCCCGTCCCATGTCATTTCGGTATCATACGGAGCAAATCGAGGCGTCCACAACTTGACACGGGGCTTGATACGTTAAACACTGATACGGATACGCTGATCGGATCGGGCAAATGATTATATCTGGACCCGGCTTAAGGATCTCACCTCACATCTCATTTCGAATATTGCTGTGAAACGCAAACGAATATTTCACAATAAAAGAAAGGGTGTTTTCTTGGCGTTTTTGTTGTGATAACACTTGTTCAGAAACTTCATTTTTAACTCATTTTACTGTACAATTTGTTGTTATTTTAGATAGTTTTCACTCGATATTGGTTAAACGTTAAAGTTTTGCTTCAACGTTTAACCATTACTAAGAAGAAGAATAAAATGAATATCTTTAATCATTAATATGATTTCTAAAATTTGATTAAATGTCGTTATACATATACCATACCATTACCCAGACCACAATATAGAGAACGATACAGTACTTTGACTCCATATACAACATGTAATAACCAACACCCTGAATACAGGTGGTTTAGGATTTAAAAAAAAATATTTTTTTTTTGAAAAAACACAAAAAAAAACAAAAAAATACCCAGAAAATGTTGTACAATATTTTCTGAGTACTTTAAGTTTTTTTTTTTCAAAAAAAAATTTGTTTTTTTTAAATTATTGAAATCAACTCAGAAGCCGATCCCAAACCACCTGTATTCAGGGTGTTGGTTATTTAATTTACATGTTGTATAGTGCCGAATCGGCGCACAAACACCAAAGCCCAGACTGCTGAGATAATTTTGAGTGTAGTATCTGGCCAGGTGGTTGGCTTTTGTTTGTTTTTTTACTGAAGGATTGTTAATTTTCGGGTATGGTGACCCTTTTATGCAGTCAGTCGACAGGCTGGCAACCTGCTACTATTTGGAGTCGCTCCATGGCCCATACTGCCAGATGTTGCTTTATGTGTAACAAAATGTAACCAAAGGCTCTGCTCAATACCCCTTGGGACTACGAGCGTGAACGTATGTATGTATGTATTGTATACACTACCATGGATTACTGAAGTGAAATGAAAATGAAATGAAAAAGCTCTTTATTTAAATGGACTTTGCTAAGTACTTTTAAATCGTCAAAAGCCCTACCACCATTTATTTATTTTACTACGTTTTCAGTTAACTAAACAGAACAAAGGATTTTCCATAAAATTTGACAAAAATTTGGCTAAATTCGAAACAAGATGTGAGGTGAGAAGTGAGATTTTACAGAAGGTCATTAATTTAACAAATTCAATAGCCCTCATCGGACGCGCTATAGCACGCCATTTCGGCGTTGAATTTGTTCAATTAATGACCTTATTGCCGTGTGTTTGGTATGGTATTTGAAAGAAAGATAATTATGTCCGCGCCGTATCCTTGCCAAATGCCAGATCAGTGTGCTTTGCGCCTTAGCTTTCGTGATCGTTACGAAGAACGCACGACCTCACTTCGACGCGACGACGCTTCACCGTATCGTTCTCTATATTGATAGAGAACGATACGGTGAAGGTGAAGGAAAACATCGTGAGGAAACCTACACACACCTATGAAGAAATTCTTAGGTTGTGTGTGAAGTCGACCAAACCGCACTTGGCCAGCGTGGTTGACTAAGGCCTAATCGCCCCTAATGTGGGGTAGGCTCGAGCCCCTCGGTGGGGACATTATATGAGCTGTTGATGATGATGATATTTACGAATCGGCGCGCACGCACACATACAAACGTCGTTTACACGGCCGTTTTTGCCGTTTTGCCGGCTTTGCCGTTCAGAGCATGCTTAGCGACCGTGTAAACGACGTTTGTATGTGTGCGTGCGCCGATTCGTCACTATGTTATAGAGTCAAAGTACTGTATCGTTCTCTATATTGTGGCACGACCGTGGCGCCAGCGATCTCCTTCATTAACATTGTACTATTAGACTAAGTATTTTATATTATTTGTCATTTTCGTTTAAATTAAAAGCTTGACTGTAAATTACCTAATATGTAATAAATTTTTAAACCTTACCCAAATGTAATAGGTATGTAGTGGCATCAGATTGGATCAAATTGATTGCACTGAACGCTAAAATTGTACAGATAAAGGCAGTTTTACACTGTACGTACATCCAAATTAAAATTACAAATACCTTTAAAACTTGAAAACAAGCTTTGGTAACAACGTATAACTTTCTTGGTAAGATATGTTTGGTAAAATCAATTTGCATATCCTCAGGAACATGTAATATGGAAGTTAAAACTCTCTATTGAGGCAGCAAATTTATGGAGTCGATTAACGAGGAAGAGCTCATAAACTATAAAGCTCTTATCATAAGCCACTATCAATACCCATCTAAATGGTAATCTCAGCTGATACAATCTTCTAAGTTATCTCATCAGAATCTATTTAGGATGATATATTGATTCAGTTTATAAGATTAAAAATTGCTCTCCGCTTATTTAGTTTTCAATTTGAGATGGTACATGTCTTCGTCTAATTGGCCAGATCAAGAAATTCTTCTGTATATCATGAAACCGAACTTTCTTTATTTGGTAACACTCGCTATATTTCAACAATTATCGTTTAACAATTACTTAGCAATGTTTCGACTAATCGATTAGTTAATTGTATTTATTGATCTATATTAGTACCCTGTCCAGCGAAGGTTCTCACCGGTTGATAATAACCGAACAATTAGTCTATTGATTTAACACTATATTTAATTTCTGCGTATGGTTTATTTTTATGTAACGCTACATTTAAGAGCACTAAATAGATTTCTAAGAATCATTTTAAACAAGGGGAAAGTTCCATGCTACGTTTGTCTATGCGCAACGAAGAAAATTTTGGAAATTAGTAAAGTTTTGTTATAAATGTAATACTTGGTAAGACATTCAGAACAAAACTTTACATAATTCTGATATTATATTGGTTAGGCAGAGATGTAAACAGGAAAATTTGGGACCGTGACAGTACTGATTTTGAATTAAAACTCCTATGTACCAATATATACTGTTTAAATTCCGTTATCTGGTTTACATAAAACAAGTTATTAACCAAGTTTAATTTAAGCTAGGTGATTGGTTCCAGTGCGAATGTTATTATAGGTACTCGTAGCTATTTGTACAGACAACACGTATAAACTTATAATTTACAAGACACATCGTTTATAAATAAGTGCCGTTATGATCAAAATAAGTATCTATCTTTGACAGTTAATGAATCTTCATAAAGATGCTTAAATGTAAAAACTGTATAAATAATATTTTACAATGAACTCTTTGAGTTTAAGGATTCCGTGATGTTAAAATAAGTAAAAAGAATATTTTTATCCAACATTTCTTTATTATTAATGAAATAAATCACAATCGACAGCTCAAAAAACTCACGTAGTGATATTCTTCATGAGCACATTCATAATAAGGTTGTATTTCTTAACAAACATATTATTGCTGATGACAGTACCGTGTAAAACGAATCAATGCTATTCCATTAGACTTTCATCAGAAGTTGTAAGGTTTCCGCTGAGATTGATGATTGACACACAAACGCATGTTGAACAAAATCGCATGTAGGAATTTTGCTCAATTGATGAATAACACTTTCTGTTCGATCGCCTTTTCGTCACTATCGAAGTCGCTATTAGGTTAATAGCATTTTTGTGTTCTGGTATTTCATGTGAACATCAGTCCCTCAGTGCTGAGGGAACCGGGTAGAGTCTCCCTTCTATTTTCAGTTTTATCATCACTTTGTGACGGTACGTGCGTATGGTCCAACTCTGGCAGTATGGTCCACCAATCAAACACTTTTTCCGTCACTATTTATTTCGTTTATTGAATATGTTAAAATGGTATATAAAAGGCACTAATTTTAGTGCCTTGATATAATGTATGTAAGTATTAATGAAATATAGGCCAAACGGAGGTCAGAGCGAGACCCTTAGGTACGTTAGTAATTAGTAATAATTGTGTTCTAGGACACGGTCAGCAATGGAAAGAGTCAAAAATGAACCAAATGTCATGATGAATGATAATTTTGAATTTGATTGTTGTTTTTTATAAATACAGCCAGTAATTAAGATGACGATGGTACTATAACATGGCAATGTTATAGTACCACGTTACAATACCCGGTCCGCCCTGGAAGAAAAAATCCTGAGGGGTGATAAGGCCGCAAGGATTTTTTCTAAAAGGAGCGAAACTGGAGAAAAATAAATAAAAAATAGTGACATTTATATAAAAAAAATTAAAATAATATAAAAATGGATGAGATGAGCTATATACTAAATGATAATATACAGCGATATGATAATAAGGAGGCAACGTACACATTCATTCCATACATACACGCTACAATCATTCATCAATCAAACAAAGTGTCATGGTTTGTCAGACAACCCAAACCAGACCCTAGCATTTAGAGTTTTCAACTATAAACGTTGAATACTCCGAGCGTTGTCCTTATAGTGAAGGCTTGCTTATACAGTCACCACCCGCTGTAGTGTAGGCTTACTTAAACAGTCACCATCCGCTGCTGATGAAGGGTGATTAAATGATACATATAATATTTACAACAATAATAAGGAGTGTATGGCCGATGGCCTTGACACATGTGTGTAATATGCACCTAGAAGGTAATTAACTCTACTTGAGTAGAGTGCGCGAGATACACGCAGTAAATATTCCTATAAAGATAGGATTTTGGATATACTATAATCCTCGTAAATAATCACTCTGTGCTATAATACTCAATGTTATAGACAGGCGAAAGGTTTAAAGAGACTTTGTTGTGAATGAAAATGAAAGTAATGATACGAGGGTGGATTGAAAAGTTCTCGGCCTAGTCAATAAAATAAAGTACAATCCATACAAATTTATTTTTATTTTTCGACGTGATCTCCATCTAACTCAATGCATTTCTTCCATTTGTTTTCTAAAGCGTCTATACCTGTTTTAAAAAAACATTCCTGAAGCTCTTCCAAATATTGACTAACTGCAGCTTTGACCTCTTCATTTGATGAAAATATCTGGCCACCGAGGTGTTTTAAGGTTTGGAAACAGGTGAAAGTCCGAGGGAGCCAAACCAAGTGAATAAGCCGAGTGGGGCAACAATTCAAAACCACAATCGTGAATTGGAGCCATAGTCTCAACAGACGTGTGAACGTGAGCATTGTCCTGATGAAACAACACTGTTTTGCTCAGTTATCCTGGGCGTTTTTCTTTAATTTCTTCACGTAAACGGCGTAAAAGAGTGCAGTAGTACGCTGACTTAATGATTTCCCCATTCGGGAGGTAGTCCACCACGATGACGCCATTCGCATCCCAAAAGACGGATGCCATCACCTTTCCAGCTGAAAAAATTGCTTTCGCTTTTTTTGGGGTCGGTTCACCAGATTTTTCCATTGTTTGGATTGTTGTTTCGATTCTAGAGTAAAGTGGTGAACCCAGGTTTCATCCATTGTTACAAATCTATTCACAAAATCTTGCCGATCAGTCTCAAACATCTCCAAGCAGTCTCGAGAAATCGTGAGTCGAATTCGCTTTTGTTCAACTGAAAGCAACCTGGGGACCCACCTAGCAGAAACCTTAGAAAATCCAAATTCGTGCACAATGATGCTTTGTGTTCGTTCATATGAGATGCCCAAAGTCTCAGCAATATCCCTGATAGTCAATCTGCGGTTTTCCAATATGAAATCACACACTACCGTTGTTTTCTCTAGTCGTAGACGTCAAAGGCCGGCCGGAGCGAGGGTCATCTTTGATGCTCTCTCGACCACGTTTGAATTCCGCAACCCACTTTTTCACAGTGCTATACGACGGGGCAGATTCCCCTAATGTCGTTGTCATGTCAATATGGATCTCTTGTGGTGTTAATTTTTTTTTACACAAATATTTGATGACCACGCATTGTTAAATTTTCTACATTTTCCAAAAACGTTTCGTTTCGTCTCTCTCAACTCGCTCTTACTCAAAATCTACGAAATCCACAAAGAAGAAATTCACCATCGTGATAGCCAAAAAACAAACGAATTCAAAGAGGCTAGTATCATATAAATACCATCACTATTTATATGTCAGGCCGAGAACTTTTCAATCCACTCGTATAATAGACAAAATAAAATATACAATATTTACAAAAGAAAGGTAGGAGAAAAGTAATAATTAAAGTTAACCATTCGGAAATGGTTTTAGGTCTCTTATATGCCAGCGACCTAGCGGTTTATTATTAGAGTCAACAAGTTCATAAATTAGAGGGGAAATTTTCCTCTTGATAAAACATTTAGAAAATTTTGGGGCAAGTTTTGCCGAATGGTATTTGTCTGATGAACTGATTGTATAATTATGTTTCCAGACCCATTCACCTTCATTGAATTCTAAATGACGATGATGCCTATTGTATGATGCAGCATAAGACTGATGAGCTCGCCAAAGGCGGGTTTGAACATCAGAGTAGATTGAACTAAGAAGACCGAGGTTATCAGCAAACTCCTCACGTGGGGCAAAAATAATGTCATCAGTTAAGTCAGAATTTCGGTAAACTGAACCACATGTAACAAGCTCGCGACCAAAATTGAGAAAAGCAGGAGTAAATTTAGTACTTTCGTTGACCGACGTATTAATGGCAAATTGGATCTTATGGAGATTTATGTCCCAAGTCCTATGATCATCCTGAACGAAGGAAGAGATAGCAGTTATTATTGTTTTGTTATACCGTTCTACTGTATTAACTTGTGGACAATAACGTGGAGTAAAATGGATTTTAGGTATGTTATAGGATTTAAATAAATTGGTCAATTCGTGGCTAGTGAATTGAGGACCGTTATCAAGGATGATTGTCTCGGGAATACCATAAGTCATAAAAACTAAATTTTCTAAAATATGCTTAATAACTGAAGAAGTAGCTTTTTTAATGGAGAATAGGAGACAATATTTTGAGAAACAGCATGTGACGACAAAAATAAATCTATTATGTTTGAAAGTAGATGGAAGAGGTCCAATAAGATCAATGGATAAACATTGGAAAGGACGGGAACAATATTTAGGTTTACCCATCAACCCAATCGTCAATTGATTTTGGTGTTTATACGCTAGGCAAGTTTCGCATTTGGAGACATAAATTGAAACATCTTTGTACATACCAGGCCAATAATATTTCATTTTAAGTCGTTGGTAAGTTTTGAAAATGCCGAAATGTGCACAAGTTGGATTTGAATGATTTTCGTGGATAATAGGAATTCTATATTCCAGTGGAATTACTTCTTTCCAATTATATTCGGATTGTAGAAGTGAATTAGTATTGGAATATTTAAATAATTTATTTTGCCTTATGATGTAATCAGGGGTAGAATTTGGGTCATTCTGACATTTTGAATAAATAGATATATACCAGTTATCTTGTGTTTGTGTACTGCTATAATTGATGATATTTATGGGAACTGATCGTGATAATGCGTCTGGTATGAGGTGATCTTTACCGCGTTTATGTTTGATTTCAAAATTGAAAGCTGAAAGGCGTATGCTCCAACGTGCTAGCCGTCCGCTAGGGTTATCAAGATTAAGAAACCATTGTAATGCTGAGTGATCTGTATAAATAATAAATTTCTGGCCATTGTCTAGATAGCAACGCCAGTGTTCGAGTGCAAGAATAATGCTTAAAAGCTCTCTTTCGGTAATTGAATAATTTCTTTGAGGTTTAGTTAATGATTTGCTCATATAGGCTATGGGTTTCTCAATACCATTGAATTCTTGAGTAAGCATAGCACCAATTCCATAACTTGATGCATCACAATGAACTGCGAATGGTTTAGAAAAATCAGGACAAGCAAGAACAGGGGTAGATACTAATGATTCTTTGATTTTCCTAAAAGCATTATCACTTTCAGAGGTCCATTTAAAAGGTGGTGATTTCTTTGAGGTGGATGTGAGTTTAGTGAGTGGGGCTATGAGGGTGCTAAAGTCTGGTACAAATCGTCTGTACCAACTTGCTGTTCCTAAAAACTTTTTGACTTCTTTAGGAGTAGTAGGCGCAGGAATGTCTAAGATAGCTTTAATTTTATCAGGGTCTGTTTGAAGACCCTTCTCATTAATCACGTAACCTAAATATTTCAGTTCTTTACGAAAGAATGAACATTTGGAAAAATTAATAGTAATTTGTGCTGAAGCTAGTTTTTGTAAAACTTTATTAAGTAAAGTGATATGATGGTCAAAGTTCTCACTAATAATAATAATATCATCTAAATAGGTGAAAACAGAATTATCTAAATTCTCAGAACAGAATAGACTATCCATAAACCGTTGTTGAGTAGCTGGTGCGTTAGTTAAACCGAATGGCATGACCTTAAATTGGTACATACCACGGTTAGGTACATAGAATGCTGTCTTTGGTCTATCAGAAACTTTTAGTGGAATTTCCCAAAATGCTTTAGCAATATCAATAGAAGATAAGAACTTAGCATTCTTCAGGTTACCAATGATATAAGAAATAAATGGAAGTTTGTAAGCGTCTTTCTTTGTAATAGAATTTAATTTTCGGCTATCCACGCAAAAACGCCATGTGCCATCTTTTTTAGGCGTTATCAGAACAGGATTAAGCCATGGACTTTCACAAGGTTCGATAACATCTAAGTTTAGCATATCATCTACTTCTTTGCATAAAGCTTTTTGTTTTTCCGGTGAGAGTCTATAGCATCGCTGTCTAATTGGAGGATGATCTCCTGTATCAATGTGATGTTCAACTAAATGTGTTTTACCTAAAGGCTTGGTTTCTGTAGAAATATTTTTAAATTGATTTATAATAGAGTCTGAAATAAGTCTTTGTGTTTCTGTTAGTGATTCGTAATGTGTTATTTGTTCAGAGTTGCTGTTAATTATCAAAGTATTATTATCATTATTAGAATTAGAATCGGAACATTTTACGAGTTGTAAAATATCGGGTGCTATGTTAAATAATTTCCAAAAATCTATACCTAATATAAATGGTTGTTGAATAGAAGGTATGACGTGAACAGTAATGATGGCTAACTTATTTTTGAAATATATCGGTAATTGAATAGTACCGATAGAATAAATAGATTGTCCATTGGCAACTGTGCCACAAATGGTATGATTTGTATCAAGTTTCATACCATGTTCTAAAAGTAATTTATGTGAATTATTTCCTAAAATAGTAATAGCGCTGCCACTGTCTAGGAGGCCGCAAAGTGTTAGATTATTTGTTTTAATCTCTATGTAAGGTCGATTGTCTTGTGTGTTTCTTTCAAATAGGATAGTTGATGTTTTGTAGCTTTTCATGAATAATTTAATTGTTTCAAGCCAAAGATTCCATTCAGTTGGTGTAGTTTTAGGTATTTTATTACTTTTCTCCTTTAATCGTTTTTTGGAAGCTTATAACGACAGTTCGGACATTTTGAATATGTAACATCTTGTTTTCCACAACGGAAACAAACAATATTTGTTTTTGTACAGACTTCTAAATTGTGATCATTTGTACGACAACGAGGACAGGAGAAATGTAATATTGGTTGGGAAGGAGTAATAGTGTTAATAGATTTATGATTATTAAAAGGAAAAGGGGGTATATTCGGTATAGTTGAGGTACTAGATATAGGTAAGCTATTACTGTAATTTTCTGAACCTATTGAAAAATTGTTGTCTGTAATTGAATTATTGTGGGTACAGCTTTCATACCATTGGCAAGATTTTAGAAGTTGATTGATAGATACAACATCAGTTCGTAGTAATCGGGAACTATATATGGGACTCATGTTACGTCTTAAAATATTTATTTGTTCTTTTTCTGGTAAAGGTTCATGTAATTTTGAAAATAATGATTGCATGGCAGAAAAATAATAAATAATTCTTTCATTTGGTTTTTGTTTACGAGAATCGATTGTTTTCTTAAGTTTATAATCGTAATCGTAAATCTGAAAATCTTCAATAAATTGAGCTTTGAATAAATTCCAGTCGGTTAAAATAGATTTACGGGCTCTGTACCATTCTAACGGTATTCCTGTTAAAATATCTGAGATTTGGTTGTGTAATAATTTATGACTGAGATTCCTAGCTAAAGCAAATTCTTCGATACGTTCAATAAAATCTCGTGGGCATGTATCGACTTTGTAAGTAAATCTTTTAAAATCTGGAATTTTAGTTTCGGAAAGTAATTTTTGAGTAAGGAGTTCTAAGTCTGTTTGTGGTTGACACCTGACAGAAATAGCGGAATGATATGTAGATGAACAAACTGATGTCATTTGATCAAATTTTGTTTGACAATCAGAATATTGTTTATTATTATTTTCGAATAATTCTAGTAAGTTATTTGGTAACTCTGTAGAAATATCGATTCTATTTAGGCGGTGGCATATATGAGAAAGATATGTCTTTATCTTCTCTTTATTTTGACTATTATGTGTAAAAGTGAGTAAGCGTGAAGAAGTGATCAACAAAGCCTTTTTAATATCATCTAGATCACGTTCTATTGGATATGGACTTGGAAGTGATGCTGTATCGGTTTCTATGAGTGGCGTTAGAATATTTCGCAACTCATCAGCGGTTGCTGATGGTGGAATGGTTTGCGAGCGAAGCGCAAGCTCGTATATAAGTTCTGGTTTATTCAAAAAAATTGGATTCATTTTAATAGTTGTAATAAAAGGTAAATATTGTTAAAATATTGTTAAAATTTTAAAATAAATGGTGTTTTCCTAAAAAAATATGGTATTTTATTCTAATCTAAAATGGGGATATAATAATAATAATTCTAATGTTAGGTAGGTAGAGTGAGGCAAGTCAGAAATTTTGGACACCTCTAGATAGTCGGCAAGGATTGCCCTAGGAAAGTGCCCGCCAAATCTGGACTTGTGTGGTGGATAAGCTGGAGGTATTCCCTCGCAGCACTGCCGTAAGTGTAAAGTGTGCTGAACTTGAGTGACTAGTTAACACCCAAGCTCAAACACAACTTGATGTCGATTTCGGTGGAAATCGGGTAAGTTTTATTGTCTGTAACTGATTTGAAATTGTTTGTTTTGAGTATTGGAAGTGTAGGGATCAGTAATGATTGTAGGTGCACTACTCAAAATAAATTTAATAAAGATGGATGAAAGTATGGATGAAGGAAGGGTTCGGAGAAAAAAATATTTATAAAAATTGGCCGCTAAATTATATCAAGGACTCACAGTCTTTTAGAATTTTGAAAAATCTAGAAAAAAGAAATAATATAAAATACAATTAATAAAAAGTAAAATACAAAAACTATTTTCTTATTAACTTGAATTTCGTTTAGGTCGAGGTCCGAAGAACGTTGAGGCGCCAGTGTGACGGTACGTGCGTATGGTCCAACTCTGGCAGTATGGTCCACCAATCAAACACTTTTTCCGTCACTATTTATTTCGTTTATTGAATATGTTAAAATGGTATATAAAAGGCACTAATTTTAGTGCCTTGATATAATGTATGTAAGTATTAATGAAATATAGGCCAAACGGAGGTCAGAGCGAGACCCTTAGGTACGTTAGTAATTAGTAATAATTGTGTTCTAGGACACGGTCAGCAATGGAAAGAGTCAAAAATGAACCAAATGTCATGATGAATGATAATTTTGAATTTGATTGTTGTTTTTTATAAATACAGCCAGTAATTAAGATGACGATGGTACTATAACATGGCAATGTTATAGTACCACGTTACAACTTAACATCCCGAGACCCTCAAAAAAGTTCGAAATCAGTCGTTTTGTCACGAATTGTATAAAAATAACCAAATAATAATATAACATGTATCAATACTTCCTGCTAGAGTCCCTTACAAACTGACTGTTCAAAAATAACCCCGACCCAAATAGGTAGATACAACGAAAATATGTAAAACACATTTTCATTTTCACAAAATCCATCCTGACAAACATTCTCTTGTTTAGTTAGGATATCAGAAAAAGGGAACTGATATTTTTATAACTCGACGTAAACATGAAACTTGGGTAGAATATAACACACATTGAATCCATGCAAAGCAGTGTGGGGTGGAGACTGTACATTGAATATTGTTTCGAAATCACTGAAAATATTAATACAGAAATATTTCGTGCGACTTGTTATGCTGTCACATGTAGGAAGTGTCAACATTGGCATACAAAAATTGTAGGGTGGTTTCGCACTTTCATATAATATTATTTCAAATGGCAAATTTTTATTATGCTATTTGTAGGAGAGCTTGGCTTTTATAACGTCTGCCAAATATTTATATTGATAATTGAAAAATCTGAGTGTATCTGAGTGGATTTTGTACAGTTTTAGAGATAACTATTTAAGGTCGGGGAGAGCAATCGGAAAATGTCTTACTGATGTTGCAAGGCTATTAAATCTTTAGTACCTGTCCATCATAAGGTTGCCCAGAAAGAGATCGCTCTTAGCGATAAGGCCGCCCATTGTACAATTTTTATATAAACATGTTCTTGTTTTTATCTAAACATGTTCTTGTAGTTTATTGCTATTCTATTCTGTTCTAAATATTTTTTACGTTCTATGGAGACAAGAGGGCATACGAGTCATCTAATGTTCAATTATAACATATTATCAATTTCAATTGCGTTGCTTACCTTTTTGAAAGATATTTTCTCTTTTCTAGAACGTATAGGTAAGGCTATTTCCACGAGTTGGTTGTGGGGGCCAAAAAGTTGTTTTTGTATTTGTATAATTTTATCCATCCTTGCGACATAAAGAAATATTGAAAATTGTCTTCTTCTGTCTAGCGTTTTCCCGGCTTGCTGCCAGGGTTCGCTTTCCTACTTAAACTCCTCTACTTTGCCCAGTCTTGTGCATCCTCCGTAGTTAAATGGTTCTCTTCCATGTCCGCTTTCACGACATCCAGCCACCGTTTTAGGGCCTACCGCGCATTCTGGGACCTCGTACATTGAGGCTGAGACATCTGTTCCCCACATATTTGTATGGCTTCCGACATACAGCAAGTTAGTTAAAAATACTAATTAGCTGATCTATCCATTGCCGAACCTTCTCGTACGCTTTCCAAGCCGATGTTCGCTTTGCTTCTCGAAGAGCACTCACTGATCGGCTCAATGGAATGAAAATTTGGAAGCTTCGTTTATCTCGTGACCCTAAAACTTTGAAAATAATCATTTCCATGAGTACGAATTATTGATACTAAAATTGATAAACCTAAAGCACCTTCACACTATAGGCGACGGCAACCACCTAACACAAGCGAGCACGCAAGCTTGTTTGCCATCTCGTAGTATAAAAAATATATCACCCCTCTTTTTTGTCGGGCGTTATAAAAATAAGTTTTATGCTGGTTGAATCACACAAGTGGTTCACACAATTTTGCGGTCCTTAATAACTAAATATGTAAGTGGTACTACTAAACTGCATAGTTTCCAGCGAGTGTTCGTTAACTTTTATAATAGATACCGCGCTTTTCAGTAGGTAATACTAATACGATAACGTTAGAGGATTATGGTTTAGTATAAAACTCGTATACAAGTAGCGATCCAGTATCCAGTTAAGGTAACTTTTAACTCAGCACTCGAGAGATTCCCGAGGGAACGGTTGTGCATTCGACGAAGATTATTATGACAAACTAGATTTACTACAACCGGAGAAGGAAATTGTGTTCATATTTATACATAAGTATGTAGACTCGGAAAAAAGGAAATTGTAAATTTGTGATGGATTAATTTAATTTATTTATTTCTTTGTTCATAAAGTGTAATTTTGGCTCTGTCTGTATTTTAAGGAGAGCCAAATAAAGGTCTATCTGAGAAATTTCCGTTCCCACAGAAACGTCCAAAAAGAAGACTGAAACGCTATTCTGTTAAAATGAAATTTTGTGTAAAAATTTCAAGTCTATCCATGAATTTATTCCCAAGATTTGTGGACAAAAATATATAAAGAAGAATTTTCATATATAAAGCCAGAATGCGTGGACGTAACGTCTGGGATGGCACTACCAAGTAGTTTCTCGATGCTTTAGATGGCTTGCAACGACGAGACATCATCGGCGTCGGCGAATATAGAGTTGACCATTTTTTTTCTTTCTATTTATTTGGATCACCAACAGTTGTTACATTATGACACTTAAATAGTACTACTTATAATGTATTTAATTTAAAGCACAACTACTTAAAGGTGAACACAGCATGCATTATGTTACAGTCTAAATTATTATTATAGTATACGTCTTTATTAATTGTGTGTGAATTATAATTTTCTGTTTGGATATGAGTGTATATGATGTGTGTTACAATTGTTACAATGAATCAAGTTGATAAATAGTCGATTAGTTTTTTTTTTATTGATTTAGGGGAATCATGATGGATGTCAATAATATAGCTATATTTATTGAGGGTTTGGCATACCCTCAAGTTGGGGGAACTGGAACCAAGAACTGTTCTGAGCAAATAATCACGAGCTTTGCAATCATTTCGAGATGTTGCGTTATTATGAGCGTTCTATCATTTATATATACTACCCATTTCTACGTTGCTCGACAAAGAAATGGAACTCTCTGACAGAACATGTGCAAAATTTATTTTAACGTCATGCCTTTGCTTTGCTTTGTCCAGATCTTTATAAATGTAAAAAATTTACCTCTACTTTATCGGTGCTGCGGATAAGGTCCGCTAAGCCGCTTTTCATAATGGTAAAAACACAAACAGTTTAAGATGCATAGAACTTTAAGCTCCTTCATCCTAAAATCTTCATCCCTCCGTCATTACTCTATTATAGAGTGACGATGATGATAATTATGTAAAGTAAACTTATAATAAAACTATTTTTATACTCCATTACAAAGCTAGAAATAATTGTAAATACAAAATTTTGGTTTCGTATTTTAATTTGAAAAGTTATATGAACAATAAGCCAGCTCTTGTTACGATTTCACCGTCTGGATATGCAAAAGATATTCTTTCAATTATCGTTTGAAAACAACGTTGCTTTTTTATAAAAGGTGGGTATGATATTTCAGCATACCATTTTAAGCCGTAATATATAATGAATAGTGTCTATATTATCCATTGCCCACACCCAGTAGTCCGTTTGTTGACACATTATAATTTCTCCCCCATTCTGTGCGTCCTGTTTGGCCTTTCTTTTCCTTTTACAGCTATCCATATTCATATTCAACTTCATTAAATCGCTCTCTTTCCTACACATTACCACACCTTTAATGGTGGTCCTAAATTTCACGGTATGATTTTTATTTCCCCGCATTCTCCTTTGAATGTAATTTTATTCACGCTTTAGATGTATTATCGACAAAATCAAAGATCAGGGTAACCGGAATGTTTGTCGTTTCGCTTTAAAAGGAGTTTCGGATAAACATCGCACGTCGATGTTTTCTTTTGCTTACAAACGCTCAAAAGAAATGCTTTTAGAATTGCACGGGCCGCCTACGAGTTACGTAATGCCAGGGACGGAGCGAGGGGAGTGTTTTCAATGTAGCGCTTTAAGCGCTTTATACTGTACATGAAACGTACGCGGGGTGATGTGCTCACGCTGTGCTATTTTTTAGTTCATTATAATACCAGATCGTGACAAACCAACGCTGCAGTATGAGAAAAGAAAGGGAGACGTAGAATAAAGCTGCAGTTTCTACTAGAATTTAGTTACATTCATAATTGGACATAGGGGAATATATTTTTACTAGCTTTTACTCGCGACTTCGTCCCCGTGGGATTAAAATTTGAGAAATCCTTAAATACGTCATTCTTAATTTTTTACCGAAACGTCATAGGTATATGTCATAGGTCATAACCAATTGTTATGTATTTTACTATAAAAATGACGGATTTCCCATACAAACTTTCATTCCCTATTTCATCTTCTTAGGGGTTGAATTTCGAGGAATCCTAAAATACTCCTTCCTTAATTTTAAATGGAAAAGCCATATACCAATCCGTATGGATTTTACTATAAAAATGATGGATTTTCCACACAAATTATCATCCCCTATTTCATCCCCTTAGGGGTTGAATTTCGAGAAATCCTAAAATACGTCATTCTTAATTTTTAACGGAGAAGCCATATACCAATTTGTATGCATTTCACTATAAAAATGACGGATTTCCCATACAAACTTTCATCCCCTATTTCATCCCCTTAGGGGTTGAATTAAATTCTCTATTCTTCTATTCTATGGATTTTACTATAAAAATTACGGATTTTCATACAAACTGTCAAGGAACCTCTGTCAAAATTTCAGCTATCTGGGTCCAAGGGTATGGGCTGCGCGTTGATCAGTAAGACAGTGAGTCAGGATTGCCTTTTATATAACTATAGATAAATAAATGCAAACATAACATAAGACCAATTAGGTTAACTATATATTATCACCGACATAAATCATATCACCGTCATAATAAGTATACTACTGGCTGTTTCAACCACTGTACTGAGAACTTACATAAAGTCACGCCTTTTTCCCATTGGGGTAGCAGAGATCAATTGCTTCCTCTTGCTACGAATCTTACATATTGCTTTCGCTGCATCTACTTTCATCACTGTCCTCGCACATGCTCGGTGGTTTCGAGTACTTTTGAATTGCTACCTTACCGCCATCTTTTATCGTGATCCAATTTAAGACCTAAACTGAAGAGAATCGTTAATTCCTACTACGCTATCTACGCGACTCAGTTTTGGCGCCACTTTCGAGAGCGATTTAGTTCAGAGTTAAATCGCGAATGCGATATCATTCAATCAATTTGTATAAAGAATTCATGCCTTCTTCTTCTTTGAATACATTTATTTAAACGCCATTGCGTTTGAGATATATAACGCATTTCGCTAATGTCAAGTAAAATGTACTTAAAGTAACACACAATTGTACGGTAGATTCAGGTTAAAAATTGAGTCTATCGACACGTGTTTTTACAACAAGAACTCGGGAGAACCTCCAATGATGTTCTCAGAATTATTCATACCATGACCTTTATAAACAACCTAAACTAACACGCTCATTTGTCATTTTTAACGTTTCATTCTATTCTTAAATTTTAATATTCTAATAAAACAAAAAAGATTATTGAAATAAAAAAATACTAAAGACGAGGCAGTATGGGCTTTAGTTCCCCTTGCCTTCCTTAAGCAGGGGAAATAAAAAAAAGCAGACCAGCAAAAACTTTCATTTATTCTTTTGATGCAAACGTGAATCAGTAAATCAGTAATATAAAGATGATGGTACGACATAATACGATTCAGTATACGAACCTATATTCAACCGTGTGGAATTTGAATCGCTTTTTTAAGATGATGGTAATGGCCCTGGTCCTTTATTGATGTCGTCGATTTGATCGACAAATGTTCGCCAAGGTCTAACCCGCACTTGGCCAGCGTGGTTGACTAAGGCCTAATCGCCCCTAATATGGGGTAGGCTCGAGCCCCTCGGTGGGGACATTATATGAGCTGTTGATGATGATGAGGTCTAACCCGTCCCGAATTTCCGTTCACATCCCATTCATATATGCTTTTCGTCAATCTACATTGACACATCATTTTTACATGACCGAACCACTTACTCAATTCCTGTCACTACATCTTTTCTCCCACTGTAATAATAAAAAATACGTTCTTTTAACTTCACACCCAGGTCTCAAAATTCCACTTTAGTCAATAGTAATTCGTACAAAAATTCTTTAACTAGGTAGGTATATTGTGTACCCAAAAAAAAGGAAATTTTACACAAAAGTCCAACAAAAGAACACCAAATAAAACGTCGTTTCATTAATGATGGCCGTAAGAAAATTTTAATCTGTTAAGAGGCGACAACCTCCGTTGTACATCTCTGTTAAAATCTAAGGTCTCTTTCGGTTTTGAATGGGCCCACAATTTGTCACAACAAATTATTCAGCCGCCTTGTTGTGTTGAAAAGGGTGTCTTTTTCTTAACTGAAAACAATTCGGCGATGGCTACGTCACTTGGTACTCTTGAAAGTGATACTTTGTCGTTTGACTGTCAACTACTGTTTAAGCTTTTATTAGTTTTGCTATAATTTTATTAGCTGTTGATATGTTTTACAGAACTGTCTTGGTTGACGGCTTTTTTTTGTTATTCGCTGAAAGTTTAGTTACTTTTTGGGGTTGATGTCCCTTTTATGTCGGTCACAGGATAGCAGTGCAAGAGAGATCTCGTTGTGGCAATGGGGAGTCTGAGGACTGTTGCTTCCTTCTGCGAGACTGTTAAAGTTATCTCGCAGAATGAGGCCGCAGAGAGGGAGCGGGAGAACGATCATCTAGCCGCTCCCATGCGACGCAGACGGACGGGCAGGAGGCGGGTGGCAACGACCGCCAGTCTTCTCCTGCCCTAAAGTGAGAGTTGCTCCCCATGTGCACACCGGAGGGGGGCCTCCGTGTGGCGATTGCCCTGGCGCTCCAGGGTAATTCCTATCAGTCGCAGCCCAGCCTGCCAAGTAAAAGTCGCCTGTGCCCCGTTCCCGAAACGTCCCCACAAAGGGCTATCTGAGTACCGATGGTTTTAAGTGGGTATTCCTAGGAACCCCAGGGAGAGTACCATATATGCCGCACTGCTTAGCCCACATTGCGATACGGTCCGTAAAGGATATTGTATCAAAAAAAAGTCACAGGCTGTGTCCTGTTTTCATTTTGAGGGACTGCATGTCTGATTTGCTTTCTGTGTAACCAAATATTATCTTAAGTTTTGCTTGACCCCTTATGAGACTACGAGTGTTGGTTAATAGTATGTACACGTCTTTTATAGGCCCTACAGACTCACGCGAGAATTCTCGCCGAGACTTGACCCGAGAAACGAGAAGGTATCTACACTCACGCCACCTTCTCACTTGCGTTCTCGACCGTCATGCGAAATGGATGACTGACAGCTTTGGTATTTACAGTAAACCACAGCAGTTTGTAGGATCGAAAAAGCGAATGAGTTATATTATAAAAATTAGTACAACCTAACATTATAATTATATCAAGATCAAAAATCAAAATCAAATTCACATGCATAATTGATTTGGTACAATTATAGCGGAGAATTTTTATTTAATCAACGTATTCAACTTTCTTTTATGAAAATAATAACGCAAATCCTAAATTTACGCGACATGAAAGCAGCTATGATATATACTAAATTTCATAATAGCACAGGTAGTACCTATTGTAATAAGTATTGCAGGGTCTTTGCAGCGGCACTGGGATTTTAAAACCAATAGGATCCACTGATCGATCCACCAGTGTGCTGAATCGTACTTTAGAAGTGATCCATCATTGTTCTCAGTGGAAGTCTGTAGGAATTTAATGTCTATATCGAGCTGATTCGCCAAAAATCTCTTAGTGTTGTATTAGAGAAAATCATTAAAGCCAAAATACTCAAGTGTCCATAATCTGCACAGAGGTCTACATGAATCGGGGTCTTGGTCTAACAACGCAGATTATCATTTCATACTTGTTGAGGACCCTTGTCGTTTCTAAAATTAAGCTTTATTTCTCTGACTGCATACCATTACACCCCGACATGTCGACCGTGTTTATTATGTTTTAGGGTACTCTTAGCTTCTTCAATGAAAATTACTGTATTTTTATTTAATTTTCTGTTTTTAGTGATTTAGATAGTCTCTGATTCGCTTCACGGTGTACGACACATCGGAATCTTTTATATCCCTTACCGATTGAGCCTTTTTTTGTTGACGGGGAGTTCCAATGCATTTACGCATCGTCCCTGCGGGATGGTGCCAACCGCAGGGGATATGTGGGACTCGAGGTAAAGGCGTTCCCTCCATACCCACTTAACATCCTCCCCGGCATGATTTTCAGTGCGCTACTACGGGATGGCTCGGGATTTGCGCACGTGAGCGCAACTACACCGAGACCGTCCCAACGCTGCCCGTCTAGGCACTCCTTGCACCAATTGGTGGCCAGAATCCACTCCTCCACCGACAGCTGCTCAACCTGGTGTCCTCCTGACCGCATTGGACCGCACCCGGGGGACTTTGGGCGAGGTCGTGGCCCTGAAAAGGTCCGTCCGGAACTAGCCGTGGTGGGAAAACAAAAATAATTCGACGATGGCATGTGACTTCAAATGCCAAGCGGACACACTTGACATCAAAAGCCACATACCCGCCGAGAAAGTTTTCCCACCACGTTACCAGGTTCCGCCACGAGGAGGCTTCCGAACGTGGACCCCATTCATTCATTCTAGTCCTAGCCTATATCAGGGAGTGAAAGAACGTTGATAAAGAAGAAGTTAAAATATATCTTCTTAATCAGCCAGCTTGTCAGAAGACTGCCAGCTTGATATAATATCATCGTTGTTTTAACCAATGGACGTCCACTACTTTTCCGCAAATACCGTCACAATAATGGTGCTGTGTTGCCCGCATCCAGGTTTGTCCACGTACTTGATACTATTGTTTACAGTATTTAATAAGTATTTTTTCACGATACAACTGCACAAAAATGATGCGGAACCGTCAAAGAATTAGACGCGCTGTTGCCCTAGCTTAAAGTACATAATTTAACCCTTGTTTAAATGTGACAGGCGATTATACAAGCATAATTAATATGTTATCAACCCAGCGACATGAATATATTTATTCCGCAACAAGAATAATTTTGATTCTCATTAGGGAGTGGAAGATTTTTTTAACCAGGAATAAAAAAGGCTCAGAGAACTTTCTAGTAAATTTTTACTAAAAAATTTACAAAGTGTGTTTATTTGCGCGCGTTCTATAATATTTTGGCACACAGTGAATAGTTACATGTGCTTATTTTGTTCATGGCATTATACTTAACGCAATTTCTTTAGTAGCAGCGTACAGCATGCACCAGTTCTTTTGGCACCATGGCTCCAACAGAAGACGATCAGATTTCTCCTGACTGTTGATTTCACGATATCCACCTCGCTCCATGATTTTGACGAATCATTTATTTTTCCTCTCAATTATATATTTATACTAGCGGTCCGTCCGTAACTTCCACCGCTGGTTTAAAATCAAATATAGCCTATTTCACTCAGAAATAACTTTTGGTAAATGGTGAAAAAAGTTTTTCATTTCTCCAGCACCAAAAAACCTGTTTTGCTTCGTAAAATCTCGAAGCAAAAACGCTTTTTTCTCCAAGCCGAACAAGACTGTAATGTTTAATCTAAGTAATTGTAATAATTTTACTTTTAATTTTCAATAATTATTTTCAAGATATTAATGTATTAAAGTATTGCCTTGTGATTTCACCTTTAACAATTAGGTAGCTGGAGAGGTGAAAAGTTGTATATTTCAAACAAGAGCATTTTTTTTTGTCTTGTACCTTTAAATCGCTCACTGTGCTCAGTAGTCTATATACTTCACAGGTTCGTGTTTTAAAGTCGGCACTTGCAGCAAAATGTAACTTTGCTCACTTGTTGAACAAATGATTATAGAAATCAATCTAGAAGTATTTGAGTTTATTCGTTACAGACATACAAATTTTGCAATGAATAAATTAAATCTTTCCTCTTTATAATATTACGGCCGGTTGCACCAAGTTTTACTTTTTATAATTTCGTAAAACATTTACATATTTTTAAAAATGGAATAATCCATTCATATGAATCAAGTTGACTTTTACGTTACTTTTTGCAAAATTATAAAACGTAAAATTTGGTGCAACTGGCCGTTAGTATAGATGTCGCTACATATTTAAACGCATGGGCCAAGAAACGCTTAATTATTGATAAATTCATTATTTGTCTCGTGAATATGATTTTTAAAGTTTAAATTTAAGAAAGTTAGTTTAAGTTATAATTAAAACTAACTTTTTAAAATGTAAACTTAATTAGAAAATAATGTATTATAAAATCAATAATATATTTCACGCTCACACCAATTATCTAGCCCGAAGTAAGTATCGTTAAGAACTTGTGTTACGGATACTAGATAACGGACATTTTTTTAATATACATAATAATTTTAGATATTTTTATAAATAAATCTAAATAAATATATAAACAACCATGACTCGCAAACAAATATTCGTGTTCATCACACAAACATTTGCCGCTACCAGGATTCGAACCCGGACCGCTTGATGTGTAGGCAGCTATACTGACCACTCCACCACGATGGCGTCATGGAGTGGTCAGTATAGCTGCCTACACATCAAGCGGTCCGGGTTCGGTTCGAATTAAACGTCTCTGTGGATAAAAGTCGAAAATACAACATTCATGCGATCGGAAAGCGCGTAAACAGTAAGACGACAGTGCTTAACCACAGGGGATTCACAAACAAAAGTCTGAAATAGCTAGGTTTAACCTACATCAGCTTTATTGCACAATAGGATCAGACAGGCTTTATGATTATTTCCCACCTTTGTTGTATAAATAAATCACTCAAGTCAATATATCATTTTTTCTTTCGGTTGTGTTTACGAAACTCGTCGCCGTTTTCACAGCGACTTTCACGTTCTTACCACCCCTTTACGCTTTTAAGCTATTTTCGGCTCATTTATTCTCGCATATAGAGTTATAAAACCCACTTTGATCGCGAAATTCCGTTTAACCGGAACGTTTACAAGTTGACTCCTGGTAGTTTTAATCTTGTTAACGTTTCAAATGGAAATATACAGCTCAGTGAGAAAACGTCCGCCATTTCTTTGACATCTTGTTTATTTCTTTATGCCAATCGGAGCGTTGCGAGTCAATTAACTTTTCTAATTTACTCTTTACGACTGGTGGAATTAGAATTTGTCATTTCTGTTCCGACTAAAGGCGACAAACTTAAATTAATGTTTTAAAATGCAATAGGTACCTGGTCGAATTCTGTCTTTTAAATGTTGTTTCGAATCTATCGCATCAGATTCCAAGATTTTTTAGAGAACCCTTTCATTTAATACCCTTAGTATAAAAAGCTGTAAAAGTCCGCCATATTGGAATAAGAGTGATGTCAGAATATTTTTCTAATTATTATCGGCAAGCCATTTGATAACCATATTGCAGAAGTGCATAAAAAATAATTATTCCGACATCTTAGATGTTCCGCCATATTGGATTTAGAATGACGTCACATTCTTTTTGAGTTACTCTCAACAAGCCCTTACATTTGATACCCACATTGTAGAAATTCATTAAAAATAACTATTCCGCCATCTTGGAAAGTCCGCCATAATGAATTTAGAATGACGTCACATAGCTTATCTTGTATTGTCTTCCAAACTAAAAGTGTATCAAAATTTTAGCTCAATCGGTTGAAGATATCTGCTTCAAAATCTAGTAGCAAGATTCCACCCGAACAAATACATACATACATTGCAAGTTAAATAAAAGCTTTTAAAAAGAGGCGTACCCTTTCCGATATGATAAGTGTGCTATGACTTTAAGTAAGTATAATAGAGAACAGCATTGGCAAACAGCAGACAGGCAAAATTTTCATTTCGACACACAAATCAGACTTACAACTATTAATTAATCACAATAATTGGCCGCGTGATGCCGGCAGAGTAGAATAGCATCATCCCATATACTCTAATGAGTGTTGTAGAAGGCGACTAATGGGTATTGATCACCTCATCCTACGTCCACCAATCCGCATTGGGCAAGCGTGGTGGACTACTATACCTCCTTCGTTGAAAAGGAGAGGCCTTGTGTCCCAGCATTTTAAAAAAAGGCTGTGATGATGAATTAATGACAAAACTAAATTTATCCGTCGTGATACCTGGAGTTAGATCTAATGTTGTAAAATAATTTATTTACAGGTATGTACTTTTATGTAAGTATAGTCTATATTTTCATGATTAAGTATTATGATGTAATAATATTTATTCATTTCTGTTTATTTGTAAGTAATAATATGAATGTATAATTTCATAAAATTTTACAAGAGAGAAATCGAGTTGACACTTATACGAGCCTGAAGCCACTGAGATCAGGATCGCACTAATAAAATTCAACCGAACCATAAAGGTACTGTAACAAAGACGTACATTTCAAAATATACCTACACATAAATGTAAAAATAGCTGGTATATTGCTCGTCGCTTCGTTGAACTCTCTTTCAAAATTACAGTTCAGCTATACACATTACGAGCATCGCGTCGAGTTTAAAGCTCACTTTTACACTAATTAACCCCTTTGGGAGAAATAAAGGTCGTTAAAGGCAGTCTAAAGTCACTGACAAAACTTCTGGAAAACAAAATAACACACTTTAATAACAATCTCATCTGCATTCAGTGCAGACTCCCGACGGAACCCCGTGATTAATTAGCGACCGTGTCATGTCCCTTCAGGATTAAAGTGATTAATAAATTAGTTGGTTGCAACTCAGATTTGTTATCTTGATACTTTAGGCATAGAGTTCAAAATGTGGTAGAGGCAAGTGACAAGCCATTTTACAAGTCACTTTTTGCACAGCAAATTTAAGTCAGTGGAGGCCAGGTGGTTTAAGTGGACCTTTGATAAGCTTTAAATTTTCTTAAAAAACGTGCTTATTAGTATGCGTAACTATCAAAATATTTTTTCCATAAAACAGTCTGGAAAGTTACCTGAGAGGGAGTGAAAATATTTCGGCTGGATTTTATATTCACTAAACTGACTTCAGAAATACGAAAGATTTAGAAAATAGCAACCAAATATCTAGTGTGTGGTTGCTATTTTCTAACTAGTTATTAGAAAGACAATTTTTTCTTTCTACCAACGAGTTCAAAACACAACACAAATCTTCGAATTTCACAACTAATAGACGATTAGAGAAAAACGACTCTATTTATACTAGAAAAAATCGACCTCAGGCGGGACGATTCGATTTCGTCAGTGTATTTTTCAACTGAGATTTTCAATAGGTAATAAATATCCTTACCTATTTATTGTTAACAACCTAAATCAAGTTCTCATAGAAAATAAATTTGGTGCAATATTTTGTGGCTGTTAATAAAAAAAAACTATCTCAATTTTAGCGTGAAAGCAGTTCAATTACTTAATGGTTTCGCAAAACACACCTATTTTGAAATTGTCGGTGTTCAGTTACACCCACGTAAACCAAGGGATAGGCAGCGAGAATATTTTTTCTACCATATGTAGAATTTAATTCTACTATATTCAAGAAATTAGTATATCATTTTTGATGGTCAATGGATACACTCCTTTCTTCAATAAATAAACTACATTGCAAGATATTGCCTCTACATTATTGTGACCACGCATAATACGTGAGAATCTGTGCGCTAGTGTAGGTAAGAGATTTCAGTTTTTTACAGTTCTTTTTAAAGCCATCATATTGGATTAGATGCATGCATGCATTTTAATGGCACTAAAAGGCGCTAAGCATGAAAAATTTATAGGATATCGCCCATAACGCCGTGGTCGTGTCTTCTTAGTAACGATCACAGTAACCAATGCGTGGTCAGTATTCGGATGGGTGAGCGAAAATCGATTTTCCTCCGTGCTTCGGAAGGCGCGTTAAGCTGGTGGACCTAGGTGCTGTCGAAAGATAACAGTTGTTCCGTAGGAGGGTTTTTTAAGCGATATCAACACTTACTGCACCGACACCAAATAAATTGGCACCAGTGTAAGAAAATGATGAAGCATAAAAAATGTAAGTGAATAACCGATGATAACAGTCCATTCTTCATTTTTATAATTGAAAAAATTATACATTATCATTTTGGAATAAAATAATCTTTGATAATTACGTCAATAGTATTTTTTAGTTTCTATCGGCATGCGTACCCAGTCCCTTTGTCTATAAGGTGTGGCTGAAAGTGGTATTCGTGGTCAAACTGTCTGCTATCCGTGATGTGAATGACAACTTACCACGAACCCTAATTTTAATTATAAATACCTAATAATTTACGAAAAGCACCGACAGGTTTTCCTTGGTGGTAGACCCATATGTAGGGTCGTCTGGGTAGGTACCACCGCCTTTCTTATTGTTAGGAACAAGCTAAGTACTTTAAAGAAAATAAAAGATCTAATAACCGTGTGAAAAACTCGTGATGTATTTTTTGTGTAAAAAGAAAGATGACATAAATCAATATAACATTTGTTTGAATATAAAAACATAGAGCACAACAAGTAATAACAAAAAGGTTGATCCTCAACATCCTCCCGGGCAAGAGAAATAATAATAACTAGAAATAAACATTAATACCTACTGATGTAACTCCAAACCACCCTGTATATCAAGGAGGTATAATTTTTGTATAAGTCGCACTAAAATGGAATCTCGGTTTGTTCTTAATTTGACAGAATGCACATTGCCATTTACGAAGGTAATTCAAGTTTACTAACCTTTTAGTAGTAAAGTACAACCTCTGTACCGATAAGTATTGGTTACTATTACCAAGTTCCTCCGGAAACCCTTCTTTCCATGGCAAAGATCTTTCGTATCGACCTTTATTAGTGGTCACAGTCTCTCTGAAAAACTGGTAAGTATTAATACCATTTTCTATGGACAAGTTATCATAAGGCGTTTTAATTCCCAATGTTACCAGCTCCCAGTAATCAGAAAAATTAAAATTTACAGATAAATAGCTGGAGATATTTACAAAATTTGACGGTATTATTCCCTGTAATGACCACCCCAGCTTAGTATCTACTGCGAATAGCCCTTCATGAACGTGAACTACGCTGCCAGATAGTAAGTACCCGTACACATCAGCCCCAATCAACAATCCTACATCTGTAAAATCATTACCGATATCCGATGCACAAATATGTAAATCGCGAAGTTTCTGTATAATTGATGGACAGTTTAACTTCGGCAGCGGTCCAGTGAGCTTTTTTATCCCTAAAGCAGACATAGAAAAGGTAAAACTACTATCTATACTATGTATATCCAAATCATATTTACAATACGTACCCTTTTTTAAATACGTGCCACCAAATACACAATGACTGATTGTTTCTTTCTCAGTGGATGATATACCTAAAGATCGAACTAAATCTAGTTTTATGTACGACCTTTGTGCACCGCTGTCAAATAAGGCCCGAGTTACCATTTTTCTACCATTATAACTAATATTTACAATAACAGTTTGTAATAAGGTCATATTATTTTTCTGGCATAGGGAAATTTGCGGTACATTTTGAGGTACAACACTACTATCATTAGAACTAGATTGTCCTTTTTCAGGCTTGGGTCTATTGTCAATCTCCGGACACATCGGCACCGTATGTCGTCTTGAGCACAATAAACATTTAGGGTAACTCCTACATCTTTTCGAAAAGTGTCCAACTCTTAGGCAAATTGTACAGGCGTTTTTCTTTTTCAGATGCGCTTTTCTCTCTTCTAGTGACATTTGCGATATCTTAAAACATTCTAAAGAATTATGAGTGGACTTATCGCACCAGATGCAGGACTTTTCCTTCTTCTCGCCTCCGTAATTTTTGTGTTCACTCGCAACTATACATGACGCTGTCGGCTCTTTGAACGAATCACCCGTTAATGTGCGTGAAATTGCAATACGCTCCTCACCTTCCACCTCTCTCTTCAAAAAGTCCATGAAAGCGGCAAGTTGGTTTTTTTCTTTACGGTTTCTACACCTTTCCCAAACTCTTAGTGTATTGGTGGGAATCGTGGCTTCCACCATAGGTAGGAGCATAAAGGCATATTTATCAGACTTAACATTCAACGAATCTAATGCCTGTATGTGCGTCGAAAGCTTATCATAGAGTGAATCAAGCGACAAATTTTTGTCTCGAGCTGATATTAGTTGTACAAGTCCTCTCAAATAATTTTCGATGAGTAAATCTTCTCTTGCAAACCGATCTTTTAATTGCTCGATGGCCTTTTGGTAATTTTTGCCACATGGAGGGAAACATTCAACGAGCTCTCTTGCTTTAGATCCTGATACTGTAGCTTGCACTAAGTACTGAAATTTGTCGCTATCGTCAATGTCATTGTCATTATGAATTTTAGAGAATTGTCCCCAGAAAGATATCCAGTTACTAATATCCCCATCAAATTTGCGCAATTCTATCTTCGGCAGAGTGAAGCGCTTACGTAATGACCTTTCCGAGCAAGCAGTATTCATGTGCGACTGAAATCCTATAGAGGCAGCGTCGCATGCTACATCAACATTACTCGGGAACTGACGATAATATTTCGTACTTACAATTGTCCAACGTGACTTGTACGATTCTGACGTTTGCAGATCGGCAAAAATGACGTCTTCATTGGCGTCTGTGTCTGCAAACCAGAGATCCTTAATTTGGTCGTCTACGCCAAACAACTCTTCGGCCTTTTGTTTCGCAATTATGAACATCGCATGGATATCCTTACCGGAAGCCTCCTGAAATGCGTCCTCTAAATCTCGTTCAGCGAGTGAATAAAATCTGCGCGAGATTGATCGTAACTTCTTGAGGTTTTCCATTATTTTCCGAAACAAAGGTCCTGTCACGGTCGCCAGAAATGTTAGGAACAAGCTAAGTACTTTAAAGAAAATAAAAGATCTAATAACCGTGTGAAAAACTCGTGATGTATTTTTTGTGTAAAAAGAAAGATGACATAAATCAATATAACATTTGTTTGAATATAAAAACATAGAGCACAACAAGTAATAACAAAAAGGTTGATCCTCAACACTTATTTCTGCCGTGAAGCAGTTCGCTGTGTTTCAGATTGAAGGGAAAGGTAGCCAGTGTAATTAAACACTTAACATCAGGTGGGCCGCAAGCTTGTTTGCCATCTCGTAACATAAAAAAGGTACTTACACCTAATCGAACCTTTTCGAGTATTTTTAACCCCCGACGCAAAGAGAGGGTTATTATAACTTTGACGTGTCTGTGTCTGTCTGTGGCACCCAATGACTTAGGAATTGGTAGCACCCAAGTAACACCCAAGGAGCTTATTTATACCTATTATATTTTAGTGGTGGCACCGTAGCTTCTAAACGAATGGACCGATTTTGATGTATTTTTTTGTTTGAAAGCTGATGGACGAGATCGATTTGGTTTTTTGCCATTTTATGTCGGGGGTTACCTAACATTTTCAATTTTTTTCGTTCAAAAACTTTATATTACTTTAATTAGTACCCACATATATTTATAACATATTTTTCAATCATATCAAATCATGCTTAATAAACTATAAGGCAAATAAAAATTATCGTATACCTAATCTAATATACTACATAAAAAAAAATCGTGTGACGGTGTTTGTGTTCGCACTCGTCCTTCTATTTGTTTATAAAGTACCGTGTAACACGGAATTGTGGCTACATCTAGTGTTAAGAGGTATAAGGCACAATATAGAAGTTCATCCAATATCCCATATTGGCTATTTTCCTTTGAATACGAATAGCGATGTTGGCTGTCAAGTCAGTTGGGATACATTTTATCAGCAGTAACCAGCAGTAACAAATACTGTTTCCTTAGTTTTTGTATGGTATTAAGATGTCAAACTTTCCTATAGTCAACTGACTGAATAGTAATCGTTTTTCTTGAAATAAAATCAAATTTTAAAGATAATTAAAAACGTAGGATTGTAGATTCTGGCATAGAGTGCCCACCTCTTTTACACATTTCAAACCTTATTTTTTTTAATGACATCAACATCCTTATTGTGTACCTACATAGAAACATAATCAATATCGATACTTATGAAATATCGCATTGCAGAGCTATTGACACGAATTTCTAATTTAATGACGTGGTGCTAGAAATTATAACGTGAAATTAAACCGCAAACATATTATCTACCGATTAGTAGATTATTTGGTACAAAATTAACTCGGTGTTTTGGGATTAAGTCTGTCAAGTACTCTGTGCCCTTCATTACACGAACATAACTCCATTAACTAATAGACCCATTTAGTATGAAATTGTTAATAAGACTTTAACAATTCGATTTAGGAAATCAATCAATATATAGTTGATTAATTTTCACAATCGAATTACTCGACTAGTAGGTATTGGTTTTGTGTTATGAGCTCTTAACAGATCGTCACCGCTTTTCCTATTACTTCGCTATCAACCAAGTGGCAAGGAAACGTTGACTCGGGTACGGCTAGGCGACGTCACTTTTACCGGCTCGGCGTAACATGGTGGCAGACAAAATTCGCCGTGTATCAGTTGGAACTTAAACGCAAATTTCAACGAGACTTGTACGCATTTTAATACTGAAAGATGTAGGTACAGTAAATGACGCGCGCCGGGGAGACATGTAAGCGAGGAGACGGAGAGACGTAAGCCCGGTGACTATTATGCGTAAGCGCAGCGAGCGTTGAGCGTAAAGGCTGATTTACACAGGAGAAAGAGTTAGTAACTGGCGTCAGTGCCAGCGCTAAGAACTGACCAGTTGACCACACCGTTTACATGCGGCCAGTAAGCGGTAATATTGAAGTAAGCGCTCACGAGAGCGCTATACTGACTCCAAATCTATTAACACTAGGTCAGTACTAGCTCAGTATTTTCGATCCCGCGGGATTGATAAAATTTCGCAAATAATCGCAAATAAAGAAAACAGAAATCGTACGTAAACAAAATAATACTTCGTACGGGTATCCATCCCCCTTGTACCCCCCTTGCGCCCCCCCCTGTTTCCGAGTGCAAGCAAACATTCACAGCGATCGTCAGTTGTCGCGCAGCCGTGCACTACGTACGCTACCACATGAATTTCGCTTCTCTTCATTCCCGCTAATCCCGCGCGGGATCTTGTCCATTTTACGAACGGGATTAGTCCCGCACATGGCATGCGGGATCCCGGTGTACATGCCCGAGCCAAAATCTATAGTAGTATTGTAGCATATTGCATTAACAAAGAAGATAATTGATAATTGTAGTGAATTTCAATGGGTTTTAATTATTATTTAAGAGTTTTTCCGTAAAAGTAACATAAAAACTTAAAGAACTAGCGTATGAATGCGACTAAGCACCGTTACTCAACTACTTCTGCATAATGGCGGGTACAATTTATGACGTTTTTAAAATCCAAGAAGTTTTCAACACATCGTTAGCTTCGGAGCGTCGTTAACTTGGATTTATTTTTAACCGACTTCAAAAAAAGAGGAGGTTCTCAATTCGACTGTATTTTTTTAGTAAATAATGTCAGCTTAGGGAATTTGAAATGCTTATTATTTTCGAAATTAAAATATGTCAAGAAATAGAGTACAATTTTTTGCAAAATCATTCACTGTAATTGCTACACAGTTATGGAATAAACTGCCAGCAGAGATCAAAGAGTGTTCATCCGTCAACATAAGTTAAAAGAGCACTACCTCTCAAATTGTCTGAAGCATATGTATTTATTGTATTGTATGTAAGTGTATTTATTTTGTATGTATGTAATATTTATGTGATATATTGTATTGTGTGTTGGTTGTTTATATATGTAGATTTTTAGGTACATATTGGTTTATTTTAATTATTGTTATATTGCCTTTATGTAATAATTTACTTGTACACGTTATTCCCGCTTTTATATTAACTCACTATGCTAGGGTTGGCTGAAAGAGATCTCTTTTAGAGATAAGCTCACTGTACATGTCTTTCTTTATGTATTGTTTTTACTGTTTTATGTGTGCAGTAAAGGATTTAATAACATTATGTAAAAAAAATGTGTTTTTCATTATTCACTCGGATTGGTTGGATCCTCTCGTGACCACGGCCACAACAAGGCGACTAAAACGTCTAGTCAATATACATAGCATTTCGATACTTAATATGTTTATACATATACATCATAGGCTTTCTACCTACTCTATGTTGACATTGACAATAAAATATTTATTGTCTACATTTTAATCAGTTGGGGTGTTCGTTGGTTTTCGAATAATATGCTTTTTCTAATTACAGATAAAGTGCATATTCTAAACTTGTATTAAAATAAAATACAACTTATATAAAGACAAACAGTTATAACCCACCCACGTTATTGAAATAGGTAATAAGGTATTAAGCACCAAATTGTCTATCCTATTATATATTATGTACCACACACCGTTTCCGCGTTACGAGAATATGTTGCGAGTATTTCCTTAACAAATTAGAACACAAATCACATTCCCGACGAAGTAACGGAAGCGAATTTTATCACGTTACTAACTATTAACCACGTCCAAAAGAAACAAGTTTCTAAGTGAGGCTCTGAAGGGATAAAGAAAATTTCCGCCGATTAATCTAGATTAGATTGTGGACAGATGAATCTTTCTCGCGGCCTGAGCAGAAATTTTGTATCACGTGCCTGATTTATGTTTAACTTGTAACTTGACGTGTTTTGGGTACAAGTGAAAGAGACGGATAGGTCGTTTGCGGTTTAATTTAGGCAAATTGGCGGAATTTAATCATTGTGCAGGAGGAAATAAGAACGCGCCAAAACCAATTAAGAAAAAGTGGATACAAGGTTTGCTTGGCGTTGAGATAGACGCAAGGCGTATGCCGTCTAAATAGCTTTATACTAGTCCCAGGTCTTGCAAGCTTAATTGGTGTGAGTGTAATAATAAATTGAATTAGGTAAATCATCTTTCTACCCTGCTCCAAATTTATTTGGGGTCGGTTCAGTATGTCTTGATAACAATTCTGTCATAGGATTTGGCACTTGATTTTTACGGCCGGCCAGCTGCCTGACATCAAAGCTCATTCACCAGCTCAACGATGCACGGAGGAAAATTGAGTTGATAAATTTTCGTTCACTCATCTGAGCCTACCCACCGCGCGCTTGGTAGCCATCGACCTTCTCTTAAAATACATAATAATAAATTACATTAATATTATTCTACCCGGATTGAGATGATTTTGAGTGTAACATCTGTTCTGGTCCATTGGCTTTAGTTTGTTTACTAAAGGATTATTAATTTTTGTTTACTACCAGATGCTATGCTTGACCCCTTTTGGATTTGTGAGCGTGACTAAATCAAATCAAATCAAAATTAAATATAATTTATTGTGTAACCAATATACATTTTGTATTCCATCGTTCACGTTTAGGGAAAGCCACTTAAATACAACAACATATTTCTTAATAACTATTATAACATAAATGAACAACTACTTCTTTACCTCCCGTGCTAGTGCTTGACTGTGTTACGGCAAGGTAATGATTATCGTTCTGATAATAAGGTGTAATTCAAGTAAGCTCACATAGGGTTAAAAGTAGGTAACTCGAAAATCAATTGCCGAGTAGTAAACAATTTTGCATAGTACAAGCAAAAAATGTACATCCTTGGCACATAATATAAATTGAAAATAAAATCTTATTACTATATCTATTGCTAACATTCGATTGGGTCAAATTTATGCCAATTTTTTTTTGAGTCTTACATGAAGGACAAAGGGATAGGTAGGTAGGTACATATATAACAACCACAGGTAATGTAATACTATAAATTAAAATACTGGATTTATGTATGATCAAAAAAAAAAAAAAAGTAAATAAATAATGATTATATATTTACGAAATAATGCATTTATAAATAGTATTCTTAAAATAATAATTATACGTACCTATGTATGTTATTCATAGGTAATGACGTAAATACTTTCAGACTTGCTTTATATCTGGCAAAGAATTAATCAGATTTATATTTAAAGTGAATTTCTAAGAATCAACCTTTTAGCTCAAACTCCTCGATACACACCAATTAAACATAAGTGCTCGGTCGAGCCAACAAAGTTTCTAGTTGGATGCTGAAATAAAAGTTCCAACTAACAACAACGGGGAAACGTTCCAAGAGTTCATACGGGGGCAAATAAAAGGTAAAGTAATAAGAGTCGGATTACAAGAGGATTTTAAGGTTGAAACCACAGAACACAGAAAGAGGTTAGAACGGTCTATACACCATTTATAACAGAATCCCTGTCGCCGCTTTGCTCTAATTTCTTCTTTATACACTATTGTACACGAGCTGGTGCTACATGTGCAAGGTCACAGAAAGCCAATCAAGAGAACTATGCATATTTGTGTTTAAAACTAAACCAATCACAGCACAAGTTTAGAAATATGCGCATCTGCTCATAGTTGAGGCATACTTACCCCGTCTATGAGGCCCTCGAACCTTTTTCTGGATGCTTGGTTGAAACACACTCGCGCTGCGAAACGCGTGTCACTAGTCTGTTTACGTAAGAGTGTGAGTTTACGAGAGCTACGTAATTGTTTAATTTATTTTTGGATTCATTCTACAATATTATTTTTAGACCATGATTAAATACGAGTATTTAGGCGATCATATTAAATATATTTTTAATGATAACTGTCTCTGTTTTAATTATATCTCTTCTCCTTTATTGAAGTAGGTTAAAAACTGACTATGAACTTTACGGCAAAACGTTCACCGGCAAACGATGTTCCGGTAAACTATACAAAGGTCTATCCTGACTTACAATGAGTATCATTAACACTGTATGAATAAAGCTTAAAATGGTTACGGACTCTGTACAATATCAAATTGTTTTTCGTCAGCCTGGGTGTATCACGCACAAATTCACGGATTCGGGTCAAAAGTATGTACTATTACGACCCAATGTTTACCAATGTTAAGCCTTCCTGTTGTGGGTTGTTAATCTTTTGAACTCTAACTGCCAAAGCGGAGTTTACAATTTCCACCGTTCTGTTTGCTAGTACTTCACGTAACCTTTATTCTGTTTTGCTAATCAGGACACGTACGGAACCTTCTCTTGTTACTGCAAAACATAAATAAAAGGGCAGCACGTCTAATACACGACCGACACAGTATATTGTTCTAGGCTTATACGTGGGCCGAGCTGATAACGATTTTTAATGTGTGCACGTGGCTTGAACGTTCTAAAATATTATTTTTAATTATTTGTACAAAATAACCGTCTTATTCTATGAAGTACTCACTAATTTGTGTATGTGCATGTATACTTTCCTCGAAATTGCTTTTGGGCGTCAAGTCATACCCTAGGATTTAAACCAGTGACTATCATTAAATTAATGACCCTATGTGTCGCCACTATCACTATAAACATAAGCGATATATTTTCGAAAATACTCACGATCCGTACCTATATTGTTTAGGACACATTGTCGTGGCAGATTTAACGGATTTTGGGTCAAAATATGCGTTTTACATAATGTTTTCCATTTTACAAAGGTAACTCTCTTGCCAAGAGAATTGTCCGCCGGAAGTAACCTTCACCTTTCGGAACTCCACTTATGTGGATGAACTGGTAAGGAAGGGATCAGACAATTTATATGTCGGTCTTGAACCTTGCATAATAATATCCATAACTTTAAGCATGTCTTCGTAAAATACATGGATTGGAATGGGAAGGAAGGACTACAGGTTAAAACTCTTAAGATTCGTTCAGAGTGCCGTTTTGCTAGATTAACTCAAATCATTAGATGTATGAAAGTAATAGATATTCGTAGACAATAAATGCTGAACCATAAAATCGAAAAATCGTACGCTACATCGATGCATCAAAACCTCGATTGTTATAAGTTCAATGGATCTAATGCGTGAAGATGTCTTGTTATATCTTTACATTAGCCTTTCCCTCAAAGACTGAACCCGCTTGGTCATAAAAGATATATCTCAGAACCTACCTATAAAACAAATATAGTTGGTACTTAGTTAATTAATATCACGCATTCGATCGAGATTCGATATTGGCCAAAGATCCATCGAGCGTTATTCTAGATGTGGTGTTGATACATCGATGTAACAAACTGTCGACATCATGATTTTACAATTTTATGGTTCTTCGAAGAAAGTTTGCCGAGTATTTAATATTCGAGTATTTATTAAACAACCATCTTCAGTGTTGTCTCGGGGCTAATCAAGTTTTTTTTACATTTAAATATACTTTTATTTATGTATCGTATCGTTTTATATATGGTGATAGAAATACTGTATCCAATAATACTAATGAACTACTGGTCCCGTAACCAACGGTCGAGTGAATCGGACGTATTTGACAAATCAATCTGATGTCGGTACCTTTAGATTGGAAGCCCTTCAAGGCGACACGAGAATCAAACCGGGAAAATGAAAAAGAGTTACAATTATGTTTCAGAATATAGCGCAATAAAGTGTACATTTTGCCTTTGATGCATTATCTTAATATATAAGTATAGATTACGTGTCACGATGTTTGTCCGCGATGGACTCCTAAACTACATAACCGATTTTAATCAAATTTGTACACCGTGTGCAGTTTGATCCAACTTGAGAGATAGGATAGTTTTTATCTTGATAAGTAGTCATATTTTTTTTTACTGCTGATACAATGTTATAGGTCAGTAGTATGAAATTACCACAGCAACGCGTGGCCGGGACAGCTAGTATACAATAAAGATGTAGTAAATTTGAAATGTTTCAAACATGTAATTTTTTTTTAAATCCCTGTCCTGGGTTATCATTTGGAAAACTCGTGGGTTCACGTTTCAGTACTAGTAACGGTAGATTATTTTATATTTTTTGTTTGCTTTTGCTGGAAAACAATATCATCTTTTCCATATAAAAATCTTGTATTCATAACTATTCATTTTTATTAATGTGGTCAGCTCGTTTGTTCATGAGACCTTCCTCGTTGAAGCGCTTTATACGTGTGACGTGGCGCGGACGTGTAACGGTGGCGGATAGTCAAAGAAACATAATATAAAGCTTATAATACGTAGCATAGAGTCGTTTTTGTTGTACAGCGCCCGCACCTCCAGGAGACACGTCACGTCACCGCCACTCGATCGCTCGCGCCGCCCTGCCATTGGCGCGCTTCCTATCTGTCATGCTGGCACTTCAAATAAAACACGCATTAATAAACGAGTAACTTTATTGATTACAAGGAGTCATTAGATGAATTAAAATCCTTTTTTATTCAAATGAGGCGTGAAGAAGGAACTTGCAGGCGGGGGTGGCTAGTGCGGTGGCTAGTATTTCTCGCACTTGCTATCTTTGTTTCTAAGGAGGGTTGGTGTTAGCCGCAGACCAGACAGAATAGACGTAAGACGTGAGACGTAACACGCGACTTTTCAAATTATATAGAAGAGACGCGTCGGAGACGAGGCGTAATCTCGCCCTCGGAACTATGTTTGGTAGGCATGGCAACCCGCTCGCGTCCTCTAGCCCCGGTACATCCTTTCAAAAATTATGGTGATGAAAAGTCGCGCCTATGACGCCCTTTGTATCCTGTAGCGCCCCTTTGTATGGCCGGTGCTCAAAGGTAAAGCCGCCCCTATACGCCCCCACTACGTTTATAGATGGTTAGGCGCTCGCTGCGTGCGGTGCGCCTGCTTGTGTCGCGAGTGGCTCTCGGCGCCCGGATGCTCTGCACCAAAGGTAAAACCGCCCCTGGGAGCAAAGTGGCATTTTACCGCCCTCTAGGCAAAAAAATACTATTTTTTTTTGTAGATAATTGTACTGATTGGCGACTAATGGGCGGCTGACTGCCCGCCCCTAGTCTCCGACGTCTCTTCTATTGTGTTTTGACCAAAGGGCGGAGACGTCCTTTTTACATTAGTCTTTTCTGTGTGTTTTGCTTCGCGACGCTTTCATACGTTTTGTATGAAAGAACATTAAAGAGGCGTTGAGTCTCCGGCGTGTCTTCGTCTTGCGTCTGACTGGCGTGCGCCTTAGGCAGACCGGCTGTAATAATCTACCGCCAAAACCAATAGAAGTTGTCGATATCAATACATACTTTACCGACCCCAAATATTGTTAGCATATTGGTGATTATCTTTGTGATTGGACACCATTTCTGCTAAAACTATCTGGTGGTTTGGATTTCTTTCTATATAAAAAAGGATGTATTTAATTATTTAATATCCTTAACACCTTGAAGTTGGGGAATATCTGTCACACACAATGCGTTTGAGGCTGTTGACCTTAATGTGGTTGATCATTGTGGTTGTGGCAACGTGCGATCGACGTTAATGCCAGATGCCAAATTACGGCTGGTAAAGCCAATATGTGTGAAATTGACAAGATTCAAGATGGATTGAAGTTCCAAATGAAGTGTAAGAGAAAAAATTTAGTCCAAATTCATTGCTTCGAAAGTTTAATCAACTTTTGACTGCAATTAGATGAAGTTGAAAAAAGTTTATATTACTCAGGAAAGAAAATTTAGTTAAAGAAAGATTTTCTATTTACTGTTGTATAAATATTTAATTGTTTTGATTTAAAAAAAATCCTTATTGTTATTCTGTATGTTTTGTAAACAGTAACCACAACTGTTTCTTATTACTAGTGTTTTCTTATAACAACATGTCTTTGGAATAATGATAAGTTGTTAAAATTGGAATTAAATAATAGTAATATCATATAATTAAATATAAAATAATTCTACTAGATTACACTTACATACTTAATTAAAATTGTACTCATAACTTTCAGCATTTCCCCGTAATAGGTTGGAGAGTACGCCACAGGTTCGTTATTATAGTGGCTACTCAACAAAGTTTAAGCGGTGTTCATTAATAATGTTGTATACATCACACGGAACGTTAAACTTTTTGAGGTTGATAGTTGAGTTAGAAGTTGGAGGGTTCAAAATTGTTGTTTGCAAATGGGCATCCACGAATCTGCTGACATTGAAACTACTCATCCTAAGTAAACCGATGAACGCGTAAATATTTTATCAGCACGTCTCGTCGTGCCGACGTTGCAAACACTTGTGAGATGTTATGTGGTCATCTTAGCTGTCGTGGATGTTTATTTTAGAAGATTGATAAAGTTCAATTGGTTTGTAAGCTAGATGCAAAACGCATGTCAGGTTACCAGTCCCTCGCTTGAGGTATATTGGAGCCTGATCAGACTCTCCAGAAGGTGCTTCGAATAAAAGTCAAAGATAGTCACCAACACGAGTATATTGTCTTGTTACACAAATAGGTACACGGAAATATTACTAAGATGTTTAGAGCTAGCAGAGCGATAACACGGCGCGAGTGAGCTTACTGGCTCCTAAGTGACGACTGGGGAGGCGGTCTTACGACTGCGGCTCTCCAGCGAATTTTGTTGCGTCAGTGACATTCGCATGACGCATGTGTCCCTACACGCATAAAACTTAGTTGTGCAGCCGTGCTCCATATCAGTTATGCCCGTCATGCTGATTCCAAAGCTTCCAAAAAGGTGGGTTACGCTAACTCAGCTGCCTGGACGTTTTGTCTAGAGCTCGGCGACGGGCATTCGTAGGAAAGACATAAGGACTTTTAGAATAAGCTATTTCAAAACCAATGTAATAGAATCAAGCAACATGTAAGTCAGTATGTAATAAAGCATCGAGTTGGGCAGTCTCATCTAGTTTTAACTTGAACCTATCAGTCAATCGATAACCCTGTTGCTATCATCACCGTCATCATCATGTCAGGTAGGATGAAGACCAAGAGTATCCTCGACTTATATAAAAAAAAAACCTGTCAAGTGTTAGGTTCTGAACGGCGAAACTCTCAAAAATTAAACGTCCTAACGGCTAAGACTCCGACGTAGAAACGGCTGTCGGAGGGAACGCTGCAGATTCTGCCTCGAATCTTGCGGTTAGCGGGGCGGCGGCGACGGCGGCGCGGGAGCGTCACCGTTTGACTGGAGTGCACCGCTAGTCGCCCGGTCCTTCGCCGCTGTTTTCGAGAGTAGATCCATTTGATTTTAGGCATAAGATCCTGCCGCTCCCACGCCGCCGCCGCCACCGCAGCCCCGTTGCCCTCAAGATTCGAGGCAGAGACCTTAGGCCTTTACCAACTCGTGCTATGGGACTCTCGACTTCTGCACACAATTTCCTCCCGCCACCTGATGCTGGTCATTCGTCCATGGAGTCCGTAGCGCCTCTTAAGATTGCTTGATTCCGTGGTGTCTACCCCAGAACACGTTTGCTCCAAAATTGTAGGTCTTGATCAGGCATGTGTCTTTTCAATTGTAAAAGCCCAAATAAAAGCTGGAAAATGTCACATCAGATATATGGAGGATAGATCACACTATGTCATAATTACCATAATGCAGAAATAACGTTCCGTTAGAAGCAATCACGATAAGAATCAGCTTACATCATAGTCTCTGTACTGAATTACATTAAATAATATCTATTTTGGCCGTGTGATGCAGGCAGAGTAGAATAGCGTCATCCTATATCCTCCAATGGATATTGTAGAAGCCGACTAATGGATCAGCAAAGGGTGATTGATCACATTATTCTCCGTCCACCAATCCGCATTGGGCAAGCGTGGTGGACTACTGCCTAAACCTCCTTCGATAACAAGAAGAGGCCTTGTCTCCCAGCAGTGAAATATCTATTCCATCTAATAAGGAGATCGGTGGCGCCGCGATCGTGCGTGACTCGTAACAATCATAAAAGTTAAGCTACCAAGTGCGCGGTTGGTTAGGAGACAGTTTTTTTTTGTTCAATTCAATTTTCTTCCGTCTTTAAGAAGGCATGTTAAGTGGTGGTCCCGGATACTGTTGAAAGATTACAGTCGTTCCCAGAAAAATTGGCGTCAAGCAGGCGTAAAAATCTAATGCCAAAACTTATAACAGTATTGTCGTTATCAAAACATACTGCACCGACACCAAATAATTTGGGAGCAGGGTCGAAGAAAGAAGAGATCCATTACGCTGGGGAAGAATTTGGTGTGGGCAAAGTGAGACTTCAGCGTTGTAATCGTATATACGAGTAAGTATGCTAGGGAGACTGCTTAGTATTGGTAAGCTAAACGCTTCTCTATCGTGAAAGTTTCCGCAACGGTTCCCACGGTTCCGTTTGGCAGCGACAAATCCGCGGCTGACGCGTTCTTCTTGTCCAATGGCGTGGAGGAGGTGGCGGTCATTGATCTTTTTGCGCCAAATTGCACGTGAGGAACATTAGGTAGGCCCTGGCTGCCTTAAACATATATCTAGTATATTTAGGAAGTCTCACATAACGTTCACTTCACCACAGACGCGACGTATGTGTAAAAAATAGACCCATATACTTGTATGCCAGCCGCATCTATACAGGGTGTTTAGTACATAGTATAACGAGAGGGAACCTACCCGTGTTAACCAGTCATATAAATACTATAGTGATGCTAGCATGTACCAAACATTCTGTATAACGAACTGTATAGAATGTATTGTAAACAGTTGCTAAGACGAAAATGTCGCTAAACACTCGCTGTGATTACTCGTACCTACTTGACCTATTTACAATCCTATCATCGACAATTATCGGATTTAATTTAATTAATTGATTTATTTATTGCCAATCCAACGCACATCGTGTTTACCGCAACTGATCAAATGGTATTGCTTTCTGCCTATTGAGCTGTCATGATCAAAGGTTTGTATCATCATGAAAATTATTTGATGGAACTTCACATGTGCGTGTAATATGAGGGCTCATTTTTTGCAAGTGGTTATATTTTTACGAAATCAATGATGAATTTATAAAATAATTGACCTTTTCAACAACCCGTTGGAGAGCTCCTTATTTTAGAGTTTATTTACATAACCCGAACGTATACAACATGTACTTAAATTAAATACCCAACAAGTGTTTTTTTTTTTAAAAATTAAAAAAGATTTTTTTTGGAAAAAAAAAACAAAAAGTACCCTGAAAATATTGTACAACATTTTCCGGGTACTTTTGTTTTTTTTTATAAAAAATTATTAAATTTATAAAAAATATTATTATAAAAAATCGTTTTTTCTAAATTTTTTTTTTAAATCAACACAGAAGCCAAACCACCTGTATTCAGGGTGTTGGTTATTTAATTTACATGTTGTATATACAAACGGAGGCCACATCAGAAATTGTGAAAATGTTATCACTAAAGTTTTGGTGCGTTTTCTATTTCTAAGATTGTTTAACTTTAACAATAGTCAACTTTATTACATTTCTTTGCGAGAAATGTAGGGCCACATATTTTTTTTGTCTTATTACGCACTAACTATTTACTGTTTATTCATAGCTTGATTCCTTGCGAACACAACAATATTTTATGTTGATTGAGTGTTCCATTTATTGAGGCTAATATCCCAGAGCCAAGACCACCGAAGACTCGAATGCCTCTCGGCCTTTTTCGGAGTGTGTGAATCTTTTGAATATTTGTGAATAAGTTTCACAAATTCAACACAGTTTTTCCACATGCAAATGTTAAACATATATCTAGTATATTTTGAGACCGGAGTTGCAGTATTTTCTCTGGTTGGCAGATTGCGAGTTCCAGTTAATTGACGAAAACTTTTCACAATTTTTTATCTTCACCATGAAGTTTTTAAACACGGGACCTTTAGGTTCTCAGATACGACAGAGGCCATTTACTTGAAAATGCAACACGAAAGCGTAATTTTTGTATTTAAAATACTAACTCTGTTCAACCATTTGAAAAAATGTCGTATAGCACAGCGCTTTATGATTGTATTGCATCCGTAATGAATAAGTCGTCATCATTTGACTATCAATTTCTGATAATGTTTAATTTCAAACAAATGTTTTATTCAAATAGGTACGTATTTGTCAAGATGCGAAAAAAAACGACTGTCACTAAAAGAGCATTTGAGAAATGCGCGGATCATTTGTCTTAGGGTTCATGATAGATGAGAAAAAAACATGGCAAAAAGGAACACCATCCTCGGACATCAGGTAGGAAATGATCGGGTCAAACTTCCAATGTAGATTTAGATTTACCTTCTTCAAAAAGAGCAACGATTATTAGATAAGTTATTTTCTGCAAAGACAATTAGTGCCGATGGCGATGCTAGCTTTAATCATTAATCTTATTTAAATTAGATACTTCTATGAATAGCTTTATCATATGGGCCCTTAGACAATTTAATACAGGACGTGGCAAGCGGACGCTTCCCCTCTGCCAAAGTACATGAACAAAGTTCATGTCTGTTTATAAAAACTAGTTCGCGGCGACGACCGACCGCCATTTTGAATTCGTCTCTGTCACTAAGCGGACCTCGTAAAAATTATTGGTTGCGGAGTGTCTTGTAAACGACGACCAGAAAAATAAAAGTTATCCTAAAACGGAGTTGCTTATCACACGGAATTAACTTTCTATTCAAATAAATCATCTACAAATTTTGCGACAGAAACAACGATATAACAACGTTAGGCGATATGGTGGTATGCGGGTTAGCCGAGCGCGCGAGTGTGCGCTCATAATAGCGATTACAATTTTTGCAACAGTGTGCACGAGTGAGTTTTCACTACTAAATCTGCGCTATGCCACGTCCCGTGTTAAATGGTCTAAGTATGGGCCTAATGTTTTATACTTTGTTGCCTGAAATAAAGAATTATATTACTTATAGTAACAGAAATACTAAAAAGCTACAAGCGTACTCTAAAATGTTGATTCATTTCGGTTCGATTGAAATTAATCAAGCAAAAAAGTAGTTTTTAAGCCAGCTAGAAATGTCAACCAAGCGTTTTCTAATACCAACAGATTTAAGAAATCTCCACACATCAAAGAGATTACGGATTTCTGTAGAATTATGGAACGTAATTCCTATTCGCATCTCTGCACAGAGAATTTTACTTACATATGGATTTTAGTTTAAAAGATTTTCATTTGCACTAGCAAATGAAAATCTTTTAAATTAAAATAGTGCCTATCTACTTCCAATTATATAAAGAATAAAGAAACACTTATTGGTACACAAAAAACCTTACAATAAAGGAAAATAGAAATAAATTTCACAACACTTCCACATACTGGATTCCTGTGCGTGACCAAATTAAAGGACACTCTCTCAGAATGTTCTTCTACGGCATTCTGGTCGTTATTATAAAAGAAAAATATTGACAAGGCTGTGGTTAGTTTGGGGTACAGAGCTTTATGTATAACTAAATGTAACACAAAGCTCAGCTCCTTTTGGGATTAAGTACATGTTATTTGTAATGTATGCTGTTATAAAAGTGCAAAGTTATTTGACACCGACTTTTGGTAACGTTCCTTCTCCTATTTGGTTGTTAAAATTCGCAGCTACTGTTATGAGGAAGAAATTACTACGTATGTATTTCTACTTTAGCTAAAAACGTAGTAAGTAAATATAAATCACGTATGGATGTATTTTAGTGGCTTGTTTTTAACATAAACATACTAACGTCACCTACAAAAAAGATAAAATTAAGTGCTCACTAATGTACTAATTTTCACCAAAAGTTGTATTTGATGAGCAAATACCGATTTTGGTGAGCACTGTAATTTTTTACTTTCTCGTATACGTAGTTTAAAGGAAGTCTTGTAATCGTAAAAAAAATCGTCCCCGAGATTTTAGCGGATTTACACGTTTTGGACCTCCCGAGTCCAAAAATAGCGTTTTTGGAATGCATGCATGTATGACATCAAAATATAAGGTTTCTATCAACTTATGGGTCGTTTTCGGTATACGACAAAGTAAAGGGAGACCACTTCCGGATTTTTTTAAAAGAGCGTGTAATTGTTTTTTTATTGGAAAAACTGCCTATAGTTACTCGTAGTAGTACTTTTTAGTTACTTTTAAGACAATTTTAATTTCCCAAACGAAGATAATCTTATTTGGTGAGTTGCATGGGAGACTCATGTTCATTAACTAAATTGCAGCTTTGAGAGTATTCTTTCCGGTGGAAAAAAGGACACTATATTATTGGGAGATTGCGACTCGTGTATTATATTTATTAAGTAATTGGTGTAATATTCTCATGAACGTTAGTATTACTTAACATCCCATATTTACTATTGAAAAAAAATACTTTTGATTCATCAATTTCAATGTAGTGAATGTTCGTTTAGCAGAATGTTTCATTGAAACTTTTGCTTCAGTTTTTTTCCTGATATATTTGTGTATATCAATATTATGAAATATATTTCGAAGTCAAATACATAATATACCAAGTTTAAGGGACAAGGATAGTTTTAATGAATTTTAACAATACAATACAATTTATAAAAATATTAAAAATATAAATAGCGGTGTTTTCCATTTGGCGCGTTTCCATTATGCAAGTAACTTGCATACAAGTTGCATGCAAATTGTATAGTGGAAACAACAACTTGCATACAAGTTGCAACTTGTATCTAACTTGTACACACAACACTCAAGTCAGTTCATTTGCATGCAAGTTGCAAGCGCATGCGCTCGTGTATAGAGGGAAGTGTGTAGGATTACTGTACAACTAGGAGAACTAACATGTATTATGCCACTATAATCTTGTATGCAAGCTGCAATTTGAACAAAATCGTTTTTCCAATTCAAGTCACTTGCACACAAGTGTGACGTCATACATGTATGCCAGCATTGCCAGCACTTGCATAATGGAAACGCGGCTTTAGTGACTGAAAACATTTTGAATTCAGAACAAGCGCGAATTATACGAATTTAATTTTTGCCGTATTGTTTTTCTGTTGGTGAATAAGAAGAACTCCACGAGGTAGGGAAGGGGATAAGGATTGGTAACACGCGAGTGTCATGTGAGTGTTGCAACCTTCTAAAGGTTACGGTGGCTGCTTATCACAAGACGGGCCGATTGCTTATCTGCCCACCTTGTAACTTAAAAAAAAATAGTACAACAAATCAAACTTGCTGAAAGGAAGTAGGTACAAAGATACTGGCTGGCTTTAATGAGCTATTCCATAGACTATAGAATAAATAAAAAATCTCCCACCAATTTTAGTAACGCTCTTTTCTGTCCATTATCGTCTTAGATTATCGTGGTTGTTTATGTCAGTGAAAAATCAATTATCTTAATAATAATAACACGCACACATATAACTTCTAATGTCTAAGTATTTTGAAGCCTTCAATTATATACACATTTTAAATATGATAACTATAAATACTATACCTATACTACAACTTTTTTACTTCCTTGCAGTCAATGGTACAAAGTAGAGTACACAACTTGTGAAAAAAAATCCCGGTCCTTTGTATCCCTCGAATTAGACACCCTTTTTTCACTTGTAGTATAATCTATTATATAATACAACAAATTCATGTTAAAAAATGTTCAACGTCATTATGGTAGAGTGGTCACTGGTGGTGTAACGTCCGCCTCTTTCTTACTGGCCAGAACGTTAGCGCGGCCACATCGGCCCGTTGCTTGCTTACCGGGCGTTCTTTCCGTTTCACACCGGGAGGTGTGTGATGTACAGTACATTTTGTGTTGCATTCCGGTTTTATGGTCTTTTCAAGGTAGAACAGAACGACCGGTAGGTCTGGGGCCACGCTTAGAGTATCACATACATTCCGCTTGTTGACTATTGTTTGTTGCGTCACTAAAACTTTGTTACTATTTTGGTTTTGAAACACTGCATGGCCAATGCTGCCAGATGTGGTCTTACCTGTAACCAAATATAACAAGGCAACCTGCTTAACAATTTTTAATTATTTAACGTACTATTTTATTTCTTGCAATAGTACTTATACTCTGTTAAATAATTTAAGATGAAATTCACCAAAGACAATATCGAAGAAACGAATTCAAACCGTGAGTCCGTTTTACCATGACAATAAAACACAAGGGTTGAGCGTCAAAGAGCTTGAAAGAAACAGTGCTCGTTACGTAAACCATTTAATAATGCAAATAACCTTTCAGGGTGGTTTATGTTGTGTATACCCTTTGTAGGTAGTCGTTAATGTTAATGGAGAATTAACATTGCACGTGGCATAGGATTTGTGAATCAGAAAGGATTTCAGGAATCGTATCGGATTTAATTTTTCTGTTTTTTGAACCGCTGTCAGTTGGTGAAAGCGTTGTACGGTGTAATAAAGAATGTCATTGAATTTCTTTTGTTATTTAAGTACCCTAAACCGTAGGTTATACTGGACCGGATCCTAAATTGTCCCACCTTGTAATTCCTATTTTTATAATGATTTTAGTAACATACAATTGTCTGGGGTCTAAAGTTTAGTCATGTTTATATATATTTTTGGAAATAGCGTACTGATTTATGTATATAGAACAATAAAGGCTTATAACAATCAAATCTAAATGTTAAATCAAATTTCATAAAAATCATGTCATAAATTAATTTACAATTAAACTATTTCAGTTTTTGGAACAATCCTTAATACTTACTTTTTTAAATGCGAACGTGACTTTGTTTCTTGGTTTATTTTTTGTGACATCGGGAATATTTATATGAGAAATTTTACCGATATGTCCTGAAATATCTATACTAATATTATAAAGAAAAAATACTAATAAGTTTGTAATGAATAGGCTTAAAAACGACAAGACCAATTTTGTAAAAACTCTTTCATAGATAAAATGTTCCATTTCCACTGAGTACGCTGACAGTATTTTAATTTGAAAAACAAAAAAACTTAGTCATAGGAATTTGCGCTAGTTCGCTGTATAAATATTTCACAATAATTGTTCTCGGAAATCTAAGTGGATTAACCAACATAAATTCTAGATATTAATTTTCGATGAATACCCATTAATGGTTGAACTTACACAAACATAAAGTTACTCTAGCAAACTTGCTATGTTTGTTTTAATTAAATATTAGGTATTTCAAGTAGATTTAGTTTTATTCTCTACCTGAGAATTAGCCTCAATTGCTTTTATTAGCTGACGAGTTACCCCATTCACATTATACGATAAACGTGAGGTCGGAATGATATTAAGTTGTATACTTTGAATCTCTTACTACCTGCATATTAACTACTATTATTTAGTAAGGGAACAACCCGGTCATTGGACAGAAGGACATTACAACATTAGTCTATGATTTTGTCGACAGGGAGACAAATAGGTAACTAAATGGCTGGAGGATGGCGATGGTCGCGGTGGTGCATTCAACTTAACGATCATAAAAGCTCAAGTCACGGTCGGTAGTTGGATGATGGTCCGAAATTTGTTTCAAGACGATTTCCCTCCGTGCTTCAGAAAGCACGTTAAGTGTATCTGCTATCGAAAGATTTCACTCGTTAACAAACTATTTCAAGAAGGATTGGTTTCAGACATTGAGTCAGACACGTCTTTTGTTTCAGAGAGGCGGCCGGCCGTAATAATCAAATGCAGAGTATGTCTATAGTAAGACACTGCACTGACACCAAATAAATCGATAGCAGGGTAGAAGAAAAAAGAAGATTTCTGGTCATAAGCGGTCACTAGCGTGTGTAGCAACTCAAGCGCACCGTTCACTCTGTGGTCTAGTTCGATACCCAGAAGATTTATGTACTAGTGCTCGGTGTGGTAGGCCTTGTGGGCTGACCAGATAAAACACTAGGGGGCTTAGATAAGTGGCAATCGTTTGAAAGTGTAGCCTATGCTACCTGGACCATTATAAGTAGTTCAGGCGGTACGGAGGAACATACGTAAATACAAGTATACATAGACTGCTAAAATCATAACCATTTACCGCTGCGGACTCGAAGTCTGCGACGAGCGAGGCGACGGCAGCAGCGTGTCACACTGCACCCTGACCCGGCTATACACAGGGGCAGGTGATCAGATTTAAAAAATAAGAACCTACCTAAATAATATATACAATAATTTACAAGTTAAGATTCAAATGAAACAGAACACAAACTGCAATATTTACACAGATTTATTTAGTTTACCTAGTTACATAAACAGAAAACTTAATTACCTAATTTAAATATAAAAACAATAATTTTCATAGAAAATATCAACAAGAAAGAAAAAAAATATACAATACCAGAAAATGTTAATATAAAAAATATGGATTCCTATTTCTTTGCTCTTTTATAGTATTTAAGTGGGCAAAACAAAATATCAGAGTAATAAATATAACCTTCTTACTTGAGATCTGGTGAAAAGAAAATAGGAACTTAAAAACCTTATCCCGCTTTGGACTTGGATCTGCCAACGCCAGCACCCATCAAGTCGCTTTAGTTAATTAAAAGAGTTGAGAGTATGTTTCGGTATAAAAAATGTATCCCTCCTCAGCCCTCCTAAAATAATTTTAAATGAGGATCAGGGTAAATAAACAAAATAAAGAATAGGAAAAAATAAGTAAGTAACAATGATTTTCACAAATACGTACCCGTTGCAAAATATGCTGATACTTTAGCTATTTACAGTAATAGTGTTGGTATATACAAAATGTTGCAGATGTAGGTACATAAACTGTAATTACAAAAATACATATTATTTACATAGTTTCAAATAAATAGTTATGAAGAGAAAATAAATGTATAAATTATGAAAGAAAACTTACCAAAAGTATGGAATTTATAAAATATCTAATGCATCGTCAATTGCATTTGTTACAGTTTTTAATAAAAATAAGCTTGAGCTGTTGTAAAATTAAGCAAACTCAATTTTACAAATAAAAATCTCATGAGCTCTGTTTTGCCTCTGTTCTCAGCAAAAATGGTTCCCGCCAGATAGAAAATTTTTAACTTCCCGATCTACGCATGTGCGGTCCTGCGTTTTTGCGCGGGAAAATGAAAATTATCGGCGCGAAGTAGAAAAAAGAGAGAAGGATATATAAAATATGAATATGTATGAATGAAATAGATAATTTTATTTTTTATTTGTGGGCGTGGTTTACATACAGATTATAAATACATTATTAAAGTACAGATGAATGAATAAAAGAGGTTGAGTATGGATTATAAAATAAACTTACATAGATTTATTTACATAACAAATAAATGTTTATTTTTAATAAGTAAATAATAAATAAATATAATATAGAGTACGTATTGTGAAAAACATAACGTTACAAGCGGCGCGATTCAATGCTGGCCTTAAAAGCAGCGACGCGACGAGCGACGCGTTCCAACAAGCAGTGCCCGCGCGTCTGTATTAACGTAGTATATTGTGCATTTAATTTATTGCTTTTTATCGATCGCCGTTTTAAAATCCCCGCCGACGACGTCGAGGAGCAAATTATTTTTATTAGGATTCAGACACTTATTTCTCCTTACACAACACTCTTGCGCCGCGCGATCTGTTCGCTGGCTTCAAGGCCGGGTTGGTGACCACCGCCTCACTGTCGCGCTGCCGCCGCTGCCGTCACCTCACTCATCGCTGACTTCAAGTACGCAGCCTTTCTATTGGCTTCGCTTAGTCGCATAAAAAGATTTTTTTCATTTACCTATATCAACTACTTCTGTTCACACACACACATACACACACACACACACACACACACACGCGCGCGCGCGCACACACGCACGCATACAATATTATCCGGTTAAATATTTATAGTTTTGAGTTTGTAAGCCTAAGTGAAAGTGCTAAATGAAAAATACTACTAAGGGAAGGATCTGCCCCTAGAATACAGGTTATACCTTAACTAGGCGGCAGAGTTTAATTGTTAGCAATAAGCATTATACTGTAAAACAATTATGTATTGTACTCTAACATGTTTCTGTAACATAACTATTGGAAAATAAATTTATTATTACTATTATTATTTTGTAAGTAGCAATTTACATATGCACGGAAACCGTTCTTGCACGTGGATCACATAGAAAAGCTCCGGTGTAATAGCATCATTATAGGTAATAATTTGCGATGAAGAAATGTACGTCTCACTTTTTTTTCCAATTTCAAATTAACACCCAATTTATTTTATGAGTTTTAGGCTAAATTATTGAGATTTGGTACCTTGTTGCCGCAATCAAAAGTTTACTTCGCAGAAATTAAAAGTTTATTGTAACTCTGATTGCTGACCAGGAATTGGAAAATAGCATTGAGAAAATTAGTCAATTTATTTTAATATATTCAATGGCCTTTTAATGGTTCTTTGATAATGGGAAGACGTTTTCGAAGTGACAGAACTAAGCCAGTAAAATGTTCTGACCTAATTTGAAGTTGGTTTCTTGAAGTGTTTTCTATTTGGTCTAAAGTGTTTAAAATGTTGAACTCTATGTAAAGTGGATTGTCGGCAGTTTGTGTTAAAATACCAAAGAAATTAAGCGAGCGCAAAAGGTAAGGTCAATAAATCAATTAATCTGAGGCCTATGTCCAGCAGTGGGCGTCTCTGGGCTGAAATGATGATGATGAATCAGGTCTGGCAACCTCAAAATCTGAAGTCAACCTGAAAATGGCAAAATATTTACTAGAATGTTGTAGGACATTCTATCCTGAATAAGTCGACGAGTGCGTCGTTCGATCCGTGTGATATTCGTAACTATATGAATAAACTACAATTTTAAGTGCGTAAATTTTTGGCAGATTTTACTTCGACGCATTTGTATCATCTTGTAATTGGCTTTTCTATATTATTTATTTATTTGTTTATGTACACACAAAATTGAGATAAATTACACATTACAAAGATACGATGGTACAAAGGTGCTGCTTATTTCTAATGAAATCTCTGCCAGCAGACCTGCGATAGGAAAACCTGACAATAATGGTAGAGAATTTAGTTAACTAGAAAAAGGTTTCTACAAACCCACAAGTGTTTTAGATTAACGATCAATGAATATGCAACACATAAGATTCATGTAACATAGAAATAGCGTATTTAGACTAATTGCTGCAACGTGCCCATACACGACGCTGGACTGAAAGTTTCGGGTGAGTCATAAATAATTTGTAAAGCGATACCTACAGATATTTATTGTTGTTCAAAGTACTCGCCATTGCGATTCTAACATGTATTAATTCTTTTCTGAAGGTTTTTCGTTTTCAGTGTTCATATCATATCATAACAGCCTTCATAATTTGACCCGCATTTCATCTAATGAGGTTTAGGCAGTAGTCCACCATGCTTGTCCAATGCGGATTGGTGGACGGAGTATAAGGCGATAATACCCCTTTGCTGATCCATTTGTCGCCTCCTACGACCCATTGGAGGATATGGGGTGATGCTATTCTACTCTGCCGGCATCACACGGCTAGCAGTAAAATCTTCTTGTAAAATGTTGTGTGTATAGGTTATCGACTCTGTCTAGTTCTATTCGGTTTTGAAAAAGGATAAAATATCAAAGTCAGTAAAAAATACTATGTAAATACTTTTTATCTTTAGGAGTACTCTTTATCATTAGGCGACAGGCTGTCCAGGCTGGAAACCTGTCAATATTTTGGTTACTGCATACAGTACCCAAAATAGTGCCCATACTGCCAGATGCGGATTTGCGTGTAACCGAATGTTACCTGATGCTCTGCTCGATCCCTTTGGGATTGTGAGCGAGGTTATATGTATTAAATGCAACGTGATTATAATGTGTATGTACCCTTTACCTATCTCATAACATTGTGAGAACGTCAATCATAGTTTTTGAGAAATATACGTGCTTAAAAATTTGCCTTCAGAAATAAGCGGCTGGATGTTAATTCTGAGATGTTAATACTCGTAGGAGTTTAGCGTCAACAAATAATTCTAGCAAAGTTACCCAATTTCGCATTATACGGTTTTGAGGCTATAAAACTTTTTGTTTGTGGGACGGGTTAACTTAAGAAAATATGAGCAGTTGCCTCCAGGGTGTTTCCTTTCGCCTTCAATTAAAACGTTATTCAGAGTTCCACTAGCATTTCCCAAGGGTGTGAGGATAATTATAAACGTTGAAAGCCGTTGGACAGTAATTTGTTTCTTATTTATGAACCCTAAATTTTAAAAGATACCCATTAATTTGAATGAAGAGGCAACGGAACCCGTGGCAGTAACGAATTGACAACGGCTCAATGAATTTGATATTGTGATCTAGTTTAATAAATTCGGTGTAAACTATAAAAATCTTGTTCTAGACAGCAGTAGGTAATCAAAATCCGACACCTACTGCGTAAGAAGGATGTTGACTCCATTCGCAAATAATAAATTACAAGGTATGAAATGAGTTGAAGATAATGAAATGTTGTGTCAGAAAAACTCATTTGTTTCAGATAATCACAGGAATTTGATTTCTAATCGTAACAAAATTCGTAAGCGCAGCAAAATCCCTATTATGGAAGAGGAAAAGAGTTAAACGACTCTAAGACGCGGACTCCGGCAAACCGCAGAAGGGACGAGCGAAGCCAAGATGTGTTTTAATCCCTGGACGATTATTAATATCCAGACACAATTGATTTTAATTGTGTTCTCGCGCTCCTGAGCGCGAACGGGGCTTAACGAGTTAAGCAACCAATAGAATTTCGCTAAAGCGGAGATGTGAGTTGTGCCTCGCAAGCTGACGACGCGACAGTGCGTCAGTCAAAACTGATGTTGGATCACACATTAAAAAGGATACAAAGTAGACATATGTATATGTACCAATAACGTTTTTTAAAATGAGATTTGTTCTTATTATAATATGCTTTACTTTTGAGTAAGTCGTAGCGAATACTTATTTTTTCATTAACATGTGATAAAAAATTTTGCAGTTAAGCGCTGGTTGGACCCATGGTTGGTTAATTTGGAACGTAGCTATTTACGGTCCCACCCCGTCTGTATCTTCACCGTACTGAAGACCATACTCAAATAATTATTGTGTTTCTCTTAATAATGAAGAAGAGTGAAGAAGTCAGATATCCACGGAATATGTAATTGAGTCAAGAGTTGAGAAGATTACATTAATAAGTATCAAACTCGATAAGTCGCAAAGGTCGCGCGTTCGGGAATAGTTCGTTGATGCAGAAGACCCTGATTTATAAATGAAAGATATTTAGGGACTTTTCCAAAGGCAACATGCATGTTTAGGCGCTAGGTGAGTCTACATCTACACGTAAAAACGTTTACTGTTCGTCGTCAGCTCTAAAATGGTAAGAAATGGTAGTGCGTGACTTTACAAGAGTCCAATGAACGATATACCACCCATAAAGAATAAAAAGACTATCCATTGTAACGAACAAAATTTAAGCTGAATTCTCTCCACGTACAGCATTAATTTAAAATCTTTTTACCAAATTATGTATGCAAAGGAATGTAGGTAGATTAGCTAAGCAAATACCTTAATGCGAATGGCAATTGTCCTTTGGTCAGGATCTAAAAAAGACCCAATCCTATTGGATTAACAAAATTAACGTTATCGATACTGTTCGTTATTGGACGCGAAATCTATTTATTTAGGACTAAGCTCGCCGTCCTTTGTGTCTATAGGCTGTGGAACATTTGTTTGCCTCCTGCAGATTTAATTAAGCTACATGTCGGAAAATTGCTAACAATCACTTGCTTTTGAAGATTTATTTGATTTGACATTGTCACGTAAAAATGTTTTATTGATCGAGCCGACAACGTGCAACAGCGTAAGGCTTGTGTTGCTTCCATTGTGTTTCGACTTATTTAAAAAATTAGACTGGTACAGTAATTTTTTTATACTACGAGATGGCAAACAAGCTTGCGGCTCATCTGGTGTTAAGTAGTTACCGTCGCCTATAGACACTTGCAATATCAAGGGTAAATCACTTAACGCTGAAAGTGCGATGCCTTCCTGGGGACTAAGATGATATGCCATCCAAGCCCAGTTAATACACTGGCTACCTTTCCCTTCAATCCGAAACACAGCGAACTGCTTCACGGCAGAAATAAGAAAGGCGATGGTACTTACCCAGACGATCCTACACATGTGTCTACCGCCTAGTACTTTTTTTTAGAAATTACAAAACTATATTACAGAACCGGTCCAATATTCTTTGCGCTCCTTTGTCATGTTTGTCATCCTTTATGTTTGTTTGTCTGGACTTATGAAAATCTCAAAAGTTAGAAGCAACATCTCAGCAGACATGAATCGGCAGTGTTCCAGAGAGAGAAAATAAGTAGGTTTTTAAAGTCGTCAAAATCTTCCAATCGGTTCCTTCAGAACTTCTTTTAAAGATCGCCTATGCATCCGTCAACCTTATAATACTAATAATAAACAAAACCATGGATAAATGAGTCAGATATTGTGAATTTAGCAGCGCGTTGTCTTACATATAAAGTTATAAGCTAGGGAACGTGAATGCTTACGCTCTCCTATTATTTGATTTTCCTGTTGTTTGCACAAATAACAGCAGATGTGTCTTGTATTCATCTACAGGAGTTAAATGTGGACAAATATCATTAATCAATACGGGGATGTTTACAGAAATAGGTGCATTATAGGTGTTACATAACTACACCTAAACTTGGCTTGGGGTGTCCAAATAGTTTGTACAGGCAGGGATACCTATTTGAGTGCGAAAGCCGTATCAAATTTGTTTTCTTCGAAAACTTTTCATCGACACCTCTATTTCCTAGATGTACCTAATAGTTTATCAAATTTAAACTATGTTTTGTAATTGTCAAACAGTTGTTTAATACTCACATTTTATCATCTTTATCATCATTATCCAACGACGCTTTGATAACAATCGCAAGTAGTCAATAGATTTAATAATTATCAATCAAAAGATACTTACTAGATGTTGCAATTTGTATCCGTATTATAATTAAGGCTGCAAGTTATACCCATAACAAAATAAAAATGTTTATCACAAATTAAAAACTAAAAAAAGACGAAAGAAATAGATGAAATAATCGCAATTTCTTCAACATTCATGAATGTACTAATACTAAAAGGCGTATACTTACAATTGTAACATCAAATAATAATATTCTTGTTACCGTACAGCTGAAAAGATCCAATCCGCTTGTTGCGTCTTCGGAATTCATACTTAATTACGGTTAACCGTTTTAAGATCGGCGCCTTTAAACGCTGTGCGATCAAACTTAGTGGTTGGTAATTACTTAGAGAACGCGGCGACTACGCCCCTTTGTGTACGTACCGTGAAATTGTGTAAAGTAATCGTTAGTTCCTAAATTATATTAGTAATAGTATAATTAAGTAATATTAAAATAATAGTTTATGGAGGAGGGAGAGGTCAATGGTGCCGCGGGCGTGCGATCTTAGTAACGATCACGAAAGTTAAGCAACCAAGTGCGCGGCCAGTACTCGGATGGGTGACCGAAATTTTTTCAACTCGATTTTCCTCCGTGCTTTGGAAGGCACGATAAGCTGGTGGTCCCGGGTGCTGTCGAAAGATAGTTGTAGTTCCCAAGGACGACGAGGTTTTTGTCAGGCAGGCGGCGGCCCGTAAAAATTTAATGCCGAATCCTAAAGCAGTATTGTCGATCGATATCAAGGCATACTGCACCAACCCCAAATAAATCAGGAGCAGGGTAGGAAAATAGCGCCCTGAAGGTCAGGCCGGGGAGGATATTTAGTGGGTATGGAGGGAACGCCTTTACCTCGAGTCCCACATATCCCCTGCGGTTGGCACCACCCCGCAGGGACGATGCGTAAATGCATTTGACCTCCCCGTCAACAAAAAAAAAACAATATCTTGTGTAACCTTACTAAATACTAGACTGTAGACACAGTTACCAAAGTCGCCATTTTAAGCCTCCTATAACAATTTTCTAGTGCCAACAGTGAACTTTATTGCTTAACTTACTTCACCATTAGGTACTTAAAATTAAGATAGTTAATTTACACAACCAAAACAGATTTTTATTTCTTGTTGGATGTGCTACATAGTCTTTTTAATTTAAATCAATATGAGGTAATTATTACTTCTCGCTGAATGCGAGCAGTGAAGGTCCGATATTGGAGATCCTCGGGGGAGGCTTATATCTAGCTATCTGGTTGTAGGTATCTCGGAAGATATAATGATGACAATTTAATAGTCTGGTATTAGAAATGTTACCTACTTATTGAAGAACGTATGCTAGATCATTGAGATATCATGTACTAACGTACTAGAGAAGCTATCGCTTGCTTTTGCAAGTCCCATTTTGAAAATTCAAATTCAAAAGTCTAAAATCCTCATAATAAATAGTCGAACTGTACGGAGCTTACGCAGCGCTTACTGCGCTGTAACGATGGCCGAATGTAATTTTTTCGCGACCATAACAGTTGTAAGCGCCGTAATTTTTCATAGCGCTTATACGTTTCGTTGGCATCGGACATAAATTATACATACATACCATTTCACTCATTAGTGTAAATTTATAATTTACAATGCCTATTCTCTTTTCATTAGTTCACATCAGTACCTACATGAAATGTGAGCGCAATCATGTCTGTACCGTGGAATTTGAATGAATAAACCTTCTTATTTCATTACATACTGCTCCTTCCTTTTTTACGTTAACTAAACTGGGGATATCTAGCCTATTTAGATAAAGTACGCCCCGCAATTTTGCCCGCGACCGACCCCAATATTCATAACAGTAAGTACTAAATGAGTAGGTATCTCAAATTTATCTCGAAAATTTCCAAGTTCTTATAATTTATATAACATTTGAAATTAATTACGTAGCAGAAATCAACCATAAATAGAATATGTGCTATGCATTCTACATAACGGAATAACACGCGATATAAATGATTTGTTTTACAAGATTTTATTTAACTTGCACTGTTCGTATGTAAGTATGTGAGTTGTCCGTCAAAATTTGCAAACCTTTTTTCGACCATTTGTTGGTCGAAAAATTTGGATGACATTGAATGCTTGGCTAAGTGACGTCATTCTAAATCCAATATGGCGGACGGTCTAAGATGGCGGACTAGTTACTTTTTGTGCACTCCCATGATATGAGTATCATCAAACAACAGGAAAGGGTTTGCTGAGAAGAATACAAAATAAACTGACTAAAATTCCGTTTTTATTTTATAATCCCATCATATATCGGCAACCCATATCTACATACATACATACGAGCACGCTCATTTTCCCAAGAAGGATTGAGCAGAACCTTAGCGGCCGTCTCCAGGAGCGAGAGATCAATACCTAAATGACAATATCTAAATGATTATTATTATTGCTATTGGTTTCGGATCGCTCGCTATCAATTGATATTCACCATATATATTGATTGGTTTCGCCATTGACAGAAAGTGTAAAATTCCTTGCAGTGACGAAGCCCCTTTCTATATCTACATAATTTTGTTGTTGACATAATTTGACTGTAAACTTGCTTTACAAATGATTAATTAAATCTTCAAGCGCATTTGGGAGATAATTAGTAATTGATATGTTAATAAGTAATTAATTAAACATGTCAGTACATTTTCAAATGTTGGACCGAATGTACATCTAAATTAATTACACGGATAATTGTAATGAGATGTTGATGTATTAGTCTTATTTCCATTTTCTGTAATAGAAGTCGAAGCTCATCTTTTTATCTGATTGCAAGTGATGCTGCTAGGTGTCAACATGAATCCAGAGACGTTTCGGAGACGAGGCGGACACTGTTTGCCGTTCCCGAAACGTCTCCACAAAGTGCTGTGACGGCACCGATGGTTTTTAAACTTTTTAGTGGGTATTCTCGGAAGCCCTGAGAGTCCCACACACGTGGCACTGTCTAACCACAGTATACCAAGAACAGTAGTTTATCAGCGGGCTGTCGGCAAGTTACAGCCTACTCTGCCTAGACGCTAGGGCTATCGTAAATGTGCCGGGCGGGAACGAGCGGCGAGTGAATGTGCAATGACATAAAAACGCGCGATCACACCAAGACGGCGAGACAACCTTATGCCCCCATATTTTTATATAGCGGCCAGTTTGTATGAAGACGTATTACTGTTCTTGGTATACTGTGGCCTAACACACAGTGCGGTACGGTCCGTATTTAACGATACGATTTTCTATTCGACAAGACTCACTGCCGTAAGAAAAATGAAAGTAGGAGAGGTAAACTGGACATATTAACAAATCGAGGAAAGACTAGCGGACAAAAGACATCATGGAGTGATATCCCGCGGGAGCGTAAACGTAGAATAGGCAGAAAAGATGGAAAGAAGACCTAAGGGTTGGCCAAGAGAGATGCAGACAGGAACGAATAGGTAAATCTGGGGGAGGCCCATATCCAAGGACAACCTGATTGTTCACGTGCCGAAGCACGGCGGAAAAAGATTTGAAAAATTTTTGGTCACCCATCCGAATACCGACGGCGCACTGGGTAGCTTAGCTTTTTGTGACAGTTACAAATAACACACGACCGTGGTGCCATCGACCTCGTCTGTTTATTAAATTTTTAAATATTTGATGTTCGTTTGTTTTAAACACTTAAGGGTTTTTGTTGCGAGTTTCTGTGTAATCTTTGATATATTAGGAACTCTCTCCTATATTAGACCTCGGATAATAATGTTGTGTAGATATTTTATTTTGTATCAGTAGGTACACATTGTTCCCGCATATAATTGTCTCACGAAAGCTAGGGTTGGCTGGAAGAGATCTCTGTTAGAGATAAGCTCACCTTTGTACATGTTATTCACCTATTAATTTTTATAACTGTTTTATGTGTGTACAATAATAGTAGTTTATGCAACTGTCATATAATGAAGGGTATTAAAACACGAGTGTGAGTAGTAACGAGTGTTTTAATACCCGTGTTATATGCAGTTGCATACACTACTTTATCTACACTCATACATAAATTCAAATAAAACAACAGAAAAGACAAATGTATGGGTTAGATCCCTTTGCCTTCCCGAGTATTTAAGAAAAATAACTGTATCATAATGAGTCGAACCGGTGTTATAATGGTCATTATGTTACAGGTTGTTTTTTTAAATTTTAATTTTGATTATCTGTATTAAAAAGTATGTCATTTTATGTTCACCTTTGATATCGTAATTCGAATATTATGACATGAGTGTAGATAAAGAATATAATAATAACTGCGGTATGAGTTCATTCCGGAGTAAAGTTTGTAGGTGTGATAGCCCTGCGAGTTTACAAATCCTGTGGTAACACACGTGTCGTAACTTATGCACGCATTGTGTAGGGTTGCCTGGGACTGTTTTTTACTGTAGTGTTCTACTTAATCTTCGGAGGGTCTTTGATTACCTATTGATGTAATTCTGATTGATATAACACAGAATGGCCAAGGCTGTAGACTTTTGTTATAACTAGTCTTGTAGTCGTTTTTTAATCATAATATATTTATTAGGATATACACTACCTTATACATGTAGCTAAGGGCAATAGTATATCTCTCTTTCATTTAAACTAATAATGCGTTGAAAAGAATAGGGTCATGTCCATTGCGAACACGCACGGCGACGGTGCACGACACAGATTCATTTTTTTAATATCACTTACCACGCTTTCAATCTAGTCAAAATATGTGCAGTGTAGTATAATAGAAAATAGGCATATTTTTAGTTCGTAGAATTTTTGATATCAATAATTCGATGCCCTATACCAAAATAACTTATCTCTTATTAGTCAATCTATTTTTATAATTTTATTTTATAATAATTTAAAAATATTCTCTCCATTATTAAATGATGGATATATTCAAATTATAAACTCCTTTATTTAATTTAAAATACATAAAAAATATATTTCTAAATACAGTTTCTTTAATTATAATTATTTATGGACATCAATTGACGTATTTTTATTTTATTCGAAAGTATCATTCAAAATGTTGTGGCTGCCCTGCAGACATTAAACATTATTGACCTGTATTGATATTTTCAAATAATTTCATCGAAATTGTAAGCTGTGAAATTTCTTTCGCCTTTTCTTCTCAGTCTCAGCATAATAATAATTATTTTGACCCAAAATTGTGGTAGGGCTTTTGACGATTTAAAAGTACTTAGCAAAGTTCATTCATATAAAGAGCTTTTATTTCATTTCATACTGAGTAACTATTTGTACAAAGCCGCCTCTCCTGTGTCGTTTATTAAATTAATATTTTACCGTTGCCTGAGTTACACTACTAATATCCATTTGGCATGTGACATCCCCTTTCACAGTAACCCAACGTTACCCATTTGCTCATGCAATGGGGAACAAATATAAGTCGATCCGCCCAACTAGTAGCTTTGATATATCGCCCTTATAAATTGTATCTTCCCTCGCATGACAATTAATTATTGCTTTTTGATAATAATGCTAGATATAACTTATTGCCCTTGGATGGATGTTCAGAATTAGGTTCGACTTAAGAAGTAAATTGTTGCATGTTGAAACTTTTATAAGGAAGATTACTTACGCTTTTTAATGTAATTTCTTTCTCTCGGCTTTATCTACGGATTATACGCCAAAAAGGTTCATCTTATAAGAATTATCTTACAATTTTGCATGTGTTAAGAATTGTTGCTTCTTGCATAGATTGTAAGATGTGTGATCGGGTCATATTCATTTATTTAACTTTAATATTGGGGTGAAAACGGTGCAATTATGGTTACGAATCGTAAATATTACTTGTAGTTTAGAAGCAGTAGCGAATAATGGATGAATAACCACCTTGTTAATTATTTTTTCCCATATTATTTAACGTCCTTCAATATTTTCAAATCTAAAAATTATATCTCAAAGCTTATATTTTTTTTCAGAAATTCTCAGTGACCTCATTTAAGAGCTTTAGGACCTTAAAATGGTATTTTCACAGCTATACTCCTTACCTATAACATTATGCTAACGCCACCCTACGTCGTGGATTTCTACAAACCTTACCACTTGACTTTATTTACCTTTACGAGAAGTAGATGTTACTTGCCAATAGAGTGGATATTATTTGTAAATCTCAAACTATTTTTGTTAATTATCCGAAAATCCATGGCGGATCTTTACTAATAATCACGAAGTTATATTAAGAAAACATAAGCTCCTTGCTAATAATATTATAAATAGAAAGGATTTGTATGTTTGTAACAAATAAACTCTAACGCTGCTGAACCGATTTCAAAAATTCTTTGATTTTTATAATGCTACATTATTTTTGAGTGACATAAGGTATATTTGATTAAAAAAAAACCACGGGGGAGAAGTCACGGGTGGAGCGCTTGTATTAAATGAAAACCATTTCACGCCCCAATTGATTTGTCTTATTTTGCCCACGTATATAAGTATTTCTTTGGCAATAAAATATAGCCTAGCTTATGTCACTCAGTGAAAAATTAGCATTCTAACGTTGAAAGAATTTTTAATATAGTTTTGAGCCTTTTCGTTACAAAAATATCTCTTCTCTTTATAATATTAGTACAGTCGACAGATGACAATGATTTATTACAAATTTATTTGAATTTTTAGTAAGCCCTTGAACCGGTTTTGCCTAGAATAGATGGAACATAATAGAACTTATTTTCTTCTTAAAACATCAATTATTCCTTAAGTATTTAAGATTTTAACAAGGATAAATTGGATAAAATCTAAGTACAATTACGAAGGAAAACTTTGTTTCGTCCATTGGAAAAATCGGCTTGGCACAAATCATAAAATCAGAATTTTCTGAAGGCTAAAGATATTACGGGAACTTTTAGTAGAACAAGAAAAAATATCAAATCCCAAGATTATGGGTTTTTACTTTTATCGAAACTGTTGGCCATTTTTGTATTAGGGCGATTGCATACACGGTGGCGGCGGGCGTCGCGCCGTGGTCATGAGACCTCATCCTTACCAACACAAAAACGGTTTACCCTTGTATGGTATAACAACGTTTAGTTGATGAAAATGAACATGAACATAGCGACTTTAGCGCGTTTTCACTGAATTATAACTGAACTGAATATTCGATACGATCTTTCAACCAAATCATTATTAGTCTAGTTAAACATTACGTTAAATAAAATTTAGTGCATTTGAAAATTCGGTGAAATGACATTATGTCAAAGAAATAATTATGCTAAATAAAATTCTACCAATTAAATATTCGGTCAAATGAATAATTATGCGAAATGACTTTATTGTAACTAAAATTAGCTGAAACGATTTTCGACTAAACGTTATTATACTAATCAAGGGTAAACCCACAAAAACAGTAATTATGTTAAATCAAAATAACATGATTTTACGTTAGGTATTATAAGATAATTCCTTTTTAACCGACTTCCCAACGTACACCGATATCTCCGTCATTTCTGGACCCGTTTTTAAAATTCTTTTTCTATTCGATAGTGTTCACTCCTGAGGTGGTCCCATTGTCACCAAGTCAGGATCTGATGATGGGAAGCCAGGCAAATCGAGGGCAACCCTCAAATTTTATAGGCATGTACAACGTTTTTCATATTTTATCTAAAGCTATACTAGCATTTGCGTCTGGTAGTCACCATCTCAACATCATCATCAGGTAGATGATGAAACAAAAAACTCCTTAATGGTTAGGAGTTGGATGATAATTCTTTAAATATTAAAGGTACCCAAAGAGCGGTAGTTGTATTCTTTCAAGTTATTCAGGTGAGCTGATCATGGAAGGAAAACCTCCTTAACGGTTAGGAGTTGGATGATAATACTTTAAATATTTTAGGCACGTAAAGACCGCTAGTTGTAATTTTTCAAGTTAATCAGGTGAGCTGATGATGGAAGGTAAAACTCCTTAATTGTTAGGAGTTGGACGATAATTCTTTAAATATTAAAGGGACCTAAAGAGCGATAGTTGTATTCTTTCAGGCTATTCAGGTGACCTGATGATGGAAGGAGAAACTCCATAACGATTAAGAGTTGGATGATAACTCTTTAAATATTAAAGGTAGATACCTAAAGACCTATAGTTGTATTCTTTCAGCTTGTTAGGTGAGCTGATGATGGATGGCAAAGCACCGTAATAGTTAGTATTTGGATGTCAAACTTGTACAAAACTGTAACATTTTTTCACCCATAAAACCACCTCTGGCAGTATGGACCATGCAGTGCCTCCAAATAGTGACAGGTTGCCAGTCTGTCGCCTACATAAAATGGGCACAAAACCCAAAAAGTAATCCACCGAATGGCAACGCACTTCTAATGTTAAGTGATTTATCCTTAATATTGCAAGTGTCTATAGGCGACGGAACCGCTTAACACCGAGTGGGCCGCTAGTTTGTTGGCCATCTCGTAATATATATATAAAACAACAATTATTCCACATAAAACACTAAAAATAGAAAAATAATCAACTTTTAAAAAAAAGTCCAACCGACTTCAAAAAGTATAAAATAACATATTTTTAAAATGTGTACCTGCTATACTGTTTGAAGTCGGTGCCAAGCCAACTAGGTATTCTATAGGTCCGCCTGCTACATCACACTCATTGATCAGACCATCCCGCGATTGCGACCGACCGAATGCGCCAGCTTGGGTGATGAGGTGCTCGTGGTGCTGAACGATTGGCATGGCCTGGCACCGGGTTCAAAGAGTACAGCAGGTACCTAGCACCCATTTTAAATTATGTTATTTTAATACTTTTTGAAGTCAGTTGGACTTTTTTTTTAAAAGTTGTTTATCTCAACACATATTTCTAAATTGTACTCATTTTGCTTAAAATACAACATGGTAAAATTTATAATAATTATAAAATTCGCCATGTGATGCTGCCAGAGTAGAATAGCATCCCCCCATATCCTCTAATGGGTGTCGTAGAAGGCGACCAATGGATCAGGAAAGGGGTATTGATCACTTTTTATTCCGTCCATCATTCCGCATTGGGCAAGCGTGGTGGACAACTGCCAAAACCTCCTTCTATGATAAGGAGAGGCGTTGAGTGCCAGCAGTGGGTCGAACTATAAAGGCTAATGAATCCGTTTTGAAATCTAATATTTCTGATGTTAACCAAGAAAAATAATTTGTGCCCATAGAAACGCCATGTATGTAGATTCCCTTAGACTTAATATCTTTTAATTTTTTTTACATAACCTTGTTGGCTATCACAGACTTTTAGCCACTAGCAACACCAGTGTCTTAAAGGTGAACTACCAACCCGTGGAGGTTCGCTATCAGAAAGAAACAAACCGATGGTACAATTGACAGCTGTTTTTGAAAGTTGGGATATTTCCTCGGGGTGGAAGTTTCAACTGGATTCTATAACTGGACTGCAAATGGTCCGCTATACCCTAGCTTACTTAGAATTATAAATATTATTACAATAATTATATTTCAGTTTCTTAAAATTAGCTCATTTAAAAACTCCACGAGATAAACGAGAGTTAAACGCTGTATCTTCGTTGAAAAGTGACAGTTTATTGACAGCCAATAAGAACTGAACTGAGCTCGGACGACGTGCTCCGAATTGTAAAATTAGTGGTTACTTAAGCAATTAGTCGTAACTAAGACCAATGGCGGCTTGCAACGCCGAGTTGTTAATCATTTGGAAGTTATTTCGATGTTCTACACAATATAAATACCAGTGGCGTAAATTTAATTATTTAAATTCAAAGAGAAGAGACTAGAAAGGTTATATGAAACGTTTTCAATAGTGACGAAATTTGGAGACTGGGAAAATGGTAATTTACAACTAGAGGTGTTAAACAATGTTTATTCAGAGGAATAATTAGGCGCAGAAATCCACCTTCTAGAAAATTTCACTGAAAAGTCAATATCTTATAGAGAGTGTAGTTTTTTTATTGATTATTGCAGTTGGCCGTAGATGATTTTTTAGCGTCACCGGGGTATTTTTAAATGAAACCATCAAGCAAATGAGTCTTTTCCACCTGTGGTAAGCAGAAGTCGAGTTCAAAGCCAACGTTAGTGCGAGAGATAAGGTCCCGCACTACTCAACCTCGCCTTGCTAACCTGCAAGGTGCTTCTCGCCTCTTTTGAATTACCGAGGATTGTAAGAAGGGAACACGTATGCTGGCAGTAAATTCCATTTCTTGTACCACATAGAAATGAGCTTCCAAATTTCTTAGTTTGCAATGGAATAGAAGCCAAAGTTTGTCAGTGGTACCGAAAGCCAGCACGCAGTTTATAAGATTGCGAGGACTTTGATGGGTTCTTTCTAGCCTGTAAGGTGATCCTCCCTAGTGGTATTCAAGTCGGAGAGCCTCTATTGTGAGGGAGTCTGTCTACATTCCAATACTAATCTAGAGAAAGCGATATGTCGTGGTTTCCAAACAATGATTATTCTATTCGTTGAGACCCCACTCACTATACAAACAGCCTACCGAACTCCCTAGATACTAATCTGTAGACTCTATAGATTAGTCTGTAGAGTTATACAAGCTTTAATTTTATCATAAATAAAGAGAAGAGAAATACTAAAAGCAATAGGTTTCATTTTTCCCAAAATATTGAGTACTTGTTTTCTCTGAAATCTGAAATAAAAATCTAAAGAAACTAGAAGTCGAACATAGAGTTAAACAGTTTTTCTGGTTTAAATTGGGTTTCCTTTACTACATAGTCGATTTGACATTACGCTCAGATTCATTTCGGTTCTTTGAGTAGATTGAGTGATCGATTGAAACCTACTTAACGATCCCAAAAAGTAGGATGGCATGATTATAGACACGTATTCCAAAGAATTCAATAATATATCTCGTGGATTTTCTATACCATGTTCCAGTTAGTTTTTATACAATAAAGTGGAAGATATAATACTAGAAATAAATAAAGTGGAAAGCAAGAAATCTGCCTAATGGTTATCGGTGACCGTAGTCTTCATACGCTAGCAACACCAGTAAATTCACGTGCTTACATTCTTCATTCTACTATCTAGTGTAGGAGTTGTTTAAAGAATTTTGGAAAATCCAGTATCAGAGTCAGCTAAGGTTGTTTGCGATTTCTGTGAAAAGACAAATTAAAATGTAAACCCAACTTAAAAGTAATATAAAATAATTATAATTTCCTCACAACGCTTCCCAATCGCAATTCTTAATTTAAAAAGTCTATAGCTAATATTCACAAATGACATAAATTTAAACGTTCTCGTAGATTCAAAGACCGTTGATTTTATCGCTTCGTTTTGCTATCTATTTTGCTTCAGCGGTCACAAATTTGGTTGCGGAAATGAGATGACAGTTTTTGAGAGACAAACAAGGGACTTTAGACAATGTCACTTAGCGAACCGTAGCTATTAAAGTCTACATTTGTCCGCTGAAAGTATTTTCCAGTCACGTGAATGCCTACACTTGGTACAAGCACACGCAACTATGATTCCAATATCCTGCGAGTGTTTCTCTGTCAGAATTGCCAAAAGGGCTTTGGCAAATATTTTAACGGATGCCGAAACAATTGGCGTTGTCTCTGACATGAAAGAGAAAGGACTGTGTACTCAACAAGGGAAAAATCTCTTGAACGCAAAAGTTACGTACGAATAATATTCACGTGACCCGTAAATTTCTTGTACGTATGGAACGTATTTTCTGTTGTTAGGATCGCGTATTGTGGAGTTTTTACGTTATGTAGGCAATTTTGTTAGTCATTTTTTTATTACAATAATAAAGTAAATATACATAGTTCTCCTTTTTGGGGCCCGTTTTTTATGTATTAAACTAGTAACCAATTACTCTGATTACCTACACGTACAGATGTGTGTTCCGTGTACGTATCATATTGAGGGAAAATTTTAGTGTGAGGAACAAGAACAATTGTTATTGCACTGTCTTAACCTTTATATCATGTCACAGTGATATGATAAAAACAGCTAATTTATCTAATAATCTATTAGTGTGAATATTCGAAATGAGATCACTTATTAATTAATTAATTCCATTTAAAAAGTAACCAAACTTTCCGTGAACCAAACAAAAGCCAGCCACCAGGGAAAAATATAATAAATAAATAATTCTACACAAAGACACAAAAATGTATATAAATGTAACGTTTTTCTCTATAGAATGCAAAGAAAACAATGAGAAAAATACTGACTGTCATGTGGTCATTTAAGGGTAAAGGTCAATAACATCCAATGAAAATCTTATGAACAATATCTTTCTCTCGCGAGTGGCTACTTTTGATTTATGTGCGGTCATATTTTCTGTTCCTTCTTGACCATCATCGACATAGTATTATTGTTCTGTCTTTATCGCGTATATTCTAAAAAAGTTCACACTGTGTGTGTTACTTTTATAATATGATAATTGATTTATTTATTGTTTCATGTGGTTTTACAAAGGTGTTTAGGTAGTTTCATTAATGTTTCCCGGTACATGAACCCTGTAAGGGCACGACAATAATAGCTTTACATAAATAAATTAAATTAAAATTAAATGGGTAACATAATAAATTGTGTCTCTAAAATGATAAAATGTCAAAAAAATAATAATTATAGTGGAGCATACACGCAACATAGATACAATATTCGTGGTCCAGGGTCGAATCCTGATACAAATGTTTTTGTGATAAACACAAACATTCACGCGTAATGGTTGTTTACATTACTTAAGTTTATTTGTAAAAACAGCTAAATTATTAGATATATACACGTGGTCACCCGCGGCTTCGGTCGCTATAATGTCAGTTATTATATAGCCTATAGTCTTCTTCGATAAATGGCCTATCGGACACAAAATATTTTTTTTTCAATTTGAATCATTAGTTCCTGACATTAGTGCGTTCAACCTACCAACCAACGAAACAAACTTTCAGCTATACAGGGTTACAGGAAAAGTCGACCTAGATCCGTTAAGGGCGTGTAGTACACATCATTTCTGAATGATTTCACTAGAGAACCCCCCATCCTAAACTTAATCGTTTTCGAGATATTCGTGTTTTAATTTTTTTTATGAAAATGCCCAATTTTTCGGCTATTCAATTGAATATTTTGAATTTTTTTGATTCTAATGATTATTTTTTCGGTTTTTTACATGAAGAATGAGATGGTTAATGACCTCAATGACTAAAATTACACGTAAGTTAAGTAAATGGGTCATTGTAGACGATCGAAACTAAAGAAAATAAGTACAAATTATAAAAAAAAAAATTTATTTTCTGGATATCTCAAAAATTTATCATGGCACTTGCTCTGCAGATGTGCTTAAAAACATCTACATTTTATCAGCTATCCAACGAGGTATAACAACCTAGGGTTGTATTTAAACTCATAGAAAAAAACATAGTTGAAAAGGTTCAGGTAGTAGGTCTAACGGTGAAACTTAGTTTCTAAGGCTACATGGGGCATTCAGAATAAATAGCACTTATTTAATCTAATTAATTTGACTTAAGTTCAGCATCATCATTTCAGCCTACTGGCTTCCACTACTGAACGGCCTCCCTCGGCTAGGTACAATCTTCATGCATCCATCGATGTCCCGCTATCCTGACCTAGGAGATCATTCAGTAATTCACCTAATGTTTTTGAATAAAATTTTATAGTTCATGTTCTACGTGTCCACCTCTATTTCGCACACATTTTCTAATTCTTTCACGTAGTCCACTTTTCACTACACCAGTGGTTAATGTTCTTCTTATGTCGTTAGCAGCATTAATTATCCTTTCTTTGAGAACTTCCACTGACGATATGGGGTTGAGCTCACTGTAAACGAGGCTCTTCATGTGCCCCCATACATAAAAATCCATGGGGGTCAGGTCGGGAGATCTGGCTGGCCAGGGTAAAGGCCCACCTCGTCCAATCCATTTGTTAGGATAGTTAGTGTCCAACCAATCCCTAACGCTTCTTCTGAAATGAGCAGGGCAGCCATCATGTTGAAACCACATGTCCCACAGTAATTGTAATGGGAGATCATCTGGTAGGTCACCTAAGTCACCTCTTAAGAAATTTTGATTTCGTTGTCTTGTTCCTCGTCGTCATCAATGACACGTGGTCTTCCTAAGTCCGTACGTCGTCGCAAAACAGAGCCAGTTTCACGAAGTCGTCGGTAAACTCCGTCGAAAACGCTCACATCAGGTACTCGACGGTCGGGATAGCGTCGTATGTACTCAGTCCGAGCTTGTGCGAACCTTTTCAACTATGTTTTTTTCTATGAGTTTAAATACAACCCTAGATTGTTATACCTCGTTGGATAGCTGATAAAATGTAGATGTTTTTAAGCACATCTGCAGAGCAAGTGCCATAATAATTTTTGGAGATATCCAGAAAAGAAAAATATTTTTTTATAATTTGTACTTATTTTCTTAAGTTTCGATCGTCTGCAATGACCTATTTACTTAACTTACATGCAATTTTAGTCATTGAGGACATTAACCATCTCATTCTTCATGTAAAAAACCAAAAAAATAATCATTAGAATAAAAAGAAATCAAAATATTCAATTAAATAGCCGAAAAATTGGGCATTTTCATAAAAAAATTAAAACTCGAATATCTCGAAAACGGTTAAGTTTAGGATGGGGGGTTCCATAGTGAAATCATTCAGAAATGATGTGTACTACACGCCCTTAATGGATCTAGGTCGACTTTTCCTGTAACCCTGTATAATATTAGTATAGATAGATTAATTTATCCGTAACAGTATTCGAATTTCGATTTTTATATAAACTGATATCCAGTTTAAAGCAGCGTTCTTTGTTAAAATAATTCCTTTCCAAGGTGTCCCAAGGTGTCCAAGAGGTCCCTGTGTAATCAAAAATTTTACGAAATCTTTTTAGTTCCTCTCCAAAATCGCACGTAACCAAGAAAGTAGTCAGAAGAGGTAACCGCATAGTGCACATTAAGAGTTAATTTGTGGCTTCATAAATACTCTAAGTGGTAATATTAAAAACTTAAAACTCACTCTCCTCCAACTTTATATGAATGCGAGAGTGTACTTTTCACTCGCATTTATAAAGTTTTAAGCATTGTAGTCTAGTTAGGTCAAAGGTTTATTATTAGCTTTTATGACATAGTTAGTAAAGTTGCAAAAGGGAATGTCTGTAGAAATGACATTTGCATGAGAATAAGTTCATGAAATACAATTCAGATAAGTTGTATTTAGAGAAAAGCTTTTTAGATATCATTACTTAAAAAAATGCACTGAAAAAAATCGACTTGCCTCATCATTACTTATTTATAAGATCGATGTTAAAATATCGTACAGAGTATAATATACCTATTCTTGTTTTCATTAGGTACACGAATGAACCTATAATATTCGAATTAGTCGAGAAATATTCCTAAAATGTTATCGAGAATAATAACGATTTTTTTTTAATAATTACTTTATGAAAACACACCCTCTAACCAAGCTTTATTTTGGGCATATTTTATAACTTCGTTAAGCCAAAATTTAGCGATACTTTGTAATGAACTTTTAATTTATACAACTACAAAACTCTGTAATTTCTCTCCGGGGAAAAAAGAAGGGGGTTTTCATTGAAACGTCAAGCGAAATTGATGGGCTTGCCCTGAGTCGTGACCAATAGTCGTATGGCGTTTGTACCGTTTGGTCGCGTCAGTCGCACGTCCGGAGTCATTGTGGCCACACGCCCTTGTAGCCAACATTACCGCACTGAATAATGTTGTCACGTGACACGTGTCACATGCTCGCCGCGAAAACTTTCGTGAGCCGCGTGCGTTGCCGAACGTAACTTTTTCGCGAACTTTTTGGCGGTGAATATTTTAGGTGCGCGATCGGAACTCCTTGCGGGTTGACTTTGTTTTTTTTTTCGCTTGTATCGTACCGTGTAAAGTGATAAAAAGTTATGGTCGAATAAAAACTTTCTGGACTTTCCGAGTGGATTTTATGAACATGTGTGGTGTAATCGTGTTCGTTTTCGCCTTCCTGGTTCTCCCGGACCCTTCCTGTTCCAACTCTGATAATATGGGTCTGTGTAGGATTTATTGCAAACATAATTACTAACGGTTCCGCCGACTCCGCCCGGCTAATGGCGTTAAGTTAATAACGCTTGGCGTCGTCGAGAGCTTCGAATATATTGTGAGATTAGTGGTTAATTAATGCGATGTCTTTTACTTTGATAATGGCATATTAAGTTCCTTTTGAAGTCGGATTATTGATGTTCTCTAGGAATTTGACGGACTGTTTGTAGATAATAAGTGTTAGGAAAGGTTGTCTGAAAGGTGTAAATGTTACGCACGTGTTTCTTGTTTTTACGCACTTTTTATTATTTATTATTATTTATCAAATGGTAGTAGTAAATTAACATTAAAGATTTATATTAATGACCACCTTTATCTTAAGAATATCTAAACGATTTTATAGTCTTTGAATCTCACAATATATTCATTTATTAAATAATTATTGCAGTGGCTTTTGATGATGAAAATTAGGCTTCAAATTAAGCGAAATTGAGCCGTACTGATTGTTAATTATGTTTTATAATAATAATAATAAGTAGAGTAAGTAAGTAATAAGTAGAGAGTAGAGTAAGAGTAGTATTACGATGCATATTTATTTGCAAATTGATTTTATGTTTCTTTGTCGATTGCGTATGCCAGAGTTATAGTGTAATTACTCTGCGATAACGGAAATACATTTGCGTGAAATTTGAATAACGAACCAATTCTAGCCGCTCCATGATATCTTGATCTCTGGGTAATGTGGATACGTCTTCAGTAGATGGGTCAAGATGGTTTGATTAATAATTTATCTTTGTAGTTCGTTTCTTGAAGCCACAGCAAATAGCGCATGATAATATATATCATTATTAAGAGATACGTAAAGATAAGAAAAAAATTTCAATATGCTGAAAAAGAGATACAATTTTTCTTTTCTGGCACACAGGCACGGAGGAGTGCAGAAGGATAACACTTAAGTATAATATGTAAGAAGAAAAGAATCGGCACTTTTTGTCGACTATTTTTCAACTACTACTTATAGATACTTAAAACAGTTGGATTTGACATTATTCCAATGTTGAATACAAATGTTTATAGATAATATGAGAATAGGTTCACTAGGTGGTAGACCCATATGTAGCGTCGTCTTGGTAGGTACCACCGCCTTTCTTATTTCTGCCGTGAAGCAGTTCGCTGTGTTTCGGATTGAAGGGAAAGGTAGCCAGTGTAATTACTGGGCAATTGGGCATGGAGGGCATATCATCTTAGTCCCCAGGATGGCAAACGCACTTGCGGTGTTAAGTGATTTACACTTAATATTGCAAGTAGACACTTGCAATATTGCATATTGCATATTGACCACTTAACATCAGGTGGGCCGCAAGCTTGTTTGCCATCTCGTAACATAAAATAAGGTACAATAGAACAATAAATTTTCAGAGGCAGAAATATTACTTAATTGCTAAATAGAGGACTCACAATACGTAAATTACACTACACAAATATTTGCGAAACATTTCAAAGTTTAAGTAGTATTTTCCTTATAAGGTTTCCGTATTGTATATACATTATCCTACTATACTATAAATAAACTAGGATATTGAACAGAAATCAACAGAATTTCAATTGAAGCATTTGTAAAATACACATATTTCTCAAGTACGCAGAAATGTGTAATATAGTTCAACAACACAATGTCAAGCACATATCAAGCATGGTCGTAGGAGGAACTTATGATATTAAACCTTATTTCAATAGGATTAAAACTTATATTTGTTTAGACAAAGCCGCTGGATGCGGGCAGCGCAGGACCGGCCGGTTTGGAGATCCTTGGCGAGGCCTATGTCCAACAGTGGGGGTCTCTCGGCTGAAATGATGACACTTTATATGCAAAATTATTGTCTGATATTAGACTTAGGCAGTGATATTTTTTAATATAATAATAATATAATTCACACGCTCAACCAATTATCTAGTCCAAAGTAAGTATCACTAAGAACTTGTGTTATGGATTCGAACCCGGACCGCTTGATGTGTAGGCAGCTATACTGACCACTCCATCACGACGACGGCGTATATAATATCACTAGCTTCCGCCCGCGACTTCGTCCGCATCGACATTTTACCCCCTTAGGGGTAGAATTTCCAAAAATCCTTTCTTAGTGGATGCTTACACTGTACAGTACACGGTATCTATATGCAAAATTTCAAGTCCCTAGGTCCAGCGGTTTCGGCTGTGCGTTGATATCTCAGTCAGGACTTTGAATTTTATATATATATACTGGTAATTATATTCTGTTTCATCTTTTTTTCAATATTAGACGTTATTATACGTTTTTACAAGAATGGGAAGTTATTTTCCATTATTTTTTATCATAATTGACTGTTTGAACTTTTACTACGCAAAATATATCTTGCAAAGTAATAAAATATTATGAGCAAACAAAACAAAAGTTACCCATATTCTCATTACGAAATAACAAAGAGAGCAGAGACGAATGAACGGAGCAGTAGTTAAGCCTTTTGCCTAATTTTGAAACAAGTCAAGAGTGAAGTTTCATACAGAAGATATTTATACAAATAGTGGGTACAAGTACACTCAGGTTAGAAAAGCTTCAGCAGATTAGAAAAGCTTCGTTAAGTATAGTCAACAGTACCTACATCAAGTTACTAGTTTTCTAAACCGATTTTGCGCTTTAAATATACACAGTACACACCTTTAAGGTTGAAAATCAATTTGAGTTTGACAGTTTTGGGAGGGCTGATCTGCTGTCATCCGTACCTTAAAGTCGACGTTTGCTTGCATCACAGCAATTATTAGTTGTTGTTAATTTAGTTCTATCTCTCTCACTCAGTTTGTGGTACAATTTTTATAAATTTATATTAGAAGTTGGGGAACACACAGTTGCATTGGTTGAAAAGTTAAAAAGTCATGAAATTTTTATTTTAATCGTATGGTTCACTTGGTACAGTCAACAGGACACACAAAAAAGAAAAAAAAACTTTTATGTTTTAAGCGAGCCAATATGAAAACTATTTTTTGAAGTCAGTGCCAGCCTCATGGTATTCCAAATTTCTTTTCATTTTCATATAAGTGTATAAACGTAAAAAAATGTTTTTGACTTTCCATTTCTGTTGGTGACGGTACCTACAAACTCGCGTTAACCTGTTGACTAAGATATAATGTCAGAGTTTTCTAAGTGGCTTTAAGAAGACTTTTGGCGATGTTTGTTTACAACATCCTAATGTGTCTTCTAAATCAGGACGGAAACTCCATAAACTTTTTGCTACCTATCCCAGATTGAACCATGGTTGTATTTACATGGTTGCATTACTTTTGTGATCATTACCGTAGAAATGACGAACGTGTCGCTCGTCATTTTTTTCTTACATGATTAAAGTAATGTTTTCCACAAAACACAATTTTATTCGTTTTCACACTTAGAGAGATTTCGGTTTGTGTAGGTACTATAAGTTTTTCAATTTCGGATATCTCCGCCCTCAGTGCTTTGGGTTAAGCGAATAGCCGCCGTAATCACAGAGCACGAAGGAAATTCGCATATTTTGTTTCAAGCATCTGTACTTTCGAGTCGAGATCGTGTAAGGGGTGGATTCGTACTATTTTCTCTATACATAAATATAAATAGTTTAGAACTGGGAAAATAACGCTTATCTTCAAGGGCTAGAGCTTCCAATTAATTTAATTAAAATCTACAATGTATAACCTTTTTTATTTCTTGTTTACCTTTTGCCTTAGTTAATTTACAATAGTGGTCAGTAAACTATCTACAGTGAGAGACTAAGGTTTAGTAACTTAGTAGGGGCACTTCAATGATATTATATTTAAAAAGAGGTAGATACGTTACTTGCTTGCAAAAAGTGGCGCCCTAAAAGTAAGCTGATTAGCACACCCGAGCATATATATATCTTTCTCGTTTACTCTATTGCTAGATATCATGTTGTCTTACTCACAACTTACAATACGACAATGTTAACTCGCCACATTCGACAACATGAAATCGTAGACTTGAGGTGCCGAGTTAATTCGACCGTGTAACATGATGACATTTTGGACCATTTTTGACTTTTAATTAGTATCATTGGGGCACATACCTTTACGACAAATATTCAGTCCATATTATCTGCTAAATAAAATAATTTTGTTTCAAATTGTATATGTAAATTTATGTATACATTTAGTGAAATTCAATTACATTGAATTCAGTCGTAGATACGGTTTTACCGAAGCAGAGTTCGCAGCGCTGCGTCTACACTCAGCGGGCCCTGCCGTAACGGTTTGTGGGTGGTATTGTCAATTAGTTCTAAAGTGCTATCGAATTAATTTGCTCTCTTTATCAGATATATAACAAATTTAATTATTTACTTAATTTAACACCTAGATATTGTTTTCATTGCAAAATAAATATTTTTACCACACATACTTCTATGCAGTTTGGTTGAAAACGAAAACACAAAAATTCTTTATTAGCCAGCCAGTACAGCCAGCCAGCAAAACTAAAATATATTTCCATTATGCCTTTTTATCTTTATGCTTAATAACTATATGTGAATCAAAATTAGGTCGGAAAAAATCAGCGTAAGTGATATTTATGCCTAATGAAAGTACTCTTTACTACTTTATGCCTACTAAGTAGTTTGCTAAAAACAATTAAGTGAAAGTATATTAAGACAAAAACATATTTAAAATATTCTAAAAACATTTGCATGCCTACTATAACTAAAGGTATTATTACTGATGATCAACTGGAAACTGTTTCTACCATCAATGCGCAGTAAAAAGCAAATAAAGATTTATATTTCTATGATTAACTCGCTACGCCAAATCAAACTAAGAAAAAAAAGAAGAAATAAACGGTATATTATTATTACGACAAAAATTTCAAAACACTGTACCCTGTATTTAATCAATCTTAAACTAGCCAGTTTTTGTTGTCACTGCTTTATTAACATAATAGAAGAAAACTTTAATTAAGTTGGTCCAACTCACTCGCCGCTAAGTAAATCTAGGATGGGTTGTTTAACGAAAGTTTAATTCCGCGTTAAGACGTAATGAATTGGAATAGTTTCATCTTGTTTAGACGAAACCATTGCGGTGCTTGATTACGTTGTTTACTGTTATTCATATTAATACTTAATTAAAGCCCCTGAAGACTGAATTTGGGGTGCGGTAAAAATATCTTTAGCCACTCGGATAACTTTTTGAGCAGAATTATCAGCTAGACAGTATATATGATACTTACCTAATATAGTTTTTTTTTTAAATAATGTTTTTTTTTATTTAAATTAGATATATTTTTTGCTAGTGGACACCCGCGGCTTCGCTCGCGCCAATGTCAGTTATCGCGCCAAAATGTATCCTATTCTTTACAGGGTCTCAAAGTATCTTCATACCAAATTTTATCAATAGAGCTACATCACATTAAAAGAAAGAAAGAACGCGTTTATTGACCAACAAATAAATGAATAAATAATTATAATGAATTAAAAGATAAAAATAAAGAAAAACAGAAAAAAATAAGAATGACAGGCCAACTAGGTCACTGCGTTAGGATTATGCCGTAGCGACAAACGATACTGTGGCACTGGTATTCTGAGTACATATTAATAAAAATAATAAGCGATTGTAACAGTACAAACAAAAAATACATTTAAATCTTTATAATATTGGTATGGATTTCAGGAACATGTGTCAGTCATGAATGTGTGTAGCATGCACATTTTCATCAGTGCGGGAGCGCTCACTGCGGCATACAGGGGAATTTCTGCCGAGTTCTTGTTGTAAAAACACGTGTTGAGAGACTCCATTAACTCAATCTACTGTACAATTGTCGGTTACTTTAAGTACATTTTCACTTGACATTGACGAAATGCGTAATCTTTACTTGTCGCGATCGCCATAAATTTAAAAGAAGAAGGCATACAGATAATCGTCTCTGTATGCCTCTGCTTCTTCTTCACGCATGCATATCTACACTGAAGATCATTGCTCATGCGCGTTCGTGAGGTAAAAATACTATACCTACTTTTAATATTCATGACATTTACGTCTGCGTAAATAATAAGAGAAATTATTTCTTAGAATATTTAATCTCTTCTTGCACTGTTTAATATTTATGAAAAAATATAGGTATACAATGCCTATGTCCAACAGTGGGCGTGTCTCGGCTGAAATGATGATAGGTATACAGACTTTATTGTAATCTACTTTATAAAAACATGAAATATTATATGTCGGTCGTGAACAGTCGCTAATTACGGCGATGTTAACTTCCAACTAAGGCGCCAAGACGTGCCGTATGCTTGACGTGAGCTCTCGTATTTATACAAAAAAATCGCATAAATTGAAAGTCATCTCGCATAAGCCTAGTCAACTACGGATATTAAGTATATTTTCTATATTGTACGAAAATTATTATTAATACCTAGGTACAATATTATAATATGTGCCTCAAACGGGTCCATATTGGCTCACATAATATTCTAAATCCTATTATTTGTCTTACTACCGATTTGTGTTCATAATAATCACTCTTCATAATTTTATTTTTCATACATTTTTTATTCATACATTTTTATTACTACTAACGGAGATTAAAAAAAAAAAAAAAATAACCCAAACCTACCATGTAGGTGCATAAAACACAAGACTCGCCCAAAAATGTATGATTAATGATATTATGAATTTCAATGATTATGTTTTATGAAGTTATGAAGAATGATCATTATAGTTTTAAAAGGTATGAGAAATATTTTCGGACCTCCAATGATAGGAATTGAAAAGTTATGTAAGAAAATGCGCACCCGCCTCAAACACCTTAATATTTTTTGAGAAACACCAGTGTTAATTAGGTACTTAATTATTATGATATAGTTTGCAGCGTTCCACGTGTGGTAGTATATAGAATTAACAAAGGAATTTAACTCAGACAGCATTCACATAATAAGAACAAACCGATTCAATGCTACAGCGCCTACGCCGCACCGTAGCTACGTGAGATTTATAAAAATGGCGACTTCGCTACGAAAACAACGATGCTCTCCACGTAGCAGCAATGCATCTTACGCGAGGATTCATTCTAGTGGCGCTCAATCGCTCTTCTTGAATTAAAGTAGTCAAGCTTTACTATTTTCTTGCTATTTTATTTAATAATGTATTTTTCTTTAAAAAAAATAGCAAATATAAATTTAGACTTGTACACTGCTACTTTTTTATCATCACGGATAGCTTAAAGTTCGCTTCTTACAATAAATTATTTCTTGCTATGGGATTAACAGTCAAATTCTGCCATACCACGTTCGCTCGTAACGCTTAATGCTATTCTGGACTCGACACCTGAATGTGATGTCATCAAACGATGATGGATAGGTAAAGATATTGTTATGCGCCCTCCACACTCTCGCCGAGAACCCCCGAGAACACCCGAGAAGCGTGAATGTGATTAGTTTCACGCGTTCTCGTTCTCGGGCTCGCCTGTTCTCCGCTCGGTGTCGGTTTTTTGGCCCGCTTCAAAGGGTTTCTCGGGCGAGAAAAGAGAACCGTATCACATTCTCGTTTATTCTCGTTCGGCCTCATTGCGATGTAGGAAGTGATTTCCATCGCATGTGTGTGCTTTGCATTTATTATTTTATTAATCTGAGCTTTGAAACAGGGCCTGTCTAAATAATTATTTTTATCTACATTCATGCTTTAAATCTTCTATTTAAAACATTGATTTTGCTTCTAATTTTTTTAGCATTTAGTTATGATCGAAATTTATAGCAATTCGTGCGTCTCAGCACTTATCCATGACAGGTTTTTTTTTCTATTCTATTTAATTTGGTATCCTCTCTAAAATATTCGTCCCGTTTCAGCACTTATCCATGACAGGTTTTTGTTCTATTCTATTTAATTTGGTATCCTCTATAAAATATTCTAAAACAGCTCATTGCCAACATTAAAACAACCAATATCCTAGTAAACATTATATCATCCAAACGGATGATATAATTAAATGTTAGGTTGTACTGATTTTATCACTCCTTCGCTTTTTCGATCCTACAAACTGCTGTGGTTTACTGTAATTATGTAGATTAAAACACAGGTAAGTAACTTAGATAAACAAATAGATTAATTCAGAGATAGTGCTTCACTACTCTAAACAGTGAAAAGGAACGTATGTCACGTACGGCGACGCGTTTAATGATTTAATTGCTTACAAAGAGAAATTAGTAGGGAAAGTATTGAAAGGAAGGTTGCTATTGCAGCTATCATGCTTGACATTTTATGCTGAGTAAATGCCTTTTCGGTGTCTTCGGTATTGTACGCACTTGTATAATGTATATCAATTGGTGTTACTACACATTGGTTTTACCTAGATATTGTGACACTGAATAAACAATTTTTCTTTTCTTTCTTCTATTTACGATATCTACTACTGTGAAATAAATCTTTTCGGACAAGTAGTAGTAATAGAAAAACAGAAATTAGTTACTCGCTCTCACGATGGGCTGTTTTTGAATGAGCAATTTATGGAATATGATGGGCATATGTTTATTTATTTATTATAATTGCTTTACAGCGACATAGTGACTAAAACATAGCATAAATGTACAAGTACTTAACATCACATGCATCTGAAATGCACAACACTAAAAGGTAAGTAAGAAAGAGGGGCAGACATTTATATTACATATTTTTTATCACGAAGGTATTCATCATGTCGCCGGAGTAATGCATTTTTGTGGGATTATCTCCTGTTTTAACAGAAATCAGGGAGCAGAAGATTACATGTGCTTTAACGAATAATAATCAACGTTATTTCCACTTCAAAGTGCCTTTTTATATGTAGATATGTATTTAAATTGTTTCTGTGTAGAGGGCGTGTAGTTAAATAGGCTATAAGTGTGTACTATCCTACTAATGTTATAAACGTGAAAGTTTGTATGGATGTAGAGATGTGTGTGTGTGTGTTTGTTACTTGTTCACGCAAAAACGACTAAATGGATTTTAATGTAATTTTCAATAACATAGCTCATACACTAGAATAACATAATTAGTCTATAATTTAACCGACATTGACGTGAGTGTACAGGTGCACAAAAATAGATTTGAAATTAACTGAAGTCTCGCAGGCAGTTGTACTCGAGAACAAGCTTGATTTTAAAACTGAACGAACTGATTTACGCAGTATGGGATGGCATAGATTTTATCTGGCAGCGGATAAGTGGCTGATTGCAAGAGATTTTAACTTTATTGCTCCTTTATTTATGTATGAAAAAACAATCGTTAATAGTATTGCAGGGATCTGAAAGAATTTATTTTGCAGATGAGATTTAGAACTTTCGTTAACGGAAGAGTCATAAGTATTTTTAATAATTTATTTATTAACAAACATAACTATCTTTTGTGTTTTTTAGAGAGTAGTCTATTGAAGAATATTTAGTGTAAAATTCAAAATAGTTTCTTAAATATAGTGTAGCATGACTTGATTCCATGCATGTATGTGTTTTTGTCGCGTTGTTATCAAATGTCAAAGCACCAATATTAATTGCTATGTTACTGTTTCTAACATGATGTACGGCAATGACTGTGTGTACGTGAAGCATGACATCTAAATCTTCATGGTAGACATGTCCTACTAGCGTTTCAGCTGCCTCAATAGCTTTAGCACTAATGTCAACACTAAGGCTTATATTTGCTTGTACCTATTGAGGCAAATTGCACAAGAGAGAAGGCAATGTATTCAGAGCAGCCTAAGGAAATTCTACTTTAGGAAATATCTAAAGATATCTTGGAACAAAAATAACTTAATTGATGATTAGGCTGAACCTGAAACCACTGAATGACTGGATATATTATCGCTAACTTTCAGAAAATAAAAATACTATAACATTTTTCTAATGTTGCCAGAGCTAGATAAGATGAATGTAGCCAGTCAGGCAGATTTATAACAAACCCCACCACCAACCATACCAACTAAATCAAATTAAATGTTAACTATATTACAAAAAGTATATTTTTTAATGTAATTGGTTCGAGTTGTTCGAGTTGTTTCGGCTTGAATTAAGACCATCGAGCAAACATTTCTGTTGGTACGGAAAACAGCGCTAAATACCGCCAGGAGAGTTATTATGTAAACACATAATGGATTATCAACGATGGCAATTGGGAAGCGCGGAAATTTGTTTCGAGTTCATTATTTGGTTTGTTTAATTACACGATCATGGCTAATGCAGTCACAGAGAAAAAAAAAATCAAAAAGCAAATTAAAATATAGAATCTGCTCACATGGAGTTTCTGAAAAGCACTTGTTATAACATTTAACTTCTTCTTTTACTACTAGAAAAATATACTGAAAAAATCGACCTGCCTCAGGCGGGAATCAGCAGCGGGAAAGCAGGTCGATTTTTTTCAGTGTATTTTTTCTAGTATTAAAAATATTTACGCCTTTTTAAAAGCAAAATTTATTCCATAATTCTTCTTTTACACCAGATTTGTGCCACAAAATAAAATAAAGTTATTTTGTGGCTATATTAGAGTACAATCCTAGAATTTATTCACATTCATCTCCTTATAGACCGTATCTCCTACGATCCACGAACTTTACTCAACGACCACAACACTAGGAAGGCAGGATAGTAGTATCCGCTTTGACTTCGATGAAACTTACTCATAGTCGGATTAAGTTGTAAATTTTCTACAGTAACTTTAAATATTTAAAGCACCGTTCAATCTTTTTATTAATGATAAAAAACCGCAGCGGCCCTAGGAGTGAGCCCTAAGAAACGCCAATGTGAATTGTTGAATGTGTTACTACCTAGACTCCTTGCGATTTAATATTGGAAGTTAACGATGAAAACTAACGGAGGAGACACCAACAATATTTTAATATCATGCATTTTAGTGGTAATCGTCTGTCCTCTTACAGTGGAAAAACCGTTTTTAGAAATTAGATTTTCTAGCATCTACTTGACTTTTTTTGTAAATACCACAAGCAATGAGTCGAGAAGAAGTTTTTAAGTAGCACTGCTCCCGACATAACATTTTCTTTTAAGTTACCTTACTCATAAGATGAACACAACTCTAAAAAGTAATATAATCCGCATGGTAGTGCTTTCCGCACTACCATGCGGATTACTAATAACAGATGTATAGCAAACAAGAGGTTTACTTGTATGCTATACATCTGTTATTAGTCCACGCGAAGTTGTAAATAATAAGTCTCTCACCAAGAAATGTACACCAAATTACATGGCCTTTCTCTCAGATCAACACCCAGCTCTATATCAACAACAGAGTCTTGTTAGAGGCACGTTGCGTACAAACTGGTTGTACTAACTTGTCTGTTACTCCGTAATCAATCAGTGTGAACAGTGCTTCGGCAAGTACTTACATGCACTATATCGGCACGTTGTTGTGACCTAGCTTTATGTAGCTTGAGCCTTGACGTAATGATTGGGCGTTATAGAAACTCCAAAATACCCAAATACTATCACAAACACTCTAGTCGGCCAGTAACTGTTGATTTCAGTTCATTCGTTACGCTTAATTTACGCTTAACCTTGCACTCACACACACACAGTCCCTACAGGGTGCTCTAAATTCGCCAAACGACTCCGCTGTGACTCCTTGGCTGCATTTACATTTATTTACAACAATAATGGCTTACATAGATGTAATTATTTCGAAATAGAATAACTCTATAAGAAAGACAATAGAAAAAAATATGTTTAAGACTATATTAGAGAAGATTTTAGAGCTATTTGCTAGAGGCTTTTGTATACAGGAAAGTTGGTCGCAAATAAATTGTTTCAGAGTGGCTATAAATATGCTTGTCGCGTAAAATTGTCTTAGAGTGGATTTTATAATGTTAAAGTTGTATTAATTATTTTTTGCACTTCCAAGCATCCGTGTTGGCGACAACTTTTAAGAAACCGTTGAAATAAAAGGATATGGTGTATGAATAATTCTATTCTATTCTTAATTAATGGCATCGCGTCGCATTAAGCGTACGCATTTTGCCAGTGTCCAGTGGAAATGTAACTAAAGTAACAAAAATTGTACGGTTCATTGAGGTTATTAAAAATGGAGTCTCTCAACACGTGTTTCTACGACAAGAACTCGGGAGAAAAAAAACGTATGAACAATAATTGTGTAGGTTTTGTGAACGTTATAATAACGAAATCAGTTGTCTTCTCTAAATGAGGATAAATTTTAATAAATGTTTCCAAGTTTTGCATTATGAAGAAAAAAAACTCAACATACTATTAATAAATTCGTACAATTATCTTACAAATTATTCTAATTCTAAAGTTAAGAATGACTTCCAACCTTTAAATAAGTAATTCTGAATTAAAGTTGAATTTAGATTCGGGCTCTATTGTACAAATAACGTCTAAGTGAAGTTGTGTACAGGACCTCGATATTTATTTCAAAAAATTTCCATCGGAAAATTGTTTCACCCTATCAAAACACAAAAAATAGCCACCTACCGTGGTCCTTGTAGCAAAATACACTGGCTTTCGTTCAACTTTTTAGGATGCGGATACTAAAAACATCAACCCAGTTCAATATTTTATCAGAAGTTTCAATCTTCCTATATTCTTTCCAACTCTCGAACAAGAACTATAACGTACGTTATTTTAAAAATGCTATTAATATTTATACAGGTTGTTTGGTACATGGTAGAATTGGGTTGACTCTTTTAGAGTTTGAAAAAACAACCCTTGCAAACTATGTAGATACTTTTAACATTATTATGTTTCTTCAAGTGCAATTTATACTATATCTAGGGATAAACATAAATAAATTGTATAATATTTTTTATTATTTCTCTTATACAAGGTGTTTGGTACATGGCGTATGAAACCGGAACCTACCCACGCTAACAGTCATATAAATACAAAGGTGATATCAAAAACTTTTAATTGTAAAAAAATATTGAATTCCCCATACAAATAGTTCGATCAAAAAAACAAAATGTATGGAAAATTAAATTTTTTTTTTTACAATTTTGAATATTTAATATCACCATAGTATTTATATGACTATGTTAGCATGGGTAGGTGCCGGCTTCATACCCAATGTACCAAACACCTTGTATATTGTTGTCAGTCACTTAGTAGTCCTGAGATGATTAGAGTGTAAAATCTAGTCTGGTCGGTCGGTACTGTAAGGAAGCATCGGTGGCGTAGTGCGTAAGGGCACGGTAATGTTTTACCGTGGTAAGGGCGTTGTCTCCCACCCGGGAGACACCTGTTCGAATCCCGCCACGTACCAATGTGTTTTTAAATTTTGAGTACGTTTAATCGACGCTTTTACGGTGAAGGAAAACATCGTGAGAAAACCTGCACACACCTATGAAGAAATTCTTAGGTTGTGTGTGAAGTCGACCAACCCGCACTTGGCCAGCGTGGTTGACTAAGCCCTAATCGCCCCTAATGTGGGGTAGGCTCGAGCTCGGTGGGACATTTTATGAGCTGATGATGATGATCTAGTCTGGTTCTTCATCTAGGGGCTTCGACAAGTGGCAATCGTTTCATTTCGATAAGATATCGGAATTCATCATCATCGGCCATATTTCTTGGTTATCAACAGTATCTTTAACAGTAGCTTGCACTACCAACTTATTGACAGGTACAATTGCCCACGAGTTTTAACTACGGCCTAAGTCAATCTCATACATTTTGTTCCTATCGAATATCGTTTTTTTTTATGTTACGAGATGGCAAACAAGCTTGCGGCCCACCTAATGTTAAGTGATCACCGCCGCCTAAAGGCATCTGCAATATTAAGTGTAAATCACTTAACACCGCAAAGTGCGTTTGCCATCCTGGGGACTAAGATGATATGCCCTCCATGACGAGTAATTACACTGGCTGCCTTTCCCTTCAATCCGAAACACAGTGAACTGCTTCACGGCAGAAATAAGAAAGGCGGTGGTACCTACCAAGATGACCCTACATACGGGTCTACCACCTAGTAATCATCACCTAGTAGTTATTGTTTCTATTTGTTATTTTGTCTACGGGCCCTATTGGCTTTTGTTTGTTGGAACATTGAAGTTTTGTTAGTTTTTTCAGTTCAATACCCCTTTTGTGTAGGCATCAAGCTCGCAAATTGTCACTATTTTGAGCCTATACTGCCAGATGTGGCTTCATGTGTCGAAGCTCCGCTCCACCCCTTTGGGACTACGAGCGTGATCGTATGTATGCATTATGTTCTCATTCTTGCATACTTATTTACAATTTTTTCCAAATTTTCACTGGAAGTTATTTGGGAGAGATTGATGCTTAGCAATAAGTATTGTACTCTACTATTTGATAAAGTGCGGAATAAAGTGCATTCGTTTTTATTGTATTAACAGCTGACTGTACAATCAAACCGCAAAATTTGATTTTGTTAATAAATTGTCGGTTAGAATCATATTGCTGACAATGTATTGTCGATTGTGAATGACACGACTCTTCGGAAGAGTCGTGTCATTTTTGATCATTTGAAACCCTATTCGGTTTGTCCATTATTAATTTCATAGCCAATAATTTTGTCCATCAAGGAACATTTCAATTATTCTTTGAACTCGATTAGGCAACGATTTTAGGTATACAAAATACTATGTTTTCTAAGTTAGTTTATAACATAATTTGAGCAATAAAATTATGCTTGCGTTTGAAATGAGGTTTGAAAGGAGCGACAATACTATAAACCTAAATATGATAGATTTGAATAATATTTATTATGTAGTGCATATTTTGTGAGAATGAACCGACTTGAATATAATTTGTGTATTGTGTGTTAGTGTGTGTCGGTTTTTATGGGTATGTGATCTTCATTAGTTCAAAGAAAATAGTTTTATGCCACACCTGACCAGCAAGCATGATTTTTCCTACGCATAGCGTGCGGAAAATGCCACTATGGCCAAAATGGCATGTGGGGCCGATGAGTTCTGGTCACGCCTGGGTTCAAAACAGGTCCGCTCGTTGTGGCGTTCTTTGGGGGATGATTTGTTCAGCAGTGGACGTCATGTGGATGAAATGGTGATGATGGCCAATGATATTATAAATTACAGATACGAAAACTAAAACTGTGAAATGTTTTCTAGATGGTTTGATACAGACTGATAGGTATCATGCTATGATAGTCATCCCGATTGGGACCTTGACGAAAAACGCGTACGTCTATATTTAATGAAGCAGTTAAGCAGTATTATTAAATAATAATATTATTGATGATGACAATAATAACTGTATACTTAAATGTCGTATATTTCTAATAAGCTTTTAAACGCATCACCACGTCCTTGTTCCGTATATTCTTAACTAACTCGAGTCACTCACGACACGGAAAGGGCTAAATTTCTGGCTGTCACGTTTTTAATTAATATACGAGAGGGTGCGGCCTGAGTATCACGCGTGGCCTCTTTGTGCTGCGTGCTTATATGAAATTCGTCAATTAACGGTATAGTATACTGATATTCAGTAAAATTATTAAATAGAACAGCTTAATACCATGAAATCTTTATATGAAAATCTCGTGTCACGATGTTCGTCCAAATCTCCAAAACCACTAAACTTTTCATAAAGTTTGTAAACGTGTTTTCCTTGGTCTAACATAGATATATAGGTTATATTTATAGTATTTTGAGAAGTAGTCCTTAAATGTTTTTATTGCAATTAAAGTGCTTAAAGAATAAATTATTTAATTCTAAGTTTGTTATGTAGTTTTAGTTTATTTTTTCAACAGATAAATCATATTGAAAATAGCCCATATTGTGTTTTTTTATGAACTTTCTGGAAAAACGATTTCACTAAAATGCCAAAAGTATACCTAACGCACATTTAAGTAGAACTGATCACGATCACTGGTGCCATAATGTACCTAATTCATTAGACAAAATACACCCAGACGCAATTTTTCAAATTGACTTAATAATCTGACTGACGATGTCATCAAAAAGTACCTAGTACTAAACACTCTTCATCATTTACCTGCACTGTTCCCCATTTTTTTTTAATGTCAACGTATTTTTTTTATTTATCCGCCTTTTTTGACCAGCCGTCGCTTCTATGAGGTGAAGAAGCGCTTCAGTGGCGCTACCACAGAACAAATAAAAGAGGTTAGAAGTCGTAAGTAGGTTATGCTGATTATGAGTAAACACTCATATTCGATCCTTTTCGGATTTTCAAAGAATAAAGACCTGAAACAAAAATATGCTGAAGTGATACATGAATATTTATCACTAAGTCACATGAGACCAGTACAAAGCACAAATATAAATCAAGCTGTATATTTACCACACCATGCTGTGATACGAAATGTAGGACTACAACTAAAGTTCGTGTGGCCTTTAACGCATCTGAGAAAAATAAAAAAGGCGTTTCTTTGAATGATTCTTTGTTAGTAGGTCCTACGTTGCAAGCAGATTTACGCCATACAGTCCTCAGATGGAGAGTTCATCCCATTGCACTTGTAGCTGATGCTATTAAAATGTACCGTCAAGTACTAATAGCTGACGAAGATGTGAAGTACCAAAGAATACTGTGGAGGGATGAACCTGAAAATAAAATAGAAGAGTATGAGTTATTAACAATTACGTTTGGGACTGCATCAGCACCATACCTGGCAGTGAGGGTGTTGCACCAGATTGCTGAAGATGAAGGCAAGCATTTTCCTCTAGCAGCTGACGTAGTGCAGAACAGTTTCTATATGGATGACTTGATGACGGGTTGTTCCAGTGTCGAGGAGGGTCTAGAGCTATATACACAAATAAGCGGATTATTGGAAAAAGGGGGATTTAAGCTTCAAAAATGGAATAGCAACAATAACAGCCTTCTAAATAGTATAAATGAAATAGAACAAAGACAGGAAAGGGCTATGAAAGGAAAAGAAGGAATAGATCAAAAGATTAGTACACATGATGAAATGAAGACAGAGATAGAAATAAAAATAGACAATACAACTAAAATATTAGGACTTACCTGGAACCGCAGCGATGATTTTTTCCAATATTCGGTGATTCTTCCTTCAGCAGCAGCACCTGTAACAAAAAGAGCAATTATTTCTGTTATATCAAGGTTGTTTGACCCTTTGGGTCAAACAACCTACAATTATAATAGCAAAGATTTTTATTCAACGTCTATGGCTAGCTGGTGTAGGATGGGATGAAAAGCTATCTAATGAACTAATAAATGAGTGGAGTACTTACCGTGAAACGTTGGTAGAACTTGACAAAATCCGGATACCTCGGTGGCTTGGCACTAAACCTGATGATGTTAATGTCGAACTGCACGGATTTTCCGACGCCTCAAAGAATGCTTACTCTGCGGTAGTTTACATTAGAACAATCGATGTCAAAGGTCACATTCACGTTTCATTGTTGAATGCTAAAACAAGAGTAGCACCAATAAAACAAGTAAGCATTCCAAGGTTGGAGCTGTGTGGCGCAGTCCTGCTGTCAAGATTATTAATCGAGACTGCTAGTGTTCTCAGTATTCCAAAGGAGAAGATTAGAGCTTGGACCGATTCAACGATTGTTCTGGCGTGGTTAAATAGTCACCCCAGTCGGCGGAAGACCTTCGTTGCCAATCGCACGTCAGAAATTTTAACAAGCATGAATTCTTCGCAATGGTTTCATATTTCGACAAAGCACAATCCAGCAGATTTGGCCTCTCGAGGAGTTTTACCAGATGTATTAGCACAAAGCAATTTATGGTTTTCCGGTCCAGCACTCATTCGAGAAAAAACTATAGTGTATCAAAGACCGTTAGACTTAAAATCAAATTTAGAAGAGTCAGTTCGAACACATTTCGCTCCCATCCCAGAAGAGTCAATTTTGGAAAGGTTTTCTTCTTTGCAGAGATTGCTCAGAGTCGTGGCATACTGCAGAAGAATCTTAAAGAAAGGAGAACATCAAGCCCGTTATTTAGTTAAAAGAGAAATTGACGAAGCTCTCCAATGCCGTATTAGACTAGCTCAAATAGAGTCGTATCCAACAGAGTACACAAATTTAAAGAACAATGGATTTTTGCAACTGAAGACTAGTGTTCTTAAGTCACTAAATCCATATTTAGATAATAACAACCTTATCCGAGTAAGCGGTAGATTGCAAAAAGCTCCATTAGATGAAAACTTCAAACATCCAATAGTACTACCGAACAAACATCATCTTACGAAATTAATTATTAGCGAGGCACATGATAAAACGTTACATGGTGGTCCTCAACTCATGGCAAATTATTTGAGATCAGCTTACTGGATAATTGGAGGAAAAAACTTAATAAAGCAGCATGTCCGAAGGTGTGTAGTTTGCGCTAAGCAAAGAGCCGAGACCAAACCGCAAATGATGGGTTCCTTGCCGTCGGGTCGATGCTTGCCAGCTAGACCATTTCTCAATAGTGGGGTGGATTACGCTGGTCCCATAAATATAAGGACTTCCAAGGGTAGAGGTCATCGATCCTACAAGGGATACATTTCTTTATTCGTGTGTATGAGTACCCGCGCGATACACTTGGAGTTAGTCAGCGACATGACCACTCAAGGCTTCCTTGCAGCGTTTAGGCGGTTTACGGCGAGACGAGGACATTGCGCCCATGTATGGAGCGATAATGGTACCACGTTTGTAGGAGCAAGTAAAAAACTACAAGAGCTTAAATCAATACAACAGTCCATAGCAGAGCATTTAGAGATAAGCGGCACGGAATGGCATTTTATACCTCCTCGCGCACCCAACTTCGGCGGACTTTGGGAGACGGGCGTGAAATCAACCAAGTTTCACCTGAAGCGAGTCATTGGAGATTCGACATTAACATTTGAAGAAATGAGCACTCTTTTGAGTCAGGTGGAGGCTTGTTTGAATTCGCGCCCTATCAGTGTAATTAACAGTGAAGATCCTAACGATGCACTTCCATTAACCCCTGGCCACTTCTTGATAGGAGAGCCTTTGTTGACCGTCCCTGACGCTAATTATGAAAACTCTACAGTGAGCTGTTTAAGTAGGTGGCAATTCATACAGAGAACTTTAAAAGACTTTTGGAAGCGGTGGTCCCAAGAGTACTTAGCTACCATGATGAATAGGTACAAGTGGACATCTCGTGTACCTGAACCAGATGTAGGACAAATAGTTTTAGTAAAGGAGGACGATTTACCTCCTAGTCGTTGGCTTTTGGGTAGAATAATAGAAAAGCATCCGGGTTCTGACAACATCACCCGTGTAGTCACCTTACGTACTCAAAGTTCTATTATTAAAAGACCAATCTCAAAGCTTTGTATTTTACCTATTGCTGATTGATTACATCAATCGTAACTTGTTTTTTTTATGATGTTTTATTATAGTTTTAAGTTCGATTTAGTTCATACTAAGTACCATTTGTTTTTCTTGTTGTTTTATAATAGTTTTATCTTACCATGACACATTTGTTAGGACATTTCGCCACTAAATGTCCTATGGGGGCGGCATGTTCACCGTCTTACCCTTCGATCATGTTGTAGATGATCGAAGGTCTTACCCATTAGATTATAGGTTTGTCAAACCATCAATAGATGGCACTGCACTAAGTTACATCGCGGTAACGAGGTGTTTTGATTTATTGTATAAGGCCATGTTAAGTTTAGTTCTCTGGTCCATCAATAGATGGCGGTGAAGTGTTGTGAATCGCGCTATCGGAAGTTTGTGTCTAAAATGTATAGTCCAACCGTGTTTTTATATCAATGATAGAAAAAGAATACAACTCAGTTCAAACTATAGTGGTTTTATTTAACCCTCTATGGTAGTTCCAGTTCATAGTTCAATTAGGATACTAAACAAAGAGGAAAAATATTTTAAAAAATAAATCTAAAACACCATGTTATGCTATTTTAACCGGCAGGAAGCAAAGTAAGACTCATAATCTTACTAATGGAGACATTTATTTTCACCGGTAAGTACATTTATACTGTTAAATTGAAAAAAATATTATGTCGCGTGTGGCGACACTGGCTCTGGTATTAACCCATCGCTTGATATGACTTCTAACCTCTTTTATCTGTTCTGTGGGCGCTACCATAAAGAAGCGTCGAAGTGGTTCGACTATAGCGTAGTTAAAATAATAAAAATCCTTTATTAGTGCACCACTTAGCCCTCATATGGAACCTACGTGCCAAATATGGTGTCTCTAGACCCAGCATTTTGGGCTGTGCGTTGATATCTCATTCAGTCACTACTCATCATCTTTTATATATTTAGACAGTTGATCTTCTTTTGTATATTTAGACTAGTGGTCGCCCGCGGCTTCGCTTGCTTTAATGTCGGTTATTATATAGACTTCCTCGATAAATGGACTATCCAACAAAAAAATATTACAAATACCTGTGATTTATTATCACTGATGATTGTACATCAAAATTGAGTGATTTACCCTTAGCATTGCAAGTGGCTATAGACGACGGTAACCACTTAACACCAGGTGGGCCGCAAGTTTGCCATCTCTTAGTATAAAAAAATACAAATTTTCAATTATTGGTATACAAAAGTTGCCGCCATAGAAGTGAGAAATCATTAAAGAAAATAGTATTGCCAATAATGTAAGCGGAAAGTTATGAAATAATAATTTATAATAGTCGCAATGTGACAGTAAAAATAGTTTAATTAACAATGAGAGAAAACAATATTTATTAAAACTAATTGTAAAATAATAATGAAAATGTACCTCTCTCTATAGATTACATACTGTCCGTTCTATAACTAGCACGTTTGAGGTTGCTTTTAACAAATTGTCTTTCCTATTTCTATTGTCCCAATGTCAACTCATTGGGGTTCTTTGAAACATATTTTTTATTAACTAATTGTTTTTTAATTAACAGTTTAGTTAGAGACTTGACTCTTGCTTAAATATAGTTTTGGTTTCGTTATTTTAAAAAATAATGACAATGAATAATAATTAACTGTAGTAAGTGATGTCAAATTGTAATAATTTGTAATAAATTTTAATTCAATAATAAACATACATACGTTTAATCACGCTCAAAATTCCAAAAGGGGTTTCAACAGAGCTTCAGGTAACACTCGGTTACACACAAAGCCACATCTGGTAATATGAGCCATACAGTACTCCAATATAGTGACAGATGGCCAGTCTGTCGCCTAAAATTAACAATCCTTGAGTAAACAAATCAACTAAAGTTAACGACCAGAACAGATGTTACCCTCAAAATCATCTCGGCAGTCCGGGGTTCAATTAATAATGAATGAAAATTACTAATATAGATCTTTATTATGGAAATTGTTACTATCAAAATATGGACAAAAACTTATTTGTCTGAAATAACAGTATCATACTTCATTTTTACCTTCTTGTATACGTAGTATAGGTTTATGAGGTGAGGAACAGTTTTTAGTCTTGTAATCGTCAAAAAATTCGACCGCGAGATTTTGACGGATTTACACGTTTTGGACCTCCCTGAGTCCAAAAATACCGTTTTTGGAATTATGTCTGTGTGTCACTGCGTTAGCACGATAACTCGAGTATGCTTTAACTTATTGCAACCAAATCTAACATGCATGTATGACATCAAAATATAAGGTTTCTATCAACTTTTGAGTCGTTTCCGGTATACGAGAAAGTAAGGGGAGACCACTCCCGATTTTTTAGTGAGGGTTTGTATATAATGTGATTAACATAATTTTGCCAGTTGCGAAATTTTCACAATTTTTTTTTCTAAACTTTCTAAACATGAAAATATATTGTGGAAAATATCTTAGTGAATATTACTCGTAAGTGATTTTAATTTCTAGGTGATTACTTAGGTACCTACCTAACTTTGACTTTATTGCATCTCATGCGACATTTTTGTTTTTTTTTTTAATTTTTGATGTGAAATTAACCAATGTACAACCTTTGGCCTGATCGTCAGCGGCTTCCTTACTGAAGTCATGTAAAGTTTATGACCCTCATACGTTTATTACTATATTAAAATACGTTTTATTGATTGCATTATATTGATGTTGTAAGAGACAAGCTACAAAAACTTTAGTAAAAACTGGAATCAACGCGATTTGGTTACCTTAATATCATAATTTGATTTTTCTACCGGGTTGCGTTTTTTTTTTATTAAACTGAAGATACAACTTTTCTTATATGAATATTTAAATAATCTAATATACAAATTTTCCGGAAACTGTCTCGAGATTTTTAGATACACAAGTGATAAGATTACGATATCATTGATGTCAATTAAAAAGGCATTATTAGGGATAACTCAAAAACTACTCGTCAGATGTCGATTAAATTTAAATGAGACCAATTGACAAGCACCAACTTCGTAAGGTCCAAAGAATCTTCAAAATCGGTGCACCCAGTAAAGAGTTATGAGGTAACAAACATAAAAAAAGAAAATACAGTCGAATTGGTAACTTCCTCCTTTTTGAAGTCGGTTGAAAAGAGGCTATGCAATACGGTCCGTAGTCGATTCGTAGCCGCTGTTCCGTAGCGTTCATAGTAAAAAAAAATTGGCGTTCTCTTTCTGAGCTAATAAGTCTGCTACGACCATTAATAATAATAATAAATCGTTTATTTCATACAACGTCCATATACAAAGGAAGAGAGAAAAAAATTCAAATTAAATACTTAGAAATTAAAAAAATATTAAAAATCTTTCCCAAGCTCCCACTCACTGGACCCGACTGAGAAATTAATATTCCTTATGCAGCCTCATCCAGTGCGCGAGCATAGGAGAATGAAGAATCTCAGCGTGATGTTCGCAAAGCAAAAGTTTACAAGTGATTACCAATAAAAACTTTTTTACAAACTGTGGGAACCTTAGTTTATCCGGTAACATAACAATACAAAGTGGTATCATATTGCTTCAAGTTTCCGTAAACAAAAGCTACTTAACGCTTCCTTACCATGTCGCATTACACACTGGCAGCTTTTATGGAAACCGTAAAAGGAAAATGTCAATTAGTTATTATGAAAAGGTACTAAAGCGTTAAGCTTTTGGGGCTGACCGTACTTCCCTGTCGGGCGTTCGGGGCACTAAATTTGAGTTGAGAATAGCATTTGTGGTGTACCTGCCTTATACCTGCTATCATACCTACATTTAAACAACATTAGTTTGATACTTAAGATCATGACTACCAAAATGAAAACGTATTTGTAGGTGTGATTTTGGTGGTTGAGTTGCCACTTGATTAAATTGAAGGTATAATTACTGCATGATATAAATTATTTTAAGGCAAATTTTTTCAACCTGTGGTAAAGTTAACACCCGCTTAAATTAAAGTAACATAACACAAGATATCACTTGTAATCAAAGGCAACACACGAAATGACAACTGATTAAGTACATATTTTTAATTTGTCTGAATCTTGGTCTGAATATAATGATATCTGGCGAATAAAAAATATGATACTTATAGGATTTGTAAAATCAGCCCCAGGTCTAATAATTTACATTTATTTAACTTCATTACAGTGATATACTTTTATATCTTTTTTTGATAAAAATGCGATAAAATCGCTTGTCACTGGCGTGATCATCATACGAGTAATTATACTTCCTGTTCTAACGCAAACGCTATTTTAATTTTATGAATGTTTCGGATTTTAATGATTTAAGTTAGTGTATAATTGCTTGCTTGTGTGTGTTCAATTTTGTGCTAGATTAGTGTTAGAATAAAATATTTTCATTTCATTTCATTTCATTTCATTTCATTTCATTTCAAAATTATAAGGAATTATAAACAAATTATCAATATTATTATTTTAACTGACCACATCGCATTTGCTAATTTCCTACCTATTTAAACCAGAGTGTTATCTTGTCGCGGAGCCGTCAGACCCCTCATGGTGGACTTCGACCAATCGGGATCTTTTGTTGTACAAGAGTCTTACTAGACTTTAATAATAAGGTATTCAGTTTTTGAAGTGAAACTTCTTTATCGGCGTTGGAAAAAAATTTACCGTCACATTTTTCCGTTACGCGCCATCTTTGATTCGGCCATAAAGAAGTTTCACTTCTTACATGTGTACACTAGTACACGCACACATTTTTTGTATAGGAAAAATATAGTATACCTACTGGTCCTGCATTGTATAATACAGTAATTCAGTTGCTTTTGCTGCCAATCTGTTTATTCGCGCTGAGCACAAAAGCTATAATGCTATAGTATTCTATATACAATATCAACGAACCGTTACATATTTACCTATGATATATAAATAAACCTAAATAATAATTGACGATTTCCTGTAACGCATAAATATGTCTCTGGAATTAATCACCGATTCACTTTAAAATTTATTTAAAATAAAATAAAAAGAAGATCCCAAAATTTAAAACCATATAAATTTCAGTGATGTATGGGTGTGAAAGTATTATAAATCTATGGATTTATTTTAATATGCGTCAAAGGTCACATAAGCCCGGCTATACATTGCCGGTTATCACGTGACGTCCCACTGAGCCATTCATTCAATCGGCTTAGGGTGGCTTCATACGTGATTTGATGTTCTGCGAAACGTTTTATAAACAGTATTTTTAATGGAATTGAATTTCAAATTATTTGCAGAAAAGGTCATCACTAGTTTATTGCGAGGTGATACTATTAGAAATCCTTTCAATATTTGTATGTATTCATCATCATCATCATGTTAACCAAGAGATCCACTGTTGGACATAGGTCTCTATCAAGGATTTCCAACCCAATCTGCCTCGCCCGCATCCAGCGGCTTCCCGCGACCTTTACCAATTCGTCAGTCTACCCTGCGGCGGGTCTACCATCGCTGCGTCTCCCGATCTTTTCGCCCCAACGGCCGTCAGTCCTCATCGCAATGTGCCCTGCCCACTGCTACTTAAGGTTTATATTTACTAGTAAATGGATTTTTAACTGATTAAAATATTAAATCAATGAATAAAAATATAAACATTTCAAAATATATTTCTTCTTTTACTGAAAAGGATACAACTAAAATATGGTACTCAAAAACATGGTTCGGGCATGTAGGTAATGAAAAGAGATTATAAATCGTTTCTTTAAAGAAGGGCAATGCGAATGGATATAGAGAGAGTGGAAGGCCGAAGGAAAGATGGATAGATTATGTTAGATGATGATTATATCATCATCCAACACAATCTATCCACAAAACATATTTCTTAATCCGGTTTTAGTTAATAATGTTACCATTTTTTATTTATTCCTAAATACTACAAAAAATAGCAGACTAAACAACATTTATTTTTCAATATACGGATAAAAAAGGATATTAGCTACAAAATGATACCAAAATCATTGCTCTTACATACATAACTGTTGAGTTTTTGTTGTTTGAATATTAGCCTAACGCGATTTCAAGGGCCACAGGACAAGTAACCTAAGATGAAAGTTCTGTCTTCAGAGCAGGGGCGGCCGTTTGGAGTATTTTTTATATTAATTTGATTATGATATGCCATTAAAAATTGACAAAAACTTGTATTGTGTTTGAATATTTCCAATTTCAGAAATTTAACATTTAGTACCTTCGTAACGGTCTTGCTCAAACAATAATTACTAAATAGATATGTAAGTTAGAGCCATGATTTTGATGTTGTTTTGTAGTTAATTCTAGTACATGTGACTAGTAAAGTCTTTTAACGGATAGAGGAGGTCTTATAAAACATACAGAACTCACCTTTTCACTATCAGACAACTAAATATTTGTTTGTCTTGATCATACAATTTTGGGTACATCTACTTAGAAAACAATGTTTAAGATCAAATGAAAGAAATCCTTACCTCAACGATTTGAAAGCACCTTTTAAATAAACGGAAACTACCCACTTAGATTAGCCAGCGTAATACAATTTCTCAGATCTATTACTAAGTTCCTTTCAATGTATTAGCTACTTTCTTTATAAATAAATAGCATTAATTTTTGCTCGCATTATCTCGTCTTAAGTTGTTTAACTGCGCGGTTCTCAACAAACGCCTCTTATTTGTACTATTTGTCCCATTTCATTCTATTGTTTTTCATCCCAACAAGTTCTGAGTTTGCTGTTACCTAGGGATTTGCGGACAGATGTACAAATAATAACACCTCGTTTTTGAGTTGATAAATTGACCTATAATGATATATTTAAGTTATTGCCAAATTTTAAAACATGGGAGTTTGTTGCGTGGAAGTCCGTTTTTACTCCACCAACATACGCCGTCGACGCCGTCTTGGTGGAGCGGTCAGTATAGCTGGCTACACATCAAGCGGTCCGGGTTCGAGTCCTGGTAGCGACAAATATTTGTGTGATGAACACGAATATTTGTTGACGAGTCATGGTTGTTAATATATTTATTTAAGTTTATTTATAAAAATATCTAAAAATATTATGTATATTATAAAAAAAAAAAAAAATGACCGTTATCTAGTATCCATAACACAAGTTCTTAATGATACTTACTTTGGGCTAGATAATTGGTGTCAGCGTGGAAATATATTATTATATTATTATTATTATACACAAAATTTTCAAATAGTGCAATTGTTATAACGTCCGAAGCGGAAGTAGGATTTTTGACGTAGTAGTAGGAACTTAGCAAAGTCCTTTTAAATAATAAACTATTTGATTCTAATAAAAAAACATTTTGACCTATTGTCTCAGTCAAATGGGTTTCGAGTTCTAGTCGTGACGTATAGGCGGCTGACACAGGAGCGTTTTCGTACAGTGACTGCAACACTTTGATGTACCGAAAATCTACTTGGCACCTCTTAAGTGACTGGAACACGGCCCAGGTTTTGATAGAAATTCATAGTCCACAAACGCATAATGGCAGATATACTCTTCATGGGAGACTATCTATTAGATGCTCTATATATTTTTAAATATTTACTCATTTAAAAATACGTGTATAGTGTTTTATTGTTAGGTTATCTATCTGACGGATTTAATTGTATTATTATATTTTCAGTCATCATCTTCAATCATCTCTATAATAGTAGTACTTATAACTCAATGGCTCATACACGCTTTGTAGACGTCACAGGCGCGTTACCAACCATGACTATCTAACTCCATCCTCTGCCTCGTGCACACTAATTTCGTTTTTATAGATTTCACATTACGGATCTCAGGTCGCGATCTAATATGTTATATGTCTTCATAATGCTTGCAGGAATTGCGTTTAGGGAGAAAAGGTTTTATATTCCCATCCTTGCTATAAAGATGGGACCTCTGACAATTTATATTTATTGAGTAATAAAGTCATATTAAGTTGTAATGATACGCACATACATTGCTTGGGTCTTTTTTTTCTAATAATCGTTTGTATTGTGATTATTGTTGTAACTGACTGAATCACGATAAAACCATATATTCAAATTTTTTTTCTTGTCAAGTGTTTAAAATATTAAAATATGGTAGTCGCGATACAAAATCTATACTAACATTAAAAAGAAAGATTTGATTGCTTGTTTGTTTGCATGCATTGAATGCATTTTACTAGGTGGTAGACCCATATGTAGGGTCGTCTGGGTAGGTACCACCGCCTTTCTTATTTCTGCCGTGAAGCAGTTCGCTGTGTTTCGGATTGAAGGGAAAGGTAGCCAGTGTAATTACTGGGCATGGAGGGCATATAATCTTAGTCCCCAGGATGGCAAACGCACTTGCGGTGTTAAGTGATTTACACTTAATATTGCAAGTGTCTATAGGCGGCGGTGACCACTTAACATCAGGTGGGCCGCAAGCTTGTTTGCCATCTTATAACATAAAAAAAAAAAAAAAAAAGAATAGACTCCGAAACTACTTGACTGATTTTGATTTTTTTTTTTTGGTATTGCGATATTTTGAGACCCTGGGAAGCACATAGGATACTTTTTGGCGCGATGACCGCCATAAGTCGCAGGCGGCCGCAAGTAATAAATAACTAAGTCTCTTGTACTATCTGCTGTTTATATGACCGACTAATCTCAAAAAACACTAATTTAGACTAAGACGGGTCGGTTTTTTTATTGTTATTACAAAATAATATTTTTTATTGGTTCGTTGAAAGAAGTATAATATTTTTTGATGAGATTTTGAGATTTTCGACTTGAGTTTTTTATTTCATAAAAATATTTCTTTCGTGCATTTTTGCGTAATTTTTTTTTTGTAAAAAAAATCGCATTTCATTTTAAGAGCTAAGATTAACGGGTTCCTCTATCTTTCTTGCAGCTCTCCTTCTCGGCACTTTGAAGATGATGCAACGAGCGTCATGTGACGAGGACGTTGTCTCGCTGGCATGTCCAACAGCTACTACCATCAGCATTCAAGTAGCACAGTACGGGAAGGCATCGAGTAATAAGCAAATATGTGAACCACTGCAAGCCAATCCCGTAGGTGAAGACGAAAATTGCTTATGGCCCAATACTATGCAGGTTAGTCTATTCCACCAGACACCATTCTCTAACCTGTAGGCCTATTTGCTAACTTTTTGTGTTAGTAAATTATTTATCCATTGTTTTACACGACACGCTATTATAGCACTTGTCGTATAAAAAACAGCAATGAATATATGTAATTCACTCGGTGATCATCACTTTCAACTATCAAAAAAAGTTAGGCCTACTGGGCTTCCCGCATCCAGCAACTGCCAGCAGTCCTCCTAAGGTTGGTTATGTGCTCGATGTCCTAAGGTCATCGGACCAACGGGTTGCAGGCTGTCCTACACTACGCTTGTTCTACCAAACGCGATCTCCACTCCAGGAGTCGTCTGCGCCAACGGATGTCGGCTCTCATATAGACATGACCACCCCATTAGAAGACATACAAGAATATTAGCATTAATAGAATCACTCTTCAACAAATTACTTATTCCAGAACTAGTAATACTATTCCACCTATTGATCAATAATATCCCTTCAGTAAACGTACATTTCAATTTAGATAAGCTGTATTGATCCCAAATGAAAGACTAATCCTGCTTTCAACAACAAAGTGATGTGTTTAAGTTTAATTAATCAGGAACTAAATTTATTGATTACTATATGTTAGGGCGTGGACCTATTATCACGGCGCAGCGCCGCTATCATCAAACTCTGCACGACGACGTTGTAGTTATCATCGGTTCTAACGTGTATTCAAGTTTGCAGTTATAGCCTAGATATTTACGGAGAAACACGTATTCTTCATGTTATTGCTGAGACGGCGAATGAAGAAAAGGCGCAATCAAAAGCCTTAAACTTGTACCCTTAACTTGAACTAATGGTAGCTGCCATGTTCCGGCGCGCCGAATCGTTCACCAGCACGTCTCTAGTGCCGTTTACTGATGGCGGTTCCGCACCCGCAGTGGTGATGGGTCCACGCCCTAATATAAACTTCAGGAACTACTACTGAGGGCCGTCTTATAACTTTCGTAACAAAATAATGTTGTTAGCTCTATTTTTAATGTGACAAACTTAGATAAGCTAGGCAACTAACGTCCACGGAATGAGTTGTCAGATTTCGAGCGGATGGTGCGCTGTTCGTAATATCTTGTAAACTCTACCTCTCCTAAGTAAGAAGAATCTAATATGTAAAATTCTCGTGTCAGGGTGTTTGTTATGTGCTTATCAGGTAGGTCTGAGAATCGGCCAATATATATTTTTCAAAATTATATTTCTAAATATTAAATTTTTACAATGTATAACATTTAAAAATATAAAAATACGGTTCCCTATCGGTAGCTACCGGTGGTTAAGGATCCAGAGACAGGAACTTTTTACTATACGGACCGTATCTAGAAGTACTGCTTTCTGCATCTGACTCTTGATCCAACCACCTAGGATCCAGAGACAGGATCTTTTTACTATACGGACCGTATCTAGAAGTACCTGCTTTCTGCATCATACTCTTGATCCAACCACCTAGGATCCAGAGACAGGAACTTGTTACTATACGGACCGTATCTAGAAGTACTGCTTTCTGCATCTGACTCTTGATCCAACCACCTAGGATCCAGAGACAGGATCTTTTTACTATACGGACCGTATCTAGAAGTACCTGCTTTCTGCATCTGACTCTTGATCCAACCACCTAGGATCCAGAGACAGGAACTTTTTACTATACGGACCGTATCTAGAAGTACTGCTTTCTGCATCTGACTCTTGATCCAACCACCTAGGATCCAGAGACAGGAACTTATTACTATACGGACCGTATCTAGAAGTACTGCTTTCTGCATCTGACTCTTGATCCAACCACCTAAAGCGAGCCTCTTAAGGTGTTTATCGAGACTCTTAAGCTATCAGACCATGGGCAGATATAATAATTGCTGAATCGATGTCCCACATGTCAACAATCTCGTGAGCTAAATCAAGATATTTGTTTTCTTAATCTTTTTCAGCTTTAACAAGGTTGTCGCTATGGGGAACAGCGATATCAACAATTACTGCGCGGCGTTCGTGTCGATCTATCAATACAATATCAGGCTTATTAGCTATAATAAAAATCTGTAAAGATAGATCGATCCCAATACAATGTGGCATGGCTAGTTTCAAGAACCTGTTCTGGGGCATGCCTGTAGTACGAAACCTAGGATTTCACAAGGTTGTATCTCAAAGCAAGTTGTTAGTGCATTATCCTAGCCACTTTGTTATGTCTATGCAAATACTCGCCGTTTGCGAGACGAGAACAATCGGAGATTACATGTCTAAGGGATTTACCCGGACGATGGGACACTCGGCAAATATCCAATGTGCCATCTCTTAGGATAAACCTGGTTAACATTATTATTAAGGCGGCAGATTTTGATAAGTGGTGGTAGCTGGGCAGGCGGATTTGAAAAAAAAAGACCTGCTATCAACCAAATAGAGCACAAATTTGTGCTCTGTTTGGTTCCCCTGGGGATCAAATCCAGGACCTCTCGAGCCAATTTCGGTGGGCGAACCACTAGAGAGCGGATAATTCTTTGACTAGGTTTTAGTTTAAACTCCGTGATTTCTCTACACAACACTTTCATTATGATAAAATGAAATTTGTATATTTTTCTAACATCTTACATTAATTTTAACAGTACTCCCTTCTGCAAACTGTGGTGGAGGCTTGTCAAAAGAAGCCCCAATGCAAGTTCAGCACGAAACCAAAACCAGGATTAGAAGACCCCTGCCCGCATACCAGGAAGTTCGTCGACGTGGCATTCAAATGTCGACCTTGTAAGTACTTTAGGTAGAAGACCTATTTATAAGTTGTAGTTGTAACTCTCTTCGTAACGAAACATATAATTTTAGCTATTAAAATACAAGATTGAATAAATTTTTAGAGTGATTCCGAAGAAATTATGTAGATCTTATAATAACTACAAGGACGTGTAAGTTTCTTAGCGTATTTGTTGTAATATATCAGCCCAAAAATATCTCTATCGTAATCAAGGTTTACAATTACAAAGTTTAAAATCTTTATTTAACTCTCCGTAACTAATTGACTTTACAAATTAAATCTTACTACAGAATATTTTTTTGTTTTATAAAACGCCTTTAAATACAATTCTATATTAAGCGTGTTAAATCTGTGATTGATTTTGATTTTTGTGGTTTATAATGTTAAGTTCGAGCACCCACCATTAGAGTTCATTCCGAACCCGACTGAAAATCCTAATCCGGTCGCGGGTCGGGATAGGAAAAAAAAATTATAATATTTTTTTCCGAACATAATGCCGCTACTCCACTGCGGCGCACGCTGTGCACGATTTCCACGCCTACGTTTATCTGCATTTGGTCTGAGATCAGTACCCGTAGTGTAAGTTTTTTAGTATACAAAATGCAACGATTGTACTTGCGTTAAGAGCTCAATTTGTATGGGAAACATGATTTACGCTTCTCTCCGCTAGGGGCGCTGTTCACGTTTCCTATACAAATTGAGCTCTTAACGCAACTAAAGTAGTTAGATAGTTCAGGTTAAGAATAGGGTTACGTTCGGAACAAATTTTGACAATCTTTTGAAGTTCTTAGCCTAATCCGGGACGGGGTTAGGATTTCGGGTAAGGTTAGGGATAATCGACCATTAGCTTCCAAAAACAAAATACAACTAAACAAACTATCCTCGTAGAAAAGGCCGTAACTTAAAAATATCTATCTTAATTTTTATAATTAATTGTGGTGCTCGAATTAATTTTGGTTGTTGGTAAAACTAAAACACAGTGTACGTTAAGCGAAGTTATCCCGTATTTTAATTTCGGTAATGGCTTGAAATCTATGTTATGAATTGCTTTATCACACTCATGGGTATACTATGTATTGACTTTTCTCTCAGCTATTCGTGTATGCCAGATAATAGAATCAATTCGATAAGTGATTAGAATAGGCACAATTACTATTATCTCGTAAAGAATCAATCGCGCAATCCGCGCGTCGGAAGGTCCATTAAGGGGACAATAGGTAAACATGCAATTTTACCGATTTTCGATCGATCATCACGCGTTAACAATAAGGGCATAGATTTTGAAAATACAAGTACGAGTGAAACTTGAATACTTACACAACGAATCGGTATGATATCATTTCAAAATTTACACATTTTAGCGTATTTAAAAAAATCTTGAAAATAGGTCTCACCAAATAAAAAATGACATAGCCCTAAAACTAATGGACATTTTTATATTTAACTTTATTATACTTGTCGATTATTTTTACTATTAATATTTTTTATAGTACGAGATGGCAAACAAGCTTGCGGTCCACCTGGTGTTAAGTGGTTACCATCGCCTAAAGACACTTACAATATTAAGGGTAAATCACTTAACGCTACAAGTGCGTTGCCATCCTGGGGGCTAAGATGATATTCCATGCCCAGTAATTACACTGGCTACCTTTTCCCTTCAATCCGAAACACAGCGAAGAAAGGCGGTGGTACCTACCTAGACGACCCTACATAAATGGGTCTACCACCTAGTTACTCATATTGTAGTCAATTTAATGATTTAAATATTCATTTGGGAAAAAGTATCCGCTCACTATGGGCACATATCAGCTCAGATAGAGAATGTCTCTTTTTAGCCGACTACGGCGAAGCCAAGAGGAAGGGTAATGATTTTAGTAGTATATGTATGTATGTATTTACGTATGTTCCACCCTAGCAGCTAAACTATTTATATGATTTTGATGAATGAGGTGTAAATAAATTCGTTATTGCGATTCGAGTAACATAGGCTACATTTTAACCGACTTTAACAAGATGTTTGAGGTGTTTGAGAATTTTTCCTTGTAACCGATTTTAAATAAATTCCTCTGAAGTTTGTACACAAAATCTTGTTGTGGTGGCTAAGCAATGAGAAATGGCCAAAAATGGAACTACGAATGTCATGTCACAATGATGTTTGATTGTCAATGATCAAGTCATGTTAACTTGGAGAAGTAAGTAGGTATAATGATATTTTTAACTCACAAACGTAGTGCATACGATATTCTAAATTCAATTTACTTTAACCTCTGGTGGATAAAAAGGCTTTTGCACTCAGTTATCGAATAGCAAAATTACACTTTCCGAGATGGGGGGATGAAAAATAATTTGCAATCTATCTATATTAATTTATGTATAATAAATAATTTACTGTAGGTATTCATTTATATTCGAAGAGGCGAAGTGGCCTTTGAGAAATTAACTATGAAAGATCACTCTTATCTCTCGGGAGGGTTTTCGTTACACTGAACCTATTTTAATATTAATGTAATATTATGTAAATTGTAATTATATTAAAACATTAGCTGTTAATATTTAATTGAGTTTATAGAACAATTCGTAACAACACCTTTTGAATTATTAATTAATCATGTAGCACAATAGATACTTTAACCTTTTTAATTGATTTCACTATAAAAGACTTGAACCTTATTTCTTTTTAGTAAGTATGTAAGTTAGTATGTATTTCTTGTATGATGGCTCAACAGGGTCGCAAAAGTAAGAAAAATACTTATTAGGGCGTGTGATTATGGACTACGCATGTTTTAATTGAAACCAAATACAATTCAATTAAAAATAATCCCTAAGTGAAACAATAACATCATAAGACGATAACTAACCCTTAGTTTGGAATTACAAGAAATAATATCTACGATTTTTTGCAACAGTGGGTCTGTCAGACTCTACCAGGCAAGGGTTAAGTGGTCTCTTTTTAGTAGTTTATCTTGTATTTTATATGCTTTTAGGCACATGACTGAATTAATGTCTTTGTATGTTCAGTGTAGCTCACAACGCTGAAGATACGCGCGGAAGTTCCGCTGATTTGACGTTCTGACGTAGGTATTCGGTTGATATAATGCTTATGGACAGAAGCGCGGAAATTACGCGACAGAATTTCGGTTGCACAATGTTGCATGAATTCATTCCCAGCAATCAAATCAAACTTCTGTCACCTATTATGTGTTGCTATGCTTAGTTCGGTTGTGTGCGAAAACGTAACATAATTTCGGTAAAAGTGTTGCTAGTATTGAAATAGCATTGTAGGCGCAACCATGCCGAAATTTGGCCGCGTACCTATCTTCGGCATAAAATACACACTGAAAACACAAAGACATTGATAGTCATGTAAATACCCCTTTTGGGTCGTGGTCCACCCAGGTGAACTAAGCAGGTGGACCACGACCCAAGAGTGATGTAAATGTGATGAAATACAAAAGAGACTTCTAAAAAGAGATCGCGGGTCATTCGCCAACATCACGAGTATGTTATTCTGCAAGTGTTTACTTGCTGCAGAGCATATCATATGACTTTTTAGTACAACATCATACGCTGTTATGATTTTTTTGTTTCGTACATACGATATTAGAACTTTTGCACTGCTATATAAGAGTTGTTTTACTGCAGACGTATAAGCTTAGCCTGCACTAATTTGATGGCCAGCCGTACATCGCAGTCTTCAACTTGGTACTAATGAATTACAGTTTTAATGGGTACGAGTTACAAGCAGCTATGAACTCAGTTAGCGACATTAAACAGGAATGTACTTTTTGTTTTAATTCATTAAAACTAAAATTACTTAGTAAAGTATCTAGTCTACTGATGTATGTGTATATGTAATATCGTATATGTCGCCGAGTTACAAAACGGCGTGCTAGATTGTAGTGTGTGTGAGTTTACTTATATGATCTGAGAGTGTGACGATGATTCCACTCCGCTTGGTCATAAAAAATAGCATGTATTTGTATATAGGTATCTACCAATAATAAGCGGTCTTCATTCGATTATACAGACTTATATTGATTATTCACTACAGATTTATCGATGAACTATTTTATTAGGTTAACCATTTATACTACACTACAATACAGCGCGCCGTTTTGGCATACAGCGTTTTGTATGATATGGCTGCGAAATACACACAATTCGTGGCACCTCCCTCTCTTCTGAGGCGGCGGCTGCTTCCGATAGCCTTATTGCCACTTTGGCAATAGATCGTAGGCAGACATACCTACATCATAATTATCAGTTTTATAATCTGATAAGGATTGAGACTTAGATTATTCTAAGTGTTGAGCAGAGTTTTAAGTGACAATTGGTTACACGTAGAACCACATCTGGCAGTATGAGACCATGTAGTGATGTATTGCCTCATGAAAGTAGTGACAAATTGCCAACCTCGTCGCTTATATAAATGGGGCATATGACGTTATCATTCCACGTATTTTTATTAAGTAAGTAATTACATTAAAAATATATGGAATCTTTAAAATAAATCCTTGATATTCGGGCGTCATATTATAAGCCCGTAAGGCTGCGCGTAGCCGAAGTAAATTATCAATATGAGTCTTTAAAACTAATGAATTATATTTTATTGTATTGTTGCAAATTTTTCTGGAGCACTTTAATAGATCGAGATTTTTTTCTATTGTCTCGGTGCTCTCTCAAAATAGAGGTCATAAGCAAACTAAATCAATGAGCTTGAAAAGAAGATTAGAGAAAATAAAATGAAGAAGTCCAAATAAAGATGTCAAGGTTAAAAGTAAATTCCGTCTTAGTTAATAATCCTACTAATATGATAATCGTGAAAGTTTGTATAAATGTATGAATGGATGTCTGGATGTGTGTTTGTTACTCTTTCTCTTAAAGTGGTCGCCCCCTTTTTTTACTTATAAGGATTTAAGTTAATATAAACTATTATTCTTCAAAATTATTTATAAAGAAATTTTCTTTAAGCCTTAATAATTTATATTATACCTTAAAATTTGCAATTTTATATCATATTTGACTATAAAACCTTAATAAAAAAGAAAATTTTTCTTGTTAATAAAGGAGATGGCCCATTCCTGCCCCAGAGTCGTTTCATGTTTGAATACTAAAAAACATGAAGAGACCAGATGATGTTACTTTAAAATAACTCTATTTAAATTATAGAATGCTAGTGTATACATGCAAACAACGTATCTAGCGGGGTTCAAAATTAAATTGAAAAAAGGATTTAAAAACTGCTCTTGATTGTATACATTTCCTTTACGTTATGGCTATGTCATAAAGGCTTTTGAGCCACAGGTAATTCATCAGTCGGTATATGTTATACTCCAATACAAAAACAATACTATTGGAAAATATTGTAGACCTTTTAAATACATATGAGTAAAATATGTACGTTTAATTGATAAGTTATAATTGCTTAATAGGCAAAAATTCGAATTTCATGTGGCTGTAAGTATAATTCTCTTGATTCTCCGATACCTACTTTATAAAACGGAATTGTTGCCGCCATTTAATGGCGGCGGTCAAGATTTTTATTGTAATAATTACGTGTACATATAATGTTATTCATTTAAAAGATAAATAATATATCAATAAATATATAAATGTATGGTAATAATAATATTTAAATGCATAGTAGATACTTATTTACTAAAATGATCACAATTTTATGGTGCCAAATGTGCTTGTAACTTTAAAACCCCACTATTTACAGCAATAACTGATATGTAACATTTTAATAGAATGTAAAACTAACTCAGAAATCCAACTTTGATCGTGACGCATAGATTTTTGCTTGTGGGGCAAACATTGTATGGAGAGTGGGCCATCTCCTTTACAATTTATCGCTTATAATCTCAGCCATTTTATTTTTAGCGAAAATGACTTTATTCTACTAATCATAAGGATTGGAACTTAATATTTTATTTTTGGAATTTATGTCGGTTAACTTATAGCCTATTTGTATTCTGATGTATAAGCTATAGTACTGTCAAATTTCATTAAAATCCGATCAGTAGTTTTTGCGTGAAACAGTAACAAACACACCCAGACATCCATACAAACTTTCACGTTGATAATATAAGTAGGATTTAAAATAATTTGTTCGTGTTTAACATACATAAACCGTAACAATTATGATAAGAAATAAAAGAAAGTAAACATAGAAATTCCTTATTGCTACAATGCCTAAGAAAATAGAGTCCCCTTTTGTCTAGCAATATTCCAAACATATGTCATATAGGCACGTACAAGGAAAATAACGCGAGAACACTTCGGAATAGCCACCGTCACTGAAGGCATTATTTTGAGTAACAGCCATGATATTTCCCCTTATGAGAGCAAAGCTAAGTCGTCGCAGCCATTATCGATAAGTTATTGGTTTGATGCTTTGTTTTACTTACCGCTAAGGTTTTTACATCCCCCGAATAAGGCTCCTTGATTTACGTACACGAAATGGAATGATATTTTAACGGGAACTGGGCAAGATGTAGATTGTAGGCTTAATTTTACTATAAGGGTGATGATCGAGTAATCGACCGGCCAAATAACATTCACAGTAGACAATAGTTAATTACTAAATTAGAGTAGGAGTAGCAAAGAAGAGTGTTAAGTAGCGTTAAGATGATGGCTGATCGATAAAGGTGGAAGAAAGAAACATAATATTAGCATTAGGCATACAACAAATGATGATAAATAAATGATTTATTGAAACACACACACACACAATTCCTAAAAATTGGTATGATAGTCGTAGAACTGCGTTAGTATAAAACTGAGTTAAAATACCCAGAATGTATAAGAATATCTATATTTTATTAAAATAAAAAAGGCTTATTACATTATTGTTACATATTTACACTAGAGGACGAGAAAAATACAATATTTGATTCAATAGTAATTTGCAATTTTACATAATACGAGTTCGCCTGTTGATACTGTGTTTTAAAATTGAACATGATACTTTTATGCTAATATTATTAGTAGGAAGAGCTTGGTGAGAAACGTAAGTGCGATTAGTTTAAAAGACTCAAAATAATACGCATCATAAGCTACTTTAACGTTGGCACATAACTGATTATCAAATTCGCCTACTTTCAATGAACTAGTTCACTTATACAAAATTATAGAAATAAAAATATAAGTGAAATCTAGACGAGGGTGGTATTTACTCCATTATTGAATAGCAACATTTCTTTAAACTCTTGTACAATTAGATTCTAACAATTATTATGTAGACCTTTAATACACTTCATACAATGAGCAACCACCCGCGAGGCCTATAACCTTCCACATTCCCTTGATCTACATATTACGCTCAATAAAACTATAATTGTTTCTTTGAAATTCCTTTGTACCTTTTAAAAGAAGGTCTTAGTAAAATTTCACAGTTTGTTTAACATCATAAGGTTCTAAGGAGCTCGACTATGTATTGCTTTTTTATTTTCACATTTTTATGTATTGCTAAATGTTTATTTGCACACGCGTATCTAAAAGAGTAGAAATAGGTGTGACATAGCAAATACATAGTATATTTAGAACCTTGTCGTAATTTATTTATTTATTTATTGCTTGTCACATGGTACAAATATGTAATTTCCGTTACTGTGATAAGGTTTTGCCATGGGTCAGGATTATATTTGCTTGATAGAAGGTACATACTTTTATATCAAATAGCCATGTGATGCCAGGAATGTAGCATAGCATCGCCCCATATCCTCCAATGGGTGTCATAGAAGGCGACTAATGGATCAGCAAAGGGATATTGTTCCCCTCAAACTCCGTCCACTAATCAGCATTGGGCAAGCGTGGTGGACTACTGCCTAAACCTACTTCGACGACAAGGAGAGACCTTGCGTCCCCGCAGTGAGTCGAATTATAAAGGCTGTTACGATGACCTATTGTCAATAATTGTATGATAATTCTGTATGCCAACCTACATTAATTTTATATATTCATCTATTTACTTATACAGGTTCCTAAACTATAAGGAATATCGAAAAATGCTCAAAGAAGTCGCGAGCCTTATTTTGATAATAAAACTGCATCATTGGATTTTGGAAAAATCAATAATCCTAGCCAGAAATCGAACCCAATAATTTTGAAAAAAAAAAATACTCAGCCTGTATTATTACACCATTCGATAGTGTTGTTAATAAGGATCGATTTCTGGGAAGTAATGTAATAAGAAGCAATGTAATAAGTAATAAGAAATATATGGATAACTAATGGAAAATGTTAAGTTTTAATAAAATATTTCTAGTTCCACCGTGGTTAAAGCGATAATCAAAGCGATGATCATTATTTTATCAATCAATCTGATGATGCAATTTTTACTTTCAAAACAATCGGTCTCGCGACTCCTTTGTGCATTTTTTGATATTGCTTAGGTATGGTTTAGGATTTGTCCCTGTAAACCCACTTAAAAAATTTAACCTATACACGTTAATTTTTTTTATTAAGTTTATACAAACTTTAATAGATCTGAATGTCGTTAAGGTTATGTGTATCTCAAATAAGTTTGCACGAAAAGGTCCAAATAAAGATAAAAGAGCCACTGCCGAATTAACCAAATGGTAGAAACGCAATGATCATGTATATCATTAAGAACTACTCGTAGAACGAATGTTGGATGCTTCGCTCTAGAAATGGGGTTCTGGCCTCCAAATTACACTACAACATTTAGTGGGCACCTGAGAACTATTTCAAGCGTAACTTTTTGACCTCGGAATGGAATTGGAGCTTTCGGGCCGCAATCAGCCGGTGCAAAAGGAATACATCAAAGTCTGCAAGCTCGATCGTCTGCAAACGTTGTTAATCGTTGCCAGGGCTGCTACTCAAAGGATATCTCCTTTCTGACTAAAGTTATAGAGAATCGAGTTAAATGCACCCTTTACTTATTGGCGAACATTTGGCTGCCATGATCAGAAATGACCGTTTAAATCAAAATGGGTGCTGTGCAATCGCGCGAATGACTTGTAATTACGGCTTGTAAGTTTGATCGTCAGCGAATTATAGCGTACTAATGGATAACAAGTTGGCCTATTGGAGCGATTTGAATTATGTAAAAGTAATTACTGTTTCAAAGTTTACTAGAAGTCAATTTTCTAATTAATGGGTTCATTATAGAGCAAATAAATGGAAGAACTTTGCGACGTAGTTAAAGCAATTGTGGTGCCACCTAATTTTGTAGTAAGCAGTTGTATTTTGTATTAAATTTAGAGACAAATTTTTGTTTGTCTGGAAATTGTTGTTTGTCAGTAATTAATTCTACTTTCAAGAGAGATAGTGAGGATAGTGGTTTAGCTATCTTAAGTCTGGGGAGATACCTTACAAGCTTCAGAAGTCTCGGTGACGTGCTTTACCACTGGTTTCTAACAAAGATGTAATTACAAACAAACAAGCATTCGGTAGAAGAAGTTAGCAGTGTGATGCCGGCAGAGTAGAATTATCATCTCCCCATATCCTCCAATGGGTGTCGTAGAAGGCGATTAATGGATCAGCAAAATGGTATTGATCACCTTATACTCCGTCCACGAATCCGCATTGGGCAAGCGTGGTGGACTACTGCCTAAACCACCTTTGATGATAAGGAGAGGCCTTGTGTCCCAGCAGTGGGTCGAATTATAAAGGTAGTTATTATAAATAAAACAACTTTTACGGATTTAACTCGCGAGTAATTAGATTTTACATTTTGTTATTATTGCCCGACGTTTCGTAACACGTTCGTGTTCACGGGATGACTAAAGATATTTTATGAAACAGTTAAATCTACCGTCACTTTAATTATTAATTTGGAGTGTTCCATTTCACGCAAACGGAGCTCACGGTGTCATTAGGTCTTGCTGTGTGGTGGTTTGCTTGAGTTTTAATAATTTCAATTACTGGATCCCAAGCAGGTGGTACGGCCCAACCATCTTCTCTATTGAAATTTGGGTGTTTCTTTATTTCAATAGCCTCGCGCAACATCCTTGGGATGTATCGACGTTCCTTGGCGAGAATCCGGCTCTTGAATTGCATGCACTTGACACGGACTAGCAAGACATCCTAATTAGGACGTTTTACTACTTAATGCGCGGACCTATGAGCTCATATTTTTTAATATAATATAATTGACGCAAATAAAATAATAACAAATTTTTAATTTCGTACACTTTTTACGAATGCTCCCGAAAGCGAAAGTTCGGTCTCTGTTTTGGTAATCTATCTGACGCAATTAATAGAATGATTACCTTTTTTTCCCAGTATCATCCATATTTCAGCTAAATAATGGGTGCGAGAGTTGGATGTATTATTAAATTTCAGGAACTGATTGAACATACGATAATTTTTTAGGAGAATGTTATTCACTCGACCATTGGGTAGAAAAAATCCACGAAATGCTAAGTACTACTAAGTTGTTCTGCATAAACGAGTGATTTTACCATATTTTCTGGCTTCCAGCCAAAGTTCAACATTCATATTATTTTGACGATGAGATATTATCTATATCCTTTTCCTTACTAGTAATGGCATCTTTATTCCATCTCCACGTATAATGTTATTAATTAGTTCTATTCTATTTGGTTACTATTTTGTAGGTTATTCATGTATTTTGGACATCTTCAATTAATTCATAAACTTTCAACCAATGCTTGAATTGCTGAGATTTTGGCTTTTGTTTGTTGGTTTAATGAAGGATAAATTACTTTTTGGGTTAGTTACCCCATAAATCTGAACTACAGGCCGGCAAATTGTTACTATTTTGAGGCACGGTATGCCCTATACTGCCAGGCTTAGTAATTAATCAGATCTTTATATCAGTGTGTTTGTGACTGAGCTACTTCTAAGCAGTTGGACTGATTATGAAGAAATATTCTGTATGTGTTAAAGCGGACCCGAGAATGGTTAATACGTCTGTCAGACCGCTCGCGCTGGTTTTACCTAAAGTAGGTTCAACCCTCCTTTTTAGGACCATGAGCGTAATAGTATTTATGTATTGTTAACGTAGATATGGAATAATAATTGCGCTTACAAACGCGTAAATATTTTTAAAACTAGAAAATACACTGAAAAATATCGATCTGCCATCGGGAATCCAACCCAGCATCCTCCAAAATCCGGGCGGCTGCGTTAATCACTAAGCTACCAGGGCATTGATTCCGCTGTCGAAATTTTTCAGTGCTTGGTGCTTATGTTTTTATGGTGAACATTGTTTCATCAAACCTTTGAAATTTTCACTTCTAACCGTCTGGATTGCGGAGGATGCTGGTTCAATTCCCGCCTGGGGCAGGTCGTTTTTTTTCAGTGTATTTTCTAGTTTTATTAACGTAGATGTTTCTGTCATCACAGATGATATAGTACTATACTAATACAACTCAATTATTAATTTTAGTAGTTCTTCTCCATTAAAAGTTTTCCTGGAAGTAATGGCTCGTTAAAGATTAGGTAGTTTTCAGATACAATTATTAAATATACATCTACAACTTTTGGTGTGCTAAAAGCTTAATTTACTAAAGCTTAAATTCTAGTATATCGGAAATAAAATCACTATTCTCATTTAACACAAATGCTTTATCGGCAATTCTCTCAAATCAATCGTCCCTTTTTTAATGATAAAATTTACTGTATATATGCATAGGAGTTACAAAAAATGTGATCAAAAAGCAGATTTTTAGTAATTGACAAGAATCGTGTTTAATCTCTAGACACTTTTATGTATATGGTTGAGTTGTTTCATGTATCACCATCATTTTTTCCTACTAAAATATTTTATTTTATTATCAATATGACACAACCCTAAGCTTTTCATTCTAGTCAGAGGTAAGTGTATTCTGATCAAATCGATTTACCAGATTCACTCCATCCGTTTGATCATTTAACGGGTAATTGATCTGGTAGATAAGTGATAATTCATGGTTTTTTAACTGAATAGATTATTGGATTAAAATCGAAATTGATTTGTAATACACATTTCGGGCGAATGCCGTTATAAGGTTTACTTTTTTATTGGCTTGTGATTGACATATAGATTTATAATTACTGACGTTTTTAGATTGGCAATGAATGGACTAGGGCGAGACAAAAAAAATAACCAATGTGTGAGTAATGCGCATGTGTGCGTGAAAAATAGTGCTGCAATCTGACAGTTGCTGTCTTTTCTAGGTAAATGACCTCTGCGTGTACATAAAATTGCATCATATATCTATCTCGCTCTAATATACGCGTTAGTTTGCTGTTTCTCTTTCACATTGCCGATATCTATCACTATGTTGACATTAAGCACATTTAACTAAGCATACGGTCCAAGCCTCAGGTCCAAGCAGTCGCCGTCGTGTCACTCGCACTCTATGCTAACTAGTAAACATTAAGTATGTAATGTTGCTATAGTGATAGATTAAATAACTCATAGATTGGATTTCGAAATCATTGAAAAATTATCGTTAGTTTAAAAGCCCTATTTTCTAACCATTTCTATATTATAGGCCTTGGACCTTTCATCATAAGGCATTACATTTTTACTATCACACAACATTGTAAAAAATTCTCCATGCAACACTCAAACTAGAAAGCACTTTCTTTTATGACGAAGCTTTGAATCAATAACACCATTTTGATTCACTTACCCTTGGCCGTCAATCAAAAGCCATGACGGAAATTAGGAAGCCATTCCGTAGTCTCCCTAATTCCAATAGTGGGGAGTATATTATAGGGAATTTACTAAGAGCTTTTAGTGATTTATACTGCTTAATAAATTCTTTATTACCGCAGCCCTACAGTGCCGCAGATTAAATTTTGATTGGGTATTTTGAGTTTATTGGTAGTTAAGAGTGACGATGAAGTAGCAGAATAAAGTGGAGTGTGTGCAGGATTTTTTTGTCCTATGTGTTGCAGCAGCCAGTGCCGTGTTACCAATGAACAAGAAATGAATCGCGCAAGTGAACATGACCGGGAATACATGGAATATCTGTTATGTGACTGCAATTTAATAGCCAGGATTAGAATGAATATCCTGTGAATGGTCTTTCTAAGGCCAGATCAGAAAAGGCTCTTCAAGCTCAAGGATAAAGTTAGGCCGATGGTTTACATATTCAAAGAGCGATAAGAGTAAAATGATAGCGAGACAGAACGAAGGATGGATCTGGCACCCGCAATGTAAACCCATCGAATGCTAAGAATTTTCGTCTTTTAGTTATACACAACAGCCCGCCTAGTAGTAAGCAGCACCATAGCCTATAATCGCTCAAAAGTGTACATTAAGGAGACGGTTATCACCATCTCAAATCAAATCAAAAAGTGAAGACGGAGTTCTGCGAAGCACGCAACTGGGACCGGTTAAATAACAAGCAAAAAAGTTTAAGAAACTGTAACCCAACTACGGAAATTATGTACCTACTCCATGTTCAACATTAGTTGTGGTTGTTAAGCAACGACAAAATATTCAACTAATCACTTTCTCGTTGCTTAGCAACCACAACAAGAGTTTGTGTACAAACTTCAAAGGGTTCTTCTTCTGCCTAGCGTTTTCTCGGCTTGCTGCCAGGGTCTGCTTTCCTACTTAAGCTCCTCCACTTTGTCCGATCTTGTGCATCCTCCGTAGTTAATTGATTCTCTTCCATGTCCGCTTTCACGACATCCAACCAGCGTTTTTTGGGCCTACCGCGCATTCCGGGATCTCGTACATTGATTCTGAGGCATCTGTTTCCCACATATTCATATGGCTTCCGACATATATGGCCGTACCATCGGAGACGACTTTCCTGGAGCTTGTCCGCTATGTCCCGGATTCCGAGACTACCCCGAACCTGTTCGTTGCGAATGCGATCTAGTCGCGTAACACCGCACATCCACAGTAACATCGTCATCTCGGTAACATGAAGCTGCTGTTTATGTCTAACAAACTTCAAAGGGTGAAAAGGAAAAAACTCTCAACTCCTCCTTTTATCAAAGTCGGTTAGTATGTAGCCTGTTTACCGAAGCAATAATAACTAATTGATTGATTATTCATCAAACTCGAATGAATAGTTTAGGCGCCACAGTGGAACATACGTAATACATACATAGACTGCTAAAATCATTACCCATTGTTTTGACTTCGCCATCGTCGGTAAAAATACTCCTCGCCCGTCTGTATTCTTAGTTGACACTCTAAAAAAGTAAACTTGTCAACCCCTTTAATAGGTGTTACTAGAAAATGCAACTTTTTTCTCGAGGAAAAACTACCCCAGTACAAGAATTTTTATTTAGGCAGATAACACAGTAGGAACACTTTGGAGAAGCAATGGGCGATTTGGGAGTCATTTTCGAACCGCTTTATTGCTGCGGCTTGATCGAGCATAAAGTCGCTGTTCGATTTTAAATCATGTTACGTGGGGATAAAGCCGTTACAAAGACCAGAGTGTAAAACTTAGTCTGTATTTAACAATCCTTACTAATATTATAAATGCGAAAGTAACTCTGTCTGTCTGTCTGTCTGTCTGTCTGTCTGTCTGTCTGTCTGTTAAGCTTTCACGTCTAAACCACTGAACCGATTTTGATGAAAATTGGTACAACTATAGATTAGATCTCGGGGAAGGACATAGGCTACTTTTTATCGCGAAAAAAAGGTTGTATGGGTTGAAATAGGGGATGAAAGTTTGTATGGAAGTTCGTCATTTTTGAAGATAGAACCATGAAACTTTGAATTTAGGCACTTAATAAGACAGAAAGAAATATTTGTTCTAAGATTTTTGGAATTTTGACCTGTATGGGGGTGAAATAGTGGATGAAAGTTTGTATGGGACTTCGTCATTATTAAAGATAAAACCATGATACTTTGAAATTAGGGACTTAATAAGAAAAAAAGGAAAAATTAGTTCTAGGATTTTTGAAATTTAGACCCATGTGGGGATGAAATTGGGGATGAAAATTTGTATGGAAGTTCGTCATGGTTAAAGATAAAACCATTAAACTTTGAATTTAGACACTTGATAAGAAATGAACATCCAATCCAAGATGGCGGTTGTGACTTTTTAATATAATATCGTTATGGGTATAATTTTCGTGGTTTTCGATGGTCCCGATTCCTAATACACCATCCATTTTGAGATCCAAGATGGCGGACGCGACTTTTTGACAAAATGTCAATATGGGTATCATTTTCGTGGTTTTTGAGGGTCCCGATTCCGAATACGACATCTATTTCGAGATCCAAGATGGCGGTCGCGACTTTTTAATATAAAATCGATATGGGTGTCATTTTTGTGGTTTTCTGAGGTCCCGATTGCTAATAAACCATCCATTTTGAGATCCAAGATGGCGGACGCGAATTTTTAACATAATGTCAATATGGGTATCGTTTTCGTGGTTTTTGGGGGTCCGGATTACGAATAATAAGGTCGAGGTGGCTAATTCCGGCATACTTTATTTAAATCTGAAGTTGATCAAGCATAATAAAGAAACCTTAAAATAGATGCCAAATATTATGTAGCTATCAAGATTGGATTTTAAGTGACTTTTTATCAAAGTATAATTTATCTGAATCTCTATTAAGATTTTGAAATAAATGCCATTTTTTAAAAACCTTCTCACTAGACGGATTTTCCCGCATCTCGGGGGCAAGTCCGTCATGTAGCGATATTTCTATGAAATTCCAAGCAATTTTAATATTACACCAAGTTGATTATTTGTTGGTGAACGACAGTCTATAATGTATCCTACAAAGGTCAAAATAGAGTCTAGATATCATTTTAAATGCATAAACATTTTTTGGGGGCTATTCCGGCATACTTACAAAGCCAGGGGTAGTAAACCTAGTTTATGCGATGTACGAAGTGGAATAAATCAACTTTACATTTTAATTTTAAGTCATTTATTATATATCAATGAGATTTCAAGCGCCTGGTTGAATCTACATTAGTCTTGACTTAGTTATAAAATTTAAGACACAACAAATAAAATAAAAACACATTATTTATGAATTTAAAACAAATCACGAGATAGCTTCCTAAACATAATAATATTATGAGGAATAACTATTTTACAACAAATAACAAACTATAGACTTATTATAGTAGGAACTGAACTAGCAAACTTTTATCATTAGTTAGATGAGCTTCATGCAAATAATTTTTGTCGTAAGAACCTTTACTGTTTTTTCTTTTGTAGTTTGGCATTATAATGGTGATATAGGTAAACCGATCTGAAACAAATGATAATAATGTAAATTGTAATAATACACCATCTTATATTTTTTGATTAGTACAGACAACAGCACGTTGGGTTATCACAAACTGTCAAATTTTCCCAATCGATTGTGCACTTTATATTCAATAACATTAGGTTGAAAATCGTTTGGAGAAATTTGACAGTTTTGTATAGCCCGACGTGCTGTTGACTGTACATACAAAAACAATAAGGTATAGTAGTACTCATAAAATCTACCAACTTTTTCTACGAACACTTCAAAATCTAAAAAAATAAAACATGTTCCATACATTTTGAGTACGTATGTATTATAAAAAGTTTATCATCCCATTAAATGTTTGTACTAATTTAATCAAATGTGGTGTAGGTATAACCTATAATACTCAAAAGATTACGATTAGTAAAAAACGATTTGCTTCAGCTTTCATTATGCGAACTGCTAAGGAGTGGAACTCCTTGCCGAGGTCTGTTTTCCCGGATCAGTATAATCTGGACATCTTTAAGGCTAGAGTGAACAAGCATCTTCTAGGCGAGCGTGTACCACCATAGGCCTCATCATCGCTTTCCATCAGGCGAGATTGTGGTCAAACGCCCAGCCTATTTAACATAAAAAAAAAAAAAAAAAAGGTTTACAATATCTGAAATAGGGAGATTCCGGCACATGACGAAATTGCCCCGTTAAATATAGACGGGATTCGCCACTTTACGATTTTGTGGTTAGAAATATTTCAGATACGATTAGTAACTTATTAAACGTTTTATTGTAAAGCAATAACACATAATCGTTTGAGCAGGCTTTGAACTATAAATGTATTACTCTTTTATTACTAAAAATGTCATAATATTATATTTACCTTCGATAAAAGGTGACACGTCTTACTCACTTGGCACTTTCGAAACTCAACTGAACTTCTAACGACGTTTGATTCATGTCTATGTCAACGTTCGCCATCTGTCTGGCATAATTTGAACGACGATGTTATCCTGTTTTACCGACGTTATATAAAAAAAGCATAGGATTATTCCGTCAAAAGTAAATCGAAGCAGACGGTGACGCCCCCTAGACGGATTTAGCCACCTTGACCTTATATCTATTTCGAGATCCAAGATGGCGGACGCGACTTTTTGACAAAATGTCAATATGGGTATCATTTTCGTGGTTTTTGAGGGTCCCGATTCCGAATACGACATCTATTTCGAGATCCAAGATGGCGGTCGCGACTTTTTAATATAAAATTGATATGGGTGTCATTTTTGTGGTTTTCTGAGGTCCCGATTTCTAATACACCATCCATTTTGAGATCCAAGATGGCGGACGCGAATTTTTAACATAATGTCAATATGGGTATCGTTTTCGTGATTTTTGGGGGTCCGGATTACGAATAAAATATCTATTTAGAGATCCAAGATGGCGGACGCGACTTTTTAATATAAAATCGATATGGGTGTCATTTTTGTGGTTTTCTGAGGTCCCGATTCCTAATACACCATCCATTTTGAGATCCAAGATGGCGGACGCGACTTTTTGACAAAATGTCAATATGGGCATCATTTTCGTGGTTTTTAAGGGTCCCGATTCCGAATACGACATCTATTTCGAGATCCAAGATGGCGGTCGCGACTTTTTAATATAAAATCGATGTGGGTGTAATTTTTGTGGTTTTCTGAGGTCCCGATTGCTAATACACCATCCATTTTGAGATCCAAGATGGCGGTCGCGAATTTTTAACATAATGTCAATATGGGTATCGTTTTCGTGGTTTTCGGGGGTCCTGATTCTAAATACATCATCTACGTCGGGATCCAAGATGGCAGATGGGACTTTTTATCATCTACGTCGAGATTCAAGATGGCAGATGGGACTTTTTAACATAAAAGCGATTTGGGTATCAGTTTCGTAGTTTTCGGGGGTCGCGATTCCAAGTACGTCATCAATTTCTAGATCCAAGATGGTGGTCGCTACTTAATTTATTATTAATATGGGTATCATTTTCGTGGTTTACAGGGCTCCATTTTGAGATCCAAGATGGCGGACGCGAATTTTAAAATTGATATGGGTATCAGTTTTGTAGTTTTCGGAGGTCTCAAAATGGATGCTGTATTCGGAGTCAGGATTCAGAATACAGCATCCATTTTGAGATCCAAGATGTTGGACGTGACTTTTTAGCTTAATCGCTTTCACGCCTAACACCTGAACCGAATTTATTGAAATTTGGAACAAAAATAGACTAAGCCTCGAAATGGAATAAAAGCTACCTTTTTGTGAAAAAGTGACCCATGATGACCCACCCAAAAAATATTGACCCATGTGGGGGTGAAAGGTTGCGTGTAAGTAGCAAAGGATGGAAAAACTTAAAATGGTAGATTGTAAAAATGCCATTTACCGTAGTGCACTGCAGTTTGTATGTGTGTTTTTTGCATAATAAGTACCTACACAAAAAATGCTGCCTAAAGTAACTATTCCACGCGGACAAAGTCGCGGGCAAAAGCTAGTATTATATTGTTTTCACTCAATTTAAAATGACATTTCTTGTGGAGAATTCTAAGAAACTACGACCTTGTACTCTAAAAGAAAGCTTACATGTTCGAATGTTTGTCCGTCAATCAGACGGCAACAGTGCAACAGATTTTGGATGAAATTTGGTAAACAAGTAGATCATAGCCTGGAATAAAATAAATGATACTTTTAACTATAACCGATAATGATATTATTACGGGTCCAAACCAAAGGGTCGCAGAGGCGAGCGGGTAAACTACCCACAAGTTCATTCCAAAGTAAATTTGGTGTTAGTCAGTCCAAAAAATGAAAATAAAAACATTATTTGCTCCAAATTCAATATTAGTATCATTGGATTTTCCTAAACACCTTAAATGAGATTGCTTCAAATAAGAAAACCTTCCCTCTCGTGTGCTCTTCCTAATCTAGATCCACAATCCATCAATGTCATTTCGCTACAGCTTATTTTCCAGCCGTTACATAATAGGTCCTGTGCACCTCTTAGCTGTTCCTGCATCTATTGTGCAGGCTGAGATAAGACAGGGTGCACCGTATTCAATTAAGATTAATTGTATACGCTAAAATCAACTCTATTATGGATTGTGCAGAAGTTCCAATCAGATCTGGAGTAAATTATATAGCTATATTGTATAGAATGACAAAATTGTTTGGAAACATTAAACAGTTATTTCAAATAAAAGAATGCGTGTCTTTCTTGACTGATAATAACATCATCATCATAACAGCCTTTATAATTCGACCCACTGCTGGGACACAAGGCGTCTCCTTGTCATCGAAGGAGGTTAAGGTAGTACGCTTGCTCAATGCGGATTGGTGGACAGAAGATAAGGTGATGATTACCCTTTGCTGATCCATTAGTCGCCCTCTACGACACCCATTGGAGGATATGGGGTGCTGCTATTATACTCTGCCGGCATCACACGGATAACTGATAATAATAGATCACTGATAATAAAAGTGAAGCTTTAATTTGTAATTACCTCTAAATTAGGTATCTAGGTTAAAATTTAAACTACGGAATAACTAGATTTAAGACATCGTTTTATGCATTTTTTAAATATACTTTCCTCCTATTTATCGTAAAATTGTATGTAAAAGATCGCTCTTAGCGATTATATTGTTCAAAAATGGTGGTCAAGAATATACTGTATTAGCACAAATAATACGAATAAATCCTAAGCTACATGTGGTATAAGTGCACTCCCTTTATGTGGATGTATAATAAAGTTTATATCTATTTTATTATCGCGACAACCCAAGATTGCCTTGCCTAGATATTGGCGGAAAAATATTCTGTACAAGCTTTGTTTCTGGGAAATATAATAATATATTTTATATGTTTGATTAACTCATATTCAAAGGCTTTTGCAATTTGGTATAACATCCAGACTTTTTAACAACTCGACTTTAATGCATATTGCGTATGGATCATTGATTTCTATGGCCTCTTTGGTGGTACCTAATGACTGATCTTAAAGTGCTTGTTAATTACTGTTTAGCGTGATGTTACTAGAAGGAATAACGAAAAATAAAATATAATAAATTAATGATTAAGAATTTAGTGTTTACTGAAGGATTGTTAATTTTTGGGTTTGGTGCTTAGATTAAAGCGAAAAAGGGCTAGTGCCCCTTTAGTGTAGGCGACAGGCTGGCAACCAGTCACTAATTAAGGGGTACTATTTGACTCATACTGCGAGATGTGCCTTTGTGTCTAACCCAATGTTACCTGAAACTCTGCTAGACTCATTTTGGAATTGTAAGCGTGTTTATATGTATGTAACAGAAAATGACACAAATAAGTATCCCAAGTCATAATGTAACTTGCTAAGGGCTTGTTTATCCCACAGCCTCATCTGAAAAAAAAATGATTGGCTATTAGTAACAAAATTTTAAGTACCTAGTTACTAAACACTTTAGTCACTTTGGTGACTACTGAACTCTGTAGCTACTGTTGCTAAACTATTGCAGTTGATTTTATTTAGCTACTATAGCTAAATGTTAAGTAACGGTTGAAAATAGCTAAACTAAATTTAAAGAATAGCAATGACAAGCTAAACTCTTCAGTAAAAAGCTTACGGTCTTGCGGTTTAGCTAAATATTTGTGTACGGGTTGCTAAATAAAATTTTGCTAAATTTGATTTGTGTCCACAGCTAAACTTATTTAGCTAATGTTGTTAAGCTTTGGATATTAATTACCAAAGTTTAGCCACAGAAGTATTAGCTAAACAATTTAGTTAACGTATTTTTTTCAGTAGTGTGTATCCCAGATCCCAATTAACATACGCCGTTTACTAAACACCGCATGAACACAAAAAGATTCCTAAGTTAAAATTTAATGCGCGTGACGTCACATTTTTGTGCGGCGTACTCGTGGCGTGACTAGGTTCCTGCAAGCAGGTAATTTATGCCTCGTTAATAAATTCCTGCGGGTTACTGCCCTGGGGTGTGCCGCGGGAGTGGCAGCGGGGTGTGGTTGGGCTAACTCATTAACCGGACTTAGTTCAATGCGGTGTACTGTTAAAATGAGGAAAGAAAAGTGTGTGTAAAATATTTTGAATACTAATCAGTGGAGCAGAAATAAATATAAGTAAATTAAGTTAGAATAATGATATTGCTTAGTTTATTTAACGTTTTATTAATTGTTGCTTTATAAGTTTAATGCTGTGCACTTTTATAATTAGGAGATAATATAGGATATAATTTGCGTTAATTAAAAGTAACTTTCTAATTAACTTCAAAAAAGCAGGAGTTTCTCAATTCGCATTTTTTTAAGACTTGACCAACTTTATGCATCGACCTTTTTTTTGTTTTAAAGATCATAATCTCGAGAGTTTCCTGAAAAGTTTACGGTATTAAAAAGCGTAGTATTTTATTATTCAGAAAAATAACAGCCAAAATTCTGTATTAACTTTATTCATCGATAACTTTGAGTTGTAAACCGATTTTGGTAAGTTACCAAAATCGGCTTACAACTCAAAGTTACCTAACCTGCTTTATACGTACACCACCAAAAATTTAAAGATAAATCTTAATATATAGAAATTACGTGTCACGTTGTTTGTCCGCGATGGATTTGATCCTAAACTACTAAACCGATTTTAATCAAATTTGTACACCGTGTGCAGTTTGATCCAACTTGAAAGATAGGATAGTGTTTATCTTGGATTTTTTTTTACTGCAAATTCAATGATATAGGACAGTAGTGTGAAATTACCACAGCAACGCGTGACCAGAGTTATTTATAAATAATAAAAACCGCCTGCAAATCTAAAGACTGAGAGATAAAAGTGTTATGTTTAAAGTATTAGTTATTTACAAGCATTTAATTTTCACATAGTCATTGTTTATGACGAAAATTGCGCAATAAAGTAGAAAATTTGTATTTCAATCGATCACCCCTGTATTTTGCCGCTGTTTACTCAACCTTTTGTACTTTACGTAGTAGGTACAATATTCTCATACATTAGGTGCTTTCGTATTGATGGTTTAGGATTACTAATGGACCGGAAAGGGTTGAGCTCATGTTTGCTACTAATTTTGTTAAAAGAGGGCGGTGGCTCGCCCACGGTATGGAAGCAAAAGCAATTAGAAAAAAAACTAGCCAAGGCTAGCTATATGGTCAACAGTAAAAATCGAAACTACTTTTTATAACAAAGAAATGAAGGTATGCACGATTGTAAATGCTTATTAATCATTTGAGATTTATCTCAATCGAATAATAATATTATTAAGATGAGCTTATCCATAAAGAGTCTCAGATATCTGCAAGCAATTTTGTTTTTAAGAATATATAAATTCTGTTTTTGATTTTATTCATTCTAAATATTTTTCCTCTTTGGTGAATTTCCAATGACAAAGTGAGAAAAGTGTTTATTCCAATTATAATAATAATAATAATAATAAAATTTCTTTATTTTTCTCCACAATCTTAAATCTTAGAACTATACAATTATAAAATGGGTTTATACCAAGGTTCAGACAAGATTGTGAGAGACTGGCGTCTGAGCTAGGCTAAGAGCCTGTGTTACAGAGCACCAGCACTCTCCTCACTGGATGGGGCAATTGGGGTACAAATAATACCGTTATGCTAGTAACAAAAACAAGAAGAAAAAACAAAAACATTAAAGAAATACCAACAACGTGTAAGTGTGTTTGTAAGCGTGAGTGTGAGACGAAGGGTTATGTGTGTGAGTTACCTATAGGGAAGAAGGAGTGATTCGGTCTCCACATAGTTCTTGGTTAGTAGATAATTGGAGACTTTGGATTTGCAGGAAAATTTGGTAAGGTGGTAAATGTTGAGCTCGCGATGAAGTCTATTATAAAGGAAAGGGCCCAAGAAACAGAAAAACCGCTGTGAGGAGAAGGTTTTGAATGAGGTTGAGCGAGCAACAAGGTGATTTCGCCGGGATGACAGTAGTGACGGATCATATTTGCAGCTGCTATGTTGTTTTAAAACAGTTAATAAAATGAAGAGTTGGCGCACGGAAAGGACCTCACAATATTGGTATAAATCAAAAGTTGGTGATAGTAGGGGCTTAAATGTGCAGACTTTGAGGACTGCTCTCTTGCTCTCAATTATGTAATATCTAATGGTTTCTACAAATTATTCTATTAAAATCTAGTATAATCATACATAATCTGTTTGTGTGTTAGTCCCTGAACTCTTCCTAAACAATTAGACCAATATTGACGAAATTTTTTGTACATATTCAGGTGGATCTTAAAATGGTTTACATTTACAAATGGATCCGATAGCACATGTTTTTTTTAACAGTACAATGTCTTTCGGAGCGCTAGTTCTGTATAAAAATTCAGCGTCCGTAATGTAGGTATGTGACCGCAAATCTCATAAACTAGCTACTTCATTTGCACTTCCACATAAGTGTTTTTATAGGTAGAGGGAATATCTATACCAATATTATTAAGCTGAAGAGTTTTTTTGGTTGGTTGATCCCGCTAATCTCAGGAACTACTGATTCAAATTAAAAAAATATTTTTGTGTTGGATAGCCCAGTCTTCGCGGAAGGCTATAGGCTATTATTTTCCGTCATCCACGCGTAAGAAATCGGGGGCACAGCTAGTTATTTCTAAAAACAAGCTTGTCCACAAAAGCATAGCTGACTTCATTAACTTTGTTGACAGATGAATTCCGCAGTCGCACCTGCTGTCAAGACGAACTCATCAAGTTGAGCTGTAATCCTCACTCGAGAATAGCTATCTTCGACGCGCAATACGGCAGGAATGCTTATGAACCTGTCACTTGTCATCAGGCAGGAATGCCGGAGGAATGTAAGAAATTTTTAAAGTGTTTGATATAAATGTTTCACAGATATTTATTCAATTCATTTTAATTACCGAGGAATGATATAAAATTAATAAAAAATATGCACTGTACTTACTGCCTGTGTAATAGCCGTGAATTATGTGTATTAGAGATATGCAAGTTCTTTCGCAAATACCCAACCCTATAAGTATACAAAACGAGATGATAATATTGCCAAATATCAACTTCGCAACAGAAATAAATTAGCTCTATCGGCCCCCCCATGAAACATCATTCCTCCAGCCCATTGGTAATGTCTATTAAAATCTACAACGAACTGCCAGATTACTTAAAAAAAACATAAAATATAATAAACATTTTATAAATGATCTGAAAAATATACTATTAAAAAAATGCTATTATACTATTAAAGAATTTTGAGAAGTGAGAATATCAAATAAAGGAATAAGTATATATAAAATAAACAGCTTAACCTACTTATACTAATATATATCATAAATTATAAAATTTATTAATAAAATTATATTATAAAATTGAAATACCTAATAATTACTTGATAAATAATTTAATTAAATACTATTATTACATTAAATTTAATAAATGATCACTGTGAACCCGAGTGGGTTCACAGTGATCTAATATCATTATAAGACCTTGTACCTACTGTGAAATGTAATAAAAATATTGAGTATTGAAAATTGAAAAATTACGTAACAGTTTTGATTATTGTCTTCTTTAGGAAGCTAGTTGATACTACGTCAAAATCCAAAAAGTTAATACTATATCCAATCTCTTTCAATTGTTTAAACTCTAGTTGAGAATTATATTAACACTATAAAAGCAAAAAAAAACTGAACATTTAATTAGAACGTGCTCTTGCAATATCAAACTGTCTAAAAGCGTTTAACCCTTAACTGAAGTTGTTTCATTTTTGTCCAGTACGTGCCAGGTGTTCCGGGCAGCTATTATTTTTCGTCTGATTAATAGATGTCGCTCTCGACGAAATGGAGGGCAGTTACACGGTTACATCGTGTATGAGTTTTTCTTATAAACTCGTTAGTCGTGAGAAACGCAACATGATAGACGGTTGATGATGACGGTGAAACAGAGAAAGTAAAATATTGTTTTGGCTCGTCATATGAGACATTTTGGTTAATAGATACGAAAGTTGTAGTTTTTGTGGACTTCTTGTCCAGTAAAGCGAAAACAGGGAAAGGTAATAAATGTTTTATAAATAACTCAATTACAAATAATTTTAATCGTTCTGCTCTCCTATCGTCATCTCATAGTCTATAGAATATTTTTAATACTACAAATGTTACCTTCTGCAGTAAGGTAGAGGGGAGATCTGAACACATTATACGGACAGAAACACAATCTGAGTCGTAATGTTGACTCACTTATAAAAAAAAGTTACAGGAGAGATTTTTAGTTATGTGTTGATATAATCGTTATAGTACAACTTTTTACTTTCTCGTATACGTAGCACAGAGGAAGTCTTGTAATCGTCAAAAAAATTGGACCTCTAGATTTCGACGGGTTTACACGTTTTGGACCTCCCTGAGCCCAAAAATACCGTTTTTGGAATTCCAATTTTCGTGAAGCTGATTTTATCACGCTTTCGATGTAATCCTTCGGATTCAAGTCACCGCGAACGTCCGTACCGAGCAAGGTGATACTGCTCTCTGTACCGTCAGTGTTGTGCCCAGAAGAGAGGGATGGGGAAGGGATGGCGACGTTTTAGCCGTAAACACGCACATCTGAGTTTTCTTGGCAATGAACTCAACCAAATTTTACTGTACCCCATTCAGAAACAAAATTGTGCATACTGCGTACTTTTTCTTATATTATAGTTTTAAAAGTAAAATAAATTAATCGCTATATAAAGTTTGATGACAAAACTTTATCGTTAATTTAATATAATAATAATATTAATTATTTTTTTTAAGATACGTGCTACGTGTGCAAATTACCTGCGATAATTTTTAAAATGGATATTTAGTAATTGGTACCTTTCTGTTGCAGTTTGCATGGCACCTCACGCCCTCGACTCAGTAATGCAGATATGTCACGGAAAAAGGAAATGTCAGATCGACGCTAGCCATAGGACGTTTGGTACACCTTGCAACAATACGAAAATCAGAGCTTATCTCAAAGTTATTTATGCATGTGGTAAGTGTAATATTAAACTTTTAAAATTTAAATTGTAATATTTATCAAAAATTATGATCTGTTTGGTACCTATTATAATTAAATAAATCAAAGTATCTACCGCTTAACTGTGTGTTGGGTAAAGTTGGGTAGGATTTACACCGATCGGCGCGCGTCAGAGCGCATTTTACAAACTCAAAGAAACAAACTTAAAATGTAAATATTTCTTTTACTGTGCGAAGATTCTAATTATCATAGAACGTAATAGAAAAATGATATTGAGGCTGCAGGGCTTGAAGTGGAACTTTTTCTTTCTTAAAATATAAATTACTATAAGATCAAAGAGAAGGAGCTCATTATTCAAATTGTAAAGTTTCGATTCCCATAAAACATCCTGAAGAAGTCACTCGCAATGTAAAATCACACGTATATCAAGTACTAAAGAAATAAATTACCAGTTCACTCTTAATTTAAAAATACTTTAAGCTATTTTTGGAGTCATACCGATTTCAATGGATATAAAAGAGTGATGGACATGAATATGACAAACAAATCCGTGATTTTTTAAATTAATTGGTACGCATCGCACGTGTACTATCTCTACTATCTAAATTATTATTCTGTCATTTAAATATCAGTAGTTGTTAACAAAACGCAGCCTTTCTGTTTGAGTATTTAGTAAAATAAAGTAAATATTGCAAGATTAATCATATTAATTACACAGATTGATATTTGCATTAGGCTACGTACATACCAAACATTGTCGGCGGTAGCGCAGCAGTTATGTTCACAGAACATAGATAATATATCTGTTGTAATGTGATAATATATGTTCTGTGGTTATGCTCGTTGATTTTTGACGTCGATTTCTCTACTGTGATAACACATTAACTGAGGCTGGTTTTTTTATTCGTTTCTTGAGAAATCTTTTGCCATTATTTTAGTCTAAATAGTGAAACTAGAAATATGTTTTTAGTCTCATTCTTAATAACTTTTTTCCTAGTGTATCTACAGCTGTAATTTAGCTATACATCTTTCTTATATTTGTGTCAATATTTACGGAAAATAAGGGTGGTGTCAGTCGTGCGGTGGCTAGTAAAGTCGTAGCACATTAATTTGTCAGCACGAAATCTATGCAGAAGGGCGATTAGGTACATGGGTACAGTCCATAGCCGTTTCGTAGCCGCCATTACGTAGCGTCCAAAGTAATCAATTATTTTTAAATAAAAAAACCGCCTTCAAAATTATGAACAGAGAAATAAAAATTCTGTTTTAAAAAATTTAAATGTTTTTTGAGATTTATTCCAAATATTGACGTTGGGACCGACATCAACATTTAGAATTTTATAAACAAAATTTTCTCCGTTTTTAGTTTTGATGGCGTTTTTTATTTCATTTATATACATAATACTTTTATTACAGTACCAATGGGCGTTCTTATGGAAAAATATGAGAGCAAACTGGAGGACGATGAAAGACCAAATAGCGGCACAAAAGTGGAAAAAGACGAGGACGATTTCTTTGATGAATCAGGTAAAAAATATTTTAAGAGCTGCGCTTTTAAATGTCAATTACAAAAATAGTTGAGATGATTACTTTCTGAAAGTGCATCAGTTAATGTAAATTAAGAGGGTTTTATTTAGTAACTAAATATTTCGATAAATTGAGTGCAATACATTGAGATCTCCTTTGCTATTACAATGAATCTAGCTATAACAATATTAGTTTTAACGTTTAAAGGTCATAGCTCATTAGAGTCACTCCGCGTTGTCAACCAGTACTTTAAGGACGCGAGGTTAATAAGTGGACATCGCGCTGTCCGCGAGGATGCAATCCTTTCGGGACCTTGGCCTGAGCAACGGTTGGGCACCGAGTGGTCCAATCGCCATCCGCGCGCGGTCAGTCCGCTTGCGAGGCGCTCGGGAGTGGATGTAGCAAGCTTATGCTTATACCCATTATAGTAATCCATATAAGGGATACTAACCGCTTGAGACGAGGCAGTGCGGGTCGGGTCTACTGAGCTATGACCCTAATACCTTTAACGTAAATAGTACCTATTATTTTTTCTTAATACAAAACTATCGCACACCTTAGCTCACTAGGTTCACAGTTGCACATTTTTTTCGCTTTTTTGAACAAAAAAGCTACTGTTACCATTATTTATTCAGTACTAACATTAGCATATTAGACAATGCTGGCGACGACATCGTATTAGATGTACCGTTGATACCATGAGGCTCATTATTCTTTCATACGTGTACTCAGAATTAGGCTCATATTATTCTCCTTAAAGAAGGTGCCGGGGAAAAATGGGGCGAACCGAATGCGAATCCAGCCTTACAACTCCCTGATGAGATTGCCGACATAACCTCTTCTAAGCCGGAACCTGTCCCGTCTACTCAGGAACCGAAGAGAAAACATGGATACAGCTCAGGTAATAACGCTTCTTTGGTTTTCAAAATAAAGCCCATATTTATTTATCTTATTGTCACAGTCAGTGATCCATTACGACATTTTTATTAAATAATATAGATTTATTTTTATCAAATATAAATTCCACTTACAATATTTGTGTAATACCTGCTTATATTTTTATTGAAATAAGAATGAGACGTCTCGGTAATAGGAGCTTTCATTGTTCATTTGCGTATAATGTTATATGACGAAATAAAAATCGTAATACAATATTAATATCACAGATAATAATATAATATAATGCTGTATTAGTAATAAAACCTTTGGATCGATAGCAAAAGGATTTGTTATCATTGCGAACATTTTTAAAGACTCTTAATTTAACCCTAGAAAGATATAGATAGACTCATTTTGACCTACTTAAAAGATAATCATACGTCTTGGAGGCGTGATGGAAATTAAAAGTGAGTATTTGACAAATTTCCATTAATACCATATTTTGGAGTGATTGAATAGTGAGTTACTAATAAACAGAATAAAATAAATATTTAAAGGGGCTCCCATACAACAAACGTGCCTTTTTTTTTGCTTATTTTTGCTCGATATGGATAACAGCAACAGGTAGATGATTGAAATATTCAGAGAACAATAAGTTATAAATTCAATTTGACAAAATTAATAATTAAATTAAAATAATACAAATATTTAACGGTTCGGTTTACTCGTATAACAAACAATAACAAACGTGATTTTTTATAGATAATGGTACGGAACCTTTCGTGCGCAAATCCGACTCGCGCTTGGCCGGTTTTTCTTTTTCTTTAGTTATCAAATACAAATGTAAATAAAATTAAATACATATAGTAAAATTAAATTACGTCAGCATAATTTTATTAACAAATAATGGAAGCTCTGCAAATTTTCTGAGTTTACCACCCCTGAAATTAATAAGTATCATAAGAATGAAATAATTTCACAATGTTAGGTGGAAGGATATTCTTCTAAATACTTAAGAAGTTAAGTAAAATAAACAAGGTTCATGGGGGTCTAAGTCGGGAATTTATTCTGTGCTTGCGAAAATCGTACGTAGGGTAAAGCCGCCAAAGAGTACGTATTTGTTAAGAGTACGCACAATTTTTAATAATTACTAACAAGCGGCTTATATTTTGTCAGTTGCCAACTATGTCATTACCTATCTGTCCCTTTTGTTGGGTTCCAATAATTTATCTATCTACATTTTTGCTTACAAGGCATAAGATTTTCACAGATTATCCTATACAAATTATGTCAAAATTCTACCATTACCAAGGGAAACTGTCAGTAGTTATATTGTTGAAACCTATTATATAAAGATGAGTGGTGTGAGCAGAATAAAATTATCCTATCCATGCATAACATATTTATCTATTGAAACCAACTTAATAATGTACATTCTTTGGTATTGTATTCTTAGGTGGGTTTACCCCACAAACGGTAGACGACAGTTACAGCTATTGTAGAGATTTGTTTGATCCTTTGGGTGGCACCCTCAAAACACCAAAATGGCGTTGAGTGGCGTTAATTTATTTTATCAATAACAATTTGAACACTGAATAATTTTTCCAATGAATTTTAAGTCAATCGACTGCTAACTGCAGCTATAAAGTATTTAAAGTGTCTGTGACAGGCAAAGCGACATTTGAAAATTCGTCATTCCTTATAAATTTTTATTCGTCTTTTAAATTTATGGCGTTCGCGACACATAAACATTACGCATTTTGGCAACGTCGAGTGAAAATGTAACTTTAAGTAACAAAAAATTGCACAGTAGATTGAATAAAAAATGGAGTCTCTATACACGAGCTTTTACAGAAAGAACTCGGGAGAAAATACTATTGTATTTTTTTATTTGTATGCTTCTTGATTTTTTTTATATTCTTATATACCATGACAAGGAAACGTGCACTCATCCAGAATTCTCGACAAGAAGAGCTATCTTATTATACCTAATTATTATATCCACGCTCGCCCCAATACCCTCATCATCATCAACAGTTCATGCCCCCAACGAGGGCTCGTGCCTAGCCTACATTATGGTTGATTAGGCTTTAGTCAACCACGCTGGCCCGCACTCGGGGTTGGTCGACTTCACACACAACCTAAGAATTTCTACATATGTGTGTGCAGGTTTTCTCATGATGTTTTCCTTCTCCGTAAAAGCCTCAATTAAACGTAAATATGAATTCAAAATTTGAAAACACATTAGTACGTGGCGGGGTTCGTACCGGTACCTCCCGGGTGGAAGACGACGCTCGTACGCCACCGACGCTTCGACCAATACCTTAGCCCAAATTAACTATGGATCGTAATGAACTGGTCAGCAGATTAACGTTACCTAAACCTATCTTAATCCAGAATGAGCGACTAAAAATCCTTAATGAGCAGCTAAAAAATGATTTAGTATTTTTAATCGCTTTTTCTGGATTTTGTAGTTGCTCGGTTTTTTATCTTCCATTAAATTACTAACTTTATCTATGGATTGTTTTCGGTTTTTTTGCAGTTTTCTTATTATATTTGAGATACATTGTGATATTGACGCTGATATTATTATGATTGTTCCAGGTTCATCACAAACACAGTCAAAAGAGAAGATTTTTATCTACATCGGCATAGCTATATCATTAATAATAATTCTAATAGTCACTCTGTTATTAATTCGTTATTATCGACTTCGTAGTTCGATGAGTAATTCCAAAAATGGAGATATGTTTTCAACGGAACCACCCAACGTATTCAATGATGTGTCTGACATCGATAATGACATCGATGTCAGTCACATTTCTGGAACATTCTATGACCCAGTTCATCCTGACATGATATTGTATAGAGATGTACCAGGGCATAAGGGCACGTTGAGAGCTATGAGACCTCTTTCAACCATCTATCCTTCTGGAGTTAGTATGTATGGAAATGATTACGTACCACCGCCTCCTAGAGAAGTGCGAGTCCATAAACAAAACGAAGAAGAAACAATGAGCCCAAAAAGCTTAGGAACCTACTCCAATTCTCAATTCTACTACGGGTGACGTAATGAAGCGGGAAGCAGTAAAGACGCTTCCAAAGTTTACTGTTTTTAAATTATGGAACTCTTTGAAAATATTTTTATGTGCACAGTGAATTGAAGTTAAGTGATTCAGAATCGTAAAAGTGAAATGTATTGAAATAAAATTTCATGGATTATGAAGATAAGATAATATTAAGATTTTTCACATTTTCATCCTATTTATTAAATTATTTAATTGCACTCACTTCCGTGTATAAATATCGAAGAACAGTAATGTAACATGAACTATATTATTTAAAAATCTGCTGTGATTAACTTAATATGAATAAGTAGGTACTTAATGGCATTCGTATAAAACCTAATTTACACTGTATTTGTAAGAAAATTATAAATATTGTATATAATATGTAGCTTGATCAAATTCTAGACCATAATTATAAAAACAAATTTATCATTTTGAATATATTTAATAAAATATGCAATACACGACTATGTATAATACTACGATTATGTATAGTTCACACCAAAGATCCATTACTCAATTTTCTTTTGTATATTTTTAATAAAAAAGTTGAACGTTTGTGTTTTATTTAAATAATTGCAGACATAAAATACATATGAACATTTTTACTTGTCACTGTCTACTTATATAATTAAGTCAGACAATATATCCTTATTCATTGACAAGCAGCAGCGTTAAAAGCAGACTACTTCATCGATGGTATTATATCGTTTAATTTGTGTCTATATCATTTTGAAGCGATGTGAAGGGACTTTGCAAAGAAATTATGTATTATTGGAAGATCAATTGTTGGTTGAAACCACTATGGAGAGATATTTTAATTTACACTTACAGTTTTGTAAAGCGAGGAGAATCTTATGGCGCAGTTTTACGAAATTGCAGTTTGGAGTTATCTTTCAGATAAAATACAAGCATTATAATAGCAAACTATACTTTGCGAAAATTATTTTTCCAATAGAAAATATACTATTCTAAACCACTATAGAGCCTAAATAAGTAAAAAATTAAGATAGCATATAAAAATGGATATCAAAAAAAATTATAAATTGGTAAAGTTTGATAAGGATTTTTACAATGTTTTTGAAATTTAAGTTTTTGAATACTCATTTAATATATTTACAATCTAATAATACATATAATACTAGATATAATAACGATATCATAACAATGTTATTTGCAAGCAGATATTTTTAATATTTATTTGAAAAATGGTCTAAATTCGAGCTCGCGGGCATATTTCGCTCGTACAAACCGGGTCTTCGTAGCTAGTGGACTTATCGGTCTGCGAGCAATGTCTATGTGTCTATGGCGTCACATAGACATGTGTATCTAACAACAATACAGCGTAAAACATGTTATTGGTATTTCGATGAATGCACGCTCTTAAAGCGAGAAATTGTTTTGACACCAAAATCTCTTGTCTCAGTGGTGCCTTTATCAAAAATCTTCACCGATTGCGTCAACACCAATCTACCCTGCGCCGCCACTGATATAAGTCGAGCAACCGTGCACAATATTATAGATCCTTGGTGGAGACCTATGTCCAACATGTGTGTGTAGTCTGAGAGACGCTCTCTCAGCTGACAAGGTGTATTGAGCACAAAACTGTAACCCTTTTCAGTAGACCACAGGACCGTTGAATCTTGTACTGGTAGGTGTGACTAGGCCCAAGAGACAGCTCCAAGCAAGCTGAATAGCTGACATTTTTCAGGAGGAGAACAGGAGGAGGTTCCCCAGGATGGACGGTCTAAATTGGATATACCTGTCATATTTTCTTGATAAATTACCTGAAAAAAAGTTAAACAGTACACTGAAAGAAAATTTATTTCATTTTATAAGTAGTAGTTGATTTTTTATTCACATTTTCTTATAATTAATTATTATTGTTAGTACGCTACTTCCCTTTGTTGAATCTATTTTTTTTTTCCTACATAATAATTATGTCTGCAGGATTCACTGTAATAAAAAAATTAAAACTACATAACATTTGGGGGCGCATCCATGATCGCGTGTTTATACTCATTACTTGTGAAAGTTATGGGTTGTACAACGACTATCATTCAAGAAGCCAAATGGAGGGGTGCTTTAGGGTGGGCGAAACAGATGCAAAATAACATCCATTAAATTTAAGTACCATAAAAATGAGCATTAAAAACGTGCCTGCTTTTAACATTAGTCAACAATTTGCTTGTAAGAATATGTGTTTTTATTACATGTCGTAATTTTTTGATTTAGCTTATTTTTATCCAATATTTTTTTACCCATTTTACACCTCTGTACCTAAAACACTCCTCGGAATATTTAAATAAAATTATTGAAATGAAATGAAAAAGCTCTTTATTTAAATGGACTTTGCTAAGTACTTTTAAATCGTCAAAAGCCCTAAACCAATTATTTTGTGATAATGCGGCATTTAAGTATAGTAAAATAAGAAGCAAATGTTTTACTTTTTGGGTACCCTTTTATTTAAGCGAAAGCTATTAACAATATTTTAATTAGGTTCCTAACTACCTAATTAAAATATTGTTAATAGCATGGGGTCCACGTCCGGAAGCCTCCTCGTGGCGGACCCTGGTAACGTGGTGGGGAAACTTTTTCGGCGGGTGTGTGGCTTTTGATGTCAAGTGTGTCCGCTTGGCATTCAAAGTCACATGCTAGCGTCGTCGAGTTGTTTTTGTTTTCCCACCACGGCTAGTTCCGGACGGCCCTTTTCAGGGCCACGACCGCGCCGTAAGACCTCGGGTGCGGTCCGATGGATGCTCCGGTGTCCTCGTCAGGAGGACGCGCCAGGTCGAGCAGCCGTCGGAGAGGAGGCGGCCTATAAAGCCGGCGTCGGCCAGCGGCCCACAGGGGCTGGCGTTAGTCGGTAGCCCCTGTGGGCTGCTGGCCATCAATTGGTGCATAAAGAGTGCCTCGACAGGCAGCGTTAGGACGGTCTCGGTGTAGTTGCGCTCACGTGCGCAGATCCCGAGCCGTCCCGTAATAGCGCACGGAAGGTCAGGCCGGGGACGATGTTTAGTGGGTTTGGTGGGTGGTATACATGTGGTTTCACTTAGTGACCCATTTACTATGCACTTCATTGTATTTCACTTCACCGACGGGGGATTAATGGACTAGGTAGGTCAGTTAATATATTTGATCAGCGGCCGCCAACATATTACGCGTGCAAAAGTTACGGACTTATGTTGTTATTATATCCTCATAAGTGATAATTAATGGTGAAACTTACACCGTTGGATCTGTTTTCGTTTAAGGTTTTGCCACTTTCTTAGTTAGCTCTGGAAGTATGAGTAACTGTAACTTAGAAAGAAAGTTATAAGTACAATTCCTTCGATAAGAGGTAATTATTGTGTTAGATTGTATCATTGCTGTATACCAACCTGTCACTGTATTCGAGCACTGTACGTATGACCTGCGGTTGTACGTTGTTTTAGTTAGATAATCTTTTTATATATTAGAATTTCGTTTCAAATATTTTAAATTTTTTATCATTTCATAAAATAGTCAATAAGCGAATACTTAGATTGAAAACTAAAGGCAAGATTCCGATCTCGGCTGCATGTAGATTTTCTTGAGTCTCTTCTTGAGTCCTTTATTATGTGCGTTCGACACACTAAACTTCGAAACTCAATACATCGATGGTTTTACACTGATGATGACTTAATAGTGCGATCTTAGATTTTTTAAAGTTACTTTTCTATTAGGTTTGCTGTTGTATTGCGGCCGCAGCATGCTGCGGAGCTCGGGATATATCTAAACATATAAATCAATGTAGGCAACACCAGGTACTATGTGCAGCGGAGTTTGGAATCATACCATACCCTGACTGTGAATAGTAATTGAAACAATAATATACGTAAAAAAATTCAAGAACCAAATATTCTATGAAACATTTTCTGAGAATTGAAAAATTATGAAATTTCTGTCTGCTAAGCTAACACCATGGGCTACTCTAGATGTGGTTTTATGTGTAACCAAATGTTACCTAAAGCTCTGCTCAACCCTTTTGGGATAATGAGCTTGATTATATGTACATTGGTTATGATGAAAATTTGTTATGGTATATTTAATATAATGTTGTAGACGCTTGTTCTTAATTGGATATAAAACCGATACCTGACGTAGGTAAAATTAGTGAGCAGTAAATTGGTCACCAAAAATAATATTTTATGGACAGAGATAGCATGTTCCTATCGTTTTAGCTTGCATAAAAGGGGTACAATGAACCCATAAAATACCAAATCTTCAGTGAACTGAACAAACATAAGTTAACATTAATATTGCACTCTACTGATCGGTTTCAACAATTCATTTATCGACAATTTGGCTTACTTGGCATAAGATTTGAATAAATACAAAATATGTAAAGAAGCTACCGCTATCAAGTGAAACTGTTCGTAAAGGCAATTGAAACGCAGCATAATCATCTCAGCAATCCGGGTAAGTAGGTACAGAATCAATATATGTATAAAAAATACTAAACATAAAATTATAGAGCTTGGAAACTAAGATCAGGTTACCTAAGCAAGTAATAAACTCTCAATATTGGTAAAGATATTATGGCAAAGAGATGATGGATTTAATTTAATAACATGAAGGTAAAGGAGATATAACGAATTTGTATCGAGACTGGTTCTCGGTCACCCCTAAGGTAAAAGTTATATGAGATGAAAGGATATTTTTAAGAATATTATAGGACAAAAACTGTAATTTTAAATCTCCGCAATTTTAACAAAAAACAGCATTTTATTCTGGCTCAAAAAATCGTTATGCAAAGATGTAAAATTCAATTTAAAAAAGTAAGACGTATCAGTATCAGTAATGACAGCTGACCTGTTATGTCTTGTCAACATATTTTTTTATTACTAGGCATGGGGTAGGTTTTTTCAGCCTACAATTAATATTTTGCATTTTTTTTAGAACACGGCAAGTTAGATTTTGCTCTTGTTTCTGACTAACAATAGGGGTGTTAATATTTTAAACCATTATTTAATCAGAGAACATTCGATTTAAAGGTTAGATTTGTTGCATACACTTTGTAAAATTACTCGACAATGCGGGGGATTAAAATTAAAAAAAAAACGGTTTATTAAAGATCCTCGTAGCTTTCTTCTAATAAATTTACTGTGGGGGGTTTTCAAGTACCAATATGAAACAACTCCTTTATTAGATTTATATAGTATACGCGAAAGTCCGTTTATTTTATCAGTGTGTAAAGCTTAATACTTTACAAACAAGACAGTAAACACTGAACTAGTGGCGTATCCCACTCGACCCCCAAACAACAATAGTAAATATTCAACCGAAACGTTACTAGTAAGAGGGATGCCAATAGCTTTAAAAATAAGAATCGGAAAAGGAAACTCGAATAAAACGAGAGTTTGTTACATAATCAGCCGATTCAAAAGCCTACTCGCTTGGATTTTTGTGTCGTTAGTAAACTTATTTATTGTTATAGGCTCCGTTTGATTCGAATTGTTGTTGCGAATTCATATTCAGTTGGGGGGCCCGGCTGCTTGTAGTTTTCAACGAACGTCTTGCTTCGCTGGTTTTGCTTTGTACGTGTATTTCAATATATTTCTTAAGTTTAGTTTACATTAAGAGGTAGCCCACCTTTGGAGGGTTCTAAGAAAACTCAATATTACTCGGGGCGTAGATAACTACCAACCGTTGATGGAGCCACAAAATAAACAGAGTGGAAAAGGTAAGATTTATACAATAAGGCGAGCTTTGCAATGCATTTTCGTACATATTTGACTCATACGGACACGCACGAACGATCTTGACTCCCCGAGTACTACGGTTCTTCGCACACTACGCACGACTAATTCACGTAGAGTGTGACTGAAACAGCTACTCATTATAAATAAAACAACTTTTTGTCACGAACGCTGAAAAGTGTTACGAAACGTCGGGCAATATTAACAACATGTAAAATCTAATGACACGCGAGTTAAATCCGTAAAAGTTGTTTTATTTATAATGTGTAGTGCTCGCGCAAATCTAAGAGAACATTATGAAACAGCTACTGTTAATCAAAGTAGTTAATAGTGTGTATGAAAAAAAAATAGAAATTTCCTATTATTTATTTTTTTTTTTTTTTTTAAGTGCCATGATTTTTAATTAAGTATTTTGTTAATAGGGACACTAAAACTAGATACCTACAAAATACTTAAAAACTACTAAATTAAAGATAAAATACTTCGCCTAGGTCCTCTGAAACAGGAAGTGTACCAATAACACTGGCTGCATTACCTCGCTGGATCGCAAGACTTATTTTTTGTGCGACATACAGACCAGCCTTATTGTCACTTACTGTCTCACGTAGCCGCTCTGCGATATCCCGAAAAAGTCGGTGAGCTCCTGGACCCCATGGTCCTAGAGTCTCTACCCCAAACGGCTCAAATAAGTAGTCTCCTGAGAGACCGGCGTATTTGCGCCGTTTGAGTGACTCAGCGGAAGCTGCAGCCGATCCGGACATTGCTGAGGTAGCTGGAATATGAGACATTGCTAAGGTGTCCGCGCAAGTGGCATCCCAAACCAAACATTTTCCCTTCTTCCAGGGGACGAGGGTCATACCATCAGGCCTCTTACCATCATCGCGCGCTAAACCATTAGGCTCCAAAGCAGCGGGCACTCCGGTAGTCACAAGAGCCCGGCGGATGATGTCATTAACCTCAGCATGTCTTGTAAATCGGCCTGCACTTCTCGTGCAAGAGAGACCATGGTGACCAAGATTATCGACCATTACACCACAGCGGCATTGATGGGGGACATTACAGGCGATACCTAGGCGCAAGCATGTTGCAATCCGAAATGCAGTGCGGTCAAGAAGTGTCCCTATATTAGCCGATGGTAAAGCCTGCAGCCAAAGCCCAGATTCCCATTCCCCCACAGCCAAGAGACGAGCCCGATCTGCAGAATTGGATGACGTGTTTAAAAGTTCATCCCGCACCAATTTGCAGAGTGGCTCGTCCCACTGTCTCTGGGAGCAAGGGGAGGCTGGCAATCCGGAAGCTGGGCAAGCCGCGGCCCAAGTTGATTTTGCCTCGGCTAAATGAGACACTTCATAGGTACTGATACTCTTGAGTAAAATCCTATCAACTAAATTACTTGTTCTGTGAATAGAAGACAAGAAAGCTGGAAGAGCAACACTTGAAATTTTCCTTATACCTAAACCTCCATGGCGAACAGGTAAAGAGGCCTGACACCAAGAGCGATCACAAAATTTTATGTTAAGGACAGAAGAAAGAGTTTCTTTTAATTTGTTGTCCAATTCCAAAAGTAGACCGGGGAATTTCCAAAGTTGGCTAGAACGGACGATATATGTGAATTGAGGAACGAAAAGACAAAAGCGGAGAATAACATAGGCCATGTGAGTGTTAATTTTGAGAAGCCTGTTACATGTATCTGAAAATTTGGAAATTTTTTCTTGGACAAAGTCTGTGATGGAGTCGTCTAAGATAGGTGCTCCAAGAAGACGAAGATTTTGTTTATTAATTATTAAAATATTGGTAGCCAACAAGTTAAATTTTGAAATTATATCATTTCTATGATATTCTGCGATATTATCTGAAATAAACAATTCACATTTAGAAAAATTCAATTCCAGACCTATACCATAGAGTTCTTTGATCAGTATGTTTAAATCGTCAAGAACTGAATTTGCATCGCCTCCTAGGGTTCCATCGTCAAGATACCACACGTTGAATTTGGACTTTAATTTCTGGATTATGGGATGGATTGCTAAACTAAAAATTGCCGGACCGAGAGGATCGCCTTGCTGACAGCCTACCTCAGAGGAAATTAAATTATTTCTGTATTGTAAATTGGATGGTGAACTATAGCACTGCCAAAGGAAATTGTAGATAGAAGGAGTTTTATTTTTAATTTGATTTAATAGTGCACCCCTGTCCACAGAGTTAAATGCATTTTTAACGTCAACTTTGAGGACAACCTCTCCGCACTCGTTATCCAAGAAAGTGCGGAGAGCATGGACAGCAGCTTCGCAACCAGACTTCGAGCCAAAACCTAGTTGACAAGGTTGGAAATAGTTTGATAGGTTGTCCATGATCTCCCTGCAACATGTCTTGGCAACAAGGCGACGGTATGTGGTACCGACTGCTATAGGTCTTATTCCGCCATCCTTTTTCTTAAGAGCGCAGAGGTTGGCCCCGTACAAAATGCATAAAACCTCACTATTCACAGTACCTGCGAGCATGATGTTGGCTAGTGATGTTAATTCTTTCAGCAGCGACTCACCGGCGTCACCACAGCTCACAGACGTCAAATCCTTTAAGTGCTGGGGTGTAAGACCGTCCAATCCGCCGGCGGAGCCGCTGCTAAATGAGGCAATTGCCAAACGTATCACATCTGCGGAAACATTAAGTGGTGTGTCATTGCTGCTCGGCTGGTGAAGTAAATCGGGGTTTGTGTTACTCTCTGGGTGTTTACTTTTGAGTGTGGACAGGGTCTCGGCAGAATTAGGGGCTATAGAGTCACTTGAAAACAGAAGGCGTGCGGCACCCTTGATATCCCCATCGCTTAATTTGTTTTCAACAGATTTAAATATGGTATTATTGTTAAATGAGCGTGACCCAGATTGAAAAGCCGGAAGGTTATAAGATGTACAGTTTTGTTTAACGCGGGATGTAACAGAAGAACGAGATGCAGTGTCTTTGGATACATGTAATACGCGGAAAGGAAACGTGAGAAGACGCTCCCATGCCGCTTTTGAATTCTCTCTCACGGTAGCGTGTATCTCTTCTGCGAGTTTCTTCGCAACAGATACACGCGCGCCGCGTGGGATGCGTCTTAACAAAGGTAATTTACATTTATACTCAGCGAGAGTTTGCGAGAACAAATTAGGCGATGTGACTGGAGAGTCCTCGGGTGTGGACGAGGCAGAGCAGGCATAAAAACTTTGGCCGAGAGCCTTGTGACACTTACCCAGGTGGATATTCAATCCTCTCTGACCCTTAAAATAGCGAGGTTGAGAGCAAAGGTGACACTGCACGAGGCTGTTTTCGAGAGACCCTATAGGCTGACTTAGATTACGACGCACTGCACTTACGTTTTGCATAAATTATGGCTAAAAACCCTTTAACACTAAAAATACCAATAAAAATAAACAATAAATGACACTTATAAATAAAACACTATAAACAAAAAAAAGTCAGTTAAGGTTCCAGAGCTGGGCAGAATGATTGGATGATTAGGAACGTCAATGGTGCGCGCACTGAGCAAAGTTGAATCCTATTGGGTTATATTGAAGACGACGACAAGAATGTCGCCTAGGCAACGGAAAGCGTCCTTGGCAACCAGATTTTCACGTCAAATGTGATGATGACAGATGATCAACCACTTTGTAGGGCTTCGCAGCACATACACGGGACACGTGCTAAGTAGCGTACTTTGTGCGCTGAAACTGCACTATTGTAATGAAACTTTTAAAACATTTCAGGTCATAATAAAATGCTTTTTACTATTTTATTTTAAAATTATAGACACAGTGACAAATTTAACGTCATTGTCATCCAGTAGTTTTTTTTTTTTTTTTTTTTTTTTTGATAGTTTAAAAAATGTATAAGTAGTTGTATTATTATGCAATACTTTATGATAGAACTTATGTTCCACTCAACGTACAAATACAAAGACATTTATAACTATTAAAGCAATTAATATTACTTAAATCTCGAGTAACTTCTTCGAGTAATATGAATCCAGTGTCCAGAAAAGTCCTGATAGGTAGTAATTACACCTTAACAATATAGAATTATAGTTTGTTTTCGACCCATAATTTTTAAGAAACAGCAGTTAAACGCTATGCACAAGCAAATTACGCGATACTGGCAAACAGCCACCATTTGTTTAAAGAAAACAAACTTATTCATCTCTAATTAAATTAAAATTCACTGTAAAAGACTTAAATCTATACGAAAACATCTAGAAGAGATAATTTACTCACATTCCTCGTTATTTGCACACATCCTATTCATAACAGGAAAACTAAGGGGAAGGGTAAGCACAGAAATACAATTTTTGTGGATCAGATTCGCTTGTTCCCAACGAGTCACACTGTAACCTGTAACACTGTGACTCGTTGGGACAACTTTGTAAAATAATTCCCAACCAGTCACACTGTAACACGTTGGGACAATTCATAGAAGAGGTTACTTATTATTATAAAAAATATGTGTTATGATTATGATTTAATAGTATGCTAAACATCTCCTGCATAGTAATGGTAGCCTGGTACTTCAGGTTGGAAACATACAGACTGAAAAGTTCACAATTCCACATTGATGGGGAAAGTCGATGGGGATTAGTGGCCTGGAAACAGTATAATATTGTCTGTTTAAAAATCATTTGTTAAGTGAGTATTCGTATTTCGTAAATTTCGAAAAGGTCTCCCAACGTGTCACAGTGTGACTGGTTGGAAATAATTTTAAGAAAGATGTCCCAACGTGTTACACTGCGACTGGTTAGGTATTATTTTACTTAGTTGCCCCAACGAGTCACAGTGTTACAGTGTGACTCGTTGGGAACAAGCGATCAGATTAATAATCAATAATAGCGTGACTAGATCAACCATGGTAGGTCACGAATGGCCCACCAGGATTGTAAGAAGCCTATTATATTTAATTGGATCAATGTACATTACTTTTTCGAACATTAATTTGATGACACAATGTTTACCATAAAAACATAAGCACCAAGCATTGACAAATTTCGACAGCGAAAGCAGAGCCTCGGTGGCGTAGTGGTTAACGCAGAGCCTCGGTGGCGTAGTGGTTAACGCAGAGCATTGGTGGCGTAGTGGTTAACGCAGAGCCTCGGTGGCGTAGTGGTTAACGCAGAGCCTCGGTGGCGTAGTGGTTAACGCAGAGCCTCGGTGGCGTAGTGGTTAACGCAGAGCCTCGGTGGCGTAGTGGTTAACGCAGCCGCCCGGATTGCGGAAGATGCCGGGTTCAATTCCCGCCTGAGGCAGGTCAATTATTTCCAGTGTATTTTTTCTAGTATTAAAAATACTCTCTAACCTAAACTTACATAATTAATTCATCTTAAGAAATCACGTTGATATAGAGCTTAAACCTATAGACTATGACGCGGTGAGCGTTTCAAATGCCCGTGCAGGGTGGGTATTTTTAACATATTTTAGACCCGTTAAGTTGCTTATCTCAGAACATTCGCCTGTAATGTAACATTTCAGATTCGACGTTGAGTATTACATTACCATACTGGTCACCCTGAGTAATTCGCCTGTAATTTAACATTGCAGATTCCTCCGCGGCGATACGATAGGTGAGCATAGGTGTTACAAATCACATCAAAATATTACATGTTATATCACAGGTTGCGTACTGTAGTGCTTGGTTCTTCTCACTCCCTGAAGTAATGCGCGAATCTGTAATTTTACATTACAAGCGAATGCTCCTGGTTAGGGAGCACCTTGAAACTATTTTTTCGACGTTGAATATTTTTTTATAAAAATTTTATTAATTAAATTTTATTTTCATTTTCTTACCCTTCCAACCGTCGTCGGTTCAATAATTATAAGTGGGGTATTTTAATCTTTTATTGAAGGTGACTTTATCATTCTCGTCGCGTTTGTGCATAGCTTTGGAACTAATAATCTTCTTCAACTTTCGCGGAAGTTGCGAGATGACGATCCCTGCCGATGGGGCTAAGTTCCGGAAACTTTAACGGAAGTTAAGTTTTCATTGGGTTCGTTTTTACGGGTTTGAATATTTTATGTTGTGGCTAGTAAAACTAATATGGATAGTAATCTAATATGTAAAAATCCATGTCATGGCGTATGTGTTCCCAGTTCTACAAAACGACTCGACCGATTTCGTATGAAATTTTTTGTGTATATTTGGTAGGTAGGTATGAGAATAGGTAGTGAGGCTTATCTCATAGAGCTAAAAAGAAAATACCTAAGAACAACGTTTGCTAGCCAGCTAGTTCGTAATAGGAATAATGAAGGCTTACAATATTTTACTCCCAAGTTTAGTACCGAGTAGTTTCGAATTGCAAAGGTTACCTAACATCAAACTTTAATGATAGCCTTGAGTAATGTAACCTTAAATAATGAAATTTCTGAAAAGTTATAATTTATGTTATAGTAAAACGTTGAAATAGATGCAAATTGCAAGACTAGGAGGGTCTTTTTTTTTGTCGGGGAGGTCAAATGCATTTACGCATCATCCCTGCGGGGTGGTGCCAACCGCAGGTGATATATGGGACTCGAGGTAAAGGCGTTCCCTCCATATCTAATAAACATCCTCCCCGGCCTGACCTCCTGAGACGGCTCGGGATCTGCGCACATAAGCGCAACTACACCGAGACCGTCCCAACGCTGTCCGTCTAGGTACTCTTTGTGCACCAATTGGTGGCTAGTAGCCCACAGGGGCTATCGGCTAAAGCCAGCCCCTGTGGGCCACTGGCCGACGCCGCGCCGGCCTTATAGGCTGCCTCCTCACCGACGGCTGCTCGACCTGGCGCGTCCTCCTGACGAGGACACCGGGAGCAGCCATCGGATCGCACCCGAGGTCATCGTGCGCGGTCGTGGCCCTGAAAAGGGCCGTCCGGAACGGCCGTGGGAAAACAAAAACAACTCGACGATGGCATATGACTTCGAATGCCAACCGGACACACTTGACATCAAAAGCCACACACCCGCCGAGAAAGTTTCCCCACCACGTTACCAGGGTCCGCCACGAGGAGACTTCCGGACGTGGACCAAGACTAGGAGGGTCCTAGATTTATAATATTAAATCCGCGACTTACTCGCGTCAATGTTGGTAATCACACCAAAAGAATCCCATAACCTTTCTAGTATTCCAAACTATCTCGATACCAAAATTCGTCAAAATGGGTACAGTGCTTTAGGCGTGACAAAGTGTATTTTCACACGTGCCGGTAACCGGCTAGCCAGTGCCGGGTACTCCGCAGCGAAGTGTTAAGCAATGCCGACGGTTTTACGCCGGCACTAAGGAGCTCGAGCCTTTTTTTTTTTTATTTACATCAGGAAATCCATTTACGGACATTTCCCCCGCTTGCGAGGCGAGGTACTCTTGTGGGAACCGACCGATAGAACGGTCGATCGCAGCCATCCCCCACCGAAGTGGGAAACAACTGCGGACTCCCCCGACGCTAAGCGCTAGCCGCCTAGTGCCAGGTCCTACCCCCTAAAACCTGATGGCACCCTGCTGGCCCTTATGGAGGCATACCGGGTTCGACGCACGCTAAGGTGCGCCACTTCTCCAGTATGTCTCCGGGCAAGGAGCTCGAGCCTACCCTACATTAGGAGCGATTAGGCCTTAGTCAACCACGCTAGCCAAGTGTGTCGACTGCACACACAACCTAAAAATTTATTCATAGGTGTCTGCAGGTTTCCTCACAATGTTTTCCTTCACCGTCAAAGCTTCGATTAAACCGACAGCTGGCTACCCAGTCGCCGGCACGTGTGAAAAGGCACTAACATACACATAGACGTAACTTTCGTTTTTTAATATTAGAAGGCATAGTGGGGCCGTGAGACCGAAGGTGGCAGCGAGGTTGATGCGAAACCCTCAACCACCAAGGGACAGGTTATCTCATAAGTGTCGGATTATATGTCAAATAGTTGGCAGACAAAATTACGATTACAACTGCCTGGTGTTAAGCTCCCACTGTAGCCTATAGACACTTGAACCACTGACGTGACACTCATGACCCCTTCCCTACACAACACCACAGATATGTAGTGTTATTTACCTCTGGTCTTCTGTAAGGTGGAGGTACTACCCAAGTGCGGGCTACTCCAAATTCAAGTGGCTAATTTGCTGTGCCCTTTTTTACGGAGTGGAATCCGCTTACGGACGATACCCTAAGCCGCTGGCTAGTGGACCAGCGGACCATTGGCTAGACGTAGGCCTGTGTAGTGGTCGCCCAGCACCTAACCACCACGGCACTGGGAATACCTGCTAAACCACTCCGTTTTCCCCCATGCGCTTACTGGAGACGACCCGGGGTTTGCCGAAGCATTTTACCTAGCCACCTCTGGGCAGAATCTGCTGTGTCCTACCTTGATTACCTTGATATTAGGGTCACCAACTTTGATAACATGGTGGTAGCTAGCTAGATTGCCTAACTAACAGAGCATACATTATTATTCGCCTGGGGATCGAATTCTGGGCTTCTGTGTCTATTTTCAATGAGCAAATCACTTGAGAACGGTTTAGTAAAAAAGTATTTTTTTGCAATTCAATGTTTCTTAGCTACTTCATTATTCTTATCTTAATCTCAATAATGGCTAATGTAGAGTGAAAATAGTAATTTTCCACCAAAATAAGCAAAAAATGGAGTCTCTCAACGCGTGTTATTACAACAAGAACTCAGGAGAAACTCCACTCCGTTATTCAAAGAGGTCCAAAGCACATATTTAGCATATGCATTGCTGAAGTTTTATCAAGGTCGAGTATTAATTAATGTAGGTACTTACTTGTTGTTTGGTAATACTGTTCGTGAAGTTTATTGTGAAGCCGTGTCCATTTAGTTCACCCAAAAATATATAGATGGCGCTATCTAACTTAAGTTGGGCCTGAAACTAAAATTGTATATACGCCAAGACATGATTAATAATAATGTTTTCACGCTAATACACGCTATGAAGCAGAAATTAAGGATCTTAAAAACCTGTTATAGATGCCATAAAATATATAAAACTTGAAGATGTTATGATATTGGGGTTGGCTAAAGCGCTTTTAAAGAATCGAAAATAATCCTATGTAAAAATATACACATATAAACTTACTTAGTTATTCATAGAGAGTAGATTTATAATGTACTAGCTCTACCGGCCACACGTGGCTGTGGTAATTTCATAATACTGCCCTATAACATGGAATTTGCAGTAAAAAAAATGAGGACCAATTATCAAGATAAAAACTATCCCATCTCTCAAGTTGGAACAAAACACACATTAAATAAATGTTAGTATAGGTGTTCATCCCAGACAAACATTGTGACACGGGAATTATATGTAATAGATTAAAGGAATTTAAAATTGAAACTTTTCCGTATGTATAGGTACTTAATGAATATCTCAGCAATTAAGTACTTAACTAACAAAATAAATGATTATGTAGATACTCAGTTACCACTACGGTCGTCAGGGTAAAACTTTCGAATATATAATATGTAACTAAAAACTAGTGATTATCTATTATAATTCGTATGTCAAGATGTTTGTCCGGAACTCCGAAACTAAGAATCCAATTTTACGTTTTTTTTTAAATGTGTTTTGTTCCAACTTTAAAGTTACTATCCTAACTTTAAAGTTGGAACAAAACACACATTTAAAAAAAAAACGTAAAATTGGATTCTATCTTGATAAGTAGTACTATTTTTTACTTCAAATTCAATGTTATATGACAGTAGTATGAAATTACCACAGCAACGCGTGGACAACTATTATTGATATTTTACGTTATAGGCATGGGTTCTTCAAATAAAATGTCAATTTCAACATTTAACAAAATTACGATACTAGACAAACATCTATAGCTAATAAATCATATTATTTTAAGATAATAACCTTTATCATCTATTTATTTTGGTATTTCATTTAAAGAATATACGCCAATAATGTTGCCCGATAGCATAACAGTAGAAAAATGCTCAACGAATATTGGGACTAGCTTTGAAGTGTCTTCTATTGTTTCTACCCGTTATTGAAACTGCCAATCAGAATAACTCCATGTGAAAGTTGAAATGAAATATAGGTACCGTTTTTCTGTTGCAAAATATAGATTTTAAGGATAAAGGCCGACAGTAGTATTTTCAACGAAGCTTGAACAATGAAAATTCTTTTGCTCTTTTTAATTTTATGTAGCATTCATTATAGAATTTAGCAAACTTGTTCTGCCATATATATAATTTTTCTTTTTGGCAGTATAAAATAGGTATGATTTATGACCAATTTCATACCTTTTTTTTAGACGGTGGAAAATCCATTGACGATTGACGGACCATACCGCACGCTGGCTAGGCGTACGGCGTGTATAGGACTCACCCAGCGTTGAACAACGCCGGTCCTACCCACTAAAAACCACCCTCCTAAGTCCTTCTGGAAGCGTTTTGAGGTCGGCGTACTTGACGTACGCCATTTCACCAAAACATCCCCGAGCTGGCCCGGCCCAACAGTGAGCTCCCTCTCCGCGGCCTACTTCTGCGCCATCACAGATTCGCAGAAGGAGGCGACAGCCTTCCAGACTCTCTCATTACCAAGCATGGCTCTGACCATGCTTGGCAATGAGATGTCCCTCCGCCGAGCGCTGCTCTCAAACCCATTTTCATAACTACCAAATAAAACAAACAAATTAATTTCCGTTTCGGAAGAGTGCGGATGCAAACACCTTGTGTAACTTATTTATTTGGTTGTAACTATTACGATACAATTGTAAGTTAAGCTATGCCATTTACAAATCTCCTCATACACCTATAAACTTTTTTTTCTAAATTTTTGGGTTCGATTCCTGGCTAGGATTATTGATTTTACAAAAATCCAATGATGCAGTTTTTGTTTTCATCAAAATCAGGCTCGCGACTCCTTTGAGCATTTTTCGATATTCCTTATAGTTTAGGATTTGGCCCTGAAGGCTCACTTGAAAAATTCATCCTGTATAGTATTTTATTATGTTGTCATGACGCAATTCGACTCAAATTTACGTATAATAACGTCATCATCAGCTCATATAATGTCCCCACCGAGGGGCTCGAGCCTACCCCACATTAGGGGCGATTAGGCCTTAGGCAAGCACGTTGGCCAAGTGCGGGTTGGTCGACTTCACACACAACCTAAGAATTTCTTCATAGGTGTGTACAGGTTTCCTCACGATATTTTTCTTCACCGTAAAAGAACGATTAAACGTACATATGAATTCAAAATTTGAAAACACATTAGTACGTGGCGGGGATCGAAACAGTGTCTCCCGGGTGGAAGACGACGTTCTAACGCACTACGCCACCGACGCTTTTATAATAACGTATTCGTCTGCAAATATGTTGATGTAAAATATATAACATACTGCATCATTGTCAATTTTTGGCCACTCACTAAATATCATTTACGCTATTTCTCAACAAAAACTATCCGATTTCACCACTTGTTACCGCTCAAAAAGCTTCCCGTATGCACTTTAACACATTTCTTATTCGTGACTGTCGTCATTTTGTGGGGCAAACTTAATGTGTTTTTTATACCGAGAGAAATTCTGAGATTAAACCCATCCAAGGTTCGCTTAGCATAATGTATTCGGGATCCAATATTGTAAGCGAAACAGTTCCAATAGTGGTGAAAGTTGTTTTGGGTGAGGATGAAATTCAGTCAAAACAAAAGTACAAATTGTGTTTGTTTTAATAAAAGTCGACGCAAATTTTAGATTATAGACACGGCTGGCCCTTTGAAATGTACCCGCTTACGTAATATTTTTAGATTATATTGGACCATTAAGTTAAGAGTTTTTGATACGTCGAAATTAGTTTCATAGAATTTTATATACTAATAAATTAAGAATAATACCATTATCGTTAGAAGTTTGTGTTGTGGATACATACTGAGTTACAGTTAATTAAACACAAATATTTTATAGGGCTGTCTTTTTGGTAAGTAACGTTGCTGAATTTATATGAAATCAAATCCCATACAATTATGTATGGGATATATGGGATATATCCCATATAATGATGTAAAACAATAGTTTAGATTTCTAGATCTATAGAAATAAAGAAATACGCAGACTCTAAGGAATTTTGTGAGAATAAAGTAGCAAATCTTTGTAATCTATGAAAGATTAGATTACATACGAAAATCAAGGTAACTGGTGAGGAATGATAAAGTCGCAGGAAATCATGCAGAGATGATATTTAGTTAGTGGCCTCAACGGTTTTATTTTAAAATCTATTTTTTTAAGAAGCCTGTAGATATTATAAATAAAACAACTTTTACGGATCCAACTCGCGTGTTATTAGATTTTACATGTTGTTATTATTGCCCGACATTTCGTAACACTTTTCAGCATTCGTGGTCACGGAATGACTAAAGATATAGGTTGTCATATTTTATGAAATAGTTAAATCTACCGTCACTTTAATTATTATTTTGGAGTATTCCGCTTCACGCAAACGGAGCTCACGGTGTCATTAGGTCTTGCTGTAAGTTGTAATGTTGCCTGAAACATTACAACTTACACACATACACGACATGGACACGTATACATATACACACCCATACACTAACTCACACACACACACACACATACACACACATTATATATGCAAAACTCTTCAAAAAAATATTCAAGCTTATCTGAAAATTGTACTGAAACGTATAAGCTAAAAACAATGTATTTATTCTGTTACTGACCCGATATCCAAGTTCTGTGTGTGAGATCACGTTTAACACAGATAGTAGGCAAATGCTACCTGGGTAGAGCAAATATACACAGTGGCTTAAACGCAAGCACGTTTTAGGCTAAAATAGCAATGAAATTGATGAAAATTTTACTCAAATTGATGACAATAATTTAGTGAGAGTTAGCAAACTACTAGGGACTCATCCGGCCGGATTGTGGAAGATGCGGGTTCGAGTCCCGCCTGAGGCAAGTCGATTTTTTTCAGTGCATTTTTCTAGTATTAATATTTACGCGTTTGTAAACGCTAAAATAAAATTATTCCATAATGTAAGGTAGTTTCATCTTAACTGAGCGTCAAATATTTGCAAAAATATTTCGTTCGGGTCTTTGAAGTGCAAATTTCAAAGATTTGATGAAACAATGTTTACCATAAAAACATAAGCACCAAGCACTGACAAATTTCGACAGAGAAAAGCAGTGTCTCGGTGGCGTAATTGGTCAACGCATCCGCCCGGATTGTGGAAGATGCGGTTTCGAGTCCCGCCTAAGGCAAGTCGATTTTTTTCAGTGCATTTTTCTACTAGGGACTAAGTTACGGAATCAGAGAAGTCTAGTTTGACTGATTTCTTCACGTAAGTAGAAGAGGTCTGTTTGACGCGAATACACGGTGAGAACGGAGTGAATGAATACACCAAGACCACCACAACGAAGAATCATCCATACTGCCAGATGTGGCTAAGTGTGTAATCTATTGTAACCTAGAGCTGTATGTTTATTATCCCATAGACTCTTATTTTTCTTTTTTCGTTTCACCCACGTACTATCAATGATACAAGTTTGATTATCCAAGACTACTGAAAATGTCTGAAAATGTACACGTAAAAGCTTTCTCGGATACTGACAATTCCACAGACGAAACGTGATTTCCCGACGTGCAAAACAATATCAGATTTAAAGATCAAATTTTAAAACTAGAATTTTCACTGTTCTACCTAGTGTTAAATATTATTTATAATATACTAACTGCATAAATGTTTCAGGTTACAGCCTTTCTTCGAACAAATTATTGTATATAAAAACAAGACATAAAAATCGTAATCTCCTTCCTTAATCGCATCGGTGGCGTATAAAAGCGTCGGTGGCGTAGTGCGTAAGAGCGTCGTCTCTCACCCGGGAGGCACTGGTTCGATCCTCGCCACGTACCAATGTGTTTTCAAATTTTGAATTCATATGTACGTTTAATCGACGCTTTTACGGTGAAGGAAAACATCGTGAGGAAACCTGCTCACACCTATGAAGAAATTCTTAGGTTGTGTGTGAAGTCGACCAACCCGCACTTGGCCAGCGTGGTTGACTAAGGCCTAATCGGCCCTAATGTGTGGTAGGCTCGAGCCCCTCGGTCAGGACATTATATGAGCTGTTGATGATGATGATGATTTCCTTAATTGTAACCAAACCAAAACCAAACGCATTACCTCTACGAAAATAGCATAAGCCTGAAACTTAATAGATTATTCTTTAATCTTTGTGATATAGTTGATGTAGACGCCGTCGTGGTGGAGTGGTCAGTATAGCTGGCTTCACATCAAGCGGTCCGGGTTCGAATCCTGGTAGCGGCAAATGTTTGTGTGACGAACACGAATGTTTGTTTGCGAGTCATGGTTGTTTATACATTTATTTAAGTTTATTTATAAAAATATCTAAAATTATTATGTATATTAAAAAAAAATGTCCGTTATCTAGTATCCGTAACACAAGTTCTTAATGATACTTACTTCGGGCTAGATAATTGGTGTGAGCGTGGAAATATATTATATTATATTATATTATATATTAACACACTAAAAATTTGGTAGCAGTCTGTATTATCTTCTTACCGCTGTAATCAGAGGGCAATCACTAGTATCAGATTTCAAGGACAGCAGAAATTCTCCTTTGTTTGGTTCGCGGTAAGCCTGGTTTTAGAATCAGCCTGGTTTCTATGACCATCGTGGTAGGGTTTTGACGATTTAAAAGTACTTAGCAAATTCCTTTTAAATAAAGAGCTTTTCATTTCATTTCATCTAAAGTAAGAACCTTAGAGTGCTTCCACATTATCAGACCCGATATCGCCGTCGGAGGCCGATGCGATATTGGGGACAAGTAAAATATATTATGCCTTTCACATTGTCCGGTCCGATATCGGATGAACAGACATTATTTCATACAATTTCTTTACTCCAATATCTTAACTGTGGGCTAGATACGATTTTTCCGTAAGTTAATGTTTTTGTAAGTATTTTTTCTAGTATTAAAAATATTTACGCGTTTGTAAACGCAAAAATGATTTCATAATAGTTTTTGTAAGTTTTATTTTATAAATACATAGCCCTAGCCTGATCTCTTAGTTCATGATTGCTCCACCCCACTTCAAATATACTAAAAGTTTTATACCGGTATTCTAAGGTGGGCTAATTCCAGTTTATTGAGGACTCCGAGCATCTTCACATGACACTCTTGAGAGCTGATGGCTTACCAATTGCCTTGACTGAAGAAATATCGTACGTACATATTGTCGTTATAGAAAAAAAAGCCTATACATGGAACATGGAACTTTAGTTTTCATAACGCAGCCGTCACAAAGGTGGATTAAGCCGGGAGAATAGTCACCTACCTAATCAGAATGGAGCTGAAATCGAACAAAAGTAATATAACTTTCCTCATTGAGTAGGTAGGACATTAAGTAAAATGCGAATCGTTGAAACGTGTAATTAGGAATTTGGGGGCCTGATCGTTGGCGAGCTTGGTCTAAATACTTGGTTTGATTCAGCAACCTACTTGTAATTTATCTACTACATTAATTTCTCATGTTGATAAAATTACGTAAAGCAGAAGGATGCAAATCAGTTACATGTGACTGAGATGCTTTTGTGAAAATGGGTATCTAAAAGTCAGTCCAGATGTAGTAACTTATGCTATATAATCCGTCCACCATATCAAAATTGATCCCAGCGGCTCATATTTGTTCTCATAAGTTTGTAGTTTAAGCACCTACCCTTTCTCGCGCCTAGGCAATCTCATTACGTCGCGTTCTACAATGAATGATGAAATTTTTTTTTTCAGTGCATTTTTCTAGTATTAATATTTACGTGTTTTTAAACGCAATAATAAAATTATTCCATAATGTAAGGTAGTTTCATCTTAACTGGGCGTCAAATATTTGCAAAAATATTTCGTTCGGGTCTTAGAAGTGCAAATTTCTAAGATTTGATGAAATAATGTTTACCATAAAAATATAAGCACCAAGCACTGACAAATTTCGACAGCGAAAAGCAGTGTCTCGGTGGCGTAATTGGTCAACGCAGCCGCCCGGATTTCGGAAGATGCGGGTTCGAGTCCCGCCTGAGGCAAGTCGATTTTTTTCAGTGCATTTTTTAGTATTAATATTTACGCGTTTTTAAACGCAATAATAAAATTATTAAAATTTCGTCAACACTTACTAAAACAGAGGTAAGCTAATACACTGCTAGGTTCAAAAATGACCCCAATAGCAGAAGTGTGCATTATGTAGATCATGATGCCTGTGTAAATGCAAACAATAGCTGCTTTGAGGAAGCGGCGGTACTTAGCAGTTTCGAAGGCAATTTTATTGACATGGATATTGAGTCTTGGAGTTCTAGCAGTGAAGAAGAAGGAGAAGAATACATACTGCCATAACAGTCGTGTATACCAAATATTAGACGTTTTCAGGCCTTTATTTATGCATATACATACATTATACATGTTATGACAAGGTCCAAATTCCGCGCTGATACCTTGGCTCCAGCGACGGACGGTACGATTATCACCAAGCCATACCACCAGGCATCTCTGCTCTTCCACCAACAGAACAGGACACATTCAGGAGAGTACTAGGTATCGGATTAGGGAAGTGGATATTACTAGTAATTTTTTTATGTAATCGGCTTCTGGACCACGCCCTAATAAATTTGTTTACTGAAGGGTAGTAGTTTTTTACTCCTTACTCCCTAAAACGTAACACGATATAAATGATAAAAACAATTCATTAATACATAATGGCGACAACTCCCTACTACTGTACAAGCGCTGGCGTTGCTATGACATGGTATCTACTTCTGACGCTGTCCGTCTATGGTATAACAAGCGAACACTTACTCATGCAACTACATAAAAATATAAATTTTATGGTGTTAACAAATTTGTAAATCATTAAATTATTTTTTATTAAGTCATTTCGAGGTAACATTAAATTCAAATATTGCCAGAATCACAGCTGTAGTTTTTTAATTCCTAAATTCTCCCTATTTAAGGGAAGGCAAAAGGGCCTAGCCCGAACAGCCACGCCTTCGGCAGTTTTTTCTTTCTAGGTTTGATTTTAAACTCCTCCATACAAATAGTTTAGTCAAAATCACGAAATGTACAGACGACGAGATCAACCTACAACAAGTTGTCAAACTTCTTCAATAAACGTTGATCTCTATGATAGTGGAATAAGGTCGAAAACATATTTAAGAAGGAGTTTCACTTGAGTTCTTCTTCTAATAACACGTGTTGTGAGACTTCATTTTTAACCTAATCAACTGTACAATTTATTGTTACCTACTTAGATAATTATATTTTCACTTGACATTGGAAAAATGCGTAATCTTTAAGTGTCGCGAATGCCTTTAATTAAGAAAAGAGATATTGAAGAAATTTGATAATTCTGAGAAGCCCGATCTGGTATCGTCTGTACTAAACACAAACCATCAAAGTAAATATTATTCTATGAAGCTACAACACTTTTACATCGAGACCCAAAAGAGGTGTATTGTATAAAAGGACGGAGGGTACAAAGATTTGACACGTCTAATGTAATACATTGAAAGCGAGACGTAGATTTCAATTTAGATATTTTACGTTATAACACTCCATTAGTTCTGCTTATATTTAAATTTTGTAATTCTACTCGTCTCACACGTTTCTGGAAAATTATTTTGACATTTACTCAGAGCAAAATTATTTAATTTTATCGCGAATTTCCGGAAAATTTAAAGGTTCCTTAGCATGTGCTCTTTTATTACCCGTTAATGGCTGAAGCACCTTCGGTTAGCGTCGTAAACTAAGTTATAACGGTGTAAGTACAATTTTATGGTTATGCTATAGCGCCCTTCATTTGACAGTAGGTTTATGGTGAGACATTTGTGCGTTAAGCCTAAATTTATCTCTTGCGCAAATTACGGTTTCCCATGTCGCTCTTCGTGAGCCACTATGTCAGCGTGATGACGCAACTTCTCATCGTTCCATCATCTTATAATTAAATCACCTATTACGCTAAGTTGCTTAAGCTCAGCTGTCTACACCTTAGCCATAAACACCCGTAGAATGTTCGGTCTTTAGTGAGAATAAAATAAATAAATTTCTTTTAAAATTTTGTTTGTTAGTTTGTATGAACATAAATATATGTAAATGTATAGCGATGTTAATAGAAGAACTAGTTTAAAAGAGAAGTATAAATAACGATTTAGTAAATTAACCAAAATATGTAAAAAAAATAAACATAATTATGTATCAAGTACACACTGGAACAAAAATAAATATTTTTTTTTATAAAGTAACCATTTCTTTTTTATTTAATTTTATTTTCCAACTGGTATTATTATTGTCATCTTTTGTGTAAATACGGTGCGGCGTAGCGTACAGTCAAGACGGAAAGACCAGCGTCGTCGTGGCATTTAAGACGCCCGGCATATGCTGAGTTGAACTCCAATTCAGCATTACAATAGATTATAAATTATTTGTGTCTTAAATAATTCTTCTAATAATAATTGAATCTCTATGACGCCGTCTTGGTGGATTGGTCAGTATAGCTGCCTACTCATCAAGCGGTTCGGGTTCGAGTCCCGGTAGCGGCAAATATTTGTGTGATGAACACGAGTATTTGTTGACGAGTCATGGTTGTTTATATATTTATTTAAGTTTATTTATAAAAATATCTAAAAATATTATGTATATTAAAAATGTTCGTTATCTAGTATCCATAACACAAGTTCTTAATAATACTTACTTTGGGCTAGATAGTTGGTGTGAGTGTCGAAATATATTATTATTATTATTTGTGTGCTGAATAAATATATATTATATTCTAATAAGGTCCCATACAAACACATTAAGTATACCAAGAACAGTAATACGTCTTCATACAATCTGGCCGCTATCCATTAAAATGTGTGCGTGCGTACTCGGCGCCGTGTATGTACGCATAAAACACAAGACTCTCCCAAAAAAACTGTGCTCTCCGCCTGGTCATAAAAAAATAACCCTAACCTACCTACTCAGCCATGGTAGGTGTTAAATCGCATAAAGGACTGATTCGTTTGGCCTAGGAAAAACTAGTTTATCCTAAAATCGGGTTTGGCCGGTAACACTTAAACGACAAGACCCAATGGAACACTTTCTGTCGGCAATTCTAAAGGATAATATTTTTGGAATAAAATATTCTACATAGGAACCACTTAGTTTAATTTCTTCAGAGCATATGAGAAAACTCCTATAGAACTTTCGGCTGTAACTAGGCATTGATGGACTTACGTATGCGTGCCTCGACTCTTCCTCGGTCCAAATTGTCACGTGCGCCCATCAATTCTTATTTGGTCTGCTGCTGGAATGTACTACAAGAATTGTAATCTCAGTATCGGATCGTAATTCAATACTGAAGTGGATATTTTAATAATGCAATAAAGTTATATGAGGTGATCCATACAGAAAGTCACAGGCCAATTAACACTCATAAAGCCAACGAATTAAGTTCTGTTATTAAAGAGACGTGTTTGACCTCACGGTGCACTTTACCTCTTCAGCATCTTTTGTATCTCCCCTTTCCTTATTGCCCCTCTTGGCCTGAATATGTGGGTCATCAGTATATATAAATTTCCTAGGAAATTTATAAACTTTCGTAGGATTCTAAGCGAGAGATAAATTTTATTATTTTACGCCCACATTTTCGCAAATTTATCAATTTGCGACGTCTCGTGGTAAATTTATACACTAACGGATAACCATTCGTAAATTTCTAATCGGTTGGACCAATCACAGAGGAGCTTTTAATTTTACGCCTGTTTTAAAATACGGCAAATAACACACTGCTCTCTGATTGGTCGATGTTGACAGTGGCAATGCTTGATGCAAACTTTCTCGTATGTAGTGTAGAGGAAGATTTACACGTTTTGGACCTCCCTAAGTCCAAAAATTATTTTTTGGCATTATATCTGTGTGTGTCTGTGCGTTAGCATGATAATTCGAGCATGCTTTAACTTATTGCAAACAAATTTAACATGCGTGTATGACATCAAAATATAAGGGATCTATCAAATTTTGAGCCGTCGATCACGAAAGTTAAGCAACTAAGTACTCGGATGGGTGACCAAAATTTAACATGCATGTATGACATCAAAATATAAGGTTTCTATCAACCTTTTAGTCGTTTCCGGTATACGAGAAAGTCAAGGGGAGACCACTCCCGATTTCTTTATGTAATTTAAAAAACTAAAGAATATACTTCCAGCAAAATAGCTTAGAAATTTAGTGCTTTAATGAGAGTCCAAAAGTTGCCCAAAAGTCATCCATGCTTAAGCGTTCCGTTGGACTGTATTCTCATAATATTTATCAAAATAACTGTTGCTAAAACCTGTTACTTTCGCTCTGTTGTCTGTTTTTATAAGGAACTTACTTTTCTCTTTCTGAATAAACGACTATCTCCGCTCTGCGTGTCAATCGTTATTTTATTGATTTTTTTTCATCTGAAAATATAGATACTACAAATTCCGATAATATTTAAATTACGGTGCCATTAAAAAAGTAGTAATTGGACTATCAATTTTCAGTATTTAAAAAGGCATGTACTTTCAACTTAGTGAATATGCAAGTTTTAGTTTTTAACTATCTCGAATCTCTTGTGTGAATGCAATGTAAGGTCCGATAAGACTGATGATAAAAGTCCTGAAACAAATAGATCGAAAAACGACCTATTCAGAAAGTGTCATGAAAATTAACATCACTATTTCAGGTATCGCTCTCCTAGAAATGGGAGGTGAGTTATTCCTGAATTCTGAAAAATCATTGATACAAAATTTCTTACTCAAACACGTATGTCACATTACACTTTATACCCACCTTGTAGATTATAGCTTCAGGGTAATGTGCCCGGTGTTGACCTTACCTATTCGTCTAACGGACGGGAAATGGAAGGGATAGCTACACGGATGTGTGTTACTGGAAGTGGGGTTGGCTGTTTTAATTTTTTTACAATGGCATTTTGTTGTATGAAGTTCGTATTATTATTCTATCGTGACAATGTTAACTGAGTCATGCCTTACATGCTAATTTGAAGATTACAGAGGAGTTTCTCCCGAGTTCTTGTTGCAAGAACACGTGTTGAGAGACTCCATTTTAAACTCAACCTACCGTACAATTGTCGGTTACTTTTATAAAATTTTCACTTGATACTGGCGCAATGCGTAATCTTTATGTGTCGCGATCGCCATTCGAATAAAAAAGAAGAAGAAGATTACAGAAGTAGGTATGAGTTATAGAATGTTATACACATTGTTCCTGATTACATGTATTAACTTTCAAAATCATTGTGTATCTTTTACTTATCATACACTGTATACTTTAGATTTTAAGTTATTTCTAATTTTCTTTTATTTATTTATTTTAAGTTTAAGAGTGTCTTTATCTGTGCTATGTTGCGGTTAAGTGCAATTAATGTCCGGTTTCAATAATACAGCTACCGACAGTTCCCCTTGATAACGGACATATTTTGTATAGGACATCTGTCAAAGTCTTACGCATAGTAAGCAAAATTGTAGATTGATAAGTTTTTGAAACCGAGCTTTAATAATTCAAACTAACTAGTGCAGTCATGAGCACTTACTATTGTTATGATTCAACAGCTCATATAATGTCCCCACCGAGGGGCTTGAGCCTACCCCACATTAGGGGCGATTAGGCCTTAGTCAACCACGCTGACCAAGTGCGGGTTGGTCGACTTCAGAAACAGCCTAAGAATTTCTTCATAGGTGTGTGCAGGTTTCCTCACGATGTTTTCCTTCATCGCCAAAGCGTTGATTATTTGAAAACACATTGGTACGTGGCGGGATTCGAACCGGTGCCTCCCATGATTATCGGCTTTATAATAATTTTAAAATAATTTCATTATTCTATTGACTTGTCTAGCATTCATAAAAAAAATTATATCAATCAAAAAGTGCCAGCAAGACGTTGCCAGCAGCTTGGGTAAAGATTGATACACATAGTCGAGGTAGGGCACAGTGAACTAGCCATTTGAATTTGGATCAGCCTAAACTGGGGAAGTACCTCCTTAGAAAATACAACATTCAAATAACACTACTTTTTGTGTTGTATTTCTGTTGGTGAGTAACGTCGCCATAGCTCTACAGGGTAGGGACTTTCCCTTTCCCTACACTCGTGCGCTGCCAACCCTAGTCTCTTTAGACTAGGGTTGGCAGCGCACCCTAGTCATTATTACGCCTACGTCAGTGTTCAAGTGTCTATAAGCAGGCTAACTTCTTACCAGGCAGGCCGGATTTCAGGTAATTTACAATCAAGCAGTTAGTTTGTATAAAATGCAATTGAAAAATAATAAAATAAATTATAAAATAAAAATAAAAAAAACAATTTTATAGTCTGAAATGCAATACAGAATCAATAAGTTTTTTTGAAACAACAATCAAACAGGTGGTATGGAAATATAAATACTATCATTATATAAAAAGTTATATATTCTATTAATTGAATTCTTAATTAAAAATCAGATGTGCTTTTTAAACGATCAAAGCGTACAGACAGGCAGAGCGACTTTGTTTATACTATGTAGAGACTTAAAACAAAAACAGAAATATATTATGCAAAATTAGAGCTACAATTTATATTTAAATAACATAGTTATACCTCATCATCATCATTACAGCCTTTTTAATCGACCCACTGCTGGGACAAGGCCTCTCCTTGTTATCGAAGGAGTCTTAAGCAGTAGTCCATCACGCTTGCCCAATGCGGATTGGTGGACGGAGTAATAAGGTAATCAATACCCCTTTGCTGATCCATTAGTCGCCTTCTACGACACCCATTGGAGGATATGGAGCGATGATATTCTACTCTGCCATCATCACACGACTGGTGATGCAGATCTAGATAAAATTTAATGATTGAAATGTAAAATAAAAAAGCAGTATAAATTGTTTTTGCAAGAAATGTTTCTCTCATCTCATCTAGTCACACTAGATCTATCACATAGGTGTCACATTCAGTAATCTTGTCACGTTTTTTATATGAATTTTGCAAAGGACGAGTCTACGCCTTCCATTCCTTGTCTGAAGATCTCGACATGTGGAATTTATGTTTTTTGTTCGTTATATACCCACACAGGCACATTCTCGTGATACAAAAAATTTGGTTCGGACCAAAATATTTTTGATGTTCAGGAGCAAATAAAATTTTATTCAAAATATGTTGAAGATGTAGCAGGCAAGTGCCTTTGCACCACACACTGTCCGCCTTGTCGTTGGGATCAAATCAAACATAGGAGCAGAAGACTACAAGCATTATCATATATTTTTTTACTATATAAGGTCAATCAAATCGCCTATTCCAACTGATGGTAAATAGAAGTCTTTTAGCAAAAATGGATTGTGCAAGGAATGTGTGTGCGTGGCTTTGCACCAGTCAACTTTGCCCTGCTGACCTGGAAGGTGCTTCTGCACGTCTCTGGTTTGACCCTGGACCGTAAGAAGGATTGATTGATTGTGTAACATAGAAAGGAGTTGCCAAACTCCAAAAAACTAAAAAAAATAGTGTAGGGTCTGGGTAGGTACCACCACCTTTGTTATTTCTGCCGTGAAGCAGTTCGCTGTGTTTCGGATTGAAAAGGAAAGGTAGCCAGTGAATTATTGGGCATGTAAGGCATGTTATCTCAGTCCCCAGGATGGCAACGCACTTGCAGTGTTATGCGATTTACCCTGTATATGTGTCTATAGGCGACGGAAACTACTTAACACCAGGCGGGCCGCAAGCTTGTTTGCCATCTCGTAATATCTATCTATAAAAAATAGAATAATTTTATTGATCAAACAACTGGTCAGAGTTACCAAAGCTCAGATTAACTAAACTTATCATATTCTTTTATACATATTTCAAACTTACCTAATTTATATGAAGCTCATAGTAAGATAGTCTATGAATAAATAAAATGTTGGTATTAAAAGTGTCTTTACTTTTTATACATTTTTACATATATCCATACATATAATCACACTCTGAATCCCAAAAGGGGTTGAGCAGAGCTTTAGGTAACATTTTGTCACACATAAAGCCATATCTGGCAGTATGGGCCACGTAGACATTTTAGTTGGGAATTATTTGAAATGTTTGTGAAATTTGCTCGCAATGAGATCGTCTCGTGGCACTAGTATATGTGTTTCATTTTAGTTTTTCGATTCTTCGTTTAATAAACTTTTATTGGTTACATTATTGAAACATACAGTGCCTTTAGAACTGTTACAAAGATAATTATAGTATTCATAATTTAATTAAATAATATTTATATTAGTGGGTACTTGATGTTCCCTTAGATTCGCGCTCACAATACATAATACTTTTAAGAATTTTACTCGCTTGTATTAGGTTCATATTTTTTTTTTTTTTATATATACTCTATTGCATTTAAAAATACATAGGATAAGTCGTCAGTTACATAGTTTGCAAGGGCAAATTATTTTAAACAGATGATTAGTTCGTGGTCACGAGAAGATCGTATCTGTTCTCAACTTTTATAATGCAACACCTTGGCAAGGTACATGTGATTTTTTTACATAGGAGTTTCATTTCATTTCATTTGTAGTGGATTCAATAAATAAATAAGTTACTAAATGTGAAACTTCTAAATTTGTAAAAACAGATTTATTTCATAAATGCTTAATCATCAGGCGTAATTATTGCTATCTAAGTTAGGCACTATTCGGACTAATTTCCTCTTCACCATTTAAAAACTTGGCAACAACATATGAAGGATTAATACAAAACTTTCTTGAAAATTTTCCAGCATGCTTATTTCCTTCAAGCATGATAAGTGTACTTGAGCTGCGATATATTCCAATTTTCATAAACAATTTCTAAGGAGGATGTTATTTTTTAGCTTTATGTTATGCAGTGTTTACGTATTATGAAGTTAAGTTAGAAAGAAGTCTTCAATTTCAGAACAGTAATTTCCTATTAACATTTTATTTTTTGTACATTTTGTAACTTAGCTGTCATAAAATAATTTAAAACTAAAAAATTAAAACTATGAAGAAAATACTAGATTTAGAGAAAGCAGTAAAAAATCTAAATAAAACTTAGGAAGCAGTTACTATGCCGGATGAAGGTAAGAAAAGTTTAAAACTTAAACTTTGAGGGATGTTGTCTGAAAGAAATCCTGAAGAGTATAAGAATTATACGTTTGATTATTCTTTGTGCTTGAAACAATGATACGCTACTTGTTAGTCGCCTGATACAGAATGTTTGATATGCTATAACTAGCTAGCTAACATAATCATATATAATACTAGCTGTGCCCGTGACTTTGTTTGAGTGTTATGATGTTATATAGCCTTCCTAGATAAATGGACTATCCAACAAAAAAATATTTTTCAATTTGAATCAATATTTCCTGAAATAGGCACGTTCAAACAAACAAACCAACTTTTCAGCTTTATAATATTAGATTAGTAAAAATGGATTATGTTTTTAGGTGGTATTAAAAATTCAAAATTGTGTAATTGATTTTGAAATTTTCCACAATTATATTTTTATTGAGTGGTGATCGTAATCGCCATGGACACCTAAATCATAAATCATTTATTTGCATTCACGTGGTAAATTCAGATGACAATAATTATATCCAGTAATATAAACATGAAACATGTTAGGGTATCGCAGTATTATAATTTAAATATACTCTATTTGATATTACAAACTTAAGCTTTCTTAAAATTTTAATTTTACCTTTAAATTTATAGTAATCATATCTCTCAAGTAATTATAAAACACACAATTATTCCCTTAAATACTCATCAACATTTTTCTCATAAATATGTGCAAAGTTTCTTTTTGAAAAGTACATCTCTTCATTTTTATTATTAGAAGGTAATTTATGAAATATTCTAACAGGCATATAGTATGAGTTATGGTTGAGGTGGTAAGCATAATCTATTTTTGTGGCGCGTGTTTCTAGCATATGCGTATCTTCAACCCCTTGAAACACGAGCATGTTCCTATGTACGAACACAGATATGTTTTTAATGAGGCAACGTTAACAAATTAAACTTAATGAAATAAGGTTTACAACTCTGGGTATTGTATAGATGAGTTAGGTATGAATACATTTTTTCTGACGGTTCTTAGCCATGTGATGTTGGCAGAATAGCATCACCCCATGTCTTCCAATAGGTGTCGTAGAAGGTGACTAATCGATCAGCAAAGGGGCATTGATCACTTTATATTCCGCCTACCAATCCGCATTGGGCAAGCATGGTGGACTACCGCCTATACCTCCTTCGATGACAAGGAGAGGCTTTGTGTCCCAGCTGTGGGTCGTTATAAAGGTTGTTATGATGATGTCATTTTTTCTGCATTCTGAACAACTGTTCGACATCTACAGTGCATCTCCACATAAAAAAACAAAAACTATTGCTAAAATATCGGGGTCGATGCAACATGTCACAAAACTGTTTTTAGGGTTTAACGAGGTTTTAGTACAATGTTATGGCCAACCGTGCTTTTGCTAAAATACCATCATATAAAACACTATTATAATGATGCTCTATACTTTAAACAATATCGCTTACGACCCCCATATAAGCTAAATCGCTTATTTTAAATGGAACTCTGTACTATGTGTAAAATGTGACTTTCTTCTAGTTCATTACACCCGGGCACCGCGTCGGGTCATGTATCTCGATTTAGTCGTGTAACTATTAGAAAGGTTATTTTGGACTAAGGGTAGCAGTTTTATATTATACATTTTGCCTGGGGTAACTCATCAAAAATGATTCACATTACAAACAGCTGGTGACTGCATCTAGAAAAATGAAAAGCAAACGAAGTAAGTCAATCTACTGCATTTAAAATAGATTTACTTAAAGGCAGTAATGAACTTTGCAATGAATTTTTATTTGGAAAATGTATCAAAATTTTTCAATGAATGTTGAATTAATTTCATACTGCATTAAGCTCGAAATAAATAAAATGTTTTGTGATTAAATTCAATCCCTCAAATCCAAACTCTCAAACTCCTTTTGTTAAGGTCAGTTAAAATGTATTTACGAATTAATTGACGCCCCGTTCATCAAAATCGGACGAATAGTTTAGGCGCTAGGGTGGAACATTCCTAAATACAAACATAAACACATTTTTACATACATACATAGACTGCTAAAATCATTACCCTTCCATTTTGCTTCGCAGTTGGGTAAATAGAGGCGTGCCCCGTACCGAGTTGATAAGTGTCCAACCTTTCACCACTACAACAGCATTTCCAAGGAAAGTGTGTTTCAATGTCAGGCAGTCCAATCTCTATCTCATATCCTGCTTCCAATACGGAGTCAATGCATCATGTCTTGCTATAGAGATACTGTTCTAGGTTTTGGCCTTAGACTTTTACTGCTGGCTATATCTTTCAACAACAGCCGGGACCGTCAGCTTAAATTGCCTTCGGAAGAATAGAGGAAAAACCGAGTTGAAAAAGTTTCGGTCAACCATCCGAGTACTGATCGAGTACAGCCGTGTTATGCCGGCAGAGTAGAATAGCATCACCCCATATCCTCCAATGGGTGTCGTAGAAGGCGACTAATTGGTCAGCAAAGGGATCACCTTATACTCCGTCCACCAATCCGCATTGGGCAAGCGTGGTGGACCACTGCCTAAATCTCCATCGCTGATAAGGAGAAGGCTTATGTCCCAGCAGTGGGACGAAATATAAAAGTTATGGTGATCCGAGTACTGAACGCGCATTTGATTGCTTAGATTTCTTGATCGTCACAAAGAACGCACGACTGCATCGCCATCCGCCTCCCTTCAGGCAGGGTAGGAAAAATGGCTCATAATGTTTAATAATCTCAAAACGTAAAATAATATTCTTATAAACTAACGTGGTCACTATCATTTAAATGAAAGACCACGGGCTTAAACCACGTGCGTCAGGTTTTTGGTTAATCCAAAAACACTGGTTAAAAAACAAAGGATTTAAATCCTGTTTTTTTTTTTCATTTAAATGTAATGTAATATGGTATAAAATAGAAATAATAGCTTTATTCCAATTTTTTACCAATTCTTCACAATTTAGCTTAGTTACGAGATACTAATGGACCGTGAATAATTAAATATAGATTCGTAGAAACCAATCACGAATAAAGGATTAAAACTCCTTTTCCAAAACCACCCTTGCTAGTATTATTTAAATAGCATTTATTGCTAAGTCATATCAGCAAAACACAATGAAATACCTACAAGCTCAACCATGTGTGCATTGCACTAAAAACCTTAATTCCTTAATTCTATCTCCAATCTTACCTCGTGAAATTCTGTATAGATTACCTTACTCCACGACAAATACTACACTACTGTCTTTGTAGTACATTCTTTTTTTTAAAAGAGGTTCCCATACAGGTTGACATGCTTGTAAGACAAGAATGTTAGTCACGCCGCTAACTCTGGGTGACTATTTCTCATGGACCTTTGGAAACCTTACTGAGTGGCAGAAACAGACGACACAACGAAGGTAATGAATACGATTCGCAGTGGAGTACAATTTTAAGCTGGCTGTGGTTGGAAGTGCGGCTTGTTTAAAGTCCGCCATAATATTAGTGTTAACAGCATTTTCGTGTTCCAACAGTTAGTGATAAGAAAGCCAGTCTCTCTGTGTGAATCAATTATGTTGAGAGAAAACGTTTTGAAGATTATCGATAATAGGATAGAATATCTGCGACGATTTAGAGTTACTTTTAACGTCGAATGTAAGTCGATAATGTTACCTGCGAATAGCGAAAATATTAAAATATGCCACAGCCCAGTGTCCTCTTAAGATAAGGCTATAACACAATGGCCGTTGATGGCTCGTAGCTTCCTGTATACCAAACCGAATATCCCCAATAACGGCTTTGTTCCAACACTCGATGACTGGTAAACTAGCTCGAATAATATGGGTGCTACATGTTAGGTTGCCCTGTTGGCAGTCATTAGTCTATTGTCACTATGAAGGAGACATGATAGTGAAGCAGTTCTACAGTCCCTATTAATAAAGTGAACTTGAGTGCGTGCACTATCTTGACAGTAGAAAGAGCAATACAAGGTGCTACTCCGATAAGACTCACCAATAGATAAGGCTCGACCATTCTCCGATCAGCAACGTTGGTCCCCCGTACCGCCGAACTAGAAATGCTTGCCTGCTTGCCAACACGACCTAATTACGAGCGCTAATGCATTACTCCCTAATCGGCACACTCGCTACATATCACACCATACTCGCAGATGCGTGCGAAGACCTGGTTCACACTCGTCGCGCTATTCCAAGTAGGGACATGTGCCCGAGTGCTTCTTCAAGTCCTCCATGTGCTTACATACTACAGCCAGCCATAGGAAATGCCAGTATAGAGACATAGTAATAAATTACGGTAAGTTTGGACATAGTTATCAAGTGACCATATTCTCCTAATATTTATATGTATATTATATATATACTTCTAAACTGGTAAAACTGATAAAATGAAACATTTATACATACCAAAATACTTCAAATTATAATATACGCCCAATATGCTCAGTACTACAGGATATAACCATGCTCAAGTGCCACATTCACTGTATTGTTTCCAATATTTCATCGTCAGAATATCGTTGCAACAGACGATTTTAGTTTTTTGCTTTTCAGCTCAAATCGTGGCGATTAAAAAATTTAATCAAAAAAAGAGGTAGATAGCTTACCTTCGTACTAATTCAAAGTCAAAAATGGTCCCAAATGTTATCATGTTACACGGTCAAATTAACTCGGCACCTAAAGTCTACGATTTTATGTTGTCGTATGTGGCGAGTTAACATGGTCGTATTGTAAGTAGTGAGTAAGACAACATGATATCTAGCACTAGAGTAAACGAGAAAGATATATGCTCGGGTGTGCTAATTAGCTTACTTTTAGGGTGCCACTTTTTGCAAGCAAGTAACTTATCTACCTCTTTTTAAATATAATATCATTGAAAACAATAAGTTAAAGTGAACAAGAAAACTATCATTAGCAATTCAATATCTCTTAGTTCAAAAGCGTAAGATGTACAAAATTGTTACCCACGCTACCAACTTTTCAGATCGTTTCATCGAAAATAGTTCCATTCGAGTCCGTTGTCGTTCCTTCGCGTATCATTATTTATTGTTATCGTTTCTAATACATGACCGACTCGACCAATATCGGCATACCGCACACTGACAGAAAACGCCAGGATTTGGGTCCGTCGTGCGTGTTGGAAATTCAACGTCTGTTTTTTGTTTTATCTGCGTCGTTCTTTTACGTCCCAAAGGAGGACAATATTCGTCAATCACTTTCGTTTTTGCCGTCGCAATGACATGGTGCTGTCGGTTACTAATGTGAATTAGATAGTCACAAATGGGCGAACATTTTACAATTGTACGTAGGTATTCTATTTTTATGCCATTATGAGTACGATAATATTCGATCGACATTTGGGAGTTCCCCAAACTGATAAATTTATAAATTAAAAAACATTTGCTACAAACATATATTAATTGTAATATTATTCTTACAAAAAAAATTAAATCACTCTTTTAATATATCTCAAGTAATTTAGCAAACTTTTTTCAGGGTCCTGCAAGGGTTGAAAGAGACTCAACTTACCTTTGGTTTTTGGGTCGAGTAATTCAACTATTCAACCAGTTGGTCCATATATTCTTCCGGAAGCCTGACGATCTTAAATCATACATTTAAACGTTTTGTACACTTGCTAAATCTGAAGAGTTGTAATAAGAGCAAATTGTCTAACAATTTCTCTCTAAAACATATACACATAACAACTCATAATAAAATATACATTATTGTGCTTTTAGTTTCACCCAATTCTTTAAATTATCATATATCCCATTCATTTTTGTTACGATCAGACTTCTTTTACAGATACGCAAACCTTAATTGCAGCACTCAATTGCAATTTAATTTGATATTAAACACATAAATTTTACTGTAGTTTTTCGTCATGTAACAAAGGAAATGCCAATATTTCACTGAACCGTTCAACTGCCATGTCACGTGTTTGTATGAAGCTTATGCTAATGTTCATTGCAGCAGGCGTTATGTTCGTAAATGTGCTTGGTCATACATTATTCCATTACATTTATAAATCCTATATGCCACTGTTCTATTCAATATTGTTTTGCTAGTTCAAGACGCAAAACGAAATTTATATTGTTTTTATTTTATGTTTGGCAAGTTTAGTTATGATTGAAATTGATACCTTGATAATTGAATGTATCCGTGGGGTGGGGACCTGGTGATTTGTAATACAGGTTACAAAACCCATTTCAAACACCAGCTCCTCACTAAAATCATTGTATTTTGCTACTTTTTTACTTTGTACCTGCTATATATTTGTGAGGAGAAATAAACATTATTATACCAAATTAAACAGAAAACGAAAAACATGGAAAAAAATCCTGTCATGGATAAGTGCTAAGACGGGACTTAAAGGGTCTCATCGGGTGTTAAAGATGTAACATTGTTAGGCATACGTAATCAAAAAAACGAAAGACATGTCTCGTGGTCAAACAGTCCTGGTGTAGCTCAGTTGGAAGAGCAGTCGCCCGGATAGTGAAAGGTCGCGGGTTCAAGTCCCGTCTCAGTACTTATCCATGACGGGATTTTTTCCATGTTTTTCGTTTTCTATTTAATTTGATATCAATTTCAATCATATCTTATCTTATCTTATCTTATGTAGGGGCCGTGAGTTTCCCCACGGTGCACTTCGACCCAATGGGATCTTTTGTGTCTCCCCAGTCTCGTTCACTCTTGTCCCTCCTTGAATAAGCAGGCCATTAGTGTAACTATATCCATGGGCTTGAAGAGCCTGTAGTCTTCTGGCTTTGGGTAAGCCAATCCCAGGATATTTAATCTAGTCCTGGCTATGGAATCACAGTCACATAGTAGGTGTTCCTTGGATTCCTGGTTATGCCCACATGCTCTGCAATTCGGTGTTGTCGAGATTTGCATTTTGTTGAGCATGTGGTTTGTGGCGTAGTGCCCTGTGAGTCCACCCAAGATTAGGCGGGCCTGTTGTCTGTTGCCTCCAAATATGGATTTACTCCATCCTCTTGGGCATTCACCCAAGAAGGATTTGGAGTGTTTCATACCAGGTGACAATTTCCATTCCATACAGTGTCTGTTGAAGACGTGGTCTTTTATGGCTTTGCTGATGTAGCATTTGGATAGGGGGATGAATGGTTCAGGGCCTACTAATGGGGTTTCTGATCCTTTCCTTGCCAGTTCATCAGCTTTCTCATTACCTCGGATCCCCTCATGTCCTGGGACCCAGATTAGTTGTACCTTATTGCATTTACCGACCCTGTTTAGGGTTTGGAGCGCATTGAGTACTATACCTGAGTCGACGCGGGGGTTCAAGAGGGCCTTGAGTGCTGCTTGACTGTCACTTAAGATATAGACAACTTTGTTTTTAACACGTTGTTCTATGATCTTTAATGCGCAAAGGATTATTGCATAGATCTCCGATTGGAAGACCGTTGCAAGTTTTCCCATGCTTTGATATATTTCGAGATCGTTGCAACAGATACCTGCTCCAGTACCAGAATCCATTTTGGATCCATCAGTAAACCAAATTAGGCTGTCCCTTTTCGGGGTCGGTGGGTGGTTCCTCCACTGCTCCCTAGTTGGAATCTTAACCCTGAATTCCCTGTGAAACATGATCTTAGGGTGTATTTTATCGCTCCTAATTTCAATCATAACGAAATTAATAATTCTACAAATAAGAATAATTTTGAAATTCCGTTAATAGAATAATTTAAATAAGTTTTTTTATCTTTTCTTACAGAGTAAAGTCAGAAGGATCTATCCTATATAGACATGTCTCATTTAATAATTATTAATACTTCGAACATTTGGAGAGGCCTATGTCCAGCAGTGGACTGCGATAGGCTGATGATGATTATGATGAATACTTCTTTCTTGATTGCACTAAAATATTGTGTTTATCGTGGATCTTTAGACGGTTTACCGATTTTATTGCAGCAACTGATGAGTTTCGTGGAGATCACTATAACTGATCGTCATACATGTCACAATATTTTAAATTAATTAATTCTGTATAATAAATTGTAATGTATCAAAATAACGCAACTTTTACTACACAAAAACCTGACAAATTATGTCCATGATACAGAATCTTGAATATTTGAATTAACCTAATAAAGCGCGCCAAACACTCATCAAGAGGCTCATCATATGTGTTGACCATTTTGGTCGTTTCAGTAGAGTGTTAATGCCCTAGTGTTGTTGCTAATGGTGCAAAGTGGCCGTTTTTGGTAAGTCTGAAATGGGTTACATACGGGTATCGTTACTGCAATAAAGTACGAGGGCTGGACTTAATTTGAATTCAACTTAACAATTTTGCAGTAAATGTGAATTTCAATATATTTCCACGCTCACAACGATTTCCTAGCGCATTTTTAGTAGGTTTCAGTAGGTATAATTAAGAACTTGAGCTATGGATACTAGGTACTACAGGACAAGTATACATAATGTTTTAAATGAATTTATTAAGTAAACTAGGACTGGATATAACCAACTCGTGAACAAATATTCATGTTCATCTCATAAACATTTTCCCTGAAACCCGAACCGCTTTTCTGGACATCCACAACGATGACCTCATATTTCATCTACTACAACTGAATATGTTAGACGCAATACCTTGGAGGGAATTAAAAATACAATTAGTATCTGGGATTGGTAGCTGAAAAAATCCAGAAGAAAACTTAATCAATTATAGAAATGTATTGTTTAAATAATGATATTAATGCTAGTCATGATCATTTGCTTGTTAGATTCAAGCAAAAAATTATAGCTGCCTTTAAAGACTCTAAACACACAATTTTATAATAATATGCGCTTTGTCTTCAACATACAAACTGTTTCACGCCTCCTTTAAAACAATCCATGCGCAAACCTCTTGCGAATATCTTGACAGGATTCGTGCGAAACATTCCTAACGGTGTGTGAAAGAAAAATTGTTCTAAAAGAAACAGCATGTGACCAATGTACTTAGTTCTAAATAAATCAAAAGGATTTAAAATATATATAAAGCTAGATTAGTAGCGAGAGGTTTTGAGCAAACAAATATTGATTTAGATGAATGTATTCCCGTGTAGCTAGGTTACACCTGTTAGATTGTTTATAGCAATAGCTAACAAAATAAAATGCAAATGGATGTAGAAAAAGCGAAACAACCTGTCACTATTTTACTACTGTATGGGTACTGTATGGCACATACTGCCAGTTATGGCTTTCTGTGTAACGGTATGTATCTGAAACTCTGCTCGACCCCTTTAAGGATTGTGAGCGTGATTATGTATGTATATGTATGTAATATTATTGTGCTGCTAACACATCATTATTAACTCTATAACCCCTCCAACTGTCGATGGATCAATCTACATTCACACAGAAACTGAGTCCATCTGCATGCGCGCTCGGGTACCGACGCTTAACGCGTATTAAACGCTTGGCCGTCAAATAACTATGAAAAATATATTGCGCAATAATCATGTTATATTCTAAAATATGTTATATAAATGTCCACAAAGTCTGACTGATGAACTCTATGTTTAAAAAGCGTAAAGATTAATAAAAGAGGAGGAAGCTTGCACCTTAGAGGCTATTCAGGCCACCGATTAAAGAGCCAAATTAATCCGACACTATACTGAAGATATCCCGGACTGTACGAGATAAGTGTAGCAGCTCAAGAACAACAAGGCGCCGGCTGATGACGGAGTTACAGCAGAGCTTTTGAGAGCACGTAGACGACCAGTCCTGAAAGCTTTTCAGAGAATATTCAACTCCGTTAAACTCGAGGGAAAAACGACAGAGGCATCGCATGGCGGCGTGGTGAGACTCTTCTTCAAAAAGGGCGATAGGGGCCCAATTGAAGAACTATACTAACCACCCATCACGCTCCTGAGTCATATTTATAAGCTGTTTTCGAGAGTTATAACGAATCGTCTAGCGCGCAGGTTTGACGCCTTCCAGCCTCTGAACGAGCCGGATTCTGAAAAGGCTTCAGTACCATAGATCACATACATACGCTGCGGCAGGTTATACAGAAGACCGAAGAGTATAATCTGACATTATGTTTAGCGTTTGTGCACTATGAGAAAGCCTTCGATTCTGTCGAGACCTGGGCCATGTTCCAGTCACTCCAGAGGTGCCACATAGTTACCAAAGGGCAATGGAGGAGGCTTTGCTCGGAGTTTTTCTACGTGATTATATCAGAAATGATGAGATCCGCAGGAGAACCAAGGTCACCGACATAGGCCAAAGAATTGCGAACCTTAAGTGGCAGTGGGCAGGGCACATTGCGAGGAGGACTGATGGCCGTTGGGGCGGATGGTAGGGTTTTTAAAGGTTTAAGTCACAGTTAACTCAAATAAAGAACTTTTTGATTTTTAAAAAATATTAACTTTAGCCAGACATTACAAAAACTCTACTCTAACCCTTACTCAAAACTAGGTCATTTCGGAGCAACTGTTCTGCAAATAATCTGAAAGGAAATGCCAATAAGCTTACAACTCTTAGTAAGTTTATTACATGAACAAAAGTTGTTTCGCTCAGCACCTACTTTTATTATTGCTTCCATTATAGTAACGAACACCGCCTCAGTATTAATATTTGAATCGCTATCGATCACTGCTTCAGTTGTTTCAAGGTGTTCAATAACATAATTTTCTCTCGCCTTCGACGACATGATGCATAGCTTGTTTCACGTCGTCGTTTATAAATAAAGGTAGGTAATTGATTTTAAAGAGAGGTGGTCTTATCACATTAAATGTGATTAGTGATTACATACACCGTCTCTCTTTAAAATCAATTACATAATAATGTTTGCAAAAAGATGCATGAATTAGGATTCATTATGATCACCTAAATATTCGGTATAATTCCAGCTCTGTATTTTTTCTCGTAATCTCTACTTGGGTCGGGAGTTCGGGAGTAAGGAATTATAAATTACTCATTATTGGTTCCTCTACAACATCGTAATTGTACTATGTGCCTATATCTACCGGGGCCGTTCGAGCTAGACCGAAAAAAATAGTTGCAATGCTTTGCTTGTTTAATGTACCTCATGAATTTATTAACAAGGTCTTATGTACCATTTAGATAGACATTACGATAAATCACGTCATCCATCCAGCGAAGCCCTCGCTTGTATTACGCTCAGAATAAATAAATAAAAACTGATCGTAGCTTGTCCCGAAGTACCAAGTGGCTCCACTAATTATGCAGTCCTAATATTTTATTATTGTTTCTCGTAATTAATTCTAAGCTGGTAGTAGTTTTCATGAGTTACTGTCATTGCCTATCCGTCTAGCGCGTTTTTACTTTCTCGTATACGCAGCATGGCTTGTAATCGTCAAAAAATTCGACCTCAAGATTTTGATGGATTTACACGTTTTGGACCTTGCTGTGTCCAAAAATACTGTTTTTGGTTTAGCACGATAACTCGAGTATGCTTCAAATTATTGCAACCAAATTTAACATGCATGTATGCCATCAAAATATAAGGTTTCTATCAACTTTAGAGTCGTCGATCACGAAAGTTAAGCAACCAAGTGCGTCGGTCGGTACTCGTATAGGTGACCATAATTTTACATGCATGTATGGCATCAAAATATAAGGTTTCTATCAACTTTTGAGTTGTTTACGGTTCACGAAAAAGTCAAGGGAGACCACTCCCGATTTTTTATTATTTCTTTGATTTTTTATAGTTTAACAGAAACAATTAAAATTTTTCAATATTTTATTTAAAATTATTATACTAAACATTTAAAATAAGCAAACGTTTTTGTGTACCTTCACCTTTTCAGTTCATACTTACTGCTTGCTCCGATGTTTATTTTACTTAGGACATAATATTTGACATTTATTTGGGGTGTATAGCTCGGGGTCCCGAATTTCTCGGGATATTGACAATGATATTGGACACGGGCTGATAAACCGACCATATTTTACATATCAATGCATTCTGCCGCAAGGCAAATGAAAATCTTACCTTTTGCTATGTAAAGTTGGACTTATAAGCATAGGTCTCTAAGTTAGGGAATTTGCGTGAGAATAAATTTTGCCATCGGCGAAAGGACTTTCAATATGCTATTCCAGGAACTATGAAGCAATAAGGAGTATTCGTTACGCCGAAATTATTGAAAATGAGTAATAGGTAATATTTTAAATAATTTCAGCGAATTTTTGGTTTTGGCTATCTTCAGATGAAAGCGAGTGTTACTTGGAACCCTCAACTAGCGACGACATAACAATAACTAACTGTCGTAAAACTATAATACTTATAACATCAGCAACGAGTTTCTCTCGAGTTCTTGTTGTAAAAACACGTGTTGAGAGACTCCATTTTTAACCCAAATCAACCGTACAATTTTTATTACTTTAGTTACATTTTCGCTTGACATTGGCAAAATGCGTACGCTTAATGCGACGCGACGCTATTAATTAAGAATAGTATAGTAGTAACATCAGCAACATACGTTTATGGAAAGGTGGAAGCTATTCAGGTGAACTGAAAACACACCCCACTTATCAAACTGATCACATTTTTATACCCCCCTAGGTATTAGACCCCGTCTAATTTCAGTGGATATAATCACAAATTACACGAATAGGTTGGAAAAAGCGCTCATTCTAGAAAAGTATAACGTACATCAGTTACACACAATACCTTTTCAAATGGGTTTAATACGCCATATTCAGGTGAACAAGTGATATCACCTGGGTGCACTAAGTGTAATTATTAGTATCATTTGTCAACCTTGAAATAAGATCACATAAGCCATATCACCCATATGAACAAAGTGAATGTCCGTTGTTCACCTTGACATTAAAACACGCGGGTGAATAGGGACAACTACAATTGATGAATTTTATTATAGGTACATATTTATACTACCTTTTTTTGTACAGTAGTGTTAGAATTTATTAAGGTTTCCCAATGTTAATTTTTTACGTATTAAGTGCATCATTGTTACCTGCGGAGGCTTATTATTGGCTCTTTGATGTCTATTGTAAAATATAAGTACTTCTAAACTGTAAGCCCCCCAAATAAAATAAAATAACATAGATACTAAATGAGAACAAATTAAGTATAATACTAGAGTACTCCTAAGAAGTAAGTTAACAGGACTTTATCTCCCATGCCCAAAAAAAAACGGGATGAACAGACTTTGAGAAATAAACAGAATTGATTTACCAAATCTACTTAACGCAAGCGAAGTTGTAGGCAAAAGCTAGTTGACATTTAATTATGGTGTGTGTATGACCAGTGGACTCTTTGTCTGTTTTAGATAACAAGAAACAAATAGTGAAATATTTTTATAAAAAAATATATGGAAATCCATCAAGAAAGCTTTCCTTATTCGGATTTCTGATGGAATTTGCGATTTCATTTCAGATTTCCTCTGAGAACGATCGACGGGGATAGTGGAAGGATGCTCGATGGCTCTTTAGGCAATTGACGCTGGATTCTCCCAAATATAGGGCTTGTCCAGCAACACTTTCTAAGGAGTCTTTACTAATTTTGGTTATATTTATCTTTGACGGAGAAGCAGAGATCATCTTACTTGATGTTACGTGATGGTAAGGCTTAAAAGGCATTGAAGCACTCCTATAGAACAGACGGAAAAATTAACTTTTATGCGTGATAAGAATTCACAAGTCTAAGAAGATGCTGAACTTTAGAATAATAAATTCCTGTTTTGCGGGGTCTACAAACTTGCACTGAAACTTAATTCAATTATTGTTTTTGTATTTAGAAAAGTTCAAAAGTCATTTATAATTGTTTTGTGTTTCGCAAACTTTTTTATTTAATTTCGCAACAATTGAATTGGTTTTCTTTGTGAATCTTAATTACCCTATCACAAAGTCATAACACCGACTTAATTCAAAATTTGCCAAGTTTACACGTGGGCTCGGGACTTAATCACGCGTTGTGAATAAAAGGAAGTGCTTAGTAATTTAAAAGTTAATTATGTTCATGTTTCGTATAGTAAGGATTTAAAAATAAGATTTGATCATTGAATTGAGCTGTGTTTTCTAAAAATCAAATGAAGACGAAATATTTTTCAATGCTAGGTATGAATAAACTGTCCAACTTTGCCAATACATTTTGCTCTGTAAACAACTTTGTTTGGAAGTTGAAAATTGTTTGGAGAAATTCGTCATAAACCTAACCTACTGTTGTTTGTACTTTGGTGAACGAGAATACTATTCGCTTGATGGTTATTGCAGTCTATCAGACACGTATCAGAGCAGGGTATCACATACGTATTGCTAAACATGCTTTAAAATTGTCATGCCTTCTCAAAGAACCCATTGTAGTAGGTAGTAGTGTAAGGAAAAACTTCGAAAAAAGTTTATTCCGCAACCGTGTACGGAATAATGTCTTGTGGATTAATGATTATTATGACATGGGTAATAAGCTGCGTATGGATTAGAGATAAGTTTATTATATTGTGCGCTATTTTTAAAAACAAAAAGCAAATCGCTCTTACCGACTATTGGTAGCATATACGGAGGTGTTTAAGGGCATTCGCCTTTATAAGAATTGTAAGTGGTGCTGAAAATAATCCGCTTTGGTAAGAGCCGATTATTAATTTTTAATCCAATTTTATTACATCTTAGTCATAAGAGTATGCCGCGGTTTTAACCCCGCATTCGAGGTGATACAGCGGGCGTCAGATTGGCGGCAAGTTTGCAAATAAACTAAGGTGGACGGAACGAAATCCAAGCACGATCAATGACTTTTGTTCCCCTGGCTTACATTGGACGCTTGTTCATCTTCAAGGCCTAAGAAACTTTACTCTACAATTACCGATGTTGCTATGACAGTGCAATTAATTTTTAATTTATTTCTGAGACCAACTAAACAAGAGTGGATGTAGAAGTATTTGCATTGATTGGTATTGATCACTTGGAGTAAATAGTTGAGCAAAATTTTCTTTTCCAAATCTTGTGTGTTTTCAAAACTCTAAGGCCCGTATTACAGAATGACACTAAGAAATCAATCATGTCTTGAGAATCGTTTGTCACTTTCTATCAAGCACAAAGTGTTAGAGACGTACGACGCTCAAGTCAGCGTTGACTCTTGAGACTCATTCCATAATATGTGCCTAAGACTTTTCTCGTTTACTAAACAAAGCTATTTCTACAACGTGAACGCTTTTTAATGCTATAAACACGTTGAAGAAACAAATGCGTGTCTATTATTGTAAATAGTTCGTAGCAGTCGGACTGGAACACGAAAGCTCTCGATCTGGTCAACAAGGGAAAGGTTGGTTGTAACCCACTTTCAAAATCTATTAGAAACACTCACGCAATCGAGTTGTAATCGAGTGAGACAAGGTATCGAACGGTTTATAACAAGGCACAAGTTAGAAGCCGCCGGTAATCAATCACGATGCGATGATCCGGCATCACTCGTCCGATACTGAGAATCATCAATCACATTGCCGTTCTAGATTATTAACCTCTGGATAAGACTTTCCTTCTACTAACCCCAATGGATGCATTAATTTAAGTTTTGATTTTAAATTTCATTACTGATACTGTAACGATGGGTCGTCTATGGGATCCCACGGACCTACACTTACAGTGCTGGGACACTGTAAGTGAGGATCCGGGTTCAAGTATGAGACACATTTACGTCACTCTAAAAGGTAATATAAGTAAAAGATAAGGCACTCTGAAATGAATATTAAACACAATGTAAAAACTGAACACTTCAACACTTAAAATAGATGCTCACAAATATAAGGCTTATTAAAAGGTACTTACAATTTATTAGTGCCTTGAGATAATTTAGGTAAGTATTTATAGAAGGTACATTATTATACGTCACAACACTCAGAGCCCCTTCACACTAGCGTTTGCCCGGCATAGGCGTTCGATGAACGTATGCGCAGCGCAGACACCGCAACAACGCCACGCAAGCGTCGCATTTACGCAGCGTCTCTGCTGGGACACAAGAATACGCTGCGCTAGCATTAGCGGGAACGCGACGCATATGCAATACCGAAACGATGGCGAAATTGTGTGACGTTTGCGCTGCACAACCGTTCATTGAACGCCTTCGTTGTGCAATTCCTAAAGTGAAGGGTATCTGAATGTCTGTTTCAGAAGTTTCATATTCAGTTCCAAGTAGGTTTTATCTGACAGACCGTCGATATAAAAATGACAATTTGACTGCCAGATTTCTCCTAACCAGAGTCGGTTTCACAGGTTCTGGTTAGAAAAACTCGCATTGCTCAATCTCTTCGTTGTGAAGATTAGCTAATTGCTTTTTTTTGCAAATGAAAGTTCTGAATTTCACACCAGTATTTTAATTATGTTGCTAAATAATAAACAGCGTATAAACCGCATCTACTGGCTTGTCCTTCTATATTATTGTATTGACACTATCTTTTCCAGTTTAAATAGGTCCACGTTTGTTGGATCCTTACAATATGATGACCGTGCCATGTTCGGCTAAGACGTGTATTCGTGTAAGCGTCGCTATGTACCTGAAAACCTAATTTAATGATATACGTATACCTATATTCCTACACTTAATTACTTACTACACTTAATAAGAAACGTGTATAATAGGAAATTAAATGATTATTGTACTTTTATCACTTGAAGTCCGAGTACTCATAGAACCAAACCGTCACTAACAAAAAATTGATTTTTTTCAGAAACAGCGTCTAAAGTTCATATACAGGACATCTTTGCAAAAATCCAAAAAAAATAAATGACAAAATCGCTTTTTTTATACTCACTACTATTTGTGCTAGAAAAAGCATTTAGGTGAACTAACCGTAGTAATATAACAATAATATGTAATAATAACTGGCGGAAATATTTTTCTTTTTCTTTTAAATTAGTGTCATTTTTCCACTTAATTTAAAGAAGTGTCAATCTAATAAAATATTTTTAGCAAAAAAATAGGACAACCGACTTCAATGCGTACAAATTTAAACTGAAAAGTAAGAAATAAATAATATTTTTATGAATTAGTTAAAAAGAGCGCCATAGAAAACCAAGGAAAGTATTGATACACATTTATAATTCTTTATTTATAATTCATACTCCGATATATTTGTAATATTGGGTGAGGATAAAATGTCACTAATGCCATATTTTATGGAGAATGAATAAATAAAAAGCATTTATTCATATAAGATCAGAAAGCAAATGTATCTGTGTCTACTCTTTTTAGTATGAAATAAAAATTATTCGCTACATTCCTTAGCCGTCACGGAACGGCTACGGAAAGTAACGCAACGGAGCGGCGCGGCGGTTCCGTAGCGTTCATAATGAAAAAGACGCGTTACATTTCAGCTGAAAAGAGTGTTATGACCTTTATACTATCAAAAAGATCTGAAATACCCCAGATCGTATCTCGCAACCAAATAAATAGTGCGTAAGGGCGTTGTCTCCCACCAGGGACGCACCGGTTAGAACCCTGTCACGTACCAATATGTTTTAAAATTTTAATTCATATGTACGTTTACGACGTTATCAACGCTTTTACGGTGAAGGAAAACATCGCGAGGAAACGTGCACACACCTATGAAGAAATTCTTAGGTTGTGTGTGAAGCCAGTGGTTGACTACTTTAAATTAAAGTTTACTTTTAAAAAGAAATATAGCAGCAAAAGAGAAAGTCATTCACTCAAAATTAGAGTGGAGAAAAGTCTTTGAGGATGAGATTAAAGGTTCAACAATTCGTTTCATTAAATATTATTCTGTTTTATCAGGTTTCTGTCAGAATTTAATGTTTCCAGAACACTTAACGTATACTAGAGTCATGGTTGGCCAGCTTGTGAGTGACTACTTATCATTAAGGTTGAACTAGACTAGATTATTTACTTTAAATAGAACATCGAGCATTATCTGTATTTAAATTTACTCGAACCACAGTTCGAACATAACGCTCGATGTTTTGTTAAACTTTATTTAAAAACCAACGAGCGTTTAACTGTAATATTTTATGGAGTGAATGTCACGAGCGCGGGTGACGGGGGACGACTATTGTAAGATATGACATCTTTATGATGGTAATTTGTATCTGGCCCCTATGGATTAGAGTGTCATTCTGTATATAAATATGTGCAAGGAATATAGGATACAATCCTTTGTCATACTATGTTTGAATAAACTGCAAGATTTAACCTGCTATATTATTTTTACTCACGTTGGTAAATTGTTGTTAGCGCTGAATCCTAACAACTATCTGGAACAGAACAAAAGTGTACCTACGCAAGGTAGAAAGTGTGGTAGAAAGAAATATTACAGGAAAATGTTCACTCTCCGTGAGCAGAGCATTATGACGAACGCAGCGCCGATCATTCGCAAGAACGTTACATTAAAAGGCAATGCTCAAGAAAATGCTCTAGTGAATTCTATATCCACATTTACGCAAGCCGCACGCTTGTATTCGTGTATTATTGTAGCTGTGTCAAGCATTCGAAAAAATTGTTTTGAAAAGCGAAGCAGTAATTAACATAATGATATCTCGAAAACACTAGATAATAGTAGATACTTGAATGAAAGAGCCTTCAAAAAAATAATATTATTAAACTTTTTACTATCTTCTTGAGATTTTCCTCCCTATAAGAATAAATGTGCAATAAAGTTTAAATCGCTTGTAGTTTACGTTACGATGGATGTATATGACTGCAATTTCAATACATGGAAAATATACCCTACAAGCTTCGCTTAGCTGTAAAAATGAAGAGAGTCATAAAAATTCACACCATTTTCCTAAACATTTCCATTCAAAAACAAAAAATTTGATTTGAGAACCAGCAGCAATGTACCAAGCTTAGGGACATCCAGTCATCATGTAAAATAAAATAAATATGTTTAATTAATCTGTGTCCCTATTGTTATATATATTTTTTTTTGCTAGTGAGAAATAGTGTAATATTTAGTAAAGCTATTAATGGCGAGAAGAAGAAAAATGATACACTTTATCAATACATACTTCAGTAGATATTTTTTTCATACTGGAAACGAGTTTAAAATTCATAATAATCCTTTTTATTTTGTAATTTTTATCTAACCACACTTAACATTAGCATTTTTAAATGTAGCAACGCTGTACCACTTAAAATTTAACTACGCATAACATTGTAAGTATAATATATAAAATTTATTATTTGGAACAAAGTAATTCTCAAATTGAGACTTGCATTTTTCAATTACACACATATAAGACATGTAATTTAATAAAATGTATTGCAAAAATAAGAGTAAACTTTATTTAAATACCGACTGCGACTAGTACTCAGCCCGCGACTTCGTTCGTTTCTTTTTTATTCCTCTTTTTTTCGTCTTTCCTCATATCACTGAGAAATTTCCGGCTAATTTCTGGTTCCATTTATTACAAGCTAACAAACACAAATCTTAATAAAAATTACGTTGTCGCATAGAGATTACAGATAAAAAGAAGGACGCATCGAATTGCGTTGAGTTTAGTGTTTTTAATTGCTTACATAGAACACAAAAAGTTTGGGAGAATAGAAATCTCAATCCTTGCAACAATCGAAACGAAATACCAAGCGAATCACGCCAACAAAATCTAATCACGAAGAGTTAAAGTCCCTCAGCAAGGAAGATAAAAACTGACGCAAATAAGTCAGGTGCCTCAGGATGATAATACAATAAAAAAACTGCGGGTTCAAGCCATTCTGGGAAGATAAGAGGTCGATTTTACGGCAACCCTAAGTGCTTTCTGACCCCTATTTTCTTTTTCAATCCTGCAAAAGTACTCCCCGAGGTGGCTTGAGCACCTGTGACTGCGCTGTCGGATGTTCCAATGTAATTTTTGTCCTATCTCTTTAGGGCGTGATTGTATGTTAATGGATTGTATATTTTGGAAGAGGAATTGTTGATTTGGAACTTAGCTTGCATTTCCTTAACTACTTCTTGTTTGCTTTACCTATGATTTACACATTCCAGCGCGAGTGCTTTTTCAAAGGAAACTGATCTGTATTCGCAATTAATTTAAACATAAAATTGATGCGCTAGTAATTTTTGGTTAGCTTTTGCGTCATTTAGACCTTTGACCGTTGGGAAATCAATCATTGGTCAAATATCTACACTTTAATCTCTATCGTCCCAGTTACTATGAAACGAATTGTATTTATATCATAGACATAAAAACAGTAGACTGGCAAAGTGAAAGGGAAAGAGCATACTACCACGTATATTAGAGCGAGATAGATAGACCAGACCATTTTACATACACGCTGGTGGCCTAGGTCGGCCTATCTGTCCGTTTGAAACGACAGCACCTGTCAGGCTATGCATATTATGTAGTACTGTTTGTCACGCATACATGCGCATTACTCGCACATTGGTGCTGTTCGCTTTTGATCTTTCCCGATTCATTTGAATGCCAATCTATTATCGTATCAGTAATTATACATTTATGGTTTATTTAGTAGCATGGAAAATAAAATACAAAAATCAGCCATTCTTACCTTAGAAGTAACCAGACCACGGAGCACAAAACCAAAGTTGTTTTGTGCTCCATGAACCAGACTAACCTATTCCAGGTTAACACGACCAGTTATCCTAAAATGGCGGTTCATACGTTCTATCTATTAATTGCTTCGCGACGGACATTATACAGATAAACACGTAGAATTTTTAACACCCCTCTTTTTGCGTCAGCGGTTAAAAGAGGGAAGTAAATTGTTAAACTGTTATTTTTTTTTTTTTAAATTTATTAGGACAACCAACAAGATAAACACTGATACAAGTCAAAATTTAAACATTCGCGAAATCATTGTGATAAGTTGAAAAAAATAATGAGCAATTATTTTATTTATCAGCGGTTGGTAAATTAGTCCGTCAGTAAAACATTGCCAGTAATAAAAAAAACAATTCGCCGGTTATGGTGTTTTTTTTTAGGACCAGGCGGAGTGCGCTGTTTTTGGGAGAACTAATGTTGTCCTTATTGTTCATAGAACTGCTTAGAATGAGATTTCCTAATTCCGTTTCGTTTACCACCCACGCGTAACTGCCCATTTAGTTATTTTATTGCTCAATATTTATTCAATGATCTATATCATATTGTTTTATGACTAATTGTTGTTTAGTTTTAACTGCCGAACTTGTTCATAAACAGGCATTTTATAATTTTTTACTTACCAGAACTACTACAATAGACAACTGCTGCTTTAAATCCTAGCCCTAAAAATATACACGATTACACACCTAATGCCAAAGCAGTATTGTCGATAGTCAATATAAAGACATATTGTACCGACCTGAAATTAAAATGGGAGCAGGGTAGAAGAAAGAAATAGTTGCTAACAAAAATCGAACAACATTTTTACTTTTTCTAAAAGAAAACGGTGTACTTACATATACGAATTTCAATAATCACCTCAGAAAGTGCGTCAACAAAGAAAGTAACTTTGTAGACTTGGACAGGTATTTTGACAGAAAAACTTTATCTGACTACACAAAGGTTCTTGTGCGTATTTTTTCATTTATCAGTTCTAGAATAATGTTCATGAATATGACAATGAGATTTGGAAAGATTTCTTCAGGCTTTTTTATCTCACATAGCTTTAGTTTCGGCTAATTTCCATAATAGGGACCGTGGAACCCAAAACTTTAGATATTGGGTATAATTCGAGGTCGTATTAACATCACAATCATGCATTAACCCTTTGATATTGAACTGCTTGGGACAGGGCGTAATACTTCCACTATTCAGCAAATGGAGGTTAGAAGTATAGGTATTATTATTTTTGAACTAAAACTTACGGACTGCAAATGTAATCTAATTTTTAGTTAATCTGAAATCTATACATCATCATCATCATTATCAACAGCTCATATTATTGTACTCCCACCGAGGGGCATATTAGGGGCGATTAGGCCTTAGTCAACCACGCTGGCCAAATGCGGGTTGGTCGACCCGAAATCTATACACGTACATACATATAATCACGCTTATAATCCCAAACAGGATTGAGCAGAGCTTTATGTACGCTTTTGACGCCGTCGTGGTGGAGTGGTCAGTAACGCTGCCTACACATCGGGCGGTTCGGGTTCGAGTTCTGGCAGTGGCAATTGTTAGTGTGTTGAACACGATCATTTGTTCATGAGTCATGGTTGCTTAATTTATTTAAGTTTATTTATAAAAATATCTAGATTATTGAGTATATTATTAATTGTCCGTTATCTAGTATCCATAACACAAGTTCTTAAAACCAGATAATTGTTGTGAGCGTGGAAATATATAATTATATTAAAACAATTTTTATTTTGAGATTTTGTGTCAGGCAGGTAGATGGGCTATGATAAAACCTATCGCACGTAGAAAAACATACTGTACCGACCCAAACTAAAGTGGGAGCAGGGTAAATGTTAGAAAATTATTATCACTTTTATTTTTAACTTTTTTCCATATAAAATTAAAAATAAAATTTACTACATCGATACCGCTACAACCTAAAAAGGCACACTGCCTTCGTCACTAAATCCCGTTTTGGGTCAAGGAAGGCCTTTGATTGAAAAGTCTTTAATTAATTAGAAGGACATTAACGGATCCATTTCTATATGAGGTTCCATCGCTTTCACTGTGATAGTCGTATTGAGAGACAAACGCTCGAAGCGGTAGGGCGTAATCAAGCCGAGGCAGGGTCGAAGAGGCTTGAGCAAGATTAATTAACGCTCAGAGCATCAATCATTGGTCCAGGTCTCCTCATAGCAGACGTTCGCATTTCTCGAATTCTCCCGGTTATTTAGGTGGTATAGACATCTGTATACTGAGTGATTGTAACGCTGGAACTCTCATTATGTTTTATTGAGAAGAGCAATAACCTTAATTAGTGATTGGATTCCAAGAATTCGATTGCTACAAAGTGCTAGCGCTTTTAGAATCAGAATAATTATTTTCTGTAAAAAAATACGTTTTCATCCCTTTTACATAAATTTTAATTATTTGATGTCTGTTATAATTCTTGGTTCATTTTTTCAGAAGTATCGATTACAGACGCACTGTAATCTATACTTCTGTACTAATATTATAAACAGGAATGATTTGTATGTTTGTATCGAATAAACTCAAAAAACTCTTTCATCATTAGAATGGTACAGTATTCCTGAGTGATATAACCAGTAAAAAAAAACTCCACGCAGACGAAGTTGCGGGCGGAGCGCTAGTCATCAATAATATGCACGTTCAAGCTCAAATGCCTTGAGGTTTTTACTTTATTCATAAGAGGGCAAGTGTGATATAATTAGCCGAACACCTCTTTCGGGGAATTTCCCTAAACATCGAAAACCTCTGTTGAATGACATTGCCGTTTTTAGTGATGTGCTACTGCTGGTAAGTGAGGTTATCAGAGCTTCATGGATTGTATATGGACAGAGCTGGCAGCGTGCGAGTATGTTCATCTATAAGCAACGGAGACTACTTATCATCAGGTGGACCATATGCTTGTTTGCACTGTTGGTAAGCCAGTTAAAAAGAGGTAAGTAGAGTTGGCGGTTCTAGTGGTTAGGCAAGCTCCTAGAATTAGGTTTATTTGTGTTCTTCACAGCAAACCCTTTAATTTGATACCCATATTGTGGTAGTGCTAAAAGATAATTAGTCTGCCATCTTGGGCGGTCATTTTGTATTTAGAGTAAAGTCAATTTCGACTGTTATGCGAAATGGACGACTTTGACAGTGTAGCAGTTTTAGTATTGTGTGCATTATCAAACTATAATCTTGTAAATGCTAAAATAAAAAATAATAAGAAGAAAAATGAACGCACAGGTGATGGTAGATGACACAAATTCATTGAAATAGAACAATGTTAGTGAATCTTATTTCAAACCACTTCTCGCGTCGCAGTGAGACCGAATGAGAATGTGAAACGGTTCTCTTTTCTCGCCCGAGAAACTCTTTGAAGCGGGCAAAAAAAACCGATATCTAGCGGAGAACAAGGCGAGAAATTAATCACATTCACGCTTCTCGGGTGTTCTCGGCGTGAGTCTGAATGAAATTGCACAAAAAAAAACTAGTCCGCCATCTTAGGTCGTCCACCATATTGGATTTGGAATTACGTCACTTAGCTAAGAAGCATCCATTGTCATCCAAACTAAATGTGCATGCAAAATTTCAGCTCAATCCAATAAATGCTAGAAAAATTGTTTGCAAATTATGACTGACAACTTACATACATACATATGAACATTGCAAGTTAAATAAAAGCTTGTAAAGTGCAAGTTAAATAAATCAGTGGACATTGAACTTTATTACTATAAAATAGTTTATATAATATAGAACTATTCCCAAAGATTATTTTTGTAACAATATTTTATTTCTGACTTAAAACACATTAGTAGATTTACTAAATTACTATAAATATGTTGTTGTACTTACATAAATGTAAAATTTAACCTATTTGAAGGTAAAATTCACATTATGTAGCAGACTTATTTGAGCTAGTTAAAACTGGAATTACCTAAAATTTAATATGAGCAAAGTTTGAAGTACAGCGTAACGTGAGTGAAAATTTACATTGTTCCAGTAAAGAGACTTAATTCAAGACCAAAATTACAAATTTATAGGGTTTTTATTTGAAATTTGAATGACGAATGGCAATCATCGCGACGACACCTATACTAGCATTCCCGGAATCGTACATTGAAGAAACTTGAGATTTTAAAGAGTTAGGGCACAGCGGATCGTAAAATGTAGTTATAAAATGTCAAAGTCAAAAATTATAGAGTTGGAAAACTTATCAATTCTGTAATTCCTCATTCCATCGCTCGCCTCGAATTTAGTAACGAATATTTGAGGAAAAAGTAATTAATATTTTAACTATTAGAATTAGTATTAACGTTGTAATATGGCTAGCTTCGTTTCCAATTAACCCGACAAAACTACGGATTTTCTGTTAAATTTAACAAGTTACAGAATAGCACGGTAGTTCCCAGTAATTCTCTCGTAACTACGTTATTTAATTCTTATAGTTCCACGCTCACAATACCTCTTCACTGCTCGTTTCTCAAAGGAACACGGGTGCTGGGTGAGAATGCCATATTTTTGTAGAGAACAGTAAACTGCAAAGAGGCACTTTGAAATAAAATTACGTTTATGTTAATCAAAGAGACATTCAGCACTTTAGTTGCATTCTCGCTCTTAAACTTTGTATTCAAGTAGGACTATAAAGAGAAAAAGTTGGCACACTATAATAATGTTCTTATTTTGTATTTTAATAACGGGCAAGTAAATAGGTACTTACATAACTTTACACAACAGTTTTCAGTTTGTCTTCTACTAACTCTTGACAACAACTACACAATAAAAAGAATAATTGTAATTTTCGTTTTTTACAACATACCTAACAAATTAATAATCAAGATACAGTGGCTCAAAGTAACCCAAATTGGATGGAGAGGACTATGCTCGAAGTTTCTCTGCTTGATCATGTTATCAGAAAAAATGAGATTCGCAAGAGAATTAGGCCCACAAAATAACCTAAAGAATTGCGAAAAGTGGCAGTGGGTAGTGTATATTGCAAAGAGGACTGCTGGACTTTAGGACGGAAAGATCTTTGAGTGGCGGCTGCGTACCGAAAGACGCAGCTGGTATGCCCACCACAGGCTGGACCGACGATCTGGTAAAGGTTGTAGGACCGTTCGGGTCGGAGATCCGATTCGATGGGAGGCTTATGTCTAATTCTCGGCTGCAATAATGAAGATATATACATCATCGTATACACGGTGTTACAAAAATACCCGTAAAGCGTTAAAGGGGTTTAAATGTTACACGTCATATCCGAGTACATTGTCAATACTTTATAAACTTTTCTACTCACTTTCAAGACAAGTCGCAGGCAAAAGCTATACACACAAAGGATCGAAACGTTTACACGTAATTTTACTTTTGAGTCTAGTTTACCTCAGTTAGCTGCTCATAAGAAGATTCACAAACTTCGCCCCTACGAGCAACTCAGCGAATGGATAAAGTTAGTACTTTTAGGGGTGTACCCAGTTTCATAGTAGAACGCGTGGGTTCATAATACACCTGGTAAGTTAAACTGTAATGAAATTTTGAAATGGATATTCGGTTCGATGGAAATGGTTTGTAAGACTAACGATTAACGAAATTATATTTGTATTCTTAACTAATAATGGGTATTACACTACGATTTGCTATCCCCAAATGGGTGAAGTCATTCTGGTATGTATAATATACTTTCATTTTAAAAGATTTTTGAAATTCTGTCAATAACCCTAAAGATATAAATTTGCGACATACATTTACAAGTCCAAACGTTCATGTCACAAATATAATTGAATTATATTATTAATTCCAAACTCCTCAAGGCTTGAGCCCAGACAAGGGGTCTATGCAGACTGGTCATGGGTCTTAAAATCCTTACGAATAAATAACTCTTTTCATTTTCTGTCTTTCATCATGTAAGCCAATCTAGCAAAGGTTCTCAGCAGAAAACCCGCGAAGACAAACTTTGATTAAACGTCGGGCCTAAAAGTTGAATGGGAAATTTTATAGGAACTCCGTACAGTCAACAGCAGATGGAGAGGAGAACGCAGTATAATCAAAATCAAAATTTCTCAATTAATAATAATAAACATTTATTTCAGACTTTTCAATCCATAGAATTGTTAGTACCATTATACTAATTTACGATTGTTAGTAATATAAGAATAATAATAACGATAAAGTAAAATCGTAAAAAGTAAAAAGGTAAAGTAAAAGTAAAAAAAGCAGCCAGCAATGTAGTAGCAATTACAAATACGAAATAATTTTCAGAAATGCTTAAATTAAAGAGGCTCCTAATAAATATTGTACTCTTTATAAATTAATTCTAAAATAAGGAAGCGTCAGTGGTGTAGTGCGTAAGAGCGTCGTCTCCCACCCGGGAGGCACTGGTTCGATTCCCGCCACGTACCAATGTGTTTTCAAATTTTGATTTCTTAAGTACGTTTAATCGACGCTTTTACTACGACGACCAACCCGCAATTGGCCAGCGTGGTTGACCAAAGCCTAATCGCCCCAAATGTGGGGTAGGCTCGAGCCTCTCGGTGGGGGTCATTATATGAGCTGTTGATGATGATGATGATAAATTAATTATTTTTTATTCTATTGACATTATGCTTAAACTGTTGCCATTATTCTTTATAAAAATCTAAGTTTGTTTTTTTGTACTCTATGCGTTTGGAAACCATTGAAATTTTTATGAAACCCTGGTAGGATGTTCTGGACACGCCCGTGAGGGTTCCTGGCCCAAAAAATCTATAGACATTTTATCGTGGCATTGCAACGTGGCAATTTTTATTAATGCTAAATTTATCTAGAAGTATATTGAGTAAAGAAGCGTTGATGGCGCAGTGTGTAAGGGCGTTTTCTCCCACCCGGGAGGCACCAGTTTGAACCCCGCCACTGTTTTATAATTTTGAATTCATAATTATGTACTTTTAATTGACGGTTTTACGGTGAAGGAAAACATCACGAGGAAACCTGCACACATCTATGAAGAAAATCTTAGGTTGTGTGTGAAATCGATCAACCCGCACTTGGCTGGTTGCACACGTCGTTGACTAAGGCCTAATCGTCTCTAATGTGGGGTAGGCTGTATTGGTGGGGACATTATATGAGCTGTTGTTGAAATTAAGTCGATATGAGTTTGAATTTAAGAAATATACAGTTACGCGGGATAGCGTATCAACAACTAAACCTTTCTCTGTGTAAAATTCAAGAGCTGCGGTTCGATCATGGAATTTTGCTGCTGACTGTACTTAGACTTGTCGTATTCATAACCGAGCGACTTTCAAATGCCTGCAAGGTGAAGGGTTGGAACTACTTTGGGCTGTTAACATCTGCGCTGGCAATAAAAGTATTTTATATTTCCTGCTAGAATGCAAACGGAATATAACAGCCGAGTTTACATTCAACAAGGATACTTGATATGGTGAGGATTTCGTAATGTGATGCCTTTTGAGAATTGTGTGTTTTACAGCTTTGTTGGCATTAAGTTTATTTATGGTTTCGTTTCTTGAAGAATTTTTACATTTAATTTTAAATGATTCATAAAATCTTAATTTTGTGTAACCTACAATAGACCCGTCAAGGATCCGAAGAATTTATTACAAAGCTTTGATTTTTAGTTAATGTTCAGCTCACGAAGAGGTGAACTAAATAAAATACCTTCTTGATGTTTAATAATGAACATTTATGTAAGACTTGGCAATAAAAGTAAAAATATATTATCGAAACGTATTAATAGCGCTGTGCCGCTGAGTCGAGGACAACCATCTGTCACGCCGCAGTCATTTGTTTCTCCTCGCTGGTCAATCCACCACGCAGGCCCGATGTATCGTCGTGAACAGTTAATTATAGCGATTATACTCAGATTCAAATTTGTGACAATTTTTAGTGTTGATTCCTGTTGTGTTTATTAGTTATTTGATATTCTTTTGTTATCATCTAATGGAATATAAGAAATTCAGAACTCATTTCTGATAGAATGATGGTCTGATGATGTCTGACTCCTTTACTAGCGATCATGCGCATTTTCCACCTCGACCTTCACACAAAAACAATACAGCACACTCCAGCTCTCGCAACACACCACACGGCACTCGCAGGCAGGTGCGAAGACCCGGATCACATACGTTGCGCTATACCTACCCGGGACAGACATGTACTGGCAGCATGATTTTCACATAGCTTGTCCCAGACACGCCGCACTGTCTAGCCCAGAGTATCGTCGATCCGTAAAGGATTTTCCAACGAAAAGATCGGGAGTAGTCGCCTCTTAACTTTCTCGTATACTGGAAGCGACTCAAAAGTTGATAGAAACCTTATATTTTGATATCACACATGCATGTTAAATTTGGTTGCAATAAGTTAAAGCATACTCGAGAGCACAGACACACAGACATAATTCCAAAAACGGCATTTTGGACTCGGGGAGGTCCAAAACACGTAAATCCGTGAAAATCTTGATGTCGATTTTTTTGACGATTACAAGACTTCCTCTATCTACGTATACGAGAAAGTAAAAAAGGTCCGAGCCCTTAGAGGCCCCTAAGATGTTCCACTCTCTTCTGGCTCGAACCTAGAGAGTCTAACTAGTATAGACTCTGCCGCGGAAGATGATCGCCGACTAGAATTGCTCTAGATAGGTTCGCTTTACAAGCTAGAGGACTACCAAGGCCTTCGCGTTCTAAAAAACCACGTGACGCTGCGAAAATCATCAACAGCAATAGTCAAAAACTAAATAAAGTTGGTCTGATATAATAACAATAATAATATTATATATTTCTACGCTCACGCCAATTATCTAGCCCAAATTAAGTATCTTTAAGAACATGTGTTCTGGATACTAGATATATAAACAACCATGACTCATGAACAAATTATCGTGTTCATCACAGTAACATTTGCCACTACCAGGACTCGAACCCGGACCGCCCGATGTTTAGGCAGCGTTACTGACCACTCCACCACGGCGGCGTCAAAATACGTAGTGATAATTATGATGCGATAGATGGCATTATCGGAACAAATCAGATTTTTTTTAAGTGAACAGAGTGAGCAAGTGAAAAAGTGAGCAAAGTTTTTTTTTAATGATATTGGGAGACCAACCGATTTAAGTGATTAAAATTGCATAAGCTCAACCATAACACGCACAAAACTGTATTGATTGCGGTTGCATTGTCTGCATTTGTGAAATAAAAGGAATAGGCTCTTTTCTTGAAGGTCCCTAAATTACCCCCCTCGAAAAAACTGTCGGTACAAGCTGATTCCACAACTTGCTTGTGCGGGGCAGAAAGTTGCGTGAGAAACGCATAGTGGTGGATTTCCAACTGTCTAAAGTTAAATTGTCTTGTATTGTTTTGACAGAAATGAATGTAGATGAAATACATTTCAATTCCTATAGACATCTACGTGTACTGGAATCAAAATGATACAATTTCATAGCTTGTACGAAATACTATGGGCTCGATTATTTAATTATATCATTAATACCTAATTAGAATTGCGGACACCTTGTTGAAGAGAAGAGTAGTGGTTCAGTAACCATGTTTCTCAAACGTGGCATAACACATTAAGGTAATTTGTGTTATAAAACATACAATTTTGGCTACAAACTTAATTAAATTATTCTTATGTGTAATCAATTTAAGCAACAGAACTTTAGGAATTTCAATGCGCTAACTTTGACAACGAATTTTGGGTCAAAACAAAATGTAGCTGTCGCCTCTACAGAGCGATCTGAATAATATATCAATTAGAACTGAGTAATCAACATTCGTAATTAATAGACACAGATTCGCGAATAGAGAATTATTTAACCTAATCGTAAAATAGGCGTGTTTGCGACGAGGATCTACTGAAGTTACGTTTCAATTTCCCAGGGATTAGTATACTTAAGCGTGTAGTGGTACCAAAGTAAATTAGTCTCCTTCACCCCTCTCAGTTTCCACTTATTTAGACAAATACGGAAAAGCGTGTTGTAAGATCGGGGGTCTAATTACGCTGGATGCGTGCAGCCACGATGCGTTACAAGTACAATCTGTTTTCGCTAACAAATTCTGAGACGTGACTCGGAGAGAATAAAGGGATCTGTTTAATGCGCCCTTAAGTTGAGTGGATTTGGAGTTAGATACTTAATAGATGCCTATCGCGGATACGAAGGGATTAAGAAAGTGAGAACTGTGCCTGAACTAGGGTTAATTGTAAAAATTTGTCTGCCAATTTGCAATATGGAAAAACCCAAATCAAAAAGCGGAATGAAACACTGTCCTGTAAGCGATTGCAACATGCGGGGGGCTGTAATTTCTGGTCCATTATCTTCCATCCTCTGAAATTCTGGAAAATTAACTCACCGATAGAAAGTTACGTCTAAAAGTGTAATTTATTCACTTTGATACATTATATATTTATGCTGAGCTCACCAGTTAACTCCACACTCTTCCTCAGTTTTATGTAGTCTCATACGGTGTGGCCCTGAGGATATTTATTAACTTTGACATGTTATTAAGACCATATTGGTGATTTTACAAAGGATACGTTAATGCAATTTCATTGCTTTTAAACATTTAATTTTCATGCAAACTACAATTATTATTCTGTATGAATGTATTACATGTCAGCAGATCAAGCTACCCAAAACGGTCTATATGTATAACTAGCTTCCGCCCGCTACTTCGTCCGCGTGGACATTTTACCCCCTTAGGGGTGGAATTTACAAAAATCCTTTCTTAGCGGATGCCTACGTCATAACAACTACCTGTATGCCAAATTTTAGCCCGATCCGTCCAGTGGTTCGGGCTGTGCGTTGATAGATCACTATGTCAGTCAGTCAGTCACCTTTGCGTTATATATATTTAGATAAATTTTAACAAAGAGTTCAAAGTATATTGAAAAACAAATTGACAGTTGGTAGTAGTCTTATCTGCCGTCGTCTGCAGTCTTCGGTAACATAATAATATACGTTACAAACAAAGCAGTATGGGCCATTCAGAGCATCAAAATGGTGACTGGTTGCAAGCCTGTCGCAGCAAAGGAGCCTTAAACCCAAAAGCTTTCTTCTGTGAGCCTGCAAATACATGTCGAGAACCAGGAATCATCTCAGCAGTCGGGGTATAATTGTATATTAAATTACCTAGTATCGATCGATGATTAAATGGACTTGTTTTTGAAATAAGATTGAAAGAAAATTGATGTTTCTTTTATTATTATTTTTTAAACTAAATTACATAAACGCTTTTTTGTTTGTTTTGAGGGGTTAGTATCTGTTGTTGCACTGTATTTACATCTGACTGTATTACTAGCCATATATTCAGCTATGTCAGAAAAAAAATCAAGGCTGCATCTATGTTTACCACATCATTATACACAAAAATGTCTTGAAAGTCAGAAACTACTAAAAAAAACTTTAAAAGATCATAACTCGAAAACTACAAAAAATCGTAGAACATACATAGTGGTTATTCGGGTTTGTCTAAGGCTACTCTATCTCTGGGCTTTAACTTTACACTATTTTTAGAGACATCCTGTAATAATTCGTATTATGTAATAGGAACTACCAAATGCGCTGCATATAAATGAATGAATTGTCTACGCTAGCATTTATACCGTGCATTCGTTTAGCACAGTCATGAAGTTGGAGTAATCACGACGCAAAGTTGGGTTTAGTGAACCAACTTATTCAGTATATACAGCACAATCAAGTATTGTTGACTCAGTTGTGACTTGTGGCTGTTTTGTGTTTGTCAAGCACATGGTACACGTACAAATGAGGTTGTAAAGTTTTAAAAGTTTTTTCAGTCAATAAGTCTCACTAATTCATAATAACACAAGCTTAATGCGTAGATAATAGTAGTTTATGTAACTGTCACATACGAATACGAGTAAAGGATATTTTGAGTTCTCCCGAGGTCTTGTTGTAAAAACACGTGTTGAGAGACTCCATTTTAACCAAAATCTACCGTACATTTTTTTTGTAACTATAATTAGGTTTTCACTTGACATTGGCAAAATGCATAATCTTTAAGATTTGCGAATGCCGTTAACTCGTTAAGCCCCGTTCGCGCTCAGGAGCGCGAGAACACAATTAAAATCAATTGTGTCTGGATATTAATAATCGTCCAGGGATTAATTAAGAATAGAATAGAATAGAAAGGAGATTTTTAAAACACCAGCGCGTGTTTAAAAAGCGAGTCTTGGTTTAATTTTTTTCTGCTGTATATCCCAAAACGGGTTGAGCAGAGCTTTAGGTAGCATTTGGCTACACTTTCAAGCCAAATCTGGCAGTATGGACCATGACTGCCTCAACAATAATTAACCTAGTTTTATTATATATTGATGTAGTAACTAGCACAGCTTTATGCTACCATGTTACCAGCAAGCTTAGTCGTGTTAATCAGATTGTGGCAATAGCTATGCTGCTACTATTGCTTACAATGGCTATGTTAATTCTGCCCTACGTTACGGTGCCATGATCTGGGGCAACTCTGTTTTATGGATGAGGTTTTGATTACTAAAAAATCGGGAGTGATCTCCCCTTGACTTTCTCGAATACCGGAAACGACTTAAAAGTTGATAGAAACCTTATATTTTGATGTTATACATGCACATTGAATTTTGGCCACCCATCCGAGTACCGAGCGCGCACTTGGTTGCTTAACTTTCGTGATCTACGTCTCAAAAGTTGATAAACCTTATATTTTGATGTCATACATGCATGCTAAATTGGTTACAATAAGTTAAAGCATACTCGAGTTATCGTACGCACAGACACACAAACACACAGACATATTTCCAAAAATGGTATTTTTGGACTCAGGGAGGTCCAAAACGTGTAAATCCGTCAAAATCTCGAGGTCGAATTTTTTGACGATTACAAGACTTTGTCTATACCTACTAAGTATACGAGAAAGTAAAAAAAAGTAGTATTATTAGACATAATATGGATTAAAGCGGAATGACTTTACGCCAGTATTTTAGAAATTATAAATTACTAACATAAGTTAGTAAACACGGTAAATTGTGTGTATACAGGATGTAAAAGACATGAACAGTCAAACGAAAACCATGTATTCTGCTCACCATCACAACATTTTTTTTCCTTTAGACTATACCTGGGAAATTGATAGTTACGATTTTATTGTATTAATATTATATTTTTTTTTAGTATTTCATAACAAAAAATGGCTTCAAAACGTTAGCGTTCAATGTAGCTCACTCGATGTGCACGGACACTAAAGAACGGTGCCGCCGTCTGACAAAATTATCGCGGTTTTGCGAGTTGCGTGCGAGTTGAGCCCTTTACATTGCGCGGTACAATTTACAATTTTTTTAAACACCAAAAAAAAAAATCATTTCACAGCAATATTTTTTTTTGAAATATGTCTTATTTTGATGTATAGAATACGTGGGTCTCGTTTGACTGTTCATTTCTTTTACTCCCAGTATATTTGATATCTGTTCATTTGTACACCAACATGAAAAAAGGTTTCAGAGTCTCTCAACACATGCTTTTGCAACAAGAACTCGGGAGAGACTCAGCAAATTACATAAACCTAGAATAAAACTGACACTTGTCACTAACAGAACTTTCTTGATGTGTATAACATTTTAAAATAATTTAGCTGATACTTTTAAAGATTATGTGCGCTATTAACGTCACAAAAACCAGAAGCTGGTAAATTAATTAATTGTGGACTGTATAGGTAATGAGAAATTAGGAATGACCTTCAATCCTTACAATACAACCAGAAATTGACGAGTAATAAAACAACTCCACCAACCTTGACTGCTCGTTCATCCAGGATAATGATCGACGACGCTCTGGCGGTCGTGCGTCCAGGGTGATGGTAAGTGTGCACGAACAGGATCAGGGTTGCTGATTGTACAGTTGATGAAAACGTTTCACAGGATTAAAGTTCAAAAGCACATTGAACGTCAATGAAGTTTAGGTACACACGAGAAGGCAGAACGTCTACCATCCGCGAAGCGCAGCTCGTGTCAACTCATCGGTCCCAAAATGGCCGACAGACAATATTGGTAGGAGCTTAATGTTCAATTACCCACCAATAACTGATATTTACTATAAGGATTGAACAGATTATAAATATCCTAAATTTAGAAATTAACTTAAAGATGAGCTTAATAAAAATTGCTTCTATAGTGTTCAAGAACATAATACATATTATTATGTGTTATAACTAGTTACTAAGGTAACCAAATTGTAATATTTATTATGTATATACAGCTGAGAAGGCAGGATTAAGTGCACGAAGATTAAAATATAAGCTTCTTAAGTGATACTAAGTTAGACAATAAGACCTGTCGTAATATGTTACCTTGTAATCTGTCTACCTACAGTAAAGTTCTTACTTGCTTACTTAGTCTATAGCAATGTTTCCCATACATTGTTCTGTCGTGGCTCGGTAATTTTAACCCTGCCCATTAGTGACCCACATACTTAGTACTTTTAAACCCAAGTTCCATTACGTTAAATAATGTTTTATTAAAAGGTACTACATATTTTGGTACCGTTTATTTAGTAACAAAATTTGAGTGCGAAGTATGGAGTTGCTGCTTATTTTTAGTTCGCGGAAAATACGAAAGTTTTCTTCTAAGGTGGTTCCACTTCAAGTCGGTTTCTATATTTATTTTTAAGGTAAACTTGTGTTGAAAAACCAACCAGCAAAGGCGGGAATGTTGCGACCTGGTATTTTATTTTAATGGCCCGGTACCGGGTCGCGAAATGGGAAACGCTGGTCTATAGTTAATCATTGTCATGGACTTGAAATAGGCTCAATTAAATTTTTATTTTGTTTTTGCCGTTAACAATTTACTTGTCCATAACATTGTAGAAGTATCGAACTACATCCCCCATATATGTCACGTCCATAATAGCAATGTAATAACTAACCAATGATATTTTGTGTATGATCAGTCAATAAATGAACACTACAGAAAAAGGTTGTCTCATTATTTTTGGCTACACCCTGCACCCGCGAAGGTCTCAATAGTGGTGACCCCGACGTGATTTGTCGTGAACCTGGATACACCTACGTGATTTGTCATGAATTCCGATATCTTGACGTGATTTGCGGTGGATTCCTATATTCCGACTATTTTTGGAAGTGCACACACAATGACCACGCAACACCATTATGGGCACAGTAAATTGTCAACCCATGTATGGGTATGATTTTATTCATGTACCTATAAACAGCACTAACAGTGAGTAGTGTCGAAAGGAATGGAGATTTTTATGACACCTTTCTATATCATATCCCCTTGGTTTTTCAATAAATTTTTTTAAAGTAAATATATTATATATAGCTTCAAATAAAACAAATATAACTGGTAATAAAGGTTTTAATTATAATAATTACCTATTGAAGTAAATCGAGGAAAAATGTGACGTTTTCTACTTTTGCCTTTAATTTACTAATTTAATTCACAGTAAAACTAAAACTAATTATACATCACCTGAAAGCTTATTTAATACCGATTCTTATTATATAAAATTCTATATAACCTCCATACAAATTTCTTTAGATATTGTCATTTTAATGAGGACCGGAAGTAAACCGGAGGTACTTCGGAAATGGCGGGACAGATACGCCATATTTGATAATTGATAAAAGAGGTTGGACAGTTTAGAGGATATAAAATCTGTATTCCTTTCTATCCTGCTTCTAATTTATTGGGGCTTGGTACAGTATATTTTGCTATAGACACTGGTACAGATTTTAACATATAATTACCGTGTTTTTACACAAGATTCTACGGTCAGCCGTCCGCTTGATCCAATCTTCCTTGGGAATTTCATAATATTATAACACCACTGAAAATTGGAGGGAATGATTTTCTGTACCCATACAATATGTATACAAAATGTGTCACGATGAGCACTTCAGTAGTGTAATCGTGCAAATGTAACAAACAAATAACTCACATTCCCGTTTATGATGTTATTATGGAGGATATGTTACAGAAAATAACTATCAGTTGGACCCCAAACTTTAAATTTGTTAATAGGACCGCAACGCTCGCAAAATTCAACAGTCATCGGACATTTTATCCTTTTATTATGGAATTGGGGTACTGTAAAAGTTTTCTAATAACTTACCTTGTCCCTCGTTAGAATTCCAGGTAAAGGGTAGATCTCAATCAAAGTTTCTTGCAAGGAATCAAGTTTGGTGAAGAATCGGGAATTTATGCAAAAACATGTCGCTGGACGCCTCATTGGCAGGAACGGGGCTTAATACTATGAATTTTCAAACCCTGTTGTGATTGTTCTATAATGGATATTAGGTCCAATTATTGTATTAAGATGTTATGTGATGCCGGCAGAGTAGAATAACATCACCCAGTATCCTCCAATGGGTGTCGTAGAAGGCGGCTAATGGATCAGCAAAGGAGTATTGATCAACTTATACCCGTCCACCAACCCGCATTGGGCAAGCGTGGCGAACTATTAGCTAATGTCAAGTTAAAGTAGTGCTTAAAACAATAAATTGCTTGCTAGATTGAGTTAAAAATGAACTCCTACATTACGTATATTAACGTGGTTAAGTCACTAAAACGTGTCAAGACGTAACACTTTCTCTTTCAAATTAATTCAGGCTGCGGTAAAGTCTTCAGCATTTATGTAATTAAGTCGTTAAAAATACTTTAGTCTCTACGCCCAAGAGATTATTACGCGTAAAGATATTCCATTAAATAAATTCTGCTGGGTATCTCCGCATAATAGAAAATTTTAATGGTCGACCGATAGAATGGTAATCTATTCTTGAGTTCAAATCTCACGAGGTGTAAATATTTGAATATTTACTTTTTTTAGATGACCTCGATCTTCTCACCAAGCTCTAAGAAGACAAAGAAAAATGTAAAAATGTAATACCATTGTGGAATTCTTGTACGCGTACTCGTATACCGGTGTAGGATCTCGTATCAAGAACAGGATTACTTCCTCCTCATCCCGTGAGTGCTGTAAAAGCCGACTGAGGGTAATTTTCAACCTCGAGCAGACAATCGCACCGGACTACTCGCGCGGTGTCGACGAAGCATCTATATGTCAGCATCGGATGCATCGAATCAATCGAATCATTGTGCTTCACGGCAGAAATAAGAAAGGCGGTGGTACCTATCCAGACGACCCTACATATGGGTCTACTACCTAGTACGATGCAGGCACATGTGGATTGAGTTGGTTTCAGTCATAGTGACCGGTCTTAAAGTGATGCCAAAACAGTATTGTGTATTTCACATTTGTCCATACCCCACATAAATTAATTATAACCTTGTAAAATAAAGGTGATTAATATTTTACTGCTAAAAATTAGGCTGCTAAATCATATTGTTTCGCTGGAAAAAAAGTAGCGATGATGGGACGGTGAGCGAGTGAGAGATGAGAATGGCGCTCCTTTTGTGATAATTTAAACATAGAACTTAAGCGCCATGCTAGTGTCATCTTTATATCAATAGCGAATGGTGCTCCTTTTGTGATAATTTAAACATAGAACTTAAACGCCATGCTAGTGTCTTCTTATATCAATAGCGAATGGTGCTCCTTTTGTGATAATTTAAATATAGAACTTAAACGCCATGCTAGTGTCATCTTTATATCAATCGCCGATTAGTGCTCCTTTTGTGATATTTAAACACAGAACTTAAATTTTAAAATAGTGTTATTCTTATATAGTGTATTTATAGTAACAATAAATTGTACGATTCATTAAGATAAAAATGGCTTGTCACAACATGTATTATTACAACAAGCATTCGGGTGAAACTCTAGTTATTCAGTACAAGGACAATTCTAATTGAAATTGAAGTTTATGCAGAAGTTTACTGTAAAAATGTTCCGATTTGCACTCAAAGACAAATGGACGAGTTGGTAAAGTTAATCTAGTGACAAGACAAACTTGGCGGAGACACAAAAGACAAGCATATATTAGAATATAATTACGAAAGCGAGCTCCTAGCGAGCTTTGTTCACGAGCTAGTTCGACTGGCGTTCGACAAGTTTAAGTCGGTCGATTCCAACTTTGATAAACTATGGAATGATTGATGCATACCTGTAAAAGAGGACTACGGAACTTCGAAATACATTGTGACGTAAAAACTATCACAAGTCTTTTAAAGTGATCTTTTAAACACTTTAAAAGGGGCAAGTGATAGATAGTTTTTAAGAAAGATATAGATAATTTTTAAAAGAGACAGGGACATGTTGCGACGAGCTTAAGCTAGGCTTTCATGTCACATGGTGTTAAATATTGTTAAGTCGTAGGTCACCGGGAATCCTTAACAATTAGAGTAACTGGCTATCTTAACTCTAAATGCTTGCACAACAATTACGACCGGTTGCACCGAGTCATACTTTTTACAATTTCATAAAAGATGAACATTTTTAATTTTAAAAATGCGACAATCCATTCTTATGAATTAAGTTGCCTCTATGTTACTTTTTGCAATATTGTAAAACGTACATAAAACTTGGTGCAACTGCGTGTTGGAATTGTTAATTTGTCGAACATACTTAGGGATATAATTTTTGATTTGTTGCTTCTAATTTGTTACTCTTAAACACAAAAACTACTGAATGGACTTTAATGAAAAATTTGAATAATATAGCTCATACATTAGAATAACACATAGTCTATAATTAATAGTAATCCTGCCTATAATAAGTACCTATATATGGGAGAGTATCGAATGTTGAATTGACCCCTAAATTGTGTCAGCTTTGTAATTCCCCTAAAAATGTCACTGTGTTGTGACGGAGCTTCAGTACCGCTGCATTCGGCTCGCTTTATGTACTAGCTACGTAGAAAAATATATACTGGTAGGAAATATAAAAACTCGTTCAATGAAGCCGGTGCAATATTGATTACTCTCCCCTATACTTTAAGAATCAGTTTCCTCAACTCTTTCTTATGATTTATTGAAAAAGCATTGTGCATATGCCTTAGTGAAAAAGCACACGTCCCGTCATGATAAGCATTAACCGCAGCCTAATAGACATTTCTATCGCTGTACCCTTAGTATGAGTTTGGATAGTTTTCGAGCTTGAAATGAAATGAAATGAAATGAAAAATATCTTTATTTAAATGGACTTTGCTAAGTACTTTTAAATCGTCAAAAGCCCTACCACCATTTCGGGACGAATATTTATATGCTGAAATGGAGAAGAAATGGCGAAAGAAACTCCACAGCTTACAATTTCGTAATGATTTCAAAACATCATTACAGGTCAATAGATATATCAATACAAATAAATTACAATTTGAATGCATTTTTGGGCAGATTTCACTCCCACGCATTTGTATCATTTAAATAATCATTTATCTTGTAATAAGCTTTTTTGTATAGTTTAGTTTTTACAGTTTTTTTAAATTTGTTAACAGGCAAATCTCTAATATTCATCGGAAGCTTATTGTAAAAACGTATACATTGGCCCGCAAAAGAATTGTTTATTCTGTGGAGACGAGTTTTATATACAACCAGATCGTGTTTCTTCCTAGTATTTACATTGTGCGTATGGCATTTCTCAGAAAAATGTATAATGTTTTTCTTTACATATAGTAAGTTTTCCAGTATATATTGTGAAGACACAGTTAGAATATTTATCTCCTTGAACTTTTCTCTGAGGGAGTCACGCGGACCTAGTTGGTAGATTGCTCTAACAGCCCGTTTTTGCAAAACAAAGATGGTATTTATATCTGCAGCACTCCCCCAGAGAAGAATCCCATACGACATTATGCTGTGAAAATAACTGAAATAAACCATTCTAGCGGTATCGACATCAGTTAGCCGCCTAATAGTTTTAACTGCATATGCCGCAGAACTTAGTTTACCCGAAAGTTTTACAATATGTGGACCCCATTGCAATTTAGAGTCTAACATTACTCCTAAGAAAGTTGTTGTTTCCACAGGTTTCAATTCAACCCCATTTATTTGTACATTCGTTTCTACACGTCGCACATTCGGTGTAGTAAACTTAACTAATTTGGTTTTTTTTTCATTAAGCAACAAATTATTAATATTAAACCAATAAACTACTTTTGCGAGTGCATTGTTAACTTCGTATGACTTGATCAAACGTATCGTCTCTTTTCATACATTGCCCACTATTTCTGATAGTTTACGCTAGAGGCGCTAGTGGGCAAAGTATGAAAAGAGACTATACGTTAGATCGAGCTCGAAAACTAACAAACTCATACTAGGGGTACTGAGATGTGACTGCCGCGTTGCCAGTTTTAAACCCCATGTCCCGTGGCTCCCTTCAGACACTACTCCGTTTTCTTCTTCTTCGTCATACGGGCTGTTTCCGCAACTCGACGACTTTGCGCTTGTTTTGCGTCTGAGGGTGAGAGGACGTTCCAGCCAGACCAACTCTTCCAGGAAGTCTCCCAGTACCTCTACGTCTCTGAAGACATCCTGGAGTCTACCCACAATCGGCGGGCGATCGCCAGTGGCGATTGGAAGTAAGAGCTGTGCCGATTTCCCAATCCCCCACTATGTATGGCGAAGAGGGGGTGCCGCTGGGTTGTTTTAGTGGGTAGACCCGGGGTTCAGACCCGGGGAGTACCCCTTCCGTCCCCCGACGGGAGCATGCGTAATGCATTTTTTCCCAGCGACAAAAAAAGGTAATGAAGTGCTCCACAGTGGCAGCACACCGCCACTGTGGCACACACGCCACCGTGACAGTTTTAAAATTATTGCATTTTTCGTCGTGCTGGGGTATGGCACACCCCACCTGGTACTTGGAGGGTTTATTTATTTAATTATTCATTGCAAGTCACAGGTATGGTTAAATGCGGTCTTCTGTAAAGTACTGTCCCAGTTCAGTTATAATGAGAAGTTTGAGTAAAATCATCTCAAATTATTTATTGCATATCACGTTACAAAATCAAAGACTTAAAAAAGGTATCCTTGTCACGCCCAGTAAGGGCATGCCAATCAATACAGACTCAACTATATATTAGGTTGGGGAAAAAGTCTTTTCGCATTATAGTATGTATAAACTTGTAATAAAATCTCTTTGGCTATACTATTTGTATCTGGCTGGTTTTGGTATCATTGAAAGTTTAAATTTTAAAGAACATAATTCCAAATTCAAATTAGGAAAATGTGTGATTTTCATTTGTTTTTCGTACCGCCAAGATGAGTGAATCTAATGAAGAAATTCGATACATTTTAAAATTTTACTACAAAAAAGGTAAAAATGCAACGCAAACCGCGAAAAAAATTTGCGATGTTTATGGACCTAGTGCAGTCTGTGAGAGTAGCACAAATTTGGTTTAAGCGTTTTCAATCCGGAAATTTTGATGTCAAAGATGCACGTCGCTCTGGTCGCCCTATTACAGATAAAATGGATGCCATTTTTGAAAAAGTGGAGCAAGATCGGCATGTCAGTAGTTACGACGTAGCTGAAGAACTGGGAATTGACCACAAAACAGTTTTGGCGCATTTGAAAAAAACTGGGTACACAAAAAAGCTCGACATTTGGGTACCTCACGAGCTCACTGAAAGAAACCTAATGAACCGTGTACTCATTTGTGATTATTTATTACGACGTAATGAAACCGAACCATTTTTGAAGAAGCTGATAACTGGTGATGAAAAGTGGATCACGTACGACAAGAACGTGCGAAAAAGGTCGTGGTCAAAGGCCGGTCAGGCTTCACAGACTGTGGCGAAACCCGGGTTAACTCGCAACAAGGTGATGCTGTGTGTGTGGTGGGATTGGAAGGGCATTATTCATTATGAGCTGTTACCACCAGGCAGGACCATCGATTCTGAACTCTACTGCGAACAACTGATGAGATTAAAGCAAGAAGTTGAGAGAAAGCGGCCGGAAATAATCAACAGAAGGGGTGTGGTTTTTCATCATGATAACGCTAGACCTCACACATCTTTAGCCACTCAGCAAAAATTAAGAGAGTTTGGCTGGGAGGTGTTAATGCATCCGCCGTATAGTCCTGACCTTGCACCTTCAGATTTCCACCTGTTTCGGTCTCTTCAGAATTCTTTAGGCAGTGTCAGGTTAACATCACGAGAGGACTGCCAAAACCACTTGTCGCGGTATTTTGACCAGAAGTCCCAAAATTTATATAGCAATGGGATCATGTCCCTACCTACAAGATGGCAAAAAGTTATCGAACAAAATGGTACCTACATACTTTAGTTAAATGTAAATAAACTATATTAAAAAATGTTTTGAATTTTCTTAAAAAATGCGAAGAAACTTTTTCCCCAACCTATTACATAGGGGTTATTCGGGTTTGTCTAAGGCTACTCTATCTCTGGGCTTTAACTTTACACTATTTTAGGGACATCCTGTAAAAATCGTATTATGTAATATGGGACTACCAATTGCGCTGCATATAAATGAATGAATTGTCTACGCTAGCATTTATACCGTGCATTCGTTTAGCACAGTCATGAAGTTGGAGTAATCACGACGCAAAGTTGGGTTTAGTGAACCAACTTATTCAGTATATACAGCACAATCAAGTATTGTTGACTCAGTTGTGACTTGTGTTTGTCAAGCACATGGTACACGTACAAATGAAGTTGAAATTTTAAAAGCTTTTTCAGTCAATAATCTGTCTCACTAATTCATAATAACACTAGTTAATTGCGTAGGTAATAGTAGTTTATGTAACTGTCACATACGTAAATAAAATAAATTAAAAAATGTTTTGAAATTTGTAAATAAAATATATTAAAAAATGTTTTGAATTTTCTTAAAAAATGCGAAGAAACTTTTTCCCCAACCTATTATGTATTTATTTTAAACTATAATTACTGGCCCCGTGATATCGGGTGAGTAGAATAGCATCACCCCATATCCTCCAATGGATCTCGTAGAAGGCGACTAATGGATCAGCAAAGAGGTATTGATCACTTTATACTCCATCCACCAATCCCCATTGGGCAAGCGTAGTGGACTACTGCCTATACCTACTTCGTTGAAAAGGAGAGGCCTTGTGTCCCAGCAGTAGGTCGGATTATAAAGGCTGATAATGATAATTATTAACATTTACGTATAACATAACTTTAATTAACTAAATAAACATCTTAAAATTAACAATTTTTCAGATATTTATTATTTTAAAACATTAAAATTTATAAGATATGAACAATAATGACCATAGTTAGTAGTCGTCATGTACAAGGCGTCACATGTACTTAGCCTTAAGATTGTCAACTTATAGCTCATGTGACATGCAATAAAGAATTTTGAATTTCAATTAGTCCTTCTCTGTTCCAAAGATCTAAGATATTTTTTATCAGTTTGAATTTACCAGAAACTTCTTTCCGCTGTGCTTATCAGCTATAGGTGTACATAATTACATATAGTAGGTACTAAGATATTTCTTTTTCTAGGAAGTATGGTCTATGAGTTTAATTGTCAAATTGTAAATACGCTATCGTCATTGATACAGCGGCGGTAGCTACGCCCCTGGTGCCTGTACCTGTCGTAACCGCTCTCAGAAACTCAACAATGTAGACGGCGCTATTTATAACAAACGACAAAATCCATTTTGCAGGGTTTACATTATCAATTTGAACACCACTTCTCTGTTAGAACGGTATCCCGTTATAGCCTATTAAGATTTATCTCCGTGTTGTTCCGTCTAATCGTCATTTGTGGCCGTCTGTTGCGGTCACTGCAAGTCTACTAAAATGAGGCAATAAATTTAAACCGACCACCCTCGACAGAAGTAGTTGGCATAGATTGATATACAACAGAACGTTGAAATGACCCGATAGATTTATTGCTTTAATATATACTTTTGAAGACATCGATTATTGGCAGTCAATAGCCAAGCACTGACAAAGTCTAACAAACAATTTCCAGTACTCATAAACATAATAGTTAATAAATTCCTAAAAATGTTTACTATTAAGTGGATCCCTGTAACCCGTGATAGTTATAAACTGTGTCACAAGTAACAATTATCCTTTCATAGATTGTTATTAAAATAACCATATCCCTTAATCATATCCCCAGCTACTTTTTATAATAATGTCCTACTCATATTATACAGGAAGATGAACAGTCAAACGAGAACCATGTATTCTATGCATCAATATAAGAAACATTTGAAAAAAATATTTGCTAGGAAACGTTTTTTATATTTTCTTGTTAGAAAAAATGCAAATTGTACCGCGCAATGTAAAGCGCTCAACTCGCACGCAATTCGCCAAACCCATAGAACACAGAAAGAGGTTCTGTGTTCTGTGGCCAAACCGATAATTTTGCCAGACGGCAGCCGGCCCGGTTGGTTTATGTCCTTGCGCGTCAAGTGAGCTACATTGAACGCTAACGTTTTGAAGCCATTTTTTGTTATAAAACACTGATAATGTTTCTTTGGATAATAATTAATAAATAATGTTTAGAATATGTTTTCATAAATAAATGAAAAAATATGACTTTGACCTTCAATAAAATTGAAACTTTCAATTTCCCAGGTATAGTCTAAAGGAAAATAATGATATGATGGTGAGCAGAATACATGGTTCTCGTTTGACTGTTCATGTCTTTTACATCCTGTATAATAATAATAATAAAATAATTCATTTATTTCAGGCAACACAATGCTTACGAAGATGAAAATAAACAAGGGCCCATAGATGGACCTTAAAACTAATATATTATACCAAATAATGTAACTAAAACACTAAGGCACACGTATAAACGCGAAGTGTTGGAAGGATGCATGTATGGATATGGATGTGTTTGTTACTCTTTCACACAAAAAATACTGAATGGATTTTAATGCGTAGACTAATGAATCTTACCTTATCGAACATAGAAAATTTGTTCAAATATTTTCCCAGAGCCAATTATAAAAAGACAAAATTACACCTAATAAATTGTACCTTAATGATGAAAATTGAAAAAAGGAACTCCCATTTCCGCTTTGCAAGAAACAGCATTTGCCCAAACATTTCATTTAAATGAAGCAATAAAACAAGGGACTAAGAAAAAAATCTCTTTTATTAGAATGCTTCCTTCGGTTTCGGGGAATCGTAAAATCATAATGGATTTTCGTTGTCTCGTCTCATGCGTCGTCGAAAGAAGTATGTCAGGACTTTTAGACGCTTAATAAAATTACTAAACTTCTATGAATATTAATGATTAATCGCTTTTAGAAGCTCTTCAACTGCTTTCAAATTCACAGGCTATTTTGTTTCGTAATTATTTTAGCGTCTTGTTACTTTAAACTTTTAAGTGACACAATGGTATTAGGATTGGATTAATAATGATGAATTCTTATTTCAAAATTGAACAGGCGTTTAATCTTTTCCTAAAATTGTACCAATTATACATGTTCTTAACCTTGTTTACATTAAGATTGCTGACAATTTATTGCAAACACAAGGAAATTACGCTAACGGTACTATTTTTAATATTATCTATAATAATAAAAATAAGCGATAATAAACACTTGCAGAATAGTTGTTCTGAAGTTCCTATCAGTAGAAAGGCGTAGTAAAACAGTCATACTTGTAGTATGCTTAGCAAAGGTTATAATTGTATTTGTTAACATTTTTGGTTTCCCAGGAAAGAGAGCTAATAAATAAATATAAACTATGAGTAAAATTTTCTGAAAGTCAATAGGCGTTTTGCATTCGATGGGCAAACAATAAACTTTTCAAATTAATTTTCGCATGTGCTATGGAAAACATGTTATTTATTTTGGTTCCATTTTCGGGAGACCTTAAAAAAATCATAAGAGTCCCTGTAAATTCTTCTTATCTTGCTGGTTGTTTTGAGTAAGTTATATGCTGAAATGAGGTATAATAATGTTAATTTTGTACTTATACTAGTAGAAGAATTAACTAGGACAATTTTCATTGTTTCTTCAGTCACACATGGTATGACAAGAGATATGCATCCTGCAACGAAATAGCTGAAGCATGCTTCGTATTAATTAAGTTTTGTTTTTCCAGGCTTCTCGATTAGCCACCATCTTCGCTTTCCTTTGCCAAAATCATTCGAAATGTTTATCGTTTTCTTTGTTCTTCCTCCCCTTTTACTCAAAGATAAATAGTTTATCAGGCAAAGGAAAACGGATTAGGAAACGTGAAGCAAACGTAATTAATAATTGACTTCAAATAAAATTGTAAACAATGCAGGCAAATGATGAATCGGTATTTTGATTTTGGTGTCGCCATTCGACGACGGAATTGGTAGAATAGAGTAATCTTCGCTGTACATCTTGTTGTTAACATAAGTAACTTCTATTTGAAGATTCCATCCAAATCCGCCAAGAAGAGCACCGAAGACCAGCAGGTGAGTCAGTGCATTCCTATTCTCATCTTGACTCTGTTCCAATATCCCTTTCACTAACAGTCCACTTAGGAAACCCTAAAACCCCGTCACGAAGGCGGCAACAGATTTCGTAAATAGTCCACATATACCCTCTCTTTAGAAAGTTCAATGAATATACGGGCTTTGCAAATTTGCAAAGAAACAAAAGAACGTAAGTGCAAGGCGACTATTATGTGAAGTCTGCAAAGAAAAAAGAACAAAACATTTTCCAATTGAAAGTATTTCATTGTTTACTATTCATCTGTTTAGATTTAGGTACACAGACGTCGTTATTAATTTTAATTAAATTCGATTCGTTGGAAAAATATATTTTTTTGCATGAACCTTTTTGAGGATGATTTTTTGTATCGTGAATAATTGTGTTCCTCGTTTAGATTTTGAGAGCTCTCGATCGTACAATTTGAATACAAAATATTTTTCAGTTTTTGGCATTTCAAGAACTTCAGATTTCATTTTGTGAAGGTTACTTTGATAAATAGGTGCATTGAAAATACAAATAGCGAAAGTGTGAAATTCACACATTACACATATTATAGACTGCTAAAATCATAACTCTTGAATATGAAAAAGCTCTTTATTTAAATGGAGTTTGCTAAGTACTTAACCCTACCACCATTTCGGGACTAAATCATTATTTTACTTAAATAATTATTATTATGCTAAGATGGAGAAGAAATGGCGAAAGAAACTCCACAGCTTACAATTTGGTAATGATTTCAAAACATCATTACAGGTCAATAAAAAATAACAATATAATTAAAATTACAGTTTAACATGCGTAGTGCGTTGATTTTCTATATAATTCAATTAATCACATTAATGAACTAAGTAATTTAACTTATGGATTCGCCGTAGTCGGCTAAAAGTTTGGTCATGTAAAAAGAATATGTGGAGGAGAGATTGACAAAATTGGTCTACTAATGCGGGACATCAAACACCTCATAAAGTAGTGCCGGTCAAAGTACTCGAAATCGGCGAGCATGTATGAAAACCGTGACATGAGTAGATGGAATGAAAGAAATATACAAGGATCGTATCCAGTGGAAAGAAGTTTTCTCTGCCTACCCCTAATAGGAGGCTATGTATTTAATAAATAAATAAGCCTTTATTGCTGTTTACAGATTACAAATAAACAGTTTAGCAAAGTATAAACAACAACTTTGACGGTCGGTATAATCAGCTTGTCCTTCGACAAAGGCCTCCTCTAAGGACTTCACTTCTCCCTGTCTCTCGCTATCCTCATCCATTCTGCACCAGCTACCCTTTCCAGTTCATCTTCCCAGCGTTTCGTTTGGCGACCTTTACTTCGTTTTCCATTTCTTAATGAACTCCTCTATATCACCACTCTAATATTATTTTCGTCCACTTATCATTTTTTTCAATCAATAAATGTATTTATTGAATGTCAAATAAAGAAAAAAACTTCTGGAAAGCGAGTGTAAATAAAAAAGAGCAAACGGCTTATTACGCTCCAGGTCCTATAAGAAATCGGAAGTTTTGAGGATTATCCCCTTTTACCTCGTGCGCCACGCATAATTTAATGTGCCACTTCACTGTCTACCCTCATCTGGCTCGTATGAAAAGTATATCCCTTGTAAAAAGTTCGGGTGTTGTCTCCTTTTAAATTATGTATAAATAAAATAAAGGAGGGTATAAACGATTTAACATTGTTTAAGAAATGAAGGCACGCTTGAAAATTTTATTTCGTATATAATATGATTGAGATTGTTCAATAATTTATTTAAAAAATATACGATGACTAAGGAAGAAGTTTTTGGAGAGATAATTTAAATGAAGATTTAGAAGAAGAAACTAATAATTAAAAAAATTAAACCGACTTCGAAAATGAAAAGGGAGAAAGAAGAGTTTTATGTTTTAAACGATCGAAAATTCAATATGTCAACTATTTTTCTGAGGTCGTTGCCAGCCTACAAAACACACAAACATACAAAACATACACAAATACAAAATATACAAAAAGGAAAGCGTCGGTGGCGTAGTGCGTAAGAGCGTCGTCTCCTACCCGGGAGGCACTGGTTCGATCCCCGCTACGTACCAATGTGTTTTCAAATTTTGAAATTTTAATCGACGCTTTTACGATGAAGGAAAACATCGTGAGGAAACCTGCACACATCTATGAAGAAATTCATAGGTTGTGTGTGAAGTCGACCAACCCGCACTTGGCCAGCGAGACTAATATGTGGGGTAGTACAAACATGTAGACATACATACATTATGTTGAATCATGATCAACATAATATGCAATTCTGATTAGATTTTTTAATTTTGGAGTCGGTTAATACGAGAAAAGTCGCTGCGTAAATTTAGCACTATATTTCTTTTCATATTTAAAATTAATTTGCTGTGGAAGTCAATGATCCCGTGGTAGTGCGTTCGTCGTTAAGATCACGAAGGCTGGTAGGTACTAAAATATTTTTAACTCGATTTTTCCCTGTACTTGGGAAGACATTTTAAGCTAGTGGTCCCAGCTGACGAGAAACTAATGATCCTGGCTGCCGTCGCAAAATAGCAATCGTTCTCAAGGAGGGTTAGAAGATAACGGCGAGCCGTCAAAATCCAGTGCCAAAACCGAGTATGTGGACAGCAGGACATGTTGCACTGACCCCAAATAAAATTGGTAGCAGAGTAGAAGAAAGAAGCCACAGAAGAAATAAAAGAGGTTAGAAGTCGTAAGTAGTCGGGGCGCTCGCGCTGCTGGTTATGAGTAAACACTCATATTCGATCCTTTTCGAAGAAGAAAAATATTTAAAAAATTAATCTAAAACACCGTCTTGTGCTATTTTACTGACAGGAAGCAAAATAAGACTCATAATCTTACTAATGTAGACATTTCTTTTCACCGATAAGTATAAAATATACTGTTAAATTGAAAAAAAATATTATATCGCGTGTGGCGACACTGGCTCTGGTATTAACATCGCTTGTTACGACTTCTAACCTCTTTTATCTGTTCTGTGAAAGAAGCAGATCAGACGAGAATGAACGATGCACCGGTTGGGATTGAAATGGTGGGCATAGATAGCTTCCTGGCGAAAGTTCGCGATCCCGCATCGCTGTCGTAGTATGTTAAGTGAGAAGTGGGGGAACGCCTTAACCTCGGAGTGTTACCACAGAAAGTTTGTGGTCTTACATACCCCTGAAGTTGCATCATACTGCAAGGATGATCATTAGACCTTTCTTTTAAAAAAATCGGGAGTGGTCTCCACTTGATTTTGTCGTATACCGGAAACGACTCAAAAGTTGACAGAAACTTTATATTTTGATGTCATACATGCATGTTAAATTTTGGTCACCCATCCGAGTACCTACCGCGCACTTGGTTACTTAACTTTCGTGATCGACGTCTCAAAAGTTGATAGAAACCTCATATTTTGATGTTATACATGAATGTTAAATTTGGTTGCAATAAGTTAAAGCATACTCGAGATATCGTGCTAACGCAGAGACACACATACAGACATAATTCCATAAACGGTTTTTTTTTACTCAGGGAGGTCCAAAACGTGTAAATCCGTCAAAATCTCGAGATCGAATTTTTTGACGATTGCAAAACTCCCTTTATACTTCGTATACGAGAAAGTAATAAGGTACTTTAGTATTATTTCATTACTTAAACATTAAACATGATATTCAGCTTTTATAGATCTCAAAACATCAATGACAGCACAATCAATTGCTCAACAAAGTTTCCGATACAGTCACGCAGCTGCAAAATTCATAAAAGAAAGCGATTACCGTTGATAACACTCTATAACTATTAAAATTCACACAAAAGATCTTGATTTTAGTACAGAAAATCGTAAATTTTGTCCCGACTCCAAATTACGTTAACAAAGTCTCCTATTGGGTTTACGGTGTGAGTTATTCAAGCACCTTCGGTATCCATAAACTTTAGTTCTCGCGATCAACTCTCATGCTCCTAATAACAACAAACTGTAAGCAACTTCAATTTAACTACGTTAGTGTAGATGCTTCGGTTAATAAACAAAGTGGCACAATAATAAACTACCGGTGAACGGTATAAGTTCGGAGCAAATAATTTTACTTTTATTACATACCTACCATACTTATAGTCAGCATAGCTGAGTAGAGTGTATGGTGACATTTGGTCAAACATAATGCCATTGTATGGACTAATCATACATATACCTGAAGTCACGCCTTTTTCCTTCAGGCATGGGCAGAAATCGCTTGTATCCATTATTAAATAGTGACAGGCAACCAGCCTATCGGCCACATAAAGGGACATCGACCCCAAAAAGTAACAAAATCCGTCAGTAAACCCGTAAACAAAAGTAGACCAGGATAGATTTTACATACTAAAACTTATGGAATATTTTTGCGTTTACAAACGCGTAAATAGTTTTAAAAGCTAGAAAAAATATACTGAAAAAAAAGACCTGCCCCACGCGGAAATCGAACCCAGCATCTTCCGCAATCCACTGAAAAAAAATATCTTTTTTTTTCTAGTTTTGAAACTATTTAAGTACACGTTTTTGAACGCAAAAAATATTCCATAATATTGGCTAGTTTCATCTTAACTGGGCGTCAAATATTTGCAAAAATATTTTGTTCAGATCTTTTTTCTACTCTACAACTTCTACAGTCTTACTAACTTATAAAAGAAATTAAATAAAAAAAAGATTAATGTAAGTATCGATATGTCGTCGGCCAATCGCATAATTGGGCAGATCGTGGCACATCGTGATATTCCGCAATTATGTCGTTAGCCAATGGACTCTCCCACAAACAGTCCAACTCGCTTGGTCATAAAAAATAACCCTTAACCTACTGATCACTCCTGACCATTAACATTGATAGAAAATGGGTTACTCGACCAGTGGTCGAGATGTTTATGGTCCGGTCAACGATATGCCAGCATATCACAATCCGCCGACAGATATAAATCTAAATTCGAATATATTCAATAAATATTCGAATATTAACTGAACTTCTATGGTATCATAATTCAAGTGAATTGATAAATTATTATTATTCTAATAACGGTTTGTTCTTTTTTTAAACTTATTAATTGGCGATGTTTTGTTTGACATTATTTATTTCTAAGCAAGTGCTGACCTTTCGTTTTTCCTTTCTTTCGGTGGTTTCATTCGCTACTAGATTTTGTATAGCATTTCAATAATGCATTGCTATTTATATAAATTATTAGTTTATCAATTAGTGCAGTTGCGATCGCGGAGGCTATCTAATTACAAATCGCTGTGAAAGCAAAATAGATGGCTTAATCCGTGTGAGTGGTCATTGGATGATAAAATTTATGTTTTTAATTCTATGTTTCGACTAATTTTATAGACTTGTGTCGTTGTTCGTTGCACAATCGACTACGAATGGGTTTTAAGTGCACCTGCTGTTTTGGTATGTTATTATTGTTTCATGAGTAATTTCAGATCGCGGTCTCCGGGCATACAATACAATGCCTGGCGGAAGTACTTCCCTTTGGTGCTTCCTAAAATAATATTTATCTGTATAAATTATATCGTCATTATTATACCTAATATGTTTGCTAGTAAATACTATATTTACAGGAAGCGGTCTCTTCTCTTCTACACCACGTGCCATTAAAATGATGATATGATATGCCGTTATATCAAAATTTTCATATTCCATTTAATTACCACTTCCTTGTGGTGTATTTGTATACTAGGAGTGGATTTACGTCTGTAGTATTGTAATAATTATTATAGATTTCTTACATTTAGCTAGTCCACGAATAGAACGGCGATGGCTTGCTACCAACCACATAAGCACAGCAGCTAATTTTGTTTCATAATATAAATTTTATCCAATGAGAGTTTTCCAAAGTAGTAGGTAATCGCCAAGTGGCAGCAATGCGGCGTGAGGTCCCTCTGAGGTCTGAACTTTCTTTTCTGTCAAGTTGTAATTCTTAATCTGTGGATGATTAATAATATCCAGACACAATTGATTTGAATTTTCTCGTGGTAGACATCTACCAAACGGGTATTGAGAGGTTAAATCCCCTTTTTGTCAATTTTGTGACGTTTGTGGAGCGGGAATTCCTGAATTCCATACTTGTTTCGACACCCAGACCTCTTGTATAAGTGGGGCCATCAGGTTTCTCAAACACCCTCATAGTGCTCATTATTGAATAGAGAAGCTTTTGATATAGGTAATAATGATTAATTTGAAATTACTATAGTCCGGAACGAACGCTGAATTAGTCTCATGAGAGGCGAAATTCATTTTTGGTGACCATATTTATTATTTTTGCTATGAGGCCTTGCGGTATTAAATTTATAAATTCAAATTGATAAATCGGCATAGTAAGCTTGCAGTTAGTTGATAATGAAAGTTTATCGAACAAATATCTACCTGACTCGATATCTGACTCAACAGTACGGAGCCGGAGGATTGATGGAAAGGTACAAAGTTGTCCAAGATTAATTGTTATAGAGGGGTCGTTAACCTAATTCCGTAAGTAAGAACGCTAAACATTTCCTCTGGTATTTCTTCATAGTGATTATTGTGGTGGAACGGCATTATTAATGTCCTGGCATTATTTTCTTTTCCCCTCTTTAACTAGAGTCTTGACTGCAGGCAGTTAAAATAAAGGAGCTGTTATATTATGTACAACAAATCTTCTTTTTCCTCCTACACTGTTCCCAGTTCATTTGGGGTTGGTAAATAGTACATTACTGCAGAGGCCGGGAAGGTAGGGATTGCTGGATGAGTAGAGTTTTAATAACTACGAGTCTGGCAAGCTGATTCCCGCCGAGGCGTGTATAGTACTTTTCCCAATAAATTTGAGGAAATAATGAAAGACGCAATACCAACCAACCAACCAAAACCAACCTTAACCAACTAAAACCAACAAAACCGACGAAAACCGACAAAAACCAATCAAAACCTACCAAAACGACCAAAAACAAAAACAAACCAAACAAAACGACCAAAAACAACCAAAACCAACTAAAACCAACCAAAACCAACCAAAACCAACCAAAACCAACCAAAACCAATCAAAACTAACAAAAACCAACCAACTAACCAACCAAAACAAACCAAAACCAGCCAATTCAAACAAAACCAACCTTAAACAACCAAAACCAGTCAAAACCAACAAAATAAACTAAACCCAACAAAAACCAAACCAAAATCAACGAAAACCAAACAAAGTATACATATTTCATCAGGCGCACAGTTCATTTAATTTTGTCAACATTACTTTGTATGTAATTATATATAAAAAAAATATGATGTATTTATAGAAATTACAGGTACAGCATAATTATAAAATTAGGTAAATGTAGGCATTTATATAATTCCCAGAACAGTATTGCATTGGCATCAAATCTAACCCAACAAAACATATTTTAGTAGTGACACAGGTAATAATGCAATAATGCACAGTAGTAGGAGTAGAATATCAAGTATCACCATAATTTTATTCTCCAATGGGTGTCGTAGAAGGCGACTAATGGATGAGCAAATTATTGATCACTTTATACTCCATTCATCAATCCGCATTGGGCAAGCGTGGTGGACTACTTCCTTAACCTCCTTCGATGACAAGGAGAATCCCTTGTGTCCCAGCAGTGGGTCGAATTATAAAGGCTGTTATGATAAAATTGACTCCTGTTTCTTCAGTTACTTTTAACATCGTGTAAAATCTAGACAAAATTATGAAAGGCGTTTGAAAATGAAAATAAATTACATTCAATATTAATTGAGTTGTCAACAGTTCCCGAGCGGAGTCTCCGAGCTTGATTGATGCTGGTGGTTTGCACAATTAATCTTTTTCTAAGTTTTCTGCGCGGAGAGTCCTTCTGCAATGAATGCCTTAAAAATAATGACAGCGATCTTAAAAAATGGGCCAATCTGTATACGTCTATAATAATTATTTATTCAAAAAAACAATTCAAAACAAACTAGAACTTAATTAGAAATCAAACTTGCAGCCCCGGTATACTCATATGATTTTTTATATTTATTAGAAAAATAAAATTTCATATCCGACACATGTAGGTACAGGTACCAGCACTTTAGGGTACTATAATGCCCAACAGTGCGACATAGGTATTATAGCTTGCCGATGACGATTATTTCTGATATAAATAATAATTTAATTTGATGGAATGACGATACATTGCTAACACAAGGCATTTCCTAACGCAAGCAATTGATATATTGCTTAAAAGGAAACACTGTATGTAGTAATAAGTCCTGAAACTGAAATAAAATATTTTGTATTTGTATCTTAATTCTTTCTTTAAGTACTATTATTTCATTATAAAACGTAGTTTGCAAAGGCAAATTATATCTAAAACGGTTCTCTTGCATTCAACCGATGAATATCTTAAATATTGAGGTAATTATAACACAGAAATTAATGAAACTAATTTCACGAAATGTCATGAAAATTACTCAGACAAGCTTAATCTTTCCATGTTATCACGAAATAAGGTAAATTTCTTAGTTCGCTTGTGAGTGGCGGCGGCGGGCGGTAAGAACTGTCCATAGTTCACGATAGTATCAATAGATGGCGGTAGCAATACAGCTGTTCAAAATTGCCCTTATATTGCAATGACGTAGGAATTCTTATATTGTCATATTATTCTGTAGAGGTCTCCCAGTTAGTAGACATTTTTAGGTAGGTTTTTGAGGCGAGCTGAAGCCCTGGCATATTCAAAAAAGTGGCACAAAAATAAAACACCAAAATAACGTTGAGTGGCAGGCCCCTCCGACGGTAGTATGAAAAATGCAACTAACAGGCAGACATAATATGTCTGCGTGCCACACGGGAACTGTCAGACATATTATGTCTGCCTGCCACTTAAGGGGATATACCTCCCCTAAAATACCCTAACTCAGAACTGCAAATCTGGCTGGGAAGTGAAGGGGCGAAATCAACCCTTATATTTCCAAAGCTAGGATTTCTCTTGCAATAAATATCCTTTTGGAATTCTGAAATTTAAATTGAATATTTAAAGACTAAAAACTAGATAAGTCGAGGTCGGGTCTTTACTTGGTTTTTAACTTTGCCAAATGATTGCTGCTTGCTCTCGGGCTATTATATGGCGAGTGATAATTCCCTCCTTTTATTTTCTAATTTTTATTTATATGTAAAATACGTTTTATTTTAAATACATCAGTAATACTTATTATTACTATTCTTAGAAACCACGGTTGCCTGATAATTCACTGTTACGTGGTAACTACTTTAGTTTTACCGTATCTGTGTTGTTGAATGTATAACGTTCGGAATTATTTAAAACTTGTTTTTATCTATAGCATTTAGTTTTTTCACATTCTGATTATTTTCACAACAAGACACAGAAATTACCAGTTGACATATGAGATCTCCATTCCTTTCAACGCCATTGACTGAGCATTTTAATTTCAAGCTTCTTTAAAGTATAATATCATCGCTATCAAGTTATAAATATAAATGCAACTTCTAAATCAAATAACAGAACAACATGTTATTCTTTATTTTTTGTTTTGGCAATCTTGATAAAAATCACTGTAAATTAGTTTTACAGTGATAACAAAAACTAAAAAAAATATTCTTCCTTAAGATTGACACTAGTGTGCTTCTCGGAACATACTGTACATATATGTACTTATGTTGTATGTTCCGTGCGAAGTAATTCCATGGACGAGGTAGATGCCATTTTACCTCTTTTCTTACGGACATATTGCTGAGGATCCGTTTGGTCTGGGCCCTACGATATTGATCTTGACTGGTGTCAGCACGATATTGTTCTCTATTTTCAGATCCGCATTCACCAACCACGAACAATTGTGCTTGCATTCGATCTATTCCTCTTGCCTCTCGGCTGTTGTGTCGAACGGACGTGTCGAAGTTTGAGTTAGAGTATTAATTGAAAGTTGTTAGGGCTGCGCCCTCGGCCTCCGCTGCCGCTTCGTGTTGTGGGAGCCCCTCCGTATCGCGAAAGTGATCAAGTGTGTGGTCTTGCAATCTGCAATCTTGCGGGTTCGAACTGGGTGTTGCTCGGCTGCGAGTCCGTGGGTGAACCAAATACGCCAAGAATATAGAGAACAACGCGCCGAAATTAACAGCTACTATCGGGACTCGAGTGCTACACGCCACCTACTTCGAGTGCTACGCGCCGTCTGCTACGAAACTTGTTCTATACTACGGAGATTCTACGAGGTGACTACGGAAGCCACAATTATTATAGTATATACTTCGCACCTATACCAGTACTTTGCAACTATACTGTTGATCTTTATTATTTATCTTTTAAACTTTTATATATTACATAAAATTAACGAGTGAGAATGCCCCTGAAGCGGACACCCCCAAAGCCAGGAAAACAACAGAATCCGAAAAACTCTGATTCTCCTACTGCACCAGCTTCTACCAAAACCTCAAAAAAATCTCCTTCGTCGCATGGGAGTACCGACAATACTACAGGTTCTCCGTCGGCTAAACATGATGAGACGCAATTTTTCGTATGTGGAAAGACAAAAACAGATGGAAAGTCGGCACAAACTGGCACAGAACCAAATTTGTCTGCAGCTAGTAGTGATCAAAGTATAAACACACGCAATGCGAACAAACGCCAATGTCCTGACAATGGTTTTGAAGACACTGCAGCGTCGCCTTTAGGGGATGATTCAATCAAATGTCTGATCACTGGGCAGGACTCAAAACTTGACATAATTATGGAATTTATGCGAGATATGAAAACTAAAATGAATGAAGTACAAGTTTCACTGGATTTTATGTCATATAAATATGAAGAACTTATCGGCCGATTCAATACTCTGGAACAGGAGAGAAGAGAGGAGAAAAAATATATACAAACCCTGGAAAAAAAAATAGAATACCTAGAAAAAAGTGATAAAATTAATAACATAGAAATAAGGAGTGTACCAACCAAAAATGGGGAAAACAAGTCTGATCTTTTAAATCTGTTGAAAAAAACTGGGGAAACTCTTAATGTACCTATAGAACAGAGTGATGTTAAAAATATATACCGAGTTTCCACTGCCGTGCCCAGTTACAAACCAATTATAGTAGAATTTAACAATATCTTTAAAAAAGAAGAAGTACTGAAATCCGTAAAATTATTCAATAAAAAGCACCCTAGTAATAAACTAAACACAAACCACTTATCATTAAACGGGCCACCGAAGCCAGTATTTATTGCGGAGAACCTCACATTTAAAACTAGGAAACTGTTTGCTATGGCGCGGGAGTTAGCAAAGTCTCGAAATTACAAATACTGTTGGACTACTCACGGATACATCTACCTACGCCTGAACGACGGAGCTCCAGCACACCGTATCGTCACCGAAGCCGACCTCGAAAGTATAAAATTGTGACTATTTGTACAGTCTTCTCCAATTTTCAAAACTAGAGTTTGTTATTTTCTGGCTTCACCGTGTACAGACGTCATTATGTCTTTAATTATTTTTAAATTAGCCCGAAACTGTTTTCTGTTTAATAATATATACATAAAAACAACACATTATAAATTAACACATACTTTAATACAAACACACACACAATCATGTAACAGATTTAACCATGTAACCAAACACACAACATACATATGCACACAATCAGAATACCAGCGTTTTATCCAACGTATATACATAAACAGATGTAAGGATATTATAAATGTTATATACACTTGTATAATAACGCTTTATATCAGTGTTACGTTGCTGTCAACGATAATCCGTTTTTTACAGCACAGTCTCTTCTTTAGCATCAAACATGAATACACAACAAAAATACATTAATGTCGATATCGATCAAATAGACAAAATATCTTGTTCACATGCAGACTCGCCAATAACGGCTAAAAAAATTTTGAACATGGACGGTGAAGGTGATTCGGTTTGTATTTTATCAGTTAATATTAGAAGTATATATTGTAACCTTGACAGACTCTTGATATTTTTGGCCCAATTAAATATGCCCATTGATGTTATTGTATTGTCAGAATGCTGGATTAACCCCAATAATACCGTGCCTACAATCAACGGATACAATACATTTGCTACTCATAATAAGTATAACCAAAATGATGGAGTCGTAGTATACACGAAGAGTAATATCGAGGTCGTCTGTTCAGAGATTGATGTGTATGAGGGTAATTGTTTATTAATCAAAATATCAAATGACATATCAATTATATGTACTTATCGACCACCGTCTTTTAGAAACCCCTCGAACTACATAAACTCAATAAGCGATCTACTGGACACCATCTCAACCAGGAATATAATTCTAACGGGCGATGTTAACATCAACATCTTGCCAGGACACTTCAGTGAATTTTCAAATGAATATTTAAATGTCATGGCTTATCATGGCCTTAAACAAGGTATTAATAGGCCAACAAGGCAGAATGCATGTTTAGACCACTTCATGGTGAAAACTACACTGCCCTGTCAAACAGTGGTGTTTGACGAGTTTACAGATCACTCGCCAATATTACTCAAAATTAGTAAGTCAGTGGAAAAGAAACAATCTAAACCACTAACCAAAACCACCATCGACTATGCAACGGTTAAGAGAGATATCCTGGAATTGGATTGGGGTTACTTCTACAACTTGACAAATGTTAACTTAGCTACTGAATTCCTTACCACTAATATTAAAACTATATTGAACAAAAACACAGTTACGACAAAATTACCAACTAAAATTATACCACTTAAGCCATGGATTACAATAGGAATTGTAAAATCTATAAGAAAAAGAGATAGATTACTCAAAAAATATAAGAGGTCTTCAACTGACCTAAATCTAGAAATAGAGTACAAAAACTACAGAAATATATGTAATAGAGTAATTAAATGTGCTAAAAGTAATTATTATAGAAATAGATTGGAAGAATCCGTTGGAAACAATAAAGAAACATGGAAAATCATTAAAGAACTTTGCAATATGAATAAAACTAAAGACCATAACTCAAATTTACTTGCCTTAGCTGATAATCCAGAAGCATCCCTTGATAAAGTGAATCAATTCTTTACTAGTGTGGGAAGTGATCTCGCGAATCAAACCCTCAATAAACTGGGACTTACCGAGACTGACCTAGCCAACAAAACAAAAAACATGAATGCGCCATCTCAGTCAATGCTATTTCTACCTACAGATCCCGACGAAGTTACCAAAATTATATGTAATTTAGATTCAAATAGTGCATCGGGGGGTGACAGAATTACTACTCGTTTTTTAAAGATGTTCAAGAAAATTCTGGCAGCGCCAATAACGTTCATTTGCAATCTAAGTTTTACGTCAGGAGCTTTTCCAACCCTATTTAAAACTGCCGTTGTTTGCCCGATACATAAAGCAGGAGATCGTAATAATCCCTCTAATTATAGGCCTATATCGCTTCTACCGACTATGTCTAAAATAATGGAAAAACTTGTCAACCGCAGACTTGTTAATTACATGAAAAAGACCAAACTACTATCGGAGAACCAATTTGGCTTTCGGGCTGGCATATCAACGGAGGATGCTGTGGTTAGATTGACCTCGCTGATTAGTGAGTATCTGGACAGGGGTGACTGTTGTGTCGGAGTATTTTTAGACCTACAGAAAGCCTTTGACACGGTCTCAATACCGATATTGCTGGCACGTCTCGAAAGTTCAGGAGTCAGAGGTGTAGTACACTCTTGGTTTACAGACTATTTAACAGGTCGTAGTCAAGTTGTGAGAGTGGAAGATTTCCACAGCAACAGTGCTCCATGTATTTATGGTGTCCCACAGGGCAGCACTCTTGGCCCAACGCTTTTCTTAATTTATATAAACAACCTGTGCAAGCTAAAAGTACCTGGGGCAGATATCATTATGTTCGCAGACGACACTGTGACTTTATTCCATGCAAAAACATGGAGTGCGGCCAAGATGGCAGCAGAGCAGGGACTATGCCATGTAACGTCTTGGCTTGAAGAAAATCTACTCACCATAAATTCACTCAAAACAAAATTCCTTTGCTTTAGCAAAACAAAAGCCAAAAGTCCAGATAACAATATGTCTTTGACCTTACACACATTCCCATGTAATCTCAGCACCAAGCCAAATTGTCACTGTCCAATTCTATCGCGCATTCCGGCCATTCGATACCTCGGTGTAACTGTTGACGACAATCTCCAGTGGAATGAACACATTAAAGTTGTGTCAGCTAAAGCTCGAAAACTAATATACGCATTTAAACAGTTACGAATTGCTGCAGATAATAAGCTCCTCATAAGAACCTACAAAGCTCTTTGTCAATGCATCTTAACGTACTGCATATGTGTCTGGGGAAATGCTGCAAAAACGCACATGATTCAACTTGAAAGAGCCCAGAGGGCCGTCTTGAAAGTCACGCTTGGTCTCCCTTACCGGTTTTCTACAGAACAGTTGTACATCCAGGCGAAGGTTCTTCCAGTTAGAAAATTATACCTTTTACTCACATTATGTAGATTCCACGCTAAGACAGTCCCAGATACTCCATTAGAAATAAGAAGAGTTCCTAGATATAACATTCCCAGAATTCGCTCCAAAATTCTTAAGCGACACTTCATGTTCCTGGCTCCACGCATTTACAACAAATTACTCGTGCTCAAAAAGGACATAACAAAACTCACCTCAAAATCGTTTAAAGTTTACGTAATAAAATGGTTAGAGCGTTTCACCTATGATTCCTTGGAAAAGTTACTTCTTACATCAACCAGTCATTCATGAAATCATAAAATCTGTTATTAGATTTCACATAACAAACACATACACACGCACACACACACACACACACACACACACACACACACACACACACACACACACACACACACACACACACACACAGCCATACCCACATTGTATAAATATATATAAGCAATTATTTTTTTCAAGTAATATATTTGCATAATGACATCACTTATAACTCTTAGTAGATAGACTAATTGTATAAGTTTGTATGTTGCTGTGAATGAGGAGGAGCCTGTCTCTCGTAACACAGGGCAACCTTATACGAGAGCGGTTCAAAATTTTGTAATATGCAAGTGTTACCAAATAAATAACATTTCATAACATTTCATTTCATTTCATTTCATTTCATTCGATCGTCCATTTTGGATGTGTGGTGTAGCTAAAAATATAAAAATAATAGGTAATTGAATTATTATTAAAAAATTATTGAATATAAATCAAACTAATGGAATAATATAGAAGAAAACTTTACTGTTTTAAACCACAAAAACAAATACACGGATGGGCGCAAGACGAGCAAAATGCCTTGGTAAATACACGCTCTCCACTAAGGCTTTGTTGCGCCGTCGCAAGGCAACTGACCAACACGAGCATTGCGTCAGGGCAGAGGGTATGAATAGTTAGGAAGGTACCTAGTGTAACCCAAAAATTGTTGGAATGAATTTAAATGTGAGCAAATTCCTCATAGCGCATTTTCTCACGGGTATCGCTTCTGATCGAAAACTTTATTTTTAAAAAATGGAAGAGACATTTCCCGAGACAACGTTGGAAATTCCTTGATACACATATTACATTTTTACATGATATTTTTTTATCTCAATCGAAAGTTTTTAAAATATTTACATGAAAATCACAACAGCATAGTTTCGGCGACGTGAAATTCGTAAAATGCTTTTAATTTCACTAATAAATTGCCTTTTTAAGCGTAGATAAAAAGTATTTACTTTATTCAATAAAATTGGCAAGGTAGGTAGAATTTGGTTGCAATTTTGTTTTAAAGTAAATAGTGTTAGTATTGTTATATGGGAGAATTATTTTTTACAAGCAAACATATATTAGACCGATACTTCATTCAGGAAATTATTTATCTCCTTTCATAGAGACGAAAGAATCGATGTCTTTTTTTATATAAAAAGTTCAAACAAATGACTCCATTCCGCCTGATGGTAAGCAGAAGTGGAATCCAAATGCGAAGATAGCTGGCACGAGAGATAAACCGACACGCTAGCCATCCTCGCCTTGCCAACCTGCAAGGTGCTTCTTCACCCCTCTTTTGAATGACCCAGGATTGTAGGAAGGAGGGAACACGTGAGCTGGCAGTGAATTCCATTTCTTGATTATGCGACAAAGAAACGAGTTGGCAAATTTCTTAGTTCGCGTTGGAATGGTAGCCACAGTTTGTCGGTTGCAACGTAGACCAGCACGCGTAGTCCTTAAAAGGAAGGGAGATGGTGCGATTAGGGAAAAAAGCTAATCAGAGCACTCGCTGTGGTACAGACGGTAGAACGCGCTCAATGACGCAACATCGCGACGCAATTGGAGAGGCTAAAGATGTTTAGTCACCTCTTCGGTCGCCGATGATACGGGCCGCGCGACGCTGCAACTCATCCAAAGCATCGAAGTAAGTACTTGGCAGAGCGATCCCACAGGTGCGAGCAATACTCCACGCAGGACGTCTTGTATAGCAAGCACAATAATCACCTTATCACCATAATCGGGTCATACAGGAGTGTAACGATATATTCGTCTTATTGATGGAAGCAAGCCTTCATATTGGCAACACGAGGAGTTCAGAACAGTCAAACTACCACGCTAGCCTGATTGGTGGATTGCGACATTTACAGTAACAATGACTAGTTTTCATGATAGAGGTCCTTAACGTTCAGGAGCATGGTAAAAATGACTAAGTACCGACACTTAGTCATTTTTACCATGCTCCTGAACGACAGATAAGGAAAATTCAAATATGTGCTTTTGTGCTTACTTAAAACTTTTTTACTTCCCTTTGCATATTACTAATTTTTAACCTAAATCCTAAATGACTTTAAAGAACTTGTTAAGTGAGGATATTTCTTTTCTTGTCTAGGCTATTACAATCACAGTTCTGTAGCAAGCGATCCGTTACAGTTACTCTAAAAGTTGTGGTCTAGAGTTCGATTTTAACGAACGCATGACGATAGGTAAACGGGTCGTTGCCGCTTCATAAACACACATTTTTTCTACGAAATATGCAATCAATCAATCGACGAAACGGTTGCGCAAGTGTGGTTTATATGGACAGTAGTCCTTACTTAATCTTGTGTGTGTTAAATACATCTCGTTCTTCGAACATTTTCTTCGTATCTCTACTTTTAACTAGAAATGACGCATAAATTAAAATGGAACCATTAAGAAAACGACGTTCAATCTTGTACTTTCGTAAAGGAAATAAGTGAGAGATTCAACAAAATCTCATAAGTGATATACGAACAAACCGTTGCATAGAAAAATTTTAATAGCTGAAGTTTCCAGGAAAACGCTATTATAGTATAAATTCTGAATGAATTTTTCCCGCTATCGTAGAGAGGATAAATTTAATTTAGCACAAGGAGGACATGGTCACTTCTGCCGGAATACAAAGCAGGTAGTGTGAAAAGAATATTATCGTGATTTTATAATAAGCTATTGTTAGCGGTTCGTGTGCGAAACAAAAGGTGCAAATGGAAACTAATTAGCTTTGTCTCGCTGGTTTATTCAATTCTTGAAAAATATAAACATTGTAAGTGTAGAAAATACAGTGAAAACTATTATTATACGGCTTTCCGGGAATCTTCGCAATCAAGGATGGGCAGAGATAGTAGAATAAATTATAAAACGTGAATATTGATTTGTTTCTTAAATTTAATAAAAATTTTAGAGCTTATATTTAAAATTTTCAAAACTTTAATAACAAGGTCCAAGTATCGTTAACACACTTCGAGAATCTCATAAAGAAAAGTAAATAATTACTCCAAAAGAATAGGTACAGTAAACGGTACCAGTTGTCTCTAAATCAATAATTCCGTCAATGCTTTCTTACATTTTAAACTTTGTTCTCCGTCATTCGAACAACAGAATAGAATTTCGTTTTACTTACTTCCGAACGATCAATTTAATATTGAACTTTCCAAGACGTGACTTTCATTCAATATTCTTGCTATGAGGTCGCCATTTGATTTAAATTTATAACAAAGGAATGTATATTTGTACAAAAGTATATAATTTAAGATCAGATAAAAAGTTTAATAAAAAGATTTTGTAATGCATTGATTCTTGATTATAAATAAGGTCCAATCTTCTCAAAAACGATTTATAGATACTCTATATATCGTTTTTGAGAAGATTGGACCTTATGCTGGGTATATAGTTAATTGTTTAAAAATAGAGGTGCTTTGAGACAGAGACACCAAGATACACACATGCTCAATGACGTGACTGAAATAATATTATAGAATAATATAAGATATAGTGATTACTCAGGAGCAGCAACGTGACCAGTCTTCCGGAAGTATTTTGCACAAAGCACTACAAAATTTGATTTCTTTGTTCAAACCAGTACGTGAAATAGGACAGCGAGAATGTGCTTTAGTCAAGGGATACAGCAATTTGTATTGAAAGCAAAGCAACAAAAGATTGACAAAAATAAATATCCAAAGCAACTATTATAAAGCATGATACCCATGCTTATCTTATTCAAGAAGTAAGTAGTACCGACCGATTTTCCTCCCGAGAAAAGATATTTCCACTCTTCGAATTTCCAAATTGAAACATCGATAGACTTTAGCACTTCTTGCAAACAAATCGCTGTGAAATTAGTTTCAGCAAGGACCCGAGAAAGTTATGAATGGAAACGTGAACTGTTTTCAATAAATTACGACAATATAGCCCTATACAACTTTTATGACAAGTAAGTATTTTGTAGGAACTCTTTTGAAAGCGATTTAAAGTAACTAAAATAACTAGGAATATATATTACTATATTAAACATCGAAAGAAATCTTAGCTTAAAAGTAAATAGCTTTTATTACATTTGTCAGCCGAGATGCTGTTGAACATAAGCCTTCCACTAGGATGGCTAACCTCGAGTTCTGCGCCGCCTGCCTCCAGCGGCTTCCCACGATCTTTACTAGATCACCGGTACAGGTTGTGGGGTATGATTTATCTTCACTTTGAAAAGAACTTTGACTCAATTATCACTGTTAGCGAGTCAACATAATTATTTATGATGACCTTTTTTATACATAAGAGTAGAGGCAAGTGTGACAAAAACCAAACAGCAGGTTGTTGAGGGGGAATTGATCATCGTACCCAATGGAAACTTGCTAGAATCGACGCCATCGTGGTGGAGTGGTCAGTAACGCTGCCTCCATAATGTAGGCATGTAGGTATGAATATGATTATTTAATATAATAATATAGTTTGTCAAAGATAACTAAATGAGTTTTAGTTAGTCAAGACGATAATTACGTAAGATATTTATCTACTCTTGTTAATGTTACCGTATCATACACACCTTCATCAATGTCAATGATATTTGATACTTACCAATAATAATGCTTTGTTTTATGAGAAAAACATGGCTACACAATACGTGTCAAGACTTCGTTAGGGAGCGACTACGTTAGAAACAATTTAACGGTCGAGAATTTTATATTTATTTTTGGCCCCTTCGTGTGGAGTGCTCCAGTAATGTGCAGAAAAAGACTAAGCAATAATCTGAATTTGTATAGTCAATATCAATTGGGCTGCCACAAACTGTATAGTTTTCTCAATCGATTTAAAATCAATTGGAGAAATTTGACAGTTTTGGGTCATACATAGATTTATTATTACTGACGTTTATAGATTGGCAATGAATCGACTAGGGTGAGACCAAAAAAATACACTGATGTGTGCGTAATGCGCATGTGTGCATGAAAAATAATACTATAGTCTGACAGTTGCTGTCTTTTCTACGTGACTGACAGGCCGACCTAAGCCGCCTGCGTGTACGTGAGATGGTTTCGTCTATATATCTCGCTCTAATATACGCGTCAGTATACTCTTTCTCTTTTACATTGTCGATCTACAGTTTCCTATATCTATAGGTACATACATACACTTCCATGTTGCACAGGTACAAATCTGACAACGTAACCTAAAAAATTATAATTGGCATGATAAGCACTAGTTTACGGTGCTATATCGCTGAAAATGCTGACTCAATTCAAAAACTTTTATAAAATGGATTGGTATTTGCACTCAAACTATAAACACGGACATTTGGATTGGCTTTTATCAACAAGTCTATTTTGTACTGTGTATTTTTATTTAACCTTGTGCTTTTGTATATCAAATAAAAGTTTGTTATTATTAAATTAAGTGCCATAGACTTAATTACACTTTATTATAGATTTTAGTGAACCATCTGTTATCATTATAAATTCAAAAGTGAATAATCAAACCTTGAAGAGTTGATTATTTAGTTTTGTTTTTTCATTGAAAATGAAAAAGCTCTTTATTTAAATGGACTTTGCTAAGTACTTTTGACGAAATAATATTTTAACATAAATCATTAATATTATGCTGAGATGCAGAAGAAATGGCGAAAGAAACTCCACAGCTTACAATTTCATAATGAATTCAAAACATCATTACAGTCAATATATATATATCAATATGAACAAATTACAATTTTAAATGCGTTAATTTTGGGCAGGTTTTACTTCTCCACATTTGGATCATTTAAATAATCATTTATCGTGTAAAAAAACTCTTTTATATAATTTAGATTTTACATTTTTTTTAATTTGTTAACAGGCTAATCTGTAATATTCTTCGGAAGCTTATTGTAAAAACGTATACATTGACCTACAAAGGAATTGTTTATTCTGTGAAGACGAGTTTTATATACAACCAGATCGTGTTTCTTCCTAGTATTTACATTATGCGTGTGGTATTTCTGAGAAAAATGCATAATATTTTTCAACTTTTGATGGAAACCTGAGATGGAATGAATTTTATATGTAAAAAATCATGGTGAGAGTATTCCAAAACAGTATTCTGAAACATAAATTCTAAAAAAGCTTGTTCTGTCTTAATCACTCGGATACTTACGAGCGCTTTCAATATTCTACCCGCATTATTATTAAATTACCAACGAATTATTAATTCATTGTAAATTACTCAAAATAACAGCGATTCCTTAACAACCAAACCCTGGTAGAGCGATCTTTATCTTTAAATTGAATACTGTAACCGTCCGACAACAATGCTGGCTAACTATTCAATTAAATAAATACTGTAGCAAAGTTATTTAAATGAACGTATTTCTAATAAATTCAGCTATTTTTAATTGCTGTTTTAGAACGCTATATTCCAATATATATTACTTATTTCTTGACAGTTAACCTTGAAATGAACGATAGCTTCGTTCTTTGCACTGACCTAAGCTAAGTATTATATGCAACATAAATAAAGGATACAACATGGAACCTGTGCCAAAATTAATTCTTAATCTAAATTTATTGCAATTCCCAATACGGCATTGAGCAATGCAGTAAACCTTAAGAGAACATTATTAAGAAGGAGGATGAGAAATTGCTAAGTTCCAAAGTGTCTCACTATAAGAGCCAGAAATTAAAATTAAATTACTTTTCTTCTTTGCTTAATCGATTATCATTCGCTAGTCTTTTGTATCCACCACTAAATATTTTGTACTTCTCAAAGATGATAATTTGGTGTTTCTGAACAATATGACTTAGTTGTTATAAGTAATATCAACATTCGTCTGGCCTTCTCCTAATTTTGTTTGGGGTCGGCGTAATATTTAAGCGTATGTTAATAAACAAGGACTGCACGTCCGGCCACCTACCGATGTCAACCCGCTTTGGGAATATTATTGTTGGTGAATACCCTACATTCGCACCTCTGGGATGGTTTCCGCTAAGTACTTCCTTGGTGCTTTGGATAGGGTTACAGCGTCGCGCGACCTGTACCCCTAGTATGAGTTTGTTAGTTTGCGAGCTCGATCAAACGTATCGTTTCTTTTCATACATTGCCCACTAGCACCTCTAGCGTAAACTATCAGAAACAGTGAGCAATGTATGAAAAGAGACGATACGTTTGATCGAGCTCGAAAACTATTAAAACTCGTACTAAGGCCACTGCATCATCGGCGACTGAAGAGGCACGGTAATATTATCTATACAGTATTCTATCTTCATACAAACGGTTGGCAAGCGCGTCATACCTACGCGCCTCCAGTTCGCGCGGCACCCGGTGGGCATCCAGTCGCGAATGCGCCGCAGCGACGAATGAACGGTAAGATTGTTTTTTAGCAGTAAACTTACGTTTTCTGTGGTGAATATTTCATTGAATTAAGTAGATACATAATTTAATGTGGCAAAGAGCAATATTAAACTGTATTCTGCTGTTCTTAGTTGCTTGAACTCTTTACTAACGTACCGAGATATAACATTTTTTAAATTAAATACCTGGAATATACGGAATACTATAGAATATTTTTTAAATTCCTATCTATTAGTACGGACTTTGTTTTTAAAATGTAGGTATTTAGCTGTTTCCATCAAGCAAAATATCTGGAATATTAAATAGATAAGTGGATAGGGTGAAAAAAGAGACAAACAATTAATCTAAAAAAACTAATAGGTAGGTAGTAGTTTCCTAGACTAGGCTATCTACTTAGTTATTACAATATAACAACATTATATAACTTAACTAGATATATTATTGAATTAGATGAAATATCATTATAAAATAATTTACGAGAGTAATAAATGGTAGGTACTGTAGGTAGGTCGAGTTACTATTTCAATCGGAACAATTTTTTTTTACTTGCATAAAAGCAAAATATTTACAATCATAAAGTAGAAAGAAACTCAATTACCTACCTATGTAGTAAAATTACAATACTGTAGGCGGGCAGCCCTATCGCGTGTTTACGCCTCGCTCGGCCGTAGGCTGTTATTTCAACGACAGGGCCGAGTCACAATACTGCATATAACATAACCGTGGAAGAGGTGACCATCTCTCTAATTGCACATACTACCGTCTATACCACGGTGAGTATTCTGAAGAGCTTTCCCTAATTCCTTGTAAGGACTACGCGTGTGCTTCATTGCTACTGACAAACTGTAGCACGAGGATTTTGGCAATTTATTTTTATGTCACATAATAAAAAAAATTCAATTCATTGTCAGAACACGTGTTTGCGTTTTTTCATTTTGTCTCCGCTTCTACTTACTATCAGGTGGAATGGAGCGTTTTATGGAAAAAAAAACATCCACTATACGGGGTAACCTAGGAAGACAGGTAAAAATTCTCTTAGGCCAACGAATTAGGAATGATAATTCGTTGTCTTAGGCTAGTATTTTAGAATAAGTCTCAAGAACCAACGCCTTACTGAGTATCGCACGTCTCTATCACTTTGTGCTTGATAGAAAGTGACAAACAATTCTCAAGACATGGTTGATTTCTGAGTGTCATTCTTTAAAACAGACCTTAGTCGCCTTTTAGTAGACCTGAGTAGAGTGGAGATAGTATAATATTCTTTACGCCCGTTACAACATGACACTTAATAATAAAATATAAGTAATATACATATCAAAATTATCTAAATAGCCTCCTATCCTTTTCTTTTCTGTTACTTCTTAATTAAATTTATTATTCATCTTAATTCGTGTAAAGTGCAAGCTTCCTTATCTTATGAACGGTCCATTAGCTAATACACTTTTAATGTTCCTCACAAAGACAAAAGATCTCCGAAGTGTTAGTTTCATATACGCAGTTATTCTTCCTCATGGTGTTACTGATATTTACGTAATATTCAGTAATACTATGATATTATTGGATTTGTATCGAAGGTTAAGTAACCATTGAGATTCACTTTTAGAAGATATGCCAAAAATATAATGTCAATAAGGAATATGCGTGTGATGCGTATAATTTGATAAAGATCAAATATTATTTTTCATAAACTTTCTTGCTCATCTGAAAGATAGATATAAATTTAGTTTTACATCATAAATAATACAAAGAAACAACAACAATAATTCAATTTGCTAGATAATTGATTCGAGCGTAAAAATAATATTGTATTATATATTAAACACACTTAAAAATCGCTATATCAGTAATACGATTAAAATATATTATCGAATAACTGCAATTTCAACTGATCACATAAAAAACTTGTGTCAGCTAACCCCGGTATTTGAACAAAAACAAAGCGATAATGTTCCTCTCAATAGCAAGAGGCAGGACCGTTGTAGAATTTTCATTTACAAAGTGCGTCCATTACTAGCCATTTAACTTCGACGGTTGAACTTCGGACCTAAAATTAGGGGCTTGCGGTTACGTCTTACGAGCAGTGTTTAGTGCCAAAACTATACTCGAATACCTCGCAGCTATTTAAGGAGGTGAACCTTGTTTAAAAGTACTTTAATATAATTTTACGTCTGCTTCAAAACTATACCCCAAATTCTTGGATAGTCTGTGAGTGTATAAACTCTATTGCTAAACGAGTTTTTCCTACGTTCACTCATCTGTAAAGTAAACTATAATGCTATTGTTAATATTACAGATTTTAGATTTTTTAACCATCAATTTATAAATACCCATAACTAGGACTGTAAGAGAACATAGAACATCGAGCATTCGCTGTTTTTATTTTTACTCAATCCACAAAAACTGCACGCAAGGTAGAAAGAAATGATACACGTAAATGCGCACTCGTCGTGATCATTATGTCGAACAAGCGTCGAGCTTTCAAAAACATGGAAATGCTTTGGGAAACTAAGTACCTATTGGCCTGTTTTATACCATTCGCACGAACATTACAAATACATGAAAATGCTCTAGTAAATGTTCTACACTATAGGTCCCAATAATGGCTTTGCGTGACTACACATTTAGCAAATGTCAAGTTAAAATAGTGATGGTTAACTTAAAATTATTCGACGGATTGAATTCAAAATGAAATCTCACAACACAAATAGGAATTCGGATAAAACTTTCAGCTTTTCGGATGAGTAGTTTGTTACATAATTGTACAATAAACAAATTTATTAAAGTAATAGGTATACATATTGCAGCGTAACGGTTAACTGCTAAGATATTCTTTATTTACGAATATTTAAGAATGCATATTTATAAGTCTTCATTATTTTTTTATTATGTTTTAGATTGAGGAAATGAAGAGAAGTGTTGTAACTAAAGATATTATGTGAATAGAGTGTCTATTCGCCAAAAGCGGAGAATAACAAAGGCTCACACTTTAAGAATCCTTCTGCATGCATCTGAAAATTAGATTTTTTTTTCCATCACAAAGTGTATTGTAACCGAATGAATTTATTATCCATGCTATTGAAGTAAAATAACATAATTATCGAAAACGATCAAACTTCTCACGAAATCTCATTAAACAGTGGCGCAACGAAACTTTGCGTGCCGAAGTTCGTGTAGGTACACTCTAATGAAGATTATTCATATTGTGAACAACATACTTGTGCTTCCTTTGTTGTAGGTAAGTTTACAAACTTCGCCTGGGTCCAAAACGCGTCTAAAAATATAAACTTTTCTTAGAATAGTGCTTAAATGTTGAAATAAAATGAAACAGAATATTTATCACGGAATACAATATTTGAAAAGATAAGCTTTTAATAGAAAGTGTTTAGTTTAAGGAATAATTTTATTTTTGCGTTTACAAACGCGTAAATATTAATACTAGAAAAATGCACTGAAAAAAATCGACTTTTTTTTCGGTGATTTTTTTCAGTGCATTTTTCTAGTATTAATGTTTAGTTTAATTTTAATTCAGGATATAACTATAAACATTATTGCGCGTCAGTATGTCGGTTCACTGAATGTTTATTTGTTTCTGGGTATAATGCCCCTTTTATGCAGGGGGTACTGCGCGATTTACTGCTATATGGCTTTGCGTGCAACCAACAGGCAACCAAATATTCCGTTACGCTCTGCAGAAACCATCATGGGATTATATCTATGATGACTGTATCAATCAAAATTAAAAATAATTTATTCAACGTAGACTGTTACTAGTACTTGGTGACGTCATACTTATTTAACTTAAATAATATTTAAAGGCTAAGGTTGGTTCGCAAAATGGGAGAACTTTTTGAGAAGAGCCAACCAGTAAGAAACGCAGTAAGCTATTGTCAATAATTACAAAAACATTTAGGTCATACAGTGTGTCTGGTCATGGACTAGCGATAATTTAGAGGCGTCAAATTTACGTGCAAAAAAAATGTTTATTACAAAGGTTTGATGTAGGGCAATATTCGATAAACCATAATTTTCAAAGTATGCAACTTAGAGAAATGATTTTGATGTCATTTTTTAGATAATATCCTTGTTTATTAGAATATTACAAAAAATACTTACGTTAATATGCTAGTTTTAATGGTATGGTAGAATAATTGTAAAAAACAGTATTTTTTTTGCCTATAAACAGTAATAAACATTATTTTGCACATTTTGTTGTTCAAAGTTTAAACATAGATCTCTTTTACTTAAAAGACGGTATTGTTACCTTATTAACACATTTTTTTAAATGTCTGTAGTACCTTTGTGTCCAGAGAAATCGATATTTTTAAGAAAGACGAAACTAAAAAGAAATAAAACTAAAATGGCCGCTTTTCCAAAAAGAGGGGGAGTTGACCACCCTTATGGGTGTTTTTGTCGATAATATTAGGTAAATTTGACGCCCCTAAATTATCGCTAGACAGACACACTATATAACTAGCAAAACCCTAAAGTAAATAACAAATAAAAACCAAAAGGATAAATGGTCCTTTTATTCGAACTCACGTAATTGACGCGAAAGCCGAAGACAATTCTCAAGCCAGGTTTAAAAGCAAATCTTACAAAAGCAATTAATTTATTTATTTCATTTAAAAAACGAATAGCCGCAAAAAGTTCGGCTCAGATTTCTCCTCAGAATTCAATTGCAGCGACCGATGCTTCAGACAGATAACAATTCTAGAAGCGCACTGTCTTTTTAGTTAAAAGCCGGTAAATTAACGACCTCGATCAGCCCCGGCTATTAGTTGTTTTAAAGAACTTCGCGTGAACTACAAAGACGGTATCACAAAGAAATTCGTTATACAAGTTTTCTGTCTCGCAAGTCGTTTCGTAATGAAGCCTTTTTAATAACAGATAGATTTTCAACAGATTTTTTAATTAAACGTGTTTGGTGTTTGTTCAAAGAAAATCATCACAATCTTTCTCCTTTACCCCCACTTTTTTTTCGGAGTCACGTAATATGTGAATATTAATATAAAATATTTGCCTGGAAATTTTGTGACCGTTTGCCCACCAAACATCAACTCTTGTTGGGCATACAATTATTGATGGATACTCCACTGTTCAGTGGCGTTGGTGGCGTAGTCCATAAGAGTGTTGTCTCCCACCCGGGAGGCACTGGCGAACCCCGCCACGTAGCAATGTGTTTTCAAATTTTGAATCCATATTTACGTTTAATCGACGGTTTTACGGTGAAGGAAAACATCGTGAGGAAACCTGCACACACCTATGAAGAAATTCTTAGGTTGTGTTTGAAGTCAACTAACCGGCACTTGGCCAGCGTGGTTGACTAAGGCCCAATCGCCCCTAATGTGGGGTAGGCTCGAGCCCCTCGGTGGGGACATTATAATATGAGCTGTTGCCTCCACTATTCGGTAGCGACAGATGGTGTTACGTAAGATTAAAGTGAGAAATAAAAGAAAGAACTTTGAATATCGGTCCACAAATGACAAATATATAGGTGAGCATACGTAAAAAATACATAGAGACGAACATTATAACCTTTTTAAATGTCAGTTAAAAAGAGGCGATTCCGTTCCCTTTCCGAGCTGATAAGTGGCTATGATCTTTACGCACCGTATACTCATAAGTGAGGAGGTTGATGGTCCCACTGTCATGAAACGATCACGAAAATTAAGCATTCCAGTGCGCAGTCAGTACTCAGATGGGTGAATTTTTAACGAATAGATCACTTCAAACAAATCCGTAATGTAAGCAATAGTTATTACAAAGCATTAAATACATGTACATTTCTTAAAACTTACCAAACCTCCGTGTACTGACTTTAAATGAACTTCATATCAACTGATGAATTTGTGTATCTTGCTACAAGAACCAGTAATAAGTGCTCCTACAGTGAAATGTTGTATTAATAGACGTGACAAACATTTACAAAAGCCAAGTTCAGCGATACACACATATAATTTATTTCTCAGAAATGCAAGTGCTTCTAGAAATAATAAGTATAATAAGGACAGTGAACTTTATTCTAACATGACGTTTCTTTACTCTCCGAATCTGAGTAAATTAATATTGTGTATTTTACAAATGGTAATCCTGCTTTATCTACTGCGTGACATTGATGTTTTGGTTATTTAATAATAATTTTAGCCTTTTCGCTTAGATTTAATTTAAAATAAGATCAAATTAATAGAAATACATAAACAACCATGACTGGCAAACAAATATTCGTGTTTGTCACACATATAATGGTCAGGATTGGAACCCAGACCGCTTGATGTGTTGGCAGCTATACTGACCACTCCACCACGACGGCGTCAAACTGTTCAAACTTGATCAAAAGGAGCCGAAAAAAAAATACCACTGTTAATAAAGTTCTACAAAAAAAAATACTGAGATTGCAACATAAAAACTCAAACCATTTAAATCCTTGTCACAGGTGCTCCATGTCATTAGCGCCAGTTTAAAAATTCCAAAATGTCCAGAATATATATGACTGTCTTGCTTACACTCGTCAGTCGACGCAGAGTGTTTTATTACTTCAAACTGCTTCGCTTCGGTTCCCCTCTTAATTATTTCTTTTCATTTTGTCAAGAAAAGGACCACGCCACGTTTAGCATCAGATTTTGTGATAAATTTAGCCACCCTCAGTCACTTTTTTATTCAGCTGGAGCTTATAATTAAAACTGTCTTTATCTGGATTGTAGTTTACTGTTTCAGTAATAATTATTCAGGGTTCTAAAATCTTTGAGTATTTTAGGAAAATAAAAAACCAAATTCAGTATATGAAAAAAACTTTCTTTGAAAGCTCTGATGATTGTCAGTCATTGTGTAATTTAGCTCACAGATAGTACATTATAACAATTTTAATAAAGTCTACACCGGGAAAATACCAGGAATACATTACAACTGTTTTATATATGCGTTCATTGATTACAACACAAAGAGTACTGACTAGTTAAACGTTTCTATTTTTCATGAAAGATATTTTCTAAAGACTTTTATTTGTCATGAATTCATTAAACACGAAAGCATTTATTGTTCCTATTGTTATTTCTACCACTTTTAGAACAGTTAGACCTCAAATAATCACTCTATGTAACTTTACAAAAAGCAGCCATCTTAAATACATGTAGAATTGTTAAAAAGTTCATGTCTGTAGATGAAACTGACATAGTTCCACATATCTCTACAATAGTTCTACTATACTACTGACATAGCTCTCCAATAATGCACCACTTGCGACACTTTAACACATCGCGCACCACTGTTACTTGGCAATAGCCCGTAATAGTGGTTTAACCAGATTTGTGCTGAGAAAATAAAATATAAATAATAATTTAAAGGTGAAAGCCTTCGCCGCGTATGGTCGTCTGGGGTGGAAGGGGGTTTGTATTTTCCAACTGACATTGTCTATGCTAAAACATGTTTGTCCTTAGCTATCAGTCTACGCCATTTTTTACGCTTTTGATAACTAGCGTTATGTTTTCGTTTCTTTCTCTATGGAATTACCGTATTAATAACTAATTTGTAAATCTAAAATTAATTTAACTTGTTTCACTAAAACAGGAATATTAATTAAAATTAATATTCCTGTTTTAGTGAAACAAGTTATTCAAAAGAATATCGTTCTGCAAATTAAATTAAAGCAGTCAAATCAGCAATTTCATAGAGTCACAAATTTACTCTGGATAAGCATACGGCAGTAGATAGATTATAAGTATAATATGTAACTCCACTGTCCATATCGTCCATCTACGGATGCTCCTTTGATTCGTAATAATTATACTTACTCAGCAACTGTAGTACTGTGGGTATGCCCAGCAGCGTGGAGACTAATAGAAGTTTAGGACCAGTATATCAATATCAGAATTGGTGGATGGCAAAAGTTGTTAAACCGAGCTTTTTCAAATCAAACCGTGTAGAGACTAGACAACAGGAATTCCCCTTTACAAGAGATTCCTGTCGACTAGAAACCCTCTGTAGGATGTTAATCCTATACGCTAGTACCCACCACTGTAAAGGCCACCTGAGTCACCAGCAATAGTCAATAATAATAAGAACCGGGTTGAACATCCTATCCGAGGAGTGTAAATTATTTTTTTCGGCTCCTTTTGAACAGTTTGACGCCGTTTTTTTTTACATATTTGTCAGGACTTTTATCTAAAACAGATATAACGTCAGTCCTATCAGACCTTACATGGCATTCGCACCACATAAACATTTACGTACCAAATTTAAATCGCAGGAGGCGGTCGCAATCTGCGCAGAAGGTCATAAAGACCGGTTGCTCCTTCTGAGACTGGTTCCGCTTGTTCTTAAAAAAGTACCCTGAACTTACCGATCACACAAACAAATAGTAAATTAGTTACTTTATGTATTACTGACAGATACTACGTAAATTGTTTTAAATTTAATAATAAAAATTAGTATATTTTTATCTCATCTAAAAGATACTACTAACCTGAGGGATCATTATGTCCAGGTCCAAGATTTTTTCATAGCGACTCTAAGGTCTTGCTTCAACACTTTCCTCATTTTACTAGACTATAGTTTAGTGAAATGACATATCACTGATACTTTATTAGTATTTTGTTATATCACTGAACATGTTCAGTAAGAAGACATAATAAACAATAATATTATGTCATCTTCCGTTATTTCGGGGTATCCCTAAGAATCCCGTAAAATCCCTAATATCATCATTTCTTTGCGACATATTTACACAATCACTAGTAACAAAATATCCGTAATTACAACTAAAAAACAGCTTATAATATTATTGGTAATCTAATCAAAATGATAAAGAAGGAGCTTTCGGAGAAAAACCAATTCAATGATCGCTAAAAATTTAATTTGCACAAAAAATATCTGTTCGCCGCTCAAAGCTATTATAAAGCTGAGATCGTTATAGATATTACAGACTTCTAATTCTGACCCTCGATCGCTACTTCGGTTGATTAAAAATTGTAGATAATTTAATTCCACCGCCGAGGAATTCCGGTCACGACCTAATGCTTATTACTTAGCCACACCTCGCCAAATTTCCCAATATTGCACAAAAGAATGGGAGGTCATTACTTTCCCTTTGTTTTACGGTCGTAGATATTATTTCTGGTCATGCCATCGCGCTGAATTATTATTATTTTATCGCTCTCAATAAAATTAATAGGAAGTAACAAAGCCGCATTAACTGTCTATTGATCACTCCTACCCAATTTATTCTTTTGGGAACACTGATCTCATTTTTATTGGATATAGCATCTGATTTGTTTCGACTAATGTTATGACAAAGTGTTGTCATTTTTCTATGGACTTTTATGTTGTGAACGTGAGTCTTCTCAATTATGTGTTATGTATAAAAATTACACTTGAAACAATACAAGACTCTTTTATTGCCTTCTTTGATCATCGGTAAAAACGGTGATGGTGTCTGTTTGATAATGATAAGTTTTAAGGGATGGAATTGTCAGTTTAAAATTTACAATTAATCATTGAAATGTACCTAGTTATTTTTTGACATACCTACATTTTTTGTATTTCTACTTGTGATGTATTTCGTGCTTACAGTTTTTAACGTGTAGAAAATAACAAAAATGTAATTACTAAGCCTACCAACTTCAAAAGAACAATACAAATAATTGAAACGCTCGCCAATTTGGAAATTATAAAAACAAATGATACGGCAAAAAAAATGTGTTTTTATTTAGATACAAAAAAATCAAGGTTTCAAGTACATGAACCTCCTTTGAACGAACAAATAAATTAAGGACTATTAAAGAAAAAGTATTTTTACAATAATTGGCCGCACTAATTGAATGGAGTCGGAAGCTCAGCGGATACTAAGCTAAGACAAATTGTCCCGGTTCACGCTTTACGCCAGTAAATTCTTGAAGTGGCAATAAATTTGTGTTTGTTGCTCCCTCCGAAGGCAACTTGAAAGGAATTTAATCAAATATTATAGGAATAGAAGTTACTTGGAACAAGTAACTTTTGCAAGTTAAGTTTTATTGCCTACTGAAGTAAGCTGAGTAGCAAAATATTGCTACTAACTGTACACAATTGCTATGACATAGATTGAAATTAAGGCACTTTGCAGACAGAGCAACTTTCGTTGACAAAACTATTACATTTTTAATAGTTTTTGTTAAAGGTTACCAGTTACAGCAACAAAAAGGTCCAGTTCACTATTGCCACGATTCTAAATAAACTAAAATAGGCCCTCCAGACTCACGCGAGAAGTCTCGCCGAGGCTTGACCCGGGAAACGAGATGGTATCTACACTCACGCGAACTTCTCACTTGCATTCTCGACCGTTATGCGAAATGGATGACTTTGACAGTGCAGCGGCTTTGGTATTTACAGTGAACGAGAATGTGATAAGGTTCTCGTTTCTCGCCCGGAAACCCTTTGAAGCGGGCCAAAAAACCGACACCAAGCGGAGAACAGGCGAGCCCGAGAACGAGAACGCAAGAAACTAATCACACTCACGGTTCTCGGGTGTTCTCGGGGGTTCTCGGCGAGAGTGTGGAGGGCGCATAACAAATCCATTGTCAACTGTCAATGTCAGTATGGATCACTTGACGCAACTAGTACAAATTTGATTGCCATGAAACACAAAAGATAAGATAAGATAGTACAAATTTGACAGTTGCTTCAATTTCAAGCTGATTCTGTTCTCGAGTGCAGCATTTAGTTTATGTCGATAATCGAAGCTCACAACTAGAGTTGCTTCAGAGCAGATTCTTTAAAATATATGCGAGATAGTTGCTAGTTGCTGCAATATGCAGATCAAAGTTGCTCTGTCCGTATAGCGTCTAAATAATTATACGTAAGATTGATTGAAAACCTGAACAATGCTTTTAGATATACGAGCTAGATAGCTGTATAAAAATGGTAACCCATATGAAATGAAAATGAATAATGAAATATTTTATTTTTATATGTGTATAAATATATGTGTACAAAAAACAAAACATGAGACAATAAATTATGGAGACCTGATTCTGTGTTTACTGTCAGCTCTTGACACACTTGGCTTCATTATATCTAGTTATTGAACGAAACTGGTCCGGCATATTTAATGACGACAACCCTATACCATTCTATACGAGTAGGCCATTATCGATTGCGCAGGGTGTCAGTCGACGTACTTGTTTCATTAAACTATGGCTATAGAACTATGACAAACCCGAAAGCAGCATGGTAACCATGGACCGAAACCAAATAAATTGGGAGTAGGGTAGAAAGAAGAAGATAGCTTTACAAAAATAAAGAAGGTAATAGAAATCTTCCTTCAGGTTTATACTAATACCACAGTGTAAAAACACACAGTGGTTCGACGCCTTTCGAGTTGAGGAATATGTCACTTTTGTTTAGACAGCGTGCAGTAGACATGCAATGGAGTGGACCAGCGTCTACCGAACGAGTGTATGGCAGTTCGGTGGCGCTCACCGCGCCCCGCTCTTCCCGTGAACACCTCAAGATTTCCTTTCCTAGACGTGCCCGTTGGCTGACTGTAAGAACTATAGACTGTGGTAATACCTATGAACTTTTAAAATCTGCGGCTCATAGGGACAATATAACGGACGTGTCGCCTTTCTTTTTAACCCCGGACTCAAAAAGGATGGTGTTATAAGTTTGACGTGTCCGTTTGTCTGTGCCTGTGTGTCTGTCTGTGTGGCATTGTAACTCCTAAATGAATGGACCCATTTTGATGCGTTTACGCTGACGTGATCTAGCTGATGGTTTTTAGCTATACATTTGTGGCGGAGATTGCCTAAATATTTTCAATTTCCAATTTTTTAGGCTTTTTCCTCTGAACTGACTTCTTTTTTACGAATAAACTTCCAACAGCAGCGTTAAAATTGAGTTGAAAAATATTTGCTTATCCATCCGAGTACCAGCAATCTCTGCGAAGCGCACTATTCGCCATTATTGACTGATTGATTTTTGTTTTTTACCAGTTTTACAATTACAAAAAAATACTGAAGATGTTTGGGATCCTCCACCTCCATCTGTAATTCATTGTATTTTTTAAAATTATTTTATTTCAGTATTTTGTTTATAACTATAATATTCATGGCTGTGAGATAGACTAGAAAAAGAGTTAATTTTATGAAGTCAGCAGACAGCTACACACGCTCGTTGGGTTGATTGCTGAACGTGACAACAGCGAAATAGAAAAAAAGGAATAATCTTAAAAAATAATAAAACCTTATATATTTTCACATTTATATGTGCAATATTGGAAGCCTTATACAAACTTCCAATATTCCTAAAATATAGGTACACAGTAAGTAGGTAGTCTGCATTCACTTTGATACAATTGTCCTATTCCGCTTGTGTTATCAAAAATTCTTCTGCCACTTTCGTGATATTGAAATATCTGATTCAGCTATTTGATTGCAGGTGGCGATAGAGGAACCACTCGATTTCAAAGAAGTCCGATTTAAAGTCGCCCAGAAAGGAGCTTTACCTTAAGACATTGACTGGAGTTCGAGAATATCCTGAGAACGCTTTGGAATTATTATCTTATGGCGTATATTTTTTTTAACTTGGCTAGGACCAACTCTTGGCCATTTCGCCTGATGCTAAGTGACGATAAGGAAGTTGGAATCAAGCATCTCCTGGAAGTCTCAGCCACTAGCTAGAGGTATCTTACTATTTAATAATGTGAACATTATTATTATGGATACAGATTTTGATAAGATAGTGATAGCTCGTCAGGCGGGCTTGAAAAAAGTCCTACCGCCAACCAAACCGAGTACGAAGTATCCCCCTGGAGATCAAACCCTGGACCTCTGAATCTTCTTCCAGTCGTTAAACTTCCGACCTCGACCGAAATCGACCCGATTAGTAGTGCAAATAAATTTAACATGCATGTAAGACATCAAAATATAAGGTTTCTATCAACTATTGACTCATCGATCACGAAAGTTAAGCAAGCAAGTGCGCGGCCGGTACTCGGATGGGTGACCAAAATTTAACACGCATGTATGACATCAAAATATAATGTTTCTATCAACTTTTGAGTCGTTTCCGCTATACGAAAAAGTCAAGGGGACTCCTGATTTTTTTAAGTTATATTGGTTGGCAGCCAAGCGTTAGCGTGGTAAACAGTCACCATAACTTATATGCGTTTGTATCACTAACGTGACACTCGCGCGATGCCAATCATAGTCTTCTACCCTACTCCGTGTACCCGTACCTCACGAACAAAAACACAACACCACAGAAATGTGGTGTTATTTGAATGTGGTCTTCTGTTAGGTGGAGGTATTACCCCAGTTCAATCTCCTCTTAATTAGTATTTTATGGGGTAGCAGTATTTTTCACGGCTGGTCGCGTAAAGCCAACATCTGCTTTATAGTGCGGAAAGCAAAGGAAAGCCAAATTAAAGCTAGTTAATAATAAAACTGTTTTGTTTTCAGATCGTTGTTATTTGAGGCACATGTAAGAATCAAAAATCACTCTTACGTCTACGGAATAAATCTCTTAATATTTCTATTTGTATGTTACGTCATTGTGTTCCTTTTACTAGTCAATACAAGACATCTGTGCGGAATGAGCTTCATTTTGTAACCAATGACACTGAATGCAATACTTTTATTGAAACGGCAATATAGAATTTGCTAGGTAAAAAATTTGTTCAAGCTTTCCTGTGGATTTTTGTAAAGGATTTGACATTATATTTTTATAGCCGCCTGCCTGACCACAACTATGATTGGGAACTGCTATCTTTCGACCACCAGCTTAACGTGTCTTCTGAAGCACGGGGGAAAATCGAGGTGAAAAAGTTTTCGGTCACCCATTCCACTACAGACCGCGCACTTGCTAGCTTGACTTTCATGATCGTTACAAAGAACGCAATAATTAAAAATGTTTTAAGTCTATAATTTATTTATATTTTGTTTAACTTCTTCCATGACATTGTTCACTATTATTGCTATCGCAAAACTAGTCACAAATTAAGTGTCTTATCGAGTCTTGTTGCAAAAACCATTATTATCAGTAGCCGGAGTTCTTAACAAAGACAAGCTTATGTCCTAGATAAGCAAGTTTTCTTCTTGATGGTTTGCCAAATTCTTGATTAAACTGCTGTGAAACTTTGTTAGCAGCTAACACTGAAGTGAAATACAATACAATGAGCTAAATATAAGTTTATTAATCGCAGTTTTGTATAATTCTTATCGTATATGACGATCAAAATTTAGTTTACTCTTGGTGATATATTTCGATATTTAGTAAATTGGTGCAAAATAGAAGTCGATCATCTAATTTTAAATTACAATTAATCCCAGATACTGTGATGATTTTGAGTGTAACATCTGTTCTTGTCGTTGGCTTCAGTTGGTTTGTTTGCTGAAGGATCGTTGATTTTTGGGTTTGGTGCCTTTTTGTATAGGTGACAGGCTGGCAACCTATCACTATTTTGGGGTACTCTATACCCCATATTGCCAGACATGGTTTTGTGTGTAGCCGAATGATACCTGAAGCTCTGTTCGACCGATAAATATACTGCATTCGCATTTTCAAACTTCAATGAATATAAATGGAACTGTTTGCTCTAAATAATAATTAAGAAGAAGAAAGAAGAAGAACAAATATGAGACCGCATTAACACAGATCAGACGCCTTGCTTGACCAGGACGACCCTATTATCATTGCTATTACACAACCTCCTTCTCGTAGTTCTCATAGAAAGTTACTGAATTTTTAAAAAATATATTTTATTTTATGATCCATTAAGCCATCCAGGCTATTCGCTAATAATAAGCTATTCGCTATCTTTTTTTGACAGTTGAAAATGATGATCACTGAGCGAATTACGTATCCATTGCTGAATTACGCGACAAGTGCCAAAACAGCAATGGATGTGTAATTCACTTACTGATCATCACTTTCAACTGTCAAAAAAAGTTAGGGAATAGCCCTACTAATCTATTAGCCATGTGATGCCGGCAGAGTAGAATAGCATCACCCCATATCCTACAATAGGCATCGTAGAACGTAACTAATGGATCAGCAAAGGGGTATTGATCACCTTACATTCCTTCCACCAATCCGCATTGGGCAAGCGTGGTGGACTACTACCTAAACCTCCTTCGATAACAAGGAGAGGCCTTGTGTTTCAGCAGGGGGTCAAATTATCAAGGCTGTTATGATGATGATCCAGTAAGAGCTGGAAACTTGACTAATATGCTAGTTCAATTCTAAGAAAAACATCACCATTTTTCTGTTCTATTGTGTTGTTAGTTGGCGTTCTATGTTTTCCTATTCCATTACATATACATCTCCTTTCTTTGCCTTATTATTTTACACAAAATATAATTTTTTTTGGGTTTTGCTTCTGTCTATCCATTGATGTTAATTAGTTCGTCCTTTGCAATATTTTAATTGGTTTAAAATGTTGGAAAACATTGTGTTGTATTATTCCTTTTACTTTTTTGCTTATCCTAACAAGCTTCATTATTAAGCCTTACTTCATGAATAAAGTTATGTTATTTTAGCAAAATTAGCCTTTTGCGACATACAAGCTGACATTACACCTGCTTATTAGTGTAAGGGGAAAGTCCGCTAATGGACTTGTCGGGTACACAGATTATGTGCCCCCAGTGAAAAACGTCAGAGAAGCATCTCGTTGGGAACTAGAGCAACTGCATTTACACAGTAGTGTATTTTTTGTTGCAACGTTTTTCGTTATTTTTTTAAACTTTATGGTTGCTCATGCAGGGATTAGGACTTCTCAAAAAGTATTTTATTTAGGCCAAAAGTTGGATTATTGGCCTGAGCTAAATACCTATACATTTTTTAAAGCTATGTAAAAAAAATCCTTTAAACATTACACTTACTGATATTTGCTTTCAAAACGCGAATTGACTGATGCTACAGGTATTCATATTTGATATAAGTTTGTAATGTAAAAAATAATTCTTTTAACTTTAGGTACGTACATTTTAGAAAACATAGGTGTTGTGATTTTAAACCTATAAGATTACGCTCCGATAGATTACAAATACCAAGTATTCAAATGAATGAAGCCATGTGATGCCGGCAGAGTAGAAGAATCACCTCCAATGAGTGTAATGGATCAACAAAGGGGTATAGATCACCCTATACTCCGTCCACCAATCCGCGTTGGGCAAGCGTCGTGGACTACTGCCTAAGCCTCTTTAGATGACAAGGAGAAGCCCTGTGTCCCAGCAGTGGGTCCAATTATAAAGGCTGTTATGATGAACTATTCAAATATAAACCGTATCTTATACTAACTAACACACTTTGAATGTAACGCAATATAGTGGTTCTTTGATCGTAATGACAAAAGCTTTTTCTTGAATTGTATTTTTACTTTTAAATCGTTAGAATAGATAAAATTTGATTGGATCTCAGTCAGTATGTTAGTTGGCTGGAAGACTAGTCTTCCGGATATGTAAAAAAAATACGGGTTCAAAGTTCTGCTTCAGTTTATATTTCTGCATTCATTTTGCACATTTCAAATGAAACCAAATGATTTAAATTACCGAATCGTTTTTTGCTTATTAAATTACTACATTAAGGGCTCTCTATTGTATTTTAAAATATTTGTTTGTCAATGTAAACTATGTCATCGAATGACATATACATCAGTCCTCCTCTCAATCACTCAATACGAGACCTTGGTAGCTAATATTTTATTGATGTATCGCCTCCAGAGCTCCCCTCGATCTGATAACAACTCATAACGTCGGCGGCCTTTTTTAACGGAGATAATCTAATGCATTTACCAAGCAACTGCAGGGGTATGTGGGACTCAGAGGTAAAGGCTTCCCTCCTGTTATCCACTAAATATCCTTTCCCGCATTCTGGAAAGGGCAAACTAAGATGGTAACCCAGGATCGCGCAGCTTTCGCTTTTCGCCGGGAAGCCATCTGTACCAGCCCTTTCAATCCCAACGGTGCATCGTGCAATCGCGTCCGATGTGTGACATAAATACCGGAGAGTGGGCCGCCATTATTATATATTAGAGACCCGCCCTTACCGAGCCCACAGCCCGCTGGCCCTGAAGAGGGTGTGGTAACCGCTTCCAGTCGGGCAACACCTTAAACTACTACGCTTGTACCAAGCCAAATAAATATGGTTCGCGCCGAACACTGTACGTTACAACAATGTGTCATTGAAGTTAAATTAATTTTACAAACTCTGATGTACGTGTTATTAAACTAATTCTCTTTATTAAGTGCACTCTCATAGATTTTTTTTTATAATAACACACTTTGTATTTTGTCACAAAATCTATTTAACCCCCGACGCAAAAGAGGGGTGTTATAAAATTGACTTGTCTGTTTGTGTATTTATGTTTCTGTGGCATCGTAGCTCCGAAACGAATGCACTGATTCTGAGTATTTTTTTGTTTGTTTGAAAGCTGACGTGATTGAAATAGTTCATAGCTATTTTAGATCTTATTCTATACGGCTATTAAAACACGGTTGGTTACCGCCGATACCTACAAATCGTTTGAAAGTATGTAATTTTAGTTGGCTCTATACTGTATATGTACAATTGTACATACATACAACAATCACGCTCATAATCCCATGAGGGGTTAAGCAGAGCCTTAGGTAACATTTTGTTACACATAAAGCCACACCTGACAGTATGAAGCAGTGCCTCCAAATAGTGACAGGTTGCCAGCCTGTCGCCCACATAAAACACCAAACCCAAAAAGTAACAATCAGTAAACAATCTACCGCAAAAGCAAACAAGCAAGAAAGAACTCAAAATCATGCCAGAAGCCCGAATTAGCTCTTTTGTTTAAGAATATTTTTTACTACTGTATTTGTTCGCGCGCACGTTTCGTTACGTCTAGTTAAAGTTATTTTATTTGTAAGTGATTATTTGTAATCTTTTTTAGAAAATAAATGTCTTAAATCATCATAGTTATTGTTCCGTACTGGAACAGATTTATGTATACTTTATCATTTCGTAGCATAGATTATTGTTTTCATTTTTTCTTATAACAACACAAGTTGTGGATTAATTTAATATCACTGATTGATATAAGTGGGTATAGGGAGATTTTTCCTACGTCTGTTCTGGAAGCTTCCCTCATCTGTGGGTTGTGCGTGCTAACAGCGCCACCTCAGTTCCGAGATTACTACCGACGCGTACGCACCCTTACGCACCTATAAAATCGCACAATCATCGCGACGTTCTCACCGACTGGTTATATCAATAATTAGTGACCTGTGGACCATATGTGGAATATATTTGCTGGCAATAGTGCGCGACAAGCTTGGTCTCCTGTTCTGTGCCTAGCCCTCGGATCCCGGAGCGTGGAAGGAACGACTACGGTAAGTCTCCCGACCCCAGCTTAATATCCTACATAAATCTTTGGTCCTTCGAGCCGGATTGATATCTTCCAGTCGTGTTGTTATATAGCAGTATTACATACTCATTTCTCACACGCATTCTCGAAGCCATCTTTGCTACGCAAAATGTCTGACGAAGAATCGCCGTGTGAACAAGATTTATTCGAAAGAGAACTCATTCTCGATGAACTTAAGCGTACTTTGCAGTTTGCGGCTACCGACGAACAACAGTTTCGTTCGCGAACTAGTGATTTAAATTGTCACCAACGCAAATTTAATAAAATTCAAAGTAAAATTGAAAAGACCCTCATCAAATTAAAATCTTTTAATAAAGAGGAACAGATAAAAATTCGTAACGATTTCAACGATCTATACTATGCAATCATCACTAATTTAAATAAAATAAAGAAAGGGGATGAAGAGCAAAGACGCATGAGCCGACCTTTCGCTTCCCCTACAGTCCAAGCTTACGGTAGTAAAAATCTGCCTACTTTGCCTTTGCCAAGTTTCCATGGCGATCCTACGGATTGGCCTTCGTATTTCGACTTATTTCGTTCATTAGTTCACTTCAACAGTGCCTACACGGATGCAGAGAAATTTAGATATTTGTTACTTACGGTACACAAAGAACCACATAATTTAATTAAGTCAATTCCGATTACTGACGAAAACTATTCCGTAGCATTAAACATATTAGTGTCTCGCTATGAAAATAAACGAGTTATAGCTACCAAACATCTCGATGGAATTCTTGATATCGAACCGTGTTCTGATAAATCCACTCATAGTATTCGCCAATTGCTAAATATCTACCAAGAAAACATCAGAGCACTAGAAGTTATGCAGTTTCCCGTGGAACAGTGGAGTTTTTTATTACCTACTGAGTATTTTATTACGTAAAATACCAATGAATACTCGTAAACATTTCGAAAGATCATTGTCAACCCCGTCTCACATACCAGATGTCAATCAATTAATTTCTTTTCTAGAACGGGAAATTTCCGCTGAGGAAATAATTAATTCTACAAGCGGTCAGTCGTCAAAAAATGTGGGTATCCGTAAAAATTATATTTCAAATAACTCGTCACCTGTCCAACGATCGTTTCGTTCATTTGTTGGTAATGTTACTTCGTCTATGAGCGCGCCAGACAAAAAGCGACCTTGCGACAATAGTGTCGTAAAGTCCAAGTTCGTTTGTGTCTGTTGTGATGCTCAGCATTCCTTAACAAAATGTTCGCGTTTTTTAAATTTAACTCCACAAGAGAGATATTCATTAATACGGAATAAAAATATTTGCTACAATTGTTTGAATTTGGGTCATGATGTGAATCAATGCAATTCTAATTTCGTTTGTCGTACATGTCATAAACGACATCATAGTTTAATACATTTTTCAAGTCAAACCTCACCTGTTGCGGTCACTCCTAAGGTATTAGTGCATAATGCCGTTTCTCTCCCACCTGCGGCGACGGAGAGAGATATAGTAGCTTCGAATGACTCACAGCAAGTGGCTACGGACAGCGATAACGCTATTCATAATTGTTACGCATCCAATGTTCCGTTTATTCGGACAACCACAGTTCTTTTATCAACGGCACTTGTCGATGTATATGTAGGCGCGTCGAAGCTATCAACAGTGCGTTGCCTCGTAGACACGGGAAGCCAGGCCAGTTTTATTACAGAAGCGTGCGCACAGCGTTTGGGAATGACGCGTAAGCATATTAATATTCCTGTATATGGAATTGGCGAAACTGAAGCAGTGCGACCTAGAGGTTTAGTTTCGTTCATTGTTACACCTAAAGGTAAAAATCAACCATCAATTTCAATCGATGCTTTAATATTAAAAAAATTAATATCGCACATGCCAAGTGTACCATTACCTTATACGGAATGGTCACATTTGAAAGACCTTAACTTAGCGGATCCCAATTTCCATATCCCACACCCCGTGGAGATGTTGTTGGGTGCGGATGTACTATCCCACGTATTATTGGGTAGCATAGTTACGGGTTCACCAGGTTCACCGATTGCGATGAATAGCATCTTCGGTTATCTATTATTAGGCAAACTTGATATTGATCGCCCGGCGCCGAGTCCTCTACAAGTTTGTTATAGCTCATTAGATGACGACAATCTTCAGAGATTTTGGGAGCTCGAGTCTTTTCCTGAAAAACGCAGTTACACTGCTGATGAGGAATTATGCGAATCCTTTTTTAAAAAGACGCATACTCGCGATGAAACGGGTCGTTATGTGTTAGCTCTGCCGTTCAAACCGAACGCTCCTCCTCTAGGCGAGTCCCGACAAATCGCACTCGCTCGCTTTCGTAAACTTGAATATCGCCTCGAACGCAATCCTAAGCTAAAATCAGACTATCACGCTTGCCTCCAAGAATACGTAGATTCTAATCACATGGAGCTCGTAGATAGTAATCCCATCGCAGGTTCCCATTATTACATTCCGCACCACTGCGTGGTCAAGGAATCTAGTGAGACGACTCGCACTCGTGTAGTTTACGACGCCGGGTGTAAGACGTCTAATGGTTACTCGTTGAACGATATTTTACTAACAGGTCCTAAGCTTCACTTGGACATAGTCGATGTAATTTTAAAATTTCGTGTTCATGCTGTAGCCTTTACGGCCGATATCAAACAAATGTTCAGAAATATACTCGTTCGGGAAGAGGATAGGGATTTTCAACGCATCTTGTGGCGTAAGTCTGCGGAGGACCCTATTCAAGATTATCGCCTTCGTACGGTCACCTTCGGAATGAGCTCGTCGCCATTCCTCGCTTTGCGAACCATACGACAGTTAGCTATCGATGAAGCGGAATTCAAGCGCGCGGCACCCGTCTTATTAAATGACGTTTTTGTTGATGATGTCATCTCTGGTGAATCTACAGTAGCTAGGGCTTTAGAGCTTCAGCAGCAGCTCATCGAAATTTGTAAAGCAGCTGGATTTGAATTGCGAAAGTGGCATAGTAATTCACCAGCGGTACTCACTTCAGTACTGCCGCCAGAGTGTCATGGTGAGCGGCCCGCGGTGGTCCCATTCGCTGAAATGGAGAAGGACGCGAAGGTCAAGGTCCTCGGGCTGCAGAGGAACCCCGGAGCCGACTCCTTTAACTTCAAGGTTCAGGTTACTTCTAGTGAATGCACTAAGCGAGCTATACTCTCCGAGATAGCTAGGATATACGATCCGTTAGGTTTTCTGTCGCCTGTGACATTGTATGCAAAATATTTGATTCAGTTATTGTGGATGGCCAAGGTTGATTGGGACGAGGTTCCACCCGTCGACATTGTTAATTCTTGGACAGCTTTTACTAACGAGTTATCACTCTTATCCAAAGTATCGTTCCCGCGTTACATTTTTCCTCCGTCAGAATTAATACAACTTCACGGGTTTTCTGACGCTTCTGAAAAGGCTTTCGCAGCCTGCGTGTATTTGCGTCATACTAGTCGTGACGGTCGTATTCGCACCTTCCTAGTTATGGCTAATACTCGCGTGGCTCCACTTCGTGTGCGCCTAACTATTCCTCGGCTAGAATTGATGGGAGCTGAATTATTATCTAAATTAATAGAAAAGGTTTTACAAATCTATAGTAATCATATTAGCTGCGAACATGTGTATGCTTGGTGCGATGCATCGATCGTGTTAGCGTGGTTACATTCCCCACCACACGAATGGAAAACTTTTATATCAAATCGCACCAGCGATATTCTCTCTCGCGTTCCAGCAAGTTGTTGGCGGCACGTGCCGTCGGCAGACAACCCCGCTGACGTGGCGTCTCGAGGCATGCTGCCTGCCGCATTCGTTAAGCATGCTTTGTGGTTTAACGGACCTACTTGGCTTCGCCAGGATCCGGATTTGTGGCCGGTGCGTAGATCTGAGTTTAATACTGACGAAGAAAGGCGCACTGTCAGTATTCAGTCGTATGTAACTTCAACATGCCCAGTAGGTGACATAGAAATTGTTTCAAAATATTCTAGTTTAGGAAAACTCGTTCGAGTCACATCCCTAATATTTCGATTTTATAATAGGTGTAAAAGGGTTACCGAATATTACCCAAAATATATAACAGTGCCTGAATATAATTTTTCTTTAAAAAGACTTATTTATTTAGTGCAACAACAAAGTTTTGGCGAAGATATTAAAAACATTTCTTTGGGTAAACTTCCCTCACACCAATTACGTCGTTTAACTCCATTTCTGGATGATAATAATTTTTTACGTGTAGGTGGTCGAATTCACAAATCACTTTTGTCATATGAATCGAAACACCAATTAATTTTACCTAAGAAACATGCATTAACAAATCTTATTATTGATCACGCGCATATTAGTCATCTTCACGCCGGACCTCAAAGCGTACAATATTTGTTAATGCAAAAATACTGGATTTTGTCCAGCCGTGATATAGTGCGCCAGCGCATACATCGCTGCGTTTCTTGTTTCCGCGCGCGTCCTATCCGAAATCAGCCGCGCATGGCACCGTTACCTGTGACTAGGTTGCGGCCTGCGCGTCCCTTCATAAAAACAGCCGTAGACTATGCCGGCCCATTTTATTTATTTATTTATTTATTTAGTTTTGGAAAACCAACAGCTAAGAGATAACAACATATAAAATTGTATAAATACATAAAGCCAATAATAGGTTCTCACGTTTGTGTTACATATTTTGTTGTTATGTAATTCTAAGTGAAGGCAAAACTTATAGTAAAAATTATAATTATTTAGTGCCACATTTAAACATTGCTAATAAACCTATGTACAATCCATCACAAAAAGAATCTGTTGCCCATCAGTCGCCTTGCAGATGTTACACTACAGTGGAATATATCAAAATTATCAGATTTAGTTAAATGATTGATGCTCTCACTCGCTCGCAACATGAATGAATTTTGGCGGTATTTGGACGAAACTAGTGGTGTATAAATGGGAGCAAGGTATCTCGCTGATCTAGTGGGGATATTGAACTTAATTTTGGAAAGGAGCTCGGGACAGTCAATTTTATTAGATAAAATTTTTAGTAAGTAAACAATGTCCGCTATCTCACGCCGCGTATTCAGAGGAAGAAGATGGAACCGCTTGCACAGCTGTAAGTATCTATCAGAACTATACTCAATATTGGCACGATAACACAAGTATTTAATAAATTTCTTTTGTAATCCTTCAATACGATCGATGTATTTATTATATCGCGGGTTCCAGATTTCTGATCCGTATTCTAAAATACTCCTAACAAAAGTGCAATACAGGATTTTTAATGTTTTTATCTCCCGAAAACTAGAGGCAGTTCGTATGACAAACCCAAGTGCTTTAGAAGCTTTCTTCACCATAGTTTCAATGTGATTATCGAAGAGTAGTTTTGAGTCGTGGACAACTCCAAGGTCCCGAATAACGTAATTCCTTTGTAGCAACTGGCCCTCAAGTTTGTATTGGGAAGGAACATTATTTGCTTTTCTACTGAATGTTACAACTGAACATTTAGATGGATTAAGATCAAGCTTATTCTGTCTACAGTATACATCTAAACGAAATAGGTCAGATTGTAAATCCAACACATCTGTTGGAGAAGATATAGGTTTAAAAATTTTCATGTCGTCAGCAAAACAGAGTAATTGTGAGTGATGAAAACAAGAGCCTATATCATTGACAAATATTAAAAACAACACAGGACCCAAAAGAGAGCCTTGCGGAACACCACTAGGCACAATCACCCAGCTCGAAATATAATTATTTACAACTACCGCCTGCGACCTGTTGTTTATATATCGACCTATGCATTGAATAAAGTCACATCTGCATAATTCTTACTTTACAGCAGACCGATTTTAAGTTTGTCTTCTACAAAATTAGCTGTAACTTTTTTCTTAGTTATTTTACAGAATCGATTATTTTACCAATCATTATAAAGTATTATGAAGCATCGATTGATATGAAAGTAATATATTTTAGGCCAATATTTTATAATTTAGAAGTATCTATGTGAATATGTAACTTTATTCTGCGGAAATCACTGTATCATATAATAACATAGGATCTTGTTCTTGGGATAAGTATCAATATTATGTGTAAATATAACTTTGTTTTACGTAGCTTCTAAAGTCACATATGTAATATATGAATTTTTAGATAGTTATTTATGTTTAGATTTAAAATAAAACAGTTCTTGTGATCAAGTTTTTATTAAGGAATAATCTTAGTGTTTTAGAATTTAGAAATGTTTATTTATCTTTAATTCTGAAATTGCAATGTAAGCGTAGAACATGGACGCGACTGTCGATATAACCCCCCGTGAAGGCTGCGATCGCGTCGATCTCGACAGCGATTATTGGTATTTGTGCTCTCGACTCCATATTTTTTGGAGACGCCACTTATATGTAACTTTATTCAACTGCTATCTCTGAATGTACTTAAGTTTTTAAAATGATAATTTTACTAGTGAAAATATAAGCCAAATTAGCCCTAAAAATACAACAAAAGCAATTTGGTAACAAAATCACATGTAACTTGATTCTATGGATAGGTCGATATGAAGCAAACCATCTTAAGAGATCTCCGTTAATACCAATGTTTTCCAGTTTTTTTATTAGTAAATTGTGATCTATTCTGTCAAAACATTTGCTGTAATCAGTATATATTACGTCAATCTGTTTGCCCCTGTCCATATAATCAGTAATAAAGTCGTTTAAAATAACAAGATTAGATGTTGTAGACCTACCCCGTAAAAACCCGTGCTGGCAGTCTGAAAAAAGTGTTTTCAAAGACTCACAGAGATGTCTATGGATGATTTTTTCTAATAGTTTTGCTAAAATACAAAGTTTAGAAACAGGTCTATAATTGACTACGTTAGACTTACTTCCTTTCTTGTGGATTGGAGTTATAAAAGCCGATTTCCATAGTAATGGTACATGACATTCGGAAATAGATTTAATGAACAACATGTATACAGGAAATGCGAGACTTTTAGCGCAATTTTTAAGAAATATCGGAGGTAGTTTATCAGGTCCGGCAGATTTGGAAGTATCGAGAGATAAAAGCAATTTAGTTACATCCTCAATATTAATATTTATACTAATAGTTTGAGTGTTTTGTGTGGTAGGAAGCGAATCTTTGGGCATTAAGTTAGAATTTAAAAAAGTGGAGTGGAAAAAATCTGAGAACATGTTACAAATAGAAGTACCATCACTTGCGGAAATATTGTTATAGGACATTGTACTCGGCAGACCAGTTGATTTTCTCTTTGTTTTAATAAATGACCAAAAATATTTTGGATTATCCTTAATTGATTTTTCTACAGTGGTAATGTAGTTCGTATAACAGTCATTTTCCACCCTTTTGACCCTTTCCCTCAACATTTTAAATGTAATTAGATCCGAAACGTTCCCGTAATTTTTAAATTTTTTGTAAAACTTTGATTTCTCTCTTATAACCTTAATTAATGCTGTTGAGTACCATACTGGGTATTGGTTAACTCGAGAAACTTTTGAGGGTACGAATTCATTTATTAAATTATTTATTTTAGAGTAAAAGTGATCCAAAGCGGTTTCGATGTTTTTGTACTTAAAATCTGAGCACCAGTCTACTTTATTAATTTCGGTATTCAATACTTCGTAGTCGCATTTATAATATAACATCTTGACACGAGGTGCACTGTGCAAAGAGTACGAATTTTCGAGATGTATATTAATTAAGAGGGTTTTGTGATGAGGGTCAGGTGGGACCAATGGATCAAAACATTCAATAACGTTAACACCAATGTTCGACAAAACGAGATCTAAAATTCTACCATAATCATTTAATATACCATTGTACTGGTTTAAATCATGGGTACATAGTTCGTCAATAAACATTTGCTCATTCATAGAACATGTCGTAATAGTAGCATTATACGAGGAATCATCACTGTTGTATACCCAAGTGATTCCGCTCATGTTAAAATCTCCCACGATAAGATACTTATCATCCGGATTTTGTAAAAAAGTAGTATCTAGCTTATTTAAGTAATTTTGCAACTGCTCCGAAAATGACAGACCCCTATTCTGAGCACATAAATATATGACACACAAATTTAAGTTAATACTTAATTTGTTCCATTTAATTGGTAAAGATATCCATAGGTCTTCGGCGGTAGAATTAAACAAGTATTGGGAGGTAGCTGCAAGATCTTTTCTCACTGCGATAAGCACACCTCCGCCTCGAGTTTGCTGTGTTTTATCGTAATCGCGATCGCGACGCCATACTACAAACCTACCATCGAATAACTCCGAGTCACTAACACTATCCACCAGCCAGGTTTCGGTTAATACGATAATATCATACGAACATACACACAGGCTACGATAGAACGCTGCTGTTTTGGATCTCAATCCCCTAACATTTTGATAGTAAATGTTTAATTCTATACCGTTAATCGCGCCTTTTGTTGTAAAAATCAAATTCAGATCTAAATGTCACAGTAAAAAAATCAAATTGAAATTCATTGTAACACATAAAATAACTCAATTATAATGAATTAAACAATCCAGTAGGGCACAATCGTCACATTTATTCACTCGAACATAATTTTGGTCTCACTCACTGCTTACACAGAATTACTATAGTTTAAACTCAAAACCTCGCAACACGTGTTAACTGAACGACGACTCGAAACAGACTGACTGCCTTCCACAATCATTCAAACCACCTCAATGACGCGCTTCGCTCTAATTGGCTCACGTTACAACCAATAGGGAACGTTCACCAATCAGAGACAAGGACAGTGTTGCCAGTTTACAGACTTATAAATTGCAGACGCATATCTTAAAAAGCTAATATTACTTAGTTTTATTTACATAAATTATAATTATACATTTTGGTCTTTTTGCCACATAATTGCATTAATTTTGTATTTGACTTAATCATGAACATATTTCCTGAAAAGTACTTACGATAAGTCAAAACCACGACTACTATTGACGCAAAATAGTAAAATCATTACATTCGGCCATCCTACTGCGTGCGATCTCCTGACGCACGTAAATTATTTTTTTATACAATTACAAAATAATTAATCACACGAAATCAAACTTATAAAATTAAGTTATACAGTTATACATTCGGCAATTGTTTGAACTCAGAATACTGATGCGTCATCAATAATAATAATATATTTTAATATAATAATAATATATTTTTACGCTCACACCAATTATCTAGCCCGAAGTAAGTATCATTAAGAATTTGTGTTACGGATACTAGATAACGGACTTTTTTTTTTAATATACATAATAATTTTAGATATTTTTATAAATAAATTTAATTAAATATATAAACAACCATGACTCGCAAACAAACATTCGTGTTCGTCACACAAACATTTGCCGCTACCAGGATTCGAACCCGGACCGCTTGATGTGTAGCCAGCTATACTGACCACTCCACCACGTCGGCGTCAGCGTCAATAGTTTATTCATGTTCAGATGTACGATAAAAGTAAATTCATATATCATCTAGATATAACTATAGTAGGTATACAACCCAAAGATAAATAATTTTACTTTGAATCTGTGCTGTTCAGTACATAGAGAAACATTGTGATTTGACTAAAGTAATAAAATGACGGATTACAAATAATCTATAATGCTTTCCATACAATAGAAAAACTGAACACTCATACAGCGGACATGTACACAGAGAGGCAATGACATTGTTATAGATACTACCGACACATTATCATCTACTACTCATAACAAATAATACTATAATAAGGCACGTATCCTATAATTTATTTGTGTATAAGCCGATAAATATCATGCGTCAAAATATTAATAGACTTTTGAACAAATTATATCTTCTATCATGGACATTGTATTATTTGCTGAACTCAATACGACTTTTGAAGTTTTCACGAATTGATATCATATTTTAAAAAAAACTTAGTGAACCGTGTATACTCATTGAAGTGACCATCCATTTAAACCTCTGCATGAAATAGCTGATGGTATTCTAAATTGAAAAGTATTTCAAAGGTGTTTGGATGTTGTGCCATAGAACTCTTAGAACATAGAATTATAATAATTTGTATATATAGACCTCCTAACAACAATAGCAGTGAAATTAACGAGTTATTCTCTAATATAAATACCGTGTTAGGGAACATTTGTTAATACAGCAATTTATTTCAACAAATGTTACATAGTTATTGTCTCCAGTTGGAATTCAGAGTTGTAGACACCAGAGTTGTAGTGACAATATTATACATAAAATGAGAGCTTGTAAAAGTGAAATACTTGAACTAACATATCGGATCATACTGTTAAAAAGCAACAATGTACCTACACGACTCAAATAGTCGTGAAAAATAACGCACTACTATATTTAGTATAATCAGCACACATACATGGCTATGCTCTTGATGTCAACACTTACATGGCTGACGACTAATATAAAACATTAGTACACCTACATGGCTATGTTCTAGATATCAGCGCACCTACATGGCTGATGACTAATATAAAACATTAGTGCACCTACATGGCTATGTTCTAGATGTCAGCACACCTACATGGCTGACGACTAATATAAAACATTAAAGCACAACTACATGGCTATGTTCTAGATGTCAGCGCACCTACATGGCTGACGACTAACATAAAACATTAGCATACCTACATGGCTATGTTCTAGATGACAGCTAACCTACATGGCTGACGACTAATATAAAACATTAGCGCACCTACATGGCTATGTTCTAGATGTCAGCACACCTACATGGCTGACGACTAATATAAAACATTAACGCACAACTACATGGCTATGTTCTAGATGTCAGCGCACCTACATGGCTGACGACTAACATAAAACATTAGCATACCTACATGGCTATGTTTTAGATGTCAGCGCACCTACATGGCTATGTTCTAGATGTCAGCGCACCTACATGGCTGACGACCAATATAAAACATTAGCACACCTACATGGCTATGTTCTAGATGTCAGCGCACCTACATGGCTGACGACTATTATAAAACATTAGCACACCTACATGGCTATGTTCTAGATGTCATCACAACTACATGGCTAACGACTAATATAAAATATTAGCACACCTACATGGCTATGTTCTAGATGTCAGTGCACCTACATGGCTGACGACTAACTTTAACATTAGCACACCTACAAGGCTATGTTCTAGATGTCAGCGCACCTACATGGCTGACGACTAATATAAAACATTATCACAACTACATGGCTATGTTCTAGATGTCAGCGCACCTACATGGCTGACGACTAATATAAAACATTAGCACACCTACATGGCTATGTTCTAGATGTCAGCGCACCTACATGGCTGACGACCAATATAAAACATTAGCACACCTACATGGCTATCTTTTCAATGTGAGCCTACATACAGCCGAGTATAATAACGAATCAATATTAAACCTTCGAAGAAAAATAATGCTGTAGTAAACTTTATGATTTGTAACGTATTTAAAGAACATAATAATCTTGCCTTTGGTTCATATACTACTTCTGTTCTACTATACTTTCAGTATACTACCCACAACTTCTTGATAGTTAATTATTTCATTTAGAACTCTCATAGCACCATCAAGAACTTGATTCAATTAAAATAAAGAAATAAAATTTACTTGCGGTTTTTATCCGGCATAGCTGCGTGCAGAATCCCACTTCTGAGATATAATGAATTAAACAATCCAGTAGGGCACAATCGTCACATTTATTCACTCGAACATAATTTTGGTCTCACTCACTGCTTACACAGAATTACTATAGTTTAAACTCAAAACCTCGCAACACGTGTTAACTGAACGACGACTCGAAACAGACTGACTGCCTTCCACAATCATTCAAACCACCTCAATGACGCGCTTCGCTCTAATTGGCTCACGTTACAACCAATAGGGAACGTTCACCAATCAGAGACAAGGACAGTGTTGCCAGTTTACAGACTTATAAATTGCAGACGCATATCTTAAAAAGCTAATATTACTTAGTTTTATTTACATAAATTATAATTATACATTTTGGTCTTTTTGCCACATAATTGCATTAATTTTGTATTTGACTTAATCATGAACATATTTCCTGAAAAGTACTTACGATAAGTCAAAACCACGACTACTATTGACGCAAAATAGTAAAATCATTACACAATATACGAATATGATGCGAGATACCAAGCAACAACGCTTCTACCGCAACCGGCATCTTCGGGTACATCCCGCGGAGTGAAAACGATTCATATTTAAAATAGCGAAGAGTAAGCGCAAGAGCGGCGTCAAATGTGAATTGTTGAGGAGTGAGTGAGAACATCGTATAGATATCATAAACGTCCATCAAACCTGCCGGACGAGTTATTAAACAAAAGCAAGACGTTACAAGTAGCGGTGAGGCAGGGGTGACCAACATTAAGTAACTTTTTATGAAATTTAAGGCAAATATTAAGACCTTATAATTATGGCACTGAGCAAAGTAATATATAAAAATAAATAGTTGAAAAATAAATTTTATAACCAATATCTGAGAGCTATTTGAGACATTTAAATGGAAAATTGAAATATTTGTGTTATAGCAGTCTATACAAACTTGTTTAAATCACTGGAATTATTTATTATGAATACTCCAGACGTATCATTCTTCCTCACATGTATCTTGCCGAACTTGACCCAAACGTACTTATAGTTCTTCTCCTTGGAAAGTTGCTTTGCCTTGTTCAGCAGATGTTTGGACTCGGAACTTAAGTGGTCGTTAATGAAAATACGCATCTGTGATCCATGATATCCAATATCTTCAGCCTTCAATATTTTTTGTGTACGCGCTTTAGATATAAAGTCTTCTTTAATATACCGATTCAAGAAGGAGATTACTATGGCTTTATCCTTTGAATTGTATGTAGGCACCCTTGAAATATTGTTGATTTGTGTTCTAGGAAAACTAAAACCTATTTTCCTAGATATAGCCTCTGTAATTTCGAATAAATTTTCGTCCTTTTTGAGTGGAATACCCTTAATCTCGACGTTATTTATACGTGACCTTTGATCGATATTGAGTAGTTGAGATCTCAAATTAGTGATTGTATCCTCAGCTGCTAAAAGTTTTCCTTCCAGAGATATAACTTTCTTTTCAGTATCTGCGGACTTCCCTTTCAGGTCGTCGATCAGGGATACCGAGAACTCGCATGTCCTTTTTAAATCTGTTATATCCTCTTTAATGGATTTTATCTCCTCCACCAAATCTGGAAGGCAAGCTAACTTTGCCTTAATTTCAGTAAATTCTGCCAACTGCAACTTCACATCGCGGATTTCCTGAAGTATAGCCATTGAAGAAACTGATTCGTTCGGACTGAGTGGTGCTAAAGCTTGCTGTTCTGCAGGATGGACATCTCCATGCAGACCTACGGTCTGTACCCAGCCTTCTCCAACCAGCCTCAGTTACTCCAGCACAACTGAAATCTAGTTGCTTTCCACAGGCGGAACACTGGACACCGTCCGAAAACTGTTTGTCACACAGAGCACATCCAACCATAATTAATGATTTTCTAATTTGTGAGCGACAGTGAAAAAGGTTTACGATCTATGGGATTCTAAGCGAACCGCGTGCACTTTGTTCTGTTGCCCAGACTCGACTTATGTGCGGGCAAATAAAGTGCGTAACGCCAAAGTAGTTAAATGCTATGTTTCGGTTTTCGTATGCATGAGTGTTAAGGCTATCCACTTAGAGCTAGTGTCAGAGCTTTCTACCGAGGCTTTCCTAGCTGCTTTACGGCGCTTTACGTCCCGTCGAGGTTTATGTACGGACATATTCTCGGACTGTGGTAAGAACTTTGTTGGGTGTAACAACTATCTAAAAGAGTTGTACGCATTTCTACGCACTGACACTGTGCAGTGTGAACTTAATCAACAAACACTTCAACAGGGTTTAAAGTGGCATTTTCAACCTCCATATGCAAGTCATTTCGGTGGGTTATTCGAAGCAGGTGTCAAGAGTTTTAAGCACCATTTACATCGAGTAATTGGTACTCGCACTCAAACTTACGACGAGATGCACACCCTTCTATGTCAAATAGAAGCCGTGTTGAATTCTCGCCCGCTGTGTGCTATGAGTACGTCTTCTGTGGATCCCCTACCTTTAACTCCATCTCATTTTTTGATAGGAGAACCGTTAACAGCTTTGCCTGATGTCTCCTTGATTGATGAGAATACCAACAGACTTACGCGTTGGCGTTGGGTACAACAATCGGTTCAACATTTTTGGAAAAGGTGGAGTAGAGAGTACTTCCATGAGATACAACAGAGTCAGAAGTGGCTTCAAAATCGCGGTTCTCCCATTAGTGAAGGCACTGTTGTGGTGGTCAGTGATGACAACCTTCCCCCCCTGCAATGGAAACTTGCGCGTGTCCTTGCTTTGCATCCTGGCTCTGATAACATCACTCGCGTAGTAACATTAAAGATAGGTAATACAACCTTCAAGCGGCCCGTTGTTAAGGTGTGCCCGCTTCCCTTAGAATAGAAACTTGGTATAAATCGTTACGAATTCATCCTAGTACTTAAGTTTTTTTTTTATTTAATATCAATGTTCATTAATAATTTCATTCCTGTTAAAGGCAACTACGTTCCTTTAAGGTGAGCGGCATGTTCCGTACTGGAACAGATTTATGTTATGAACAGAGTTATCATTTCGTAGCATAGATTATTGTTTTCATTTTTTCTTATAACAACACAAGTTGTCGATTAATTTAATATCACTGATTGATATAAGTGGGTATAGGGAGATTTTTCCTACGTCTGTTCTGGAAGCTTCCCTCATCTGTGGGTTGTGCGTGCTAACAGCGCCACCTCAGTTCCGAGATTACTACCGACGCGTACGCACCCTTACGCACCTATAAAATCGCACAATCATCGCGACGTTCTCACCGACTGGTTATATCAATAATTAGTGACCTGTGGACCATATGTGGAATATATTTGCTGGCAATAGTGCGCGACAAGCTTGGTCTCCTGTTCTGTGCCTAGCCCTCGGATCCCGGAGCGTGGAAGGAACGACTACGGTAAGTCTCCCGACCCCAGCTTAATATCCTACAGTTATTATACGAAAACAGCGTTATGTAGTGACAGTATTTCATTCTTATGTTCATTTGAATGCCAAAATGTAATATTAATTTCTTGAAAAGATTCTTAAATGTATTTACATAGCTACTGTATACCTACTAGAGATAATGCTTTTTCCAGCTATTAACTCTAGATAGCTAACCTCCTGGTATACCCTATTTAAGATAACTATCCGCCGAAACGACGAGTAATAGAAAAAAAAGTTATTTTTTCATAAGATATCGTTGATAGAGGTTTTGAGGTTTATTGTAGTTATTTAAAAGGCTTACCAACAAAAATCCATTTTATAAATCCTCTTTATTTATAATCTTATAAAATTATGGCAACTTTACTTAGACCTCAAAAAAAAGGATAATTTTTTCATAAAAATTTTTTTCGTGCATAATAAATAATAAAATAGTCATAATATTCAGTATTTTGACGTAACTTGGCATATTAAAATACAAAAATGTAATTACAATATAAATTACCCTACTTTTTTTTAGCGCCAGTACAAAACATATACTGGCACTAAAACAGATGGTAAAACTAACCATCCGTCGAAACGACAGACAACAGCTACGTATCTCAAAAACCATAACACTTGCCTTTTCGGTGCACACGCCACGGCAACGGCCTCACCAGCAACTGAATCGACTAGCCGAACCACGGCATTCGGACGCATCGTTAAAAAGATACTTATTTTCCGCTACCCGTCGATACGACGGAGGTGAGCTATCTAGGGTTAAAAACTAAGCAGAATTGGTACGTAGACAAAGCTCTGCTCTCAACATAATGTTTCCTCGATGAGGTCTGATGAGCGCACTCGCCATAGAAGCACAGGACAAGAAGTGCAAAAGATGGCTTTATTAATGTAGACATAGACACCTACCGTGGACACGGCAAAATAGCTCATCTCTAAAGCTGGGTTTAAGTGGGGTTTTTATTGACTACGTTACGTTGACTTTAGAGACGTATTATTTGTACACCTTGTGGTTACCAAGTTGCACCATTATGTATTATTGTATAGCATCTTGTATTTTTTGGGAATTGCGAACCTGAAGTCGCAGTGGGCAGGGCACATTGCGAGGAGGACTGACGGCCGTTGGGGCGGAAAGGTCCTCCATTGCCGGCGCGTACCGTTAGACGCAGCGTTGTTAGGCCCCCCAAGGTGTTGTGGGGGGCCTACCAACTATGCGTGTCTAACAGTACGCTGCCGGCAATGGAGGGCCTTTCCGCCCCAACGGCCGTCAGTCCTCCTCGCAATGGAGGGCCTTCCTCGCGGCCGACAATGATGGCCATTCCACCGAATGGCCATCTGGTAAAGGTCGCGGGAAGCCGCAGGATGCGGGCAGCGCAGGATCGATCGGGTTGGAGATCCTTGGGGGAGGCCTATGTACAACAGTAAGCGATTATTGGCTGATATGGTGATAATGATGATCTCGTATTTAGCTTTGTAACAAATAAATGATTTTGAAACTCCTGCTTTCGCTTCTGCTAACTGTAGGTAGAAAAGTGAAATACATAGAATGGTGACCTTCTGTACTCTTTATGTCTTGTGGTAAAGTTTCTTTGTTCCGTCCATTTCGGCTACTCTAAATTATATTTCGAAAGCAGAACTATACGCTACATCCCTTTAATGATACAACGAAAGAGTTTTTACTTTTATTAGTCTATTAATAACCTGGCCTCATTATCATCACAAGGAACTGAACAGAGTAAAACACAAACATCACAAATAAATTGCTATTATCCCTAGACTAAAAGCATTACAATTATAGACGAACAGCTAACTAGGAAAATAGTCCACTGAAATGACTTTACTTCCCTATCCTTGTACAAAATAGGCCTTTTATTGAGTTTTCTTTTATGTACCCTCATATGACGAGCATACAATAAGGCAGACAGATCTCCGTTTCCTATGAAAAGCAATTTACTATTTGTTCACTCTTTCGGATTTTTGTGATATGGCACGATTAGAAATATTTTCAAAATTTTATTTTAGCAAATATGTACAGAAGCAGTTCATATCCTATAAATGTCCTCTAATGACAGTTTGAAGTCCAATTTCTAAATTTTTAAAACATTCCAACAATAAATTGGTTAAATTTAGAAATTTAAAAAGAGTAAAAGCCAAGGCGTCGTTCTTTAGATCCAACTGAGCTAACCAAAACAGCGTGTGAGCCTGATAATTTGTTCATTACAGGTTATGTATGAAAATGTCAAAGAACTTACTTACATCTTCAACGTAGGTAACACATTACACTACAGTTTATTTAGGAAATTGCTTCCAACATTATTTCAAGGCCTCATTTTTGAAAAGTTAACTGTCCGTGTAATTTTTAACTTAATAAAAACAAAATTAAATGTCACTTACTATCAAAGGCAATCAAAAGGCAATACACAAAATCATAAGCACTTGTACGATATCTGCGACGAATAAAACATATCCAGATATTGAAAAATCAGCCCTAATATTTGTTTGGCATAAATTGACATATTTTGATAATGTCCCAAATGAAATTTTGTTAACACTGAAACGAAAAGAAAGCAAAATAAGTTATTCTCTTTTATGAATTCAACAAATTTTCATTTGGTACGTTTTCTTTAAGTCTTTTGAGATATTGTGACTTTTAATGAAATATTTATTTTACCAAAAGTGATCTTTGAAAGTTGTTCCAGAAATTCAAACGTATTATTTTAGTCTGGCTTTTTAATATTCAAGACAAACTAAGTACCTAGGTACTTAAAACTAAATATCTTTTTTATTCAAAGTTAGTTTCCTATTGAATTCAGAGTGAGTTTCCCTGCGAATATAGTTTTAAATGGAGACTAATCAGTAAAGGAATTAAGTATGTCAATTATTCCATAATTATCATTAAATTGTATAACGCAAAGCATGGTGCAACAATTATCTAAATATGTATTTGTTAAAATATGTTAATGAAAAATATTGCATTCTCACAGAACCAGTCGTAATAAATCAGAAAAATATTCAGTTGAAATAATTTACCAGCTTCTGCCTGGATTCGGATACGGTAAATGTGTGGGGAAACTCATCAAAAACAAAGACCATAGAAAAATATTTTCCAAGATCTTCCATTTGTCTATTTTGCCTTATCACGTAGAAAAACATCCATTGAATTTAACGCTCACTCACCACAGTTTGAAAGCTCAGATGGAAGCTATGAAAAATGGTGTGATGGTAACTTTATTACTTAAATTTAGTTCCGGTATAAATTGTTTTGTAAAGATTTGAGAATTCTATTAACCTTGAATAACCTTGAAGGCGAAGAAACTGCTCTGATGGATATTTAGGTATGATTAAGGATTTTGGCGCGATAGTGACGAAAGAGGTAGCTTCCAATGAGCCTAGTGTTTGCTTGAAGTTCACTGTCAGACTATAATGGGTTGGGAATTGAATTAATTGTGTAAGCATGAATAAGTCATCTATACCTTATGATTTTGATTTAAGAAATGTAAACTGTTCACTTCTATTAAATTTTCAAGCATTGCTCTATAAAATATTATTAACACATAAAAGGTTTTGATCACGCAATTTTTCTTTGTAGTTATTAAAATTCGTGTTACCAGATACCCGGAAACTCACATTGTATTTCCAACACTACCAGGGATACAACCATTGTTATGTCTTGGTGTTTGGCTTCTGTCAAGAGCATCGACATATGTATCGTGTTTCATGTGCTAGAACTGAGAAAATTCGTCACGACTCTGAAGCCGACAACAATATACACACACATTCAAACATGCTAATAATCGCAAAAGGGCTGAGAAGAGCTTTAGATTACATTTGGTTACACAGACACAGTCACCTCTGGTACTATGGACTATGGACTGCCTCAAAATAGTGCCAACTTATCGCATGTCCCATGCGTATAATTTTGTGTTTCTTGCCCCAAAAGGGCAAGAAACACAAAATTATAGTAAATATTCAGTGATCCAAACAAAATATGGAATAAAATCGATAACCAGGACAAAAGTAACGCTATAAAACATCTTTACAGCATCTTTACAGCCTGGGTAATAATAATAATATAACTAATTCTTAATTTATAGAACACGCTAAATTATTTAGCTCACCTCAACAATGAACATTCGTTTGACAACGCTATCTGAATAGAATCTAGGACACATCACATTGGGCAAATCTCAGTGAATAGAACGAACTCGCACAATGGTATCTTTCAAGTAATTTCGATACTAGTTCTTTGACATTTCAATACTTCGCCCTCTTTGCATGATTTATTTAGGACTGCTTGCGAACTCACAAATAGATTTCTGGAACAATGCCTTTGACTGTTAACAATTTATATAATTTTCTGTACAACAATACAATGCTTTAGAAAATTAGACTTAAATTGAGTCCTTCGTATTTGTGAAGTCACTGGCACGGTGTCATTATAAGACAGTGTTGTCTTTTGATATTTTCATCAACATTATTGCTTATTTAGTATTTTTTAAAGCATGCACTTGTTACATCGAGCACATTTGTCATTAGATATTTCTTTGTCTAGTGATATTTCTCTTGTTCATGTCATGTCCATGGTCATACCGAGAATTAAAGAAATAAGTTATCTGTGTAGCTCGTTTTGTGAACCAAAGTATGAAAAGAGGTGAAACGACGCTCGCATGGCTCAGTGGCGATGGCTGACTGACGCTTTATTCTGCTTGTGGTTAAAGATGTAAAAAAATAAAAATAAAGAGAGTCAAAGAAATATCTTTCCATGGGCTGTCTTTTTTCACACGCATATAATTATTAGTCTTATTCGCCACAAGGATTAATTTGATTTTATTATTTGGATTTGATTTTATTATATTTATTTTGATAAGAACTAATGTCGGTTTTGTAATGAAAGCCAAATCCACAACCGCTTCTATAAACTATGTTATTAGCTTTTACAATATGTTTCTCAAAACAGGAGCTCTGTTTTGAAAGATCTTTCCTTCGCTGTGAAAATTTAACGCTTTTTCAATTTGCCATTCCCTTATGGTTTTCACTTGAGTTCCTGGTACAGTGTTATTGTTTACGTATTTGGCATTATAAAGTTCGTCTCTGAAGATTTTAAGTTGATCTTTAATATAGTCTACAGGTATTTTAGAAACAGCAAGCAATCTTGGTGTGTATTTGCCTCTTTCTGGCACATTTTTCGCTTCGTACAGCTCATAAACCAATACTTTGTCGTGAGACTTTGGAACTTTTAGGAAAACTGCATAGTCTGCGCCTACATGAAGGAAGCCATGAAGACTATGTTGGGATTTATAACCATCGATATACTGGAAAAGCTTGTGAAGTCGAACAGCATGGCAATGAATAAGAATTGCTGACATCAGTAAAAGTGCACACATCTGAAAATGGAAAATATTATTTTAGTTTTTATTTTATAACGATACTTTTGAAGACATTATGAGTACAGGCCTTGCTTTAGAAGTGATAAATTATAAACGACAGTACACGTGGTGGTGTTGGAAAAGATAAAATACAAGAATCGAAGTCTTCGTCTCGGCAAGCCGCTGGATGCGGCCATCGCAAGACAGATAGGGTTGGAGATCCTTCCTTTGGGGGGGGGGGGCTATGTCCAACAGTGGGCGTCTCGGAAATGATAATGATATTGAAGTCTACGACCATTAGATCTTGACTACAGGTTGATGAGGGTTAACACATTAAACGTCTTCCTAACAACACTTCCAACTAAGCTATGGCTATAGTAATTGTCTGACAGTTAGTAATATCCCCTATTGTGTCGCCGCCATTTTGTAAAATTTCGCGCATGTGTCACTTACTTCCGGACTTTCCGTCGCGAATTTTCCGGGTGTAAAAAAATAATAATAAAAATTTTGTAATAAAACTATAAATATGAGTTTTTGACACTAAAATCGTTATTTAATAAGCTAACAGAATATAATATAATTAGTACAGTTATATTTTCAAATAATAATAGTAATAATCATCATTTTCACCATCGGAAAACTGTGGAGGGGGGGATCGACCTCCAGGAGGTCGGCCGACATACAGGCGTTTTTGACAGCGACCTCCAGGAGGCCGCGCGACACACAAGGGGATAAGAAGTAAATCCCTCAGTGGGTTTCGGGAAAATCTCGTTTCCATTTTCTCCTTTACTATCAATTACAATCAAGTCAGATAGAATTACAAGTAAGATCAAGATCTTGTTTGTCAAACATAAAAAATTAAACTAGACCGCCTGTACTTGGAGTAAGTTCTGTGAACTGTCTAATAGAGGTTTGTCCTCGAAATTGTTGCACCCGTAGATTTATATTTACTGGCGTTTATAGATTGGCAATGAATCGCATCGCGCATGTGTGCGTGAAAAATAGTACTGTAGTTTGCCAATTATCTTTTCTACATGACCGACAGGCTGATCTAAAATGGTCTCGTCTATCTATCTCGGCTCTCAATATACGCGTTCATATGCTATTTCTCTTTCACATTCCTATATCTATGGTTGCACCAAAGCACCATATTATAGGCCCAATTGCCCGATTCAGATAATTTCATTATGACAGACTGTTAAGACGTAGACGATACCTGCCTGACAGCGATTTGGTGAAGCACTGCGAACCCACCTTTACATCGGAGCTACGGGCGGGACACGTTCGGTGTTCACATTTATCTATAAAATGTTGTACTCCCTCCATTCGAATATAATCTCTTCTACGCGCAATAGTTGTAAAAACCAATAAACGCAATTTACAAAAATTCGTTCGAATACAGCTGCCATTGAAGAACACCCTAAGTCCCTAACTCAGACAATATTATTAGGACAGTCTTTTTTAACGCCATTTACGAAATAGGAGGAGGAGTTCACGAATTAGATGATTTAAATGCTCTACTATAACGTGGACAAAACTTTCAACAGTTTTATTAAATCAGATGTATAAAACTTAACACATAAATGAAGGAGACGTAATAAATATCAATTAATTATACGATCATGTAGTTTTTTAACATTTCGGAAACACCTTTTGATTTTATCCAATCTACATTAACAACCAATGAGTCTCAACAATATTCACAGCAAATTAAATACAAATAATTAATAAACCCTATGCCGATATTTTCTATTAATCATTCATTAATTGAGCAATTACCGCTCAACTGTTACCAAATCGCGTATACGTTAATTAATATATTTTTAGACCTTAAGGAGTTTGTAATCGACTCATTTTGATCACCAATCAAAACGGCACGTTTATTACGAAAAATTCTGTGTAAATTAATAAAATACTAATTTCCTATTGGTACAAATACGCACCCTTCCCATATTGTTGAATTTTAAATTTCACGTTACGAATGTTAAAATAGCACGCCACGCTGAACGGCTTTCAATATTCAAAATTTAACTGGCAGCGAAATAAAAACCGCGAATATTTTACGAGGCTCTAAAATTTTTATTAACCAAACGCTTTGTATTTCATCTCTGCTACGTACTCAATATCGGTTGCACTTACATTGTTAAAATGTTTTGGTGTTTTAATTATGTACATGAATGTAATTGTATATTGTGCAAAATAATTAAACACAGTATTTATTGTTCGAATTTGGTAACGAAGCCGACCCTATGATTGTTTTGAAATTTATTTTTGTCATTTTATTACCTGACCGGGGCGTTTATTCATTTCATCAGATGAGAACGACGAGCCCAAGGGTGGAAGCGAGCTTGTCGCGTAACGGAAGGTTTTCGGAAGAACGAAAAGGAAATCAAACAGGAAAGAAGTTTACAAATTAAAATGGCACGACTGGTGTTACAAAACTAAATAACACTTGGCGGGCCAAGCAAGAAACAACGCGCGGGATCTACCACACTTAACAGGGTTAAGGAAGGGCGCGCGTGATTGACTCACGGGGACGGAGTATGCGGGGCAGGGTGATGATGCACTGCACATGTCCAACCGCCGCATTGCATCGTCTTCGGCTGTCGCATCATTTTTCCGTCTTCATCGTTTATTGTCGATCACCACCTAACCCCTGCATCTTAGACGTGCGCCCTTACCACTGCTTGGCCACCCCAAATATCACTTCTCTTCTGTCTTTCAATAGAATTATTACATTCTGGCAACTACTTCCTCTGATACTTGCATATGGCTTTGGCATTATCTTATCTTCAACTGGAGGACTTCTATCATATGCAGCGATAATAATGATGATACCTCTTTTACTGTTGTCTTATTATACGTTAAAATACTACTAGTTTGTTGGTGAATGTGTGAAGTCTTGAATAAATATTTGAGAAACATTCATGTATCGCTTCTATCTGAACTCTCTAGTGTCGTTTTAGTCGATTGAGAGTACTTTGACCTTGACGAAAAGCCGTCTGTAACCTCAAATAATAGCAGTCCCTAAGGGCGTTGGTGTCAGGTAGATGACCGACCATAAGGTGTCACTTGAATCCTATGTAAATGTTGAAGGAAGCTTCACGCCAGTTTTTAATTTTATTCCTATGATAAATATTCTTTCCAAATACTTTGAGGCGGGTTGAATGTAATTATCTGGACTGCTGAGATGAACATCTGTACTTTAGTTGGTTTGTTTACTAAAGGATTGGTAATTTTTGGGTTAGGTGTCACTTATGTGCAGGCGACAGGCTAGCATCCTGTCAGCGTCCTGTTTGCGAGACAAGGATGTGAAGTCAAATATTACCTAAAGCTCTACTAAACCCCTTTACCTCATTTTGGGATTATGAATGATGTATGTATGTACCCACATACCCTTGCAGGTGTAGGATACTCGGTCATGATTTTTAATTTATTAGACCTCTCTGTAAAATAAATTACAGGTTAGCCTAAACTGTCGGTTTACATTATAACCATCATCATCCATGTGAAAATTGTTTGATCAGTGATGAGTAAACGCGAACTGGAATTTGCTTCTAGTGTGTTTATTCGCCGGAAAAAGAAATTAAAACCATATGTGGTTGCCAAAATAATTGTAGAGAAATTATTGCCTCTTTTCAAGTCGTCTACCGTCGGTTTAGGTGGTAAGACCGCTCAGCGTCTAATCATGATGGCGCTGGGAATACCCACCAAAACTCCTCGGCGTTCGCTGATGCCCTTAAGGGACTTGGACTCTGCCCAAGCCATTCTCTGAAACATCCATGAGAGCTTTTACGTCTCTACAAAATGAATCTAAATAATGACGTGTAGGTAATATTTAATAGGAAAAACTAGAATGAAAACTGTGCTTACCTGTTTTAGTAAATGTTCTTACAAAAAGTTTGCGGATCTCAATATCTCATCCAGAATTAAAAATAAATCATTAACAGCATTTTAAATTTTAGTTCTTGTAAATTGTTCCACTAAATTAGTACAAGCTTTACTCTGAGGATAGAAGAGATCATACACGCTCCCTGACCGTTATAAACGAAACTGTATTATGTTACCTTTCCCATGTGACTATAATACAAAATTTGACATAATCAGGCCTTGATGGCGGCAAACACGAAAAGCTTAGCTTATGGGGATAAGGGCTGTGTGTAATCCTAACCTTTACGACGGATCACAGAGAGTTTATAATTACAACGTCTATACAGTGGCATAGTATATAGTGCGTTAATTGACTACCCCTCGGTGAAAAGGATGATGCTATGATTTAAATGCCTGGTGCGTTTTGTTTTACAACAGATATACGACGGCAAATGTGAAAACATTGTTATGAAATCGAGGCGAACAGGAATACATTCTCTTTGTAAGCAAACTCTTAAATAAAGTTGTTGGAACAAAAGCTTTTTTTAACCAAACGACTGCTATCTTTCGACAGTAGCTAAGACCACCAGTTAAACATGCCTTTCGAAGTGCCGAAGTAATTCGATTTGACAAAATTGTACATTCACCCATCCGAGTACTGATCACGAACTTGGAAGCTGAGCTTTCGTGATCTTTACTAAGAATGCATTGCCGCAAGCCATCAACCTTATTAGTGTATAATACTAAAATGTGTTATTGTTTTACCGTATTGTTCTCCTCCGATATCCAGATATAATATCCAGGGTACATTTGCTTAAGAGCCCAAGTAGAAAAATGGAATAAAGTTTGTAGGATATTTTATAGCACACATACACATGTGGATTCCCCTTTTTATTTCAATTGCAGCTTTCAAAAGACGTGGCGTTGAAATATTAGCGTGGCCGATAGATACAGCTTATCGGTTTTCCACTCCGACAGCTTTCATTGCTGACCCTCCCTTAGTTTATCTGATCGTTTTCGTAAACCACTGATTTCTTGAGAATTGATTTCTTTTGAGGTCACGTTCGCCTGATTACATTTGTTTGTTACAGTTAAGCAGTTTAGCCGGACAGCTTTATAAATTGCCCTTGTTTACAAGATAAATAAGTTGTAAGTACAGTCGAGGTACGAAAAGTTTCGTCAGTTTGCAAATTCATTTCTTTATCAAATCGTAGTCTCGTAGTACCCTTTGTAACTAAAGCACCATAAAATTATACTTAATTGTATGATGACAAGGGTCAATATAATACACATCTTTGACATTATATGCCTATGATTTATGTAGTATCATAAACAAAATTAAAAATCAAAAACAGTACTTTATTTAAATGGACTTTGCTAAACACTTTTTAAGGTAAGCGACCACTGATCCGGACCGTACGGATCGCACGAATCTAACGCCGCATTGTGAAAAACTTATTCGTTTGATGTGATTTGTACGATGTGAGCATGTGGACTCTTACCTGAAATTGTCAAAACTCTATCACCATGAAATTTCATAATGGTCTACCAATTTCAAATCTAATAATTACATTTTATTTGATTGTGATGCGTCTGTGTCTTATAGATACATATAAAGCGATATTCTGATTCTTTTGAAATCAAGTCTTTGCATGACTGATAATAGTCATGGGGACTTAGAAAAGTGGCAATCATTTTATAACCATAAGATATCGAAATTCGTCATCATAGGCCATAAAGGCAAGGTTATCTACAGCGTCTTAGCTTGCGCTACCAACTTACGTAGAGATGGCAATTGGCCACATGATTTAACAACGGCTTAAGTCAATCCCATACATTTTGTACTTATCGAATCTTCATTACCGGCCCTGGTGCAAGCAAATACCGACTTTAAGGTCAAAATCACTTTAAAAGCGAAACTTGCTAAGTCGAAATTGAACGCAACTATGAACGCATTAATATTCTGAAGGCTTAAATTCTTGACATGGACGCTCCACGTGCAATAGTCTCACATTCCTTGTTTGCAGCATACATTGCAGGCACACATAAAACTGTCAGCTTGTAAATGTCGAGGTTATCCAATAAAACTGTCTTCCGCCGAAACATTGAAAAGGTGACAGCGAAACTTTATCTTAAACGGTGAGGACGAGAAATATATACCTGTGACTAACCCCAGTGCCAAGTTCCAGCGGTTTTCATCATCTGATAAGGCATTTTATCTTTTATGGATTTAATGGAGCGGTAGTGGCAGATATACGGGCTATAAGTAACGTGCTCCCGGAAACCAAACCTGAAGGTAATTTTTAAGGAACTTAGACGAAAAGATGAATTAAAGGATGATTAATGACGTTGCTATAAAAAGGGATCAGAAATAGTTTATTTGACACATGGTATAATTTATCAAGATAAAGACACAGCATATTATACGAACTCGGGAACTGATCAGCATTGCCTCCACAGACTCGAGCCGTTTACTATTCTTTGTATTCCATATTGTAACAAAAACTAATTAGCTTTCGGGATCGCCTTGACAGCTCGCCTCGGGACAAACTCACAAACCGCAGTGCAGTGCGTGGCGATCGCCGTGCGTAGCCAATTTGCAGTTCCCATGCTCGTCGTGTTCTTACGTCTCTTCGTCCACGCTTGCCCCTCTCATCCCTCCCAAGGCTTGCTTGAAGCATACTACTATTGCCAACGTGCTTTAAACTTTAAACGTGTTACGTTTTCTTGAATTTGAAACTGATTGAAAGGCGACGCCTATGGCAAGCCGTGAGCGCAGCGTTGCCTCGCCGAGTCGGAGTGCTGCGTCGTAGTGCTGCTGCTCCGATTTGGTTACGTGATTACGTTAGGTTGACGCCTGGTGGACGGCTAGTAGAAAAGCGATACGATGATGATCCTTTTCCGATTTGATAACTGTGTTACGACTTTATTTTGCACGTTAATGACCGATTGTATGAAGCCGCTGCTCCACTGTGGTCCACGAAGGTCCTACGCATGTGTGTCAAGCTTCGCTTTGTATGAAAATGGCGATATCATCCACGGATAGGCTATGCATGATATAACGTCAATGGTAGCTCAGAGCTGTGCGCGCTACTCACGGTACATGCACACAGAGGTTATGCACGATAGCTGTGTGGTTCCAGCGGGTCACGCATTTTGAAACACGCTCATGGCTATGTGAAGTGCACAGCGCGATTCGAAACAAGTCAGTGTGTATGTATATTATTGCCTGTTCTGCGTTTGACTGCGCGGGCTACTATGTCCGTGACGTCATCCATGTATTACGTGGCCTTGAGTGGCTACGAATTTTATTAGTATTGGAAACGTCGACCTACTTGTACTGCCAAGTGGCTACCGTGGGCGTGGACATATAGACAATGTGCACAAATTCTACATATAAATACCTTTATATTCTTAGCTTTTACGGGTTGATATTTCCAAAACATTTGCACACAAAATATTTTAAAAAATCCTTCAATTAAACTACTTCTGTTAGCTTCATTTTTTCTTATTGTAAATTTTTCAAACTGCCAAATAGCATGAATAATACTCTATTAATCACTTGCTCTAAGAAATGAATTACTTTCAAAATAAATGCTTTATTTCATACTTTTTCAATATAGATAAATCTCTGAAGTTGTTGTGGAATTTTATTTATATCTTCTATAAAAATACATTCCTTATCTTTTACAATATAAATCTTAGTCTTGCGATAAAAAGTGATCGCAAATTCTTTTTGAATACCTAAAAATTTAACTACACGGGACTTATATATAATTTCCTAATTCCTGGCTTTTGTTTGTTGGTTGACTGAAGGTGTGTTACATTTTGGGTTTAATGCTCCTTTTATGAAAGCGACAGGCTAGCAACCTGTCACTATATTGAGCCATATTATCTACATGTTCTATTTTTAATTTAACACACTTTTCAAACATTTTAAATTTAACAAGAAGACAATTTCTACTCTTAACCCAATAATCATCACACCACGATTCCCAGTCATGAGAACCCGATTATAAAGAGAAAGCGAATGATTTTCTTCAAAATAAAATGTTTGCTGTTTTCTCGCGTATAGTTGAAATTACATATCTAAATCCGTCTGCGAGACGTAAGCGTCTATCGATCGCTTCAATGTGTACCGAACCTCAATTGAATTCTCAATGGGGCTTTCTATTAGCGTACTTAATTTAGTTATTAAGCCCTCGGCTTGAGGATCAATCTGAATGACAATATCACGCTGCTGAGGCTTTGTAGTTGCTGATATTATCAGAAATAGATGTACTGATTGCGTAGGATTGCGTCTCGAATTTCACAATTAGAAGCACATCTCCGTAATATCAATGGTCCTTCATGTAATTGTTTCTCGATAATTTCTGTATCAAAATTGAAAAGAATATGAGAGATAGGCTCAGCCTATTCTAACCCCTCGAATTCGGAGCACCCGACTGGAATAGCTTCACCTTATATAAGACCGCAGTCAACTCTTTAGTGTTATATTTATGTCAGTGTGTTAAGTTGCCAGAGCTCCACTGAGTAGGAGACAGGGTTAGGCCAGGCAGCCTCATAGTGGTTGCATAACCTCCCACGAGGTAGGGAACCGCTCAGCACCTCGATTAGCGTAGGTGACCTTGGGTGGGACAGTATACCATGTATTTGGGTCTCATTTTAGACTGCCGATAGGGCTTTGAGGAACACTTCCGGCGCCTCGTCTTAGGGATCGAGAGGGTAGCGGGTGAAATGCACCGTATACTACCCAATCTGGGAAGCCCTGAGGAAGGAATCCGCCGCCTCTATGGTGGAGTTGTGCGATCCATGGCTCTATACGGTTTGGTCACACCGACTGACGGGCGTCCGACGCTGCCGCGCAATGCTCAATAGCGTGCAGCGGAAAATGACTATTTGGATCGCACGTGGATACCGTACCGTATCCTTTGACTGTTCTGGCGCGGTTTCCCCCCTTGACATCTTGGCAGAGATAGACGCACAGGTGTATTTTTTTTTTTATGTTACGAGATGGCAAACAAGCTTGCGACCCACATGATGTTAAGTGGTCACCGCCGCCTATAGACATTTGCAATATTAAGTGTAAATCACTTAACACCGCAAGTGCGTTTTCCATCCTGGGGACTAAGATGATATGCCCTCCATGTGCACTTGTCCAGTAATTACACTGGCTACCTTCCTCTTCAATCCGAAGCACAGCGAAATGCTTCACGGCAGAAATAAGAAAGGTGGTGGTACCTACCCAGACGACCCACCTATTAAAGGTTTCTACCAGGGTCTACCACCTAGTAAAGTATTATACACCTCCGCCAGGGAGAGGAGGAAACTGCACCCTTGGAAGTAGTGCGACGGCCAAGAGCGCTGAAGGCCCTTTTTGGCATGGCGGGAGAGGCTAAATCAGCCGTGTATATCGCGCCAGCGCTTCTGCCGAGCCTTGAAGCCTGGCTCGAACAGCAGTCGAACGGCACGTACCAATTGACACAGAGCACGGCTACTTCGGTGAGTATATCGATCGCAAACAGACGATGCACTGTGAGAGTGATCTAGACTCTGCCCAGCACACGCTGAAGGAGTGTCTCACGTGGGCCTCCGAGTAGAGTACCATAGTCGCCCAGATCGGGAGAGATCTCTCTCCGCGAGCAGTAGCTGCAGCTATGCTGGCGGACCAGAACTCCTGGCGAACAGTGGTCTCCTTCCGTGAAGCGGTTATGCTTCAGAAGGAGGACGCAGAGCGGGAGAACAAAACTCTCCCTTGCGCTGAGGGGTCGTTCCAGGGCGTCGCGTCACGGTACCGGAACTTTTCCTCGACAGCGCTAAGGCGTCATCCTAGGGTTTTAGTGGGTAGGGTCATTGAGTCCCACATTAATGGTCTGCTCCCCCGGAACAGAGGAGTAGTTTTTCCTAAGTTAAAAAAGGCAGCCCCAAAATAGTGACATATTGCCAGCGTGTTGCCTACACAAAAGGGGCTCTGAACCCAAAAAAATTACAAAGCAGAAATGCGCAAGCAAACAATAGCCAACAATCAAGATAGATGTTACATATGAGCAGGCCGCGTAATACAGTATGTAAGTTTTGTTATTGAAATAAAATCGAATAGTCAATTATAAATTAAGTCTTCATAAGGAAAAGAAAAAATACAGATGGTCCCAAATAATGACGTTCAAAAATACATCCACGCGTCTTCAGATTATGAGTTAACACTTATTGACTTTAGGTATACGAAAAATCGTGGAACATACATAGAGGTGTTGTCAGGTTATACTTATATATTCCATTTCAACCTTGTTTCAAAGTAGAAAAGTTAAAATTTAAGTGATATCTATTCTGCCACTGGTAAAGGATTAAAAACTAAGACAAGCAAACACCCAACGTGGTCATGTGGAATCTCAAGTTCAGATACACGAACTTGCGGGCGGAAACTAACTTAAGTTAAAACGAAAGTTTGTATTTGGTATGCTTGTTACACAATAACGTAGTGCTAGTTGAATTTCAACTAAATTTTGCTCAAAGTGCTCCCGCGGGATAATCTTTAGTTACGCAATCCAATTTACATTCCACTTACAACGGCATTGTAATACAAGCGTTCATCTCTCGAAATCAAATGACTTTTAAACTTGACGCAGATGCTTTCATCATCATTTATCCATCTCCTACCCTGTGGAGTTTTAACAATCTTACCGACAGAAATACAACAGTACAAAACTGTAGAATTCAGATAATTAAATCAAAAAATCAGTAGAAATAAAACAAACTTGATGAAATAGTCACATCCGAAAAATTAGAGCGCTAATACTCGTGGGGTGTCGTGAGCACCCCATGCAATCTTTAACTCGTCCTAATGAAGTTAGCGCCCACGCCACATTACCTCCCATACTTCGTTTTGGCGCGTATAAAGGTCATGGCAGCCACAGAGACGCACGCGTTCATAAACAAAGATTTTGGCAAAAAAAATTCACGCTCAGAACTCTCTGACTGACAGCACTCCGCGCGAGTGATCTCGGGTTAACTGCGTAGGCACCTTTGAGATATTAATGTTAATTAATTAGAAAAAAAAATCAATAATGAGTGTAGACATAGTTTATTTCATTAATTACAAATATAGGAAGTATACTTGTCTATAATTACATAAAGCATAAACTGTTTTTTTTTGCCCAGTTATTATGTAGCTATGAGTGTAGCTATAAATTACATTGACATGTAGACAGCGGTAACTGACCACTCCATCCTTAGACAACACTATGACATCGAATTTAATATGAATTTTACTACTAAATGGAAGATAGTCATTCATATCACGCACCGATAAATATGTGAAAAGAAATTAATATGGGAACCTTCAAATAAAGAAAAATGTTTCCTATCTGTAATAATACGGCCTTGGCAGAGGTCATTTTTCCCAAATGACATGGAAATATCTTGCCATTAGTCGGAAACCTTGCCGCAAGATGCCGTGCTGAATGCTAATGAATGTCTTAAGGCAACCATACTCGTAAACAAAACTAGTCCGTAAATCGAGATGTCTATTTATTTATTTACTAAGCATCAATGGACGGCGACTTGGAGAAATACGCATAGAACGATTCCAGGTAAGTGATAAATTTGTACGCTCTTTCCCTGAGGCTTTTGGCAGAAAATATCCGTTGGATATTGGAACAACATTCGGAAAGCTATTTCACTATTTCAGACGATTACCGCGAATTATAGTATTAATTTACTTCGTGATAGTGCTAGCTATTACAATAGTCTATTTTTACTTTCTCGTATACGTAGTATAGAGGAAGTCTTGTAATCATCAGGACCTCCCTGAGTCCAAAAATTTTTTTTTAATTATGTCTATGTGTGTGTCTGTGCGTTAGCACGATAACTCGAGTATGCTTTAACTTATTGCAACCAAATTTAACATGCATGTTAAATTTGGTTGCAGTGTACCGTCTACAGTGTACCTTATTCATAGTCAAATAAATAATTTGAATTTGATTTCTATCAACTTTTGAGTCGTCGATCACGGAAGAAGCAACCAAGTGCGTGATCGGTACTCGGATGGGTGTCCAAAATTTAACATGCATGAATGACATGAAAATATAAAGTTTACATCAACTTTTGAGTCGTCCGGTATACGAGAAAGTCAAGGGAAGACCACTCCCGATTTTTTTAAAAAAGAAACGAGTACCGAAATTTTTGATACGTTGCTATTGGTTCACGTAATCAACATAAACTCCGTTTCACACAGACGCCACTTATAATAAATGTGCTATGAACAAATATTGTTAGAGCAGTTTATTATTCACGTGTCTGCAGAAAGTTCATCAGAAAGATATAAGGACGATACTTTTTAAAATTTCATAAAAATCGGTCAAGCCGTTTCAGAGGAGTATGGTAACTAAATTTATGACACGAGAATTTTTTATATTACAAAATTAAGTGGATCCTTATCACCTTTGATCTGTCAAGCCCTCAGGTCAAGCCACTTAAGACACCTAACCTTAATATCTCAACAGACAAGAAAGAAAATGTAGCACATAATGTCACAATCCCGTCACTCTTGAATATCCTCAACATGAAAAAGAATAAAATATCAGGAAGGGTCATTACAGCTCTCGTAAGATAACAAGTACTCGTACATTTATTCCCTTTGAGGCTGAATATTTACGATGTATTTGTCATACTCTACGCAAAACGAAAGCATACGCGACGTAATATTAATTAAAATGTTCAATAATTGTCGCCACATTAAATTTGCATACAATAATTATTTATTGCCGTTTCGATTTCAGTACAAATAAGAGATAAGCATCTTGTTATTATTTTCAATGGAATTTAAACCGTTTCGGGAAAATAAGTTTGAATTTGAATGGGGACTGAATCTGTTCCGGAAGAGAGAGTACGGGGATTAATAAAATAGGTAGTTTTCTTAAAAAGCAGACATTTAGCGGGAACTGGGTTACTTTGATCAATTTCAGAATTCTAATATTGCCTATATTGATGTCAAATTTGATCGTAAATCGTAGTAAAAAGAAAAATGGAGAATGAACTTTATATAAGGTTCTTGTACACGATAAATTAAAAATTATGATGAATATAAAAATGACTAAAAAAAGTACACTTAAAAAATTTACCTGCTCCAGGCGGGAATAGAACCCAGCATTCTCCGCAATCCCGCCACTACTCTACCGGGGCACTGTTGTCGCCGTCGAAATTTGTCAGTGCTTGAGGCTAATGTTTTTATTAAAACTAAAAAAAAGTTTGTATACGCAAAAAATATTGAATAAAATCTAATACTTATGTTAATTACCTAAATCTTAAAATTTAATATTTATATCAAATGTTTGGTAACCTACCTAGCCAAATGTGGATTCATGGGTAACCAAATAAGAGCAGTAGGTTCTTACATAAAAGGGAATCCAACCAAAAGCCAGTTCATTCCCCAAAATATCTCAGCAATCCGTGAGGATTATAATTATGTAAACACTATTATCAATTCAGATGAATTAAGAAGCGTTGGAAATTAAAACGATATGTCGACAAGGAAAACAAAATTCCATGACGCCACGTTTATATTGGCTCCGTTGTTCGCTTGGCACTTCACAACGAATTACTCTTAGTCAGTCATGCATATGTGTGATGTCGTCTTCACGCATACATGGTCGATAAACGGCTCGGTACACTGCTCGGGTAAATCTGTGTACAAAGGAAAAATATATCTGAAAACCTTTACATACAAATTATGAATTTAGAAACTCTTCGGAGACGAACATAAGTTTGTCTTACTTTAAATATAATTATTGGTAACTTATTACCAAACATACATACTTACATATAATCACACAATCACAAAGGCAGTCGAGCAGAGCTCTAGGTAACATTCTGTTACACACAAAGCCACATTCCATACTTCTTAAATTCCTGTTATCCTCGCTGGGATGTAGGGCTCGAAGGACAGCTTTCCATGCTTTCCGATCTTGTGCAGCTGTAAATGCATGTTGCCACGACATCGTCAGTGCTCGTAGCTCACAGTCAACTGAGCGTCGCCAGGTCCCTTGGGACGTCCCCTTTTTCGTTTACCAGTGATACACCAGGTGAGAGCTTGTCGTGAAGGATGATTCTCAGGTCTCCTCAGGACATGACCAATCATACAGTACCCCAAAATACTGACAGGTTTCTAACCTGTCGCCTACAGAAAAGGGGACCAAACCGAAAAATTAAGAATCCTTCAGTAAACACTTATACCAGCGACCAGGACAGATACTCGAAATCATCTCAGCAGTCCGGGTATATTTCCGTGTACTTAAAGGAGGATTGGGGTCAGGCAGTCGTACGGTCATAAAATACAATACCAAAACCTATTATGTAGCAAAAACCTATAGCAGTATGATAGCAAAATATACTGCACCAACCCCAAAACAAAATGAGCGCGGTAGTGGAAAGTAGAAGAAGAAGGCATAAATTCATGACGTCATAACATAACGCTTTGTGTCGTGTGCAACTTTTACCCACCATACTAACGCCCGTATTCACAAACAATACTTTTCACAGTAAAAACAATGTTATGCAATAAGGCAGTTCTCAGTGCATGCCATATGGCAAGGATTTTGAAGTCTCATAGTGCACGTGGACGCACAGGGTCGTTAAAACCTATTCATAGACAATACTAACTGGGGATCGGCATAGTCGTAGTTTAAAATGAACGCACAGCTAAGGCAGCTAGCTATATTACACAAAGCACAGGTCGAGATGAAAAGCAACGTTCAGACATAGTATACCAAGAACAGTAATACGTCTTCATACAAACTGGCCGCTATCCATTAAAATGTGTGCGTGCGTATTCGGCGCCGGCATGACATAAAAATATGGGGGCATAAGGTGGTCTCGCCGTCTCGGTGTGATCGCGTGTTTTTATGTCATTGCACATTCGCTCGCCGCTCGTTCCCGCCCGGCTCATTGACGATAGCCCGTCAACGCAGAGTAGGCTAATAACTCAGCCGACAGCCCGTAGATAAACAACTGTTCTTGATATATTGTGGTTCAGATGTCAAAAGTCTAAAGAGGTTTGAACTGAGACAAAGAATCCTTGTCTAAGGGTTTGAAGTAATAAAACGTTAGTACATTCAACGATGTGAACCAGGCAACAGAATCGAACCAATCACAGAGCTCTATTCAATGCAATGTGTTTACTTATACAAGAGTCGAGAAACCTCATAGTAATGTTTGTGAATACGGGTGTAAGGAGAAGGGTGAGTTACGGCCGATTTCAATATTCTAGACGCTGTTAAAAGTAAACTTATTGAAGTTTGGTTTCCTATCAATTATTGTTAAATTATAATAGGAGTTTTCTCATCATCATCTATCATCTTCACTTGAGATCAGATGAGAGTATGGATAAATACAGACAGGGTAACCAAAAGTGTTATTACTTCAATAAATTTTTAACCTACGGAAATAATCTGTACTACACTTTTTTACCGAGGGTATGTAAATAAATGTGCTTCCTGACTGTGTGGTTTCGGTAAAAATTCTGTGCAGATCACAAACACGCGACTAAGGCCCTTTTATCATCAGTGCGACATCATCACGCTCGGCATACGTGGTACCGGAAGCTTACCGAGCGCCTATATTTCAATTGGAGCGTTTCTCATTGGCTCGGTATGCGCGGGAGCGACACTGATTCTGCATGACGCATCTCTCCATCAATGCCCAGTGGTCGCTCTGCATTTCGCCGTATCGTCGGACGGATTTTGTTTTGATAATGCTAGGGCAGTTTTATTAAAAAGCTATTGATAATTTATGAGGAAAAGGTTCTTGATTCGACTGCTTATCTTCTTTTTATTCTCGACATGTTTTAAAAATGTCATCTAGCGGTTCATTAGCCGCAACCAATAATTATTATTGATAATGATGCCAATAACGTTTCCTTTTTATATGTTAACGAGAAAAACATGTTATGAAGTACAACCTCTTCTACACCCCAACTCAAAGACGACATACTTTCGCGACGGAACGAGCGGCATTACACATTTCGGCATTCGTGCTGCGAAGCTGAAATACCACCGAACACTCCGTACAAAAAAGCGTGCCGAGTCACTCGATTTGTCCCTCCTTGCTCTGAATCCTGTCCCGTAACAAATAAAACGAAACGATACCTTAGCGAAACTGAGCTATTCAAGAAGTGATTCGGGGTTAATTCTACATGAAACGAAAACCCGCCGAGCCATTCAGGACCGGGCCTTAATAGTCTTACGCTGGTATTATAGAATGAGTCTCAAAAATATCGTCATACGTCTCTATCACTTTGTACTTAATAGAAAGTGACAAAAGATTCTCATGACATGATTAATTTCTGAGTGTGATTCAGTAATCCGGGCCTTCGAGTTCAAAATTTTTGTTTATTGTGATTATTTATCTATATTTTTTATTTAAAAATATTTCTATACTTTATATTATATTTTAATAATAGTTGCAATAATCTAGAGACAATTGGAAAGTTACAGGTAGTCAATAATAGAAGCTCTCATTTAAATTTCTCTCTCATTCAATAATTATAGATTTTTCATAGCAACTTTTACGTCTTTTTATAAAACCAAGTAGAAAACTTCAAATATCAAGCTGAAAAGTAAGATTCATTAGAAACTCCGAAAATTATGTAGAATTGGTGTGTGTAGAGGACAGCGCGCCGCGATCGGTCTACCAGTCACTAACTGCAATACCTCCGTCCGATATACCCTCCCGTTTTTGAAACTCAAGGTTGAATCTTGGAATCGATCGTTGAGACTAGTGATAAGTGCAATAGGTATAAAATGTATATAGCCAATGTGTTTTAAAATAAATTAAGTGAACTACCGATGAGACTTTTACTTCCAAAGAAAAGAACAAGAACCTTACCTCAACACAACGAAGCTTCACTTCAACAAATTCATACAGTCCACAACAGTTTCCTGGTCCATCGATTGCCGGATTTTAAGAACTTAATTGAAGAAACCCGCGCCAGGACACAACAGTTTCCTGGTTTCATCGCTCACCATATTTAATGCAAGAAAAAATGGTGAGGACACGCTCTCAAGAACGCGTACCAAAAACAGTGTTTACCGATCCTCCGCGTTCTCCGTCGGCCAACGCAAGCCAAAGCGCGGCACGTTCGGGTGGTTTGATCGACGCCACTCTTCGCGACCGACTTGAGGCATCAAGCAACGCACCTGCGGACTACAACAGAGACGCGACTGTCGCCATGGGCGCCGAGGGGGGGGGCTATAGCGCCGAAGCGCTGCACACCTCTGCGCACCTTTCGCGTCTCTCTCGTCCGAGCGAAGCTCAACGCGCTGAGTCACCACGTCGCCCGTCACCTTCGAGGTCCAGAGCATCACGAAGATCGACTAGCAGCGCCGTGGCCCGCATACGAAACGCACAATTGGAAGCGGAAGAGCGACTAGCAGACATAAGGAAGAAAGAACTCGCAATTGAAACAAGTCTCATCAGGAAGAGGTTAGCCGTCGACATCGAGAACATTCGAGAAGAAGAAGTCGACGTAGAAGGCTCGTGCGTCGCCGACATCAACGAGCGCATCGATAGCTGGCTGCAACAGAACGTCGAAATTCCCTCCGTGCGACGGGGGGAGAGAATTACTCCGGGACACAAGGCGCCTACAACCGACGACGCCGTCCCTACGCAGGCGCTGCGGACCCCGTTGACCGTACGGGGGGAGCAACCGACATACGCAACCCAGCGGCACCACGAACGGGTGCACTTCGATGAGAACGACGCTCGCCGACCGCGATCACCGACGCCAACACGACGACAGAAGGGGATCGAGCAACTCACAGAAGCGTTCGAGAGGATGTCCCGGGTGCGCCCCGCGCCCCGGCAGGCCACCGAGTTGCCAACATTCTCCGGCGCCGTCAACGAGTGGCTACCCTTCAAAGCGGCGATGATAGAATCCACCGCCACTTACAATTTCGCGCCTACCGAGAACATGGCCCGCCTTCGAAACTGTCTACGAGGGGAAGCTCGCGAAGCAGTCGCCGGTCTCCTGTGTACCGTATCAACCCCCGCACAAGTAATGCGCACACTGGAACAATGCTTCGGTCGACCAGAGTTCATCATAGACAAGGCGATGGAAGACTTGCGCCGCCTGCCGCGCCTGGGGAGCTCCGCCAACGAAATCAACACGTTCGCAGTAAAACTCCAAAACATCGTATGTGTGCTACAAAACATAGATCGCCGTGACTATCTACACTACCCGATGCTGCCGAGGGAGGTACTGGAGAAGCTGAGCCCCTACTTGCGCGCCCGGTGGTGCGACTACGCGAAACAACGCATGCGCAGCAGCGACCCACAACTCGTCTTGCTGTCACAGTTCCTGATGGAGGAAGCGGACCTGGCGCTACAGTTTACGTACTCGTCGCACCCGGTTGCGGCTGCGATACCGAAGACGTCCCGACTAGCAACATCGGCTCCGACGGGCGCCGTGAAGAAGAAGGTCAACATATATACGACTACTGCAGACACCGCATTTCCTGTGAAGAAGACGGACGCCACAGCACCGCCGCAAGAAAGAAGATACGTGTGTACGAGCTGCAACGAAGAACATCTGCTGCCAAACTGCAAGAAGTTTCGAGCAGCCAGCGTCGACGAAAGATGGAAGATTGTCAAGGACAACGGCGTGTGCTTCAAGTGTCTGGAGAGCCGCCACCGACGTCAACGCTGCAACAGGGGAGCGTGCGGTCTGAACGAGTGCCGCCGCCCCCACCACCGCCTGCTACACTTCGAAGAAAGAAGAGAAGAGTCCAGGACGCCGGAACACGCCGCTGCCACTGCCGCCGAAGAGAACGTGTCAGTAGCTGTCGCCGCCGCCGAAGACAGAAGCATGGTGCTGCTGAAGGTGGTTCCAGTCACCGTGGGAGGCCCGAAGGGGGAAGCGGACACCTACGCGCTACTGGACGAAGGCTCTACCGTGTCGCTGATGGAAGAGGAACTGGCAAGACGACTGGGATTCAAGGGGCCGACGCGACCGCTTCACATCCACGGCGCGACATCCAGCAGCCGAGAAGTCAACAGCCAGCTCATCGAGGCAGAGATCAAGAGCAAGAGAGGCGCCGACAGTCACCGGGTGAAGATGCGCACCATACAGCAACTGGTACTGCACAGTCAAGCAGTACCGGCCACGCTGCTGAAACATGCGCACCTCCAGGATTTGAACAAAGAAGAAGTCTGCTACGGGAAGGCGAAGCCGCAACTGCTGATAGGCGCCGACAATTGGCACCTCATCGTATCACGGCGAGTGAAGATGGGCCGCAAGAACGAACCGGCCGCTTCTCTCACCGAACTCGGTTGGACAATCCACGGCACCGCACCGCGGTCTCTATATGGCAGAGACTGCGCGTCGATATTGCACATGTTCACACCGAACCACAGCGACGAAGAAAATGAGCGACTGGAAAGATTAGTCGAAGAACACTTCAAGATCGACGCGCTGGGGGTATCACTCGCCGAGAAGGTCGCGGACTCCGAACGACGAGCCGTCGAGATCTTCGAAGCTACCGCCCGACGAGTCAACGGCCGTTTCGAGGTGGGACTACCGTGGCGCCAGGACGATACCGCTACGCCACCGAGCTACAACGCCGCACTCAGGCGATTGCAATCGATCGAAAAGAAGTTCGAACGAGAGCCAGGCTTCGCTTCGCAATACAAACACGAAGTTGAGGCACTGCTAACGAAGGGGTACGCGAAACCATGCGACGGGACCGAAGAGGGCAACAAGAGGCAGTGGTACCTACCGCACTTCACGGTTTTCAATCCAAACAAACCGGGGAAGCTGCGCCTGGTATTCGACGCCGCCGCCAAGTCGCACGGAATCTGCTTGAACGACCTACTGCTCGAGGGGCCGGACCTGCTGCGATCGCTGCAAGGCATCATGTTCCGGTTCCGAGAGGGCCCAGTAGCAGTCACCGCCGACATCGAGGAAATGTTCCTGCGCGTCGGCATCAGAAAAGAAGACCAGCCAGCCCAAATGTTTCTGTGGAGAGAAGACCGACACCGGCCGCCGCAAAAGTACAAGATGACGGCGATGATTTTCGGCGCCTCCAGCTCACCGTTCCTGGCACACAGCGTTCGAGATCGGAACGCAAAAGACTTCGCGGTCACCCATCCCGCTGCGTACAAGTCAGTCACACGCAACCACTACATGGATGACCACGTCGAGTCCTTCAACGACGCCGAGACAGCGATACGCACGATCGACGAGGTGAACTTCGTGCACGCACAAGCAGGGTTCAAGCTGCGCGGGTGGAACTCCAATGCACGCGCAGTCAGAGAACACATCGAAACGGGGCTCCGATCGAACAACCCCACCTGCCTGGCGCCGGCACCAGACAAGACACTCGGCCTGTTGTGGGACGCTAAGCTAGATCAGCTGGCTTTCAACACGACGCTACACAGAGTTCCAGAGGAGGTCATCGGGCGACAGCGCACACCAACAAAGCGCGAGGCCCTATGTGCGGTCATGTCGCTATACGACCCGCTGGGCCTGCTGAGCCACTTCACGATACGAGCCAAGATCACACTGCAGGATCTATGGAGACACAAACTTGGATGGGACGAGCCCCTGCCTGACGCCGAAGCTGACGACCTCGCATGCTGGTTGCGAACGCTACGAGGCAGCGTCGCGCAATTACGCCTGCCGCGCTGGTACGGAGCCGCCGAACAGAGAGAGCTGCACGTCTTCTGTGATGCAAGCGAGCAAGCCTACGCCGCCGCTGCATACTGGAGGACGCGACGCATCGACGGCACCATCGACGTCACCCTGGCCGCAGCCAAGGCCAAGGTGGCCCCCATCAAAACACAAAGCATACCCCGCCTAGAGCTACAGGCGGCGGTCATAGGAACGCGCCTCGCCGACGCTGTCGTCACCGAGCACGAGTGGGTACCAAATCGCACTGTCTACTGGACTGACAGCCGCACGGTGCTACACTGGATACGACGCAACGCACGACGCTACACGCCTTTCGTCGCGCACCGTCTGGGGGAGATAGCCGAACGCACCGAGCCCGAACACTGGCGATGGGTGCCTACCCTGCACAACGTAGCTGACGACGCGACGCGCACATCGAGCAAGCCCATAGCCGCCAACGACAGGTGGTTCGACGGGCCTGCCTTCCTGCTTGGACCAGAGGACACTTGGCCAATAGAAGAGGAAGTCGAAGAAGATGACAGCGAACTCGTAGGGCACACAACAGATAGCCCGGAGCCCTACCTACCGGACGTCGCGCGGTTCTCTTCATACGAACGACTTATAAGAGCGACCGCCTTCGTGCTGGTATTCATCGATGGCTGCCGCAAGCGAGGAAACAAGCTGCAAGTTCACCACCTAGAACGGGCCGAGAAGATGTGGATCCAGAGGGCACAGCTAGACAGCTTCGAAGCGGAAATCCGAAGCCTACAGGACGGGAAGGGAATCACCCGGTCCAGCCCGCTTTACAGGCTGGACCCCACCCTGCAGGACGGCGTGCTGCGCTTGAACGGACGCATACACGTAGCTGACGTACCTCGCGACATGAAGGAGCCTACGATCTTGGACGGCAGGCACCCTTTTACGCGCCTGCTGGTGATGAAGGAACACCGACAAGCACACCACGCCAATCGAGAAACAGTAGTGAACAACCTCCGCCAGCGCTACTGGATTCTACGCCTGCGACCCACAGTCCGCACAATAGCAAGAGAATGCGGGCTGTGTAAATTGAGAAAATCAAGACCACGAACACCTATCTTCGGGGACCTACCTCGAGCCCGAGTAGCTGCCTACTACCGCCCTTTCACGTACTGCGGCGTAGACTACTTCGGGCCGATGATGGTGAAGATCGGACGGCGCCACGAGAAGCGATGGGGCGCCCTCTTCACCTGTATGACAACACGCGCCGTACACATCGAGATAGTGAGCTCGCTATCCACCGACTCCGCCCTGATGGCGCTGCGTCGCATGGCAGCGCGCCGCGGTTGGCCACGCGAAATGATGAGCGACAACGCAACCAACTTCCGGGGTGCTGACAACGAGCTACGCGCTGCCTACGCCGAGTGGGCACCCGCCTTGGAGGACCTTGGCCAGCGACACCGCACAAGTTGGCGGTTCATCCCTCCTGGGGCTCCTAATATGGGGGGAGCCTGGGAGCGCCTGGTGCGGTCAGTGAAGGTCGCGCTGACCAGCGTCCTGCACGAAAAGACACCGACCGAAGAAGTGCTGGCAACACTACTGACCGAGGCCGAGCACAGTATCAACGCTCGGCCCCTCACCCACGTTTCCGTCGATCCTCATGATCCGGAGGCGCTGACACCGAACCATTTCCTGTTGGGAACCTCCATGGGCCTACCACACACGGGACCCTGCGACCCAGCCGATCGACGCGTCTGGCGAGCGAGTCAAGCGCTTGCCAACGAATTTTGGCGGAGATGGGTGCGCGAGTACCTTCCTACACTCGTGCCCCGTCAAGCTGCCGCCACACCTGGAGAGAAGCAACTCCAACGAGGCGACTTAGTCGTGATCGCCGACCCCAACCTGCCACGAAACGTATGGCCCCGAGGAGAGGTCATCGAGGTGCACCCAGGCCCCGACGGCCGAGTGCGCTCCGCCGACGTCCGCACACGAGGAGGGATCCTGCGACGTCCAACTACCAAGCTCGCCGTCCTCCCAGTGAAAGATGGCTGCGACGAGTCTACGCCGGGGGGAGAGCTGTAGAGGACAGCGCGCCGCGATCGGTCTACCAGTCACTAACTGCAATACCTCCGTCCGATATACCCTCCCGTTTTTGAAACTCAAGGTTGAATCTTGGAATCGATCGTTGAGACTAGTGATAAGTGCAATAGGTATAAAATGTATATAGCCAATGTGTTTTAAAATAAATTAAGTGAACTACCGATGAGACTTTTACTTCCAAAGAAAAGAACAAGAACCTTACCTCAACACAACGAAGCTTCACTTCAACAAATTCATACAGTCCACAACAGTGTGAATACTGAAACATCCCTCGACTATTCATCTGTTTGGAAACTTCAAACCGATTTAAAGGTAAAGTTGTCTGCCTCGCATAACTATGCAAAGGTTACTTAAAATTCAGTTTAAGGCTTAAAGAGGGTGTTATACCAATATCAAATTAATTATTTCGTTACGAAGATAGAATTTGCTATTTGCATAGCGAGTTCACGAAATACGCCGTGAAAAGCGGGCGCCAAAGAATATTATTCACCTTGTTATTGGCGCAATTTCCGAAACAATACTTTGGCATTTTCGAGTCTGCGAAGTAAACTTTTGGCGAGTCTTTGTTTTCTTGTCGCGATCAGCTTATATGAAAAACGTGTCTACAATTTTTAGAATTTCCTATTGCTTTAAGTTGAAGTGAATTTACTGAGTAACAAGACGAATTTAAAGCACAACTTTATAAAGAATCTTGTTATACCAACATTTTTGTGTATTCGTAAATTGATCTTTTGAGCAAGAATTCGTGATTCATTTTCACAAGAATGTTCGTTATTTAGTTCATAATATTTTTAATCCTTCTTCTAGGATAATTTCTAGGATATATTTTCTTTTCGTAGAGCCCGGTCTTGAACTGTAAAGCCCCCTTTGATTCACCGTTTAATGCGGGTCAAGATATATATCATTTACCAGACCCGATCCGTGTATCCGTATCGCCGACGAGTACCATGATAGCATATGTGGACGAGTGATGATACGCGTATCATGATACGCGATCTCGATACGCCGTTATGATACGGCCCGTCCCATGTCTTGTCAGTTTGTGTCCGATCATCAAAGGTTCGTTCATCACTCACTCGCATTGCACGCTCGTTTGCCCTTCACCCGTATGACTACGAATATTTATTGCAACCAAATATTCGAAGTCATACTGGTGAAGTTTTTGTATTTACCACTAATGTTTTGAAATTTAAAGTCTCTCATGAAAGCTCTTACTCCAAGCCTGTTTCTGTTTCTGAATAATTCCGATTTCCACCACCGTCTCTGTTTTCGTTTTGAGCAATACGGAGCAAATTGAGGCGTCCACAACTTGTCACTGAGGTTTGATACGTGATACGCTGATATTGATACGGTGATCGGATTGGGCAAATGACACATATTTGGACCCGCCTTTACATGCAGGCAGTAAGTGGGAATATTGAACTCAGTGCTCGCGCGATAGCGCTGTTCTGACTCCAAATCAATTTACATTAGGTCAGGACTGAGTCATCACTGACTATCCTCGAATTTGCGAGTCAGTTACTTACTCTACGTAAATCTGCCTTAATCTTATTCTTAATTACGCATTGAGCCAATTTCAAATGATAAACATAAAATTTGACGGTAGATTGAATAAAAAATGTAGACTTACAGTACATTTTCTAACAATAAGAACTCTGGTGGAACTCCCCATTGTAACCAGATTGTAACCTACTTCATTGCATACGGTCTATCTTCTTGACAGAAACAGATAGGTCAGGAAGAAACATCGCACTGCGGGTTCTATTCAATAAACTACTATTAATATTACAAATTTATTTATTTATGTACTTTTAGGATGAATCGCACGTACAAATATTTGATGAATCTTTGTGCAGGTACAAATCCGAATTGAACTTAATAAGGGTCAATATTATTGTATAAGGCTTAGTGCGGTTAAATTTAATTTTTAAATTAAAGTCAGTTTTGTTAAATTCAGTCCAAACTTTTTTTCTCCTACCCTGCTCCCTATTTATTTGGGATTGGTGGAGTATAATAATAATAATAATAACTTTATTGCAATTAAACTTTTACAGATTTGTGCTTATATTTTATATGACTAGTTTACATCAACCAATATATGCCCGTACTATTGCTAAACTAGGTTTTAAACAAAACCTGTATTTCAGCAAACAGTGGACCGACTATGTCTTGATATTGACAACAATGCTGTTTGCGTGCTTTTCTTTGGTTTTGCATCAAATTCCATATATAGACTTGTGGATGTAACTTGCTGGCTTTGCGAGCTTGCACCTTCAAGAGTTTTGTTTGCTCGTTTGCAAGTTTTTGCAACATCAGATAGTGTCCTTTTTTAGAAGATCTGCCACCCCACCCTGTGCCACCATATTAGGTAGGCCTCTCTTTCAACTTTTGCAGAGCTTACTAATGGTCTAATTCCGATGGGGCAGAATTTTTAGAACCACCACTGGTTGACCCAATATAATTGTCATTAGCATCAGCATTAGCAGTCTGTTCAAAACATGACCAGGAAAAAAAGTGCGATGCTAGCGCCACACACCGCTCTTATAAGTTCCGAACGAGCGGGCAAGCGAAACACACGTGTCACATCATGTCAGCGCTGCCGGGTACCCAGCGTAAGTCATGCTGGGTACTCGCTTGCCGGGTACCCGGCATGACAAATCATTACCCGTCCCATGTCTAGTAATCTTCTTCACTTCTTCTTCAACAGCTCATATAATGTCCCCACGAGGGGCTCGAGCCTACCCCACATTAGGGGCGATTAGGCCTTAGTCAACCACGCTGGCCAAGTGCGGGTTGGTTGACTTCACACACAACCTAAGAATTTCTTCATAGGTGTGTGCAGGTTTCCTCACGATGTTTTCCTTCACCGTAAAAGCGTTGGTTAAACGTACATGTGCATTCAAAATTTGAAAACACATTGGTACGTGGCGGGGATCGAACCAGTGCCTCCCGGGTAGGAGACGACGCTCTTACGCACTACGCCACCAACGCTTAGTAGTAGTCTAGTAATCATTATGAATTAATTTATTTCAAAGTTGATATTTTATATCGTTCATTTTACGGAACAGAGTACAGTATCGTATAGTAGAAGAATACATTTACCCTTTCAAGCATAAACCTAAGTACACGTGCAATTGCATCCTATGCATGCAAATAAAATGGCAATGTTATAAAATATAAAAGCCTTGATTCAAAGTTTACGAGTAATTAGTTACTTAAAGTTTTGATTAAAACCCTTGTTAGACAGCCCTTAAACAAGGTCTAAATTTAAACAGTGGTTAAAAACTTTTGTAGTAGCACCGTAAATGTTTCCGATTAAATATAACCAGCCTGCGCCAGGTAATACTGTACAAAAATCCGACGCGAATAATTTCGTCGTAAAACCAAAATATGCAGTAATACAGTAAATGTGGTTTTCCCAATCGGCCTGAGCATGAATTCAAACCAATATGATCTGCATACGTATTAGTACGATTTTATCAAACTTCCGAACTACAATTTTATTCTACTTTATAAAATGGTACAAAAGAACATTTTATGATTCAAAACAGATACTTAAATGTGTCCTGTATTCGAATAAAAAATCTGGGCGATTTTAAAAAACTTAAACAGCTGCAGATTTTCTGCTTTCAAGTTTATAAAATACCACCTGATTGCCATTTAGATTTATGAACTACTAGCTGCCCGGCCACGCGTTGCTGTGGTAATTTCATACTACTGACCTGTAACATTGTATCTGCAGTAAAAAAAAATGACTACTTATCAAGATAAAAACTATCCTATCTCTCAAGTTGGATCAAACTGCACACGGTGTACAAATTTGATTGAAATCGGTTAAGTGGTTTAGGAGATCATTGAAGACAAACATTGTGACACGAGATTTATATATATTAAGATTTGTCATATTTGTCGAAGTAGTTCAAATGGGAATTTATCCTTAAATTCGATATTTCATATCGATGAATGTTTGATTGCAGAGCCAGGAAGATTATTGGTTTGGTTCGTCGTCGCAAAGTGGTTTATTTATTGGTATTTTACAGATTGTATTTCGGAGAATGTGCTCTTATTCATTAGAAGCTCGGTGGTTCAATAAATATTATAGGCGTTTTCCAAGAGTTGCTCGCACTGTTATTAAAAATGACCTGATTTAATAGCAAGAAAATTAAATCAATCGATGGCACTTGCTCTTCTTACCTATAACCTTATTCAATATATATTATTGAATCAAAAGTATAAATATATGTTAGTAACGAATTAACTTATACTTATAGTAGTCGTTTTTAACAATTTTTTACTTATATTTATATAATTAAAGGAGAGCTTAGTATCCTTTAAGAGATGAACGCGTGTCCAGTGTTTCAAGATAAAACTATCCACGACCAACCTCGCCACAATCGTCTGAAAGAGACTGTAGGAGCTGCCTCGCACTCTGTTATCAGGAACGTAATCGGCCTCCTTATAATAGCTGCAAAACTATCCACTACCACAGATAGCATCCCAGATGCACTGCAGTAACGAGGCAGTCCCATCAACCCCTGGAAGGCATTGTTATGTTGGGTGCATAAGGCGCAGTGGGTATATACATCACCCAAAGGCTACACGTGTAAACAGCGACCAAAAGCTTTAAATAGTGTTATTTTTACTTGCTAATTACAAGATGCAAACCTGCGGTAAAGCATATTAGTCCTAATATGCAACGCCATATGCTCGACATCGAGATCATCTCTACCCAGTGCTATGTATTATAACAACTATAGAGCATTTATCACCACAGTCGGTAAATATTATTTCATTGATTCTAAAGCGAAAACTGGTACTAGCCGGAATAGCTCTTTTCTTTCGCACAGGCGACACGGAAAACTTTATTTTCTAGAACATGCAACAAACTAGAGCACGAAGTGTCACAAACGCTGTTATCCGATAATTTTCCTCTTTCCTTTCCGACAGCGCCATCAATCTTCTGAGGTATATTCAAAACGAGGTCAATTAAATCTGGACTCATTATTTAAATAATTTTGCCATTAACTCCTACAACTGTATACGGAACAGTTTTAACAGTTGCGTTGCAAAAATCAGCTCTATCAGAACTGATTAAGGGCTGGCCAAATTTTGTAATACAATCCTGGGAATGCTGTATTTTAATAGTATTTTCAGGTCACAGCTTTAAGTAAATCTGATTTATTTCATGGTAGTTAAATACTGAATTATGACGTTTAAACATCATGCAAAATAAAATACAAAAATATTGTTTTCTAGTGTAAAAAAGAATTTTATAAGTAGAATCGTATAAAATATAACTCAACTTTTTGTACATCAGTCAATCAATTCAACACCAAGAAACATAAAAAAGGTTTATGGCATGGCTAAACGCAATTGGTTCGATGTAACATTTTTAAATTGATTGAATAAAAAACAAAATTACTGTGATTCAAATTTATAATTACATATCAAGAAAGTTAGTATTCTTTTTTAATAATGAAAAAAAAACAGATAATATTTAATCTGATTCCACATGCTGAACGAGAGTTTCGTTTTTGTGAAACCGAAGATAATTGATTTCGGTTGGACTTAAACGGCTTTAAGAACGATAAGACTTTAGTAATGTTGCTACAGTTAGTTCAAGTGGTTCAAGCACACGTCTTGTTGAGAGACGACGGTTCGAGTCCCACTTGAGATTTTTTTGAGACAACAAACCCACTTTATCACTGTGGAGGCGAATGAAATACAGACATGTTTTTGTTATGCGTGTATTTTTGTATTTTAAAAACAAATAAAGCAGTCGTGTTAGTAAATTATGTTCTTGTATTTAAAAACAAATAAAACATATTCTTGTTTCAATTATTTTTATCTCACTTTTTGCAATGTCACAGAGAGAAAATAGCGCAGGAAAACGTTGCGGCTAAACTGCCAGTGTTTTCTTATCACCGTGTATGTGCCGAAAAACATTCAGTGATCACACGTCTGGAGGATTATGTAAATGGAGCATTCGGGATAGTCATTTAAATTAATCACGCAAAGGAGGCATTGTCACCGAGGAACGATCGACCGCACAACAGCGTTACCACGTAACGATATTGATTAAACTAGATTTTTTCGAGCTTAAAACTAAAAGCTTTTGTCCAATTTTTTAATAATTATTTATGAATACATGAATTTCTATAATTGAAAGAATTTAAAGGAGTTTTATTTAAAATTTAAATAATATTTCAATCAGTTTTATAAAAGAATAACTTCATTTATTATAACTATGACTCTTGAAGGATGGCCGATATAAAAGGTTGTTTTTGTAAAAATTAAAAGGAAATACCATACCTATCTTTATGTAAGTAAAATATTATTGATATTTATACAATTCAGCGATTGCAATAATTTTTAAACGCTAACAAATCTTGCCTAGTTAAAATAAGTTTATAAATTGCCTAGTTAATGTTAACGCATTTTCAAAATGTCTATTAATGTAGTTTATAATAAATGCATTGATAGCTTGACAGGTTTATTTAGGTTTCAGTACCTGCCCAATCAACGAACTTAAAAATAAAGTATGTAATAAACATAAGTTGTCTGTATGTAATAAACATAAGTTGTTATTACATACAGACATACGACAAACGATCACGCTCTTATTCCCAAGAGGGGTTGAGCAGAGCCTTAAATAACATTTCGTTAGACACAAAGCCACATCTGGCAGTAATAGGCCATGCAGTTCCTCCAAATAGTGACAGGTTACCATCCTGTCATTGTTGTTAATGATTTACTTTTATTAAACTAAATTATCCAGAGTTTACTCATTACTTATCTTTAAGGAAGATTTAAATACATAAGATACTTAAATTATGACTTTACCTACACCAAGCCAATAGTCTTTTGATAAAATGAATAAAAAAATTGTGTGTTTCAGCTCCGAAGCACGACTGGAGTTTACTACGAGACAGGTGAGATGGCGCACCTGCTGTCATCCGTGTTTTGACAATTAGAAAGTTGCGCGACATAGGATGCGCACCAAAAACGTAACGAGGTCATTCATCGATAGATTTTACTCCTCACATTTTTCTCATACCGGGCCCCTTATATATGCAAATCGATTCTTAAGGAGTAAACTCCAAAAATGTAAAATTTATGTCTATATAAACCTATGTCTATTTTTGAAATTTCTCAAAGTAGCCGATTACAAAGTAATCTCGGACATAAGCTATAAGATTTCGAGCTAAAGCCGCGGCATAAATGTAATTTTGTAGCTTGCTTAGTCATAAATCAGCTTTTGTTTACACGCATATCGTTCTGTGGTAAGTGCTCTGCGCAGTTTGGGCGGGCGAATGAAGATTGGAAACTGAACATCTGAGAGTCAGTCGCCCGCGCGCCGCCGTCCGTCGCGCGTCTCCCGCGTCAAGTTCCAATAAGGTTTGCGAAACTTTCGACTGAATACGTGTGCGGTAGTGATGTGAAAATAAATTAATGCAATTAGTCCAATCAAGGTTCGGCGATTCAACCTTAGTTGGCTGGGCTCCCTTTACAAATTAGACGTTAGATTATGTTCAGCATCTTGAGTTTGTGTGAGGATTTGGATTTTCGATTATCGCTCAAGTAAGTGCGTTTCTAATTTTGTTTACTATAAATAATTAATTTACTATAAATAAGTTCTCTATGTACATTATTTTATTCACAATTCAAACTTGCAAGTAAAGTTTATATTCTTAGGTACTCATCACTGGCTGAAAATGTAGGTACAATTGTGCAAAAAAGGTTTCGATGTTTTACTGTCACAGAAGCAATTTATTTGACATTATTTAAGCGAAATTTATCTAGACAACATTTTAACACAGTTATAGCGGAGGATCAAATGTAATTTCTCGCAACAAAATTTATTAGTTTCTCAGAATCGCGCGCTATTAGCTCAATTTCTCCGGGTGCCAATCCAAACTCAATTCGTTGAACTATCAAATAGGTTGATAACAAAACAGGGAACAGGAAAATCGTATCAAAATTTGAATTGGTAATTATGTATTACAGGGGTTGATTAAAACTGCCTTAATTTGTCAAATCAATTGTGTAGTCACAAAGTATTTAATTAGCATTGTTTTCTCTTTTTTAGTGATAAATACTTAGTTCTTAGAGTATAGCATTATGCTATATCATTTTCACTTTCTGTTTTTTTATTGGGAATAGGATAGGTTACTTTTTGAGTAAGAAAGAAACAAGAATATTTGTTTGGCGAATGCAAAATGAAATAGCTTATATAAAAAATGTTTTATTTGCCTGTGTTTTACATAATACTCAAAATCTTTATAAAATTTATACATCGCAATGCCAAGGTAACTGCTTACCCTATTAACTTCAAAAAGGAATTATCCCGATCGGATTCCCTTACCTGATCCCCTGCTGATTTTTATTATGTTTTAATTCCAGTCTGATCCACTTGAAATTTTTTTTTCATTCCCTTCTGACCCCGTTACTTTTTTTGACGAGCAAGTACAGTCAAGAGAAAAACAGTTGTTCATGTAAACGTTTTTTCAATTAATAATAATAATTGAAAATATCAAGCTCACACCAATCATCGAGCTCAAATTAAGTATCATTAAGGACTTGTGTTATGGATACCAAATAACCGAAAAATTAAATACACATAATAGTATAGATATTTTTATAAATAAACTTAAATAAATATATAATTAAGCAACTATGACTCATGAACAAATGTTCGTGTTCATCACACTAAGGACTCGAACCTTGATATGTAGGCAGCATTACTGAACACTCCATCACGACGGCGTCAATTGAAAGGAATTTGGTGAGTTTCTTGCTGGCTTTTCTCAGAATAAGACCAGAAGGTCTTGTTCTTTTATCAAGAGTCTACTTTCTAGTATACTGCCATAAAAATTTACTTTCACACGTGTAAAAATTGTACCTCAATGACTAAAGAAATTTGGACTTTGACTTTGACTTTTCACCCATCCTAGCGGGACTAATTGAAAATGTAGAGTAGTTGTTCCTCAATACTAATACACGTTTCTTTTACGATAAGTTTTACGAACATGTATTTCAATAAACCCTGTTCGTATATGTTTTGTTGCTGTCTCCAAAATATTTTAATTGATAATTATGGTATTCGAAATGGAATAAAATATTTAAATTTGTTTCTGATACCCTGGACGGACGGTGGATCAGACCAGGATAGAAAATATTATAAAATAAAAATGATCCCCCAGGGAATCAGATAAAGGATAACTCGTGAAAAGTGTTAAAATATTTGGCTCTTGTCTCTTTAAATCTTCTCCTATTTCTTATTAAGAGCCTTAATAAGTGGAGTGTTTTAGTATCATTACTTTATTTTTCTAAACATTGTTATTACTGCAATAATATTTTCACATTAGCATCAAAAAATCGGTTCTTAATTACAATTCACTAACTACTTGTCTAAGGCCCATATTACAGAATGACACTCAGAAATCAATCAGAGAATTCAGGATGAGAATTCTGGGTTTTTCTTGTGCAAGCGCGTTACTTACCACACCGCTAAATGTTTAGCGTGAAATGTCCTTAGCCAATTTTTCTGAGTAGGTACTTATATGTACTACTACTAATATTATAAACGCGAAAGTTTGTATGGATATCTGAATGAGTGTTTGTTAATCGTTCACGCTAACACCACTCAATGGATTTTAACGAAACTTTTCAACAAAAATGAGTATACCTCATACATGAGAATAACAAATAGGCTATTATTTATACTGATACTGCGAAGACGAACTCGTAGGCAAAACCTAGTATTCAATACTAACAATAAGTATTTGTAAAGGAATAAGTAATTTTACCACAACAATATAATTGGACTCCAGAACAAAAGAATTCTGTACAACAATTATGTTTACGTACACTTTGAATACGAACAAAGCACATAATATTAATTTTATTATGTGCTCAAAGGAAAGTCCTGGGTGTTAAGTGGAAGTTAGTGTGTTAAGTGGAAGGTATTCATTAAAATATTTTACGTAATTGTATTGTTAGAAGTCTGGAAAAAGTGGTTTGAAAGAAGATATTGTGACAGGAATAGGATACATTCGCAGAGATGTATGAAAATAGATTGACGAAACGTAGTGCGTAAGGGCGTTGTCTCCCACCCGGGAGGCACCGGTTCGAACCCCGCCGCATACCAATGTGTGTTCAAGTTTTGAATTCATATGACGTTTATTCGACGCTTTTACGGTAAAGGAAAACATTGTGAGGAAACCTGTACACACCTATGAAGAAATTCTTAGGTTGTGTATGAAGTCGACCAACCTGCACTTGGCCAGCGTGGTTGACTAAGGCCTAATCGTCCCTAATGTGGAGTAGGCTCGAGCACCTCGGTGGGGACATTATATGAGCTGTTGATGATGATGATGAGATTGACGAAAAAGGTAAATCATTATAAGTATGATCAGAAGTAAACGGAAATGACAAGGTGAACGTTTAACGAAAACATCTTGATAAAAGGTCCAGGACAAAATTACTGGAAATCACCAAGCATGGTGACTGTGGTGAGAGTAGATTATCATACCTGCTAAGAGACGCCCACTGTTGGCCTCCCACAAGGATCTCCAACCCAATTGGTCCTGCACTGCCCACATACAGCGACTTCCCGCTACCATCAGACCGTTGGTCCACCATACTACCTACCATGAGAGAATATGAAGCGAAAGAAATATATAAGGCCTTTACACACGGCGGCGGGAGACCGGCGCGATTCAATGCATAGATTTATTTTCATGCCACATTCACCACTGTGGTGTCGTTTACATTTTTTTTAGGTAACTACACCAGAGTAATGAAGTTCTTATACAAAACTTTATGTATACATTTATCGATATTAATTATTTATCATTCGCACCATTCGTAAGATCACGACATTAACAAAACAAAATTAATCATTAGGTAACTTCATAACAAAGCAAAATAAACCAAAACCAATTACAATAAAGAGATTATCACATAGATCTTTATTGTAATTGGTTTTGGTTTAAGTTTTTTTATTTTGCTTCATTATGAAGTTACGTTATGATTAATTAATTTTCTTTTGTTATAAAAATTATATAATTATTATTTTTTACGAATCCCTTGTGATGTCGCCTAATTTCAGCGACTTTACTTTATAATAATTAAAAATTAAAACAAAGAATTTTGTTTTTATACACGTTAGACATCACTAATATTCGGCAGTGGTGTGGTTACCTAAAAGAAATATAAACGACACCACAGTGGTGCAGTTTCGTGGTGTCGTTGACGAGTGAGCTTTATTTTAAATGGAACTTGCCTCGAAGGTAGCGTCGCGGGGAGCGACTCACGAGCGATGCGCTCCAGTTAAGCGGCGCCAGCACGTCTGTATTAACGTAGTGTTGTGCGTTTTATCGACCGACGTTTCAAAATTACCTACCGCCGAAGACGTCGAGGAGCAAATTATTTGAATTATTTTTGAGACTAATTTGCCATTAACAATACTACACCGCTCTAGCGCCGCGTGATTTGCCAGCTGGCTGTGAGGCTGGTCGGCGTCTATTGCTCTGCTGTCACCCTGCCGTCGCACTCGCCCCACTCTTTGAGTCCGCGGCCTAAGGCGCGAAGCACACCAATCTGACGTCAGGCAAGGACGCGGCGCGGACATCATTCAAATACCGCACCAAACACACGGCAATAAGTCATCATATCATCATCAGTCACATTTCATAGTCCTTTTATAAAGACGACGGGCTTGCAAGCTGTTACTATTTTGAGGCGCTGCATGGCTCATACTGCCATTTGTGGCTTTATTGTAACAGTATATTACTTAAAGCTGTAGTCAACCCTTTAGGGATTAAGAGCGTGATACGAGTAGTATGTATGTATTAGAAGAACAAGATTAATGCCATCAAAACGATTAACAGCGGAAATTAAGTCAATTAACTAGTTATCAGTTATCATATCCGAACGTATACCTAGCGAGTTTATCGATCTTGCTTCGACCACACTGCTTAGTGGTAGAGTTCCAAAAATTGATTGATACGGTTTGAAGTAGATTAAGCATTATATTATCCAAATAAAACATATTAATATTACACAAATTTTACATTATTCGCAATACTCTGACTAAGCCTAGATATCTTAATAGTGCACAGAGAGAAAACACGAGATTTTATACCAGTATTATACCACCTGTCTATCCAAAGATTATCTTGATGATTCCTCTTTACTCGAACTCTGCAGAGACTCAGGTTACACGAAAGTCTGACTCACTCGCAGGCCATACCTTTCAGCTTGCAAAACTTCTACAGGCTAACTAGACTAGAAGTCTTTCGTCTCCTTAAAAGTCTCTGTCATCGTTGTATAGGTCATCTGCGGTCAACAAGAGTCATTAAAAAAATCATCACTATTTATCACGAGACAAATAACATACGATCACGCCCAACATCAAGTCATTACGAAGAGGGGTTGGGCAGATATTTAGGTAACATTAAGTTACACAGAAAACCACATCTGACAGTATGGATCACACAGTTCTCCACAATAGTGACAGGTTGCCAGCTTGTCACTCAAAAGGGGCACCAAAACCAAGAGCAACTATCCTTCACGCAGTCTGTTTTTTTGTATCTATATAACTATATGGTTTTTCTCCGTCATTATTTATACTCTGCAGGTGGGTACAGGCCTTCCTCAATCATGTGAAGTTAAGAACCGCAAAATCCAACACGGTGTTTGAATGCAGATTGGTCCAAAGAAACAGTGCAGTTACAGCTGAGGCCAATAGATTAATCCTCACCGCATACAAATACCCATAATATGTGAACTGAAAGACATTTCTATTACGCGATTATACGATAAGCGAACCTTAAGTGGTAGTGGGCAAGGGGCTTTGGAGGAGGACGGAAAGGTCGATAGCAGCAGGGATCACCAGGTTTATATGCCTTCCGAAGAACGGAGGAAAGTTGTGTTGAAAAATTTCGGTTGGTAAACCCATCTGAGTACAGTCCCGCACTAAGTTGCTCTGAACTTTTATGATCGTTACAAAGAACGCACGACGGTGCTATTTACCTCACTGGCAAACTTTTATCTATCTAAAGTTGGGTTGACGTCGATAGTACAGAAATTTCTACGATTCATTTATCGTTTTGTTACGCGGCATATTCTCACGGAGAAGCACTAGATTTTTTTTACTAATTACATATTTCTGGTATACAATAAAGATTTTTTTATCTGCCTATCTATGACTAGGTTTATAGTAAATAATTAGGTATAGATTCGAACTCGACATTTCTGCATTAAAACATTTCACTACTCACAACTTTCAATCTATCTGTTTTGCAACAAAATTGTGTACAAATTATCTTCCAAATGCTTCTTCACACATATAAATACCCCTTACCACTAAATCATTTGCAGTACGTTCTTTATAAATAAACTATAAAAAGCATAATACATACAACATTTCGTATTGAACGAAAAGAAAGAGCCGAACTTAATTCAAACTCAGAACAAACTTTTCTTTGAAATATTCGACTAAGCGCAAAAGCTCTGGAAAAGTATTTCGATTTAGAATTTGATACCTTATATTTATCTGGATCTAACTAGTTTTTTATCTTGAATCGAAACGAGTAACGATAAAATCTCTAATCGGATTGAGATGTTAAGTAATTGAAATAATAAGTAACTCGGAGAAGCATGAATTTTACACAGATACTACTGATGATTATTAATGAATATTAGAACTGTACTCGTTTAAACCTAATTTTAGTAATAATTTTAATAAACTACTAATTAAATTGAGCTCTTAATGGTTTTTCTCATTTCATTTTAGGACCTTTAAGTGATAAATAAACTTGCTCATTCCTTCCACTTCACAACACCAACATTAAACCATGAGTAGTATCATTTAGAATCTCTATCCATTTTAACACAATCCTAGTAATGTCTTGAATGCCTTCCCTATATTTCACACATTTATTATAAACTATGGTATGTGTATAAGTCTATAACGAAGTATGTAAGTGTAGAATTCTCATAAGGTTTGAGTGAAGGAATCTACAAAAAATATTTGTGAGTCATTAGAAAGCTGCAGTTATCATGGAAGAAAACAATAAAACTTTTTCTTTTGCATCAATTATTGTATTGTACGATTAAGCAAGTTTTCCGTGATTAATGAGTTTTTAATCTGCCCATTTTTAGGATATAAATTTTACGAAACAAAAGTTTACGCTCCATTACGGCTACTATAGAAAATACAGCCAGTCTTTACAAGAAAGCTTTAAATTACCAACAGCTCTTATCTCGCTTTTCAAGATATAATTGGGACAGGAAAATAAAAGGGTTCCTTATTTGACATCGATAATTACATTCGTAAGTAGCACTAAATGTGATTTATCGTTATTCCTGCTTATAAGTCACGCAATTTTCTCGTTACATTTGTGGCCACACTTATATTGAGTTGATATTACAAGTCTCAACACGCGATTACATTACAACCATTCCAGTGAAATGGGTCTTTACAAATATAGCGTAAATAAAAATATTAATGTTCTGGAGACGGAAAATAAATTACTACTTATGCTAAGAATGATTGGGCTCATAATAGCTTAAGTAGGTCCAGTTAATAATCTTTACATGTCATGTTAGCGTAGTTTTCGCAATGGAAACTATATATATTTTTGTATATTTGAAAACGGTCGGTCCGTCGCCGCCTCGAGTCCTTAAATTATCTATGTTCAAACTAAGTGCGACACTAATTCTCCGAAATTGCAATTAGCTAAGCGTGTGTCTGTGCTTGCCAATGTATACCCGGACGACTGTGCTTGTTAATTTATTTGTTGTATATACTCTAACGTGCTTGATTTCAATTAGAGCTTCTTTAAATCAGAGAAATTATTATTTTAAAGGAATTTGTTTAAAGATGCAGCAATAAATATATTTTTTAAAGTTCAATAGGCTGAGCATTTGACTACAATTACGCCTGATATAAAGCGATTATGAGGCCTGGTAGCTCGCCTGGAAAATGCTTAAAGATGTCTGTAAACAGAAGCAAATGGCTTCGTGCGAATGGGAGGTATATCCGCAGCATAAGGGTGAAAGCCTTCGCTTGGTCGTCCGGTGATGAAAACACCCTGCCTTTTTTCAAAAGGATCAAATTATGCAAAACTTCAACATACTCTCCGAAACGTAACGGAGAAAAGACCGAGAGGCAACCCACAGATCTTCGGTGGTCAAGGCTCTGGAGATTAGCCTCAACAAGCGCCTCACTGGCAATGAGTCTTCTCGCTCGGTGCTCGACCGAGTCCAGTGCATCCAACTGATAACGGGCAGATCCATCCCCTGATTGAAGCAAACAAGGTGAGGTGATGCAGGCGCTGCCTGCATCCTCTGTCTCTGTCTATATATTGTCAGTAAATATGTCTATGTCAGCTAGTTGATCACCACAACGATTCGGTCTATGCTATGATGATGATTCGGAGAATATTTTTATATGGATATTATTTTGTTCAAAATAATTTGTATTCGTAATAATGTTTAAATAATATGCCTAATTATTCCAATTTAGCTGTGGTTTCTCAGTAGACTTGATTGAGACACATATTCCGAATGAATTTTCCTATTCTATTTTCCTAGCCTTACTCAGCAAAGATCTTTTACCTACTGGTAAAAGATTTGGTATTAGAGGCGTCCTAAGCGTACGGCCTATAGGCTCTCCAGATAGTAAGCAAAAGGTAACTTATCCTAACCTTCTCTACACTGTGGAACTTCATAAATCACAGAAACACAACTTTGGTCAATATCGTCAGGTCATTGGTTTGGCTTATTCCTCTGCAAAGTGCAGTACCATCTCAAAATAACAAGCCCGCTGTGCCTGGAATGTCCTTAATATTAGGTTATTTGAAAAAGTATCGCAACAGATGCTAGTAAATTAAATAATGGAACAAATTTACTCGAAAATAGGTACTCATTTGTAAGAGCAATCTCCAGCACAAGAGGCTTAGTTACTATCTGAAAACAAGATTTTGTAGACTATACGCTTGTCGTTTAAAATTTATTTCATGATGATGGAGACTTATAGTACAAATGTATTTATAAGCACTATGTCAATATTTATTAGGTACTTAAGGCGATTTTGTTATGTCTTGTAGCTTCCAAATCGTTTAACGTACAAGTCATAAAATATATACTTTTAGATTTCAAGCAACTGTTATAGTCTCATGCAGCCTATGATTTAGTATTGTAGTGTAGACATCGTATAATGTCCAAGTCAAGCCAAGTTTTGTGCTGTTACCCTAATTTTGTACAACAAATTCTTGGTTTCAGGCGAATGATAAATCTGAACGTGCTTTTCGAACATGATAGATATAAATAGTTTGGTGACCCATCCTGGAGACATTATTGTCCATAGCAGGCGGCGGACATTTATCTGTTACAGTCAGTGCCATGATCTTTATAACTAGGGTAAACACTTTTAGTTTTTATTATTATTTAAACACTTTCAGTATTTATTTAGTTTATACATTGAAAGTAACGTCATAATCGTATTTATGTCTGTGTAAATTCATCACACGTAGATTAAGATAATGTTGGAGTTTCTCCCGAGTTCTTGTCGTAACGTGTCGAGAGACTTTTTAACCTCAATTTACCGTACAATTGTCTGTTACGTTCATTTTCACTTGACATTCGCGAAATGCGAAATCTTTATGTGTCGCGAACGCCGCTTATTTATAGAAGAAGAAGTAGGATAATGTTGATGTTTAATTACAACTTAAAAAGTGCTCCGATCTGAGCTGCTGATCTATTTTAAGATAACTCAATGAAGTTGTCAATAAACATATAATATCAATCGACAAACGCATCTGTTATTTTCTCTTTTATACCCGATTACGCGAAGTCAAAAGGAAGGGTTATGATTTTAGCACTCTATGTAAACAGGGTTCTTCAAGTGGGCCTTCAGGGCCAAATCCTAAACTATAAGGAATATCGAAAAATGCTCAAAGTAGTCTGAGCCCGATTTTGATGAAAGCAAAAATTGCATCATTGGATTTCTGAAAAATAAATAATCCTAGCCAGGAATCGAACCCAATAATTTTGAAAAAACCACGCAGCCTGTATTATTATACCATTCGATAGTGTTGTTAATAAGGATCGATTTCTGGGAAGTAATGATATACGGGAAACTAATGGAAAATGTTAAATTTTAATAAAATATTTCTTGTTCCACCTTTGTTGAAGCGGTTATCAAAGCGATGATCATTATTTTTTTCAAAAGTCCAATGATTCAGTTTTTGTTTTCATCAAAATCGAAAGAAGAAAAATCAAAATCTGAAGTCCCACTTGAAAAATTAATTCTGTATATGCATTTACATATGTTCCGCCGTAGCCCCTAAACTATTCATCCAATTTTGGTTACTAAGTTGTCAATCGATTCGTTATTATAGCCCAGGTAATATTGGCTACATTTAAACCGACTGTATCAATAGGAGGAGTCGATTTTACCATGAGAACCCCGAGTTTAACCGATTTCATTTTTTTTCCGCAGTAGGGTTACAGTTTTTTAAACTTTCTGCTTGTAAGAATATCTGTTAACTAATCATTCCTCCCTTTCGGGCCAGGTACTTTTTTATGTAAGTACCACTTCACATATAAAACATTTTAAGCCGGGGCCATAAAAAAATAATATTTTATGCCAAATATAACTGTCAAAAACTGCTCGGGAGGCAGGTGCAACGAAATCCAAACGGTTCCGTGCATAGAATCAAAAAATCTCAAAACTACAAGTTTCCAGATTTTTCAATTCGTGCAAAATAATGCATAAGTTAAATTACGATTAAATAATCTTGTTTAACTGAACGTGGAGCGTCATTAGCGGTGTCCGCTAAGCTTAAAGCTTCCGCCCGTATCATGTCAGAAAAAGCAATGCAGGCGACGACGCTCGGCACATCTTGTAACCTTTGTAGCGAATGAATTATTTTAAGCAAAACTGATAACGTCCTTGCTTTAACACTTAGTTATAAAGCATATTATTGTGTTTCAATTTGCTTCTTTTAGATGGTGCATGTCAACTATAAATATAGCTTATCTTAGCGTAAACTACTGTTTCAAAGATTTGATGAAACAATGATTACCATAAAAACATAAGCACCAAGCACTGATAGGTTTTGACAACGAAAGAAGTGCCCCGGTAGCGTAGTGGGTAATGCAGCCGCCCGGATTGCGGAGAATGCTGGGTTCGATTCTCGCCTGGAGGAGGTCGAATTTTTCATTGTATTTTTTCGAAATATATTAAATAATATATTTCGGTTTTTTCCTGGTCTGATTCCCGATTCAGGCAAGTGACTTATCAAAACTTTTTGAAAGCATTTTTAGTAAAATTTGCTGTCATCACTATTAAAGGGTAATTTCCCTCCACCGCCTTTTCCCACCCCATATACTTATTCTATACAACTCGTGCTATAGTCATATAATTTTATTACCCTATGAACATATGCTATTTTAAAAGTTGTCCAAACGTCACAAAAAATTTAATATGTAAATATATGAAACAGCGCTTTTTGTTTATTACGAAACACACCCTCATTAAGAGGGTATTATTTTTCAAACGGGACCAGCTTAAATGAACCATTTATATCCATGCTTACCAATGCAATACGAATTTCTCATAAAAGTCGCAGGATAAAAGAAGGAAATATCTCTCAAATGATCTTAACGAAACATAACTATAAATAGATGAATGAATATTTATAGGAAACAAGACCTCATTTAATGCTGAGGTCGTACTCTCCATCCATTTATGTAATTAGGGTATACGTAATATGTTGTACTGTGATGACAGTTTGTGAAACTTTGCCGAGATGATGGGCGTTACATACTGATTAACTTGCTATATAACATTAATTACAGACATTGTTTACAACGATGAATATACCTATGGACACAAAAAAATGTTAAATATTTTGGTAGGATTTCGGCATTTAGACTTAGACTTTACCAGCTTGTTAAATAATTCATAAAATAATAAAACTTACGAATATTATTTTGTTTATTTTTATTATAAATTTGTGACAAGTGTGTGTTCGCGACAACCTAGGTTCCCTAGTACTTCCCAATGATTTAAGTTGTTATTTGTTAGGCCACTTACTATTGTTTATAATAATATTCCTCTTGTCTTGTGTTATGTTTTAAAGCGTGAAATTTATAAGCTATCTAGTCTTATGTTCATGTTTATTTTGCTTTATCATTTTTTATACCTAATTAATTATGTAGTGTTTGTGTTCTAATTATTAATGTTTGTATTTTATATTTAATAAACTATATGAAATGCCTAGTTTCATTGAGGTGAGAGGGAAGAGGTAGGCTATTTCTGTCGCACATAGCGCCGCGTTTATAAGCACGCGCATCGTGTTAGGCACGGCGCTAATTGCGATACGAATAAATTACTTATATATTGATCCAAATTTAGTGGACATCTGGCTCGAACTTTAGCTCCGAACTAACTAATACTTAACGAAGAAAGAAATCTCCCTTTCACTATAAGCGTGGCGGCGGCATTAATTCTCAAGCAAGCTTCTTCTTTGATTGTACCAGCCCTTTACACTCCTGCAGCGAACAAATGTATTGTTGTGGTGGGCAAACGCTCCCTACAGTATGACAGGTATTATTTTTGATAATGATGTCAGTATGATAACCTTAAGAATCGAAACGTGGTAGCTTATAATGATAATCACTTACTTAAGAAAGCTCAAGATCAATGAAAGGGAAATGGATAGGGTACATATACTGGGAGTTTCTCTACTTGATAGTATCAGCAATGATAATATCCGTGGGAACTAAGGTTACCGACATAACCCAAAGAATCGCGAACCTTGTGGCGATGGGCAGAGTACATGGGAGGGCTGATTGGACGTTGGTAGGCCCTTCACAACGTGGACTAACGATCTAGTAAAGGTCGTGTGAACCCACTGGATGCGAGCAGCTCAGGAACGATAGGATTGGAGATCCATGGGGTTTGGAGGCCTATGTCCAACAAAGGGCGTCTAAATAAGGATGATGATACTATTATGATATCACATAGCAAACCTAATAATAAAGTTTTAAAAGTGATCTTTAATAAGTTAAGCTTAGATAAACATTACTTTCTTTTTATTGTTCGTATCGTTTATTTGGTTTAATAACAATTGCTAACATTTTTCATATTACCTACATTGAAAAAGCTAAGAAATATTTATTACACAAAAACAGGTATACTTACACACAATACAGAGATCGTCTGTTTTATTAACGAATTTTATATTCTTGTGCTCTAAGCGTAGGCGTCGTTTTATGTAAAGAAAAAAAGAAAAGGAAATCAAATAAAACAAATAAGATAAAAGAGATGGATCTTCCAGAATCACAGACCTATCATTTTCACAAATCCTTTCACAAGTAATCAAGCACACGTGTATTTGTGACAGGCGTAGTTGTAATAAATGAATAGGGGAGACGAACTAATATTGTTCAGGTTCCTAAATTGCACAAAGTTTGTATTCTTTACCAAACAGTTATTATCCTTCAGTGCTTGACTTAAAACTAATAAATCGTAGCGCAACAAAATTTAGACCGTTAAAATGTTTATGTCGTATGTAAAGGTTGAAAACTAATGCGGTTTTTACATGTGAACATTGTAATTTTTATTCATAACTTTGTATTTATTAATCACTAGCGACTCGCCCCGGCTTCGCACGGGTGCTATACTTATGTAAATATGCATGTATTATACATATAAACCTTTCTTAAGAATCACTCTATCTATTAAAAAAAACGCATCAAAATCCGTTGCGTAGTTTTAAAGATCTAAGCATACATAGGGACAGACAGACGGCGGTTGGCGACTTTGTTTTATACTATGTAGTGAAACTTATTACCACCACAAGCTAATAATACGTACAGGTCTTCCTACTATTAGGAATACATAATAGGTTCGTAACACTGCCATGCACGTGGGAGATAAAAACAATTAAAAAATATTTCGCACTTTAAATATTGGCTCAATTTAATTTAAACTAGAATTGTATTTGGGTGTCTTAAATGATTCATTCCATTTTATCCTGTTTCCAGTATCCCATGGCGTTATAAATCAGCTGTTGTTTTCTAGTCCATCTATACACCTACGATATTGAAGTAGTAACACAAATTATACATTCAAAACAAAAATAAAACTGTCTTTTGCTTCAATTGGAAATATCAGAGCGTCCTTCTTGTTTTGTTTGGCGAACCGTTGACTGCTCAATCGAAAGAATGTTTAAATATTACTCCTAAGTCCATTGAAATAAGAACTATTTTTGTGTTGTTTATAGCGCAAAACAATTTTATCGATTTCAGCTCCAATAATTGATATTAACTTCAGATATTAGTATGCACTTTCGAGTAATGTATTATTGTTTTGTCTTCGCGTAATAATAACGTGAACATCACCTACATACCTCTAAAATATAGTTTATTTTTATTTATTTATTTACATAGAGTTTCAGTGTTGCCGTATGAACTTAAGAGATTTTTTCATTCGAATTTAGCTAGAGCACTCGGGATAAAAGGTCGACTTTAGAAAATTTGTGTTCGACCAATGTTGAGAGACCTTTCTCGTTGCACTAGGTTTTATGACCCAGGGTTTCTCAAATCCAGTTTGGCTAACCATATGAATGACACTGTAGGTTATATACTAATTCTTTGGCCTAAGTTACGATTTAACCTAACGATTAACCAATATGCTCGAAGTTCGTCTTTTACTGAGATCCTCCTTCAAAGCACGTGAGTAGTTTAACATTTTTGGACTAGCAATAGATGTAGATTTTATGCTTACCAGGGGGTTAGTTTACACTGTTCCACTGCATATGTGTTGAGACGTAAAATAATCTTCTGACTGATTAAAGAATTTAGCTTTCAGAGATATTTTTGGAGGATCAAAGGGGTATAAACGAATAAACGGGACTTTGTGCATTGAGAAAAGTTTAATAAATTTTTCGAAAACAATTTACAACTAAAACGAAAATTATTAACAGCGTGATCAAGAGAATCGAATTTGGCGTCGATTTAAAGTGCTTCGCCTTTATTTTACCAAAGCTCTATTAGAAACCTTTTAGAATACATAATGCTTTACTCAGAAAATGAAGCGACAAAACCGATGATATTAAAATAAAGAAGTGTTCATCTTGTCCCTTGTTTTGTAAGTCGAAAGACGATTGGGCTTGGCAGTTGAGAATAAAATTATTCTTCATGCCATCACATTAGGCATTTAGTAGAATTAGGTTATAGCTATTACACGTTTTCAGTTAAAAGAATTGTTATATTTAAGGTCTAACTACGAGAGACCTTTTGTTTGGTGATTCACCAAAGTCATGTTACTATTTGGGTTTGTTTTTGAAGCACTACTTCTCTCATACTGCCAGATGTGGCTTCATGTGTAAGCAAGTGTTACCTAAAGCTCTGCTCAATCGTTTTTGGGATTATAGAATAGAATTTTATTAAACTTTAATGTACATCGACACAAACATAAAGGGTATTTAATACCTCCAACACAAAAAAATAGTACAATGCATAGTGTGCGATTAAAACAAAATAAAGGGAAGATGGCGATGCAACAATCATATAAATAGCTCGTTCTTAATCTAACACATATCCTAACTAATATTGTAAATGTGAAAGTGCGTTTGTTTGTCACGATTTCATGCCTAAACCACTAAACCGATTTTTATGAAATTCGATATAAAGATAGTTTGAGACCCTGGGAATGATATGGAGTACTTTTTTGTGTGATAACCAACAATGACGCGAAACACATACACTAAATACCTACATCTAATATATAATTCACGTGTCACGATTTTTGTCCGGGAAGAACTCTGAAACTGACTATCCAATTTTAACTTTTTTTTAAATGTGTGATTTGTTCCAATTTGACAGATAGGATAGCTTTTATCTTGATAAGTAGTCCTCATTTTTTACTGCAAATTCAATGTTATAGGACTGTAGTATGAAGTAACCACAACAACGCGTGGCCGGAAAAGATAGTAAGTATATAAAATTTATGAGCGTCATGATTATATATGTATCGGTTACTTTATATTGTTTCGTTATAATGTCAACTGATCTCAAAGACACTAGCGATGTCCATCAATTCAACTAGATAATTTCTCTGCGTTATAAGTTATTCAATTTCTCTTTTCGGCTCTTTCGTGTTCTCTTGCCGGTTGACGTCTAGTTGCCAAACTAATAGCTTCTCGAACTTTGAACACCACTGACATGTTATACAGTTATATTCTATTCTGCGTGACACTTCAACTTTTCGAGGCCGTGTAGTAAAAGTTTTAGGGGTGGTCAAATAATGATCCGCCACTGAGTCTGTTTTTTTGTAGTTTTTGTTTTGTTCAACATTTTGAATTGGACGGCTTAGTTGATTTTTATGATATAAAGTGCTTCATAAAAGTGAGAGTAGGGAACGACACGCTTATTATACTTTGGAAATTTAGATAAAATATTAGACATGAGATTAAATTAATTCTATATTTACAAACGGTCCCGTCTCGGCGTTCCAATTATCTAGTCTATATTTGTGTAGCTCAAATCAAATGCGACTAAAGAATTTTTGATTACATTAATACAATCACGCTCATAGTTCCAAAAGCGGTTGAGCAGAGCCTTAGGTAACATTTTGTTACACATAAAGCCACACCCGGTACTATGGGCCATGCAATGCCTCTAAATAGTGACAGGTTGCTAGCTTGTGGCCTACATAAAAGGGCCAACATACCTAAAAATTAACAATAAAGTTCTTTAACAAACAAAAGCTACTAACCAGGACAAATGTTACTCTCAAAATCATTTCAGCAGCTCAGTTTTATTAAATATAACAGGTATATATGCTGCTCCTCAAATTATGGTGGCTGTCTTATATGTACGTCTACTTCACAGAAGATCACAATGAAATAAAATTAGAATTTTGTGGTGTTTAGTTTTTGTCAGTGAGCGTAAAGATTCCTACTTGGACTAACTTCCAAGCGTAGCTGGCAACACCAGCGCTCTTAACACTTTAGTGTTGCCAGCGTTGCTACAAATTTTGCTTACCATCAGGTGGTTCATTTTTTGGAAAATACAGTCTACGGTATAGAAATCCGTTCATCCAGAGATAGTATTTACATCTGGAGACAGAAGTATCTGTGAAAAGATACATTATTTCATTTCCTAGACGACTTTAAATTTACCATGCGACTTAACAAATTTATTACTTTTATTAGACTAGAATAAAAAAAATACCATCTCTAATTTGTTGACTCGCTCCTAATTTTATTATGACTTCATCCTACCTGATGGTATGGATGGATGGATGAATCAAAATGCTCAGATAGCGAATTCGAGAGATAATACTCGTACTCGCCTTGCCGACCTGGCACAGTGGTTCTTCTTGACTCTTTTTTCTTGTTCGTTCCTTTGATCATCTCTGGCATCTCTCTAAGACTCATAAAGTACGAGAATACTAGTTCGCACACGCGTCAGTTTATTTCTTAAATTAGCTCTACAGGTACGAGTGAAGAGATTCCCAGCTGCCATTTTATAGTCTGCTAAATCCAAACTGATTTCGATCAACTTCGAGCATTGAGCAGCGAAGTTGTGCTGGAGTGAACATTTAACAACGACCTGTATAAACGAAGTTGATTCGGCCAAAAGCAGTTACCAGGTATTTTGGCGTAACTATCTAGACGAAATTCGAATTCAAAACTTACGTAATGGCTGGAGAAATCTAGGGCTTTCGTTGGAACTTAAATTGGGTGCTTCGGTAATTGTCTCAAGGAGTTGGAATGCGTATTGAGAATTTAAAATTCTCTTATCTTGTGAAATTTATTTAATTTAAATCCCAAAATTTAACTATCTTGAATTTAATAATATTATTGATACTGATAATCCAATTGTGCTCATTTGATTTATTTGATTTTATTCGATTAGTTATTTAACTATTCCTTATAAAATTGAACTTAATAGTAACACAGTTTTTTTAGAAATCAGAGCTCTATGAGTGACCATCGAAAAGTCGATGTAAGTTTGCGATATTTTTTATATCGTGTAGAGTCAGATATTTGCAAAACAGCCTAAGTGTTTTTGACAAATAATTCATCCACGGCAAGTAATTCGCGCTACGAAACAAGTATTAGTTAATTAACATTTATATTTACGAGTGGTAGTGGTACTCTCGTACCTAACGATCAATAAAAAGCACCATTTTGGCTGAAATGGTGATGGGTGGTCGATTTTTTTTCATACCAATTATTTCTCCCTTAACTCTGAAGCATGGAACGTTTACTGACACAGCTGTGGGCGGAATATGGTAGTATTTAAATACGAGTTTTGTTGGTGGCTTGAAAACAGGACTTTTAAAAACTAAGGACTGATAAACCTGTACTAAGTTAGGCTAGCTAAAACGAACGCGTACTTAGCACGCGTCAAAGCGTCATAGCGTCGCGTCAATGAGTTACATACTGCTAGCGCCGAAGTTAAATGACGCTGTTTGTTATGTTTTCCTGTTAAGTCTGATTTACACAAGATAAGGAACAACTTAGTAAGTAGCAAGTCAGTAAAAGGCGCCAGTGCTAAAGCAAAGAACTGACCACACCTTTTATATGCAGACAGTAAGCGGGAATATTGAAGTCAGCGACAGTACTGTACTGTCTTCATATCAATTTACACTTGGATAGTACCGAGACAGCAATAGCTTTCCTCGAGTTTGAAGTCAGTTAATTTGCCTGCGTAAATCAGCCTTAAAGTATTACACAATTTACCACTGTAAGGCGCATGCGCGTACGTGTTGTCTGGCAAGTCCTTAAGAAGACCATTACCAAAATGTGACAAATTTCTCGGATCCAATACGTGTATCTTTACAATTCCGACGTTTATTTACATCTGAATACATAATGGGTCATCGAAAAAATCAATAAACGACTCGCCTCCATCAAAGAATAATTTAATTCATCTCTCTTGCTTTTGTTCTTGTTTTTTCGCGGAAAAAATCGAGAGATTTACTGTTCAAATATCCATCGTTAACGTCTATTCTTTTCCTCGAAGGTTGAGTATAAAAGAAGTTGTGTGGGTTTTCCTTGTTTATATTTTGACCGCGTACCCTCATTCATGACTTTGCTTAGGGCTCGAACACACCATTTTTAACTAATTTGATATTTCAATATTATATTTTCTATCTATTCTATTCTTAATTAATGGCGTCGCGTCGCATTAAACGTACTTACGCATTTTGCTAATGTCAAGTGAAAATGTAACTAAAGTAACAAAAATAAAACGGTTGATTTGGGTTAAAATGGAGTCTCTCAACACGTGTTTTTACAACAAGAACTCGGGAGAAACTCCAATATATTATATTTTATTTGACAATAAGTTTCAGATAGTTACTTAAAAAAAACAGTTATAGTGTCAAGTGGTTTTAACACAAAAGTTTATGTTTTTATAGATAAGTTTATGTTGATTCTATTTTTAACTATGCAAAACGTGTAGATATTTTATACTTGTTACAGACGTATTAAAGTTGTATTATTATCATTTGTTGGTATATTTATTTTAATTGATGGTGGAACGTGGAATGTATTTTATTGACCGATATTAATTGAATTATTTCGCTATTTGCCTCCTAGCTTGTCCAGTTTTATGTGAAATTTTATTATTATATACATATAAATAAAATAAAAAAATGTCAAGTGAAAAATGTATCTTATAACAAAAATTAAATTGTACGTTAGATTTAATTAAAATGAAGTCTTTCAACACGTGTTTACAAAAAAAAACGGGAAAAACTTCAAGAAACCACTTAATTTATTTATTTATTAATTATTAATTATACGGGCTTAACACAGTTAAACAAATAACTTACATTATCATTAAGTATATTGAAGTATTATAGTTATGTAAGTACCTTTAAACTTTCAGCGATAAATTTATCAAATCAAATGCCGTTACAGACCACCAACTAAGCATATATCATGATTTTACCTCCTAAATTGTAACTTAATATCTATCAATACCAGCTGCCGTAATTAACGGCTGTCAAGATATGCTTCTAATGAATCATCATTAGATCCGTGCCGTGTCAGACATCGGTGTCGAGGCGTGTCATGTCGAATTATAAAATTAGATGTAGGATATTATTAACTTGGTACTTTTTTCTTTATTATGAATACAAAATAAAGCCTATGCATGGGTTCACAAGTCCCAGGGATTGCTCCTGGCTTTTCTCTCTTCAATACAATGGATCCGGCAGCCACTTGGTCAATCCAGGGAATTCCAAGAGTTTTTGTCCTTCCGCTCACATCAAATATTTAGCCCAAATTAAGGTGTAATTAAGAACTTGTGTTGGCTCCGTTTTATCCCCTTTTCTCGATGGTAAGGACCACTGTGGACTGTGGGCTAGACAGAGTGGCGTGTGTGGAACTCGGTAGTTCCTGGGGATTACCCACTAATTACCGTCCGTACCCTCACAGCCCTTTGTGGCGACTTTTTCGGAACGGCACACAGTGCACATCTTGACTACGAAACGTCTCCAGGATACCGATCCAATAACAGGCCGTTCGGCGCTTGAGAGGAAATACCCTACCGTATATCCCCTTCACTTTTTCTAGTTCATTACTATTAGTATTTCTTCTAATTAAAGCAACTGTCTCATTGGTGATCTGTTCTTATGTCACTATCTGAATCCTAATCTAAAGCTTTTGCTTTAGTAGACGGGCCTTAAATGTGCTCATCCACTTGTTTGGGCCAATGAGGGCCAATCCACCGTTACCTCGATTCCAATCTCGTGGCTACTCCTTACATAGAGAGAACATCTAAGCCCGGATACGCTCGACCGATTTGTAAACACCCTATAATACAAATGGGATCTTTTATTTGCTAGTAAATGTTAATGCTTTCGCAAAAAATACCCTTTTCTGCGATGGTCAGGATCATGCAGGAAATGAGTGTCCCAATCAAATATTACATCAGTCTGAAATAGTAAAAGGGTTGTCAGACTCTTTTAGGAATCCATTCTTAAGTTGATGTAGGTCGTAAGTATACAGTTGTGTATCGAAATAGAAAGCGTCTTTAATATTTAAGCATTACTTTTGATTTGTATAACAATTTTGTATATTATGTCTAGTATATTTTGTCTAGCACTTAAAAATAATAAAAAAAAACGAAAAATTTGTTATAAAGTTCTGTTGCGATCAAGTGCTTATATGCGAAAACGGGGTAAGAGAAAAAGAGTGAAGAAAATAAATATTAATACTTAAAGTAGAAACAGCATCTAAATGTTTATTTTTCACGCTTAATCCAACAACATATCCTTTGATCTGTACAAAATAACACATAATAAGGTCGTTTCAACAACATTTTTCTTAAAACTCTTCAGAGCGGTACCGAGAAAATTTTTCTTAAACGCTTTTATTTCTTTCCAGATAGTTCCCGTAACCTCGTTAGCTGTCATGCGTAAGGGTGTCAACGGTCGTCCTCACACGATGTACGGTGCAGTGCTAAGTGAACCAGGGGCCGAGTGAACTAACAAGAGCGAACATGGCTCGGAAGGCAGGCATTCTAGTTGTGCTGTGCGCTGCTATGTTTCCGCTGCACAGAGCTGATAATCTGGGTAAGTTAGACGATTTGGAGCTTTCTTGAAAGCTACATAGTGTCGATTTTAAAAAGTAAGACGGTAGGTATTGCTTTTACTTTGTTCTTTCTCAAAGCATGTGGATCGTAAAATCAGCCCGATAAGTAGTTGAAGAGTTGCAGTGATCGCGATGCAATGGAGTAAGTTTAAAAAATCTTGACGCTTTTTGAGAAGCTTCTTAACTTTCAACCAGTAGAAATGTTGCATGATCAAGTAAATAACTGTGTTATTTATTGATATAGATTTACCAACAACATAATATCATTTCAGAATAACATTAACATACAAAATAACAGAGTTTAAGGATATGCCTCAACAGGTAAATACAGCTTATACATAAAACTAATCGACATATAAAAGAAAAAAATTTTTTTTAAACTAACGAAACTAATGCTGATAATTAAATGGAGTAAGTTAAGTTTTTGGCTTTGGTTATCCATAATAACTGTCTAAGCCCTTCAAACCTAATGGCGATGCTATAGACACGAGTATGATGAAGTCCATAGGGAACGTCTGTTCATCTGTATTTGCTCTAATCCCGAAAACAATTTAAGTGCTAATTTGTATGCGGGTTTCAGTATTACAAGGCTGTTATGAAATTTGGTCTCAGGTGGATACTCATGTAAATTTATTTATTTGCAGTTTATTTTACACAAAAATTACGAAAATAGGATGTAAGAAAATAATACAAAAGTGTAGCTTATGGCTTATAGTTGCGACTCTGCCGCTCACTGAATGAATATGCAAACGAAAAGTACAGTACGCGCTGTATAGATACTCCATTTAAAATATGTATGTACAATTGTACATATATAATTATGTTTGCGAACAGGAGGCAAACAGTTAGCCATTCACTGTAAGCCTAATGGGGACATGGCCTTAAAGTGTCTCATACGAGTATAGAGGTAGGTTTTCCTAAATCATAAGAAACCAAAGTTTTCTATCAACTTTTCCGTGTTTTCTCCTATACTTAGGGGCTGTTTCAGAGTTTCCAAGTAAGTTGCCAGTAGCGTTTAATTGACAGATAAGTCAATACAAAACTGCCAATTTACCTGCCAGATATCTCTTAATGAGGACCAGAAAAACCGTAAAATCACTTAAAAAAATTAAAAATGAGACAAAAAAAATGTCTCATAGCAATACGTCTGAAAATCTTTTTTATTAGTAAATTTTGGTTATTTGATGCGAACAAAACAATTTTCAGACGGAAATGTGAACGCATTAAATTTTGAGACCGTTTTGAAAATGTTAACAAATTTTACCGATCGGTATCATAGCAATATGTCTGAAAATTGTTGGACATGATAAAATAAGTTGTCCACATGTGCAAAAAATTTATATCAGACAAATTAAGTGTAGCACCTTCTCTATCAGACAACTTTTCGATACTCAGATATCATTTAAAAATCGTATTGTGGCAACATTGAAGTTGAAGGACTGAAATAAATCGCACAAAAGGAAACTGGGATGAAGTAGGGTTTTGGGAGTATATGCTACACTTAAAGTGTCTGAAAACAGGTTTTTGGTAATCATGGCAGCAATACGAAAAGTTGAAAAAAAAAATTATCCGTATTGCTATGATACAGGTCGGCTAAATTTGTTGACATTTTTAAAAATGCGCTCAGGCTATATGCTACGCGCAAAATGTCTGAAAACAAACTTTTTCGTAATACAATTATAAAATCTATGTACATTTTCACTATCAGACGTATTGCTATAACACCGACTGTCTTTTTTTTTTGACACAGCAGAAATGGCCTCCCACGCAGTTGCTACACTTTCGACCGTTACTACATACCTAGTCGGGTTCAGAATCATACAATCTAACGATTTTATAGGGTTTTTGCCGTATTGCTATGAGACATGGTTTTGGTCGTGGGCTCTCGTACTATAACGACGTGTCCTGCTAAGCCTTGTTCGAATATACATGACACAAGGTGAAGTTATTCGCTATCAGGCTAGAAAACACCGACGTCTATACAACGTGTAACACACATAACGCACACTTTGAAAGTTACTTTAATAAGCAAAGTAAATTAGTTTTACGTAGATATACAGCCAAAGAATTTGCACAGAATCTCTCTCTCAATAAGATATAGATGTGTTTTAACAGATTATGTTTCTATTCATATGAAAGAAGATTTTAAAGTTTCAAAAAAATCAAAAACATTAATAAAATCTTACTTAAAATCCAAGCGCGACTAACCAACATTTACATTTTACCAATTGAAACTGGCAGGCAAGGAATTTTCGTGATGTGATAGAATATTTTAGTAATATCAATTTCGTAAGAATATCTGATATTTGATGTTTTATTTTAAGGGCTCAACACAGTTAATAATTGCAAGTATGGTTCATGTCTTGTAGTGCCTCAAAATAGGTTCCTCGCTTATTAAGGGATAATTTTTGCGTTTACAAACGCGTAAATATTTTTAATACTAGAAAAAATACACTGAAAAAAATCGACCTGCCTCAGGCGGGAATCGAACCCAGCATCTCCCGCAATCTAGGCGGCCGCTTGTAGGGTAACAAACCTTCTGCGATCCTATTTATTATTTTTTATTATTAAACCTGTAATAAAATACTTTGAATAATAGTTGCGAATTGGAGCAAATTACCATTTGGGCAGATTCGTTATAATCTCTATAATAAATCAAAAATTTCCCGTTTCACGACCCGATAGTTTGGAAACGATTAGCAAAAAGTTTTAGTTGGAATTTGAATTTTGTTGCCAGTTGCGTAAGAGCATTGGAGGTATTTAAGGGACCTTAATAATAAAAATCACGCTCACACCAATTATCTAGCCCGAAGTTAGTATCATTAAGAACTTTGGTATGAATGATGAATAAAAGTATCAGACACTTTTTTATACATAATAATTTTAGATATTTTTATAAATAAACTTAACGATTTTTGGTGAAAAACTCTTATTGGTTTTGATCATCTGATCACCATGTAAGCCGAGAGACGACCATTGGTGGACTTAGGTCTTCAAGGATCGCCAATCAGTTACGTCTTCTGCCTCCATCCAGCGGGCTAGCATCCAGCAGGCCTGGTAAAAGTACCAGGCCTACCTATTGATATTGATTTGACAATTAGTTTATTTGCTTTCGAAGTTGTGTTTTTTGTATTTTGAGTAAAGAAAATATACAACATGTGAATTAAATAACCAACACCCTGAATACAGTTGGTTTGGGATCGGCTTCTGAGTTGATTTCAAAAAATGTTTTTGGTAAAACCATTTTTTTTTTAAATAAAAAAAAACATAAGTACTCAGAAAATATTGTACAATATTTTCTAAGTACTTCTTGTTTTTTTTTTTTTTTTTTAATTTTTGAAATCAACTCTGAAGCCGATCCCAAACCACCTGTATTCAGGGTGTTGGTTATTTAATTTACATGTTGTATAATAGAAAAGACTAGAATACAACTTTATGAAAACAAAAATCTACTATTGAAATATTCCCTATCAACACTATTTTTCTATTTTTATAATCCTGAAAAGTTTGTTACCTGATACCGATAATTTTAGTTACGACCGCAAGCAAATTTTTACTTACCGACTTAATCGTGCTTATAAAGGGAATGAAATTATAACTAGATTGGCATATCCACATGAACATTGCCCAGAAATGTAGATATAGACTTTGGCAACGTGATCATATTTTTAATAGGTGATTAAATTAACCAAAATGAGCACGCGCGCAGTTTCAAATGGTTATTGCAAAATATGACTGTGGCATGTTGATTTCTGCATTGATGCTTTTGTGGTCGAAAAACATATATTGACAAGTGAACGCATATTTACAGTTAAACACATTTTCATAATAACATTTATGTTTTGTAAACGATGTTTGTGGGTACGGTCAGCATTCTGATGCTGAACGTACTGATAGATTACCAATTAAGTAGCAAAGTCACCATATTATATCATGTCGTAGCAATTCAAGCGCTTGTTCTGTAATAGTCCCATCATACGTATATTATTATGATAGGGTACTCAAATGTTTAGTGGTGGTAAGCAAATTTTGAGTCTGACCATATTTGTTGAACACTCTCGCAGCATCATGTTGTATAGCCATAGTGCCGGGGATTCTTCGTCTAACTCATCAATCATTAAAATAATCCTTACACATTGTTTTTAATTGTCTTGCTGTAGGTATTAACCAAGAGGTAAATTATAGTCTATTACGCACCTTTTACCAGCCTGATTATTAAATATTCAAAAACCTCCCTCAGGTTTATTTTAATTTAGATGTTTAAATCAGTAAGTATTACTTTTAGTACTAATCATCCCAGTACATACTCAGTATAAATTTACAACTGAGACACTACTCTGTAAGAGCACGTACGTATTTTCAGATCTATCCGTCTCTTTCAACCATGACTTAATTTCAGAGTAAGTGAGAGGAATAGACATAACCGAACATAATATTAGGGGTGTAAGTATGAAATTGCCGTTTTGTATGGAGAATTTAACGAAAATTATTTTTTCATACAAATATATTTGCGATTTTTTAAGGAACCACAAATCTAAATGTTGTGTCATTTTGTGGATATATTTAGACAACATTAAGCTATAGGATAATTAGAGAAAAAATTTGAGAATTTATACCTATAAAAAATATTCATATTTTTATAACGGAGACGGACACCTCTTAGGACGAGCTGTTTTTGAAGATGTATTTCTAGTGAAAAAACTAAAAATAAGAATAAAATTTTATACATAAATATAAGGCCTTGTAATGAAGTTTAAAATAAAAAAAGAATAATGGACATAGCTATTGTATTAAAGGAATTACACACTAATGAATAATGAGGAAAAAAACGGCAATTTCATACTTTAACTCCTATTATTATGAGAATTTATTAACAGAGTATGGCCTCCACATTAAAGGCTGTATCTGGCTTTTTAAAAAGCTTATAATTAATAGCATTTATAATATTCATGACTTTCATCATGATCAGTCTATATTAGTCTATATTAAGGTTGAGAAAGAAGGTCTAAGTTGAATATAATTTTTGTATTTATTTCACCTCCAGTGCGAGCATGGAACTATTCATGAACAAAATTTTATAGTATACTTCGACGTAATCTACAAAAAAAAAAACTATCGTTTTGTCAATCGATATATTCATTGACAACTTAGTGCTTGCAATGCAGCTATACGAATAAACAGCTTTTTAGAAGTTAATTAGGGAGTTTCTCCCGAGTTCTTGTTGTAAAAACACATGTTGAGAGACTCCGTTTTAACCAAAATCTACCGTACAATTTTTTGTAACTATAATTAAGTTTTCACTTGACATTGGCGAAATGCATAATCTTTAAGGTTTGCGAATGCCAATAATTAAGAATAGAATAGAATAGAAGTTAATTAGGTATACTATGTTACAAAAAAAGTTTAATTAAGTAAATTTTCTTACTTGTAAGTCATCTTGTAAGACAATATTATTTTCGGTATATAATACATCTTCATGATTGCTGATTTTTTACGGTTACTGTCTTGTTTACGTCTAGCTAGACCATTGTAGCAATCTAGTCATAAGCCGTTTAATATATCAGAAAGTAAAAGAGCATAGAATATGCAAATGGACGTTTGTGTGATAAAATAAAACTGTTAAGGCTATACAAAATACACAGAACTACATTACTGGCATACTAATAAGACAACATGAAGCAAATTAAAATTGGTCAGTTGAAAAACATTTGAATAAATATTTATATTTAATTATTCGAGTTTTCTCGTTATAAGATCTTGCTCATAGTTCACTTATTGTTGAGAATAGCGACTATGCACAGTCAGTGTCTGAAAGGGCATATGTCTTTCCTTGCACCCAGTCTGTGACATGACTATAATGCATCTATTGTAACAGACAACCATTGCAGCTGTTTATGGATTACATCCAAGAGCTTCTGATGTACATCCTCATCCTTGTCCTCCTTGGTACCATGAACTAGAACGACTTTTCTCCGAGAATGTGTCTCCAGACGGTCTTGGCCCAATGCTAGAAGCTCAACTTGAGACTTCAAGATGTGTGTCTTCCAAACATTTGTTTTGAAAGAAGCATATACCGCTGCTAATATCTTCACTGTTATATTAGACTCCTTGGTGCTGCGTAGAGGAAATTATTTCTCAAAATCTGCCATACGAACACTGAAGATGGATGACAAGTCATCAATACTTTTGAGCAGTTGTTCAGCTGAAGGCTCCATTATTTTTAGTGGTGAAAAGTGTGTGAAAAGTTTAAATGGTTGTCAACCTAAGCACTAGTGATGTTTTTATTAAAACATGAAGTTTAGTTGAATATTAAAAAACAGAAGCGAAATAATTCGCGTCTTCACACTTTAACGACTACCCCCATAAAAAAGCTTTCTGCTGAAGCCTAAGGAGCTTTAGAACGTGATTGTGTGCAGATTTGAACTATCTTACAAGGACATGCATTTTAAATCCAGTCTGTTAATCCTCCTACAATTTATGACCGTTGGTGGAGTTGTCAGTAACGCTGCCTACCTTATACGGTGCGGGTGGGAATAAAAATGCTTTATGTGTAACCCAAAGTGACCTAAAACTCTGTGAAGCTCTTTTGATATAAAAATGAACAATCCTAAAGTAATACTTAGAAAAAAATATTCGAAAGTCGAAGTGCACTGATTTAAGTTTTTAGTGACTTGCTTTCTTCACTATATATTTCTCACACGTTCTTGTCTTATATTCGTAGGTAAAATAGAGCTACTTATTTTATTAAATGTTTTCTTTAGAAAGTAATTAACACCGTCTAAATTTGCATTTCTCGATCAAAATTTTACTGGAAACTGCTAAGGGTTTATTAATATGTATATTGGCTTACATGAGCTTTAAACTTGCTTCTCTGAACGTAGAGGTTAAAGTTTTTCTTTGTGTGATATAGTCTACTGTACAAGCTGCTCGTTTGAGGAATGAGTTGCCAGTCGAAATTAGATGCGCGCAATCCTTGGGAAAATTCCCGAACATTCTGTCACTGTTGCTATTCATTTCTAATTTTTAAGTACATAAAAGTTATGTAGTTTGTATATGAATAATCTATGTACAATAAATAAATACTATTTATTGTACTATATTTTATATAATAATGTTAATATGGTTTAACAATATATTTATGTATTGGTGTGTAATTTTTATACCACATTGGTGGCAAACATGCATACCGTCCGCCTGATCATTTGGATGCATGATTTTTCGTAATAATGGGTATTTAACTACATTGTTTATATTTTGTGTTTAATTATTATATATATTGATTGCTACATCGTCATGTTGTCTCACTGTTTCTGATCTCTAATTCCTCTCCAACTTAAGTTACCTGAAAGAGATAGCTCTTAACTATAAAGCCGTCAATTTATAAGTAAACATGTTCTTCTAACGCACCTTCCTCAACGGCTCGTATCGGCACCGAATCTGTACAGATATCCTACAAATTATTTATCGATTAAATTTATTCCTGCTTAATGCAACAGTGATATTGTATGTATTCGTAATTATTTTAATTCTTAATACGTAGGTGTATACTATTACGCGCATGATCCCAAAATGGGTAGAGAAGAGCTTTATGTAATATTTGGTTACACATAAACAGCTAGCAGTATGGGCCATGCACCGTCTCAAAATAGTGACAGGTGGCCAGCCTGTCATCCATATAAAGCCCAAAGAGTAAGTAAAAACCAAGCAAAAATTTAATACCCATGAATGCCCCAACGCGTAATCGTGCAATCATAATTTAATGATGTATTAGCAATTAAATACGTTAATTGCAGATATTATAGTTGCATTTCAGCATGACAATATTTTACGTATTTTGAAATCATATTATTTGAAACTAATTTATATTATAATTTCAAATTAACGTTTAACACCACATTTCTGTTCATTTACATTTTGTTTTAACTTGCTATTATAGTTAGCCGTCAGCGATTGCAAATTTGTTATTAGTTATTTATTTGCTAATGATAATGGCGCTAATTTTGCAGCGTGAAATCCGTGACCAATTTGCCGATATTGTAGATATTTTGATGCACAACTGGACATTCAATTACTTTTTATAAAATGTTCAATGTTATCCTGTCTAGACTAATAATTCGCCTCCAAATATATTGAGACTTATGTCAATCAAATTGCCAAATAGATTTGGAAAGTAATTTCGCGTAATAGAGTTTCGGACCTTGAGAATTGATAACAGTATAAATAGATCGACGTTTTTTCTAATAGTTATTTTAGTTGCCCAATCTAGATTGAGATTGAAATATAAGTATTAATTGGACTAGTCTGTTATACAGATATCACTGTTGACACTTAAATCTGACCGATATTAGTTATTACATAATCGGAAAATAGAAAGTTAAGTATTATAAATCCAAGAACAATGGCATCTGTGTTCCAGACTAGCTCAACTAATAATTGCATCTGAATCTCGAACTAGCTTGAGTTACTAAAATAAGTATGAAAAATAATACTCGAGAACTGTTAAGATATCGCGTTAATATCAATTCGGAAATAGATGCCTCGAAATATCGATAATTATGTATATAATAGATGCCAAGGCATTTCGATTTAGAAATCCTTGGCCTTGGGTTTTGTCTTTTGGCTGAAATGATGAGCCATTCAACGTGTTGTAAAAAACACTACAACGCAAGCAAAGTCAACTCGCAGTCCGAATAATCGACCCCACGCTTACGCATCTTCTCCTCAGTACTCATCTTGCATCTTCCGCAGCCTGCTTGCTTTTATCGTGGCATTCAGAAAGAGACTTCCAGATCCAGACGTGATGCGAATCAATGTGCTGGAGTACCCTAGCTGAGGATCCGCTTTGGTTATTTGTGTTTGCGTTCGGTTATCTGATAGATGAGGCGGTAAAATAACAATTTAGTTGTGTTCTATTTTCTGTACGTAAATTAAGTCTCTATTATACATTTTGTAAGCGATAGTTGATGTGGGTGGTTAGAGTCAGCTTTAGCAGTGCGTGTTTTTTTTAACTGTCACTTAACTCGGTGTTCTCTTGTTTCGCAGACAGAAATTTCATAGAATTTCGCTTCGCCGAAAATGTTTAATAGAATATGCGGTTTTTGTATTCTTATTTAAAATATTATTGTTTCAACAATGGAGTATATTGTTTTGGAGAGAGTCTAGTGGGTTAGTTTTCAAAGGAAGTATTCTGCGTATTAATTATTCTATGAAATGATAATATGGTTTTTTTAAGTGAACCGAAATTCTATAAAACTAATATCTATGAAACATTTTACAACTTTACTCTTGATATGAAATTTAACAAGAATAAATCATTGCTTTTTAGTCTTTCAACGAATTATGTTATCAATGAAATAGTATCTACTCGTCAATTTTTTGGGATGAAATTCATAACTGACAACCCTCTGAGATTTTAATCCCTAATGTCCGCAAACACATACAAGAGTTTCAGATCCAACTAAGCTACATAAACATACTCACATTTCACTTGCCAATTTTAATATAGTATCTGTGCAGTATAAATAGTATCTGTGCAGTATTTGTCACTTGAATCGCATATAATTTTCACGAAAACTCTAACAATATTCAGAACATACTCTTAATAATAATAACTTTCCTTGTTGGACTAGTCTACGAGAGCGTGGCAGGTGTGCCGAGCGTTCTCGCGAAATACGCCGACACATGATTTAAACGAGGATGTGTGACTTCTAGTTGTAATATTACGTACATCTTAAGTCCACAGCAGACGAGGTTGTTAAGATATTATGATATTTATCTTCTTAATTTTAATTTATTTTTCCTAGCAGACCGTAGCGATGATGCGCTTGCTTATAATTGGGTCATTATATTGGGTTGGCTGGAAGAGATCTCTTTTTAAGATAAGTTCACCTTTGTACATGTCTTTCGATAAGTTTTGCTATTACTGTTTTTATGTGTGCAATAAAGGATTTATATTACACTAGAAGTAAATAAAACAAAATGAAACTATAAGTTTTATCCTAATTGGGTAATTTTCAATCGACCAAGGATCAATCTAATTTGTAATCGAATTCTCGGTTCTTTCCGATTTCAACAAGAAGCAACTTGCAGATCGGCAAGATCATGGTGGCTAGTGAGGCGCATAAGTCGCATAAATAAGAAATAAAATAAAATAATTTTATTATCCTCTCGCACTAGTTGTCATCGCGTTTGGACTATCTGATTCCGCTTAGTACCAGGTTGGATGAAGTCATAAGACCTTTTAATATAGAAACAAATTAATTAACTTACCAGCTTATTATAATATTGTCGTTTTATCCAGTAAGTATAATGAATACCGTAATATGCATGAATACCCATGAACATTATGTGTATAGGATTATAATTATGATTATTGTTATTATTAATTTTAATTTTGTATTTTGACATAACTTGTATATTGACATAGCATATTTATGAATTAAAATTTAAAACAATTATTGTGTATTACTAACCATACTAACTAAATCTAAGCAAAATTGTTGCTCACAACATTACTAATAAAATTACTATGTCAAATTTTGAAATAATATGTAGTGTAATATTTTTATGTGCCCCTGGTCTGAAATAAATGATTATTATTATTAAGTTTTTTATATAGTCATGGTTATCATTTACACTCTTGTCTGTCTAGCCTCCATTAATAATGCCAATCTTATCTGACAATTATGTTACTGTATTCTTAGCTTGAGGGGTTAGGGAGGTCGGAAATTCTCGAGACAAAAGATGTAAGCATATCTAACTTATATTCTAAATTAAGGGAATATGGAAAATTACATAGAATAAAAGCTAAAAGGGAAACTACCATTTTAGTATAGGTGTTATACATGCTTTTATTTTTTGTTAAAAAAATGTCATAAATATGAGCTGAAACAGAGTTCTGTTATTTGTTCAATTACGCAATTAAACAATGAGATTTTCTCATAATATTTGTACAAGGTCTTTTTTAACCTTAAAACTGTTAAAATTTAGTGGCATATGATTGAAGAAAATCAAAAAGATATTAATTATAAATAAGTAAAATTTACAAAATACATTTTTTTTATTTTTGTTTCTTTCCCTTTGCTGACCCAAACAGTTGACATCAATTCGACTTTGTAGTTTTAATTTCTGTGACTTAATTGAAGTACAGATAGAAAACATTGAGGATAAATTTGACTGCGGACTTCTGATTGGAGATTAACTCCTTGATCCCGAGAAAAAGAAAGTTCCAGATAAAAAAAAAAAAATCCCAATGTAATATTGATGGAAACTGGTGGTGATCACGCTTTCTAGCTATTCAAATTATTCTATTGTCAAATCCCGCAATAACAGTAGTGATTGACTGACGAACGTTGCCAATAATCTGGCAGCCAACTAGATTGCTTGACAATAGAATTTTGATGAGCATTCGAGAAACTGGGATAAGTAATCACAGGCCGCATTATGGGAATAGGATTCGCTTTGTTGACAGGGAAAAATGTTTGCAACTTCTGTCGAAGCTTGGGCTTTGTTTAATCTGTAATAAAGGGTCGAAAAGGACTTTGAAATATATATTTTTTTACATCAAACTCAATGTCAATATCACCTACTTGTGTAGGTCGATAGAACCGCTTGGGAAAAGTTCGATAGCGCAGTATAACGCCCGACCGGACTATGTTACTGAAATATCGAGTCTAGTTCAATACTATAGCATAGCTATGAACTGAAAGATGGACGCCCAACGCGACGAGTAATAAAAGTCTTTCTTTATATTCGTACACATCCTTCGCGTGCCTCAGTTATTTGAGCCACGTGACCAGCTATATTTTATTTCAAAATTCATTCCATCCATTCAAAGCACGTTAATATAATAGGGAAACTGTCATCATGTTATCTCAGTGCCTAGCAATATCGATTAAAACTAGTTATCTAGTTTTTAAGAACTAGCGACATTTACTTTTATTGTATGTTAGCTTATGTCGCTCGTGTACGGCTACATTTATTTTATATTTATTTTTTGTTTTAAGTTTCTCAGTAAGTATATTCTTTTGAGAAAATAAAGTATCTTTAACCATAAAACATTGAAATCAAGCTAAAAATTATGACTGTCGGTATATATATACACTTCGTTCAGTAGGTTCACTATAATAATAGGGGTTAAAGTTTGAAATTGCCATTTTTTCCACATTATTCATTAGTGTATAATTCCTTTAATACAATAGCTATGTCCATTATTCTTTTTTTATTATAAACTTCATAACAAGGACTTATATTTATGTTTAAAATTTTATTCTTATTTTAATTTTTTTCACTAGAAATACATCTTCAAAAACAGCTCGTCCTAAGAGGTGTTCGTCGCCGTTATAAAAATATGAATATTTTCTTTACTGGTATCAATTCTGAATTTTTTTCTCTAAGTATCCTATAGCTTAATGTTGTCTAAATATATCCACAAAATTACACAAAATTTAGATTTGTGGTTCCTCAAAAAATCGCAAATATATTTGTATGAAAAATGAATTTTCATTAAATTCTCCATACAAAACGGCAATTTCATACTTAAACCCCTAATATTATGACTATGATAGACTATGCTATAATTATTCCAAATCAATTCGGTTTTCAAAATGCGTTTTGATTTCAAAACTAAAGGTAAAATCATTTTCATAAGATAGGCAGGTGGAAAGATATTATCTACAGTAAAAATAAGTAACATAACTGTATTAAATTTTTTAATAAACCTACGAAATATTAAATCAATAATTGAAAATTAATACCTTTGGCATGAGTACTTACTTGAAATACTAATATAATTGAAAGACGTTAGCTAAAACCACTTTACTATTTCACCCAATAAACTAATACATTACAATTTATTCAACCCGTAAACATCAATAACTCGGCGGGTAGTTTTACCGCACGCAAATATTGTGTGAACACTTTTTGTTGTGCTACGGCGGTATTAAAATATCACGTGGCGTTAAGTAGAAAAGCTTTTAACCCTGTTAAGGCTTTTAACACTTCAGTACATTCGTTTGAGCCCGTTTGAAGTTACATAGACCGGGTCACAATAGAGTATGCTCAGTGACTTTACTGAATCAGTACAGTCGAATGCAAAAATATGTAACTACTGGTTCGGATAATTATAATGAAATTAAGCAGCTAACATTAGGCTTCTAAATTGTAACACATTGTTTTGTAATTCCCAATTACATATGTACATTATACATACATACGTAGAATCACGCTCATAATCTCAGGTGGATGCGTAGAGTCCTAGATGACACTGGATTTCACATAAAGCCACATCTAGCAATATGGCGCATGGAGTGCCTCAAAATAATGACAGGTTACCAGTCTGCCGCCTACACAAAATTGGTACAAAACCCAAAAAAGTAACAAACAAACAAATAAAACTCAAAAAAGTAACAAACTTTAGAGAGCCAACCAACCAGAACACATGTTACTAATATCAGCAGTCCGCGTAACTCCTCATTAATTGAAACTTTGATAATCAATTTTTTTATGAATTTGACGGAGTTACTGAAAAAATGTTGGAGAGTTAGTACAACTGCAGTCTAATCGCTGAATGTACTAGTGCCAGTGAATAATAAAAACTAATTATTTTTAACCCATTCAAACATTCTTACCAGCCTTTGATACCTAATTCGAACTCGCACTGATGCGACACATAGCCTCTCCTTGTCATCGAAGGAGGTTTAGGCAGTAGTCCACCAAGCTTGCCTAATGCGGATTTGCGGACGGAGTATAAGGTGATCATACCCCTTACGTTGCTGATCCATTAGTCGCTTTCATCGACACAATGGGTGTCGAGGATATGGGGTGATGCTATTTTCTGTCATATTTTGTTAATATTAGATACCTACTTTCTCCTATTTCTAAACAAACGATAGGCACTTTGATTATCGTCTGACAGTAAGCCACAGCATGGATTTGCAGCAGTCAGAAAATTTTAATTTTGTCCATCTAAAGCTTTTAACGCGCGTCTGAATTCTTATACATCCAAATGGCACATTTAAGTATGTAAGGCTGCAATAATCGAAGAAGTTTTCAGTTCAGTTGAAAAAATGTAAATACAGAGTGGTTGTGTTGTAGCTAGCGTACTGTCAATAGAGACGAATTTTCAATTAAGTCTGTATTGAACGTTAATACCGCATTTTGGAGAATACACAGAGAATAATATCACCCTCACCGTCTTTACCTTAGGTCGAAATTATCACTCTCCATTTTTTTTCAAATACACAATTCCAAGTGTCACTTTCATTTGTACAATTCAATTCGTTAATTACAAATGTTTTTGGAAACATATCAAATTGGAAGTTGTCAATAAAGTGGGAAACTTTAGTAAGGCGATCTATGAATACAAGAATCTCGTTCTATTGATGAAAGGAAGGCGCACGTTTATGGAACTATTCATATGGGATATGTTAATAGGTTTCCCTGTGCTATAGGACGATAAATGATTTTTATGGTTATCTGAGTTAGTAAGCTATGCCGTAAATACTTTGTAATGATATTGCTAGTGAATACTATTACATTCCTATCAAAAGGAAATTGTGATTAATCTGGGATTTATTAAATTGAAATATTGCAACAAAATTTAAATTAATTGGTAACATTCCAGCGGTCACGCGCGGTCAGTGAGTCCGCGGCGAACTTTAATCACTGATTTTGCACTAACTGTAAATAATAGATAACTGGGATGAGGTACGTCCATTCAGTACGATAGACACATTCGCGCAAGCACAAGTGGCCTTTTGTTTATATTTGCAGTCTCAGATACCGCGCATGACTGGTTGTGTACTTGAAAAATCTCTTGAATAATATTAAGGGTTGACTGAGTACCTATTTCATGTTATTTATATTATATTATAGTAGGCTGGCAACCTGTCACTATTTTGGGGGTACTATATGGCCCATACTGCCAGATGTGTTTACCTAAATGTTACCTGAAGCTCTGCTCGACCCCTTTGGGGATTTCGAGCGTGATTATATGTATGTGTGTATATTATATTATTTTGAACTCTTAGTAAACATAATTATGAAGAAATTAAACTACGAATTATACTTACGAAAGATGTTTTTTAGTTTTTTATGTTGATTTATGGCGTTGTTTTATGTATGTTGTAAAAAAATGTTAATTTTTTTTAACACTTATACAGTTAAAATACTTTTTTATTACATGCTTTAGACAATATCATGAAATATGCAGTCGTCTTCTAAAACCAGACGCCTAAAGTTGGGGAATCACAGACCGCGAACGACTGCTTACGTTCGGCGCAAGAGTGCGACTACTGGAAGGTTAATTTAAATTAAAAAAATGTATTTAAAAATTAACCACAACCACAGTTTGGTTTCGCAAGAGCGATATTTTTAAAATTAAACTTTCCCCTTCTTAATTCACAATTTCCTTCTACATGTCTTTGTTAAGTTCGATCAATTGTTTATATATTTTATTGCTTGCATTCAACGATACAAAATCCAATAAAACTCCTGACGACATGCCCAGAACAACTCTTAAAAATACACAGCAAACTTCAGAGGCTCTCGATGAAAATGATATGAGCCGAGATATATCGTTATTGCACGGGAAACTATTCTCCGGATATTGAAATTGATTCCTTATACCAGTGCTACTTCGTCTTTATTATAATTGTAAGCAATCCAACTTTTGCAATAATAATATTAGCAGAGCAATACAATAGAATTGTAGGAAGGTTGATATGACTAAGAACTTTCTAGAGGCGAGCTTGAGTCGTGTCTCCCAAAGTTATTGCTACGCAAATAATAGCGAGATTCAAGCTACGGTAACTATTTTGAACTGGGAAATGTTGAGGGTGAGTAATTTATTACACTGTTTTCAATGTTCGAAGCAATTAAAACAGTTATAAGAAGTTTTGAACACGTCGCGTTGTAGCTTACAATACTTACACTAGTTTGTCACTGTGATACAGTAGGATAAACTTTACTATGATGCCAAAGTAATTTAATTTAAATGTGTCGTTTTATGTAAGTACAACAATATCCTTGAATATTACCACCCATATTCAAGTATACGACCATTCTGTTGTATAGTTAGTTATAGACATATTACGTAATAATCTATCACGAAAGCTTATAGAGACCAAGGGTCTAAGCATTCCACATATTCACCGTGCGGAGTCGATTCCGTAGTGTTGCAAAGACATCCATGAGCAGACCCAAGTGTAGACAGAGAGAGAGAGAGAGAGAGAGAGAGAGAGAGACTGACACCAGCCAACTAGCACCACCAAGACATGTAATATTATATCTTCTAAATCAAATAAATTTTGAAAAATCTGAATCAACCAGGATCTTTTGTGGAATGCTTTGCCATTGGTAATCAGACAGGCATAGTCACTCCATGTTTTTGGTAAACTGGTAAAGGAGCACTATCTTACACTGTAACTTATGATTTCCTATTCATAAGAAGTGTATCAAGTATATGTAATATGTAAGTATCTATATTGTATTTATTTTTTTAATGTATGTAGACATGTATATACATGTATATATATATATATATATATATATATGTCGGATCGCCGAGGAAGGGGCGTCTTGCAAGCGCTGCGTTTACGTTGTGCCAAACCACAAAGGAGTAAAATAATAGTTCCGGCGTATTGGGTACGCGCTAGTGTGATGCTGAAGTTCCTCTCCAACGCAAAATACCTGGATGCTACTTAAATAATGTTGGATTAGAGCCAATGGGTTTGTGTCTGCTCACCGTTGACATATACCATAATGTCCAACTGTCATGACAGTCACAACTCCATTCGGGGATACCCGCTCTAATAAAACATTTACGATAGATAAGACCACGCGCCGTTACGGCCGTCCTGCCTCTTCACACGTCCTCGTGTGATTCAACAACACAAAAGCGAGCAAACAAATCACCAGTGTATGTTCGTCTCTCAGATCGGTCATTCTGACCACACAACTGAAATAACTCCTCAGCCATTTTATTTCTCGAAGGATAGCTTGACTCACAACAATACCACACAGCTAAGTTGTTCTGCGTCAATTTACTGCACCATACAAGCTACTGCGCTACACAGGCTGTCGCGCCACACAGGCTGCCGTGAAACAAAGGCTACAGAACCCATAAATGTTATGGTGCCACACAAGGCTCAACACAGAATATTTTGCCACACAGGCTATCTTGCCACACAGGCTATTTTGCCACACAGGCTATCTTGCCACACAGGCTACATGCCACACGGGCCACATGCCACTCAGGCTGCATGCCACACAGGCTACATGCCACCCAGGCTACAAACTACTCAGGCTATATGCCACTCAGGCTACATGCCCATCAAGCTACATGCCACTGAGGCTACAGGCCAATCAGGCTCCGCAACAAAATACTCTCTTAATATACGCTGATCATTTACCATCGCCGTTACGGCATCTTCCTGACTTCTCGCTGCTTAAAACAGTTTTCTAACTTATTTAATGCTAACGCAACATAACGTTCCATCATAACTTGTAACTGACCATGGGTGTACCAGTAAGTAGGCTAGGATCCAATACTATTAGCAAATATCTGTCACCATCACGTTGCTAGGAATCTCTAAAATAAGGTTACAATATGGTATTATCCAAGTCATACTTTTCAAATAAAACATAGCCTCCCAAGTAACTATACATTCTTTACGTGCACCGCGTTATCAAATTCAACTTACTCTACCGATGCTGACAAATAGTTATACGTTCTATAACGTCTCGGTGTACTCTTCAAGCAGGTAATGGAATTGATACCTGCGGAAAGCTAAGGTATCTACACTCGATAGCACATAGCACTCTCAATATGATTGAGATCAGTTATTTTTGATCTTACTTTATGAACAACTTGTATTACTTGTTTCTTCTTCCATTGTAACCAACTTACAACAATTTGAACCAAAAAGCCCAACGATAACAAGCTCGATCTATCATAACAGCATTGGAAAACTTCAACGAATACCTAATAAATAATAACTTCAATATGCCTAAATTCAGTATTGCAATTCGGTATTGCACTGTACACTAGACTAGTACCAAATAAAAGAGATCAACCGCTCTCTATGGAGCCATGGCATAGGTTCATACATTCACATGAATTTCGCTGAGCACAAAAGAAGTATAATCTAATCTCTCTCTGATCAGTGTAATAGTAATTGTTTCGTAACCATAAATTTTCGTAACTTCCATATTTTCAAAACGCAAATTAATTCATATCTATGTTCATCTACCTCCTGAGCAATGACAAAACGCAACTTTAACGGTTGTCATGCATTCACTCCTGATATTCTGCGCGTGAGACGAGGGTAGAACACAATTCGATCGCCATCGTAGTGGGCGCATACGTGTTTCGCTTATTTATTATTCATATTATTGCCACATAACTCCTCAAGAAACTGTCTGTGCAAGTGTAGTCCTAACCAGCTGGTGAAGGAGAAGAAGCGAAAGTGGAAGTCATCGCGAACAGTGGCAGATTAAGGTATGTGAGTGCATTACATTTGCCGTTGACTCATTCCTGGACATCGTTCTTATTTACCGTGGACTTAACAAAAGTCAGTCCCAAAGGTAGCAGAAAGCCATTATCACAAATAACAACCGGGTGCGTTTGCTACAGAAATAGTATTAGTGTGTTAGAGAAAATCTCCCGAAAAGACATACTACGCATGCGGAGAAGCACCTGGAACAGCTAGGCACACATTGGTGGTGTGCAGGGGGCTTCTGAAGGCGGGCCACTACTCGTATCGTCACGATAAGGTCTTAGCAGTCATACGTGAAGCTCGTAAGAATCTTGCGGTCACGAGAGCACGAAAGCAATTAACAGCGAACAAAAGCCTCATAAACATTAACGAAGGAGGCTCAACACCGACATCGAATCATAAACCTTAGGTACTCTATTCTAGGCTCGGCTCCAGAATGGACTCTTCTGATGGACACGTCCGAGAAACATTATTAAATACCCCACAACGTAGCGGTTTCTGCATTTAGGTTGGATATGCTAGTTTACTCACGATTACTCAAGCGTGTACTGTTACAGTAAGCTGACTGTACCTTGGGAAACGAACATCCCCAAAGAATACGCTATAAAAACCAATAAATGCCTTGAATTAACAGACCAATTAACAAAAAAAAGGCTATATCGTTGGTTTGTATGCCGTAGAGGTAGGTGCGAGAGGTTACCAGAAAAGACTTCGGTTTGTCTAGCACTTACATAAGTTCTGTATTGGAACGTGTGTCTAAAACGATTCTCTCGGAATCGTATCCAATATGGCTAGGCCAGCAGAGAGAAGGGCCGTGGTAGCGGATGGGGAGTGCCGGTGCACCACAAGGGGGCCTTCTCCCCACGCCTGTGGTCACCAGTGCCAGGCAATATTTCTGGCTCTCCTCTCTGCAACGAGATAGACCCGCCCGCACAGTGAATCCATAGAATGGTAAGAGTTTTCGCGTAGGTACCTCGAAAGCTTTTACTTACAGTTCTTTTTACTCGATTATGAGAGGGAATAGAAAAATATCCCTTAATAAAAAGTATAAAAGTTCAAGAGCTTTATAACTCTCACAATCGTCAGGCACGTTCTAAAATAACGCTCTAAGTTTCCATTAATTGAAATAAATAATTCATCTTTCGACAGAACACACTTCGTTATACAGTATCTAACACAAACCTCTGAATACCACTTAAAGAATTTGTTCACTAGTTTTATCACCAACATCGTCATGTCAGCCACAGACGCCCACTGTTGGACAGATGCCTCCTACAAGGATCTCCAATTCGGCCCGCACGCAGCGGCCCCAAGCGACCTATCCCAGATCTAGGCACGTTCCACCCCGTGAGGGGCCCACCAACACTACGTCTCCACAACTTTAAGATTTCTATTTTACTTCATAATATTGGTAATAAAATACTCAACACTCGTCTGATACATAAAATTCACACATGTACAAAACCTATACCAAAATGGTTATTTCCCTTTGCCATGTTTAATTATTTCCAGCAAGAAACCTACCCCCTTACGTTTTCATCAATTAGGGAGTACCCGTTCATAATCGTAAAAAAAAGGAAAAGTCCTCACCAACCTCTTTTGAAATAAGTTTATCGATAGCTGATTCGACAGTGACTGTATTGCACTCTCTACTCGCATGAAATTCCTTTTTCACCTTGTTCCCCGCAGTACTAGCAAGTTGGTGTAACTAACTTCGTTGACACATTGCGTCGATACTTGAGATTGATACTTGCTCCCGAACACTGAAACTTTACATAAGAAGATGTACATCTAGTCTTTATTTAATCAACACTGTCACAATAAAATTGTAACACAGCTTTGAAAATAAATTTAATCATATCCTCAATTCATGGCATCACGATTTACGACACATTAAGAATACCCATTTTACCAATATCAAATGAGAATGTTTCTAAAGTAACAATAAACTGTACGGTAGATTGACTTGAAAAATAGAGTTCCACAACACGTGTTATTACAACAAGAAATCGGGTCAAAATCCAATTCAATCGTATTTTCTTCACGTCGTCGTCATAAGAAATATTTAAAACTTATGCGAATATGGTTGCCGCTTACGATAACTGCTATCTGCTCATAAGGAGGGCCATTGATTCATTTAGGAAACGGCTGTTGAATGAAGACAATAATTGGCTTTCTTTAAGACTGTCACTAGTCAATGTAAGTAAAGTAAAAATCGCAGCTGGAGTTTAAATGTAGTTGCATGCACCGGGAAACAAATAAATAGGTAGGTAAGCGTATCTCAATTGAGGCCAAGCCACGATGCCGCTGATCTTTTGAGGATTTTACTCATAGCAAAAATAACATGACTACTAAAATTTTCTTGCACACATACAGATGTACGGAAATATTATCAATACCCTGACCTGCGTGTTAGTATTCCGTTTTTCATCCCACTTCTGATGTCGGATCGCCGAGGAAGGGGCGTCTTGCAAGCGCTGCGTTTACGTTGTGCCAAACCACAAAGGAGTAAAATAATAGTTCCGGCGTATTGGGTACGCGCTAGTGTGATGCTGAAGTTCCTCTCCAACGCAAAATACCTGGATGCTACTTAAATAATGTTGGATTAGAGCCAATGGGTTTGTGTCTGCTCACCGTTGACATATACCATAATGTCCAACTGTCATGACAGTCACAACTCCATTCGGGGATACCCGCTCTAATAAAACATTTACGATAGATAAGACCACGCGCCGTTATATATATATATATATATCCTACAACCATTTTGGCGTCATGCACGTCGTGCATCATTACGACGTCTCTCAGTTCCCCTTACTTTATTTAACATGTTTTAATGAATATTGCTTAGTTTTATGATTTCCAGCTCCTTGGGATACGTCATTTTCCGATAATTTTGTTTTTCGCGATATTCGTCTTGCAGTCATGCCCCAACATTTTTGAACCCCCAACCATGGTGATACATTATAGGCATCCTAGATATATTGATCGTAATTTACCTATGGTATCGATTATTTAACGTCCTCACATAATGGACCGTATTTGGGAGTGCTACGTTGCCAACTTTCGGTTTATTATCTCTTTCTTTTCCTTTCGCTGTTCTGTAGTACACAGTTTCAACGTTTAATATGTTCCAATATAATTTTGTTAGAAAGTCTGTTGTGTTGGAATGAGCATAGTTGTATGTAGTTCACGATGTCCAGCAAAAATTGACTTGACTACACTCCTTAAAATACAATTTGGTAGGTCTCATATTCCTTTCAGTTCTCCTGTAAAAAATCTGGGAGTAATAATCGATACTACTTTGAGTTGGAGCCTGCAGCCTAATTAATAAGATTAATCTGAACTTAACATCCTGTCAATCTTTCCAAACGCCTGGTTGTTTAGAAGAAATCGCTCTTAGAGATAAGACCGCTCATTATGACATTGTGGTTATATTTGTCATCTCCTGTGTTTTGTTTTTCCTGTATGTATGCAATCAAGATCATCATCGATCGGCTATTAAACGTCCGTATACAGCTATTGATCGTCCGTATACGGCTATTGGGCTTCCGTATATAGCTATTGAACGTCCGTATATAGCTATTGGACGTCCGTATATGATATGGCTATTGGGCGTCCGTATACAGCTATTGGGCGTCCGTATATAGCTATTGGGCGTCCATATATGGCTATTGAACGTCCGTATATAGCTATTGGGCATCCGTACAATGTACATAGCTTTACGTCGGTTTGTTGATAACACATACAAATACCAATATATCATCACATTCGGTATTGCGGTTGTAGAAACTTTCACCCCTTTAGAGGACGATTTCGTGGATAAAAACTATCCTATGGCATACTATCTTCATACCAAATTTAATTTAAATCGGATATAGATTCCCTGTACAAACTTCTACCCTCCTTTTTTAGCCCTTTTGGAGATGATTTTGGGGACAAAAGTATCCTATGCTCGTCCCCGGGTCTGAACCTATCTCCATACAAAATTTAATTCAAATCAGTTATATTATTAGTATGGATTGTAATCTACTGATGAATAAAGTATTTAATAAAAATAACTTCTTTCCTTTAGTTCTATGTATTTATTAATCTACTATTTTATTGATATAGGGTAACCGGGTCAATTTCACTTTCTGAATTAAAATTGCACTTTTCTAGTCAATTTCGTAGAATCGATTTTTGTCCATCAAAAACTTAAAAATGTGTGGGTCAATAAATATAAGGTACATTACTATCAAAAATATTTATTTTTAGCAAAAAAATAGGAAAACCGACTTCAATGCGTACAAATTTAAACTAAAAAGTAAGAAATAAATAATATTTTTATGAAGTAGTTGAAAAGAGCGTCATAGAAAACCAAGGAAAGTATTGATACACATTTATAATTCTTTATTTATAATTCATACTCCGATATATTTGGAGCCGGTGCCAGCTAGCCAAGGAGGATAGTGTTTGCAATTTTCGAACTTCACGGAGCGGCGGATTATTTCTCATCTTTATTATGCATTCATTATTATGTATAGTTAATGGATTAATCAAGTTCGTATCTATTAGGTAAGTTTATTTTGCTTAGGCTGGCACCGACTCCAAATATATCGGAGTATGAATTATAAATAAAGAACTTCGATCATCTACAATGATCGAAGATAAAGAATTATAAATGTGTATCAATACTTTCCTTGGTTTTCTATGACGCTCTTTTCAACTACTTCATAAAAATATTATTTATTTTTTACTTTTTAGTTTAAATTTGTACGCATTGAAGTCGGTTTTCCTATTTTTTTGCTAAAAATAAATATTTTATTTTATTATTTTTAGTGGAAATCACTACATAGTATAAAACAAAGTCGCTATCCGCCGTCTGTCTGTCCCTATGTATGCTTCATCATCATCATTTCAGCCAAGAGACGCCCACTGTTGGACATAGGCCTCCCCCAAGGATCTCCAAACCGGTCGGTCCTGCGCTGCCCGCATCCAGCGGCTTAGATCTTTAAAACTACGCAACGGATTTTGATGCGGTTTTTTTAATAGATAGAGTGATTCTTAAGGAAGGTTTATATGTATAATACATGCATATTCACATAAGCATTGCACCCGTGCGAAGCCGGGGCGGGTCGCTAGTTAAGTATATTTTATTAAAAATGGATAGGCCTACTGGATAAATGGATAGGCGCTCATTAAAACTTAACGGAAACGTAAACAAAATTTTTTGTGGTTATTAATGATTTGTTCGTAAAGGGTCGAATTTATATCGATACAATTTATACGGGCCATCTCTGATCTTGACGTACCTAAAAAAAGAATCACTAAAATCGAGTCGTAATACTCATAATTGACGGAGTATCAGGTAACAAACACAAATTTCCGAGAATTTCCTCTTTTTTTAAGTCGGTTAACAAATTATATCACGTCTCAGACCTATAGCTCATTACAAATGCCTACCATTCATTCAGAATGAATGGTATAGTTTTAATGGTAAGTTAATGAACTATGAAACTTGAAGAGAAACTAGTTATTTAACTTAAGTTCATAAATTAATTTGTCATAGTTTATGTGTTGACTATTGGACCTACTAACCAAAATTTCAATATTGTATATTAGCTAATAGCAAGTTCAAAAAAAAAATATCATAATTTTTGTGTTCGTGGACGATATTATTGTTTCATCCCCAATGAAATTATCATTTCAACAAAAAAGTACTGAACCAATTTCGGTATAATTTATACGGGACCACCTTTGAAGGATGACCTTCCTAACGAAAAAAGAATCATCAAAATCGATTCATTATTGACGGAGTAATCGCGGAACATACATACAAAAAAAAAAAAAACATACAGCGAATAGAGAACCTCCTCCTTTTATTTTTGTTTGAAGTCGGTTAAAAATTAACTTTAATTCTTAACACAAACTTGAAAAATCAAGCAAACATAAATAAAATTATAACACAAATGAGATAGTAATCACATTAATGAGATCATGATCATGACCCTAATCACAAATAGGGAGTCATACCAAAACACCAACATAGGTTCATGTTAAATCATGTTATAACAATTAATGAATGAAATATTAACTCTTTGGGTTTAATCAGACTTTAATCTTTGCCTAGCTCTTTTATTTTTTTTTTATTGTTAAAATATCTATATATTATTGTAAGGTGAACAGCAATCCTAACCGATTGCCACGCAGATGATATCTTTATATGTATAGGCAACTATTACACTTTAATGGACTTTATTTCATACTTTAATGTTCCCCTTTGTTGATGTATTAGTCGCCTTCTATGACGACACCCATTGGAAGATATGGGATGATGCTATTTTACTCTGTCGGCATCACATGACAAAGACAGGCTGGCTTTGACATGTTTAATAGTATTAAAATTTATTTATTACAATTAATTTAAAACTAGTACTTAGTTAGAGATAGCAGTCAGAGCATCTTTGCTCTGACTGTTTTAACTAAACGGTTTTAATTAATATTTTCAACAATTCAATGCAGTTAAAAAAGGTTTAACTGAAATAGGTTTAATTAGCGTTTTTATGTAAAACCGCTAATCCTCAAGAGGAGGAGGAGGTACGGCGAGCTAGTCTCCATACAAACGGAGAAAACTTTTACTTTCCTATTTCTTATACGATCTTTATGTGTTAGAAGATTTTTAATATAAAAAGAATATAGGTACCTATATGTCTGTCCGTTTTGGTATTTTTAAAATGCGACATACATTTAAAGTTACTTAAAAATAGTGAATTTTGAAAAAGGAAAACGTACAGAAGTAGTTTTTAGTATATTAAATATATTCTTAAATATCATAATGATCAGACAAGAATTAGGGGTGGTAAAACTTTTTCTCCGGGGTACTGAAACCGGGCGCCAGATAGTACGCAAAGCGTACAGGACCAGCGGCACTAGAATACGTGTTCTTATAATGAATGTTTTACGATTTTTTAATAACCAAAGTATTTGAGAATAATGGCAACGTCGCAATATGCGGACGCCGGAAACGCGATTCAGTTGACAAACAAATTTAAAGTATACACACTGTAGATATACGCTCTGCAGCAGCGCCACACTTCTGCGACGATTGCGCGCGGAACTTCTCGAAATATTTTTGTTGCCAACTGCTTGACATTATGACTTCTGTCGATATTTGTTCTACGGTTAGCTAAGACTAATAGGACATAAGTGCCACCGGCAAACAAAGTGGCGTCCGGTATGCGGACGCCAAAAGCAGGTGGACGCCAGTTTAAATGCACTTTCGCCTTCAGGGGACGGCCATTTGTTTGCGGGATAAATATTATATATATTATATATAAAATAAATACAATATAGATTTAATAAATTATATGTTAAATTAAGTAAGAGCTATATAAATGTAAGCTTCATTTAAATAATTTGAAAGTAAATAAATATAGTATATATGTAATAATAATAAGACAAATCACGTACAATTCATAAATAAAGGCAATAAAAAAGAGGATCTCAATACTTTATGTAATGAAAAGGAAATAACAGAAAACAAAAGTGTAAATTTTCTAGGCATAGAATTTGATGATAAGTGTTCTTGCAGACACCATATTGTTAAATTATGCAGTAAACTTAATGGTTTTTCATATATATATACTTTGGCGTTTATCAAAAATTAGTAATAATGAAACTGCATTGAAAGCATATCACGGCTACGTAGCTTCTAATTTAAAATATGGTAAGCTAGTATGGGGAAATTCTGTCCATATTAATAGAATTTATTTAGCACTAAAACAATGCGTCAGAGCTATTATTGACGCTAAGTCTTGGACTTCTTGCAGACCTCTATTCATTTCATTAAAAATATTAACTGTTCCAAGTGTATACTTAAAATGTCTTCGTGAGAACACATTCTGAACTATATACAAGGAAAAAGCAAGTAATTCAATTTAATACTAGATATCCAAATAAATTGCAACTACCTAATAGTAAGACTGATGTTTAAAGAAGAAATTGTTATTTTCCTTCTATACAAATGTACAACCATCTACCAGAAATTTTAAAATCATTACCAGTAAAACTATTCAAGGTTCGATTAAAACAGTGTTTATTAAAGCAGTCCTTTTATTCCGTAAAAGAATATTTAGAACTTAGAATTGACGAAAATGATTTATAATGACTATCTATTTTGATTTAAATAATATAATTGTATTTGTAGTTGAAATAATTAATGCAATTGAAAATTGTGATATTCTAGATCGATGTTAATGTTATATTTTGTAAGACATTATGACTTATGTATGATGACTAATATGATATCGCCTCTTTTTACCGATACGGTTGCGTTCCCTTTCCGAGTTGATAAGTGTGCTACCTTTATACACCTTCTTAAAAGTTACCAGTGACGCTGTAAAATAATCTACGGTCAAAAGCAATAAATAGTCAATCAGGAAAAAACCAATTATAAAATCGTCAGCCTCAAAATACAGATTCTTCTATATTCTGAGTCGTCAGCATAGGAGACAAATCTCCCTGGTTTTTCTTAGTTTAGTTTGGTTAGTCAAAATGTTTTGGTGAGAGTAACGAGAAAAAGATTTTTGGTCATTCACATTCGCGGTGTTGCCGCTTCGACACAATGCGGGGTTGACGCATTTTTTTTACCGCAGTTTGCTATATGGAAACGAAGTTAAACGTTACATTACGGTCTCAAAATGGCGGCAATGAATCTGTAAATGATAGATAGATAGATGCATTGTGACCATATATTTTCCATCCAAAGAGTTATAGGACATTATCGGTCCAATCCGGATGCAATGTGACTCGATTTATCTTTTGAATTTGGACAAAATCAAACCATTCAATTATGAATTGCAATATTGTTTCCATAAATGAAAGATCAATTTTCAAAACAACGGATATTGCGAAATAGATTATTTACAAAACTCGCTTGAAACGTTCAATTTCCAATTCGGCTTTTGTAATTGGGAAATGTTTAAGGGATGTATATATTTTGTAAAAAAATATTTTTGACAAAATTTTTGTATTCTGATATTTAAATTTAGATGTTTTCATACTAACGCTTCAACTGAAAATTGGAGTACGAAATAGGAAAGTTTTAGTACCTACGTATTTGACGATTACGATTTTTAACTAGTTTTATTTATTTTACTGTATTTTAAAGAGAACAAGTGCCGGAGAACATTGGTTAAGTTAGCTAGAGTTTTTAATGTGATTTGATTATAGTCCTTAAATACTTAAGATATAATTATGACAAGTGACTATCTAAATCGTTAATATAATTATATGATACGTCCAAAAATACTTTTGCGATAGTTAGGAAAAGTATCGAAGCTTATTCTTATCTGATAAGATACCTGTCCATTTTTACGAAAGTTTTGCGAAGATTTAGAAATAATAGAACAATGTTCACTGATGACGTTATCGAAATTATTTTTTCATATGATCTTTGCAGAGTTATTTCATGGTATGATGTATATTACGAATAGCTGACACATGATGATGATGATAAGTAAATCACAAAGTCAGAGCCTTAAAATATCTGATAAAAGTAAATTATTCAACAAATGGGGCCCTTTAGTAAAGGCAAATAAAAAGCAGCGCGTGTTCGGCAACTACAATTCATGTTCATATTTGTTCATCTACTTCAGCTTCACTAGCAAACCATTTTGTGACTTCGAATATCTGAATTCGAAAGCAACTAAGGTCTATGTTACTGAAAACAAGGTTATTATAAATATGGTCATATTTATATATAAGGTAATGAATTTTACTTTTTATTTCAAAAAAAATAAGTTTAGATATATATTATGTTTTTAAATTTAATACTGTCTATAGATACTATAAGGTTGAAAATAAATTTGGGTAAATAATTGGTGCTCGTGAAATATTTTTGTTACTTATTTCCTCTTTCATCTTGGGCCTATTTTTGTGGCTTGCTTTGAACAGCGCTTGTTTCAATTATATCCTCAAAGCCTATTGTCTCGGTAGTCTTGGTTTTGTTGTATCTAATTACCTCTACATCCATCTTGTACTTAGCTTTGTATTTCATTTTCTTTGCCATTTTTGCTTTATCTGTAGGCACTATGTCACGCAGTTTATACAATTGGTAATGATTTCCTAATTGGGCATTCTATATTATTGTAGCAAATGTATTGAGAATATTATTTTCACTCAAAATGATTTAACACCTTCTCTTGCCTTATAACCAGACTGCTGAGTAATTTATAGTATGATGTATCTCAGGTGCGTGATTATTATGCTTGTTATATATTGCAATATAGTATTTTGATTTAGTTTGCTACTACATGCCCATTGTATGTATTTCAGAGTAAGACCTAAACGGATATCGTCAAATTCGGCACCTCAATTAAGCGGAGGCTTATAAGTTAAGAGTCAGATAGAAGATACGGTCTGAACTAGAATTTCACAAACAACCATGATGCATAAAGCCACAGCGCTACTAACGCTGCACCATAATTATTGTTTCTCTAAATTAAAAAAAAAAATGTCTAGTGTTTTTTTTGGTAATTTCAAAACTGTACAAATTACAAGCTGGTCCAATTTTAGCTTAGCTTACAAAGTCACTATATTAATAAATTTGTTTTATCTTATAGAGTATATTAACATGTCAACTGTCCCTTCATCACATATGATACAATTATATACCTACCCAATCCCACGTTCATGCATCACATGTGACGCAAGTGGGTATACGAAATCAATGTCTTTTATTTTCGTGAACGTATCAGTTACATTAAAAATATCACAAGGACGTCTAAGCTAGATATCTAGATATTGAGGTAAATAAATATCAGATGATCCGACAAGTTTATATTATTAAAAAAATTAAGCACTAATGGACGTCATTAGGAGTTAATTCGAATTGGCCTGGACAGTCAACGTGTTAAGTTACTTTTTAATAATTACACTATTGTTAATTAACATCAGACAAATACCATGTAAATTGATACCCCACTCCTAGAACTCGCTATTATTTAACTACAAATTCATACTAACAAGGCAACTTATTGAATAAATAGTATAATGGCCACTGGCATAGAATTTGCAACTTTGATTTTGGTTAGCTTTAGTTATTCGCTTTAGTCTAATATCATTTTCATATAACTATATTAACGTAGTACAATGACTTGTTTGTAGATAGTAGAGACAATTTACTAAAATGTTGGGTTTCTATAGCAGTAAGCGTACCTTTACATTTTTAAGCTTACGAGAAAACTATTGGCATTCGTCTAGTCGTAAGTAATATAAGACCGAAATTGGAAGCGAATTTCTTCCGATACCCTCATAAGATGCTCTTTTTTCTGATATGGATATTTAAATAATCAAATTATCTATATGATGAACATAGTTTTATAAAAATAGTCCCAGTAGCTTCCGAGTTATATCACTTTGACGCCGTCGTGGTGGAGTGGCCAGTACAGCTGGCTACACATCAAGCGGTCCGGGTTCGAATCCTGGTAGCGGCAAATGTTTGTGTGACGAACACGAATGTTTGTTTGCGAGTCATGGTTGTTTATATATTTATATAAGTTTATTAATAAAAATATCTAAAATTATTATGTATATTGAAAAAAAAATGTCCGTTATCTAGTATCCGTAACACAAGTTCTTAATGATACTTACTTCGGGCTAGATAATTGGTGTGAGCGTGGAAATATATTATATTATATTACTTTTTTTGAAAACTCTTATTTTCAAGATTTTTTACACATAAAAATATACACATTTTGAAAAGTTCTCATATTGTTATGAACAGTCAACAACACGTCGGGCTATACAAAACTGTTAAATTTCTCTAAACGATTTTCACCCTAAGGCTAATCAATATAAAGTGCATAATCGATTGGGAAATTTTGACAGTTTGTGGTAACCCAACGTGCTGTTGTCTGTACATAGTATTTTTAATGTTCGTTTCACAATTGCAGGTTAACTATTCCTAAGGCAGTAGACCTTGATCACCATCTTATCAAAATCCACTACATTTTATCAAAGCGGTAAACGGTTTACTTGGCCAGCTACCAAGATGGTCAGTTAAACGGAGCACAAATTTGTAGCCTTGTGTTCCAATTAAATATTATTTATTTCCCAAACCATGTTCAAGGCGGTAGGACTGTGTTATGTAATATTTTAAAATAAATGCAAATATATTTTATCTCTGATGTAGCTGTACATATAAAATTGAACTGCTTTATAATCAAGTACCTGAAGGACGAAAATATACCAGTGTTCAACCTAAAAATAATAGCAAATATGTCACGTTTCGATTCTCAATTTTCTGAAAATGTGTAGGCAAGTTTGAATAGTGGAAAATTTTTCGTACGCCATTGAACACAGACACTTTAAACTGAATATCGTGTATCTTACTTTCACGTAATAATGGCTATTTTTCAACAACACCGAGACTCACAGGTGAAATTGATGCTCGATGGCTATCTTCCGCCCTTTTTTCGCTTTATGAGCATTCAATTTTTACGCACTGTATTCATTGGATTACTTTTGGATTATTTCGATGTTACAGTGACATTAATCTTTCTTTATGTCCTCGTTATTTTGATACTCACGTCACTTTTTTGCTAATAGAATAATAATGGCTCCAATATTGTTTGTTCTGAAATAGAAGAAAAAATTTTTTTTTTGTATAGTAATATTGTAAAAATTTCTTTATCAATTTACGTATAGGTACGCTCATTGTTGTTCGGTATAGTCTCCGGTCATGAATAGAACTAAGATGGATGCGAAAAATCTTTGCAAGAAGTCCCCAAGACAGTATAGTTTAGAGGGCTGTAATTAATACTTTAATTTTAATTGTATTATACTAGCTTCTGCCCGCAACTTCGTATGCGCAGGATTAGTTCTTACTAAATAGTTTTACCCATGTTATTCCGATGTATTATTGTTAAGTTTAATTAAACTCCATTCAATGGTTTTAAATCCATACAAACTTTCGTATTTATTTACTATGATTGGGTATATTGTAAAAGAACAAAATAGTGTTGACATAAAATGTTAAGAAATTGTTGACCTCGACTCTCATCAAGCAAACATTTTCATAAATTAGTTAACAAATATTTTTTAGGGATCCTTTTTTTGTTACCAAACATCAAAGAATGGTCATTTTAGCTTGTTTGTTTACAAAACAATACGATTTACGTTACTACCAAGGTCAAGAAGCAGCCGAAAAAACAAGCAAATAATTCCTTTAGTGCTTTGAAATCAAAGAGGAATCTACGAGAAAATATATAAATAACCAACTAAACAATAAAAGTTGGACCACCAGAATTTGTAAACAATCGTTAGGAGGGCTATTAACATTCTGAGGCAAGTTTCGAGCTGACACATAAAAGTAACGGCCCATTTACTACTAAAGATGTCTGCAGCTGTATTCTTTATGTTTTTCAACTGAACCATTTTGAGCTGTTTTGCCATCAAATGTCGGGAATGAAATAAGGGAAAATAACTCCAAACTTAACTTTATTATGTTTATAAGGGATATAAAAGTACTCGTATATTTTAATACTCAAGGGGTCCGATCTGCACATGCAAGGGGACGGATATTTGAAAGTAAAAGTGTATTTCTATATGACTCATTCTAGGGAGGGCACGTCCCTTTAAGGAAACAAAAATTAAGCATGTAATAATTATTTTCAATGCTCACACCAATAGTTCAAATTATTATCATGAAATTATGTCATGGATTTTGTTCTTCTTCTCTTTAATTAAATGGCGTTCGCGACACATAAAGATTACGCATTTCGTCAATGTCAAGTGAAAATGTACTTACAGTTACAGACAACTCGTGTTTTTACAAGAAGAACTCGGGAGAAACTCGTCATGGATTTTGATACTAAATAAAGATATTTTTTTTCATTTTACTGTTGTTAAATTTAAATTGAATCCAAATCCAAAACAAATTCGTGCCACAAATAAAGACTATGTGTACCGCTGGTGGAAGAGCAGTGTATGACCATAGATTTTTCTGTGTTACGTTTTCAAACTTTATTTAAAAAAGGAACTAAGGTTAGTCTATTGGCTGTCAAATATATTTCGGTGCATTATATAACGCAGTGTTGTACATACACGACTAAATATAAACCAAATGCAACCCCTAACTTTCCTAATAAACGCTCATTAATTTCGTTCCATACATTTTATAGCGCTATCAATTAGTCGCACTTTCTTCGCCAGCCGTCTAGTTCAACCGTAAAAATCCTATAATGCCCCACATGCGCTAAACATTTCATGGACATTAACGACAACTTATCCCTCGTGTAACTGTCAAACTTTTTTTCTTCATCGTAAAACGACCTCTTTGAGTGATTCCTCGAACATAAATAATGTTCCTCTCCGAAGGGGACTTCAAAAGGGACATTGTTGTCTTAGAGAACGTTTAATAGGTATCATATTGATAGTGCTGTCCCAAGACTTTGATGTCAAACATTTAGTTTCCCTTTGAGAACCGGTACTCGGGAAAATTAATTTAGTGTCTACAAAATGAAAAAGGGAATCGAATTAAGCAGTAATAATTTATCGATATTGTGACAGCAAAATGGTATTTTTGAAACCTTTAAGTAAGACCCAAATATTCGGAAAAACGATATGCCGTTTTGTATTATATTAATAGCAGTTTTTATTAAATTCTGTCCTTTTTTAAGTGTGAAAAAGGGATGCAGAAAACGTTTTAACTCAAACAATTAAAAGCGGCAACTAATTGCAGCTTCCGCTGAATCTCTCAAACGGCGCAAATACGCCGGTCTCTTAGGCGACTACTTCTTTGAGCCGTTTGGGGTAGAGACTCTGGGACCATGGGGTCCACGAGGCTACCGACTTTTTCGGGATATTGCAGAACGGCTACGTGAGACAGTAAGTGACAATAAGACCGGTTAACTAAGTCTCGCGATTCAACGAGGTGATGCAGCCAGTGTCATTGGTTCACTTCTAGCTTCAGAGGACTTAGGCGAAGTATCTTTAATTTAGTAGTCTTTAAGTATTATTAAGATTATATTAGTTACCTACTTTAGCGTATGGTAAACAGTTAGTTGTATTTTTCTTTTCATTATGGTGATTGTGGTAATCATACAAAATTATAAATATTACATACTATACATCAAAAGCTGATTTAGGTACTTAATTGGAAGATCATTATGGGTTAACCTACTTGTATTAATTAATTAATAAACATTTTTTTTATGTTTCCTACAAAGAAATTCTTTTAAATATTGTCAGTAAAACCAAGAAGGACAATACGTGGTCCATTCGTACTTAGATAATGATCTAAAGATAAGTAACGAAAAAAGTTTATTGCGAGCACGGAGGAGTTTGGGATTGGGCATAATTAAATTTCATGTAGAGAAGAAGAGCAGGATAATAAAATTTATATTTATTGTATACATGAGTAAGAGAAATATACATTGTACAAAGGTCTGTTTATCTCTAATAGAGATCTTTTCCAGCCAGCCCTAGCTTTAGTTTGATAATTTGGATGGGGGACTGATGTGTACAAGCAGCAAATTAAGCACCAGAATAAACATTAACAATATTCATATATGACAAATATTATTACCTACAGCTTAATATATAATATAATATAATAATATATTTCCACGCTCACACCAATTATCTAGCCCAAAGTAAGTATCATTAAGAACTTGTGTTATGGATACTAGATAACGGACATTTTTTTTTTAATATACATAATATTTTTAGATATTTTTATAAATAAACTTAAATAAATATATAAACAACCATGACTCGTCAACAAATACCCGTGTTCATCACACAAATGTTTGTCGCTACCAGGACTCGAACCCGGACCGCTTGATGTGTAGCCAGCTATACTGACCGCTCCACCAAGACAGCGTCAATACATCATTCATTATAATAAACACTTAGATAAAATTTATGTTTATTATGTGTAGGAATTATTATAATTTCATAAAAGATTCGAAACTTTTTGTCACCGAGTAGGTTATATAAAAATTATATGGCACAATAACGTTTTTGAGGTCAGCTAGTAACATATAACCAGAAAATGTTCAGCTTTGAGATGCAAAATTTTAACAACAAATGTTTTCTTAACCCACATTAGTAACAATCGCGTCCTTATAAACACCATGATCTTCACCATTCATCAGAAGTAAGTTACTATTATCAAAATTTCAAAATTAATTCTCATGTTCTTTAACTAAATAGGCATTTAGTTGACCGCCTGTTTGGGATTCAGGCTTGTCGGACTAAGTAAGCTTGCTTTGTCCTCCAGTATAATATAATTACCAGTTAAGAACTTCGTAATCGATAACTTTAATGATTCCTCTTTGATGTTTAGAAGCTATTAGACGCTTAGGTATTAACATTGGGGTTGCCTTGTGTCATGGAGCAATGGCTTGTGTAGACCAAAGTTCGTTAATATTTTTCTCGTGAACCCTTTTCCGTATTTATTATTTGGATAAATCCAGAAGTCTACTGTCTCTTCTCTACCTATTAAAGTAGAGAAGAGACTAGGAACTGCAACAAAATTTGTCGCATATTATGTGTTGAATTTGAACTACGAGTAACTTGTATTTTTTCGATGTTGTATTGATCTTAATAAAAATAAGATTTTAATTGAATTTAAAGCACGATAATGAGTTCTCATTTTTTATGAGTCTTTCAAGATTATGAGAATGACAAAATAAAAAGGTTAATGCTAAGATAATGCGTGACCAAGATTATTTTATAAACATAAAGAAACAATTTGATTTTTTTATATAAAATTTTCTTTACCAATTTGTTGATTTTCTTCAAGATTGACTAAAACCAGTCGAACTCACTTTGATTTTGCTGTATAAAGAAGATAAAAACACATTACGATAATCCCAAAAAATGGGAAGGCTGATTTTTTAATGACTGCAACATTGCGATAACGCAAACGTGGGACGAGAAGTTGTTCATACCCTGTGAAATTAACACTGTTCCGTGCATATTGTACTTCTTTCTACACGTGCAGCCTGTGGGTTTCGCATACGCGACGAGCGTTAGACTCCCTTCGCGTTCAATATAATAACGCGTTCAGGGCGCTGCTGCGGCTGCCTCCCTTTTGTAGTGCGTCGGGGATGTTCGCGGAAGCCCACGTGGACTGCTTCCACACCACAATGCGCAAGAGGGCCACCTCGATAACGCGGCGGGCGCGGGCCAGCAGCAACAGCCTCCTGAGTGTGGTCGCGGGTCGCCTGGACGGTCCCTTCACGGGACACTGGATGCTTCTGCACGCACCAGTGCCCCACAACTATTATTCCCGCAACAGGAAATAGATGGAAATAAATATTTCTCTTTGTTTCTTGTTGCTGGAAAAACTTATTTATAGATATATTAATTTTATTTTATTTTATGTTTTATTTTTGTGATTAATAGTATTTTATTTTATTATATATTTAGAATTATTGTAATTTAATGTAATTTGAATTTTATGAAATGTAATGTGGACTTTTTACTGTCTGAAATTGAATAAATTATTATTATTATTATTAACGTGTCAGTTCGGATTTTTACAGTCTATTAATTTAGCATTATGTAGATAATTTGCAAATTAATATGAGCTATGGCGTGTAAAATTTTAGTGTTATATACTTTGAATATGAAAAGGATAAAAACTAGAAATCATAAATAATAAAATTTTCATTACTACAGTCAGTGGCCTTTCCAGCATACTGTGTATTTATCATATATATTTTAAATTTTCTTTTCATACAATGTCTAAGTAAAAACTTTTATCTGGTTAAATAACAGTAACAGTGAAATTTATTTTAAATAAGACGAAGGTGAATGTTCACATTTGGATATAGGTCTAGTTAAGAAGCGTCGTCTCCTACCCGGGAGGCACTGGTTCGATCCCCGCCACGTACCAATGTGTTTCCAAATTTTGAATGCATGTTATGTACGTTTAATCGACGCTTTTACTGTGAAGGAAAACATCGTGAGGAAACCTGCACACACCTATGAAGAAATTCTTAGGTTGTGTGTGAAGCCGACCAACCCGCACTTGGCCAGCGTGGTTGACCAAGACCTATCGCCCCTAATTTGGGGTAGGCTCGAGCCCCTCGGTGGGGACATTATATGAGCTGTTGATGATGATAGGTCTTGTTTAATACCTAGTAATATTTATCCATCCATCAGTAGTTTTTCCCTGACCATTATATAATATTTCTCCTTATTATTTTCTTCGTACTTTCCTTATATATCTAAAAACTTAAGAAGAGATCTTCATGGATTTAGTTAGTAGCTAAATGTTCAAATAGACGTTCGACAAATTTGCAATCTCATATTTTCACAGAAAACTACTATATGCATGATTTATTATTGAGAAAAAAAAAACATAACCATTAACCATCCTAATAAAAACGATTTTATGTTTAAAATATCAGAAATAAAATCACTGGCAACTTTAAAATTTGTTCTTCCAAGTCACGTATTTCACGTTTTACGCTAACTACGCCCAGAACCTTAACCTGATTTGTATATAAAAGTATTCGAGTCAACAGAAATATATTGGACCAATAATGATTCATAAAAGAAAATACGGAGGAGCACTCAAAGCTGAGATGTGCAATGAATATTTCACAAACTTTTCCTTTGTGTTTGATTGAGACAAGATCTTAAACTTGATCCAACTAAATATTGTAAAGTCTCTCTAAGGAACTCTTGGGTACGGAAGCAGCAATCAATCAATGCAGTTTTGCGCGATTCCCTTTTGTTTCTGGCCCTTGATTCAGATCAACCTCAAAGAGCCTTGTTAGGACTTTCCGTCTTATTTTGCGACGTTGTATCTAGAAAATTGTCATTTTGGTGGCTGTCAAATATTGTAGATAGATTTTTGAAGGCTTGCGTCTTCTTGGATTTCCTTCATTTACCAAGTTATCTAAATGTGTTTAGTTTAGTACGTCACTGAATTAATTTGTAGCTTTCGATACAAAGCTCTGAGACTGCATCATCCAATCTAATGGTAATTTTGAACGCTATACGTATAATCCTAATAAGCTTACCACAACTGGGTGAACTGTTTGATTGATTGTCTCTATTCTACTTATATTATAAAGGCGAAAGTTTGTATGGATGGTTGGATAGGGTGAGTGTATGTTACTCTTTCACGCAAAAAAACACTGAATAGATTTTAATAAAATTTACAATTATATATTATTGTAAATGTCATTAAATTAAGAAAACTAATTATTGGCTTTAAATTATTAAACTAATCCTGCGCAGACGAAGTTGCTGGCAGAAACTAGTGTACTATGAAATTCAAATGTTTGAATCGCGTCCAGAGTGGTTGTTAAAGCATGCTCGAGTTATCGTGCTAACACACAGACACACAAAATTCCAAAAAAAAAAAATTTTTTGGACTCAGGGAGGTCTAAAACGTGCAAATCCGTCAAAATCTTGAGGTCAAATTTTTTGACGATTACAATACTTCCTCTATACTACGTATGAGGAAGTAAAAAATGCATATTCCCTATTCTATATATCTTTGAGAAATATATACCAGTAGGGGTTGTTATTTTTCAAGAAATACGAGCTACAAAAACCTAGGTACTTGAATTATTTAAAAATTGTGAACCCATTGAAGATTTCTGAATCGGTTTTTTTTCCAGCGACATTGTATCTATTTTTACCGCTGTCACACACCGCTTGTCCTACGTCTTGGGAATAAAAAAATACGTCGACAAACTGACAAACCGTGCGTATCTAGTTTCGGTTATTTTAAGCGGCAAGCTTAATCTCTCGAAAGATAGAGTCACTATTTGGGAAAGCGACTTACTGTTCCGATTTTTATCTTTGTTTTTATTACGTGTTCCATTGGTACACGTCGGAGATAGTAAAAAATTACGCGAACGGTTCTGGCATGGTTACCGTCCGTTGAGTACTCGATGACACTTTTAAGCTAAAAATAAGTTACAGTTTTCAGTTCTACGACGATACTTAAGAAGCGAAAATTACTGAAGCCATTGAACAAGTAGAATGACCCGGATTTTCGGTGGTGCTAGCATGAATTTAATTGCAGATAAATTTAGTAGGTAGTATTAGTGTTAAAGCGGTGGAGAAGTTCGTGGTTTGTTCATGCTCAGCCCCCCTAGCACGGGACGTGGACAAATTCTCCTCGGGGAAAACAAAATATTTTCCTCTCGCTCTAACTCTCACTAAATCCTGAGAAGAAATAGTGTCAAGTGGTGGAGAGAGATTTTGTCCACGTCCCATGCTACGGGGGCTGGTTTTGGTTTTAATAACAAAATTACTTACGCCTTTGTCGGGTCAAGATGTTGATGATGTCATTCTAAAGCATTCTTTATAAAATTTTGTTAACTATATAACTTTATCAAGTTGAGCATTAAGGCGTTGTTCACGTATCTTATTGTTAATGATGAAAAAGATACGGGATAACCATGTTTCGTCTTATTTAGTTATCCCTTATTTATTTCGGCACAACGACTTGGAGTATCGGCTTTGAAATAGACGATTTTACTATATTAATTTCATCTTTTTTTACTCAATATATTTAAAGTAAAAACCAAATTAGGGGTTCATTTTTGGTCTAAAATTTCCATGCCGAAAGTTAATTGAAGAGATTTGACAGTTTCATGTGACCCCACTTAGTTCGAGAGTCATCTGTCGGAGTTTCTCCTGAGCTCTTGTTGTAAAAACACGAGTTGAGAGACTCCATTTTTAACCCAAATCAACTGTACAATTTTTGTTACTTTAGTTGCATTTTCACTTGACATTGGCAAAATGCGTACGTTTAATACGACGCGACGCCATTAATTAAGAATAGAATAGAGTCATTTGTCATATCTGAAAAAACAAAATACTTTTATTGGAATTTCACCTTTTGGTTTCCGCTCGGTAGATATCTACTGCGAGACAATTAAAATCAATTGTGTCTGGACATTATTAATCACTCACCGATTAACGCATTTAACTTAACTATTATTTGAGAAACTTATACAACGCGGTTATTACTCATATTTATTCAAAATGTAAACTTAATATTTACAATATGCAGCAGTATAATAAGAAAAAAGTTATTTGATTTCAAACCGCACTCAAGCCCGTATTTCTTAAGCTTAAAAAGGGGTAAGGTAAACGTCCCAGTATCCGTCAGTTTCTGAACTTGGCTGACTTTGCAGTGATGCTGTGCTTAAAGTATATCAGATAATGAAAGGTGTATTGCATGACTAGGTGCAAAATGTATCTAAGTTTTTATTTAAATATTAATTTTAAGTAAAAATAATTAAGAAATATAATAAAACTCCATCAATATGAAAAAAAGACGATTTGTACCAGTACTCGACAGGTTTGTCCCATTAATCGTCAAAATGACCCAGAAGTCGTCAATTTTTTGATACCAAATTGAACTCTACGCCCTTACAGATAAGTTTCATAAATTGTAGAAATTACTTCTCAGCTTTGAACCAAAACATATTATTTTAAAGAATGTGCTAGCTGCAGTTTGGTCAGTGGAACATAAAACAACTAGTTTTAATTAATTCAGACTTTATATGTACCTCTTTATATGGACATCTAATAAACAATCAAAAATATATCTACTGTTAAAAATTTACATTAAGAAAAAAAAAAAGATTTTCTGTAATCTACTGAGTACCTACTTAACCAAGTCTCTCAATTCAGAAACTTAGGTAATACGGAACTCTAGTCATATTTAACATACATCTACCAAGAATTATAGACCCATCACGCTCCTGAGTCATGTTTATAAGCTGTTTTCGAGGGTTGTAACGAATCGTCTCGCACGCAGGTTTGACGACTTCCAGCCTCCCGAACAAGCCGGATTCCGAAAAGGCTTCAGTACCATAGATCACATACATACGCTGCGGCAGGTTATACAGAAGACCGAAGAGTATAATCTGCCATTATGCTTAGCGTTTGTGGACTATGAGAAAGCCTTCGATTCTGTCGAGACCTGGGCCGTGCTCCAGTCACTCCAGAGGTGCCACATAGACTATCGATACATCCAAGTGTTGCGGTCACTGTACGAAAACGCCACTATGTCAGTCCGCCTTCAGGACCAGAACTCAAAACTCATACAGCTCCAGCGAGGCGTGAGACAGGGTGATGTTATATCGCCGAAACTGTTCACAGCTGCGTTGGAGGACGCGTTTAAGCTTCTGGACTGGAGAGGACTTGGCATCAACATAAATGGCGAGTACATGACTCACCTTCGCTTTGCCGATGATATCGTAGTTATGGCTGAGACCTTGGAAGAGCTGGGCACAATGCTCGACGATCTCTGTAGAGTCTCCCAACAAGTGGGTCTTAAAATGAACATGGATAAGACGAAAATCATGTCTAATATCCATGTCGCACCCACTCCTGTAAAGGTTGGAAGCTCTACACTGGAAGTTGTCGACCATTATGTTTACCTGGGACAAACAGTCCAACTGGGTAAGTCCAACTTCCAGAAAGAGGTCAATCGACGAATCCAACTCGGCTGGGCAGCGTTCGGGAAGCTACCCGGCATATTCTCGGCCCATCTACCGCAGTGTCTTAAGACGAAAGTCTTTGATTCGTGTGTGTTTCCAGTGATGACCTATGGAACCGAAACGTAGCCGCTTACAATGGGCCTCATAAGAAGGCTCAAAGTTACCCAAAGGGCAATGGAGAGGGCTATGCTCGGAGTTTCTCTGCGCGATCACATCAGAAATGATGAGATCCGCAGGAGAACCAAGGTCACCGATATAGCGAAAAGAATTGCGAACCTTAAGTGGCAGTGGGCAGGGCACATTGCGAGGAGGACTGACGGCCGCTGGGGCGGAAAGGTCCTTGAGTGGCGACCACGTACCGGGAAACCCAGCGTTGGTAGGCCTCCCACAAGGTGGACTGACGATCTGGTAAAGGTCGCAGGAAGCCGCTGGATGCGGACAGCGCAGGACCGACCGGTTTGTAGATCCTTGGGGGAGGCCTATGTCCAACAGTGGGCGTGTCTGGGCTGAAATGATGATGATGATGATACCAAACATTATTATACTCTAACAAACAAACATTATTAAATTAGGTTCACAACGGTACTACTAAGAATACAATTCTGCGCACGCTGAATGCAGAGTATATTGGTCTTACGCAAGGCTCCACATTTGGATGCCGTAGGTCCAAATTGGTTTCAATACGACGTTGTAAATTAGAAGCTTATTATCAACTGATAGAACCGAGTTTCTCCCCATGAGCCAGTGTAAGTTTCGGAACTTGTGATTCATTTGGTCTCTCTTCTGTTTGATATGTTGCTTCCAGGTCAGTCTCCTATCAAGGTGAAATCCCAGGTACTCCACGCAGTCTCTGTGTGGCAGTATATCATCGCCTATCTTACGGCAGGAAGGTCTGAAGTGAAGATGTTATACAGTACTGGACCAAGAACTGAACCCTGCGGAACTCCTGCCTGTATGCTGTATAGATTTGGTCGTGCCTCTCCCTGTTTCACTTGAAATGATAGGTCGTGGCCCTGAAATGGCCGTCCGCAACTAGCTGTGGTGGGGAACAAAAACAACTCGACGATGGCATGTGACTTCGAATGCCAAGGGGACTTGACATCAAAATCCACACACCCCCCGAGAAAGTTTCCCTACCACGTTACCAGGGTCCGCCACGAGGAGGCTTCCGGATGAGGACCAGACCCTTCTTAACCTATGCTTTTCCAGGATAATTTGTTTAATGGCAAGTGAATTGTTAGAGATCATACTTTTTACATTTTGAGTCGGTGTGTTAATCCAGGCCGCAACTTGAATTAGGTTGGTGATATATCTGCAGGCCTCATCCACCTCATTTTGGTCCTTAAGAGGGACCGAGGGATTGACAGAGTAATGTTTTCGTCAATGTAACTTTTGAAACCTTCCCAATCTGTTTTACGATTTGTTAATGTCTCCGAAGTTTCTCGTGTAAATAGGCAAGTGCCCAAGTCCAGAATGACTGGCGTGTGGTCTGAAGATCCATCTAGACTAGACTCAACAGTTGTATTTAAATATTTCCCGATAAAGAAGTCGAGAAGATCGGGTACTCTCCGTTGATCACTTGGCCAGTATGTCGGTTCACCGGTCGAGATCGGCTTAAAATGATTTATGTTAATGCAACGTTTCAGTTCTCGACCTCTGGTATTGGTACAGCGAGAGCCCCAAAAGGTATGTTTGCCATTCCGATCACCACCAGCTACGAATCTTGGTTTGAAAGAAGTCACCAAACATTTGGGTTGTTATTCTATGTCTTGGCGGGCAGTATATTGAGGAGAGCGTAATGCTACCAGCACTGTCTTCCAGTTTTATTGAAGTGGCCTGTAGGTGAGATGTAGAGTACGGTTCCATGATTGAGTGTTTGAGGTTAGTTCTAATTACAAGTGCCGTTCCCGCATGCGCTCTGTTTTAATTAATTAGTGAATTAAGTTAGTGAATTAGTGAGTCATTAATGAATGTGTTACTACACATTATAAATATGTAGCAATATGATTTACCTAAGTATGCCTAAAAATTAATACAAAAAAAAATACGCAAAGCGGTAGAAAAATAATGTTTTGTCCTACTCCTGAAAGTTGCTATATGACTCATATCAGATTTAGCAAGCGCACCAACCGGAATTCCTTGGAGCACAACAATACGACTTACAACTACTCAAAATTAAAGAACTGGCATCTTCCGACTTCAAAAAAAAGAAAGGAAATTTTTAATCTCGAAATTATAAGTTAATGCACATAAAACCAAAGCCCGAACCACTTTGTACGACTAATGCTATTATTTAATTTAATTTAGTCCGTATTGCATGGTTATAAAGATTTAAATTCGATATAATGACGGATTTATGTTCAAACTTCCAGATAATATGTCCCTGTTACCGACAAATTGCAATCAACTTTAGATCGTATTGCCGGCACATTAAATCTAAATTACTTTAATGACGGAAACAGGATCAAATTTTAAAACGTGTCCTGGTAACCGGCAGAATTACAATTAACTTTAATTTTTATTCCATAGTGATAAGAGCTAAATTCCTGTGACGACGGAATTAGGTTCATACTTGAAGCGTGTCCTAATTACCGTCAGATCAATGGGTAAACTGACGGCTATTGGCTCATGTGACGGTTTTTGTGACCCAAAATATGTCACTTACAAAAAACATAATCTAAATAATAAAAATGGTTAATTTTATAGATTATATTGCTAGACAATTTACTTATCTATTACAAAAAGTATTTGCACTCTCCCTGTAAATAAAAAACACTGCACAACAGAGGAAGAAACATAAGCTGGTAGACGTCAGTTCTAGTACCTAAATTAGCAAAAAAATTAAAAAATCGGCAATGCTTACCTTCGAACGCGTGTGTTGTAGTCGCCATATGTTTTTCAAATGTTCTGAATCTAACAAAATGAATGTTCACATTATAATTATGCTAAATATTTCTAAGAATGTGTTGCCAACAAAAATAGAGCTTTGTGTGGTAGGATATCAGTGATATTTGCATTTTTTGGAAAACTGACGAGTACTGGGACACTGTCGACATTACGTACTTCTACCTTAATCCCCAAGCACACATCAAAAGTCCTCTTTAAGTAAAAACCTGACTACCTCGTCTTCAAACTTGATTGTCATGTAGCGTAAGTGACATTGATTGATGCACCGCGGCACATATTTTACAGCAGTCATGTCTCCGCCTTTACCCCTCATTTAGAATGAACTCTCCTCTTTTACGAGTTCAGTGGATACTTCACTAAGTAACGGTAGATAAATTCATAACTTGGAGCTCGTGTGTAGTTAAAATTATGTCCCATTAAGGGCAATACATTTTCGTTTCGTTTTAGTGTCTGTACCGAATCTAAGATATACCAATTTTTTTTTTTTTATGTTACGAGATGGCAAACAAGCTTGCGGCCCACCTGATGTTAAGTGGTCACCGCCGCCTATAGACACTTGCAATATTGAGTGTAAATCACTTAACACCGCAAGTGCGTTTGCCATCCTGGGGACTAAGATGATATGCCCTCCATGCCCAGTAATTACACTGGCTACCTTTCCCTTCAATCCGAAACACAGCGAACTGCTTCACGGCAAAAATAAGAAAGGCGGTGGTACCTACCCAGACGACCCTACATAATGGGTCTACCACCTAGTCAATTACCGATTGTATGTAATTAAATAAGAGATTCCTAGCTGCGGTGCAGATTTTGTACCGAGTACTGCGCGATGTTTGTAAAACGTGAACGATGAACAAACTTATTAAAGAATGTACAAATACATAATAATATATTGATAACTTCTAACCTCAAAGTTATCTGCATTCTTTCCTTAGCACTAACACACGGTATATTGTTTGCATCTTGTTTAGTAAGTCCAGGAGCAATCAGTTGTAGAAACTCATGATATGTTTGTTTAGACTTATTGTACACTGCCTGAAATTTATAATCGTCTAAAACTAATTGCTCAAACGACATTGGATGTTTTTGGCTATCTTTGGATGTAGTACTTCTTCCTTTTTTACAACCACAGCAAGAAATATGGCACGCTTTAAGATATCATCATTTTCAGAAGATGACGATGTTGACGCGAGGGCACTTTATCAATTGACAAAAAACGACACGATACTACGGTAAAACCGATCCAATCAAGAACTGATTCTAGGTAATTAATACGTACAGAAATAAAGACGCGCCGAGTCACTCAGGAAGGAGCCTAAAGTACTTGAGAAGTTAAGAACGAGCTTCGAATAAAAGCATAGGCTTCGTATATCAAAAAACCTTTGTCATTAAAAAGTTCGCTGAAAATTATAATTGTTCTGAATAATAATATTTGCAGAGGGTAAATACCTATGATCAAGCGTGGCTACTTGGCTTAAAGAAGAGCAAACAATGTCTGTCAGCATCAGAAGTAGATTAACGCTTTTTAGTACTTCATTTATTCATCCTACCTCATCACTGTCAAGTTATATAAAATATAAAGTATCTATATTGTAAATCAGTTCTATTGCAGTAATATATTATTGTGGCATAATAATCTTAATATATATAAATTACGTGGTACATTGTTTGTCCGCGATGGACTCCTAAACTGCTTAACCGATTTTAATCAAATTTGTACACCGTGTGCAGTTTGATCCAACTTGAGAGATAGGATAGTTTTTATCTTGATAAGTAGTCATATTTTTTTTACTGTAGATACAATGTTATAGGTCAGTAGTATGAATTTGCCACAGCAACGCGTGGCCGGGACAGCTAGTATTATATAGTTTAGTATCATGTAAACTTATTTTTTCTTTTCCATGTCATTTAATCGTGATCAGGGCACGTGCTTAGGAGTATATTCTCATTACAACAACCTTTCTAATTCGAACCACTGCTAGGACACAAGACCTCTTCTTGTCATCGATGGAGGTTTGGGCAGTAGTCCACCACGTTTACCTAGTTCAGATTAGTGGACGGAGTATAGTAACCAATAACCCCCCTGCTGATCCATCTGTCGCCGTCTAAACGCCACCTATTGTAAGATATGGGGTGATACTTTATACTCTGCTGGCCTCAAAATATTTTTTATTGTGATGTAAGAAATTGGTTATATTTTGTTTCGTGTATTTTATTGAGTAAATAAATAAACATTCAAATGGATGTAATTTTAGAATTTAAAATTCAAACTTACACAAAATACTGCAAGCTTATGCACACAGCTAAAACAAGTTGCGAGGATTTATTTTGGTTTTAAATGTCACTGTAGGGTTTTATTGCGATTGAATAATGTATGGAATGTTGGACTAAGTAACGCACCACGCCCGCTGATTAACTCGAAAGCTCTTTTAGATTACTCTGCATTTTTTTGAACGCCTATTTAAACAGTAGCTTTACAAGTTCATAACGAAACCATACAAAGTCAGTCCTATTAATTTTAGGCCTCTATTTTTTATAATAAAAAAGTCAAGCAAATCCAGTCATCCATTCCACCTGATAGTAAGCAGAAGTGGAGTCCAAATAAGAAGATAGCTGGTGCGAGAGAAAACCGTCGCGCTAGTCACCCTCGCCTTTCTGACATGCAAGGTGCTTCTTCACGCCTCTTTTGAATGACACAGGATTGAAGGAAGGAGGGAATACGTGTGTTGGCAGTGAATTCCATTTCTTGATTGTGCAACAAAGAAACGAGTTGCCAAATTTCTTAGTTCGCGTTGGTTGGCCACAATAATAATCGATGAATTTGCCATTCTTTATAAGTCGTTTAATTTCTGTGGATTGCTAAGATGATTGATGGCGGGTTTCAATAACATAAAGTCGTGTCCAGATATGTATCATTTGCCCGATCCAATCAGCGCATCCGTGTCGCCGACGCGTATCATGATCGCATATGTAGACGGATAATGATACGAGTATCATCATACATGATGAAGCAATCATGATACGCGTCAGCGATACGGATACGCTGATCGGATCGGGCAAATGACCCCCTTTACTAACTAATAGCTACTGACAGTTTCCATATGGCAACGGTAGAATTTTGACATATTTTTTATAAAATACCTGTCAAAATCTTATCCCTAGTAAGAAAAAGTAGATAGATAAGTTATTGAAACCGGCCATTAGAGTGTAACTTCTGTCCTGGATGTCGATTCACTGACGGTTTGTTATTTTTTAAAAGTTTGCTGCCCCTTGTATGTACACAACAGGTTGTCAACCTGTCAATTTTTCGAGACACTGCATGATACGTACTGCCAGTGGTGGCTTCATGTGTAACCAAATGTTACTTAAGGCTCGTTTGGAATCTTGAGCGTGATTGTAGATTTGTGCGAGCAAAGAGATAGAGAGATTTTTACAAGTCAAATGAAGGTATATAAGACAATATGTACGAGCAGGTTGCGGCGGTTGTAAGGCGCCGCTTCCCACAAGTACATGGAAGGGATGCTAGACCAGGTTGTAAGGCTGGCCATCAAGGATATGTTTAAGGAATGTGCTGCCCCAGGGAGTAGCCCTGGCAGGCAGCATGATGATGATAGGAACTGCCCCAGGGAGTAGCCCTGGCAGGCAGCATGATGATGATAGGAACTGCCCAAGGGAGTAGCCCTGGCAGGCAGCATGATGATGATAGGAACTGCCCCAGGGAGTAGCCCTGGCAGGCAGCATGATGAAGATAGGAACTGCCCCAGGCAGCAGCAGGGAGGTAGTGAGACCCAACACTGACAGTTGTTTATTGATACTTTTGCATAATATTATATACTAAAGTGATGTATTGTACACATAGATAGGTTTGTGCATGCCTCTCATAGGTGTAACTTGCTGACGGTGCACGTAGCTGCAGATCCGCGGAATGTAGGTTGTTGCCTCGCTGCTGACCACGCAGCCGCAGAGTCCAATGTTCAGCTTGTGGCTCGAACACAATAAAATAAAAATATGAATATTCTTTATGCACTTTCGTAAGTACTTTTAAATCTCAAAAATCCTTCTTTCAACCCTTCTTCAATTCATTTAATATAAAATTAGTTAATCCTACAAAGATACTTACGTACTCGGTATTGATTTAAGCGTTTTCCTTCACGAATACGTGTTTCGTCTAGGTATAATTTACTACGTCGAGCGTGGGTAAACAGATAATGCCATAATAGTCCATTATTTCGGAGTTAATCGCATATATTTTGGCTCGTTTCTACTGTTTAAACAAATTCCTTCTGACAACGATCCTGAAGAGTACGAGAATCGTATTTGTACTTGAATGTTATAAGTACTAAGAGATCGTTAAGAATATCCAGTTGTTAAGTTTATAATACAAAATATTGTTTTGTACAGCAATAGTCCATGCTGTACATAACAATATTTTGTATTATACGCCAGATACTTTTACAAATGTTTAATCTGACAGCTTTAAAGATATCAAAGAATATTGCTATGTTTACACATTTAAATTTCGATGAAATATGAAAGAGAGTTTTGACCAACAATTTTAATACTTTTTACACAATACAAGAGGTACATCTATGCATAGTATAAAACAAAATCGCACTTTCTCTTCGCGTCTGTACGCTTAGAATTTTATTTCTATAATATTATTATCTAGTAGATAAGGTTATTCAAGAGGAAGGTGGTTTAAATAATAATTCGTTAAGGGTAAAATACTGTAAATACGTTATAAATAAAAGCGCTGACTATAATTGTATAATTTAACTAAAGGTATTTTTATATAGAACAATCCGTAATCCCATTTATTTCTATAGTACCTATTATAATCTCACGAATGCAGGTGAGCCATGACTGACGCATACAAGGCCAATTTGCATAAACCCTTAATCGGCCATGGCTCCAAACAAATTGATTTTAATATATTAGTACAGTGTTTTATTGAGATTAAAGACTTGAATACTAAAAAAGAAATTAGTAGGTGGTACCTAAGTATTTTTTTTGCAGTGGGAAATTATTTCCCTATAGCCATTAAAATTTATATTTTGTGGGAAATTATTTCCCTATGTCCATGAAAATACAAGCAGTAAATAATATCCCACCTAACTTTTATTTTATTTTATTGTATCTGTAATAGTAAAAAAAATAAAAATTGATTTGTGGGCAATTCTGAGGTGGGAAACCTTACAGAACTACCTTAGTTAGTATACTGACTATTTTATATACTTCAACGAAATTCTGATGTTAACTTTGGGCGCGTATACAATGAGGAAAATTTATATAATATCATTGGGACAAGCTCATTAATTTTGACTTCAAATATACTTAAATCTGCTCGTTTTTGACACTGTTCCTTTTTTTTAATTAAATAACTATATTTGACCTCTTTCACGACATCATTTGTTTATTCTGTGTGTCAGATGTACGGAGTTTGTCAAGTTTGAAAGTGCATTTGACTTATCAATAATAAACGCTACTTCTGCAGGTGCTTTGATTTCGAGATAGACAATTTTATTTATGTAGAAACGAAAATGACGCTATGCTTCCCTGAAATTCTTAAATTACATTATTAAACTCATCCACAGTCATCAAGCTCAGATGCCAATTAAATGCGACACAGTTCTAACCACACCCGCTGTCTCCCATAATTTAGAACTATATCAATCGCAGGGTAGCCACGTGCTCTCTATTACCCGCGCCCGATGTAAAATATAACTGTGTTCTATTTATAAATTCACCCTTAATGAGCTCTTGTCTAAGCGGCATTTTAAAGACGTAGATGGCAGATGTTATCCTTAAGGAATTCAAAGTGGATAAATAGAAGTCTGATTTCAATATCCTGTTGTCTTTCTAGACGGCTTTCGTAAAATCATGTTTATTTAGGTTTTTACTTATGACTAGGTTTTGCCCTCGATTTCGTCCGTGTGGAATAGTTACTTTGGTTTTAAGGTTTTATCTTCGATAGTGGCCTATTTCCATATAATTTCAACTTGTCTAATAATATAAACAAGTTAAAACAGATGCAATGCATAACCATTACGTGTGAAAAAATATTAAATTTTTGCACATATATTTGGAGGGATCGATAGGGAATTAGGGATGTCGCAGATCTTTTCTGGCATACAAAACAACTGTATTTTGGATGACTTGGATATTGTTTGTTGCGTCAGAGGTTTTATGTTTTTGGTTTGACGCCCTTTTTTATGAGGGTTGCAGGCTGGCAATCTGTCACTACTTTGCGTGCATTAGGTAGTATGCATGTCTTAGACAAAGAATCCTGATGCACGTGGTTTTATTTGTAGCGAAAAGGTACCTAATAATATCGTTTATCGCGCCAAAAAGCATCCCATGTCCTATTTTAGAATTATTTTTGCCTTAACAAACGCGCAAATATATATATTTTTTTAATTAGAAAAATATACTAAAGAAATTAACTATTTGGGGCGGGAATCAAAGCCAGCTTCTTCCGCATCTGGGCGTCTGCGTCAACCACTACGCTACCGGGACTTAGCTTTTGCCGTCGAAATTTTTAATTGCTTGGTACTTGTTTTTATGGTATAATTGTTACATCAAATCTTCAAAGTAAGTACTTTTCAAGCTATCTCCATACAAAATTTCATCAAAATCGGTTCAGTGGTTTAGGCGTGAAAGCGTAACAAACAAATTTACTGTCGTATCTGTAATATTATTTAGAATTTGATCAATAACATCTTAAAAAAACTGCTAGCGAAATGGCTTAAATAACTTAAAAAGCCACGTCAAAATTGTTTTGGTCAACTTGCATTAATAATTTAGAACGTTTTGGGCTACAAAATAAAGTTAAACGTTGCTTTCATTATTCTATGAACTTTGACACAAGTGGACTTTTTACAAAGTTTGTTACGGTTTGAATATCTATGAAACGTTTTATATTTAGTTACCTTTACTATTTTCGTAATATTTTGTGAAGATTAAGTGACCTTACCAACACATTAATTGTTTAACAAATATTATCGTCTAGTATTATTCATTTCGTGAAGTAAGTCGTATATTCAATGACGATTTTGGAGTTTCTCCCGAGTTCTTGTCGTAAAAACACGTGTTGAGAGACTCCATTTTTAACCTCAATCAACCGAACAATTATTTTTGTTACTTTAGTTACATTTTCACTTGACATTGGCAAAATGCGTACGCTTTGCGACGCGAGGCCATTAATTAAGAATAGAATAGAATGACGTTTTATAACCTGTTTTACTTTTTAGCACCTTGTTCTGTCAAAACATCACAAATACATTTATAAAACCCATATTTAATTAATGGGGCAACTTGAGCCCGTGACACGTCTGTTTCATCGAGTATGAAATATGGTGTTCTCAGTTTATTTTTATTCACCCTGATTCTCGTTAAAGATGCACTCTAATAATAACGTTAAACTTGACAACTCAATGGCGTCGGTAATGCGAACCGAATGCGTATAATACGTGGATAAAATTAGAATCATTGTCGTTTAAAGTGCTCTGATATTACTGAATGAATAATCTTAATTTTATTAAAGCAGTCCTGCCGTCGTCTAACAAGGCATAAAAAGAAATTTCAATAAAATACCTAAAAAATAAGGATTAGTCGTTTCCATGACACTATAATTTTATGAGATTAAGAAATGATTGTTGGAAAATTTCAACATTTTATTTCCGGGCGTCATTATATTATCTTATTTGCAAAGAAAGCTGTAAGTATGGTTTAGTCGCTTTGTTATGTGATACAAAATTTTGCCAAATCTTCCTAGATGGAAAGATAGAGAATTAAAAATTGCATTACTTTGCTCTTAAAAGTCAAAATCCATTGACTTTTTATATAAAGAATGGCAGAGTCATGATAAAGCTGCTTTCATTTAATATATTTTAACTTTACACTAAAATTCTATTGTTTAAAAATCTGTGCCGGAAGTTTTAATTTAGAGTTGAAATTTTCCAACAGACTTAAATTGTAACAGCGCTACAGTTTCAGGAAATTAACGATGGCATATCAATTCCCTCGATATCTTAATATACTTTATATCGACATTCTTTCTGCACAAGATCGAAAGCTATTATAGATTCATGAATTCTTAAGTCTGAAGTTTCAAGCACAGTTAGAGGAAGTGGATACCAGCAAAAAATCACTGCTACTTTGAATATAAATTACCGTCTACTTCTTTTGTACGTATTCTTGAGTAGCGTATTTTATTTTCTCGTTAGTGTGGTGTAGATGTAAAGGAATTATAAAGCAGGTATACACTGCTTCTGATATTTTATCTTGACGGGGAAGATCTTCGGCATCATCTGACCTCTTCATCATAGTTTCAGGCAAGATATGTTGGACATACCCCAATTTACTCGATCTCCAAACCGATCGGTCTGTCCAAATCGCTGCATTCGTTATTATTACTTAATGGACAGAGATCACTTGCTACTCTTACATTTTTTTTTTCGCTTCATTACATTCCTGTGGCTTCGGTTTTTTAACCGACTTCAAAAAAGGTGGAGGTTCTCAATTCTAGTGTATTTTGTTTATGTTTCTTACCTCATAACTCTTTACTGGGTGTACAGATTATGAAGATTCTTTCAACCTTTGGAAGTTGGTGCTTGTCGTGTGGTCCCACTGAAACTTGATCGATATCTGGCGAGTATTTTTTGAGTATTGTCTAATAGTAATGTCGATTTAATTCACGTTGATGATATCGTAATAGTTCTATTCCTTGTTTGTCCTAAGGTACTCAAGATTTTTTTAGAAAATTTCTGTACTTCAAATACTAAAAAGCAGAAAATTTACTATTTTTAAATAAAAAAAACCGGTTTCAAAATTAAAAATGGAGAAATGTTTTTTTAATAATAATCTAAATTATTTTTTGAGGTCAGTGGCAACCTCAATATTTGGTATAAACGTTGTCACTTGTATTGCACCTCCAAAAAACTTTTTAGTTTTGATGGCGGTTTTTTTATTTTAAAATAACTTTATGTTTTATTTTTATCGGTTAATTTTCAGAGAGTGTGCGGTAGAATTACATAATTTGATCCCCACTGCCCCTTTCTACTACCAGATGATCAGGTGCGGCGTGGGCTTACACCCTTGTTGACATTCCTTCCACTCGCGCTAAGCAATTTGCTTCTGCTTTCACTATGCGAACAGCTAAGGAGTTGAACTGTTTTCCGAGGTCTGTTTTCCCGGATAATTATAATCTGGACACTTACAGTCAAGGCGTAAGGTCCGTATAAGTAAGCATCTTCTAGGAGGGCGTATACCCCCTTACCTATTAGGCCTCATTCATCACCTCGTGGCGGACCCTGGTAACGTGGTGGGAAACTTTCTCGGCGGGTGTGTGGCTTTTGATGTCAAGTGTGTCCGCTTGACATTTGAAGTCACATGCCATCGTCGAGCTGATTTTGTTTTCCCACCACGGCTAGTTCCGGACGGCCGTTTTGAGGGCCACGACCCCGAAGTCCCCCGGGTGCGATCCGATGGCTGCTCCAGGTGTCCTCGTCAGGAGGTCGCACCAGGTCGAGCAGTCGTCAGTGAGGAGGCGGCCTATACGGCCGGCGTCGGCCAGCGGCCCACTGGGGCTGGCGTTAGTCGGTAAAAAAAAAAATTGATTGTGTCATCATACAATTTGAATTATGCCTTAAATTGTTATTAATAAAATAACAATACCAATCTTACCAAAAAAAAAGCTATTTTTATTTTATTTTTTTATTTTCTTTATTTTAAGGAAACATACAGATATAAGATACATACAGATGATATTTTAAAAATATTACACAATCCAGCAAAGGTTCCACTGATACGTAGCATATATGTCAATAAGAAAACAACAGTGCTTGAGCTGAAATAAGTAAATATACCCAACAATACAAAAATGGTTGAACATAAACAAAAAAAATAATTAAAATTATATCATTCAAAAGATCCTTTAACGGCTTTTTTAAACTTTCCTATCGACAAATTAAATATGTCAAGTTCCGAAAATAGTTTGTTATAATTTCGACAAGAACGAAGTATAAAAGTATTCCTAGCATAATTAGTAGAAGTTAAAGGTATACTAAACAAAGCGTGATGGCGTGAATTGAGTCGTGGACATTTCAGAAAAATATTACTCAAAAGAAAAGGGGAATCAATAAGGTTATGTAAAATCTTAAAAAGGAACAGTTGATCTCTTTCCATTCGGCGCACCGTTAGAGTAGGAATATCATTATGTGCTGTAGGCTCGGCGCCGTCATTAAACTTATATTGCAAACGTTTAATAAATTTGCCTTGTATTCTCTCTATACTATCAATATATTTATTATACAAAGGGTTCCAAATTGTAGATCCATATTCCAAAACAGAACGAACAAAAGCATTATACAGAAGGGTTAATGTAGACCGATTTTTAAAGTCCTTTGATGTCCTGAGGACGAAACCTAACATTTTATATGCTTTGGTTGTTATAGTCTCAACATGAAAACCAAATGTCAATTTCCTGTCCATGTAGATACCTAAATCTCTCACCTCGGAAACTCGACTCAATAAAATTTTATGAATAAAATAGTTATTAATCAGAGGCTTAGATTTACGCGTAAAGCTTATGACATTGCATTTCTTAACATTCAGATAGAGACCATTTTTAACACAATATGCACATAGATTGTCAAGATCATTTTGTAAGCCTAAGCAGTCATTAGATGTTTTGATGTTTTTAAAAATTTTCATATCATCTGCATATAAAAGTATATTAGAGTGTTTAAATTGAGACGCAATGTCATTAATGAATAAATTAAATAATAAGGGTCCGAGGTGAGAGCCCTGAGGTACCCCTGAGGTGACCGGGACAAAGGTAGAACAATAACCCTTTACTGTAACCGCTTGACTACGCTCCCTTAAGTAAGAAGACAGCCAACGCAACAAGTCGCCGTGTATACCGACCTCTCCAAGCTTGTTAATCAACAGCGAATGAGAAATCTTGTCGAAGGCTTTGGAGTAGTCAGTGTACACAACATCGATCTGGAATCCCTGGTCCATAGCTGTAGCCAAATTGTGTACGAATTCACATAGATTTGTCTCAGTAGATTTTTTATCTACAAAGCCATGCTGTTGAGTTATGATAGAAGGACGTAACAATGGGTATATTTTATCATAGATAATTTTTTCAAACAGCTTAGCTATTGTACAGAGTTTTGAAATAGGCCTATAATTTTTAATATCGTGCTTATCTCCTGATTTAAATATAGGAACAACGTATGAGCGCTTCCAACTCTGTGGCATAGTATGTGTGATCAAAGATTTGTTGAAAAGCAACCAGATGGGATATGCTAGACTCTTGTGACATTTTTTAAGGAAAATGGGAGGTAATTCATCAGGACCGAAACCCTTATTTACGTCTAATTTTACCAAATATCTATCAACTAACTTTGGTGAGATATGTATAGAACCTAGTGACAAAGTAGAAGTAGATTTAATAGTTCCTGAAGTACTGCCGTTCATTGAATTAGAATCGGACTGGAAAACTGATTGAAAATACTCATTGAACATATTACTAATCTCTCTGCCGTCAGAGGAATGTTTTTCCTCCAAAAACATAGTACTAGGAAGAACACCAGCGGATTTTTTAGATTTTACAAAAGACCAGAAATATTTGCTATTAAGTTTTATTTTAAGTTCGGAGTTTTTAATATAACTATCATAACAAGTAATCTGTATCCTCTTCTGCCTGTCTCTGAGAGTTTTGAATGAATTATAATCACTAGGTCTACCATACAATTTCCATCTTTTATGGAACTTTAATTTTTCAGAAATGATTTTTATCAGTGACCTTGAATACCAACATGGATATCGAGCATTGTTTTTAATAATTTTGAATGGGACATGACGTAATATGACAGATTCTAACTTACGGTAAAAAATGTTTACAGCCTCGTCAATGTTACAATTTAAAAACACCTCAGACCAATTCATAGCCTTAAGTTCTGTATTAATAGTATTATAGTCAGCGGCATGAAACTTACGCAATATTCGAGGTGGAGGCTGTATGGATGGCGAGATAGTACAAAGAACATCAAGATTAATGGCAGGATGGTGTGAATCTTCAGGAACAAGGGGAGACTTACAACGCTCAACTATACAATCACAAGTACACATTATTAAGTCGAGCAATCTACCATTATGATTGAAAATTGAATTAAATTGTTTTAAATTACAAAAATTTAAAAAATTTCTTAGAATATAAACTAATTGATCATTACTATCATAGTTCACTAGTGTCATGTTTTTTTCACCTGAGGTCGACCAAGTGGCTGAGGAGATGTTAAAATCGCCAACAACTAAATAACTGTCCTCTGGTTTGTTAAGAAATACATCAGAAATTGATTCAAATACCTTAAGAAGAGCGTCATGCTGCAACCGGCTATGTGGGAAATAACAACAATAGATGTGTAATGAAGTAGGGCCTCGACAATTATTATTATTTTTTATAGAAACTTTTATTATTTCAGCGGCTGCCCCTTCGACGGGTATACTCGATGAAAAGTTGACACAGAGTTCACACTTGACAGCTATTAATGAACCACCACCCAAACTATCACCACGGGACCTATAGTCCCTGTCACATCTGTACACATTGTAGCGTGAGTCGAACAATTCACTATCAAATAGTCCATCCAAAAGCCACGTCTCAGTAAGGCAAATAATATCATAGTCTGACTCAATTAAATTCCGATAGAAAATCGTCGTCTTAGTCCGCAACCCACGCACATTTTGATAATATATTTTTAATTTTATTTTGATAAATAGGAACTATAAATTAGATAAGATTGTACATAAAGAAAAAAGGAGACTATTATTGAATATACCACAATAATGAATGATAGGGAACAACCGAATGAAAAGATGAACTGGTAACCAACCAGAGAATCATCAATAAACTTAATTATTATCGTACTCAATCCACAAACCACACGCAAAAACAAAAACGTATCAATTAATTTTGAAAAACAATTTGGGAACACCACTAAAATTAACAAGTAAGACGAACTAGAGTTATATATAATACTTAAACAATTTTTTTTAAATCGCTAGGTTGAAGAATGTGTAAGACTGGACTAGTGTCCGTCCGACGGACCATTATTGTGCAGTTTTTTACCCAGACATATGAATATCCATTATCCGCAGCTAATTTCTTAGTACTTTTTAGCAGAACTTTATTTGCACTAGTCAAATGGTCGTTCAAATAAATAGGATTATGAACATTCTGGAAACCTATATCACTACACTTGAGTTTGAGTTTTTTGGCACGAATCATAAATTCATCCTTCTTCCATCTAGATAGAAAGCGAACTACAATGGGTTTGGTCTTCTTATTATCATTGTTTCTCGGCGCAACCCTTGTAATAAAATCAATATCCACTGAGGGGTCAAGTTTGCACTCAGTGCGCTGGGCTATATCTGTCACTATATTAATAAGGTTTTCACTATTATTTTGTGGGATCCCAATAATTTCAATGTTAGATCTCCGTGCCCATTGCTCACGACTATTGTTGTCTCTTTCAATATTATCCAATGAAGTCCGCAAAATACTCAGATCCGAAGTCTTGGCAGAAAATACTTTAAGATCACGCTCAACTACGTCAACTCTTTTTATTATTTCTTCATATTTATTATTCATAAATTCCAATGAACTTTTCAAACCCAGGATTTCATCCTTTACTTCCTTGAGCTCAACAGAGATCCGGCCAATTATTGATGATTCAAGGTCCCTCTTCATTTTATCCAATTCTTTAGACAAAAAAACCTTGACTTGATCGAACGACACAGTACCAAGGTCCATATGTGGATCCTGATCTTTCAAAACTGATCCACCCCTTCGCACTGTCACATTTTCATCATTAGTCGCTTTACTGCTACCACCAGGTCCCCTAACAGGAGTATTGTCATTATTGGATTTTCTTGGTTGATTCAGCGTACACTCGGGACATATCCAAGTCTTTTTACAATCTTGGGACCAATCATTCTTCTTATTGCCAGGAAAAAGACACTGAAAGTGGTAGTTGTGTTTGCATTTCAAACATTTAAAAATCTCTATGACATCGCCCGTAGACGATTTGCAGCAAGCGAATTTCATTGTATTCAAATAATTAAAATTCAATTTTTAAAATAAAGTGCTTGTGAGTATTAACAATTGCGAGCCTCACAGCGGCTTATACTCGTAATTCGCAAGCTTGTCCACTCTGCACTTGCTTTATTAATGCCCAGTAGTCAAAGCTACTGTCAGTGATGATTCACGCTACGCGGTGTACGCGGCTGTAGTCCTTATGTAGCACACTTAACCGTTCAACTCCGATACACTATCGGGCAATATCGTAATGTGGTCGAATGTCGGGTAGTCTTCGGTATTTATTTATTTCCTATTATCACTAGGTTCAACTTTAAAAAGCACACTTTAAATCGCAATTTAGAAACAGATATATTAGCACTGGAGTCCAATATTATACTTGCACTAATTATTTATTAAAAATAATACGGATAACTATTAATTTAAACAAAACTATGACAGAGCTCAAGCACTAAAGATGTTAACAATTTAACCGTTCGTCAAAGAGTGAAAGCTATATTTTTGTCTTTCCACGTTTGGTAGATATTAATTCCGACAACCTTACTTTTACTAGGAAAGTTGTGAGAGTGCGGCCCAGCCCAACTATAAAAAGGTTAACATAAATATATAGTTTTATGAACTGCCCTTTATAGCGGCTTAAGTAATTAATTATTATACCCTCATACGAGGCACGTTGAGATTGTTATAAGAATAAACTAAGCTATAAAACAGCGCGTACGTTGTATAAGATTTATCTCCTTAATGTGGGGCTTAAGAGAATTCTTCAGCACGATTTAGGCTGGGGAAGGCGTATTAAGCTCTTAATATCCAGTCTTGATATCAAGGATAGACATAAATGATGTTTATTATTGAGATTTGGAATGGCTTACGATCTGTTGAAATGTTAGCCGCTGGCAAGATTTTAGATTATATGAAAAATTAATTACTATTCAAAAATCAAGAAAGATAAATGATATTATTTGTGGATAGTGTAAGTGATTAGCAACTAAGCACGCTGTTGATATTTGGATCATCATTTCAGCTTAGAGATACCCAATGTTGGATATAGTGCTCAACCCAATCGGTCATACGCTCCCCACATACAGCGGCATCGTGCAACCTTTATTAGACCATTGTTCCAACTTATGGGGGCTTACCGACGCTGCCTCCTCCAGTACGCGGCCACCATTCAAGGACTTTTCCGAATCAGCGCCCGTTAGGCGTTATCACACAGTGCCCTACCAACTGCCACTGTCTTAAGGTTCACAAGTCTTTCGACTTAATCAGTGATCTTCGTTTTTCTGTCGAACCTATCATTTCTGAAATGATCATGCAGATAAACTTCGATCACAGTTATCTCCATTGTTCGTTGAGTGACCTAGAACCTTCTTATTGTCTCACTTTCCCTCCATGCTTCGGAAGATCTGCTAAGCTGGTGGTCATAGCTGCTATCGAAAGATGACGCTTATCCATATTTCGACCTGCTTTTATAAATTTCATGGACGTTCTTTTTCCTTATTTGCTTAGTTAATGCAAATCACAGGAGTCAAGACTTCTAAGTCCGTATCAATGGACATGTTGCAAATTCTCCTTCTTCTTCTAGTGGTTATCCTGGTACGTGTTAGCCTGGTGTCTGAGTTTTCAGTATAAAGCGAGGATCTTGGTGTCTGCTGTAGGTCGGACGTCCTGTAGTATCGTTTTCACCTAGAGTATCTGCAGAGTTGCAAGGGAGCGGCAGACACGAGGGTCCTTTTAAAAGCTCGGAGTTCGGTTCAGGTATGGCGTAACGTGGATGGACCGTCAGATCAGCACACGCGCATTAGCTGGGATAATCTTAAAGCTTTACCACGAAAAGATGGGGATTGTTGGTATTCATATTAAGTTTTAGATTGTCGACATTTTTAGCCGACATTCTTAAAATTAAAATAAGACGTATTTGACTTCATGTCGCCAAAATTTACACCTCAAACCGTTTTATGAGAGGCACTAAAACATGTAATTAAACCTGTACTTTACTTAAGATTCATTTTGAAATTCGAGCAGGGGCTTACCATCTTTTAGATAAAAGACTCGTAAATTAATTTATGTGACGTTGCGTGGGCACAGTAGGTTTGGAGTGCTCGGCCTAGAAAAGTAAATTCCACCTAAGAAAATACCGCAGTCAAATTATACACTATCTTTAGGGTCTGGCCGTTTATTGTTTTCCACCTTTTTATATCAAAATGTTTTGAATTAGCACAGTTTTAATATTTTGGTTGTGAAGAACTTAAGTTAACGGTATTGTTTCACATAAAGCCACCTCTAACAGTATAGGTTGGTAGTACCGCAAAATAGTGACAGTTTGCCTGTCTACAAAAGAGAGGAGTCTTACCCAAAAATTAATTATACCTATTATAGGTTTAGTATTTTTTTTTTGGTGTTTAATAGAGTTTTATTATAATAATTAACCTACTAACAAAAGCCGCCAGGGCAGTTGTTATTATCTAAAACATCCCATCAGTCCGAGTCTTTGATAATTTAGGTTTCAAATCTATAAATCAAGCTTGAATTATTGAAGGAGTTTCCCTAAGAAAACTCGTCCCTAAGAGCATACCTACCTCAGATTCTGAGGTATCTATCTGTAAATAGATTAGGCGAAACTCAAGTTGGTATATCAGAAGACATTACATAGCTACGCTGTACATTCTTTGGGTAAAGTAAGCATAAAGCCGGGTCCAGGTATGTATCTTTTGTCCGATCCGATCAGCGTCTCCGTATCGCCGACGCATATTATGTGGACGTGTGATGATACGCGTATCATGATACTCGATCTTGATACGCCGTCATGATACGGCCCGTCCCATGTCATGTCGTTTTTATACGGAGTAAATCGAGGCGTCCACAACTTGATACGGGGCTTGATACGTAATACGCTGATACGGATACGCTGATCGGATCGGGCAAATGATCATATCTGGACCCGCCTTAACAGATAGGGTACTGATTTTTATAAGATTAAAAATAAAAATGCCACTTGATATTGACAAAATGCGTAAATGGTTATTGTACAAATAGACAAATTTTCTTTAATAAAAACATAAATATGCAAACGCATATCGAAAATATAAACTCTAGTCGGTCACAGCTGCAAATTAAGAGCTTCAGTTTTTCTGTTTATTTTAACTGTCAACGTAGCATTGTGAATTTTATTATTTTTATGAAATTCTATACGTATCCATTGTGTGTACTATTTTATGAAAATACTTAGTTTTATTCTCAAATTTAGAGTCTATATGATCACATTTAGTTGAAAATGATAACTGTAGGGTAGAATAATTATTGTGGAAATAAAACCATAGCGTACGGTGAAGGAAAACATCGTGAGGAAACCTGCACACATCTATGAAAAAATTCTTAGGTTGTGAAGTTGACCAACACGCACTTGGGCAGCGTGGTTGACTAAAGCCTAATCGCCCCTAATGTGGGGTAGGCTCGAGCCGGTGGGGACATTGTATGAGCTGTTGATGAAAACCATTATTTTTATTTGTTGTGTTTCTTTAGCAGTGAGGCGTATCCAATGTAATGTCGATTGCTGCTAAAGGTAGGGTGTAAGGTCACAGAGGAGTTCAAAATATTGTTTTTGGTGACCAATCACGGAACGAAACCCATGTTATGTTACTTGCTTTATCTCGCACTACGCCAGCAAGCGCCCCGCATATTTGCTTATTAATACGAGTATGACAATGGTAATTACACTGTACGGTGATTTCCATTCGGAAATTCTTGTTTCCTGTGGTTAGCATTGAGTGGAGCATATGCGGTCGCCGCATTAGGCTCTGGATAAAAGCGAAAATTCAAATTGATGGATCGACCAAATATCCCCCGAAGGAAAATTTATCATTTTATTTATGTTTTACGCAGTTATTTTCCGCAATTAAGCCTGAGGGAGTAATAAATGTTCCTGCGAAGATGTACTTACATTGTGGTGATTAATGTTAATTACAGATTGAAGAGTACCAATTTGTTTGGGTTATGCTATAAAATGGTACGTTTATGATGACAAATAGTTACAAACATGGGCTTTATGTGACCAGTTTTAAGACTACTAATCTTGTATCCGATAAATAAGGCTTTGTCAGGTAGAATCAACTTTGTTTTGCTCATCACATAATGTTGTGTAATAGGAGGTGATATATTATAAAGTACGCTCACCGCGTAGAGATAATTTCGTACAATAACCTTTCGGTTTACTGGCAGATGTGTTAAACCTGTTTACAAATGGTCAAATTTAAAAAGTTATGTAAAATTTAACGTTTTTATTACCTTCTGTATTATTAGCATTATTCAAAATGTTATGCGGAGCTCGAGCTTGTGATTAACTAGCCATAGCTATTACCTATGCAAAGAAGCATTTGGTAAGCCTCTTTGCTGATAATTAAGCCATAAAATGCTGACTTTACGTAGTGATTAATTCCAAATTCTCCAAATGGAATTAAACTCTGATTATTAAGTAACATTTTCAGTAGTAATATTTTAGAGAATTCCTCAGTCGGCCTTCATGATACCCACGGAATTTAAAAAAATGCCTTCTCAATTGTAACTAGGAACTTCATCGGGTTCAGGGCACCATATAGTCATATACATAGTAATATTTCCACACTCACGCAAATGACAATACATAACACAAAAACATACATAATAAATTGGAGGTATTGTGAACTGTAACTCGTGACGTGACCTAAAAAGTTAGTAGAAACTAGACCAGGTGTCTTCTATTTTAGAGAAATTTCATTGATATACGTGCGTCCTAGGGATACGTCAAGAATCTATAGGATATTTTCCTATTTTTTTTTTGTTGTTTTGCTATTTAAAAGATAACTTGATAGGTACATAAAATAACTGGAAATATCGTATTATAAAAAAAATAGTCAGTTTTGTTCTCAGCCACGTGGTGTCTGTTCTATATTAACTCTAACCTTTTCAAACTTAAAATAGTTCGGAATGGAGTAGGTATCAATAAAACATCGAACGCTTTGGGCATTGAGATGGCGATGTGAAACAATCTAGGAAATGTACCAGTAAATTGGAAACTATTTTGACCCACACGGCTGTGAAGTCCAACGAATTCGAAACTTTCGACTACGGATGTGGGTGACGTGACATAAGAGGAAATTTGTATTGACCTATATATTAGGTCTTTACCTCTGAAGTTGCGGTTTATTTTGTTCTGCCTAACCTTGCAATTTCTTTAATCCAATAGTTGCTTCAGATTCTATGATTAAACAAGCAAAAAGTGCAAAACACTGTAACGCGACTACGGAAGAAAAGAAGGACATGAAATCGGTTCCAATCGGGGTTTAGAAGATACAGCTTCCGTCCGGGACTTCGTCCACGTGGAGATTTTACCCCCTTAGGGGTGGAAATTCCATGGGGTCCACGTCCGGAAGCCTCCTCGTGGCTGACTGTGTGTGGCTTTTGATGTCAAGTGTGTCCTCTTGGCATACGAAGTCACATGCCATCGTCGAGTTGTTTTTGTTTACCCCCCACGGCTAATTCCGGACGGCCCTTTTCAGGGCCACGACCCCGCCCGAAGTCCCCGGGTGCGAACCGATGGCTGCTCCCGGTATCCTCGTTAAGAGGACGCGCCAGGTCGAGCAGCCGTCGGTGGAGGAGTGGCTGCTGGACACCAATTGGTGCAAGGAGTTCCTAGACGGGCAGCGTTGGGACGGTCTCGATGTATTTGCGCTCACGTGTGCGTGTTCAAATTTAGTGTGCGTTCATAGTCCCTGCGGGGTGCGCAGGGACGATGAACGCACACTAAATTTACAGCCCGAAAAACCTAAATCTTTTGACATGACAAATTGTACTATCCACTGTCTTATTAGTTGCTCAAATCACATATAAAACTTTCTTCCACAGAACTCCTACTCGGCACTCTACGGACACACCAAAAAGCTGCCTGTGACGAGGAGATAGTCACACTGATCTGTCCAAGAGGCACAACAATAAGCATACAAGTAGCCCAGTACGGAGCGTCAGCGTCCCAAAGTTCCTGTGCATCAGAGCTTGCAGAATACCAGCCCGTAGCCGTCGAAGTGGTTGGGGATACTTCGTGTACGTGGCCTAGTGCTTTGCAGGTTAGACGATTCTACATTTTTCATGATATAAAAATGTTATAAACTTATAAAATATTTACTGTTTTACGTGTCTAATAAAGGATATCTAATAGTAGTTTATGCAACTGTCATATAATGAAGGGTATTAAAACACGAGTGTGAGTTTATGAAACGAGCGCAGCGAGTTTCATAATTGTAACGAGTGTTTTAATACCCGTGTTATATGCAGTTGCATAAACTACTTTATCTTCACTAATGCTTTTACTCTTGTTGTTTGATTAATTGCATTAGTGAAGATAAAGTAGTGGCGTCCGATTTTTCTGGCAACAAACTATTTGTTGTGGCTTTTTGCAAATTATTAGGAGTCAAATTTTTTGTATGGGTTAGATCCCTTTGCTTTCCCGAGTATTTAAGAAAAATAACTGTATCATAATGAGTCGAACCGGTTTTATAATGGTCATTATGTTACAGGTTGCTGTATCATAATGAGTCGAACCAGTGTTATAATGGTCATTATGTTACAGGTTGTTTTTTTTTAATTTTAATTTTGATTATCTGTATTAAAAAGTATGTCATTTTATGTTCACCTTTGATATCGTAATTCGAATATTATGACATGAGTGTAGATAAATATATATAACTCAAAGGTGACTGACTGACTGACATAGTCATTCATCTATCAGCATAGCCCAAACCACTGGACGGATCGGGCTGAAATTTGGCATGCAGGTAGATGTTGTGACGTAGGCATTCGCTAAGAAAGGATTTTTGGAAATTCCACCCCTAAGGGGGTAAAATGTCCACGCGGACAAAGTCGCGGGCGGAAGCTAGTTGCATACATAAAAAAAGTAATAGCAATACATAAAGTAACCGTGTGGTACCGGCAGAGTAGAATAGCATCACCACATATCCTCCAATGGGTGTCGTAGAAGGCGACTAATGGATCAGCAAAGGGGTATTTGATTACCTTATACTCGGTCCACCAATCCATCCGCATTGGGCAAGCGTGGTGGACAATTGCCTAAACCTCCTTCGAAGACAGGAGAGGTCTTGTGTCCCAACAGTGGGTTGAATTATAAAGGCTGTAACAAGAATAATTAAACATAAAGAAAGGCATGTACAAAGGTGAGTTTATCTCTAAGAAAGATCTTTTCCAACCAACCCTAGCAATAGTGATTAAATATTAAAGTGGGAATAACGTGTACAAGTTAATTATCATATAAAAACAATATGACAATAATGAAAATAAGCTAATAAGTACATAAGAACAAACTACATACATACAACTCATATATTCTATTAAGTGTCGCACCCCCAAAACACCAAAATGGCGTCGAGTGGCGCGGGCCCCCGCGGGTGTATAAAGAATGCCATTATCAGGCAGACATTATAAATGTCAGCGTGCCACGTCCGCAATATAAACTGATATACTATACATACATAATATGATTTAAAAAAGGGAACCCATCACTTTATCGCAATTAACTTCATCGATTTTCATTCCCCATAAAACTATTCGCAGATCTTTTTATACAATACTTAACAACTCCTAGAATCAGGTTACATCGCAATTTCATTTCCTCGAATAGTTGTTATCTACAAGCTCATTCCATCGTAAATTCTTTTCCTATTTTATTTATTTTATCGAAATAATGTTAAATCGATGTTTTGTTACCCATAATTTTGTTTCCACGTAAGTTTCAGTTTGCAGAATAGTTGAAACATCAATTTTTACTACACTAAAGTGAGTGTAGATCGAAAATACTTTTTTATGTAATTACTCGTAATCATTTTTGTTTCCCTGTAAAGAAAACCTATGGATTAAGTTAGGTTAGATTTAGAACAACAGGCAGTCAGCAGCGGTGTAACCGAAGCTAACGGAGATTGCTTGTTGTATTCTGGTATGCTACATGCATGCTTGCATTGCATGCTGTATGCATGTTTGCATTGCATGATGTATGCATGCTTGCATTGCATGTTGTATGCATGCAAGATGCTTGCCGGGGGGTGCAGGGGGGCTGGCCCCCTTGCTCGGGGGGGTCGGGGGGCCTGAGGCCCCCCGCTATAAAGAAGAATGCTTGCTTGCATGCTGTATGCTTGCTTGCGTGGTGTGTACCTACTTGCAAATTAAGAATTAATTTTTAAATTAAGAACTAACCTCAACAGTTTTTATCGTCAAACGTCAACAGGCAAATGTATCGTTCGATGAAACGTTACTGCGATGGAATGTTGTTAAACGAAACATTACAATGTGTAACGTTAAATATTGAAACATGTTTTTATAAATAGTGTTATCGATAACTTAATAGTTTATATGAAATGTTAGTTCGATAGACCGTTATTCTGGTAAGCAACACAACTTTGAAACATTTTTTTATGAAAGTTTATTCGATAATATGAAACGGTGATCATCAGCTAGTCGATCAATCAAGAATAATAGATATTGAAAATCGTGGAATAGTTTTCGGTGAAATGAAATTCGATGACAAAAAAATCTGTATTTTGATAGGTACCCTTTAAAAAAGTTTGAGAGGTAGTGTTCTTTCACCTTAAGTTTGAAAGAGTTCACGGATGAACTCTCTCTGATCTCCACTGACAGTTTATTCCGCAACTGTCTAGCAATCACAGTGAATGATTTGGCAAAAAAAATTACAGTTGGATGCACTAAAGTTTTCATGACACAAGCACGCTTAGGTCGGGAGCTGGAAGGAAGGAAATTAAAACCGGAACGCAAGTAATTAGGATGTTGAGTATTGTGAACAATTTTAAATAGAAGGTAGAGAATGTGCATATTTCATTGATGATAAACATCAATGAAATATGCACATTCTCTGAAGATGTTTTATTTTTATTTCAAAAGTTATACCACTTTTTTCAAGTCCGTGTCGTCGTTTTGACGAAGGTTAGTGATCTAGGGTGAAGTACGTTTTCAAACGAAATATAATAATATTTCGTTTTAAAACAACTTAAGGTCTTCGCCAGCTGATGTTTTATTGCTTTTTATTAAAATTGGCAATAGAAATATACAACAACCGTTTCCGAAACAAGAACACGACAAAACGTTACTGTATTTGACACGAAATCGATGGCAAACAACAAACGCACAGACGTCAAAGGTTTCCGATATTAGTTGTTTAACTTTAATACGATCGCGCCAAAACCAGTGCTACGTAAAATGCTACAATATTTATGACAGCTTCTACCCGGGATGCTGGTTTACGACTCATTTTCTGATATGTTTAGGCAATAAGCCCCTTTTACGATCAACAGTCGATCTTTATTGTCACCCCTATAATCTTCGTAAACGAAAAATGAGTTTACGGATCCCATGTGTTAGACAGAGGTTCACATCTGACTAGATAGTGTATTACTAGCGCCTTATTTTAAATCGGTGAACGGAAAGAACGGCATAAGTAAGCTAATATTAGGGGTTTAAGTATGAAATTGCCGTTTTGTATGCAGAATTTAACGAAAATTCATTTTTCCATACGAATATATTTGCGATTTTTTAAGGAACCACAAGTCTAAATGTTGTATAATTTTGTGAATATATTAAGACAAGATTAAGCTATAGGATACTTAGAGAAAAAAATTGAGAATTTGACACCTGTAAAAATATATTTATATTTTTAAAACGGAAACCTGCACCTCTTAGGACGAACTGTTTTTGAAGATGTATTTCTAATGAATGAAATAAATATAATAATAAAATTTTATACATAAATGTAAGTTCTTGTAATGAAGTTTGAAATAAAAAAAGAATAATGGAAATAGCTATTGTATTAAAGGAATTATACACTAATGAATAATGAGGAAAAAATGGGCAATTTCATACTTTAACCCCTATTATTTATTTAAAAATAAAACATTTTGTCTTTTATTTTGATCGAATGCTGCAGATTAGTCATGGTTGTGTGATACAACGTACATGTATATCCACATAAAGATTCATGGATCACCCGCTTTCATGTTATAAAATTACTTAAACTTTTATCATATGACCTTGAAAACAGTATGGTCGATCAAGCTTAACACTTTAGTATCATGTCACTGCAAAGTCAGGTCTTGTATCCACGGGAAATTTATACTCATATTTATAACTGTTATCCGTGGTTTCGCTTGCGTTATCGCGCCAAAATGTCCTTTGACCATCCCAGCCCGCCTAGCATGACCACCGAAACACGATATGATATGATTGATTTTTGACAGTTCAAATGGATAAATTGCTATCCATTTGAACTGTCAAAAATCAATGGATATAAACGCAATCTTGAAATTTTATCGATACTTCGAACTGGTTTATGCCTTATACATATTCGCAGTTTCGATAAAATTTCAAGTTGGCGCTGATTGCTGAATCCAATGATTTTTGACAGCTCAAAGCGATAAATGGCTATATCATATCGTGTTTCGGAGGTCGTGCTAGGCGGGCAGGGCCTCAAACTGTCTCGATTGACGCCGCCGTGGTGGAGTGGTGAGTAACGCTGCCTACACATCGGGCGGTCCGGGTTCGAGTCCTGGTAGTGGCAAATGTTAGTGTGATGAACACGATCATTTGTTCATGAGTCATGTTTGTTTATATATTTATTTAAGTTTATTTATAAAAATATCTAGATTATTAAGTATATTTGTCCGTTATCTAGTATCATAACACAAGTTCTTAAATATACTTACTTTGGGCTAGATAATTGGTGTGAGCGTAGAAATATATTATTATCATTATTATCTCGATACCCAATTTCATTAAAATTGGTTCAGTGGTTTAGGCTACGCCTAAACCACTGAACCCGAAAGTGAAACAAACAATTAAACTAACTCAATTCCGCATTTATAATATTAGAATTAGCATTCATGAATATTATGACAATAAGCTTCTTAAGTATTAACCTACAAATGAGACCGTACAGTCACCATCAAAGTTCGATGATCAAAATTAAACTTCAACTCACTTTGGAAAAAAATATTTTTACAAAAATAAACCGCCTTAAAAATTGAAGAGGGAGAAATAAAAATTTTATTTTTACACGAACTAAAATTCAATATGGTATTTTTTAAGGTCGGTGCCATTCTCATGGTATTCCAAATTTGTTTTTATTTTGATCCTCGTACATAATGTGTAAATATACCGAAACCAAGGTCTAAAAAATCTAAAAGTCAATAATTATGCCACCTATTTTTTGCGGTCAGTGCCAGACTGACCTCAAAAAATAGGTGGTGGCCCTTTTCAGTTTTGAAGGCGGTTTAATTTTTAATTTTTTTTTATTTTATTTCAGTTGTAATTGAAACAACATGCATAATGACATGTTTTTTTTTAAATTACACTGTCAAGCCAACGACTAGCTTTATTAGTGACTGATACGCATTTAACTGTCTAAAATCTACTAAACCGATTTTGATGAAAGTTGCACACATCCCTAAGTTGGACAAAACCTAGTCTAACAAAATAAAAATTTTTTGAAATCGGACTTACAGTTTTTTTGGAAGACAGTTAAAAAGGATTCGTACGAGTTAATGATGTACCTATTACACAAATTCCTTATAAGATGAATGTAATTTTAATACTTGTATGCAATTTTTTTTTCAATTAATTTTATAAATCTGTTTTTGATCATCTACTTCTGCTAAAGGTGTCTACACACCAAAGCCGCCAGCAAAGTTGCATAACACCTAGGAGGCTACTGTTGGTAGGTTATCCCGAAGGTCCCCGATTGTCTTTTGTTTAAGGTGCAAAACAATATTCTTTTAAAATTTAAAAAAAGTGAATTGGTCAAATCGCGCTGTGCTGCCCGGACCGCCGGCCTTGGTGTGTAGCGCCTTAGGGTACATTTAATAAATATCTTACAGAAGATTCAGTGTAACAACAGTTGCTGTATTTTCGTATTGTTATGATTAAGTTTAGGTGTAAGTTAGTAAAGTTTCCAGGACTATATAGCGTAACAATTCAATTCAAATTCTTTTTTTCTCGCCGTTGTAGTAGTTGGGAGCGGACGTGTGCAGCGTTGGCTCATAAATTTTATACGTAATTTGTTACTTACCCAAACGAAAGTTATCTCTAATTCACTCTTCAATTAGTGATATTTTTGTGCAAATCAGTGGTTTGAATAAAAATACTATAAGTATTCGACTTGAAGGTAACGTACGATAGCCGCTAGCGCGGGGACCGCACACCTCACCGCTGCGGTAAGAGACCACATTAAAATAATTGCTCGCTCTTTCTAATCCATTGAGCTCGCGCCGTATTGTGTCCGCCCGCTTGTGTGAAACAGACAACATGAGTAATTGTGCGGCTTGTTCTGAAGCAATCGACGACGATAATTATATGAAATGCAATCGATGCTCAACAAAATTTCACCTTTTATGCATTAATATTAAAAAATGCGAGCTGGAAAAGGCCCCACGTGATTTTAAGCTTAATTGGCTCTGCCCTATATGTCAAACTAAGCAGCCTAAAAGTGATAATTCGTGTAAGCCAGTGCGCCCTTCTACACCAACAGGGATGGCCGATATGACCTTTATAAATACTCGCCGAAAGGTACAGAATCGTACGGATAGCGATCCGACCTTACATTTGTCGTCTACCTCTGATGTTAGCATGCAAAATATACGCGAAATAATTCGTGACGAGCTGCGCGGTGCTATGAAGGAGTTTATGGCTGAGAGTATGGGTGATTTGAAAAAAGTTATAAAGGCACAGATGTCGGAGATTATGAGCGAGTTTAGCGATTTTAAAAATTCTTTGGAATTTGTTAGCGAGGGCTTCGACTGCATCAAAAAGGACCTTACATCCGCAAACACAGAAATTACTGGGTTAAAAAAGGAAAATGATATCTTGAGATCCGATTTACACTCTTTGAGACTGCGTTTTAACACTTTTGATCAACTTTCACGATCTTCTAACTTGGAGATACAATGTGTCCCCGAACGCAAGGCCGAGAATTTGGTCACGCTTGTTCAGGAACTAGGAAATACTATTAACTTCAAAGTGAATGAAATAGACATTAGTTATTGCACTCGAACGGCGAAGTTGCAGCCAGATAGCCCTAGGCCTCGCTCGATTTTACTAAAGTTGAATTCGCCACGCATCCGTGACTGTTTTCTTGCTGCTGCCATTGAGTTTAACAAGAAAAATCCGGGAAACAGACTTAATACTGGGCATCTCGGAATGTCGTCTGCTAAGGTAACCCCTATCTACGTTACGGAGAATTTGTCGCCCGATAATAAACATCTTCACGCTGCGGCGCGCAAATTAAGTAAGGACAAAAACTATAAGTACGTATGGATCCGCGGTGGCAGAGTTTACCTTAGGAAGACAGATACATCTGAAGCAATTTTTGTGCGTAACGAGGAAATGCTCCAGAAGTTAAATAAACTGTAACGTTGGTCGGAATTAGTTATAATTTTTATATAATTAAAATGTGTACTTAATTTTAAGTAATTAAAATACGATTCTAAATTAAGTTTATATTTTCAAAATGTTCGAGGCTTGCGTACTAAGACAAATGATCTATACATAAATTCGGCTAAGTGTGACTATGATGTTATTATTCTCAACGAGACGTGGCTTAATAATAGTATTATGGATTCAGAGCTTTTTACGTGTAACTACAATGTTTATAGACGTGATCGTGAAACGAGTCCCTTACAACGTAAAAAAGGAGGTGGCGGTGTTTTGGTAGCTATCTCAAAAAGAGTCAAGTCACGCATTCTGAAAAAATATGAAAGCAGTTGTGAGGATTTGTGGATAGAAATTGATGTTGTAGTTGATAAAAAAATTGAAAAAATGTTACTATGTACTGTTTATTTCGCACCACCTGTGTCTAAAGAACATTTTGAACATTTTTGTGATAACGCTAATTTAATTGTTAGTAAATACAACCTGTCCCTCATTTGCGGAGACCTCAATCAGAGCAATATAGACTGGATAGGTACACCAGGAACGCCATTGACGCCTAAAATTATTTCCAGCAACGCAACTTCAAGTGACTTATTAGAGTTTATGACATTAAACAACTTACATCAAATTAATCATATAACAAACCTTAATAATAAAGTTTTGGATCTAATTCTTACAAATATACCAATTAATAACTTAGCGTCCCCACCAGAACCCCTTAGCAAAATTGATCTTCACCATCCTGCGTTGGAATTTAATGTTAATTTCGACTACTCCATTCATAAGCTACAAGCCAATGTGAAGTCGTTTAAAAATAATTTCTACAAAGCAGACTATGACAATATCCGCAAACTGCTAGCTAACACTGATTGGTCTAATGAACTTGGCACATGTACATCGGTAGATTTGATGGTTGATAAATTCTACTTTATACTTAATACCGCTATCAAGAAGTTTGTACCTATTTCATCTACTGTCTCTAAAAATACTCCTGTTTGGTATTCTAAAGAATTAAAGAACTTGCTTAAAGAAAAAAATAAGTTCCGCACTCGCCATAAGAAATATAATAACCCACTTGATAACTTATCCTTCAAATCACTGAAAAGAAGATGCGATGCCTTAATTATTAAATGCTACAATAAATATATAGAATCAATCGAAGAATCTATCAAATCTGACCCAAAATTTTTCTTTTCATATATAAAGCAAAAAAACACCAACAGTATGTCATTTCCATCTTCGATAAAATATAATAACACAATAGCTTCCAGTGGCCCTGAAATATGTAATACTTTTGCGTCATTCTTCTCAACGTCCTATAATGCAGATGATACTCACACACATGTTAGTAATCAAACTAGCAATAAAAGTGAAGTCCTCCATTCGTTGAGCACTGTATCTTTTTCTGAAGACCAGGTCTTGGAACGCCTTGAATCTCTCGACAGAAGCAAAGGTGCTGGATCTGATGGAATACCTTCCATATTCGCTCTCAACTGTGCAAAGCAACTGTCTCCACCTCTCACATCTATCTTTAACGCATCGCTGGCTTCGGGCACATTTCCATCAGCTTGGAGAATGGGTCTTGTTGTGCCAATCCATAAATCTGGCGATAAACATAATGCCACAAATTACAGACCTATTACCATCTTATCTGTGTTCGCTAAGTTACTGGAATCTCTGTTATGTCCCTATATATCATGGCACATAAAGAATGTACTTACGGACTCTCAACACGGATTTATCGCTGCTCGCTCCACCAACACCAACCTAGTAGACTTTGTCGATGAGATATCCGGCCTTGTGGATGACGGCATACCTGTAGATGTAATCTACACGGATTTATCTAAAGCCTTCGATAAAGTTCCACACTATATCCTACTTCAAAAACTATCGCATTTTGGGTTTGTGGGCCCTTTTCTAAATTGGTGCTCATCGTACTTATGTGACCGAACATCGAAAGTTGTATTAAGTGGTTATGAATCCAACCCTTTCCCTAATGTTTCTGGCGTTCCTCAAGGATCCCATTTAGGCCCCGTGTTCTTTAATATATTTATGAATGATGTCACCTCTTGCTTCAAAAATAGCAAACCATACCTATATGCAGATGACTTAAAGTTAATGAGACCAATTAGGAATACTTGTGATAAAACGTTGCTTCAGGACGATTTAAATAGATTGGTTTGTTGGTGTGAGAGTAACAAGATGGTCTTGAATATAGAAAAATGCTGCTATATTCACTTTACTCGTAAAAAAAGTGAGTCACCGGGTGGCTATACAATATCTGGCAAATGCATACAGGAAGTAGATCGCGTTCGAGACCTCGGGGTTATTATCGATAAACAAATAAGTTTCAAGGAACATTACGATCACATCGTAAATAAATCATTAAAATGCCTTGGTTTTATCATAAGAAATACCAAAAGCTTTAAAAACAAATCATGCATCATAAGGTTGTACGAGAGCCTAGTTCGATCTAGCCTAGAATACTGTTGCGTAGTTTGGCATCCGTATTACGAAGTGCACTCAAACAAAATTGAACGTGTGCAGAAAAGGTTCTTATACTATTTATCATATAAATTTAACAAGTGTAAAAATCTGAAAAGTTATTCTGACCGTTTAAAACATTTTAAACTTACATCACTTAGGAGCCGCCGTAAAATCCTTAATCTTTCGTTCCTTCATAAGTTGATCAATGGCAACATAAACTGTCCGCAACTGCTTCAAAAACTTAACATAACAATTTCTTATAATCTCCCACGTCTCTCTAGATACTCACTCTTTAATCCGAAACGTTTTAAAACAAACCTAGGTCTCTTTTCCCCCATGAACAGACTTCAAAGTGATTATAATGCTGTTAGTAGAAACAATGTTATTGACATATTTAGACTTAGTTTACCTACCTTCAAAAAGAAATTAAGCCACCTACATTCTATGAATAGATGATTTTTTAACGTACTTGCTAATTATTGTGTGTTTTGAATGTGTATACATATGTTTTTCGTTTATAAGCTATGGGATGCCTTACGCTCCCAACTATTTTTACAACTATTTTTATTTCTGTTTGCGCTTTCCGTGGCTACCTGTAATTAAGGCCGCACCAACTCTTGGGTACCATGAATATTGTAATATTTAGCTTGTAAGGTGTATGATCTTGTTGGTTGTCCATACAAATAAATAAATAAATAAATAAAATATTTATATTGCTTTTGCTCAGATATTGTCCGTAATTACCCCTTTCTTGTATGAATAGGACTGATATAACTTTGATATCCGGTATTTAAAGTTAACTCTATAAATAAACTACAATATAATTAACAATTTTAGCGATAACAAAATTAATTAAAACATTGTGGTGGTCTTGTCGTTCACTTACCGGCATAAGATTCAGCAATATCGGGTTTGATACCAAGATGCGTATTGCGTATACACTTTCTAATAGAATGTCTGTATAGGTGTCATTTTCGTGGTTTTAGAAGGTTCCCGATTCCGAATAGAAAATTTATTTTGAGATCCAAGATGGCAGACGCGACTTTATGCACTTTTTAATATAATGTCAGTATATGTGTCATTATAGTGGTGTTCGAAGGGTCCCGATTCCGAATTGAAAATTTATTTTGAGATCCAAGATGGCGGACTTTATAATTATCAATATAATTTTCGTGGTTTTCGGGAGTCCTGATTACGAATAGATTATAGAATAGAATATATATTTATTGTATACATCAACCAATAAAAATACAAAGTAGGTAAATTATTTGTACAACTGCGACCTTATCGCTAAGAGCGATCTCTTTCAGGAAACCACGTTGTTTATACCAACTTATTGTTTAGGTTTACGTCATTGTTATGCAACTCTTTTAATGATATTTTGATTTGGCATAGTTCTAAGGCTGGGCTCCTGCCTGATTAACACCCACCAATGGGAATGGTGATGCGGATGCGTTATAATTATATAAAGTCATTAAAATTTCGGCCACAAATAAACAAATCACAAGCACTTACCTGTAGCTAGCTTTCCACTCCTCGGTAAACAGCGGCGCAACAGATGTTCGGGTGGACTAGATAGATAGATATACTCCTTATTGTACACCAAAAGATACGAATACAATTAACAATAAAACACAATTGTACAATTGGTGGTTTTATCGCTAAGAGCGATCTCTTCCAGGCAACCTTTGGATGGACAGAACTGAACAAGTATTAAACGCGTTGACAGGGTAATCAAGGTGCACTTAACAGTATTCTTACTAAAAAACTTATAACTTTTCACACATCTTGATACTAAAATAATAAAATACATACTACTACATATAAATGGGAACATATATACAGAAATACATATACATTACTATAAATATCATAAATAAATAATAGGTATAATACATACTTAGATCATAACATACCAAATAAAGACATTCTAAATAAATATAATACATATTTTTAGGAATCAGGAATGGAATAAAATAAAAATAAAGAATTATCATCGTAACTTAAAACAATTTTACTTTCAATTAGATTTTCACAACAAGTAACAAGCGATTGCACAGAAAACAACTCTTTACACAATAACCGAATAATAAGGATGAAACAAATGACTAACTGCAAATCACATCGATTACCACTGTGGTGTCCTCCGGAATGTCCGGAGAGGGTTGTGCTATAACACTAAGTCACTCTATGATTCACTGTACGCTGTGGTGGCAGACGTCCGCTCGGTCCGGCGGTCGGAACACGACTGACTCAACCGAGCCGTCACCGCCATTACGGCGTATACCTTTCCAACCGACCTCGCTCTTCAACGTCCGACAAGCAAATGGGCTGAGAGCGAACTAACGATTGCTTTTATGGCGGCGTTGTGGTGACGTCATGATTCACAACGATTCATTCTTCATTTCTGCTAACACGGCCTATCCTGATCATGCGCCGTCCTCGGCCGCATTTCACAAGATATCTTCATGGAAGACCTCAACAGGGTCAACCTGAGCAGACCAGGGCTCAGCACCGGTGTCATCATTGTCTTCAGCTTCGGAATCTGTCGATGAGAAACAACATGAACACAAAAACAAAACTTTTTGTAAAGTTGCCTATTCTTTCATTCCTCACACAATCAAGGCCCTCTTTCAATGATACACACGATGCTATTTCTTAACTTCTTCTACTTCACTAACAATCATCGTATTACAAGCTTCATCGACCACACACATCGCTTATTCTCACAATTCTACGTACAAGGCTAAGCCACACGAGATTGCAGGACCAAAGTCCAACACATATCAATGGATATGGATACAAATTCGAAACCCAACATATATCGAAAGATATGTCTGTAAGGTAGTGCGCGCAATCAGGGCGCGCAGGTAGGGCGCGCAGGTAGGGCGCGCAAGCAGGGCGCGCATGCAGGGCGCGCAGGTAGGGCGCGCAAGCAAGGCGCGCAAGCAGGGCGCGTAGGCAGGGCGCGCAGGCAGAGGCACGCACGTGGATGGTGCGCGACTGCCGGGTAGGCAGCACGCAGACTGCGACGGACCCGGCCACGAAGCTCAGGAACTGGCGCAACCGCTCGGTGCCTCCATCTGTCAGACGCTCGGCCTGGCTCGGCCCTACATCGGTAATTAAGAAGGTACTGCAAGGCCGGAGCCCAACACACATCGAATGATATGTCTGCAAGGCCGAAGCCCAACACATATCGTAAGATATGTCTGCAAGGCCGAAGCCCAACACATATCGTAAGATATGTCTGCCGGTTCGAAGAAGCGAGACCACGCATCGAATGATACGTCTGCCGGTTCGCAAAAGCGAGACCACGCATCGAATGATACGTCTGCCGGTTCGCAAGAGCGAGACCACGCATCGAATGATACGTCTGCCGGTTCGCAAAACGATACCACGCATCGAATGATACGTCTGCCGGTTCGCAAGAGCGAGACCACGCATCGAATGATACGTCTGCCGGTTCGCAAGAGCGAGACCACGCATCGAATGATACGTCTGCCGGTTCGCCGAAGAGAGACCACGCATCGAATGATACGTCTGCCGGTTCGCCAAAGCGAAACCACGCACGTCATAAGACGCGCAACCCAGTGCCGCTCGTCCATCCCACTACATAGGTATGCCACCAACTAGTCCGTCGACGTGTGTGCACGGTACCTTTCGCTTGCGTCTTGGGTAACGCCCTTAGATCCACGCCAGAGCGCCACGTAACTTGCATACGCACGCACGCACATACACACGAGACGTTCGCAAGTAAGAACTGTAACATAAGAGCGTTAGGTTCTCTCTCGGGACACCATTTCCCTTTCTATATTCGATATCAAAATTAAAATCCCGTAGACAAATCATCCACCGTGCAACCCTTGGCAAAAGATCTCTCTTGCCCTCGGCGGCCCTCAGAGCATTGCAATCGGTTACGACTTTGAAAGCCACCCCAATCAAATAATGCCCAAAACTTGCAACGCTATGACGACCGCCAGCGTCTCCAACCCATATGAGCAGCATCGGCCCTCCGCGCCCCGGGTGACCTGTGAAAATTGCAGCAGGGCGCGCAGGTAGGACGCGCACGTCAAGGCGCGCAAGTAGAGGCACGCACGTGGAGGGTGCGCGACTGCCGGGTAGGTCAGCACGCAGACTGCGAACGAACTCGGCCACGCAGCTCAGGAACTAGCGTACCCGCTCTGCGCGCCTCCATCTGTCAGATGCTCGGCCTAACCTGACACTCTGCCTAACTCGGCCCAGGTACTCTACCTCGGTAGTTCGAAAGGTACACTTTCGAAGATTTATTGAGACTCCCGCCTCAGATAATGTTTTCAATACATTGCATTACACCATTTCTATTGAGAACGTCAGTTATGATTATAATCGGGGTATGAATACCCTGATTGCGACAACTTGCGGGTACAACCATAAAATCAATATCGAGAGCAATGTTACTGAACTCCACTGTAAGTTTGACATATTCGAGCGCTAATGGTTTGTACTAATTCCTTTCAAAAAGCAATGAGTTTGATTACGCGGACAAGAAAAGTGTTAGAATTTCTCCAGAGTTCCCGCTGCAAAAACACGAGTTGAGAGACTCCATTTCCAACTCAAATCTACCGTATAATTTTTTAGTCACTCAATCACTCCTTCACCTGATACTGGCAAAACGCGCAACACAAATGCATCGCGACGCCATCAATCAAGAACAGAACAGAATAGAAGAAAAGTGATAGCCGAATCGCATATCAGGGAAATTGTGCTCGCCACTACTATCTATCAAAACGTCCACAGGTGGACCCTGAATCACTGCGGTGGTTGTGTCAATATTTTTGAAGAATTATTTAACTCATTACACAAACTAACTGTGCGTTGATTAGTATTACGCCCCTGTGAGCGAGCCTTGGCAACACAATCACTTTCCTTGTAACCTGTCTTTTTACACAAAGAACAAGTACCTAATTTTTGAGCTACCTGTATCCTTGGTCGAAATGGTGGTAGGGCTTTTGACAATTTAAAAGTACTTAGCAAAATCCATCCAAATAAAAAGCTTTTTCATTTCATTTCATTTCCTTAATTTTTTTTTTTTTTGGTACACTTGACTGTTAAATGTTTAGTCCGATCACAGTTGCACTAGAAATCTAGTGGCGTAGTGTGGCGCTTCCCAAAAGCACTAGCATGGTGTTGCATGGCCGGCGAATTTGCTGCGGTTAGGCTTGACATAAATGGCCAGAAACGAACTACCTCCTCGCACCAAAATTATTGATAGACGATAGATCAAAGTTAGATACAAAGTTACTGTGGCCCCTTGCTTTATTTAATACTAGCATCGGCAAGCACCTGCGCTGCGATTAGGTTGCTGTCCTCGCATCGGGGGTAGGACTAACGTTAAAGTTTGGCGTTACATTCTTAGTATTTCTAACACGAACACGTGCAGACGTGTTTAGCGGTACACTCACAGTATTTCTAACACAAACACGGTCAGACAGGGTTGGCGTTACACTCGCCGTATTTTCCTCGATGGCATTTAGTCTAGACACTATCGCGTTTAATGTCTCCGCCATCGAATAGTAACACGTTTGAGACCCGCGACGGTCTCTAGAATGAGGCTGTGAATCGGTTCGGTTATGATAAGATCGTGAATGAGTACGGCATCTACTGTATCGAGGCGTGATGCGTTGAGACCGCGAACTACATTCTACGTGCCGAGTAGACACACGAATATCACTCCTACGGAACCGTGAAAGATTTTCACTCCTAGACAACCGTGAGCGCGACCCACGACTACAAGAACGAGATCTATGATGGTGTCGATGTGATTTGCTTGTACATACCACGCTTAATCTCATGGCGCGGTGGCGTATTTTCCGATTTTGTGACGGTAGCGGCATAATAAATCGAATCCCTGCAACCGCTTGTTATTTTCTCTTTTAAACTTAAAAAACCTCTAATGTAGGCGTAGGAAGTATTATCCCACTTCTGATTTTAGGAATCAGGAATGGAATAAAATAAAAATAAAGAATTATCATCGTAACTTAAAACAATTTTACTTTCAATTAGATTTTCACAACAAGTAACAAGCGATTGCACAGAAAACAACTCTTTACACAATAACCGAATAATAAGGATGAAACAAATGACTAACTGCAAATCACATCGATTACCACTGTGGTGTCCTCCGGAATGTCCGGAGAGGGTTGTGCTATAACACTAAGTCACTCTATGATTCACTGTACGCTGTGGTGGCAGACGTCCGCTCGGTCCGGCGGTCGGAACACGACTGACTCAACCGAGCCGTCACCGCCATTACGGCGTATACCTTTCCAACCGACCTCGCTCTTCAACGTCCGACAAGCAAATGGGCTGAGAGCGAACTAACGATTGCTTTTATGGCGGCGTTGTGGTGACGTCATGATTCACAACGATTCATTCTTCATTTCTGCTAACAATATAAATACGGTAGTTACATTAATAAATAATGTTCTTTAACCAACTTTTTAAAAGAATCTGACGTTTGTGCTTGTCTAACAGTAACTAGGTGCGGTAACGCGGCGATGTTGCGCGTATATATGTATTAATGATGCGAAAACGATGCGAATTTGCCCAAGATTATAAGGCGTGGCGGATGGCGAAAAAATGGTAGAAGATCAACAAGACTCGTCTTCTGATGCGACCAGAGAATGACTGAGTTCGCGCATGTGCGGGAGGTGACTTGTCAACCGCGTGATAGGCTACATGCACGCTGGTACCAAGGAGGTCGTGTGGAGCATAGTGCCAGTATCAAAATAAGCGCATGTAACCAGTCATTTGGTGCCAAAACATTACGACTATAGAAAAGCGCGTAAACAGATAGGCGTGTAACCACGTCACCATCGCTCTATTGAGGCCTTGATGCAACTCTATCTATGTACCTAATATCATATTATAATAGTTAGCATTATGACTGTACCACCTAATAGGGTACAACTACGTCAACTTTCATCACAGTTTACAGTTTCTATTTCCGAACAAAACAAGTGAGATTACTAATTGAAATCTATCCCGCCCGCATCCCATGTCTGGTAAATTATACAATAGATCCATTACATAACACTCAAAGTTAAAGGGAATTCTCTAACAACATGACCAAATTGCTGCGAAACTCAAACGACCTTTGCTACTTGTTAAAAGTTTTTGGGTGGCGGTTTCCACGGGGATAAAATTATGTGATCTTTATTGAGCAGTAATTTTCAAATTGGCCTGTGTAATCAACAGAAGTAGAAAGAAAACAGGCCGTGTTTTTGTTTAAGGTTGAATATTAGAATGATTTTGTTTATTGTAGGTGGGTACTTATTTTTTTTTAACATGTATTTTGAATCAAAGTTTGTTAGGTTTTTAAAAGGGATTTGCTATGTTAAAGTAAAGTAAATGCCTATGGTAATTTTTATAGATTTTATATATGTTTTTTTATGTTTCTTGGTTGACAGACAAGCATAAGGCCTGCTTAGTGATAAGCAGTAACCGTAGCCTATAGACGCTTGCAGCATTGACGAGACACTCGGGTGCAGCTTTTACCCCCTTCCCTCCGTAGGGCTATGGCAAACACACTCACCAACATAACCCTACAAAAAAGTAATGCTACTTGACTGTCATATTCTGTTATGTAGAAATACTACCCAAGTTTGGGCGCTCCAAATACGATCCACTAGTCCGCTGTACCGTACCTCTACTTGAACCATGATTCGTTTGCTCGATAGTACATACATCAAGAGAGGTAGGAGGAGGGCCCTAAATGGGGCAGTATATTCTTATTATTTTTGAATCTTACGAGATGGCAAACAAGCTTGGGGCCCACCTGGTGTTACGTGGTTACCGTCGCCTATAATATTAAGTTAACATTAAGGGTAAATCACTTAAAACTGCAAGTGTGTTGCCATCTGGGGACTGAGATAATATGCTTTTCATGCCCAGTAATTACACTGGCTACCTTTCCCTTCAATCCAAAACACAGCGAACTGCTTCAGAAATAAGAAACCTGTACCTTAAAAAAGACTGTAGTTAATTAACTCTACAATTTCGTAGTGTGGTGTTTTTGTCGTCGAGTAAGGTTGCTTCAGGATCACGGGGTAGAGGTTTAATATTTTTAAATACGCTCTTGGAATCACCGAGTAGAAAATGCTTTGATTTGGAAATCCAACCACTAATAAATCATTTTGTTATAGTTTTAACGTGCTTGCCTAAAAGATTTGCTACTACTTGAGGGATTATATAGTTCTTGTATCTTATAATGGTATGGTCGATGGCGCCGCGGCCATGCGTTGCTAAGCTACTAAGTACATGGTCGGTAAGTACTTACCGAAGTTGGTGCCGACGGCTGTGGCTGCTGATCTTTGTCGGCCAGGTGGTCTGGTTAGCGCGGCTCGGCCGCCGCGCGTCCTTGGTGCCAGTCGGCACAGGTCACCCCATCTGGGGATTGCCTAGTACCCTAGCGCCATCCCCCTGAAGCGCGTCGCCCGGTCCACTGCTGGACCAGGCTGGCCCGGAGGCGTTTTGGTGCAATGGCGCACACTGTGCTCCGATCCCAAAACACCCCCATAAGGGCAGGAGGGTACCAGTGGGTTTTATCGGCGTACGCCTAGCCAGTGTGCGGTATGGTCCGTAAGTGGATTTCCCATCGTCATCAAAAAATTTATAAAAAAATGGTCGGTAAGTAGGTACTTAGGTGTTGTCCAATAATTTTTCAATTCGATTTTTCTCTGTGCATTGAAGGCACTGGTTGTCCCGGCTACTGACAAAAGATAGCAGTCGTTCCCAAGGAGGTTAGGTATCAGGTAGGTGGCTGGCCGTAAAAATCTAATGCCAAAACCACAGAACAGATAAAAGAGGTTAGAAGTCGTATTAAGCGATGTTAATACCAGTGTCGCCACACGTGACATAATTTTTTCAATTTTACAGTATATTTGTACTTACCGGTGAAAATAAATGTCCACTAGTAAGATTATGAGATTTACTTTGCTTCCTGCCATTTAAAATAGCACAAGACGGTGTTTTAAATTTATTTTTCAAATATTTTTCCTCTTCGAAAAGGATCGCATATGAGTGTTTACTCATGACCAGCAGCGCGCGCACCCCGCCTACTTACGACTTCTAACCTCTTTTATTTGTTCTGTGGCCAAAACCCTATAGCAGTATTGTCGATATCAAGACATCTGCCGACCCCAAATAAATAGGGGAGCAGGGTAGGAGAGAGAAGATCTATTTACACCTTAATAGATAATGTAGTAACGTGTATCTCTATGCTAACAACCTTCGCCATATTAAATCTAAGTAGATAGGTACTTTAAATTATACCCCGAAACATATTAATTAATGCTTACATCGTTTGAGTGCCTCACAAGCCATATCATCTATCAAATATTTGTTCAAAGTTATTTCATTCAATAGGTAGGTACTTGATTAACGTAAATATAATTTCAATTTATTTTAGAAATGTTTCGAATATTGGATTATAGTTTAAATATTTTACTTTGAAATTCCAAAACTTTTACAAGAGCTTTTTTTTTTGTTTGAATAATTATTTATTATTTTAAAATAGAACTTCTACCATTTTATTGACAAATAGTAAACCATCTCTACTGGTGGACAGTACGGACTTGTCCACTTAAACAATAACTAGTCCCATTGAAGCTCATCCCGGCCTATTAATCATATAAGGACCTCTTTTTTATGACTAGTTTTTTTACCTTTTATATTTTGTATCTAACAAGTAACCAAGGTTCTGGAAAAGTTTTTGTTTGCCCAGTAAACCAGATAATTCTATTTCTTGATTGTGAGATATGGAAATGAGTTACCAAATTTCTTTGTTGACGTTGGAATGGTAGCCATACTTGGTCGAAAACAACCTAAGTTTTGGCCTCAAGTTCTTATTCACCAATTATGGCATATTTATTTTCTAAGATCCTATAATTTGTATTATGCTGTCGAGCGCGCGGGCAGGTGAACTCGGTTTCTGTGTGAACGGAGATTTATCCCCGACCGGCCGTTAGACTACTGACGTGAATCTACTTCTAGCACAGGCGCATTCTTATTTCAGCCTTGAATCAGTTTGCTATATTTCGGATTGAATGGAAAGGTGGCCAGTGTAATTACCGCGCATCGATGGCATTCCATATTAGGCCTCAGGATGACAATGCACCTTAATACCAAGTGATTTTTTCCTTTTTATTGTAGGTGTTTATTGGCGACGGTATCCACTTACCACCAGGCAGGCCGTCAGTTTGTTTATCCTCTAATAGTATAAAAAAGAACACTAATATCATTCTTTAAGAAAAATCATATTATATTTTGAATTATATAATTGTGTTTAAGTAGGAATAGTTTAAGCATTCATTATGTATAAAATACATCCACGAGAGCTCTACCGACAAACTATGTCATAGTTTGGCAGAATATTATTTTTGTATCCACTGTAATATGCATAATGGTAAATAAATCAAAAAAAAAAAAAAGAATGACTTAACTATATTTAGTAGACGCTTTGGTGCAAGTTAAGTTCTGCTGAATGGGATTAAACCGTAAACAGCAGGGGAATCAAACTATTCACGGCAACAGTTTATATTTGAATGTTTTGGAAGGGTCTCCATTGATTTGCGTGCTATTGTGGCTTACATAGATGGAAGTTGGACGTCCCGCGAGGGAATTTAGCTGAGGTAAAGACCTTAAAAGTACCCTCAGGTCTGTCTATCCTGTTCGACTTGAAAGCCCTGGAGACTAAGCGAAAGTTAACTGCCGCAAACGGGAGATGCTTCGATATGGAACTTTCCAGGGTGTTTCAAGGTTGTCTCTGGCCAGCAGCAGAAATCCAAAAAAATAATTAGCCTATTTCAAACCATTGCAGCGGTAACTTGAAGATAATAGAGTACGTTTTGAACCGACTTCAAAAAGGAGGAGGTTCTCAATTCGATTGGTATGTTTTTTTTCTATGTATGTACACTGATTACGCCGAGATTTCTGACTCGATTTAAGTGATTTTTTTTTGTTAGATGCGGAATAGTTGCCATTTGGTCCCAATATTTTTTTTTAAGAATCGGTTCAGTAGTTTTTTTAGAATCCTCAAAATACGCAGTCACAATATGATTTTTTGTAACTGTTCCAAATTTACGCGCGGATATCTTCATTTCATTTATTAGTTGCAAGTCACAGGAATCTTCAAAAGTTGTTAACCAATTGCAATGACTATTTTTTTGTCTTAAGGATCGAAGTCTCGAAATAGTTTCCTGAAAATTTTATAGCGTTAGACTTTGAGGTTTATTTGTTATTCTGAAAAATAACGGCACAAATCCTGTCTTAACTTTATTTAATGAACCGATTTTCATAATTTTCCAACTCTACTTAATACTTCATAAACTTAAAACACTAAAAAGCAAAACATAAATTATTTTTAAATAAAGAAAAACGCCTCAAAGCTAAAAACGGAGATATAAAAATTTTGTTCATAAAAATCTGGATGTTGTTGTTAGGTTGGTGCCAACCTCAATATTGGAATAAGCGTTGTGACTTAAAGCTTGTAGGTATTTGAGACCGACCTGAATAAACATTTAGATTTTTATAAACAAAATTGTTATTTTTGCGTTTTTAGTTTTGAAGACGGTTTTTTTTATTTTTTCGTAATGAAAATAAGATTTGACATAATAATTTTACTGCGACGTAATTACAGCGACCAAACTGAAAAACAATCGTATAAAAATCATAGTTTTTGCTTGCAAACAATGGATTTAAAATCATTTATGCATTTAACCAAGATTTAAAAAAGGTTAATTAGATTACATCAAATTACACCGAGAAAACTCCCTATAGTTGTGCCTAAGAAGAATAATTAATAAAATTTATTCCAACAAATATTTTTTGAATTACAGATAGCCGCAGAATATATACATTTATTCAGAATTGTCGCAAAAATATAAATGTAAATGAGTGAAACCTCAAAGCATGCTCAAGTAGTTGAAGATCTGTAAATATTTGACAAGGAATTCTATTACTTTTACAGACATTATGCGGAATAAAATATCCTCATTATTTGTGAAACAAATGATAAAAAAAAATCATGGAATATTAAAATTTACTCTCAGGATACTTAACAAAAATTCTGCGTAGGCGGAAAGAGCTTCAAAGCAGGGTTTGAATTATTTAGAATTCGAATAAGGTAGTTGATACTCACTAAGTCTTGTCATATTACTCGATAGCACAAACGCTGGCATATGCGCGATGATTTGTGTCGGGAAACATTGAAGCATCTTCTTCCTATTCGTACGAGCTGTTCCCATGACGTAACGAAATTTGCTTGGGAAAATAAGAGACAGTGAACGCATATCGTGCACTGGTGAGAGGCTGTTTTCGGTGAAGAGGTGTACGTAGTGGGTAGGTCCAGCGTAGTTTTGTGCCAAGAAGTCCAACACGTGGTTCACGTAGCCAACGTGGGTAAAGTCATTGGATTTTCTATTGATAATAGAAAATCCAATGACTTTACGTTATCGTCATCAAAAAAAGGAAGATGAGAAGCTGGATCACTCCACTCATCCCAACTCTTACAGGCAGTCTCTCAGCGCCTTTGCGTCATTGAAGACCTGGAGTCTACCTGGCTAGTCCATGTAACCAGCGCGATGTGTTACCACTGCGTTGCATTACATTAGAACGTGTTCGGCGCTTTCTCCTGTTTCCATGCGTCGTCTGTTAAACCTAAAGTGAAAATAAATTCATTAAAATTGCCATGAACATAGTGCGCTTACTACAGGTGTAAAAGTTATCTAATTAGTTGTAGGACAACCTGATTTTTACTATCGGTAATTTTCATCTAGCCCGTCTACATTTCTCTAGCGTGTACCAGTATAGGTTGACATTAAGACATCTTAAGAGTCACAGAACACAGAATAAGAGCTTTATCTAAAACATTTTCCAACCTTTCTTCAAAAAAATCTGGCTGATAATTTGTAGGTACGTTTTAAATGGATTACTCATCAATTTGACTTCTATAGTTTTAAGGATTAGCCGTTCAAATTTGCAGCTCTCGTCCTGGGATCTATCAGACACGAGGCGGTCACGCATTCAAGCGGTGACATTCTGCGTTCTGTTTCAAGAGGTTGACTGACGCGGTCTGTGTGGGCATGCCTTAGTATTGCTATACAATATACAGCGAACCGACGCGTGACTGACTTCTGTGTAATAGATCCCGCACATAGTATATAAACCTTATAAAAATCTGAAGTAAAAAATCGGGAGTGGTCTCCCCTTGACTTTCTAGTATATCGGTAACGACTCAAAGGTTGATAGAAACCTTATATTTTGATGTCATACATGCGTGATAAATCCAAGGATCGACCGCGCACTAGGTTGCTTAACTTTCGTGATCGACGGCTCAAAATTTTCAAATTAGAAGCCTTATATTTTGATGTTTTACACGTAAGTTAAATTTGGTTGCAATGAGTTAAAGCATGCTCGAGTTATCGTGCTAACGCACAGACATAATTCCAAAAAAAATATTTTTGGATTTAGGGAGGTCCAAAACGTGTAAATCCGTTAAAATCTCGAGGTCGAAATTTTTGACGATAACTATACTTCCTCTATACTACGTTACGAGAAAGTAAAAAGGATCACCTATATATTTGTTTTAGTGACAGTGAAAACTTCAGTCGCAGAGAATTCGCGATCGGTATCTTAAAGAGTATTATTCTATTTTCTATAATCGCACGGACTTTTCTTTTACGTAACACAAAATTAAATAAAAAGAACCATAATATAAAAAATATATAAGCAGCCCCTTTCTCTGGCAAACAATCCGCGGTCAATTAGGTACCTTGATTTCGAACATAAGCAAACGTATTAAAAAGTTTGTACAGTTTGAATTCAAACTCGCGAACACACTGTGGCTTTTAAATTAAATTGGTTTTGTGCGTCCAATAAACAGGAAATCAAAGGAAATGTTTGAATTTTTATTTACCTAATGGTCAAACAGAAAAGTTAATTAATTTGTAATTTTTCTGTGACAGCGTCACGTCCAAGACCAGTAATGGTATAAGGTCATCGCACACTGATCAGCTCAGAAAGAGAACACCTCATTTTTACTATGAACGTTACGGAACAGCGGCTACGAAAGGAATTTTTATAGTAAAAGGTTTATGTGTATCGTGTACTTATATGTAAAACTAGTTATATTTGTGTTTTATGATATACCTTTTTCTTGTCTATAATACCTTTTTTATATTAGGTTGCATTTCAATGTCCCCTGTATATATTCACACACATTGATGGGTTATCTGAAAGATATGTCGTCTAGAGATAAGTCCGCCTTTGCTAACAATTATACTTATTGAATGTTGCAACATATTCAACAAATGCAAATAAAGAGTATAATTATTATGAACATCCATTTCTTTATATTGACCATTGGTGACCATTTACGAGTATAATAAAATTAATATGCATATCTGTTAAAGTTTAAATATTGTTTCCTGAAAATAACAGTATGAAAGTTCTTTAATGTACAATTAATGAATACTGTGGCAGTAAAATGTAATTTATTAACAAGTTATTCAGATATCATTGAGCGATTTACATAAAATTTTAATCATTAATGATTGCAGCCAGCGTGACTTTGGTAATTATAGTAATTAACTTTCAACCCGTACCAGATGTCACATTTTAACAAAACAAAATTAAAAACATTCAGGTATTAATAAATACCAGATCCTTAGTATTAGAAGCCAATTAAAAATCATTCAAGTCAAACTTCAGAAGACGCTAAAAAGTTGTTCAAAACTTTGGGTCGTGTTAGGATTCTTTAATGGCTAAAACTATGGAATAAAGATACTATCAGAAGATAAAACCCACTGTATTTTTTTATTTTATTTATTAGGTTTACCCACAGCTATCACATTAGCACTTACTAAATAGTAGTTTATGCAACTGTCATATAATGAAGGGTATTAAAACACGAGTGTGAGTTTATGAAACGAGCGCAGCGAGTTTCATAATAGTAACGAGTGTTTTAATACCCGTGTTATATGCAGTTGCATACACTACTTTATCTACACTCATACATAAATTCAAATAAAACAACAGAAAAGATAAATGTATGGGTTAGATCCCTTTGCCTTCCCGAGTATTTAAGAAAAATAACTGTATCATAATGAGTCGAACCGGTGTTATAATGGTCATTATGTTACAGGTTGTTTTTTTTTAATTTTAATTTTGATTATCTGTATTAAAAAGTATGTCATTTTATGTTCACCTTTGATATCGTAATTCGAATATTATGACATGAGTGTAGATAATAGTACTTTACAAAATATGCTCTTAAGTTTAATACATACAATGAAAGGTAACCTCATGCGTTAAAGAATTTGCATCGATAAGTTTGTTTGAAAGTGCACAGATTACTACGTCGGTTGCATAGGGTTGAAATATTTTTTATCTATTTATTACTTGAAAATAGAATGTATTGTTCCAACTTACGATTATATAAAATTTAGCTCACTTTGCATCTCAAATCATAAAATCGAAATCAAAAAGATACAAAAAAGAAACTATGTAATGAGGTTGCTAAACGTAAAACTGGAGTAGATAACAATATTTTTAATTTATCGATATTCTTGACAAATTAATGTAGAACACCCTAAAAGGATTGAAATTGAAATGAGAAACTTATGGGCTAAAATATACCCTGTTGTGAATTACCTCGCATATGGGGTCATTAAAAACGACATAATATGGGGTGTATAACAACATGTCTTAGCTCTGAACAAGAAGAATATGAAATAAAAAACTTGTATTGTTTAAACTTTTGAATAAGAGTTTCTATCGATATTAAATAAACTATAATTATTGAGATACGTTGTTTTAGCTACGTATTGACTATTTTTATGTATAACGTCTATTCCTCAGGTAAAACCGACTATGACTGTTTGAATAGGTCATCAGCGAACAATAATTTTGTAAACCATATTAAGTTTAATCCACCACCCCTGTCATTAACAGAACAGGCATGCTGACTAAGATCGACAGTATTCATTGTTACAGACGGTCGTTGAGGCGTGTCAGAAGAAACGCCAGTGCAAGTTTCACACAAGCCCCAAAGCTTTTGGGGTCGATCCCTGTCCCGGTTCCAGAAGGTTCGTCGAAGTTGCCTACAAGTGCAGACCTTGTAAGTACTTACTCACTGTTATTTAAGTATAGATTATTAGATAATTATTGAAGTATAGATAGATTGGGCCCATAAAAACTGTACGGTTTCACTGTACAAAGTTTAGCATTTTCATCATTTTCAATAAGTAATTATAGACAGTACACATACTTTTACTCATCATTAGCATCTATCATATCAATTAGCAATTAAATAATCAATGTTTTGAGCAATATATCAGTATACAGAAATAGACTCTAATTATTTCTACCAGCAATCAAATAACAATTGAAGGTGTAAGGTGAGATGTACATCTTTTTGGTCCTTCGAGCCGGATATATTAGAGGTATCAATTTTACCCCTATTACCAAGAGCTGAAAATACTTATTGATATAATCTTACTATCAAGAAAAAGTATATTTAAAAAAGATTTACAGATCACACCAAAATCAAGCCCGGATTAACAGCACAAAGATCTAGTTGAATTTAATTGATTATATGTGGTTTTTTATGTTACGAGACGGCAAACAAGCTTGCGGTCCACCTGATGTTAAGTGGTCACGCCGCCTATAGACACTTGCAATATTAAGTGTAAATCACTTAACACCGCAAGTGCGCTTGCCATCCTGGGGACTAAGATGATATGCCCTCCATGCCCAGTAATTACACTGGCTACCTTTCCCTTCAATCCGAAACACAGCGAACTGCTTCACGGCAGAAATAAGAAAGGCGGTGGTACCTACCCAGACGACCCTACATATGGGTCTACCACCTAGTAAATATGTGGTTATATATATTAGAGGTATCAATTTTACCCCTATTACCAAGAGCTTAAAATACTGATTCTTTTTCTTGATAATAAGATTATAATTATATCTTATTATCAAGAAAAAGCATATTTAAAAAACGTTTTACAGATCACACCGGATCAACAGCATAAATCTAGTTTCTTTTTACTGATTATATGTGGTTATCACTGGTTATAACTAGTTATCTATGTGACTGCTCTACCAATTCATTTACTCAAGACTGTTAAAAGCTATGACTTTGTTATAAGCCATTGTTTCTTACTCGTAATTAATAGATATTCCTAACACTGCTATAGGCCGTTGCTCGTAAATATTTTATTTGTCCATTTCAGTATGCTGTGAATGTTGTTGTGTATAGTTCTTTGATAAAAAAATATTGCAGTTTAAATGTAATACAAACATTCTAATTAGTTTCAATTCTTTGAGAATTTTCGCTTCCATTGGGCTGTCCTGAGAAAATATTCCAAATTGAACGATCTTACATCAATCATACTTCCGTTATTACCGTCAACATTTTTATAGAATAAAACGATAAGTGATCATACGTTGTGATTGATTGTTTTACTTCAACTGGATTTATTACGCAAAGTACTAAATTCCGTCCAACCAACATCATTGTAACAGTCATATAGAGTAAATTTCCATCCAAACAATTATACATTGTAGCCGCAAGTTCCGATGCAAGTAATCAGCAGATTCACCCGTATCTAGTTAGGAGCCTTTACGACAAGCGAGTTAAATGTTACAATGTAATGTAGGGTACATCTCTTCTTCATACAGACGAGTTCCGGAGCAAAGTGGGTTGCGAGAACGACGTGCTTCATTTGAGTTGTAACCCACACTCGAGGGTGGCGATTTACTCGGCTCAGTATGGGAGGACGGAGTACGACTCGATACAATGCCCGCAACCCAGAGGCATGAAGGAGGAAAGTAAGTACCTACATTTTTGATTTTAGCAACTTAGGCTAGTTTTATAGCTCAGGAGCTGATAGAAATATTTGATTTGGTACTTGAGGCAAACTGAAAACCTATCAACTCTCCTATAATACTCGAACACATTATTTTATACTTTATAGCAAAAGTTTAATATGATAATAGATTTTAAGTAATTAATGTTTGCAGTTCCCCTACGGGGTATCACAGGAACTACAGCCTATGTGTGTGTTACACCCTTGTGAATGTTATGTTATACGCAATAAAGATATTTGATTTAAAAAAAAAAAAACTGCAGACCTGTCTGGGAAGAAATGCTAAGTCAGCCTTAAAGGCTACAAAGTATTTTTTTTTGTGCAAAAAATGTCATTGAGGCAATCTGAACCTTTTAATTGAATATTTAAAGAGTAAAAAAATAAAGACATGCTTGCCTATAAAAGTTTCATGTAGATCTACGTTGCGAAGCTGCCAAACCTGATTATAACCTCTTGAAGTTCTAGACAAAGAACAAAAATCATGTTTGTAGTGTAACTTAACTGTATTATCTGTAAGGAGGAAACAACATCCTTATGCCAGGCACTAAAATTTCAAATGGCTAATGTGCAAAAATTCATCTCACAGTGATGGTAAAATGATACTAATATTTGGTAGATATTGCTCTCTCTGATGATTTTGTATTCTTCTATACAGTAGCGCTTCGTATCGTAAACTTAGTAGGAATGAATTCGAAAATATATTATGTTTCTTGTTTATCACAAATTTTCCCAGCAAATTAGCAATAAGCTTAGCTTACATTATTATATAAAGGGTGGCTATTTCTCACATTCGATTAAAAAGCCCGCGAAATTCAATAAAAATGTTAAATTATTGTTATACGTTTATGTTTGTTCGAATATTTTTATAAATCATTCTGCACCATACATTTAATGTAAATTATTTTTCATTCAGACAAAATTTAAATATCTATCTGTTGTATCAGATGCTTATATATAAAATTGGAACCTTTATAAATAAATAAAGCTTTTAAAGAAATGCAAAGTTTTTCAATTCCTCAGCGACTCTAATGTCATGGCTATTTATTGTAAATATGTAACATATTCGTGGCTAACTTTATCAATAGACGTAAGATAAAAAAGGTCTTTGGGATACCATTTAGAATATTATAGTTAGCAAAAAAGGATTTAATTTCAAGACGCTAGATTCTACTAAAATGAACTTACTAACAATAAATTTAAGAAAATACTCTCATTTAAATTAAATAAATCGAATGGCAATTTCATGAAGATCATAGAATTATATTAAGAACGGAATAGCAAGTGAGAAAAAAAAATTGGTTTATTTTATAGACTAAGACGTATTATCAACAAATGTATTAAATTGTAATGTATACCTTCAACATCTCGATACTCAATGCATGGTGATTCGAAAACAAAAACTTCATATAAAACAACGGATTTAACAAAAATCGACAGTAGAAATAAAATTACGTGATAAAATTTTAATAGCAATCGATTTTTTCGATCTCAAGATATTTCCTCTCTTGAATGTTTTCCTCTCCAACATTCCTCCATAAAATTAAATTGCTGATGACGCTTGAAATGGTGCATGTATTTTACTAACTTCGCTCGTAAAATGTACCATCATAAAACCAAAATATAAGCGGGGTGAGAAACATAAAATGATTTAAGTTAAAACAATATCTGAACAAATTGTTTCAACAACTCGTTTAGTATGAACAATGAAAGTTTTAAACGTTGTTTGCTATTCTCATAAAACTGGAACAAACAAAGCTGAACATAAGCGATCAAGGCAAACATGAGTTTGTGTTAATTTTAAAATAATTGAAAATATTTCGCAAATTTATAGTGAGGGATAGTCCTCTTGTTTTCGAAAGTTATTCGCGCAAACTTATCCATATTTTTTTATATTATTAATTTTGTATATTAGTATTATTTTTAAAATCAATTCAATGAGATATTTTTACACAAGAATCTCTACACAAAGGAGACGGTCGATTTTCTTTTTCTAACTCGAATAATCGTAATGAACGGATGAAAAGAGTTTCAAAAATATGTTTTAATTATCTTTTCAAAGGTTTTAAATTGATTTCTTAGACTTGGCGGATTTTCAGTAAAATATTTAAATTTAAAAGAAATCAAAATTTATTAGTTTAACGATTTTGATTGCATTCGATTTTCCTTATTTCTGAAGCAATTTACAACATAGAACCTAGTTGTATGTCTAATATGTTCTAACAGAATATAATAATGTTATTACAATCGACAAACGAATCGAAAATAACTCAAACAAATAGCTTCTAACAACCATTATTGTTTTCCACACAGAACACAGAAGTTCTACATCTTACTTCTTAGTATCAAACTTGGCAAGTTTCAACAGAAATTAATTATTTTAGTATAAAATAAGTCATATTGGCATAGCTAAATCAAAATAGGTCGTTTTATTTCATGCTTATACAACATTAAACATAATAAAGTGTCTATTAAATTTGTCAAGTTAAAGATTTAAGAGATGAGAATGTTTGGAATTGCTTAACTATACTGCATACGGTGAATTGTGGCTAGTAAAATATCGGGGCCGTTTCTATAAAACAATCCTTATCTAGGTAGAATCTCTTTTTATCATTTTATTGCTGTTTTTTACGTACTAATGTATTATATATAATATTTTAAACTTACTTGGTCACTAATTATTTATTATGAGAAATATCAGTATAATAACAAAACTGAGGTACGTTAGGTCAAAACTAAAAAACCGTGAATTAAAAATTTTGCTTAATATAAAAATCTAATTTTTTTTTCTATCTACTTAAATCTAAATCTGGCGTCGGTGGCGTAGTGCGTAAGAACGTCGTCTCCCACCCGGGAGACACTGGTTCGATCCCCGCCAAGTACCAATGTGTTTTCAAATTTTGAATTCATAATGTACGTTTAATCGGCGCTTTTACGGTGAAGGAAAACATCGTGAGGAAACCTGCACACACCTATGAAGAAATTCTAAGGTTGTGTGTGAAGTCCACCAACTCGCACTTGGCCAGCGTAGTTGACTAAGGCCTAATCGCCCCTAATGTGGGGTAGGCTCGAGCCCCACGGTGGGGACATTATATGCTGTTGATGCTGATAAAAATCTAAATGTTTTTGAGGTCGGTACCAAATACAAGTGACAACGTTTATTCCAAATATTGAAGTTGGCTGGCACCGACCTCAAAAAACGTTTAGATTTTTATAAACAAAATTTTTACTTCTCCGTTATTTTTTAGGGCTGTTTTTTTATTAAAAATAAAAAATTTTTTGCTTTTTAGTGTTTTAAGTTTAGATATTTTTCGGAAACTATGTCGAGATCTTTTAGACCCACAAGTCATAAGATTACGATATCATCGATGTCAATTAAATAGGCACTATTAACGATAACTCGAGAACTACTCGTCAGATGTCAATAAATTTTTTATGGGACCTTATGACAAGCACCACCCTCCAAAGGTCGAAAAAATCTTTAAAATCGGTACACCCAGTAAAGAGTTATGAGGTAACAAACATAAGAAAAAAATAAAAAAATACAGTCGAATTGAGAACTTCCCCCTTTTTTGAAGTCGGATAAAAATATACATTATTCGTTGCCCTTAATAACATTTTATAAACGGTATCTTTCAAGATAAGCTACAATCTCCTAAATCAAGGCTGGCTATGTATTTTACCTACTATATTGATAGAAGTTTATTCGCCCAAAACCGACTTACTAGAGAATGGGCTACTTTTCACGGGAAGCAAGTATATCGGTTTGATTAGAAAATAGTAGCCTCAATATCTTCTACTTTCCTCAAGAAGGCAATTTTAGGGCACGCGCAATTTATATTAGGGAGAAAGGCCTTATCGATTTGTGGCGCCAGTAAGTACTGTTGTTAAAAGTGTTCAAGTAAAAAAAAAATGATTACGTCATTTTTAGATGTGAAAATGTTATTTTTGTTAATCAGAAATGAACTTTCACATATAGTATTAATTAAAACAGATTTAACTGGGCGGCAGTCGCGCACCCCTTACTTACGTAAATAACACCATGATATGAAATCTGAGGTATAATAAATAAATTTATTTCTCTTCGAAATTGGGCAGTTAAATAACTTTAGTAAGAGTATTATACTTATTGGCCTCATATAGCCTCATGTACTTAGATAATAATGCTATAATATCACCAATACCAAAAGAGTAAAGATGTAAATAAAACAGACAAAAATATTTCAAATAGATGAAACTTTGTAATGTATATTTTACTATTTATACATTACAAAGTTTCATCTAATAATACCATTAATTTTTGTTTGTTTGCTAACAGTCACAAGATATATTCACTTTTTTGAGTACTTATGAAAAAGTAACGTCTTTTTCCTTTTAAAATAACACCTAGGTGATTGATCATCGTCAACAGCTCATAATTATAATGTCCCCACCGGGGGGCTGGAGCCTACCCCGCATTAGGGGCGATTAGGCCTTAGTCAACTATCGTGGCCAAATGCGGATTGGTCGACTTCACACACAACCTAAGAATTTCTTCATAGGTGAGTGCAGGTTTCCTCACGATGTTTTCCTTCACTGTAAAAGCAAACGTACAGATGAATTCAAAATTTGAAAACACATTGGTACGTGGCAGGGTTCTAACCGGTGCCTCCCGGGTGGGAGACAACGCCCTTACGCAGTACGCCACCGACGCTTCCTTATGTGATTGGTTACCAAATAAAACAATGCACTATCCCATATATATTTTTTGTAAATCAACTAATAAACAAAAGTAACTACATCTTTAGAAAACACCGCAATTCAGTATTTGCTTAAATTGAAACAAGAGTTTCGGATCTAAATTAAGATGGCAAACATGATTGTATATTTTTGTACGTAATCAAAACAGCAACGAAATTATATTCTCGACAAAACATTTTGTCAATAAAATGGCAGTAAGAATTGTTCTTACGGTCCTTTTAGGAGGACACACTTGGCATCGAGAAGTAGCGTATCTTTTTCTTGACGCTTATGGCATGACCTCGTTGTTAGGCATGACCCCTATTATCATCTCAAAATGTCAATCTGATCCCCTCTTTGAGCTAAAAGCACAAATAAGTCATATTTAATTGTCTTTTTATTTGGGCTCGATCAGAGCTAGTGCCAAGGCCTTGCAATATTGAACAATTTACGAAACACCTCAACGCAACTTATACATTAAAACGTCACCTAAATATCCAGGCACGGTACCAGGTGAGGATGACGTTGATTGTACAGGATTTCGGTCATCTACCGGTGATTGTATTGGAATTTTCTCAAATTCTAGCCAGGCGTATCTTCAAAACCATTATTACCAGACCAACTGCTATCGTGTTTCAGTAAATACGGCTCTATACCTTCATTGGAAACTCCGTGGCATGTCATTACGTTATGTAAAACACAAAAAATCAGAGTGACTTTAAAAAATAAGTACGAATAATTAATACACATACTCAGTTTACAAGACCACAACTCTCGACAACATCGCACTATTTGACTGGTGAGTACACAGCCAACGCGCTCCAAAGACGAGCTGTGAGAATCGTTGACGATCTAATGCTTACAGCCGATATTGAACCCCTATATCTTAGGAGAGAATTTGCCTCCTTATGTGTTTTCTATCGGCTGTATAACGGAATTTGTTCTGAGAAAATATTTGACATGATTCCAACAGCTTCCTTCTATCACCGCACCGCTCGCCATCGGCAGGGTATTCATCCTCACACACTGTAACCGAGTTGGTCACGTACTGTGCGTTTCAGAAGAAATTTTCTTCCACGTACGCTTCGGTTGTGGAATGAACTCCCTGTCGAGGTTTTCCCTAAGGACTAGGTACAGCATGGGTGTCTTCAAGAAAGGTGTGAAAAAGTTTTTCTAAGTCGGCAACGCACGTGTGATACCCCTGGTATTGCAAGTGTCCATAGGCTGCGGTGACCGCTTACCATCAGGCGGATCGTATGCTTGTTTGCCACCAATGTGGCATAAAAGACACAAAACAAAGGTACTTGGAAGCACAACACGGTGTTATTGACGGAAAAAAACGTATGGCAAAAAATGTACAGGCCTGAGGGAAATTTACACCAGAAATAAAAATTAAATAAATTTTATTCGCTGAGGGTTTTGTAAGTTCACTTTGAATAAGAGCCCAGTGAGAGTAATACGACTCTGGACTGGATCCTTGAAAATGTGCTTCAAATGTTTTCTGGAATTCAGTGGATCGTCTTTGCAACAAGAACCGCGTCACAATTATACGAATAATAATACATTTGGATGGACTTATTTAGATAAGTGCCATTGTTTGTTAGCTTATTTGTCTACTATGGGCATGTTTTATAATAACGATGGAAGGTGTAGGTTGGAAGATCAATGTTCAAAAAATTAAACAGTATAAAATTTCGAACCGTTTAAAAAATTGGGTATCTTTTGATATCATATAGAAAAAATGTGCTGTCGACACAAGCATTAATTACAATTTTTTACCAAGCTTGTGATTAGGTAATTTCGCAAGTTAAAGCGGCAAAAGGAAATTATGCTTATTTTTATTTCTTACCTATCGATTGATGATTCTCGTGTGGAGATTTCTTAGAGATCTTTAAAATAATTATCGTATACTTATTTGCTGTTCATAATTTTTCGTCGCTGTCTTTTTATAAATTCTAAGCCTTAATATTTTGTCGCTATAATTTTCTTCAGATACCATAAAATTGCACGAACATGAAACCAACGTGATTTCGATAACATGTTCTAACTCACATCGGCATAGAGTAGATTTTAATTTGATCAGATAACGTCCATTCTACACATCTCCGACACAAAGGACTAAGAATTTAGTGAGAAAGTTCCTTATTGCTGCTTTCATATAACGTCATTGTGTCATCTTCCTTTGTTAGCGTCAATGTATATGCGAGTGAAATGAGGACCAGCAAATTAGTCTCAATTGCTAATTGTATCTCGTGTACTTGATATTGTAGAATGTACATTTTTAGTATAAGTATTCTTTATTGTATTTTCATGTTCAGATGTTACATTTTATAAACTTGAACCCTCCAAGGAAATAGCCATTTATCAATGTAATTTAGAATTTCAAAATATAGTTTAACACTTAATATGCTTAAAAATAGTTCAATCTCTTATAATCAGAAAACGTCACTTGTCAACAACACCACGAAACTGCACCACTGTGGTGTCGTGTACAATTTTTTTCAGGTAACCACACCACTGCCGACTAGTGATGTCTAACGTGTATAAAACAAATCGTTGCTTAAATTTTTAATTGTTATTAAGTAATTTTTAATAATTATTAAAAAAAAATATTTAAAGGATACCCTTTACAACAAAACAAAATTAATCATAACATAACTTTAGAACAAAGCAAAATAAAATAACTATATGATAAACAATTATTAATATCGATAAATGCATACATAAGTTTTGTATTAGAACTTCATTACTGTAGTGTTACTTAAAAAAATATAAACGACACCACAGTGGTGCAGTTTCGTGGTGTCGTTGACAATGTATGTCAAAAAAACCCCTGCAACGAATAATATCCTTTTTATGGTAGGTATAATTTATGCGTTTACAAACGCGTAAATATTTCTAAAACTAGAAAAAATGCTCAGAAAATTTAACCTGCCCCAGGCGGGAAATGAAACCCAGCATCTTTTGCAATCCGGGCGGCAGCGTTGTCCACTACGCCACCGGGGCACTGCTTTCGCTGTCGAAATTTGTCAGTGCTTGGTGTTTATGTTTTTATGGTAAACATTGTTTCATCAAATCTTTGAAATCTGCACTTCTCAGATCCGAACGAAATATTTTCGCAAATCGTGCGCAGTCGTGCGTTCCTAGTAACGATCACGAAAGTTAAGCCACCAAGTTCGCGGTCGGTACTCGGATGGGTGACCGAAAAATATTTCAAGGAGGGTTGGTGTCAGTAAGGGGGCCGGCCGTAAAAATCTAATGCCAAATCCTTAAGCAGTATTGTCGATATCAAGGTATACTGCACCGACCCCAAACTACATTGAAAGCAGGGTAGGAAAATTATGAACTAACAATAAAATACAAATACTAACAATTACGTGTACAATAAAAACTTTCTTCAAACACAATTTATTTTAAGCGTATCAGCTTTCTGCCGATATTAGCACCATTATACGATGTCATGTCCTAAACTACGTTACACCCACAAAAAGATAAAGGGACAATAAAAAGAAATCACGCATTGGAACTAAAAATAAGTACTAAGCCAAATCCTGCAGATAATAAGAAATTCTTCCCTTTATTCCTCAAAAGAAATAAATCCAATTCGAAAAGATATTAGTGAGCCATAATGAAATAACGCGCCTAGAAAATTACCTATTCATCTTGTCAACGTGTAAACATTCTTTGTGTGCTCAGTAATTCATTTCTATTGTATTCCGTTTATGGGCGAAAATATTTGATCTGAAATACCAATATAAAACAATTAATACATTTGGATCTTTCATTTATAATAGCTATACCCAGTATTGGAAGCTATTTATATCGTTTCAGATAACACTAGACAAAGTTATGAATTCCATTACTTTCGGCACGTTTAGTCAATACTTCTAAAATGAATGCATTAGATGCGGTCAGCACCAATTAGATTAATAATAAAAATTAATTCGTTTTTTGCCTCTTTTCTTATAGCTATTACATGTCGATTATAACAGCTTAGGACAGGGCTTCACAATTTAATTTTTCTTGTGACGCCCACCACTAGGGATATTGCCATTCTATGCGACCCCTCCCAACAGGGTCAAACTCCAACTATCATTCATAATTTTTGAAAATATATTTTACTTTGTTGGCTGGCTACTAATGAGAATTTATGGTCTTGCTTTTCTGATCATAGCTTCTCAAAACAGGTCTCAAGTTTGGAAATTGCCACTCTTTCTTTACATCTATTCTCGCTCGAATTGCTCGCATCACACAGACAGCTAATCTGGTGTGCAATACCATATGCATAGCAATGCAGTACCATATCAGGGCGTTGCTACGATATTTTTTTACTTTATTGATTCACCAACAACTTATACACTAGTACACTTTTGATTACTAAACTATTTAAAACTAAAACTTAGTGCACAGTCACTTACAGGCAAACACCACATGCATGAAAAAGAGTGTCGAGACATTGACATAAAATTATATGATATGTTACTAACATGTTATTGTACTTCTGGTGCCAACTGAACACACCAGAGTAGGTAGAGCGATAGAGACATCAAAGCATTCTTCTCTCGGCAAACCACATAAACTTTACGTGGCCTGCATTATATTTCTGTAGTACCTAGATGTATATTTTATTCGAGTGTGATTTGGGGCATTTTCCCGCTGTCCTATTCTTTTGGATGTGATGCTATATAACGAAATAAGAAAAGAAAGCGATGCTCCTGAGTATAACTATGAATGAAGACTAACCGGATCACATACATACAGTATTTTCTTTATTTTAACGATAAAGCCACTCACTCTCACTTGATGGTAAGTGATGACAAGGCTTAACATGGAGACAAAGTTCAATCTGAACATTTTTTCTGGAGTTCTGGATGTTAATGATGTGGACGTCCCGCTAGACTACAGAGGCGGTGACACTACATTAATAAGCTACGATTTCGGTACATTCATCTCCTTTTTCAGACATCTGCTATAGGTATATAGGCATAGATTTATTGGCTGCCTGTCTGAAACCAACCGTTACTTGGAAATGCTGTTGTCGGTGATTAGTCACTACATGAATAAGCCATGATTTCACTAAATAAAGGCGTATGAAAATCGTTTATCGTATTCTGATAGGGAAGATTGTATTCTCGTTTTGCAAAAAAGACATAAGTGGTGTCGAGGATTGCGAAGGATGTAGGTAGACATAACTAACTGAAGTTGCAGACATTTTACTGAATGACAGAACCCTCGCGTCAGCGTCGCGGCATGTCAAGTTTGAAGTGTTGCATATAAAGGAAAATAAATTAAGTTTTGCATGAGACTGTCATCAATGATATACCGGGTCCAAATGATACCCATAAATTGTGGCTTTTGTAATTACCTTTGACAAGAGTTTATGTGTATCACTGCGGCTTAGTGTGCATGGATTGTGCATAATATATTTTTTTATTTTTTATTGATTATTATTATTATTTTATTTATGAACAGATTCTTAGAAAACCGTCAACACAGAATAGTGGTCCTGGGAGACCATCTATGTTATTCTAGCACGTATTTATGAATCTAGGGTTAAAATTAAAAGGATTTATCTAAATTAAAAATTCAATCATTGACATTGGCCCATATAAAGGACATCGACAAATTGTTGTCCATTCACTCGCAATGAATTAGCGCGTTCCCGCTTCTGTCCGCTAATTTCATTTTGATATGCAAAACAGCCTATTGAGATCTGTTTATTGAACAAACTTGATTTCGGCTCTACTTTCTCGTTTAGTTTGTTTACATCATAAAACCAATCGTATAATTAATAATAGGTTTTGTTCCTAGCATCCTATTGATCACGAATGCTACCTCGTTTTCTTCATAAAGATAGACTTACCTCAAAATCCTAAACCATTAAGAGGGGGTATAAAGCAAAATTATCAATCTTTGATTTGATTTTTACACCCCAAAATAGGCCACAAGCCACCCCATTTTTTAAAAATAGATATTACATTATATTTGTAAGATTTTAGTCTCGGTAAAAACATATAATGAAATATTTTTAAGCATGAAAAAATATCACGAACTTACCTTTAATTTTCAGCTAAAATCAGTTTATTTTCAATGCTATGCATATTACTTCGTCAATATTTTAATACATAATATCAAACTATATTACAAAGCAGCCCTACTAGGGATTTTACAAAATAATGAATACTTTACGACTTATAAAACCAATTTGTCGCTTACTACGTTCTTATTCCGCGTAAAACGCATCAGTCTATCGCGCCTCACCCGTGGTAACGGGCATGTTTTGTTTCATCAATCAGTCTTGACTGCTCCGTTGAGACGAGTGGGCTGTGTTTCTGTGCTCCGCCACCGGCCCGAGAAAATACTTCGAAGCAATTATGGCAAATAAATAAAAAATGTGAAAACACTCTAAGAAAGAACGTAAGAATTATAAAATTCAACTTATGAATAATTGTCGGAGGTATTACATTGCTTTTATTATAATAAATAAGAAGATTCACCAAAAAATATCGCAACTTGACTTTAGAGCTCACGGCACAATGTAACAATGTCGGCGAGGGTACTAGTAAACGCAAAACAAATAGATGCTTTTGACCTCTTTTGACTACTTACGTATTGGTGCCAAGTTTGGTGTGGTGTGTGTAAAGTATTTTTTAACCGACTTCCAAAAAGGAGGAGATTATATATTCGTCTGTATGTATTTTTTTATGTATGTACAGACTGACTAGTTTCAGAAGTAGATAATCACTTTAGTACCATGTCATGGCAACGCCAGCGTTTGTGCAGTAATAGTTACGACAATTATGTATGAATTATTATTATGACAAGGTACTAAAGTGATCTTTTGATGGTGACCGTACACTGATATCTCTGTCATTTGTGGAACGATTTTCAAAATTCTTTTTCTTTAGTGTATACTCCTGAGGTGGTCCCATTGTCACCAAGTCAGGATCTGATGATGGAAAGCTAGAGAAATCGAGGGCAACCCTCGGAAAATAACGAAAAGGGAGGGTTATTCATATTTTTTATAAAGCTATTCTAGTATTTGCGTCTGGTAGTCATCTCATGTTGACGAGCTGATTATGGATAGTAAAACTCCTTAACTGTTAGGAGTTGGATGATAATTATTTAAATATTATAGGTACGTAAAAACCGATAGTTTTATTTTTTCAAGTTAATCAGGTGAGCCGATGGTTGAAGGAAAAACTCCATAATTATTAGGAGTTTGTTGATGATAATTTAAGTATTAGAGGTACCTAAATACCGATAGCTGTATTCTTTTAGGTTTTTCAGGTGAGCTGATGATGGAAGTAAAACTCCTTAGGAGTTAGGAGTTCTATGATATTTCTTTAAATATTGAAGATGCCTAAAGAGTGATAGTTGTATTCTTTCAGGTTATTCAGGTGAGCTGATGATGTAAGGCAAAGTTCTAAAAATTCTATCAGTGAACCGTCTTGCTGGTTCACTCATTACTTCTCTAATTACAACAAAATAGTGCGTATGATTGGTTAGATCAGACGTTTTATAACTAATATTTGTCTAGGAAATTTTATTCGCACAAGAAGTAATATCAGGCAAGACTTATCAAATGAAGAATATCAAGCGGCAATTATTGTTTTCGGTAAGATGAGCCCAAAAAGACATGTTTTCTGGCCCCGGTGATCCGAAGTTAGTAAGTTTTGATACTCAATTAGATGAAGAAAGATTAATTAGGATTAATTTACTCGCCAATCACTTAATCATTATGTGATTAGACACGTGGTACATGCTGGTACTGCTGCGAAGTTTCTAGGTGTCTTCGTTTAAGAGCTTGAGCATATTTTTGTTTCTCAGAAAATAATTTATAGCTCCTAAACCTCCTATAAATTAATTTTTTACAAAAATTCGGGCACAAAAGGCTCAAATTCACTCCAGCACATTTACAAAAATTCGTGATTATATGACATACGTCCAACCGTTTCCGATATCCAGCAATTGGCCAAACGTTACCTTAGCAAAAACTGAAATAACTATGGAATCCCGCGGGGTATTTTATATTTCTTATTTAGGCACCATTTAGAGATACCTTACTGCACACTTTGTTTTCACATAGATCTAAAAAATAAAAATAAATTGCTCAGTTCAAAGAATCAGTTTTTCTTAAATACTGCTGAAACGGCTGAGGGCTCAAATTTTATATTTCGGGCTCATTTACACCAGATCGGGCGCTAAATATCTCTGCATTATTCAATCTTTGAAAGGAGGTAATATTTTGCTGGGGTAACGCACACTAAATTATTGAATTTAGTATATTTTATTTACCATCAGCGAAAAGTATTAAAAGTCCACATTTCAAAGTATAATAAATAGATATTCCGACTCACACTTGGCCAATTTTTATCTAGTTATTTCGGGTATACTTTGTGCGATCACACAAAAAAAAAACATGAAGCGAGAGCGACCTCTGCAGCGATGCACACGAGGGGAAGGGTGAAGCGCGCGGGTGAATTCTGAAAATTTTCTTGGTTTATGCCCGCTCTTAAGGCATTCTAAACCCCTTGACGTTGTGGATTATCTTCTTGACAACGTCAAGGGGCTTAGAAAAAAAACAATAGGTCCTTGGATTATGATCTTTAGAACGTCAAGGGGCTTAGAAACAATATCTTATGATTTGGAGTCAGTCGATAGGTCTCCTTCATAAGCAAACACATTACATAAAAATCGTCTCACTATTCTAGGAATGCTCGAGTAGTATTTGCCCGAAGGTCGGGGTGCTCTCAATTGTCTTTTCGATTTCAGGCAGACCCATTATCTGTTATACGCATCGTAGTGAGTTTTTAATGTCAAGCCATTATTGATTCTACTGCTATGGAAATAGCGTCGCAAAACAAATACCGCGTCTACCTATGAGGGTACGGTAGGTCTAAATGGGTTACTAATTTCCGATATTATGTCAACGATATTAGGAATGCTGCCAATTAGGTATTTGCTGGTGGTATTTGCAATCATATTACAGAACAATGAGACTGTTATTGGAGAACAGATACCGAACAACTATTTTGTCCCTTCTTGCTTAAATGCCCTAAGAGATTCTAGTCGACAGAGGTTGGAAAGACTTTTTGATTAGAAGCCCGTTGATGTGGCTCGCCTTCTAAGTTTGAAGATCCTAAGGTCATTGTGTAAAAAAAAAACAACTTTTTTGTTACTGTGCGTATAAAACACTAGCTTAAGCCCGCGACTTCGTCCGCGTAGACATTTTACCCCCTTAGGGGTGGAATTTCCAAAAATCCTTTCTTAGCGGATGCTTACGTTATAACATCTACCTGCAGGCCAAATTTCAGCCCGATCTGTCCAGTGGTTTGAGCTGTGCGTTGATAGATCACTATGTCAGTCAGTCAGTCACCCTTGAGTTATATATACTTAGATAACTAGTAGCCGCCTGCGGCTTCTCTCGCGTCAATATCGGTTATCGCTTGCTTCAATTATATCCTTCCCACGTGGCCGCGTGATGCCGGCAGAGTAGAATAGCATCACCCCGAATCCTCCAATGAGTGTCGGAGAAGGCGACTGCGATCAGCAAAGGGGTATTGATCACCTTATACTCCGTCTGCCAATCCGCATTGGGAAAGCGCGGTGGACTACTGCCTATACCTCCTTAGTTGAAAAGGAGAGGCCCTGTGTCCCAGCAGTGGGTCGAATTATGAGGCTGTGATGATGATCCTTCCCACTTATCCATTTCATATAATGTACTCCCCATCAAAATCTGTTCAGTGTTTTAGCCGTGAAAACGTGACGGACAGAGTTATTTTCGCATTTATAATATTAGTTTTTTTTTACATAACTACTCGTAGATGACAAGCAAGCTCACGGCCCAACTTCTGGTAAATGGATACCGTCGCCTATAAACACCTGCAAAACAAGGAAAAAATCAGTTGGTATTGCAGGTGCGTTGTCATTTTGAGGCCTAAGATAAAATGCCTTCCATGTCCAGTAATAACACTGGCTATCTGTCCCTTCAATCCGAAACACAGCAAACTGTTGCACGGCTGAAATAGGAAAAGCGGTGGTACACTACCGAGATGATCCTTTTTTTGTGACGGTGGGAAATCCATTTACGGACTATACCGCACGCTAGCTGGGCGCACGGCGTGTGCGGGACTAACCAGCGCGAAATAGCGCTGGTCCTAATCCGCTAAAACCCACCGGTACCCTCCTAAGCCGTTATGGGGGCGCTCTGGGATCGACGCACTTTACGTATCACCAGAGCACCTACCCAAATGCCCCTACAAACAGCCCTACCACCACCTAGTAGGGATAGGGATGAGTTGTACATTAGTTATTAAACTTTAGATTTGTTTGATAAAGGTATTAAAGCACGTGATTATTTATAAGAACAGCTACAAGCTTCTTCAATTATATATTTCTTTGTTTCGTCTAGCATGCTTGGAGCCGTACGCCACAGAAACATCTATGAGGGAGTGTCACGGGAAGAGACGTTGTGTCCTCTCAGCTGACAGCAACATGTTCGGGAAGCCTTGCAGGACTGGGAGCAGAACCTACCTCAAGGTTGTTTACACCTGTGGTGAGTTGATCTTGAAATAATTTGTTATTAACAGAACAGAACAGAAATGAGGCGCTCATGATACAAAATAATAACTCCTGTTAGATGTACTCGTGTCATATAACGAATTATTATTAAGTTAGACCTATCTTAATTTTTGTAGTGTGTATTTTATTACATAGTTTTTGTCAATATTTTAATTTGTCGTAACTAAGTTGAAAAGGTAAGCAATAATATATCAAACGGCATATTTAAAATGCGAAGAAACGAAAAGAGTTAGTAAAATTCTATCGTGAAAATGTCATGAGATGGGACCGCTCTTTGAACTGAGCTACAAAGGTCAGTTATAGCTTCCAAAGTATTTCAACATAGAGCGACTATAGGGAATATAAACTTGATAAAAGTCATGCTACTGACACATGATTCTTTTTTAACCCCGGACGCGTCTGTGAGTCTGTGTGTCTATCTGTGGCATCGGAACTCCTAAACGAATTGACAAATTTTGATGCGGTTTTCGTTCGTAAGCTGACGTGATCGAGATGGTTCTTAGCTATTCACGTCAGGGGTTACATAAAATTTTCAATTTTGTAGTTTTTTGAAGAAACGACAGTAGATCAAACATACATACGATTACGCTTGTAATCCTATGAGGGGTTGAGCAGAGCCTTAGATAACATGTTGTTAAACATAAAGCCACATCTGGCAGTATGGGCCATACAGTGCCTCCAAACAGTAATCAGTCTACTAGAGATGGACAAATTTCTTCAATAGACTTTGAACCCTATGATTGTAGATTAAAGTTGAAAAACTCTTAAAGAAATTTGACAGTTTAGTCGTCTATTAATTATTAAAAATATTGAGTTCGTTATTCCCAAATAAGTATCTAATATTTCATTATTTCCTTGAACTTCCTACATGGACGAAAACTTGTTTACATGAAACTTTCCTTAGAAAAATCTTCCGGGTCGTAAAAGAGGGTTATAATATTGTTTATTGGCATCCAAGGCTGATCTACTATGTTCTTGAAGAGCGTCTCGTCCAATAAAATAAATGAGCAAGGAACTTCTGCATTCTCATAGCAAGGTCAAATATTTTATGTACCGTAAGCATAATTTTATTAGTATACTTACCATATTAACTCCTACGAAAGTTTCTCTAGAATAAATGATGTACAGTTTTTTCCCATTCATTTTGGATCAAAACGTAGAAAATTAAACCAGTAATATTTAGGATACTATCATCATTATTGGCTTGTCCTTCTACCAATTGGAGTCGGTGTGATAATATGAACGTTGGATTAAATACTCGGTTGCCTAAACCTTCTTCGATGATAAGGAGAGGCCTTGTGTCCCGGTAGTGAGTCGAATTATAAAGGCTGTTATGATGAAGGACACAGTAGAATAAAAGGTGCACATAGAATATAATTTATATCTATATATATAAAAATGAACTGCTGTTCGTTAGTCTCGCTAAAACTCAAGAACGGCTGGGCCGATTTAGCTGATTTTGGTTTTGAAATGTGTGTCGTAGTCCAGGGAAGGTTCAAACGGTGAGAAATTATGGAAAAATTGCGAGAAAGATAGTAAAAACAACAATTTCAATTTTCCATATAAACTGTTCTGCCTACTTTCCTGTCAAACATTTAACGTTCCGCCATTTTAGCGAAGGGAGAGTTTTAATGTCGTTAGGATAGGTGCAAAGACGTTTAGTACTCCGTGAATAGGTGATACGAAGTACACCGGGTCATCTAGTTGCTCAATAATTAAAAGCAAAAAAGGGAAGATACGGCATCCTTCTTATCGCATTTATCAAAAAGTAGGCATCGTCAACCACATTGACAAACTATCACACACTGTTAGTGAAGGTTTACGTACAAACGCTGCGGAAAAGCATTACGATTGACGCGCACTATTTCAATACCTACCTACTTATAAATGTGAACGCATATTTATCCGAACCAAACGCACCCAATGAGTCAAACTAAACGAAATTTTGAATTTTAAAAACTACCGGACCGATTTCAAGCAGTTCTTTTTACATTAATGCTAAATAATTTCTGAGTGAAACAGGCTGTACTTATTTGATTTAAAAATAACTCCACGCGTACGAAGTCGCGGCAGAGCGCTAGTAGTAGTATGGTTTTGAAACAGAATATTATCATAATTACAACTTTAGAGGTACCCTCGTTAATACGTGGGTCGTTTCTATTAGAGAAGCAGACATGTTTGAGAACCGACATCGCAAGGGGAAATTTTGCATATCCCTGCTGAGTATTCAAAATCTGTAATTACGTCATGTTTCACCTGTCCGCACATCTTATCGAGGTCTCTATTACACGTGTCAGTTGATCGCCTCAAGGTACGTCTGCGTTCTAGAATTCGCTTTTTGAAATTAAATACGTTCTATAGGGTTACGGTCAAAATGGGCGTAAAACCAACAGCTTTAAAATATATTTTATGTGAATGCTAATGACCATTTTTTAATTTTATGCTATGACGGCAATCACCCAAACAACCGGTGAACAGAGATATTCAGTAATGTTCAAACGTATACGTTTAAATAACGTTATTATTATAACTTATTTATTTGTTATAGAATTCCAAAACAATAAATCGCGAACGATTACTATTTGCCACTGTGTAGTGGAAGTCATGAATGGCAAAATGAAACAGTGTTTTAAACTACTGCGACAAACATATATCAATAGAGCTCTTGCCCATATGTATGTAGATTTCAAAATTGGTGCTAGCCTTTGAAATGCTTTTCACCCAGTTTTTGAAAACCATCGACTAGCTTCGGATATAATATACATTATTGATGAAAAAATAAATATAACGAATAGTTTATTCGATTACGTCGAACTTAGAGATCTGAACCGACAACGTCGAGACTATGTAAGAATGGAAGGAAATCTACCATTCCTACCATAAATGATTTTCCACGTTTAACAGAGGAATGTCTAGTGATTCACGTTTTGGGAACTTACCATATAAAACTAGCAAAATATATCGCAGAACATTTACGCGATGGTGGTTATTTAATTGAATTATATAGAGAGGAGTCATTGGACGATTTAAACAGATGTAATATTCTACAAACTAATGTGTGGTTGCTTCGAATTAAAATACAGTGGGGGCATGTCCGATCGCGCACATATAATACTTACATTTTGATTGGTAGAGACCAAATCGGTATAAGTGCGATAGTTGAGTATTACCGTACTTGCTTATCAGGCAGAAGAACAGTAGGAAGTTGTGCCCACATAGTTTCAGTTTAGTGGTTTTTAGAGTTAGGACGGCACGAGCCTTTCGTTGCACCCGCAGAACTTATTAGATGTTATAGTCTATGAGTACCATTTTTATTTGAATAAAAAGTATCAATAAATAGTAGTTATACAAATATGTTTTTTATTTAACCAAACTTTGTTTTTTTCTGCAGTAATACCCGTTCTATATTTAGGTTAACAAGTATTTAGGGGGGTATTTAGAAGCACAATGAAGTAAATTACAACACATTTTATTTCTGCTGGTTTTACGCCCAGCTCCCATACAAAAATGCCTAAGATCCTTTTGATTGCTTAATTAATTATAAACATACCTACAATACCTAAATATTTGCTGTGTCGCGGTATCAGTAGGAAATGAACTATTTTTGATATATGCTGTTACATTATTGTTGTTATATGCGGGCAGAAGCTCAGCTTCTGCCCGCGACTTTATCTGCGCATAATTAATATAAATTATAGCCTATATGTTATTCTGATGTATGAGCTATATTATTGTGAAGTTTTATTAAAATCCATTTGGCAGTTTTTGCGTGAGAGAGTAAGAAATATCCACACATACATCCACTCAAACTTTCGTGTTTATATTAGAAGGATTATGGAATGGATTTAAACAATTAATATCCGCTCCTTTGTTCATCGCGTTCATTAGATCTACCCAATACTAATGTTTATTTTTCCATGCTCATAACTTCTTGGCTCCCACTTTATGAAATCTATAGAGAGCAAAGAAGATGAAAGTCACAAATCCATCTCTTGCTTGTTTTAATATTTAAATGTAATTTTTATCTGCCTTTTTCTTGGCTCGTGATTGTCATATACTCGGACAAAAGTCATTGTGTTCTCAAGTGTATATCAAGTGCTGCTTTTAACCCTCTTGCTACGAAACAAGTATAAACGAACAACTTTCCATTGCCACTTCCTATTGGCTGTATCCTTCGCCAATCAGTCAAAAACTTTTCCCCTGTTTTCATGTATTTTTTTATTATTTTGTTTTCTTTGGACCGTCTCGTCGGCTCCTAATTTATTGAGGAGCGCTGAAAAAATATTTATTTAAATTTAAATATTATATAAAAATATATGTTAAATTTATGTAGGTTGTGCGTAGGTACAAAATAGCTTGTAACAAGGTACGAGAAAAACGAAATTTTAAATATTTTTACATAGAAGGCTTTTAAGTCATTTGAAATATTTAATACGAACAGACAAATTCTTTCTTCTAAAATAAATAGCTGTTATTTTATTCGCAGACTGCTTAGAACGACTTGACGAAGAAGCTCTTGCCCTCAGCTCACTTGGTTTTAATTGATAATATAGGTTATATTTTAACCGATATCATTCTTTTTTTTTCCGTAGTCGGTTTACAGATTTTTAAAAAATTACCTTATTATATTATCTTAATTCTAAATGTATTGAAGTCATATCGTTTAGTTTTAGCACCCTTACTCTCAATATTACGACTGATGATATATTAACTCTTTAAAGCGGAGACAATGAATAATTTCTCAATTCTCTATGCAATTTCAATACAGCTACAATATTGAGACTTTCGATCACTCTTTGAGTTCTGGATCATGTAATTTAATCTCGTCATTTGTATCCAAGAACAGTTGTTACTGAGATAAATTATGGTTCATTTTTCCTTAGGCTCTACTAGCACTGGGGTGTTCGAGAGACATATAGTTATGCGATATCCTACTATGTTTTGTCCATGTTTCAATTTTACTTGTAATAGTCCACTGAATATACACGGCATCTGAGTATATATCACGAGTATAAACATACAATACAAAATACCAGCATATAACAATGACATATAACAGTTTACAAATTATATATTAAGTTAAGTACTAACATAGGTGATAAGTTTATTTTTGTTACCAACATAATGAACCTTTATGTAGTCTGATAAATAAACGTTTTTTTATTTTATTTTTTTTATAACAGAATTTCTCTGTACAAAGTCGATAATCGAAATATTTTTTCTTTTATTCTCCTCATTTTTGGGTCGGTGCAGTTTATCTTGAAATTTAATAAAATGAAAATCTCTTTATTTAAATGGACTTTGCGCTAATTACTTTTAAATCCTCAAAAACCTTACCGCCATTTCGGGACGAAATAATTATTTTACATAAATATTAAGCTGCGATATTGATATTGGCTATACTCCTATAGGTTATAGCATGAGATAACAACTATTATCTTTCAACAGCAGCCGGGACCAGTTTAACTTGCCTTGCACGGAGAAAAATCTATTGAAATTCTCCGTCACCCATCCATTCGGATGGGTGACCGAGAATTTAACCTATACCGCGCACTTGATTTCTTAGCTTCCTTGATCGAAGAACGCAATATCGTTCTCTGAGAGCTATCAAAATATAAACTCCATACACTCCAAAAACACAAAGCATTACTTTTTTACTTAACTTATCATTTATTCATTAGTTACCAAATCAATCTGTTTCTTTTCGAAATCCATTTTTATTTTGCTGAAATTGTGGGCTAAACGAAATAAACCGTACTTTTTCGGAGAAACAAGAGATTTATGAAAAAGATTTGGAGACTACCCAATCCTGATATAGGTACCATTGTGTCTTAAGGCTTTTGAAGCTTAATGACTATTACGCTATCAAAGGAATGTGCTCATTAAATAAATTGCTAAGGTAATTAATAGAATAGCTTTTATACTTATAAATCCTGAAAGGTTATATAAGATACAATATAATTTACGAAGAAACATATAGATATTTGCAATGTTAATTATAGTATGGACAACATACCGACATCCGAAAATGTACCTTTGGCTAGAGTGCTTTTCTTAAATCAGTCACGTAATTTATTGGGACTTTTTATAAACTTTGGTTTGTATTATTTACATAATATTCGTCATAAATACGTTGAGAAATGTTACGTTATTAATGGAATATCTAGTGCCATCTCTTCCTCTTTTCATCTATATGCTGACGATCTGCAAATCTATAGGCATTCGGGATTGACTGATGTACCTGAGTGCATAACTGCCTTAAACAGAGATTTATCATGCATTCAATCATGGGCTAAATCTTTTGGCTTACTCGTCAACCCAGTAAAATCACAAGCCATGATTGTAGGTAGTAGTAGACTACGAAATAGACTTGATATTAGTTCATTGCCTCCACTTGTCTACGATGGAACTATCATTAATTACAGTGACAAAATAAAAAACTTGGGCATCGTGATGGACTGTACAATGTCTTGGATACCTCAAGTTAATGAGGTCAGTAGACGTATGCATTTTTCATATCACTCTCTCAAGCGACTTCAATACTTTCTCCCATTTAAAACCAAGATAATGCTGGCGCAATCTCTCCTTCTTCCTCTTCTCGACTACGCTGACGTTTGCTATTTGGATGTGACTGAGGAATTACTTAATAAGATCGAACGTCTGCAGAATCTAGCCATCCGATTTATTTATGGCCTGCGCAAGTACGACCATGTATCTGCTTATCGTTCTGAACTAAAGTGGCTTCCAGTTCGTGATCGGCGTAATGTGCACATCCTTTCCTCCCTTTACAAAATCCTGTACGACCCCAGTGCCCCCTCCTACCTCCGTTCCCGATTCCAGCTGTATGAACCTCCCACTCGCTCAAGACGTCCATGTTTCACCAAAATGTTGGAGCTTCCTAAGGCCAACACCAACTTTTTCCTTCACTCTTTCTCTTTCCGAGCTGCGCAGCTGTGGAACAACCTTCCTACCTTCATCCAAGATAGTCCATCCATCGCCAGTTTTAAATATAGATTAAAGCAGCACTATTTATCACAAGTCTCCAGATAATCCTTGCAAGTTAATGTTTATTCCAATCATGTATGTGTATATACAATATGTTTATGATATTTATAATATATGTTTATCTATTGATATTAATTATGTAAGTATTTATAATATATATTTATCTATTGATATTAATTATATAATTACGTAAGTATTGCGTGTATGTATATATTATAATAGTATTCATATGTTATATACCAAGTAGTTTTTTTTTACACTTTATTCGCATTTTTTTAGTCACCTACACTACAGTTGAAATCTAAACTAGCATTCATGGGTTGACTGGAAGAGATCTCTTTTAGAGATAAGTCCGCCCTTGCAAACTATGTTTTCTGTTTTTGTGATTTTATGTATTTTAAATTGCAATAAAGAGTATATATATACGTGATATTTGCACACGACATTTCTAACGATTGTCGTTGGCGGGAAATAGTAGAAATGTGTGAAACTATGCTTTCTAAAAGGCATGCACAGATTTTCTAGGAATCATATATACAAGGTGGTGCAAAAGTAATGTCATAATGTGATTATGTTTTAAGAAATGAACAGAAAAATAGATCTGTTTACATGTATAGTTTATTTGAAAAAAATTATATCGCGTAAATGACCACCTCCCTAGATTATCTCAAATGTGCTCGGTTCACAGCATTTTGAACTGTTGCTTGCAAAACAACTTGCTCTCAATTGTGGAAAAGGCGAGATTTCAAAAAGTCCCAAAGAAGAAATTTGGCTCCATTAGATCTGGTGATCTGAACGCCCAGTTCCAATCTCCAAAGCGGGAGACCACTCGGCTCAAAAATTGTTCTCTTGTCTGAACTTCTACGTTTTTCAGGTGTGTATCGTTCCATGGCTTTTGTCAACTATTCTGTACCTATCTTTGTCTGCAACATCTATGTCAAAGCACAATGACATTTGATTCTATTTGCACAAAAATATATTATAATGGAACCTCAGAATGGAACATTCACACTATGACATTACTTTTGCGCCACCTTGTATATCATAGTAAATGATTATGGGTGGTAATATTGGTAAAAAACAATTAACTTTGATTGCAAACATAAACAAATAATGTCATTCTACATAATAATGAAATTTATACAACACGTGATATTTAGAGCCCTCAGAAAGTTCCACGATCATGAGCATTTGAATTAACGTTTCCATAAATTCCAAATTGCGAAGTTGGAACTCGGCAAACCTTAATAGCAAAAACACGAACGTAGTTGCCAAGTGAGACCCTTTTCAGCCCAAATTAGATCGAATGACACGCGTTTGAATACTAGCACTATAGAGAATCGACGTCAGCAAAAATTTCAAAGTTAAATTGGTTTCGCTGATCCTTTGTGGGGCGTATTGTGCTCGAACAAAGCACACATAGCCTATAAAATATTTTCTTATTTCTAAATTAAACGTATAATGTACTTGTAATGTCTGAATTTAATTCTTCAAAACATAACTTGGGTGTAAAATAAATTCATTATCATTTTCTAAGTAACCTTTTCGTTCTTCCTACTTAAAATATGAGATTAAGAGGTTGATGTCGAAAAATCACGTAGTAAACAAAATCCTACGTAGTCATCGCATCTTTACGTTAAAGCGTCCGCTCACTTGAGTTTTAAAAATACTCTTAAGCTGAAGCACCCTAAAATCTAAAATTAACATCCCCAAAGTATCCTTGTCTTAATGAGCCACTGTATTAAGTGCAGCACTTGAGCGCAGCTGCTATCCAAAAAAGGTGTCTGTTGGAGTAACTTTAAAGTAGATTTTCATTCCGCAGTGCCACGGACAGTCCTGAAGGAACGGTACGAAAGTGCTCCCGAAGAGGATGAGGTTGCCCACGACGTGTCTGACATGGAACACGAAGACGTCGGTAAGTGTTATTTTTTTGCTGAGCAAGGAAGTGATCCACTTCAAGTGCCGCCCTGTAGTTCGTTCGAAGCGTGTTTTTATTTCATGCTCGTATATTTTTTAAGGATTTCCGAGAGGATAAATATTTGGGAACAAATTTCAAAGTTAAAAATGTTAGAGCATAGAAAGATTATACAAAAATCTTGTCTTATCAAGTTGTTCTATCTTTAGATTTAAGTAAGAATTTTTTTAGTTATTTTGATATAATCCTAACTAAACATGTGAATTTGAATTTGGTTCTCTAGTGTGGTAATGTAATTTTATTACAGGATTACTTTAATGTAATTATTTATTTATTGCAAACTTTACAGAAAGTAAATTTTAGCATTAAAATACTTATAAATAAATTCTCACATATCATATTAAAAAGATTGTCACATTAAAATCAATATAAAAGGACGTACAAACACGGGCAGGCTATACTATAGACAAAAAAAAATATTTATTTAAAAAAACACAGATATGTGTGATGCGTATGAGTATTATGTTAGTGTGAGAGTGTGTTGAGTGTGAACATCATCCAAAATATTTTACCTTGATAACATATAAGTGCAGGATTTTAGAACCAAAATAACTTTTAAATAATATTATGATGAAAAGTAGTGTTCACCAATCCGCATTGGGCAAGCGTGGTGGACTACTGCTTAAACCTCCTTCGTGACAGGGAGAGCCTTGTGTCCCAGCAGTGGGTCGAATTATAAAGGCTGTAATGATGATGATGAGTATTAGTAATAAACAAGTACGAGTATAAATATTATAATTTCAGTTGAATATTCTAGTAATACTCTAGTATTGTATGCAACTATTTTAATTGTACACTTTGTACAGACCCATAGTTGTATTTTCATACAATCTTTCAATTTATTCGTCGTAAAATTTCTTATTGAAATTAATTCGAAACTTAAACATAATTGAATCACCGTTGACAAATAATAACAAATGGACCGTGGTGAACAACGTGCCTAAGTAAAGAATATTAACTAATTCCTATTCATTGTGGGAAATTCATAAAGTTATTGAATATAGAATTTTCTAGTCTGAGAAAAACGAGTTGAAGGTATTAATAAGGAGCGTCAAATGTTTTGAAATAATTCTACCGTGTCTTATATCAACATCAAAATGTAATTATTAAGGGAACGCACAAAAGAAGGAATTTAATATCACAGACACTATACCCGGCATCACGGAAGGAAAATTGAAATTTCGTAATTTCAAAATTATGCTGCTCTCTCAGCAATAAAAAAGCTTATGTGATCGGCGTGACTTAATGCACTGGAGAAGTTTCAATACTTATAAGGTAACAAATAACCCCACAGACATTTGCAGAAGAGAGCATGTTTCCAAACAGTGATTACATTAATTGCACCGGATTAAACTAGTTCGAACTGAGTTTATGGTAGCACTAAAAGGTGGAGCTAGGCTAGATCTCTTGTTTGGAATTACATTTGCGACATCTCAAGTCTCGAGGAAGTGACTGATGTCTAACTTTTAAAGTCGAATTTTAGTAAGTAAAATACGTTAAATGAATCAGTGGAGCTAAAAACACTAATAAAATGAAGGTTTTATATCTCGTAACCCCATTAGCAAATATTAATTAATATTTTTTTTATTGTACCTATTTTATGAAATAAATAAATAATGATCAAATTTTAAAAATAGGTATATGTTGTTGTTGATCTCATTGTTCAAGATTTATTTCTAGTCTTTATTTTATTCGCACGTGGTTTTGCCCGCGTGTATCCCGTTCCCGTAAGTATACCAGGATATAGTCCTCCTTAGTTCAGTAGTTTTTTATTCTAGTTGTTCCAAATTTTTATTAATTAAGGCTTCGTTCTTATAATATTGATAAATCCTAATTTTAAATTGAACTAATAAATATCATCTTTTACGTAAATAATTATATCAAAATTGTTAACAACGATAACAGCATCCGGTGTTGAACGACACCAGAACTCAGTTGGGCAGCATAACAATCGACACGCTTCAGTATAGTACACAATCACGAATGACTTACAATTCTCCATGCAGCACTCAAATACCTCCTCCTTGTACAACACTATTATGACAACACCTTACTCGAGTCACTGGAACAACTATTTACAATTAGACATCTACGTGTTGCTCTGTATAATCAAATCAGTAACTTTAATCAAACTAATGCCTCTTAAAGCTATTAAAATTGCAATAATGACCATCACATAAATAAAAATCAATATCTTTTAATACTCAAAGGAGTTAACCAGAAAACTTAATTTAATTATACCGTGTATTTATAAAAGATTCTAACAAAATATATTTCTGTTTCATTTTCATAATATAATTCTTGCTTAGAAACAAGGCAAACATTGCATATCTTAAGCCTGCCTAAGCTAAGATAATTGGGGATTTACTCTTAATAATCCCACTTACAAACACAGCAAAAATTAAAATTCTCACTGCGACCAAGTTTATTACCCCCATCATACACAGGAATGACACAAGCGAAGAAAATTTGCCTAATCCATCTTTATCCTCTCTTAATTTAGACTTGTGCAATCTACAAGGATTCCTTTGGCTCTGTGTCGCTACTCTGCTTTGTCAGGGTAAAAACGGATTATAGCAAAACATTCTTGGAAGTTTGCTCGTGACGACTCAATGTACCAACTATTTTAATGACGTCACCGGTCTCTCGCAAGGGTCGCTTTGAGGAATGCCTAGGAAAAATAATTTTCTTTATGACATTGTAAAAGTTGTTTATCGGGAATAAGCAGAAATTGACTATATTAAGTACTGCACTAGTTTCTATATCCATAGTTTTAAGACTTAAAGAGGTCGGATTGAATTTAGCAAAGTTTTTATACCTTATAACAAGAAAAGAGATAGTGATGCTCACACGACCATTTAGTAACGTAGAAAGGACAAGTTATAGAAGATCTGTGGGGCCTGAATGCACTTTGAGCACGTCTCTTTGATGCGTCGGCAATGCGGTTACTAACCCACTATCACCAAGCGGTATGGCGAAAAGCGAAAATGCCGCGCGAATTTTTAGAAAGTCTTAAGGACTTTTGTGTCACTGGGGTCTATTAAGCCCCACGTGATTCACAGATGGTTAACGCATTCATTGTCCAGCGTCATGGTTCGTTGGATGACTCACCATCTGGATCACATGAAAAAACAGTGGAAAAAATGTTTTGTTCACTTAAATATATCGATTAATATGGTACTCCAATATCTTACGATACATAAATTTGATATGGCCTAAGTTGTACATCTGAGGTTGTCCTCAACTTTTGTATGGTGACAGTGAACGCGTTAAGCTTATTCAAGACTTATTCAACAAAATATTTATACATAATATTGCCACGATCTATATTGCTAAAAATAAGTTAGTACCTACAATTACACCCTAAGAATTATTGACTAAATAATCGTAGCTGCTAGTTTGCTATCCTCACCCTGTGAAATCAACGTGTTTGGAAATTCGATCGTGTTGAGGCCACTTTTAGAGAAAATAAAATTCCCATTAATTTTCTATGATTCATAATTGGAGTTCAAAGAAAAATTTCAAGGTGTTATTTTGCCATTTTGTCTCGTCACCGATGATACCTTTGAGAGTTTCATCTGAAAAATACTTTTCGTATAATTTTCAAACTAGCTTAGGGGCTTACTGACATTGCTTATGACAACCGATCGGTATTTTCTGACTTTAATAAAATTAAGATTGTCCTTATAATATAAATATTAGTGACTTTTCAAAGGAAATTAGAATTTCTGGCATGTAACTTGTAATCGGTTTTTATGTCACTCTACTGAATATTAATATTAGCTACTATTATAAATGCAAAAGTTTGGATTGATGGATGTTTGTTATTCAGCCACGCCAGAAGGGTTGATCGGATCTGGATAGCACCGATATGCACTGATATTTAATATAGTCTGAAATAGCACATTGGCTATTTATTATCGGCTAGTATTACGTATACGTATAGTATATGCCGTGCAGTGACGGTCTATAAGAATACCGAAGTCACTGCCCCTTCTCTTTCCCCTGAGTGTCGTAGGAGGCGACTAAGGGATTTATTAGCGACCATCCGCTCAACTGGTGGTAGGGCCTGATGCCCGCCTGGTTAGTTACCACCGTACGCGTGGTGTAAAACCCGTGAAGTGCTCATTGAGCGCGTTTCGGGATCAGCCAGCGTACAACCAGAGCTTGAGTGGGCGTACCGCGACAAAGTTCGGTCCAGGGGCGACATTGGTCGAGCCGATGCCGGGAGGAATGCGTCGATCCGCCGGCCAGGGAGACCCGTAGAAACGGTTATCCCGCTGGCCGCCCGTGGCACAGTGTAGGGGCCCAAGCGTGCCTAACCAGCTCGCGAGGCTGCCCTATCATGCCACGCATAATCTCGGGGTAGACTGTCGTGCCGGTTGGTGACCGGGATGTGGGGTCCCGGCGGCCACTCCCGGGGGGGTACGGGGGCCCTTCCGTCCGGCGGATCGATGAATATCCTTTTTAGGCAGTTCCACGGTGAAACCAGCCTCCCCACTTTGTCCGGAACTGTCGCGGTAACGCCCACTCGATTCACGTCTCTTTTTCCTTTTCCCATGGCAGCCAACAAGAGGGGTGTAAGGGGTTCCAAACAACAGCTGACGGAACCCAAGTCAACCTCACCTGCACGCGGTACACCCTGCCGAACAACAGACGAGGCTCTGGCGCTCCCCACCAACCCGCACTGGGCCAGCGTGGTGGGAAAAGGCCCAAACCCCCCCAAAATGGTATACAAACCCAACACAAGGCCCCAAGTGCCCGGCGGTACCGGAGGCCGTGCCAGCGGTGACGGACGTTGGCGAGGTGCCGGGACCAGGGGTGCCAAGAATCCCCGGGCGGCGATGATCTCCCGTCATACGACTTTGGCCCTGGCAACATATAACACACGCACACTGCGGACCGAGGAGAAGCTGCTGGAACTAGAGGAAGAATTGAGTAGGATTCGCTGGAGTATAGTGGGATTATCCGAAGTCCGAAGACAGGGCGAAGACACGGTGATTCTTAAGTCCGGCAACCTACTCTATTTCCGGGAGGGCGAAGATCTGTCCCAAGGTGGTGTCGGGTTTATTGTCCACAAGTCTCTCGTGAACAACATTGTACAGATCGAAAGTGTGTCGAATAGGGTGGCGTACCTTATACTCAGAATCACCAAACGGTATTCGTTGAAGGTCATACAGGTATACGCCCCGACCTCGACACACCCCGACGAGGAAGTGGAAGTAATGTATGAGGACATTTCTCGGGCAATACATGCTTCCAGGACCCACTACACCGTTGTAATGGGAGACTTCAACGCAAGGCTAGGCAAACGTGGCGATGATGAGTTGAAAGTGGGGCAATTTGGAACTGGAATCCGGAACTACCGTGGACAAATGCTAGCCGAATATATGGAGAGAGAGGGACTCTATATGATGAACTCTTTCTTCAAGAAACGGCTGCATCGGAAATGGACCTGGGAAAGTCCGGATGGTACAACAAAAAATGAGATTGACTTCATCATGTCGACTAAGACTCGGATATTCAATGATGTCTCTGTGATCAATTCGTTTAACACGGGAAGCGATCACCGAATGGTAAGAGGCACATTGAATCTCAACGTCAAATCCGAACGGTATCGACTGATGAAGTCTACGCTCCGCCCTGAAGCCATCCAGATCCAAAACCCCGAGCGCTTTCAACTCGAACTGCAAAATCGCTTCGAATGCCTGGAGGACTGCATAGATGTGGACACTTACAATGACAGGTTCGTGGAAGCTGTTCTTACGGTGGGTTCAAAACTTTTCAAACCCAGCCGTACAAAAAAAGCGAAGAAAATCTCAGAGCCCACATTAAAGCTGATGGAGGAAAGACGAGGGATGGTTCTGCAGTCTTCTGAAGATGCTCGTAGGCGTCGGCAGCTCAACAAACATATTTCCAAGTGCTTAACTCGCGACATACGCCAATTTAATACAGAACGTATTAAAGAGGCCATCGAGCGGAACAAAGGCTCCAAAGTGTTCGCTAGAGATTTGTCGCTTGGAGAGAGCTTGCTGACGAAGCTGAAGACAGAGGACGGCAGAACCATCACATCACGACCTGAGCTTTTGGCCGAGATTGAAAACTTTTATGGACAGCTTTACGCGACATCACACCCACCTGTCATTCAGGCCACCGATCCAAGAGCCAAATTAACCCGACACTATACCGAAGATATCCCGGACGTCAGCCTGTACGAGATTAGTGTAGCTCTTAAACAGCTTAAGAACAACAAGGCGCCGGGTGATGACGGAGTGACAGCGGAGCTTCTGAAAGCAGGTGGACGACCGGTCCTGAAAGCTCTTCAGAGGCTATTTAACTCCGTTATACTCGAGGGCAAAACGCCAGAGGCATGGCATGGCGGCGTGGTGAGACTCTTCTTCAAAAAGGGCGACAGGGCCCAATTGAAGAACTATAGACCCATCACGCTGCTGAGTCATGTTTACAAGCTGTTTTCAAGAGTTATAACGAATCGTCTCGCGCGCAGGTTTGACGACTTCCAGCCTCCCGAACAAGCCGGATTCCGAAAAGGCTTCAGTACCATAGATCACATACATACGCTGCGGCAGGTTATACAGAAGACCGAAGAGTATAACCTGCCATTATGCTTAGCGTTCGTAGACTATGAGAAAGCCTTCGATTCTGTCGAGACCTGGGCAGTGCTCCAGTCACTCCAGAGGTGCCACATAGACTACCGATACATCCAAGTGTTGCGGTCACTGTACGAAAACGCCACTATGTCAGTTCGCCTTCAGGACCAGAATTCAAAACCCATACAGCTCCAGCGAGGCGTGAGACAGGGTGATGTTATATCGCCGAAACTGTTCACAGCTGCGCTGGAGGACGCGTTTAAGCTTCTGGACTGGAGAGGGCTTGGCATCAACATAAATGGCGAGTACATGACTCACCTTCGCTTTGCAGATGATATCGTGGTTATGGCTGAGACCTTGGAAGACCTGGGCGCAATGCTCGACGATCTCTGTAGAGTCTCCCAACAAGTGGGTCTTAAAATGAACATGGATAAGACGAAAATCATGTCTAATATCCATGTTGCACCCACTCCTGTAAAGGTTGGAAGCTCTACACTGGAAGTTGTCGACGATTATGTTTACCTGGGACAAACAGTCCAACTGGGTAAGTCCAACTTCCAGAAAGAGGTCAATCGACGAATCCAACTCGGCTGGGCAGCGTTCGGGAAGCTACGCGGCATATTCTCGGCCCATCTACCGCAGTGTCTCAAGACGAAAGTCTTTAATTCGTGTGTGTTGCCAGTGATGACTTACGGAACCGAAACGTGGCCGCTTACAATGGGCCTCATAAGAAGGCTCAAGGTCACCCAAAGGGCAATGGAGAGGGCTATGCTCGGAGTTTCTCTGCGTGATCATATCAGAAATGATGAGATCCGCAGGAGAACCAAGGTCACCGACATAGGCCAAAGAATTGCGAACCTCAAGTGGCAGTGGGCAGGGCACATTGCGAGAAGGACTGACGGCCGTTGGGGCGGAAAGGTCCTCGAGTGGCGACCACGTACCGGGAAACGCAGCGTTGGTAGGCCCCCCACAAGGTGGACTGACGATCTAGTTAAGGTCGCGGGAAGCCGCTGGATGCGGGCAGCGCAGGACCGACCGGTTTGGAGATCCTTGGGGGAGGCCTATGTCCAACAGTGGGCGTCTCTCGGCTGAAATGATGATGATGATGATGATGATGATGATGATGATGAGCCAACAAAAAACAATCAGGTTTTACAGCGGTGCACAACCCCACTGCCTCTACACCGTTTGAGGTTGAGTTCTGCAACATACGCGGACTCCACAGTAACCTCAATGCTGTCCACCAACACCTCGAGTCAGCACGACCTGCATTGTTGTTTCTGACGGAGACGCAAATATTGCCGCCCGCTGACACAAGCTACTTGAATTATCCCGGCTACATGCTTGAAGAGTCCTTCAAAGCGAAAGCCGGAGTATGCTTGTATGTTCGGGCGGATGTTTGCTGTCGCCGTTTGAGCTGCCTGGAAGACCCATCCTTCTCCATGCTAGGGGTACACGTCGACTCTGGCCCCTCGACTAGAGTCTACGTGTGTCTTTACAGATCCCACACCGGAGACGCTGAGACAACTCGACTTTTTGAACATCTGAGTCGGGTGGCAGATGACGCGCAGGAGCAGTATCCCAATGCAGAACTGGTGTTTTTGGGGGACTTCAATGCTCACCACAGTTTGTGGTTAAGTTCCTCCAAAACTGACCATGCAGGGATATCTGCTCATGCATTCGCTCTCACGCACGACTTGTCACAACTGGTTGATCAGCCCACCAGGATCCCAGACATTGCAAGTCAAGCGCCTTCTTTACTGGACCTTCTGCTCACGACCCATCCTGAGGGATATCAGGTAGAGGTCCGAGCCCCTCTAGGCTCATCTGAACACTGCCTCATATCCTCCAAAGTGCCGCAGGCCAAGCTTCCGCAACCGGCGGTTGCTAAACGCCGGCTCTGGCATTATGGGTCTGCAGATTGGGATGGTATGCGCGACTACTTTGCGTCCATCCCTTGGAAGCAACGCTGCTTCAGTGATAACGATACATCAGCTTGCGCCGCTGCCATTACAGAGGAGATTGTATTGGGTATGGAATATTACATTCCACATTCCGATCTCATCAGTAAGGGCAGACGTAACCTCTGGTTCAACCGCGATTGTGCTGTTGCTGTTTCACAGAAACAGGCGGCGTATCGCGCTTGGATCAGGGGTCGGGCTCTTAAAGCTCCTGATATCGAGTCACTGAAAGCAGCCTACAACAATGCTTCCAAGTCCTGTAAGAAGGCTTACATAAGAGCGGATGCCCAGCGCGTCGCACGCATTGGCCACGAATTGGTAACACATCCTACGGGCTCCCGTAGTTACTGGCGTCTGGCCAAAGCCGTGCAAAGCAACTTCTGCCAGCCCTCGCTGCCACCCCTGAGATGTCCGGATGGGTCTTTAGCTCATAAGCCGCAGGAGAAAGCCGATCTTCTGGCAAGACTCTTTGCGGCTAATTCCCAAGTCGATGATTGCAATGCACAGCCACCGTCACTACCTCATTGTAGCTCCACGATGCCTGACATTAAAATCAGGCAGCGTGATGTTCGTGCGGAACTGCAATCACTCGATGTCCGGAAAGCTAGTGGACCCGATGGCATCCCGGGCGTTGTACTTAAGAAATGTGCAGCGGAGTTGTCTCCCGTACTCACGCGCCTATACCAGCTCTCTTACTCTTCTGGACATGTGCCGGAGGCTTGGAGAGAGGCTAATGTGCAGCCTGTTCCCAAAAAAGGGGACCGCTCAGACCCGGCCAACTATCGGCCAATAGCAGTCACCTCGGTACTTTGCAAAGTTATGGAAAGGATCCTCAACAACCACCTGGTCCGTTACCTAGAGGGTCACTCTCTGATCAACGATCGACAGTACGGCTTTAGGCCGAAACGATCGACGGGTGACCTTCTAGCGTACATGACGCATGTCTGGGGTGAAGCCATGGACAAGCGTGGCGAGTCATTGGCTGTCAGCCTTGATATCGCCAAAGCTTTTGATAGGGTCTGGCACAAAAGTCTTCTCTCCAAGCTTCCGACGTATGGTCTGCCTGCTCAGCTCTGTACCTGGGTGGCCGGCTTCCTTCATGAGCGAAGAATTCGTGTCCTCTCCGACGGATGCAGTTCGCGGTTCATGTCAGTGAATGCCGGTGTTCCCCAGGGTTCCGTTTTATCCCCTACACTGTTTCTTCTGCATATCAATGATATTGTAAGGTAGATTCATAGTCAGCGTCTCCAGTATTATCAGTAAGTGGAAGGTAGATTGAGATTTCCTTTAGTCTCCATGTTGGTTACATGTAATAAACAGTTTGTTGCTCACACCCGCCTTTTATTGACGTTCCATTGGCGACGAGGAGTGGAAATTTCGGACTATTGTAGATTTGTGTCTCATTTGTTCACGAGAGTGTAGTTAAAATGTCGATTGGAAGAATCGAACCATTTAATGTGGCATCAAAACAATGGCCGGCATATATTCGTCGAGTAAATCAGTATATTAGACTAAATAAAATCACGGAGGACCTACAAGTGTCGATGTTAATTACTGTAGTGGGGGAGGAGACATATGCGTTAATGTGCGATTTGTGTTCGCCTAGTTTCCCCGAAGACAAGACATATGACGAGTTAGTGGAACTAGTGACCCGACATTTGGAGCCTCAACGCTCCGAAATCGCCGAGCGCCATGTATTTAGGTTGCGTCGGCAGCGACCCGGCGAACCATTGACCGAGTACCTTCAAGCGTTAAAACATCTCGCGGCGACATGTGATTTTGGAAAATGTGGATATTGCTCGACACTGGAAGAAAACCTCCGCGACCAATTTGTCTCGGGCCTAGCGAACGATGCAATGCGTTCGAGGATATTCGCCGAGAAGAAAATTAAATATAAGGAGGCCGTGGAATTGGCTTTCGCACTAGAGGCGGCGGAGAAGCATGCAGTAGTGAGCGGATGTACAGCAGCGGACTCTGCGGGAGCGACGAGCGTTGCGGCGAGCGAGGGCTTGCATATGTCGCGCGGCGGGCGGCGGTGCCGGCGGCGGCGGCGGCGAGGCGGCCGCGCCCGCCTGCTGGCGCTGTGGCAGGACGCATGCGGCGGACAGGTGTCGGTTTAAGAATTACAACTGTGATGAGTGCGGGCAAAGAGGGCATCTTAAGGCCATGTGTAAAAAAGTGCGCGGTAGGGAAGTGCATCGTCAGAATTACGTGAGTGATGAGTCGGACGACGACGGTATGTTTAACATAGCAGTGTCGGCTAAAGGTAACAAACCGTATTTTATTAAACTACTGATTGATAAAAATATAATTGAATGTGAAGTAGACACCGGAAGTCGTATTTCGGCAATAAGTGAAAATATATATTTACGTTTGTTTGGCCATAAAAAAATTAAACCTGATAATCTTATTTTACGCTGTTATTCGGGATCGCGCATTACGTCATTCGGTTACATCGAGGTCGATGTTGGTCTGAATGAGGTAAAAGCGAATTCATTGCGACTTTATATTATTAGAGGAGGTGCGCGACCACTTTTGGGGCGAGAATGGATGCGCGCTTTAAATATAACGCAAATAAACCTCAATGAAATCGTTGTTGACGAATGCGTAGATCGGTTGTGTAAGGAATTTCCTGAGGTTTTCTGTGATAAGTTAGGTACTTGTAAGCGATCGATTCAACTACAGCTGACAGATAATGAACCAGTGTACGTTCGAGCGAGACCGGTACCGCTGGCATTGCGCGCGCGAGTTGAGCGAGAGTTGGCTCGCCTCGAGACTGACGGCTCCATCTATCGCGTAGATTATTCAGACTATGGCACTCCTATAGTACCTGTTGTAAAAAGTAACGGAGATATTCGTATTTGTGGGGATTATAAAATCACTATAAATCCAAAACTAAAGAGAGATTACTATCCATTACCACGAATTGAAGAGCTGTTTGCAAATTTAAGCGGGGGAGAAAAATTCAGTAAAATCGATTTGAGACACGCGTATGAACAATGTATGTTATCAGAGGACTCTCAACCCTATACTGCTATAACTACACATATAGGGACTTTTGTATATCGACGCACACCTTACGGTTTATCATGCATACCCGAAAAATTCCAAAAAATGATGGAGGAAACTTTACGCGGAGTGCCGGGGTGCGTCGCTTTCCTAGATGATATTTGCGTCACTGGTTCTAACAGGGTAGAACATATTAAAAATCTGAGGGCTGTACTCGAACGATTACGCAATGCAGGGTTAACTATTAAACAGAGCAAATGTCGGTTCTTGCAGGATAGTGTGCACTATATAGGTTTTATAATAAATAAAGACGGTTTGAGACCCGATCCATCAAAAGTGGAAGCCATTTCCAACGTACCAAAACCGGAAAATGTAACGCAGCTTAAAAGTTTTTTAGGTATGTTAAATTATTATGGGCGTTTTATTCCAAATCTGAGCAGTTTGTTACAACCTTTACACTGTTTACTAAAAAAAGATGTCGGATGGAAATGGGATTCGCATTGTGAGAAAGCATTTGTGGCAGCGAAGCGGTCGCTTCTTAGTGAGCGTGTATTAGCGCACTATGAGGAGGGGCGCGAAATAGTGTTGTCAGTGGACAGCAGTGCGTACGGTCTGGGCGCGGTGCTGGCGCACCGGTACGCCGACGGCGCCGAGCGGCCCGTCAGCTGCGTCTCGCGCACGCTCAGCGCGCCCGAACGCAACTACAGTCAATTAGATAAGGAGGCTTTAGCTATTTTATTTGGTATTACGAAGCACCACCAATATTTATTCGGTAGACGGTTTATACTACGCACGGATCACCAGCCTCTAACACATATTTTTGGCGCTAAGGGAGGAATCCCACAAACTGCAGCCAGTCGTTTACAAAGGTGGGCTGCTCGTTTAGCCGCTTATGATTTTTCAATTGAATATGTGCGGTCTGCGGACAACGGTCCGGCGGATGCGCTGTCGCGATTACCGCTACCTCGGGAGGGGCGCTCCGCTGCCACGATAGACTATGTAAATTTGGTAGAAGAGTCACTGCCGATATATTGTAAGGATATTGCAAAGGAGACCGATCGCGATACACTATTATGCAAAATCAAGGGCTATATAATGTTTGGTTGGCCATTGGATTCGAGATGCGATGGCGAGAAACCGTATTTAGTTAGGAAAAATGATTTAGTCATGGAGCAAGGATGTATACTGTATAAATATAGAATTGTCATACCTGCCGCTTTACAAAAGAAGATTCTTAATGAGCTTCACGAGGGCCATTTAGGCATGAATAAAATGAAAAGTTTAGCACGTAACTATATTTATTGGGACACGATAGATCGGGACATCGAGGAATTGTGTAGGTCATGTGCGGCTTGCCGCAGTGTCCACGATGCGCCGCCGCGGGCGCAGCTGCACCCTTGGGAATTCCCTCTGCATCCATGGCAGCGCGTGCACGCCGACTTCGCTGACTGTGGCGGGGTGCGATATTTGATCATGGTGGACGCGCATTCTAAATGGATAGAGGTGGTACCTATGCGAGGCACGACGGCAGATTGTACAATTAAAGTTTTTAGAAGTATATTTGCTCGTTTTGGTTTACCATCGCAGCTCGTAACTGACAATGGCCCACCATTTTCGTCTCGCGAGTTTAAAATATATTGTGAGAAAAATTGTATAAAACATACAACGTCGGCTCCTTATAGACCCCAAGGGAACGGCGCCGCTGAAAACGCGGTGAAAACAGTAAAAAAGGCGATTAAGCGGGCTTTATTCGAAGGCGAAGATGTAAATGCAGCCCTTTGCAAGTTCCTTTTACAGTATCGCAATTGTGAACATGCGACCACAGGAGTATCGCCGTCCGTGGCATTGCAGGGTCGACGGTTACGGAGCCGGCTCGACGCGTTGCGGCCAAATGTGGCGGCGACGGTGCGCGCCAAACAGGAAAGCCAGGTGGCGCGCACCGCCGGTAGCCTTAGGGGGTACAGCGTGGGTGACGCGGTACTAGCTCGCGATTATTCTACCAGGGGAGAGAAGTGGGCCATGGGCACAGTCACCAAGAAGACTGGACCTGTCTCATATACGGTTAACGTGGGAAATGGAGTAGAGTGGCGTAGGCATGTTGATCAAATGATTACGGGTAACAATTATAATAAAAATAGATACTCATTATCGCGAGTTAGTAACGCGGCTGAAGGCAGGGATACGGTTTCTGAGCTAGAAAAACCGGAAGCCGTTAAGAGCGATAGTGAAGTGTCTTTCGAGGACGCGACCGGTGGGGACGACGACGCTGAGAACGGACGGCAACTAGTAACGAAATCGGGCCGGTCCACGTCGTCGCCGACGCCACCACCGGACGCTTCCGCGCGAGCGATTCGAGCTCACAATCGTGCTTTACAAGCAGTTGTTAAAAAATAAATAGATTATACGTACATTTTAAGTCGTAAAAAGAAATACTGTAGGTTAACTTTATATTATAAGCATTTTGGTATTTAGTATTTACTATTCATGTATTTGTAAGCTTAGTGAGGAGATGTGTAAGGTAGATTCATAGTCAGCGTCTCCAGTATTATCAGTAAGTGGAAGGTAGATTGAGATTTCCTTTAGTCTCCATGTTGGTTACATGTAATAAACAGTTTGTTGCTCACACCCGCCTTTTATTGACGTTCCAGATATGATTCCTCTTGGGAACATCCATTGCTATGCAGACGACAGTACAGTGCATGCGGGCTACTTCGGACACGCAAGGGCTGGACGAGCAGAAACCGTGGAGAGTCGTGAGAATCTTGTCATTGAACTCAACCGAGAGCTCGACCTTGTTTCATAATGGGGTACAGCAAATCTGGTTGAGTTCAATGCCAAGAAAACTTAGGTGTGCGCGTTTACGGCTAAAACGTCGCCATTCCTTTCCCTTCCCTCTCTCCAGAGCACAACAATTACGCTACAGAGCAGTATCATCTTGCTCGGTATGGAGGTTCGCAGCGACTTGAATCCGAAGGACTACATCGAAAGCGTGATAAAAACAGCTTCACGGAAACTCGGAGTCCTGAACAAGGTGCGGCGTTTCTTCACGCCAAATCAACTTTGCTTGCTATACAAGACACAAGTACGGTCCTGCGTGGAGTATTGCTCGCACCTGTGGGATGGCTCTGCCAAGTACTTACTCGATGCTTTGGATAGGTTGCAGCGTCGCGCGGCCCGCATCATCGGCGACGAAGAGGTGACTAAACACCTTGAGCCTCTCCAATTGCGTCGCAATGTTGCGTCATTGAGCGCTTTCTACCGTCTGTACCACGGCGAGTGCTCTGAGGAACTTTTTTCCCTAATCCCACCATCTCCCTTCCTTTTAAGGACTACGCGTGCTGGTCTACGTTGTCACCGACAAACTGTGGCTATCATTCCAACGCGAACTAAGAAATTTGGCAACTCGTTTCTTTGTCGCACAATCAAGAAATGGAATTCACTGCCAGCACACGTGTTCCCTCCTTCCTATAATCCTGGGTCATTCAAAAGAGGCGTGAAGAAGCACCTTGCAGGTCAGCAAGGCATGGGTGGCTAGCACGGCAGTTGATCTCTCGCGCTAGCTATCTTCGCATTTGGACTCTACTTCTGCTTACCATCAGGTGGAATAGAGTCATTTGCTTGATCTTTTTATAAAAAAAAAAAAAAAAAAAACGTACTTTATAACCCATCTGTAAATACCAATAGATAATACTACTAGTACCTATTGAAGCTCTGGCATCCTTACTCAACAAAAATAACACAAGGCGACGAAAATATAGAGTTACTATCTAACCCGAAAAACGTTGTTCTCATTTTATATTTTTTCCTTTTTAGCGATCTAGCCGTTTCGGAGGAGTGCGAACATAAACACCGTGACACGAGATTTTTATAAACCTATTAGATTTGACTGCTGGCTTCTGCACTGCCTCAGTTTGGGCGCTACAATTTCAAGCGGCTTTGCCACTTTAGCCTACCTCTTGCTTAAATAGTTTTTGAAAAAGAAACCGCTTATTTTGTTTTATATATATTATTATATTGGTAGAAATACTTACTTTTTATTGACTGAACATAATCAGAAATCGTATAAAATAGTTTTTTATGATCAGTCTTCCTTGGGATACTTTTCTTTACATATCGTTTACTAAGTTTTTCTGTTAGTCGCGTAAGTTTTCCAACGTCCACGAGTCGGTCCTGGAGGTTAGCAAGTTTTTAGGGTCGGGAACCGCTTGTCATCAAGAGCCTTATGTTTATCTGTTACTCTTTGGGTCATGTTAATTTAATGAAATTAAACAAAATTAAACAGAGACAAAAACCAAGAAAACAGCCTGACCTGATCAAGTGCTGAGACGGGACTTGAAACTGTGTCTTTTCGCAATCCGGGCGACTGATCTTCCAACACAGGCACAGGTATGAGTTGTCCCATGACTGTATTTGAACATACCAGGTTCGTTTCTTTTCATTCGTTTCTAATTAAAGTGGTTAATTGGGTACATTTTTCAATCCTTTCATATTTTGCAAACACTTCAATCAATTATGTTGACCAAAAGTTCTTAAAACTACCATAAATTTGTTTTAAGTTTGCCTTTGATATTGTTTCCATCTTTTCAGTTGAATAGTTGTCTTTTTATGCAGGCGGATTTTTTGCGTTTTGTTATTTTTAATTGTATTATATAAATATAATACGGTCCCAAGCTTCAGATATGCAAATTAAATCCAAATCAGATCTTTCTTCTATTAAAGATTCAAGAAGGTGGGTTTTATTGAAAATAGTTAGCATGTTTTGAAACAATATGTTTAGATTACTCAGGAAAAATAGTTTTTTTTTTTACCGACGTTATTTTATTTGTGACTCCCTTCCAGTATTGTAACGCTTGGCATTTGTGCGTCTTGAAAACAGTGTAGGTGAGGTAAACCTTTTTAAAATCCTTATGATAAGCCCTAAAATTTGATACTCAGATTGCCGAATTCTAAATCATTTTTTTAAACTACCTACTAATAACAGTACCTCACAGCCACTATGTTGATTTTTTTAACATCACCTACCTCAGAACACTTGGGTTGTCAAGACAAATCTAACGATATCTTAATTATAGATATTCGGTAATAAAGAATGTTACAAATATCTTGTAAGTTACAAGGTACGAAATTGAGAAGTAAAATATTAGGAGCAATATTCTGTACAACAGAATAATACAGGTTTTGTCATACCTCTAAAGTTTATTTATAAGGATTATATGGCAGAAATATACGTACAGAATACGCTGCAGATTTCAATATAACTATCCAAACAACTTATAACTGTTACACGAAGAGCTGAGAGAGCAAAATTTAATAAAAGAGCAATCATTTGAGATTATATTGAACTTCTTAATCTATGTGTGCGTTTCGTTTCCTCTGACGGCTCTTATTGGAAGTTTCATATTTACCTTAACGAACTTTGTATTGATTTTCTTTGTTAACCCTGGAGTAAGCAGACGCTTAACAGCAGTTATTTAGTCAATATTTGGCATTCGTAATTTTGATTGACCGCGGTCTTGAAATGAAATGAAATGAAATGAAATGAAATGAAATGAAATGAAATGAAATGAAAAATATCTTTATTTAAATGGACTTTGCTAAGTACTTTTAAATCGTCAAAAGCCCTACCACCATTTCGGGACGAATATTTATATGCTGAAATGGAGAAGAAATGGCGAAAGAAACTCCACAGCTTACAATTTCGTAATGATTTCAAAACATCATTACAGGTCAATAGATATATCAATACAAATAAATTACAATTTGAATGCATTTTTGGGCAATTTCACTCCCACGCATTTGTATCATTTAAATAATCATTTATCTTGTAATAAGCTTTTTTATATAGTTTAGTTTTTACAGTTTTTTTAAATTTGTTAACAGGCAAATCTCTAATATTCATCGGAAGCTTATTGTAAAAACGTATACATTGGCCCGCAAAAGAATTGTTTATTCTGTGGAGACGAGTTTTATATACAACCAGATCGTGTTTCTTCCTAGTATTTACATTATGCGTATGGCATTTCTCAGAAAAATGCATAATGTTTTTCTTTACATATAGTAAGTTTTCCAGTATATATTGTGAAGACACAGTTAGAATATTTATCTCCTTAAACTTTTCTCTGAGGGAGTCACGCGGACCTAGTTGGTAGATTGCTCTAACAGCCCGTTTTTGCAAAACAAAGATGGTATTTATATCTGCAGCACTCCCCCAGAGAAGAATCCCATACGACATTATGCTGTGAAAATAACTGAAATAAACCATTCTAGCGGTATCGACATCAGTTAGCCGCCTAATAGTTTTAACTGCATATGCCGCAGAACTTAGTTTACCCGAAAGTTTTACAATATGTGGACCCCATTGCAATTTGGATTGCAATTTTGGATCTGAAATGATAAATCCTTTTCAAATATTTGGATTCCTTTTTTGAGCTTTAGTAAAATGCTATTAGCCTAAGGGTCTCGTCAATATTATCGATGCGTTTGGCTTCAGTTTAGAAAACATGCAGTTTGCCAATTAGTCCAGTTTCCGACGGTAACCAAACGAATGAGAAAAGAAAAATTTCCGCAAGTAGATTCTTTAGTTAGAGTACAAGGTCCATGGAGATATCATTGATACACTGACTTGCTCTGATAAGATATGATAATTTCCTGTAGTAAGATGGGTCTAAAGTTCTCGAGCACGAGAGTTGTGCAAACGCGCAATGTCTTTTCTTGCCCGCTTAACGAATTCAACCCACCGAAGCGTCGGTGGCGTAGTGCGTAAGAGCATCGTCTCCCACTCGGGAGGCACTGGTTCGATCCCCGCTACGTACCAATGTGTTTTCAAATTTTGAATTCATATAATACGTTTAATAGACGCTTTTACGGTGAAGGAAAACATCGTGAGGAAACCACACACACACCTATGAAGAAGTTCTTAGGTTGTGTGGGAAGTCGACCAACCCGCACTTAGCCAGCGTGGTTGACTAAGGCCTAATCGCCCCTAATGTGGGGTAGGCTCGAGCCCCTCGGTGGGGACATTATATGAGCTGTTGATGAATTCACCCCTATTAGATATGAAAAACAAAGTATGGAAGATGGCAAGAAAAGTAAATAGTAAGAAAGGGATGAATGAAAGAAATACAAGGTATGCTCTGGTACTTTCTTCTCGTACTTTCATGCTACATGAAGGTACGAGTAGCAACAGTGAGAACTAGCATGAATGGAAAGACAATCAAAGACTCCTTAAATATTAAGGAGGCATCTAGAATTAAAACAAACCCTCTTTGGGAACGACTGATTTCTTTCGACAATAGATGGGACCACAGCTTAAAGTGCCTTCCGAAGCACGGAGGAAAATTTTTAAATAATGTTGATAATTTCGGTCACCCATCCAAGTACTCAGCGCGCACTTAGTAGCTTAGCTTTCGTGATCGTGAATCCAGCGCCATCGATGTCCTCATTTTTTAAAAAGTTTTTGGGTATTTTATTTAATGTAAATTACAAGTTACGCCAATGCATAAACAAAATATAATATCATTATGTACAACATTACCCTAAGGAAAACCCTTAATATTATGTTAGGATTAATATTTGGTATACCCTCTGGCTTGTGACTAGGAAACGTCATGTGTGTCCACAGATTATGTCGCCAACGTTCGGAAAACGAAACAAATGAAAAATTGAAAAATAAATCTACCTTCAGCCATTGATTTAACCGAAAAAACACTTAAATATTTATGCGAATTATTTGTTGAGGAAAATGTGTTACGTTTACTACGCTATATCTTTCGCTCATATCTTCTTGATGTTGTTACTTCAATAAAATACAACGTTACTGTTAATAATTTACAACGAAAAATTTTATTTATTTAAGTTTGTATAAAATCAACCGTACAATTTTTGTTACTTTAGTTACATTTTCACTTGACATTGGCAAAATGCGTAGGTTTAATGCAATGCAACGGCATTAATTAAGAATAGAATAGAATAATTATTATTAGACAACAATTAAACAGGTTAATCTTTATGATACCCGTCCACACCCCAGGCTTACGTAACCTGATTTTAATTGTTAGTTTAAATTGGCTTGTATTTAAATGAACACCATACTAACCTAACCTACAGAAAAGGATAAATTCTCACCAAAAAGTGTAAACTTTCACCAAAAGTTGTTTTTGGTGGAAAAAATATCCATTTTGGTGAGCACGGTACTATTTTATTGGTGGGCACTAAATTTGTACCCTTTTAAATTTATTGTTAGCTGCTACTAATAAAATTAACAATAAAGAAATTATAATTGTAATTTTTCACAACTACAGTTCATCAATTAATTGTTAGTTGTTATAGTTATATGTACTTATTAATCAATTGTTAATCTTTGAAATAGGTTAAAGATAATCTGTCATACAAGTCACCTTAGTTTGTATCATTTGTACCCTTCTCTTAAAAAATATAACCTTTATCAGGATTAATACACTGAGACCGTTCAACAAAAAACTAAATAGGCTTTGAAATAAATGAATCAACGTCTGCAAAAGCTTTTTAAAGAAACGAAGACCTAATGTTGGTTTTTCATTGCGACGACAGATTGAATAAGAACTTTCTTGTAATATTTTTTCACTCGCGTAATACTTGATATGCTTCAAGTCTTTATCTTGAATTAGTCGGTATATTATCGTACTTCGAGTGTTGACTTGACAACATCACATAGCAGCGACAAGAAGTAGTCACGCAATGGTGAATAGGGTCGCTGTGGAATTTTGCATTCATGTTGCGTTTTCATTTGTTTTTGCGAGGTGTCCAGCAGCTGTGCCTTTTCGCTGGTGGTTGCGCTGTTGTTGGAATGTGGTTTATTCTGACCACACGGTTGCATTTGATGGCAAAATGTGGTCCATGCGAAAATAACTCAATCGCCACCGAGGCACTGCTTTTCGCTGTCGAAATTTGTCAGTGCTTGGTGCTTATGTTTTTATGGTAAACATAGTTTCATCAAATCTTTGAAATTTGCACTTCCAAGACCCGAACGAAATATTTTTGCAAATATTTGACGCCCAGCTAAGATGAAACTACCTTACATTATGGAATAATTTTATTTTTGCGTTTACAAACGCGTAAATATAATACTAGAAAAAACATAAGCACCAAGCACTGACAAATTTCGACAGCGAAAAGCAGTGCCTCGGTGGCGAAATTGGTCAACGCGTCCACCCGGATTGTGGAAGGTGCGGGTTCGAGTCCCGCCTGAGGCAAGTCGATTTGTTTTCAGTGCATTTTTCTAGTATTATAACTCAATTATCACAGAAATTAGTTCCCCCTACGAAGGTTAGTTGTGTGTTATGTGCTATGCTCCCTTATAGTCAAATCTTAGTTATTTAAATATACTATCAACACTATTTTAGACTTTTTTGGTAATAACGTATTGAAAGTCAGGAATGATCAGGCTGACATATACTGCACGCCCCTAAACCATTAAGAATAACGTTATATTTTATAGAATTTCCTAATTACATCACTTTCGCAGATACTAATACCTGTATACAGAAAAACAAGTTTTACGTCCTCATCATACCTGCAAAAGCGCGTGTCTCTATGTCACAGACAGCTGTCAGCCGTAATGTGATCCAAATTGCTCTTAAATTATTCCCTAAGACTTTATGAATTCATATAATATGAATTCCTAAGTCGTATATCTAGTGGGGCTGTCAAGAAAGCTATTGTTCTTAGTCCTTGGTATCTCAGAAATCATAAAGCTAAACTTGAATTTACTTTATGAACTTGTATTCACTGCTGAGAATTTCCAAGACGACTAAATAGTAGGTTTTTGTTTGTTAATCGGAATGTTTTTCAACTCTGTTTTAATATTTTTCATTAGTCTCAAAGCCATCGGAGGCAACTTGAAGGTGTTTTATTTATCTATTCCCATCCCTCATATGTGTTAGAGTTGTTTATATTTTCTTTTTTATAATTATGTTTTTCCTATATACCTTCTTTTGTTTTTTCATTACATTTTGTATTAGAGCTGATTCTCTATAAAAGTAGGTACTGGTTTCTTGTCTAATCTTTATACAGTATATTAAATAATATCATTGTAATTTAATAAAATTCTCAGCTTATTTATGTTAATGTTAAGTTAAAGTACTTAATTATGTTTCATACTATTTTATGTTTCACATTCATGTGAAAATGTAAAGTGTGAATAGTTTGAATAAACTATGCATTTCATTAAAGTTATATGAATTGATATGTACTGACTTTGACAAGTCATCAATGAAAATCTATAGCACATTTATTACATACAATCAACATACAATAGTCGAAATCAACTGTCTAAAGCAGAGTTTGAAAGCAATTTAATCTATGCTTGCCCTTAGAATAAACAAGACTGTCAGTTCCATATATCGTGCTTTGATGTGAAATTAGTCTTATTTCAAGACCTATCGCTCTCTCTTTTTTAGATAAAAATCGTGTTTTTATCAGTTTCCTGCCAAAGTCATATGTTTCTGTACGAGCGAGTTGAAGACTTTCACCAATTCTGCACCAACATCATTGAAGCGTCGGTAGCCGAAAACGCAGGAAGGTGGTCTCGGTTTCTGTGTGAACTGAGGTCGATCATGGCCGCCGCTAGAATACCGACGTGAACCCACTCCAATCCACCTGGTGTTAAGTCGCTTCGTTACCGTCGCTGATATAGACCTAGAGACTTAACACTGCAAGTGCGTTGCCATCCTGGAGACTATAATTATAGGCATATCGTCAAACAGTATATTATGACACCAACATCGTCGACCGCTCATTTTTTGTAATATAATATTTTAAGGCATGCACTTTTACATTTACGATACTTTTACCTTTGTTGCAAAATATTACCAAGAAGTGTCAAGAGAAAGTAACAGTTGAATGGAATTTGGAAACGCTTATATTAGGCTGGAGATCACCAACACATAAACAGACGATTATTATATAACCGTCGGTTTTTAACATTTTATTGTATGGAAGAAATGTCAAAAGCTGACTGTTATCTTTTAATCGTTTGTTTTACGTGTTGGTGAATTCCAGTCTTAAAGAGTCAAAAACTTAAAACTGTTGGTTTGTTCACAGACGATTCAGGAGATAGATGGTGGGTGGAGTCGGCAGTACCGCCTGCCCCTGCAGTCGCCGCCGTCCCTCCCCAAAGACCTTCACTGTCAACCAGTATCAACGCTACAAGCATTACAAGAGACGCACCATCAGCTACTCCACCACGACATCACATGAGCAAAGATGGTGAGCAATTCCTTTTGTGGTAAATATTTTTGGAGATTCTAAATGGGGTTAGTGGGATGTACTTCAAACATTTTCAAACAGAATAGCTTGCCCAACTGCCCACGCTAACATTTATGTCACATGCACGTGACATAACACCAATAAAAACAAGTTATCTTAGAACAGACTTAAAATCAACTATTGGTAGGTTATGCGTTATTATAACTTATATTACTTTTTAAATGATATATTTACAGGATCATTTATAGAACAGTGTGAGTAATGTCCTACCAGTTCAGGCTTCCGGGTTCAAACCTCCCTGTAGGTAGACTGGTGACATTAAAACACTTACTAATGAAATTTCCAAAGATTTGTTTTTGTAACGTTGAGTCTCTTGTAGAAATCACGAATTTCGTTCTTATTTTTTTCTTAAAAAGCCCTTTCTAAACTCAATATACAGGTAGTATTTAATAATTTTAGTTACACCAGAATCCAGTATATAAGTACTCCTGTTCGCTTCCAATGATTACTGTTGTTCAAAACTTTGACTCAAATTCGTCTCAGCAGTGATGGTTTTCAGCATTACAATGGTTTATTACCTTTTTGGCTCATCCCCTTTGTGTGAACTTTTTCAAAAATTTAAATGACAGCTTATGCATTATGTTAATCTTCATGAAGATAATAGCTAATATTCTAGGAGTTTCTCCCGAGTTGTTGTAAAAACACGTGTTGAGAGACTCCATTTTTAACCTCAATCAGCCGTACAATTTCTATTACCTACTTTAGTTACATTTTCACTTGACATTGGCAAAATGCGTACGCTTAATGCGACGCGAGGCCATTAATTAAGAATAGAATAGAATAATATAATTCTACGATTGCTTATACAGAGGACGCACAGCTGACGCGTATACGCGCTTCAAACGAGATTGGAACGCAACCTTGTAACCTCTACTAACGGGGCTATTGTGAATCGCACGTCTTCTGCGCCTACATGCACTAATACGAGTTTAAAACGCACAATTGCAACAGTTGAATCGATACAATTGCAACAGTTCATAAACGTGCTTCATATGTATGCGTAGTACGTATAACATGGGTTTAAAATATGCAATGTGCTTAGGTTCTAAGAAATACGTTTACTATAGCTTTCGAGTACCTATTATTGGTTCAAATTGCGATTCTCCTCGAGTTTCGTTGTTAAATTTGATTTTATTGTAAATTCTACGTTTTTTAGCCTAATTGAATTCATTACAAGTTTCTTTTGAAGCCTTAGTGTAATAAGTAATTCTTGTGAAATAGGACAAAGATCTAAAAATAGCTTCAATTAGATAGAAAATTGGTTTTCTAAGAGAGTCGTATCAACTTTCCGTTCACTTTATTCTCTGTAAATTTCATTTAGAGTTTATTGGGAAGTTCATTCTAAAAAATATTTACATACATCACCACTTACTTCAATAATAAATTTTAGTAATCGTTAAATCAAAATTTCGTTATTTAAAATTAGTAAGTAACATAATTAAAAGTTAATTTTTTTTTTGCTTTTCAAGCTTTACAAGGAATCCTCAAACATGGAGGCAGTGGCTGTCTTATCCATTAACTGTCGGACGGAGGAAGTTGTTTAATAAAAAATATTAATATGGCGGCAAAGTTGTAACCAACCAAATCAATCAAAATTTGTGCTTCTCTGTGCAAAATCTATGGATCTAATTCCAGTGGGTAAAATATTAGAACTATTTTGAAGCACTCGACGGCTTATATTACCAGATGTGCTTTTATGTGGAAGCAAATGTTACCTAAGGCTCTACTCGTCCCTTTTGGTTTAAGAGTGTGATCATGATGTATTTATGAACCACTTTGGAGGCAGATGAACTATTAGATTGCTTTACCCTATCTCTTTGTTAAATAAAGGCTTTTGTTCGCAGATCATTTCGACATGATGTACGTTTACATCATTGCTGCTGTTGCATCGGCTCTCCTCCTATGCATCATAGTCGGAGTCGTCAGATGTGTCGTCAATAAACGAAGCAATGACCAACCGAAAGGTCCAGACGTATCTGCCACCACTGAAATACCCAACGGCTTCAATGACAGTATATCAGAAGTGGACAACGACATCAATATAACCAGTCTCTCAGGCCCGGTGGACACTGTCGACTCAGGGTTGAAACCCGAAATACAATTCACAAACGTGGCTCTTAGTCCGAAGATAAATCGTTACGTCGGTCGCCCAGTGCCGAATACCTACCCCCACGTCAGCACAAATATGTATGGGCAAGTCGCCGAATTCCCTATAGAAATGCCGCTCAGAACTATGCCACATGGTACGTTAGGCCGAGGAGTGGCCGTCAAGACTCTCCCCCGAGTGCAGGTGCAAAACGAAATCGACCCTAATACAAGGAGTTTATATAGATATTCGAACGCTCAGTACTACTTTGGGTGACAACAAGACAATGCCCAGTGTTCGGACGTATCCAGGACTTACTGTTTCTAGTTCAATCGTGTAGCGAAGTGTAAATAGTTCAGACTAGACAAGTTTGTAATATCCTACTTTTAATACGGAAACTGTGATATTAATTGAAACTTTCCTATTGTAAATGCGAGCCGATTACATTTGCGGGCTGCGGACACAGGTGGTGGTAGAATAAGTAAGGTTGGTATAGACTGTGTGGCTAGATTAAAGTTTTGTTGGACTTTAAACAGTCGTGATAGGAGCGTTTTTGCAGTACAACGGTTACACTTTCAAACTGTCGACTGTAATGCAAGTTAACACGTAGTTTTAACCTAAATGGTCCGGGCAGCCAAATTTTCTCTGTTGAAAACAGGACCGCTTCAATTTGCATTCACGATTAGGTACTACTGCTGTAAAAGTGAGAATATCAAAACAAGATGCAAAAAACACATATAAATAAATCCGTGTAATGATTTTGAAGTATCAATTGTCTTTTGTTAATATACTTGAAAAACGACATAATTATTATAGCAAAATGCATCATACATAAGTTAGAAACTTATGACGTCTATTTATATTATGACATGAGTAAACATACATTCATACTACTTTTACAAATGCAAAAGTAGTTCTATCTGTATGTTACCTTTCACACTTAAATCGATGAACCGATTTAAATGAAATTTCGTGTGGAGACAGCTAATCTATATCCTGAAAGCCATTTCTTAAGTAAACAAAATAGGTTCTCAGTTTGTATGTTGAATCAATAAATACTCAAGGTAGGGGGCCGCTGGCGCGATAACGATGTCCATGCGATAGTACCTATGTATAAACATATAGTGAAACTAAGCTTCATAAAACTGTGCTACAGTTGGGAGATAGCGTGGAGGGAACTTTATGATTGAGACTACTCTCAACATCTAGGCGCCAAATCGGTTTATACGGGCATTAAATAAAAAAACAGTGGTCACTATCGGCGCCAAGTAAGCTTGTCGATTTATTTGCGGTAATATTGACATTATTTTGTTATATTTACTTATCGTCTTGTTATGACAAGTCTGACAAAATTGGTATAAACTTTACTCCAATTACACCCACTTTGAAGGTCTGGTCACAGATTAATATTAGTTTCCTAACTACTATTTATATTTTGGTAGCGATATCACAAGTACCGTACAAATTACCGAATTGTTTTTCTCAATAAACAGTTCTCCGAAAATTTCAAAGACGTTTCTGCAATACGAATCTTAAAGTTTCGCTTTCCTTATTCATAAAAATATCCATAAGCCGACCAATGATAAGATTTATTTCTGTTTAATTATTCAAACTAATCTTGGTAGTAGCCACTACAGACTTTTCGCCGAAATATTCATGATATCAACTTTTCTAAATAAAACGTCTTTTCATTTTCCTCAAATAAGGAATTATTTGAGGAAAAATGTACAGTTACTTTATATCTGTATTTAACAACACAAGTTCTCTTTTATAGTAAGCACCGAAGTACCACAACGATATTTAATATTGCTGGAACAATTTTTGCCCGCTTTTCTGCCAGTTTTCATTTCGATATCGTTATTTTATTTTCGAATAAATCTCACGGAATTTTTTTGCAAAGCCTGAAGTCAGAAGCAATGTTCATTCGATCCCTGTCAAACTCATAATAAAGTTACAATTGGGTAACATTTCAGCACCATGTCTTCCCCGAGTGGCAGGTTATGGAGTACCCATAAAACTGATTGGGGTATTCGTGAATTGGAAGGCAACCTATAACGTTCGAATATATTTTCGAATTGGGTAGTTCTAATGTTTGGGGTTACGAATCACCAACATAGACTTAAATTGTTAGAACCCTTCACTTTCCTTCAATACTTTCCTATCGCCAAAGATGTAGTTGAAGATACTGTGAAATAAATAATATCATTTATATTTTACCACGGTAAAAAAATACGTAAGATTATCGATTAACTTATAAATTTTTGTTTACGAGGAATAGTGTTAAATTTCAATTAACACTTAATTCATATTCTTATCAAACCACAAATAAATTGTTTGAATTTATCATGTCATTCTCTGCATTGGAGATTGTAGGTTTATTCTCGTGTTTATTGGAGCCCCTTTTTCGATCTTTATTCAATAATAAATAAAGTTATTGTATTGCAATTTTTTTTTCAATATCGCATAACATTTGAACGAAAGCGTGGCTCACAATTTCAAAATTTCTAACTCGTTTCATATTTCAAGATTATTTAAAAATGTTAAACAAAATAAAAACTGAATTCAGCCTTTATCTATGTTTTATTTTTGAGTAAACCGGTGTAAGAATTATCACCTTCATGTCTGTGTCCGCAGTATTAATTTATAATAAGAGTTGAGATTGAGAATGTTGTGAAATAATTTATGATTGGTTGATTAATTAGCGTTATAGTTTTTAATTGAGTTTATTGAAGATACTTATCATTAATATTTTATGTGTCTAAGATGGATTAGTCACGGAGAAGAGATTAACATGTTATCGAAATAAATCAAAAGCATTTTATTAAAACCCCACTTCAAATTATTTTTAAATGACTTTTTATAAATTTAAGTAAAATAAATCACGAGTGCAAGAATAAAGTTGTTGATAGACACACTTAAACACACCATAATAATAAATGCCAAATAAATAGACTTTTTTGAACTTTGTTTATCGATAGTGCTTAACGGCTCACATTGCTTACCAAATTAACAAAAAACTGTGAATGTTCATTTACAGCTGAGCATTCCACTTTTATGGGGTGCATTTTATTTCATCGAAATCGCTGACAAAAAATAAATCTAATTTTGATTTATACACGTTACAATTAAATTTGGATTTAGAATTAGGAAATTGGCGCAAGCTGGAACGAAATTCATGTTTCCGCGAATCAAACCGCTCATAATTCCAGCTGCGTGTGAAATTTAAATGTGCCGATTAACAGGAATACTTATCGTACACAATACGTATTGGTGTAATGCAGTATACCTATATGTTTCTATGAAAACAAATTCTTAAAATGGCAAAAGTCCCGAGTAGCAATTAAAGTCCCTAAAATAGTAAATATAGTTCCAGGAGATTTCATTCCTGCATATTTTATAGAAAAAACTTTACCTATATACACCAATATGTAACATAGGTTCCCAACGAGGCCGATAACGCCCCCTAGTGCACAAGGGGGTTTGCTGCTTTCAGGGGGCAATAGAAAATCAAGAAAGAATAGGCGCTTTAAGAAGGCATGTAATCGGGGCATAGCGGTTGTAAATTGGCGAAAAATATATTCTATAAGTAGAAAAAAACTATGTTATAAAAATAATCAGTAAGTAATTATTGTCCAGATCATACGACATGTTTTCTATATGTTAGTTGTGCTTCTCAAACCATTTAACTAATATATTATTTCCTTAGATTCTTTCCTATTTGTTATTATAAAATATTTAATTGTCAAGTTTAAATTTGTTGGTCATACTTTCTCAATTTTGTGACTGGCAACTCCATCTTGACACAATAAAATACGTAAAGAGGTTTTTCTAAAGGACTGATAAAATGCCTATCCAAATTATGTTAGTACTTTAAGTATAAAAGTCTGTTGTACAGATAAATTTTTATGTGGTACATCGATTGAATAAAGTGAATGCACACAATCATTATTTGTTTTTGTTGCTATTCTCGCTAAATGAAGATGTTAGACTTTCTTGACCACGTACACATAATAAATAAAACTTTTTTAACAGATTTACACTTTCGTGTAAACCTGGACACGAGCGCAACGAACCGTCATGCAAAAATAACAAAATGCGAATTCCAAATACACTTGAGTGAAGTCCGTCAAAGTGGTTTTATTTTATACATATCAAACATATAAATACATTTGGCATCAACAGTTTGCTGTTGCCACATGTATTTCGATGTTCGATTTTGTATTGTACAGTACAGTTCCTATATCTATGGGCCTTACAGCGTTAACAACAGTTTTTAGGAAGGCAATGTCCTCGGTAGATCTTCCATTCTGTAAGGTGAACTTCGCGTAAAGGACTTCATGTCAACTGTTCAACCAAGCTTCAAGCCCGATAAGTTTTTACAGTTGCGGAGGAATTTCCCATAGCTTACAAGTTGTTAATGACTCATTCTAGGACAGACAACATTACAGGTCAATAGATAAATAGTAAATGAATAAGTATGACTTATTTTTGATTGGTTGGAAACACGCGTAAGTATTGCCTGCCTAATACTAAGTGGTAACCACAGCCTATAGTCACTTGTAATTCTTGCCATATCTAACCTATCTCCTACGCCGCCGTCGAGCGCTCTGCCATCTCACGACGAAAGCAATAAGAACGATTTTTATGACAGATTCAGATTCGCTAAATCAAGCTTTATATCTTGATAATACTCGTAAAATAGACTGCTAGAGGACGTGTGGTTTTGATGAACAGAAAATAGTAATTATTCGGGAAAGACCATGATTGTTTGACATGAATACATTCAGTTCAAAACTTCTTATTGCATTCTTCGTTAGTACCTCAGCTCTAAAACCTTAATACTGGTAGAAACATACCACGACGAACGAATAATGTGTTATATGACTACAGTCTTCTGAAACCCCTTTCTTTGTTTTCCCGGAACGGACGTTGCAATTTCGAGTCAGTGTTTTGAATTGACGACCGTTAGAGCAATCGAGTCCAGGAGTGGAGACCGCGTTTGTGCAAGTGTACCTATACAGTCCTCAGAGGACTGCAGCGGCTGGACGCCGGAAGGATCAAGGATCAAGAGCCTACGAAGATTCCACCAGCCTTTGTCCACTGATTGACAGTGGACAAAGTCTGGTTGAATCTCCATCTCTCTATTTTTATTAATTACCGTAGAGCACTTTAATATTCCTAACAGCCATAAAACATACAATATGGGTATTTCTTTTTAATTTACGTACTTTGTGGATACGGGAAGTTTCATCAGGGCAAGAAAAGAACAATTACGTGCGTTCACTCGGCTTTCTCATATAAGAGATCTGTGACAGAAAAATCATGCTATTTTCCAACAATACGTTGTTTATTTTTTTATGAACAAGAGGCTTGGTGTTTCCCCTGATGGAAAGCGGTGATCCGGCCGAAGAAGATACACGCTCGTCTAGTAGATGTGTGTTCACTTTGGCCTTAGAAATGTCGAAAAAAATAGAAAACTAAGAAAAATTAAAGTAGCCATTAAAATAATAAAAAAAAACTTACGGATTTTGTAATTAAGACTAATGTAAATATTATGTTTTAAATTTATTATTGGATATGGTGTATCATATTTCAAAGTTGCAGTTACTGTACACTATGCATCAACCAAAAATGTATTCCGTTTAGTATCACAGCAAGCTGAGTGAGTTACATCGCTTCGGTCGTTTCGGTTCTCTATCAAGCTAAAAAAGTACAAAAAATACTCAGTCGAGTAAACGCAATCAAGTTATCAAACTGTTGCGCGGCAGATATAAAAAGAGACGCAATGCGACGAACATTAAAGTCTGCTCGTGTTTTTATAGTTGAGCAAAATTTTATTACTACCCGGTCTGAGTAATCCCAGCTTTATTACTTCGCCGTAAGGGCGATTGTTGTCAGATTTCAAAAATTGTATCGATTAAGTCCACGATATTCATATTCTGCTAGCTTCGTTATATTTTTGCGAGGCGATTTAACTTTAAGCGTTCGGTTATAAGCACTTAGCTTTTCAGTTTCTTTCATCTGTGCAATTATTGGCATTGTAACATAGTAATATAAAAACGTAATTAAAAAAAACATAATTAAGAACAATAGTAATATAAAAAAATAATTAAGATTCCGCTACTGAATTTCGATGTATGCTAGTTCTAAAGTATACGATTTCGATGTACGCCAGTTCGAAAGTATATAATTTCGATGTACGGCAGTTCGAATGTATGTTAGTTCTAAAGTTTATGAGTACGATGTACGCCAGTTCGAAACTACACGGTTGCGCGAAGTATGAAATTTCAACGTATATTAATTACAAAGTATACCAGTGCGATGTATACGGTAATTCAAAAGTACATGGTAGCCAGCTTATTATAAAATTACGACGTATTCAAAGTCGAAAATATACAAGCAAGTACTATTAAATAACACATTGATAAATAAATATACCATATTTTCTTTACTTTTAAATCAGTTTGACTTATGCGATTTAACATTTACAAAAGACAACCGAAAAGGAAATTGCAAGTCCACGACTATTTACTTACATAATTTATTTCTTGGAGTATAATCGGGGGTAGGAACAAAGATCAGTTTATTTATCTAAACCGCACGGTTGATACGAAAAAGCTTTCTCTTCGGTAATTGCCACCATTAATTACTCTAACATTAAACATAGAAGCACAATGCTATCCATCATAAGCAGTGAACTGAACCAGTCGACGGACGAAGTATTTCCACTTAGCAAAACCGATCCTTAATACTCAAGGGTTAAAGTCTAATTCAGCCAACGGTTACCGAATACCGCCAACCCTATGTGTTTACATACAAAAAAGGCACATTTTTGTTTATATTTCATTAGGCTAGCAGCTACTCTGCTTTGAATAACATGACAACGTGGATTTTAATTTAAATATGTAGATGCGGCAAGTAAGTGTACTTAGCCATGTTGAAGAGCATCGTTCTTTTTTACGTTTTAATTAAACAATGAGATACAAGTGTACCTTGGGGTCAGATGAGTGATAGAGTAAATAATACGGACATAAAACCTTTGTACCTGCGCTAAAGATAAACTAAGTGTAATACTTTTTATCCTAAAAAATACCTTCAAAAAAAGAAGTTTCTCAATTCGACTGTTTTTTTAAATGTGTGTTACCTCATAATTGTTTACTGGGTGTACCGATTTTAAAGATTATTTTAACGTTTGGAAGCTGGTACTTGTCATGTGGTCCCATTTAAATTTGATCGACATCTGACGAGTACTTTTTGAGTGATCCCTAATATTGCCTATTTAAATGACATCGATGATATTGTAATCTTTTAATCACTTGTTTGCCTTAAAGATATCGAGATATTTTCCTCAAAATTTATGTACATAAAACACTTAAAAGCAAAAAAAAAAAACTAGGAACGCTGAAATAAAAATTTGTTTTAAAAAAAAATTTAATAAAAAAAAGCCGGTCTTCAAAACTAAAAACGGAGAAATAAAAATTTTGTTTCTCTGAGGATCTGACCGGGACGTCTGTAACAAATTCCGGTAGTAAACTTTTAGACTATAGGCGGCATAATCTCCTAAAACTATATAATATAGTAATTTTCTATTATCTGTTTAATCTTTTTGCTGTATCTTTGTATAGCTAGTTTTATTTGTTCAAATTAACACAGGCGTCTGTGTAGAAAGTTTCCCAACGAACCCGTACACTTTCTAGTTGTTGTTTGCACAGTTTATCTTACAAATATCAAGTTGGTTTGGTATTTGGATTCTTTCATAATTCACTTTATGAGATATTTTTGAACGAATACCGTTCGAGTTCGAGCCCATTTGACCGATTTTCGACTTGCACAATATTATGTGAAACGTTGGTGCTAGGCATAGTCCACCCTCGACGTAAGCATCGATAAATTATGTGCACAGATTTAATAATACAAGGACATAGGCCAAGCCGGCGTTTAACTTGTGACATAGTATATATTATGTCATGCTCAACTAGAACCATGTTATGTAGTACGGAGGCTGATCGCGACACTCGGTCTTCCTATGAACTCGGCGAATCGACCGATCAACTTAGATTGATATATCTGTGATTATGTATGCTAAGCATTGTAAACAAATAGTCGATAATAGGAACTTACTTGAAACCTGTGAAATGGGCCCTAAGTCTTTAATCCTTTTGTCATAAAATTTTGTAGTACAAAAACAAGAAACAAGGAAAGTGAATAGCGAAAGTAATCCGCCCCAAACATTGCTTTAGGTACGCATACATTAATGTCAAAATAAGCCGATCGGCCCATTGTTTATTGCGTCGTATCAGCAGTATTATCGCAAACAGAACTTTAAATCACATACATAGAGTTTGATATTATATTAATACCAGCAAAGTCTTGCTTCTTTTGATATGAAATAATAGCAATTGAAAGCGTTGTTTTTTTAACCCACGTAATTTTTTTAACCACCACACTCCCGGTATGCTGACACTCCAGGACATTTTCACTCCGATGGCCGCTGACGTCCTCACAATATGCCCCTGCTCACTGCGAATTCTCAGAGATTTAATCTATGAATAATTACTTAAATATCTACATAATTATCTGTTTAAGGAGGTAATAGAAAAAATACGACAGATCTTTATGGAGATGCATCTTGAGTTATTACTTTCTTCGTATTTAAAGTTAAAATAACATAAACTCAAAATAATATTGTCGTTTGACCTGCCACTCAGAAACAAACTCAATTCATGCTCCAAATCTCGAAAGCAAACAAATAAATGAATTGGACCTTCGTCAAAGATCAAGAAAATAATTGTTTTACAAACTCTTTGTGAGAATAAACTTGTCAGTAACTTGGTTATCATTCTCGCAAAATTTATTGGAAAAATGTCTTTTGTTGCAGCTAAGTTATTATCTTGATGTCTTCTGTGAATTTATTAGCAGATTTTCATGAAAATCATAATCAAAACAGTTATTTGAATGAACTGTGTTATGTACGAGTACTTTCAAATCGCTAAAAGCCTTACCATTGTTTCTTATTTGTCACTATTTGATTACTTAAATCACAGAACATAGAACCTCTTATATCTATGTTCTGTGACTTAAATATATTTTTACAATTTTAGTGGCAACAATTAGAAACATCATAATCAGCTCTTACAATGTCCCCACCGAATGGCTCGAGCCTACCCCACATTAGTGGCGATTAGGCCTTAGTCAACCACACCGTGAGGAAACCTGCACACACCTACGAAGAAATTCTTAGGTTGTGTGTGTAGTCGACCAACCGCACATGGCCAGCGTGGTTGACTAAGGTCTAATCACCCCTAATGTGGGGTAGGCTCGACCCCCTCGGTGGCGACATTACATGAGCTGTTGATGATGAATTATTAGAAACACTCGAAATTCGTTGATTTCATTTTTTTTTATTATAATACTAGCAAAATAGTAGCCAATGGCTTATATGGACTGGAGAGAAGCTCTAAAGGGAATATCTGCTCCCTGGTTGTTGGTATTTGTTTGTTGGATTAACCAATAATTTATACTTTTTTGCGTTAAGTGCGCTATTTGTGTAGGTGACAGGCTAGCATCCTGTCACTACTAGAGGCACTCCATGACCCATACTGCCATATCTGCACAACCACTCTTGAGGTTACGAGCGTGATTATATTGTATCTGTGTATATTGAACACTTAACTTTGTGAGATTTTTCCTAGCAGCAATTCCTCTCAGCTAATTTTAATGTTTATTATCTACCTGAAAATAGATGAGAATATCGTATATAATGCAAGTTATAAATTTACTGCACTTGGTTAATCTATTATGCACGTAATAAAGCCAGTCTTCACGCAGAGCAAGCACATTGATATACATAGCATTCTGAATATCCCCCACTTTACGAGTGTACTGAACGAAATATCCTGTGAAATGTATGCGAGCGAACCGGCTGAACCGACGGCAAGTATGAATAGATGTGTCGTTCCGGTCAACAGGCGAAATTAAACGGAAAAACCGGACCGCTCGTAACTTTCAATGTGTTACCTAATAAACGTCCAATAACGCGATTGTACGTGGCCGGGGTTTCTATGGGCAGGTAAATATCCCTGTCCCATTGCCAGCGCCGGACTGAGAGAAGTGCTCGCCGCGTTAATGAGTCGGACAACTATAAATTCTGTAACAATACAGTTCGGAAGCCACGTTTTATTTCCACTCACCTCATAGTAAATAGAGGAAAGAGAGTAAAGGGTATTGTTGCTTTCACGCAAATTGGAAAGTCCGCGGCTGGTGAGTCTGGACCCTTAGATTCTTTACGTTATCAGATGTCGTTGAGAATAAGTTGTGTTTAGGTCAGGATATTTTTTCTTACGGAATTCCTATGATTATGCTGAGTCAAGCATTATCATTTAGCTTGTTGTGACAACCGCCTAAAAGCTATAACTAATCAGCTATTTGTGATAAATTTGTATATTTGCTATTATTATTTAAATCTTCGTCTGAGGCTTGGGATAAATTTGGATAGCATGAAAGTCATATTCAACGCACAAATATCCCAAAACCTCTGTTATTCAGAGATTTGTTGGCCCTGGAAGTTTGTCAGGAATATATCTACCTGCGACATCTGTCCCATTGTTACTCTTAATCAGTCCAACGATTTTTACAAAACAAATAAATACAAACAAGCTTAGCCTTGATTCACCCCTGCACACCTAACGGAAGGAGCCCCAATAAAAATCATTAAATTTCGACCTGAGGTTGGTCGCTGAGGGTGTACCGTAATATGCGGAGGACAGAACCTGCATCCATAATGTTGGTATTAAGCGTGACGAAGGTGGGAAAGAGTCTTTTGTTAAGCAGCTTAAGCCATAACTGCCTACGTGTAGCTTTTGCTTGGGAAAATAAGCAATATAATTTCGGGCAACCGACAATGTAGAGGAATGCAAATGTTGATTAACTGTTCATGTAAAGGCATGTGTTTTAAGATCTTTGCCATCATCTCAGCCAGTTGTGAATGCGATAAGGCCTAATATGGAATCAGACTTCAACTGGAATCATCAACCACATGACCAAGGATGGATATCTTATCATTAAATAGCGGAACAAAATAATCCTGTGAACTTTTTTGTGATTGCGACAGATTCTGATAATATGGCAGTAGCTAGTCAGGCTCGCTTCAAACAAGCATACCACCTACCAAATCGATCACAAATTAGTACTCTCTTGGAGATGGAACCCGGGACCTTTGGATTCCGGTGTGTTATGACGGCTTGTTAGAATTAAAAACTGGATTTTGATACCCATTCGATTTTGGTACAAATCGAGCATTCTGCTTTGAAAAGAAATACAATTGTATATCTTGTCAAATCGTTTCACCTTCTAATTTATTACGCAATATGTAAAAGTACGCTGACTTAGAAAGTTACCTGGCATAAAAATAAATCTTTGTCGTTTCGATTCGAGCATCTTTTGTAAAATGGAAACTGCAAAACCCCGCTTAAAGTGTATCTTAGAATTAAAAATAAATTGGTAACACGTCTTAAACTTTATTTAATAGAACAAAGCGTCGTGAATCACTAAATATTGTTAAAAAAAACTGTCTTGTGAATGCTATTAGACTTAATGTTGGCTTTACTTGCCTGCTTATTGCCTCTTAAAACAGGCCTAATGAGAAAGCTCAAGGTCACTCAAAGGGCAATGAACAATGCTCTGAGTTTCTGTGCGTAGTCATAATTATCAGAAATGTAGAGATCCGTAGGAGAACTAAGATAATCGACATACCTTGAAGAATTGCGAATCTTAAGTGACAGCGGGTAGAGTACATTGTAAGGGAGTCGATGCCCGTTGGGGCGGAAAAGTCCTTGAGTGGCACGGCTGATAAGTAGGCTCCCCGCAAGGTGGTAAAGAATGACCTTTACCAGACCGTCGGTTGCCCTTGTCCCTGGAAGACGCTCGACATGGGCAGCACGGGACAGATCTAGTTTGGGATTCTTGAGAGGCCTATGGCCAACAGGGGCCGGCTGAAAGGTCTCATTTCCCACGGTGCAACATAAATCAAAAAGCACATTTGAATCAAAGATCATATTGGTATGTTCATTATTATCATCATCATAAAAGCCCTTATACACCACTATTTATTACCCACTGCTGGGACAGAAGGCCTCTCCTTGTCATCGAAGGAGGCTTAAGCAATGGTCCACCATGTTTGCCTAATGCGGATTGGTGGATGGAGTATAAGGTGATCAATACCCCTTTGTGCTGGTCTATTATTCGCTTTCCACGATACCCATTGGAGGAGACGGGGTTGCTATTCTACTCTGCAGGTAGCCATGTGATGCCGGCAGAGTAGAATATCATCACCCCATCTCCTCCAATGATTGGTAGGTTGCTTTTATTTATATGATCTATGTTAATTTTTTGTGGAATAGATTTTCAGCACATTCAATTATTTCTGTTTATCATTTTCTGGTAATAATTAATTTAACATTTCTTACTATCGCGTAGGATGAAAACCAAGGGTTTCGAAGAGAAAAAAAGAAATGACACAATGATTCAGTTAATTAAAAACACCGAAAACTTTATCGAATAGTTAAGTTCGTTACAAAGAAACGTGAAAAGAAAGTGATTTAATTTGTCTGAAACGTTAAGGTTATTAATAATAACAAGAGGATGATTACATTTAAAATCAGATTAATGAATTTATCTCTTATACCATTTAAGACTCAAATTACGAATCACTATTCTTTAGAATAAGAGTAATGAAATATTATAGTACAATTTACCATTTGAATAATTATTCAGGTCTTGTGTAGCGTATTTCACTCTGAAATACCGCGTCATCAATCCTCGAGATAAGTAAAAAAGAAATGACGAGTAATTTTGCATAAGTAAGATAAGGAAAAAGCTTTGATAAATATTAAATATTATAAGTGCTATTTTTCCCCTAGAGTTGGAATCTCATGCAAATCGGCTTTTTTTCATTATAATGTAAGTTAGTTTGTTCATCGCCGTTACTTCTTCTTATTTTTCTTTCTAGGTTCCGGATAATTTGCAGTAAACCTTGACATTATTATGTATATCAAAAATTGTCCGTTATCTAGTATCCATAACACAAGTTCTTAATGATACATAGATTGGGCTGGATAATTGGTGTGAGCGTAGAAATATATTATTATTAAGTTCGGTTAGTTTTGTTGAACATTTTCAGTGTTTAGTTTTCAGGTTTCAGTATTTCAATTTAGTATTCACTTTCTGTATTAAGCCAGTGAACGTTGCGTTCACTGATGTAAGCTACATATGCCTACGTATTTCAAAGCAAATTGCGATACAATGGTATTACGCTTGTAAACAAACGGGTTCTGTGATTTTCTATCACACTTATTACTAAAGCCGGGTCCATATATGTATCATTTGTCCGATCCGATCACCGTATCGCCGACGAGTATCATGATCGCATATGTGGACGGGTGATGATACTGATGATACGCGATCTTGATACGCCGTTATGATACGGCCCGTCCCTTGTCATGTCGGTTTCATACGGTTCTCAGACGGAGCAAATCGAGGCGTCCACAACTTGATACGGGGCTTGATACGTGATACGCTGATCGGATCGGGCAAATGATCATATCTGGACCCGCCTTAAGATACAATAAAAACTTGTATGTCATTTGCAGAAAATCCATAATCGATTTGTTACATTTTCCAAAAAGGATAAAATACTCGCGAAAGGTACTAATAATAATATAAATTGTGTTAACACAATTATTATTGTTACTGCTGTTTTCGATTTATTATTTCGCTTTCAGAATAAAGTCACCATTGTCGCGTCAACTCAGCTGGCTCGGTAATTGTAATGGTTGTGTTTAGCGTTGGCTTTCGCGACGATTACATAAAATGAATTCGACAGTTAAAAGCCAGGAGCAGTCTTAGGCTGTCAAACTGAAGACTTTGCTTTTTCGATTAGTTAATTGGAGTTCGTATAAAAAGATTCTGATTAACAATGTTGCGAACGTTGAAAAGAGTTTTAAGGTAAAAGTATTTAGAATTAGTAAAAATTTCACTCTACTCACTAGCAATCATACAATATTTATTGACATTAATTGATTATTCATTTGTCTTATAAACTCACTACAAAAAATTTACGAAGCATATTTGATCAACTTAAAACGAGTTTTATTGCTTCTATGCAGTCTAAAATATTGTATGGTGCAAAATTTTAATTAATCACGGAAAAGTAAGCTGTTTCTATTTTGGCGGAGTGCCGATACGACCAATTCAATTAGTGTGGGTACATTTAAAATTATTCTATTAATTCACTATCAGAAATTTTAACTTGGTTGGAAGCGCGTATTCTTTTTGTTCGGTTGTGCTCCGAAAACATAACATTGTGCTATGTTTTCGACGTGGTCAGGATAAACATTGGATGTTTCATTTTACTGCAAAGGTATGTTCACGTCTATTACACGCTCCAGCAAAGGTTGTTCGAAGATAGTTTGCTTTTCATTGTATGTTTACTAGCTCTACTTTGAGATTAGAACTCTCAATGCACTTTGTCTTTGAAATAAAGAATATATTTCTTGTAGTTGCCACAACGCAACTTTTCTTGCGCCACCACTGCGCGTGCCTACTTTTTCAAGTAAGAATCTTCAAGTAAGAACAAAATTCTTACCCTCCCAACTCGTTCAAGAGATTGAAAAACAATTGAAGTAAGGTAGAATAGCAGTTTATGTAACTGGCACATAATAGATGTGATTAAACACGAGCAGGAGTTTAGCATCATGATGATGATGATGATGAGGAGTTTAAAAACGAATGAAGATTATTTTAACATTTGGAAGCTGCTGCTCGTTATTGGATTCCATTTAAAGATTGACATCTGATTAGTAGTTTTTAAGTTATCCCTAATAATGCTTATTCAATGACTTGTTTGTTATCTTCAAGATCTCGAGATAGTTTCCTGAAAATTTCTCCACTTACAGCACACTAAATGGCAAAAAATATATTATTTGTAAATTAAAAAAATACCGCTTTCAAAACTATTAAAGAAGAAATAAAAAAATGTGTTTAAAAAAAATTAAATGTTTTTGAAGTTGGTGCCAACCTCTTCATAACTTCTGTATATTTGGAATAAATTAACGTAGTCACTTGTATTTGGGACCAACCTCAAAAAACCATTTAGATTTTTTATTATAAATTTTTTATTACTTCGTTGTTTTTAGTTTTGAAGGCGCTGTTCCACTGTGGCACACGCAGTACACGATGTCCACGCCCTCGTTAGTTGCATGTGTCCACTTGTCAGTCCACGTGGATCAACATTTCCACTACTCATAAAATTACCAGCCACGGCCACGTAATTCATGGAAAACGTAAAGAACACATGCATGGACTGACCCACGTAGTTAATGCAGCACACGCTATACGTGGCGCATGCGGGGCGTTACAATCGCTGGGCAGTGTGCACTTCACGTAGACGTGGGCGTTTCAACATTAGTGGGCCGATGGACCCACACAGCTACTGTGCATAGCCCTTGTTGTGTACGTGTGTAGCGTGAGCAGCGTTGAGCTGTGTGGGTGATATATCCGATTGGTACATAACAATGACAATGACGTTATTTCATGCGTAGCGTGTCCGTGGGTTGCACTTGCAGTCGATGTAATCACTATCATTTTCATTCAAAGCGAAGCTTGACATACGTGCGTAATCTCTCCGTATGCCACAGTGGAGAAGCGGCTTCATGGACATTATAATACAGGTCTTAAAGTTTGTTTTGACTTTCTGTGTTAAAAAGTACATGTCCATATAATTATGCTTATTTTTGAGATCATAATTGGAATTTTATAACGTGAGTTTAAATAAGATCTTTTTTTTTATTTTTGAATGTCTAGTTTTTACGTACTTCAATAAGTGATGTGTATTAAATACGAAAATAAACCACCAACATATTTTTAAGAAGTAGACTTAGTATCTTCATGAATATTTAAATGTTTTATTTTTTGTAATTACTAAAAATGCTGTCCGTTTTATTCATGAAATGTTCATAAATATTTATACATCAACAAAAATACAGTTCCATTTCTCCGTAGAAAGAGGTAAGGAAAATGTGGGAGCCGCTGTCCATCAACACTTAATTTGGGTGTATTCGATTTTTTATGATAATTAAATGTAGATTTTTGTTGGGGCGATTTTTCCTTCTTTCTCTTTTGGCAAGTAAGCGACAGGCTGACAACCAGACACTATTTTTGAGGTACTGTATGGCCTATACTGCCAGATGTAGCTTTATATGTAACCAAATATAAATTGCGTAACACAAAGGAGCTTATAGGCTTATACTGTACCTTTTACAAAATTTTGCCATTAATAGAATTTTTGAAGTTAGTTTTAGTTGTCCGTATTTTAATATTAATTCAAGCTGACGTGTTTGCTTGGCGCTACCACATCTCAAATTAAACTAAATCAGGTAGCGGAAAAAAACTATTTTTTTTCAGATCAGTAGATTTGTAATGAAGAAATATGCATTTTCTTTCGTTTCATATCTTCCACACGTTAGGCGAGACGTGTTACACTAAGATATCTTTTAACATACATTTAGTACTAACGTCTTCACTAAAAATGACCAATAATAAAATAAATAATTGGTTTGCAATAATATTAGGTCCCCACATATGAAATGGCGTTGTTTTTTTCTTACAGACTATTAGCTGTGTTCTTCTTTGATTTAGTCGGTGTTTCAGTTTTATATTTTAGTTATGAATAAGGACTATACTGTTACGGATTTGCATGTAGTAAACTTATAATTATTTAAATAGTTATTTAAAAAAAAAAGTGACTGTTTTATTTGGTGAGCAGAATCAACTCTTGTAATCGTTGTAACTCATGGACAGGCCCATCTTTTGTCTAAATCATTGATGCAATACTTAACTAAGTCTTGCTCAATTATACACTCCACATTTCAAAAGATTTGGCAACGGAGTTTTTTAGAAATTTTTAATAACGTTAGTATGAAAATACACATTTTATTGAAAATCTTCATAAAAATTGTCGTTGTTCCATACTAACTCTATTTTTTAAATCCTAATGTTACAAAATTTGTAGGAAATAAGCGAATAACCCTCGGCTAAGTCTAGCATCAATAAATTATGAAAAAATCAAGTCTGTCCATGAGTTAGTAGGCATCAAATCGTCAATTCTGATGAAGAGATTAAAGAGTCATTTTCACATTTTTTTCAGAATTTAAAAATTGAAATTTAATTTAATTACAGACTAAAATCTTGTAAAGACTGTAGTTTCAAAAAATAATAATAATATGAACCTAAAACAACTATTGAAATTAAGAAATTGCAAGTTTAGGTACAAGATAATAAAACGCCAATTTCAAAGGTAAGGACCTAATATCAACAGATTTTGATAAAATATCAAAATATCGAATTATACTACCCGAACGATATCGTAGGCTTCAACTAGCTTTGTTATTATAAATATATTGTATTTGAGTATTGGTCAACAGGGGAGCTGCCAAAATACACAACATATAGGGCACCTCTTTGTGTGATTGATGACGACAGTGTAATTATTACGGCGGTAGACAACCTTCGCGAGTATAAGAACTTGTGTATAGATGAGAAATGTTCGAAAGACTTATTTCTAAATAAAGTGCAGGGTTGAAAATATTCGTGGTCCAAATCTTTGAAGGTGTGTACTAACATAATAATAATTAAGTTGATTGGTACTTGGTATAACTAGCGAACACATACGCATGCTAATTTATTAAAATTACTTTCTGCATTCTGCAAAATGCAATGGTTCAAGTTACTCAAACCAAAAAGTTGTCAGAAATTTTCACTTTTAATATTCTGAAATCAAAGCAAAGTAAATCAAGAGATTAAAAAGATCAAAACGAGCAAATTTTGTTTTAAAATTTGCTTAAGTTCACTTCACAAGTAATTAATTAGCAAATTAATCTGTACCTCCCCTTTTATTGTAATTAAAGAAACAAGTTAAATAACTTTCAATGTTGTTACTTCATTATACAAATTTTAGAGCGAGGAGCTTCTAAATGAGTAAATAATTAATATATTATATTGTCAACGATGTTTATTAATTACAACGTCAAGAAGGCATAAATTGATGTCTATTAAAAAGTGATGCTGTATAGTCACAATAAAATGTTAAACTAAAATCTAGACATATTTAGGGGAAAGTCGTTTTAAATGCCTCTGCAGTTTAGTAGTAGTTTTAAACAAAGTAGGTACACAGAAGACTTGCTGCTAGTATTTGGATCAGCCCTAACTTGGTTAGCACCTACAACTTTCAGAAGACCACTATCACATAATACGACATTATGGTGTTGTGTTGCTGTTAGTGAGGGATGGAGATCAGGGTTGGCACTGGCAGTGTCACGTCAGTGCTACAAGCGTTTATATGCTAGGGGCGGCTTACCGCTAGGCAGGCTCTATGCTTATCTGCCAACCATTTAACATACAAAAGAGATTTTTTCAATCACCATCGGTTTTAACCGTAGATGGCTTTACAACGTCACCGAATATTTTTAAGAAGGCGAAGACCTCGGTGGTTCTTCTAGCTGGTAGCGTGAACTGCCCGAAGAGGGTTTCCAGTCGACAGGTATCTACCACGAGGGAGTCACATTGTCATTTAGACTCTGCAGGGTTCGAGTCGGAAGAAGGCATGGCTTAACCTAATGGTATAAGATTTTTCTTTAGAAAGGTGACAAACGAGCAGACGGTTCACCTGATGATAAGTGATTACCACTATCCATAGACATCTGCCAGAGGAATGCGTTGACGTCCCTTAAGAAAGGAATACGCTCTTTTTTTGAAAATTTCAAGATCATTCATCAGTCGGTTGGGAATATCGCTGGCGACAGTTGGTTCCACAGTCTTGTTGTTCGCTGCAGAAAATTGGGCGAAAAACGCACCATTGTGGACAATCAGCTATTGAAACTGATCTAGACCCCAAACGTTACAAGTTTGTGTAATGTTTATTTTATTGAAGTCTTGGCTACTATCCACCATCCTATAGAAATATCTCAAGGTTCTATGTGAAACTTGCTTTCACCTGCCTTCATCATTTCACATCTTCAGGTAAGATAAACGTCAAAGGTTTCGCCGTCAAAAAAAAATATACCTAAATAATAATAATCAAAACATAAACAGATTCTTTTTAAGTTTGTTTTACCTTGACGGTACCTACACAACTGAATTCCCTAATTTAAATCGTAATTTTCTTAGTCTTTTATGTTATATTTATATTTGGCTGTAGATTCAAGTGAAGTTTTTGTTGCAATTGATGATGGATTATCAAGTACTTTCTCCAAAATAAACTAACAAACATTGTAGGAAAGTATTGACCTCGTATTGACGCTCATAAAATATTTTACTTCGTCTTCAGCAAGTTCTTTGAAAAACGTCTAACACCCGTATTTACAAACATTACTATAAGGTTTCTCGACTCTCAGATAAGTATACGCATTGCGTTGAATAGAACTCTGTGATTGGTTCGATTCTGATGCCTAGTCATCGTTTAATGTACTGACAGGTACTGACGTTTTATTACTTCAAACCTCCTTCAAATTTTTGACATCCGGACGTTGCTTTTCACATCTTGACCTGGTTGTGTTAAAGGCTAGCTAGCTATCTAAGCTGTGCGTTCATTTTAAAGTCCGCATAGTTTCGATCCCTACTTATGTCACTCTCTCAAGAGGCTTCAATACTTTCTCCCTTTCAAAACCAAAATTATGCTAGCGCAATCTCTCCTTCTCCCTATTCTCGACTACGCTGATATTTGTTATTTGGATGTAACTGAAGAATTGCTCAACAAGCTTGAGCGACTGCAGAACCTGGCCATCCGTTTCATTTATGGTCTGCGCAAGTACGATCACGTATCCGCTTCTCGCACTGAACTCAAATGGCTTCCGATTCGTGACCGCCGTAATGTGCACATCCTTTCCTCTCTGTACAAAATCCTAAACGATCCTAATGCCCCTTCGTACCTCATTTCCCGTTTCCAGCTGTGTCCACCTCCCACACGTTCTAGACGCCCATGTATCACAAAAACTCTGGAGCTTCCTAAGGGCAACACCAACTTTCTCCTCCACTCGTTTTCCTTTCGTGCTGCACAGCTTTGGAACAGTCTCCCAACTGTAATTCAAGATAGTCCGTCTATCACGTGTTTTAAGACCAGACTTAAGAAGCACTACTTATCACAAATCTCTTGATAATATTTGCAAGTTTATCATATCTATTTTAGTTATATATGTATATATTATTATTATTTTTGTTATAAATGTATGTATATTATGTGTAGGTATGTATTTTGTTATGTGTATGTATATAGTATTTAATCGTAAGGTAACAAATTGTTTTTTTTTATTTTTCTTATTTTGCATTTTGATAGTCACCTGCTTAATTGTTAACAGTATCACTAACATTCATCGGTTGACTGGAAGAGATCTCTTTCAGAGATAAGTCCGCCCTTGCAAACTGTGTATTGTAACATAAGTTTTTGATGTATTTTTAAGTGCAATAAAGAGTATATATATGTTTTGTCTATCTTTCAGGGTTCATTGTATTGTCATCAGGTTTTTACGACCCTCTGCGATTTGCGTCCACGCACACTATGAGACTTCACAATCCTTGCCATATGGCACTCACTGACAAATTTCTTATTTTGCATAGCATTGTTTTTAACTATGATAAGTGTTCAAATGAACTTTGAATCATGGAGTCCGGCAACGGCCGGCCCAGTTTAAGATAGCGCAGCGGCGGCACATTACACCGACGAGACACATAACTAAAAGGTGCATGTGTTTATAAGGAAATTCATAGTGTATAAGATGTATTTAATTGTTAATAAAGTCTCTTTGAAATCAGATAGCATTGAGTTATCATTGCTCCTGGTAAACCTCCTCTCACTGTGGCCAAACACCCTTAGCCATCAGTTTCTGATCAGTCTTGTGAGTCTGCTTGACTGGCGGTGAGATATTCTTCTCCTCACCTTGTTCCTCACCACCCTCCGTCTGACACCCTAGGTCTTATGGTGCTCAGACAATCCTTCACTTATTTATATATTTATCTATTCACATTTATTCGGTAGGTTAGGGCTGTAGGGAACTAGGAGTTTGTTAGGGAGAAGTAGGGCAGTTTCCTATCCTACGGGATATTTGTTTCCTGTATAACCTGGCGGTAGCTAGTCAGAAACAAAGTTGATAGAACTTAAAGACAGACCAGCCGGCAGGCTATTCAATAAGTATTGTTTGTGAATACGGGCGTCTTCTTTTGTTATTTATAGAGTTACCATAGACGGTGTTTAGTATAATCTATCTTCTTATGCGTGTGTCAATAAATAATAAGGAAGCGGAACTGACGTCATTTTGTCTTTATGTAAATAAAATATAAGAAGATCAAAGCCTTATAAAACCATAGCAGTGTTTGTGGAGTAACTAGTGCGTGGATACAGGCATGATTAATACGGGGACGACCGCATACTTTATTGCTGACTTACGTAAGGGTCATATATTTTGTGATTGATTTATGCGGGAGAAAAATAAATTGAAAGTCTTTGTCGATGTTAATGTTCGATTTCAGGGTCTGTTTATTGAAGAAAACAAGCAAATATTTATTTACGACGTAAAAGGTAACATCTAAGCTAGCGTAATCAATTTGGTACGAAAAAGAGGGTGAAAAGATAAAACGAACTGATGTTTCAAATACTTCTTTTTTATGAAAAGGTCTAACAACTTATTGCATCGTAACTGATGGTAAGCAGATGTAGTCACTCTAACTTTGCTGACCTGTAAGGTCTTGCCTCTTTTGACCCTTCAGATTCCCCTCCGATTCAGACGCCCTTTTTTGTTGACGGGGAGGTCAAATGCATTTACGCATCGTCTCTGCTGGTTGGTGCCAACCGCAGGGGATATGTGGAAGTTGAGGTAAGGGCGTTCCCTCCATACCCACTAAACATCCTCCCCGGCCTGACCTCCAGGGTGCTATTGCGGGACGGCTTGGGATCTGCGCACGTGAGCGCAACTACACCGAGACCGTCCCAACGCTGCCCGTCTAGGCACTCCTTGCACCAATTGGTGGTAAGTAGCCACTCCTCCACCGACGGCAGCTCGACCTGGCGCATCCTCCTGACGAGGACACATGCAGCAGGCATCGGACCACACCCGGAGGACTTCGGGCGCGGTCGTGGCCCTGAAAAGGGCCGTCCGGAATTAGCCGTGGTGGGAAAACAAAAACAACTCGACAATGGCATGTGACTTCGAATACCAAGGCGACAAACTTGACATCAAAAGCCACACACCCGCCGAGAAAGTTTCCTACCACGCTACCAGGGTCTGCCACGAGGAGGCTTCCGGACGTGAACCCCCGATGCGGACGCCCTAGGGACGCTACACCGTCGAGAGACTCCTGAGAGAGAGATGCTCGGTCGCCCAATAATCCCTTAAGAACGTTCAACTTACACCCAAGGACTTAAACGAACGGTGAAGGCTAAATTTTTTGTTTTAACTTGATGAGATGTTACTTTTGAAATGGTGTGGTGGTCGGTGACAAAGTAGCACCGCGCGTGTTCTGAAGAACGATGTAAGAAGACGGAATTATGAAAAAAGTCGCCTCGGAACACTCGACGTGGTGTATACAGGATGTATACGCGGATAATGACTCAACATAGCACCGTTATTTAGCGTTCCAAATCCTCTTCTCGGTCTTGTACTTAATTGAGCGGTCGTGGTAGTCATAAAGTGGATTTTAAAAATGCAACAGGCATTTTTTTCATTTTGGGATGATAAAGATATTAAATTAAACAGTACCTCAACCTAACTAAGCTAACATGCGGTCTATAATAGCTAACTCATAATATTTCTTTTGCAATAAGTAAAAATTTTATTGTGCTTGTACATTTTAACCTTAACTGAAGGGAATGGCTACTGTTAATATTGAATATAGTTAAAAATGCAAAGATTGGTCTATAAACAACAAAAAAATCATCACGCAGATCATGTTGTTTTTTTTTAAAAACATATGACCCCAATACACTTGACAGTAAACAGAAGTGTAGTCCAAATGTATTGATAGCTAGTGCATGAGATAAATGTACATAATACAATCGTAGAAGCTCAAGATGGCTAGCCACCTCTACGTCGCTGATGATGCGGGTGACGCGTCGCTGCAATCTATCCAAGAGTAAATACTTGGCGGAGTCAACCCAAAAAATCAGGAGTGGTGTCCCCTTGACTTTCTCGTATATCGGAAACGACTCAAAAGTTGATAGAAACCTTATATATTGATGACATACATGCATGTTAAATTTTGGTCACCCATCCGAGTACCGACCGCGCACTTGGTTGCTTAACTTTCGTGATCGACGGCTCAAAAATTGATAGATACCTTATATTTTGATGTCATACTCGCATGGTAAATTTGGTTGCAATAAGTTAAAGCATGCTCGAGTTATCGTGCTAATGCACAGACACACACAGACATACGAGGGTGGGTCAAAAAGTTCGCGGAATGGAGGGTAAAAAGTAAGAAATAAAACACAAAATTATTTTTCCTTCTCAATGTATTCCCCCTTAATTCTAATACATTTATTAGACCTATCAATTAATTTATTAATACCTTCGAAAAAAAATGATTTCTCTTGGTCGTCAAAATAGGCCGAAATTGCGCTCTTCACTTCTTCATCGCTGGAAAATTTCTTCCCTCGAAGCTCTTTTTTCATTTTTGGGAACAAATAATAATCACTTGGGGCTAAATCTGGGCTATAGGGAGGATGTTCCAAGATTTCGAAGCCCACTCTTTGAACAGCAGCCATCGCAACTTGCGCCTTGTGCACGGGTGCATTGTCGTGCAAAAGGAGCACACCTTGAGTCAATTTTCCCCGTCTTTTTTCTCTCACAGCATCTCGCAGACGTTCTAATAGTGCAGCGTAGTACTCTCCAGTGATAGAGAGACCCTTTTCTTTTTAGTCAATAAGGAGGACTCCCTCTGAATCCCAGAAAACAGTAGCCATGAGTTTTCCAGCCGACGGAGACACTTTGAATTTCTTCGGAGGTGGTGTGCCCTTTTTGTGCCACTGCATGAAGTCTTGTTTGGACTCAGGCTCATAATGATGAACCCAAGTTTCATCTCCAGTCACAATTCGGTTCAAAACTTCATCCTTTTGTTCACCACAGAGCGCTAAAAACTCGCGACAACACTCAACTCGCCGCTGCTTCTGGTGTGGCGTGAGCATTCTCGGCACCCATCTTGCACACACCTTTGACATGCCAAGATGGTAGTGTAGGATGTTCAAAATCGTTGTAGCTGATACTCCAATCATTTCTGCAAGCTGTTTCTTCTGTAAACGGGCATCTTCCAATATGATTTTTTCAAGTTTTTCGACGTTTTCTGCCGTGGTTGCCTCGACAGGCCGCCCTGGCCTCGGATCATCTTCAATCGAATCCCTGCCTTGCTTAAACAGGTTGTGCCACTTGTAAACCATGGTTTTACCAGGGCAAGAGTCCCCGTAAACAGAAGACATCTCTTCCAAAATAGTCTGGGGAGGTTTTCCTTGTTTGGTAAGGAACTTGATGACTGCGCGAAACTCAATTTTCTCCATGTTGCAAATTTTCTTCCGGATTGACTTGTTTATTGATGTGTAGCTCAGTTAATTATGACCTATTTTTTTTAAAACTTAGTATTTATACTCTTAATGAGTGTCACAACTAGTGCAGGTAGTAAAAAGTCACCTTTCCCCCCTCCATGCCCCTCATTCCGCGAACTTTTTGACCCGCCCTCGTAATTCCAAAAACGGTATTTTGGACTCAGGGAGGTCCAAAACGTGTAAATCTGTCAAAATCTCGAGATCGAATTTTTTGACGATTACAAGACTTCTTCTATAATACGTACGAGAAAGTTAAAAGCGAGCAGTGCTCTGAGCAAAGGCAAACCATTTCATAGGCAAATGACCTTTACTTTTATATTCCTAAATTTACAAACAATAAAACTATGCACATATTTATAAAAATGACTTTTATCCAAATTATAGGTTGATATTTTGATGAAAAAATGTCGTTCATTTTATTATAATGAAACTTTATTTCCCGAGGGTCTGTCGGGAACTGTAATATGTATGTTTTCAGACATTTTATCCTCATAATATTCTTGTATAAGCTTGTCTTAATTCTTTTTGCGATACACGTGTTAGAAATTAATTTCCGTTTTTATAGCTCCTGTTTTTGTTGACTTATTTCACAGTACTAATAAAAAATAATTCTTAACTATTTTCCTTGTTTATTTGCATCCATAGAAGCCTTAGGTAATAAAGTAGTTATGATTTTTTTTATTAAATTCCAAACATTTATTAATTAACACGTGAAGCAAACATCTTGTACTACATTTTAAGCATATTGCACGTACGGAGGAGTGTGAAATTTGGCATAATAAAAGTTTCATATAGGTAGGAGAGAACTACCAAAATTTATTAAATATATATAACGGCGCGTGGTATTATCTATCGTAAATGTTTTATTAGAGCGGGTATCCCCGAATGGAGTTGTGACTGTCATGACAGTTGAACATTATGGTATATGTCAACGGTGAGCAGACACAAAACCATTGGCTCTAATCCAACATTATTTCAGTAATATTCAGGTATTTTGCATTGGAGAGGAACTTCAGCATCACACTAGCGTGTACCCAATACGCCGGAGCTATTATTTTATTCGTATGTGGTTTGGCACAACGTAAGCGCAACGCAGGCAAGACGCCCCTTCCTCGGCGATCCGACATCAGAAGTGGGATGAAAAACGGAATACTAGCACGCAGGTCAGGGTATTGATAATATTTCCGTTCATCTGTATGTGTGCAAGAAAATTTTAGTAGTCATGTTATTTTTGCTATGAGTAAAACCCTCAAAAGTTCAGCGGCATAGTGGCTTGGCCTCAATTGAGATACGCTTACCTACCTATTTATTTGTTTCCCGGTGCATGCAACTACATTTAAACTCCAGCTGCGATTTTTACAGTCTTAAAGAAAGCCAATTATTGTCTTCATTCGCCAGCCGTTTCCTAAATGAATCAATGGCCCTCCTTATGAACAGATAGCAGTTATCGTAAGCGGGAACCATATTCGCATAAGTTTTAAATATTTCTTATGACGACGAAGTGAAGGAAATACGATTGAATTGGATTTTGACCCGATTTCTTGTTGATAACACGTGTTGTGGAACTCTATTTTTCAAGTCAATCCACCGTACAGTTTTTTGTTACTTTAGAAACATTCTCACTTGATATTGGTAAAATGGGTATTCTTAATGTGTCGTGAATCGTGATGTCATGAATTGAGAATATGATTAATTTATTTTCAAAGCTCTGTTACAATTGTGACAGTGTTGATTAAATAAAGACTAGATGTACATCTTCTTATGTAAAGTTTCAGTGTTCGGGAGCAAGTATCAATCTCAAGTATCAATCTCAAGTATCGACGAAATGTGTCAACGAAGTTAGTTACACCAACTTGCTAGTACGGGGAACAAGGTGAAAAAGGAATTTCATGCGAGTAGAGAGTGCAATAGAGTCACTGTCGAATCAGCTACCGATTAACTTATTTCAAAAGAGTTTGGTGAGGACTTTTCCTTTCTTTTACGATTATGAACGGGTACTCCCTAATTGATGAAAACGTAGGGGGTAGGTTTCTTGCTGGAAATAATTAAACATGGCAAAGGGAAATAACCATTTTGGTATAGGGTTTGTAGATCTGTGATTATTTTATGTATCAGACGAGTGTTGAGTATTTTATTACCAATATTATGAAGTAAAATAGAAAACTTAAAGTTGTGGAGACGTAGTGTTGGTGGGTCCCTCACGGGGTGGAACGTGACTAGATCTGGGAGAGGTCGCTTGAGGCCGCTGCGTGCGGGCCGAATTGGAGATCCTTGTAGGATTCATCTGTCCAACAGTCTGTGGCTGACATGACGATGTTGGTGATAAAACTAGTGAACAAATTCTTTAAGTGGTATTCAAAGATTTGTGTTAGATACTGTATAACGAAGTGTGTTCTATCGAAAGATGAATTATTTATTTCAATTAATGGAAACTTAGAGCGTTATTTTAGAACGTGCATGACGATTATGAGAATTATAAAACTCTTGAACTTTCATACTTTTTACTAAGGGATATTTATCTATTCCCTCTCATAATCCAGTAAAAAGAACTGTACGTAAAAGCTATCGGGGTACCTACGCGAAAACTCTTACCATTCTATGGATTCACTGTGCGGGCGGGTCTATCTCGTTGTAGAGAGGAGAGCCAGAAATATTGCCTGTCACTGGTGACCACAGGCGTAGGGAGAAGGCCCCTTGTGGTGCACCAGCACTCCCCATCCGCTACCACGGCTCTTCTCTCTGCCGGCCTAGCCATATTGGATACGATTCCGAGAGAACCGTTTTAGACACGCGTTCCAATACAGAACTTATGTAAGTGCTAGACAAACCGAAGTCTTTTCTGGTAACCTCTCGCACCTACCTCTACGGCATACAAACCAACGATATAGCCTTTTTTGTTAATTGGTCTGTTAAGTCAAGGTATTTATTGGTTTTTATAGCGTATTCTTTGGGGGATGTTCGTTTCCCAAGGTACAGTCAGCTTACTGTAACAGTACACGCTTGAGTATCCGTGAGTAAAGTGGCATATCCGACCTAAATGCAGAAACCGCTACGTTGAGGGGTATTTAAATAATGTTTCTCGGACGTGTCCATCAGAAGAGTCCATTCTGGAGCCGAGCCTAGAATAGAGTACCTAAGGTTTATGATTCGATTTCGGTGTTGAGCCTCCTTCGTTAATGTTTATGAGGCTTTTTTTCGCTGTTAATTGCTTTCGTGCTCTCGTGACCGCAAGATTAACAGCTTCACGTCTGACTGCTTAGACCTTATCGTGACGATGCGAGTAGTGGCCCGCCTTCAGAAGCTCCCTGCACACCACCAATGTGTACCTAGCTGTTCCAGGTGCTTCTCCGCATGTGTAGCATGTCTTTTCGGAAGCTTTTCTCCAACACACTAATACTATTTCTGTAGCAAACGCACCCGGTTGTTATTTGTGATAATGGCTTTCTGCTACCTTTGGGACAGACTTTTGTTAAGTCAACGACAAATGTAATGCACTCACGTACCTTAATCTGCCACTGCTCGCGATGACTTCCACTTTCACTTCTTCTCCTTCACCAGCTGGTTAGGACTACACTTGCACAGACAGTTTATTGAGGAATTATGTGGCAATAATATGAGTAATAAAATAGTAAGCGAAACACGTATGCGCCCACTACGAGATGGCGATCGAATTGTGTTCTACCCTCGTCTCACGCGCAGAATATCAGGAGTGAATGCATGACAACCGTTAAAGTTGCGTTTTGTCATTGCTCACGAGGTAGATGAACATAAATATGAATTAATTTGCGTTTTCAAAATATGCAAGTTACGAAAATTTATGGTAACGAAACAATTACTATTACACTGATCAGAGAGAGATTAGATTATATTTCTTTTGTGCTCAGCGAAATTCATGTGAATGTATGTACCTATGCCATGGCCCCAGAGAGACCGGTTGATCCCTTTTATTTGGTACTAGTCTAGTGTACAGTGCAATACCGAATTTAGGCATAGTGAAGTTATTATTTATTAGGTATTCGTTGAAGTTTTCCAATACTGTTATGATAGATCGAGCTTATTATCGTTGGGCTTTTCGGTTCAAATTGTTGTAAGTTGGTTACAATGGAAGAAGAACAAGTAATACAAGTGGATCATATCAAAAATAACTGATTTCAATGATATTGACAGTGCTATGTGCTATCCAGTGTAGATACCTTAGCTTTCCGTAGGTATCAATTCCATTACCTGCTTGAAGAGTACACCGAGACGTTATAGAACCTATAACTATTTGTCAGCATCGGTAGAGTAAGTTGAATTTGATAACACGGTGAATGTAAAGAATGTATAGTTACTTGGGAGGCTATGTTTTATTTGAAAAGTATGACTTGGATAATACCATAATGTAACCTTATTTCAGAGATTCCTAACGACGTATGGAGCTACGTGATGGTGACAGATATTTGCTAATAGTATTGGATCCTAGCCTACTTACTGGTACACCCATGGTCAGTTACAAGTTATGATGGAACGTTATGTTGCGTTAGCACTAAATGAGTTAGAAAACTGTTTTAAGCAGCGAGAAGTCAGGAAGATGCCGTAACGGCGATGGTAAATATGGTCAGCGTATATTAAGAGAGTATTTTGTTGCGAAGCCTGAGTGGCTTGTAGCCTCAGTGGCATGTAGCCTGAGGGGCATGTAGCCTGAGTAGTTTGTAGCCTGGGTGGCATGTAGCCTGGGTGGCATGTAGCCTGTGTGGCATGCAGCCTGAGTGGCATGTGGCCCGTGTAGCATGTAGCCTGTGTGGCAAGATAGCCTGTGTGGCAAGATAGCCTGTGTGGCAAGATAGCCTGTGTGGCAAGATAGCCTGTGTGGCAAGATATCGTGTGTTGAGCCTTGTGTGGCACCATAGCATTTATGGGTCCTGTAGCCTTTGTTTCACAGCAGCCTGTGTGGCGCGACAGCCTGTGTAGCGCAGTAGCTTGTATGGTGCAGTAAATTGACGCAGAACAACTTAGCTGTGTGGTATTGTTGCGAGTCAAGCTATCCTTCGAGAAATAAAATGGCTGAGGAGTTATTTCAGTTGTGTGGTCAGAATGACCGATCTGAGAGACGAACATACACTGGTGACTTGTTTGCTCGCTTTTGTGTTGTTGCATCACACGAGGACGTGTGAAGAGGCAGGACGGCCGTAACGGCGCGTGGTATTATCTATCGTAAATGTTTTATTAGAGCGGGTATCCCCGAATGGAGTTGTGACTGTCATGACAGTTGAACATTATGGTATATGTCAACGGTGAGCAGACACAAAACCATTGGCTCTAATCCAACATTATTTCAGTAATATTCAGGTATTTTGCATTGGAGAGGAACTTCAGCATCACACTAGCGTGTACCCAATACGCCGGAGCTATTATTTTATTCGTATGTGGTTTGGCACAACGTAAGCGCAACGCAGGCAAGACGCCCCTTCCTCGGCGATCCGACATATATATTTTTTTATCGCAATCAATACATTGGTCAATACAAGAGTTGTTTGTATTGACCAGGTATTGATGTCGTGGCCTGATCGTATAATTGGCCAGATTATAAAATGGCGGCGTATCATGAAACGCTAATGGACGATAAAATCTCGACCACTGGTCGAGTATTAGACCAGTGGTCGAGATTATTACTAGACCTATTTTCTAAAAATGAGCGTTAAGTTACCAAGTGCGTGGTCGGTACTTGGAGGGGTGACCGAAAATTTTTAAATTGATTTTCTTCCGTGCTTCGGAAGGCACGTAAAGCTGGTCCCGGGTGCTGTCGAAAGATGCAGTCATCCCCAATGAGGGTTGTCGTCAGACAGGCGGCCATCCTTTAAAATGTAATGCCAAATCCTTAAGCAGTATATATTTATTGTAAATGAAACATCTTTTACGGATTAAGCTCGCGTGTAATTAGATTTTACATGTTGTTATTATTGCCCGACGTTTCGTGGTCACGGGATGACATCCTGTGACCACAAACGCTGCAAAGTATTACGAAACGTCGGGCAATAATAAAAACATGTAAAATCTAATTACACGCGAGCTAAATCCGTTAAAGTTGTTTTATTTACAATGTGTAGTGCTCGCGCAAATCTAAGAGAACATAAGTATTTATTTATATTTGGTACACTAACAGATTACTGTCAATTACATTTACAACATTAAAATATTTTTTTCTAGATGATCATCCCGTCAGTGCACACAACTTGACCTATTAAGCTGAACGAACAAAAAATTTGAATAACTCAAACTAAAACGTAAATCTTATCCAGATAAAGACAACATAATTATAAAATAGAAAGAAAATAATTAAAAAATACTAAATCATAAAACACAAATGGAGATGAAAAAATAACAATAAGTTTATCACTTTATAGGGTTGAGGAAACGGCACTGATAATGTCCCTGAGTAGATATTATCAATATCAAAAAAGAATAAATTAAATCGGATCAGAAATCTCGGCGTAATCGGTGTACGTACATACTTAAAAAAACATACCAACCCATTTGAGAACCTCCTCCATTTTGAAATCGGTTAAAATGTAGAAAAATCTTCGCCAAAATAAGGAAGCTGAAAGATCCATCCATTAGACAAGCCCATGAGCGATGCTTGCATAATATTCATATTATTGTGTATTCATAACATTCTTCTTCGCTTCGCCATAAACCTTGAGAGAAATTGAATCAAATCTACGGATATTACGGCACGAACAACAAACATAATGAGAAATAATTCTCCATTTAAATATACTTTGAAATTCGAAACAATATTGAGAGAAACTCCGATGAAGCTTACGAAAAACCTTGTAATAATAATATAGAATTACATTGTAATTTTGATAAACCATTTTATTAATTTGGTGTCAAAAGTAATCTACAACACTTCACGATGTCAAATTTATTCATTGTTAAGCGTTATTACTAAAGAAAAATTTATCGTAATATTTTTTTAAATAAAACTTTAAATTTGGAAACAATTAATTCCACTTTTATAACCCAATTGATTTAATGTTAGGTGCCAAAGCCTAAAGAAAGCAAAGAGTGATTACAGCATTAATGCGTTCCAATAGTAAATAGATAACATAGCAGTACCTTAGTAGCTGAGGACTTCAGGTGATGTTCACCTCCTACTTAGGTACTACATGAGATGAAGGTCAAAGGTATCCTTTTCAAAGATAAAGAACAGTAATCTAGTCTTTTGTGTCTTGAAAATAACATAACCGAGGTTGTGGAAACAGATATTAGCATAAGTCAGGAGTGTCGCTAAAATAACCCGATTTCTACGTATCTTGACCCCAAACTCTACAGTAAAATATGTATAGCAGAATTGTAATGAGCTGTGTATTACTTTTTTCAGAGAAATTCTCTACATACCCGCCGTGAAAAGGATCAAGGACGGGTAATGTCCGACTGCCAAGCGGATATTTTTTAACTATTTAAAATCTGAAATATCCAAGATACGCTCCAGTCGTTTTGCTTTATTACTTTATTATGTTCTTTTTTCATTCAGTGACTACATTTTACAGAACTAAGCATATTACTACTATTCTAACAATAATAAGTTACTGTGACTGATATTTATATCGTGTCAGTGTGTATTCATACTGTAACTCCATTCTTAAAATATACTAGATTATTTTTAACATTTATATGTGGAAAGTTTGTGTTGAATTTGTGAAACCTATTCAATTACAAAAATATTCAAAAGATATGGAAGGATTTGGTAAAGGTTTATTTAGAATACTCAATGCTCTTATGGGTGCAGACAGAGGTAATACGGTGCATGTTGCTGTCTCAACCAACGTACCAAATTTCAAATTGGTACGTTGGTATTCTAATAAATCTTTTGAACATTTGTGAATAGGTTTCACAAATTCAACACAATGTTTTCACATATAAATATTAAACATATAATATACTAGCTTTTGCCCGCGACTTCGTCCGCGTGGAATAGTTACGTTAGGCAGCATTTTATTTTTTTGTGTAGGTACTTGTTTTGCAAAAAATACACATACAAACTGCCCTACACTACTGTAAATGGAATTTTTACCATCTACCATTTCATGTTTTCCCATCGTTTGCTAACTTACATGCAACCACTCATCCCCACATGGGTCAATATTTCAAAAACGCTAGAACAAATACTTGCTTATTTCATATCGCGTGCTGTAAAAAATTTCATGGTTATATCTTTGGTAATAAGGAATCCCATAAAAAAAAAACATCTCATATTTTAACCTCTTCATTCCCTTTTGTACAAAAAAAGATAGCTTTTATTCCATTTCGAGGTTTAGTCTTTTTTCATACCAAATTTCATCAAAATCGGAACCTCAAAAAACCACGAAAACGATACCCATATTGACATTATGTTAAAAACTCGCGTCTGTCATCTTGGATATCAAAATAGATGGTGTAGTAGGAATCAGGACCTCCGAAAACCACAAAAATTATACCCATATCGATATTATATTAAAAAGTCGCAACCGCCATCTTGGATCTCGAAATAGATGTCGTATTCGGAAGCGGGACCCCCGAAAACCACGAAAATGATACTCGTATTGACATAATGTCAAAAAGTCAAGTCCGCCATCTTGGATTTCGTAATAGATGTTTTATCAGTAATTCGGACCCCCAAAAACTACGAAAACGATACCCATATTGACATTATGTTAAAAAGTCGCGTCCGCTATCTTGGATCTCAAACTTCGATAGTCTATTGGAAATCAGGACCTCCGAAAACCACGAAAATGATACCCATATCGATTTTATATTAAAAAGTCGCAACCGCCATCTTGGATCTCAAAATCGATATTTTATTCGGAGTCGGAACCCCCAAAAACTACGAAAACGATACCCATATTGACATTATGTTAAAAAGTCGCAACCACCATCTTGGATCTCGAAATAGATGTCGTATTCAGAATCGGGACACTCGAAAACCACGAAAATAATATCCATATTGACATTTTCTCAAAAAGATGCGTCCGCCATCTTGGATTTCGTAATAGAGGTTTTATTCGTAATCCGGACCCCCAAAAACCACGAAAACGATACCATATTGACATTATGTAAAAAATTCGTGTCCGCCATCTTGGATCTCAAAAATGGATAGTGTATTGAAAATCGGGACCTCCGAAAACCACGAAAATGATACCCATATCGATTTTATATTAAAAAGTCGCAACCGCCATCTTGAATCTCGAAACAGATGTCGTATTCGGAATCAGGACCCCCGAAAACCACGAAAATGATACCCGTATTAACATTTTGTCAAAAAGTCACGTCCGCCATCTTGGGTCTCAAAATTTTTTTTGACTTCCATACAAATTTTCATCCCCAATTTCATCCCTACACGGGCCTAAATTTCAAAAATCCTAGAACAAATATTTCTTTCTTTCTTATTAAGTCCCTAATTTCAAAGGTTCATGGTTTTATCTTTAACAATATTGAACTCCCATACAAATTTTTCATCCACTATTTCACTCCACACAGGTCAAAATTTCAAAAATCTTAGAACAAATATTTCTTTCTGTCTTATTAAGTGCCTAAATTCAAAGTTTCATGGTTCTATCTTCAAAAATGACGAACTTCCATACAAACTTTCATCCCCTATTTCAACCCATTCAAATTTTTTTTCGCGATAAAAAGTGGCCTATGTCCTTCCTCGAGATCTAATCTATATCTTCACCAAATTTCATTAAAATCGGATCAGTGGTTTAGACGTGAAAGCTTAACAGACAGACAGACAGACAGATAGACAGACAGACAGAGTTACTTTCACATTTATAGTCATAGTCATATCATTTATTGCCACATGTTGGTATAACAGATGTTACAAAAAAGCAATGTCCCATAAACATGACCCTGTAAGGGTATCGCAATACACACAAATCAACAATATTATGTGTGCTAAAAAGTCTAAAAATAAAATATAACATCTAAAAATATATTTTATATCAAGTACATACCTACTTAATAAACTTCAAACATCGAAAAATTCTTTTAATGAATAATAACATTTTTCTATTAAATATTCTTTCAACTTATTACTAAACTCTGTATCTTTCTGTAATATTTGGATATCTTTAGGTATTTTATTATATATCTTAACTGACATGTGATAAGTTCCTGAGCTCACCATATGTAATTTAGCGAAAGGTAGAGCCAGTCTATTTTTATGTCTTAAATTATGTTGTTGATGGTAAAAATCTTTTGCTTGTGCATACATATTTTTGTTTTTCCTGACAAGTTTACATATTTCATATATATATAACGACGTTAGTGTTAGTATTCTAAGCTTAACAAAATGAGGTCTACAAGTTTCCCTATCATCGATATTGACAAGAATCCTGATACATCGTTTTTGTAGAACAAACAGTTGGTGTAAATGAGCGCTGTTACCCCAGAGTATAATCCCGTAGTTCAGCCATGCATTAGCGTAAGCATAGTATGCACTCATGGCAGCACTTAAGTTGGTACATTTCTTTAATTCATACAAAGCGTATGTAAATTTCGAGAGCTTAGCAGCAATTTTTTCAATATGTGCTTTCCAATCAACGTTTGTATCTACTTCTATTCCTAGCAAAGAGCATGAGTTTTCAAATTCTATTTTATGGTTGTTATATGTAATGTATGTACCTATTGATTGTTTTTGTCTAGGTTTAAATTGCATCAGTTTGGTTTTTGTTATATTAATTTCTAAATTGTGATCTTGAAGCCATTCTATAATATGTTCTAGTGTGCTATGAAACTGAACTTGCAGATCTTGGACACTCGTACATGGGAATGTAACTGTGATGTCGTCAGCATACAGTATACATTCCTTATTAATACATTGTACCACATCATTGATATAAATCAAGAACAGCAGACATCCTAATATACTCCCCTGAGGTATTGAATGTTTTATATTTTGCTCATAGGATCTAACATATGTTATACTATTACTACTGTCATCGTAATACTCTACTTCCACAAATTGCTGGCGCCTGTCTAAATATGATTGGAACCACAAGTGCGCTCGACCACGTATTCCTATTTCATATAATTTTTTGAGTAAAATATTATGCAAAACGCGATCATATGCTTTACTCATATCTAACATTATTGCTATTGCATATTGATTGTTATTTATTATATTTAATATATCGTTCATAAACTTATATACTGCTGTAATTGTTGATTTTTGTTTGCGAAAACCATGTTGGCTTTTGTCGTCATTTTTTTTTTCATCGCCGTGGATAGGTATAACTTCTATATGAATAAGTTTGTCCTCATGATTGAGTTTTCAATAGAATGCCATTTCTCATCTGTTTATTTGTGAAGTGTTTATTACCTCGAATAACTAATAGCTTTTTTGTTATTTTATATTTTTGCCTTGATTTTCATCGCCATGCTTTCATTGCTGTAGTTTCCGTGGCCAAAATTTGCTATGGCAATGAAAAAAAAGACACGGAAATGAAAAAAATTTCATTGCCATGCCTTGTAACACAATTTAGTTTCATTGCCGTGGCCAGGTGTTTCATTTCCGTGGCCAGGTGTTTCATTTCCGTGACTTATGTTTTTATTGTCATGATAAGATAAGGCAAAAAATACATCTTTACCTGTAATACAGGTAGTGCCGAGTATTGACCTCAACAATATACATATGTATATGAAAATAAACTCAAAATTGAAATTATACGCCTCTGCCCCACATACAATGTTGATAAAAATATATAACCATATCCCAAAAATAAATTAAAAATACTGAAAAATTAATCAGTTTTGAGAATCACCAAAACAGTTTTTAATTACAAAAAGTTATAATGGCATTAAAGAATTTTTTGATAATGAAACTGAATACCAAATGCTGACTTTTCTCCTGCAGCTGCGCTTGCGTGGGTCGGTGTAAGGGATAACCTATATTTCTTAAAGTCTAATCCATGTATATTCCAAATTTTATCAAAATAGGTTCGGTGATTTAAGCGTGAAAGCATAACAGACAGATAGAAGGAGTTACTTTCAAAATGATGACGATAATACTCAAGTAAGTACATATATAAAACTAGCTTTTGCCCGCGTGCTAGACTTCGTCAGCGTGGAATAGTTACTTTGGGTAGCATTTTTATTTTTTTGGGCACTTATTTTGCAAAAGATACCCATACAAACTGCTGTGCATTACTGTAAATAGATTATAATACATTTTTACAAACTACCTTTTTTGTTTTTCCATCCTTTGCTAACTTTCATGCGACCTTCCATCCCCTATTTCATCCCCACATGGGTCAATATTTCAAAAAACGCTAAAACAAATATCTGCATATTTTTTGCGTGCTATTTAAAATTTCATGGTCTTATCTTTGGTAATGAGGAATCTCATAAAAATATTTAATCTCTTATTTCAACCCCTTCATTCCCTTTTTTACAAAAAAGTAGCTTTTATTCAATTTCGAGGTTTAGTCTATTTTTGTACCAAATTTCATCAGAGTCGGTTCGGGAGTATGGCGTAAAAGCGATTAAGTTAATAAGTAGCGTCCAACACTAGAAAAATGCACTGAAAAAAATCGACTTGCCTCAGGCGGGACTCGAACCCGCACCTTCCACAATCCGGGTGGACGCGTTGACCAATTTCGCCACCGAGGCACTGCTTTTCGCTGTCGAAATTTGTCAGTGCTTGGTGCTTATGTTTTTATGGTAAACATCGTTTCATCAAATCTTTGAAATTTGCACTTCCAAGACCCGAACGAAATATTTTTGCAAATATTTGACGCCCAGCTAAGATGAAACTACCTTACATTATGGAATAATCCACCCGGATTGTGGAAGGTGCGGGTTCGAGTCCCGCCTGAGGCAAGTCGATTTTTTTCAGTGCATTTTTCTAGTATTATATTTACGCGTTTGTAAACGCAAAAATAAAATTATTCCATAATGTAAGGTAGTTTCATCTTAGCTGGGCGTCAAATATTTGCAAAAATATTTCGTTCGGGTCTTGGAAGTGCAAATTTCAAAGATTTGATGAAACGATGTTTACCATAAAAACATAAGCACCAAGCACTGACAAATTTCGACAGCGAAAAGCAGTGCCTCGGTGGCGAAATTGGTCAACGCGTCCACCCGGATTGTGGAAGGTGCGGGTTCGAGTCCCGCCTGAGGCAAGTCGATTTTTTTCAGTGCATTTTTCTAGTATTATATTTACGCGTTTGTAAACGCAAAAATAAAATTATTCCATAATGTAAGGTAGTTTCATCTTAGCTGGGCGTCAAATATTTGCAAAAATATTTCGTTCGGGTCTTGGAAGTGCAAATTTCAAAGATTTGATGAAACGATGTTTACCATAAAAACATAAGCACCAAGCACTGACAAATTTCGACAGCGAAAAGCAGTGCCTCGGTGGCGAAATTGGTCAACGCGTCCACCCGGATTGTGGAAGGTGCGGGTTCGAGTCCCGCCTGAGGCAAGTCGATTTTTTTCAGTGCATTTTTCTAGTATTATATTTACGCGTTTGTAAACGCAAAAATAAAATTATTCCATAGCGTCCAACATCTTGCATCTCAAAATGGATGTTGTGTTCCCGAAAACTAAGAAAATGATCGATTTTATATCCAAAAGGCGTATCCGCCATCTTGGATCTCGAAATAAAAGTTGTATTCGGAATCAAGACCGCCGAAAACCTCAAAAATTATACTTATATTGCTTTTGAGTAAAAAGTCACGTCCGCCATCTTGGATATCAAAATAGATGTTGTATTCGGAGTCAGAACCTCCAAAAACCACCAAATAGATACCCATATTGATATTAAATTAAAAAGTCGCGTCCGCCATCTTGGTTCTCAGAATGGATGTTGTATTGGGAATCGGGACCCCGAAAACCATAAAAATAATACCCATTTCGATTTTATATTAAACAGTCGCAACCGCCATCTTAGATCTCGAAATAGATGTCGTATTCGGAATCGGGACCCCCGAAAACCACGAAAATGATACCCATATTGACATTTTGTCAAAAAGTCGCGTCTGCCATCTTTGATCTCGAAATAGATGTTTTATTCGTAAACCGGACCCACAAAAACCACGAAAATGATACCAATATTGACATTATGTTAAAAAGTCGCGTCCGCCATCTTGGGTCTCAAAATGGATGTTGTATTGGGAATCGGGACCCCCCGAATACCATAAAAATGATACCTATATTGATCTTATATTTAAAAGTCGCAACCGCCATCTTGGATCTCGAAATAGATTTCGTATTCGGAATCGGGTCCCCCGAAAATCATGAAAATGATACCCATATTGACATTTTGTCAAAAAGTTGCGTCCGCCATCTTAGATCTCGAAATAGATGCTTTTTTCGTAATCCGGACCCACAGAAACCACGAAAACGATACCAATATTGACATTGTTTAAAAGTCGCGCCCGCCATCTTGGATCTCAAATGGGTGTTGTATTGGGAATCGGGACCCCCAAAAACCATTAAAATTATACCCATATCGATTTTATATTAAAAAGTCGCAACCGCCATCTTGGATCTCGAAATACATTTATTCGTAATCCGGACCCACAATAACCACGAAACCGATACCCATATTGACAATGTTTAGTGTGTGGTGTGTTAGACGTGAATGTGTGACTTTGTTTTTATTTCCTTACGAACTTTCATCCCCACATGGGTAAATATATCAAAAACGCTAGAACAAATATTTATTTATTTCTTATCAAGTGCCTACATGCAAAGTTTCATGGTTTCGTCTTTAACAATGACGAATTCCATACAAACTTTCATCCCCCATTTCACCCCCTAACAGGTCAAAATTTCAAAAATTTTTGATCAAATATTCATTTTTTTCATAAGAAGTGCCTAAATTCAAAGTTTAATGGTTCTATCTTCGAAAATGACGAACTGCCATACAAACTTTCATCCCCTATTTCAACCCCTTCAAGCCAAAGTAGCCCAAGTTCTTCCCCGAGCTCTAGTCTATATGTTAACAAATTTCATCAAAATCGGTTCAGTGGTTTAGATGTAAAAGCTATAATATTAGTAGGGATTTTATGTTGAATATAGATTTTCATTTCCGTGGATGCGTTCATTCCCGTGGCATAGTTCTTTCATTGCCGTGGAGGCTTGTTTCATTGCCGAGCACGCATGTTTCATCGCCGTGGCACGAAATTTTTAATCTTGTATATCTCGTTTGTTTTTTATGTTATCTGCTAGATATTGAGGAAGAATACATACATTATCAAAAACTTTAAAACCCGCAATTTAGTTTTTAAAAAAACTTTAAGATAAAAAAGTCCACGGAAATGAGATTTTTTTTGGACCTGTTGAAATTCACCCTTATACTTTTCACAAAAAGACTTAACACGGGTTGCCATGGCAGTTTCAAATATTTTAGAAAATGTAGATAGAAGGGCTATTGGTCGATAATCTTGGGGCTCCTTTGCGTTCCTTTTTTTAGGCACAGGTTTGACTATTGTTATTTTTAACAAGTCAGGAAAAACTGCCTCATCAAAAGATTGATTAACTAAAAAAGTTATAGGCGATACTAGTTCTTCCCTACAATATTTGATCAGTGTCGGTGGAAATTCGTCAGCACCGTGGCTAGATTTATTTTTGAGTGATTTTATGATTTTATCAATTTCAACAAGACTGACAGGGCTGAGGTAAATAGAGTTATCAATACTAATGTGCTGACTTAGGCAATCTTTAGTGTTTTTATTGGTTTTTTTATCTGATCCTACCGAGACAAAGTATTTATTCAGTGTATTTGATATTTCTTTAGGATCTTTAATGCTGTTACCTGTAATATTTAAAGTTATATTTTTATAAGTATTTTTGTTGGTCTTATGTGTAACCTCCTTTATAATACGCCACATTGTTTTAGTGATATTGTTTGAATTTTTTAACTTATTTATATATTGAAGTTTTTTTGATGAATTTACAGTTCTTTTTAACATTTTTACATATTTTTTATAGTATTCATTTAACACACAGCTATTTGTTCGGGACTTTAATATTTTAAGTAGTCGTTTATTTTTACATGCTATTTTTATACCCTTAGTTAACCAAGATTTTAGTTTGAATTGAATTAATATTTTTCTCTTTGGGATATAAAGGGAAAGTAAACTTGTTAATTTGTCATGAAATGATTTATAATTTTCATTTATAGTTTTATCAGACTTAATAATATTTGACCAATTTATAGTTTGTAACATCTCTTTAAATAATTTCATATTATAATAATTATACTTTCTTTTTTGGATATAATGCCCCTGCTTATTTCTATTTAATCCGGATTTATTTAAAGAAATTGATATTCCTCTATGATCTGAAAAACCATGCTCTTTTACATTAATATTTAAACAGGTTGTATCAAAGTTGGTGAAAATTAAATCTAAGCAAGTGGCACTCGTTAGCGTAATCCTAGTAGGTTCATTAATATTTTGATGAAAATTTGCACTTTTAAATAGATTGATCATGTTTTTTGTTTGTGTTGTCTTTTTAAGAAAATTTACATTTAAATCTCCACCTATTATTATATTTTTCCTTACATATTTTGTACATAAAAGTTTTAACAATTTTTCTAGTTGTGTATTAACAATACTTAATTCTCTTGAATTATCTGGCCAATATAAAACTATTAATATTACACTTACACTAGGAAGTTCTATACCGCAGACTTCTATGACATATTCTACCGATAAATTTTTAACATCTTCAAGTTCAATAAAATTTATTTTGTCCTTCACAAACGTACACACACCACCGCCTTCCCGTTTTTCTCTGTAGAACTGGCTTGCTAGGGTATAACCCTCCAAGGTGAGCAGATCGGACTTGGCTGGAGTAATCCATGTTTCAGTAAAACAGAGTACAGAGTAATCAAATTCTTCTGTAAAACTTTCTACCAAATGTATTTTATTTTTTAAACTACGAATATTTTGATAAAAAAATAAAATTTCATTATTTTTATTAAATTCGAAAGGAATGTGCCTTATTCATTTATAATATTAAGTAGGGAGTAGGGATGTAGTAAATTTTGAGACCGGAGTTACAGTATTTTTTTGGTTGGCAGATTAAGTTTTCCAGTTAATTGACCAGAACTTTTTCACTGGTTCTTTCATATTTTTTTATCTTAACCATGAAGTTTTCACAATTATTTTCTTACTAGCTTTTGCCCGCGACTTCGTCCGCGTGGAATAATTACTTTAGGCAGCATTTTTTTGTGTAGGTACTTATTATGCAAAAAACACACATACAAACTGCAGTGCACTACAGTAAATGGCATTTTTACAATCGACCATTTTATGTTTCTCCATCCTTTGCTACTTACTCGCAAACTTTCATCCCCACATGAGTCAATATTTCAAAAACGCTAGAACAATATTTGCGTTTCATGGTTTTATCTTCGGTAATGAGTAATCGCATAAAAATTTTCATCTCATATTTCAACCTCTTCATTCCCTTTTTCACAAAAAAGGTAAGTAGCTAACAAAAATAGACGAAACCTCGAAATGGAATAACCATTTCGAGGTTTCGTCTATTTTTGTACCAAATTTCAATAAATTCGGTTCAGGTGTTAGGCGTGAAAGCGATTAAGCTAAAAAGTCACGTCCACCATCTTGGATCTCAAAATGGAACCCTGTAAACCACGAAAATGATATCCATAATAATAATAAGTTAAGTAGCGTCCACCATCTTGGATCTAGAAATTGATGACGTATTTGGAATCGCGACCCCCCGAATACTACGAAATTGATACCCAAATCGCTTTTATGTTAAAAAGTCCCATCTGCCATCTTGGACCTCGACGTAGATGATAAAAAATCCCATCTGCCATCTTGGATCTCGACGTAGATGATGTATTTGGAATCAGGACCCCCGAAAACCTCGAAAATGATACCCATATTCCTATTAAGTTAAAAAGTCACGTCCGCCATCTTAGATCTCAAAATCGATGTTTTATTCGGAGTCAGAACCCCCAAACACTCGAAAATGATACCCAATATCGATTTTACATTAAATAGTCGCAAACGCCAATCTCGAAATAGATGTCGTATTCGGAATCAGGACCCCCGAAAGCCACGAAAATTACACCCATATTGACATTTAGTCAAAAAGTCGCGTCCGCCATCTTGGATCTCGAAATAGATGTTTTATTTGTAATCCGGACCCCCAAAAACCACGAAAACGATACCCATATTGACATTATGTTAAAAATTCGCGTCCGCCATCTTGGATCTCAAAATCGATGTCGTATTCGGAATCAGGACCCCCGAAAACCACGAAAATTACACCCATATTGACATTTAGTCAAAAAGTCGCGTCCGCCATCTTGGATCTCGAAATAGATGTTTTATTTGTAATCCGGACCCCCAAAAACCACGAAAACGATACCCATATTGACATTATGTTAAAAATTCGCGTCCGCCATCTTGGATCTCAAAATCGATGTTTTATTCGGAGTCAGAACCCCCAAAAATCTCGAAAATGATACCCATATCGATTTTACATTAAATAGTCGCAACCGCCATCTTGGATCTCGAAATAGATGTCGTATTCGGAATCGGGACCCCCGAAAACCACGAAAATGACACCCATATTGACATTTTGTCAAAAAGTCGCGTCCGCCATCTTGGATCTCGAAATAGATGTTATTTGTAATCCGGACCCCCAAAAACCACGAAAACGATATCCATATTGACATTATGTTAAAAATTCGCGTCCGCCATCTTGGATCTCAAAATCGATATTTTATTCGGAGTCAGAACCCCCAAAAATTTCGAAAATGATACCCATATCGATTTTACATTAAATAGTCGCAACCGCCATCTTGGATCTCAAAATAGATGTCGTATTCGGAAGCGGGACCCCGAAAACCACGAAAATGACACCCATATTGACATTTTGTCAAAAAGTCGCGTCCGCCATCTTGGATCTCGAAATAGACGTTTTATTCGTAATCCGGACCCCCAAAAACCACAAAAACGATACCCATATTGACATTATATTAAAAATTCGCATCCGCCATCTTGGATCTCAAAATGGATGGTGTATTAGGAATCGGGACCTCCGAAAACCACGAAAATGATACCCGTATTGACATCTTGTCAAAAAGTCACGTCCGCCATATTGGATCTCGTTACAGATGCTTTATTCGTAATCCGGACCCCCAAAAACCACGAAAACGATACCCATATTGACATTTTGTCAAAAAGTCGCGTCCGCCATCTTGGATCTAATCGGGACCTCCGAAAACCACAAAAGTGATACCCATATCGATATTATATTAAAAAGGATCATCCGTCATCTTGGATTGGATCTTTATTTCTTATCAAGTGTCTAAATTCAAAGTTTCATGGTTATATCTTTAACCATGACGAACTTCCATAGAAATTTTCATCCCCAATTTCATCCCCACACAGGTCTAAATTTCAAAAATCCTAGAACTAATATTTTTTTCTTTCTTATTAAGTCCCTAATTTCAAAGTATCATGGTTTTATCTTTAACAATGACGAAGTCCCATACAAACTTTCATCCACTATTTCACCCCCATACAGGTCAAAATTTAAAAAATCTTAGAACAAATATTTCTTTTTGTTTTATTAAGTGCCTAAATTCAAAGTTTCATGGTTCTATCTTCAAAAATGACGAACTTCCATACAAACTTTCATCCCCTTTTTCAATCCATACAACCTTTTTTTCGCGATAAAAAGTAGCCTATGTCCTTCCCCGAGATCTAATCTATATTTATACCAATTTTCATCAAAATCGGTTCAGTGGTTTAGACGTGAAAGCTTAACAGACAGACAGACAGACAGAGTTACTTTCGTATTTATAATATTAGTAAGGATAAGGATTTCTCCCTTGGTTTCGTAAAAATATAACACTTTAAAAATGAGCCCTCATACCATACGCATATACTTATTCATATGAGATACAAATGCAAAACCCATTTATGTGTACTTACTAATAATGAAATTTATTAACACTAGCAATCACCAAAAAAGAGTAGATCTCAATTTTGTTGGTTGTCACTACCTATCGGACCACACCCGAGGGACTTCAGGCGCGGTCGTGGCCCTGCAAAGGGCCGCCTGGAACTAGCCGTGGTGGGAAAACAAAAACAACTTGACGATGGCATGTGACTTCGAACGCCAAGGCGACACACTTGACATCAAAAGCCACACACCCGCCGAGAAAGTTTCCCCACCACGTTACCAGGGTCCGCCACGAGGAGGCTTCCGGATGTGGACCCCAAGTTGAACTAAACCTAGTCTAAATAAAAAAAATAGTTCTGGAATCCAACTTATAGTTTTTGAGATGCGTGAATTTACTATTTCAGTTTTGATTGAAATATCACTGCAAAAATAGCTTAGTAGAACTAAACCTAGTCTAAATAAAAAAATAGTTCTAGAATCCAACTTATAGTTTTTGAGATGCTTGAAGTAATACAGACTTAAATACACGCATATGTAATTTGGCACCCGTGTATAAACTAACGTATAAAAAAAACTATGCAATTTTGAGAATATACATACAAACTGGTCGAGTTGATAACCTCCTTTTTTATTTTAAAGTCGGTTCATTAGTGTAAATAGGTAGGTATTACTCGAAAAGTTTTCCACTGTATTCCTCTTTGTTTACTATGGTAAAAAAAATTAAAAATTAAAGTATATGATAAAATATGTATGTATGTTCATCAATGATATTATATCTATATATATAAAAATGTTATGTTGGTTTGTGTATGCTTCAAAAACTCAAAAAGTACTGCACCGATTGAGTTGAAATTTTAACATGATATAAAATCCGCATCAAGGATTGTTTTTATCTATTTTTTGCATCAGTCACATATCTGCGACCGCGAGAAAACAGTTTTTTTAACGATCAGCAGTGAAACACACACGTGTGATGTAGCCGACCTCCGTAAGTAGCCATATAGTTTATGGTGTTTTGAAATTTGAATTATGACAACTGTCAAAAAAATAATAAATTGAGATTGATTGATTGTGACAAGCGGTTTTATTTAACAAGCAAATATAAAGTTTAGCATCAATGAAAACTGTTGCAAAAACGGGAAATCCACGCGGACGAAGTCGCGCGGGCACAGCTAGTTAAATATAATATCATTGACGTTTATAGTTTATTGAATAACAAAAATTCAAGTTGTTTCCAACACAAAACAAATAAATAAATAAAAAGCTTCATGTATATGATCAAAGAAATACCTATTTAGAAAAATGCACTGATACCTATTTACTTTATTTTCTGTGGAAAAATTAAAAGGAACTAATCATTTACAAACACAAATAATGCATCAAATAATGATGGAACATGCAAAGGTCTCTCAAATAGAAGTCTGTGACTAATTCTTTATGCAATGAAGACTATAGCATAAGAATATAAGGTGACTTCCAATAACACTTAAAACACAATGTTATTTTTAAAACTAGAAAATTCCACAATACAATGTTAGTTGGGTTATAAATCAAGTTATAAAATTCAAGTTGAATTAATCATTTATCAATGCCATTTCTTTATTTTTTTAAAATACAATTTTTGGTATTATCATGCTTTAATAGTTAAAAAAAACAACTTAACAACAAACATTTTTTTAAATGAATAAGAAAAGAACAAATAAAAATCTTAGTTTATGAATTATCAGACGAGGCTTCCATATTCATTTTTGATCAAGTCAGCGGCTCGTTCTGCAATCATAATTACTGGTCCGTTTGTGTTGCCACTTACCATATTGGGCATTACACTAGCATCGACGACTCTTAATTTGTTAACATCGTGTACTTTCAGTTTACTGCTGACCACCGATGTTCTTTTATTAATACCCATTCGGGCTGTACCAACTGGATGATAAATAGTTGTAGCAATTTCAACAGATATACACTTCCAATACTCAAAACTATCGAGTTCATAATCATCACAAGGTGGCCAATTGACTCTACCCAAAAATCCATCTATTTCTTTAAAAAACGTAGTATTCACAATTTTTGTTAGCATCTTAATTCCTTCAACAATAGCATTCAAATCTCTTTTGTCACTATAGAAATTTGGAATAATAAGAGGACTGTCCTTTGGATTTGATGATCTTAATTTAATGTTACCGCGTGACTGAGGATGAAGCAGGATCATTACAAAAAAATAAAGTGAGTTATTTTTGTTCTGTTCGACAATTGAATCAATTATTGAGTCCTTAAATCCAAAACCTAGTTTAAGTGCCGATCTTAAATTAGCAGAGGAGCCTTTTCTTATAATGCCCAAGTGATTTTGGAATTCAGGATAGTTAGCATTTTTCTTCCGCGAATAAAATGATATCACATCAGTTACGCCGTGTGATAAAGATCCAGATCGATCATAGAGATACTTAATTATTTCGAAACTTTGATCTGCTGCTGTTGCAGATTTAGGTTCTTTTCCGAATATGGTAACAGGAATTTTAATATGATCTTGAAGGTAGCCCCCAACTGCAGGTAAATCAGCAATGCACGTAATATTTTTTGTTTTTAAATCCGTTTTTGGTCCTATTCCCGATAACATAAGAAGTTGTGGAGTGTTCACAGCACCAGCACTTAAGATGACTTCTTTATTCGAGAAAAAATTCATTATTTCACCATTTTTTTCTACTTCAACGCCGTATGCTGTATTTGTGTCGTCAATCAACACTTTAGTAACTAGAGTATCTGTTAAAATATCCAAGTTGTTCCTATTGCGTATAGGTTTTATATAAGCACGATCTGTACCATATCGAACACCATTAGCGACAGTAGATCGTGTATATCCTGATCCAAAATAATTGTTGACATATAAGTCATTGACGGTTTTGATCCCTATTTCATTCCAAGCTGTAAGGACTCTTTTTGTTAAATACCGTAATGTGTGGTTGAAAGTGTTAATGACAAGCGGTCCATCATGTCCATAAGAATTATATACTTTGGAATCCTTCAACAAATCCTGGTCCTGTAGAGATTCTGCTTTTTTAAAATATTGGGTTACAATATTTGGATGCCAATCTCTGTTTCCAGCGTCGTACCATCGTTGATAATCGAAAGGATTGCCTTTTACATATATCATGGCATTAATGTTGCTGCATCCACCTAACATCTTGCCTCGAATCCATGGTATAGATCCATTTACAAGGCCTTGACTAGTTACGCCATCATTTTCTGAATAATATTTCCAATCGTATTGTGATCCATATAAAGTTCCATCGAGTGCTGGTATCTGAAAATAAAATTTAACATAATTTGACAAATTAGGTTGACATACTAGTTTTTTTATAAGCCTGTTGGTATTCATAATAAAATATTTTTATGTTGGGATAAAATTCTGCTAATATGAATTTTAGGTTTGCTATAATTTTGAAAATCTTTTCTTATTTTGTTATGTCTTGAAGAACTTTCATTTACATCTAAAATTTACAAAAGATTTTTTTATGTTGTAGTTTTTTTATAAACAAAATATTTGTTTCTCCTTTTTTTAGTTTTGAAGGCGGTTTATTATTATTTTTACTTACCGAGCTTTCTATAGGTGCTCTTGGCCCAGCTTCGATAAGAAGAATTTTCCAGTTTGCTTCTTCACTCAGTCTTCCAGCTAATGCTGACCCTGCTGACCCTCCTCCAATTATTATGAAGTCATACAAAGACGTATCTAAAAATTATTACTATTATTTAATTCAACAATTTATAACTAATATATTAAAAGTCTTATTTGCAAGACTTTTAACTTGTTTTAAAAACATTCATTCTACCTTGAGCGGAGCTATCCAGCGGTGTATCATCTTTTAAAAGACACGTAGTTGCTGCAAAGAATTGGAGAGCTGAAGTGAATGTCGACACAGCAACACCCGATGATGGTGCCAAACATGCTGACAAGTCACTGAAAAAGACATGGATAGTTTTTTTATTTATTAAAGATTCCTTTGATTTATTAAGTAAGTTCTTGAATAAAGTCAAAAATTAATTTGGTTGAGTTCAATGCAAAGAAAACTCAGGTGTGTGCGTTTACGTCTAAAACGTCGGCGTTCCTTTCCCTTCCTCTCTTCAGGGTACAACACTAACGCTACAGAGCTGTATCATCTTGCTCGGTATGCAGGTTTGTAGCGACATACATCCTTAGGATTACATCGAAAACTTGATAAAAAAAACAGCTTCACGGAAACTCGGAGTCCTGAACAAGGTGCGGGGTTTGTTCAAGCCTGATTAACTGTGCTTGCTATATAAGATGCAAGTACGGTCCTAGCGCTTTCTACCGTCTGTATCACGGTGAGTGCTCTGAGAAGCTTTTATCCCTAATCCCATCATCTCCCTTCCTTTTAAGAACTACGTGTGCTGGTTAACGGTGGCACCGACAAACTGTGGCCACTATCCCAACGTGCCATTTTGCAAATTTTTATCTCCGCAATCAAGAAATGGATTTCGCTGACAGCACACTTATTGGAACACGGAGAAGGACCCCTCCTTCTTCGTGTTCAAACACATATGCAATGCTTTTTACAATCCTGGGTCATTCAAAAGAGGCGTGATGAAGCACCTTGCAGGTCAGTAAGGCGAGGGTGGCTAGCGCACCGGTTTATCTCTCACACTAGCTATCTTTGCATGTAAACTTTGAACTTCACTGCTTACCGTCAGGTGGCAGGTTTGCAGATCGCAAATTGAATAATTCACTTACGCCATTTTTTCTGTTTCGTCTGTAGATATGATATAACTGACTTTACACAGCAATCTTCATACTGAATGTTTAATGAGTAGTCGTTAGCGCATTTAAATATTATTGTTTAATATTATCTTGTTGTAGCAAATGCTTACTTTCGGGCATTCGCTGAATGTTTTAACTTTGTATTAAACGAATACTAAAAAAATATGTAGTGATTATATAAAGTATTACAATGTTTATGTATGTCCATTTGATAACAAAGGAATGTTTTAAAACGATGATGTTATGTAATGAAAATATTACCTGATGCGGGCATAGTAAAATAGCATCACTCCATATCCTCCAATGGGTGTCGTAGAAAGCGACTAATAGATCAGCAAAGGGGTATTGATCACCTTATTCTCCGTCCACCAATCCGCATTGGGCAAGCGTGGTGAACTACTGCCTATACCTCCTTCGTTGACAAAAGGAGAGGCCTTGTGTCCCAGCAGTGGATCGAATTATAAATGCTGTGATGATGATGAATGCAAATTTTGATTACAATAGATTATTTTAAAATTAGATGACTAAAAACTATTATAGGGTTCTTGTTACTAAAACTCCATAGATTTAATATAAATACAGCGTGCCGCTATAATTTATGTTTTGACATACCGGTAGACACTTAATTTATTTAATCGTTAAATGTTAAATTATATTATATCTCTCCTTTACACTATCTTATGATACCCATTCCCAAGTTTTAAGGTCGTCAGAGAAGTTGAGGTTAGAAACACCATCTCATTTCACCAAATCCTACTCGGTACAAGCTGTTTTGTTGTGGAACGCGTTACCTGGGGCCTTATCGCGCTATTTACGAACGTTAAAACCAAAAACAAATCATTATCATTTTCATACGTTTTGACAGGTGACAGCTGTCAAACTGTTGTCAAAATGTATGAAAACGATAACGATTTGGTTTTGGTAAAAACTTTGTAAATAGCGCGATAAGGCCCCTGTTCACATAAGGCAAGCACAAACCCTCAACACTTTTAAAAATCTGGTTGAAAAACACTATTTGTCGCTATGATTATTTGTTCATGATTATTTATATTTATGTGTATGCTCTAAGTATATATTTTAGTTGATGTGTATTATAGTATATATAAATATATATATATATTATGGTATATATTTGTTTTATTTATTTTATATATCATATATATGTATTATAGTATATAGCAATTGCACGTATTTGTCATAATAAATATTTATTAAGTTAGTCATCGCCATCTTCCCTCGAACGCTTTAGTTCTAAATCCTGTCCATCCTAAGGTTACCTGGAAGAGATCGCTTTCTGCGATAAGGTCGCAGTTTGTACGATTTATTTTAAGGTTACAATCTTTGTATTTTTAATTTGGTCGATGTACAATAAAGATATATTTTATTCTATTCTATGTTAACAGTTTTTATAATAATAATAATAATTATAATATTTTTTTATTAAAGTAACCAAGACTCAATTTTGTTAGTACAAATTACTTAAAAACTATGTAATACTTAGCCTAATATAAATAGGAAACGTTAAAAAATCCAAAGAAATGACTGAATCATTTCTGTGCCACTCCATAGGCCGTGGCACAGCAATGATTCACATACATACAGTCTAACCTACTAGCAATCATGGTCAGGATGCTGTTGCCACTGCAGCGAATTCTGCGCACCAGAGATGTGCATTTCTTGCGCATTGTAGCAAAAAAGCAGTTGACCCGTGCTTGCGCAAACATCCCCGATGCGCTACAGAAGCGAAGCAGGCCCAACAGCACCCTGAATGCATTATTATATTGCACCCGAAATGCATTGTAAGTTTTTCGCGTATATTTAACCCACAGGCTACACGTGTAGAAGGAAGTGCAATACGCTCTAAAAAGAGTTAATTTCACGTCCCTTGTACAACGTGCAAACCTACGGGCCAGCATGTTGGCGCTGACAGACAAAGCACGGCGTTCTCTTTCTATGTCCTCGTCGTCTTTGAGGTCAGGAGTCAATATATGGCCAAGATATTTAAATTTGTATACTCTCTCCAACTCAGAGTTATTTAGGACGACAGGTGGTATTTTATCATGGCTATTTCCCCTGGCCTCAAAGACCATGAGTTGACTCTTTTTTAAATTGTATAAGAGTCCATGTGCCTCTGAAGAAACCTCACACAAGGCTTAAAGCTTTCTCAAGCCACACATAGATGCGCTCAGCAGCACCATGTCATTCGCGTAGCTAATGTTATTAACACATACGCCGTCTATATAGCAACCAACTTTGGTGCTGCTGAGTTCACCTATTAAATCATTCACATACAGGTTGAATAGAGTTGTTGAGCTAGACCCACCCTGCCTGACCCCACACTCCAACTCATACGAATCTGACAGCGCTCCCTCCCACCTGACGTTGTTAATCTGGCCTCCTTTAACCGTGTCTCATATCAAGTTGTTCATCATTATTTTTATTCGTAAAAAATATTTGTACTCTGTTTGTTTACCTGGGTACTACGGCCATATTATCCAAGTCTGTATACACAACATTGTTGTAAGTAAGTATAATGAATCAACCTTAGATTATGCTAAGGAATCGACAATGCGACAAAAGTATTATTCCGTTCGTTTATTCCGTGTCTTTTCTCTGTTTTTTAGTTGATCAGTTACCTAATTCATGTATATATGCCAGGGAGGCCCGTAGAAACGGTTATCCTGCTACTTTGGTCCGTGGCATAGTGCAGGGGCCCAAGCGTGCCTATCCAGCTCGCGAGGTTGCCCTATCATGCCACGTATAAATTAGGGGTGGACCGTCGTGCCGGTTGTTGACCGGGGTGTAGGGTCCCAGCGGCCACTTCCGGGTATGGGTACGGGGGCCCTTCCGTTTGGCGGATCGACGAACATCCTTTTTAGGCAGCTCCTCGGAGAAACAAGCCTCCCCTTTTTGTAAGGTACTGTTGCAGCAATGTTTACCCGATTCACGTCTCTTTCTCCTTTCCTCATGACAGCCAATAAGAAACAATCAAGTTTTACAGCAGTGCCCAACCCCACTCCTCTACACCGTTTGAGGTGGAGTTCTGCAACACACGCGGACCCTACAGTAACCTCAATGCTGTCCACCAACACCTTGAGTCAGCATAACCTAAAGTGTTGTTTCTGACGGAGACGCAAATATTGCCGCCCGATGACACAAGCTACCTGAACTATCCCGGCTACATGCTTGAAGAGTCCTTCAAAGCGAAAGCCTGAGTATGCTTGTATGTTCGGGCGGATATTTGCTGTCGCCGTTTGAGCTGCCTGGAATACCCATCCTTCTACATGCTAGGGGTACACGTCGATTCTGGCCCCTCGGCCAGAGTCTACGTGTGTCTTTACAGATCACACACCGGAAACGCTGAGACAACTCGACTTTTTGAATATCTGAGTCGGGTGGCAGATGACGCGCAGGAGCAGTATCCCAATGCAGAACTGGTGTTTTTGGGGGACTTCAATGCTCACCACAGTTTGTGGTTAAGTTCCTCCAAAACTGACCATACAGGGATCTCTGCTCATGCATTCGCTCTCACGCATGACTTGTCGCAACTGGTTGATCAGCTCACCAGGGTCCCAGACATACCAAGTCAAGCACTTTCCTTACTGGACCTTCTGCTTAAGACCCAACCGGAGGGATATCAGGTCGAGGTCTGAGCCCCTCTAGGCTCATCTGACCATAGCCTGGTATCTTTAAAAGTACCGCAGGCGAAGCCACCGCAACCTACGGTTGTTAAACGCCGGGTATGGCATTTTGGGTTAGCAGATTGGAATTGTATGCGCGACTACTTTACATCTATCACTTGAAAGCAACACTGCTTTAGTGAGAACGATACATCAACGCGATAACGATACATTACGCCGCTGCCATTACAGATGGAATATTACATTTCACATTCCGATCTTAAGAGCAAGGGCAGACGTAACCTCTGGTTCAACCGCGATTCCTGTTTGACAGAAAAAGGCGGCGTATCGCGCTTGGATCAGGGGTCGGGCTCGTAAAGCGCCTGATATCGAGTCACTGAAAGCAGCCCACTACTAGGCTTTCAAGTCCTGTAAGAAGGTTTACTTGAGCGGATGCCCAGCGCGTCGCACGCATTGGACACTAATTGAAAACGCATTCTATGGGCTCCCGTAGTTACTAGCGTCTGGCCAAAGCCATGCAAAGCAACTTCTGGCAGCCCTCGCTGCCATCCCTGAGATGTCCAGATAGGTCTCTAGCTCATAAACCACAGGAAAAACTCGATCTTCTGGCAAGACTCTTTGCGGCTAATTTGCAAATCGATGATTGCAATGCACAGCCACCGTCGTCACTACCTCATTGTGGCTGCACCATGCCTGATATAAAAATTAGGAAGTGTAAAGTTCGTGCGGAACTGCAATTACTCTACGTCAGGAAAGCTAGTGGTTGTACTTAAAAAATGTGGAGCGGAGTTGTCTCCCGTACTCACGCACTTATACCAACTCTCATACTCCTCTGGACATGCCAAGTACTTATTGGAAGTTTTGGATAGGTTGCAGCGTCGCGCGACACTCATCATCGGCGACGAAGACGTGTCCAACCATCTTGAGCCTCTCGCACTGCGCATCGATGTTGCGACATTGAGGGCGTTCTACTGTCTATACCACGGCGAGTGCTCCGAGTAGGTTTTTTCCATAATCCCACCATCTCCCCTCCTTTTAAAGACTACTCATGCTGGTTTATGGTGTCACCTACAAACTGTGGCTACAATTCTAACGCAAACTAAGAAATTTGGCAACTCGTTTCTTTGTCGCACAATCAAGAAATGGAATTCACTGTCCGCACAATTACATGTTCCGTCATTCCTACAACCATGAGTCATTCAAAAAAGGGGTGAAAAAGCACCTTGCAGGTCGGCAAGGCGAGGGTGGCTAGCGCAACACTTTATCTCTCGCACTAGCTACCTTCACATTTGGACACCACTTCTGGTTACTATCAGGTGGAATGGAGTTATTTGCTTGACCTTGTTATAAAAATGTGGCGGTAGAAACGGCAGGGGGAACCGATTTCAAAAAAAAATGAGCAGGGTAAGATACAGAGATGATAATAATGTTTATTGCTTTCTCGTATACGTAGTATAGAGTCTAGAGGAAGTCTTGTAATCGTCAAAAAATTCGACATCAATTAAAGGAGTTGAAGCCCTCACTTGAATGACACGCTCGACATGAGTTTGTACGTACTCTCCACTGCATTTTCTTAAAGCACGATGCTGATTACAAATTAAGGAACACAGTTTGTCATTATTTTAGTGTTCTTGGATGAGGCCGCTGTATAATTCGTAAAATTGGCTACTATAGCAATGTTATTTCAACAAAAAGTGTTGAATCTCTGAATTATGACTAGGTATACATCAGACTCACAGAAAGGAACCATCAAAATCGATTTTTAATTGACGGAGTAATCAGGTAAAAACAGAAAAAAATAATAACAACATAACGTCGAATAGAGACCTCCTTTTAGAAGTTGGTTCAAAATAGTCAACTGGCCATATGTTTTACTTTTCATTAGACCACCGCTTTATCTATTTATTCTATACTTACGTAGGTATTAGTACAGATAATATGGTACTGGTATTAGTATCAGTTTGATAACATTTCACTGTCAAATTGTAAAATGCGTTATCTTTATACAAATTTACAAAGAGCTTAGTAATCAAATTTTTTCCATGAAGTAATTGTTACAAAATTATGCAATAAAAGATCTACCTTAACGTTTTGTTGCTAATTGAATTATTTGAAACACAGTATTCATCATCAATCAATCAAATTAAAAAAAAACAAAACAATTATAATAATAATAATATGTTTCCACGCTCACACCAATTATCTAGCCCAAAGTAAGTATCATTAAGAACTTGTGTTATGGATACATATAAACAACCATGACTCGTCAACAAATACTCGTGTTCATCACACAAATATTTGCCGCTACCAGGACTCGAAACCGGACCAGACGGAGATGGTGAGATTAGGGAAAAAAAATCCTCAGAGCACTCGCCGTGGTACAGACGGTAGAAAGCGCTCGATGACGCAACATTGTGACGCAATTGCAGAGGCTCAAGATGTTTAGTCACCTCTTCGTCGCAGATGATGCGGGCCGCGCGACGCTGCAACCTGTCCAAAGCATCAGTAAGTACTTGGCAGAGCCATCCCACAGGTGCGGGCAATACTCCACGCAAGACCGTATTTGCGTCTTGTAAAGCAAGCACAGTTGATTTGGCGTGAAAAAACGCCGCACCTTGTCCAGGACTCCGAGTTTCCGTGAAGCGAAGTTTTTGTCACGCTTTCGATATCGTCCTTCAGATTCAAGTCGCTGCGAACCTCCATACCGAGCAAGATGATACTGCTCTGTAGCATTAGTGTTGTGCCCTGGAGAGAGAAAGGAATGGCGACGTTTTAGCCGTAAAAGCGCATACCTGAGTTTTCTTGGCATTGAACTTAACCAGATTTGCTGTACCCCATTGAGAAACAAGGTCGAGCTCTCGGTTGAGTTCAATGACAAGATTCTTGCGACTCTCTACGGTTTCTGCTCGTCCAGCCTTTGCGTGTCCGAAGTAGCCCGCATGTACTGTACTGTCGTCTGCATAGCAATGGATGATATCATTGATATGCAGAAGAAAGAGTGTAGGGGATAAAACGGATCCCTGGGGAACACCGGCATTCACTGACATGAACCGCAAACTGCATCCGTCGGAGAGGACACGACTTCTTAGCTCATGCAAGAAGCTGGCCACCCAGGTACAGAGCTGAGCAGGCAGACCATACGTCGGAAGCTTGGAGAGAAGACTTTTGTGCCAGACCCTGTCAAAAGCTTTGGAGATTTCAAGGCTGACAGCCAGTGACTCGCCACGCTTGTCCATAGCTTCACCCCAGACATACGTCAAGTACGCTAGAAGGTCACAATCATTATTTGGGACGAATGCACAATGGCGCACAAACGTAATATTTGAAAGCACTTGAAAGAACATTGAAAGCTCTGCGCAATGACTCGAGATGTTTTGGAGGTGCAAATAAAGAAACTTAAGCTTGCAGCAACATGAGTGTTGCATTGCTGAACGATCCATCTGCTCAAGATTTCTCGAAGCAATTGCTGACTTTCGGTAATGGCCGTTTTCCTGTCGACGAATCGAGCGGATTGATTTTATTTCCTGCGATTTTTTGCAATTTTGTCTCATGGAAATATGATCAACAAAGTATTCCCGAACATCATTGCTAACCACAAACATAACGAATGGTTGAGTAAGCAAGCAGTTTTACCGGCTAACAATAAAGACGTGGACGACTTAAGTCTATAATTCACAATCAAATCGTTAGTACTCTGCATTCATTTAAATTGGCTGTGTAACTAAAGAAGATGAAGCCACCAACTATCCAATATAAATTTTTGAACTCCTTGGATGTGCCTGGCTTACCACCGCACAATAGGGTATTACACCATTTTTTGAAAACTGTTTTAAATCAATCCTGAGGTCGTAACTAACCAGTAAAAACATGTTTCATGGCAAATACTTTGACGTTTTTGTACTTATATTATGTTTTAGTTCGTCTGAGTGTTTTAGCCACGAAGATAGATTCTATAGGTAAAATATAAGCTTCTTGGTTTTAGCAAATAACTCTTGTTAATTTTTAATTTTATTTCATTTTATTTTCTTTATTAGGAAAACAAACAGCTTAATATTATACATTTGAATTACAAAAATAAATAACACACTAGCCTAATTAGTTTTCACTACTGGGTATAACATAGGTACACTATTGATGAGATAGATACATAATGTGAAAAAGATAAAAAAATATATATAAAACTAATTTAATACTAACTATAATTACATAAACTAATATACGGTACTTAATTAAAATGGGAAACAAAAATAAAATAAATTTGGTAGATACTAATAATTGTACCTAAAACAATAAGGCCTGTTCCTTTAAAAGGCGACGAAAGCGCGCCTTTTTTTCGTGAAATATGTCGATGACACTATTATGTACTATTATATTATCTATGGTAATACGATAATTATGATAAAATAACCGGTAGCAATAAAGATATATAGAGATTAACTACTTGAATCGCACTACTGTCCACTTCAGTTTCATCCACTTCGCGCCGTCTGTTTCTGTTTGTGCATACATTTTCTAGAGCACTGAAGTGCGGCGGCTGAGCTTGCAACGCTGGTTATAGATTGTTATCACATAGCGTATTTATTAGTGATGTGAGGGAAATAATAAAAAAGGCGGTAATGTATTGAATAACTCTATTTCTAACCTCTGTTCCGGATTAGTCAGTTGAGCGTGGGGATGTTTCTTCGATATAGGAAACTGAGGATGGGCAACGTGAAAGCGAAAGAGCATACTAACACGTATATTAGAAAGAGATAGATAGACTAAACCATTTCACATACACACAGGCGGCCTAGGTCGGCCTGTCAGTCGCGTAAAAAAGACAGTAACTGTCAGATTGCAGTACTATTTTTCACGCACACATGCGCATTACTCACACTTTGGTGGATTTTTTGGTCTCGCCCTAGGCGATTAATTGCCAATCTATAAATGCCAGTCGAATAAAGTAATTAAATCTATGGGATTTACACTATTTTAGTTGATAAGTTTCTCGATCATGAGGCTGTGAGATTGTGTTTACTTGTGCAATCTATAGGATTACCACTTTAATTAACGTTAATGACTATTCTAGGTACATTATTTTAGGATTGTGTTGTAGTAATTGGGTCTACCCCGGACTACTGAGATGTTTTTGAGTGTAACATTCTGTCCACAACGTTGACATTTGTTTGTTTGTTTACTTTTTTTGTTTGGTACCCCCTTTGTGCAGGCGCCAGGCTGGCAACCTGGCACTATTTTGTGCGTAATGTATAACCCATACTGCCAGATGTGGCTTTATGTGTAACCAAATGTTACATAAAGCTCTGCTCAACCTCCTTTGGGACTATGAGCGTGATTTCATTTAAGTTTGTAAAATGTAACTTGTTATGTATTCAACAACTAATGTATTTCTACATTTCTTCGCTTTATTTGAAGGATTGAAAGATGGAAGAGAATGGAAGCGCACAAACACTGTCACCAGTTTTGTCACCAGGCAGCCAGTTATTCTTATGTCTGAGGTCGAATTTAAAATAATTTAACTTTAAGAGCCGTATAAGGAATAAACATTTTATACGACAAATTAGATTAAGGGTCCCCTACGGTGACCGAGCGGATGGTTTCGTCCGCATAATCACCGAGATTAAATCTGTCTAGAAAATTCAAAGGGTTCAGCGCAGCTCAGACGTAGCGGTATTTGCATGAAAAGGATTAAGGGCAAGTAGAACCAATCACACTGTTTATTTCAGCGCCATTTAATTTCATGTGTGATTAAGTGACATCAAGTGACTTGTTTTTTGTACAAATTTTAATATACATGTCGATGTAAGTAGTTAAGTAAATTAATTTTATTGGAAAAACAACTGCAATCATTTTAGTACATATGATAAGCCAAGACATTTTTAAAGATCTAGCAAATGTTTTCAACTACTCGATATTGGAAGTGGAATCCAATTACAGAAATAGTGTGAGATATTAGTACATTACTGCAGAGGCCGAGAAGTTAGGGATTGCCGGGTGAGAGGAGTTTTACTGACAAATACTACCAGTCCGGCAAGCCGATTCCCGCCGAGGCATGTATAGTGCTTTTCTCAATAAATGTTAGGAAATAATGAAAGACGCAATACCAACCAAAACCAAACAAAACCAACTAAAAATAACAAAAACCAAAAGAAACCAACCGAAACCAACCGAAGCCATCCAAGACCAACCAATACCAAAACCAACATAAACTATAACTGAAACCACCCAAGACCAACACAGACCAACCAAAATAAACCAAAACCAATGAAACCCAACAAAAAACCAGCCAAACCAACCAAAACTTTTATAATGAATTTAAAAACCAAATATTTTTATAATGCGGCAGCAATTGGCTGTATGACTAGATACATTAGTACAAATTAAAAAGATGAATTTATAAAAGCTTTGAGCAGCGGCCAGGAATGAATTTTCATCTTAATTTTCTGGCCTAGGCCGGTAAAGCGATGCACGAGCCAAGAAATACAAACTTCGTGTCTTCTTTTTACTACAATAATGCCTACATTTCCGAGCATGTTTCAGAAAAATTTTATTATGTTCGATTAATACGAGCCCGAATTCACATGTCACCTACATTTTACGGTATTTTTAAATATTTTCAAGGGACAAAGCTACTTTCGTGCGTATATGCCTATGGTAAAATAATTAAAGCTTTAAGTTTATGTATTAGGTATAGAGTTCTTAACTTTATTTGACAGTAAAGAGTCTTATTTTGAGACAATGGATAAAAGATGTAAAAATCAGGATAACAGATGTTTTTGTAACTAATAACTTAAAATTCATCTAATCAACGTCCAATAATATTTTTTAGAGTTCCATTTAAGCCGTGCGAGCACGGGACAATCGATAAAATTTGATATGAGCGACAAAAATCAATAAATTTAACAATTCCTAAACAGCGAAATGGACAGATGGACATTTGTGGATTTATATCGATCAACAACAACACACGTGCACCGATGATTTTAAAACTCAATTTTACAGCAAAATTTGTTTTTAACAGATATTATTGATCCCTTAATAAGATTAAGTTTAGTTAGTTGATGAAACCTATTTTAGTAAGGTTTCCTTTTTTTGTTATTAATTTTAAGAAACACGTATATTTAAGTAACTGTTTCTGGAGTGTAGCTGAAAATGGGCATAAAGCTGTTTAAAATTACTGTATAAAGTTTCATCATGACCTATGTATGAATATCGGATTTCAATACGCATCAAGAACAAATGACAATAGAGCAGACATCACTTAGGCCTCCGGCAGGAAATTACACAATTACCTCGGCTGCAGACAGTCTAATTGAAAGCATAGAGGTAGTGAGCGGCAGAGGAAATCTAATTACACCTGATGTGGGTATCATTCCGTTACATTATTAATCTTTGTAGAGATAAAGAGATACTCAAAAGAAATACTTCAGACAGAATGTCGAATTCAAGGGTATTGTAGAAAAGTATAGGTACTTTTTCTATTTTTTTGAAAATACCATGAGCGTCTGCAGCATTAAATAATAAAAGCGATTTTTTGCCTGTAGACAAACAAGCGTATGGCCCGTCCAATGCGGTAAGCAGTAAACTTATAGAAAAATATTGTAATGTAACACATATCTATGAGTCCCGCGCTGCGTTAAAGTATGAGCTTGAGTATGATATAAGTAATAATATACACGGAGATTGATAAAGATCTTTTAATAGATACGAAAACAAAGATGAAGCTTAGTCGTGTGCATAAAATCGCAATAATAAAAATAGCACCACAGCAAACAAAGAAGACGACGACAATTTTGTGGATGAAAAAACCTCACAATTTACAAATTAGCTATCATATTTCGTAAACGTAAAAATATACAGTATTGTCGATATGAAGATACAGTGAACCGAGCCCAAATAAATTGGTAGCAGTGTAGAAGAAGAAAAAACAGTTACAGAGTTGATAATAAAGCCTTTAACCGTGCGGTACTTTTACATAGTTATTATTATAGCGTTTATTGAAAGTAGGTACGAGGGGCGCACTAAAAGTTTCCGGAATGAATAAGAAAAAATACTATGAAAGGTCAAAAATTTATTAAATTGGTTCTCAAAATCATACTATGAAAATTTTCCCGAGTTAAATCTATGTTAATGCGCAATTTTTAAAATGGCGCCAGATGAAATAAACTGCATTCTACAGCCAAAGACTTCCATTTTCAAATGTTGTAATTACTTTTTAAATATTGTTTATGTAAGTAGCCAGTTCAGGAAACTTTTAGTGTGACCTATGTACCAATTAATAACCGATTGAACTTGCCATAAGTTTGTAATTATTGAAGAAAAATAATTGTAATCTTCTAATATATAAAATTCTCGTGTCGCGGTGTTTGTGGTTAAACTCCTCCGAAACGTCTTTCCCGATTCTCATGAAATTTTGTGTGCATATTGGGTAGGTCTGAGAATCGGACAACATCTATTTTTTATCCCCCTAAATGTTAAGGGTAATCCACCCCTAATTTTTTTTTTTCAATTTTAGATAAAACCTAAATTACAAATACAACCCTAAATTTTTACTTTTTTATCATCAACCCCTATTTTTTTATAGCCATTTTTGTAATTTAATCATTTTTGTAAGGAAAAATAACGTTTGCCGGGTCAGCTAGTAAAAATTCGGACAGATGTTATAATGGTCATTATATTAAAAGTTTTTTTTTTATAATTATCATTTTAAAATCTGAATCAGCTTTTTAGTGAAATATAACTCAATTGTCAAGTAACTCTAATCAAATTATCAGTAAATAAAGTAAATCTTCAAGTGAAAATATTACTCAATTGAAACAGGTAAAGGCATTGGCCTGAGTAATCGACAAAAGGTGCAACAAGTCATGAACGGACAATCGTATTTGAAATAAAGCGTAGCAGTAATAAGTAGTAAGTAAGTAAGTAGTTGTGCCTATTTTTCTCACAAATTTCGATAAATGATATTACGTACGAACACTTAAAATCGCATAGCGATGCAGCTTGCCACTTTCCATCGATCACCTAGTACAATAGTTAAGAGTAATTGGATTCCCTCTGCTGCTTGCTACCTCTGCGGCTGTATTAATTAGAGGGAACGTTAGCTGTCCACGTAACTGTTTAATTTCTTGTTGTAGCCTAGCTGGCACCTAATTTATTTACGCCTGCTGTGAAGTATGCTTCTCATTTTACAGGTTTGTTAATTTGCCCAGGCAATTACGAAATCCATGTGTTAATTTTCAAGCCTAGGTAGGATAGAGTTTAGATTGTTTAACACATAAAAGCGTCATACGGTCTATACTTATTTCCCACGGATACAAGATCTCATGTACAAATCGATGGCAGCATAGTAGAAAAAGACATCTGCGAAATTACAATTTTACAGGAAAGCAAATTTAGTAAAAAAAGTGATAATTTTGAAATCTAAATTCACTGTTCAGTTGGGTTAATGAAGAGGTCAGTCAGCTCCGTTACAAGGAAGCAGTGGCAATGGGCTGGACACGTGTGTCGCAGGACAGATGGAAGATGGGGGAAAAGGGTGCTGGAGTGGAGACCATGGACGGGGAGTAGGAGTTTCGGACGTCAACCGTAAATCTAAATGAACAAAATAATTAATAATGCCTCTAGAAAACAAAATATTATAAACTTCTATAACAGTAATCAAAATTAATTACTAAGCACATGAATCACAAACTTTTCTAAGGTGTTCATTGAACATAAATTTGTTACATTTACCACATTTGGATTTATTTTTCTATTATTACATAGGACGCCTTTTCCCACAGAGGTCTTTAGAACCACTTCAATTACTTCTAGAAGTAAAGGAAGGTAAAAGTTTTTCAACCATTTGGTTTGCTTCTCCTTGTCTAAATAATACTCTCATAACGATGACCCTGTTTCATTTTCAATATGAAACCGATTCGGTTTCATTCTGCTTAGAGTCAGAACTACGACTTTGTTGTTCAACTGAGTGGTCTCCGTTATTCAATTCTTCGTCACTGTCATTCAATGATTCCTATTCATTTTTATTTAGCATTGCAAGTGGCGGCGTTTTTTTTACATATAAAGTTACATAAATTGTTATGAAACACAAGTTCGCATAAAATTAGGACAGTAAAAAAACAAAATATAATCGTTATGCTTACCAAAATTTTACTACACTATTAGTCGCGCGGGGTCTGTTGGACCCCAAGCACCTGCGTACAGCACTTGTGATGAACGCTGTCGCTAGCGGAACTCTCGGACAGAACGTCCGGGTGAGCTAGGAAGCTACTAGAACGTTAAGATGCGTAAGTCTAATATTTGCCGAAACATGTTACAAACTAACTCGCGACTTATTAAAGGTTAAATGTATTTAAATTTAAGTGACGTAAGTAATTATGAAATATTTTAATTAGATAAGGATACAACGTCGCAGAGTATTTCGTATCGGATTTCATTTTGTAGTCCAAGTCAATGTACTTTTCAACCGACTTCAAAAAGGAGGAGGTTATCAATTCGACTGTATATATTTTTTTTAATGTTTGTTACCTCATAACTCTTTATTAGGTGTACCGATTTTGACGATCCTTTCGAATTTTGGAAGCTGGTGCTTGTCATTTGGTCCCATTCAAATTTAATTGATATCTGTCGAGTAGTTTTTGAGTTATCCCTAATAATGCCTATTTAATTGACATCGATGATATCGTAATCTTATCACTTGTGTTTCTAAAAGATCTCGAGAGAGTTACCTAAAAATTTTTATACTTAAAACACTAATAAAGTCGATTAAAAAACCAAGAAATAAAATTATTTTTAAATAAAAAATACCGCCTTCAAAGCTAAAAAAGGAGAAATAAAAATTCTGTTTATCAAAATCTAAATGTTTTTTTGAGGTCGGTTCCAACCTCAATAATTGGAATAAACGTTGTCACTTGTATTTGGGATTATGGCAAGATGAGTTCTCCAAAAAGTGGGACGCAATAGGTTGTAAAATAAAATAATTGTTAACAATTATATTATATACTATATTAAACAAAGTTAACATTAAGAAATAAACATTTCTCGTTTACTGCTAGTGAAATAAAAACCAGGCCACACTTTTATTCATGTAAATAATTTATACTTTTATCATATTAAAATTATCATTTTTAATAATTCTTAACCCCCAGTCCCCAAAACTTACATAATCCCTCAGAATCAGTAATAAAAAGTATATATAAAGGATATGTATAAAAACTGACATTTTAAGTTGCTATTCCATAATCTTCTTTGATCATATCAGCGGCCCTCTCTGCAATCATAATAACTGGACCATTAGTGTTCCCACTGGTGATTGATGGCATCACACTTGCATCTATCACTCTTAACTTCTTAATGTTATGAACTTTCAATCGACTGCTAACTACCGATGTGACATTATCTAATCCCATTCTAGCAGTCCCTACAGGATGGTAAACTGTAGTAGGAATATTTACAGCTATACATTTCCAATAATCTTCACTATCTAGTTCATAGACATTACAAGGTTCCCAATCTATTCTTCCCAAAAATGCATTAATGTCCTTATAAAATTGAGTATTAACAATTTTCGTAAGCATTTTAATTCCTGTAATGGTAGATTTCACATCTCTAGGATCTTTAAGATAATTTGTAAAAATACGTGGCGGGTCTTTTGGGTCTATAGATCTTAAAGTGATGTTTCCGTAAGAATATGGGTGAAGTAAGGTAAACAGAAAAACAAATAAAGCGTTATCCTTGTTCTGTGCTACTATTGAATCCACAATACTAGGATTGAATTTATATAACGTCGTGAATGCTGGCCTAGCAGTTGTAGAATTCTTCAAATGTAAGCCCACGTGGTTTTGGAAGTCTGGAGTGTTATCCGATTTATATTTTGAGTAAAATGCCAATACATCAAGAATACTAGCCTGCGCCAAACTTCCAGTTCTATCATAAAGATATTTTATTGCGTCGAAATTATTTAGTGCTTGATTTAGAGGTCCAGGCTCATTGCCGTATATAGTAACGGGAATCTTAAAATCTTCTTAAAATGTATCTTAAAATGGTCTTGAAGGTATTGTCCAACAGCAGGTAAATCAGCAAAAGGTGTAATACTGTATGATGTTAAATGATCTTTAGGTCCAAGGCCTGATAACATTAAAAGCTGGGGTGTATTTATTGCCCCAGCACTGAGTATGACCTCTTTGTTAGCAAAGAATGTCATTTTGGTACCACCTCTTTCAACTTCAACTCCATTCGCAGACTTTAAATTTCCATCTATTATAACCTTTGTTACTAAAGTATCTGTAAGAACGTATAAATTACTTCGGTTTCGTACTGGATTCAAATATTCACGGTCAGTGCTACTTCTTACACCATTAGCAGCTGTGGCTCTAAAAATTCCAGCTCCCATTACATTTGCTGAATTTAAATCTTGTACAGTTTTAATACCTATTTCATTCCAGGATTGAAGGATATTATTAGTTAGATTTCTAAAAGTACTGTTGAATGTATTGATAGCAAGCGGACCATTATGTCCATAAAATTGTGAAATGAAAGGGTTTTGTAAAAGTTTCTGATCCTGAAGAGATTCAGCTTTCTTGAAATACTTCGCTGTAACATCTGGGTGCCAGTCTACGTTTCCCTCTTCATACCAGTTTCGATAATCGTAGGGGTGACCTCGAATATAGACCATGGCGTTAATGTTGCTGCAACCCCCCAACATTTTCGCTCTTGGCCAAGAAACAGAGCCATTAACTAGTCCTTGATCGGTAACTCCATCGTTTTCTGTATAATACTTCCAGTCATACTTCGTGTTGAATATACCTTTGTCTAGTGCAGGTATCTGTAAATAGCATGAAGAATTTAATTATGAAAATATATTTTAAAAAAATCTAGTTTTTTATTGGATACCCCTAATAACGAGTGTTAATAATCTATCTAAGGGCTTGTTAAGCATATAAAAAAGTGAATACAAGGTAATACTTTTTTTCCATGTTACCTTATTCAGTCAATTTAAAATTATTAAGGATAATTATTTTTCTTAGTTATATGGAAATAAGGTTTTATTTATTTGTGGTGTTTTGAATAATAGAAATTTTAAAATGTTATAAGAAATATCAAGGTTTGTCACTTTTAAACGTTAATCACGTTCGTTAAGGTTAATCACGTGTTTACTTATGTAAATATGAAGGTTATTTAAATTAAGAATTTGTTATTGGTTGTGAATCATAAAATCATAATAATTAAATTTGACGCTACTTACCGCGCTTTCAATGGGGGGTCTAGATCCAGCTTCGATCAACAAAACCTTCCATTCTGTCACTTCCGTAAGACGAGCAGCCAAAACTGATCCAGCTGAACCACCACCAACGATTATGAAGTCAAATGAGGCTTTATCTGAAAATACATAAATCGTATATAAATATAGTAGAACTAGAATATAAATAAACCTTTTAAATTGTACAACGACACAAAGAGAATATGTACATTTATAAAAATATTTTGGATGTATTGTATAATGGACAGCCTTATCGCTAAAGGTGATCTCTTCCAACGAACACAACTCAATCTTTGAGTGGATAGGATTTTAACACAAGATATAAAGGGCAGATGGTAATTTAACAACTAGTAACTATACTACTGTATTATGTACAGTCAACAGCACGTCGGGCTATACAAAACTGTCAAATTTCTTCAAACGATTTTCAACCTAAGAGTTTTCAATATAAAGTGCATAATCGATTGGGAAATTTTGATAGTTTGTGGTAACCCAACGTGCTGTTGTATGTACCTAACTATTACACGTACGTTGAGAATTATGTTAAAATATGAATGCTAAATTTAAATTAAAAAAAACTTCTAAAATTTTGTAAGGTATATTTGAGAGTTTGGTACACTGGGGATTCCAGGTGCAGAAATATTTTAAAGTCCCAGCATACCAAAATTTCGAATCGATTAGATCTGTGAAAGTTCTTTAGATCCCTTAATAAACTATACTGGTGATCTTCAAACGGTTCAACAATTATACTCTTGAATCATAGCTAAAAAGATTGCTGCTCAAAATGCCTTTCAAACAAATACTACATCTAAATCGGATCTTTCGTTTGGTAGAGAAGATGCTACAACGATATACATTATACACAGGCACTTTTGTTAGACTTGTAACACCTATCTTTCTTGTCGAGGGTTAAAAATAATACAGAAAGGAAATGAATATCGTAGCGAATAAATTTTTACCCGCATGCAGGTGTGCAAATATTTGTCTATTTACATGTCTATTTTGTATTTTGATATTATGAAGCACTTGTGAATTTGTCAATCAATATTTATAATATACTAGCTGCCCGGCCACGCGTTGCTGTGGTAATTTCATACTACTGACCTGTAACATTGTATCTGCAGTAAAAAAAAAATGACTACTTATCAAGATAAAAACTATCCTATCTCTCAAGTTGGATCAAACTGCACACGGTGTACAAATTTGATTGAAATCGGTTAAGTGGTTTAGGAGTCCATTGAGGACAAACATTGTGACACGAGATTTATATATATTAAGATTCCTATCACCTCGCACGGTAGTCTGACGCAGATGGATTTTGGATGGAATTCAATATTTTCAAAGAATACAACTTTGATATTTATGAAAAAAAAGAAGGATGTCTGAATCTTTGGGAGAAATATTTTTTCGTTATCAAGCAAGACCATTGGTTTTTATATCAAGTTCTTAAAGGGTGTTCATTTCCCATGGTACATTGAGCTCGTGGTTGTGAGGTAATCTATGGATTGTGGTCACTGTCTGGCAATTCTTGAACTCGCCCTAGAGCAGCAAGACAGCACGTAGTATTTAGAATAGGGCGTGGAAGAAACTGTTCGGCAAATTTCATGACTACGAGTTGAATAGTAAAGAAGATAATATGATACTGCATCATCAACGGTAGCAGCCCGGGTTTATTATCAGTTAATAAAGTGGAATGTATTTACATGTAAACACCGCAAAATGATTTGGTCTAATTAATTTTATAAGTAAACATTACCTTCAACGTTACTATCAGCATGTTGGTTTTCGTTTAAAAGACATTGTGCGGCACTGAAGAACTGAATAGCTGCGGTGAAAGTCGCTGGTGCAACGCCAGTAGTTGGAGACAGACATACGTCACTGGAAACGTTTAATTTATTATATGATTTTATGAATAATCAAGATTTATTAATGTATTATAATATAATATATTTCCACGCTCACACCAATTATCTAGCCCAAATTAAGTATCATCAAGAATTTGTGTTATGGATAAGATAACGGACAAATTTAATATATATAATAGTATAGATTTTTTTATAAATAAACTTGAATAAATACATAAACAACCATGACTCGTGAACAAATGTTCGTGTTCATCACATAAACATTTCTTCCTACCGGGACTCGAACCCGGACCGCTTGATGTGTTACTGTAGGCAGCGTTACTGACCACTCCACCACGACGGCGGCGGCGTCAAATCATGAAACTCCTTAAATTAATAATTCTTCTTCGGGTCCGTGATTGTACCACTAAATGAAGTCAATGGCACCATTGATGAGCGTTCTTCGACCTCCGAGCACAATTTAACGATCGCAAAGGTTAGGCATTTAAATGCATGGTTAGTACACAAGTTGGTGAACAAAATTTTTTAACTCTACTTTCCACCGTCCTTTTGAAGGCAGTTAAGCTTTTGACCCAACTGTTTTTTTTTTTGCTACGTAGTTGTAACACTGATATGCCACTCTCGCCCTGCAAACCTTAACTGTATTTCTACCCCTTGCAGTGGCAACCTTACCGACAGAAAAACAGCGTTACGAAAATAATAAAGTTATTTGAATGTGGTCTTTGTAAGGAGGAAGTACTGCCCTTGTACGAGCGCTCCAAACCTACCTCTTCTTCCTTTATAAATTGCACATGTAAACAAGTCAAAGAGGTGAAAAATGGGGAAACCATTATTACATAATAACTGCCAATTAACAAAATCTAAAGACGTCCAAATTTCATAAAGCAATACATAAAAAAGAAAAGCAATTGAAGCACTTCCGGCCGGTTTTAATATTAAATCCTTTGATTCTTATTGGCAAGTAGCCGTTGTTAGTTTTAGTAATTTAACAAAACTTGCGATAGCTTTCTTTTATCTTCGGATAGAATATTGAAACCGGCTGTTAGACAAAAAGTACTAAAGGCGTGTATCGACATTGCGAGGCTTGGCTTGCGACGCAGCTTCGCGGTGTGGAGACGCCTTTGCCTCGCGAATCAATTTGAACGTTGCCGTGCAAAAGTGTCGCTAGACATGTTGTAAACGCAATTAAAGCGTTTGGTTCGATGGCAAAATGTATATTGAAGCTTGCAGGCTCGGCATGGCTCGTGTTGAACGGTAGACGCAAATTGAGCATGCTCTGAGGCTGCCTCTCGACTACACTGCTCAAACTCTTGAACCGATGGCATCAAACTTGGCTTTCATGAGTGTTGACAAATTGTGCTTCGATGAATAAAGAAATTTGAGTTTGAGTTTGAAACGAGCAGGCTCACTTGCTGCCTGGCGAGCAGTCTCGCGAACAACCTCGCGATGTCGATAAACAACTTAAAACTCACCAATAAAATAATTAACTAATATTAACAATACTGTGCACACAAGAAACTTACGCCATGTCTTCGCCTTCTAGTTCTGGTCGTATTGATCGTCAGATACATAAGTTATATATCACCGTCTAAAATTAATAGGGATATTTTTTTTAAACAACAACTTTAAGGCAGTCACTTTATAAAATAAGCAAAACTACGAAAGAGTTAATAATTTTGTTTTTCTACGTTATTGAACAAGGTTGACGTGGCTTAAAATTTAATTCAGAGTATAAATAATGGAGAAGCAAAAATAACCAGTTTTAAAATCATACATTTTTAGGCCTGATTTTTCAAAACCTAGATAATTTTTTATTCATCGGTTATCGTACTATTCAGACAAAATTACGTTGTCAGTTGTCATTTTGTGTTTTGTATTAGATTGCAAGCAATATTTGCTTTTGTTAGGTTAATAATTGTTAACTTTTATCTAGCGATTGAAAAAAGAACCACCTTCAAAACTAAAAACGGAGAAATAAACATTTTGTTTATAAAAATCTTTTTTTTTTAAGTCGGTCCCAAATACAAGTGACAACGTTTATTCCAAATACTAAGATTAGCACCGACCTCAAACAAAAACAAAAGTTTTATTTCTCCGTTTTTAGTTTTGAAGGCGGTATTTAAAAATAATATTTTTTTTGCTTTTTAGTATTTGAAGTATAGAAATTTTTAGGAAACAATCTCGAGATCTCTTAGACAAACAAGTAATAGAACTATTACGATATCGTCGATGTCAATGAAATAGGCATTATTAGGGATAACTCAAAAACTACTCTTCAGATGTCGAAAAAAATTTTCTAGTATTAATGTATTGTTAGCAGAAATGAAGAATGAATCGTTGCGAATCATGACGTCACCACAACGCCGCAATAAAAGCAATCGTTAGTTCGCTCTCAGCCCATTTGCTTGTCGGACGTTGAAGGGTGAGGTCGGTTGAAGTGGTGATGATGTGATTTGCAGTTAGTCATTTGTTTCATCCTTATTATTCGGTTATTGTGTAAAGAGTTGTTTTCTGTGCAATCGCTTGTTACTTGTTGTGAAAATCTAATTGAAAGTAAAATTGTTTTAAGTTACGATGATAATTCTTTATTTTTATTTTATTCCATTCCTGATTCCTAAAATCAGAAGTGGGATAATACTTCCTACGCCTACATTAGAGGTTTTTTATGTTTAAAAGAGAAAATAACAAGCGGTTGCAGGGATTCGATTTGTTATGCCGCTACCGTCACAGAATCGGAAAGTGCGCCACCGCGCCATGAGATTAAGCGTGGTATGTACAGGCAAATCACATCGGACACCACTGATGCTAGCAAACGCGTTGGTGTTTATTTAACGGGGTCACCCGGGGCGCGGAGGGCCGATGCTGCTCATATGGGTTGGAGACGCTGGCGGTCGTCATAGCATTGCAAAGCTCTGAAGGCCACCGAGTGCAAGAAGGATCTTCTGCTACGAGTTGTATGCTGTAGGATTTACCTACAAGTTTTTAATTTTACTTTCGAATATAGAAAGGGGAATGGTGTCCCGAGAGTTGTGAAGAATTTTTCGAAAATAAGTTTGTGGTTTACCTAACGCTTTTATGTTACAGTTCTTACTTGCGAACGTCTATATGTGCGTGTGTATGTTTGCAAGTCACGTGGGCTCTGGCGTGAATCAAAGGAGCGTTTACCCAGGCGCACGCGAAAGGTGCCGTGCAGAGATGTCGGCGGACTAGTAGGTGGCATACCTATGTAGTGGGATGGACGAGCGGCACTGGGTTGCATGTCTTATGACGTGCGTGGTCTCGCTTTTGCGAACCGGCAGACGTATCATTCGATGCGTGGTCTCGCTTTGCGAACCGGCAGACGTATCATTCGATGCGTGGTCTCGCTCTTGCGAACCGGCAGACGTATCATTCGATGCGTGGTCTCGCTTTTGCGAACCGGCAGACGTATCATTCGATGCGATGTCTCGCTTCTTCGGCCTTGCAGACATATCTTACGATATGTGTTGGGCTTCGGCCTTGCAGACATATCATTCGATGTGTGTTGGGCTCCGGCCTTGCAGTACCTTCTTAATTACCGATGTAGGGCCGATCCAGGCCGAGCGTCTGACAGATGGAGGCGCCGAGCGGTTGCGCCAGTTCCTGAGCTGCGTGGCCGGGTCCGTCGCAGTCTGCGTGCTGCCTACCCGGCAGTCGCGCACCATCCACGTGCGTGCCTCTGCCTGCGCGCCCTGCCTGCGCGCCCTGCTTGCGCGCCTTGCTTGCGCGCCCTACCTGCGCGCCCTGCATGCGCGCCCTGCTTGCGCGCCCTACCTGCGTGCCCTGCCTGCGTGCCCTGCTTGCGCGTCCTACCTGCGCGCCCTGCTGCGCGCCCTGATTGCGCGCACTACCTTACAGACATATCTTTCGATATATGTTGGGTTTCGAATTTGTATCCATATCCATTGATATGTGTTGGACTTTGGTCCTGCAATCTCGTATGGCTTAGCCTTGTACGTAGAATTGTAAGAATAAGCGATGTGTGTGGTCGATGAAGCTTGTAATACGATGATTGTTAGTGAAGTAGAAGAAGTTAAGAAATAACATCGTGTGTATCATTGAAAGAGGGCCTTGATTGTGTGAGGAATGAAAGAACAGGCAACTTTACAAAAAAGTTTTGTTTTTGTGTTCATGTTGTTTCTCATCGACAGATTCCGAAGCTGAAGACAATGATGACACCGGTGCTGAGCCCTGGTCTGCTCAGGTTGACCCTGTTGAGGTCTTCCATGAAGATATCTTGTGAAATGCGGCCGAGGACGGCGCATGATCAGGATAGGCCGTGTTAGCAGAAATGAAGAATGAATCGTTGCGAATCATGACGTCGCCACAACGCCGCAATAAAAGCAATCGTTAGTTCGCTCTCAGCCCATTTGCTTGTCGGACGTTGAAGGGTGAGGTCGGTTGAAGTGGTGATGATGTGATTTGCAGTTAGTCATTTGTTTCATCCTTATTATTCGGTTATTGTGTAAAGAGTTGTTTTCTGTGCAATCGCTTGTTACTTGTTGTGAAAATCTAATTGAAAGTAAAATTGTTTTAAGTTACGATGATAATTCTTTATTTTTATTTTATTCCATTCCTGATTCCTAAAAGTATTTTATTTCAGTGCATTCTTCTAGTATTAAACCCTGTATTGTTTTAAGGAACTCGATTGTATTGTTTTAATGACAAAACCCAACATCTTTGACGCCTTTTTAACTATGTTGTCCACGTGCTGTACAAAGGTAATTTTTTTATCAAATATAACTCCCAAGTCACAAATCTCATCTAATTCTTGAATAACATGGTTAATAATTTTGTAAACCCATAGTATGTAGGGTATTTTTTCAGGCATATTTACCATAGTAGCACTTTTTTTAAATTGAGCTCCATCATATTATTGTCCTTACACTATCTGATAAGCTCACCAATCTCTCCGTGTAGCATTCTACAATCTTCAACAGATTCTATTTGTCTACAAAATTTTAAGTCATCTGCAAACATATAAACATCGCATTGCTGCAAGTGTTCAGATATGTTATTAATAAAAATATTGAACAAAACCGGACCTAGATGCGACCCCTGAGGAATCCCAGACGTGATGTCACGTAAATGAGATTGAAAACCATTAACAACTACATAAAAAATTCTGTTGTGAGATAAGATGTTATCCAGCTCAGTAATGGACCGTAAAAACCATAAGCAGATAGCTTTTGCAATAAGACAACATGAGGTACACGATCAAAAGTCTTATTAAAATCCGTATAGATAAAATCGTCTGGACGTCCGCCAGCAAGATGGACCGATGACATCACAAAGACGGTGGGTCGGCAGTGGATAAGAGTGGCATAATACCGGGCACTCTTGAAGAACCATGAGGAGACCTTTACCCAGTATTGGGTCAAAAAGGGTTGAAAAAGAAGAAGAAGATAGATAAAATCAACCTGCCCACAGGAATCTATAGCCGCCGTCACTGATTCAACAAAATCTACTAAATTAATGCTGGTAGATCTACGCTGAACAAAACCGTGCTGTCTGCCACTAGGGTACTTTTTAAAATGATCTACAATGTAGATACATATTAGCGATTCGAAGATCTTTGCGTGGCAAGATAAAATACAGATAGGTCTGTAGTTCGAAATTAAGTCTTCTCTGTCCGTTTTGTGCCCTGGCACAACTTTGGCTTTTTTCCAAATCTCGGGAAAGACCCCACTGGATAGTGATTTGTTATAGACTATTATTATGTTATAGTATAGGTTTAGATAAATATCTCGCACAAGTTACAATAAATTTAGGGTGAATGGCATCAGGACCCGCACCCTTAGTACAGTCTATGGTTGAAATTTTCTTCAAAACAGCATCATTATCAAATGTAACAATCTACAAAGTTTGACTGAGAGTTTCCAAAAATTTTCACTGTAGTGACACACAGAGATTGACAGTATTGATATTATTGTAAACAAAAAGGAAGTGTGATGTGAAAAGCTCACAAATCTGACTACCATCTGAAGTCGTCTTGAGTCCATTAGTCATAGACAGGGGTAGCGTCCACAGTCGGCTTAGGTGGCTACTAGACCATAAAAATCTCGACCACAGGCCGAGTTGCCTATTGCCTAAAAATGGTAGTGGTCAGGTCGGCCACCCGGCCGCGTAATTTTCGTCGCGGCCGGGTGGCCAGTAGCCTCCAGTAGCTACGTAAGCCCCACATTCACCACATTTAGACAAGAACAGAACTATTTAGGGTTATTGTGGGTCTCTTTCTCAAGTTGCCCTATACACCAACTATAACAATCACGCTTTAAGCGTTTACATCACGAGCTTACTAGTTTGAGCTCAATTTCATAATACATATTGCCAGTATAAAAGTAGCCCTGGTTCCATTCTAGACTATGATCTACATGTGTACCGAATGAACAGTTTTAGTTCTGTTTGATGGTCAAATAACTAATCTTTCACATTTATAACATTAGGATTAGTAGGTTGTACATCGGTTGGATATTTAGTCCTTATTAATGTCTTCTTAGCATACTCGTACATCTAATATGGCGAACCTTCCCGGGTAAATAGTTGGCGGTATAGCTAACTAAAATGACCTAGACATTCGTCCACAAAGCTTGAGCTTGAGGATCGATCAAGGCTATTGTCTTTCATCTAATTGTTATTTTTTCATTACTGACCACACTTATGGTTCCTCGGCTGGTATCAGATCTAATAGTCCCAGGAACCACTTTGTGTTTGATTTAGTTGATTGTACAGCTTATTCTATGCACGTTAACTAGCTACCTCGATCTTAGATCTTTGGCCAAAGTCTTGTCGCCCTAATAAAAGTAGCTATTAATAGCATCGTTGTTATCTGACAGATAAATTAGTGGGGCCACAGTCACAGCGGTGGAGGTAAAGTCATTTAGAGCCGTTTTCGTTTTTACCACATGAAAAAATTTGGTATTTATACGGCTAGTTTTGTATAACTGTAAGATAAAGTGATTTTAAGCCGTTTCCGTTCTTAACCCCCGACGCAAAACGAGGGGTGTTATAAGTTTGACGTATCTGTGTGTCTGTGTATCTGTCTGTGGCATCGTCGCTCCTAAACGAGTGGATCGATTGTGATCCGTGTTTTTTTGTTTGAAAGCTGACGTAATCGGGATGGTTTTTAGCTACAATTCATGAAAATCTGTTCAGGCGTTTTAAGGTCATCAGTTCTCTTGAATAATATTGAAGAAAAATTTAATTTTAAGCTATCTATCGGAATAAGAGTCTGTGAGTAATTTAAAAAGAATGAAATAAAAATATAATTAAAAATTTTATGTAGCCCGAGAGAATTAAAAAAAAATATCTCGACCTTTTAACTTCGTTAAAATAACCTATGTATTAATATTTTTAAGATGGAAGTCGCTGCGTTGGGGGACCGTAAATAAAATGAAAACAAAATCCAAATAAAAATAATATTGATAATGCTTAAGTATGGATTAGCGGTCCCCGCGACGCGGCGACGTTCATCTTAAAAATAATAATACATAGTAAAAGGCCAAGACTTTTTTCTTTTTAGTTTTTTTGTGTGGGGGCTACTTAAAATTTTTAAATTTTATGACTTTATGACCGCAGATACTTGTTCCAGCAGGATAACAGAGTCCATCGAAGCTTACTACTCAATGGAACTCTGCAAACTTTAACTACGCACCGCCAGAAACAAACTGCCATACGCCAGTATGAGATAAATCAATTCACTGCGTTCTTAAAATTAAATAAAACAAATTATTTAGACCGAACCGATTATACTATAATTATTATTTTTTAACACCTTTACAGTAACATTACTTTTATGATTAATGAAATACGTTGTTGTTATGCTAAACTACTTCAATAACTAGTTCTGCTATCTAAGCATATCGTTAATTAGAATAATTAATTATCAGAACGTGTCTTGGCCTTAAGGCGTCCGCACCGTTAGGCCTGTTTCATACAAATTCATAGAGCAGTGTTACGTAAGGTCGTCACACGTGGCACACAGCACACGTCTCACGTGGCGCCGTCGACGGATCACGTCGCGTGGGATGGATGGGGCCCACCGCGGGTGCCATCGACAGGTGCCCGCGACGGATACCCGCAATGGATGCCCGCGACGTATGCCCACGATGGATGCCCGGCGAGGGTACCCGCTGAACGGTGCAGACGCCCTCAGATTACTGGTCTACACAAATATATTCTCTAGTCGTGTGTCTTATCCAATTGCTACTGGCGGTGTCAGGATACCCACCGAACCTCGCGGATTTGTCCTCATACTATACAGGGTGTTACAAAATGTCCGTTAGGTGGAAAGGGGTTAACCATTAACCACCTGCCATACGTCTCACAGATCTAGTCCCATTTGTAGTAAACACGGTTGCACGTCGAGAATTTTTGTCATAATGTGTAATACTGTTAGTCGCAGGCCAGACAGAAAAGACGTAAGTCGAGGACGCGTCGGGGCGCTGACGGAGCACGGACGTGACTTTTGAAACTATACAGGTGGAAAAAAATATGGGGCCTGGAGGGGAAGTACCTTAAATATTTCATCTCAATTAACTGAAAAGAAACATTCCTTTATTTTTAAAAACAACTATTACTGCGCTGGCGTTGATATATGGTAATAAAGTGTTAATCAACGTATGATGTTGACTGTATAATTGTACAGTCAACATCAAACAATTATATTTTTGTAACCTAATGTGTCGTTTACTCTGGTTTAGATTTTGAAAAACTAAACCAACCTTCACTTTGGTCTTTCCATGATGGGTATACAAAAAAATATATAATGACGAGCTTCTTCGTGCCATGGCTTGCAAAATAAGCCGTTGGATCCTGGGTTTTACGCAGCAGTCCACGGCAGTACCATGGCTGTTTCTCAAGTTTTTAATGGTTTCTACTATGTATGAATGCCTGTATCGAGTAGTTTTAAGTAAGCAGTCTAACGTCGATGACACTTTTATCTCTATATGCAATATCTGATGGACTGGTGTATTTTACTTTAATTAACCACAGTAGTTGTTTGTATCCTATATACGTATTTTACTTTGGTGGTATTTCTCTGTGCCAAAATCAATGATCTTATTGACAGTGTTGAATGTATTTAGTTTAATTTACGTAAGTAATTATGAAATAGTTTTAATCAGATAAGGATACAATGTCGAAGAGGTTATACATAAAGTATTTCGTATCGGATTTAATTTTGTAGTCGAAGTCAATATACGTTTGTTAAAATAAGTATGACTTCTTTGAAAGTAAGACTATTTGTGCTAGGGATCACTCGCTCATCCTAGACATAATTGTTTTTTTTAGCAAAAGCGTCTAGGTAGCATATGGTAAACGTAAAATTGTAAAGGTTTAGTAGTAAGCAGATGATGAGTCCAAATGCGAAGATACAGAGCAGTACGTAGGATACTGCATTAAACGCCATCGCCTTGCCGCATACCCACGCCTCCATGAAGAATCGTGTTGGAAATTGTGGGATGCAAATATTACTGATTATTTTCATAAATTATTAGTTACGATAGATTTATAAAATCTTTGTTTTCATCAAATACAACTAATAAACTACAAAACATGATTCATCTTTGATATTAGGCCAACAGTACGGTTAATGTTGACCTTTTTTTGACGGGGTGGTCAAATTCATTTACGCATCGACCCTGAGAGGTGGTGCCAACCGCAGGGGATATGTGGGACTCGAGGTAAAGGCGTTCCCTCCATATACACTAAACATCCTCCCCGTCCTGACCTCCAAAGCGCTATTGCGGGACGGCTCGGGATCTGCGCACGTGAGCGCAATTACACCGGGACCGTCCCAACGCTGCCCGTCTAGGCACTCCTTGTGCACTAATTGGTGGCCAGCATCCCACAGGGGCTACCGACTAACGCCAGCCCCTGTGGGCCGCTGGCCGACGCCGGCCTTATATTATACCACCGACAGCTGCTCGACCTGGCGCGTCCTCCTGACGATGACACCGAGAGCAGCCATCGGACCACACCCGGGGGACTTCGGGCGCGGTCGTCGCCCTGAAAAGGGCCGACCGGAACTAGCCGTGATGGAAAAACAAAAACAACTCGACGATGGCATGTGACTTCGAATGCCAAGGCGACTTGACATCAAAAGCCACACACCCGCCGAGAAAGATTCCCCCACGTTACCAGGGTCCACCACGAGGAGACTTCTGAACGTGGACCCTACGGTTAATGTTGACCTTATATCGGTGTTACCCGGACTGCTGAGATGATGTTGAGTGAAATGAAACGAAATTAAAATGAAAAATGAACACCTGGCGGCTGACTTTCAAAAGTCATTAAGGAATAGCGGTCCGAAAGATGGACTAAAAGGCAAAGCTATGCATGCCCCAAGCCAAATAACACCGATGATATAGACCTAGATTATGGCAAAATTAAAGAATTCTGCAGAAGTAAGCTCTAGAAGTGGGTCGCAATAGGTTGTAAAATAAAATAATTGTTAACAATTATATTATATACTATATTAAACAAAGTTAACATTAAGAAATAAACATTTCTCGTTTACTGCTAGTGAAAAGAAAAAAGGCTAGGCAATATTTTTATTCATGTAAATAGTTTATACTGTTAGCAGAAATGAAGAATGAATCGTTGCGAATCATGACGTCACCACAACGCCGCCATAAAAGCAATCGCTAGTTCGCTCTCAGCCCATTTGCTTGTCGGACGTTGTAGAGTGAGGTCGGTTGAAGTGGTAATCGATGTGATTTGCAGTTAGTCATTTGTTTCATCCTTATTATTCGGTTATTGTGTAAAGAGTTGTTTTCTGTGCAATCGCTTGTTACTTGTTGTGAAAATCTAATTGAAAGTAAAATTGTTTTAAGTTACGATGATAATTCTTTATTTTTATTTTATTCCATTCCTGATTCCTAAAATCAGAAGTGGGATAATACTTCCTACGCCTACATTAGAGGTTTTTTTAGTTTAAAAAAGAAAATAACAAGCAGTTGCAGGGATTCGATTTATTATGCCGCTACCGTCACAAAATCGGAAAATACGCCACCGCGCCATGAGATTAAGCGTGGTACAAGCAAATCACATCGACACCATCATAGATCTCGTTTTTGTAGTTGTGAGTCGCGTTCACGGTTGTCTAGGAGTGAAAATCTTTCACGGTTTTCGTAGGAGTGATACTCGTGTGTCTACTCGGCACGTAGAATGTAGTTCGCGGTCTCAACGCATCACGCCTCGATACAGTAGATGCCATACTCATTCACGATCTTATCACAACCGAACCGATTCACAACCTCATTCTAGAGACCGTCGCGGGTCTCAAACGTGTTACTATTCGATGGCGGAGACATTAAACGCGATAGTGTCTAGACTAAATGCCATCGAGGAAAATACGGCGAGTGTAACGCCAACCCTGTCTGACCGTGTTTGTGTTAGAAATACTGTGAGTGTACCGCCAAACTCGCCTGACCGTGCTCGTATTAGAAATACTGCGAGTCTAACGCCAAACCCATCTGTTAATAGTGTTAGTCCTACCCCTAATGCGAGAACAGCAACTCAACCGCAGCGCAGGTGCTTGCCGATGCTATTCTAGCATTAAATAAAACAAGGTCCCACAGTAACTTTGATCTATCAATAATTTTGGTGCGAGGAGGTAGAACGCGCAAAATTGGCTAACCGTTGGTATGATTTAGTGTCTTGCTGGAGTTTCTCATTGTCTAAAACGAGACGCCAAAACCTAGTTAGGTGAATGGTTAACCAACGATCACATAATGGTAAAATTTCGTGAGAGTTTAAGTCTATGTGCCATAAAATTGTTCAGGCGCAAATACTTTTTAAGGTTATGAACACAACGTCCGACAAATTTCCGACATACGCCGAGTACGCGCGTCGATCTCTGCTTTGTTTGCGTATGGTTCGGGGTTTGAGTGAGGATGTGATGGTTTGAGTGGTGATGCGTGGTGTTGAAGAGCGAGGTGGGGGTGGCGGCCGCTGGTGCCGGCTTGGCTACGGAAGGCATTGTTTCGTTTCTGGCCATTTGTGTCAAGCCTCGCCGCAGCAAATTGATCGGTCATGCACCAGCTAGTGCTTTTGGGAAGCGCTACACTACGCCACTAGATTTCGACTGCCACAGCGATCAGACTGGACATGTGGGTGTGGAGTATACCGGGGAAATTGGGGATGCGGGTAGCTCAAAAATTAGGTACATGTTCTTTGTGTAAAAAGACAGGTTACAAGGAAAGTGACTGTTTTGCCAAGGCTCGCTCACAGGGGCGTGGCACTGGTCGACGCACAGTTGATTTGTGTAATGAGTTATATAATCCTTCAAAAATATTGACATCACCACCGCAGTGATTCAGGGTACACCTGTGGACGTTTTGATAGATAGTGGCGAGTGCGATTTCCCTAATAGGCGATTCGGCTCTCACTTTTCTTCTATTCTATTCTATTCTTAATTAATGGCGTCGCTATACATTTACGTTACGCGTTTTGCCAATGTCAAGTGGAAGAGTAATTAAGTAACTAAGGGTTGTACGGTGGATTTTAGTTGGAAGTGGAGTCTCTCAACGCGTGTTTTAGCAGCGAGAACTCTGGAGAAACTCCAACACTTTTCTTGTCGGCGTAATCTCATTGCGTATGTCACAATTACAGTGGAGTTCAGTAACATTGCTTTCGATATTGATTTTATGGTTGTACCCGCAACTTGTATGAATGAATACCCCGATTATTATCATAACTGACGTTCTCAATAGAGATGGTGTAATGCGATGTATTGAAAACATTATCTGAGGCGGGATTCTCAATAAATCTTCGAAAGTGTACCTTCCTAACTACCGAGGTAACCTGGGCCGAGTTAGGCCGAGTGTCAGGTTAGGCAGAGTTAGGCCGAGTGTCGGGTTAGGCCGAGCGTCTGACAGACTGAGGCGCAAAGCAGGCGCTCCAATTTCTGGACCTGGCCTGTTGTTTCCGCTGTTGCATCGTGTGAAACGTGTTGGTGTATGCTGCTCATATGGGTTGGAGACGCTGGTGGTTGTCATAGCGTTGCGAAGTTTTGGGCATTATTTGATTGGGATGGCTTTCAAAGTCGTAACCGATTGCAATGCTCTGGGGGCCGCCGAGGGCAAGAGAGACCTTCTGCTACGAGTTGTATGCTGTAGGATTTACCTACAAGTTTTTAATTTTACTATGGAAATAAAAAAGGGGAATGGTGTCCCGAGAGTTGTGCAGAATTTTTCGAAAATAAGTTTGTGGTTTACCTAACGCTCTTATGTTACAGTTCTTACTTGCGAACGTCTATGTGTGCGTGTGTATGTTTGCAAGTCACGTGGCGCCCTGGCGTGGATCAAAGGAGCGTTACCCCAGGCGCACGCGAAAGGTGCCGTGCAGAGACGTCGGCGGACTAGTGGGTGGCATACCTATGTAGTGGGATGGACGAGCGGCACTGGGTTGCACGTCTTATGACGTTGCGTGGTCTCGCTTTGCGAACCGGCAGACGTATCATTCGATGCGTGGTCTCGCTTTTGCGAACAGGCAGACGTATCATTCGATGCGTGGTCTCGCTCTTGCGAACCGGCAGACGTATCATTCGATGCGTGGTCTCGCTTCAGCGAACCGGCAGACGTATCATTCGATGCGTGGTCTCGCTCTTGCGAACCGGCAGACGTATCATTCGATGCGTGGTCTCGCTTTTGCGAACCGGCAGACGTATCATTCGATGCGTGGTCTCGCTTCTTCGAACCGGCAGACATATCTTACGATATGTGTTGGGCTTCGGCCTTGCAGTACCTTCTTAATTACCGATGTAGGGCCGAGCCAGGCCGAGCGTCTGACAGATGGAGGCGCCGAGCGGTTGCGCCAGTTCCTGAGCTGCGTGGCCGGGTCCGTCGCAGTCTGCGTGCTGCCTACCCGGCAGTCGCGCACCATCCACGTGCGTGCCTCTGCCTGCGCGCCCTGCTTGCGCGCCTTGCTTGCGCGCCTTGCTTGCGCGCCCTACCTGCGCGCCCTGCATGCGCGCCCTGCTTGCGCGCCCTACCTGCGTGCCCTGCCTGCGTGCCCTGCTTGCGCGCCCTACCTGCGCGCCCTGCTTGCGCGCCCTGCTTGCGCGCCCTACCTGCGCGCCCTGCTTGCGCGCCCTACCTGCGCGCCCTGATTGCGCGCACTACCTTACAGACATATCTTTCGATATATGTTGGGTTTCGAATTTGTATCCACATCCATTGATATGTGTTGGACTTTGGTCCTGCAATCTCGTATGGCTTAGCCTTGTACGTAGAAGTGTGAGAATAAGCGATGTGTGTGGTCGATGAAGCTTGTAATACGATGATTGTTAGTGAAGTAGGAGAAGTTAAGAAATAGCATCGTGTGTATCATTGAAAGAGGGCCTTGATTGTGTGAGGAATGAAAGAATAGGCAACTTTACAAAAAAGTTTTGTTTTTGTGTTCATGTTGTTTCTCATCGACAGATTCCGAAGCTGAAGACAATGATGACACCGGTGCTGAGCCCTGGTCTGCTCAGGTTGACCCTGTTGAGGTCTTCCATGAAGATATCTTGTGAAATGCGGCCGAGGACGGCGCATGATCAGGATAGGCCGTGTTAGCAGAAATGAAGAATGAATCGTTGCGAATCATGACGTCACCACAACGCCGCCATAAAAGCAATCGCTAGTTCGCTCTCAGCCCATTTGCTTGTCGGACGTTGTAGAGTGAGGTCGGTTGAAGTGGTAATCGATGTGATTTGCAGTTAGTCATTTGTTTCATCCTTATTATTCGGTTATTGTGTAAAGAGTTGTTTTCTGTGCAATCGCTTGTTACTTGTTGTGAAAATCTAATTGAAAGTAAAATTGTTTTAAGTTACGATGATAATTCTTTATTTTTATTTTATTCCATTCATGATTCCTAAAAATACTTTTATCATAATAAAATTATCATTTTTAATAATTCTGATTTAAAAACACCCAAAACCTACATAATCCTACAGAATCAGAAATAAAAAGTATATATAAAGGATATGTATAAAAACTGACATTTTAAGTTGCTATTCCATAATCTTCTTTGATCATATCAGCGGCCCTCTCAGCAATCATAATAACTGGACCATTAGTGTTCCCACTGGTGATAGATGGCATCACACTGGCATCTATCACTCTTAACTTCTTAATGTTATGAACTTTCAATCGACTGCTAACTACCGATGTGACATTATCTAATCCCATTCTAGCAGTCCCTACAGGATGGTAAATTGTAGTAGGAACATTTACAGCTATACATTTCCAATAATCTTCACTATCTAGTTCATAGACATTACAAGGTGCCCAATCTATTCTTCCTAAAAATGCATTAATATCCCTATAATATTGAGTATTCACAATTTTCGTAAGCATTTTAATTCCTGTAACGGTAGATTTCAAATCTCTAGGATCTTTAAGATAATTTGTAAAAATACGTGGCGGGTCTTTTGGGTCTATAGATCTTAAAGTGATGTTTCCGTAAGAATACGGATGAAGTAAGGTAAAGAGGAAAACATATAAAGCGTTATCCTTGTTCTGTGCTACTATTGAATCCACAATACTGGGCTTGAATTTAAATATTGTCGTGAATGCTGGCCTAGCAGTTGTAGAATTCTTCAAATGTAAACCGACGTGGTTTTGGAAGTCTGGAGTGTTATCCCATTTATATTTTGAGTAAAATGCCAATATATCAAGAATACTAGGCTGCGCTAAACTTCCAGTTCTATCATAAAGATATTTTATTGCGTCTAAATTATTTAGAGCTTGATTTGGAGGTCCAGGTTCATTGCCGTAAATAGTAACGGGAACCTTAAAATGGTCTTGAAGGTATTGTCCAACAGCAGGTAGATCAGCAACAGGTGTAATATTGTATGATATTAAATGATCTTTAGGTCCAATGCCTGATAACATTAGAAGCTGGGGTGTATTTATTGCCCCAGCACTGACTATGACTTCTTTGTTAGCAAAGAATGTCATTTTGGTACCACCTCTTTCAACTTCAACTCCATTCGCAGTCTTTGAATTTCCATCTATTATAACCTTTGTAACTAAAGTATCTGTAAGAACGTATAAATTACTTCGGTTTCGTACTGGATTCAAATATTCACGGTCAGTGCTACTTCTTACACCATTAGCAGCTGTAGCTCTAAAAATTCCAGCTCCCATTACATTTGCTGAATTTAAATCTTGTACAGTTTTAATACCTATTTCATTCCAGGATTGAAGAATATTATTAGTTAAATCTCTAAAAGTACTGTTGAATGTATTGATAGCAAGTGGGCCATTACGTCCGTAGAAATGTGAAATGAAAGGGTTTTGTAAAAGTTTCTGATCCTGAAGAGATTCAGCTTTCTTGAAATACTTCGCTGTAACATCTGGGTGCCAGTCTAAGTTTCCCTCTTCATACCAGTTTCGATAATCGTAGGGGTGACCTCGAATATAGATCATAGCGTTAATATTGCTGCAACCCCCCAACATTTTCCCCCTTGGCCAATAAACAGCGCCATTAACTAGTCCTTGATCGGTAACTCCATCATTTTCTGTATAATACTTCCAGTCATACTTCGTGTTGAATATACCTTTGTCTAGTGCAGGAACCTGTAAATTAGTTGAAAATTTAATTATGAAAATATATAAAAAAATCTATAGTATTTGCAAGTCAACAAAAATATAATAAATTATATTTCATTTTATTTTTTATTTGATACCCTAATAACGAGTGTTAATAACTTATCTAATGGCTTGTTAAATATATTTAAAAAAAGTAAATATAGGTCATTTTTTCGTTTTAACTGTCGATGATGTGATGCTTAAACTAATACTTTTTTTTCTTTCTCGTAAACGTAGAACAAGGAAGTCTTGTAATCGTCAAAAAATTCGACCTCGAGGTTTTGACGAACTTACGCGTTTTGGACCTCTCTGAGTCCAAAAATACCGTTTTTGAATTATGTTTTCTCCCGACTTCTTTTAATTACAACCCCTTTTTCGACTCATTTCCCATAAGAATTTTCTTATAATGTCCATTTCATTAAGCCCCAAACCCGCCACGAAGGGAGCACCATAAAATTTGTCGAATGGCGTCGAATAGCGACACCAACATCTTTATAAGAAATATCAAGGTTTGTCAGGTTTGTTAAGGCTAATTACGAGTTTACTTATGTAAATATTAAGGTTATTTAAATTTAGATTTTGTTATTGATTTTAAAACATAAAATCACAATAATTAAGGTTTGACGCTACTTACCGCGCTTTCAATAGGGGGTCTAGATCCAGCTTCGATTAACAAAACCTTCCATTGTGTCACTTCCGTAAGACGAGCAGCCAAAACCGATCCAGCCGAACCACCCCCAACGATTATGAAGTCAAATGAGGCTTGATCTGAAAATACATAAATCGTATATAAAATAAACCTTATATATTGCACATTTATAAAAATATTTTGGATGTATTGCATAATGGACAGCCTTATCGCTAAAGGCGATCTTTTCCAACAAACTCAACTCAATCTTTGGGTGGATAGGATTTTAACACAAAATATAAAGGGCAGATGGTAATTTAGCAACTTGTAATTATACTACTGTATTATGTACTATTTGGCTAAGAATTATGTTAACATATGAATATAACAAATGCTAAATTTAAATAAAAAACCCTGACTAAGTCAAAATCTCTTCTGCCCCGATCACTATCTGTTTGTCTTAAGAAATTTTTTTGTATGTTTTTAAGGTGGTCAAATCTTGCAACTGCATTTCAAACCTATTATCCTACTGAACCTAACCAATTGTGATTAAATTTTGCAGATACATTTAGTTTTAATGACAATACATGGTTAACTCAATGTACCAGTGTTAGTTAAATGTACCACCATATGTTTTTGTAATGTGACATGCAATAAATTTTGAATTTGAATTTGAACTAAGTGACGCTATTCTCTAAATACAATGTGCCGGAGGGTCTATTCTATTTAGAGTGGTTATTTTTTGTGCACTACCATATTATCTTCACAAGTTGTTCATTAAAACCAATCTAATGAGCCCAAACACGACAACTCTACCGTAATTTCGTGAATACTTGAATATCCAGATGATGTTGTAGTATTAGAATGGAGAAATATCTTTAAAGTCCCAGCATATAAAAATTTCGAATCGATTAGACCTGTGGAAATTCTTCAGATCCCTTCATCAACTATACTGGTGATCTTCAAAGGGCTGAACAATTATATTCTTGAATCATAGCTAAAAAAAATACCGCTCATAATGCCTTTCAAACAAAAAAACTACATCTAAATCGGATCTTCCGTTTGGAAGAGAAGATGCTACAACGATATACATTATACATACACTCACGTTAGACTTGTTACACCCATCGTTCTTGTCGGGTATTAAAAACAATACAGAAAGGAAATGAATATCGTAGCGAATCAATTTTTTACCCACATGCAGGTGTGCAAATATTTATGTAAGTACATGTCTGTCTTGTATTTTGACATTATGAATCACTTGTGAATTTGTCAATCAATATTTATAAAATATTCCTATAACCTTGCAATCTGACGCAGATGGTTTTCGGATGGAAATATATTCATTATTTTCAAATAATATAACTTTTAAATTTGTGAAAACTAAAGGAAGGATATCTGAATCTTTGGGAAAAATATTTTTTTGTTAACAAGGAAAGACCTTTGATTTTAATACCAAGTTCTTTGATGATGTTCATTACTCATGTTACAGTGAGCTCGTGGTCATGGTCGCTGTCTGGCAATTCTTCAAACTGCCCTAGAGCAGCAAGACATCAGGTACCTAGTATTTAGAATAGGACGTGGAACAAACTGTTGCGAACACATGGGTTGAATGATAAAGAAGATAATACGGTAGGTATGGCATCTTCAACGGTAGCAGCTAGGGTTTATTGTCATTAAATAAAGTAGAATGTACTCACATGTAGATACCGCTAAGTCATATGGTATTAATTATTTTTATAAGTAAACAATACCTTCAACGTTACTATCAGCAAGTTGGTTTTCGTTTAATAGACATTGTGCGGCACTGAAGAACTGAATAGCTGCGGCGAAAGTCGCTGGTGCAGTGCCAGTAGTTGGAGACAGACATACGCCTCCGACGTCACTGGAAACGTTTAATTTATTATTTGATTTTGTGAATAATCAAGATTTATTCATAAAATCATGAAACTACTAAAATTAAATCTTCGGACCCATGATTGTATCACTAAATGAAGTCTATGGCACCATTGATGAGCGTTCTTCGACGCTCAAGCAGGATTTAACGATCGCAAAGTTTAGGCACTTAAGTGCATGATTAATACAAGGATTGATGAAAAAAACTTTAACTCGATTTTTGACGGTCGTTCTGAAGGAAGTTCAGATAGTTGACCTAACTGTTTTTATTATGCCATAGGTTGAAAAATAAGCTTACTGATAGTAAGCAGTAACAGTATAGCGCCTATAATCTATAGGCCACATAGACGGTTGCAACACTTATATGCCACTTCTGCCCTGCCAACCTTAACTGCACTTCTACCCCTTGGAGCGGTTGCAACCTTAGTTACCATCAGAAATACAGCATTACGAAAATAAAAGAGTTAATTGACTGCGATCTCGTGTAAGGTCAAGGTACAACTAAGAGCAGCTAAGACCTTGTGCCCTTTTTTTTATCGGAGTGGAATCCGCTTACGGACGATACCCTAAACCGCTGGCTAGTGGACCAGCGGACCGTTGGCTAGACGTGGGCCTGATCGCAGAGCGATAAGTCCACTAGCTGCGAAGACCCGGGGTCTACGATCGAAAAATGCCCGCGAACTCGGATTTAGACCATTTTTCATTAAATTATTAAAAATATCTGAGTGCATTTAACAATGTTATAATATCATTATTATGTCTAGCATTACATGTATTTTAATATAACAAGTACATGAAATGAGTTTTATTTCAAATACATTGTAAAAATCGACATTTACCACTTAAAAAATTACCAATTTATAAATATTTATCTCAATCTTTTAATTATTTAGGCTCTATACTGATTTAGAATAGTATATTTTCTAATGGAAAATCTTTTTGGCATAGTATTTGCTTTGTTTGCCATTATAATGCTGGTATTTCATCTGAAAGATAGCTCCAAACTGTTCGTAATACTGCGCTAAAGCTTTCACCTTGCTTTAAAAAACTATAAAATCTCTCTATAATGGTTTTAATCAAAAATTAATCTTCCTTTAATATTTAATTTCTTTGGAAAGTCTGTTCACATCGATTCAAAAATATGTCTGAAAAATCCTAAAAATTTAAAAATTTTGACGTAAATCTTGCGCAGGCCCTTGAGGACCTAGCCAAGTGACCAATCGATTGCGCCGAACGCTTAACGAAAATAATAATGTATGAAACTGACGTATTAGTGAGGAAGTTCTATGGCGACCGTCGTGTAAAATGTATGAGTAGTAGTCGAAATTGATCGTTTGCCACTTTGCTAGACCCTCAGGACAGAAATGCCAAGCTATAAAAATTCTGAATCCAGACGTCTTTTTACTGAACTGACAAAAATCCTGACGTCTTTTTACTATAAATTATTATTGTTCTACGTTATCATACCCGTATATTGTCATCATTACCCTCAGCAGAAGAAAATGACCTAATGCCCCGATGAAGCATAGGTAATAGTTGTAACTAGACCTAGTTACCATACTGTTTAAATACCTAACATAATAACTGAGGCTCCGTCAAGAAGAGTAGGTTACTTAGCTACGATTGGTGCTAGAATCAGACCAATAAAATTGTTTGTAAAAATTGATGCAGAATATGCACGAATAAATCGGAGTTCAGTAAGACACACTAGGCAACGGCACGTCTGCTATGGTCTATAATTAGAGCAGCAGACGTGCCGTTGCTTATTGTGATATTAATATTATTGTTTTCAAAAATGTGAGACGTGATTTATAGCGTTTGATCTATTTATCATGTAGACCAACATCAGTAAATGGGGCTCCCATTACATCACCGATGTAAAACTAATAACTGCCAAAATCAACCAAATTTTATAAAATCCAAATTTCATAAATAAATACATAAAATAGAAAATCAAAATCAACTGAAACACTTCCGGCCAGTTTTAATAATAAATCCATAAATAGTGATCGCTCTACCAGAGTTGTAGTAATTTAACAAAACTTCCGATAGCTTACTTTTATTTTCGGATAGATTATTGAAGCCGACCGTTAAACAAAATACTAAAGGCATGTATCAACATTGCGAGGCTTGGCTCGCGAGGCAGCCTCGGGTTGTGGCAACGGCTTTGCCTCGCGAACCAATGTGAACGTTGCTGCGCGTGAGTGTCGCTTGGTATGATGTTGGCACCACTACATACTATAAACGCTACTATAGCGTCTGGTTCGATGGTCAAATGTATATTGAAGTCTGGCTTCGGTGTGGCTCGTGTTTACTGTGTAGACGCAAATTGAGCGCACTTTGAGGCTGCCTTGTGAGCAGCCTCGCGATGTCGATACACGCCTTAAAAATCACTAATAAAATAAATGAACTAATATTACTTAACAATACTGTGCACAAAAGTAACTTACGCCATGTCTTCGCCTTCTAGTTCTGGTCGTTCTGATCGTCAGATAAATAGCTTATATATCACCGTGTTAAATTGATAGGGAAAACGCCAATAAACTTTTTTAAACAACGACTTTAAGGCAGTCACTATAGAAAATAAGCAAAACTACGAAAGGGTTAAATATTTTTTTATTCCTACATTATTGAACAAATTTGGTATGGCTTTAGAGTTTAAATGATGGAGAATCATATATGTTTTAAGCAGAACGAAATTAATTCGTCTCAGAATACGTTTAGCAATAATCACACTGATTTTCTTACTAACTTTGATAAACGTTGTTTTTGTAGTCGGCTTCGCTCGTTTGAATGTCCTTCCTTTTTATCATAATATTCCATAGCCCTGGTTCTAGATTATGATATACACGTGTACCTATTTATTAAACAGTTTTCGCTGTTTATTGAAAAAATATCTAATCTTTCACATTCATAACATTAGGATTAGTAGACTGTGTATGTAATTCAAATGGTCCTTTTTATTACGAATCTAGTCTTGGCACACTCGTACTTCTAACGAGGCGAACCCGGGTAAATATTGGGCGGTATAGATAATTAGAATGACCTAGAAATTCTCCAACAGGCTTGAGTTTGATGATCGATCAAGGTTCACACCTTTGTCCTAATTGCCTTTTTCATTACTGACTCTTATGGTTCCTTGACCGGTATCAGTCTCAAGAACAAATCAAGCCACTTTGTGCTTGGTATAGTTGTTAGTACAGCTTGTACTATGTACGTTGACTAGCTACCTCGATCTTTGATCTTTGGCCAAAATCTTGTCATCCTAATAAAAGTACCTATTGATAGCATCGCTGTGATCTGACCTTATATGATCTGAGGATCTGACAGAGCTAACAGATAAAGTAGTGGGGCTACAGTCACAGAACAAAATAAAATCTAGGCATTTCAAAATGTCACGATTTTGCTATAGAACCACATCATGCGGAACATGAATAGCGAATGTATTATTTATTCAGCTGTAGTGGTTGTGATGTTCTTATAACTAATACACGTCTAATTAACATCAATTAACATAGTACATTTTTCAGTTTCAAAACATATTTTATAACTAACATGTTACCTACGTATTAAAATATATTATGAAAGAATGTGGTATATACAGAAAAAGTTTTGTATAACTGTATGGCACATCAATTTTTTTTGTAAGATTAAGTGACTTACAGCTATGTGCATTGATGCCTGCAGAGTAGAATAGCATGACCTAATATCCTCCAATGTGTGTCGTAGAAGGCGACTAATGGATCAGCAAAGAGGTTTTGATCAGTGTGATCACCCAATACTCCGTCCACCAATTTGCATTGGAATAACATGGTACACAACTGCCTAAACCTCCTTCGACGACAACGAGAGGCCTTGTGTCCCAGCAGTGGGTCGAATTATAAAGGCTGTTGTGATGATTATGATGAAATGATTATGAGCCTTTTTCGTTTTTGTCACTTCTTCCTCTTATTTCTCCTGAACTGGTCCCAAATAATGTGGGGTAGCACTGCAAATACCTACTTTCACCAGCAGGATAACAGAGTCTATCGAAGCTTACTTCTCAATGGAATTCTGCAACTTTTAACTACTCACCGACAGAAACGAAATAGATAATAATAAACATGTTGTTAATAAAAAAAAAATTAGACCGAATCGCTTATACTATATAGGTGTTAATTTTTAACACCTTTACAGTAACATTACTTTTACTATCAATGAACCACGTTGTTGTTATGCTAAACTACTTAAATAACTAGTTCTGCTATCTAAGGATATCGTTAATTAGAATAATTAATTATCGGAACGTGGCCCGCCTAAGGGCGTCCGCACCGTTAAGCAGGTACGCGCGCCGGGCTCCAGTGAAGCGAGCCTGTTTCATGCAAATTCATAGAGCAATGTTACGATAGGTGGGTCACTCGTCACACGTAGTACAGAACACACGACTCACGTGGCGTCGTCGACGGGTCACGTTGTGCGGGGTCGACGGGGATGGATGACCGACGCTATTACATTACGGGTCTCATAAATATATTCTCTTGTCGTATGTTTCATCCAATAGCTACTGGCGATGTAAGGATACCCATCAAACCTCGCGGATTTTTCCTCATACTATACACGGTGTTACAAAATGTCCGTTAAGCGGGAAGGGGTATGGTCCCGTAAAGAGTCAATTTACAATTTTTGAAAAACTTAGTATCACTGTATGAATTACTACAAAAAAATATTGATGTGCAAGCCCCATTTTAGAAAACTTAATGAGTAAACTACGCAGAATGTTTATTTGAAGAGGTCTAATGGATTTACGCAACATCCCTGCGGTACGATGCAACTGCAGGCGATGTGGGGCTCAGAGGCATCTCTCTCGGCCCTCTCCGGGCATCTCGTAAGGGCGGCTCAGGTGAGACTCAGCGCAGTTTAAGCCATGTCTCTAAGCCATATGTCCCTCTACTTAAGCCGCAGCCATCAGCAGGTCCTCATTGAGGGAAAGGCTCAATAGGTCCGGATGTAACGTGTAGGCACCAGGCGCTAGCTTCGACAGGGCGTCGCTACCTCCAATGGCACCACCATAGACCCAAACGACTCTCCGACACAGATAAACCGTGTGAGGTTTTCGTGCAAGGAATATGTATGATATTGTATGCTTTCCAAATACTTTGAACAATAAATCAAAAAAAAAACACAGAGATTGCATCGATCCACCACCTCTGAGGCGTGTCAGGAGCGACCGCCGACCACCTTAAGACCGCCGACCTAAAGATCCGCTGGCCCTGAAAACTTTTTTTGGATACAAAATGTCAGTTCGTCATAAATTCAGACCATTTATGACGAACTGACGTTCATTCAGACCAGATTTGGTTACAAATAAAGCCATTTTCTGGCTATATGGGCCACGGAGTACCGGGATAAAATTGCAGGTTGCCAGCTAACATGAAATATAATAATAGGTTATGTATGTTCTGTACATACCTACTAATTTCGATTGGGGGTATGTAAAACGAAAGAAAAGAGGTTCATTTTTATTTTATAAATATTGATGAAAGACAATTTCAGTAACATGTATCTGCTAAAAAGTACATAATGACTTCTACGTCGTAACGTTTTATTTTTACAGTCCAATTTTATTGACGAATTGATTTAGTTCGTGGATTCGTTATTTATTTGCAACTAGCGCACCGCGACTTCGTTCACTAAGAAGGTAATATTCATAGGTATATTACACACTCCAGTAAATGTCAGAAAATCTTAGAACACGCCAAGAATTCAGCACGCTGTAGATCGGAGTACAGCACCCTGCAGCTGTTCACTAAAGAGTTACAGACAACAGAGATCGTAATGAATCAGGACAGATAGAGATAAAATAGGCGGGATGAGGATAATAGTAAAAAATACAAGACACAACAAATTTCATAAAAACGGAAAGTCAGAACCAAACCACAGTCTCAAAATACTCACAAGGATGTTACTTACCTATGTGGATCTCGCAGAATTTCTTTAGAAAGTTCTCAAACAATGGCACTATGTACTGACATAGCACGTTGTTTAATTATGTATTTTGGATTGAACACAAATATTAATCATAAATTTTGAGCATTCCGGAAATAACCGGTTTGCTGGCGAACCGACCACATCCCGAATGATTTTGTATTAATAATGTAGATCCTGTGCGGGCACTTGCAAATTTAATAATTAATACCACATAATATAATACTTATCAGATTAGTGTTCGATACAAATTATTATATACTGTTACTTAGGGATAAAGAACAAAGTGAAAGAAGTGTCATCATCATAAAAAACTGTAAGGTTCCAGTAACTCCCCTCTTCCAGTTCAAAAATTGATCTGATATTTGGTGACAATTTCTGATAAATTGGACCCAAAGAACAACAAATAAAACCGTTTAAAGATGCGCTTCTCCAGCCTGATCTGCAGTAGGCACATATTTTGCTTACCAATTCATGGGAGAAGTTAAAAAAAAAACCTACCGAGCTACTAAATTATTAAATGGCAAGGAACAAGGTTAATGGGTAACATTTTTCCCGTCGTTATTAATTATTTTCGTACATTCGCCGGAGAAATAACTCATAAAGAGACGGTGCAAGTGGAAAATGTATTGCAGCTGCCGCTAATATTTCATAGCTGACTTCTTTTACGTTTTCGTAATTTACATTTGAAATAAGAAAGTCTTCTACGTGCATCAAGCTACAATTTTCTGTTTAATTAACTTGGCTTAGAATGTTTTTATCATGAGTCTCTTTACTGAATGAAGTAAAAATATGTCTGATACTAATTTATATTAAGTTATATATCGCCATGCTCCCTCGGTCTTTTTACCCGACTACGGCGAAGCTAAAAGGAAGGGTAATGATTTTAGCAGTCTATGTATGTTTGTATTTCCGTAGGTTCCACTCTAGCGTCTTAACTATTCATCCGATTTTGATGAATGAGGTGTCAATCAACTCGTTATTATGATTCGAGCAACATAGGCTACATTTTAACAGACTTTAACAAGAGAAGGAGTTCAAGAATTTTTCCTTGTAGCCAATTCCTTTAAAGTTTGTACACAAAACCTTGTTGTGGTTGCTAAGCAATGTGGAAATGGACTAAAATGGAACTACGACTTTCATGCTAAATGAGGTTTGATTGTCGATTTCTATTGAAATTGAGTGCCGTTGATTTTACCTTGTAAACCCCGATTTAGAGTGTGCGGGTTAGAGTGTTTTACACTTTTTGCTTGATTTATTTCAATCCAGTTGTATTTTTATTGTCAAGTACTTAACCCGGCGTCATTGTGGCCGGGTATCTAATACCCTACGGTTTTTAAAATTCTAATAACTTTAAAACAAAGTATGTATGTTATTTGCCGCTTTCAGTAGCTGGAGTCCTTGATATTTTTGAGCAAATTAGGTGTTCTATTTAGTTTTACTGCAGGTATTGTGGAATTGGCACCTCTATGAAGAGCGCTCGGTATTAGTTATACCAATGTTGCGTTGATTACGACAGCAATTAACTTGGTATATATAAGTAATATTTTGGCTTTCTTTTACATGGTTCATAATTTAATGTTATCGTGTTGATATAAATTTTGTGTTTTTATATCAATTGTTATTATTTTGTGGTTTTGAATATTTCTTGTAAGTTAAGTCCTAAAAAATTTATATTACGAAAAAAATGCTTACTTATTTTTTTTCTATTTTTTTTTTATGTTTATGAGTACATTGTATAATAAAAGTTCTTAATTTTCATATATAACGTATATAACTACATATTTCCCCAATATATAAAACTAATATTGAAATGAAATTGATTTTGCGAGAAATAATTTAGGGATAATTAGGTGATATGAGGGCCAAGAGCTCCATATCATTATAAATATGTATATAATTCTGCTAAACTTTTAAAGTGTCCATTAGAAATTCGTTTTATTTTTTAAAATGGTTCGCCAACATGAGAATAAAATTCCACAATTCCACAGCAACTTATATAACTTTCGCTTTTTAATGGTGTTTAATATTCATATCATGAATACGTGGATGCTATGAAGAAATAAGTGAAATTCGAACGAGGAGAACACTGCCAGTATTAAAATATTAAAAGCTGAAAATCCAGCTTATTACTTTTAAAACAAAGGAATGTTTGTGGAGTTCGTCTGTACTGTATTCTAAACTGCGCCCCGAAAAGAATCCCTTCCACCGAGAACAATAGACATCTACACGTTCATTCAACATTTCAACTCATAAACAGAGCGCTAACGTCAACATTGATATCGTTACCCCGAATTTCATGCTTTTAACAAAAACTCAGCTCACAAACGCTTGATATTCTGGCAATTTAACGCGAAATTGTTTCAATTTTTCATAGAGTTAGAGAGGGTTTTTTTTATAATACGAGATGGCAAACAAGCTTGCGGCTCACCTGGTGTTAAGTGGTTACTGTCGCGTATAGACACTTGCTATATTAAGGGTAAATCACTGCAAGTGCGTTGCCATCCTGGGGACTTAGATGATATGCCTCCCATGCCCAGTAATTACACTGGCTAACTTTTCCTTCAATCCGAAACACAGTGAACTGCTTCACAGCAGAAATAAGAAAGGTGGTGGTACTTACCCAGACGACCCTAAAGTGGGTCTACCACCTAGTAAATGCAACGTTATTATTTTTCTATATGTAACTAATACTGCTGACTTTTGGCTGCTTAAGACCTTTACAGGCGGCAGCGAAGGTCAGAGTAGCTCTGTCAGTTTCAATAGTCACAGTAATAAGGCGTCTGATGTGACTTGTTTTTTATGACTTTCATCTTCCGATAGCAGTCAAGACCCTAATTAAGACGCAAGTTACCCTAAAAAAGCATTACCGGAGATTTTCCAAAGCACGGAACAAAAATCGAGTTGTAATTATTATCAGTTGTTTAAAGTTGTGATAGTCACGAACAGCGGCCGACCTCCTCTTTACAACTCTGTTCTTACTTTATTTTGTGATGTAAGTATATTTTAACAAGAACGCAAGTTTGGCATAGACTTTCCCTCCATAAAATAATACTACTTCGTTAGTGAGGCAAAACTTAGTAATTAGGGATTCTGTGTCGTTGTTACGAACGCGTGTAATAGTAGGAAACTCGGTAGCAGTGGTCTTTTCTTTTAATGTATAGAACGTTATTATCATAATTAAATTTCTTAGTTTATTATGAGCGTAACATGTTTGATGTACCTACGAATTTTATTAACGTTAGCGCATTTATCTTATAAAAGTATTTTATATTATTATACTATAAGTGAAAATTAAAACATCTCTCTATAGCGGTTTTAATGAAGAATTAATCGTTTTAATTTTGAAATTCGTCTGTCGACTTCTATAACTTGTTGCTGTGTCTTTACTTTTTATAAAACACACCTAAAGGCTGCTTATACACTAAAGCAGATAAGAGCGGAGCGGAAACATTTTTATAAAACTAAAATAAACACTATGATGTTTGCGTTAGAATTACATTTAGCTTTGCCAAGGCTGTAACACTTTAGCAAATCGCTCGTTCCCTATAATTGCTAGCTCTAAAAGTAACGTAACTGAAGGATATAAGGCTAATATTAATTTGTTTAAAAACGCATCGCTCCAGTCGTCTCTGCTTCACAGGGAGTCTAAATCATCATTTCTTAAGCAGCCTTTCCACCGGCGACTCGACGCGAGGCGAGGAGAGGAGAGAAACAAAAATCAGTATGGAAAATTTTTAATCCACACCTACTACATCTTCGGTGGAAATAAGTTGGATTGGCGAGGATCAGCGAGACGAGTATTTAAGCCTCGCCAGTGGAAAATCATCAATTAGTTACCTTCGACTATGTCTTATGCACCTACATAATTATATGTGTGTGATCGGTAGTTTTAGGCAAGGCACAGAGGCCCACTTTAATGATTGGTCTACGACATCTACATGAAGAAACAAGAAACAAAAGACAGGAATGGAATCTTTGCTGTTGAAACAGCAATATCTGGAGAGTGTTCATGCTAACTGTTAGCCTAAAATTAAGATTTCAATATTACCCACATTTTAGTTTAAAAAAATTGATCGCTCAACACACCGCTGCATTTTATAGTCTACGAATTGACGGCGACTCGACCGGCTGCGTACTCGCTGATCCCGGTGTTTTCCCGCTTTCTGGAATCTTCACTACCTGGAAGGTTTCCACTGCTATTCTAAGGGTTTATGTGCCTTTTGAACCCACCGCTCGCGCTGTGAACTTATAGTCCATACTTTAGTGCTTCATAATATAGGTATACTGTTTGTGAAGTATACATATACCAACCGCTGTCTTGGCTGATGCTCAGTCAAGGCTGGTCTTTCAAAATATCGCTCCATCTTCGAGGGCTGTTGTCTTCAACAGCCCTCAAATTTGGAGCGATTTTTGAGGAAGAGGTCTGCTCTGCGGTATATTACCCGGGTAATACTGGGTCGGTGTGGCTGCTAAAGGTGAGTTGCTGTTTTACTCTCGTTGATTGTAGAATGCAGTGATTCCTATAGGACATCTATCTCCTTTTCAACAGATGCTAATAACTAAATATACTCCGACCTATGGTGATACCTAAATTTATGTTGAGTAGAATATACAAACCTTATTGCCAGGTTTAGCGCTCACAGGAGAGTGTACACTCAAATCAGAACTGACCATAATAGTCTGTAGTAACAATGGTGTAGATCTATTCTTAGATTTTGTATAACTCGTAGCAACTACATTCAGGTGTCACAGTTTACGTTTTGGAACAAAGCGACATTTAGATTTCGGATTCAACTCTGGACAAAACAGCGTGTGATTCACTGTTGTTAGTCATATTGTGATTGAGAGAGTACTATTGTACTTGCACAGTGAATAAGTCTTCAGTATCGGGTAAAGTTATTTGGAGTTGATGCTGAGTATAAAATGAGTGTTTCGAATACCCTTGCTGACCTGCACGACACTTTTGAGTACAACTACAAACCAACGAATAAGGCCTGTAATTTGATGCGGTAGATACAGTTAAGAATGGTCACATAATCTATTTGTAATCTTAAAGCAAATGTCAACGGTGCGTCATTTGACTAAAGCATGACGATAGACAAACGGGATGTTGCCGCTTCGTGGACACAGAATTATTTATTTTTACACAAAATGCAAGCAATTATCAATTGACTATAGTGCGCGTATGATGTGTGGGTTGGCTGAAGGATTTACTTTTGTATGCTCGTTCTGTTAAAATCATAAAAACAATACAAATTTTGACGGCCGACCACTCTATAAACAATGGAAAGACACTACGGCACGTGTTATAGAATGAGTGTCAAGAATCAACGCCGACTTGAGCGTCGTACGTCGCTACCACTTTGTGCTTATAGAAAGTGACAATCGATTCTCAAGACATGATTGATTTCTGAGTGTCATTCTACAATCTCTAAACTTAGAATGTACTGAGTCTCCCTTTCAATGTGTGCTTGATACTACTTTACCGCCTGCAGGACTATTGAAAGACTGGTATATTTGCTATACCTATTTTCAGGGAAATATGTGATTTTAACCACAATAAATATTGAAATACATAGCTCCACGTATTGGCGGGGCTGGCATAGGGATTGAAATATCCAATCTCTGAAACAGGTCGGCATAATTATGTGCAAATGCGCGGGCTATTAATGTACGAGCTATTTCCAGACTTAATATTATTATTGTGTATAGTTTTATGCTAACTTCATTATATCTTGGAATAAAGCAGCTAAAACTGACTAAAAAAATTTGACCATACGCATAACAACAGAAATTTCGGGGTTAATAATCACATGTACAAAGGTGAACTTACTGCTAAATTTGTTTGATACTGAAAGTTATTACGGGTATAATGAGCTCTTAAAAATAGATGAAAATTAAGTAAAAAGAATAAATAAATGCTACAGAAACTAAACTTCTATGTTGTTACTCGTTGCCTACTCCTAATTCAAAGGCATATTACTAGAAAGATAAATTAGTTAGAACTCTACAGATTTTCCTAAGTTCCGCATGATTGACTATCTCTAATAGTTGTATGATGTGAACGTTTGCGCCATTAACATGAGCGTATTGCAAGTACCTCATAGCAAACGTTTTTATTTTTATGCGTTTATTTTTGTTCAAGTGGTCCATCTCCTTCATCTCTCAAAAATGTTATAAAACAACGCCGCTTTGTCTCACGCTTAGATCTTTCAACCTTTCAATATCATATTGATATATCTATTGACTGTAATGATATTTTGAAATCATTCCGATATTGTAAGCTGTGGAGTTTCTTTCGCCATTTCTTCTCCATCTCAGCATAATAATAATTATTTAAGTAAAATAATTATTTCGTCGAAATCGTGGTAGGGCTTTCGACGATTTAAAAGTACTTAGCAAAGTCCATTTAAATAGACCTTTTTCATTTTTCATTTTCATTCATTCATTTCATTTTCAAGAGGAAGGTGTGTGTATTTTCCCTTTTTTGGCATTTTTTTTTATTTTTTTTATTTTATAATATTTGGGAATCTTACAGCTAGTTATAGAAATAAACCAACTTATAAACTAAAAAAGGCCAATTACAAGTTTCCACATATAACTACGAGATATTAATAAACAAATTCAGTCATGAAAACCAAGTACTGTATAAATGCGTACATAAAATAAAATAACAGTGTACAATTCAAAATGGAACATGCGTTAGAAAAATGATTTCAACATGACACAAACTTTACAATATTCAATAATACGGTAACCTATTTAAAATTTAAGTGAGACATCGCGCTTTTAAACCGTGCAACACTGGTACAGCATAGGTCAACATCAAGCTCTCTAGAAATTAAATTGAATGATTTGCATGCCCTAGCTAGGTATGAATTCTTACGATACATCGTAGACGCTAATGGAACATGTAAAAAATCACGAGTTCTACTCGAGGTAAATGGTACTTTAATATTAATCTTGCTCAAAAGCTCAGAACAATCAACTGAACTATTAAATAATTTGAATAGATAAGAAACGTCAGCAATTCTTCTGCGAAAATCTAGTGGTAGTATATGGTGCCGTATACATCTGTGCTCATAACTAATATCATATTTTTTACACTTAAATTGAACATGCCGAAGAAAACGTTTTTGAATATTTTCAATGCGTGTAATATAAACTTGATATTGGGGATTCCATACTTCTGAGGCATATTCAAGGTGGCTGCGCACAAAAGCACAGTACAAAACCTTAAGTGTTTTAACATCTACAAATTCTGATGATAATCTTATCACAAATCCTAACGCTTTTGAAGCCCTTGATACAATGCTATCGATATGACTGTCAAAGAGCAGTTTCGAATCAAAGGTTACTCCCAAGTCTCTAACACTGCTGAATCGACTCAATATTGTACCTTTCAAGGAATAGTCATTTAACGGTCTGGGCTTACGACTGTAAGTGCATACGCAGCACTTACTGACATTTAGATCCAACATATTCATATCACAATATGACTGGAATCTATCCAGATCCTGCTGCACCCTGAGTACGTCAGTAGAATTATTAACAGGGCAAAGTATCTTCATATCATCAGCGTATAGCAATACTTTGGAGTGATGAAAGCATGAAGATATATCATTTATAAAAATGATGAATAAAAGTGGGCCAAGTAAAGACCCCTGCGGAACTCCTGACGGGATAAAAAGGGTTGAAGATGTTAAGCCATTTAGTACCACAGTTTGGCACCTGTCTGTTACATATGATGAAAACCACCTGTATAGGTTGCCTCGTATACCAACAGCTTGTAGCTTCCTTAAGAGCATTATATGATCTATTCTGTCAAAGCATTTTTTGTAGTCTGTATAGACTACGTCAACTTGCGAACCTACTGACATGTGGTAAGTAAGAAACTCACAACACGACAGTAGATTCGATGTGGTCGAACGACCCTTAAGGAAGCCATGTTGACACTCATCAAACGTATGTTTCAACGATGCATAAAGCTGCTTATACACAATACGTTCGAATATTTTAGCAAACAGGCACAGTTTTGAAATGGGCCTATAATTTTCAACCACATTTTTGGGACCTTTTTTATGTATAGGAGTAATAAATGCTGATTTCCACATTTTCGGAACAATCCCTAGCTCAATTGATCTCTTATACAAGAAGGTTAATGGTTTATTGAGATTTTCGGCACAGTTAATAATAAAAATAGCCGGGAGACAATCAGGTCCTGCAGATTTATTAACATCCAAAGTTTTGAGTAAGTCTAACACCTCCTCCTCCGAAATTTCAATGGAAGTTATGTCTGCTACAATAGAATCATAATTAGGTAAATTATCAACCGACATACTATCTGTGGGTATTGGTGATTGAAAAGTTGAAAAAAAGTAGTCAGCGAACATATTGCAAATAGTAGTACTGCAGTCTGTCGTAGCACCGCCCATGGACATCACGGCAGGGTAAGATAATGATTCCTTTTTCGATTTTATAAATCTCCAGAACGCACGAGGATTAGTTTTTATGTCACTTTCAATACGCTGTATATGTGAATTATAATTGTGCTTTTCCATTATCTTAGCTCGGTCTCTTAACAATATATAAGTGTTATAATCTGATTTGTTTTTGTATATATTATATTTTTTATAAAATTTATATTTTTCTTTTAGTAATTTAATTAGGGAAGTTGTGTACCAAGGTGGATAAGTATTATTACAGTTTGTTATTTTTTTGGGTATAAAAGCATCACGCAAATTATAAATAATTTTATAAAATGAGTCGATTGTATCATCAAGAGTTCTCATAGAGAAAACTACTGGCCAGTCCACTTCCCTGAGCTTTTTATTTATGCTATCGAAGTCTCCCTTACTATATAAGTACTTCAAACGTGGTTCAGACTTTAATGGGTTATTTACATTAAAATCTAAAGTAACAATTAATGAGTGGTGGTGGGTATCCTCCGAAACTATAGGACTGTCACACTTCTCCACTTTGACACCTACATTCGAAAATATTAAATCAAGTATTCTATTGTTAATGTTACTTATTGAATTGTATTGATTTAAGTTACTTAAGTTATCGATAAAAGTAGTTTGGTGAGCACCCGCAATTTCAATGGGTAATAAATAAGATTCACCGGGGGATGATATCCATTTAATATTAGGCAAATTAAAATCACCAAGAATAATAAATTTATCATTGGGATATTCTAATATTTTATCTGTAAGATTTTCAGAAAAATTTATAAGTTGAGTACTAAATGAAAGACCAGAATTTTGAGCGCAGAGATAGACAGTACAGATAAATAGCCTAAAAGTAGAGTGACTATTGCGCAAAGAAAGTGATACCCAAATATCCTCGGCAGTCGATGCCCAATTAGATAAGCAATTTGAAACGAGACTCTTCTTGACGGCTATTAAGACACCGCCGCCTAATTTTTGTTTGGTTTGTATGTAATCTCTGTCTCTTCTCCATACTACATAGCGGTCATCGAACAACTCTAAGTCATTAAATGAAAATGAAAATGAATGATGATATAAACTACAGGTATATAAAAATAAAATATATCGAGTGTAATAGAATCCCATCAAAAATAAATAATTCAAAATCATAAAAAAGTAATAATAATTATTATTTATACTACCAAACAGTTTGTTATTATATCGGCATAACACAACACGAATCATATTTGATAAATTTAAATTCTCATCAATTTCAATTGATTGATATACAGTACAATAAAATGTTAAAACCTTAGTGACACACTTAATATACGAGAGTAATAAAAATAATATCAAATGTGCAGTATAATAAGTATTTTTCTGTAAATAGTTGTCATTTAACGCAATTGCTGGACGCATATATTTCAAATATATTGTCTTTGTAATATAAACTACGATTAAAATTGTACTAAAGTTACAAAATAATAACGTGCGTTTAGCTATGTATTGGCCTATTTTTGTGTATTTGTTATAATTAAAGCACAAAAAGAAATGCCGACGGTTCACTGACGAATAAAGTAAAACATAAAATACCAGTAAAATATTTACAACAAAATAAACCGAAAAAAGCTTATAAATACCTCTGCGAGCATAATCACAGCACAATAGCACTTCACAAATATTATTTATCAATTGTTTAATGTAATAAAATGTTAAAAAATCACTGAGAACTTGACCACAATGAGCTATAAAGCGGTAGTTGTTAAAATATTTGTAGCAAAACAAACAGGTAGATACTAATACGTACAATACGCACAAAGCATCACCGACCCTGACCGTCCGGCAAACAAAGAATATACAGTTATTGCATGTGTTTCTCAAACGTTGACAACTTAATGAAGGCAAAATAAAATAACACAATAATTTTAAAAGAACAATAGCTATGAATGAAATCACTACACTAACTTTTTTAAATCTTGTTCTGAATTTATGTGTATAGCTGGAGACGTAGGGTTTTTTCTTGCAAAAATTTTGCTATTCTTGACCCAAACATACATTATATCTTTTTCCTTCGCCAACGATTTCGTTTTATTGAGTAGCAATTTGTTGTCTAAAGTTAGGTGGTCATTAACAAATATTCTTCCGTTCCCTTGTAATCCAAGATCAGATGTAGCAAGGGTTCTGTGTGATCGTGCACATGCCACAAAATCTTCCTTAAGGTACCTATTGTTAAATGCAGCTATTATTGTTTTATTTTGATTGCTGTTTCGCATAGGAATCCTTGCCACATAATTTATTTGTTCTTTCGTGATATTGCACTTTATAACGGACCCAATTTGTGAAATGACATCAAATAAATTTTCAGAATTAGACTCTGGGACTCCCTTGATTTCAATATTGTTTAATCTCGCACGCTGCTCGCCCTCCTTGCACTTGGACTCCAGCTGCTGAATTCTTTGCTGAAGGTCAGAACGATCACGCTCCAGAGATCGTATCTTATCCTCCACATCAGAAAATTTTGCCGTAAATGTACTGATTACTTCGTGAGCAAAATCCAGCGAAGTCTTCAGCTCTCGCATCTCAGTCTTGATGGATTTAACATCCTCTGCCAATGAATTCAAAATTGCCATTCGGTTCGACATAGTTTTAATTTCATTATATAAAATGCTGAATTCCGATTCTTTGGGGACTGAAGGCGACATAGGGGCTACTGGGTGGTTAGCACTCGCAGTAATAACTCCACCCTTACACCCAAGACACTTCCAATTCGCTCTTCTATCGCCAAGCTTACGGTAGCCAACCTCTGTTATCCCTGCACAGTTAAAGTCATAGCAGCGCGCACAAGCACTACATTGTGCGACATCTCTAACCTCGTTATTACACGCGGCACACTTGAACATGATACCAGAAAGTTTGAGACACGGTGACTTGAGTTATGTAAAGAAAGCGTACGCACGGCACAGCACTCGGTGACAGACTGAATTTGATAATATCATAGAAAATTTATATTAATAATAACATAAAGCGTCAGTTCTTTCAATCACATTAATTTGTAGGAATATGTATGTCTATTAAAAACGTTTTAGTAGAATTACTGATACAAACATTTTCAGTTTGAAATTAGCCTTTACCCTCGAAAGTACTCGCGTAATTGCAAACGCTTTCGAATTTTCATAACGTGCACAACGATGTGGAACTTTGGGGTTAATTAATATGTAAAATTCTGCATATTATGCAATCTCGTTCTAGATACGTACATAAATAATTCGAAAGGAACATTTCGTATTGGTCTTTATCAACGTGACTTTGGCGTATTTATCAAAATTTGTTCAATTGCAGCTTTTTTAAATTGCATTGAAAAATATAGTTGTTACTTTGGTAATATGTTGTGGATTTCGTAAAGCAGTGGAAGACATTTATCTCTGTTGATCTGCTCTTAACCAACAGTCTATCTCTTAGTCGGCTACGGAACCACTGACGGAACTAAGCTAGTATGGAAACAAAGTTGGGCGTCTTATTATTGGAGATAATATTATTATCATCCCATCTTTCTGTTCGAAGCCTGGTAGGAACAAATATTTTATTTCGGCTAGACAATAACATCCGAGAGCAGTAATAATGTAGCGAGGAATACGTTAGAAATGTTTCCAAAGGCAATTTTATTATCCTAAGAACCCTAGCTTCGATATTTTTTGAAAGTAAACAAAGCAACAAATTCCTTCACAACAGTTTAATTAAAAGTAAATAGTGCTGTTTATAATTTTAATTACATGACATTTTAAAATTAAATTATTTTCTGTTTTGATTATATTTATGTGTACTCGTTTTTTATGTTGTCACAATATAGAGTAGTAGAAACTAGAACTGTAGTAGTAATATCTAATAATACCCATTGATTTTGTAAAAATTGTTACTGACTACTATACTAATAAATAACATGGACTCTGGGTTTGAAATAAATAAATTCATTCATTCATAACAAGCAGAGAAAAAGGAAAATATGGTGATTTTTCTGATATCATCACAGTGTTGTATTATTGTCCGAGTAGCCTTTTACGATTGGCTTTCTTCAATCCATCCCACAATTGCGTCCGGTGAATATGAAAAACTAATTTCCGGTCCTTCAAAGGCAATTCGAATGGTTTAATAGTCAAGTCACGTATCTGAGTTTCGTGATTGGCAGTCAGGTATTCAATTACCTCACCCTGTTAATTGCCAAACAGATTTATAATGACATAATTTTGAGTAGGTATCAATTGTAGAATTGTTTATTAATTATTTCAAAACAAAATGTTGAGTTGTTGTTAATGGAAAGTTCTAATTTTGATTTCATAGACCACTTTCATCGGGAGCAAGATGAGACGAATACTCTTAGCATTCCATGGATACACTATGTGGGTGTCGCGTCTATCGCGTTGCAGAGAGGAGAGGCAGAAGCAATGCCTGGGACTTGTGACACAGGTTTAGGATTAAGGAGGCCTCCTGTTATTTAGATTCAGCTCAGTATGTTGTCTTCCCAACTAATCGATCGTCGTCATCTCAATATTAGTAATATTCTTTATCATCCATAGTTACGAGTACTATCTTTCACACAGTCTATTTATTTTATGGGTCTTCGTATACATTTTTACTTTCTCGTACGTAGTAAAGAGGAAGTCTTGTAATCGTCAAAAAATTCGACCTCGAGATTTTGACGGATTTACACGTTATGGACCTCCCTGAGTCCAAAAATATTTTTTTTTGGAATTATGTCTGTGTGTGTGTCTGTCTGTGCGTTTGCACGATAACTCGAGCATGCTTTAACTTATTGTAACCAAATTTAACATGCGTGTATGACATCAAAATATAAGGTTTCTATCAACTTTTGAGCCGTCGATCACGAAAGTTAAGCAATCAAGTACGCGGTCGGTACTCGGATGGGTGACCAAAATTTAGCATTGTTTGACATCAAAATATAAGGTTTCTTTCAATCTTTGAGTCGTTTTCGGTATACGAAAAAGTCAAGGGGACACTACTCCCGATTTTTTTAATTCACGTTCGTGCTGGACGCTTCCAGGTAAAAATAATTATGATTAGTAAAGAGCTTTTAAAGTTCTTTACTAGTAGTATTAGTTTCTAAAGCACCGAAGAAAGATGCAATGACATTTTGCTTCAATTAAATGGTTACTATATTAATGTTCATTGAATGATCCTAATATATATTTTCTGACATGATTAATTGAAGCCTGAATGCAAAATTATGTATGGCAATTGACGTAAAGTAAATATTATGATGAAATATTTAACCCAAGTTTTACGTGTGTCTGTTATTATAAAAAAAGCAAGGTATGAAGGAAGGATTTTTAAAATTCGTGACAAGGCAATTATGCGATATGATAAGTAGTGAGGGATAAAATGATGAAGGAATGGATTCCCAACTACACAATAATGTTGTTAATACTATTATGGCAATAGACTTTGATAAAATGGTGTTAGCTAGCCAGGTGGACATAAAACATGTACCATTATCAAAAATAGATTAGCACTTGGGATGTTATAGAAACGCCAGCGCTTGTACAGTAATAGTTGCCGACGTTATGTATGAATGATTATTATGACAAGGTACTAGTGTTAATCTACTTCTGATGCTGACCGTACTCCTCTGGGGATCGAGTTTGAGACCTCTGGGTTTAATTTTGGTTGACAAACCTGTCCATTATGTTTTAAGGCATTTACGTTACTTTTTTATATATTTTCATTCTTTTTGTCACTGTGATCACAGCCTTCTTCGAGTGACCACATACATTTGTCTTATCCCCCCATGAATGTAAATGAGTCAAATTTATTGCTTGCAAGTCATCGACGGTTGCTACTACGTAATAAAAAATGCCCATTTCTATTTACATACCTCGAATGGAATATGGGTTATTACCCATTTGTTCTCGTTCGCAGCGACTTCCCTCAACTGTGGGAAACAGTGGGATATCTAAGGAAATTTATCACGCAAATGACAGTGCTATTGTTGTTTATTATAACAAGAAAAAAGTGACAATAAATCACTACGTATCTGCAGCCGGGCCTCAATCTTAAACTGCGGACACAGTGGCGTGCAGAAAGGCAAACCGATAGGCTTGGTTTTTGTCTCATGTTAAAATATAATTTTATTTTCTCGCGGATTCCCTCATGCTATTGTAAATGTTTCCAAAACTAGGTTAAACCAGGTTTCCTGTTTCTAAAGTATTCTTTTTCTAGATGAAAAGTACCCACCCACAATAGGGTACCTTGTAACAAGGAAATATCCTTGTCTGACCATTGACAATGTGTATAGGAAATTTTACGACGTTCAGTTGATTAGTTGAGTCCTGAAAGCGTAACAAACAAATTCATATTTCGCGTTTATAATATTGGTTCATGGATAAAAGGGTCATTTAATTTAATCCTGGCGTTGATAGGTTTTCTTTTATTTTGTACATCACCAGTTCTTGGGTTAATTAAATCTCCTGCTTATTCTCATATAGCTGTTTTCATTTAGCTACGTTAAAAGTATATTTAGAAAGTAGACCAAAAATAGTTCCTAAATGTAAGGAGTAATATTTGTCAGTGAGTACAAAAGAGTCCACTTTATGTACCGCCTGGCATGAATATATTATATCTTGCCTATTTTACTTTCGTAAAAAATAGGGTTCGAAGTAGCAGTATATATTTCAAACTTGGCTGAAAAGTTTCTTATTAACTAGTCACATTTCCTGTCGCAATGAATATTTCTAAATTAAATCACGAGAAAAGATTCTCCCTTACGCACGCAAAACTCACTCAATCGGCAAAAATGGAAAGGATAAAGTCATGAAACCGGAGAAAACTTACTCAGCACTTTATAGTTTCGCCAAAGGAGGCGGTCGTGTTCCAGAATTCTGGCCGCAAAAACTCGTTGGGCGGACGCGCATTCTGCGGGGACATTTACAAATCGCGTCTATTTTTCACACGCATCTGATTAAAGTTTGCCCCAAGATTTGCAATAAGATGAGTCGTACCTCAGCAAGATACGGCTGGAATGTCCCCCAGAACGTTTGTTTTACGAGCCAATAACAGCTCTGTAGGCGTTGTTATAAGGACGAAATACAAGATGAGAAATTCGCGTGAAAATTTTGAACATTTGTCAAATTGTTGCGGAGTGTCACCCAGCGTTTATAGTCTTCAAAATAAACGGAGAAGGAGTAGTTAAGGTTTTTAATAGTGTTACGTATGTCACAGTTTCTTTCTTTCTTTCATATCTGATCAAAACTACTTGGATCGATTTACACCACTTTTATTCAATTGGTGTAGATCGAACCAATCCAGTCTATCATCTATAGGTTCATGAAGAGAATCTCATTTTCGATATTTTATATCGATAAATGACATAATAGATAGGTTTCAATTATTCGACTCTACAAGAAACAAAAATCTAACAAATCTAACTCTTTTGTCTTCTTACTCTGTCTCATACTTTGTCTCATTACGAAACTCATCACTCTCTTTATGAATTATTGATATCAATTCATTGAAACCATCCAAAAACAATACATCTCCTGTATTTTCGTGAGAGGTTGGGTATACTGTAGATGCCAGGTAATGTTGCAGCATCAGCAATGTCATAAAGTTTGCCTTTTGAATCGTTCAGTCACTCAGATCTTTAACAATCACAAAAAATATTAAAAAAAACCCGACTTCAAAACTAAACTGTTTTTTGAGGTTGGTCCCAAATACAAGTGACAACATTTATTCCAAATATTGAGGTTGGCACCGACCGCAAAAAACCTTTAGATTTTCATAAACAAAATCTTTACTTCTCCGTTTTTAGTTTTGAAGTCGGTTTTTTTTGCCATTCAGTATGGATGATTTAAGTAAAAAAAATTTCAGGAAACTGCATCGAGATCTTTTAGACACACAAGTGATAAGATTACTTTATCATCGATGTCAATTAAATAGGCATTATAGGGATAACTCAAAAACTGCCCGTCAGATGTCGATCAAATTTAAATGGGTCCCCGTGACAAGCACTAGCTTCCAAAGGTCGAAAGAATCTTCAAAATCAGTTCAGCCAGTAAAGAGTTATGAGGTAACAAACATAAAAAACACATTATAAGTAAAACAAGTTTTACGGATTTAACTCGCGTGTAATTAGATTTTTACATGTTATTATTACTGCCCGACGTTTTGTAACACTTTTCAGCGTTCGTGACCGGTCAAATCTAAGAGAACATTATAAAAAACATAGTCGAATTGATAACTCCTTTTTTAAAGTCGGTTAAAAAAATGTGTTCACTTTTCATCGTTAAACAGGTTTACAGATATTCTAAAACCATATCTGAGAATAGTCTTGATCAAATAAGATTTCAAAAACTAAATCAAAATCGTATTTTCCGTTTGGGAGTTACGATGCCACAATTACACACATACCTAATGATTTCCAACTATTTAAATACTTTTACGCTGTCTGAATAAAATGGCATTTACGTACTACGTACAGAGGCAAAGATAAACGAACACAGAGAAAACATAAGTGCTCCATGTTTATCTACAGAACCCTCAAAGCAAATACGTGAAATGGAAAAGAATTTCTTTTAATTTTAATTATACTACGACTAACAGTAGACTGGCATTGCTTTTATGTCAGAATTAATGAGGGTACGATTTCCTGAAAATAATTCAGTGTAATTAGATGCCACTCAGTTGGCAAGCTGTAATAATTCTGAATGTAGAGATTTTTCTTCGTTACTTACTTTATTAAAATGTTTTTACTATGGTTTCATATTTTAATAGGACACAGCGGTTAACTGCTCCCGTAATACATAATATGAGTTAAATTATAGTAAGAATTGTATGTAATTCTTTGTACCTATATATAAATATTTTAGTTTTGTAGATCCTGTCTTCTACACTTTATCTCAAGCACTTTAATGGTTAACTGGTAGAGAATGCTGCATAGCATTAAGTCCACCCTTTGTATTGTCTTTATGCAATAAAGTTTTTAAATAAATATGGAGCGCAAAAGACCGCCACCAAAGAACTACTACTTTACGCTGTGTACCTATCTGTTACTGAGCATTCTGTCAACGGTTAGAATTTGGATTCTGCTTAGCATCATGTTGAATGGAATCGTTAGGTATAAGAAAAATGTGATGTATTCTCTTTATAAGTTTCCCAAAACAGCTCGCTACTAATATCGAAAGTGTTGAAATAGTCAAAGCTGTAATAAAATAAAAAGTAAAATGTACACTTTGGTCGTGTGACCATAGATACTTCCTTCCTTCTTGTCTGCCGGCTCTCGAACTGATCACACTGTATTTTTCTAAACTACAATAAATACTGATTAGAACCTCAGTAAAGTGTTTAAATTATATAACCCAACAGGTTATGGGCCCAGGCAAACGTTTAATTTACCAAAAATCAGTTTCGAGAGCAATAACCAAATATCCGAGTGCTCACACGCGCGTGCTCAGTACGACGCCATTTTACCGGCTACGCTAGTGGAAGAGAAAATGGATACAAGTGCTATAAAGAGATTTGATGGAACTCACTATAGGCAATGGAAGTACATTGTTGTACAAGCAGTGAGGGCGAAAGGCCTTGAAAGCCATATTTCAAGAGGCCTACCGGACGATCTTAAAGAGAAGGAAATAGCAACGTGGCGGCAAGAAGATGCAAAGGCAATGTTCCTTATTACCGCAGCTATGGAAATGGGACAAATAGCAATGATTGAGACATGTACGACAGCGCATCAAATAATGGAGAAGCTAGATTCCATATTTGATCAGAAATCGGAAAATAGCAAAATGATTCTCTTAGAAAAATTCCATAGTACCAAGATGGCGGATGGCGAATCAATTGCGCAGTTTATTTCAAAGATGGAAGGTCTTGCGCAGCGTTTACGGAATGCGGGAGAGAATATTTCCGAAACATGTCTAATTTCAAAAATACTCGGCTCATTACCGGAGAAATATCGGAATCTACGTCAAGCATGGCTGTCACTAGACGAAAAGAAACAGACAGTAAACAACTTGACAGCGAGATTAATTGACGAAGAAAGTCATTTCAACATTGAGGATGAGTTATCAAACTCGGCACTAAATGTTTTGGTTACGACGAAGAAAAACAAAATGCGTGTAAAGTGTTACAAATGTCACAAACGCGGACACTACGCTAGTGACTGTCGGCAAAAACAACCAAAAACGCAGATAAATAAACAAAAGAATTCGGACGCCTTTATCAGCGTAATCAGTAGTGACCTTGACCTCGAAAACAATATAGTTGAAAGTGACATCTCGTGGACGTTAGATTCTGGTGCGTCGATGCACATGTGCAGGCAACGTGAATTATTCCATAACTTTACGAATATACAATCAGTGGTAAAAATAGGAAACGGGTCACAATTAAAAGTATGTGGCAAAGGAACTATCAAAATAAACTGTTTAGTCAACGGACAGTGCCGTGAAACAACAATAAATGAAGTGTTGTATGTCCCTGAACTTTGTCGTAATTTGTTTTCTGAAGGTGTCATAACCTCAAAAGGTTATTCAATAAACAAACAATGTCTGAGTGCGGAAATTTATAATAGTGATGGACTGTTAGTTGCAGTAGCTAAAAAGGACTGTAAAAATAACCTCTACAGAATGTTATTTGAAACAAAAATATGTGAAGCGAACAGTGTTAGTGTAGTACTTTGGCATAAGCGGTTAGGGCATCCAAATGTCAAATACATGCGTGAAATCTTTAGCAGTGGACTCATAAAGAACGTGAAGTGTGAAGATCTTGACAACTTTCGTTGTGAATCGTGTATACTGGGAAAACAACATCGTATACCGTTCAAATCTTCTCAAAGTGTCACTACAAGCCCTGGACAGAAAATATATAGTGATATTTGTGGACCCATGCCTATACCATCTGTAAGTGGAGCCAGATATTTTGCTACATTTATTGACCAAAACACTAAATACTGCACAGTGCACAGTGTACTTTCTCAAGAAGAAAAGTGAAGTGTTGACATATTTCAAAGAGTACTGCAATTTGCTTAGAACTAAATTTAATACAAGAGTCCAAATACTACACACAGACAATGCATGTGAGTACACTAGTAAACAGATGAAGTTGTATGCATCAGAAAATGGCATTGAGTTATTTCACACAGCTCCATATACACCTCAACAGAATGGTTGTTGTGAGCGAATGAACAGAACGTTAATGGAGTCTGCCCGAACAATGCTATTTGACAGCAAGCTTCCGGCTAAACTTTGGGCCGAAGCAGTCCACACTGCTGCCTACTTATACAACAGAAGAGATGTTGAAGGTTCTTCACCATATGAGAAATGGCTAGGAAGAAGACCTAACCTCAATCATCTGAAGGCGTTTGGTGTGACAGCATACATGCATGTACCTAAAGAAAAGAGAAACAAATTGCAGCCTAAATCTGTGAAGTTAACACTTGTAGGATATGATAATATATCGGAGAACTACAGATTACTAGATATGAAAACCATGAAGGTGCAGGTGTCTCGAGATGTCATTTTCAATGAGGATGAGTACTATTCTCAGCAGCAGGTGAATGAGGATGTGTTCCTATTGCCGCTAGAAGATGAAGAGGAGGAGCAGTCTCCGCAGGCCTCGATGCATACGTCGTTGGTGAGTCCCACGTCGTATGATGCCAAGGAGAGGAGGTTGTCTCCGCAGGCCCCGATGCATACGTCGCTGGTGAGTCCCACGTCGTATGATGCCAAGGAGGACACCACACCGCAGGCCAAGATGCGTGCGCCGAATAAGAGGTTCGCGGTGCATGATGCCAAGGTGTCTACCGGACGTGACACAATTTCTACTGATATATCTGGAGATACAACCAACATAGATAAGGTACCTAAAAGCCCTTCATTGAATAGTGAAGCAGCCCTGAATAACTTCCTGCGTCAAGCACTACGGCTTGACACAGTGCAAGAGAAGGACATGCAAGTTTATGAGAACACAGATGACACATTGTCTTTTATAGCAGAAGCATTGATTGTCGAACATGACGTTCCCACCACTTATGAAGATGCTTTAAGGTCTCCTGATTCGACGAAATGGATAAGGTCCATAGAGGAAGAACTTTCAGCCCATGATGTTAACGGTACGTGGGAGCTTGTGGAAAAACCACCTAATAAAAGGCCCATTGGCTGTAAATGGGTATTCAGAGTGAAAGAGAACAGTGATGGTACAGTCAGGTTTAAATCTAGGTTATGTGCTAAAGGTTTTTCACAAACCAAAGGTATAGATTTCAAAGAAACTTTCTCACCTACAGTTAGATATGATACTGTTAGAATAATGTTAGCTTTGTGTGTACATTTGAAACTTAAAATTAGACAATTTGATGTTAAAACTGCATTTTTGTATGGAAATATTAGTGAGGAACTGTACATGCTACCTCCTGAAGGTCTACCTAACTCTGAAGGGAAAGTCTGTAAACTTAAAAAGTCATTATATGGCCTTAAGCAAGCACCAAGGTGCTGGAATGAAACCATAAATAAAATATTACAAGAATTTGGTTTTGTAAACTGTAAAGTAGATAAATGTGCTTTTATTTCAAAAATGTACAAAGATACAATATACTTATTATTGTATGTTGATGATGGACTAGTATTTTGTAATAATGAAGTTTTAATGCACAACTTTCTTTTACAATTTCAGAAGAAATTGGATATTGTAATAACAAAGAATATAAAAAATGTTTTGTTGGCATGCAAATTGAAATTTATAATAACTCATTATTTGTTCATCAAACTAAGTACATAGAATCATTAATAAGTAAATATAACTTGAGTGAAAGTCATTCACTTTGTATACCAGCAGATCCCAATGTAAGACTGTGTAAACCAGAGCAATGTAAAATATATAAATACTACAGACAGATAGTAGGGGCTCTGATATTCTTAGCTATTGTATGCAGACCTGATATAATGTTAGCTGTTAACATTGTCAGCAGATATACTGATAATCATGATCAGTCACATTGTAATGCTTTAATGAGAATTTTAAAGTACTTAAAAGGTAGTAAAGATTATGGAATCTTGTATAAGTATAGTGAAAACTACAATATAGTATCATATTGTGATTCAGATTTTGGTTCAGATTTAGACTCACGTAAATCCACTAGTGGATATTTAACAATGTTAAATGATAGTGTATTGATTTGGTGTAGTCAAAAACAAAGTTTTGTAGCATTATCTACTTGTGAAGCTGAGTATATATCAGCATGTAATGCGACTCGAGAAATAGTTTGGCTCAAATATTTGTTATCTGAATTATATTATTGTAAGGATAGTGTTCCCTTATACATTGATAATCAAAGTGCAATAAAGCTCATTAAGAATGAAAGTTTACATAAAAGAAGTAAACACTTGGATATCAAATTGCATTATATAAGAGAAAAATTTGAAGATAAAACTATAGATGTAAACTATGTAACTTCAAAAGAACAGAGAGCTGACATATTTACTAAACCTTTACCCAAGTTTCAATTTATGTATTTAAGAGAAAGATTAGGCATGTGTAAAATAAATGAAACACAATTTTGTAGTTAAAAGTTTATTAGTTGAACTTGTTTACTTGTTATAAACTTAATATAATTTAGTCAAGTATAACTTTTGGATTGTGTTACATTGTTGTTATGTTAACATGTAGGGTGACCATGTTCACTTGCAAAGTAGAGTGACCATGAGTTTATTTTTTTTTGTACTTGATAATGGTTAAGTGTACATTTCGTGGGAGTGTTGAAATAGTCAAAGCTGTAATAAAATAAAAAGTAAAATGTACACTTTGGTCGTGTGACCATAGATACTTCCTTCCTTCTTGTCTGCCGGCTCTCGAACTGATCACACTGTATTTTTCTAAACTACAATAAATACTGATTAGAACCTCAGTAAAGTGTTTAAATTATATAACCCAACAGAAAGCAACACCAAACTAACATAGCTACGAGAACAATCTCCAACCTTTTTCATTTAGCAGGCCTTGTTTCGTAGAAAGCGCTGTCGCTATTAGTTATATAGTTTTATGAAAATATAAGACGCTATTACGGAAAGGTCAATATAGGGTAAAATAATAAGATACCCCGAAAAGAATTGTTGGGTCAAACAGTCTAATCATGTGGCTCTTTCTACAAATGCGCAAAGTATTATGCATATACCGCATTATACTGTAATGGTAGTATTATTTTTACCCTTATTATTATTATTTTTTGGGAATTTCATGAGTATGCTTTGTAAAAAGGTATACTTCTGAATTATTGTGTATCTTTAAAGATAAATGAAAGGACTGAAATCCTAACTAATACTTTAAATGCAAATGTAATTTTTTCTTTTGCTTAAGATCTTTTATTAAATTGTGGTACATAACGTCATGTATAAGGAGATATAAGACTATTATATATGGATATAGCAAAGACCTTGTCCAGAAAATCGAATTCACTGCAAATCTCTACGCGCGAACTCACAACGCGTGTTAGCGAGGTACTAGGGCTCAATACATTGCGTCCACAAGCTTCGTGCGAGTATCTTATTCACGCGTTGGGATTCAGTATGTGTTCGCGCGTAAAGATTCTCGGCGAATTCGCTCCTCTAGACAAGGTCTAAATTGTCCGCGTGATGCCGGTAGAGTAGAGTAGCATCACCCATATCCTCCAATGTAGAAGGCGACTAATGGTGTCGTAGAAGGCGACTAATGTATCAGCAAAGGGGTATTGATCACCTTATATTCCGTCCACCAATCCGCACCGGGCAAGGTGTGGCGTGGTGGACTACTGCCTAAACCTCCTTCGATGACAAGAAGAAGCCTTGTGTCCCAACAGTTGGTCGAATTATAAAGGCTGTTGTGATGATGTGATGAAAGCCAAGTATAATAAATAAGATTAGTGTTGAGTTTCAAAAATGTTTAAAAATTATAATTATTGTTGAATCGACCAGATTTTGATTTTTAGGTGTTATGATAACTAATAGTCGTTTTCATAAAAACTGAATATTGTTTTTATTAAAATACGATTACATAGCACATTTACACAAAAATTTTCACTATTAATTCATATATACTTTTATACTTTAATTCATCTGTAACAAATTCTGATTCACCTAGGCACAAAATATTTGAAGTCATATTTAAATAAACTGTATAAAACCATGTCCCTCATTCAAATATATGTTCTTTAGTATACCTATTTTTATATGAACATGCGTTACAGAGCTGAAAGTGAAATTAAATTTTGATCAGATTAACCAGTCGAAGAATGAAATTACCATAAGAAAAATCCATAAAAACCTATATTTTTTTTCGCATGCAAACTTTTTCGATATGTTCAAACAAAAGTATAACGAGGTAATTTTTGTTTTGTAGTTAGTCCACTCTATATTGGCAAAAACGAACGTGCTTAGCACACGGAACGCGCAATGCACAATATTGGTTAGAAATACTACACGAATAGAATTGTTTTCATAAAATTCGGCCCCAGGATATGCCTTTGACATAGCTAACCTAATTCTGTTTGTTTTTTTCAAGCAACAGCTTCCAAAGCTATATTGTTTCCACTAGTAGCTATAAAGCGCACGTGTTCGGAATGCAGGTTTTCGTGATAAAAATGAAGTATTTTATTTAGGTTTGCTCTTTCACTAGAGAGCGTACTTTTTATTATATTAAAAATTATCGTTATTGCAAAATGAAAATGGAGGATTGAAATGAATATATACTTTTTCTCAATCGTTAAATCAAAAAAAAAATTGAGACTAGAAAAATGCACTGAAAAATTGGTTGTCTGTAAAGTCGGTTTACTGACGATAGTTGAACGTGACAACGTCTTAAGAAAATACTGATGGAATGGTAGCATTTTTCAAAAGAAAAATTTAATTTCATTTGTTTAATAGATTTCGCATTATAGTATGTATAAACTTGTAATAAAATCTCTTTGGCTATACTATTTGTATCTGGCTGGTTTTGGTATCATTGAAAGTTTAAATTTTAAAGAACATAATTCCAAATTCAAATTAGAGAATTAGATTCAGAGCGAGGTAACGCCGCATGACGTCATGTTTTTTCGTGCGTGCAGCCGGCTCTATCGAATTATAAGACGTTGTCACGTCAAAAAATCGACTTGCCTTAGGCGGGACTCGAACCCGCAACCTCAAGGCACTGGGCGACTTCTTGGCCGAGCTGGGATGGGAAGAGGAATCTAGCTCACGTCATTTCAAAAAGATCCATAAACTGTCCGTCCAACGAAGAAGAAGACTTCATTTACGAGGGACCAAATAATAACTATGACTATGGACTTAATTTTCCTCGCCCTATACAAATATATCGATACGTATTTAATAAACCCTTTGCTGAGAAATAAACGTGGTTCCATCATTACACACCAGAACCACTTTCAAAGTTATCTATACTTCTATACTAAAGAGGAAAGATTTCATTGTTCGTTTGCATTGAATATGCTCCGAAACTACTGGACTAATTTTGATGATAGGTATCAGGGAAGGACGTAGGAATTTGGCACGATAACTGACCGCTAGTTATTAATAAGTTATGTAACAGATATCAATCATGCTCACAATACGGACAACTAGACTGTGAGATCGCCTAAATATTTACCAAGAGAAAATACTTGATACTGAATTTCATATTACCCAAATTTACTTTGTTGACACATTTCCTCTGTGGACACATTATCTTAAATTCACTCTCGCGCTCCAGCTCGAAGTTTAACGGAACGGACAATCTTTTAAGTTTGACACTAAATAGAGTCACAGACTTTGCACATTTATGAAAACGTCCGGTTGCTGTACATATAGTACAATCAACAGCGTTTTAAGATTAAACTTTATTTTGAACTTTAGTTAGTTGTATTAAGGGTTATTTTGGAACGCAGTTTTTAGCTTGGCTTGTGTGACTAGCGTGTTGGCTCCCACATTACGAATTATGAAATCTCTCAAAAAGCCTCTTCAGAAAGCTCTCTACCAGAATTCGTATCGGCAGAGATAGCAGCGTCATCTATTTTTATTATTATTACAAGCTTTTGTACTTAGTTGGTAAGTAAGTTCTCCGTCAAAATTTGAAAACCATTCGACCTTTTGTTGTTATTTCATTAAGCTGAAATTTTGCATACCTATGCGTTTAGTTTGGATGACAATGCATGCTTAGGAAAGTGATGTCATTATAAATCCAATATGGCGGGCGGCCCAATATGGCAGACTAGCTATTTTTTTTAGCACTACCACAAATGTGGTATCAAATGAAAGGAATTGCTAGGAAGAATACAAATTGAATGACTGGAAATAACTTAAAAGAAAAAAAATAGTAGTAATAGAAACATTTTCTTAATTAAGTTTTTATTTAAATCCTCTATTACATTATTTTAATAGTTTTTATTTGGGTGTAAAATAGACATTAAAAGATTCAACACGTATTAATTAATTTTCTTTAATTTTGATTCTAAGTATTTTCATTTAAAATTTCACTCATAATTTAGCAAGTAATAAATTCTGAAAATAAAATAGTGTTCTAGATGACCAAAGCTCCAAATGGTTTCGTAAGTATCATAACTTGTTTTTTTGAAATGTTGTCAATTGCATCAAACTTTAATTTATTACCTTACAATATGTTCTTTATCTAAGCCTTACACAATTTAAATTACATAAAAGCTGTCGCATGATTACATTTGGTCTATCGTTTATCTTCTCTTTATCGATTCTATCACTATTTAATTATACAAATACTTAACACTCGTGACAAGCTTTTATCATAACTAATATTATAAATGTGAAAGTGACATTGTACGTTTGTTACCCCTTGACGCCTAAACCACTAAACGCTTGTAAAAAAAATCTTACACGATTTCAAATATTATTTTACCAAAAGAAATGTAGCGGAGGTAGCTAGCTTGGGCTACCTCTCTTTCGAGATGTTGCTTCTTGCTCGATTGTATGCGGTGTTCCAAGGTAGGCACGGTGAAATAATGTGCTTATAATGTTTTAATCGGTTTATTACTGCAGAATTACAATAATTTTATATAATTTATTTGGAACACGCACAGTTAGTTTTAAGTTAAGGTTGCAAGAGAAAAACTGCAGAGGGCGACGCTGGGTATAAGCGGGAAAGTCCGACGAGTTCCGAAGACTGGCAGCGCCATCTATAACTCCATCGCCGCGAAGGTTCAAATAGATTTTGAGCCGGAACATACTGGGGGCCCAGGAACTGATGCTGGCATTACTGGTCTTCCTCTGGATCAAGAAGAGGGCAAAGGTACTTGATGCCTCGTTTAACATCTGCCACGCCATTGATTCTGCCAGGTCCCTCGTACATATTAGAATTAGGGTTTAATTTGCATTGAAGTGGAGCAGCGTTTTCATCCACTAATACGTGATCTCCAACACGAAGCGGTTTTGAAGGTAAGCGCCATTTTGTTCTTTGCGGTACCTCTGATCTCATCCATCTTCTTTAGAAGATTGTTGGTATTTCTCCAAGACATGATAGCGCCGCAGACGATTGAAATTGATGCAGTGCAGTGCAGCATTGAAATCCGGTGAAGGCAGTAATGTGAAGTTAGGGCTTGACCAATAAGGAAGTGGACTGGTGTGAGTGGACAGGAGGAGGAAATGGGACATAAAAGGCGGCTGTTTAGGATGGTCTCAATTTGACTAAACAGTGTCTCTAGCTCTTCAAATGTAAGGTGACCATTATGTATTATACCGAAAGTCCATTTTATGTGAAGTTTGGCAGATTAACTCCCGCCTCCCGTAGACCGCTAAAATGCGGAGCATAAACCGAAAAGAGATGAAACTGTATACCTTAGTTAGATGCAATATTGCAAATGTAGTTAAAATTAACTCGAATAAAATGTGCTATAATAAAATATATAAAAATTACCTAACTATTTGATGTAGTAACAAAAATTTGTTCCGTTATCACAGAATACACCTGTGGGCTTTTCTCTGCGAGAGATAAAATGACGTAGGGCAAAAAAAAAAATCTTTTTAAGTTCAATGACGACAAACAGTTTGTGTTTGCCATGCAATAAAATGGGATGCCGTTTGTTAAATGGATAGCGAGAAGAGAATCCTTGAGGCGGACGTCGATACGAATTATATTATTATGTAGCAAGGAACTCAAACGTAAGAGATTGTTTATAGAATTTAAGGCTTGTTGTGTCTTAATAACTTAAATTTCTATAGATAATGTTCTAAGGCTCATATTACATAATGAGTCTAAAGAATCAACGCCTCTCTATCTATTTGTGCTTGATAGTAACTAAAACACGAATCTCAGGACATGATTGATTCCTGAGTGTCATTCTACAAAGGGGCCTAAGTATGGTAAATACGCTAATGCTTTAAATTTTTTTTTTTTTAATTCCTCTGTCTGGAATGCAAGGGGAAATTTAATTATATTTACAGAATTTTGGAAATCTCAGAGCATGTAATTTAGTCAAATAAGAATACTTACTAAAGTTAATTATGGTTTGTATAAATGCATTAATCATATCATCATCAACTATCCACATCTGTAGGTACTCATTGAATATTAGAAATAAAGTGGTTTACACACTAAGAATAGTTTTTTTTTCTATGGAGATTACTTTAAATTCACAATAAATTGTTTGCTTCATTGAGTAAGATAGGATTGCATGGGATGGTTTGGATGTGAGATTTACCTTTTAAACTGTATGGTATTGGTCCAGCTAGTATCCAACCAAGATGAGTTTCAGTGGCTATAGGACTATTAGCACCTAGATTAATATTATTTCCTGATAATAAATGCCAAAAAATATCCGCTCCTATGAGCATGTCTATAGGTGCTGGTTGGTGGAAATTAGGATCAGCTAATAGTATATTTCCTGGAAGGTTAAGTCGAGATATGTCAATTCGTGAATGTGGTATATCACTAAATATTTTAGGCAGTACTAAAGAAGATGAGGTTTTATTATATTTAGTGAGTTTCGATTGTATGCGAATTGAGCAACGTTCAACTGCACATGCGATAGTCTCATCTCCTACACCTACTATATTAGTACGAGTGGGAAGAGAGATAAGGTCAAGGGTTTGTTTTAATTCTTCCGTAATAATAGATGTTTGACTTCCACTGTCAAGAAGAGCACGTATGGTTTTACATTTATTGGTATTAGGGTTATAAACATCTATAAGAGCAGTAGAAAGCAATATATTATTAGCAGTGGAGAGAGATTGACATGAAATGTTAACAGCGGCCTCAGTAGCATTTTGTTGTAATTTATTAAGAGGATTATAATCAGTTGCATTTATATTCGAGATGTTAACCGATGCATCACTAGACTGAGAAACATTTCTATGTAAGAGCGTATTGTGACGTTTTTTACATGTAAAACATGGACCTGACCTGCATAGTCGCGTAGGATGTCCCTTTCTTAAGCAATTAAGACACAACTTCAACCTGACCGCCTCAGAAATCCTCTCCTCCACTGGCAGCTCTCGGAGACCAGCACATTTGTAAATGCGATGGCTGCCTCCGCAAAAGACGCATGTGAACTCATTAGCCGGCTGCGGCAGTGGCGAGGCCGGTTTGGGCAGAGTGACAGTCGAAGCTGAAATTGTATAAGATTTAACAGATAATTTGGGCTTAGTAAAACTTTCACAAATGTCAGCTCTAAATTTTAAAAACTTGAAAAAATCTTCTAATGTAGGCAAATAATCAAATGATGCTTTATGTTCTTCCCATTTAAGGGCTATCTCATGGTCTAATTTAGGTACAATTAGGTGTATTAACAATGGATCCCAATTAGTAGTAGGAGTCCCTAAGTTGCAAAGTGCTCTAAGATTTTTTGACAAATGGTCAACTATACCCCTTAAAGATTTTGTTGTGTTACTAATATTTGGAATAGACAATAAAGCATTTAAATGTGTTTTGTTAATTGTTTTCTGTTGTCATATCTCTGGCAGAGGAGAGCCCATGCTTCATCATAATTTTTACCGGTAATCTCCAAATTGGCTATAACTTGTGAAGCATCACCCTGTAGATATGTACTGAGATAATGGAACTTGTGAATGTTTACTATATTATTATTATTATGAATAAGGGAACAAAATCAAAAATCTCAACTCATCGTCGACGCTCGTCAGGTACGGACGTGTCGAAAGTTAGTACTAAAACTTGAGTTGTTAAAAACCGAAGTTGGCAAAACTCTAATTTGTTAGCTGCTTACATCTTAGTCGTAAATATATACGCCACTGTACAAATAATCATCGTTACGCGATAGTGTGTTTGTGAAGTGAAACGTTACTGTGCGGTAGGAACGTACTACATCCACAGAGTAATACTAAACTCTCAGAGAATGCAGCGATCTCCACCAAGCAAACGTTACGAGTCTGATCCAGACCTATCAAACATCACAGCGAGAAAGCGTAAATATGATCATGAAGCCTCAGAAACGTTTAAAATATTTACTGAAAGCATTTTGAAAAAGATGGATGAGTGGAAAAACGACCTCGACCACAGCTTGTTGCAGATAAATGATACGCTAAATAATGTAGTAAAAGAAGACCTCATTAAATTGAAAGAAAAATCTGTCGAAATACAAACTGAAATGAAAAATATCCGCATAGAATATAATGCGATTAAAATTAGTGTGGAAAAGCTCGATACTCAGCAAGCTGAAATGAAGAAAGAAATTACATCTCTGCAACAATCAACACAGTTTAATTCAGATCAACAAGACGAATTTACCAAGAAAGTTGATACTATTTCCAGTGTAACAAATAAATTTGATCAATTGGTGAGGGATCTTAACAGTATTAAAACAGAAAATCAACAATTAAAATCGCAGATTAATATGAATGAACAGAGAGAAAGATTGTTGAATGTAGAAGTGATTGGAATACCGGAGATGAAAGATGAAAATACCGAGAACATCATTAAAAAAATATGTACCCACTTGAAAATCGATATATCACCTAATAATATATTACAAGTTAACAGAGTCACACCGAGAATAAAACTGCTTGGGCGACCCAGAGTTATCGTAGCAAAAATGCAATCAAGATTACTCAAGGATAGCTTGATCTCTCTGGCACGTAGATTTAGATTGACTACCAAAGACATAGATATACCAGGAGAAATAAAGCCAATCTTTATCAACGAACACCTGACCTCACAAAATAAGCTTTTGTTAAAGAAATGTAAAGACATGGCCAAAACTATTCAAGTTCAATATGTCTGGACAAAAAACGGAGTAATATACATGAGAAAATGCGATACGTCGCCGGTTATCAAAATATTAAACGAGGAGGACCTGAAAAAACTAAACACCAGCAAGTAAACAGGCTATTTTATTCTATTTTATATTTATTTCAATTCCATAATGTTTGTGTCAGTACATTAAAAAGATACGAAATTGTTTTTAAAATTATCTCTGTAACACTAAAGTACTCTGTGTGGTGTTTTTTGCTGGGTTTGGTCGTGCAAAACGATCACTTAATACATGTGCATCGATTTAATTTATATTATTTTTTCCTTAAATATCATTTGGTTTTTGTACTGAAATCTTCTTATTTTATAGTAGTGAATTATTTTATAACATCATATATTGGCATTTCGCTTAGAAAAAAAACAAAAAATACTTTAAACTCTGTCATTTTGGGTGACAAAATTAAAATGATTGTAAATTTTATTTTTCATTATAAAATTTATTATTGTTATTTTAAGTATCATGGCTCATTAGCGATGATTGGAAGTAGAAACTCATGCAAAAGATTAATTTCTTTTACGCGTGAAATTGTTTATAACATCGCACATATTCTTAGCGAAGATATTGCAAGAAAAAATTTACAAACGCTTATTGAATTTATTTCAATATACCCTCAAGTGGAATTGTATCTTTTATTATTTTCGATTTTTTGTATAGCTAGTATATATTTGTTATTCATTAACGTAGTTAAAAGGTGTGATTTAATGATAAATCTCATAACTCATTTTATGGTGCCGCCGGGTCAAGTGTTATCTTTGAATATTATGCATTACGGGCGTAGTCTAGGCGAATCATTAAAATCATTAATATCAAAACATTTGCGAAATGAATTCCTCAGTTATTTAGTATACGGTGTCGAACACGAAATGTTTGTTGGTAGTTATGCGCGTAGGTGTGTATGCATAAATGTGCGTGGAAGTGTAAATATAGGTACGTATATAAAAATATTTAAAATAATTTACATAATATGAATTTCTTTTAAAGCTTTTTAATTATTTAAAGAGACGACTCAAAATAAAAAATCTGAATTAAATGTATATTACCAAAACGCGCGCGGATTGCGAACTAAGCACTTACAGCTACGCCAACAAATTTTAGAAAATAATTACGATGTTATTGTTATAACCGAGACATGGCTGCATACTGGGATTTACGACGGAGAGTTATGTGATACACGTTATGATGTCTTTAGACGCGATCGAGACTTGGTGGCAACTAATAAAAAAATTGGTGGCGGCATACTCATTTTAGTGCGCCGTGAACTCGGCGCAGTTCAATATACCCCTGATATATGCACATTGCATTCGGATACTTTAATGGTGGTGCTTCCTGGTGCCTCGCTCGCGTCACCATTTGATTTATATATATGCGGAATTTACATACCGCCCAATTTAGACTGCATCGAAGACGATATTGATGTCCTACTCCAATGTGTTAGAGGGCTCACAGATTCTACGCTAAACAACTTGCTGGTGATTGGAGATTTCAATATGCCGTGTATATCATGGAACGACCATGGTCCTACGCATATAAAAAAAGGTTCTATTGCTACACAGAATGCTGGGTTAAAACTCACTAATAATTTGAGTTACTTAGGCTTGAATCAATATAACACTTTCAAAAATTACGCTGGCAATATTTTAGATTTGGTAGTATCAAATTTGCCATTAAAAGTACATAATTCTGATACATCCCTTGTAAGGGTTGACCCTGCTCACCCGGTCCTCCAGATAGTTGTCTTGGATCTTGATATTTCGCCCTTAAGAGAGGTTTTAGTCCCTAGACGTAATTTTAGCAGAGGTAAGTATGACGAAATAAATAAGATATTTTTTCAGATAGAATGGGTATCACTCTTAAACACACAGTCAGTAGAAGTCGCATGTGACATTTTTTACAAAACTATTAATGAGGCTATTGAAAAACATATTCCTGTTAAAATTAATCACAACAACCCAAAGTATCCTGCATGGTTCAGTGGTGCACTGATTAAAATTATAAAGGAAAAATCAAAAATCCATAAAAAATGGAAAAAATTCGGTAACCCATTGGACTATGACGAATTTTCTCTTCTACGTAAGCGACAGCATCGCATTCAAGATGAGTGTTTCTCTAGATACATGAAACGCATGGAAGAATCTATCAAAGCTCAACCTAAAGCACTATGGTCATACGTAAAATCCATGCGCGGTGGTTCAATCTATCCTAAAACTATGACTTATCGTGAGGAACAACATTCAAACGGTAAGGATATCTGTGATGCTTTTAGCGAATATTTCAAAAGTGTTTTTGGTACTCCTTCTGCTGAATATATTGACAATGACGAATCTCCTTTATGCGTAGATAATCTCTCTAAGTTGCGTTTATCGGCTGATGCCATTAGGGACAGAGTCAGGCTTTTGGACGGGTCGGGGGGAGCCGGGTGCGATGGCATACCACCTTTGTTTTGGCGTAATTGTGCTGATTCACTTTGCACTCCTTTAACTATATTATTCAACGCATCCCTTAAAGAAGGTGTATTCCCAAAAATATGGAAAACAGCGCATGTGATCCCTATACACAAAAAAGGCAGCAAATCAGAAATCAAAAATTATAGAGGTATTTCCATATTAAACACTGTAAGTAAAGTTTTTGAAAAGCTAGTTTTCGATTGTATGTACCCAATTATTCACAAAGGTCTGCCTGATGCTCAGCACGGTTTTGTTAAACAACGCTCCACGACTTCTAATTTAACATGCTTTACAAGTTACGTTTTGTCTAATATGGACCGCGGTGGGCAAATTGATGTAGTATACACGGATTTTGAAAAGGCATTTGACCGTGTAGACCATACCATACTGCTTCACAAACTTGAGAAGTTGGGGATTCACGGTGATTTACTAAGATGGACTGAATCTTATCTACGTAATCGATCCCAAGCTGTAGTAGTTGGTGGATATAGGTCTGATTTTATTGATATACCCACAGGTATTCCGCAAGGATCGCACCTTGGTCCGCTTTTTTATAATGCCTACGTATATGACATCGGATCATCTATTACTTTTGCACGCTACTTAATGTATGCAGATGACAAAAAACTATTTTTAAGAATAGATAGTGAAGCTCAGTGTCATAAAATTCAGTCAGATCTGAATGCTTTACTAAGTTATTATGATAAAAATAAGATCACTGTAAATATCAATAAATGCGAATGTATCACTTTTACCCGTAGAAAAAACCCAATAATTTTCCCATATAATTTCAACGGCAATTTGATTAGTAGAACGTCATTAATTAGAGATCTTGGTATTTACTTTGATAGCAAAATGCTTTTATCAGACCATATTGATAAAGTAACAGACAAGGCATTTAAAAACTTAGGCTTTGTAATAAGGACGTGTAAACCATTTAGATTTAATGACACGTTAAAAAAACTATACTTTGCGTACGTTCGTAGTCATATGGAATATGCCAGTCCTATATGGTCTCCGCAATACACTACTTATATTCAGAAATTGGAAAGGATACAAAAAAAATTCATAAAACATTTAAATTTTCGTAACTTTAGACCAAACAACCGCCATAATTACGAGCAAGACTGTGGCGAGTATAACCTACTGACTATAGGAAATAGACATGTTCTCATGGATATGAGCTTTCTTCACGATGTGATGTCTAATCGTGTCGACTGCCGTGAGCTCGTGGAAAATATTACATACAATGTACCCTCCAAGCGAAACCGCCGCCATCCGCAACCATTGTTTCATATTCCCCAAAGAAAAACAAAATATGCTCGGAATGCACCTTTAATTAGATTACGGTATAATTATAATAAATTTTTTAAGAATATCGATTTATTTTCTCACAGTAAGCAAAAATTTAGATCGAAAATAAAAAGTCATCTTATAACTCTAAATACGAGTAACGAGTGCACAATTCTTATTTAAATAGTTTTTATAATCTAATGTTATAAACAGTTTCATGCCACTGCTTGAGCTGGGCTATAGCCTTTTTTCTTTTGATGATTACAGTATTCTGCTTTTTGTTTATTGGGTTAGAGATAGTAATGTCATTTGATTGTTGTACACGTCATCTGTATACCAAAATAAGATGTTTTTAGGTATACAGACCTAAATTAAGTTTAATATACTTTGTAAGCATGTACCTACTTGTGTATACTTATGATAAGTTTTGTATCTTCTGTAGTTTATATTAATCAGTTTTTATTAAGTAATTTTAGGGAAACCTGTTATTGGCCTTACTATATATCATGCAAAACTGGCTGTATTAACATGTAACGCTGTTGGTTTTCACAATAAATTAAAAAAAAAAAAAAAAAAAAAAATAATTCTTTAAATTCAAGCCACTTAAAGTAGCTACCATCAAAATTTGGTATGGTAATTTGTGGCAATCGAATCGGGTTGGTGTTACCGATTAAACAATTTCCAATATTTTTTTGTTCTGTAGTCTTTAAAGTCTCAGAAAGTTTATCTTTAGCTAGTGCTATAAGTGTATAGAATGACTGTTCTATTTCCTCTCTTACCAAAAATTGTGAGGAATCTGCAACCTCAATATCGGTTTGTAATTCACTAAAAGAGTCAAATAAAGTTTCAAATTTAGTTAATCTTAGAGAAAGTTGGGTTAACTGGCTCTGTGTTGGATGTTTAGAGAGAGTTATGTCCTCAATGAAATTTTTAAATAAGTGAATCCGTTGTTCAATACTAGATCTCTTAGCGATTAACTCTTCCATTCTTTTTCCTTTACTCATTGTTGCAATTAAATAAACAATACTTTATTACTTTAGTTGTTTTATAAGAATGTTGGCAAATAACAGAGCTAAATCAAATAAATTTAAATAGTTACACTGAACTAATAATATTGAAGTTGAAGAATACTTAACTTAGGCTTATGCTCAGCACTGTAGCAGTACAGGGCAGCGGGGAACTTAGTTGAGACTTGAGCAGAAGACAGGCACATTCACATAACCAGCTGAAAGGGAGCAAGTGCTCCACCCAATAAGAAATAATTAGTTTATTATTTTAGTTTATATGACAATAACTTTAATTGAAAATGTGCAATTTGACATGTATTTATGAATGCTGAATTACTAAATGTTTAGTTCCAATTTTAGTTTAAGTAATAATTTAATTAGTAAATAAGTAAATTAACTTTTAGTTCAAATTATGGCTAGTAAAATAGGAAATGTAATTTTTTAATCACTGAAACTAAGTAATTAATTACAGTTTACTCAGAGTTATTTATAGATGTAATTATTATATTTAAATATTTATAAGTATGTAGCAGTTTACAAAAATGAATGAAGTATGACTAAAAAGTTTTAGTTGTGTACTTAGTTGGATTTCAAAGTAGACTGCTTAACTTGTAAATGTATAATTATGTAAATTGACCTTTACAGAGCTAGTAATATATTTGGAGAACGACCTAACATAATTAGGCACATACAAATAGGTTCACCAAACATTTAAAACAGGGAGACAACACTGAATAGAAAATTGAGAAGGGAGTAAGGAATAGGGTTTGAATAAACAAAAGGATTGGTCCACTTCCCTGGTAAATATGTTGTCTGCCACTGGATTTAGCTTGAGGCTTGCAGTGAAGGTCTTGAAATCAAGTCTGGGGTCACCATGTAGCGGAGGTAGCTAGCTTGGGCTACCTCTCTTTCGAGATGTTGCTTCTTGCTCGATTGTATGCGGTGTTCCAAGGTAGGCACGGTGAAATAATGTGCTTATAATGTTATAATCGGTTTATTACTGCAGAATTACAATAATTTTATATAATTTATTTGGAACACGCACAGTTAGTTTTAAGTTAAGGTTGCAAGAGAAAAACTGCAGAGGGCGACGCTGGGTATAAGCGGGAAAGTCCGACGAGTTCCGAAGACTGGCAGCGCCATCTATAACTCCATCGCCGCGAAGGTTCAAATAGATTTTGAGCCGGAACAGAAAGCTATACATTCAGGTAGTAAAATAGGCTGTATTTATTTATTTTAATTTACTTTTTATTATTTGTTAGAAAATTTAGGTTACTATCGAGATCCGTTTGCTTTTACACATAGAGCGGTTCCACAATATCCGATCCGATATCGGTTAGGAAGCTATTGATTAGACAGTCCGATATCCGATATCGGGCCGGACAATGTGTAAGGCAGGTACATATTTCATACTATTTAATTGCTTCCGATATCGTATCAACTGCCGATACCGATATGGGTCTGATGCAATTTTAAGTTTATTTTCTTGTTTTTATTAAACTTTAGTTTAACATCATAGAATTTGATTTAAAAAAAAAAATATGATTGATAATGATTTTAAGAAATTGTATGCTGTTACTCTTCCTGTTGATATTTGCCTATCTGACGAAGCTATTTGAGATTGTACAAACATATCCCATTACTGACAGTCTTACCGGGTTTACTGGCTATGTACTTATTGATACCACTGGATAAAACTAACAAACCAAGACTCAGGAATCTCTACAGCAGCGTTCCAGGGTATAAAACTATGTAGCCAAGTTTATTCTCGTTCGAGATCACAGCTGTTAAATCTATAAATGTTAGGGTTTAAATGCATCAGGTTTACGAGTGCTTAACTATGTACTCGTGACTCAGTGAAAATTAGCAATAGAGGTAGAATATTATAATTAATTATAATCAACCCCTAATACTTTTATCTATTACAACACCTATCTTGTGATTCAATATTTGATTAATGGCAAAAATATATAAAGGGGTGGAAAGTCGTCAAAGTGTGGTTAGTAGGTCAATAGTATCAAAGGATCCACTATCTAACAAACATTCTTTATGATCTTATTTTTGGATTACAAGTTTATAATCGTTTTGACTACCAAGTAATAAAACGGTAACGGGTAACATAACATCTATATTATGCTAATTGGTGGGAATAAAAGTTTTATTGTATCAGCTATAGCTTATAGCTATCTGGTTCTACTTCAAATAACTGATAAATAGTAATTATTTTCTTAAAATAAAAGATATTTCTTTTTTGACATGCTCATAACTTATGTTTTACACATGAAAGTTAAGCTGCTGCCCCACTGCGGCGCAAGGATAAAGTACATACGTGCTTCTATACAAAGCTTTGCTTTGGTAGTGATACCATCCACTGCAACGCACGGGCACTCTACGCATGAAATAACGTCATTGGTACACGCGTGTACTGATCGGATTTGTCACATACACAGTTCAATACTGCGCATGCTACACAGGCTACACACAAACACAGCCAGTGCACGGTAGATTGTGTGCTGCGTTGAACTACTGGGTCAGTCCACGGGCATGTTGCAACATCCGTGGGCCGATGGTCCCACGCAGCTAAGATGCATAGCCTCTGTACTCCCTACTACTACAGTTCGGTCCCTCAGTGGCACGCACATGAAAGTGGTACGTTATACTGAGACTTTACAGGCGTGATCCCATTGTGAAATATTATTAGTTCAAGCCAGTGGGTGTATTCCTTTGAGATTGTCTCGACGTTTTCCTTTAATAAAACTGCTAATGATCTGTAAAAATGGGCTTAATTTATAATCGTTAAGTTAAGGGAACATGGAAAAATTCCCTCGAAAACGTTTAGTAATACCTGATGTTTAGCAATAAAATTTAATAAAGCTTTCACTGAACCTGAAGCATAGTGGATTACTGAAAAATTCTGTCTTGTGGACGTGCGTAGTGGTGCTTCTCTCTTATGAATAATAGATTCAAGAGAAAATATTAACGGGGAGCACGTGCGAAATGTCCATAGTTAAAAATGGACTAGTAGCATAACCTTGTTCTTAAATTCTGATGAGATTAGAATTGTTACCGAATATAGTTAAAGTTATTATAATAATAATAATTTACATAACAATGCAGAAAGCTGTAATTTTAAATACCTGCAGAATATTTAGGCGATTCCTTCAAGATGACGTAACCAATTTACAACCTTAACAAATCTGCTCCTTGGCACAGCCCGTAGCAGGTTCTTGAACCACTAGCTTAAAAGCTGAGTTAAAAATTAATAAGGTTTAATAATATATTTCTACGCTCACACCTATTATCTAGCCCAAATTAGTATCTTCAAGAACTTCTGTTATGGATACTAGATAACGGACAAATATACTTAATAATCTAGATATTTTTATAAATAAACTTAAATAAATATATAAACAACCATGATTCATGAACAAATGCTCGTGTTCATCACACTAACATTTGCCACTACCAGTACTCGAACCAGGACCGCCCGATGTGTAGGCAGCGTTATTGACCACTCCACCACAACGGCGTCTAAAAATAAAAAATTGTCTAAATATCAAGTTGGCGCCGTCACTACTAATAGGTAAGAAAATATGCTAGGTAGTGACACTTCCGGATTTGTCGTTAATACTCAGCGGGGTGAAGCGTAGGTGGCGTAGTGTATAAGAGCGTTATCTCCCACCCGGGAGGCACCGGTTTGAACCCCGCCATGTACCAATGTGTTTTCAAATTTTGAATTCATACGGAAAAAAACATCGTCAGGAAACCTGCACACACCTATGAAGAAATTCTTAGGTTGTGTGTGAAGTCGACCAACCCGCACTTATCCCCAGCGTGGTTGACTAAGGCATAATCGCCCCTAATGTGGGGTAGGCTCGAGCCCCTCGGTGAGGACATTATAATTATGAGCTGTTGATGATGATGACCCAGGGTGAACCCAGAAATAAAAATGAAAGAGCAATTTGATGTCAAGTTAAGGACTAAAGCATAATAAAGAGTGTGTATTTAAAATAATACAAATAAATCAATATACATCGGATAATATGCCTTATATTTACTTTAATTTAAACACTCTTTCTGTGTCCTTATGCTCCACTAAAAGATACCTTAGTGCGCATGACACAAAGAAAGCTGAAAACAAGCACCGATCTACCAACGCTTATCGACGCTGGTCAGCTTACATAACCGCTACACAAAGCAAGCTAGTATAAACTGGGACTTGGCCGGTTTCAATAACTTACTATCGACACTTTTTCTTACTAGGCATAAGATTTTGACAAGCTTTTGACAGATATCCTATACAAGGTGGTAGACCCATATGTAGGGTCGTCTGGGTAGGTACCACCGCCTTTCTTATTTCTGCCGTGAAGCAGTTCGCTGTGTTTCGGATTGAAGGGAAAGGTAGCCGGTGTAATTACTGGGCATGGAGGGCATATCATCTTAGGTCCCCAGGATGGCAGACGCACTTGCGGTGTTAAGTGATTTCCATTTCAATATTAAATGATGTGTCTATAGGCGGCGGTGACCATTTAACATCAGGTGGGCCGCAAGCTTGATTGCCATCTCGCAACATAAAAAAAAAAAATGTCAAAATGCTACCGTTACCATGGAAACTCTCGGTCGTTGCTAGGTAGCTATGTTATTAAAATGCATTGCATAGATTAACATAAGTACTTACGTAGTGCATTGCATAATTCTGCATATAAAATGTCGTACGAAGATTTTTTATTGTTGGAAAATGTGCTTCACAAATACGAAAACAAAGTGTACCTACATCCCATCATAATCATCAACAGCTCATATAATGTCCCCACCGAGGGGCTCGAGCCTACCCTACATTAGGGGCGATTAGGCCTTAGTCAACCACGCTGGCCAAGTGGGGGTTGGTCGACTTCACACACAACCTAAGAATTTCTTCATAGGTGTGTCCAGGTTTCCTTACGATGTTTTCCTTCACCTACATCCCCGAATGAGAAAAGGAAAAATTATTGAGAATATGACAATACAAAAATATACAAAGATTTTGTAGATGTGCAAGAATAATGACCATGTTTGACTACGAAGCAATAATATTATATTTAAAAATTTAAATATAATATCATTGCTACGAAGAAAGCACTCTTGTCTTTCTTTGTGTATAGACACATACTCTTCATGCCTTTTACTATGCAAATTACCTACCTACCAACCTTAATTATTTAATCGTGAGGTTTAACCATCGAGACGCTCATACGTAGATATAGATATGTTTTTGGAAGTAAAGCTGTATTTTAGGGAAAGCTTTTAAAAAAAATGCGGACGGAAGGAAATAAGTCCTCTAGTCCCCAAGAGGTTTTTAGATGGCGTGCCTCTCTCGTCAGGAAGTCTCAATACGCAATACTCAATCATTTATTTCATTTCACAGTGTGTATCTAGAATGCGTCTATAGACTATGCGTAAATGCTTATACGCTATCGGCTATATAATCATATCGTAAAATAGTCAAATACATTACTCACTATAATTAAAAGTAGTTGATTTTCATTAAAATAAGCTTTTTGGGACTCTCAGATTACTGAAAATGAAGGCTGAAAACCTATTTTCACGAGTTTTTTTTATTAGAATTTATTGAAGTGGTTGACGTGGATTGATTGTTAGTCAGTTTTAGCTAGTCATCAATGCAGCCGTTTTATGAATTGATCAGTTCTAAGAGAACTTAAGTACGCTGTTGTATATTTTCCAACTTATAAACATTACAAAATAAACACTACTATAAAAGTGATGTAGATTTTGCTAAATGAAACTCGAAAGTTTCATTTGCTCTTCGATATAGTTTCACATTCCGTGTAAAGCACGTGAGTACGTGGTAGGGAACGAAGTTTATTTTAGGATTTTAATTCGAACTCGCAGTTTATGCGGCATTCCGAAGTATAAGTGTATATTAAACTAGCTTTGGATTGCGACTGAGACGCAAATAAACAGAGTAAAAAGTATTTCACTGACTGTATTTGGAGCAAGCCGAGTATGTAAATAGTGACATCGTTTAGCTCTTTACTGCGAGCCAATGGATCTTGAAAAAAAAGCTCTAATTTGAAATGACTCGACTGATTGTTACGGCCAAAACTGCTTTTGACCGGTTATGAATTTTCACATAACGTTAGGTGCTGTAGTATAATATGCGCCCAAATACACATTCTAACATAGTAAATAAAAATCCCATACATTTTCTTTAACTGGACGAATTATTTTTGTAGCGAAGATTGAACGTTATTAAGTTCAGGTTATCTCTTTTATGATCAAACGCAGTAGAATCATTGTACCACTCACACACTGCATTTCGGCGCGCCGTTTTGAAATGCGGCTTGTTAAACAGCATGGCTGAGACATATCCACTGTTAACAGTTCATCATCTATTACAGCTACTCAATAAGAGTCACGCACGACCCGTACAGTACAAACATATTATTTCTCGTGACTGGAACAAATAATCTGTATAAAAAAGCTACTAATAACTAAAAAATATTCCAAACGAATACTAAAAGGGTATAAATAAATTGCTGCTGTATTGATTTGGGCCATTTTGTAAAGACGGACTTCTGCTGACTGTAAGCCAGGTATTACCTTCTCGGAACCAGGAAACGAGGTTAAAAGATTATTCATATAATTTTCACCTCGTTATACTCGTAAGCCTGGAATCTGATCAAGTATCAGAACTTAATATTAAGATGAACATAAAATATTTTTAGCAAAAAAATAGGACAACCGACTTCAATGCGTACAAATTTAAACTAAAAAGTAAGAAATAAATAATATTTTTATGAATTAGTTGAAAAGGGCGTCATAGAAAACCAAAGAAAGTATTGATACACATTTATAATTCTTTATTTATAATTCATACTCCGATATATTTGGAGCCGGTGCCAGCTAGCCAAGGAGGATAGTGTTTGCAATTTTCGAACTTCACGGAGCGGCGGATTATTTCTTATCTTCATCATTCATTATTATGTATAGTTAATGGATTAATCAAGTTCGTATCTATTAGGTAAGTTTATTTTGCTTAGGCTGGCACCGACTCCAAATATATCGGAGTATGAATTATAAATAAAGAATTATAAATGTGTATCAATACTTTCTTTGGTTTTCTATGACGCCCTTTTCAACTAATTCATAAAAATATTATTTATTTCTTACTTTTTAGTTTAAATTTGTACGCATTGAAGTCGGTTGTCCTATTTTTTTGCTAAAAATATTTTATTTTATTATTTTTAGTGGAAATAAAGTATATTTTATTGAAAACGGATAGGCCTACTAGGCGCTCATTAAAACTTAATGGAAACTTTAACTAAAACGTTTTTTTTGCTATTACTGATTTGTTCAAAAAGGGTCGAATTTATATAGATAAAATTTATACGGGCCATCTCTGATCTTGACGTACCTAAAAAAGAATCATTAAAATCGAGTCGTAATACTCATAATTGACGAAGTAATCAGGTAACAAACACAAAAAAAACAGTCGGATAGAGAACTTCCTCTTTTTTTTAAGTCAGTTAACAAATAATATCACGTCTCACTCAGACCTATATCTCATTACAAATGCCTGCCATTCATTCAAAATGAATGGTAAGTTAATGAACTATGAACCTAGTTATTTAACTTAAGTTCATAAAATAATTTGTCATAGTTTATGTGTTGACTATTGGACCTACTAACCAAAATTTCACTATTACATATTAGGTAATGGCAAGTTCAAAAAAAAAATTGACATCATTTTTGTGTTCGTGGACGATATTATTATATCATCCCCAATGAAATTATCATTTTAACAAAAAAGTACTGAACCAATTTCGGTATAATTTATACGGGACCACCTTTGGAGTATGTCCTTCCTAACGAAAAAAGAATCTTCAAAATCGATTCATAATTGAAGGAGTAATCGCGGAACATACATACAAAAAAAAAAAAAAAAAAAAAAAAAAAAACATACAGTCGAATAGAGAACCTCCTTCTTTTTTGAAGTCGGTTGAAAATACAAAAGATCATTTAAGTCAACGTCCACTGTAAAGTAATTGTCAAATAATCCTTATCCTTACTCCTTACTAATATTATAAATGCGAAAGTAACTCTGTCTGTCTGTCTGTCTGTCTGTCTGTCTGTCTGTCTGTTAAGCTTTCACGTCTAAACCACTGAACCGATTTTGATGAAAATTGGTACAAATATAGATTAGATCTCGGGGAAGGACATAGGCTACTTTTTATGGCGAAAAAAAGATTGTATGGGTTGTAAAAGGGGATGAAAGTTTGTATGGAAGTTCGTCATTTTTGAAGATAGAACCATGAAACTTTGAATTTAGGCACTTAATAAGACAAAAAGAAATATTTGTTCTAAGATTTTTTAAATTTTGACCTGTATGGGGGTGAAATAGTGGATGAAAGTTTGTATGGGACTTCGTCATTGTTAAAGATAAAACCATGATACTTTGAAATTAGGGACTTCATAAGAAAGAAAGAAATATTAGCTCTAGGATTTTTGAAATTTAGACCCGTGTGGGGATGAAATTGGGGATGAAAATTTGTATGGAAGTTCGTCATGGTTAAAGATAAAACCATGAAACTTTGAATTTAGACACTTGATAAGAAATAAAGATCCAATACAAGATGACGGTTGTGACTTTTTAATATAATACCGATATGGGTATCACTTTTGTGGTTTTCGGAGGTCCCGATTAGATCCAAGATGGCGGACGTGACTTTTTGACAAAATGTCAATATGGGTATCGTTTTCGTGGTTTTTGGGGGGTCCGGATTACGAATAAAGCACCTATAACGAGATCCAATATGGCGGACATGACTTTTTGACAAAATGTCAATACGGGTATCATTTTCGTGGTTTTCGGAGGTCGCGATTCCCAATACACCATCCATTTTGAGATCCAAGATGGCGGACGCTAATTTTTAACATAATGTCAATATGGGTATCGTTTTCGTGGTTTTTGGGGGTCCGGATTACGAATAAAACATCTATTTCGAGATCCAAGATGGCGGACGCGACTTTTTGACAAAATGTCAATATGGGTATCATTTTCGTGGTTTTCGGGGGTCCCGATTCCGAATACGACATCGATTTTGAGATCCAAGATGGCAGATGCGAATTTTTAACATAATGTCAATATGGGTATCGTTTTCGTGGTTTTTGGGGGTCCGGATTACGAATAAAACATCTATTTCGAGATCCAAGATGGCGGACGCGACTTTTTGACAAAATGTCAATATGGGTGTCATTTTCTTGGTTTTCGGGGGTCCCGATTCCGAATACGACATCGATTTTGAGATCCAAGATGGCGGGTGCGAATTTTTAACATAATGTCAATATGGGTATCGTTTTCGTGGTTTTTGGGGGTCCGGATTACGAATAAAACATCTATTTCGAGATCCAAGATGGCGGACGCGACTTTTTGACAAAATGTCAATATGGGTGTAATTTTCGTGGGTTTCGGGGGTCCATATTCCGAATACGACATCGATTTTGAGATCCAAGATGGCGGACGTGACTTTTTAACTTAATAGGAATATGGTTGTCATTTTCGAGGTTTTCGGGGGTCCTGATTCCAAATACATCATCTACGTCAAGATCCAAGATGGCAGATGGGATTTTTTATCATCTTCGTCGAGGTCCAAGATGGCAGATGGGACTTTTTAACATAAAAGCGATTTTGGTATCAATTTCGTAGTTTTCGGGGGTCGCGATTCCAAATACGTCATCAATTTCTAGATCCAAGATGGTGGACGCTACTTAACTTATTATTAATATGGATATCATTTTCGTGGTTTACAGGGTTCCATTTTGATATCCAAGATGGCGGACGCGAATTTTAAACTTGACATGGGTATCAGTTTTGTAGTTTTCGGAGGTCTCAAAATGGATGCTGTATTCGGAGTCAGGATTCAGAATACAGCATCCATTTTGAGTTCCAAGATGGTGGACGTGACTTTTTAGCTTAATCGCTTTCACGCCTAACACCTGAACCGAATTTATTGAAATTTGGTACAAAAATAGACGAAACCTCGAAATGGAATAAAAGCTACTTACCTTTTTTGTGAAAAAGGGAATGAAGGGGTTGAAATATGAGATGAAAATTTTTATGCGATTCCTCATTACCGAAGATAAAACCATGAAACGCAAATATTGTTCTAGCGTTTTTGAAATATTGACCCATGTGGGGATGAAAGGTTGCGAGTAAGTAGCAAAGGATGGAGAAACATAAAATGGTAGATTGTAAAAATGCCATTTACTGTAGTGCACTGCAGTTTGTATGTGTGTTTTTTACATAATACGTACCTACACAAAAAAACGCTGCCTAAAGTAATTATTCCACGCGGACGAAGTCGCGGGCAAAAGCTAGTGTTACTATAATTGTTTTGTGTAGAAAAACAAGAGGAGGTAGATGGCGCTGCGGTCATGCGTTTTTCGTAACGATCATGATTGCTAAGCTAATAAGTCATCATCATCATAACAGCTTTTATAACTCGATCCACTGCTGGGACACAAGGCCTCTCCTTGTCATCGAAGGAGTTTTAGGCAGTAGTCCACCACGCTTGCCTAATGCGGATTGGTGGACGGAGTATAAGGTGATCAACCCTTTTTTCTGGACCATTAGTCGCCTTCTACAACACCTATTGGTGGACAGGGGGTGATGCTATTCCACTCTGCCGGCATCACACGGCTAAAGCTAATAAGTACGCGTTCGGTATTCGGATGACCGAACATTTTTCAACTCGATTTTTCTGAGTGCTTCGTAAGGCACGTTTCGCGGTAGTCCCGGCTGCTGGAAAGATAGCAGTTGTTCCCAATGAGGTTTGGTGTCAGACAAGGGGCCGGACGTAAAAACCTAATGCCATAACCTATCAGTTGGTCCAGTATGTATTAATATCGACAATATTGTTGATATCAGGACATTCTGCTCCGATCTCAAGTAAACAGGGTAGGAGGAAGAATTGTCAAAATTTTAACGCCTCCGTGGTCTAAATATGATTTCACTAGAATTATATCCCCTCTGGACATGATTCGGGTGAAATCTGGTATACGAAGTGCGATCCCCAGGGGAGTACCTACTTTGTGCTCAATTTGGTTGGCGGAAGGACTTCTTTCAAGCCCGCAGAACGAATTAAAAAAAACCATTTTCACGTTTAATTTTCAAAGTAGGCTATTCTAAAACTAATTTCTGTCTTTAAATTTGTCAGATTTAACGGGAGTTCTTAATAAAAAGGCATTTTTTTCGTTCGCGGATATTTTTAACCATAGCTGTTTTATTACGTTGAGATCTTAACAACAACAAAAAAGAAAGGCTACAGAGACTCAATGTGCTTATTGTTTCATACTGAACACTTCTGACACAAAATAAAGGGAATTCAGAATGTAATTTTTATAAATGTACAATCGCTAATTTCATAAATTCATTCACTAAATATATAAGCACAATTAAATAGACACCTCCCTCTAATACTTAACAAAAACAAATATTTTGTTGGTCTTTCGCGGTCCAGCTTACGTTTTGACATCTCTAGCTTCGTTTATCCCATGGTCGCGCTAATTACCTATCTTTGTCTTTATTGTTTTGTGTGCTGTGATCTTAAGTGACAACAGGCGTGGGGGCTGTTAACAGTATTAAGCTACAACCACTAAAAAAAACTATGTGATTTTGCTTTTCTATTACAATATTCGTGAAAGGTTAAAACGTTTTAATGCATGCAAAATAACTTCGTCTTTGTACGGAAGGCTTATAGTAATCTGCACCCTTAGTATTGACAGTTTTCGAGCTCGATCAAACGTATCGTCTATTTTTATAGACGTTGAAAATTTCCTTTGTAAGGATTTATATTCGAGAATCGTGAAGCAACTCATAGTGAAACACAATTTGCTTCTGTGCCCTCTTAATTTGTGCCAACGTGATAATCTGCTTCTCATTCAAGTAGTGTTTTCTTTTTGTATATCACGATAATTATTTCCGACATCTCGAGCTATCGGTTTCGTCTCGGTTTAAATAAACAAGATAACGCCTGAGTTAGTTGCGCGTGATTGGGTTACGTGATCTATGCATATCCAGTGACGGGGCAACTCACTAATGGGATGACTGGATGATATTCTACGCGCAACATTAAAGGGACGGAAAAAGTAAACAAGGCATTTTAATTTTATCTTATTAAGATTCTGCTGTCTGTCAGCATGATTACGTCAGGTTTTAATTACCCACAAATATAAAATACTCGTTTGGGGAATTTAATCGGGAACCTGTGTTTTCCTTTAGAACTCAAGACACAGCTAGGATATCAAAATATCCGATACAAAATATTTAAATTTATTTGGAATACCTGGACTATCATCGCGCAGTATGCAATTGAATATTAGCTACCAGAATCATCATTATGTTGCGAAACATTAATCCGCCGCGAAAAACGCAATGAAACAAGACTGATTGTAGAAAAGCTTTATAAGCAAAATCCGCTTTAATGACATATTTCTTAAGCGCAAGAAAAAGATGATGTTTTGATTCAGCGTATCCCTATGATACTGTGACTGCAATTTTCAGTGTGTCTGACCTTTGCGAAAATCATTATTCAATGTTATAGGAAGTTTGTGGAGTCAGTTTTGTGTTTCGAGTTTTGCTGGACAACTGCATGTTGCGTCAGAAGGTCAAAAAGATTTTTTGGTACAACTAGATGACAAACAAGCTGACGGCCAACCTGGTGGTAAGTGGATACTGTCGCCTATAAACACCTGCAATAACAAAGAAAAATTACTTTGTATAGCAGGTGCGTTGTCATGTAATCCTGAGGCCTAAGATGAAATGCCTCCAATGCCCATTAATTACACTAGATACATTTTCCTTCAATCTGAAACACAGCAAACTGTTCCACGGCTGAAATAGGAAAAACGGTGGTGCTTACCCAGACCACCCTACATACTTACAGGCTTTTTTTATCGACGAGGAGGCAAATGCATTTACACATTTTCTCTGCGGGGTGGTGCCAACCGTAGGGGATATATGGGACTCGAGGTAAAGGCGTTCCCTCCATACCCACTAAACATCCTCCCAAGTCTGAACTTCAGTGCGCTATTACGGGACGGTTTGGGATCTGCGTACGTGAGCGCAACTTACACCGAGACCGACCCAACGATGTCCGTCTAGACACTCCTTGCACCAATTGGTGGCCAGCAGCCACTCCTCCACCGACGGCTGCTCGACCTGGCGCGTCTTCCTGACGAAGACACCGGGAGCAGCCATCGGACCGCACCCGGAGGACTTTGGGCGCGGTCATGGCCCTGAACTAGCCGTGGTGGGAAAACAAAAACAACTGGACGATGGCATGTGACTTCGAATGCCAAGGGGACAAAGTTGACATCAAAAACCACACACCCGCCGTGAAACTTTCCCCACCACGTTACTTCCACCACGAGGTTTACGGACGTGGACCCCACATATCTACAGGCCTACCACCTAAGGTGGATTTAGGTGACAGGAAAAAACTAAAAATATCGAATCCAAAATTTATTTCCAATAAATATACTAACCAAAAACGATAGATACGATTCTATACTGGGTAATGCTCATCATCTATTTAAAAAAAAAATTGGTTGTCTGTAAAGTCGGTTTACTGACGATAGTTGAACGTGACAACGTCTTAAGAAAATACTGATGGAATGGTAGCATTTTTCAAAAGAAAAATTTAATTTCATTTGTTTAATAGGTTTCGCATTATAGTATGAATAAACTTGTAATAAAATCTCTTTGGCTATACTATTTGTATCTGGCTGGTTTTGGTATCATTGAAAGTTTAAATTTTAAAGAACAATTCCAAATTCAAATTAGAGAATTAGATTCAGAGCGAGGTAACGCCGCATGACGTCATGTTTTTTCGTGCGTGCAGCCGGCTCTATCGAATTATAAGACGTTGTCACGTCAAAATAACAGTATTTGTTTATACACTATCGAGAGGAGCATAAAATTCAAAAATATCATTACGGTGTAGTTGAGATATGTTATAATCTAATCGAATGCACTATGCAGAATACAGTTTTATTCCACGATAATGTCGTACTTTATATTTCGATCGCACGCCTGTTTTATTTTTGTCGCCATATCAGTCGTACTTTTATTAGATACTTTGTGTCACTGCAATGCAGTCGACTCTCGACGTTATCCCTGTCGATTAATGAACATAATTGCTCGAGCGAGTGTTACGGGCAAAACATATTGTTACCACCTACTTGTCGCCCAGGGAAATACGGTCGTTGCTGTTGGGAACAAAGAGTTTGACTCAGTGATGAGGAGTCTGGGAAGCGAAGGTATTGAGGTGAACCGAGTTTACTTTGCAAATATGCCTGTGAAAGCAACAGCCTGTAAACAAAAACTTGTGTGTTTGTTTTATAAACTTTACAACAACGTTTGTTTCTAGACGTTTGTGAGAATCTGAATAGAATCTTATTAAGAATGAAATGAGTTATTTTAGTTCCTTTCAACGTTACGTGGTCCAAATTTGTATTGAAATTGTTAATCACTTAAATACCAATGACTACTAAACATGCTTGCAATAAGCATGTATGTGGATGACTCAACAGGGTGAGGAAGACGAAGAATAGGTGGAAGATGATGGCAAAGAAGTGTTAATGGCGGCTACCCACCGAAGCAGAAAACATGTTACATGGTTTATAATTATTTTTAAATAAAAAACCAACTTCAAAACTAAAAACGGAGAAATAAAATTTTGTTTATAAAAATCAAAATATTTTTTTGAAGGCGCTCCCAAATACAAGTGACAACGGTTATTCCAAATATTGAGGTTGGCACCGACCTCAAAAAAAGTTTAAATATAGAAATTTTCAGAAAACTACCTCGAGATCTTTTAGAGACACAAGTGATAAGATTACGATATCATCGATGTCAATTAAACAGGCATTATTAGGGTTAACTCAAAAACTACTCTTCAGATGTCGATTAAATTTAAATAGGACCCTATGACTAGCACTAGCTTGCAAAGGACGAAAAAAGCTTCAAAATCGGTCCACCCAGTAACGAGTTATGAGGTAACAAACATAAAAATAAAAAATATAAAAAACATACAGTCGAATTGATTACCTCCTCCTTTTTTGATGTCGGTTGATAAAAATGGAGACCGGAGACTACCAACTGAGTTGCAGGAATTTCTTATCCATCGTATCTTATTACGCCATAAGCTGACGTCTACCTAAGGAAGGATACCGGATACAATTACCACTTCTTCGTTTCTGAATAACTGTCTTTATCATTATTTTTGTTGGCGGCAGACAAAATATTTCCATTGCGATAAAATTGCATTTGCAGACTCATTTTTAATAATAGATACGACACGTCCGTGAATTCATATTCAATTGAAGCGACTAACTGAATGCGTTTACATATTGTGATTGTGACTAGCTATGCGGTCCCCGCGCACCGCTGGCCCTTCTTCTTTGGGGCCATTTTCGATATTTTTTTCTATCGAGTCAAGTTGAATCCATTCGTATTACTATGATCTGTATTAGATCCTCAACTATTTCATATATTTTTTCAGAATTTTATAATTGTTGAATAGTATTTTAAGTAGGTTTAAAAACAGGTCGGCATGATGCTAGGGGGAATACCTGCTCTTAAACTACTTCTTTTACTGATCGTACGTGTACCAGATTGAGCATTCCTCAGTTTTTTAGTTTGAATTATACTATGATTACAATGTGATTCATAGTCATTCATGTAAATAGATAATTATAATAGGATTGTTTGGAGTTTGTATAGATGTAACATATAGTTGTTGTGGTCTCTCTCAAAAGTTTATACACCGTGCCCCTGAGGGAATCCGTATTTGAATTAAGGAGTTACCATTAGGATCGTGTCGATATTTACAATAACGGCACTGCTTTGATGGTATTGAATTGATTAAGGTATTTTGCATAACATTATTATGAGGAACTGCCAACAAAAGCGGTTATCGATTTTCACTATAGACCTTAGACCGGAAAGTGTATGAGATATAGTGAGTCTTAAATGTAGTTTTATACAATTCATGCTATTAACTTCTATTGTTTTGTTAATACCTAGGGTTAAATTTAAAAACGATAAGGTTTAATGCAATTCAAATGAGAGCGCCATTCTGAGGAACAACATTCCACAAAAACTTATACTAAAACTAAAAGTGAATGAAACACAAAATCACTGACAAAAAGAGAACCTAGTAGAGTACAAATACGTACCTAACTAAACTGAAAGGAAGGATGATATTATATATCTACATACAAGTACACAACGGTATTCCTGGTTTTATTATTATTACAAATAGTAGTATGATATCTGTGCTACAGAAAAACACGTGCATTTCAGAGTTTGTGAATGAAAAGAAGCGTCGGTGGCGTAGTGCGTACGAGCGTCGTCTCCTATTCGGGAGGCACTGGTTCGATCCCCGCCACGTACCAATGTGTTTTCAAATTTTGAATTCATATGTACGTTTAATCGACGCTTTTACGGTGAAGGAAAACATCGTGAGGAAACCTGCACACACCTATGAAGAAATTCTTAGGTTGTGTGTGAAGTCGACCAACCCGCACTTGGCCAGCGTGGTTGACTAAGGCCTAATCGCCCCTAATGTGGGGTAGGCTCGAGCCCCTCGGTGGGGACATTATATGAGCTGTTGATGATGAATGAAACTATAGTTCTCCGACAGAAAGTTGGGTCCAAAACCTACGTCAATATGGAAGAAAATTCCTTCTAAAACAATAATTTACGTAAAACTGAAATACGAAGACATATTCGATCAAATTTACTCTTTTTTAATTCATGTAGAATAAAAATCTTCTAACCACAAGAATGGGAGATGATATAAATATTTATGAAATTAAAGTTGAAAGTTCTGAGATAGTTTTGAAATATACCGGGAAAATTCGACCAAAAATGAGCAAAAGAAGATTAAACTCCAAAAGCAGCTTCATCACAGCTATATTTGCTTGCTGTTAATACAGTGGGGTTTAAGAACAAAGACGTCTGAGTTTTTGGTTTGTTTTATTCATTTCGACGCCAAGCTGCGTCGGTATCGCTGTAATTACTTAAAATGCTGTATCAAACCCCTACTACGGAGACGTTTATTACTGAACTACTTCGAAGAAGGACACTTAGATATAATTACGTATTTAGATTTATTCGCTTGGCAACCTTTATCGAAGCACAATCTGTTCTAAGTAACGACGCTGACATAGTTAATTAAGTTAGTCTTTGTCTAGTTACAGGCTGTGATGAATGCGTATTAGTAATTATGATTATCGGTCTTACGTAATTCACGTGACACTCTTGTTATACAAGGTAATAATATAATTGATTCAAATAGGTACGCTATATCGTAGTAAGTTGAACTGTGACTGCGAGGTGATACAGCAAGATTGTTCAGGCGTAATATTTAATGAATTTAAGTGCTGATTTATTTCATTATTTGACGACATTATAAATAAACTTTACATTAATGGATTCCTTATTAATTTGGAATATTGTGATGTACCTAGTCCTGGAGCTTAACGTAAATTCTGAAGAAGCCAACACGAGCATTCTGGCGTTGAAAGAGATTCTGAAGAAGCCAACACGGGCGGGCATAAAAGTTGAAATGACTATCAACATGGAAGAACACTGTGAACCAACTCATGGTTTAAAGTGTTTAAACATTGTTTCCCTTAAATACTATTGTAGGTATAACTTATTCTGCGGATACGCAATGAATAAATAAATCTTTATTAAAACCGGTAGTAGAGGTAGTGTCTGCGGTCCTAATTACAAGGCTCGAGTCAGTGTCAGTATGAATTACAAGAGTCGAACGCTGGGATGGATTTGTTAGCATCCAGTTCATGCGCGTTACTTTTATACTAAAATCCCAAAATTAACTCTTCATTTTCTAATGAGTCTCACGCAATGTAAATACTCATTATTTTGGCAAAATATAAAGAGCAGGTCGATCACGCCACGGTCTTGCGTTTTTTGATGACAAAAGCTAAGCAACTAAATACAAGGACGGTCCACGGATAGGCCGAACATAAAGGAACGCTAAACTGGTGGTGATCCTGGTTGCTGTAGATGACAGTCGTTAAGAAGTAAAGTCAGGAGTTGCACCCGAGTTCTGTTGGGAGACTCCTTTTTTAAGTCAATCTTAACGTACATACAATTTATTGGTATTTTAGTTTTTTTTTCCTCCAAATCCTCTCCGTTGCTCTCTCTTTCCTTCCCCCACAGAGAGGAACGAAAGAAGCTAAGAAGACTTTCCGGATCCTGAGGGAAGGAGGGAGTGAAATCCATCATGGATACCTGAAGGGCTGCACCCGGGCTATGTCGGACTCTTACCGAATAAGTAGCCCCTTGCCTAGTGTTAAAGTGACTATAAGGGTCAAGTAGGGTCGTCTGGATAGGTACCACCGCCTTTCTTATTTCTGCCGTGAAGCAGTTCGCTGTGTCTAGTATTGAAGAGACAGGTAGCCAGTGTAATTACTGGACATGGAAGGCATTATCATCTCATCATGATGATCATCATCAACAGCTCATATAATGTCCCCACCGAGGGGCTCGAGCCTACCCCACATTAGGGGCAATTAGGCCTTAGTCAACCACGCTGGCCAAGTGCGGGTTGGTTGACTTTACACACAACTTAAGAATTTCTTAATAGGTGTGCAGGTTTCCTCACGATGTTTTCCTTCACTATAAAAGCGTCGATTAAACTTTGAAAACACATTGGTACCTGGCGGGGATCGAACCAGTGCCTCCCGGGTGGGAGACGACAGCATATCATCTAAATCCCCAGAATGGCAACGCACTTGCAGCGTTAAATGATGTATCCTTAATATGCAAGTGTCTATAGGTGACAGTAACCATTAGAACCAGTTGGGCCGCAAGCTTGTTTGCCATCTCGTAGTATAAAAAAAGACTGTTATAACCAGCCACCCCCTCAGGAGAGGGGGAAGTGATTTTAGATATACAGGATGTCCCAAAAATAGTGTAAAGCTGGAACCCAGAGATAGAGCAGCCCTAGACAAACACGAATAAACCGAGACTCTACAGAGATCGTCGAGTATTGCACCCGGGTCTTCCAAGGTCTCAGCCTTAATAACTACGATATCATCTGCAAAGCGAAGGTGAGTCATGTACTCGCCATTTATGTTGATGCCAAGTCCTTTCCAGTCCAGAAGCTTAAACGCGTCCTCTGAACTATAACAGTTGCGTTGGAGGACGTCCAACGCAACAGTTTAGGCGATATAACATCACCCTGTCCCACGCCTCCTGGAGCTGTATGGGTTTTGAATTCTGGTCATGAAAGCGGACTGACAAGGTGGCGTTTTTGTACAGAGACCGCAACATTTGGATGTACTGATAGTCTATGTGGCACTTCTGGAGTGACTGGAGCACGACCCAGGTCTCGACAGAATCAAAGGCTTTCTCATAATCCACAAACGCTAAGCATAATGGGAGATTATACTCTTCGGTCTTCTGTATAATTTGGCTCTTGGATCGCTGGCCTGAATGACAGGTGTGTGTGATGTCGCGTAAAGCTGTTCCTAAAAGTTTTCAATATCGGCCAAAAGCTCAGGTCGTGATGTAACGATTCTGCCGTCCTCTGTCTTCAGCTTCGTCAGCAAGCTCTCGTCAAGTTCGTCAAAAATCTCTAGCGAACACTTTGGAGCCTTTGTTCCTCTAGATGGTCTCTTTAATACGTTCTGTATTAAATTGGCGTATATCGCGAGTTAAGCACTTGGAGATATGTTTGTTGAGCTGCCGACGCTGACGAATATCTTCAGAAGACTGCAGAAACATCCCTCGTCTTTCCTCCATCAGCTTTAATGTGGGCTTTGAGATTTTCTGCGGCAGGAATTAAAGAGTTTTGAACCCACCGTAGGAACAGTCATTCGATTAGCATTATATATTTGCCATAAAAGCAGTTTCTGACATTTCACATGAAACAACATTTACTGCTTCGCATTCTGAACTTAATTACTGTCATATCTTAAGGCCCCAAGTAGCTATAAAGTTTCGCGCATAAAATTAAAGGCTGCTAGAAAGAAGTCGTATGTACAGTAAGCAACAACATTCATTCTACTCAAGGGAGTTGCTGTGGATAGCATTGGAAAGCAAAAACAAACACGCTAACATGAAATAACAAAGCGAACATATCTACTCAAGTGCTCATAATACCTATTGAAGATAATATAAGTTTTGAATAAAGTTGTTTTACGTTGTAAAATAAATAAAATGAAATAAATCGTTTTCTGAAAATTAAGCGTCAAGACATTTACGGACTGCATTTCAACTGCAATCTGACGGCCAAATTGCAATTTGAATGCATTTAGCATTCTTTTGCACTTTGTCAACCAAGTACGCGAGTCCGGGTCGGCACCGCGCTTCCTTGGTGCTATGGTCAGGACAGACTTTCGAATCTTCCTCAGACATGTATGATGTCCACTGGATGAGGAAGGGTGCTATTCGAGACCGGGATCAACACCTGTAACAAAAACAATATTATTTGTGTAGCAAAAATAACATAAACAAAATCAATCATCATAAAAATGTCATGAATAAGATAATGGATCCGAAATATCCACATATCACGCTTGAGAAGTTCGTTTCGGACGTTAAGTGTATGGCGATGCTGCTCCGGAACAGTCTGTCACGGTATGTAACTTGCGCATGACATATTCCGGGAATGACAAGGAAACTCACTCGTTATGACGGGTCGAACAAACGCTATTAATAAAGCTCTTGATGTTGGTACAAATGTCTCTGATGCTAAACAAGAGGATGGGCATAAATTGGCCATTCTTCTAGTAAAGTTTTCTGATTTTATTCTTTGTGTTAATTACAGCATAGGTTTACTAGCGTCAAAAAACACGTTATATACTTTTTATCGACTTTTTTTCGAGTTACCCGTCTAAAATAATAGTTTTATTTATTGTCGAATAGAAGGGTCGGTGTTCGGTGAAGAGACTAAGACACCGGGGATAAAGTGTTCCTAAAGGGGATAAAACCTTCATCGGACTTTTTTCATTGACAGACCTGCTTTTCCGAGTTATAAATATCTGACCTGATTCCGAATATTTAAAATTACTTTGTCTATTTAAATTATTTAGTATTTAATTTTTGATAGTATTTAAGTATCTGTAAATACCTATTGTACCTATGTAATAAAAAGAAGCGTCGATGGCGTAGTGCATAAGGGCGTTGTCTATCACCCGAGAGGCACCGGTTCGAACCCCGCCACGTACCAATGTGTTTCCAAATTTTGAATTCAATTATGTACGTTTAATCGACGCTTTTACGGTGAAGGAAAACATCGTGAGGAAACCTGTACACACTTGTGAAGTCGACCAACCCGCACTTGGCCGGTGTTGACTAAGGCCTACTCGCCCCAAATGTGGGTTAGGCTCAAGCTCCTTGGTGGGGACATTAAATGAGCTGTTGATGATGCTGTAATAATTAGTTAATTGTAATGCTCACTCGTCAATCAATATCAGTTAGGTACACGATATCTTAATTAAGCTTAATTTGTATTTGATTAGCAGGAGAAGTGTTTTAAGTGAAACTGACAAGAGGGATGATGTTACTAACTGTTAAGTTTCGGTTAGTACAGTTAATTACTGCAGGTTTTCGAGATATTAAATGCTGGTAGACATCTGTCCTTAATGTTTAAGATGCCTACTTTTGTCGAATGCTACTTAGATACTTTTTAATCTATCATCATTATTTCAGCCTAGTGACGCCGACTGTTGAAAACTCACTCCTTATCTCCAACCCGATTAGTCCTGCATTACCCGTATCCAGCGGCTTCTCAGCACCAGATCGTCGGTCCACCTTGTGGGGGGCCTACCTACGCTGTGTCTTCCGGTACGCGTTCGCCACTCGAGAACCTTTTTTTAAATCTATACTATACCAACATTATAAAGCTAAAGAGTTTTTTGTTGGTTGAACGCGCTAATCTCAGAAACTACTGATTCAAATTGAAAAATTATTTTATATTAGATAGTTTATATATTTATCGAGGAAGACTATAACCTATTTTTGTTCAAAACTCCTCGCTGTAGTGTAATATATTATTCTGTTTACTTTTTAATATTTATTTTTTATTCGTTTTGTGATTTGGTGCTGTTCTTCTTTAACATTTTGCCACCAATTCGTCCCTTCGTCTACACCTTAATTATTATTTACTTAACATTATTTTGAAACATGTAGTAAATCTATGCTAAAATACCTATTATATTTTTTTTTTCATTGGGAGTAATTTGAAATCATGTTTTCTTCTTCCTATTTCTTAAATCGGCTAATAGTGACCTAACTGCCCTATATCTCGAATAAAAGACTTTGTATCTATGGAAACTTCGATGTATTGATTTTGTCTATCAGATAAGCTTTTCATAAACTTATTATATAATGATAATACCTATTCAGACATTCCTTTTTCCATCATCCATTAATCTCCTTGGACAGACAAGTAGGTTGGGAATTCTGTGAGACATCGCTATAGACATTTTCTATGGAAAACGAATAAACAAAATAAGAACCATTTACAGATTTAACATTGAAATATTACGAAAAAAATTATCATTAGGAATTTTACCATTTTAACATATCATTATTATTATTTAAGTGATTACTGGGTAGAAAGAATGGTCGGCAACACAATTCACTTATTTGGTTATAATTTTATGTTTTAATTTAGAAAAAATAACACCATCGTAACTTACCTCCATACTGCACTAGATACTAAATATATTTGGAAAAGAAACATTATTACTTTTTGTAATCACCCATAGATGAAACACAAGTATATACGTATAAAGGGATAAATACGAGAGCAAAGCCAGTGTGTCACTAAAGCAAATCTTGAACCCGTCAATTATTGCGTGAAGATTTCGCATATTTGAAAAATGCACTGAAAAAAATCGACTTGCCTCAGGCGGGACGTCGATTTTTTTCAGAGCATTTTTCTAGTATTAATATTTAGGCGTGTGTAAACGCAAAAATAATATTATTCCATTTCGAATATTTACTCACACCACACAAAAAACAATCTACGGTATACCGTAAAATCAAATCTGTAAGTATAATCCAAATATCTGTCTGTCTCTTAAAGTTTTATTTTACAACAATATTTTAAATATGCAAATTCAGTTAAATGCAGAGGTCAAGTTTTAAAAATCTATTTATAGAATTAGAATTTCGAAGCCGTTCTTTTAATTAAAATGACAAATCTGTTATTGAACATGATTGGCAAGTTAACTGACCTCAAAGACAGATTCAATCAACTACAACGTCAATCACCTCACTTTGTTAGCTTTTTTGTTTGATTTAATACAATTAATCAAAGAGAAAGCTCGTTCTAAAGCTTCATTTAAATTTAATTTGACCTTTTAGTGAAATTTCTATTCAATTTTATTAATCATTAAAGTATAGAAGTATTTTAGAAATGTTCAATTATTTATTTATTTGAAATTCGACAGCGAATTAGCTGCTGGAATTTGCAGCGCTTACATTGGCATAGTACCTCCACTTTAGTGAACCGTAGTCATAATTATAACTCTACATTTTCGTAGTGTATGTTATGTTTCTGTCAATTATGTTTACCAGAGCACACCACGGGGTAGGGGAAAGTTATGAGGTTGGCAGTGCGAAAGTGAAACATCAATGTAATAATTGTCTATAAATGTTACGGCAACTAAGTAGAAATTTGCTATAAGGAGGCGGTACGCTTTTTTGGCAACCACCTCGATAAAAAGAAAATCTGAAAAACTCCTGTGCTTGAAACTTTTCATCAAGAGTTGTCTGTTAATAATATTTTAATCATAGATTTCTGTCTTTACTACAATTATGATGATGCACAAAATGTTCTATACATTATGTACATTTTGCCACTGCATAATGAGTTCAAAGACCTGTAAATGAAAAACCCATTGCATGAAAAAGGCGTTGTATACCTGCTTTCCAAATGAAATAGGATCACTCGCTTCGTAACAAACAGCAGCCATTCCATACACACTGTCCTATTTTGAATCGAAATGAATACGCCGAGTCGAAAACGTACTTCGGGAATATTATGGGTGTGCGGAGAAAAAAAAAACAAATGACATTCTCGGTTACCGAGCGTCCTCCGGCGGCCGGGTACGCGAAGTCTCGTAATAAAAAAAGTTATGAGGCGTGAACTATATTGACACGAGATCGACGACGGTGATGTATTTGCTTGTCTTCGGCAGAACGCCAAATTTTAATGATAAGGCGTTCGCCTCTCGGATATTATTTGCTTATAAATGCCGCCCTTGACTTCTTGTGTGCGTTGCCAAAAACTTCTATCTTGATTTTTCGTATTTGTTTGATTGCTCGTTGTTGTCTGTTTTTCTTATCAGACACATGTGCTGGTTTTCTTTTTTATATCAAAAGTCCAGTAAAAGACTCTAGTACACCTGATAGAAGGTACCCATATGTGGAGTTCTAGGCTATAAGCACTAGGCCTTGCCCGTCCAAGATGGATCTTCTCTCATAGAGTCCAGGGCTTTTAGAAGGAAAATAAGACATAATATTGTGTTAATAGACAATTCAATTTCTTGATTTTGCGACATAGAATCAAGTTACCAAATTTATTTTTTCACGTCGAAATGGAAGCGACAGTACGTCAGTGACAATAAAAAACAGCCCACGTGGTCTTAGGATTATGAAAATAAAAGAAGGGGGAAGTTTTTTGTATTTTTGTATTTTTTGTCCTGTATTATTGACAATCGTAATTATTTTGATATTTACATTCTGTTTTTATATTAAATACAGAAACACTCTGGTCAAAATTTAACACCCTGAAGAGAGGGAAGGTAAAGCAAATGGCGACGATTTTGCCGTAAACGCACTGTTGGGTTTCTAATAGCTTAATGAGTTAAAGCTACAAATCCGTAGAGAGACGTAAAGTTCCGTAAACAAATATTATATCTCACCTCCTTGAACAGTATCAACACTCCATTAAGCTAGTATTAAATGCTCGTTGACAGTAACAAAGGATTATTACGACTTACTGAGCTTAAAGACCTGTCTGAGACCCGAAAGACTAGTATAACAATAAGGGCAATGTCTTTTCGCACGCCAAATGCTTGACGAATTATTTTAAGTTTGAATAAAATATTAAATTAATATTGCTCTTTTATATAAGAAAATCAAGATTATTCTTGTTATGAAAACTGATATAAAAATCAAAATCTAAATGCAGTTGGTGTAGTATTTTTATCACAAAAAATCGGGAGTGGTCTCCCTTTGACATTTTCGTATACCGGAAACGACTCAAAAGTTGATAAAAGCCTTATATTTTATGGCATACATGCATGTTAAATTTATTTTATTTTATTTTAGTTAAACATACAGCATCAATATTACAAATGTTTGGTTAACAATGAGTATTTCATAAGCCAAAACAGTTTCCAACTATATAAAGTTTCATACTGAAGACAAAATGTAAGTTAACTTAAAAATACATAATATGACAGTTTTAAAGTACTTATTTAAATTATTAAAAAGATTAAATAAAGACACACATATACATACGTGCACACACACATACACACACGCATATGTGCATACATGCACACACATAAATATGCATCATAGACACACACACGCGTGCGCGCATGCATGCATACATATACATACACATATTATATAAGTTCATATTAGTAACACATGCGTATGAATTATAAACATAAATATACATATTTAAGTACTGGCCTTTTTAACAGATGAAGCAAAGTGGCACAATTTACAGTTGAATAAATCAATCTGAGAGTAGCGATCATTATGTACGTTGCAAGCTCTGACCAAAAATCTATTCTTAGAATAATTAGTTTTACAATAAGGAGATGAAAATACTGCTTTTGGTTGCAATAAGTTAAAGTATACTCGAGTTATCGTGCTAACGCACAGACACACACACACAAACATAATAGGACTCAGAGAGGTCCAAAACGTGTAAATCCGTCAAAATCTCGAGGTCGAATTTTTTTACGATTACAAGACTTCCTCTATACTTACTACGTATACGAGAAAGTAAAAAACTACAACAATGTAGGCTGACGAATATATCTCCTGCACAAAAATTGCATATTGCCAGTGAACACATGTTAAACACATCACCAATGACATCCTTTGTAGCATTGTATTTTTGTCGATGTGAGTAAGAAACCGCCTCGGTGGTATACTGAATACTAACAAAGAGCTTCTTACTACGTACAAAGTGCTAGGTTACTACGTACAAATTGCTTGGCTTAATTGGTGGAATAGCTAGTTCGTCTGGCTAGTTAACAATGTCTTATCAAAGTATGTTGGGTGAAGCTCGCTTCATCGCATTATCATCAGTTACCATCAGTGGCCCAATTCACGTAAATACATTCGATCTAAAAACCGTTGTAGTTTAGAAATCGTTCGATCGTAGTCATATCCAAATTTGATATTCAAGTGTTACTCAGCTACATTTCGACAGGACAACTCAATGGGATCGGACTAAAGCACATCCGAACGACTTGTCAACGAAACAAAAAGGATGCCCGTAAAATTATTTTATTTTCTATGAAAGGTTAAAATACATTTTTTACTTCGAATACTTTATACCTAATAAGGGGAGAGTGATTTGCGATAAAGTAATCAAATTAAAAAATAAAACTATATGAGATATTATTTAACATTGATCGTGAGGCGAGATTTTTTAGCAGAATACATTGAGTTGACGATGCGATTTTCAGGTGCGATTTATTAGCCGAATGCGGTTCGACGATGGTTCAACAACATTGTAATCGAGCGACTTCAAAATCGGCTCATTACGACGTATACATAACTATGAAAAAGTGTTTAAACGACTAAATCGCTGATGTCGCTACGGTTTTAATTACGTGAATTGGGCACAGGTCATGAAGGCGAAGAGCTTCCTTTGCAACTGGCATGTTCTTCGTACTTCTTGTAATGATTCTTTTTATGTTATTTGGTTGGCAGACAAGCCTATAATACTAGCCTATGGACGTGTGCAACACTGGCGTGACATTTGCGCGCTGCTAAACTATTAGTCCCCTTCTCTATTCCTAAGAGACCTTGCAGCGTTATGCACCAACAGAAACACAACGGTACAAAAATGTAGTGTTATTTGACTCGATCTTCTGTAAAAATAATATAAACAAACATTACTCGTGAACAAATATTCGTGTGCATGACACAAAATTTGTCCCCGCCAGGAACAGCTCACTAGACAGCGTTACTGACCACTCCGCCACGACAGCGTCAAATATTTCATTACGGACATAATCAAGCCAATTCGACGAGTGCTCAAAGATAAAAAATTCAAAATTGTTTCCGTAAGTAAAATAAAAATCATATCGTTGTTCATAAACGAAACTTACCAATATGTCTCTCTATATTATTTGAGCGTTCCAAAACTTTCGTTGTTCCCAGTTTTGTTGCTAAGTTTAAACTTCTAACAACCAACGTTGCAGTTGAGTTGCGCACATAATTTTAAGTGCACCTTTGAAACGAGATAGACGTTAATATTTGATGTAAACTCTTCGCTATTTTTAATTCAATTAAGTATAATAAATTTAAGCTTAATGGTTGTAAATATTTAATATAACCTTTTATAAGTACATCACAAGTGCTTGTTAACAAGTCACTTTTAAGTTGCTCAATATCGGGACGCCTGTAAAGGTGAAGTACTATTTCACCTAACAGAAGACCGCTCTGTTACAAGACAGACTGTTAAAACATCGATTTTCACCATTAGATCTCAAACGAATATAATGGAAATGGAACACGCAAATGATTGAACGTTCATTAAATCAGAATCGATGCTTATAATGTAATCATTACCCAAGTGGGAGGTCTGTTGATTCTACCGCCGACAGTCCGTGCGGATGAATAAATGCTCCCTTGCAACCGTCCATATGCGAAGAGAATACTGAAGGAACGGATCTGACAGTTTTCAGTGGCTATGTCAGCCTTTAGGGTTGGTGACTCCCACATAACCCTGGCGGGGTACTTTTCGCGCCGTGGGTACGAATAATACCATTTCTGTCGCCAATAAAATGGTATCTTATCATAAACAAACAAAAGTTGAAAATATCGAAAGAACACAAAGACAAAAGCCTACAAAATAGCCTGCCGCATTAACCCTTCCTCAAGTGAACAACCTTCCTCATCTCTATATAAATCCTTCCCTTATCTTTTGCAACGAAGATACCCAAACAAGTTTATATTTATAACACAACAATTACTCCAGAAATGAACTAACGCTGTCTGTTAACAATACAAGCGAAGTTTCCAGCTCGTCACATTCTTCCTCTCGTATATATTACGAAGTTACGCCGTGTACAAAAGGAAAATTGTATTTGGGACGTAATTTAATTTACACTACACAGAGTAAGGAAAGTAATACTCTGTCTTAGGTTCACAACTGATACTTTATGAGGAAATGATCAAGTGTTTGCTGCTATTTAGTAAGACCTGGGGTCCTCTTTTTGGAACTAATTGATAATATTATCTGAGTGACATGTTCTCACTGAGATATGAATCATCCAAATGGTATAAAAAAATATACTGTAGGAAATTTAAATTGAGCTTTCTAATTCTTTAGGAAGCCAAGAAAACATTTTGAAGAAACATGCAATAACAATCATGATTCATAATAAAGGCTTACTCAAGAATCACTTTCCATTTTTGAAACAAATTGTCTCACTAATGAGTTTATTTTAGGTAATTCCGAAATTTCGGGTCTTAGGAGGATAAACGGGTGTAATTTTTGAGTTACTTAATGAAAAATGCAACACCGTTTTCATGGTGTGAAAATGCTATCGTTAAAAAAAGTCGGTAATGTTAGAAGACATTTTGGAAGTAATACAAGTTGCAATATTAAAAATTCGTAATTGTTTATACGTGACTACATATTATAAAAATCGGGAGTGGTCTCCTCTTGACTTACTTTTCCTATACCAGAAACGACTCAAAAGTTGATAGAAAGCATATATTTTGATGTCATACATGCATGTTAAGTTGCAATAAGTTAAAGCATACTCGAGTTATCGTGCTAAAGCACAGACAGACACACACAATTCTAAAAACGGTATTTTTGGATTTAGGTAGGTCGGATTTACACGAAATCCGTCAAAATATCGAGAACGAATTTTTTGACGGTTACATTATCCTCTATACTTCGTATACGAGAAAATAAAAAGGAATGTACCTACGTAGGAAACTGTTCTTGAATATGAACTAGTTCAAACCGCCCAATATTAATTTGAAATATATAAAGTACCTAATACTAATACGATTTAAAAACTGATTCCTGGACACACTTTATTGATACCCACGCAACTACATGCTATGTGCCTTGAAGAAAGTGAAGGAGTTTCTTCTAGATATACATGCAACACTGTAGTCCGAATTTTCAGTTATGATAAAATAAAGGAGAAAACAATTTTTTGTCTATTATTATTTATTAAAAAATATACAATATATTAATTTTAAGCAAAGAATTTTACTAAAGAATAGCTTTAAATTTACTGTAAAACACGAAGTTTCGGTCCTAATACTAATGATACATTAACCAATTAGAAACTAAACTTTCAATGTACGCAACTAAACTATGACGCGACAGGCTGTTTGTAAACTAGTAAGATACATCTGAAGATGGATGACTTTCCTAACTGACTATACCTCGCACCGGTCTTTTACAAGCGGAGAACGCAAACCGAAGCTCTGGGACACGGTGACTTGCCAAATGGGAACATTCAATTCATTTGCAGGTGCTCACAGGCTTCGCGAATCTTCTCTTTATTCTTGGAGCAATAGAGACTGTTTTCACTTGAACCCGTCCACAGTTTTATTCTTTATTTACAACCTTTACCGATCGAGAGCGCCGGGCTTGAGTTTCATCGTATTTTCACCAAAAATATACGTCAAGTCCATTAATACTGGCCTTAAATACTTATTCTTTGATGTTGGATAAATTTGACGGAATTTTATGTGATAGATGCCTACTGTTTTTGGGAGCTTGATATGTTAATTTGTATATTTTTCTGAAATTCTAAGGTAAGGAAATGTTTCTGCAGTCTTTTGCTTGAGATGAAGGTAACTTAATCACAACATTGAACTTGAATAAATTGATATCATTGAATTACAAAATGGTTTCCGGCCGCGTCGCCGGCTTTTTTTGGTTACAGTTCTAACCGGACAATAATCTAAATTCAATGTAAAGTATCGTCGTTTTTGGGTTTTAAATATCCATAAGCATCGAGATCGATCGGAGGAAATACAAACATGTACTAAGAATATGAAACAACACTAATTCACATCCATACAGTTTTAATAAAAAAATCAAAAACGTATGGATGATTATTTAAATGTATTATATTTTAAGCTGCTTCAAGTTAGTTATGAGCTAATGTCATAGTTACCACATAGGTAAGTAGTTTGAATAATAAATACTTTGTTGAAATCAATGAAATGTTTCAAATGAACACAAGTCATATTATTTATTTCAGTTTAGTACTACAAGATGTATAAACCTTAGTTACTGTATCTTAATAGCTATCGAACATATTAAAAAATTATTACATTAGAATAACATTTAGAGAAATACAAGGAGTGACCAGTCCCCTTGACCGTTCGCTCGCTTCGCTCAACCTGTGCTCAAGTCTCTGTGATCACAGAGAAATCATTGAATATCCGAGTCTTAGTTGACATGATGAAGTCAATCTCATTTTTGTAGCACTATCCGGACTTTCCCGGATCTATTATCGATGCTACCGTTTCTTGAAGAAGGAGTTCATCGCATAGGGACTCTATATGATAGATAATTCTTTTATTTATTAGTTATCCACTTTAAATTCTTTGACAACACACGTTATTTAAAAAGACTTGTAGGGTATATAAGCTAGACCGCCTAATCAACAAATAAAGTTGTTCTATAATTCAAAATATAAGATTATATTTCTTTTTTAATTAGCTTTACACCTGCATGCTATGTCCTTATAATATTATTTTTTCAATCGTGCTTTACGCCCAAAATGAATCTGAGCCTCATAATAAAAATGGACGTAAAGAACATTTTTCATAAATTAAACAACAATTTTCATAAATGTAAGGCACATCTATTTTCTAAAATAACAAACTACACTAAAAATTAAGTATATCATCCTCTGCATCTCAAGATTTTAGGTATGTATTGCCCACATCACTTTTTCATAACCTTAAAAACACAAGCGTAATGAATTTAAATTTTAGGAAAATAGCTTATTTTGGCTCTCCTGAAAATTCGGGTTTTGTACTTTACGTCAATTGAGATTACAAGTATCGACATTTTAGAATTTATAACGATTTAGGAGTCTCTACAGAACTTCTTAAACACTAAAAATATCTTGTTAGTTGCTATTTTTATAGCAACGAACAATGAAAGACAGCGGCACGCAATATTTTGTTTTGAGTTTGTTTATCGCAATCACATCGTGATAGATGGTTCAAAGGTTCAAAGCACAATGTGTGGCCATGCACATATATTCGCCGTTGATCGGAGACGAACCGTATCTCCCGAAATGTTATCACAATGTATGCGGCCGCATAATTATGCTGAATGAATTTATTAATTCAATAGTAGCTAGGCAGACAGGCTAAAATAAGTTCTACAATCAAATAAATCATGCGAGATACTTAGTTCGCAAAGGAGTCAGGATCATAACAACACTTGAGAGAGCAGCAAGAGGACTAAATAAATATGTCTACACACTGACTGTCCTTACCCCCTTATCATAAACCTTTCATCGCATCACTGTCACCCACATTATAAGTTTACGACTTGCCTTGTGCGACTTATGCGTGCACTGTGAAATTTCGTGGGCGCACACATCCGGCAGGGGTCACCACTTTAATTTAATATTTCAAGTGAAGTTTCAGCATAACGTCCTGTTACGAGGCGACTTTGTTCTCACTGAAAGTTACTTTGCGAACAGCATTACTTGGTCCACTTTAGTATGCTTTATTTTTATAGTTGTGGCTTGACTTTGTAACATAATTATCTGGGTTAATATTATGGAAACCACTGGGAATCTCCCTTCATTTTAAGGACTACGCGTGCTGGTTTACGTTGCCAATGGTGACATCGGAAAAGTGTGGGTAATATTCCAACGCGAACTAAGAAATTTGGCAGTTCGTTACCGTGGCTCGTTTCTATGACACACAATCAAGAAACGGAATTCGCTGCCAGCACGCGTATTCCCTCCTTCTTATAGTCCTGGGTCATTCAAGCGAGCAAGGATTGCTAGCGCGGCGGTTTATCTCGCACGCTAGCTATGTTTGTATATTGATTGACTCAACTTCTGCTTACCATCAGGTGGAATGGAGTCATTTGCTTTACCTTTAGAAGAAGAACCACTCGTTTGGTCGCCATAGAATATTTACAAATTGACTTTGCCCGATTGTCCTTTAGATGAAAAACCTACACAATTTCTTTTTATTTCGTTTATAATGTCTATGTCGCAGCCATATCGTATAACACGCTATATTACAAAACGGTGCGGCAGATTGTAGTGAGTGAGAAAGATAAATGACAATATTTTAACTCCGCTTGGTCATAGAAAAAATAACCTGAACCTATGAGTAATAAGCGATCTCCATTCGATTATACAGACTAATATTCATAGAATCTACTACGGATTTATCAATAAATGGTTTTGTATGGGTAACAATTCTCACTCACGCACTAGAATTAATCGTGCCATTTTGTAATTTGGCGTATTAAGATCGTAGCACACTTATCAGCTGGGAACCGTATCGCCTCTTTTTACTATGAAAAAGAGGCTACGAACTACGGAAATTCGTAGTAAAAAGAGGACTACGGAATGGAACAGCGGCTACGAAACGACTACGTAGTCCGTAGTAGTTTCGTAGCCGCTATTCCATTGTTGTAGGTGTATCGTTCATAGTAAAAATGGCGTTCCCTTTCCGAGCTGATCAGTTAGCGTGGCCCTACACTAGCCGTTAGTTCTTTGCTACATAGAAAAGACTATAAAACCGGAAGGCAGGAATGCAATACAAAATGTACTACCCATCACACACCTCCCGATGTGTAACGGAAAGAATGCCTGGTAAGCAAGCTGTTGGAAATCTTAGAGAGAAAATGTGAGATAAACGCAACACTATGAGGGGATAAAACGAATTTAATTATAAATTAACTATAAAACCGAGCAAACATAAAATTTACATGAACATATGTCAGATGCTAGACTACGACCAAACAATTTGAAAAACGCACCGAAAAAACATGACATAAAAATAAAAGTATAACAAATTCATAGATGGAAAAAGGTTTTGTGCTGACGAGATTTCTAACACAAGCAACGGGACCACGCCCCTCTGCGATTTTGCTTCATTCAGTACGCCGCTGGCTGCTGTGCTCCTGCGTGGACTCGTTGCAGAGTTGCGAAAAATGGTGGGATCGACAGAATTTTTTATTTTACATATTCAAAACTTCCCGTGTTTATGGAATATACAGTATGTCTTCTTTTACAGACTTCAAAAAGAAGGACATGACTTCATCATCGTCCATTACGGTTTTTTACGTATTGTTACAAAGGTACATAAGTACCTCTCTCGGCAAGCGCTAGACTACGACTGACCGCTGATTAAGAAAGACCGGCCACGGGTGAGTGTGTTACGATGAACCCGTTTTTATGGTCTTTTCTAGGTAGCAAAGAACGACCGGCTAGTGTGGGGCCATGCTTATGCTGCGACCTTTATACGATACGGCTGAGTCATCTATGCTACGTCTCTATGTTAAATGGCAGCGGAATGTTATTATTGCTATCCTTATTGCATAATTCCGTATTGAAGCACAATTACAATCGTGTATATTAGAGATATTGGACAAAAATCCTATTGCCTTAAAGTGGACTGTAATATCAGGCAGAATTGAACATCTAAGTCTCGTCATCTCAGGATCTATTTCCAGTGGGTGAACCACTATATCACAGTGGCATTCAAAGAACACTACCCCGGTATGCGTTAGCAGCGCGTTATTTAAAGCTGATTATTAATTGTTTTTTATCCTTACAGCCTTTTCCACAATTTACCTTACCATTTGAAATACTTCCGATCAGTAACTACTCCAAAGTTGTTTAAGTTTACTACACATAATACCTATTTGTAAATCGTTCATAACGTGGTATACACGGATAAGTAGGCTAATTACTGAATGAAAAAGTAACGTTTTGTAGGAAATAAAATTTGGAAATAAAACTGTTCTAATAGTCCCGCATTAATTTGATGTTACAGAAACGCGTTTTACGATGTTCAAAGACTTTGATGAGTACGAAATAGTAAGCGAAGAAGGTTGTCTTTGAGACAGTACTTAACATTACTGCAGGATGATAGAAGAAGATAGTACCTAGTAATTAATAGGATAAGGGACATAAGAAAATTATATTTTCCACTTTGAGAAATTACAGACTTTTCGCCATAATAATTCACATTCCAATCAAATTTACTAAACCTATTTTTCAAAATCGGAATAAATAATTCCATTTAAATGTTTATCAGGTATCTGTATTGGAGTTTCTAAAAAAAACTTCAAGAAAAAATAAAATCACTAAGGGGCTGGCCTTAAGGATTTTATTTCTTCTTGAACATTTGCACTTTGGATGCGTCTTCATACAAATTGGGCTACACGTACAAACATGCATGAGCGATCCCGACTAACTCGCTAAATTGCTGCTGATCCGATTTGGTAGCTTGCTTCTTACGTATAGTTGACGGCTGGTGGACGACAAGGCCATAGACGATACTGTGTCTATCCGTTTCCTAGTCGATAAGTGAACTCGATCTTCCTACGGAGAAAGTCGTGGGTATTCGGTGAATCGGAATCGTTCGTACGAGTCAAATTCAAAAGCCGCATTCAAAATGCGGCTGGCCTTCTCTACGAATAAACCCAATTTATAACTAAATAATAAACAAAATCATTTTCATTTTTCTTAATAGCATAAAAGTCTTCATTCACTTTAACAATAACGTTTATACAAAATGTTACTTTATGATACTGAGATCATTTTTAACACGACAAACATCAATTGAAACGGAGAATTTCTAAGCTTTCTTTCCATTTCGAAGTAATGTGTTATATAAATGTAAGTAGTAACTAATTTCAGTATCAAATATTCTCATAAAATTTTTGCCGCGAGTAAGGTACAGAACTAGGTAGGTACTTTGTCGTAATTGAAACACAACAGAAAAACGTGAAAGGTTTTTTTACTCTGTTAACGTAAAATATCGTACTTGTAACGAATTTTACTGTGGCGTATTCTCATCAAAATGCTATTATTTTAACCGCAAATAAAAAGCTCTTTCGTAAGGGCGCAGGGTTCAAAATCGCGTAATTTAGATCACGCTTCGTAAACCACTTTTATGGATCACAATGCTTATTTTAGAGGATTGTTTTATTTTTTTCTCATTTATGGCGGCTATAATTTTGGTATAGCTTTTTAATCACCTGTTTAGATGTAAAAGTAATTTATTTTAAAAATAAAAATAATTAGTCACAAAGTCGGACTATATTTTTTATTTACTACCAGTATTATGAAAAGTTGTTTAGGCCAATATGGGAGTGTTGGGAGTATTTCACCGGGTCCTAAATTGTGTGCTCCGTATGGTACGCCGAAATACCCTTCACCGAATAAGACAGTTTTCCAATAACACTGTACTCCGACGGTTAGTTGATCTAAAAAATACTTGGCCGATGTAACAGTTCGCCGAAAATATTACTCATCGACGGTTGGAAGTGCGAGTGAATCCTTCGCCGATTACACTTCAACGACAATTGGTTAAACGAACTATAGAATAGATCTACCCACCTATTGCTGAAACGATGTCATTTTATTGCTCTGTCATTTAAAGTGAGTTAGTAGTTATGTGATGTATATCAATGTGAGAAACGTGTCGCTTCGGGCACTCGTCGGCTCGCTCGGCTTGTGCGCTGTGTTTATATACAGCGCACAAGCCGAGCGATGTGAGAATGGGGACATCAGCAGCTTTGCTACGAAACTGTAACTGGTTCCACTTATGCTAAGTCGTTTGGCTGAGTGAGTACAATGTGCTATGAAGATGCGTTGCCGCAAAGTATCTGTGCGAAGAAGATGCGCAGCTCGAGCTATGAGACGTATCGACTATAGGGAAGGCTCTGCGCAGAGTTGCATCACTCGTGACCATCTATGGCACTCGCATTCCTAGCAAGCACCCGCAGCACGCATCTTTCCATATAAATAAGCTGTTCCGATCTGAAGAATGCGCTACAACCATTATGGTGTCAGGCAGGCGGCCTGCCATAAAAATACGCCAAAACCTATAATATTTTTTTTATAATTTATATCGGTACATGTATGTTTCCACGCTTACACTAATTATCTAGCCCAAAGTAAGTATAATTAAGAACTTGTTTTATGGTCTAGATAGGAGATTAAATATTTTTATAAATAAACTCAAATAAACGTGACTCCCGAACAAATATTCGTGTTCGTAGCACAAATATTTGCCGCTACCAGAATTCGAATCCGGACCGCTTGATGTGCAGGCAGCTATACTGACAACTCCACCACAACGGCGTTATAAAAAACATGGCTTAGTTAATCAATGCCTCTTTTGGCGGTAGCAATGTACAATGGATTCAGTCAATATCATAGGTGTCTTTGGGGACCTAGTCGCCCATTATTGATAATAGATTTTGAAAACCGTCATTGATAATTAGGAGTACAAAAAATTAGGCGAAACATTAAACACCAGATTTGATAACAATAAAATGAAATGAATGGGTTCTGCTGAGGTACAAGAGAATTGATCTAAATAAAACACAATAGAACATGTAACTTGTTTTCAACACACGTCCTTGATGCGTTTGAAGATGTAGACTGTCCCAACAATAAAGGACCCTAACATTTCTCAATACAGAAACAAATGCTTTTTCAAAGGAACGTTAGTAAATAAACACCCAAAATGTCGTAAAAGGAATAGGGAAACACAGCAGCTATACCAATTGAACGATAACTGTGTAATAAAATCTCAATGGAGCGATTTACTGAAGCCGAAAAACTTGGGCGTCCCATGAGTCTATAAGAATAGACAAAAAGCATTGTGTTTTGAAGGTTCCGCGAAGATTTTGTAAATATAGCTGTTTACGATGAAATTGACTTGATACCCTAAATAAACAATATTTATGAGCAATATGGTACTTATAGGATGAGGAGGAAAAACATTCAAATTTTGAAATGAACTTTTCAGCATGTCGTTGATAATAATAAAATATGCATTTATTTACATTTAAAACAGGTAATAAATCTAGGTTTATTTATTGATTGTAACTTGGTTCATAGAATATTTTGGTTTCTACTGGTTTTGTAGAATACATTTTCAAACTCATGGCGTTCTGATCTCGTGCTCAAAGTTCGTTATTATGTTAAGGAAATTTGAGTTTGTGATCTGCAGATGTCCTAAGTACGGATATCTTAAAATATAATGACAACAAGAATAATTATTCTAAAATTTAGAATGTTACGCAAATTATCTAGGCCAAATGGAAGTAAATATTAACTTGACTCGTGCACAAATGTTCGTATTCATTGCTCTATATATTTATACATTTGCTATACGAGGATTTGATATCCATTTGATGATTACGTTCCACATAAGTCAAACAAAACTAAAAAATAGAGAATATTATATGCATTTAATTCATATAAGGCGATTTTTATAAACTCTATTACTTTAGAATTGTCTCTCTATCAATGTTTTTAATAAAATATCTTTTTGAGCAAGAAATTTATGATTGAAAAGAGCGAAAAAACTTTGTGAAATTCAAATATTTACAATGCGACGTTATGACGAAAGAGCGGTTATGACGTAAATCCATAAACAGGATACCTCAATGTGAATGGGACCACTTATTTAAGATTAAATCCCAATTTTTCGTCTGGTAATGGTAATATTTTACAAATCTCTGTTCATTTCATCATATCAGCCGAGAGACGTCCACCAGACTTTAATCTTATGTAATGAATTTTTCTGAAATAATCGCATAATATATAATAATTGCATATAAGTAATATGACATAAAACAAAAATAAGCTTGCTAATTTTTTCATATTTTTTTTAGACACGTCATACATTATTTTATTAACGTTGAATATTTTTTTATATATTATGAGGGGGATGTTAATTACTAATAATAATTAAGAAATCATGCGTATTTACTATTAGTGTATGTTTAGTTGGTTTTCTTTAAAATAAGTTAATATTAAACATTTCTTCGCAAAATATGTATCTAATACTTACTCCAGTACGTTGTGAAAACTTCTTTTTCTGTACTGGCTAAAAACGACCGGTTTTAATTTTAGTCTCATTAGGCTCGTCAAGTTCCTCTTGAAGCTAAAAATATCACCTGTGTGGTTCACCTGGGGTGAGTATCGAAAAAACGCGATGAAAATATATAATTTTTACTTATGTCATTCCTTTCTCAAAACGTATAGGACTTGTGTGTTGTGTTTACGCTACTTTCACGAATAGTTACTTTTATTACCCTTTGAGCGATATCTAATTATTGCTTTTCCGTGTCAAAGTGCATATTCGTCGCACCTTTGGGATTTTTTCAATCGATAATTTGGCATGCCCCCATGCCAAATTCGGACGCGTTACTAGAATAGATGATGAACTTCACGGAAATCACAAGAGAATATAGATATTCACGATCTGGGAGCTAATAAACTATATTAAATAGCTATTTTTTACAAAAGTAAATGGTAATTACTCTTGTGTTTGTGTCATTTTGACATGAAGTATCTACTAGTTAAAACTCCACGCAAAATTGCATTCACTACTCTCGGCACAAAAATCATTATGACCTCGCCGCTCGTTGATATACTCTTTCACAAACAAGGAAATTAATATTCGCACTTACCAGTTTTGTAAACAATAGTCTCGAATAACTGTTCATTTGCTAATTGTGTTTCAACCTATCATGTTTATGGCGTGGCAAACAGCAAATTGGGTTAGGTTAATCCCCTTTGTAGCTTAATACCTATTGGATTATAAATTGAGTGCCTTATTACTTTGCAGTCGATATTGTATTGGTATTTATCGTACAAAATAGAACAACTTGGCAAAAAGGGAAACAGAATAGGGCCGCCGCTTCTATTTGAATAGCCATGGTTGATGGATTATTTTTTTGTAACGATTTAAACCATTTTTTATTAAATTATTAAAAATATCATAGGTCATTTAACAATGTTATAGTATCATTATTATGTCTAGCATTACATGTATTTTAATGAAATAAGTACATTAAATGAGTTTAATTTCAAATACATTGTAAAAATCGACATTAAAATTTACCAATTTATAAATATTTTTGCTATCCCTTTTTAATATGTTACCTCAATTTTTTAATTATTTGGCCTCTATAGTGGTTTAGAATAGTATATTTTCTATTGGGAAATCAATTTTGGCAAAGTATTGTTTGGCATTATAATGCTGATATTTCATCTGAAAGATAGTTCCAACTTGAATTTTCGTAAAACTGCGCTATAGGATTCACCTTGCTTTAAAAAACTATTAGTGTAAATTAAAATATCTCTCTATAGTGGTTTTAATCAAAAAAATTATCTTCCTATAATATTTAATTTCTTTGCAAGTCTGTTCACATCGCTTCAAAATTATGTCTGAAAATCCACAAAATGTGACAATTTTGACGTAAATTGAGTGCATGCCCTTAATGGTTAATCTATAAATTGATTTCGATTACACAATTACGAGGTATTATTGAATTTTTATTCATAATACTTAGTGACATTTCTAACTTTGTAATACCTATTACCGTATATAAATGTTACTTTAGTGTTATACGCCACGTTAAACAATAAATTATAACAAATATCGAAAATTTAAGCACCTGCTCTTCTCTTCAAAATATTTACGCAACACTGAATTTCCATAGTGTTAAAAGCTTCCCTTTCACACAAAAGCCGGAAAACGTAACCTTTTCGACCATAAATAGACATTTTATGATCTATAATGCCGTATTTTCGTTAAATTACTTAAGGTCTGCTGCTTAATTCGAGTTATTCCCCTTGGGCGGTAGTAAAATCTATTCTTGGTGGTGGATTTGATCGTTCAAAACTTTTATATTCAAGATCTTAGCCAGCACCGTAGTCTGTGATAACTAAGGCTTTGTTGAGGCAATCGCAGAGAAGAATGCATAATCTATTATTTTAAACCTTTCGGGATGCTGTTACATAATAATTATGCTAATAAATTAATAGTTTATCTAGTATAGTAAGATCCCACTTTAACATATCATATAAATTTCAAATATCATACAAAAGATTTCACTTGATTGTAGTGCTCAAGTCAAAGTACTTTAGAGAAGCATAAAATATCAGTCTGCATGACCTTTCTTAACCTTGAACCATTTTGGAACCAACCAGCCCACCTTGATGTTTGCTTGTTTGTTCATTTGAACAAACACACAACACATCTCTTTGTTCCTTCTTCTTCTTATTTTAAATTAATGGCGTTCGCGATACTTATAGTTTACGCATTTCGCCAATGTCAAGTAAAAATGTACTTCTATTAACAGACAATTGTACGGTAGATTGTGTTAAAAATGGAGTCTCTCAACACGTGTTTTTACAACAAGAACTCGGGAGAATCTCTTTTTGTTCCTTTATAGAAAGATTTAGGCGCGTATTATAGAATGAGTCACAAGAACCAACGCTGACTTAAGCGTCATACGCCTCTATCAATTTGTGCTTGATAGAAAGTGACAAACGATTTTCAAGACATGATTGATATCTGAGTGTCATTCTGTAATATAATATCATTATCATAATCTGAAAATCATACTAATTTATAAACGCGAAAGTTTGTATGGATGGATGTCTGAATGTGTGTTTGTTAGGTACTCTTTCACGCAAAAACTATTGAATGGATTTTAATGAAACTTTACAATAATATAGCTGATACATCAAAATAACATAAATGCTATAATTTATTATACTAATTCGCAGACTAAGTTAAGACAGAAGCTAGCTAGAAGCTATTTTAATAAATACTTTAATCGTTAAGATTAAGTACAAAATGCATAATATTGCAAACTGAAAAAATTGCCTATTCGCAAGTTTGTTACGAGAACAGTGACGTCCGCACAAATGTACTTAAAGAAATATCAAAGTTGTGTTGTTAGTTCCAACTCAATTACTTTTATGCATCCTATTGTCTGCGCCTGAACTTAAAATGAGGTAAACTGTTACAGGTAAAAGGAATATCACGATGGAATAAATGAATAAATAATAACGTACAACGCAAACATTTAATACGTGCGCCACTCTACCATCCTCGCAGTTTGCAAATTTGCACGCCTATTTACAATCCTGGGTCATTTAATCCAGGATTGTTATCAAATATTGCAGTCTATTTGTATGATTCCGCATTTTACAAAGGGTATGTAAACCATTAAATCATCCATTAACCAGTATGTAAACCGTAAACCATTTGTAAAACTAGCATTATGTAATGTGCAGAAGGAAAAAGGTAGGTGCAAAAGACACTAGACTCTCACATGCAGTATAAATAACCCTAAACCTCCTGATAAATCCTGACAACCATTATTTTTAGAAAGTAGATTACTCGACCAATGGTCGAGATTTTCATGGTGCAGTAGCCGCCTAAGTGCTTCTTCGCGTACAAAACGCAGGCGGGAAAATTCTTACTTAAGGTGGGAGATGACAAAAATGAGAATTGGTGTGCACGAAATTAATAACAAATTTAAGAAGAGCCTTCAAGATTGTTTGCATATACCAAGATGTCTGTCAACTGTTTTGATTACATAATGGATTCAATAAGTGAGATTTCAAAACCGGAAACAAATTTTGATAGAACTATATAGCACGAAGAATGACTTTTGGTGACTTTAAGACGAGTTTAAAAATGAAAAGTAAATTATTTATGTGGTTAGATAAATACAATAAATACGAGTATCGTTTGTAGCGACAAGTGCAAAATGGTAGAACTTAGCTGACGCCGCGAGTGAATTTTGCGCTCCACCGCTAGTTCGATGTGAACACACTTACAACAACAAGCGTTTGATGTCGCGCGCCAGTAGCACGCGACTTTCACCTGTGATAAAACGTTGTACGTGTACACTTCTATACTAAGCCATGTCTTTGATATTTCGTGACTGCGCCCGCCACCGCGCCCGCTAATGTGAACAAGCACTAAACCAAAATTGCGGCGCTTTATGATATGCCGAGGAACTTCATAAAATGCGGACTCATACAAATCGCCTGCGACATAATATAACGTTTTCCAACTTTCCATTCTAGTTAGTACGAAGTTTCTAATTTAAACTGATACCTAAAGCGTTTAAAAAACTAGAATTCCCGGCGAATAGATCTCCACCTCAGTTTCAGAGGGTTAATAGGTTGAAAACATTATCATTAAGCAGTCCACAGTAACGGAACTTATGAAGTGTAAAATGACACTCCAAATGGCGGTCTTATTCTAATTGAAAAAGGTTGCACAAAATTATATAAGTATTCGATCAAGGAAAAATAGACTTAAAACTGAATACGTTTTGATGCGAGTTTCATATAACTTTGGCTTAACATTATACTGGACTATAAAATTTAGTTAGTAGTACTTATTGTTATTGTTTGTGGCGGTATTATATGGCTCAGTAGGACCGCTTGTTTTAATGGTTTGTAAATTGTGTTTGCATGGACATTGTGACGTGAAATTGGTTTAATTTTGTGATATAACATCTAAATCTTTTAGAATTCATTATTTTATAGTATATTTAAAAAGAAAAGTCTTGACTCACTGGGTGACTGATCAACGCCCAGACCATTCTCTTGGACATAGATAGCTAAAATTTTGCATTTTCTTGTATCATGTGGGATAGGGATGAAACCAGATTATTCGGAAATACCAATTTTTTAAGTAAAATGCTTAAAAATTGGTAAATGGCGTTTCGATTAATAATTAGATAGAGGTAGTTTAAAATTTCGCGAAAAATAACCCCCAAGGGGATGAAAGTTTCTATGGGAAATCCTTATTTTTTATAGTAAAAGACATAATAATTAGTAAGTATATGACTTTTCCTATAAGAATAAAGAATGACTTATCTTAGGATTTTTCAAAATGAATTAATAATTAGAACAAAGCGCAGCGCATTTTTCACTACTTGGCTGCGGGCTTGTATAAGGTGGATACACCCCCAATGATATATAGGTACATACAATTACGTTCATAATTACAAAAGGGATCATCTTCTCTTCTACAGCTAATTGCTTGCCCGACGAGGTCCATAATGATTTGGTTTAATATTACCTATTGTACATTATGGTTTTCCAATAAAGATATTTAGTATTGAGAATTGCATTTCGCCAAATGGTGGTAAATCCCTGGAAGGTTCATTTTGAAATATTGCTGAAATCTGGATATTGTATTTCCATTTGATATTGTAAAATGTACATATTTGTTAACACAATAATATCGTTGAGTTTGTTGGTTTTCAAATCTCCTCAAAACTGAACAAAGGCCCTTAGGCTTCAAAGACTTAGTCGTTGTTTGACCAACCTACTGCTCTATAAAATTTTGCCATGTAAAGCTTTCGAAAATGTGCCAAGCCTTTAATACAAGTTTCAATCTTTCACAAACACTGGCTATCATTGCGCATGGTTGGCCGTTAACCAATTAAATTTCCGAACATTAATAATTTCCAAAATTTGTCAATTGATTACAAAAGTATGCCGTTAATATTTAATTCAATTCAAATAATTTATTTATGGCAATTCATAGAAACCACACTTAACTATTAATTACTGATTACAATCAGATTTATTTGTATTATTTTTAATAATCAATCTGAGCGTAAACAATTAAGACCGTGCTCTCGATTTGCGTCAAAATGTTCACATTTTGAATATGAGAGTTGCAGAGAGTAGTAACCTGCTATTTCGTAGGTAGACAGGTGTGAAGGAATACCTAGTCACTGTATATAATATACTAATAGGCTTGACACCCTTTTTGAGGCCAAGAAAAATAAAAACTTAATCAAGTACCTATCTATTGTGTACTTTGAATAATTCTATTTCAACTTTTTTTTGCTAACAGAGACGCTCAATTAACAGTTCTTGTATGTACGAGTATTGTATTATTAATTAATTAAAATGAACAGGTAGGTATTTACCTTTAGAAAAAACCACGAGCGAGTATGAAATTTTGATCCGATTAATACGTCTGTCGCGGTAAAAGGGTTTACATATTGTTATAAAGTAATGTATAAAGTAATAATCTCTTTGTGTTCGAAATACTCGTATGTGCTTCGCGGTTTCCAAGCCACTATACTTTTACAGTACATCTATCGTATGGTACAACAGAATTAAAAAGGGGTCATCATATTTTATTATGCTAGTAAAATTACAGTATTATTTAAATGCCCATCAAAGAACTTATCATCCATCTATTTATACTAGTCAAATATACTGATTACACATTAAATTTACTCGGGCGTAAAAAAAAAATAGGTTCGTGTTATTTTTTTAGGACTAGGAAGAATGCTGTTTTTCGAAGAGTGGGCAGGTTAGGGTTATATATTTTGCTGCGCAGTTAGTACTTATTTTTATTTTCTCGTATACGTAGTACAGAGGAAGTCTTGTAATCGTCAAAAAAATCGATCTCGAGATCACTATTACTATCGAGAGTATCGTGCCAGCACGGTGCCAACCTCAATATTTGGAATAGACGTTGTCACTTGTATTTGGGATCGACCTCAAAAAAACATTGTCTATAAAATCTAAAAGACTGAATCAGCTGTAACATTTGGTTCACTCTTGTTTGGTATAACAACGTTTAGTCGAAAATCACTTCTTCGGACAACGTTTAAGCAAATAATCACTTTGTATAATATCGATTAACATAATTTTCATTTAATCGAATGTTCATTTGCGATAACAACTATTGCGCTATTGATCAAAAAGTATAATGTTCATTTGATGTATTGTTCAGGTGGTATAAATTTCATTAAATCGAATGTTCAATAGAACAATAGGTTAGCGAGGAGCGAAGCGACGAGCGAGTTAGGTTGACATGAACACAGTGCCAGAAGCGACTTGAGGGTGTTTTCACTGAATTATTACTGAACTGAATATTCAATACGATCTTTCGACCAAATCATTATTAGTCTAGTTAAACATTAGGTTAAATAAAATTAGTGCATTGGAAAATTCGGTGAAATGACATTATGTCAAAGAAATAATTATGCTAAATAAAATTCTACCAATCAAATATTTGTTCAAATGAATAATTATGCGAAATGACTTTATTGTAACTAAAATTAGCTGAAACCATTTTCGACTAAACGTTGTTATACTAATCAAGGGTAAACCGTAACATTTACTGTACAACATTTTCCTTTTTATTTAATTTCAATATCGTACCTATACAAAAAACATGTAAATATATTATATATTTTTATCATTACCTATTGGCAATACTACACTCACTTGATTAATTCATTAACATTCTACTTAGGAGGAGCATTTAACTTCAAGTAAGCAAAATTGACTTTTCAAATCTGATCCAATAACAACCAATACAAACAGATTAATACAGCACTTAAGAGTTAAGTCACAATATTATAAACTCGGTACACGCAAAGCACGTGAATAACCCTTAAGTTTACATGCATATTCCGAGACACGTCGCTCTCATACATAACTTATCAGAATTCCGAAATTTCCACGTAGTACGGCGGTACGGTTGCTATTTTGTGTAATACCGAGAATTCGTTAGTATTAGTTTCCATACGATGTAGCTGACCGTAACCTTGTTTGGGCGTAGTTAGCAAGTCGTAAAATAGCACTCTAAATCAGTACGGTAGAAGTAATATTATGTGGGTATGTGAGGAAGGAGTAATCTATATCGGTTCGTATAGATTACTCCTTTCCCTTGTACCTAATCATAAATATTGTCTAGGAACTATGTGGTTGGTTTGAATTTTGATACTTACATAGTATTTGGCTCCAACTGCATCATCCAACTTTATAATTTCAGCTCCTTTGTGCTTCGTTAGGCTACTGTAGCTTATTCGATTCCTACTATAACTAAAACACTTTTGACCTGCCACAGGCAGGAATCGAACCCAGCATCTTCCGCAAACCGGACGGCTGCGTTAACCACTACGCCACCAGGGCACTGCTTTCGCTATAGAAATTTGTCAGTGCTTGGTGCTTATGTTTTTATGGTAAAGATTGTTTCATTAAATCATTCAAAATTCATCAAAGAAGTGCAAATTTTAAAGATTATTGCATTATTAGCTGAATGCTGAATGAGAATGTTGATAAATGCTTGAATTCTAGTTACAATAATGCCATAAAGTTAGCAATACAATAATAAAGTAATATGGTAAGAATTATGATGCGTTAAAATAAGCTTAAACAACGAGTTAAGCTTATTTTAACGCACTCTCAATTTTAGAAATGATTCCATTGTCTTTATATAAGTACTTCGTTATTGAAATGTTGATTCTCAAAAAACAGTTTGATGTATTTTTAGACAAAATTTTATGCAATTCCTGCTTCGTTTCTCTTTCTTAAGGGTATGCTCTTGAAACTGACAATTTAAATGTAAAGAGCTTGATTTATGGATGTTCATATGACTCAATCGGATGGCTGAAATAAAAAGCACCACTTTGTGTATGGCGATGTAGCGGCGAACGGTCGTGGACTTGTGAAAATACCTCGCATATTACGCATTGTTGTGACTAACTCCCTGTGACATACAGACCGTAAAGATTTAAAGTTTTAAAGAATTTTAATAAATATTTGAAATTATAATTAAACTACTACTAACTATAAATGTACGTACTAGCACTCCGCCCGCAATTTCGTTGGGGTGGAGAATTTTTTTAATTCAAATAGCCTATATTTATCAGGGATAATGTAGGATTCTAAATGTGAAATCATTTTTCAAATTGGTCCAGTAGTTTCGGAGCTTATTTAATGCAAATAAACAAACTAACAATAAAATCTTTCATCTTTATAATATGAGTAAAGATATAAATGAAGATTGGTCAAATTCAATAAGTAACGGGTACAATAATAATAAAAATAAAATTAACTCAGAAGAATAATACCTATTTAGTCACAGTTAGCACCTATTGTAGTTTCAAACTGGATGAAATTTAGCATATGCTCTGTTTTGATGTGAAGAGAGGCAGTGGAGTCAAAAAGCATTAAATACTTATCAAATCCGTTGGCACCTTTTCCCAACAGCAATGCATCAGTTAGTCTCTTCTATATTCTCTTTTCTTTTATCGGCAAATGGTCAAATATTACCATCAAAAATCCAAACGTTAGAGTTTCGTTTTTTGGTCGAATGTCTGCTCGGTGATATATTTGAAAACTTTATTTTTAGTATTAGCCAGTGGAAAGATTGTCAATAAATTATTTCCACTTAGCTATTGTTTTTTACTGAGAAATTAAATTTACTTTTCAAGCAAAACTGAGCTTTGTTAAACTGTTGACATTATCTGGATTTGAACATTCGTGACTAAGCTGATTAAGTGTAATGTTAATAAATCTGAAACATGCCATGGTGACTTTGGTAGCCTGTCACAGAGTGGCTCAAGATAAGGCTACTGCTGTAATTAATGTCACAAAACAAATTTCTGCTAAATAATTATTCAGAAGATTAGTGTCACCAGTTTATAGTAAATTATATCACTTCTCTGAATCATACTTTTTATATAAAAAGTAATTTCTTGAACCATCTGACATAATCAGGAGTTAAGTCTTATTACTAATATAGCTAGTGCGAGAGATAATTTATATGCCACCAGCCACCTTTGACCAGCATGATGCTCCTTCACGCCTCTTTTGAATGACCCAGAATTGTAAGAAAAGGAACGCGTGTGCTGACAGTCCCATTTCTTGATTGTGCTACTTATTGGATTTTCCTAAAATCTTTGCGCTTGGACTAATACTCATATTTTGTTAAGGAAAGTTACACCGTTAGCCAGCAAACGTGGTTCAAATAAGGGAAGGAAAAGGTGCGAATAGCGAAAATAGATGCTCCTGAAGACGAGGCCAGATTCTCTTCAGAGCCACGTTCTGATTTAAGTGTATCCTCTAAAATTGAAAAATAATGTGAAACCTGACTCGATCCCTTGAAATGTGAGTTGAACGTGTTTAAGGACTCCTAATAAGCAATAAGTGGGAGTCTCTAATGTTCGTTTCTAATGTTCGTATTATAGAAAGAGTTTCAATAATGAACGCCGACTTGAGCGTCCTACGTCTTTATCACATTGTGCGTGATAGAAAGTGACAAACGATTCTCAAGACAATATGTTTGACTTCCGAGTGTCATTCTGTAATACGGGTCTAAAAGGATGAAACTCTATGCATGAATGAAATTAATTTATCGTCTTGTTAATATCATCTTCATAATTAATATATCATATGAAGCATAACATTTTCAATGTTATTAAAGTAATACTTTCAGAGTCTGTATGTCCGAATTTTGCTCTGTCATGCTATGATGCATGCAATATATTCTTGGTCTGAATTTAAAGTATGCACAAACAATATTATTTGCATGAAATCAGACGCATGTCGAAGCTTGTTTTGTTAACAAAAATGTTGTGTTAAATCTGAGGTTAAATGGTTTCGCAAATATTGGTTGGCTTATGAATAGAACACATAGCTTTTGGGTTTAGTTTATTTAGCGATGGACATTGGAATTTTCGAAACATGAGATAATAAATGCCAACACCAATTTTGTGTGCATTTCCATTCGAAGTCTACATTGAATCTTTTAATTTTATTATTTAAGGTCGCCAGCGGGTTCAATTCCTTTACAAATATTCTATTCTTCTACTTCTTCTTCGTACGTACGTCTATTTCCTCAACTCGACAACTTATGCGCCTGTTTTGCGTTAGAGGATAAGGGGCTGGATCACTTCAGCCATCCTAACTCTTCCAGGAAGTCTCCATCCTGGGACATTACATCCTGGGACATTACTGAATTGCTCAAGCAGCGAGCCCAATGTACTCTCACACTGCATTGCATTCCATTAGAACATAATGGCATTTGTGTTCTGATTATTTTGACATTCTCAGAGATTCCGTGTCTATGATGTGCTCGTTGTATTGTATGGAACTTACTTTCTTCCCTCTCTGTATATTATGATATTTCGTAGCTTTTATGCAAGGGCCACGACCTGTGACGCTCCAAGCATTTTCTCTTTGCGCCGCTCGCTGTCAGCGGCAAGCGCCAATACAAATGCGAACTTTTCTGTTGTTTGCAGTGCTACATAGTGACTTTGTAGATTGAGACGTTTGTTTATGACGCTTAAATCTAACACTTACTGCGTAAAGCTTACTTGCTTACGATTAAGCCAGCATAAATTCTTTTATCATTCTATGTGTTCATGCTTTAATAAACCACTTAGAAATAACATTCATAATCCTTATTTATTAAACTAAGGCTCCGTGCAAAGGGGCCACCGGTGGTGGCCACGCGCCACGTCCTTTCGTACCGCGCAATGGTCAGTGGCAGCCAAGGGCCAGACTGTGGTTGTGGCCGGTGGCGGTGGCCAGTGGCCTATTTGCGCGGCAGTGAAGTTTTTAATCCATATTCCAGCTGATTTCCCCGCCGCAAATTTGAAAAATTTCTTACTCACATGAACTTTGTTAAAGACAGACGATTCCACATTCAAATCAGTTGAACGTAGCAAACAAATTGGCACCGAATGTCTTGCCACGCCTGAAAGTTCACTGCCATTTTATCTTACATTTCCTTGTGGAAGAAGAGTGATTTATTATTTTCGATTTGCTCTTTGACACTTTCTTGTCGGTGGCGGGTTCCATGTGAATCCCGCGCGAAACGAACTGCAATATCTTTTGTTTTTACTTCAACTTTATAAAATGCAAAATAAGAAAGATTGATATCGTTAGATGATGCCTGGTGCCTAAAAGTAGGTACCTAACAGTGAAATAATTCACCAATATTCCTCAATGAAGTTTGTACTACCTCAATATTAACCCTATATCACTAACCTTATTTTACAACGCTTAGCACTAACCTTCGTCGTTTCGGCTACGCTGTATAAAAGGGAGGCTTCTAAGGATTTATGAAATAAAAAATTTATATTATGTGTTTTAATTATTTAGTTGTTTTATTTCACTTTTAACCATTTTAGTTCCATGAAAAAATATCTGTTTTTAAGGATTTCGATACAAAATTAAACACATTATTATATTTCTTAGTATTTTTATTGAATAGACAAATTACAATATAAATGTTATAGTCTCTGTTCACACCAGACCAAAGGCCTTAGTAAGTGGGCATTCCCCTTTGATTATAAATCATATTTGGATGATTTAGCAAATATTTCGTCTCATGTAAAATATATACTAGTTTTTTTTTATGAATTAAGTATTAAGTGACAATAAACTGAATTCAGATGCAGCCGACGAAATTATTGTATCGTAAATAACCATCATTACATTAATTTTATATCTGGCATCAACACACAATTCAAAATACCTTTTGGTTATAACCATAAAACAGCTTTATGTTTCACTTTACTTAATACGGTTTCATTTATTTTCCCCAGCTACATAAAATATGAGGCAATTTTAAATATTATTATTTCTGGATTCGTGAATCTGTGGTAAAATATTTTGGAATTTCATAGGCGTGGAAGTTGCGATCTAACGACAGTAATTTCTTTGCATTTTTAAGCTGAAACTGGTCTAATATTTTTTTTGTATAGCATTATTTAATTGATATTTGATTTTAGTTGTAATTGTTGGTAGGTATATGACTGTCAATCTTCAACCAAATAAATAAATTAATAATTAAATTACATAAAGTCTCGATTTTTTTACTTTTTTTAAGGGTTTTTTAGGCAGCGAAATAGCTAAAGGTCGCACACTTATCGGCATGGAAAGGGAAAGGGCTTCTTTTTTACTATGAACGCTACGAATCGTTGGCTACGGCTTACCTTCAATTTGAAACGCCCACACGCTGATTCGACAATCGAATTTTAAGGAACCGCGCAATATATTCACAGTCAAGTAAAAGCGGAGGATCAAAAAATTAACTCCTGAATTCGAGGAGAGAAAAGTCAGGCCAGAAAAGTTTGAAGGCGTTTCGTATATTGCAGACTGCAAGCGCTGCTACATTAGCAACATTACATACAAATTTTATATCGTTTATATTGATAAGCTTCCTTAACAGGATTCTGAGTGGATAGCTCCTCCACCTTCGCCCTCGTGTTAAATTAACACCAGGGGGTTAGACAAGTGGTAGTCGTTTCATAACGAAACGCTATTGAAATTCGTCATCATAGGTCATATTGCTTGGTTACCAACAGCATCTTAGCTTGCGCTACCAACTTACTTCGAGCTATGATTGTCCACGTGATTTAACGACGTCTTAAATCAATCCCATACATTTTGTTCTTATTGAACTTCGTTATCGTTTAGTTTTGTTACTTTGTCTATGGGCCCTGGAGAGATGAAGTAACGTCACCTTTCGCCATGTGGGCGACTGCTCTTTCAACCGGGAGAATCAAAGGAATTTATCTAGGCTTTTGTAATGACATCTTCGAATGAAAAAGGCCGTGGATAAAGCCTTCTCTCACTTTGTTTATGTCCATTTTTCTCCTTCTTAATTTAATAAAATATTATAATGACTCTTTATCAAAATTTTTTTGTAAATGTTTAAAATCATTGCTCGGAAGAGCTATGTGGGTAGGCCCCGTACAAGGTGGTCACCCATTGGTGCAAGGAGTGCACAGTTCGTTCGGGTCTTAGAAGTGCAAATTTCAAAGATTTGATGAAACAATGTTTACCATAAAAACATAAGCACCAAGCACTGACAAATTTCGACAGCGAAAAGCAGTGTCTCGGTGGCGTAATTGGTCAACGCAGCCGCCCAGATTGCGGAAGATGCGGGTTCGTGTCCCGCCTGAGGCAAGTCGATTTTTTTCAGTGCATTTTTCTTTTTTACGCGTTTGTAAACGCCAAAATAAAATAATTCCATACCTAATTATTGCTTGGTTTTAGCTGAATGAAATAACCTCCTTTGCTTTACCATTATCGATAAATTTTATAACACAACAACAAAACTGTCAAACTATTTGATAAAATATTTTCGAAGTGTATTTGTATGTAATTTTGGAATATTTTAACTAAACACTAAACATTTATGTAAATGAAATTGCAATTAATGTGTTATTCTATAGTGCATCTATCTACACAAAAAGTATGAACCTGTTCTTAATGGTACCTCTTTCTAAAGCTGAGCCCAGAAGTCTGTCCCAAAGGTAGCAGAAAGCCACCATCACAAATAAAAACCTACACCCTCAATCAACGAACAAACTAAAGCTGAACATCAGGCAGGACTGATGGTATACTCAAGATGTCTTACAATAAGGTTTCCAGAGCTCAACGGCTTTAGAAAGGAGTTAGGGTTAACAGCGTGCGAGGTCACGGCAAGCGTTTATAGCTATGGTGACTGCTTGCCACCAGGTAGTATGCTTGTCTGCCAACCAAATAACATAAAAAATGATGCTTGTGCTCGCTTTGCTAATTTCCTTCCATACATACGAATAAAATGTTCCGTCTATGATGTTTTTTCACAATTCCTCAGCATATGTATACATATACAGCTCTATTTAGCATTCGTCTTACAGATGCGTAAGCATCCGTTCAGAACGTAAATTTGGTGTTAAATAAATACACATGTAGAAGATGTAATATTTAAAATGTCGGGAGTGGTCTCCCCTTGACTTTCTCGTATGCCGGAAACGACTCAAAAGTTTATAGAAACCTTATATTTTGATGTCATACATGCATGTTAAATTAAGTTGCAATAAGTTAAAGCATACTCGAGTTATCATGCTAACGCACAGACACGCACACAGACATAATTACACATTAAGCCACATCTGGCAGTATGGGTCATACAGTACCCGAAAATAGTGACCTTTTTTTGATTAACCACTGCAGGTTGCCGCTAATGATATTTCCTGCGCCACCGTGTTTTTAAGAAGGCGAAGACCTTGGGAGGTCCTCAAGCCTGTAGGTCGAAGGTTCCTACGGGATTACTGGGAGACCGAGCATCTCTCTTTCGAAAGTCTCTCAACCGCCTAGCGTCGCTAGGGCGTCAGAATCGGAAGTGTAAAATAGTGACGGCAACCTGTCACAAGTAGCGACAGGTTACCGGCCTGTCGTCTACAGAAAATGGGCATTAAACCGAAAAAGGAACAATCCTCCAGTAAACAAACGAACCGAATCCAACGACCGGGGACACATTCAAAATCTGCTCAGCAGTCCGGGTTTCATGTAATACAATCTACAATTGCTTTTTTGTGATTTTTGTTAGTAAACTCGTAATGAAAAATAATATTACGAACTCTACGAAAAATATATTTTCAATCTACAGTGTCAGACGAACCAATACTAGTTCGCCGAAAAATAGCGACAGAGCTCATTTCTGTCGGATAATATTGTATTATAGATAATTCCTATACTTTCCGTTGAGACATACGTATTTTTCTAAAAATACTATTGTTGTTATAAGGAAAATGGTTTTATCGTTTGTTTCAGCGTGATTGTATGTTCAAAGACAAAGAATAACAAAACACATTTTTCTCTAGCTTGTCATAATATCTATAACAACATTATTATGTGGCGCCGCTTCATCGAAACAGACGTTCAAAGGAATAGAAGAATGGCGACTGCTTTGACATTCATTAGAAGGCGTAAAAATAGGGAAGGTAACAATACAATACGTAACATAAGAGAGGTAAGTGATACTCATATTTTCCTGGTAAGACATGGACATACTCGTATATATCATAGTTTTTCCTGGTAAATTGGTAATGATCCTGTGCAATGTTGCATGCACACATAACTTACTATTTGTATTATTATATTAATCTTATTTTGTTCTTACTATTTATATTAGATGATGATGAAGGGTTAACCCCTGAAGTGGCAGGCAGACATAATATTATTATGTCTGACAGTTTATATCGCGCGTGTGGCACGCAGACATATTTTACATATTACCCGCGGAGGGGCTCGCCACTCAACGCAATTTTGGTATTTTGGGGGTGCCAACCAAAGGATTAATATAATTTTGATAGTTGGCATCTTTGGCGATGTAGAAGTGACAAACAAACTCGTACCTATACAATTACCTTGAAACGGTTGAGATGTACAATAGGCAAAAAAACTGCATCATTGGCCTACCATGGAAAACTTAGTTCTGTCCTGCGTAATGTATTATTTTGTGCGCCAATTTAAAAGCTTATTAAGAGGCATTTTTCATGCAAAAAAAATTATAGAAGCCTTACTGGCTTTAAACCAATATTCAAAACATTATAAGTTGCTAACTCTGGCTTGTTTGTATATTTCAAATGTTTGCAAAATTGTAATTATCCCAACAATTATCCTTACTTCAAAGCTGAGCCAATCGCCAATAATTCTCGATTGCAGTCAAGGGATACAATCGACATGGAAATTCAAGTTCTGCGATTATGACAGATTGATGTATATGAGTGCCAGAATTTATAACGCTGTCGACAACCGCTCAATATTGTCTACTTTCCCGTCCATAGTGCTGGCTGGTAACGCACAAGTGACATCCTGTTGTCAGATACTTCTGCAAACTATTTCCACTAAGAATCAAGGTGTCGTATTAGTGTTTGTTACCTTTATCGTATAAAAAGAAAGGTTCCCGTCCATTCGCTAAACAGACACAAAAATAATATGGATAATTTATTTCAGGAAACCTTCATTTGTAGTAGTACCAAGTATTGATTGATTAGTGAGCACCTGTGTGTAAACGGTCGTGACTGAGTGCTCCCGAGGTTGCGCACACTAAAACAATGTACCTAGGTACTTGCACGCCTGACAAAATATATATTCAGAGAGTTGTTAGACATGTTTCTTGAAGCAAGCTGAAAACCTGTCATATAACTCTTCTATAATACCCTAAAACAGTGCTGCAGACTTAGCTGGGAAGTAGAGGGGCTATAGGACTAATTCCTTAAATCTATAAAGTGTGTTCGAGCCACAAGCTGAACATTGGACTCTGCGGCTGCGTGGTCAGCAGCGAAGCAACAACCTACATTCCGCGGATCTGCAGCTACGTGCACCGTCGGCAAGTTACACCTATGAGAGACATGCACAAACCTATCTATGTGTACAATACATCACTTTAGTATAATTATAACATCATGCAAAAGTATCAATAAACAGATTCCAACCGTCCGTGTTGGGTCTCACTACCTCCCCGCTGCTGCCTGCCAGGGCTACTCCCTGGGGCAGCTCCTTCCTATTAACATATCCTTGCTGGCCAGCCTTACAACCTGGTCTAGCATCCCTTCCATGTACTTGTGGGAAGTGGCGCGTTACAACCGCCGCGACCTGCTCGTACAAAGTTCCAATTTGTTTTTGCAAAAATGTTCTTGAGAAAATCCGAAATTTGTATACCTATAAATTGAATATTTAGAGGGTAAAAAAATGACAAAGTTATCTCTAGTAGAGTATTTAGCACAGCTACTACGTAATTCAGTAAACCACTTTATCATTTAAATATCAAACAATATTTATTTGACAAAATAAATTCATTAGATAGACAACACATAGAAAGATTTTACACATCTAACTTCACTTCAATAAAAGCTGTAGTTTAGAAGCCTATGACATTATGTATGGCCAGAATTTCTGACACCAACCTCTTACAAAAATAAATAAGTCAGTTTTTTTAGGCAGTTTTTTAACTTTGCCAGGTGCTTGCAAAACTGGTTGTTGTAACGCCTACTATAAATGCTTCTGCTATGTTGCTACCTTACAGCATTGTGTATGGAAAGCTGCAATATTCATACAAGTTTTCAGTTTACCTCAAGTACCTACTCAAATATCTCTACAAGCTCTCGGAATAATATTCATAGCAAAACGAACTGTGTGAGAAACAAATATCTTATATTTACTGATAATAAAACCATAATTTGTAGACGTATATTCAAATTCAAACATCTGTCCATTTCGGTATGTGTACAAAATACAAATAAAACAATATCAAGATTCCACGCTCACAAACATTTCGGAAACATCGCAATGTAATCATTTCAACGCTTCATTAATTCCGTCACAAAGATATTACTCTCATAGCTCTGAGAGAATGAATCGACGACACTGTTCAGGAACGCATTTATTTGACACCGAAGCTAATAAAATAAAAAAGAGATACATTCCGACTCTGTGTCTAGGCAAAGTGCCAAGCGTCGCCAAAGAGCAGGTGCCTCCTTATAATGGACGACTCTCATAATATCTCTCAGCGGTCCAAAGACTTCCACGAAAGAGCAGTAGATTAAATTTTTTAAATCGAGGCATGATCGATAGAAAAAAATAACGAACATTATATACGGTGAACCGGGTTTGAATCCTGATAAGGGCAAGTTCTTAGCCTTCATCTCATTGGGTGTAAAGTTAAACAAGGCGGAAGCTGTAAGCGCATTTCACTAGGATTCCTTAACAAACTGAGAATTTATCAACTGTCAACCTAAACAGCTTGAGGATTTCTAATCATTAAATAATGGAAGACAACAATGAGAAATGACATACTAAGGTAATATCGTAGTACATAACTATTAAAGCAAACTCAAAATCAGGTCCTACCATCAACCAAACTGAATATAGATATTTATCTCTCTCGAACCCGGGACTTTGGGTTAGAACTTTGCTCCGGAATCTAAGATCGTTGAGCGAACAAAAGCGGTTTTAATTTTTTGTGTTTTATTATGGAAGTTCGTAATTTTTGAAGTCGAATTTACGAAAATAGGCTATGTTTGACGCGGAAGCTGTCCTTCATCTCACTTAAATGGCAAATGATCATCTGAAATCATCAACCACTTAGAGAGTGGCTAGTATTTTTAACTTTTGGAACATAATATTGAATAATGCTGTTTACACTATTGTTACGGCAAACTATGTAAAGCTGGTGCAATGCAAATTTACAATGTACCCGAAATAGACAATTTAATTCTTTTCGTTTAATGATCTCATAAGGCAGACATTTATTGCCTAATCCCAGTGGTCAGGTGAACTGAGTACTTCAGTAAACACTGTTTGTCTATATTCGATTCCAGGGCACGTCTCGAATCGGATGTGCCGAGAATTCCTAAATTTCGCTAGCCCACACAATACTGGTAGCGTTTATGTAACTGTAATTAATTTGCAACTTTATTTAAAGTAAAGTTAGAAATAACAATACAATTTAAATGGTATTACAATGCGAATTAAATACATGTTTACTATCGCGTTCACAGTCCGAAATGGGGTTGAGCAGAAATCTAGGTGACATTTGGTTACAAATACAGCCACATTTGGGCCAAGCAGTTAATGAAAATAATGATAGACTGCCAGCCTGGTTGCTTACATTAAGAGACATCAAACCCAAAAAGAAGCAAAGCTTTCAGTGTATCAACAATAAACCCAACAATTAGGACAGATGTTACACTGTTAACCCTATCTGTATCAGGTGGGGTATGACATACCACTGTCCGGCAAAAAACGCAGTAATTTTAAAACTGTAAAAGCACCGAACATGGAATTCTCAGTAGCTATAATAAAAATGTTGCTGCTCTGATCAGTGTTGCCAGGTCTGTCCGGAGGTCACCACCAAGAGAGCAGTAGGGTCCCAAAAGCACTCGTGGGCATCAATGAAATGAAATGATAAATTATGAAATATTAAATTTATATCAGAATTCAATCAATCAATCCATAAAATATATTATGTTGGTAAAAGTGACTTATGTACATTTTAAATTAATAAATAAGCAGATTGTTATGTTGCAAGAATTTCAGAAATTGTTGGTTTTTGTTTTTAATTAATAAAAACGTTAAAATACATACTCAAATTTCAAAATTTTTCTTTCTTAAATGTTACTGTGTATTTATAATCACAAAATACTTAATTTCTTTTAAAAAGTATATTTTTGTCACTTTAATATTTTGGGGTGGGTATGTCAAACCCCACCTAGTACGGGGCGTGATTTTTATTCACATAGTACACTGAGGGTTAAAACCTACATAATCTCAGCAGTTTGGGTAGTGCGCGTATTTTAAATGTAGTTTAAAATACTCATAATCTACACAGCATGAATGATTTCAGATTTCAGTTCTAGCCGATTAAATAATAATTTTCTCGAGACCATTTAGTGATGAATGCATCTAGTACATAAATTTACATTATAATGTTATATGCTTCCCGTGAATTAATAAACTGAAACTAAAAAGTTTTAGTCGACCAAACCCACTAATTCGAAAATGTCTATATCAAACATGATATTTTACATTATTCGTAGCGACCCGCCCGGCTACGCACGGAATTTCTCGAAAACTGCATTGAAATCTATTGCATGGTAAGTTCTAAGTGCACATACAGAAAGAGCTACTTCATTTTATACTATGTATAGAATAAAAGATTGGGGAAATAGAATAATATAACAAAAATATCACTAAAAGTATGCTACTTACTTCGATTAAAGCAAAATGCTTTAAGCTAAGGTTACTTAATTCCATTATTATGATTATAACATTTTGTGTGATTCGTAAATAATAAAAGGAGAAAGTAAAAATCAAGCCTTTTGTTATTTTGCTGGCTACCAGTTAGTTTTTAAGAATCATATATCAAAATTGAAGCCTGAAAGAAGAATACTCTGTCCTGTGCCTAAGGGATAGTGTAGTGAATATTACATCATTCACAGAATTACGGTCAACGACCGCCCGTGTTTACACACTTGCTCTTTCGGCGAATACGACGGCAGCCGTCTAAAATAGGTGTTTTCAGTAGTGCAGTGCACACTTGCAGTGGATCTGTTGTTAATATTTATAATTAATTCAGTAGTTTTAAATTACATACAAAAGAATTACATATTTTTGTGATACTACTAGCGATCCGTTCTATCTTCGGGTAGTAGAACGTACTACTACATCTTTTGTCTGTCGAAGGATCTCAACATCTTGATGCATCGAATATGTGGGGTTAGATTCATGTAGGAAAATGTAATATAATATTTATGTCGCAGGCGGATCGTATAACACGCCGTATTACAAAACAACACTAGTATTAGTTGCCTTGTGAATGAAAGCACGGTCGGCCACAGTAGTATGCTGTAGGCAAGCTGCGGGATAGGAGATGGGCAAGCGTGGACGAAGAGAAATAAGCTCCGGTACAGAGAGACGTAAGCGCTTGTACAGAAAGTAAGCTTGTGGACGACGAACCGTAAGCGCGGGAACTGCAAGTTGACAACGCACCACAGAAGCGAGGCGAGGTCGTGGCGCTGCTCATTAGTCTGTGTTAAACAATGGAGTTTCATACAAAGAATACTAAATGGTTCGAGTTAAGGAGATGCTGATCCGTTTCCGAATTGATATTAATATGTGTACGAGTATACGAGCATATTAAACCTTTACTGATGAATTGACAGCTATTGAGACTGAATTATTTCTCTACTACTCCTCGAACTGCGAAGAAAATAGTTTTCCTGTCTCGACCTTGCGATATCTCATAATAACAGCCTTTATAATTCGACCCACTGCTGGGACCTCTCCATGTAATCGAAGGAAGGATTAGGCCTTGTGGACAGTTCCACCACACTTGCCTAAGGCGGAGTATAAGGTGACCAATATACCCCTTTGCTGATCCATTTGTCTCCTACCCGCCTTCTCTCCCATGGCATCACATGGCTGGGAAAACTAAGTCTACCTAAATAAATCATTACACTGTCAAACTCTGCTCAACATATAAATACGTGTTCGAATGAAGATAATTGAAACTAGTATTATAACACTAGTTTGCTTTTACGTCTCGATGTTAAGTTTCTTCTTTGAGTTATACTTTATAAAAATGTTTTACGTTTTTTGTATGGCATGTATTAAATTATTTAAGGGTTAAATCCAGCTTAGAAACCGAACAAACAAGTGTCCTGACGCAAATTCGGGCTTAAACTCTTAATTAGGAACATTTTACCTGAAATTAATTATTGAAATATTTGAAGTAAAATTATACGTTGTACTTACTTAATTTTCTCACGTTACGTCGATGATTTAAACATAGATCCCTTTCATTGCTTATGCTTTGCTGTTAAATGTTTAGTTTTGAAAAAAAAAATCTATAAAGCAGTTTGGCTAACTGAGATATATAGAATTTTTTGTCGTCAAGTTTGCAAGTATAATATTTTGTCTTCTATTTTTGTGTGCACTAAATTCCCGCATATAATCACATTAAAACTATGATTAGATAGCTCACTTTATCATTTTTTCTCCTTTTTTATGTTATGGTTAGTTTTACGTGTAAAGTAAAGTATAATAGAAATGAAAATTCTTTATTTTTATTAGTAATCCATCTCTTAAATTCTCCTCACCGCGTCAAATAAAAATCCAACACAAGGTGTATTAAGAAATTCCTGCACGCCACTTCACGCTAGAGGCAAACCTGGTAGGTAATCTCAACAGTCGTACTGCAAAAACGCCCTTAATGCGCACGCAATACGGTGGATGATAAGCTGCCAAATAATAGGCACGGTGCGTTGTCAGCCGTAAAGTAAATGGTCACCCTATTTTAGGAATATAATACAGCTGTTCAGCTTTTAGAGGACGAGTTGCTAATTCAGTTAATTGCTCATCCCGACGCTCTCTTAGTTTGTTAGGCATCCTTTATGGTGTTCCTATTCTCTATTAAATTCCTGACATATTTCATGTGCATGCATGCCGGCGTTGTTTCGTGTTGTAAGACGTGTTAGATCACGTTACTCTCTATTGCGAGATAAGTTACAAACTTTTGCTTAGTTCTCCTTTTTAATGACAAAATGGATTTGGAACGAAAATCAAAGTATTATTATATGTGTGGTGGTCTCTTCATTATTTGTAGTAATATTTTTTCTAAAAAAAAAAGCGTCAGTGGCCTAGTGCGTAAAGGCGCTGTCACCCACCCGGAAGGCACCGGTTCGAACCCCGCCACGTATCAATGTGTTTTCAAATTTTGATGCACAATTCATGTGCACGTTTATTCGACACTTTTACGGTGAAGGAAAATATTGTGAGGAAACCTGCACACACCTATGAAGAAATTCTTAGATTGTGTGTGAAGTCGACCAACCCGCACTTGGCCAGCGTGGTTGACTAAGGCCTAATCGCCCCTAATGTGGAGTAGACTCGAACCCCTCGGTGGGGACATTATATGAGCTGTTGATGATGAATATTTTTTCTTACAAATTATATAAAATCAGTATATGGCTAATATCAGACTCATGGGTTTGAACGACATTGTACGACAGTCTGCGCCAAATAAAAATTTCCCTTCACAGTCAATCGCCATGGTGATAACAATTAAATATTAACACCAAAATTAATTAGGGATGTTGTAACTATTTTATCAGTGTGGTTTTTGATTGCAAAAATAAATCTATCCACGTCTATGTCCTACGTGCTTTAGTTACCCAGAACATATCGCGGTGCAGTGTGTGAACGCCTAACGCAAAAGCCTACAACCATACGTTACCCTCAAAATCATCAGCAGTGCGGGTACTATAATTCTGACCTTCACACAATTTGGCCAATTGTAGAATTCTGTATAAACCGGTTTTACCCAAAGAACCGTAAGCTCTACTAATAAAATACGTAAAATTTCCTTATAATTTTCGAATAAACCTGTTTAGATGATGAAACATCTATATTCTCTGGGAATATGTTACGTTTTTTTATACTCATAGATTGATAAAATATCTAATTCAAATCATATGTAGTCGCATACAGAGGCGAGACGCAATAACCTTAAACCTCGAGTTTCATATTGTGTCTAACGTAATATGCAATAATGCCATAAATTAGAGCATTCAGGTAGGTGTTTTCGTTACATAATATTCGAATGTAGAGACAGAAACTCATCTGCTATATAATATGGATCGTGAAACCAGTGAACGCATGAAACAAAGTATTGGAAATACTTTACACATGCGTTTTTATGCCAAACGGAACAAAAAAGAAGATTGAATTAGCTACTCATTCGGGCAACTCAGGAGATCCTTGGCTGACATGATGACGATGTTGAATAAAGAAAAAATACATAGACAATAATAATATTATTGTGGGTATTTTTTCTTTATTTAATTTTTTTTCTTTATTAGTGTTTAATGTTTGTGAAACCATATAAATTTATCTTGATTTAATTTAATAATAATATCCATCCATGGGTTTTGGTTGAAGCTAAAAGTCTTAAAAGACACTATAAAAGAGGTCATGGTCTTCGACCGGCTTGACATATATTCTTGACTCATATCTAAGAACGGGTAATGGTATTGGATCGCTTAATTTTCCGTACTCGCAATTGCCAATAGTTACCAAGTTAAATACTTAGCAAAGTCCATTTAAATAAAGAGCTTTTTCATTTCATTTAATTTCAATGGTATCCAAGTGGCTTCTAAGAACAAAACAAAAAAATCGGGAGTGGTCTCCCCTTGACTTTCTCGTATACTGGAAACGACTCAAAAGTTGATAGAAACCTTACCTATATTTTGATGTAAATTTTGGTCACCCATGCGAGTACCGACCGCGCACTTGGTTGCTTAACTTTCGTGATCGACTACTCAAAATTTGATAGAAACCTTATATTTTGATGTCATACGTGCTTGTTAAATTTTGGTCACCCGTCCGAGTACCGACCGCGCACTTGGTTGCTTAACTTTCGTGATCGACGACTCTAAAGTTGATAGAAACCTTATATTTTGATGTCATACATGCATGTTAAATTTGGTTGTAATAAGTTAAAGCATACTCGAGTTATCGTGCTAACGCACAGACATACACACAGACACACACCAGACAATTCCAAAAACAGTAATTTTGATTTTGAACTCAGGGAGGTCCAAAACGTGTAAATCCGTCAAAATCTCAAGGTCGAATTTTTTGACGATATCAAGACTTCCTCTACGTACGAAGATGTAAATATTAAGATTTGAATGAAACTAATGCAATATTTTGCATAAAAAGCAAAAGTGAGTTTATCCTCCTTTTTTGTATTCAAGGCTGCCTCGTTTTGCTAAAACGCAAGCTCACTATATCATAATTTATAACAGTCAACACTTGAAGAGGATTGTGGACGGCACAGGATTTAGAAGTTTTCTAATATATAGAGGCTACTTTCATGAATTATTTCTCTAACATTATTGTCCAGACGTTGGTCAAAGAGAAAACAGAATAAGTACTAAATCACTTTAAGAATGTTCCAAATCTTTATTACTCTAGCATTGAAATATTAGTTCCCGTTTAATTGCTCTATTCTATTACGGGATTTATATGATAGTGACTACGTGAGGTAAAGACTAGGTATACACTATTTTCTTTTGAAAATACAACATGTAAATTAAATAACCAACACCCTGAATACAGGTGGTTTGGGATCGGCTTCTGAGTTGAATTCAATATTTTTAATAAAAAAAAAAACGATAAAAAAAAAACAAAATAAAAACAAAAAGTACCCAGATAATATTGTACAACATTTTCTGGGTACTTTTTTTTTTTGACAATAAAATCTTTTTTTTTTTAAATTATTGAAATCAACTCAGAAGCCGATCCCAAACCACCTGTATTCAGAGTGTTGGTTATTTACTTTACTTTTTTTTTTTTTTTTGTGACGATGGGAAATCCGTTTACGGACCATACCGTACGCTGGCTGGGCGTACGGCGTGTGCGGGACTCACCGGCGCTGTACCGCGCCGGTCCTACTCCGCTAAAACCCACCGGTACCCTCCTAAGCCCTTATGGGGGGCGTTTTGGGATCGGCACACATAGTGTGCGCCATTTCACCAAAACCCCTCCGGGCCGGCCCGGTCCATACATGTTGTATATAAAATAGAATAACCGTAATAACTATAAATTCAATTTATTTTCTTTATCTGAAAACATAGCTATTTCGTTTTATATCTACCAGCAAAGAAGTATAATTAATAACCTATTTTTATATCAAGAACGCGGGTCAGCCAAGCCAATCCACACAAACTCAGATCTAATAAAAAAAAGTACAGACGCACCGCTGCGAAAAAAAAACTAAAGCCGGTAAAATAAAACTACGCCTAGCCGCCCGAGTACGTAACACACATGGGGTCATTCATTTATTACGTAAGAGGGCTTAGGAGGGGAGGAGGGGCGAACATTTCATACTTTTTCTTATGAAAGGGGTTTTTTCTTATATAAATTTTCTTACTATAGGGGGGAAGGGGTCAAAAACTAACAATAATCGCCTTACGTAATAATAAATGGCCCCCATGTAACGAAAATACATAGCACGCACTACATAAATATAAAACCGGCCTCAATTTTTTTTCGCAGCGCTCTGTCTGTACTTTTTTACTTGGTCTGAGCACACGAAAAGGGACCTTCAGAGCGTTTGTGAAGTAACAGAATCATTTAATTGATAAAAATTTAACTAGGTTTCTTTTTGCCCATAGCTACCACAAAACACATCTTAATTTAAAAAAAAAATAATATGCAATTCACAAATCAGGATACCGTATATATTTTTATACGATACGATATAGACAAACGCGTGACGCCGGCAGAGTAGAATAGCATCACCCCACCTTCCAATGGGTGTCGTAATACCTCTTTCTGTGTTCTATGGTATAAAGCGACTAATGGATCAGAAAAAGGGGTATTGATCACCTTATACTCCGTCCACCAATCCGCATTGGGCAAGCGTGGTGGACTACTGCCTAAACCTCCTTCGATGGCAAGGAGAGGCCTTGTGTCCCAGCAGTGAGTCGATTTAAAAAGGCTGTGATGATGACACGTCATAGGATTGAAAATTTATTGAAGTCACATCTTTGTGTAGTCTGATCAGCAGTATGTATAGAACAAAAATTAGCAGGTAAAATAAAATTTCCTAACATAGCAAAGGTATGACAATACTAACCATATATTTAACACACTAAATAAACTGCTGTAGAAATGGCTTTTAACGTCACTGCAATCATAAAATATAGGTATTGGAAGCGAAAACGCGAGCTTTACGCAGTGAATGACCGAAAAATCTAAATACAATATCACTCCCCTCATGACTCTGCACGGCCACTCTCAGAGAAATCCCTTAAGGGCGTTGAACAATATGTCTTGACTCGAAGGAGAATAGTTCTTTTAGTTATAGTTGTACGTACTAAAAGGCAATAGAGTTCTCGCCTTCTGACAGTAATAAATTAGAAGCACATTCCTAGAGTTACGTAGACCTACTCTGTACCTACTTAACGAATCGGTAGACTAAGATAAAATGCTCAAGGCGTTCTTAGAATTAATTTCTTAATTTTCCCTTATTGCAAAGAGGTATGTCGCTCCAATCAATCACTACTTAATGATTGCTGCACGGACGGATCGTTCCACTGACCTTTGACCTTTCTTCTGAAGTGATGATTACCTAGAACATTTATTAATTTAGAAAATTAAGTAATATTGATACTAGGTTTTCCTATTTTTATATAAAGGGTTGTAGGGAAGGTCACAAGAATAAGCGATCGCAATTTTATCCATATTTATTTGGAAGATTCATCAGGCTCATCAATCTTACATACAAAATTACATTAATGACACTTAGCCAAATTTTGACAGTAAAAACAGAAATAAATATTTACGTGTGAATTACGTATGCAAAAAAAACTTATAACTCCTTAATATGGACTATAATAGAAAATGTAAAATGGATGCATAAGAAAAATAAATGTAAAATAACATTATTTTGTACCTATTTTTATAATAAAAATATTTTGATATTATTAACAAAAATTCTACGGCATCAAAACAACTTGACAATTTGCATTCCAAGTAGAAAACAGCTGGTTCACAAACTCACAGACTAAACTATACTAAACAATAAAAAAACACCGCCTTTAAAAGTACAAAAGGAGAAAAAAACATTTTCTTTATTTTAAAATCTAAATATAGTTTTTTTTAGGTTGGTCCTAAATACAAGTGACTACGTTTATTCCAAATAGCACCAACTTGTTGGCACACTCAAAAAAGTTTAGAATTTTTACCCTTTTTTTTATTTCTCCGTTTTTAGTTTAGAAGGCGGTGTGTGAAAAGCAAAAAATAATCAATTTTTCAAATACGAAAGAAAAATTGATTATTTTTTGCTTTTTAGTGTTGTAAGTATAGAAATTTTCAGAAAACTACCTCGAGATCTTCTAGAAAAACAAGTAGGTAATAAAATGATAACTATATACTTTGTATTTAATGGACATCGATGAATCATCGATGTCGATTAAATAGGCATTATTAGGGATAACACAAATTCAACTCGTCAAATGTAAATAAAATTATTTAAATTTTGACCCCATGACAAGCACCAGCTTCCGAACCTCCGAACGTTAAAAGAATCTTCAAAATCGGTACACTCGGTAAAGAGTTATCAGGTAACACACATAAAAAACACACAGTTGAATTGAGAAACTCCTCCTTTATTTGAGGTCGGTTAAAACCGTCTCGACTTTGGAGCAGTCCGAACTGTTGTAGTATGTACCTCCATCTTAAAGAAGACCATACTCAAATAACACATTTTTATGATGACTGTGTTCATTAATTTTTTATGAATTTTAGAAGTAATCTTCTCTTATCTACATTAAATTTTGCTACCTTTTACAAGATTTCAATACCTACTGTGTTATTAATCTGAGTATGCTACAAAGTCTTTAGTAAAGCACAATGAAATCTACGTTACCGGCAGCGGCAGTAATAAATTAGTGGTGTAATCCCACGTTTGTCACCGGAGGCTCCGTTACTATATTCTCACTCAGTGTCTGCTAGAAGCACTTGATTTAAACAAAATTCATTTATATTAACAAGTGTTTTTATCACATTAAAATTTAATAATTAATTGTATTTATTTAACAACTCGCTAACCCGTGCCCACTACGCTGGGCATCAAACTAAGTTTTTTTTAAATGTGTCACAACTTGGTCATGATTACTGCTTCTTTAAGGCCATTAGTCCGTAGTCCATAATAACAATCAGTGTAAAATGGCTCCGCAACGCAAGCGCGCGGGAAGCGCGTCACCAAGCTGCGCGCTCTACGGAGCTCAGTCAGTCTTGTTCGAGTCTTCACCGCGTGAACATCCCTACTGAAGCTATGTCCGTTAGATGTGTGGGTGTGTTTGTGTGTGATAGTAGTTGGAGGGAGAAGCAGGGGTAGTGAAGGTGAGCGTTGTTGCAACGAAAATGGACTTGGTGAACCTGCAACTGGAGCCGCAAGTCCCAGGCACTACCCCTGGTTCCCCTTTTTCGTTTAAATTTGATTTCCGTCAAAAATCCTGACGAGTCTCCGAGAAAATTTATATTCACTTAAATCAAACCGTATAGTCGGTGCTCGCTAACAAATCAACGCATCAGCTCGTTTTTAATTATTATTATTTCACGCTAACAATATTTACAATCACAATTAAGTATAAGCTATGTCACTCAAGAATAATGTAGCTTTTTAATGGTACCTGATGTCAGCCGAGAGACGCCCTCTGTGAGACATAGGCCTCTCCCCAAGTATCTCCAAACCGATAATAAAAATCAAAAATAAAATATCTGTTAAAAATTTAAAGACATCTATAATAATTTTCACACACCATAATGTGTACCTATTCAAATATTTTATCCATACGGTACATTACAAATGAGATAGTAACGCTGTCAGTCGGTCTGGTAATCTTTTTCGGCTGAACTGAACAATTTTTCATTATTTTTTGTCTAAAGAAAGACAAGACCTTTGAAAAAGTTAAAGCCATCTGCATTTTGTCGCTATAACCACAGATAATATAATACTATACTAGTACTAAAACCAACATGCAACTTGTCTTAAATTTACCTCACTGTATGAAATAATATAATTTTCTCAACTAAATGTAGACACTAAAATATTATATTTTACATACATAAAATTTATTACATCGTGTGTGGCCTAATAAAGACTCGTGTCCCTAACAACGCTAATTTTCTATCGAGTTCCATCATCCATGTTATGTGAATATAAATAATAAATTAATCTACACGACGAGTTTCAAGAAAATCCCGACTCTTTTCCAATTCGAAGAAGGCTTTATAGGGCAGGCTTGTTTCGACGTGTAATACACGAGGTTGGATGTAAGCTGACAAAGAATAAATAAATTCGTTCTCTTTGCATAATTTTACAGAGAAAATATTGATAGGAATTTTTTATCCGGCTTATGTGGCATTATCTATTTAGAGAAAGCTTTTAAAGGGACAATAAATAGTTATAATAAGAAAAACAGCAGCATATTGATCACTTGGATGGATATTCATTAATTCCCAAAGTTAGTATAGTATTATATTATGTGTGGTATTACTAGCTATCTCTGTTGTGACGTTTGGTAGTTCGGTCACAATTTACTGGCAATATTGGCTGATTGGTGGTTGGAGTTTCTCCCGAGATCTTGTTGTAAAAACACGTGCTGAGAGACTCCATTTTTAACCAAAATCTATCGTAAATTTTTTTACTTGACATTGGCATAATGTGTAATCTTTAATCGATAATATAAAAATGAATCGGAAAATGTGTTGATAAGCGCATAACTCAACAACGCCTAGACCAATCAATTCTTTTTTTTAAATGTTCGTTGAAGTTCAAGGATGGTTTTTACGGCGAGAAATTGCGCGAATAATTGCCGGGAAAACCATAAAAACAGCCCTTTTCTTTTTCCCATACAAATGTTTTCAAATCTTTATGACAGGACGAAGTCTAGTCCGCTCGTTAATAATAGAATAGACTGATTGGTGGTTTTAAAGTTCAACTATTAATCACGTAGTCAGATTTGAGTTCACCAACACGTAAAACAAGCGATTCTAATTGTAAATAAGCGATTAAAAATTAAACGTTCGTTTTTGACATTCCTTCCATACAATAAAATGTCCAAAATCGGCTAAAATAATCACCTGTTTAAATGTTGTGTTGGTGAACTCCAGCCTATGGTACAGTAAAGCTAGAGTCCACCAACTCTAAAACAGACGATTATTACTATAACCGACTGTTTTTGACATTTTATCGTTTAGAACCAAAGCTCTATTGATATGAGTTTAGACTATAACTAAAAAAGATGGATAGCAAAAACATTTTCTGTTAGTAAACTTACTTATGTTGTCCATTTTTGGGTACATTTAGTTTATTTTTTAAATATTTCATAATTTAGCAAGTAAAAAATTCTGAAAAAAAATATATAGTGTTCTAGATGACTAAATCTCTAAATGGTTTCGCAATTATCATTACTTTGTTTTGAAATGTTGTCAATTGTCAAAAACCGACGGTTAACTTTTAATTATTTGTTTCCCAAACTAAGGTTTAGCGACAAGACCACCCTTTATTAATTGTATTTTATTCTGCACATATACAGGGTGTAAAAGACATGAACAGTCAAACGAGAACCATGTATTCGGCTCACCATCATAACATTTTTCTTCCTTCAGACTATACCTGGGAAATTGATAGTTACGATTTTATTGAAGGTCAAAGTCATAATTTTTTTTTTCATTTTTTTATGAAAATGTATTCTATACGTGATTTCTAATTATTGTCCAAAGAAACATTATCATTTTTTTTAGTATTTCATAACAAAAAATGGCTTCAAAACGTTAGGGTTCAATGTATCTCGCTCGATGCGCACGGACACTAACGAACGGGGCCGCCGTCTGGCAAAACTATCGCGGTTTTGCGAGTTGCGTGCGAGTTGAGCCCTTTACATTGCGCGGTACAATTTGCAATTTTTTTTAACACCAACAAATAAAAATCATTTCCCAGCAATATTTTTTTTGAAATATGTCTTATTTTGATGTATAGAATACGTGGTTTTCGTTTGACTGTTCATGTCTTTTACACCCAGTATTATTTCATACACGCATATTAGCTGCCTTTACACGTAGGTTCTATCACGCGTTCCCAGGGGCGTACAGGATTGCACGCGGGAAAGCCTGCAGGCTCAATCCCTCGCAATTTTCTTTAAGAACAAGTTCTTTCGCTCGCGATTACTCGTGTTCTTTTTCACAGTGTAGATTGCCCGTGTAAAGGCCTTACACGTAAAACGTATTACGCGCAATAGACTGCGCGAAGCTGGCGCGACTTGGAGAGTGTGCTTTTCACACGCGCGGCGCATTGTCTGCCTACATCCTTTATACGCACGCTCGTTTGCGTGTAATATGCTCTTTCAATCGTGATAGAGCAAGCATATCTATCTACAGAAATAAATATGGCCTATTTGCATTCATTCATTAAACTACTCGGTACAATAAACTAATTTTTATTAGTACTGTGACTACAATAATCTGTGATTTCCTCTCCAGTGCCAAACAGCGGTACGTAAACAAAAAGTGACACAAAATAATTTTTCTCGCACCATTAATATTTAAGGGTCGTCCACATCATCCACAGATAAGTCATTCCCACTCATACTCGAGCACGAGGAACTAATTGAAAAATTGGTTTAAATAGACAATGTGGTTACTTTATTAACATTTTTATTTGACATGATTGGAAGTATTTGTAAATATAGAGACAACAGCAGCACGCCCAAATCTATCAAATTTGTTCAATTAACTTCGAATATTATTTCAACAACAAAGAGTTCAGTCTGTGAATGGAATTTGACAATTAGTGGTAGTCCAATCAGCTGGCGTCTGTACCAAATTATCTATATATATAAAAATTAATACCGACTGAAATATCAACGCACAGCCCAAACCGCTGGGTCTAGAGATTCCAAATTTGGCACGTAGGTTCCTTAAGGGGTTGCAGGCGTGCACTAATAAGGATTTTACGAAATTCACCTCTAAGGTGGTGAAAATTAGGTGCAAAGTTTGTATAGAAATCCGTCATTTTTAAAGTGAAATCCATAAAAATGGTACATGGCCTTTCAGTTACAAATTAAGATAGAAGTATTTTAAGATTTTTGAAAATTCAATCCCTAAGGGGGTAAAATAAGGGATGTAAGTTTGAAAAGAAGAAAAGAAAAGAAATCCGTCATTAAAAAAAAATGAAAATTGAAAAAAATTGTATATGGCACTTGGGTTAGAAATTAAGATAGATAGATTTTTAGAATAAATGAGTAAACCTGTGTTTCAGTTTTTATGTCTGTGAAAAAGGGGTGACAAAGTCTGTAAATTAACATGGTAATGAATTTAGTATAAAAAAATGATGTCGAAAGTAACTATTACACGCGGACGAAGTCGCGGGCAAAAGCTAGTTTGTAATAAGAATTCCTATATCAGCTTGTAAATAAGTAGTAAGAAACGATAGGCTTGAACGAATTCTTCATTTTCTCACAGAATGTGTATCTTAGCGGAAGAGTGAGTAGTCATCCGGATCGCAAAGGGTTTCAATTTCCGTCTCAGTACTTGATTTCGATACAGGAATCTTTTTTCATTTCAAAAAATGTATTACATTTAATTTGGCACTGTCAACAGCACATCAGATTACAACTGTAATTTTTTTCAATAGATTTTTCGCTTTATAATACACAAAAAAAAAATCTGTCAACATCAGAACATGAGCAAAGCTATGAACAAAGAAACCAATATCGCTTTTATGAACCTAAACTTTTTTACAACTTTCTGTAAAATTTATTTGTAAATTCTAAACCTTCTATTTGTAAATCTACCAGAAAGGTTTCTGAGAAGAACGAGAAAGAATATCAGCGAGTTCCTCTCTTTATGTTTTTGATAGTAATGACTTGGAAACAGTAATTATTCATAAGATTCACTTGACTAGACAGAATAAAAATTAACTATCGTGAATGATGCCGTCTTTCTTTACAGAATTTAGTCAAAATATTCCATCGGATGCTTAAGGGGTGGTTATTTTGACAATGTTAGGCTTTCATCAGCTTAGTGATGTAACATAGGTACTCGCAAAATATACTAAATTATTTATATTATTCTAATAATTCCAACCATGTCAAATAAAATTTAACAAGATATAATTACAATTGGTTAGACAGGTCGAACCTTATGAAACTTTCTGCAATGTACTTACTTACTTATACGGTTTAATCTTATACGGTTCAAGCGGTTCTTTTGTGGAATGAATTGCCGACGTCAGTAAGAAAAGCTCAGTCTCGAGAAAGATTTGTAAACCTAGTAAAAGAGCACTATCTCTCAATCTCAACATAATTTTAGTAACTAAGTATTTCATTATATTTTATTCATCCATAAATATGAATGTATGTATATAATAGTATGTATATTGTACGTATATGTTGATATATACTATTTATAGATAAATATGTATTTATTTGTTGCAATATATGATATATATGTATTTGTAGGTATGTAGGTAATATGTATGTATATGTATAAGTTTGTATAGAATATTATGTATTAATATTTTGTTTTAGCCAATATACTAAAAACTTAGTAACGGTACACCTACAACTTCCCTTATTATTATAACATGTCTATCCTGTCCATCCAAAGGTTGTCTGGAAGAAATCGCTTCTACAGCGATAAGACCGCCCATTGTACATTGTCTTTATATGTGTTGTTTTCATCTTTTGCATTTTATACTTAAAATTTATTTGTTGTACAATAAAGAATATTCTATCTATTTATCTATCTATATCATAAAGAATTTGTAGTTATCTAGCTATAGGAGGGGGACGAGGGGCATGCGGGAAGTCTTTTGTAGACTAGCTACCGGAACAGATGGACATCAGTGCAAATCTAAAACTACACACTAACCAATTATGTAATCTATTATAGTTGGGTGCACATTCAGGAGGTTCAAACACCAATGCATTTCTTGTGCCTTTCTGGACCTCTCATTCACAAAAGAATTTAACTCTTATCGGGTTATTTCAACCCGAATGGCATCAAAAAAAATCCAAGCTGGGAAGATCTTAACACTTATAGACAGCTCCATATATATGTAAGTCCTATTTAAGCTTTACATGGCGGCTAATCAAATTATTTCTTATTAAGCTGCAACGACACGATAGTCCCTAATTTGCATAGGATTTTAATACAATAATAATGACCTGTCTTTGCATTTGTGTATTTACTCAGTCAGTTCAATATGGGAACTTATGACGTCACCACGACTTACTACTACCAGCTCATAAAAACTATTACAACTGTCATGACAAACAACATCTATTAAGTATTCACAACATAATTAAAATCTCGACACGAGTAAGCACCGATAACACCCGTTTTAATAAATGGCCATACTTGAAACTTATTTTAACATTCAAGATCCCTTGCCCATTGTTTGCAAGAGTGGACTGGAATGTGAACATTTACATTATTAAGCGGTATTAGATGAGGGGCTAAATGTACGCATAAATTGTTTAGAATTCCTCGTTTCATATAGTAGAGACCCAATAAGCTTGCTTGACTATACAAACTAAGAGACAGTGGTTCTCAATGTGTTATTGTTAAAATATTTTAGGTAATAAAACCGTCTTCAAAACTAAAACGGAGAAATAAAAATTTTGTTTAAAAAATTAAAATTTTTTTTTTTTTTAGGTTGGTCCCATATAAAAGTGACAACGTGTTTTCCAAATATTGAGATTACGATATCATCAATGTCAATTACATAGGCATTATCAGGGATAAAACAAAAAGTCGTCAGACTCGTCAGATGTCCCTAAAAATGAAACCACACGACAAACACCAGCTTCTAAACGTTAAAAGAATCTTCAAAATCGGTACACCCAGAAAAGAGTTATGAACACATAAAAAATTTCGAAAATGGTCGAATTGAGAACGTCCTCCTTTTTGAAGTCGGTTTAAAATATACGAAGAGATCGAATTAGATATTAACGAATAACAGTGTATTTTATTTGAAACAAGTCAAGAACTAAGACTTATAAAGATAGAGGAATTGTTATAAAATTTGAATTCTGAAGGGAGCTCACAAACAGTGGTAACAACTAATCCAATAACCCATTTTCAACTCTAATATACTTACAGATAGGATCAAAATACTACAAGAAAGTTATTAAACTGCAGTTAAGGTATATCAAGAATAAAACGCATTTCGATCCTTGTGCAACTGATAGTGTTCACGTTGCACTAGCCACCCTCATCTTGTCCACCTGCAAGGCTTCTCGTTAAGAAACCAGGGCTGCAATATGGAGGAAACACGTTTACTGGCAAAAATCCCACTTCTTTATTGTGCGACTTAGAAAATGAGAGTGAGACTTAATTCTGAATCGATTAATATAGACATATGAGTAATATCTTCAATAACTGAAATTACAATTTAATGTAGGTTTAAACAAAAGAAAAATAAACGTACATTAAACATAAAAGAATAATAAAATACATGTTTCCAGTTTCATTGAGGCGTAAATTATAATAGCTCGCATAAAAATCGCGACATGACATAAAAGCGTTATCACTGTACTAAAAAAATCCTTTAACCTGATCCAGGCAAAATTCACGTAGAATTTGCATGAACTAGTTATTAGATTTAGGTTTTCATCATACACAAAATTTGTAGACAAAAAAATATGTACCTACTACCAAGATATTCATAAAAAAGGACATATTATATATAAAACAATATGCACTGGTTCGATCCCCGCCACGTACCAATGTGTTTTCAAATTTTGAATTCATATTACGTTTAATCGACGCTTTGACGGTGAAGGAAAACATCGTGAGGAAACCTGCACACACCTATGAAGAAATTCTTAGGTTGTGTGTGAAGTCGACCAACCCGCACTTGGCCAGCGTGGTTGACTAAGGCCTAATGGCTCTAATGTGGGGTAGGCTCGAGAACCTCGTTGGGGATATTATAGGAGCTGTTGATGATGATGATGATATATAAAACAATACACACAATATACTATCACGCTCATAAAACGAAAAGGATTTAAGCTGAATGTATTATTAATTACACATAAAACACACTACATACTGCTCGCAGTATGGGCAATACGGTGCCCCAAACCCAAAACGTAACTATAAGGATAATTATTACACTAAAACATCTCAACAGTTCGAATACAAAACAATATTTATATTTTATATGCTTTGGCATAAACTGGTAAAGTTTGAAAATCAGTGACCCAAATGTCGACTATAGATGCCTCAAGTTCCAATTGATTGTGTAAATTAATGGCGGAGTTTGAACCTCATACCAAGTCTCTTGTCTTGTTTAGTGATTCGCTTTAAACTCAAACAACTTGTTTAAGAACCAAGAAGTGGAAAATTTGATATTTCAATGATTTAGATTGGTATTTTGTTTGATTGCGGAAATACGTTTACATAACGGAACATGGTCAGGTGGTAATTATTGATTAGATTAGATCATGATTTCGGATCTTAAGTAAACACTCAGTTTAGATTTTTATCATAATTAATAACGATATAGTATCTTTTTGTTAACTTCACGGCGAAGCTCGTGGCATTTATCTCACGTCGGTAGAAGCGAGATGTTTGGTACATTCACGTCACACCTGAACACTGACCAGAGTTCCGGTCCGAGTGAACCCATGCTGGACTCTAGGACATAGTGAGATTCAAGAAGGTAATTAAGCTCAAGAAGACAGTGTGACTTTCTCACGAGAGATACCTTTTGACCAGAATCCCTGTAAGCAGTTCGCTCTACAGACTAGAAGATTCACCAGATACACCAAATTTCTTGACTTCTCCGTTGACGCTGTCTGTTCAATTAAAAACGCATTCAAAATTAAAAACGCAGAAAAAAAAATATGTTTTAATAAATCTAAATTTTTTTTGAGATGAGACCCAAAGACAAGTAACTACGTTTATTCCAAATATTCAGGTTTGCAGCGTCCTCAAAAAGATTTGCTTAAACATAATAAAATCACCTACACACCACTTTTTTTTCTTTCTCGTGCGTAGTATAGAGGAAGTCTTGTAATCGTCAAAAAATTCGACCTCGAGATTTCGACGGACTTACACGTTTTGGACCTCCCTGAGTTCAAAAACATTTTTTGTTATTATGCCTGTGTGTGTGTGTCTGTGCGTCAGCACGATAACTCGAGCATGCTTTAACTTATTGCAACCAAATTTAACATGCGTGTATGACATCAAAATATAAGGTTTCTATCAACTTTTGAGCCATCGATCACGAAAGTTAAGCAACCAAGTGCGCGGTTAGTACTCGGATGGGTGACCAAAATTTAACATGCATGTATGACATCAAAATATAAGGATGCTATCAGCCTTTGAGTCGTTTCCGGTATATGAGAAAGTCAAGGGGAGGCCACTCCCGATTTTTTCTTACTATCTTGGATTATCTTATCTCTAATCCAATAATTAGTTCTTATATTACGACAGGACAACTAATTACTTGATTGAAGAGTTGACCTGACTCAGCACGCGTAGCGTAAGCCTAAAAAAATTGTTTATATCATAATATAATTTTTCCCGGCTACAGATTAAGATGATTTTTATTATTGAGAGATTTGGAAACCTCGAACAGAGTTATATTTTTAAGACAACGTCATTTTATGTCTTTATCTGTTATTTTCTTTCTCCTATTAGGTACTCCTCTCAATTTTTTTAACGACTTGGGAACGACTGTTATCTTTGGACAGCAGCTGGGATCACCAGCTTAACATTCCTTCCGAAGCTTGTAAGAAAATAGAGTTAAAAAAAATCGGTCACCTATCCGAGTACCGACCGCGCACTTGATAGCTTCGCTTTGATGATCGTTACTAAACGATCTTCTTATTTATAAAAATAGTAGTAATAAGCCTTTTTACATACATACTTCTTTCCTTAGTACCTCTATTAAACGATATCTTCGAAACAACTGGGTTGGTCAATTGGTCACCTATGAAGAATAAACGATCGTCGTTAGTCGTAACTCTTTACGAATTAAAAAAATATTTCTTATTTGCCACGCCTCCGTGCAAGGTTTTACGAACCTCTCAAGAATTTTTAAATCGTGATTGCTGCGTACATTAAATAAACCCAATGACATTATAAAATAAAAACATACATTTCAAGTAAAATCTTAGTTCTTGCCGTTATGTTGTTAGTTTCTGAAGCATGAGTCGGCAAACGTGAATATATTACAAGCAAGCCAGAACTCGGTGTCGAGGGAAATCTATCACCCCAGAATTCAAAGCGAATACTTGCAAAGTAAAATGTAAAACGATTTTTGAATAAATTAACACATAGGGGTAAATACCTGGTCATAGAAGTTAGTATTTTCTTTGTATTTGTGAGCAATATTTGCAGAGCTCTAGTGATGTACTGGTGCTGTAAATATCATCTGTACGCTACTACGCTACAGTGACTGCCCACCTTCAAGGAATCGTATTTTTAATTGCTCCGTGTATTGTATGAAAGAGCAGGACCATCAAACTTTATAAAATATACTCAAATCAGCTTGATTTCTTGGAAATTAGATCTAATTTTGGAATGAAGGTATTCGTCAAGTCTATTTTTTCCATGTTGGGTGTTCTTGCGTTAATTTTGATTATTATAAACATAGACGTAGGAAGCGTGCCACCAACGCTTTTTTAAAAAAAAAAATTTTTTTGGGTAAAAATATTTTATTAAATAAAAAACAGAATATAAAAATTTTGCTTATAAAAATCTAAATGTTTTTTGAGGTCGTCATCGGTGGCGTAGTGCGTAAGAGCGTCGTCTCCCACCCGGGAGACAATGGTTCGATCCCCGTCACGTACCAATGTGTTTTCAAATTTTGAATTCATAATGTACGTTTAATCGACGCTTTTACGGTGAAGGAAAACATCGTGAGGAAACCTGCACACACCTATGAAGAAATTCTTAGGTTGTGTGTGAAGTCGACCAACCCGCACTTGGCCAGCGTGGTTGACTAAGGCCTAAACGCCCCTAATGTGGGGTAGGCTCGAGCCCCTCGGTGGGGACATTATATGAGCTGTTGATGATGATACACATAGACTACTTTAGCGGGTTCCCTCCCATCAGACGTATGGTCTTTACTATCAGTACAAGTATGTAAAATTTGCAACTTATTTAAGAGAAGAAAATAGTATCAATTTAATTTATGTCAAAAACTTAACAAAATTTATCTTGAATTACTGGTGTTGCAAGAAGAGAAAAATATTACGCATTGCACTCCTGCATTCGCTTGTGATAGCGGTACGGTTCAGTTCATATATCATAAAATAACGACCACAGCTTTATCCTAAAAACAGTTTATAAAATAGAGATTTACACGTTACGTTTTGAAGCAGATGTTGGGAATACCGTTAAGAGTATTAGAATCAAAATTTCACTTATACTTTACAAATTGACTCAATAAAATTTGTAAATTGAATAATTGAAATTATTTTTACTCGACTTATTTTATTCCGTATTCATTACTTTTGGCTGGTTATATTGTCAGGGTTTCCCACGTTTTTAACAACTATCGCTGTAGGCTCATAAATAGGCTTTACAATGTCATCGGGTTGCTAAGAAGGCGAAAAGCATTTCTATTTTAGTTCACAAAATCTAAACTCAATTTACTAAAATAAAGCTCTGGATGAAGGAAAGCAAATGAAGTAGTACATAAATGTTTACTCACACTAATTAAACGTGTTATTTTAAATGATTCAAGAATTTAGGCAACAATTTTTGTATGAATTTAGGAGCTCTCTTTATTAGCATATAGATATAGCCACTATAGCTATGTTGACGGTAGAGTTTCACTGATTAACTAGCTGTCTTATTACTAACTGAACAAAACCTTTTACCGCTTTGTAGAGTGAAGTTCGGCGAACAAGTTTTGCAGAGGGTAAGGTTGGCAGTGAGTATGAATGACATCGAAGAAGCGTCGGTGGCGTAGTGCGTATACGCGTTGTCTTACACCCGGGAGGCACCGGTTCAAACCCTGCCACGTACCAAAGTGTTTCCAAATTTTGAATTCATATGTATGTTTAATCGACGCTTCTACGGTGAAGGAAAACATCGTTAGAAAACCTGCACACACTTAAGAAGAGATTCTTGGGTTATGTGTAAAGTCAACCAAACCGCAATTGGCTAGCGTGGTTGACTGGGCCGTAATCGCCCCTAATGTGGGGTAGGCTCGAGCCACTTGGTGGGAACATTATATGAGCTGTTGATGATGATGATGATGAATGACATTGGTCTTGCAAGCGTTAGTTACTTTAATTTACCACAAAGAAAACATATTTGTTTGCCAGCTTTAAAAAAGATGATCTTACAAAACTAATCTTCGACATTTCACGGAAAATACTTAACCGTCATTAACATTTGCAGCTGAACGTTCAAAACACGCCGTCCGCCAGTAATCCATCACCTGATAAATTCAATATCGACTTAAAGTGCGTTGATAAACGCCCTAAGAGGCGAATCAACGAAAATTGCCGCTCATTTTCTCGCCGCTCGCAAAATTGGAAAATAAAAGACGCTTGGAGAGCATCAAAAAATGTTTTGCTTAAGTGTTGTTTATAAAAGCAAACTCCTATCGTGCTCAATTTACGATGTCACGTAAAATATTCATTTTAAAACTCTTCTTGATTGGGTCATACCTATTGTGACGTTATCATTTAAGCATTTGTATTTTCGCGCCAACATGCACCATTTATTCTAGTATAATCTCAATCTTCAATTCAATTCTCAACGTCTGGTAGCAATTTTACTTAATATTAACCAATGGCTGGGCATTATTTTCAATGCTTGCACGCCTAGGCCAATAATACGCTGTGCGCCATGCCATCTGGCGAGAGAAGTCGAAAACAAACTTCCTATTGACACTCTTGCTTGAGAAACTTCGCTAGAAACCGACGGTCGCGCGTGATTCTGAAGTTATCGTTTTACAAGCATATAAGTTAATTTTTGACTGATACCATCAGATTCTGTGTGTCTGTGTTCGTATTAGATATACTTAAATAAACTTCCCTCTATGATGTTCTTCCATCATACATTCCTAGACCTATCAACATGAAGTTCCTTTTATCTCTCGTATTTGCCCCTTTTATAAGTATTTTATGTGATTACATTACTAATAATAATATTAGACTATAAGTTGTTTGTCCTATCTAACATACAAACCCAATGTTGTTTCTGTCTATTTCAGATAATTCAGCGGTTAATGTCGTAAATACTTTGACCTAGTTATTTTGTTGAAAATGTGCAACTTGTGCTTTCATATTACTAAACTTAACGAGTCCAAAATATACAGAGTCAAAAAAGGATCTAAGCTATTGTATCTCAGCGGAACATTTGATACTGGTGAAATACTTAAGGGCAACGCCATAAAGAAAAACAGGCCAAGTGCGAGTCGGACTCGCACACCGAGGGTTCCGCCGTACAAACGTAGCGGTTTACAATTTATAAACTGCTGTATCTTTTGATCGCGTTAACTTAGAAGTTTAATTTTTTCACTGCTTAAAAAAACAATAGACCTAGGTATTTGGTATAAATATCAATTTGATACCTTTATTCGTTCGTGAGAAATAAGGTAGTAAGTTTTATTTTATTAAACTATTTATATATTGTGAGTGTCGGAAATTTGTTGAAAATATCGACATAATCGGCTGTATCTTTTGATTGGCTTGGCTTAGAAGTTTGATATTTTCACAGCTTAAAGGGACAATAGACCTGAGTATTTCATGTGAATTTCAGCTTGATACGTCCACGCGTTCTTGAGATAAAGGGTCTTGACGGACAGACAGACAGACAGACAGACGGACAACAAAGTGATCCTATAAGGGTTCCGTTTTTTCCTTTTGAGGTACGGAACCCTAAAAAAGAAGTAGAAAACTTTCAAACAAGACAGTGGCGAGTGCTCGTTGCCGTTGTACACTGCTGGCAGATGACCGGCAATTCTTTTGGACCTACTATCTAAACTCAGGACGAGAGTACCTTTTGTTTTATTTCGTTTAAGTGTCTCCCAGACGGTGCATTTCACATCGTGTTTTGCCCCCAATATGTATGAGAATTTACAATAACCGTACACCAATGTTCGAGCTAAGTAGTGGAACTTGTTGCCTGCTAATTTTTGTCCTGAAAATTATGCATCGATGTTGTTGCATAGTCGCTAACATAATCATTTTCCCACCCTACTCCCAATTTACTTGGGGTCAGTGTAATATGCCTAAATCGACAATATTGCCAAAGGATTAAGCATTATAGGCCGAGACTTACCTACAGACGAGAGAATTCTCAGTGAGACTTTTCGCTAAGACTTGCTCTAAGAAACGAGCTGGTATCTAAACTCACGCGACCTTCTCACTTGCGTTCTCGATCGTTCTGCGAAATGGACGAGTTTGACTTTGGCAGCGCCTTTGGTATTGTGTGCATTAGCATACTAAAATCTTGTGCATGTAAAAATCAAAACTAATATTAAGAAAAAAAGAAGGCGCAGGTGATTGTGGATGACACAAATTCATCGAAATAGACCAAGGTTTGTGAATCTTAATTCACCACGCCGCACTGAAACCGAATGAGAATGTGATGCGGCTCGCTTATATCGCCCTAGAAACCCTTTGAAGTGGGCAAAAAAAACTGACTCCGAGCGGAGAACAGGCGAGCGCGAGAATGAGAAGGCGACAAACTAATCACATTCACGCTTCTCGGGTGTTTTCCGCGTGAGTCTGGAGGGCACATTTTTACGGCCGGGCACCTGCCCGACACCAACCCACGTTGGGGATGACTGCTATCTTTCAACAGCACCTGAGACCACCAGATTAACGTGACTGCCGAAACACAGAGGAAAACCGATTTAAATTTTTTTCGGTCACCCATCCGAGTACCGACCGCGCACTTGGTTGCTTAACTTTTGTAATCGTTACTAAGAACGCGCGACCGCGACGCCATCGACTTTCTCACTAGAAGTCACTAACATAACTATAATTATAAATAAACGAATTATTGTTAAAAAATATTTATGCTATTTGCAGTTAGTATTATTGCGGATGGAAGACATTGGTCATCCTGCTCGAAAACTTTTGGGCGGAATTCGTGCTTGAATTGAAAAACTCTTGCATCCGAAACATCGGAAAACACCAAAATTTAAAGCTAAATAGAGGAGATTTTTTCCTATGTGCTCTTACATTTTCTTTGACACCAGCTGTAAGCCAGTAAGCTGTTACAAAGGACGTGAACATCTGGTTGCCGATAACAGCAGGGCTTTTGTGTGCCCGTTACCCCTTTACTGAAATAGGGATAAGCTATTTTTGCATAAGATCCGTTTAGGAAATGTGACACGTCAACGTACAAGCACGATTACTGCAAGCTTACTATTATATAATTTTGCCAGGATGTGGAAAATATACGCTGTCATTAATTAAATTACATACAAAATTACCTTCAAAATTAAATATTTAAGTACTTTTTAACTAATGCTTTTATTTCGAAGTTTAAATCGTGCACAATGATTAAGAGAATCATCGTTGAATGATACTGCTCAGCTCAATTGACCTAATTATGATTTTTAGCCAGTATGAATTATTAAAAATATTTAAATATTTTATTTCCCGCTTGAAAACATCACATATACCTATTCTTGAATCATGCTAAAAACACTACCGATCGTAACTTAATCGAAATCGGTTCATCCATTTTGGGAACTACGACAGACATACAGATAAACAAGCCAAAGTTACAACCTCATTTTCTTCGTGGTTTAAGTAAGTATAAAAAGTATTTCTTATATCAAATCAAATTCACGGAAAAAATGTTTGTAGTTAAGATTATGAATATGTTGACCTTATTGTATATGTAACAGCGCGTAAGCGATCACTGAATCCTGAAAGCCATTACTACAGCTTACTATTTCTAACCAAGCACTACTAATAATTCACAGCTATAAAACAATCTAGAATAAATTTAATTCCCTTCCGCTACAAAGCATTTCAATTTCACGCATGCCTGTATTAGAAGAAGATCTACGCGAAAACTATTCCTAGTACTTTATCGTTCCAAGGCTGCAACAGCGTAGCTTAGACATATGTGTACTTAAGCTACTGATAAAATTAAGCATGAAATAATTTTCATAAGGCCTACTGTCCACATAAGTCCCACGTAATGCGCATAATATCGTCAATAATTTACGTTTGCTTTCATATTACGTGGAAACGAATAAAACTGTGTTCACGGAACGGAAAAGTCCCGTATCCCTAGAATGAGGTTAGTTTTCGAGCTCGATCAAACGTATCGTCTCTTTTCATACATTTCCCACTAGCCGCTCTAGCGTAAACTATTAGAAACAGTGGGCAATGTATGCAAAAGATACGAGCTCCTAAACTATCAAAACTCATACTTGCTTGGCTTGTCGTCATGTGTTTTTCACGCTCTTATCAAATGACAGTATCTCTGCTTACTCAAAGAACGACGAAGCGAAGATTCAGGCAACGATCTTTAACATCTATTTGTCGAAGTTCCTCTCCCTACCCCTTTGATCTCCGGCAACCTTAGTCACTTTGGTGTACAATAAAGCTTATTCATTCATTCATTCACCAACATAAAATAATACACCACAAAAATGTAGCGTTATTTGACTGTGGTCTTCTGTTCGTTAGGTGAAGGTATTACTTACGTTAGTAGTTCGAGCTGCTCCGAATTCGAGCGGTGTGTCTAGTCCTACTTTGACTAAAAAACTAAAAACCAGAGGACTGGGCAAGTGGCAATCGTTTCATAACGACAAGATATCGAAATTCGTCATCATCGGCCACATTGATGGGTTATCTACGATTCTGAAACGTATCTCCGACAGCCATTCCTACGTTGGACTGTTAAACGGGTATTTCGATGACAGAAAGTTTCGTCAACGTTAAACTCTTTCAATTAAGAACGGTTCTCCGACAGAACTTGTCATTAATGAGTGGATCGACGACGGAATCTTTCACCACAGAAGGATTCGGCGACAAAGGTTATTTAAAACTAGAAAAATATTACCGGATCTTAGAAATGCAAATTTTAAAGATTTGATGAAACAGTGTTTACCATAAAAATCAAAGCACTGACAAATTACGATAGGATAAGCAGTGCCCCGGTAGCGTAATGGTTAACGCAACCGCTCGGATTGCGAAGAATGCTGGGTTCGATTCCCACCTGGGGTAGGCCGACCAATCAGGGACGTTTGTTTTTGCTTGTCAGATGATCATTCGCAATTTCGAATTTCAAATTCAAGGCTGAATTTATTTTGGAGAAACTTATAAACCTTCGTGATAATAACATATGCGAGGATTATATTAACGAAGGAGAGCTATTTTCTAATTTGAAAGGAAGATAATTCCATATTTACATAATATCCTGGAACGGATAAATAACCGTTAAGGAGTTAATAATTCACCCGAAAGGTAACTATGTAACTCTTATCGTTTTTCAATTATTCTGAAAGTTAAAAGTAAAATCTGTGATTGCCTTGATTTTGTGTTGCAGTAAATGAGTAAATTCGGTTGTAAAAAACCGCCTCGTCTTGTAAAAATTGCCTGCCTACCTACTAAGGTGATTATATTTTGTCAGGTTCGAAATTTTAGACAGTGAATGATCTATTTGTTTAAATTATGAATAATTCACATCTTGAGATATCATATTCTAAGTACTGTTGATCGGGTTTCGTAATTGCTCAAAGATTTGCCGTTGTTTTATATTAGTCTTTGGACAAGTTGTGGTTCCAAATCCCTCTTGGGGTTTTATAATGAGTAGTATAACATTTATTGATGTTGTTTTATTATGACACATCTTCAGGGTCGTCAGTACGGGTTTAGAGACCCATTTTCCATTACACATATAGTCGGCGGGTAGAGAAACCTGCACGGAACCAGAGTTTGGAGTTGTGAGATCAATTTGGAAAAGTGACCGGTGAACGACAATATATAGAGAGAGCTAGCTAGTGCCTGATCTATCAGAGCCAAGACACAACGCACTGATCCAGGTACACTACACTAACCAAACGGTAGCGGCTGACTGTCGAAGAGTTCTACAAGTACTCTGCAGAAGGTTGTCTCATAACGCGTTTACTAATAATTTATACATAGTAATACCCAAATTCCACCCGTTAGCGATCAGAGAAGACTCCAGGACCCTACCTTTCATTATTGTTATGGTTGTATTTTACTATTAGATATATAAGTTAGAAGGTCTATTATAAGGTCTAAATTGTGTAAAATCTAAATTGTGTAAACTAGGTATTTTCAAGGAAGAGAATTCTCACACAGGAATATTATTTGAATGTGTAAGTAAATAACTTTTCTAGTGCAACAAACAGAATATTGTCCACCAAAATAAACAGTGTACTGCCAATCCATCAAATTGTTGTTTCACTTCGTATATACCCATTTAGGAAAAGAAAATACAACCAGGTAAAATCAAGTATTACATGGCAGCGATACAACCGGCACCCAAGCAATTGTCTCAGCTCAAAAAGTGAATGCAACTGCGTCACCTGCTGTCGTGTGTGACACTCAACACCGCCTCCGGAGTAGCCGCGACGCGTCTACAATAAAAAGAGAATTAAGGTAGGTGTGCTTTCCTTATTTCCTTAATTAAAAACACATTTATACTACACCTTATCGGAACAGTAGCTAATATTCCCTCAAATTGAAAAGAGAAAGTTGGTCTTTTCTTCGGCCTAAGTATGTGGGAGGAAAAGTTGTATGAAATTCCATTTCTAACGTGTTTAGCGGGAGGAAAACTTGTATGAAAATCTATTTCTAACGCGGCAGCACGGACGCGCGCTGCGTCAACTACAGGCCATTGGTTGGCCAGTGTTTCGCAGAACATCTGCAACTAGTGTTGTATACTCATAATATCTTTATAATTTTATATAGGTACTGCTTATTTCAATTTAACAAGTCTTTGAATGTTCCTCACAGGTATAGTATAAAGCACTATGTAACACTTGGGAGAAAGTTTGATTCCCAACTCGGGAGTATTGTGGTCCCTCGTTGGTAATCTGTCGCTTTCGTCCCGTGGTGAACAATCTATTATTTGCCAATTTTATAGAATCCAATAATAAGACGCCTTTAGTCGAACTAGCGCACACACACTGAATGTAACACAACTTTTCAAAGGTTTAGGTACTTAAGCATTTATTCCGTGCTAAGTTATTTATAATTAATTGGCTCTTAATGCAAAAAGCAAAAGAAATTTATTTTTCTTAAGGAACACAAATATCAAAGGAGAATGCCCAAAGCTACGCACAATACGCAATTACCAAATATACTTCAAAAATACTCTAATTATGGTTTCTTATTGTTTATTTTTTATTTCAAAGCAGTGAGTTGTTAAAAAGTAACATTTTTAATGCTGCACTGACTCTTCTACATATTATTTATCCTTGACTTGGAAGGCAAAAGAATTTATGTGTAAAGAACTGCATGTTTAGTTCGTTTCATTAAAAAAACTACAAAATCTTGTGTAAATTATTGGCCACAAAGGCTGTCCAATTAAGCTTAATAATGTTGTTTTATTCTGGAGTCATCTTGAAAACGAACTTTTAAATAAAAAATTCAAGAAAGAAACATACCGAAACCGTGGCTGTATGGGCTGAACCCCTTTGACTTCCCTTGAGTAAGGGGAATTTAAGAACAAAAACCTACAGCTGCTGTCATTCTGTCAATTATTTTAGTATATATTGTTTAATATATTGTTTATTGTGCTTACAATATACCTTCAACAATATACTAAAATAATTTATTGCATACAGATGTGGTTTTCGTTTTTTTTATAAAATTCTTAAATAAATAATATCTCAGAAACGGTTCCCTTTCGAAAAGTATATCCCATAGTGAAATCAACTACTTCTATCTCCCGTTAACGGGTCCGCCACTATTTTTTTTATACTGAGCATGCTCCTTTCCATCGCTCTTTGCGTGGTTTCAATTTTGTTAGATGCATAATTTATTAAATATGTGTGGCTAACGCACGACAGGCAGGGCAGCAGGCATGAGTTCATTACTTTTTTCTTGAAAAATTTATTAGTGTCCGACTTTAGTATTTCTTAAAACCAGAATTTTCTCCATGTCATTGGTACTCTTCTTTCGATTCCATCTTGATGTCGAGACTGCTTAACTGACATTTGTTATCCAAGATATGTAGCTTTCGACATACTCTATTACATTTCCTTGAACTGTTAAATTATGATCTTTTTTCAATCCTGTATAATGAGGATCATTAATATGACATCTTTTATCGCGCCGATTTTGAAAACATACAAATACTGGGAGTATTCGTATGTTTTAAAAATCGATGCAATGGATTTATAATATTATTAGAATTCTATAAAGAGTTGCTTAAGAAACATAACAATAATTATTATTTCATTTGGTAGCCATATTAGTTATTTAAATGCAATGTGCATACCTCAGTTAGATTATTATGTATCTTCAGGGAGGAGCTAATGTTCATACCGTTTTACCCATATTTAGGGTAAACCTTGCGTAATAGTAACACTGGCATTTAAAAAGCAATAAATATCACTGTCTCATGATAGGCTCTATTTACAGGTGTATAATCTAAGATCCTAGTAATGTAACCTCTAAATGACTAATAGCAATTATGGTAAAAACTCACTAATAATAATTTTATTATAAAACTAGCTGTGCCCGCGCGACTTCCTCCGCGTGGATTTCCCGTTTTTGCAACATTTTTCATTGATGCTCAACTCCTATTAGTCGTAGAGTGATGTTATGGAAGTATATAGGCCTATATCACTGTTTCCTAAACTGTGCGTCGCGACGCCCTGGGGTGCCGCGGTTCTATCCCGAGGGCGGGAGTCGTGAGACGATCCACATAGAATGGCTGTCTAGCTATGCGATGCGAGCTAGTCGAAGGAAAATAAATGTAGACAAAGAAATGAAAGTCGTGTTTTCAAAACTTGAGCCCGGTTTTGAGCTCTGTTTTTAAAATAAGAAAATACACTGAAAAATTCGACTGTCCAGCGCGGGCGAAAAAATCGAATACCTACAGCATCGTCCGCAATCCGGGCGGCTGCGTGAACCACTACGCTACCGGGACATTGCTTTCGCCGTCGAAATTTGTCGGTGCTACTTATGTTTTTATGGTAATTTTTTTCAGTCTATTTTCTAATTTTAAAATATTTGCGCATTCGTTAACGCCTAAATAATTCCTAAAAAGCTATGTTTTTGTTTTTGTAGTTATGTACTTAACTTGGCTGTTACTATAACGGGGGAAGGGCTCGTAAAAATGGGAAAATTCCTAAGGCCATCACTATGAAAATAAGTTTAGGAAGCCCTGGCCTATAGTGTTCCTCGATAAAATAGACAATCAAAGAATTTTACAATTTGAATCAGTAGTTCCCCTTTTTATTGTTCTGTACCCACAGGGTAAAACGGGATCCTATTACTAAGACTCCGCTGTCCGTCCGTCCGTCCGTCTGTCCATCTGTCACCAGACTGTATATCATGAGCCATGATAGTTAGACAGTTGAAATTTTCTTAGATGACGTAGTTCTGGTGCCGCTGTAAAAACAAATACTAATAAATAGAATAAAATAAATATTGAAGGGGCTCCCATAAAATAAGCGTGACTTTTTTGGTCTATTTTGATAACGGCAACAGATAGACGCTGAAAATATTCACAGAATATTTAGTTATATTATTCACTTTTAAAATAAAATTAATATTTAAGGGGCCTCAACAACAAACGTGATTTATTTCTTGGTCTTATTAACGATAACAGGTAGTAACTTGAAATATTAACAAAATATTTAATTTAAAATTCAAATAATTTTCGGAGAGTTTTGATAAAATCTATGGCACGGAACCCTTCGTTCGCACGTCCGCCGCGTTCTAGGCGATTTTTTTACTATTTTTGCAGGATGTCTCTGATGACCTTCTTAAAGTCACCAGGGCTTTTATTAAAAGGATGGGTCCTCAAGCATTAAGGTCGAATCACTTCAGAGAGGATTCCTGACCGGTGAGCATCTCCCTCGGAGGAGTCTCTGAATCTATTAGTCTCTAAGGTGTCCAAATCTGACGGGATCAATAGTTCCTAAGATAAGCGCGTTCAACCAAACAAAAAAAATAACTCAGTATAGATGCGTGCGTAGTACTTGATCATTATTTAGCTACGGAGTTATGTTAAAACTATGATATCTCTGAAGATATTCATTGAAATCTAATAATGTAAAGAACAATTTTGTACAAAATTAAATACTTGTGATGAATAACGTATTAATTTTGATAAGGAATGATATCATTTTTACAAAAATACCTTCGCATCTAATGCATTATTTTAGAACAAATTTTATTAACAAAAATAGGTTATAGCGAGTCAACCTTAAGAGATAGATAAATGCTGTCTGCAACTTTTTTTTAGAACTTTTAAAGGAGAATAATTTTGTGGTACATTATTTTTGCGTAACTTTAACCGTTTACGCAGCGCACACAACAAAAGCTCAGAAAATTAAGATTTATTATTTTCCGTTTATTGCAAACTATGATATCTCTTAAGATATTCATTAAAATCAAATGAAGTTATGAACAATTTTGTTCAAAATTTAATGCTTGTGATAAATAATGCATTTATTTTGATAAGGAATAATATCATGCATACAAAAACACCATCGCAGATAATGCATTATTTTAAAACAAATTTGATTACCAAAAAGAAAGGTTATAGTGAGCCAACCATAAAAGATAGACATATGCTGTCGCGGACTTTTCTTTAGAAAATTTAATGGAGAACAATTTCGTCATACATGATTTTTACGTAACTTTAACCGTTTACGCAGCGCACGCAGTGAATGCTTTAAAAAGAAATATTTTTCTCCCGTTTTTGCAACATTCTTCATTGATGCTCGGCTCCTATTGGACTTACCGTGATGTTATATAGCTTATAGCCTTCCTAGATAAATGGACTATCCAACGAAAAAAGAATTTTTCAATTTGAGCCAATAGTTGCTGAGATCTTAGGTATCAACCAAACAAACAAACAAACAAACAAACAAACAAACAAACAAACAAACAAACAAACAATCAAACAAACAAACAAACTCTTCAGCTTTATTATTAGTATAGATATTTTCTCCACATGGATTGTAAATTTTTCCCAGTCTTTGGCACTAATTTCATTAAAGCGCAATCATGGCCCAAATCCCATACAAAATTGGGCATTCTATTCAAACTATGTTTATATCAACTGTTAGGGTTTGTGAATTTGTGATGATTCTTTGTCTTGCAAGAGTGACTTGTTACTTCACTTACAGAAAATAAGAAAGCGTTGAAATAAAAATGGCGAACAACGTTGTTTGAAAAGCGAATGCGTATATTTCTAAAATGAGTACAAGATTTTAGGATTAAGGGGTAGGGGTACAATGTGACCAGTATTAGATTCGTGGACCAGTACAATTGCGCGACGTCATATTACGATCCACCAAACGACGCTGATTGGGCACGACGATCCCGTAGTGCGCCTCATCAGCGATGGAAGGAGCAACCGGTTTGTGGTGGTATAGGTCCGAACATGCCCCCGGCCTTGGAAGCGTAAAGCTTACAACGTAGTGCTGGCTTCTTCCTGCATATCTTGAATGAGAGGACAGATCTTAGCGTAGGCTCGACGTATGACACCAGATGTTGTTTGAATATCTGCCACCCGTGATATGCCATCCTTTCCTGGTATTGATCGTAGCACTCGTCCTAAGTGCCACTTCAAAGGTGGAAGATTGTTGTCCTTAATTAAGACCAAGGAGTTCTCTTTCAGGTTGTCCTTGTTGTTGGTCCACTTATGTCGCACCTGCAGCTCCGAGATGTATTCCTTGGCCCATCTTGACCAAAAGTGCTGGCGAAGCTGTTCTACCCGTTGGTAACGCTGCAAACGGTTAGCAGGAACAGTAGTCAGGTCATCACAAGCAGGCGCTGTTAGTGGTCGACCAACCAGGAAATGACCAGGAGTGAGGGGAGATAGGTCAAGCGGATCTGTGGATAAGGGTGAAAGTGGACGAGAGTTAAGGACAGCCTCAATTTGTGATAGAACTGTACTAAACTCTTCAAAGGTGAGATGTGCGTTCCCTACCACTCTGCGAAGGTGGTATTTGCAAGACTTTACTCCTGCCTCCCACAGACCACCGAAATGTGGAGAATAAGGTGGAATGAAGTTAAATTTAATTTGTTGATCAGCTGCGTATGTCAATATCTCAGGGCTACATTTATTTAAGAATTCCTTAAAATCATTCATGAGTCCAACGAAATTTCTGCCATTGTCAGAATATATTTCTAACGGTTTGCCACGACGCGAAACAAATCTGTTAAGCGTTAATAAGTATGATTGAGTGGAGAGATCACCCACTAGCTCCAAGTGAACTGCGCGAGATATAAAACAAATAAACAAACACACGTATGCCTTTATTGTTCTAGCTCCTCTGCCTTTACGGTTAAGTATGAGAACTGGTCCACAGTAGTCTACGCCACATCGTATAAATGGATAACTAGGCGTAATGCGTTCTTTAGGTAAGTTACCCATCAAAGGCGTAAGCGTTCTACCTTTAATGCGTGTACAAACAACACAGGAATGTATTATTCGCCGAGCCAAGTTCCTCCCACCCAAAGGCCACCATGATTCACGAACATGAAACAATAAAGCTTGCAAGGCAGCGTGAAGTAATTGTACATGCTCATGCCGAAATAGTAACATAGTGAAATAATGTTTGCTTGTTAATAAGATTGGATGTTTCTTATCAAAGCTAAATTCTTTTGAGTTTTCTAAACGGCCACCAACGCGAATTAGTTTATTAACGTCTAAAAATAAATTTAATTTTTTCAATTGATTTTTGCCTGTGATGTATTTATTTTCTAATAGTAATTTATATTCTACAGGAAACGATTCTAATTGCACCCACAAAATTATCTTATTCAAAGCCTCATTTAACTCATTGTGTGAAAGAGGTCCTGTCCGCTTATTTAACTTATTTACTTTACGTATATTATGAATAAATCTCACTATGTATGCGACCGTGCGTCTCATTCGTTTAAATTGTGAAAATCGTTTGAATGGAAAATAACTTGAGTCTCCTGACTCACTAGATACGAAAGAAATAACTGGCGATGATTTAACCTCGGGCAGCTCTAATTCGATATCAAATGTATCTTGGTTAGTATCCCCGATTAAACTGTTAGAATCCCTAAGGAATTCCGGGCCTTCCCACCAAATTGTAGAACTAGAAAGTTCTTCTATCGATAAACCGCGTGATAGCAAGTCTGCGGGGTTGTCCTTGCTACTAATGTGTCGCCAAGGAAGCCCTTGAGTTAACTCGTGTATTTCAGAAGTCCTATTCTGTACAAAAGTTTTTAATTTATTAGGTACCATGCGTAGCCACCCTAATACAATTGTCGCATCTGTCCAAAATACAATATTGCGAAACTGTAAACTCAAGGAGCTCTTAACTTTGCTAAATAACTTTGCACCTACCAATGCGCCACACAATTCAAGGCGCGGTATGCTCATTGGCTTTAAGGGTGCGACCTTTGATTTAGAAATCAATAAGCGCACCGTACAACTGTTATTATTATTAAAGGATCTAATATAGGCGCACGCACCGTAGGCCGTTTGAGACGCATCGCAGAAAATGTGTAACTCAACATAGTTATGTTGTGTACCTATAGCATGCCGCGGGATTTGTATCGAACCGAGCGCCTCGAGAGAAATAATAAACCGGTTCCAAACGCGCGCGACGCTCGGCGGAACTACATCGTCCCAGCCGATTTTCAGTAGCCACAACTGTTGTAATAAAACCTTTATTACGATAATAGAAGGGCTGAGTAAACCAAGCGGATCAAAAACTTGCGAAATATTAGATAGAATGCTCCTTTTAGTAATTATGTTATTATTTTGAAATTTTGTATGAAAATAAAAAATATCCTTAAAATTATTCCAACCTAAGCCTAGTGTCTTAGTAAAACTATTTTCACTTAAGGAAAGAGGCGTACATTGCTCAAAGAAAACATCGTCATTTGCTTGAAAATTAAATATCCACTTTCGGAGTGGAAAGCAACCAGATTGGAGGGCGTATTTAATTTTGGCACATAATTCTAATAATAAAGATTTATCGTCTAACCCAGTCAAGAGGTCATCAACATAAAAATTGTTCATGATTTCGCGTTGTACATCGGCATCTAATGATTCATGGCCTATCTGTTTTAGACACCTAACACTCAGAAATGGCGCTGAGGCTGTGCCGTACGTTACGGTGTTTAATTTGTATATGCCTATGGATTGTGACGGATCTTCTCGCCATAAAATCATTTGAAGTTCGCGCTGATTCTCATCAACTAGGCAATTTCGAAACATCTTCTCGATGTCCGCGCAGACGACGTATTTATGCTGCCTAAACCTTAGTAGGATAGATATCAAATCCCCTTGTAACGCGGGTCCAATTAATTGTAAGTCATTAAGTGACTTGCCAGAGCTGGATGCAGCACTTGCATCGAACACCACGCGCAGCTTGGTCGTGGTGCTGTGCTCTCGGAACACGCCGTGATGCGGCATAAAATAGCAAGGCTGTTTGAATGAATTTACCCTAGACATATGACCCAGTTGCTCATATTCGCGCATGAAATCAACATATAAAGATTTATATGGAGGCGAACGCTGCAGACGCTTCTCTAAAGCAATCAAACGACGAGTAAAAACGGGAATTAACGCGATAAAATTACCTTTTAAATGCCTGAAACGTCAGGCATTTAAAAGGTAATTTTATCGCGTTAATTCCCGTTTTTACTCGTATTAATCATGCAACGCGAAAGTTTAAAAGTGATTAATCAAACGACGCTCTGCTTGCGTATAAGAATCTCCTAGAACTTCAGGGGACTCTTTGAACGGAATGCGTACGCAGAACCTACCATCATGCATGCGCTTAGTATTTTGAATAAAGTGTTCTTCACATTCGCGTTCCTCTTTACTATATGCATGGTTACTGTGTGTGCTATGAATTTCTTCAATTTCCCAAAACATGCGTAATTGAGATTCTAGCGAATTATCCACCGATAAATTACAGTTAATTGACATATTTGAAAGCTGATAGTTATATATAGGCCCCGAAATGACCCACCCTAATTTTGTGTGTAATATGTATGGGCCACATGACAATTTTATTTTACCTATATCTAACAAGTCCCAAAATTTATCTGCGCCAATTAAAATATCTATTTTATTTGTATTCGAAAACTGCGGGTCGGCCAACTGAATGCCCTCTGGTATGCAGAACTGCGCGCTTAACTGACAAACCGTCGGCATAGTAGAAGTTATTTGCGGTAATACGAAGCAACTCAAACGCGTAGTAAACGTAGTGTCAACACAAGATTTTATTAAAATATTACATTTATGCGAACAATGTATTAAGGAATCACCTACTCCTCTGATTTCGTTAGTAGACTGTATAAGTGGTGTATTTAGGAGTTGTGAGAACGATTTTGTTATGAAGCATCGCTGACTTCCACAATCTAGAAGGGCTCGAGCCTTGTGGAATACCCCGCTAATATCAGGAACTTCCACTATAGCCGTCGACAAAAAAACAACTTGCGAATCAGCTGATCCTAAACTACGCGATTGAATGTGTGCCTTGTTTACTTGAATAAAACTATCTGTCGTAGACTTAGGCCCGGCGGAGGTAGCGGGAGGGGAGCGCGCCGTGGGCTGGCGTTGACGCTCGCATTCAGCCGCACACTCAGTCGCAGTCGTAGTGACAGCATGGAATGCTAGTGAAGGCTCAGTGCTACCATCGTGGAGCAAGGAATTATGTTTTTTGTTACATCTCCTACACGGGCCAAACCTACAATTTTCTAAAATGTGACCAGGCCGTAAACAGTTCTCACAAAGTTTATGCTCGCGAATAACTTGGTATTTGGAGTTTAAATCGCTATCGATAAATTGTTTGCACGAATACAGTGGATGAGCTGCCTTACACTTATAACAAGTCATCTTATGCCGAGACAAGCGGTCTTGGGATTTATGACTAGTGGTGGAGACATTGCAAGTGAACTGAGATCGAAATGAAGCATTATGTTTTTTGTTGTCTGCAACTGCATTAGTGTTTGTGGTACGTGATAATTGCAATGACTCCAACATATCCGCTCGGCCTTTTAGGAAATTAATTAAATCGTCAAGTTTAATAGATTGTCCACTACCCTCATTATTTAAAAACAAAGAACATTTGTACGTTTCCCATTCACGCTCCGTATTTTTATCAAGCTTTGATACAATTATATAATTGATCAAGGTGTCCCAGGAGTCTGTGGGTTCGCCTAGAATTTTTAAACCGCGCAAATTCTTTAAAATTGTATCTATCAACGTTCTGAGTGCAGATGGTGATTCTTTGTTTAGTGGACTGATGGTAAATAAGGCCTTTACGTGGTTTTGAACTAAAAGTCTACTATTATTATATCTATTGAGCAATAGATCCCATGCTACGTTATAATTGCCCGAGGAAAACTCAATAGAATCGATTACTAAAACTGCGTGACCTTTAAGTGACGATTTTAAGTAATGAAATTTTTGTATATTGCTAATTTCATTAGAACTGTGAACCAATGACATAAATGTATCTCGGAACTGTAACCAGTTCTCATACGACCCGTCAAAGGTAGGCATTACTATAGTTGGCAACTTAACAGATTGCATTGTACTATTTGTACTTGATATTGCGTTAGAACAGTTGACAATCTCACCACTATTTATCATGGTTTCGGCAAGGGCTAGCGTAGAATAGTAGGAATCCTCAAACGACTCCCTTTGATTTAATAAATCAGGTAATTCGGAATCAGATACATTTTCTTCTATTTTGGTTTGAATTGCGTTGAACTCACTAAATAAATTACTAGCGCCCTTCATTCGTAATTTTAAATCAATGCGAGTTTGCGGTGTAAACTCTTCTTTAATGGACTGTATCGATTGTAAATAGTTAGTAAACTTAGTAAGTCTACTTTTAATTATACCGCGTTTTTTAATAAGGTCTCGCATCAACGTATCGTCAGTATACAAGACATTAGGTGACCTATCGCGGGATCTTGGCTTTTCGACAGACATTTCGGTGATCAGTGAGAATAGGAGTAAGTACTTACGGTTTAACAATTGACCACGTTAGTGCCAGGAACGTCACAATCTCATCTATAGATCACACCCTGTCTTCACGTACGGAAAATTACTGAAATCAATTTAAATGCGTATCACAAAGAGGACTGATAAAGGTGATAGGAAATACAGGTTGGTTAGTCCCACCAGATAGCGTGTAGTGTATGATGGAATGCCAATCCAACTTCGGTTCCTTTGCGCGCTTAGCCTTTACTTGTCCTTAGTCTAATCTTCCTTGATAAGAAGTCACTTGCTTGCTGCGAATGGAATCTTCCACGTCCACGTCCACGTGTTGCGCATGCGATCGCTAAAGGCTGCTGAATTCTTGTGTAATTCGGCTTAGAAGGTCCAAAATGTTAGGGTTTGTGAATTTGACACCAAACGACGCTGATTGGGCACGACGATCCCGTAGTGCGCCTCATCAGCGATGGAAGGAGCAACCGGTTTGTGGTGGTATAGGTCCGAACACAACATTAATTAAAGAAAAAAATACAGTTTTGAGTATAGTGCTTGTTTTGCTCTCTACATACATACTACAACATATACATCGCATGCACTGAGTCACGCCTTTCTCCTGAAGAGATAAGTGGCCAGTGATCACTGGCCATAGTAACCATAGCCAATCCAGTACACTGTCATAATATAAATATTTAAGAAAACGATATTATGCAAATTGAAAGTACAATTTTAAATGGCCCCGATTATTACAATTGGATCAGTTTCCATTTGGACTCCAATTGTGCTCTTATAGGTAACAATCAACTCGCATATCTGGTCATCATCATTATCCCGCCCCGGTAGAATTTAATGACGCTCTTTCTTTTGCAGAAATGCACTGCATTTATTTCTGAATGCTTTTTTCAGGACGATAATCATTTGAATTGTATTTATTTGGAACACAAAAATTGTGTGTAAGATAGGGTGTGGCAAATCAATCATTTGTAAGAGGAGTATTTTTAAGATTAGCAGCTAAAGTATCACATTTAAAAAAAAAATGTATTTAGTAAATAAGGAATACTCGTAATTTTTCATGAATTTGTGTTAATTTTAAATAAAGCGTCTTTTATTAACACGAGTAACAAAACTTCACAAATAAAGTTCTTAGTACATAAATTTCAACGGAGGCATGAATTATCAGAATGCAGCAATGATAATGTGTGAACTTCGGAGCTGCCGCAGTCAGGTTGAGATTTGAGAAAATATGAGTGTGATTTCGAAGTGCTTAATAGGAGTTACTTGCAAATCACCAAGGAATGTACATGCAAGTGCCAAGTTTGGATATGATAAAAACATTATGTAAACTGATCTTAACTTAATAGTTATTTATTTTAAGGAATTGTCTTGGTGGGGAAAATTATGATATTATTATGAATGATATATGAGTATGTGATCAGATGAGAGCTGATAAAGAAGAATGGAAGTAATAGACATATTGCACCAACCTAGATAGGAAGAGGAAGAATATAATTAGGAATACTAATTATCTCCTTTGAATTGCCGAAAGTAGATTGATGCAAGTAGAGAACCCAGGATCAAATCCCCGCATTCCTGAAACAAGCACAAATTAATAGCAAGTTAATAACTATCTCGGCGTGTCTAAAAAAATTTTTAAGTAAAATATTGAAAAGTAAAATATACGTACATAGAAAAAATCCTTAGGGCATGCACTCACCACCACGATGCGGTGCCGTCACCGTGTGAACACCAAGACGTCGCACCATGGCACGGTGCCGTGTATTCAGGGTGTGGTTGCTTGATAATGTATTCCTGCCTCTAATTTAAAATAAAACAGATGGTTGTTACTGTGGATGTTGATTTACCACAATAACCGGAGAAGAAGAAGGTTGTACTTAAAAACCAACTGTGGCACCGTGCCGTTTCACGGAGACAGCGCCGCGGCGTTGTGGTGTTTCCAAGTCCTTACATGATCAAGTACTGAAACAGGTTCCACTGTGCATATCTAGAAAAAATCGTTTTGCTAAAGATAACTAGCTAAAAACTATAAATATTTCTTAAAAATGAACCGATTTTTTTTTCTATATTGCTAAAGAAATAAACAAAATTTAAGGCGTCATAATCTGAGTCGAAACCAAAATTTAATCGAAATTGGTTTTCTAAGTAAACGTAAATGCCAACAAGAATTTTCTTTGAGCAAATAATTAAATGTTAGATTAGCTTACATTATTTGAGTAGGTGAAGGTTATTTAAAACGTTGATTCATTATCGAAAAGCTACTTAAGAAAGTAAAGATAAATACACAATAGATATACACATCAACAAGCTCCCATAATTAGTTTTCAGATTAAATTAATTATTTTTATTAATGTTTTTTATTCGCAATTTATTTATTATGGTATGATTTGAAATGCTTATCTTTGATCTCTCAAGTATCTGATCCATCAGCTCGTAATTGTAATCCATTCAGAGACTAGACTTGAATACATTCCGTCGTTCCAGTCCGATCTATGACATAATTATATTGTTTTCTTGTTCTTCGTTGCTTGTTATTTGATAGCAAGATCCCTCCGTAGTCTGTAAATTCGGTAACCTATCATCTGATTTTTTGAACCCGGCGTTATTGTGGCCGGGTGTCTAATACTCTCGACGGTTTTTTTTAAATCTTAATAATTTTAAAACAAAGTATGTGTGTTATTTGACGCTTGCAGTAGCTGGAGTCCTTGATCTTTTTCAGCAAATTAGCTGTTATATTTACTGTTGCTGCGGCTATTGTAGAATTGGCACGTCTATCAGATTAACTTAGTATACAAGTTATATTTTAGCTTTGTTTTACATAGTTCATAATAAAATTTAATGTAATCGTGTTGCTATCAATTTTGTTTTTGAAGTTTGTTTTTTTTTAATATTTCTCGTATGTCGTTATGTCCCAATTAATTGATGTTAGGAGAAAAATATTTATTTATTTAAATTACGCTAATTATAAGTACATTTTATAATAAATAACTGCTTAATTTTCACAAATAATGTATATAACTACCTATTTCCCTAATATAGAAAACAAATATTGACACAATATTGATTTTGTGTTTTTTTTGATATTACGAGATGGCAAACAAGCTTGCGGCCCACCTGATGTTAAGTGGTCACCGCCGCCTATAGACACTTGCAATATTAAGTGTAAATCACTTAACACCGCAAGTGCGTTTGCCATGCTGGGGACTAAGGTGATATGCCCTCCATGCCCAGTAATTACACTGGCTACCTTTCCCTTCAATCCGAAACACAGCGAACTGCTTCACGGCAGAAATAAGAAAGACGGTGGTACCTACCCAGACGACCCTACATATGGGTCTACCACCTAGTGTAAAATAATGTACATGGGTATAATATACCCGGCCACAACGGTCGTGTTCTGTTTGGTTCACAATGACGCCGGGTTAAATGAAAAGGTCACGCAAATGAGTTAATTTCACCATGAGGTGAAATGGACTCATTTGCAAGGCAAAATATTTTTCATGATTTTTGAGTGGAAGAAGTGCCAAAAATAGCCAGTGCGAGAATCCTACACTAGCCACCTTCGCTTTGCTGACCTGCAAAGTGCTCCTTCACGCCTCTTTTAAATGCCTCAGGTTTAAAAGAAGGAGGGAACACGTGTAATGACAGGTATAGACCACTGGAGGAGGAGGAGAGTCACTGGGGCGAACCCAAAAATTTGGGATTCACTTTTTTTTTCAACGGATTTGTCATCTACAGATCTCCTACTTTTGATATCCGAGTGATGACAAAGTGGCATCTGTGGGGAATATAAGATACAGAGTGATTGATGTGAAATTATAATTATTTTTAAATTATGGGTGTTTTTAACATAAAAATATGAGTATTTGGGTTTGATTTTATTAGTTACTAGCGGACCCGACAGACTTCGTCCTGTCATAAAGAAATTATTCGAATTTTTCTCGCCGTAAAAACCATCCTTGAACTTCAACGAACATTTTTAAAAAATAATTGGCCAAATTGGTCTAGGCGTTGTTGAGTTATGCGCTTACCAACACATTTTGCGATTCATTTTTATATTATAGACTAGCTGTGCCCGCGCGACTTCGTCCGCGTGGATTTCCCGTTTTTGCAACATTTTTCATTGATGTTCAACTCCTATTAGTCGTAGAGTGATGTTATGGACGTATATAAGCCTATATCACGGTTTCCTAAACTGTGCGTCGCGACGCCCTGGGGTGTAGCGGTTTTATCCCGGGGGCGGGCGTCGTGAGACGATCCACATAGAATGGCTGTCTAGCTAGCTTAGCGAGCTAGTCGAACGAAAATAAATGTAGACAAAGAAATGTAAGTCGCGATTTCTAAACTTGAACCCGGTTTTGAGATGCTCTGTTTTTAAAATAAGAAAATACTCTGAAAAAAATCGACCGTCCAGCGCGGGCGAAAACATCGAATAAGCATCTTTACGCTACCGGGACATTGCTTTCGCCGTCGAAATTTGTCTGTGCTACTTTATGTTTTTATGGTAATTTTTTTTCAGTCTTTCTAATTTTAAAATATTTGCGCATTCGTTAACGCCTAAATAATTCAAAAAAAGCTATGTTTTTGTTTTTGTAGGTATGTACTTAACTTGGCTGTTACTATAACGGGGGGAGGGCTCGTAAAAATAAGAAAATAAGTTTGGGAAGCTCTGTCCTATAGTGTTCCTCGATAAATAGACAATCATAGAATTTTTCAGATCAGTAGTTCCCCTTTGTAGGATTATGTACCCAAAGGGTAAAACGGGATCCTATTACTAAGACTCATAAATAGAATAAAATAAATACTAATAAATAGAATAAAATAAATATTGAAGGGGTCCCATAAAATAAGCGTGACTTTTTTTGGTCGATTTTGATAACGGCAACAGATAGACGCTTGAAGTATTCACAGAATATATAGTTATATTATTCACTTTTAAAATACAACAACAAACGTGTTTTATTTCTCGGTCTTATTAACGATAATAACAGGTAGAAACTTGAAATATTAACAAAATATTTAATTTAAATTTCAAATAATTTTTGATAAAATCTATGGCACGGAACCCTTCGTACGCGCGTTCGACTCCTTCTAGGTGTTTTTTTTTGCAGGCTATCTCTGATGACCTTCTTGAAGTCACCAGGGCTTTTAGTAAAGGAGAGGACCTCGATGGGTCCTCAAGCTTTAAGGTCGAATCACTCCAAAGAGGATTCCTGACCGGTGAGCATCTCCCTCGGAAGAGTCTATGAACCTATTAGTCTCTAATGCGTCCGAATCTGACGGGATCAGTAGTTCCTGAGATAAGCGCGTTCATCTAAACAAAAAAACAACTCAGTATAGATGCGTGCGTAGTACTTGATCATTATTTAGCTGCGGAGTTATGTTAAAACTGTAATATCTATGAAGATATTCATTGAAATCTAATGATGTAAAGAACAATTTTGTACAAAATTAAATACTTGTGATGAATAATGTATTCATTTTGATAAGGAATAATATAATGTTTACAAAAATACCTTCGCATCTTAAGCATTATTTTAGAACAAAATTTATTAACAAAAATAGGTTATAGCGAGTCAACCTTAAGACATAGATAAATGCTGTCTGGAACTTGTTTTTAGAACTTTTAAAGGAGAATAATTCCGTCATACATAATTTTTGTGTAACTCTAACCGTTTACGCAGCGCACGCAAAGAAATCTCTGAAAATCATTTTTTTTTATTTTCCTTTTATTTCAAACTATGATATTTCTTAAGATATTCATTGAAATCAAATAAGGTCATTAACAATTTTGTTGAAAATTAAATGCTTGTGATAAATAATGTATTTATTTTGATAAGGAATAATATCATGCATACAAAAACACCATCGCAGATAAACTTTTGATTAAAAAAAAATTTGATTACCAAAAAGAAAGGTTATAGTGAGCCAACCATAAAAGATAAACATATGCTATCGCGGATTTTTTTTTAGAAAATTTAATGGAGAATAATTCTGTCATACATAATTTTTCCGTAACTTTAACCGTTTACGCAGCGCACGCAGGGAAAGCTTTGAAATGAAATATTTTTCTCCCGTTTTTGCAACATTCTTCATTAATGCTCAGCTCCTATTAGACGTACCGTGATGTTATATAGCCTATAGCCTTCCTAGGTAAATGGACTATCCAACGAAAAAATAATTTTTCAATTTGAGCCAGTAGTTGCTGAGATCTTAGGGTTCAACCAAACAGACCAACAAACAAACAAACAAACAAACAAACAAACAAACAAACAAACAAACAAACAAACAAACAAACAATCAAACAAACAAACAAACTCTTCAGCTTTCTTATTAGTATAGATGTAGGTTTTCTCATAGGTAAATGATAACTGCACATCTTGTATACAGGCTGTTTCAAAAAACTTATATATTTTCACGTAAATTGAAAGTAATGCCAAATAAAACAAGTATGCATGTAACACAACAAAAACTTCCTTTATTCTACAGGGTGTTTCAACAAACACATTACTTAATAACATTTCTTGATTATGCGACATGAAAATGACTTGCCAAATATATTCTTAGTTCGCGTTGGAAGCGTAGCCACAGTTTGTCGGCGGCACCGTAAGCCACCCAGCATTTACCTTCTCAAGCTACATAATCTCTGAATTCAATTAAATTTTTACCTATATTTTCTTAACGAAATTACTTTTTGATGCTTGGATATAAAGAACAGTCTGTATTTACTTTACATTAAAATTAGACGCCACTAATACCTACTTTCCATTTTTTCTTTTAACAAGAATTATCTTGTTAAAAGCCTTAGTTTAGCATAAAATTTGTCCAAGGTTTAGTTTGCAAAATGATAGCGACGAAAAGAAAAATATCATTTATCCCAACCTTCGATCCTCCATCACGTTTAGGCGAGCCAATAATACCCCTGCTTTTTATGAATCTGTTTTTTCCCATCCTTCAGGTTACGGACATGACATAATACGATAATTTAAACATCTTATTTATACATAAACATATTTTGGCTACTTTTATAGTGCAAATGTGTAATATAAATGCTGCAGATAGCACTATTTCAGTTCCGAAAAGTATTTCTCGAGGTTTCAACTACAGAGCTGATTTCATGAACCCTATTTAGCACGCTCTTAAACTTTCTTAGGATTTTTATAGTACCAAATTATGTAACTTGGACAATCTTCGCATTTAGACTCCACTTTTGCTTACCATCAGATGGAATGGAAATATTTTTTTGACCTTTTTATAGATTAAAAAATCCTTTTTTTTGTCTACAAATATACTTGATAGAATATACCCAGACCAAGACAGACAGACATATTCATGTACACAAATGTTCGTCTTCTGTGAAGTTAGTTATCAGGCTGCTTGCGGCCATAACATTCTAAAGTATTGTTAGAGAATCTTTATAAAGTTTCTATTGTAACTAAAATGAACAAGTAACTATATGATATTTCTACTAAATAATTTTTTTTTACAATTGTTTTACCCCGATCTTCATTTTATTCACTCTGAAAAAAATCATACAGCATTTTATAGAATGAAGGACAGTTGGAACTTCTAATCCTTTTAAAATTTACAATATTGCTCCAGACCGTCGTTAATGTCAATTTCATTTATATGCCTTTTCGCTCAATGTAAACTTCTCAATCAAACTAAATCTAACACTTTTCATCATTAAAACTAAATTCAATTCAAGATCTCGAGAATCTCTTTTTAAAAGTAAATTGCCTTGGCGTTTGTAAATTACAGAGGTTGTATTTTTACAAGATGAAACCTGGCCTTTTAAGCCGAGTACAAGAGAATCCTATAATATTAGTAGGAAAAAACAAATTACATTTACAGTTTTTGCAAAGGGACGCTAAAAGTAGGTTAATTGGTGATGAATAACCATTTAGACCTTGAAAGGATTTGCAGTTTGAAATTGGACCACTACCTTTGTAGAGCTTTTTTTTATTGTGGATTCTCAGTACCGCCCAACACAACTCTACTAACTTCATACCCCTTATTTTTACAATGGAAAACATTTTAGATCTATACTGCCGCTTTACGGATCTGTTGCCAGGGTAGATCTAAACAAACCAGCCAAGTGCGAGTCGGACTTGCATATATTAAAAAACGGCAAAAAAATAATAAAAAATAATGTCTGTTGTATGGGACCTATGGCCCCCCCCAAATATTTGTTTTATTTTAATTTTAATATTTATTTTAATAATGAATATAATAACTGAATATTATGTCTCTGAATATTATGTCCTCTGTCTGAGGTTGGCTTTTTCTGCCACCTACGTCGCAGGGGATTTTCCTTAGTGCACCGTGCATATCCTACCTCATAGTTTCAAACCGTCAACTCTATATCCTGTACAGTAGAGCTCCAGATCCTTCTGAGTGAATAATAGAGTTGGGGCTAGTCTTTATAAATTCATCTATCTAAATCCTTCTGTTCCTTCTATGTCCAACTGTTCCTTCAGCAGTTGAACTTCCATGCGCGTGAATTCGCTTCAGGTTAAGTAAGTCGAATTCTAAATCATATTTTATTAAATAGGTACATACATTTACAATCTTCTACCAAATGTTGATCTTGACATCTTACAATAATGAAACTTATTCTGGGAGCCATTTGTTCCAGAATGACAATGGATGAATTTTTCAACGTACAATTTTTGTGATATCTGAGCTCTGCTTGTGACTTGAATCTATTTTAAGACTTAATTTTTTAAAGATATGAGTTCTTTTTACGGAATCTAAAGCTTCTTCGATTTAATTCGGTGCTGAGTTTTTGGAACTCTCTCAGCCCAGTTGCATTGAATCTAACTTTACAAATCTAACTAAAACCTATTTACGGTGATTAGCAAAGCATGCTACACACGACACACGTTTGCATTTGCTGCATAAAGCCAGATATTTGTGTGAGTTAAGCATCGGGGCACACAGAGATAAGTGCGGAGACATGGTCTAGACGAACGAGTGTCAACACAGATGCCCCGACCACCTGAGCTCTTACGGGAAATCTAAGACATCCAGATAAGCTAGAAAGCAACAAAAATGTTGATCAGAATTCCCGGATTTTTGTAATCGACATAAAATCAGGATTTATGTTTAACCGACTTCAAAAAAAGCGGAGGTCCTCAATTCATATTATTTTTTTAGGTACGTTCCCCGACTACTCAAAGAGCCTGGACTGATTTGAAAAAATCTTTTTTCGTTTGAAAGTGTATACTTTCCAAGTGGTCCCATGAAAATTTTACATGAATCGACTTAGTCGTTTTTTAGAACCGTGAAAATACGAAATCGCATATTGCGATTGGATTTTTTAAACCTCACAGAAGATATTTGATATGTCTGTAGCTTAGAGTATACATAAGCCAAAGCTATTGAGCTACACAATAAGATATAAGTAAGCAATGTTCCATAGATACTGATATACTGATGAAGTGTGCCTATGCGTAAATGTAACTTATTAACAGGCAAGTATTTAGTAACAATTAGGTAGCAAATTTTAAGGTAGGTTTTATCAGATCAATAAAATACAGGTTTTAATTTGTGCATACCGGTGCTTACTATTCATACTCGCAAGCGCGCGCTCTATAGCTTTTGCTTATGTATACTCTAAGGTCTGTAGGGTACTCTTAATAATTAATCCCAAATCCAATTTGACATAAAAGACTACTTAGTAAATAGATTCTATTTTTATACTTGTCTTATTTTCTTTCCTTGAAATAACTGTTTTGAATATGAGTAGAGTAAATTTTGTAACATTATTCGTTTTCATAACATTTTAATATGCTTTCAGTAAGTATTTACTCTCAGAATATTTTTATTAGGATTAAGGTGGGTGTGTATTTACATTCGCTTAATAAAATAGTATAATATGAATGTTACTAAAAAAAGTTAATAAAACATTTCGAAATAAACATTTATTCCGAATGTAATAAAAACATAATAAACAATATTGAAAATTGTTTCAGTACACTTCATAACATGAATAAGACTCCGTGTCGTTTCTTGAAAATCGCAAGCGTTATATTTATGGTAAGATTTAATTTCGTATTCGCAGTAACCCTTCTTGTACGTACATACATATGTAACACGACGTTGCGTGTTATTTGAAAAATATAACCTGTCAATTTCCAATAAAAACTTCACTACACTGCATTAGCGATGAATTTTATTATTTATTTAGATTCTTTGCAAAGCCCTTATAATCTCTTTATAGTGAAATATGTACTGTTCTTATAATTTTTCAAGAAGGGTTAGCCGTGTATGTGTAACCTTATTACAATATTAAATTTTGATAAATTTTGCACCATTTATCTAGCCCGAATTATGTATAATAAAAAACTTGTGTTATAGATGCTAGATAACAGACAAATAAATATATTACTCTAGATATTTTTTATAAACTTAGATAAGTATATAAACAATCATGACCTGCGACAAAATGTTATCACGCAAACATTTGTCAATACTAGGATTCCAACCCAAATCGCCTGATTAGCGTTACTGACCATCCACTAATCGTTTTGATCGATATTACCTACTAATCCCTACAAATCAGTATGCATATACAAGTTGTAAACGCTCCAAAGCGCGTCTAAGTAGGGAGTTAAGGCGTGGTGTTCCGTCAGAAACGTAATTATCAGTTTCGATCGATCGAAGAGGAGGTCGATGGCTCCGCGGTCGTGCGTTCTAAGTAACCATCACGAAAATTAAGCAACTAATACGCGGTCGGTACTCGGATGGGTGACCGATAATTTTTCAAATCAATTATTCCTCCTTGCTTTCGAAAGCACGTTAAGCTGGTGATATCGCTATTGGAAGATTGAAGTCGCTCCTAACGGGCGCTATCGAAAGACACCAGGAGGAGGTTTGATGTCAGGCAGGCCGGCCGACCGTAAAAATGTAATGCTAAAATCTAATCCTTAAACAGTATCTTCGATTAATTGTAAGCATAGTAGGAAAATGATGCTATTTATCCTTAATATTTGTTGCGTGCTTGACAAGGTCCATATTATTGGTCTTACTTTATATGTAATATCTTATATCACATTATGGTTCTGCAATAAACGATTGATTGATTGAATTTAATAAATTCTATTCGTAAAGGTTTACTCGGTTAAAGCGGTATTCTTGTTGGTTGAAATAGCCAGAGGTCACCATGACATACGACCCACGGGTTCGTTCAAGCTGAAAGCAAACTAAACAAATCCATAATAACGCCTTTCGTAATGTAAGTCCATCCGTCCAGGATTGCCATGCGAAAAGAACTTGACTACCAAAAGGTGATCAAGAATTGCATCTCAGTTGTGAAGCATGAAGTGAGAGAAGGGCCTTAGCTGTTACTCGCGCCATCTCCTATCGGACTAATGCAAACACTGCCATCGTATATAAGACGGCAAATTTCATAAATTCAGACACTCAAGCACCGTGCACATTAATTCCTCTCACGGGCATTAGCTGGCAAAAGTTCCACTCCTTAGCTGATTTAATCTTGAAGTATATCACTTTAAGCTTCTATCATACCAGCAAGAGACGCCCACTGTTTGATATGGGCCTCCTCTAAGGATCTCCAACCATCTCGTTCCAGCGCTGCCCGCATACAACGACTTCCCGCGACCTTTACCATTATGGCTGGAAATCAACTGCATGATGCTGACATTTAACCTGTGTCTTGTTATTTTATTTTCCATAATTTACAGGTTATGTTACAAAAGTCTACTGAGGAGGAGACCAATACGACGACATTCTTAAATCACATGGATATGTTAAGAATAAGGTATAGCTAAAATCAATACATCATAAACTAGTGGTGGCCCTAGGCTTCACTCGCGTTAATGTCAGTTATTTTATAGCTTATATAGCCTTCCTCGATAAATGAACTATCCAACACCAATAGTTACTGAGATTAACGCATTCAACCAAACAATCTCTTTAGATTTATAATATTTAATATAGATGAACTGGCAGTTGGCGCATCATCATAACAGCCTCTATAATTCGACCCACTGCTAGAACACAAGGCCTCTCCTTGCCATCTAAGGACGTTTAGGCAGTAGTCCACCACGCTTGCCCAATGCGGATTGGTGGACGAAGTATAAGGTGATCAATACCCCTTTTTCTGATCCATTAGTCGCCTTCTACGACACCTATTGGAGGATATGGGGTGATGATATTGTACTCTGCCGGCATCACACGGCATGCAGCATCACACGGCATAGTTAATATTTAATTAGAATCAGAAGACGTCTCTCGGCTCAAAATGATACTAATGATGATGATTAATAGGTAGGTAGCACACAGTTAATTTTTAATTAAACTTAACTATTTGCCTATTTTAACAAAAAACGTCTCTCTGCTGAATTGATGATGACCAGATGACGATGAAGAGCCTATAAACATGTTTTTAACGAGCAGAAAACGCGCGTTTGTTTCAATATAAACACAAATGGGAGGTGTTGTCAAATCAAATCAATCGAAGAAATTGGCTATTGCATTTGTATCGACAAAAACTCTAGGCAAAGACGACTCTCTAGGTACGTGCAGACGTCGCCCAGAGTACGCACGTATCAAAAACGTAGCGTTAGCCCGCTTGAAAAAGTCTGTGTAAATAGACCTTAACTAATAATACACGAGGCTAGTTTGTTTGTTTTTGACGCGCTATAAAGACTAAACTACTCTAATGAAATTCACGATACACACAATTATTAATAGTACAGAAAAATATAAAATATACCTAGACACCTTTCTTTTAAAAAAATAACACACAGATACACAAAAACTTTTTGACAAAGTCTCCGGTAACGCGAGCTAAATGTTTGTGCTTCCTATGTCTCGCTAAGTACAAAAATAAAAACTAAAATATGTATAGGAATAGATCCTTAAACATATCGTAACATATATTCCATAAAAATATTATCATTTTAATATCAGTTTTAACACTCTCTTTAATAAAGATATCCAAACAATTTCTAATATACTTTCATGATATTTTTCTCTGAAACGTAAAATTGTCAACAACTTTTACACGGTGCTTTTTCTAACTATTGAAAGAAATAATGTTATAAAGCATTGGCAAACTCCAAGTATATTGACCTAATTGCCTTCTACAAGATACGTGAATACAAATCCGATAGCTTAGAACCGTTTCAGTGGCATATTGTTGGCTTCAATCGAGAGCCTTCTATTTTCCGAGAAAAAACAGAGCTTTTTGTTTTGTCGGTAGTAGAAAAGGTATTTTTCTAAAGATTTACGTATTATTTTTTCTTCAATTTTTCTTCATTCGATCCTGATTGAGTTAAATAGTAGATACAGTTTCGTTTTATCCCCTGACTAACCACTTTAAAAAGTTTAAAGTTGTATAAGTGGTTTGTTTTAGTGAAGAAATGTTTGTGAGCCGAAAAAGTCGAAATGGTAGATTTTGGAATGAGGATAACATCTTAATACTTTACTTTTTCCATAATTACATGACATTCCTAATAATAGGGGTTAAAGAATGAAATTGCCGATTTTTTCCTCATTATTCATTAGTGTATAATTCCTTTAATACAATAGCTTGTCCATTATTCTTTTTTTTTATTTTAAACTTCATGACAAGTACTTATATTTATGTATAAAATTTTATTCTTATTTTTATTTTTTTCACTAGAAATACATCTTCAAAAACAGCTCGTCCTAAGAGGTGCCTGTCTCCGTTATAAAAATATGAATATTTTTTTACAGATATGAAACCACATTTTTTTTATCTGTGTATACTATAGCTTAATGTTGTCTAAATACATCCACAAAATTACAGAAAATTTAGATTTGTGGTTCCTTATAAAAACGCAAATATATTTGTATGGAAAAATGAATTTTCGTTAAATTCTCCATACAAAACGGCAATTTCATAATTAAACCCCTAATACTTGAAAGGCATATATTCCTATCACTTCAAATTCATTACCTTACATGGAATTTTCGAGTGCAGTTACGTCTGTCAATTAATTAGTATCCATAACACACGTTCTTAATAATGCTTCATTCATGATTAGTAAGCGTGAAAATACACTGGGCTAAAAAAGCTCGTCGGTGTTAGAAACGTCAATAACTCACAAAATATTCGCGCTAGCTTCATGAAGTGAAGACTGTATTAAAGACAATTTGATAAGGGTTTACTTCTTTTTTCTACGCGTGGTGGCTTACGGTGCCACGACAAACTTAAGGTTCCATTCCAACGCTAAATCAGAAATTTTAGAACACATTTTTATATTGTACAATCAAAAAATGAAATTCACTGTCAACACATGATACGAGTTCCCTCCTTTTTAGAATCCTGGGTCATTCAAAAGGTGTTGAGAATCGCTTTGCATGTCGGCAAGGCGTGGGTGGCTAGCGCGGCGGTTTATCTCTCGCACTCTGGACACTGCTGCTTAAAATCATCGTCATCATCATTACAGCCTTTTCAATTCGAGCCACTGCTGGGACACAGCCTTTCCTTGTCATTGAAGCGGGCTTAGACAGTACTCCAACACGCTTGCCCGGTTTAGTAGATGGAGTATAAGATGATCTATACGCCTTTGCTGATCCAATAGGTCGCCTTCCACGACACCCGTTGGGGTGTATTCTACTCTGCGAGCATCACATGGCTAACTTTAAATTAGCTTCTATATTACGTAACAGGTGTGAGGATATGTGTTTAAAAGGTATTGAAGCGAATGAATGGTTAATAAATGAGAAAAGGACTGCAAAACCATTTAAAATATGAAATTCGTGAAAAATAGTTAAGAATACAAACTTTGATACGAAAACACACCGTCAAGTATTAAAGCTAATAAGAACACAAATAATTATAATGTTTAATTTAAACCGGTAGTTAAGAAATGTGGTCTGCACACTCTAAAAAGTCACTATTGAATGAAGTTCTGTACTATAGCCATCAAATTTCTTTTCGTTAACTCGTCGCAAAAACAGATGTGTTTGAAACAAGAATTAAAAAAGTATCTGCAGCCAAACGGCATTGTCAAATATTTTAACTAAAGTGTGGAGCTTGTGAACTTACTTGTAGAATTAGAAGCTTGACTCTACAGGATATGTGTTAACTTACTTATTGACAGTACGAGCTATGACTGTTCTCGTCTTGGCAACATTTTACATGAAAATATATTTGTGCGATACATATTAACCGACTAATGCGACCTAATATGCAACGTGAAACGTTTCGCATACTGAAACTCAATTGGAGACCGTCATCTGTTCCCGATTGTATATAAACAGATGCAGGTAACACGTTGTTACTTCATAAGGAAAAGGTCTGAATAATCTTTACAAAGGGCAACCGTTTCTTTCCGTAATATCCTTCTTTTGTGTCAAATCTATGCCATTGAAATACCCTTGTACTTCACTTCGTCCCTTTCCAAACTAGATTTATTTGGATATTTCTTCCATTTTTGGATGGAAAGATTTAAGAGATCTTTCGAGAACACGATGCACTTAATCACCCCAGCACTTTGGTGAGAATCTCTCATTACTTAGTTCAGTTTCACAGCACTTTCACCTGGAACAAAAAAAATCTAATAAATCTGTTGAAGTACAAAATAAATGATCTCTATGTACGATTTCATTCAGTAAAAGATTGGAATCGTATAATGATATTGACATTACCAAAGTAATTTTTCCTCAAAGAAAACTAATTGCTGTGACATCGTCATCGATTAAAATTACGTTACTTTTAGTTGTGTTGTGATGCGCGTACAGGCAAAATAAAAATTGGATAATTAAAATTAAAACTAAATTCAATAACAGAAAGCCCTGAACAATACTCATATATCAAGGAAATAGTATATCACTGCAATAATCCGCACCCATAAAATGAGTGCAATATTCATCATTTCAGCCGAGAGACGCCCACTGTTGGAAACTGTTGGACATTTAAAAATCTCACTATCGAAACTAACGACACATGCATGCATCTCTTGCATGCACCACCTACGCGCACACATACACACACACACACACACACACACACACACACACACACACACACACACACACACACACATACACACACACACACACACACGCGTGCGCGTATTCACGCGGTAGTTCATTTATGTATTCACGCTGTAGTCCCAAGAGAAGTAGAGCCTGAGGTAAAACTTAAACTAACAATCCTGCAGTATAAAAACATACAAAAGCATGACAGAGTAACACTAAAAATCATCTCAGCAGTCGGGGTTCAAATTCTATTGAAGAAAATTTTAAGTGTGTGGTATCTTGATTTGTTGTCATCTACATAATAATAATGCACAAAATAATTTATTTTTTATAATAAATTATTATATCCTTTATTGACTAGCATTTAATTTAAAAACATATTTTTTCAGTCCAACTACAATCGTGTTTGTTAAGGAGTTAGAATCACATGTGCTTCGAAACCAAGATGGCGACAGACCAGTGAAGAGGTATTTCGAAAAATACAGCACACCATTTGTTGACTCTAAGAAAGGTAGTGGGTTCCTTATTGACAGCAAAGTTTGGTTTAAATCCAATGTCCCATATCTCTGACTAAGTTTTTGCACCCCTAACTCAAAGACAAATATTATCTCTTTATCTACGTTGTACGAATTACTAACAAGTATAATACTCGTGTGATTAGCTCTGTCTTCTGCACATTTATATTCTGAAATACATTATTTTCCTTGTTCGCTCTTTAATTTCACAAGGATCACAGTTACACTAAATTCATTATTTAGTGTAACTTAACCTCTTGTGACCCCGTGGACTCATGTGAGTACAAAGACATTGAAAGGTTCTACTGGCGTGCTGTTGATTGATTTTTATATCATGAAATAATATTAATGAGCTATTCGGAGAATGTTTTATTTTCATAAGTGATTGAAGTTATTTATACCAAAACACCACAAGAATTATATGTACTTGTGTGAGTTCTCGCGGTCTAAACTTCAACTAACTTATACGAAGCATAATATTTTTTTTTTAATAAATTACGAATTTATTTATTTTAGGCCATTTAATGGTTGACCAAATATTAGAAGCCTTGTTAAATCAGATGGAGTGTCAGACAAATATACTACACCTTCAAATGATATCAGCGTCCATGCATTAATATATATAATGAAGCTTTTAGGAAAGTTCATAACTTATTATTATTGTTGAGTCTGAATGTATGATTTTTGCAAGTTTTGTATTATTCAACTAAAAATACTTTTATTTTTTATGATTATTACACTTACATAAAACTTACAAATTATTTATGTAATGCGACTAATAAAGTCGTTTACTTAATGATTTTAATTGTCTTGTTTATTTTATTCATAATGTACTTATTTACGTACTCGTTCGAAGACATAATCCTGGTGTACTCGTCTGGGGACATAAAGAAAATCTGTAAGAAAAATTTCGAATATTTTTTCAACATTTTTTTGTGATCTTGAAGAAACAAAGGAAAAATTACAAAAATATAATTTATTTGCTTAAAAAATTTCCTCCGGACTCAGGAGGTTATGTTTTGCTCTTTAAACAAACCTCAGAAATTCGTTATCTTTTCTAATGTAAATGGTAAGAGCTCGGATCTTAATAGAAGGAAGTAAATAATATTTTGCTTTTCCAAACAGATGTCATTGTCTTTACTAAGGTTGCCCTGCATAGATGTAATACATTACGTTGACACGGGAGTCTTATTTAATTTAACAAGTTTAATAATTTCATTTTAAACTAATAAAACCCACAGACCCAGACATGATGAATACTTTATTCCTTAAGAAATAATACATCACCGTTGCCATCTGAAGCCCGTCTTTCAGCGAAACAAGCGATATTGTCCCTTACAGTGATAAAGAGAGGAGTATTTTTTCCTTGTACTAAATTTCAAGAATTTATTTCGTATTTTATAAGAGATTGTTGTAAATCAAGAAGCGCTGGCGTAGAGAAAGTACAGATCCTTGAAAATGCCTCGATAAATATTAAGGGAAATACAACCTGAATAACATTTAGGATAACAAAGAAAATTGACGTTGTAAGAACCTAAACACACAAACTAAGTATAGAAACATACTTACTTTGTGGATTAAATGAGAACAACAATATTCTTTTGTGCAATATTCAGAATTGTCAAATTATAGACAATTCTGAAGAATATATTATTGTGTTCGACCTGTAAAATAGAATAATTTGTTTGTTAAATTGTGATACTAATTATTATAGTATTACATAATATTGCGTCGGTGGCGTAGTGCGTAAGAGCGTTGTCTTCCACCCGGTAGGCACCGGTTCGAAGTCCGCCACGTACCAATGTGTTTTCAAATTTTGAATTCATATGTACGTTTAATCAACGCTTTTAAGGTGAAGGAAAACATCGTGAGAAAATCTGCACACACCTGAAGAAATTCTTAGGTTGTGTGTGAAGTCGACCAAACCGCGCTTGGCCAGCGTGGTTGACTAAGGGCTTATCGCCCCTTGTGTGAGGTAGGCTCGAGCCCCTCGGTGGGGACATTATATGAGCTGTTGATGATGATGACATAATATTGGCCACTGTAGTGACCTTTAGACTCCAAGTCGAGTTCATCCCACTAAATATAAAAATTAGGATCAAAGACAAGTACTTGCATTCAGCCGTGCTAAGAATCTATAAGGTATATCTCAATATCATATTTATCATATACTCCGGTGTCATCCAAGGCTCCGTTTTATCCCCTACACTGTTTCATCTCCTTATCAATGAAATTAAATCCTTTATTGAGCGCGTTCAATGGTCTATACCACGAAGATTGCTGCTTTTTTTCCCGCTTCCCGCAATCTCCCTTCATTTTAAGGAATACGCGTGCTGGCATACAGTGCCACCAGTTTCTTAGCCACCAAACTGGGGCTAAGAAATTTGGCAACTCAATTGCATGTCTGGGACATTCAAAAGAGGCGTGAAGAAGCACATTGCAGGTCAGTAAGGAGAAGGTGGCTAGCGGAAGGAACGCCTTTTTTTACTATGAACGCCACAGAAAGGCGGCTACGGAACGGCTACAGACTGCTGTAAACTGCACCGCCTATTTTTCTTAGTAAAAAGAGGCGATACGGTCACGTTTCCTTTCTGAGCTGATAAGTGTGTCATGACCTTAATGCGGGGCTTTACCTCTCGCACCAGCTATCTTCGCGTTTGGACTCCACTGCTGCTTACTATCAGGTGGAATGGAGTCATTAGCTTGACCTTTTTATAAAAACAAAGTTCTTGAGGAAATCATCAGCAGTATAACAAGAAAGCTGAAGTTTCTACACCATGTTATCTTCACAGGAACTTGGAAGCAACATACATCGCCGTAATTAATTTAACCTACCTAATAATGTTGTAAGCAAGATTTTTAAAGCGGCAGACTTAGAGAAAATGGTTTAAGTTAACTAGACGAACTTAAAATACCACCTGCACCTTTTTTTTTGTCGGAGAGGTCAAATGTATTTACGCATCGCAGTTCCTGCGGGGTGGTGCCAACCGCAGGGGATATGTGGGTCTCGAGGTAAAGGCGTTCCCTCCATACCCACTAAACATCCTCCCCGGCCTGACAGGACGGCTCGGGATCTGCGCACGTGAGCGCAACTACACCGAGACCGTCCCAACGCTGCCTGTCTAGGCACTCCTTGTGCACCAATTGGTGGCCAGCAGCCCACAGGGGCTACCGACTGACGCCAGCCCCTGTGAGCCGCTAGAAGACGCCGGCTTTATAGGCCGCCTCCTCATCGACGGCTGCTCGACCTGGCGCGTCCTCCTGACGAGGACACCGGTAGCAGCCGTCGGACCGCATCCGGGGGACTTCGGGCGCGGTTGTGGCCCTGAAAAGGGCCAAACCCACCACCTTCCCATGGAACTTTGGATCTCTGAATCTAATCCGGTGGGCGAAATAGCAAACCACAAAAACGATTTAAAAATATATATCATCATCTCGGTTTAAATTCACACATGATATTCAAGAGAAAATAAAAGAATATTGTAGTTATGTTTTCTCTTTCTTCACAAATTTTAGTGGCTATTTACGGAAGTTTTAATGCAACCTGTTTGCTGTGTTCTTCTACAGCCTTGTGCTTATTTTGCAGTTATAATTTTACAGTATTATTCATAAAAAGTTAAAATAGGTTTATTAGCTTGTTATAATGAGAATCTCGAAAATCATTATTCATAAATTTCCAATAACGCTTTGTAAGTATTCAATAGCGGCTTCGTAACTTATAACAGGGTCGACCATACTATAAACCTTTATTAAATGGCCGACAAATGTGCAACAGCTTTTTTGACGTGACAACGTCTTATAATTCGATAGAGCCGGCTGCACGCACGAAAAAACATGACGTCATGCGGCGTTACCTCGCTCTGAATCTAATTCTCTAATTTGAATTTGGAATTATGTTCTTTAAAATTTAAACTTTCAATGATACCAAAACCAGCCAGATACAAATAGTATAGCCAAAGAGATTTTATTACAAGTTTATTCATACTATAATGCGAAATCTATTAAACAAATGAAATTAAATTTTTCTTTTGAAAAATGCTACCATTCCATCAGTATTTTCTTAAGACGTTGTCACGTTCAACTATCGTCAGTAAACCGACTTTACAGACAACCAATTTTTTTTTATCTATGGATTCATCGGAACGACAACTCAACAACGCTAAAATGTCTTAAAACGAGAAGGGGCTATAACGGGCTTATTGAACGTTTATGAACAGAGATTTTTATAAAGGTTTATTAGTACTAATGAGCATTTTAAGTAATAAGTGTTTTTGTCAAAAGAGGCACCTCAGGGAATGGTTGTCCACTCCCCGACTGACACACTCAAAGAAGTTTTTAGGATCCTCACACATAGGCTACCATAAAAGAATGGGAAGAATCAGCAGAACCCAAATCCGCTGCCTCATAGGCGCTTTCACTGGCCACTTTGCCACTAGAAGACACCTGTGCACAATAGGCAAAGCTGATGACCCCATCTGTAGAATGTGTGGTGAGGAGGAAGAAAGCATGGAGCACATACTATGTGACTGCGATGCACTAGCCAACCGGCGACTAAGGGTCTTAGGTTTAGCTTACCCTAAGCCAGAGGACTTTATAGACCTTATTCCCGCCAACATCGTGAAACTCATACAAAATGTTTTCGATGTTGGCGGGGATGGGTGATAAGGAAAGGAGAAGCACAAAAGATCCCATAGGGTCGAAGTGCTCTGAGATACAGCCTCAGCCCCTTATTTAAGAATAAGAATAAGTGTTTTAAACCTATTTTAGAGGATTTTTATGAATAAGACTGTTAGTCATTTCACCGACAGAAACACAGCACTACGAAATCATAATGCTATTTGACTACAGTTTTCTCTAATATTTACCCCAGGGTTTTAAATAATAAAAGTCAACGTTTAGATTTATCTCCCACTGACAGCACGATGCGTTATGAAAATAAAATGAAAATACCGTCAGTAAGCTTGGGGATGCTGCTTTCAGACGTTGTAATGTGTTGGCAAGCGGTTGCATGAACGTCGGGTAAGCATGCGTCATTAGAGGAAAAACATCACCGGAATTCGCTGTTTGTGTGAGGACTTACTTATTGCATATTGAGTACTAGAATTTTTAAGTTTGTGGGAAAGTAATCAATATTAGACCACCATTTAAAACTCCTAAGACAAAACACACTAATTGCTCAGCCTTTCGCAATATTGCCGATAAAAAGTAGTAAATTTGCTACTAAAGAAATATGATCGACCGATTATAGCGTCTTTCGCTTCGCGTCCATACGCAACTGTACAAACGCATACGCATCCGTTCGGTGTTTCGGAGTAGTACCACCGCCATTTGCCGGACAATGAAACTAACCTGTCCCACAATATTTCATTGCATGAGCACCTATCATAGCAGAGAAAAAGGTCCTTCCGACGAATTCAAAATGTCTAAATCAGGTGAATAAAAACACGGTGAATAAAAGTTGTAAAAACTTAGAACATCCGCCGTCGCTGACTCGACAAAACCCAACAGAACGGTCCATAATACTGACTGCATTTCGTTTAATTTCCCACTAAAGACACAAAGAATAGAAAAGTGTTTTCCGCAGCTCTTGCTCGAGGAATAAATGTTAGGAGATGGAAAGTGCTTATGCGAGCCATATTTTTATGAAAAAAAAAGAAAATTTCTACAGAAAACTCGGCAAGTGTTTAATTGTTACAAAATAAATTAGTTCCGTCGCAATTTAAGAAATGAACAGCGTTTCTTTTATTTTATTATTATGTCCTAAATTTACTTTAGATTATAAAGGTTTTTGAAAATATTGCATCGGTTTTTTCCTCACTGTTTTGAAGTGAAACCTTTTATAAACATTTTGAGCTAAAATAACGAAGAGTCAAACCCAAATACATGCTTGCTTGGCCAGTAAAAGGAATTTTATTTGAATTTCGCATTTCGCGAAAATCAATTAAAATTAATACATTTATTTCATGATAAGCGTTTGTTTTTATCATATTTATGTCTCCCTGCAAATATTCTCAATTAATTTTTATTTATACAACAAAATTATCGTAATCGATTACTGCAAAAAACTCAACAGCAACCTCATACGACACAGGAAAAAATTATCAACGAATGTAAACTCGTATACAGACAATGCTAGCACTGGAATAAATGTTATAACTGCGTTGCGAAATTTAATCATAATTTAGAAGATGTATGATATTCTTAAGTGATGTTGGGCTATTTCAAAGACCGTTCCCTGACCTTTCCCGAGGGTTAACGACCAATAAGACGTCATAAGCGACGGAAAAGTCGATTGAAGTACATTACAAGCACCATAACATGTATCTGAACTGCGCAGTATATTTTCATAATATTAGCATAAATGTAAAGCAGACTTTCTGTATACTCCACGTGGCAAATGATAATACAAACCTTTTGATGGTTTAGAATTCGTGCGTCTTTCAAAAGCAAGAATACAAATAACATGAAAAAGTAGATTGAGTAAAGACGCTATCGATACACGTGCGAATGACATCAAGGTCTATAATTGCATGCAGTATAAAGCAGACCTAGAGGCGAAGTCTGTTGACAGCGGACTAGATATTCTAGTGCCAGATCACGTTCGTACCTTAGTCATGGAAGTCATTTCAGACGTTGGAAACCTTGAAGTATATAGACCCCTTACCTTACGGCGAGGAGGTTTCTCACCGACATAATTAAAAAACACCGGCAAGATAAAAAAAACACCTCATAGTAGAGTGATAATTATCAAATAATATTATTATTTCTGTGGTGATATTGAATTACACACAAAGCCACATCTGTCAGTATGGACCATGTGGTGCCTCAAAATAGATTTTTTTTCATGTTACGAGATGGCAAACAAGCTTGCGGCCCACCTGATGTTAAGTGGTCACCGACGTCTATAGATACTTGCAATATTAAGTGTAAATCACTTAACACCGCAAGTGCGTTTGCCATCCTGGGGGCTTAGATTATATGCCCTCCATGCCCAGTAATTACACTGGCTACCTTTCCCTTCAATCCGAAACACAGCGAACTGCTTCACGGCAGAAATAAGAAAGGCGGTGGTACCTACCCAGACGACCCTACATATGGGTCTACCACCTAGTAAAAGGTGACAGGTTGCCAGCCTGTAGTTACATAAAAAAACCATGGAGTTTCACCCTTTTTTTTTCGATGGGGAACCAATTTACTGGCCATACCGAACGCTGGCTAGGCGTGCGACGTGTGCAGGGATCACCGACGCGGAACAGCGCCAGTACTACCTGCTAAACCCCACCGGTACCCTCCTAAGCCCTCATGGGGGCGCTTTGGGATCGACGCACTCTACGTGCGCCATTTCACCAAAACGTCCCCGGGCTGGCCCGGTCCAACAGTGGACCGGGCGACGCGCCTGTGGGGGATTACGCTAGGGTACTAGGTAATCCCCAGACGGGGTGGCCTATGCCGACTGGCACCAGGGTCGCGCGGCTTGCCAAGCCGCGCCCAGACCACCTTAGGGCCGACGAAGACCGGCGGGCATGGCCGCCTGCCTTCTCCGACCCTGCCGTCTACGCCGGAGGGGAGCGGCTAGAGCATCCTCCTCCCGCTCCCTCTCCGCATGGAGTTTCACCCTAGTTTTATATTGATATATTGTGGTTGCACGTGTTGTGAGACTCCTTTTTTGTATCAATCTACTGAAGACTACTATTTTCATTTCGCATTGACTAAATGCGTAATGCGACGACTTACTCAAAAATAATGCTTGTAATTCCATGAGGGGTTAAGCAGAGCCGTAGGCAACATTAGTTACACATAAAGCCACATCTGGTAGTATGGGCCATGCAGTGTCTCCAAATAGTGACAGGTTACCTGCCTGTTGTCTGTATAAATGAGGGACCAAACCCAAAAATCAAACAATCCTTCAGTAAACACACCAACTAAAACCAACGACCAGGACTTTCCAGGTGGAAGCTATAATTATGAATAGATAGGGGCATCATACCCAAAAAGCCAACAACCAGAAAAGATGTTAAACTGTTATGGTCGTAGCACACTTGTCAGCTTGGAAAGGAAACGCCTCTTCTTTTACTAGGAACTCTACGGAACGGCTACGGACCATAGCGCTTTTACTATCAAAAAAGAGGCGATACGGTAGCTGCTAAATGTGCTAACTGTACCTCATTATCTCAGCAGTTCAGGTAAAGAAAAAGAAATGTTGCAAAAATTTTCAACCATTAATACTACTAGAGCTACCTTACCATCATCTTTAATCGCGATCCCATTTAAGACCTAAACTGAATAGAATCGCTAACTCGTACTATGACGTTATCTACGCGACTCAGTTTTGGCCTCTGTTTTGGCGCTACTTTTGACAGCGATTCAGTTCTGAGTGACACGCACATCTGTCATTAAAAGCATTTCATTATATTTTTAAAAATAAAATGAAGCCTGTAAAAGCGTGTTAAAAAAAAAAAATTCAAATAATCTAAAGTATTAGCGCTCCTGCAGACGACGCCGCCGCCGCGCCGTCGCCGCGCCTTTGCACTGTAGATACGCGCCGCGTAGATCACGCCGCCGCGCCGCTCCCGCGCCGTCAAAGCATAATTTTACCGGTCCACTATACTGTTGTTAGTAATACATTGCTAGTTACGAAGATGCACGATGATGAACATTGCACGTAACACACCCGAAAAGATATGTATTAGACATATCTTTTCGGGTGTGTTATGAAAAATGAAAAAAAAGAAGTTAGTGCTTGCTTACTATATGTATAGAAAATAGCAAAATGGACGTCGTAAGTCCGCTAGAAATTTGTGGGTGCATCCTATGCTGTCAGTAAGGGAACAATATGGTGAATTTCATACACTTTACGAAGATCTCCGAAAAGATGAGTCCAAGTTTTATGATTATTTTCGGATGAATTACAAGACATTTGACGAATTATTTGATTTATTAAAAAAACAAACTGCAACACAAAGATACCAATATGCGAGCAAGTATATCTTCTACGGAGAGATTAGTTCAGTCTCCGTATCAGGTAGTTCCGCAAAGTTATCATTCATTATATGGCATATCTCAAACTAAGCTTTTAAACTTTTACGCTTGTCTTTGTAAATTTCCAAATTTTTGTCCCATAACACTTCTCTGTCCTCCACTAAACTTATAAACGTTTCGCAATCAAAATTTTCCATGGTGGTTCGCTAAAAAGTAACGCACGCTCACATACGTAGGCGGCTGGGAATGGAATAGCTACATAGCAGCGACGCGGAGGGCGAAGCGGCGGAGCCGCGGTGGCGGCGCGGTGGCGGCGGGGCCGCGGAGGGGGCGCGGTGGCGGCGCGGCAGCGGCGCGGCGGCGGACTTTGCGCGGCGCGTGTCTACAGTGTGGGGGCGCGGCGTCGGCGCGGTCTCGGCACCGTCTACAGGAGCGCTTAGTTGATATAAAATAAACAAAAAATATATTTAAATAAAACAAACAAAAAGGTTATTGAAAAAAATACTAAAGACGAGGCTGTATGGGCTTTAGTTCCCTTTGCCTTCCCTAAAAATAGGGAGAATTAAAAAAAAACCAGACCAGCGACACGCGACACCTTTTATTTATTGTTTCGATGCAAATGCGAATCAGTAATATGACGATAACGGTAGTACGAAATAATACGATCCAGTTAATGAACCTATACTCAATCGTGTGGAATTTGAATCGCTTTTATACAGATGGTAAGGCCCCAGTTTCGCAGGGTTATGCTTATATCGGTGATTAAATAGTATGTAACGTTAATAGCCGAACGCGCAGGCAGGTGTGATCTTCGTTCTCTCAGTTTCTGTGTGAACGAAGATCGATCCCGGTTGCCATTAGACTACTGACGTTAACCCACTCCTGGCAAAAGCGCATTAGCTTGGATGGGTTAACATGATTAATATTTACGTGTTAGCAGCACATTAATGTTATTAAGAATGTAAAATCGGTAGCGGTAACTCCTTAACACCAGGTGTGCCGCAAGCTTGTTTGCAATTTCATAATATTAAAAAAAGCTTAAATAAAACCAGTTCAGGTTTAGGAGATGAGGTTGGGATTAACATAGTGCCATCAGATTAGTTGCTGTCTACGGTGACTGATTGTTAACAGAAGCAGTGTGTGCTTGCTTGCCGTAAAAATATTAAAAAAGTTTCTGAAGCAAAATAAGGTAGATAGTGATTTGCTGTACAAATAGACCCAGGCGCCCTAGTAACCCGTTACACGCACGCACCACAATCACTTAGAGACATTATTAGGGGTATCGCATTGAGGATGAGGATATACCGTTGTTATCTTAATAGCGCTGCTTAGGATTGTGGGTAGGCGAGTCCGCTGACAACTTGGGGTTTTTTGTGACACACGGTTGGTGTGATTGGACAATTAAGTTTCTGACGTTGTACTTTTGAGTTAACTTATTCAGTTTTATTTATCTCTTTCTCCTTCATCTTCCCCGTTTATCTCTCTGGTACTGGTAGTCAATTTATTTGGGATATGTACTAAGCTCACATCCTGAGATCAGGTACACTAACCAACGGGAGCGGTTGACTGTTCAAAGAGTCCTAGTATCATTGTACGACTGTGAATTCAGACTTTACATACATCCCATGTGATATATTCTGCAGGAAGGGTGCCTCATCGTTTTACTAATCATCTATACCTATAAAGACCCAATTCCACTCGTTATCGATCATAACAAACTCCACACAAAAACTAGGTTTACATTATTTTAATTAATTTATATTTTGTTCTAAGGTGAAAATTGTAAGTTTAGTACTAAGTAATAGACTTTTCCAGGTTTGTGTTAATATTGTATTACGGTTTCATTGTAGTCACTGAAACAGACTGGTTGTTATATTCACTGTTTGGTTACATTTGGTGAACTTATATTAATGGTCTTCACAATAATTGTCTACATATGGAGATTTAAAATAAATATGTTACTGCCTAACCATAAGTAGTTATTTAACTTAATTATATGCCCTAAGGAAGGAGAATAGTTAACCCCCATAATTTTTAGTATTACAATGGCACGTTAGGTGTCTTACACCAACCTTCCTCTTGCAATACGTAATCACAATTACCTACTGATCATTAGGCCATCAAATTGTTTTCAGGTTCGTCGCTCGGCTCACTATTAGGTGGGGCCAGCCCAGGGACGTTCTTCGTGACGAGGCCGTAAGTACACCGATCCCAAACCCCATCCCCAAAGAGGCTGGAATTTCCATCGTCATATAAAAAGTCTGTCAAATTGTTACGTAGATAATAGACAGTTGAATGCTGATTTCTATTCTCGTCTCAAAGTTTTGGGGTCTGTGTCCCCATACTGCTGTAAGGTTTTACACAGTGTTATGGTAGACCACCTGCCTCACACTAGTCCTTCTTGGGAATGTTGTTGTGAGTGAATGTGATTTGCTTAGAGTGGAGACCTCCGCACGAGTGATCCCTTTATGCGATGGCCTGTACAGGGCTCAAAAACTCCCACAGTAAACTTTTCCGACATCTACGGAACGACAAAAGTCTTCTCACTTGGACACTAAGAAATTAAAAATAATTCAGGAAAATAAAACTGTTCATCATTCTTCAAAGCAATATGTTACAGTGTACTGGTGACATTCTAAGCTGGACTTCCTATTATTCTATTACCTCTTAACATCGCCACTTGGCTTTTTGCCTAAAATTGGTTAACATCGCGCTACAATGCAAAAGGGTTCCACTGTTTTGAATTTAACTTGTTCCTGTTTTAAGACTATTATCACAGTTCTGATATGCTGTCTTTAATGGCCTGCTAACGTGGATTTGTTCTCACTCGTTGTACTCATTCTATCTATCAATAGTATTAGAGACTAGGTACTTAAAATAGATTATATTATAATCATTGTCATCTCATGATTTTAGCTGAGTGCCATCCTCTGTTAGAAATATGCCTCCCAAACACCTCCGTGCCGATCAATCCTGCACTCCGCGCATCCGGTGGCTTTCCCTTAAGATATTATCGGTCCACCTTATTGGGAGCTTAGATCTTACATACTCTGCATCCCTTGATACGATTTTTAAAATAACAATAAAATTTACTATTTATGCTTCTCATATGTCTACGGCAGTCTTGTTGAAGTAATCAGTAACGCTGAATTTCGATATGGACTACAGTTTGTTTAACGAACTGTAATTAGTGTGTCCCTGCAAAAGTTCGGCGATAATTAGGCCTCAAACTGGACGTCAGCGGGCGGCGGTGCGCTGGTGACAGCGGTTCTTGCGCGAATTTCGTACCCCGCCACCGAATCACGTCCGTTATGCATTCCGATCAAGGCACGCTGACGAGCTGTAGTTCAGTTCGAGGCCTTAGATCTGTATCAATAAAATTTACTCAAATCATCGCTTTCTTAAGACAACATGTCTTATCTGAAAATAGTTTACCATACGAATACGAACCCTAATAGATAAGATTCCATGACAGTATTAAAACAATAAAATGCCATATCATAACAAAATTTACAAAATTACGATCCAAATTATAATAATCTAATTAGTAATAAATTTCACAAATCGAGTAGGTACCTAAATTAACAAAAATGGGTCGAAAGCGATTAACTGAGGCAATAAAACGGAAAATTGCTTGAGTAACTGATCGCATATTAAGACGAGACGTATGGTTGAATTCTTCTACCTATGATAAATGGCAGTAAAAATTTTTTTTTTTTCTTCGTACGGGCAGTTTCTGCTATTCGCCGATTTTCCACTCGTTTTCCGTCAGAGATTGCGAGTTTGGATCACTACATGCAGCTTAAATCTTCCAGGAAGTCTCCCAGCTGGTCTCTCAAGACATCTTGGAGTCTACCAAGATGGCCCATTTAAAGACCCCGGTATCTTGCCACATCGTTACATTCTATTAGAATGTGAGCAGCTGTTTCATCTGAAGGTATTACTTAGCATCAAGTGAAAGAGTTTTATCGAATTATATATTAGATGGCTAGATACATAGAATATTATTAATTTTACATGACAATAAAAAGGAATAATCATAAAAACACAAAAAAAGAAATGTGCAATAAGCGGTCTTATCGCTATACGAACGATATCTTCCATACAACTTTATAAGGACACGAAAAACATTATATAATAAATGTGGGAGGTTATTGATGTACCAATCAATAAGTTAAGTCCTAACATTATTAAATTCCTTAAAGAATTTTATTTATGATAAAATTCTTCAGATAAAAAGACTCCAGTTTAAAATAAAGAAGCTTCTAAAAACTATATAAAAAAATTCAAGACTCATTTTACATAAGGAGCTCAGTATCGGCTAAATCTATCGCTGTAGTTTTCCGCCCTGAACGATACTTTAGAGATTATATCCTTTGAAAACATTCTTTGCATAAATGTACTGGCTAGAGTACTTTGGTACCTACAGTGAAGACTGAGCTAAAATGTACATTTTGCATGCAAAATGGACCTTAATAAGAGAGGCAAAGGTGGTATAGCACCATAAAGAAGGTACCTATATAAAACATATAGGTACCTTCTTTATTAGCAAGAGAAAAATACTCAGATTGTGTATTTGATTTAAAATTAAAGTTAGATAGAACAGTCAAACTTTAAATTAGATAATACAAATAATTTATCTTTAATTTTTAGACATACGCAAAGCTCTACACTATTCAAATAAATATTTATTAGGCATAGGCATAATTATATTACTTTTTTCTGATTGTGTTTCAATTTTAATTATTAGATTAACTAGGTTAGTATGATTAAAATTTTTGATATGATATACATAATTATTCGGATTGGTTATGAAATTTTAGACGAAGACTAAGCCAAACTAGCGCTTCTAACTGTGTTCACTTTATTTCCACTAAATCAGATAAATTTCCTTAAATGGACGACCAGGGGCCCAATTCTCGTGCATTCGAACTTTTTCCGTGTGGTAATTATTTCTATTCTACTGAAAAGTTCGAATGGTTTCCTAAAGATCGTATTCTCAGTACCAATACAAGACTTACCAATCGAACTCACAGAGAAGGTAGTAGTGATTACCTTCTCTGTGAGTTCGATTGGTAAAATCGATATTTCAAAAAATATCGATACATGTACGCGATATATCGCTTCAATCCGATATTATCGAATCATCCAGTATCGAATGTAATATCGATATATTTCATCCGATATATCAAATATCGGGTCACATTCCATTTTCTTTATATCTAGTTATTTTTTAAGACTTATTTCTTTAAATCTGCAACATTGTTAATTTGAGTATATAAAACGAAAATACCCGAATTATAGAAAACAATTGGGCGCCATTGAACAGGTATCATCATTAGCTGTTGCTACACAATATTGGACCCAAGATTTAAAAAACTTCATTTTGAAGATGCTTTGGCGTGCGCAAATGCAGTCAGTAAAATTAAAGACATGATTAAAAAAACTCATCAAGATGAATGTACTTGTATGTACTATCAAATCTGACTCTGACAATTCAGACAAAATAAGTTTATCATCGGATCTCTGGAGTGATCACCATAAACTGGTTCAGCGGAATTGGAAAACAATTCCGCTGCAAATTATAAATGAAGTTTATTTGTTTCTTCTCTATAAAGTGTTTTACTCATAATTAACCTGATACCTATTTCATATGATAGACTAGTTATTAAATACAAGTACTTACGATATTTTTAAAATATCGATATATTTGTTCGATATATCGTAAAGTATCGATATAACAATACGATATATTATATCGAAAAAAATATCGATATTTTTTTTACATGAACATCCCTAATCACTACTGATCGAACTATGCAGTCGTACATACTCGTAGCATAGACAAACAATTACGTTTCGTTTCGAGCGTTTTTAAAACCCCTTTGTCAAAAATTTTTAATTGTAAATAATTATAGTCTTTAGACTAAAATTTAATGCTGAATTCTTTTATTTTTACATTATGATACAAAATATATAAATTGATTGGTTTATATTTTCTGTAATGATCAATTACAGAAAATATAAAAGGAAGTCGAATTTATATTATTTCCTAACGTGCATTTAACTAAACGGAACGTCGGCGTCGCATCTGTCAGTCAAGTTAGTGTCAACAGCGGCTCAGCGGATTTTTTTTTTGTTATTACTTTATTAGATTAATTAAAAATGAAAAGCTTTATAATTATTGTGATCTCTTGGTGGAAAATGTGATTTTAATAATAATAAACAAACAAACAACCACAACAATACAACTTAACCTCAATATCGGGAAGTTTGACAGGTAGATTCGTATACGAATTCCGACTTCTACTTGTATTTAGCACTCGAAGCGTTCGAGTGACGTTCGTTCGAAATTATTCGATTGTGAAGTCCTGAGAACTCACAAATAGTGTTTCCTTCGAAAAATTTTCGATTTTCGAATTTTTTTACGAATGTGAACTATGCAGTCGTACATACTCGTAGCATAGACAAACAATTACGTTTCGTTTCGAGCGTTTTTAAAACCCCTTTGTCAAAAATTTTTAATTGTAAATAATTATAGTCTTTAGACTAAAATTTAATGCTGAATTCTTTTATTTTTACATTATGATACAAAATATATAAATTGATTGGTTTATATTTTCTGTAATGATCAATTACAGAAAATATAAAAGGAAGTCGAATTTATATTATTTCCTAACGTGCATTTAACTAAACGGAACGTCGGCGTCGCATTTGTCAGTCAAGTTAGTGTCAACAGCGGCTCAGCGGATTTTTTTTTTGTTATTACTTTATTAGATTAATTAAAAATGAAAAGCTTTATAATTATTGTGATCTCTTGGTGGAAAATGTGATTTTAATAATAATAAACAAACAAACAACCACAACAATACAACTTAACCTCAATATCGGGAAGTTTGACAGGTAGATTCGTATACGAATTCCGACTTCTACTTGTATTTAGCACTCGAAGCGTTCGAGTGACGTTCGTTCGAAATTATTCGATTGTGAAGTCCTGAGAACACACAAATAGTGTTTCCTTCGAAAAATTTTCGATTTTCGAATTTTTTTACGAATGTGAACTTTTTTCGAATGCACGAGAATTGGGCCCCAGGTCTCTAGCAAAAGTACCTGTCGTATTTCATCGACACACGACACGACATACAAGGTCTCTCCTTGTCATCGAAGGAGGTTTAGGCAGTAGTCCATCACGCTTGCCCAAAGCGGATTGGTGGAGTATAAGGTGATTAATACCCCTTTGCTGATCCATTAGTCGCCTTCTACGATACCCATTGGAGGGTCTGGGGTGATGATATTCTACTCTGCCGGTATTACGTGGCTGTCGTATTTATATACTAAATTATTATATATCGTTTTTTTTTGTTATTGTATAGTTTACTCACAGAACAGCCAAAATATCTTGGTCCTTTAATTATCTATTATGTCTCATTATTGAATTTGCTAATTTCTGACCTCGGGAGATTATCCAGCTTATCGTTTGTTGCAATCATTGAATTCATATTTCTTATGCTTGAAAGCGTCGGTGGCGTAGTGCGTTAGAGCGTCGTCTCCCACCCGGGAGGCACTGGTTCGATCCCCGCCACGTACCAATGTGTTTTCAAATTTGAATTCATATGTACGTTTAATCGACGCTTTTACGGTGAAGGAAAACATCGTGAGGAAACCTGCACACACCTATGAAGAAATTCTTAGGTTGTGTGTGAAGTCGACCAACCCGCACTTGGCCAGCGTGGTTGACTAAGGCCTAATCGCCCCTAATGTGGGGTAAGCTCGAGCCCCTCGGTGGGGACATAATATGAGCTGTTGATGTGTGATGTGATGTGATGCTTGTGACGTATACGTTATCTCACAGTCATGTGTAGCTCAGTTGTTGAGCATTCGCGCGGATAGCGATAATTCACGGGGTTTTCTCGTTTTTCGTTTTCAATTAATTTTGCAGGATTTTCAAACATTTCTTATTAAAGTTCACATTTCTTAAAGGCGTCAAACTTACGAGACGGACACAAACTTATTCCTTTACTTACAAAATCACAGAATACAGTACTCAACTTCGTTGTAATAAAGATAATCAGATAGTATCATCATGATTGCATATTCCAATGCAGGATTGAAGAACTAACTACGAAATTAGAGTTCACGTCAGTTTTAATCAACATAAAGTTATATTAGAGCCATTTGCTATCTTCTTCTTAGTTTCAACTTTCAAGTTACTTTATTCTAAGTTCGCATTCATTATCTAGTTCCATAAGATATGCAGTTTCGAACAGATTATTAACTATGTATGGCAATTGACTTTTGAAAAGTTTAGGAAATATTAAATGACGTTAACTATAGTCTGTTTTTTATTTAACAAACGAGTAGGTACTGAGTATGTCTCTCGCATATTTCTGATATTGACAGAGTGAGATGGGTCATGTTAGGGGCGGGGCCAAAGCCTTTGTTCAAAACAATATTGGATATAGTATGAATATTTTATATACTAGAATTAATAAATCAAATAATTATTATATAATTCTTGTGATCTTAAAAAGTATCGTCGTCACTTCCTCTGACGAACTTTTTGCAGACACGTGAATAATAAACTGCTCTAACAATATTTGTTCATTGCACATTTATCACACAGGCCGGTGTTTTGTGGCGTTTGCGTGAAACGGACTTTATGTTAATTACGTGGACCAATAGCAACGGTCACACAATTTTCGGTACTCGTTTCTTAAAAAAATTAGTGGATAGTCTTGTCTAGGTGGATAGTGCTCGTCAATACAGCTGCTGTTGCAAGACAGCATTCGTTACCAAGGACGATTGGTGTCAGGCAGGTGGCCCACCATAAGAATCTAATGCGAAAACCTATAGCAATATTATTGATGACGATGATTGTTATAAAACTAGCACAAATACAGAATGTATTTATATTCCAAAAACCTAAAATGTGTAGGCTCACAATTTCCTAATACGCTTTTCTGTAAAACGAAACGCAGTACCGTGATGTTTACAAGTGCTGCCACCAAATACCGCTTGTGCGACCATTGGCTACGCAGCAAATTTTTTACGCTGGCCGTTTTCTAAAGATTTCCGAAAATTATCACTTTTACAAAAAGTTCCTTCGGCGCCTTTAGCAGTACCTTAAGCACCTTACGACAAAACCAATAACCAGGGCCCCGGTGACGCCACATCGAAGAAAAGGCCACCGGTGAGTACTCCCATATACTTGCCAAAACTTTCTTCATTTTCATATGTCCAGGGGACAATTTGATAGAAATCCTACAATTATCGATATCAAATATACTGCACCGACACCAACTAAATTGGAAGCAGGCTAGGAGAAAGAAGACCAGCATAAAAACAGAAGAATTAATTTTATCTCTTTAATATCGAAACCTTCAGCGGCTATCATTTCATACGTTAAGGTAGATTTACTGACCATACCGTTTACACGCAGTCATCATATCAGCCAAGAGACGCCCACTATTGGATATAGGCCTCCCCCAAGGGTCATCAACCCGATTGGTGCTGCGCTACCCGCATCCAGCGGCTTCCCGCGACCGTCACCAGATCGTCGGTCCACCTTGTGAGCGGCCTACCAACGTCACGCCGGTACGCCACCACCATTCGAGAACCTTTCCACTACAACAGCCGTCAGTCCTCCTCGCAATGTGCCCTGCCCACTGCCACTTATGGTTCGTAATAATATGGGCGTGCAGTCAGCAAGCGCGAATTAAAGTCATTGTTATACGTTCATACTCTTTCGTTTATCTCCAAAATGTAATGAATTTGTTACCAAGCTTTAAAAAAGATTATAACAGTGATTTAAGCCAACAAGTCTTAATAAATAATTTACATGTAAAACAAACCTTATTCTGCAAAAAAAAAGTCTATAAATTCTAAAGATACGCTCAATTCCATTGTCCCCGTTGCGTCAAATATTAAAGACGTGTTCGGACTTAAAGTAACAAAAGATTTAAAAGTAAATATTTTACCAGCAGCTTAACAAGAATTCGTTCTAAGAAATGAACTTAAACAACAAGAATAAAAAGATTACCTTTGCGCCCTTAAGAAAAGTTTTAATACTGTCCGAAAGATTCTCAAAAGATAAATATTATGTGTAATACCTACATTAATATTTCTAAGGACTTAGATACAAATTCAAATACATTTATTTCTAACAACGGTATGAATGATAGGAGTAATTCCTTATAAATAAGCTTATGCAATCTAATGACTTAGCCATGTAATGCTGGCAAATTAGAATAGCATCACCCCATACCCTTCAAATAGGTGTCGTAAAAGGCGACCAATGGCTCAGCAAATAGGTTTTCATCTTGTACTCCGTCCACCGATCTGCATTGGGCAAGCGTGGTGAACTACTGCCTAAGCCTCCTTTAATGACAAGGAGAGTCCTTATGTCCCAGCAGTGGGTCGAAATATAAAGGCTGTTATGATGATGATGAATCTTAAGGCGCCTTCGAATTAGTCGCTATGAATGAGCCATAGGAACAAGACAAAATTTAAGGGCGTGCACTCTATTTGCGGTAAAATTGTCACATTTTGTGTATTCTTCAGAACTAATTTTGAAACGATATGAACAGACTTTGCAAAGATATATTATATTATAAGGAGACTAATTCTTTACTAAAACCGATATATAGAGATATATTTTAATTTACACATAAAGTTTTGTAAAGAGAGGAGAATCTTATGGCGCAGTTTTACGAAAATGCAGTTCGGAGCTATCTTTCATGTGAAATACAAGTATTATATTGGCAAACTTTGCAAATAATGTTTTTCTAATAGAAAATTATATAAACCGCTTTAGAGTCTAAAAAAATTGAGGTAACTTATTAAAAAGGGATACCAAAAAATGGTACATTTTAATGGGGATATTGCAATGTTTTGAAATCATTCTCATTTAATATACTTATTGTTTTTTTTTTTATATATTACGAGATGGCAAACAAGCTTGCGGCCCACCTGATGTTAAGTGGTCACCGCCGCCTATAGACACTTGCAATATTAAGTGTAAATCACTTAACACCGCAAGTGCGTTTGCCATCCTGGGGACCTAAGATGATATGCCCTCCATGCCCAGTAATTACACTGGCTACCTTTCTCTTCAATCCGAAACACAGCGAACTGCTTCACGGCAGAAATAAGAAAGGCGGTGGTACCCACCCAGACGACCCTACATATGGGTCTACCACCTAGTTGTTGTACTGTACCTATTGTACTGTAATATATATTATAATGCTAGGCATATTAACGATATTTGTAATATCGTTAATATGCCTATTCTCTAATCCATAATATGCCATTGTCAAATGCAATCATATATTTTGAATAGTTATTTGAAAAATGGATTAAATCCGAGCTTGCCGCCATTTTTAGATCGTACACCCTGGGTCCTCTCTGCTAATTGACCTATCGCTCTGCGAGTAATGGGTAAGTGCATGATGTCTAAGGGTCATATAGACATGTGTATCTAACAACATACTACCAAAAATACTATCGGTACTTTGATAAATGCACGCTCCCTAGGACCGTATATAATTAATCTTAAATGATATATAAATAATCATTGCATACTCGTGGGGTATCATAAAACCGTCCGAGGGAATCTATGAACCCCATGCAGACCTTCGCACTAGGTTAACTGCACACTGACTGTGCAGTTGTTGGAAATGCATGCAGGAATGCAGTTGAGATTTGTAAAAACAAATCTTTTAGTAAAACAAAAAAAAATAAAGTAATTTTTACCATCTAAGAAGCTGTGGATCTTGTCATATTACCTTAATGACTTACGAGTGTACATTTTTCCTTAAAATTATTTATAACTTCGATATCTCTGTTACAAGCTATGAACGAATTAGCTCGTGTAATTTAATTATTCAGAAAAGCCAGACGAAATTAGTGTTCTCGAGTGAAACTTTGGTCGTCTCGAAAATAGACTTTCTGAATGAGGTTAGCTTCTATTAAATAATTACAAGTTTAAATTTGACCCCTAAAGTTATATAGTAGATTAACAATAAGTATCGATAATGGATCTCAGTATTTAATTGGTAGTTATTCCATTGCATAATTACTCGTCGAACTCTCACGACATTTTACCAATACGAATATAAAAAAATTCTGTGCAAAATTGTTTAATACTGTAGTATTATTTTATGTGTTAATACAAAAAAATAATAAGCATTTAGCATGAATTTAAATTGTGAGAAAACGGGATTTATACCACGTACCTCTGTTATGTGAATTATCCGATATTTCGGCGCAGTTTTATGCCCCATGGTTACTGATTAACTGCTCATCCGTGACCACGGCGCAAGATAGCGACCTCTTAAGTTTAAAACAATACATTTAGTATGAAGATATTAAAAATAACCTTTTCTTTATTTATTTTTTTAGCGTATTTTGTTTGGCAATAATTTATTCTTGGCTAGGAGAAGCAAATATACATTTAGAAAGAAACCTTTATATATTTTTTCTAAATTGTAAAACACCTATAGCCTGTTTGTTCGTCTACTACATCTAATAAGGAGACAAAAAATAAGACAGATTTATTAAAGCTATACAACAACAAAAAAACCTTTTACTGAAGTTGTCCACTAACTTTTAACTTTAATCAATTGTAATATTTATACAATCACCGCAGTTGTGAACGTATTAAATAGTGAATGAGGAAAACTCTACAATTTCATAGTCTCTATAAAGCAATAAATTCTATATATTATGTTTATATAATAAATAAGTCCATAACTATAGTAAATAATCCATAACACATGTACATAGTTCCGATATCAACGTGCCATAAACAGCATCCTAGTTATTAAAGCCCTGGTGTTTTATTCTTAGGTATAAATTTATACTTAAATTAACGCTCATTTTCCCAAAAATATTAGCAGACTTATTTTATTATTACTGCTAAACAAGAGTTCGACATTGTCAATAGCTTGATATTAAAACAATGAATGTAAATTGTAATAAAACAACTGAATCCGTGAAAACAAGTGAGGTTTTATTTTTTAATTTAACAAAACACGACTTTGTTACATACATCTAATTTAATTGCTACATAAATAGTTACCAAAAAAATTAAATGGACGCTAGTCTTCGTTTGTAAGATTCATTTTAATTACAATGAAATTCAGATACGCTATTTCGAAAGGAAGATAGTCATTTATTATTTGTTGTAATTGTATCATCTAACAGATCGACAGGATAACAGCAATATGAAAGCCATAATAATATTCAACGAATTTCAGACAAGTTTTCGGGTTAGATTTAAATTGAGATATTGGATTGGTTCAATTTAATATGAATGTGTTTCGATAGTTATTCCTAATTTATTAGCTTGGATCTCTTGTATAGCAACAGGTTAATCGTTAGAAAAGACTATTATTGGTAATAGATTTATTGAAATGCAGAAGTCCTGAGATGTAGACACACCCGATAATAATTATCACTAATATTATTATTTTCAATTAGTAAAGGAAATTAAATTGTAAATCAAACAACTTTTACGGATGTAACTCGCGTGTGATTGGATTTTATATTTTATTTTTATCGCCCGACGTTTCGTAACACTTTGCAGCGTTTGTGACCCGCTGTAAAACCTCGCAGTTGATCTTTGAAAAGCTCGATGGTGTAGTGTGTGCCCTTTAGTCAGTCTAACATGAATGCGAGAAAATGTATGATCTTGAGTTTAAATTTTAATAAAATTTAACAATTACTTTTATAATTTTCCAGCCGTGTTCCAAATTTTACTTACGGTTGGCGTAATATGTCGTCCTATTATACTTTACTGTCACAATCATCTTTCATACAATCGAACAACTATCTTCATACAGCTAAATGTAAGTTAACGTTAAATTAATTAATTAAAACAATGCAACGAATTTCGTTTAGCAATTTAAATCGAATGTGTTGCATGTCGCTCTTATTTGCATTATATTTCTGTTGACCGTGCCTTTTTGTGAGTAATTAATGTAACATTAGTTGGAGTTAGAACGTCAGTTGTTTGCTAAATTAAATAGAGAATTCCGCAACTAACGCATTTATAATTTTCATAAAACATGAATGCTATCAATCCAGTAAATTTATTTAAAAAAGTAAAATCATTTGTAAAATAAAATAGGGAATTTAATTAGAGAACTTTGAAAAGTGAATGCAATTTGAAATTGGTGTATTACTAAGTTCTTAGCCAGCACAAGTTTCATTCAAAATAGCCGTGAGTTGGCACCTTTCAGGTAGGCAATTTGAGGATGGGGTTATTTGCATTTCGACTCCACTTGTGCTAAAATAAGCGTTAAAAAAAAAACACTGTAAATATTATTTGCTCAATGTAATGTATCGTTATATTGAGAATTTGTTAGTTGAGAAGTTGGACGAATAATCCGAATCTGAAAGCAACTAGACATCAGGTACCTACCGTTGTAGAACAACAAGCAAGAGACCGGTCGACATATTTTCCAAGTTCGTTTTATCCGCAATTCTTTCGGAACAAGCCTTTGGCAATTTTTTCACAGTAAGTGAAGTCAGAATGGGAGTATCTCAAACAGTTCCTTCTCCCAAAGGTATCGTTAAACCTATGCTGTAATCACGTTACCGCTCGTAAACCGTTTACTGGCCACCGCAAACAGATTAACCCGTTTTATTGCTAATAAATGGAGACGATAAACATTGTATATATAGACTTTGGGTTGGTTCACAAATCTTTAACGATTAGCCGTATAGATAAGCAAATATTTGAGATAGGCAAAATTCATGCGTAATGGATGATACAGCATATTATGCTCGGTCATCTTGTTGGAACATGTTCTGCGTCCATAATGTCTTTTATGTATTTATTTTAATTTACGTTAGACCGCTGCGTATTACAAGAGATTACAAATAAATTAGGATATAAATGCTGAACGTTTTGCCAATTCAAGTACATAAGGGACAATCTCATTGTGTTGTTTGCGAATAACACTCCTTTGATTTTAAAAATAAATAGAGAATTATGATGAAGTAAACAATGCACTTGCATTTGGTTTATTGCTTAAAGAAACTAGAACGAATTTAATTAAGTTTTCTTCACCGAATGTAAGGCGTGTAGAAATTAATGTGCAAATAAATGGAATGGTGATTACCGTAGCGAAATTTTACATACATTCGTCACTACAGATACACAAAAGTGAGAAGAAATAGTGTTATTCGACTACGATCTTTTATACATGCTCTAGATTCCTAGAAAAAAAGTCTAATCTAAACATAGACAATGGTAGAAGAAAGTAAAATCAATTAACAAACATGAAGAAAGCACATGAGTACTCACACAAAAATAAGAATAAATAAATAAAATTATAAAAACACCGTCTTGGTGGAGTGGTCAGTATACCTGCCTACACATCAAGCGCTCCGGGTTCAAGTCCTGGTAGCGGCATAAATTTATGTGACAAACACGAATATTTGTTGACGAGTCATGGTTGTTTATCTATTTATTTATAAAAATATCTAAAAATTATTATATAAAAAATAAAAAAAAAACGTCTTCTGAATGTTTTTTGAGGTCGGTCCCAAATACAAGTGACAACGTTAATTACAAATATTGAGATTAGCTCCGACCTCAAAAAACATTTAGATTTTTATAAACAAAATTTTTATTTCTCCCGTTTTTAGTTTTGAAGGCGGTTTTTTTCTGCTTTTTAGTGTTTTAAGAATAGAAATTTTCAGGAAACTACCTCAAGTTTTTTTATACACACAAGTGATAAAATTACGATATCATCAATAATAGGGATAACTTAAAAACTACTCGAAAGATGTCGATAAAATTTAAATGGGACCTCATGACATGCACTAACTTCCAAAAGTCAGAAGAATCTTAAAAATCGGTCCACCCAGTAACGAGTTATGAGGTAACAAACATTTAAAAAAAAACATACAGTCGAATTAATAACCTCCTCCTTTTTTGAAGTCGGTTAAAAAATCTATCTAGTATCCATAACACAAGTTCTTAATTATACTTAATTTGGGCTAGATAATTGGTGTGAGCGTAGAAATATATTATTATTATAAAATTGTTTAGCCCAAATTACGTATCATTACGAATTGGTGATGGTTATTCTAAATACTGGTCATTGTGGGCAACATATGGGAGGAAGCGTCGGTGGCGTAGTACGTAAGTAAGGGCGTTGTCTCCCACTCGGGAGGCACCAGTTCGAACCCCGCCACGTACCAATGTGTTTTCAAATTTTGAAGTCATATGCACATAATCGACGCTTTACACACCTATGAAGAAATTCTTAGGAAGTGTGAGAAGTCGACCAACCCGCACTTGGCCAGCGTGGTTGACTAAGGCCTAATCGCCCCTAATGTGGGGTAGGCTCGAGCCCCTCGGTGGGGACATTATATGAGCTGTTGATGATGGCCAACATATATTGTAATTTTAACCCGACTACGGCGAACCCAAAAAAGGGTGATGATTTTAACAGTCTATGTAGGTATATATGTAAATGTACTTACGTATGTGCCTCTGTAACAAATTATTCATCCAATTTTGATGAATAAGGTGTTAATCGATTCTCTATTACGGCCTGGGTGACAAAGGCTGAATTTTAATCAACTTCAACCATGGGGAAGTCAATTTTACCTTGTAACAGATTTATTTTCTTTTCCTTTTTTGTACGCGGATTTTAAATAATATCCGTAGTTAACTTTGTACTAATGAGACTGTTTGTCAACCATTACTCATTATTAGAACGATTTATAACTGGCAAAGACCATCGCCAGAACAATGATAAAGTAATTATCCGTTTATAGAAAGCGACAAACTGATATCAATCCAGGTCTCACGTAGTAAGGTTTCGAGTTCATAACCCTCAAATTCATTGAACTTTGATGTGATGAATGGTGTCGCTTCGATTTAATGACGTATCGTACAACGTACTCGACCCATATCAAGGAAACCAATTGACATTACACGTGTCGTCTCCCTTATTAATAATAAATACTGAAGCTGGTAATGTTATTTTGTAACAATTTCATGCGGTTTGATGACGACTCAAAACATTATGGGTAATGTTCATTTGGAAGGTGTACTTCCAAATGAACTCTACCCATTATATTTTGTACCATGTTATCTAGTTTTATGGGGATAATATAGCCACTTATTCCTCGTAGATAGCCAAGCTTGATAACGAGTTGTATAAAAGGAAAAATAATTCTTCATAGCTAACCCGGTTATGAAATGGGAGTATATTTTTCCTTGTAGAAAACTGTTAATTTAATTGGTTTTCTACGAAGAAAACATTTTTCTTCCTAAAGTTCCTACTAACCCGGTTATAAAGCAAGATTTTATTCCTTGTAGAAAACTAATGCTTACATTTCGATCTGGACGTTTATAATATTGTGATTTATACATACATCCGGGCAATATTACATACTCCAGGTTGAATTGATAACCTCCTTTAATTTGATAGTTTTCTACGAGGAAAAAATTAATCTTGTTTGATAACTGGGTTGGCTAGGAAGAAAAATTTTTCCTTGTATATAACCAGCTATCAAACTTGGTTATCTACTAGGAACAAGTGAGTGTAGCGCGCAACGTTCCATTCAAACAGAGAAAAAGTTTTCACACCTCTATTTCTTATCCTATCTTTATGATCTACCTACCAATCATTGCCTATATAGGTTTTCCGTTTTCAAAATTCGACATTAACAAAAATTTTATAAAAGGAATACGCACAAGCATAGTTTTTTAGTATGTTAATGCTCATCGTACTGTCCTTTTAAGTAACAGTACCCACTGGAGTACCCCAGTAAATAAATCTTTTTTTCATAATTATGTTTAATACATTTATTAATAATCAACGTATATAGACTGTTATGATACTTATTTTCAGTCTCACATAATAGTATTAGGCCTAAATAAACTGTTTTGGCAAATCTTTGTTTGAGGCTGTAAACATAGGAAATTTGTTATTTTTACTTTATAAGTACATCTTTTTACCTGGGACATAATTAAACATCCTCTAGATTTTGATTCTGAAGGAATTGGTTTAATATACCTCCAATTCTTACATGGAGATGCATAGGCAAAGGGTACTGGAGCACCTTACTCGCATTATGCCACGACGACACATTTAGAGGACTCTTGCCTGACGGACGATTTGACGCAACCATCCACCCCGTACGAATACGCGGTAGCACAAAGAAATTCTTTGTGAAACCAAAAAGTAATCGCATATTATCATTTTTTTTATTTGTACGGTTCTAGGGTACGGTACTTGGGTCAATAAAGGTAAATCACAGCGTATGGGTGGTTCGATTTAGAGCGCCGTTTCAGTGGAAGTACTCCTACCTTACAGAAAATCGCCGACAAAAACACAACCCTTTTGTAGTGTCGTGTTTCTGTTGATCAACAAGATTTTCGAAATATGACAAGGTTCGTGATAGATTCAGGATTGTGAAACTCGGGACGTAAGTGACTTTTAGTAGTGTGTTGTGTCAATCAGCAAAATTTTTAATACCACGTGATAGGTGATCGATTCAGGAAGTGTTACGGCACCTGCCGAACGCGTGAATAACTTTTTTTGTGTGTTTCTGTCGCTCAGCAAGATTTTCAGAACTCCAAGGTGGTAGAATCAGGACCAATACCAAAATCATTGTATGATTCAATGCGTGAGTGTTATACCAGTGTTTCCAGACGAGCCATATGCCATCCCTAAGATACCTGATATAAAAATATGACCTTATACTTACATATTATAAGACTATAGGATTGATTGAGGGATTGATCTTAAATACCTACATTTTTATATACTTAGCATAACATGTACATTTTGATAGGAAGTTATGAACACTTTAAAAAACCGTCGCGATTAAGCATCGAGACGTGGATTGAATGATAGCATAACAGTTTTCTGAAGAAGATCCTCTCTTCTAAGTTATGGTTATTTCTCAGGGACACAACTAGATCCAAACAAAATAATACAGTAAGTATTTTTTTTATGAAACCGGATATTCATTTTGTTTATTGAACAAAATGAAAATCCAGTTTTATTAACGTAGGTCATTCTAGCTTAGTTGCACAGGAATTTAGTTTAATTGCGCAGAACAATACGTTGTACGGTGCATTTGCTGCTCAATTTAGCTAAATAATTAAAGCCTCGAAACGAGACTGACACAAACACTTGATGTATTTATGATGTAAGAATTCTAATAGTTAAATGGAATGTATTGAAAATTCTCCTATCACATTGTTTGTGTTCGCACTACCCCGAAACGCGTCAACTGATTTAATGAAATTATTTTTGTGCATATTTGCTCGTATATTATGAGAGTAGGTCGTATAGTATACTTCTTACCGCTAAAAATAAAATAAAAATGTGGCACTATAAATAAATAAGTATTACAGTAGTTTGACTGTACTTAACAGCTAAGTCTCTCGGACACAATCCTGAAGAACTATGCCAATGGCAAGGCAGTTTGCCAAACAATGATATTATAAACTATAGATATGTTACGTTCATAGTAATTTGCGTTGAAATCTGTGCCGCGTAATCTAAAACTGCTAAGTGTTTTCTTGTGAAATCAATAACATTATAGAATCAAAGTGGACAGTGACTTCCGAAACACACACGAATAAATGTTGGCATAAGTACCAGACGCGGCCGGCTCGTGACTGCGTACGACACATCATCATCATCAATAGCTCATATAATGTCCCCACCGAGGGGCTCGAGCCTACCCCACATTAGGGGCAAATAGGCCTTAGTCAACCACGCTGGCCAAGTGCAGGTTGGTCGACTTCACACACACCCTAAGAATTTCTTCATAGGTGTGTGCAGGTTTCCTCACGATGTTTTCCTTCACCGTAAAAGCGTCGATTAAACGTTCATTTATGAATTCAAAATTTGAAAACACATCCGTGCCTCCCGGGTGGGAGTCGACGCTCTTACCCACAACGCCACCGACGCTTTTTCGCACAACGCAACCGACGTACGACACAGACTGATAGCAAATAATAGCTCGACGTCCTAATTAGGACGTTGTCGAGTCAACACAATGCGTGCGCCTATGACATATCTGATTCTTTTTTCATATCATAGTTGCTTACATTATGATAAATTTTATAGATATTTAATATTGTTCCAAATTAATAACATTGTGTATGTCAAGTCTATGTTAGACACATATCAAGAAAATAAATGCATTATCAGCATGATTGCAAAGTTTAAAAAATTATTACATTAAACATTACAATAATTATGGAATAATTTTATTTTTGCGTTTACGAACGCGTAACGATTGATACTAGAAAATTGCACTGAAAATTGACTTGCCTCAGGCGGGACTCGAACACGCATCTTCCGCAATCCGGGCGGCTGCGTTGACCATTACGCCACCGAGTCACTGCTTTTCGCTGTCGAAATTTGTCAGTGCTTGGTGCCTGAGGCAAGTGGATTTTATTCAGTGCATTTTTCTAGTATTAATATTACAATAATTGTTTTTTCGACGTCGTTATCTAGTATCCATAACACAAGTTCTTAATGATACTTCCTTTGGGCTAGCTAGATAATTGGTGTGAGCTTGGAAATATATTATGTTATAATATTATATTTCGACGTCGTTAAAACATAATGCTTAACCCAATGATTATGGTTGCAATTTCGAATATTTCGTAGTGGAATTTAATAATTATTTTTAATATCATGCTGGGTTAATCAGTTTCATTTCCATTGAAATGTTCGTATTTAACAATCTTAATTAAACCATCAGCGAGCAATTAGCAACAACGGATCGGGAAAACAGGGAATCGGCCGAATACAATGTTAACTTATCTGTATCTATTTTGCCCTGAAAATGTTAAATGAAATCATTAACGTTATTGTTACGAGGTGTCCTGCAGTGTCTGATAGTGAAAACAAAAGTGAAGGTGTTGTCAGACAGACGGCAAGGCATGGTTGAGCAATTTGAAAATTGTATAGAAAATTTGTTAGGATCCTCACACATAGGCTACCTTTAAAGAATAGGAAGAATCAGCAGGACCTAAATCCGTTGCCTCATAGGTGCTCTCACTGGCCACTTTGCCACTAAAAGACATCTGTTTACAATAGGCAAAACTGAAGACCCCATTTGTAGAATGTGTGGTTAGGAGGAAGAAAGCATGGAGCACATACTATGTGACTGCGATGCACTAGCCAATAGGCGACTAAAGGTTACCCTAAACCAGAGGACTTTATAGACCTTACTCCCACCAACATCGTGAAACTCATACAAACAATTTTCAATGTTGGCGGGGAAGGGTGATAAGGTAAGGCGAAGCACAAAAGATCCCATATGGTTGAAGTGCTCTGAGGCATGGTCACAGCCCATTGCATAAGAATAAGAATAATAAGTACTTACCTATAAACTATTTACCGAGGATTTTTTTATGTCAAGAGGTTGGCAGGTAGGCATACGGTCAGGTCCTGCATTTGTACTCTCACACCGAAAAATCTTGTACCTATCTTTTAACATTCATGCAAATGATCAGCGCTGCCTGCATAGAGTCTAGTAACTCCACAATCATTTAATATGCGCTTAGTTTACAACATACAAACTATTTCACGCTTCCTTTAAAATAATCTACGCGCAAATCTCTTGGGACAATCTTGACGTTAATTCCAAAAATTCCTAACCGTATGAGAGGAAAATTCGCTTTAAAAGACGCAGTATGCGACCAATGTAGTTCTATATAAATCAAATGGATTTCCTCCTTCTTTAAGTTTTTAACCTATTTTCGTAAGTATACTGGAACTGGATATGAGGTTCGTTGTGAATAATAATATGAGAAAATGTTCCACCCTAATTTGGGACTGGTTAGTAGTAATTTGCTTATTCGTTGCTCAAATAAAAGAGAAACTACTGGGTCTGACCATATGAATAAAAAGAATGCTCGCGCACACTCGAAAATTCCCAGATGCTTAAAGCGCAGGTGAGTATGGAAAAATATCGCCGAAACAGTCTGCTGTCCAAGTGTCCAACTATTACTTACATAAGATTTGACAAACTACTATATTTACTTTAACCTTTAATATTTCTAATTTATTTGTTTAATGAATAAATCGATGTGAAATAAGATTTCTTCTTCTTTTTTCTAACCCGCTCCCAATTTATTTGGGGTCGGTGCATAGGAGCATGTCTTGAATGTCTTGATATAGACAATAATTGCTACTGAATAGGATTTGGCAATAGACTTTTACGACCGGTCGCCGGCCCGCCACCAACCCTCCTTGGGAACGGCTGCTATCTTTCGGCAGTACCCGGGACCACCAGCTTTGTGGCTTCCGAAGCACGGAGGAAAATCGAATTGAAAAAGTTTTCGGTCACCCATCAGAGTGCTGACCGCACACTTGATAGCTTAGCTTTCGTGATCTTTACGAAGAACGCACGACCGCGGCGCTATCGACCTCATCTTGTGTAAATGTGAGATTGTATTTTTGTCTTATATAAATATAAATTGGCTGTATAAAGTTATAAATTTCTTTTTCTTTAATTATGAAGCTCTATATTTTATTTATCGTTGTCTGTGGTTATTAACAAATAATCTAACGTTCAAAGTTTTCCTACTTGTTGATCACAAAAAGATCTAATATTTTTACTTTTTAACATAAAATCTAACTACCTGCCTCTCATGGCCAGCTTTTATTCTGTTGAAATACTTTTCCGCATTACAATATCTTGGCAAAATGCCGATACTCTTAAAGTTCACTCATCAATGAAGAAATCCACATTCGGAAATAATTAAAAACTATTCGTTATTTCTTCATAAGAGTAGGTAAAGGAAAAAATCCTTTGTTCTGTTATGTTACGAGTACTATGTCATCAACACACAATGAACTTATTCGTAATTCACATATGCGTAGATGAAGTAGAAGCACTGACTCCCTTATAGTTAAGTAAAAATACCTATTGTAAATAAAACATCTTTTACGGATTTAACTCGCGTTTAAATAGATTTTACATGTTGTTATTATTGCCCGACGTTTCTTAACACTTTACAGCGTTCGTGGTCACGGGATGACTAAAGATGTAGGTTGTCATATTTTATGAAAAAGTTAAATCTACCGTCACTTTAATTATTAATTTGGAATAATCCATTTTACACAAACGGAGCTCACGGTGTCATTAGGTCTTGCTGTATGGTGGTTTGCTTGAGTTTTAATAATTTTAATTACTGGATCCTAAGCAGGTGGTACGGCCCAACCATCTTCTCTATTGAAAGGCGAGGCTATTGAAATAAAGAAATAAAATACATCTTCAGTTATCCCGTAACCACGAAAGCTAAACCAAAGTGTTACGAAACGTCGGGCAATAATAACAATAAAATCTAATTACACGCAATTTAAATCAGTAAAAGTTGTTTTATTTACAACTAGCTTTTGCCCGCGACTTCGTCCGCGTAGAATAGTTACTTTAGGCAGCATTTTTTTGTGTAGGTACTTATTATGCAAAAAACACACATATAAACTGCAGTGCACTACAGTAAATGGCATTTTTACAATCTACCATTTTATGTTTTTCCATCCTTTGCTACTTACACGCAACCTTTCATCCCCATATGGGTCAATATTTCAAAAACGCTAGAACAATATTTGCGTTTCATGGTTTTATCTTTGATAATAAGGAATCGCATAAAAAATTTCATCTCATATTTCAACCCCTTCATTCCCTTTTTCACAAAAAAGGTAGCTTTTATTCCATTTCGAGGTTTAGTCTATTTTTCTACCAAATTTCAATAAATTCGGTTCAGGTGTTAGGCGTGAAAGCGATTAAGCTAAAAAGTCACGTCCACCATCTTGGATCTCAAAATGGATGCTGTATCATGAATCCTGACTACAGCATCCATTTTGAGACCTCCGAAAACTACAAAAATAATACCCATATTGATATCAAGTTTAAAATTCGCGTCCGCCATTTTGGATCTCAAAATGGAACCCTGTAAACCACGAAAATGATATCCATATTAATAATAAGTTAAGTAGCGTCCACCATCGTGGATCTAGAAATTGATGACGTATTTGGAATCGCGACCCCCGAAAACTACGAAATTGATACCCAAATCGCTGTTATGTTAGAAAGTCCCATCTGCCATCTTGGATCTCGACGTAGATGATAAAAAGTCCCATCTGCCATCTTGGATCTCGACGTAGATGATGTATTTGGAATCAGGACCCCCGAAAACCTCGAAAATGATACCCATATTCCTATTAAGTTAAAAAGTCACGTCCGCCATCTTGGATCTCAAAATCGATGTTTTATTTGGAGTCAGAACCCCCAAAAATCTCGAAAATGATACCCATATCGATTTTACATTAAAAAGTCGCAACCGCCATCTTGGATCTCGAAATAGATGTCGTGTTCGGAATCGGGACTCCAGAAAACCACGAAAATGACACCCATATTGACATTTTGTCAAAAAGTCGCGTCCGCCAACTTGGATCTCGAAATAGATGTTTTATTCGTAATCCGGACCCCCAAAAACCACGAAAAAGATACCCATATTGACATTATGTTAAAAATTCGCGTCCGCCATCTTGGATCTCAAAATGGATGGTGTATTAGGAATCGGGACCTCAGAAAACCACAAAAATGACACCCATATCGATTTTATATTAAAAAGTCGCGACCGCCATCTTGGATCTCGAAATAGATGTCGTATTCGGAATCGGGACCCCCGAAAACCACGAAAATGACACCCATATTGAAATTATGTTAAAAAATCGCGTCCGCCATCTTGGATCTCAAAATGGATGGTGTATTAGGAATCGGGACCTCCGAAAACCACGAAAATGATACCCGTATTGACATTTTGTCAAAAAGTCACGTCCGCCATATTGGATCTCTATATAGATGCTTTATTCGTAATCCGGACCCCCAAAAACCACGAAAACGATACCCATATTGACATTATGTTAAAAAGTCGCGTCCGCCATCTTGGGTCTTTTTAAAAATGCTTGTTGTATTGGAAATCGGGACCTCCGAAAACCACAAAAGTGATACCCATATCGATATTATATTAAAAAGTCACAACCGCCATCTTGGATTGGATCTTTATTTCTTATCAAGTGTCTAAATTCAAAGTTTCATGGTTTTATCTTTAACCATGACGAACTTCCATACAAATTTTCATCCCCAATTTCATCCCCACACGGGTCTAAATTTCAAAAATCCTAGAACTAATATTTCTTTCTTTCTTATAAGTCCCTAATTTCAAAGTATTATGGTTTTATCTTTAACAATGACGAAGTCCCATACAAACTTTCATCCACTATTTCACCCCCATACAGGTCGAAATTTCAAAAATCTTAGAGCAAATATTTCTTTTTGTCTTATTAAGTGCCTAAATTCAAAGTTTCATGGTTCTATCTTCAAAAATGACGAACGTCCATACAAACTTTCATCCCCTATTTCAACCCATACAAACTTTTTTTCGCAATAAAAAGTAGCCTATGTCCTTTCTCGAGATCTAATCTATATTTGTACTAATTTTCATCAAATTCGGTTCAGTGGTTTAGACGTGAAAGCTTAACAGACAGACAGACAGACAGACAGACAGACAGAGTTACTTTCGCATTTATAATATTAGTAAGGAGTAAGGATGTGTAGTGCTCGTGCAAATCTAAGAGAATACACTTGAGTAAAAGTAATTACGCAAACTACAATTTTTATGACTTTAACAATGACTTTGTTTTGTAATTACTTAACAAGTAGTAATTAGGTACTTATTTTATAAGTATGTGTGTAATAGTTTCTCCCTGTTCTATTATTATTGTATGCCTGCTATCCCGCCGAATTGGTCAATTTTAGCAGCCGATGTGTACTATGGACACGCTGACTAATATCGATTGAACTATGGGGACCATAGTTTTATCGATATTGTTCAGCGTTATGATCATCCACGTTTTGTTTCCAAAAGTCGATATTTCAAAATCCAATATTTATACAAAAATAAATATTATATATTTTCCTAATAAAAAAATAAATTAAAAATATTATTTTGACTTGCTTTAGGGATGAGGATCCCTAAAACAAGTCAAAATAATATTTGTAGCTCAAACATTTCTCAAAGCTGAGTTTAAAAGCTTTGTCAAAGGAAATTAATTTCGTTTAGAAAGACGTCTTCAACCATAACACTCTATTGGGTCGCCTTTAGAAAGCGAATCAGTGTGAATTTTCATGTTTGAAACAGAGAGATACGAAATCTAATTAGAAGTAAATTATGTTATATTGCTATAATATTACAATTTTTGATACCTCTATTATACAGAAATTTCCGGTGCCACACGTAATTACGATTGAATAGTGTGAGGAATTCTTGGCCAATTTTGAACTGTACGCAGTTAGATATTTATATTAATAGTATTTAACTACTTCAAAGCAGTATATCAAAGGTAATATCTCGAACAGAACTTCAGTGAGGAGTATCAATACACGTGGAAATGACGTATGTTAAGTTGTGTGGTCGGAAGTATGCCCGAGGCAAAATAAAGGATGAATCAAGATGAATTTGTACCCACTTGTGCATGCAAGCATGTAACTTGGAATATCACAGCAACATGTACATTGTACAATCTATTTCTAGGGATCGGAATATGTTTAGCTGGAATAAAGGGAACAGATGGAGTTTGCCAATAAGACTGCAGACCTAATACACAAGTTTGTTCGAAAATTATTTGGAAGAGTCATTCATTAATATGCACGCTCATAATTCCGTTTTAGAATTATGAGCGTGTATATTTATCTGTTGCTGTCACCTCATACTTGGGAGCTTTAACCAAGATCTTAGAAGATTTAATACTTGTTACGGCTTTAATGTTATGTATCATGATTTTAATAAGACATTGCCCCAAAAATTTCAAAATAAGTGAGCGAAGCGTCTTGCATCCCTCCGCCTTTAGCAGATAACTAAATTTTTAATCTCCCTTTAATAATTCCAACATTATTTTCATGATCACAAAGTCATGTCACGTCCTGTTTAATAAAACGTATTTTTTTTATATTTAATACACGCTCACACCAACGCTCACACCAATTATCTAGCCCGAAGTAAGTATCATTAAGAACTTGTGTTACGGATACTAGATAACGGACAATTTTTTTTAATATACATAATAATTTTAGATATTTTTATAAATAAACTTAAATAAATATATAAACAACCATGACTCGCAAACAAACATTCGTGTTCGTCACACAAACATTTGCCGCTACCAGGATTCGAACCCGGACCGCTTGATGTGTAGCCAGCTGTACTGACCACTCCACCACGACGGCGACAATAAAGTACATTTTGTTTCTGACCTGAATCAAAAATGATTTTTAATTTAATCTCCTGTAACATATTGGGATGCACATTAAAATTGATATATAAATTTGACTAAAAATTGTGTAATATTTAAAAGCGTCATAAAAAATAGAAAATAATTTTTTTTAGTATTTTGATATATATGGCTGTTTTTGTTATTTTTTTTAGCTCTAGAAAAAAAATATAACGGTAGTTAGAATTTGTTTATAACAAATTGTTAAGTTAACAAACAATGAAATTATTGATAAAAATTTTTTTTTTTCTATTTACCTATGAAGAAATGCCAATTATGATTTTTAAAGAGAAAATCATTCCTTAACTAATTATTTAAACAATCGAAATATAAAAAAAACGATTATAAACAATAAAAAAAAATATTTAAGAAAATTTTTTTTTAAAAAATCATTATTTTGCCAAGACAACATAATGGTAAAAAAAAAATTCTTTAAATATTAAACTTGTCTATTTGTTTATAAACAATTTCTTAACAAATGATGTAAAAAAAAAATTCCGATGTTACTTAATGCCATTGTTGGATAAGAAAGCAGCAATAATATAACATTTGTTTAAAAAACAATTTTTTAATAACATTTCTTAGACTTTTCATTTTTTGTTAACTTTAAAAAATTGTTATAAACAAAATAATTAACTTTAATAAACTTTTATCGCGGGATCTTGTTAAGTATATATATAAGAAGAGCTCCACAGAGCCAGAAATTTATAGGTTTATTATTTAAATTTTTATGTCGTCATTTATGAAAACGGAGATAGGAAAAAAAATCGTTAATTAACAATTGCATAACTTTTTGAAAAATTAATTTAAATTTTTTTTTCCAACGGGAATATATTCTTACAAGTATCTGGATGACACCATAATTTATTTAAATTTTTAAATTCATATTTGTTACTATAAAAAATAATTTTATGTAAGAAACTGTCTTTAACGGCAGTGCGCCCATGCCGTAATGGCTGCGCGGAGCCCTATTTTCAGCGTGAAATTAAAGTTATAAATAATAGAGGTAGAGTTCCAGGAGCTGGGACTTTTTTTTCGGAAATTTCCTCCTCTTTAAGGACCTTTTTTCCAAATATCGTAAATATTAATAGTTTATGAGTTATTAACAAAAACGTAAATACCTCTTTTTTTTCATCTTATTTTGTTAATAACAATTGCAATTTTTTACGTGCAGTAAAATCCTCAAAACTCATTTTTCTAGAGGTCGTTCCGCATCCAATGAGCTATTGTTCATATTTTTAGGAGCTTTATCTCTATTTTTCACGTTTTTGAACTTGTTGACTGGACTCATAAATTCTATTCAACGAAATAATAAAGGTCTTTAAATATTATGGTTTTCTATAGTCTCCTGTAGGACGACGCAAAGAGAGCTGCGCAAAGAATGTACGTATGCCTGAATTTTTAAGAATCTCAAATAACTCTGATTAGTGACCTCCGATCGCACTAGAGTAGACATAAAATATTTTACATCACAAAGAAAAAGAGGTTTCATTATGGAATTCAAGAATTATAAATACTTTTGGAAAAAAAAGATTTCATTATTTCTTTTTAGTAATAGTCAAAGTATTTTCTCCATTTACAGTAAGCCTCTTAATTAACAAAACATTATTTAGATCACCCCTATTTCCATCAGAGGCACCCTTCTTAATAGTGCCATTAATGTAATACTTAAACAATTAACATTTTCGTTTGTATTCGCTGTTTAAAGGCACTGAGATTTTTTTTTCATTGGATGTTTATAGGATTTTAATATGAACTACTCTAGATTCACAACCTCAATTTTTTGTAGTCCTTGTACGGTTCGTTTGTGATGATATATTTTTATTACGCCTTTATTTTTTCTTGTAAATTTATTCATTTAAAACAATATGAAAATGAAAGCCTTTGGATGAGTAAGTAGACGTAATTTGAGCTTAGAAATTGAACTAAAAACATTTACTTGTAAACAAAAACAACTGAATTTTCAATTTAAATTATACTTACTTAACTGCTGTTTAATATTTATAATAATAATGATTTTCTACGATACCCTACGCCGTTCTTCGAAATCGTCACGGTACAGATTGATACCAAGACTCACTAAGAATACATCATAAATCATAAGCACAGATAGTTATTATAAGGCCCGTTAGTGTAAATCAAATAAATACCTTAAAACCACATTTTTGTCGCTGTGATCAATATTATAAAGATTTTCAACGTTTCTTTTCGAATCAAAACTCAATTTAAATAAAATATTGCAAGTAGGGTCAAGTAGTTTTTAAAATTTCTGTTTTCTACTAAGAGATATATGTAAAGTTAGTAAGGGTGCATGAATTATAAGCACATTTTTACAGAAACCAGTTGGCAATAGCGCAAAGCAAAGACTGACAAAGATTAAAAAGTCGTTCATGTATATTTTTTCATCTCTGTACTTTATTGGTCGTAGCAAAACCTAGTAAAATAATATTATGGCCAATCAGTGTCGAGTCGACGTCGCGTGAATTTTACGCGTTGATGGAAACTGTTTTTAAATCGCTTCAAGGTGATAGCACACTTATAAAGGTAACGCAACCGTATCGCCTTTCGCCTTGCCGTCTACCAGGCGTCAACTGTACATAAGCACGTAACCAAATTGTATCAGCAATTTGCTTATGTACAGTTGACGCCTGGTTGCGAACTGGACATTCTGAGAAATTGACATTCTGCGAACTGGACATTTTACGACCGTTGGACATTTTGAGAATTGGACATTCTGCGCCTAAACGATACATAATAATCACACTTCTAATCCCAAAAGGGATTCAGCAGAGCTTTAGGTAACATTTGGTTACACAATAAGCCGCAAACGGCAGTATGATATGGTAGTCGAGGTAGGGCACAATGGAATAGCCGTTCGAATTCGGAGCAGCCCGAACTAGGGAAGTACCTCATCCTTACAGAAGACCATAGTCAAATAACACTACATTTTTCTGGTGTTGTATTTCTGTTGGTGAGTAAGGTCGCCAGAGCTTCACGGGTAGGGAAGGGGATTAGGGTTGGCTGCGCGCGAGTGTCACGTCAGTGTTGAAAGCGTCTATAGGCTACGGTGGCTGCTTACCACGGTCAGACCGTATGCTTGCCTGCCAACCAGTTAACATTTAAAAAATGAACCATAAAGTACCCCAAAATAGGGACAGGTTGCCAGTTTGGCGCTTACATAAAAGGGGCACCAATGCCAAAAAGTAACAATCCTTCAGTTAACAAACCTACAAAAAGGTCACCAACCCCAAAAAGTAACAATCCTGCAGTTTTAACAAACCAACAAAAGGGTCACCAAACCCAAAAAGTAACAATGCTTCAATAAACAAACAAACGCCAACGACCTGTAGGCCTATTCGCTAACTTTTTTTGACAGTTGAAAGTGTTGATCACTGAGTGAATTACATAATATCCATTGCTGTGTTACACCACACGCTATTATGGCACTTGTCGTGTAAAAGCAGCAATGGATATGTAATCTACTCAGTGATCATCACTTTCAACTGTCAAAAAAAGTTAGCGAGTAGCCCCCCAGGACATTATGTTACACTCTAAAAAATTATGATGATAATAATGTATAAATGATACTTCAAAGTTTATAGTGTTTTCCTTCTATAATATCTATTTTAGCAAGTAGGTACATTATATCTAATTGTTTCATTCTTTTTCTTACTAGGAAAACCTTATTCTTACTATTTGCCCTTAGGCCCGTATTACAGAATGACACTCAGAAGTCAAACATGTCTTGAGAATCGTCTGTCACTTTCTATCACGCACAAAGTAATAGAGACGTAGGACGCTCAAGTCAGCGTTCATTTTTGTAACTTATCCTATAATACGAACAAGGAGTGTCAATAATTGGGTGTGTTACCCTATGTTTATACAGTCTGGTATTGTGATCTTAGCTAGATAATTTTACTTTCACATCTTGCTTCAGTTTTTTATTATTGTTGGCTTGTTTAGTTTTTCGTAGACTTCCAAGTTTCTGATAAACAACGGTATGTTTGTTACTTTGGTGGAATAACTGTAAATAAAACAATTTAAGAATTTATCAAAAAAATGCTTTCACTTACTTTCTACTTTAATCCAAAATAGAAAAATTCTGTTCATTCTCAGTTTTATTCCTCTTTAAATAATATGTTAGATAATCATCAACAAATTCGTGAATATCTCTCCGTGTTTATCAAAGGTTTGGTGAGCAAACACCGTTACACCACAGTCTATATGAGTTTGTAGCTGTGGTTACACACTACAATAGCAAGACTGTGCCGAATAATGCCGTGTATATTGGATAGATTATCAACTGAGCAGTGAATGGTAAAAATATTTTTTTTGTTTAATTTTTTACCACTTTATAATCTCGCAAGGTTTTAATGAAACGGTGACATATAAGTACGTCCCTTGTCGAATTTGAATGACAAAATGGTTGTCGACACAGAACTACTGTAATGTTTTTTACGTGACCTGAGGGACAATTTATTTGATGCTCTTTTGAAATTGTCATTAAACTTTTTACTCCCACTCGAGATCCTACTAATATTATAACCGTGAAAGTTTATATGGATGGAAAGATGTATGGGTGTTTGTTATTCTTTCGCGCAAAAACTACTGAACGGATTATAATTGAACTTTACAGTTATATAGTTCATACATCAAAATAGCATATAGGCTATAAGTTATCCCAGAGAAGCCACGGTCGGCCACTAGTCAAAACTACTTAGGTCATGCTATAATCATTAGGTCACCCGTTTTTAAGTTGTTTAGTAGAATTACTTTACGTTAGGTACTCACAAACTACTTACTTGGAGGCTAGTCACAATGGATCTTTATTGGTCGTAGTGTGACATTGCCTCGAAACAGCGAATTAATAATAATACCCTGTATTAAAGTATTCGTAGCTTACCCAAAATTGATGCTAACTCTGTCTTTCATTCAGCAAATAAAAGTGACAGCATCAGTTTTAAGCCATGACTAACTTTTGTCCAATTCTTCAGGAATTTAACGCTCTAAATTTTAGTTCTTTACTCCCTCGAATACTCAAATAATATTTTTTTTTTAGTTTTATACCTATAAAAGTGTTATTTGATTTTGATGTTCTGTAATCTGAATGACCATGCTGGCAGTATCATCAACTAACTTGCGTTCGGAAACACGATATAAAATCGAAGTCACAAATATAGTGCTCATATTATGTGTAATATATAACCGTGCACTCAATCGCATACATTTTGCTATTAGGTACCTAATACATAATTATAAACTCCGCCTCAATGAATCTCATTAAAAGCTCTTCTGAGATATTATAAAACAATTTGTCTTACCTGCCAAATTCATTGCCGAAAAGACGTAGGAATAAAAGTTTAGTACGCGTACCATTACGTGCTCGTCCAGTTCGTCTGATCAGTCGCTTCCCACTTTTAATGACTTTTCCATCTCGGCTTAAACTTGTTTATCATTAAAACTTCCACCGGATAAACACCGATCCAGCTACAGTCTCAAGACAACTTTAACTCAAGTTACATTGTTCCGCCTCGAAGACAGCACCAAACTGAAAAATTTGAGGCAGAAAATAGATAATAGTTTATGTTGCGGTATCTTAAGTCCTTGGAAGTGAACAGTTGGCGGAGTTTTTACTTTGAAACTTAGGAAGATGATGCTTTTTTAGTTTAATCAAACAACTATGAAATTATATAGAATTTATCATGTCTGTCAGAGAACCAGGAACCACTGGATGACAATAATTTTGTAGTGGAGATCGTGTTTGAGCAAGCGTAGCGTAGGATGCCCTGTGACCCTTTGGGCTATTTTGTCTGCGTTGTCGACAACCACCCATTTTTTGAATATTGAACTTGGCTCTTATTTTTACAATTATATTTTTGATGGGATTAGATATTTACGTAAGTTGTCATCTAAACTTGAAAAATGATTTAAGCATGCTTGAAAATGCATGAGTACAATGCATGCATGCATGCATGCATGAGTACAATAAACTTTAACCTCATTATACGCAATTTATTATGATCATAAAAGCTTGTCGCGCGATTTACTTGTGTAAATAAACTAGTAAACATTTAATTGAGTGACTTAATCTGCTAAGTTTTTTTTAAATTCCAGTTTAATTAAATACTTCTAGGTACTTACTCAAACCTAGCGACAAGCTTTTATGGTCACATAAATTGTGTATAATGAGGTATGTTTATATACTTTTAATTTATTTTTTACCTTTTAGTTGTCACTGGCTATATTTCTGAGTCTGTTCGACTTATTCAATGCATCATTGTTGCAAGGTCATTTGCCGGTTAATTTCGAAGAGTCTAGCTCTTCAATAAAGAGGCCTTCTAATGATTTAATCCTACTTAAGGCCACGTAAAAGCCCTTTTATTCCGTCATCTTGGATGGTCATATCGGATTTATCGTCCATATCGGATTTAGAATGACGTCACACAGCTTATCGGGTATTGTCATCCAAACTAAAGGTGTATACTAAATTTCAGCTCAATCTGTTGAAGATATCTGCTTCAAAATCGAGTAGTAAGTTTCCACCCGAATAAGCATACATTGCAAGTTAAATAAAAGCTAGCGTTAATAAATAGTTAGCGATTGGGCAAGCTGGTTGTCCTGGGGTACTGCGTGGATATGTCTTCAGGTGAAACCAATTGGTACATGAAGCTCTGCTGAACCCTTTTCGGTATTATGAGCGTGATTGTATCTAGAACTGTAGATGCAACCTTCAAGGCTTAAGTGTCTACTAAAAATTTAAGCAAGTAAAATACTGTGATTGGAGATATAATGGCCTGCGTTAGCTGCATACACGAAAATGTTAGGTAAACGATTAAAAGTGATCTATTACAGCTTCGTGATTTAAGAGGCGCATTAAGCTGTCGCTTCTAAATGCCAAGCCAAGACCGTGTACTGTAAGCTGTCAGCTAAGATTAACCTTTGCAACATATCTTGAAAACATGATTTATATTTTCGTTAAATTATCATATTGAGACTAGAGCAATTGAAATACAAACCAATCTTGGATCCACTTACATGTCGTGGCCCGAACGTAAAATTGGCCAGATCATGAAATGTGCGGCATATCATGAAATGCTACTGGACCATAAAAATGTCGACCGTTGTCGTGTAGCCCATTATCTAAAAATGTTAGTGGTCGCGAGTGATCAGTAGGTTCAAGGTTATTTTTTATGACCAACCGGAGTGGACTGTTTGTGGGAGAATCTAATCTACGTATCTGTGTGATTGGTAGGTAGACGATATGCCCAAGCATTTCATGATCTGGCCAATTATACTGGGTGTAAAAGACATGAGCAGTCAAACGAAAACCACGTATTCTATACATCAAAATAAGACATATTTCAAAAAAAATATTGCTGGGAAATGATTTTTATTTTTTGGTGTTACAAAAAATTGCAAATTGTACCGCGCAATGTAAAGGGCTCAACTCGCACGCAACTCGCAAAAACGCGATAATTTTGCTTGACGGCGGCCCCGTTCGTTAGTGTCCGTGCGCATCGAGTGAGCTACATTGAACGCTAAGGTTTTGAAGCCATTTTTTGTTATGAAATACTAAAAAAAATGATAATGTTTCTTTGGACAATAATTAAGAAATGACGTATAAAATACGTTTTCATAAAAAAATTTAAAAAAAAATTTTGACTTTGACCTTCAATAAAATCGTAACTATCAATTTCCCAGGTATAGTCTAAAGGAAGAAAAATGTTATGACGGTGAGCAGAATACATGGTTCTCGTTTGACTGCTCATGTCTTTTACACCCTGTATGATAGGGCCACGACTACATACATACAAAATATATCACCAATATCGGTCGAAACCTCCTTGAGGGGTATAGTACATACACCCACAGAAAAATGTAAAAAATCCATTGTAACAGGGATTTTTGAATTTTTCTGGCATTTGGATAAAGATATAACAAGAAAAGTTGATGACAAGTGACTATGATAGCAGATTGCTGTACGGGACTTTCAAAAGCTCCCAATTAAGGGCCTTGGAAACCTTTCTCGCTGGCAGAAAAACATATCATTATGAAAATATACTGATATAGGCTGTTTCTAATGGAGGCGATGGAAATATAATATCCGTTGTCAAATTTATTCTGTAAAATAAAGGTACTACCCCGAGTTCTCCAAATTAGAGTTGTGATACACCTACCACTTTTATCAATATTACGCTTATTTTCAAATAAAAGCCAGCTTCCAAAGGTCAAAAGAATGTTCAAAATCAGTACACCCAGTAAAGAGTTATGAGGTAACAAACATAAAAAAAACATACAGTCGAATTGAGAACCTGCTCCTTTTTTGAAGTCAGTTAAAAAATAAAATAAACTTTTGCTAAGATAGTAGGACAGTTTTTACTTACATGTGAAAGATAACACTACCCTTAAAGTCCTTTTACAGCCATCTCGTCGAGAGCTTTTAAGAAGTGTCTCCAAAATGTGAGTTCAAGAGTGAGATGTTAACACTATGTCCTGTGATAAAATCTGCCGGTCATTACTTCCCAGTGATTGATCAATACCCAGCGGGTAAATTCGCGAGTATTCGGCAGCAATTAATAATAATCACTGACCTTGCCAGCTGGAAGATTAATATTATTCTTAGACGCTTTATTTTGTCTTGTTTCGGATCATATCTAAGCAAGCCATTAATCTTTTATAATTGAATTACTCTTAACTAACTAGAGGCGAGGTCTAAGAGGCCTTAAAAGATGTAGGTGGGTATTTAGAAAAAGATCTTTAGCAGTCTATTGTATAACACGTACTTGGAATACTCTATATATATATTTTTTTTTTTTTATTTTATTGAAAAAGAATAACAACAGCCAACTTATTTCTAAATTATAACATTTTTTACGCCAAAACTTGTAAGGCCAGATCTGTTATCCATAATATAACCAGATTAAGAAAATTATGACAACATAAATGCAATCTGATAAAAAAAAAACCTATGAACAGTGCTTTGCATCTACAGCAACAATTACACAATAGATAAATATGACATATATTTATTAATATACAATATACAAATATAGAAGTATAAATTGCATCATATTTTAATAATTTTTAATAAATAAATATTTGAATAATCATTATCATAATAAATAGTAAAATTAAAAAAAATGTAACGTGTATTAGGTAGGATATATAAAACTAACTTAGGTGAATATCTTTAAGTTTTTTTAGGAATGTTTTTTTAGTACAAATAAATAAATCGATTTCACTAAACAATTTGTTATAAGTTGTAACTATACGGGTCATCACAGCGTTATGTGCATAGTTACTATTATGAGAAGAAACTGCGAAGAGTGGGGTGTGGCGAGTACGGCGCGATGGAGTACACAGCATCATCTTTTCTACAAGCTCTGGACAATCCAGACGATTGCGTACTATGTCGTGTAATAGGCCCATATCCATTAACACGCGTCGCTGATCTAGCGTTAGCAACCCGAAAAGACGACATGTTTCCTCGTATGACGTGTCAATTCTATCTTTTGATTTAAACTTCAGATGTTTTATGAATTTTTTCTGAATATTTTCGATTCTGTTTTTATGAATAGCATATATAGGAGACCAAACTGGGGAGGCGTATTCCAAGATACTGCGAACGTATGCATTAAAGATAATTTTTAAACTAGTGATAGAGTTGAATGGTTTACATGTACGCATGGTAAACCCAAGATTACGATACGATCTTTTCACTATATTATCTACATGGTTGCAAAAAGACATCTTGGAATCAAGCAATACACCCAAATCGCGAACCAAATCAACCCTTTCAATCACATTATTTTTAAATTTATAGTCAAATAAAATTGGCTTTCTCTTGCGCATAAAGCTAATACATTGGCATTTGGGAATATTAATACTAATATTGTTATTATAATAATAATCCATAAGATTGTTGAGATCCTGTTGTATTGATTCGCAATCTGACACTGAATTCACCTTCATGTATATTTTTTTGTCATCTGCATACAAGAGATGTCTAGCGGTAACAAAACAGAAACTAATGTCATAAATGTATGCGTTATAAAACAAAGGGCCGAGGTGAGAGCCTTGAGGGACGCCTGATGGTACTGAGATAAAATTAGACCTGTATCCACCAAGAACAACAGCCTGAGAGCGCTTTGAGAGGTATGAAGTAACCCACCTTAATAGGTCACCGTGTATGCCTAATACTTCCAATTTTTTGATTAGGATGCCATGATCAACTCGATCGAACGCCTTTTCAAAGTCTGTATAGATCACATCTACCTGTCCACCCCTATCCATTTGTTCTAAAACATAGTCCGTGAAGAGAGACAAATTAGAGACTGTGGATCTACCCTTAATGAAGCCGTGTTGAGATGGTGGAATACCGCGAACAATTACCTGATAAATATGGTCGTACACAATTTTCTCAAACACTTTTGCAATTGTGTTGAGAATAGAAATGGGGCGATAATTTGAGATCACAGACTTAGATCCTTTTTTGTGGATCGGAAGTATATGTGCTTTTTTCCATATAGTTGGGAACGTGCCATTTTTTAAAGAGGTGGAGAAGAGAAGCGATAAAGGAAGAGCCAGACTTATAGCACAGTTAGACAAAAATATTGGTGGTATCCCATCGCAACCAGCACCCTTAGATTTATCCAACTTAACGAGCATATCTTCTACTATATTCGGGGAGATATATATTTGGGACACTGATTGGTTGTTAATAGAACATACATAAGATTGTGATTGTTGTGTACTATGGGAAGCAGACGATGACTCAATAAAGACACTTTCAAAAAAGGAACCAAAAGCATTACATATTTGTTGACCATTAGAGAAAACCTTATCAGAAAGTGTGAATTCTTTAGGGTAAATAGAACCGCCTCTCTTGGATTTGACGTATGTCCAAAAGTATTTGGGAGTGCTCATAATAATATCTTCCGCTTTTAAAGTAAATTTTGCAAAACATTGCTTTTTCACCCTCTTAGACCTTTCTCTTAGTAACGAGAACTCATCATAATCACGTGGATTACCAAAACGTTTCCATTTTTTGTGGACTTTGTTTTTATTACGAATAATTTTAATTAGATCGCGACTATACCAAATGGGATAGTGAGACTTAGTGACTGTGCATTTAGAGAGCGGAACAAACATATTACAACAATCATTCAAGATGGCGTAAAAAGCTGATACTGCTTCATCAAGTGATTTAGACGAAAGAATTTCTAACCAATTGATATTACACAAATAGCTATTAATTAAATCATAGTCAGCTTTACGAAAGTTATAACGTGGGGTGTAAACTTCTTTGAAGGGTTTACTCATTAAATCAAGGACATTAATGAGAATAGATGGATGAAAAGAATCTTCTTTAATTAAAGGATTGAGTGGGCGAGTGATATCCAATGGTAGATTGCTAAAACAAAGATCAAGTACATTACATTTGGAGTTAGATATATAGTTGTATTGGGTGGAACCTAAATAATGAAGATGATCTACAAATCTCCTGGCACTATTTTGTAGGTCAGTGCTTCCTTGTTGTAAAATATTATAGGAGCCATTATGCCATTTTATGCAGGGAAAATTAAAATCGCCCACTATCAAAAAGTTACTGTTAGGATATTTGCAAAGTAATTTAGATATGTTATTTATTATGTTATCTATACGATCTGTGAGTCCGTGACTATCAGGAGGCGTGTATACCAGTATAATATATAGATCATTTTGTGATGTTAAAGCATGTGCTGGTAGGCGGATGCAAAGTGATTCCGCAGTGTCACTGTTCCAGTCACTCAACAATGCAGCCCCAAGCTGCCTTTGAGTGCAAATCATAACCCCACCACCAGTAGACTTTTGACAAAGCCTTAAGTTCCTGTCGCAGCGAAAAATATCATAACGGGAGTCGCATAACTCTCCATCAAGTATATCATCTTGCAACCACGTTTCGGTAAACAATAAAATATCATAATTCTCACACAAGATATTATTATATAACTCCAAGCACTTAGTTCTTAAACCTCGAACATTTTGATAATAAAGCTGAATAGTCTTATTAGTTAGAGCCGTTTCTTTAAAGAAAAGTTAGGTATACAAAATATAAGTACCGTACGAATTAAGAAAGAAATATGAGTTATGCTTGAGCACAGAGTGATTACGTGATTACCCAACTGCAAGTATGTGGTAAACAAAACTAAGACGAAATTAAATATCAATAACCTAAGTGTACTGTAGTAATAAAACGTGTTAATTTTACAACTGTGTTGAAAGTTCATTGTTGCAATTAGACCTAAATTTATATAAATGATAAATATATAGTGATATTGATAATATAATACTATAATTACATATAATTTACGTATTTTAAACATATGACATGCTGTAGTTACAATTACAAAACAAGTGTGAGGGAAACAAGACAAGTATTTATGATTATGCACTGTATACTCGTTGTAAAAAAAAATAATTCTAGAAATAGCATTACAGTAAGTATAAAACATTAAACTGATTACGAACAGTACTGTGAACTTATAAGTTAAGATATTTTCAACAACCAAATTAGGAATACTGATACTTTGAATTTTTAATAAAATTAAGAGATGTAGTATGGCTATTATAATGAATTTAAAAAATCCAATGACTTTACAAGTATGGCATTAGCCTTCTCATTCTTGCGAAGATATATTTTTCCATATTTCACCCAGCAGTAGGCATAAACTTTATCCTGTTTGAATTTTCTTGCAGCAGCATATAGTTGTTTGGTCTCGGGGTCCAGGTGTTCCGCTAAGTAGATTTGATGAGTTTCGCCTGACATACCTAGGTGTTGAGTGTTTAGCCTATTTCCTTTGTTCTCTTTAATATAGCGATGCGCAGCTGAGAGAAGTCGGTCGCGAACACTAGGGGAAGTCAGAGTAATAACTATATTGCGTGGGCGTTTAGTGGTAGTGTCCATCTTCGCAACACGTCGGCAAGCGTGAATATCTGAATCACAGATGGGGAAGTTGATTGATCCGCAAAGTGTTTTAAACATTGCTACCACGTTTTCACCTTGATTTTCCGGTACAGCCTGCAATTCGACGTTACGGGCACGGGACAACTTCTCAATCACAGTAAAACGGTTCTGGATTTGTTTAATCTCACCCTTAATTTGATTATTCTCAGACTGAAGCGTTTTTATAAGAGAATCTTTGACGGATATGCGACTTTTTAAGTCATTTACTTCCTCCATTATAAATTCAGTAGTCTTACTGAACTCATCCCTAAGCTCACTAACAATTTTTGTTATCTCCAAACTTATCATGTCCTTCACCTCTTGAATCAGTACCTTACGTAAATTAATCATAATACTGGATGTAGAAGATAATTTTTGATCGAGCAGATCGCTAATTCTTTCAATCGTGAGGATTTTTTGTGTATCACTGGTTTGTTTAGATACACAAGGTGATAAGACAGCTGGGGATTCTTTGCCACCCCGTTTTCTACGCGAAACATTAGTGCAGGAAGGGCATTTCAACGCTGAGAGCTGTTCCTGATTAAGTTCGTGGGGTTTCTTATTTGCACCAAAGCTCAAACACTCCAAACAGTAGCGAGACTCGCATGTATTACATTTTAAAGAATTGTACTCGTCTAATTTCCCTTTACATCCGGTGCATTCCATTGTAATGCCTCTCAGAGAAAACTTGTTATAATTCGGTAGTAATGTACGTTCTGTTGTGTTGATCTTTGCCCACTAAACCGGTACGGCCGCTCTGAATCAACCGACGTGCAAGGAGCGAGCGAATATAAGTCGTCCGTACCACACAGAAACGCGAGATCCGCTTGCAGCGCTCCCGCAACGAATACTTTTTATTATTTGGACGACGGTGGTTTCACTTCAAATGCACAGTATACTTTGTTCCAAATAAACACTTATCAGTCAATTTAATGTTGAATATATCAGTAATTATTAACATCAAACATTTATTTACACTTTAGGAGTTTTGTAAGTTTAAATACGAAATATAACTATTATTTTAAACAGATTACTTTAAGAGCAACACAAAACAATGTATTCACTTAGGTGTCAAAGATGAGACGATATTTCACTTAGCTTCTGTACTTAATCTACGAGTGAGTTTCTACCTGACTAGGTACTAATTTCCTTTGTGTTTCTCATGACATTATTGATCGAGGAATTAATGAATGAAAGGTACTTCGTTGTATTCTGAGCGAAGGATGAAGGCGAAAACAAAAGGTTTCGTGAATATGAATAGAAATACACAATCTACTCATTTGAATTTTAAATTAGTTAAATAAAAATTTTTGTCAAACGTAAGGGTTAGACATAATTATATTTAGCAATATTAACCTCTTATGGAGGGGCGTGCGTGACTCGGTCGTTTCGAAGTAAAATTTCGATGTTAGACAGAGAGTAAATTGATACTGTTGAATGTGGAGTATCCTGCTCATAGATTTGCATCGTTTTGAATTATATTTCTCCTCAGGCACAGTAACTTAGCTCACTGCTTGATCAGGCAACCCAGTGATTTTCGGTGAATGGCTCTTGCAGACCTCGACACGTTTTCACAAAAGGCAAAGGATACCAGGGGCTTAGTGGGAATTCCTGGCATCGCAGACTTTCTCAGGTGGCGCCGGATGAATCCCACATATGCCGCTACACATAGCTAGGATTCCACTGTGATAAAAAAGGGTACGGTCAGACGTGAAGTGAATTTTTAATGCTTTAAGTTTGCCTGGTTAGCTATCAGCGCCATCTTATCAAATTCTGTCGTCATAATAATAGTGTAAACAGTATTACTCTGTCCAATAGTAAGTGAAAAGATAAGATGGACAGTCCAATCCTATGATTGGACGGTAGTGTCAAATAACACTACATTTTTGTGGTGTCGTGTTACAGTTGGTGAATAAGGTTGGCAGTGCTACATGAGGTAGGGAACCCCTTCCTTCAATAGGCTTGGCAGCGCGCGACTACCACGTTAGTGTTGCAAACTACGGTGACTGCAAAAAAACTTCATCAAAAATAAAAAAAGACTTTTACCTACCTCATAAAAGTAATACACCTACGGGATTTTCAAAGTTTGAAACTTTTACAATCCCAAAGGTTTTGGTCCCTCTTATTATAAAACATGGATTAAAGTTAGTTATGGCTTAAAACTGATGCTGTAACTTTTATTTGTTGAATGAAAGACGGAGTTAGCATCAGTTTTAAACCACGACTCACTCATCCGTGTTTTACAATAAGCGGGTTAAAGTTTATACTCTCTCACTCATTCACAAAAACGTACAAGCGAGGCAACAAGAATTTTAACAATTTAACTAACTAAAAACTACAATAATTATGCATGTATAGTTATAATAATTTTTTGAGTATTCCCTTAGTGACAATATACCTAAATATTTTCACCAATCTTCTAAAGGTAGAATCTGATGTCGACCTTAGGCCAGTGTTACATTGGAACGTGGAAAGGCGATTGCATGCGCTTCTACTTTGGGTATTACTTCGAATATACGTTATCAAATGAACCGTTGCTATGGTGGTTGTCCCAATGGCAGACGACGCGCTCAGTTGCAATTCGCAGAGTGGCGGATTACGCGTGCGGCGACGTAGGAGCGAATCTGACTCTCCGAGCAGTGTGCTTCGCACCTCCACACCCGGCAGCTTTATTCGACAGCCATGCACTTTAAGCTGTGCGAGCTGCTGAGTCCCGGCGACTTTTCGGTGTTTTCAACCAGGCGTAATTCCCGATAAATTGATGACTTGCATACACAATGTACTTGCATTAAAATGTGCAGCCTCGCGCTAAGCGCCAGAGTGTGCATTGGCATAGCTACCTTAGGGTCAATCCTTACTCTTTCGAAACGGCTCGACCGATTTTTATGAACTATTTGTGTATATTTAGCAGGTATGAGTATTCTCATACTTTGTCTTACTGAAATATCGTTAAAAAGAAGAAAAAATATATGTCGGAAATGTATATGCTGGGTCAGCTAGTCTAAAATATCTTTCTGTGTGCTTTGGTGCTGGTACTGAGCGCTTCTGCATTAACGCACACAGCAATGTGCACGTATACCTACACCGTTATGGCTACATAAAAATACTGTATCATAGCAAATGCCATTGCAATTTCCCGGCTTTTCGAATACATACAAACAAGCGTAGAGGGAAGCTCTAAAATTAAAACTGAAAATAGCCATGTGTTTCCAGCAGATTAGAATAGCATGAACCCATAAAATCCTCCAATGGATGTCGTAGAAGGCGACTAATGGATCGGCAAAGAGGTATTGATCACCTTATACTCCGTCCACCAATCCGCATTGGGGAAGCGCGGTGGATTACTGCCTAAACCTCCTTCGATGACAAGGGGAGGCCTTGTGTCCCAGCAGAAGGTCAAAATAAAAAGACTGTTGTGGTGATAGCAAATGTTTCATTATCATCACAACGCCAATCATTGGTCACTTTTAGACGAGTCTATTCCGTAGAACACATGTGAATTTGCTCCACTTTTTAACCGACTTCAAAAAAGGAGGAGGTTATCAATTCGACTGTGTTTTTTTTTTTTTATGTTTGTTACCTCATAACTCGTTACTGGGTGGACCGATTTTTAAGATTCTGTTGACCTTTGGAAGCTAGTGCTTGTCATGGGGTCCCATTTAAATTTTATCGACATCGGACATGTAGTTTTTGAGTTATCCCTAATAATGCCTATTTAATTGACATTGACGATATCGTAATTTTATCACTTGTGTGTCTAAAAGATCTTGAGGTAGTTTCCTGAAAATTTCTATACTTAGAACACTAAAAAGCAGAGAAAAAAAATTAAATAAAAAAAAAACCGCCTTCAAAAAACGGGAGAAATAAAAATTTTGTTTATAAAAATCTAAATGTTTTTTGAGGTCGGTCCCAACCTCAATATTTGTAATAAACGTTATCACTTGTATTTGGGACCGACCTCAAAAAACATTTAGATTTTTATAAACAAAATTTTTATTTCTCCCGTTTTTTGAAGGCGGTTTTTTTTATTATCTTGGTAGACTATGGGCATTATCAGTAACGAACGCACACCGGAACAGTTTGAGATCCAGTGAGCTCTCCGCCTTAGGCCTCCCACGGAATTCGACGCAGTCGTTACCAGTGGTCTGTTGTTAATTGATCCCGAGCGACATCAGGGTACGGTTAAAACTAATTGCTGCCGTTACAGCGGAGAAACTTCAATTATTCGTAGGGAGTCAAACAACAGTATCGTTATTTCGGGGACTGATTTTTGTTTTTCAGCCGCGCTAAAGAATTCTCTGGAAGCTTTTTCTTAAAAATATAAATATTCTGATTGGGCAAAATAATGGCACAAACTTCATTAATAAGTCTGCTCCGTCTTGTTAGAGTGATTACATAAGCGTTGTAGGGTAAAAACTGTTATGATAGTGTCTAAAATACTGCCATGTGATATTTTTACCTCTAGGAACTTTTTAGTTCCTAGAGGTAGGAATATCTTTACTTTTGAATGATTTAAGAATGTTCAACCAAACTGATATTACAAAACCATTGAATGAAAAAATACATATTATCCCCTATTGTGTCGCCGCCATTTTGTAAAATTTCGCGCATGTGTCAGTTACTTCTGGACTTTCCGTCGCGAATTTTTCGGGTGTAAAAAAATAATAATAAAAATTTTGTAATAAAATTATAAATATGAGTTTTTGTCACTAAAATCGTTATAAAATAAGCTAACAACATTATATAATTAGTACAGTTATATTTTCAAATAATAATAATAATAATCATCATTTTCATCATCGGAAAACTGTGGAGGGGGGGATTGACCTCCAGGAGGCTGGCCGACACACAAGCGTTTTTGACAGCGACCTCCAGAACACACAAGGGCTTATGTTTATTTGTATCGATGTCTTAAAAGCTCAAAATCTTAATACGGAGAAAATTAAGTTTCTCGTGAAAGAAATCATCTTGACCCTATATCCAGCTAATCCAGCTAATCCAGGAATCCATAGATGGCTAGCTGACTCCGCAAACGTTGTTCTGCCATAAAGGTATATATATTTTTCATTTTAACGGTATAAAATATACCTACTTCGCAACCTATTCTCAAACCTACTAAACATACACAAAAAATCATAAAAATCGGTGGAGCCGTTTCGAAGGGGTGTCACGAGTGTGACACGCGTGACACACACACGTATTTTTATATAGGAAATCATTATTATAATGTTGATTTAGTGTGATAAGTTTTTATTTCTAAGTACAGATTCATATAACAAGTTACACTATCAGGGATTAATTTCCGAACATTTAACCTAAGCTATAACAGGTCAATTTTAGCCGAACATGCCAAGCTATTCAGATTATAATTCATACTACGCCTTGTGTGAGCGTCTCAATATAAGCCTTGAATATTGAGACGCTCACACAAGGCATTGAATAGAGCCACAACTCAATGCATCTACTATCGACATAACGTACCTACAGTGCAATTATTTTATTAGTATCTTTCAGCTATGTGTTTCGGTTGCTATTGTCTAAACGTACTGGTTGTTTGTGAAGCCTTTGCAGAAACTCCTAAAAGTGTAGAAACTATAAATGAAACAACTTTTACGGATTTAACTAAGCAAATCTAAGAGAACATAGTGTAGAAACTAGTCCATTCATTATGAAATCTGAAACATAGTTACTTACAAATTGTCAATTTCAAACAATTTCAATCGTTCCTGGAATTATTCAGAACAAATATTTAGTTATGTATGCCATAGCATCCGATTGCGTTTTGAAATAGGTTTATATCTCTGATATTTGAGGATTGCGCGTTAACAAGCTTACAGCCAGCTTGATATACCGCGATCAACGTTTGTAACCGTTGACCCTTAGAATAAAAAAAAACCACACAGCCGGTGTGGTATCGCAACGCTAAAATCGTCAGCCAGTCACCGCTCAGCGAAACGCATGTCGTACGAATGAATTATTGATGAACAGAGAGTTGTGGCAATATATTTTAGTCTTCAATAAATATACGAGGAACAAAGTTAGTTGGTCAGTAAGTACATTCTTCTCAACAATAAAACTTTTGCGCTGTCTCCGTTGCCAATTTGAAAGTCAAAGTGAAAACAGTAACTTCCTTAATAGGAATAATTTTAAACTTAAATTGGTGACCTTCAGACTTTTTAAGACAAGAAATGACGGATCGCTTCGTCTTCCAACTCGTTTCATCGAACGGAGTTATGTCGCTAAAAAAAAATATTTTTGTGTTTTTCTTTCAAAATAATAGGCAGGAATTTGCCTACACTTTCAACTGATATTAGATGATGAAGTAGTGGACTAGGATGTTATATGTTTACCTTAAAATACTTAACTTTCGCTTTGAAGGCACTCGAGTTATAATATTCGGAACAACAGTCAATGAGTTCCACTCCTTACCTGTTCGCATTATAAAAAAGTTAACATCAACAAACACTTTCCTGAGAGATTCTTGTGAAAAATTTTGTAATTCTTATTAATAATGTTAACAGCTGATCACTCTAAATTGGCGAGGTTGGTGCTACTAAACCACGCACGGTCATTCACGACTGCGATTTCATAGACGCCAATAAATTTAGTTTTTTAAAGAAAAAAACTACCAAACTTTAGCCTGGAGTCCACTCAAAATTACACAATAGGAATCGCGACTGTTAACAGCACTATTGTATTCCGAAAATTAATGATAAGAAAGCTATTTAGTCCCTATTTGGTTGAGGGTTTCAGGTGAAGCTTGATGCCATCTCCGGTCTTATCACGCTTACCATCAGGTGAAATGAAAGCCAAGACACTCCCTGTTAAGAATAAAAAAATAAAAAACCGCCTTCAAAACTAAAAACGGAGAATTAAAAATTTTGTTTATATAAGTCTAAATGTTGTTTTGAGATCGGTCCCAAATACAAGTGACAACGTTTATTCCAAATATTCAGATTGGCACCGACCTCCAAAAAACAATTAGATTTTTATAAAGAACATTGTTATTTCTCCGCTTTTAGTTTCGAAGGCGTTTTTTATTATTTAAAAATATTTTTTTTTTACTTTTAAGTGTTTTAAGTACAGAAATTGTCAGGAAACTAGGTATCTCGCGATCTTTTAGCCACACAAGTAATAAGATTACGATATCATCGATGTCAATTAAGTAGGCATTATTAGGGTTAACTCAAAAGCTACACGTCAGATGGCAATCAAATTTAAATGGAACTACATAACAAGCACCAGCTTCCAAAGGTCAAAAGAATCTTCAAAATCGGTACATCCAGAAAAGAGTTATGAGGTAACAAACATTAAAAAAATAGTCGAATTGAGAACCTCCTTCTTTTTTTTGCAGTCAGTTAAAAAGTTCGTAGCTCCAAGATAGGTTACTAAAAATGTCAATCTCCTCCATGCTTCGGAAATACCGTAAGCTTTCCCCTCTGCTATAACTATGTAGTTCTTGGCCTCAAATAGGACTACCCCTCTCACCCTGTGGCTACGTCACCCACGCGGCAAATCTGACTGACGGAGATTCCAAACGCCTTGCAGACACCATCATACTGAGGAGTTATTCGCACGGTGTAGCTTATACCACTTTTAACAGCATTCTCATTGAAGGTTGATATCAGGCAGACAGCCATCCGTGAAACTATGCCTAAACCTTATAGCAGTATGGTGACATAAACGGAGTCCAAATAAATTGGGATATGGTCAGGAAGAAGTTAATATGTTCTATCGTAGAGATTATTATTTACATATAATCTCGCTCATTATCCCAAAAAGGATTGAGCAGAGCTTTAGGTAACAACTGGTTACACAAAAAGCACAAGCAAGTAGATCAAATCAAAGAAGTCCTCCGTCGATATAAAGGTACCATAAATAAATGGTAAACGAAAACAAAACGTCTTTATCCGATACGAAGCTGATTGTTCTACGCTATTGTGACAAAGCTTGGAATTAGTTCACTGACTGTCTGGACTGATGGAACCGATGACACAAAGGCGAAGCTATTTTCAAACCAATTCCATCCTCTGTTCAAATTTTAATGGACGGATGTTCCAGGCCTGTTTTATTTTCAATGTCAGTGTTTTTGTCGATAAAAGTAGCTAGCTTTGTTAGTTCTGCGATTACTCGGCTTATCGTGAACCAATTTTATTGATTTGAATAAAAGATCGGTACTTTCGAAAATTATCATCAAAATTCCGAGAGTGAGTAAACAATAATTGTATAACCCAATGCGTATTAATAGATAATTTCATATCTCATTACAAAAAAGTGACCTTGACTGTATTCGTGGTGTTTCATCTTTTTGTTTCTGGAAGCCGATTAGCACCGTTTCGACCATCATAATTCAGAGCGGACCTTTGAATTTCGATCCACGGATAAATGCAAATTTTGTTCGATTTCTGGCCTGTTTTGAGTCCGTCTTTGCTACCGGCATCTTGTCGAAGCCTGTTTTGTACCTCACGAAAGATGTTCTATTACTGGTCTCCCAATTGTCGAGGCTCAGGGAAGCATTGTGTTGGGAATAATGGACCATTTATTTTGTGAAAATAGCTCTGTATCTTGATTTTATTAAAGGATTTTCAGCGTGAGGCTAACTTAATTTTATCAAGGTTCTTTGGTAACGAATTTCGGTTTTGTTTGTTTTATTTGACTCCCCAGTTTTATGATAAAAAAGTTTATTTGCCAATATGTTTTCAATCGAAAACTCATAGCCACTATTACCCAATCAAATCTGTATATGTGCCATCAATCAATCATTCCATGCCAGTCCGTGAAGTTTCCACTATTTTATTTGAAAACAACACATTGCTCTAAATTTTATCACTTTAGGTTTGTAGTTTTTTAAGCTCTATTTTGTCAAGTAATTATCTTTAATTTTAAATACGATGCTATCAATCCTGTAGTTCACGATCAAATAAAGTTTATGCTTTGAACTAAAATTATTGTCCAAATTCGACAGTATTTGGAATAATGAGCCTGATTGTACATGTATAGTATAAAGGGGTGAGCAAACAGAATACTGATCCATGATAGAACTTGGTCTTAGCCAACCTAACTTTTACTGATTTGAAACATTGCTTTTGTTTCAAAATTTTATTTAGAATGCCTAGATATGATTGAAATTTATATTAAATTAAATAGCTTGTGACTTAATCAGAGTCGAAAGGAAATGATAAATTTGACGAGATCAACTCTCTTAGCTATGTGAAACTTTGCTGATCGACGGTACTTGTGAAAATATCTCATCGGGTGTTGAAGATCTTCAAATTGGAGCACAATTCTGAATATGCCATGTGATGCCGGCATGGTAGAATTTTGTCACCCCATATCCTCCAATATGTGTCGTAGAAGGTGACTAATGGATCAGCAAAGGGGTATTGATCACTTTATACTCCATCCACCAATCCGCATTGGGCAGGTGTGGTGGGGGAACCCATCACTTTATCGCAATCAACTTCAACGATTTTCATTTCCCATAAAACTATTCGCAGATCTTTTTATACAATATTTAACAACTCCTAGAATCAACTTATATCGCAATTTCCTTTCCTCGAATAGTTGTTATCTACAAATTCATTTCATCGTAAATTCTTTTCCTATTTTATTTATTTTATCGAAATAATGTTAAATCAATGTTTTGTTACCCATAATTTTGTTTCCACGTAAGTTTCAGTTTGCAGAATAGTTGAAACATCAATTTTTACTGCACTAAAGTTAGTGTACATCGAAAATACATTTGTTTCCCTGTAAAGAAAACCTATTAATGGGTTAGGTTACGTTAGATTTAAAACCACACGCAGCGGTGCAACCGAAGCTAACGGACATTGCTTGTTGTATTTTGGCATGCTACATGCATGCTTGCATTGCATGCTGTATGCATGCTTGCACTGCATGTTGTATGCATGCTTGAATTGTATACTGTATGCCTGCTTGCATTGCATGCTGTATGCCTGCCTGCAAGATGCTTGCCGGGGGGTGCAGGGGGGCTGGCCCTCCTGCTGGGGGGGGGGGGGTCGGGGGGCCTGAGGCCCCCCGCTATAAAGAAAAACCATGAATACGAAAATAAACCTAGGTGAGGTTAGGTTAGACTTGTGACCATGCATAGCGGAGCGAGCGAAGCGAGCAGAGCATTATATTGCTTGCTGCATGCTTGTTTTGCTGCATGTTTGCTTGCATGTTGCATGCTTGTTTGTATGCTGTATCCTTGTTTGCATGCTGCATGCTTGCTTGCATGCTGCATGCTTGCTTGCATGCTGCATGCTTGCTTGCATACTGTGTACTTGCTTGAACGAATGCTTGAACTTGCTTGAATGCCAATGCATCGTTCGATGAAACGTTACTGCGATGGAAAGTTGTTAAACAAAACATTATAATGTGTACCGTCAAATATTGAAACATGTTTTTATGAATAGTTTTATCGATAACTTAATAGTTTATATGAAATATTAGTTCGATAGACCGTTATTCTGGTAACCAATACAACTTTGAAACATTTTTTTTATGAATGTTTGTTCGATAATATGAAACGGTGATCATTAGCTATTCGATCAATCAAGAAAAATAGATATTGAAAATCGTGGAATAGTTTTCGGTGAAATGAAATTCGATATCAAAAAAATCTGTATTTTGAAAGGTACCCGTGTGGTGGACTACCGCCTAGACCTCCTTCAATGAGAAGGAGAGGCCTTGTGTCCCAGCAGTGGGTCGAATTATAAAGGCTGTTGTGATGATGATGATGTAAACTTCAATACTAGAAATACGTCAGCTTATGACGTAATCAGTGATGAAAAGCATGGAGAAATTCGTCGTGATTAAACAGTCATGTGTAGCTCAGTTAGAAGAGCAGTCGCGAAAGGTCACGAGTTCAAGTTCCGGCTCAGCACTTATCATCACAAGATTTTTGTACACATTTTTCGTTTTCTGTTTAATTTGGTATAAGTTTTATTGACTTCACAAAAGGAGCAAAAATGTCTTTCCTTTACTTTTGCTCAACATTATTATAAGCACGTTAAAGCTAAATCTAAAACAACGGTGAAAATAAACTGTGTTTGCACGCTTACTCAGTATAAAGTTTACTAATGAACCGCGAATTGGGTGCACGTTCAGAATATCGCAAAAGCGCATTATTATCTAGTTAGAATTTAATTGGAACTAAAAAGTGCCCAATTATTATCTCGGTTATGGTCGTAGGAAATATTCACGCATACAAGGCGTGAACAGATGTAACAGTGGCGTAGCGTAGGGGGGGCAGGGGGGGCGGCCCGCCCCGGGCGGCACATTTGAGGGGGCGGCAAAATTTCACAATAAAAAAAAATTGAAACAATTTCATATTTTTATTGCAACTATAAATTCGGACCAATTGAAAAGAGTATAGAATTTTTCATTAGTTATTCTGTGACGAATTCGGGGAAACCCCTTTCTTTGAATGATATTTTGTAGCAACTGTTGGCATTACCGTCTATTCTGACTTGCGACGATTCCCCGTAGTTTATTTTGTGTTCAGAGGATTATTTTGTGCTTTAATTGTTTATGACTAATAATCAGTGATAATAATGACTTTGACTATTCAAAGAAAGCTTTATGCATAGATTACTTAATGATTATGCAAACCCGTTATTCGAAAGAGATAAATTTATATACCTCAAGAGTTACGTATTGATTGTTGCTTAGCGCTCATTGGCGAGAGCGCGCACCGATACCGATAACAGAGGATATACGCGCACTTTTTGTCAATGAAATTGAATAACAAATTGAAATTGTTTTTAAGACAAGAAAAAATATACTGAAAAAATCTACCTGACCCAGGCGGGAATCGAGCCCAGCATCCTCCGCAATCCGGGCGGCTGCGTTAGCCACTACGCTACCATTGCACTATTTTCGCCGTCGTTTGTTAGTGCTTGGTGCTTATGTTTTTATGGTAAACATTGTTTCATCAAATCATTGAAATTTGCACTTCTAATCTAAGATCCGAACGAAATATTTTTGCAAATATTTGACGTCCAGTTAAGATGAAAAAGCCTTATAGTGTGGAATAATTTTTACTTTCTCGTATAGGAAGTCTTGTAATCGTCAAAAACTTCGACCTCGAGATTTTGACGGATTTACACGTTTTGGACCTCCCTGAGTCTAAAATTTTTTTTTGGAATTATGTCTGTGTGTGCGTCTGTATGTACATCCCTACTCTGCGTGTCTGCGTTAGCACGATAACTCGAGTATGCTTTAATTTGTTGCAACCAAATTTAACATGCGTGTATGACATCCAAATATAAGGTTTCTATCAACTTTTGAGCAACCAAGTGCGCGGTCGGTACTCGGATGGGTGACGAAAATTTAACATGCATGTTATTACATCAACACATTACATCAAAATATAAGGTTTCTATCAACTTTTGAGTCGTTTCCGGTGTACGAGAAAGTCAATGGGAGACCACTCCCGATTTTTTGCGTTGGCAAACGCGTTAATATTTTTGAGACTAGAAAAAATACACTGAAAAAATCGACCTGTCATTTTTTTAGACAGGCGGAGGGGTTTCTATATAGTGTTTAAAATATTTACGCGTTTGTAAACCCAAAAAAATATTCCATTAAGAAGAATGTATTTTCGAATGGAATGAAATGACATTTTCTTGTCTCTAACAGTGATAATGTTGTAAGTACACTATTTAAAAACACAAAGGCATTTTTCGAGTGATAACTTAAAGCGTTGCAATGAAGTGCAGTCGACCAGCCCAAAATGCAAGAGCGTACCAATTCTCTTTTCACTAGTTCCAAATTGAATGTAAATCCGGCAATTGCCTGACTTTTTCGTTGCCATTTTTGAGCGAGTGCAACGCTACTATCTATCTATACTTTTTAAACTTCTTAGTGTTTATTGCATAATAATAATAATAATAATAGCCTTTATTCACAATCTTAAAAAAAACATGAGTACTTATGCTAAATTTATTAGTTGACACCGTTATCGAGATTGCGTTGCTCTTTCGCATAGGCCTCCCCTAAAATTTGCCATAATTTTCGATTATGCGCCACAGTCGTCCAATTGACCCCAGCCATTTTCCAAAGGTCGTCTTCCCATCTTTGACGTTGTCTGCCTTATTTTCTTTTATTATACCTTGGACACCAATCAGTCACTTCTTTAGTCCATTTGTCTTTTTTACTTCTTACCATGTGACCTGCCCACTTCCATTTGAGTTTCTTGATGCAGTATGTTATATCTGTAATTTTTGTTTGACTCCTTAGTGTTGTCAGTTTTATTCTGTCCTTTAATTTGACATTGAGCATGCTTCGCTCCATGCTGTGTTGGCAGATCTCTAGTTTTCTTAGGTTAAGTTTGGTTAAGCTCCATGTTTGGCATCCGTATGTCATAATGGGTAGAATACACGAATTAGAGATCTTTGTCTTCGCCTTGAGAGGTATTTGCGGGTTTTTCACAATTTCTTTGAGAGACCAATAACGTTTCCATGCCAATTGTATTCTTTTGTTTATTTCTATAGTTGTATGGTCTGTTGGTGCTATTGTTTGACCGAGATATGTGTATTCCTTTACGTATTCAATTTGAATGTTGTTGACTGTGATGGGTACTTCGTTTTGGTTTGTCATTAGTTTGGTTTTCGTAGTGTTCATGGCAAGTCCAACCATGTTACTTTCATAAACAAGCATTTCGAGAATCTCTTGTAAGCTTTTTGGGCCCTCTGCTACCAGGATTAAGTCATCTGCAAATCTTAGATGGTTTAGTTTTTGCCCATTAATGTTAAGTCCATATTTGTTCCAATCTAGCCTTCTAAATATGTATTCGAGTACTGAAGAAAATAGTTTAGGTGATAGTGGATCTCCCTGTCTGACCCCTTTTTGTATGGGAAAATATTCTCCTATTCTTTCAGTCCGTACTCTAGCTTTCATGTCTTTATATATGTTAACAATCAGATTTATATATTTACTGCTCACTCCTTGTAATTTTAGCGCTTCCCATATTTTCTCGTGTTTCAGCGAATCAAACGCTTTATTATAATCTACGAATCCCAAATAATAAGTAATACCATATTCGTTGCATTTCTGGATGACTTGTTTTATCGTATGTATGTGATCAATAGTGGAGAAGTCACTACGAAAACCAGCCTGTTCTCTGGGCTGATTCTCATCCAGAATTTTTGTTAGACGGCTTAGCAGTATTTTCGAAAATATTTTGTAAATGTTTGACATCAAACTAATGGGCCTGTAATTAGCTATATCATCTTTCTTTCCTTTTTTATGTAATAGGACTATAGTAGATGTAGTCCATTGGTGAGGTATATGTTCTGATTGTAAAATATCATTGAATAAATCCGTAACAGTGTTTAATATTGTTTCGGATGATCCCATTAGAAGTTCGTTAGAAATATTGTCTTCTCCTGGTGATTTGCCTCTTTTTTGTGACATGATTGCTTTATTTACTTCTTCTTTCAGTATGCTTGGGGTTTCCTCTTCCCTTTCTGTTTGCTGATAGTGCGTGTCTAATGGTTTGTCGTCATTCTTGTATAATTCTTGATAATATTCTGTGGCTATCTGTATAATTTCAATTCTATTTGTCTTAACGCGGTTCTTACTAGGGCGATATGACATACTGTCGATCCAGTTCGTGTTTTCTTTTAGTTCATCCCATGCTTTCTTGACTCCACCAGATTTTTCAACGTAGTAATTTATCGTATCTGTTCTTCTTTTTTGTCTATACTTTCTTATTTCTAAGTTAATTTCTTTACTGAGATTTTCTATTTGATTTTTGTTGTTTTTCCTATCCGAATATAAAGTTTTCCTCTGTGCAATCAAACTTCTTGCTACTATTCCTAATTTATCTTCCGCACCCTTATTTGTTCTGTGTTTCCTCTCAACTTTCTTGAGTTCTATTTCTAGTCGGTCATATTTTTCTTGGACGTTTATGGCTTTTGTTATTTCATTGAGACCGTTTTCTAGCGATTTCAGGATATTGCTTGGTATTGGTAAGGGTATTGGCTTTTTTCCACTTAGTAAATTTTTCCTTGACATTTTAGGTTCTACTAAAACTACGAAGTCTATTTCATTTTTGGTGTTTCCATTAGGAGACAACCATGTCCATTTTCTATTGGGTTTTCTATTGAAGTAGCTGTTCATGATTCTAAGGTTATTTTCTGATGCAAAATTTATTATTCGTTGCCCATTATCATTTCTTTTACCAGTTGTATAAGGACCAATTATATTATCTTCGTTCTTTTTTCTTTCACCAATTTGACTATTAAAGTCGCCCATTACAATTACTGTTTTGAATACCTTTGGCATAATATGGTTAAGTTTGTTGTAAAATTCGTCTTTCTCTTCTTTTGCAGCAACATTGGTAGGAGCGTAAATTTGTACGATTGAAATAGGTTGTTTATAGCCTGGAATTTTTATGTTTAGGATCGCAATTCTATCTGATATTCCTTGAAACTCAATTATTTCCTTCTTTAGATATTTCCTTACCATGAATCCTACTCCATACCTACCCGCTATTTCATTTTTATAATACAATATATATTTATCGTACTCTTCCGTTTTCTCGTTGGCTCTTCTTATATCACTCAATCCTATGATATCCCAGTTAATAGTCTCCAACGCATACTCTAGTTCTAATAAAGATTCTCGTGTCTTTAATGATCTTGTATTTAGTGTAGAAATATTGAATTTAAGTCTTGGTCTTTTGATTGTTGTGTCTTGTTTTTGTTTTCCTAGTATTGTTTTATTTGGGTCGTTCTTTGCTAACTTTAGGGGGGTGCATAGTATACATTAAATTGAAATACCTAAATAAGAGGGCGGCAAAATTATCTTCCGCCCCGGGCGGCCGATACCCACGCTACGCCACTGAGATGTAATAAGGCTTTTATAATATCGATGAAAAGTTATTAAAGTAGGATGTATTGGATGTCTGATGATCGTGTCTGTTGTGAGTACTTTCCATCGAGTGAGTTGCCATGTCCTCTGGTTTGGTCCCTTATTTAAATAAGTTGTTAAAACAATTATGAAAACAAGGAATGGCCGGGCCACAAAAAAAATGCTTCCCCTTTAATGTCAAGGAAATTTGTGCAAATTCATTCTGGCCTGTTTTCTTGCGCTGACCGAACAGCGATAAGGCACGACGCCTATCAAGTAGCTACTCAGCTAAATTACTCACATAATCTCGGAGCACATACAGGATATTACTGAAACAAGTACTTAGCTAGCAAGTTCGTAGGAACATTCTCCCGACGGTAGACGCTGTGTAATATCAACATTTTGTTTTCTTCGCTCCCCGTAATATTCTACCTTAATATTATTATGATGATAGTTTCCTTTGTAATGACGTCGTTTCAGCTTGCATTCTTCCTGTGTAATTGCGTTGGAAAATTGTTTAGTTTCTTCTTGCACCCCGTCATTAAGAGCAGTCGTATTATCTCTCTCCGAGTGCTTAACCTCTTTGGTCTGGTTGGAGAGTTCGCAGTTTCGGAGCACCATTTCGTGACACGTTTTTATGACAGTCATCCTCCGGAAGTCGCTAGAACTTAACGCTTAATAAATTCCAAAGCGTACAGGAAAAATAAAATAAAAAATAACTTTACCTATTCAAAATATCAACCGTGCACTTCCTTGCATTAGAGGCAAAAGAATAGTTTTCATGAACAAGTTTAGGATTGGCAACGCATCACTAGTGATAACATCCAGTTCGTCAACGTTAGATAGGTTGTATCAACATCCAGGTACAGTGACCGATGGTTTGCAATAAACCGATGGCATGCTTGTTTAATCTCCTGTGTTGTATAAAAAGCAGTTGCGACTCATCATAATTATCAATAAATTGAGCAAATTTTAAACGAATTTTACATACCTACTTACCTACAATCTAGCTCATATTCCCAAAAGGAGTTGAAATTACTCCCCATAGGTCATTTGTTTAACGGCAACTTCAATTATGAATATTGGTACAGTCAGCAAATTTTACACATTTTTTTGGTAAAGACATTGTTAAACCCAAATTCAAGTATATGTAACTAAACCCATTGATTCCGTAAAGTAAGCAGATAACTACTAGATCCTATTAAATATCGTTTCTCTGTGCCACTAACGAGCTCCAGGTAACCAAAGCGGTTTATCTTGTTTTAATAACGGATTTAATAAAACTGTCCGTAGCTATTTTCATTTGTATCTCATCATCCTTCGTGACTCGTTGTTTCTTTGAGCTGGTCTTCAGTTGAATAATTTTATTAAAGCTCGAAAATTATTAAGACCGGAGATGAATGCTAATGTTGTGATAATGTAATTATTTTTGTTATGAATTAAAACTACTCAAAGTATTTATAGGGAGGTGAAGGAGAAGAGGGTTACGTATGACACAGCGGATGAACCTCCCAAACAGAAACACCAGTACTGCCATACTGCTATATCAGATTCAAAGAAGACATAAGAAGAGTTTGCAATATCAGGGTGGCAATTTTAATAAACTCCTTTTCACCTTAAGTATAATATACTACCCGGGTTTGCAAAGGATGCATGTAAGCAGGAGAAACACCCGTTCATGTACTAATGTAATACTACATAGTGCTAACACACTGGACTCGCTGCCTGGTGAATCCGGGTAGACTCTTAGATGCAAAACCTCCGACGCATAACAGGCGAAAAAGTGATCCAGTTGCAGGAACAGCCCACAACGACGAAGAAGAAACCTTGAACCCTGAGCTTTTAAACAGTAAGACGCATTTCACTTCTTGTAAAACACTCATATTAAAAGTAGATGTCCTATAAACACATTGTGTGATTTACACGAAGATAAATTTAGACCTGACCCAACCCAAGTTTAGTGTCTCCATTGAAAATACGCAATTTGCATCTGACGTATGCAAACTATTGTTTGATCCTACACCGTTTCAGGGCCCGATGATACGATACCCGAGAGAATTTCACAAACTTAACTGTTGGATACTTGATAATGACAGCGTATTCGACACGAAATGGCTGCTAAGGTCCTCTCGGTCTCGTTTGCATTATTTTACCGTATATAAAAATAATTAGGTTCTATTTAAATCTGTCATTTATTACGTCATTACAACTCAATGGAAAAGCAAAAAATAATTATGATCCCTCGATACTTTGACGTACTTGACATGATACGCGGGGTGGCTATGACGCCTTTTGTATCCTGTAGCGCCCCTTTGTATGGCTCTCAGTGACTTATCACAGCGCACTGACAAAAACCGGACGGAATTAAAAATCCGGACGTAACAACAAGTCCGGATGAATTACCGGACATGGTAGTCATATCCGGAAAATCCGGACGTATGACAAGCCTATATATAAGCGTATGCTTATCTGGCAGGCTGGATGTCCTACCTGGTGGTATACAGTCACCACTTCCAGAACCTCACAACACTGACGTGATATTAGCGTGCTAAAAACCCTAGTCCTCTACATGCTGTATGTGAGGAGGTCGATGGCGCCACGGTCGCGCGTTCTTAGTAACGATGACGAAAGTTAGGCAACCAAGTGCGCGGCCGGTACTCGGATGGATGCCGAAAATTTATATTGCCGTCCGATAATTATTCGGATTCAGCAGATCAGACTACCCAAAATTGTCGAACTCCAATTTATTTTCAAGCTTAAATGTGTGTATTTTAAAGCGCAAAGTCAATTACGAAATTTTGACGGTTTGTGATAACCCTGATGTACATGTACATCTATGTTTATTTAAATTAATTGAATCCATGAATTCCATTAACTTCCCTTTTTTGTTTGTTTCTGTTCACGAGCTGTCGTCTGTGAGTAATTTGTGCGTTAATATTATTTTACACCAGTAAATGTATAAAGAACTACCTTTGAGTATTTTCAATGAAATAGTAGACGCGATGATGATTAGGTAATACTACTAAAATAATGATTTATTTTTGTAGTTCATGATGTTCTATTGTAAGATGTATTTAGCTTTAAATTGTGATGTACTGGTGTAAACAATTGTTGGAAAATCAATAAATTAATAAAATCTTAACATGATCTTGCCACGCTCTAGTGATTAAAATCGTTTCCGCTTATATTTTGAAAATTTTAAGAATGATCCTGCTTAAATACATAATGGAACACATCCACGGTTTTCAACATAAAACTAAATCCTTAAAACCGCAAGTTTCGATTATAAATCAACAGTTCAACAAACTTGAAATTAAACAGGAACAACTTCCCACGCCATTAAAGATCACAAGGAATTCCTGAAGCATCAGTTGACGCAATTATATTAACTGTATCTAAATCGTATATTCTCGAATTACTCGAGACAGCTTGGTATTTGCTTTACGGCGTCGTGATTGTTATAACATCGGTACACTAAAACACATTGATGATGAAAGTCAAATGTTAGCTAAATTATCTTAAATAAAATACATTAAGTAGGTAGTATGAGTAACCATGAAGCATTATTAGATGAAGCATAAGCTGCTCGTGTCATACCTAATAGGAGTAGAAATAATAATGTGTAAGGTATCGCTATACGAATGCGTTTTTTTTAATATGTGCAATTGCATAGATTTTTTGTTCGAGAATAAAATTAATGGGTGTGATATTTGTGAAACATAAATAAGCATCTTACTTATGATAATGGTGCTGTTACTGCAACATACGTTAGGTTGTGTAATAAGTAATTCTTGCGCTATGCACGACTGTTTGTGTGCATAGAACATAAAAATGTAATTATTATGACAATAGCGAATAAACACCTAACACGGGTGCACGTTTTTCATTCATCTATAGTCCCATCAAGCGAAACTGTACCATATAGCCCCGACAGATATAATCAACAAATCCTTTACCGTGCAGGCTACTCGGCTGTGGAATGCATTACCTGTCGAAATAAGACGAGCACAATCCGTGAATACGTTTAAAAAACTGGTAAAGGAACACTATTTGTCGCTATAACTATTTTATGTAGGTTCGGTTTATAGAACTTTATTTACTCATTAAGACAATAATGCCACTTACATGAGTACATTAAAAACACAGTAAAAAAAAATGAAATCATACAAATACTAAAAACATACATATCACACACAAAACATAACAAAAATATTCTAACTCACAATTACACACAATATTGTAGGGTAGGTTAATTTTTTTATCAGATTGCGACAATGCGAATAGAGGTAGTTTACAAATTTGCAAGTTTGTTGTCTACACTATGGGTGGTGGTCCAAGTTAAAGAAGTTCGGTCTGACATCTAATGTGCGCTAATATTTTTTTCTTGAATATTACAAGTGAACCTGCATCCCTCACATCAGCTGGAAGTCTGTTATAATGCTGTGCTCCCGCAAAAGTTAAAGAATTTTTTCCGTAGTTAGTTCGGAATTTAGGTAATACTAGATGGTTCGCGCGCCGAGATGAGTATTTACAAGTTGATCCCTTTGTAGTGAACACTATATGTGAATGGATTAGTTTGTGAGTGATCTTATAAATAAGTATGCATGAATTGTATATATATAATTGTTTGATATTGAGTAGCTGAGTCTCCTGGTATATTTTCTTGGTTGACGTTAAATAATCATAGTTATAAAGAATCTTTATTAATTTATTTTGCACTGTTTGCACTTTTTGTAAATTACTTTTGGCTGCAGTACCCCATATCTCTATGAGATAAAGTAAATGGGGTTTTACTAGCGCATTATAAATCAAGAGCCGAGCATCTCTAGGTATACATCGTGCCATGTTGTGTAAGGAGCCAATCAAAGATGAAAGTTTATTTTGTAATACCAATAAGTGAGCGTTCCACGTCAAGTTTTTATCAAGGGTTAGACCAAGATATTTCTCTTGGTTACTTTGGCAGAGTGTTACGCCGTTAATGCGGCAGTTTTACGTGGGTGTGGACTTTTTTATTTTTAGCACTAAATATTATGTACGAGGTTTTTGTAGCATTTATAGTTAAAAGATTGTGTCTGAACCATTCATGTAACTTGTTTAGATCCCTCTGTGCAAGTATGAGGATGTCATCAATTTTCTGTCCGAAATAAAATAAACACGTATCATCAGCGTATAGTGTTAGATGACCATTCAAGTTCGCCTGGTGAATATTGTTCACGTAAACTAGAAATAATAGCGGACCGAGGATAGAACCTTGTGGCACTCCACAAGTTATTACTTTAGGGCTGCTTTGATAATCTCCTACCCTTACAACTTGATGTCTGTCTGTTAAGTAAGACTTTATCATTTTAAGTACTGTCCCAGCTATGCCAGCACTCTCCAGTTTTTTTATGAGCAAACGATGGCTAACCGTATCGAAGGCTTTTTTAAGGTCGATGAATACTCCCAATGCCAATTGTTTTTGGTCTATTTTTGATTTGATTGTACTAATTAAGTCGATTGTTGCACTAAGAGTATTAGACTTTGACCGGAAGCCGTATTGTTGGTCGTACAAAAAATTTATTTTGGTTAAGTAGTTATTAAGTCTCTTGTAAATTACTTTTTCTAGTATTTTGGAAAGAACTGGCAAAACCGATACAGGTCGATAATTTCATGGATCTGATTTTATACCAGATTTGTAGATAGGACTGACTTTAGCTACTTTGAGGCTATCTGGAAAAATACCTTCATTTAATAGTTTATTAAGACAACTGGTAAGGTTATGGAGAACTAAGTTTTTGATACATTTAATGGTCTTAGTACTGATGTTATCAATACCCGTACTAGTATTTGGATCCAGGTCATCAATGATACCGGACACTTCATTAATATCACATTGAAGAAACTCGAATAGTTTGATTTGTGCTATGTCTGTCTTTTGTTTAGGTAATGTGTACTCATCGCTATTATGATAACTTGGTGGAATTTGGTTAGCTAATTGTGTACCTATGTTAGCAAAGAAGTCGTTAAAGATCTCACAAATTGCTAATGGATCAGAGACTATTGAACCGTCATTACTTTTTAGTTTTGGAGGAGCACAGCTTACAGGAGGTTTATTATTAGCAAGCGTATTTATTAACTTCCACATCTTTTTGGGTTTATTCACACACTTTTTAAACTCTCCATGGTAATATCTACTCTTCGAGGATCTGATCAGTTTAGCTACTCGTCCTTTTTCATCTTCATATTTTGCTTTCAATAAATAATTTTCGGGATCCTGTTTAAGTTTACACCATAACTGATTTCTCATATTGATTCCAGTAATTATTTGTTTACTAATCCATTCTTTTTGAGGTAAATTTGCTATTTTGTATTTGACACCCTTATTTTCAGATATCTTTGTTTTTATAAATTTCTCTAAAAATGCCAAAGTTATAATATACATTTTTAAAGTTTGATGTCTATATGTACGTATTATATAATATGTAATATTGTATGTATGTAGTTTGTAATGTATGTATGTAGTTTGTAATGTATGTATGTTTTGTATGTATTTATAATATAGGTATGTATGTATTAGTACTTTTATATAGTGTATTAGTATTTATGTTTATACATTAAATTGTCAGTAGGTTGCTACATCGCCATCTTCCCATTTTATTTTAAGTAAAATTCCTATCCATCCTAAGGTTGCCTGGAAGAGATCGCTTTTAGCGATAAGGCCGCCCATTGTGCATTATAGTTAAAATGTTATAAAATGTACTATCTTTATGTCGATGTGCAATAAAGTTTATTTCTATTCTATTCTATTTAAATCAAGTAGAACTTACAAATAATCTTCAAATGTGGAAACTACTTTATATTTCAAAAATACCTACATACAGGTAATTTTGGGCTTTTAGACTTAACAGCTCCATTTTTACAATCATAGTAACAGTTTATTTCAAGTTTTATGTCTGATCACAATAATCTTTTAATTTTCTATTCTACTTCATAGGTACTCGTGATATCGACTCAATCCAGGTTTTTATTTTGTCCTCAAGCTACAATATAATTTGTAGGAAAGACAGAATTATTAACAAATAAGTTTTCTTTAGGTATATCTCCAAATATTATCAGTAATAAGTCAGAATCCGCATCGAAAGATTTGTCATCAACCGGAATGCCAGAAATACCCCCTCCCGAAATTGGGTAGGTCTATTGACCTCGTATCCTACCGCTTACATAAACAATGAGATCCCATTTATCAAATTCTATACCTACCACTCTGTCGATGACAAGGCCATTTTTAATGGCCTCATATTATGCTGCTGCTTTTTCTACATGCATCATATCATCTACATAGTCATGTGGGACCCAACTCATCGGTAAACAAAATACTTATAAAATTATTTGGTGAAATTATTCTCATCACTTTCTTTATAACATGTGTCCATTTTTCATATTTATAACATCCATACAATAATGAACTATTTCAGCATGTTGTAGTTCGGTCGTTACCATGTAGGTACCAAAACTTCTGTATATAAATGAGTTATGGTATATGAGTGAGTTCACCATTCACCGAAGCACGTAAAATCGGTCTTACAAATACCCGTTCTAAGACTCACTTAGGTCACAAAAATAACTATGAACCTACCAAGAATAAGTTATCTCCATGCATACACTATCTTAATAAATGTCTGGATAACTGGTCCTCAAAGAACAGGAATTCGATAACCCATTCGGCACAGTCTAAGACAAATGACAACAATCAAATCTGAAAATTCTTTAATTAAATTAAGTTTGTTATGTATTTAAACACCCTGTTTCTTTTTATGAAAACCATAGATATATATCGCCGATATCGCCCTACAAGAGCTTTGTTGCTAAAACCAGGCAACAAGACTCCAGTAAGCTTACTTTTATCCTGTAAGATATTAAGCCGGCTATCAATCATCAAAAACCCTACTACCTAATGAGTAATCACGCAACAGAAACGATAAAAAATCCAGCAGTACAAAATAAGGTACTTAATTTTTCTTCACAACTAAACCCTTTGCTTAATAAGCCAAAAGAATGTTTAATTGGACGACAAAAATTTGGAAAAGACAAATCGCGATTTACTTACGAACCCTAAGCCACCTGAGACCCGCCTGAAAAATCTTCAGTCAAGAGTAACTTTGTCAAGTACTACGAGTAAATTTGATAAATCAAGAAAAGTTGAAAATCTGGAAGCGCAAGAACCGTTAACCCTGATTGTGTTTAAGATTAAGGTAAGGAATTTTATATTCATATTTAAAACTTAAAATAAAACTGATATATGAAGTACCTACTTGAAATATATGCTTTTTGCACCACATTATTTAACGTCTTCACTTCACTCCTCATTAGAAACATACTACAAAATTATGATATAGGAAAATATATCTCTTTTATTTATTGACGGGAACACTCTTGGCTTTTATCTCACCTAATGCTAATTGATGATAAGGCCGAAGCTGAAAGTGGAATTTACCCTGAACCCTTAGCCACTGATATGCTATGGGGTTCGCATCGTGGAGCTGTAAATCTTGTTCCTATAATGGACCAGATATAAAGTTGAAGACTGATAAAATTATGTTTACAAATAATCTAGATTGCAAACAATGCGTGTACAGATGTTATTGGTATAAATTAATATTTAGTCGTCCTTTACAGTCACAGCAAATTAAAAGAGGGCTGCCAACTTTATAAATTAGGTACAACAGATATCTAAATCTGCTGTATATCCTTAAAAGGACTAAATCTAAATATCTACATTTTATTAGGTTCAAAATAACTATATTTTAGAATTCCAAAAGAATCAGAGTTGATTGTGCAAGAATTTTCTTACTACTAGAAGCAGCTTTAATGATTTAATTTATAGAGACTATTTCTATTTATTTGTATTATTATTATATTACTGATAGTGGCAAATGTTAGTGTGATGAACACGAATATTTCTTCACGAGTCGTGGTTGTTTATATATTTATCGAAGTTTATTTATGAAAAATGTAGATTATTATGTATTGTTTATCCGTTATCTAGTTCTACTTAATTTGGGATGGATAATTATCTATCATTAAGAACTTCAAGGTTAAACAATGGAAATATATTATTATTATTAGGACTTTTCACACACTGCGATCATAAAAATTCTTAAATGAAATATCCTTTAAGAATTTTATCATTTTCTTTGCATTTCATTTTCATTGGTCATTCGTCAGTATTCATGCACAATTCTGATGAATGACCACTTCTATAATAATGCAAACATCAACCGGTATTTCAATCCAATCACATTCCGTAATCGAGCTGCAACCCATTAATTAACATTCATGTGTAAACACTTCAAGGAAGACGTTTCATCTTTGTTTATTCAACTGTTCATACAAGTTGGATGGATTAATTAAACACTTGTTAAATCTAGTCCACAAAGGATTCTCGGATGTACATGTAATGCACATTCAAATTAGAGAGGGATTATAAACACAAGATGGGAAGGGCAATGGTGCCACGGTTATGCTATCTTCATAACGATCGCAGAAGTTAAGCTACTAATTGCGCGTTTGGTACTGGGATGGATGAGCAAAAAAGTTTCAACACGATTTTCCTCTGTGCTTCGGAAAGCGTGTTTAGCTGGCGGTTCCAGTTGTAGAAAAATAGCAGTTTGACCGGACATAGCAACTTTTAACACCTTTTTAACCTAGGCATCATGGAAGAAACAGCTGCCCACGTTTTGCTGGAATGCAGCAGAGTGGCCTGCTACCGAGCAAAATACCTGGGATCTATGGGTAGCTTCCGGGAGGCATTTGGTGAGATTAGCACCCAACTAGGATAGGTGGAGTGAGCCAGCTCCACACCCTCTGACACAAAATAGGCGCAAAAGACGTTGATTTGCGGAGACCGCCCGATTGAAGAGGATGAAGATAGCAGTAGTAAAAAAGAAGTGGTGTCAGAGATAAGAAATGAGTTTTAATAACTCTGACATCAGGCTAGTAATGTTGAATCTCTAAAACTAGCTTTATAACGTGATTTCATCCTCGAAAAGTCAACCGCTCGAAAATTTACTTTTTGAATTTCTTTCTAATTTTATTTTTGAAACTTATACCGAATTCAATAGAAAACAAAATACAAAAAAAAAACTGCCTTGATAGGTTCCGTCTCAACTCTTATCATGATCACAGATAATATGATACTATACTAGGTATAAGGTTCAAAAATTGCAAATGGTGCCAAATAAAATTAGATATACATTTAAAGTTCATGTTCTCTAGCGGTTGACTTTACGAGTATTAGGGCTTACGTGAATAGGCCACTAGCAGCACATTTGTGGGCTGCTTATTTGCTTATTGTTATTTGCTAACATAATGTTGAACACCTTGCCCGTTTATATAATATTGAAAGAAAGGGTGCTCAAAATGTATTCAACACTGCGAGCTTAGATCGTTAATACATTTGGCTGTCTAGATAAAATTGTATTTCTTTTCGTGAAATTGTTTGGTCACGATGGGCGCTTGCACGTTTATGACGTTAACTGTACATTCGAAACCTTAATTTCAACAAAAGTAGAATTAGATGTATTTGGATGCGTAACTCCTTGGATATCTATACCAAATCCCAGGCTCGGAATCCGTACAACGTTCTATTAATGTAATATTTAAACGTTATTTAAAGTGAATTTGCATTTGATAGTCGTAATCCTATTATTTAGCTTTAGAAGTCTTAGCTTTGATAATCGGATATTCACCCATGATCCCACGCTCAGTCGGTTGTATGTCTTATTAAGAGAATTCGCTGGTTATTGATTCTGTTAGTTAGAAAATGGAACGTCCTTTATCTTGACGTATCTTCACGTTGTTCTGTTTCTATTGGAGAGCCGAGTCTAGATTTATCTGGATTTCTGGCTCCATGCGTCATGAAATAATCTGATGTTGTTAGTATTAGATATTATGTAGAATTTTCTTCACTTGATTAAACTCCCTTTTGTATCAAACCTCTGGATTTCAATCACTGAAATGGATAACGCCGAGCCTTGCTTTCTGCTGCTGCTTCTTAACATTGCTTTGCGAGCTGCTGCTTTTTAACATAAAACGTCACGAGCGCGCTGCTTTTATTGAAATATTAATTAAGTAGTTAATTTTCTTCTACCTCTCACAAAAAAAGGTTAAGATCCTAACTTATCTTCTGGAGGATAATTCCAATAGATTTGTTGAAGAAAATATTTTCAAGCATTTATAGCTATGCCACGAGGACTCATATAGTTACAAAATCTGTGGAATGATATTCGGAAAACCGTCACTAAAAATATACATACATTTACTAAAAATAAAACGTGTTTCACAGCCTTCAAAAGGACCGCCACTAAAATAAAAAGCAAGAACAATAATCCCGGAGAAGACAAAAATCCTACCTCTTTAGTTTTAAGACTTCGCTTATAAGTATAGCTTCTGAAATGCACGCAGCTCCCGGGAATAATCCCTGGGGTAAGGTCAACATACGACGTCGGTATATTCTTGCGGACTTTATAGAGATTTTTTCCTTAAATCAGAGCTCATGTGGGTTTTGTTGATATATTGAATCATTTGCAATGTTCCTCACTTTTTTCACTATTAGCAGTTGTGTATGTAAAAATCGGAAATCCTCTTCTTAGGAATAAGGTTTTTTTATGAATATTGTGTGATGTTCCTGTCCTTAGACCCTAAGGTGTTCCGTTCCCTTCTGGCTCTCTCGGACTTTATTCAGTGGGGGTACTCTGTGGGGCACCTGCAGCCACCTGGCATATGCAAGCTTTGACGCACTGACTGCTGAGCACGCATGAACGAAACTACAACGCCCTTACAAGCGCGACAGTTAGTATGAAATCCTGAATCGCGCTAACGAAATTTTCAAAGAAGCATATTTACAAGTTCTAACTACACCCAGTTGGACCGCGGTCATATAACATCTTACAAGGCAGAAATACTTCCCTTTGGACTTCCATAACTTCCCTGTAGGAGATGCTCGCGGACTAGAAATCACCTGAACGTCACTCTCTACTTAACTGTATTATAATTATTGTTATAAAACAATGTTGGTTTCAGATAATATATGCTGCTGATTTAAAATCTGTTCGAGCTATGTCATCAAGGAAATTCCTTACTTTTATCATTATTAATATATTTTCAGGAATTCTACGTTGGAAATATTCTTGATTGTTTAAGCGTCTATATGCTACAACAATCGTTTACCAACCAGCGAGCTACGACTAGTACTTACTAGTCGCCTTTTTTAATTTTGTGAAGGCGTCCTTTGACCAGCCAACCTACAACCCGTCCGAAAGTGCGCTGGCCAGGCCCTTCTGTCTTCCGACGTCAGCCGCCTGCGGAGGCACCAGACGTTACTCAGGGTGCACCTTCAGTGAATGGAATGGGGAGGTCTAAACTTTCAGTGAACCAACCAAAGCCAACAAACAACCAGGACAGATGTTACTCTCTAAATTGCTCAACAGAGAAAAATGTAAAATAAAGGATAGTAAAGAGTACTTAAGTCCAAACATCTTTGCTGACTGTACCGACACTGCTTCAACTTCGACAATAAAGCAGTTGGTTTTGCAATTAAATCTAGGCAGGCAAAAATATACTGCGTTTACTTTATTGTCATGAGTTTAGTGATTACTTATTTTCTTATTATGTAAGTCGAGGACAGATCTCTTTATTAGTTTATAGTTTTCGATGCTTTGGTCAATCTTGTGTCTTGTCATTCTTCTTGCTTTTATCCGTTTGCTCCTCTTGGAGTCTGTTTTTATATGATTTTATGTTACACCTTTCCATCCACCATCCATATTTTTTTTTTGCTTCAACTCTGCTACTATATTTCATTGTAATACGCCTTTTTCCCTCGATCTGCCTTTACCTTCGCTGTTCCAACAATATCTTTATGCAATAAGTTAAGGGTGTTTTCCCACCAGAAATGTGCTGTGCAGCTATACTGTGATGAAAAAACTAAGTTACAAAACTATGCGACTGTTTTCACTGATGAAGCGGAGCAAGTAAGATGTGCTATGAAGATACGCCGCTGCAAGGTAGCTGTGCCTTCTCATAAAATGGATTGCCAAATACTTGAAATTTTAGCGAGTTAAATCACAACTCTTATATTTGACACGATTAACCACCATAATGTTTTGTCAGTAATATGTCGGTTTCATACATAAAATAAGCTATTTGTAAAGCATTTTGGCGTGCGGCAACAAGCCACATGCGGTCGGTGACTAAAATCGACCGTGATGGTCAGTTGCAGGCGATTGCAAGCCGCATAAGATGTTCAAGAGTTTCAACACCAGCTCTGCACAAATCGCATTTTTGTCGAACAGTGTAAATTGTGGTGTAAAAGGAGAGGCGATTTGATTTTAACAAGAGATACGCTTGGTGAAATCACCAAGCGTTTCAAAAGCTTAAATCGACCCTAGTAAACGCCGTTATGGTATATTTGTCCACTTGTCTGGGTAATCAGAATGGAGTTCTTAAAAAAACATCTCAATTCTATTATACGAAATAGTATAGGTTTATGTGCTAGGCGCATTCAAATGAATAAATTAATTCAAATTATTATAAATCAGAAAGACGAAATGAAAGAAAATTGTTTAAAAAAACAATTTACATAAACTAAATTGCTGCAGCTAAAGGTTTACAAAAAGCCAAAGAAAAGAAATATTGCTTAATAAAAAGATAAAATATTCTTCAAATAAAAGATTTTCAGCGAACAATGAGTGGCATTATGATAAATAGTATCCATTCCATTATAAGGCTCATCTCTGTTTGCTTTTATTATCGGACTTCAAAAAAAGGAGGTTCTCTATTCGACTGAATGTTTTTATGTTTGTATGTTCCGCGATTACTCCGTCAATTATGAATTGATTTTGATGATTATTTTTTCGTTAGGAAGGTCATACTTCCGAGGTGTTCCCATATAAATTATACCGAAATTGATTCAGCATTTTTTGTTAAAATGATAATTTCATCCGGGATAAAACAATGACGTCATCCACGATCACAAAAATAATGATTTTTTTTTACTAATATGCAATAGTGAACTTTTGGTAAGAAGGTCCAATAGTCATCACAAAAACTATGTTAAATTATTTTATGAACGTTATATAATATAGGTTCTCTTTAAGTTTTAATGAGCTATGAATGAGTGGTAGGCATTTGTAACGAGCTATAGGGTTGAAACGTTATATTATTTATAAACCGACTTCAAAAAAGGAGGAGGTTCTCTATTCGATTGTTTTTTGTGTGTTTGTTACCTGATTACTCAATATTTTGCCTCGATTTTAATGATTGTTTTTTAGGTAGGTCAATATCAGAAATAGCCCCTGTAAATTGTATCGATATAAATTTGACCCTTTTTGAACAAATCATTAATAACAAAAATATTTAGTTTGTTAAAATTTCATTTAAGTTTCAATGAGCGCGTAGTAGGCCTATCCATTTTCAATAAAATATACTTAATTTCTACTAAAAACAACTTTAAAAAAAAGTCTGACCGTCTTCAAAAAGTATAAAAATAACATATTATTAAAATGTGTGCTAGGTACCTGCTGTCCTATTTGAACCCGGTGCCAAACCATGCCAATCGTTCAGCACCACGAGCCCCTCATCACCTAAGCTGGCGCGTTCGGTCGGTCGCAATCGCGGGATGGTGTGATCCACAGAACACAGAAAGCTGTGTTCTGTGGTGTGATCAATGAATTTGATGTGGCAGGCGGACCTATAGAATACCTAGTTGGCTTGGCACCGACTTCAAACAGTACAGCAGGTACCTAGCACACATTTTAATAATATGTTATTTTTATACTTTTTGAAGTCGGTTAGACTTTTTTTCAAAAGTTGTTTATTTTTCTATTTTTAGTGTTTTATGTGGAATATTTGTTGTATATATTACGAGATGGCCAACAAACTTGCGGCCCACCGGTGTTAAGTGGTTCCGTCGCTTGTAGACACTTGCAATATTAACCATAAATAACTTAACATTAGATTTAGATGTACGTTGCCATTCGGCGGATTAATTTTTGGGTTTTGTGCCCCTTTTATGTAGGCGACAGGCTGGCAACCTCTCACTATTTGGAGGCACTGCATGGTCCATACTGCCAGAGGTGCTTTTATGAGTGAGAAAATGTTCCAGTTTTGTACAAGTTTAACATCGAAATACTAACTATTACGGTGCTTTGCCTTCCATCATCAGCTCACCTAACAAGCTGAAAGAATACAACTTTCGGGCTTTAGGTACCTACCTTTAATATTTAAAGAATTATCGTCCAACTCCTATCATCAGCTCACCTGAATAGTCTGAAAGAATACAACTATCATTCTTTAGGTACCTTTTATATTTAAATAATCATCAACCAACTCCTAACAGTTAAGGAGTTATTCCTTCCATCATCGGCTCACCTGATTAACTTGAAAAAATACAACTAGCGGTCTTTACCTGCCTATAATCTTTAAACAATTATCATCCAACTTTCCAACTTTCCACTGTGATTATCTAGCCCTTTAGGCTTTTAAGTTAAGTTAAAGGTTAAGTTCAAATTAGATTTATTTACAAATAAACTTAACTAAATAACTAAACGACCACGACCCGTGAACAAATGTTCGTGTTCATCACATAAACATTAGCTCCTGCCAGGATTCGAACCCGGACTGCATGATGTAGGCAGCGTTAATAACCAATCCACCACAACGGCGTAGAACAGAATACAATAGACCTGCGTTTGGAGATAAAAGAGCTGCGTTCGTGAAATAAAAATACTGAAAAATCTGGCAGCGGCTCTCCTTAATTTAAAAAATTGTTTTATCTATTTAGCACTCACCTTCCCTTTGCAGATGATATCGTAGTCATGACTGAAACCTTGGAAAACCTGGGCAATATGCTCGACAATATCTGTAGAGGCTCTCAACAAGTGGATCTTAAAATAAACATGGACAAGACATATCGAATTCCCATGTCGTACCCACTCCTGTATGAGTTGGAAGTTCGACACTGGAAGTTGTCAACGATTATGTTTACCTGGGACAAACAGTCCCCTTTCAGAAAGAGGTCAGTCGCCGAATCCAACTTAGCTGTGCGTGCAGCGTTCTGGACGCTAGCCAGCATATTCTCGCTCCATCTACTGAAGGTCCTAAGAAGAAAGTCTTTATTACGTGTGTATCTATTGCCAGTGATGACCTACGGAACCGAAACGTGATCACTTGCAATGGGCGTCACAAGGTGGACCGACGATCTGGTAAAGTTCACAGGAAGCCGCTGGATGCGGCCAACGCAGGATCCATCCCACACACACCTTTAATGTTTACTTTCTAAAAACAACATTCGGAAATCCAAGAGATTCGATATTCATAATTTTGTTTATCAAGCGAGTAATTGCTTAGCAGCTGTTACTTAAATTAATTACTAATATGTGCTATTGTTACTTGAAACCATACAGAACATTGTAATTTCCAACTTGTAAGATTGTAATTATAATCGTGTTAAATCTACGTCAAACTGTTAGCTTTAGTTAAGGTACAAATGTTAATTTAATATTTTAATTAATGTGTGACAGCGTGTAGTTTTAAACACAAATAGGAAAAAGTGGTGAATGAATAATATTATGTTTTGAAAGTAATATTTAACAAGCAAGAAATCAATAATGATTTATTGTTACCTCGAAAATGAGAGAACTATTATATATAGGGCTTCTTGGTAATAACTTTTTGATATAAACTTCTTCTCTAAATTAATGGCTTCGCGGTAATTACGCGTTTGCCAATGTCAAGAGTGAAAGTAGTATATAACTATAACAATAAATTGTACAGTAGATAGACAAGAACTTCGGTGAAAACTCCCTCTTCAATATTTTGTAATCGTTAATCCTCTGTCGATTGCTTTCTTTCATGCCTTGATAGTAATGTTCTACGAAATATATTTTTATAGCTAAAAAGAATAGAGACTGCTCTTATTCTACTTAAGGGCACGATATCTTCATTTTGGATATTCCATTTCATCTCCTCAAAGCTTTTAGTAAGACACAAACTTCAGTCAAAACAATAACATAAATATACAAAAAACATTTTCTCTTCGCCGATACTTAACAACCCACAGCGATAACAGTAAAACGCTCAGTGGTTTACTTATAGGAAGTAATAGATTATCTTTAAGAACAACAATGACCCTACATTCCCTTTCATTTAATCAAAGGATGTCAGAAGCGTAATGGCGCCACATACGAAAAGACAAGCCATAATAAGCACTGAATAATGCTGACAGATTGATTCGGTCCGATTATGTTATCCGCATTTTGTTCCTCGATTATTTACTTTTGCCATAGTCTATTCTTAGCTCGCCGTATTCCTTGTAACACATGAGCTGGACGCAAATTATGTTGCATCGCTAGATGGCCAATCATTTTAAATCTGTACTTTTCTGCGCTTCCGGGTTTTGTGCATAACGGTTGCGGTTGGAATATGACCGTCATCAAATGTGTCACGAGAGATGATTCGAGTCTGAAACCAGTATTAACCTTTACCATCACGAGATTTTTTTGGCCACTGGATACGCTGACGACAAGGACGTCTACCGGCTTGTCCAGAAATAGTCACTCCAACATTCCTTTGACAGAATCATGAAGAAGATCCCCATTGTGGGGAGTGGTCCCTAGTTCGTTGACCCTGACGCGATAGCCCTATTCAGTGTGATCGCTATAAGACATTCTGCTACAATAGCAAAAGTCTGTCAAAAAAATAATGGTCAATAAATGATGCAAATACATCATTCGCAATGTACACATTTCATTTGACGCCGCCCGCCGTGGTGGAGTGGTCAGTAACGCTGCCTACACATCGGGCGGTCCGGGTTCGAGTCCTGGTAGTGGCAAATGATAGTGTGATGAACACGAGCATTTGTTCATGAGTCATGGTTGTTTATATATTTATTTAAGTTTATTTATAAAAATATCTAGATTATTAAGTATATTTGTCCGTTATCTAGTATCCATAACACAAGTTAATTTGGGCTAGATAATTAGTGTGAGCGTAGAAATATATTATATTATATTATTACCATACCTAATCACAGTAAAATAAACCGTTTTTACTTTCTCGCATACGTAGTATAGAGGAAGCCTTGTAATCGTCAAAAAATTCGACCACGAGATTTTGACGGATTTACAGGTTTTGGACCTCCCTGAGTCCAATAATATTTTTTTTGGAAGTATGTCTTTATGTGTGTCTGTGCGTTAGCACGATAACTCGAGCATGCTTTAACTTATTGCAACCAAATTTGACATACGTGTATGACATCAAAATATAAGGTTTCTATGAAATTTGAGCCGGCGATCACGAAAGTTAAGCAACCAACTACGTGGTCGGTACTCGGATGGGTGACCAAAATTTAACATGCAGGTATGACATCAAAATATAAGGTTTCTGTCAAACTTTGAGTTGTTTCCGGTATACGAGAACGTCAAACGGAGACCACTCCCGATTTTTTGTCTTTTAAAATAAACCGAAACCCCGAAACAATTACATGTAGCCGTAATAACTTAGAGGTCATAGTATTAAATAACAAAAGCACTCCACCCATTCGTAAAATATTAATGTCAAAAAGTAAAAGGAAACATCATCCCAAAATGAATTGACGCGTTTCTTATTTACTTATAAATTTTTGACGAACGATAAATAAAAACAATAAAGAAAAACGTCCGTCATCCCCAATCGTTAAATTGGCGAGAGCTATGAAAAAATTGTGAACGCGCCATTGGTGGATTATTAAAATTGTTGAGCCGTATTGTCTGCTTCATATTGAGAAAGTTTCACGCTCGGAAGTTTTTGAGAAATTTGAATGATACGATGACATTAAATATTTTGCATGATGGGTTCTCTTTTGACAGCTGAACGTGGTTTGGGGAGCCATGTTCTGAAATTTGACGTTGAGAATTCGTGAGTGAATTCTGATGCTTGTTGTTTATTTGACGGGGAAACTCTTGTTTTATTTGTTAAAAATGATAAGTCGAAAATAAAAGCGAACTTTACGCAGTAGGTACCTATCCTCATCCACTGAGAGATGGACTAGTGCGTCACTAGGCTTGTCACTATCTGTCGAAACTCGAAACACAGAAAACAAAGCTTCGTCATATAAATTAAATTTGTCCATTACACTTGTATTGATAATTTTATTCTAGCACGACCCTGTACGGAGTACGCCAGTACAATATAATGATGCATAAAACAGACCAACGACTTGATAATTATGTTTATATTCATTTGTCTGTTCCATCCAGAATTCAATTATTTCAAAATTAATTATCTATTTCTGTCAAAATTTTTTTCACGCTCACACCAATTATCTAGCCCAAATTAAATATCATTAAGAACTTGTGTTATGGATACTAGATAACGGACAAATTTAATATACATAACAGTATAGATATTTTTATAAATAAACTTAAATAAATACATAAACAACCATGACTCGTGAATAAATGTTCGTATTCATCATACAAACGTTTACCCCTACCAGGACTCGAACTCGGACCACTTGATGTTTAGGCAGCGTTACTGACCACTCCACCACGACGGCGACAAATTGATTGAATACATAAGTTTTACGTCGAGTTTCTCCCGAGTTCTTGTCGTAAAAACACGTGTTGAGAGACTCCATTTTTAACCTCAATCAACCGAACAATTATTTTTGTAACATTAGTTATTAAAATTCGCTCTTCACTCTACGTTTTAGCTGGTTTACTCCTTCCGTAATTACGAGCCTCAATACTCAAGGTACATTATAATGAATTGCAAAAATACTTCATCAATTTGACCACTGGAAGTCGATTGACCTACGGGTCAGTAGACCGTAAACCGAGAGGATAATTTAGATTACTTCAGCTGTATTAGTCAACGTCAAACGGAAGAGTGCTTTGGGAGCCTGCGCAATAATCTCCAATGTTAGGTGCTAAATCAGTAGAATCAAATATCTCGACGAAGGATATCTAATGTAGGAAGGCCTTTGCTGTAAAGAAAACATCACGTCAGGTCACCGCAAACAGTCAAATTTTTGCGATCAATAGACAACCAGCGTGTTTTGGTAAAATGCAAAATCAATTGATGCCATCTTGGTGGAGTGGTCAGTATAGCTGCCTACATAGCAAGCGGTGGAGTTCGAGGCCTGGTAGCTGCAAATGTTTGTGTGACGAACACGAATATTTGTTAACGAGTCATGGTTGTTTATATATTTATTTCTAAAAATATCTAAAAATTATTATGTATTTATAAAAAAATTGTCGTTATCTAGTATCCATAACACAAGTTCTTAATGACACTTAATTTGGGCTAGATAATTGATGTGGGCGTAGAAATATATTTTTAAAAAATTATGGTATTTATTTTCCAGATTGTGACTACTGGATAGACAGTTGTCTGACTGAACAACAAACTGAGAGTTTGTTCAGGTTTACCGCTCCCGGTCTCTATGCAGCTCAGGTTTACATGACAGTTTTACCTGAATAGTTAAACCTGTCATGTCCAACTGAGCGTGTATTACCTTGTACTTTTATAAACTAATTTATAAAGGTGGCCATGCACGCACCATTCTCTTTCTAGAGTAATCAATCTCAAAGATGTAATCAAACAAAATCATCGCCGTGGTTCTCCATGAATAAAAACACATTTACATACCCTCCCTCCCCCTATGGGTGGATCTCTTTTTCATGAGCCCATTTGGCAGTGGCGCGTACATACCTCGTAAAATATCAATGACTACTTTATACAAACAAGCTTGCTGATATAACAAAAGTTTGGCAGTAAATCGGCTGAGACATTATTTTTAGAGCAGTGTCATACAGAGCTACAGAAGACAGCAAATCGCGTGTAACACTTTTAAGTGGCGTTTCCTGGCGTTTCCCCTTTATTTACCGGTTGACTAGAAAGTTTTTGCAAAATTAGTGAGTTGTTATCAATTTTATGTATGTATAGTATATGTATAATATCAAGAACATAAGAGAAATAGGACTTAACAAATTAGAGCTTTTACTTATATATTTGTGTGATGAACACGAATATTTGTTGACGAGTCATGGTTGTTTATATATTTATCTATGTTTATTTATAGAAATATCTTAAACAATATTATTTATATTTGAAAAAAATACCGTTATCTTTAATCCATAACACAAGTGCTTAATAATACTTAAATTGGACTAGATAATTGGTGTGAGCATTTTAAAAAAAAGTAGCGATTGGTCATTTATAAACATTTATATTCGAAATGTCTCACTGTCTTCGTTGTTTTTACTATGTGAGGTCACATGATTCTGTGTGGAAGTGTGCTTTTATTGCTTGATAATAAAACTAGAATTTATGCATGAACCTAAATAATTATTTAAATAACTGAATAAAAGACACGACATCCATAAATCATGACAACCCCTGGATTTTCGCCTAAGACGGAAGACTTTCGTCATAAGACGAAAGTCTTTAATTCGTGTGTGTTGCCAGTGATGACCTATGGAACCGAAACGTTCTCATAAGAAGACTCAAGGTCACCCAAAGGGCAATGGAGAGGGCTATGCTCGGACTTTCTCTGCGTAATCATATCAGAAATTATGAGATCCGCAGGAGAACCAAGGTCACCGACATAGCCCAAAGAATTGCGAACCTTAAGTGGCAGTGGGCAGGGCACATTGTGAGGAGGACTGACGGCCGCTGGGGTGGAAACGTCCTCCAGTGGCGACCACGTACCGGGAAACGCAGCGTTGGTAGGCCCCCATAAAGTGGACTGACGATCTAGTAAAGGTCGCGGGAAGCCGCTGGATGCGGGCAGTGCAGGACCGACCGGTATGGAGATCCTTGGGGGAGGCCTATGACCAACAGTGGGCGTCTCTCGGCTGAAATGATGATGATGACTGGATTTCTTTATTCTACGTTAATCGGGGAAAACCACCCACAAAAGCACACTCAGGGCAGGAAGAAGAATAAAATGTATAATTGCTACAATAATATTTTGACTCTACATAATAGGTTGGGGAAAAAGTTTCTTCGCATTTTTTAAGAAAATTCAAAACATATTTTAATATAGTTTATTTACATTTAACTAAAGTATGTAGGTACCATTTTGTTCGATAACTTTTTGCCATCTTGTAGGTAGGGACATGATCCCATTGCTATAGAAATTTTGGGACTTCTGGTCAAAATACCGCGACAAGTGGTTTTGGCAGTCCTCTCGTGATGTTAACCTGACACTGCCTAAAGAATTCTGAAGAGACCGAAACAGGTGGAAATCTGAAGGTGCAAGGTCAGGACTATACGGCGGATGCATTAACACCTCCCAGCCAAACTCTCTTAATTTTTGCTGAGTGGCTAAAGATGTGTGAGGTCTAGCGTTATCATGATGAAAAACCACACCCCTTCTGTTGATTAATTCCGGCCGCTTTCTCTCAACTTCTTGCTTAAATCTCATCAGTTGTTCGCAGTAGAGTTCAGAATCGATGGTCCTGCCTGGTGGTAACAGCTCATAATGAATAATGCCCTTCCAATCCCACCACACACACAGCATCACCTTGTTGCGAGTTAACCTGGGTTTCTCCACAGTCTGTGAAGCCTGACCGGCCTTTGACCACGACCTTTTTCGCACGTTCTTGTCGTACGTGATCCACTTTTCATCACCAGTTATCAGCTTCTTCAAAAATGGTTCGGTTTCATTACGTCGTAATAAAGAATCACAAATGAGTACACGGTTCATTAGGTTTCTTTCAGTGAGCTCGTGAGGTACCCAAATGTCGAGCTTTTTTGTGTACCCAGTTTTTTTCAAATGCGCCAAAACTGTTTTGTGGTCAATTCCCAGTTCTTCAGCTACGTCGTAACTACTGACATGCCGATCTTGCTCCACTTTTTCTAAAATGGCATCCATTTTATCTGTAATAGGGCGACCAGAGCGACGTGCATCTTTGACATCAAAATTTCCGGATTGAAAACGCTTAAACCAAATTTGAGCTACTCTCACAGACACTGCACTAGGTCCATAAACATCGCAAATTTTTTTCGCGGCTTGCGTTGCATTTTTACCTTTTTTGTAGTAAAATTTTAAAATGTATCGAATTTCTTCATTAGATTCACTCATCTTGGCGGTACGAAAAACAAATGAAAATCACACATTTACCTAATTTGAATTTGGAATTATGTTCTTTAAAATTTAAACTTTCAATGATACCAAAACCAGCCAGATACAAATAGTATAGCCAAAGAGATTTTATTACAAGTTTATACATACTATAATGCGAAAAGACTTTTTCCCCAACCTACATGTCGTACGTAAGTCAAACAACAAGATGCTTATTATGTTCCAAGAATTAATTGCAAAAACGGCTATTATAATTGGTATTTCCTGTTAATAACTTTAATCTTATCAAACCAAGCAACATAATTATAAAAACGGAAAAATCTAAAAGATTTTTGAGGTCGGTCCCAAATACAAGTGACAACGTTTAATCCAAAAATTGAGGTAGGCACCGACCTCAAAAAAACATTTAGATACAACAAAATTTTTAAATATCCGTTTTTACTTTCTCGTACGTAGTATAGAGGAAATCTCGTAATCGTAAAAAAATTCCACCTCGAGATTTTGACGGATTTACACATTTTGGACCTCCCTGAGTCTTAGTCTGTAGTCTTAATCTGTAGGGAATTATGACTGTGTGTCTGTGTGTCTGTGCGTTAGCACGATAACTCGAGCATGCTTTAACTAATTGCAACCAAATTTTACATACGTGTATAACATCAAAATATAAGGTTTCTATCAAATTTTGAGCCGTCGATCACGAAAGTTAAGCAACCAAGTGCGCGGTCGGTACTTGGATGGGTGACCAAAATTTAACATGCATGTATGACATCAAAATATAAGGTTTCTATCAACCTTTGAGTCGTTTCTGGTATACGAGAAAGTCAAGGGGAGACCACTCCCGATTTTTAGATAAGAAAAACACCAAAAGCACCAGCTTCCAAAGATTAAAAAAATCTTTAAAATCGGTAGACCCAGTAAAGAGTTACGAGGTGACAAACATAAGAAAATAAATAATTAAAAAAAAATTGAGAACTTTTTTGAAGTTGGTTAAAAATACGCTGGAATTTTGCAAGACCGCACCACTGATTTGGTTCGCTTGCTACTCTGTGCTGCTCCAATGCTGTTGGGGATTAGGGTCACAGCACACTTATTAGCTCCGAACCGTATCGCCTCATTTTACTTATTTGAATTTGATGCGGAACGGTAGCCGTTCTTTTTCCGAGCTAATAACCTTTAGGCTGCCTTTAGAGTCACGCGTTTGAACAGCGCCGTCTTTAAATGCGCCGTTTTATGTAACTGGCGGCGCGATTCAACAGAGTCATTCAAAAATGCAACTACGCACTTGTGTATTTGCAAGCGCACGCGTCTGGACGGCGCAGTTCAAACGCGTGACTCTGAAATCAGCCTTACTCGCTACAGCGCGAGTGACCTTGGTGCGATTGTCTACACGGGGTTCAGACACTATCTCAGTCAGCTTTTACGATATCTACTAGGTGGTAGACCCATATGTAGGATCGTCTTGGTAGGTACCACCGCCTTTCTTATTACTGCCGTGAAGCAGTTGGCTGTGTTTCGGATTGAACAGAAAGGTCCAGTGTAATAACTAGGCATGGAATGCATGTCTTCTTAGTCCCCAGGATGGTATCGCACTTGCAGTGTTAAGTGATTTACGCTTAATATTGCAAGTGTCCAAAGGCGACCGTAACCACTTAACAACAAGTGGGCCGCAAGCTTGTTTACCATCTCGTAGTTCTAAAAAATCTACGGGATGAAAAGGGGTGGTCCTATTCGTAGCCGGTAACTACACAGGCTAAACTAGGAATTATAAAAAGAAGCCTTGTAACGTTAAAAATCTGAAGCGCAGCTTACATGCGTTATTTAGAGGACTAAAAACCGAAAACTATATATTTTTTTTATTTTATTATTCGGTGAATCAACAGCTATAACATTCTTAAATATTAAACAAGATAGATTATTGTAAGCCAATAACCGATTCACACATATAAAAATATGGAGTAACTATACCTACAGTAATGTCAGGCTATTTTTTTAGCTCCAACTGCAACCGTTGAGTTTACTACATTCCGGTTCTCGTAATATATTTAATTTATTATTTGTTTAATATCATTCGTTTCATTTTGCAACGAACAATGGAAGCTAAATAAAAGCACAGGTGGTCTGTTACCGCTAAAATTGTCGCCAAAATGGATTTCATGTCGACGCACGTACATAAAGCTGTAACATTTTTTGCCATATGTAAATGAATTTGTTCTCTGGCACGCCGGCTACACTATCGAGCAACATCAATACCTTAACTTAGTCGCTATAAAGCACTTGAATTTAAAGCGTGGACGAATATGTTTGAAAGTAAACCACTAACAGGTAGCCTTGCTTACCTTATTTCAGGAAAGATTTGAAACTAAGCCAAATGGTCGCAATTGTACATTATGTCCGTCCACCCGAACCAACTTAGAAATAACGTCTCTTCACTTATTTGTTAGATGTTTCGGCGTAAAGGTGGCATTACGGTCGCCATTTCATATGCTCAGGGTATAAGAAGAAGACTAAAGAATTCACGAACACTACGTTTTTCCTTGACGCAAATGGGTGCAATTTTTAATGGTACCTATGTGGTTTGCAAATAATCATAGGGACTGCCTTATGATATGCAATCAGTAGTCCATAAATAAATGCAACTTTAAGATGTCACTCACCTCCACGTTTCCAGACCTATCCCCTCACCTACCCAGTATAACTCTGGAAACTCAGAAATAATAATAAAGAGGATAGAAGTGCCTTAATCGCGTAACCTTGGTGCCGCACTTGTGTCTCGTGGGACACAAGCGCGCGTCTTGCGACTCAGTGCTGCTCGAACCGTCGGTCGGTGCGATTAAAATGGTGTTTTGAGGCATTGGTAATTGCGGAAACTCATCCAGAGTGTGTAATTACACTAATAAGGGGGTCAAATTTCATTAGAATGTATTATTTTCTATTAGTTTTATGCTGATTTTATCAAAATAGACCTTGAGAAAATCTTTCACTATGAAATATTGGTCTATACGTTATTGACATAAAACTTCATAACCATTGCTGCTCTTGCCTTTAAAAACGCAGAGCCTTTTAAAGTATACGCAGCAATGTATTGTGATTTTCGATATCCCTTCTCTCTAGCACAAAAGTTCGTGGTACAGACACGATACGAACGCACATGATAACAGCCATAATGCCGACGCGACCAATGAAGAGCGACGTTGTGTAAGTCTGAGTGTGACTTATGGTGAGTGTTACTCAACGCTGTCTCTTAAACGTAAGGTTTACAAATAGTAAATTGTGGGCGTGATTACGTAGTACGGTTTCATTATTTTGCGTGCGTGCATTAATAGTAAGTAGATGGGATAAAGCGGCGACACTGGTTCTGGTAGTTAATGCGAACCAAAGCTCTTTATTATTATTTCTGTGTCTGGAAATAAATGACAACGTAGAGTTACTAGACTGCCGTCTACATTAAGGTAGAATTCCTGGCTCAGACTAAGCCGTTGTGCCTATTTTTCATGTATAAACTTGCTGTGTAATAAGCAACTTTGAAAATTAATAAATGGTAATGCTTGCCATTTCACTTGCATAATATAACTTATCTGGAATGTAACAACGAACATAAATTTTAATAGAAAGAGTAAAATTATAGTCTTCAAAGCTTTATCTAATCAAAGTGCAGTCTTGGACGACTCTTCTTGAGAACAACACTCCACTCCATACGTCTGCAGTCAATCAACACTTTAATAGTGTAGCGTTTCTGACATTTAAAACATTTTCAAGAAGTCTTTCTTGAAATGAAATCGTCAAAAGCCTACCAGAGTTTGGAAATAGGGTTAATTACGGGCACTGCCATGTTTCTATAAACTTCGGTGACCGCTTACTAAAAGATAGACTGTAATATCTTTAGTTAAAAAAAATGCAATACTCACACATTTATAATTACTAACGTTTATAGACTGGCGATGAATCGACTAGGGTGAGACCAAAAAAAAAATACCATTGTGTGATTAAAAATACCATATTCAATAATAATTGCATAGGTAAGGTCGTAAGTCGTTAGTGTGGATACTTTATATGTTATTAAACAATAGGTATACCTATATAATCTATATAACCTATATAAGAATAATCTTATAAACTATGTTAAATATTATGCTGTTACTAACATAGTTTATAAGATTATTCTGTTACTAACACTATGGATTCCGGTCCGAAATAAATGATTTTTATTTTTTATTTTTTATATTCGCACTTATTTTAAATTATTCAATGCAATGCGTCGATGGCGATGCGGTTGTGCGTTCTTCGTAACAATCAAGATAGCTAAGCTACCAAGTGGGTCGGTAATTAATGTGCATGTGTGCGTGAAAAATAGTACTGCAATCTGACAGTTACTGTCTTTTCTACATGACTGACAGACCGACTTGGGCCGCGTAAGCGAAATAGTCTCGTCTATCTATCTCGCTCTCTTTCACATTGCCGATCTACAGTCAATAGTAAACCTCGTGCCTCTGAATTCCTTCCTATCAATAAACACTAACAGTCATTACGTAAGCAGAATACAAACTAGCAGATTATCTTAAACATAAAATCACATTTAAACTAAGCGAACCCAGAAACAGATGGAGGCGTTTAATTTTACGGATGTACTGGATCATAAAAAAGATTGAGTACCTTAAAATAAAGCTTCTAAAGACAAAATGCCCGCAAGCATTTTGGCTTCGTACTAAATTGTATATCTTTTACTAGAAGAGTCACTACAAAGGCCACAGTCTATTTAAAACGAATACGAGCGTTATAATTTTTAATCAAATTAAAATCAATACTGTTAAGCTTGAGTTTTGCCACCATGGCTCAATCCAGAAGTCCTGTTTTCCATCCTCAGGGGATTAGTAAGCCCAGTGTGATTGGTGGTAATACTTGTTTAAAGTTCACCTGGCTATAATAGCTTCCACCATCTTCTCAAACTATGTTGCCCAGTGGTAGTGTTAGAAGAAGGCGCTGTCTACACATACCTGTCACTGACGGAACACGGCAGGTAACTATGAAATAATCGGTCACATACGATTTGTACGAACTCGAAATGTATCATTTCCTTATCAGGGGGATCCGGATCGTCAGTGTCCCTGAGCACGCTTGGATGCACGGACGCTCAGTGCTATCCGATTTTTACGTACAATCGGGTAATTTTTATGATAATATTGACAAATCTGCGAAGATTTAACTTTAAAGATGCGTACAAATTGCGAAGTTTTTTATCTCACTAATATGCAATACTAAAATTACTTTTCGAATGAAGGCAATTACTTAGGAAACGAACGACGCGGACACTGATTTCCCGTATAATATGTGTGTACACGGGTGACGGATGGCAAGTCCCTTACGGGTACACTCAAACGGACGACTCGGAACTCGGATAGCCCTGACACGGAAATGTGTGGACATCCCTTATAATAGAGTTTCTCCCGAGTTATTGTTGCAAAAACACGAATTGAGAGACTCCATTTTTTATCTTAATCTATCTTACAATTTTTTGTTACTTGTTTTTAATTTCACATCGAACATAAAGTAACAAAAAATTGTAATTGGCATAGAAACATTGGCAAAATGCGTAATCTGTGTTGCGAATTCCATTAATTTAAAATAAGGAGAAGCCCTTATAATAGGTTCCAATAGTAATAAAGAGAAGAAAGCCAGTAGTTGACGGTTTCGGAAGAAGCCCGCTTCCAAGTAAAAATGTATCATAACTTGACATAAGAAGAGGAGAAGGCTAACAGCTTCTCTAAGATAGAAACAGTTAAAATGTCTTTTATTTATTCCTCAATAAACAATTTTCACTTCACCAGCGTTTGTTTATCTAAAGAAACTCGTAAGACGGAGACAATAAGACTCAAATTTATTCGTTATAAAGTACTATGTTCAACTTCTCTTCGCCATAATGGAGTGACCTTAAGTAAAATGAAAAATGTACCTTTTGTTTATTAGTACTGCCATACACTAAAGCACTGCTACTTAATATTAATGCTATAAAATATTGGCAAATATCTAAAACAATATTGGAAAGTATCAGGTAACCGACAAAACTCCTTTGTTTCTCGAAATTACAAAACCAAACAAGACAATACCATTTCTGCTTCTAGATTCTTGTTGAATATTATGAGTTTCTTTTATTTACAAGTCAATGACTAAAATGTGTTTGCTGTATTTAGACCAATGACGTAGGAATTCTATGGACCCGGCCTATTGTCTGTAGCTATAGTTATTTTTATATATATTTTGCGGCCAGGCAGCCATATTGTGTGACATAACTGTCAGTTACTGTTTGGTACTTCATGTGTCAACGATTTGTAAACATTATCAAAATTAATATTTAACTTTCTTTTTCTGGAGATTTCTTCATTGAAATTACGCGAAGTTGTGAAAGATCACACCGTCATAATGCCTAAGTGTAGTGTATTAGGGTGTGGGTCAAGGAAAGACGAAAATCAACAAAGATTAACGTTGCACCGGTAAGTCTTAAAATTTACAAGTAAATAGTAAATAGTTTTAGCATTTATGGGTACTCTGAATGTTTTAAATTTTTTATTCATCCATGTGATTCCATTCATGTGGATTTCAATAAAAGATTAGGCTTTATTTTGAATATTTTCAAGCTAAATAAATGTTGAATTTGACAACTAGTGTTGTTCTCAAATTATCGAAAGTAATTGACGATAATACATAATCATGACAATATTATATTGGAGAGGCCTTAGGTGCAGATGGAGTACATATGCCATACCCAACCCAAATTATTTAAGATTCCAATTTTCATCTCCAATATATCTTATAGGTTTTTGTTTTTTTTAGGTTACCAAGAAGTAAATATAGGAAGAAAATGTGGTTGGAAGCAGTAGGAGTGAAAAAAGCTCTTTCCAAAGCTGAGTTTATTGCCGGTTCTTCTCAGAACAAGGCCTCTTGGTAGACTCTTAAGCCGATGGCATCAAACTTCACTTTGGCATCAAAATTGTACCTAAATGAATAAAGAAATTTGAGTTTGAGTTTGTTTAGTCAAATTAATAATGTAAATAATAAACATATTGATTTACGTTCTAGTATTTCGTTTTATTATTTTAGCAAAATATCTTTGGTGTGTTTAACTTTAACCTATGTTTTAAATATTCGCTACCCCCAGCCAAGCTTACAACTAGACACCAGCTTAACGTGCCTTCCGAAGCACAGAGGAAGTTTCACCCGATATCTTGTACCAATAAGGGAGATATTATAGAAAGCGCACCGAGCGGCGGGCGGGCGCCGTGAATACAATTTGAACTATCTAAGGGTGTAATGATAGCTTTATAATTACTGATGTTTATAGCTTGCCAAGAAATCGTGTTTGGTATTAAAGGCGACACCAAAAAATGCACCAATGTGTGAGAAATGAGCACGTGTCCGTGAAAAATAGTACTGCAGTCTGAAAGTTGCTGTTTTTTCTACGTGACTGACAGGCCGACCTAGGCCGCCTGCGTATACACGAAATGGTCTCGTCTGTCTATCTCATTCTAATATACTTGTTAGTATACTCTTTCTCTTTTACTTTGCCCATCTACAGTTTCCTATATCTATGCATTCATTTCATATTGATAAGCTAACTTTATGACACAATAAAATTATTTCACAAAATAATTTATTTCACAAAATAATTTTATCGATATAGCAAGATACTACCGAACAGCATTATAACAGCTGTCAGTCCGCCATTTTATGCGCTCAACCGGCACGGTTTTTTTGTTGTTAGGGCACGTCCATTGAATTCCTACGTCATTGATTTAGACCAAGTTTGTCCATTAATGCAATATATATCATAAATAGATACCTACATAGATAATATAAGGTAGGTATCTATTAATGTCCCTTTTATATTTATACTTTTCCGCGAGAACCGTTTGATAACTAACGAACTGTTACTAATCCTATATTGTCTATTTTACATTCAGGCATAGCTTTTTCCATTATAAAGTAATCTGACCGCTCAAGAAGAACATAGTAGAAAAACCATGCCTGTATAACACGAAGCCTAATTGAGGTAATTCGTAATAGTTTAATACACACTATTGGCGGCCCGTTGCATAAATGGACAAGAATCGCTACAAATCAGACAATTTGGGGGATATAGTGAAGTGAGCCACAACAACCTACAGCATTCCCTCATGATGAACACGACCGCTCTGTCAAGAGAAATACGAAGAAGAAAAAGAACATAGTAGAAAACACATGCCTCTATATCACGAACCTTGATTGAATGAGTAAAGTAATAGTCTTTATTAATAGTATTTACTATCAAAGATATAGGAAACTGTAGATCGGAAATATGAAAGAGAAAGAAAGAGTATACTCACACGTATATTAGAGCGAGATAGATAGACGAGACCATTTCATATAAACGCAGACGGCCTAAGGATTCCTGTCAGTCGCGTAGAAAAGACAGCAACTGTCAGACTGCAGTACTATTTTTCACGCACACATGCGCATTACTCACACATTGGTGCAATTTTTTGGTCTCGCACTAGTCGATTCTTTGCCAACCTATATAAACTTCAGTAATTATAAACCTATGTCCAACATACAGTCTAAGTTATTATTTTGAAATAGCATCAATAGGAATAGGAATTTAAAATTAATTAATTTACCTTATTGAAAACAGAACAAATTCATTTAGCGCTTTGCCTCTTCCAGGGAATCCTAAACCATATGACCTAACGACCTGTTTAGATTTGGTAACATAATGACCAACCATTAGCTCCAGCCGACTGCACAGCCAACACGACGACGTGAACGGTGCGATACAACTTATTATGCTCAACATCCGAGCCCATTTAATTTACTGGTTGTAGTGATAGCGAAAGATAAAACTACATACATGTTTCTGTAGATTTTTGTAAAGTGTTTATATTTCAAGAGCGTGAATTCATCGAAGTACCTATAATATTTTTTCGCGGTATTGTTGTTAGATACACATGTCTATGCGAACTCCCTCATGCACATATAGACATTGCTCGTAGAACTATAGGTCCACTAGCTGTGAAGACCCGGCGTGTACGATCAAAAATGGCCACGAGCTCTGATTTAGACCATTTTTCAAATAATTATTAAAAATATCTGATTGCATTTATCAAATTTATAATATCGTAATTATATCTAGCATTATATGTATTATAATATAGTAAATTTATAATAACTGAGTATATTTTCAAAAACACTGTAAAAATCGTCATTAAATTTTACCAATTTAGATTTTTTTTTGATTTTTATTTGGCTCTATAGTGGTTTAAAATAGTATAGTTCCTATTAGAAAAACAATTAACGCAAAGTGTTGTTTGCCATTATAATGCTTGTATTTCATCTGAAAGATAACTCCAAACTGCATTTTCGTGAAACTGCGCCATAAGATTCTCCTCACTTTACAAAACTATAAGTGTAAATTAAAATATCTCTATAGTGGTTTCAATCGAAAATTATTCTTCCCATAATATATAATTTCTTTGCAAACTCTGTTCACATCGCTTCAAAATCAGGTCTGAAAAATCCACAAAATGTGAAAAATTTGACATGAATCGAGTGACAACATTTACCTCACCTTACTACCGTACCTTTATCTTACCTTAGGATGAGTGAAGATGAGGCCAAAACTGGAAGTGGCTTTCACCCTCAATCACTGAGTGATTGGCTTTCTTATCAGCCAATATTAAATTGTATAACTATTGATGAAACAGCATACTTTTGTAAGATGAAATCCATGCAGGTGGAGTTAAAAAAGCTCTCACCAAGTTTGATATGATACAAATAAATAAGTCACTAGAAAACGGGGGTGGATGAAATTAACCAATTAATAGTACATATCAATGCCATTTACAAGTTTCCACATAAAAGTAATAATATAACTATCATCTTCCATACATCTCGATCAGCCGTTATCTGTTCTTTTGGATATATCCAATAATGTTATTATTATTATTATATCATTTGTCACAAAATCTACCTAAGATGAGTAATTTTAAAGTTACTTCGGAGTACTAAATCACAAAATATTCTCTGAAAAACCAATTCACGTGTCTTATAGAAATAATACAAGTATTTCTATAAGATACATCAACATTCAACTGTTCTTATATAAAGCAAGGTCGAAACGCTAATTAATTCAAAATTTTAAGTCTCACCAATCTACCAGAGACGTGACACACCAAAACTGCTTATTTAAAGGCCTTTCCACTGAACACAAATAATAAGGGAAAACATTATTAATGCTTAGACATTTAAACGAGCTAAATATCCTAAAGGAGAACAAGCCCGCAAACTGTTAAATGTACGCTGTAATTTAATTTACCAGGTGCTTATAGTCGAGTTTGGAACTAGAGCTTGAACGTCTCAGTTACATTGCGGTAAGTGCTAGTCTTTATGACTAAGCATATTAATTGATATTCGTTTTCAAAATCTTAGAATATAATTGTGAGAAAATATTACTAGGATTTTTAAAAACAGTCGTGTCGCTAAAGCAAACTCAGTGAGTTTTGTACCTTGTGCAAACTATCGCAGCAAGAGGACAAACGCATGGTTGCGAGGAAGCCACTAAAAACAGCAATTCTAATGCTGCGGCCGCACACAACGCGATGTCGCGAATATTCGCGACATCGCGATGTGTCTAGCCAAGTATTCGCGAATACTTCGCTACTTCGTGCGAAGGCGCAAGGACATCGCGGCGTTGTCGGTAATCTGGCGCACATCAAAGCGTTTTTATCGCGATGTCCTTCGCTTGCGTGGCCACACTTCGTGGTCTTCAGTCGGCGCACAGACATCGTGCGCATCGGACGTATTGGGTTAAATACGTTTTCTACCATGGATTGGAATAACGACAGGATTTTAGAACTTATATATTAGTGTAGAGGACAGCGCGCCGCGATCGGTCTACCAGTCACTAACTGCAATACCTCCGTCCGATATACCCTCCCGTTTTTGAAACTCAAGGTTGAATCTTGGAATCGATCGTTGAGACTAGTGATAAGTGCAATAGGTATAAAATGTATATAGCCAATGTGTTTTGAAATAAATTAAGTGAACTACCGATGAGACTTTTATTTCCAAAAGAAACAACAAGAACCTTCCTACAACCTAGCTTCACTTCACAACAATTCGTATACAGTCCACAACAGTTTCCTGGTCCATCGATTGCCGGATTTTAAGAACTCTCACCAGGACACAACAGTTTCCTGGTCCATCGTTCGCCGGATTGAAATAAACCACGCTGGTATTTCGTTAGCCAGATTGAAGAATCCCGCGCCAGGACACAACAGTTTCCTGGTTTCATCGCTCACCAAATTTAATGCAAGAAAAAATGGTGAGGACACGCTCTCAAGAACGCGTACCAAAAACAGTGTTTACCGATCCTCCGCGTTCTCCGTCGGCAAACGCAAGCCAAAGCGCGGCACGTTCGGGTGGTTTGATCGACGCCACTCTTCGCGACCGACTTGAGGCATCAAGCAACGCACCTGCGGACTACAACAGAGACGCGACTGTCGCCATGGGCGCCGAGGGGGGGGGGCTATAGCGCCGAAGCGCTGCACACCTCTGCGCACCTTTCGCGTCTCTCTCGTCCGAGCGAAGCTCTACGCGCTGAGTCACCACGTCGCCCGTCACCTTCGAGGTCCAGAGCATCACGAAGATCGACTAGCAGCGCCGTGGCCCGCATACGGAACGCACAATTGGAAGCGGAAGAGCGACTAGCAGACATAAGGAAGAAAGAACTCGCAATTGAAACAGAAATAAGGAAGAAAGAACTCGCAATTGAAACAAGTCTCATTAGGAAGAGGTTAGCCGTCGACATCGAGAACATTCGAGAAGAAGAAGTCGACGTAGAAGGTTCGTGCGTCGCCGACATGAACGAGCGCATCGATAGCTGGCTGCAACAGAACGTCGAAATTCCCTCCGTGCGACGGGGGGAGAGAATTACTCCGGGACACAAGGCGCCTACAACCGACGACGCCGTCCCTACGCAGGCGCTGCGGACCCCGTTGACCGTACGGGGGGAGCAACCGACATACGCAACCCAGCGGCACCACGAACGGGTGCATTTCGATGAGAACGACGCTCGCCGACCGCGATCACCGACGCCAACACGACGACAGAAGGGGATCGAGCAACTCACAGAAGCGTTCGAGAGGATGTCCCGGGTGCGCCCCGCGCCCCGGCAGGCCACCGAGTTGCCAACATTCTCCGGCGCCGTCAACGAGTGGCTACCCTTCAAAGCGGCGATGATAGAATCCACCGCCACTTACAATTTTGCGCCTACCGAGAACATGGCCCGCCTTCGAAACTGTCTACGAGGGGAAGCTCGCGAAGCAGTCGCCGGTCTCCTGTGTACCGTATCAACCCCCGCACAAGTAATGCGCACACTGGAACAATGCTTCGGTCGACCAGAGTTCATCATAGACAAGGCGATGGAAGACTTGCGCCGCCTGCCGCGCCTGGGGAGCTCCGCCAACGAAATCAACACGTTCGCAGTAAAACTCCAAAACATCGTATGTGTGCTACAAAACATAGATCGCCGTGACTATCTACACTACCCGATGCTGCCGAGGGAGGTACTGGAGAAGCTGAGCCCCTACTTGCGCGCCCGGTGGTGCGACTACGCGAAACAACGCATGCGCAGCAGCGACCCACAACTAGTCTTGCTGTCACAGTTCCTGATGGAGGAAGCGGACCTGGCGCTACAATTTACGTACTCGTCGCACCCGGTTGCGGCTGCGATACCGAAGATGTCCCGACTAGCAACATCGGCTCCGACGGGCGCCGTGAAGAAGAAGGTCAACATATATACGACTACTGCAGACACCGCATTTCCTGTGAAGAAGACGGACGCCACAGCACCGCCGCAAGAAAGAAAATACGAGTGTACGAGCTGCAACGAAGAACATCTGCTGCCAAACTGCAAGAAGTTTCGAGCAGCCAGCGTCGACGAAAGATGGAAGATTGTCAAGGACAACGGCGTGTGCTTCAAGTGTCTGGAGAGCCGCCACCGACGTCAACGCTGCAACAGAGGAGCGTGCGGTCTGAACGAGTGCCGCCGCCCCCACCACCGCCTGCTACACTTCGAAGAAAGAAGAGAAGAGTCCAGGACGCCGGAACACGCCGCTGCCACTGCCGCCGAAGAGAACGTGTCAGTAGCTGTCGCCGCCGCCGAAGACAGAAGCATGGTGCTGCTGAAGGTGGTTCCAGTCACCGTGGGAGGCCCGAAGGGGGAAGCTGACACCTACGCGCTACTGGACGAAGGCTCTACCGTGTCGCTGATGGAAGAGGAACTGGCAAGACGACTGGGCTTCAAGGGGCCTACGCGACTGCTTCACATCCACGGCGCGACATCCAGCAGCCGAGAAGTCAACAGCCAGCTCATCGAGGCAGAGATCAAGAGCAAGAGAGGCGCCGACAGTCACCGGGTGAAGATGCGCACCATACAGCAACTGGTACTGCACAGTCAAGCAGTACCGGCCACGCTGCTGAAACACGCGCACCTCCAGGACCTAAACGAAGAGGAAGTCTGCTACGGGAAGGCGAAGCCGCAACTGCTGATAGGCGCCGACAATTGGCACCTCATCGTATCACGGCGAGTGAAGATGGGCCGCAAGAACGAACCGGCCGCTTCTCTCACCGAACTCGGTTGGACAATCCACGGCACCGCACCGCGGTCTCTATATGGCAGAGACTGCGCGTCGATATTGCACATGTTCACACCGAACCACAGCGACGAAGAAAATGAGCGACTGGAAAGATTAGTCGAAGAACACTTCAAGATCGACGCGCTGGGGGTATCACTCGCCGAGAAGGTCGCGGACTCCGAACGACGAGCCGCCGAGATCTTCGAAGCTACCATCCGACGAGTCAACGGCCGTTTCGAGGTGGGACTACATCAATAGAAGAAATAGCATCAATAGGAATAGGAATTTAAAATTAATTAATTTACCTTATTGAAAACAGAACAAATTCATTTAGCGCTTTGCCTCTTCCAGGGAATCCTTAACCATATGACCTAACGACCTGTTTAGATTTGGTAACATAATGACCGACCATTAGCTCCAGCCGACTGCACAGCCAACACGACGACGTGAACGGTGCGATACAACTTATTATGCTCAACATCCGAGCCCATTTAATTTACTGGTTGTAGTGATAGCGAAAGATAAAACTACATACATGTTTCTGTAGATTTTTGTAAAGTGTTTATATTTCAAGAGCGTGAATTTATCGAAGTACCAATAATATTTTTCCGCGGTATTGTTGTTAGATACACATGTCTATGTGACCTCATGCACACATAGACATTGCTCGTAGAACTATAGGTCCACTAGCTGTGAAGACCCGGCGTGTACGATCAAAAATGGCCACGAGCTCTGATTTAGACCATTTTTCAAATAATTATTAAAAATATCTTATTGCAATTATCAAATTTATAATATCGTAATTATATCTAGCATTATATGTATTATAATATAGTAAATTTATAATAATTGAGTATATTTTCAAAAACACTGTAAAAATCGTCATTAAATTTTACCAATTTAGATTTTTTTTTTATTTTTATTTGGCTCTATAGTGGTTTAAAATAGTATAGTTCCTATTAGAAAAACAATTAACGCAAAGTGTTGTTTGCCATTATAATGCTTGTATTTTATCTGAAAGATAGCTCCAAACTGCATTTTCGTAAAACTATGCCATAAGATTCTCCTCGCTTTACAAAACTATAAGTGTGAATTAAAATATCTCTATAGTGGTTTCAATCAAAAATTATTCTTCCCATAATATATAATTTCTTTGCAAACTCTGTTCACATCGCTTCAAAATCATGTCTGAAAAATCCACAAACTGTGAAAAATTTGACATGAATCGAGTGACAACATTTACCTCACCTTACTACCGTACCTTTATCTTACCTTAGGATGAGTGAAGATGAGGCCAAAACTGGCTTTCACCCTCAATCACTGAGTGATTGGCTTTCTTATCAGCCAATATTAAATTGTACAACTATTGATGAAGCAGCATACTTTTGTAAGATGGAATCCATGCAGGTGGAGTTAAAAAAGCTCTCACCAAGTTTGATATGATACAAATAAATAAGTCACTAGAAAACGGGGGTGGATGAAATTAACCAATTAATAGCACATATCAAGACACATTGGCAAATTTTAACAAGCGAATATTTGTATTATTTGGATATACAGACATCTAAAAAGCAAAAAGTCCCTACGATCTTTTTCAAAAAAGAGAATCACTCGGGACATTTGCTGTACACTCAAGCGGCTAACGTGCTCCTGGACACTTTCTACATAAAATAATTCAACATAAAAAAGTAGTATTATGCTTGTCATGTTCCAAGTTTTATTTATTTTGGATTCGACGTAATTTTGTTTTATATATTTTACAGAAAACTTACAGCTATCTTAAATAAAATATTATGTACATGCCATTTACAAGTTTCCACATAAAAGTAATAATATAACTATCCTCTTCCATACATCTCAATCAGCCGTTATCTGTTCTTTTGAATATATCCAATAAAGTTATTATTATTATTATATCATTCGTCACAAAATCTACCTAAGATGAGTAGATTTTAGAGTTACTTCGGAGTACTAAATCACAAAATATTCTCTGAAAAACCAATTCTCGTGTCTTATAGAAATAATACAAGTATTTCTATAAGATACATCAACATTCAACTGTTCTTATATAAAGCAAGGTCGAAACGCTAATTAATTCAAAATTTTAAGTCTCACCAATCTACCAGTGACGTGACACACCAAAACTGCTTATTTAAAGGCCTTTCCACTGAACACAAATAATAAGGGAAAACATTATTAATGCTTAGACATTTAAACGAGCTAAATATCCTAAAGGAGAACAAGCCCGCAAACTGTTAAATGTACGCTGTAATTTAATTTACCAGGTGCTTATAGTCGTGTTTGGAACTAGAGTTTCAACGTCTCAGTTACATTGCGGTAAGTGCTAGTCTTTATGACTAAGCATATTAATTGATATTCGTTTTCAAAATCTTAGAATATAATTGTGAGAAAATATTACTAGGATTTTTAAAAACAGTCGTGTCGCTAAAGCAAACTCAGTGAGTTTTGTACCTTGTGCAAACTATCGCAGCAAGAGGACAAACTCATGGTTGCGAGGAAGCCACTAAAAACAGCAATTCTAATGCTGCGGCCGCACACAACGCGATGTGTCTAGCCAAGTATTCGCGAATACTTCGCCACTTCGTGCGAAGGCGCAAGGACATCGCGGCGTTGTCGGTAAACTGGCGCACATCAAAGCGTTTTTATCGCGATGTCCTTCGCTTGCGTGGCCACACTTCGTGGTCTTCAGTCGGCGCACAGACATCGTGCGCATCGGACGTATTGGGTTAAATACGTTTTCTACCATGGATTGGAATAACGACAGGATTTTAGAACTTATATATTAGCAATTAGGAGTGTGAGTCAATATTGTTTAATGTTTAGCCTTGCTTTTTTCTTAAACAATAATTCCTGACAGAATAAAAAATAATTGCCCTAAAATATAAGCCGACCGCGGCGTCCATTTTGTTTTTTGCGTAAAATCGTGATCACATCGCGACAGACTTTACAGCTCGCGATGTGTGGCCATGCACAGGCCGTAGCATAAGAGTTGTTGTGAGGCAGGCGCCCGGACATAAAACTATTATTTTATGTTATTTGGATGGCAGACAAGAATAAGGCCTGTTAGGCAATCTTCATCAACAAGAAACACAACATCAAATAAGTGTAGTAAGTACCACAATATAGAGAACGATACAGTACTTTGACTCCATATACAGTGACGCATCAACGCGCAGGCACCTTCGATCATCTACAACGATGATTGAAGGCAGGCACGCATACAAACGTCCTTTACACGGCCGTTTTTTCCGTTTTACCGGCTTTGCCATTCAGAGCATCCTTAGCGACCGTGTAAACGACTTTTGTATGTGTGCGTGCGTCGATTCGTCACTATATATGGCATCAAAGAACTGTATCGTTTTCTATACTGTGGTAGTACTGTGGTCTTCTGTAAGATGGAGGAACTACTATATTTAATGCGCGCCAAATTCGAGCGGTTAGTCCATTGACCTCTACTTCGTCTAACTATGACGAAACCTAGATAGGAAGAAGAAGTGATTGTTAGGAACTATGTAAAATTCTTCCCGCGACCTTTAAGAGTCGTAGGTCCAGCTTGGGACCAATGCTATGTATCCCGATACGTAGCTGCCACTAGAGGACCTTCCCTCCTTGCAATGTGCCTGGCTCACTTATATTATAATAATAGTTATTTGTTCAACAAGTAAGCAAAGCTATTTTTTGTTACCAAGTGCCTACTTTATATCCCGGTACAGTATACAACTGTTCACATCTTCAGAGAGAAAATTGTCATAGGTGAGAAAAACAAGACTTTACTTGTTTAAGTATTTGTACATATTTATTACTCTAAAAACAGTATTAAAAATGAAAAGTAAAATTACTGCCATTATGTAGATTGAACGTTACAATCTTGTTTGGAGCTCGCAGAATAATCCATTTTCGTTTTGAGATTCTGTAAAGAAAAGAGCTCTTCTGATGCTGGAGAGGTGAAATAAAAACAACGTGTTTAGACTTTTTCATCGACTCTTAAAAATATAAATCTCCTACAGAAAACTAATTTCATAATTATAAGTTTAATTTATTATAATAAGCGACATAAGTATCTGTGAATAAATACTTCTCCGCTATTCAGAGAAACATAAATTTCGCTTTTAATCACTACTATTATAACTAATGTTAATTTACAATTTTAGTTTCTTAGTTCGCTAAAGACTTTGAAAAGGACGAATTCCTTTAGAATTCGGCAGGCAACCTTCTTTAAAAGAAAAAAGTCAATTTCACTTATTTGAAATTCAAATGCGTACCTACTATCTATAATTACAAACCGTAGACTAATTTAATTGTTCTGACCTTAAATTTAATCTTTTGTCCCTTTCTTGAGTATTTTAATGAAGAAAGATTTTATGTTGAAGGTGAATTATCTGTATATACCTATTTGACATCATAAAGATGGTTAAAGATCATTATCTATCAAATGACTCCATTCTAGCGGATGATAAGCAGAAGTAGAGTCCAAATGCCAAGAAGATTTTTATGCGGACGAGTTAAAAACTTCAAACTTAGTTCTAAATCCTAAGAGATATAGGCAGACGACTTTAAGATAAACACTAAAACTTTCACTCCTGGTGTTAGCGAAACTATCTACTATTCCATAGTCGTTATGACGCCATACCATGCAGGAAGCTCTGTACCCAGTTATGTGATGTTTAAACTGATATTAATGATAACTACGAATCCAATATTTCAATTGCTTAGATCCAACAAAGTGGCCATCCCAATGAATTCATTACTACTAGAAATAGGTGGTAGACCCTTATGTAGGATCGTCTGGGTCTTTCTTATTTCTTTTTTTTTTCCTGCCACCGCCTATCTTATTTCTGCCGTGAAGCAGTTTGCTGTATTTCAGATTGAAGCGAAAGGTAGCCAGTGTAATTACTGGGCATGGAAAGCATATCATCTTCGTCCCCAGGGTGGCAACGCACTTGCAGTGTTAAGTGATTTACCCTTAATATAAAATTCCACGTTAGACAGGATTTGCTATTGATTTCGGCCCTTTCATCAGTTACCTTAAACTACTAGACTAGTCTACAACATCCCCATATTTAACATTTATTTTCCTCAAGCTCTTAAACAGACTTAGACGGAAATGTCATTAAATTTCAAACGTAGCAGTTTTGAGCGGAAAGCGATCGCTCAAGATTTCAATAAAGATTTACGACCGGTTGCATCAATTTATACTTTTTACAATTTCGTAGAAATGAAACAACCCTTTCCTATAAAATAAACTTGGCTTTTATGTGACTTTTAGCAAAAAATTTTTTAATTTTTAGTGGTCTCAAAATAAACCATATAAAAATATGAATAGCCATTGGCAAAAATATGATAGACCTTTTAAAAGTGTCGACATAATTTTTCACCATAGTAAAATACGTAATACGTAAAACCATAGCGTCAAAACTTATATATACTGTGTTAAAACTTCGTGCAGCTGGTCGTTACAGTTAAATTATTAATAACACTTATTAATGCGATAGTTTGGATGGATGGACATTCGTTACTCAATCACGCTAGAACGCCTAAACGGATCTGGATGAAATTTTTCACAGAGCATTCTTAAGGCATTGGGTTTTTTTGGCCGGTGTACGAATAGGAGATCTGAACCCCGTACAGACCATAGCACAAAGGGATCGCGCGGTGATCAATAAACTATCCACAACATCATTGCCAAGGAGGATTACTGTCAGGCAAGCGGCCGGCTATAAAATTAACCTATAGTGGGTACACTAAACCCCAAAGAAATTGGGACAAGTGTTGCAAGAATAAAAGGTGATTTTTGGCGCCCTAACCGACATCCATGCGGGCTGAACAGGAGAAGTGCCTTCATTTGCATTTGCACGATTTAAAAGTATGCAAAGTCCATTTAAATATAGAACTTTTTGATTTTGAATATAAATATAAACGAGCACATAATATAACTCCTAGTTTTTAGCTTGATTTGTATATAAAGGGGCATTTATTAGAAAGTTCTGGGCATTGAAATGTACATTTTCTCGTCAAGTTTTGGATTTGACTTGGCCAAAATAATTGAGTTACAGTTTTTATGAACTCTAATACTGAGTGACAAAAAGTTACCCATTTGCCTAATCAATTAAGCAGCAAAATTCTTTGGCCGTTCGGAATTTAAAAAGTATTTTGTTAGATAATTTTATTGCCAAGTTTTTCGAAGGAATAATACTATTTTAGTACTGCCAAATACACTAAGTCGTTAAAAAACAATAACTTCCAAATTTTGAAACCACCTTTAAGAAATAAAGACTGCGTTATAGACGACTAGTAGTCACCCACGGCGTCGCTTGCGTCAATGTCAGTTATTGCACAAAAATGTATGTACTTTTCAGGTCTAAAACTATCACATTAACAAATATCATCAATATAGGTTCAATGATTAAGATTGAGTTTCTTTCGCATTTATAACATTAGTAGGGATTTTTCTGGACCTACAATATGGTAAAGGTCGCGGGAACTCAATAGATGCAGGACTGATTGGGTTAGACATCCCTCGGATAGGCATATGTGAATAGTAGGTCTACTGATATGATGACAGATGATCATTGCTTCTTCCTACATTTTTAATGAAATAAACTTTAATTTCGTTTTTATTTTGAAAGGATTGTTCAAATATTTTAAAACTTATCGCGTTTTTGAGAACAGAACAGTGTATTATATCAATGTGCCGGAATAATATTTGCTAAACATTAAGTTTACTGAATATCTGTAGTTCTATTGTTTTCAACATAATAGGTAGGGTATGAATGACCCTCACTATAAAACATTTCAATGGGTATCAGACGCAGTGTTAACCCTTCTGGAGACACCGATTGTTTTAGATGGTGGTCCGCTGAAATGTTATTAATGGGTCTTGTTGTGCCTCACGTTCACTGCTTTATGATTTAGGGTGTATACGACGCATAGCACAAGCGTAAATCTTGTGGCTTTTAAGCAGTCTTATTCAGTTGTGATAAAAGCTATTTCTGCAATATTGCAGCTACACTTCATACTGTTATCCACTACGATATTAGATTTTATAGAAGCAAGTAAATTTAAATCAAATCAAATATCTTTATTGCGTATCACATAACATTCACAAGGGTCTTATACATAGGTTGTAGTTCCAGTGATACCCCGTAGGGGCACTGCAAACATTAATTACGTAAAATCTATAATCATACTAAAGTTTTGCTATTAACTATAAAATAACATAACATTCACGTTTCTAGTTACCACCTAGTTGGCCCTAAGTATATAGGCCATCACGATTGCCATTTTTGCTTCGATTAAGGACCATAACGTAATCGAAAATCTCAATCAATTACTGCAGTTCTGTTGCTTAACTTTCAATTATTATTATTTTTATCTCCTTTATTTCATTTAAAATACATACAAAATTATATTTCTAAATATTAAATTTTTACAATGTATAAACACTAAAAAATATAACATTTAAAAATACAAAAATGCAGTTCCCCATCGGTAGCAAGATCAGGGTCCTGGCTACCGGTGGTTAAGGATCCAGAGACAGGAACCTCCTCACTATACGGGCCGTGTCCAGAAGTACTGCCTTCTGCATCTGACTCTTGATCCAACCACCTAACGCGAGCCTCTTAAGGTGTTTATCGAGGCTCTTGGCTATCAGTCCATGTGCAGATATGACTATCTATTTATATTATCGTTATTGATGTTAATTCCGTGCTCAATTTCTCCAATACGATCGATGATATATTATCGATCTATCTAGAGAGGCACTTTAGTTCAAGTGTTTCCAGTCGACAGGAATCTCTCGTGATGGGTGTCCCCACAGAGCTTTGATGTCTATGCGTCTCGCCCTGGGAGGCGCGCGCGCGAAGGCGGTGTGCCCGATTATTGTTCTGTGGGTGTCCCATTGTCGTCTGGATTTCTGTACAGGATTGTAGTCGAAAGAGAGCCGCTGATCTGATGATGCCTGTAAGAACTCGGGCCTAACTTTCGGTGAGCCATAATGTGGAAAGATCGGAGATACCATCAACAACTTGTTGCAGATCTACTGAGAAAGAATCGCTTAAATGAGGATATGATAAAACGCAAGCTTAGCCAATATCCATTTATTTTAATGCCTACTGTACCAGTAAGTGAGGAATAATAGGCGTTACACAAATCTGTGTCTTAACCTCGAACATTTGCTTACAAAGCGAAGTACTGTCTTAAAGCGTTGAAAACGAGCCATTATGCCTGAGATAGTGTTAAACCGTGCAATAAAATACACTGGGGGAGATTCAATGACTTTACTGTTGCTAAGTCGTTTAGCATTCGGCCTAGTTACAGAGCTTGTCGATAAAATGTGATTGGCCGTTTATTTTTGTTTATAACATAAAAGTGGCGGCATTATGCATGGAGTAAATAAGAATAATTACATACTTCTTCCACAAAGGCCCACCGTACAAATCATGATATCTTTATTAGCAATACGTCGAGACTAAGATAGATACACAATTTTTCTTCCTTCAAAATCAAAGTTTTTGGTTTGTTTTCATCATAAAGCTTTTTACTTTGTTTCGTAAAAACAACTTATACTTGCAAAATCAACTTTAAGCCAAACTCAATAAAACACAATTCCATCTGCATTTATTGACACCAATCAATCAACCCGCACACTAATTTATGCTACCTCTTGACGCACATTACAATTTCCCTCAAATGTAATTTACATTAAGGTCGCAACTGGAAAAGTTCCTTTATTTACGACCTGGGTTGCTCCGATAAACCGCTGCCTGGATCTCGAGATTCACTTTAATTCCTGCTTCCACTTCTCTCTGGAGATCTCTGCACTCGGTCTGAGAGACAGTGAATATTAAAATAACATTCAGAGGAAGAATTATTTACGTACCCACCATTTTTCTAACGATAAGTAAATGAGATTTGCTAGTGAGAATGTGTGGACGGAATGATTGCAAAGCAAATGTTTATTAATGTGCTTACGTAATAGGAGCAATTATAAGTTAATATAAAACAGTGGAGTTTATTTTGTTTTTAATTTATAAGGCTTTGAATATTTATTTATACATATTTAAAAGGAATGTTTTACCTACTTACGAGAAAGCTATGCACCTCAGTATTATAACAAGTATTATATTTCTACCTTGCTTCTTATGGTAAAAGCGGCATGATAAGATTTTGTAATAAACTTTGATATTGATGTTTTTGTACAATACAAATATTTGGGATGTTGCAACTAATACATACAGTCGTTTTTAGGGTTCCGTACCTCAAAAGGAAAAAACGGAACCCTTATAGGATCACTTTGTTGTCCGTCTGTCTGTCTGTCTGTCAAGACCCTTTATCTCAAGAACGCGTGGACGTATCAAGCTGAAATTCACATGAAATACTCAAGTCTATTGTCCCTTTAAGCTGTGAAAATATCAAACTTTTAAGCCAAGCCAATCAAAAGATACAGCCGATTATGTCGATATTTTCAACAAATTTCCGACACTCGCAAAGGAATCAAAACCTACAGGATACTTCCCGTAAACTCAGAATCTTGAAATTTGGCACGAAGCATTGTCATATAATGCAAATATAGGAAAAATTGCGAAAATTACATTTTTTTAGTTATATAATATAATAAAAATATTTTAATAAAATGAAACTTACTACCTTATTTCTCACGAACGAATAAAGGTATCAAATTGAAATTTATACCAAATACCTAAGTCTATTGTCCCTTTAAGCAGTGAAAAAATCAAACTTCTAAGTTAACGCGATCAAAAGATACAGCAGTTTATAAATTGTAAACCGCTACGTTTGTACGGCGGAACCCTCGGTGTGCGAGTCCGACTCGCACTTGGCCGGTTTTTTTAGAAAAAAGTTTGAAGTATTTATTGAGTAGTTTCAGTACCAAATGGTTTATCGAATTACAATTCAACGATATTTAAGTTTTACTGAAAAATAAATGTTCATAGTATTGTTGGAACCGCTATCAATATCAGTATGAAGGATATTGATAGCGTGTCCATCAATACTATGATGGATGGAAGGATGGAGATAACTTATTATAACCGAAGTGTTTTATCCAGTCATTGTAAAACCAATTATGGATTTTTCGGCTTACCGTACATTGGCGAACAATAATTGAGTAAGCCGTACTGTGGCCGTACTGAGCTAGTGTAGTTTCGAGCGCTATTTAGAAAATTTGAATTTGAATTAAAATACCTATTTATGTTAAATGAAAGGAGAATTGACAAATCGGTCTCAAGGTTCATTTTTTCTCATTGTACGTACTTTGAAAGCTTTTATTGTTGTTCATGCTAACTGTTAGCCTTCAATATGAATTTCAATATTACCCACATATTAGTTTATAAGAGTGATCGCTCAATATACCGCTGCATTCTATAGTCTACGAATTGACGGCGACTCGACCGGCTGCGTACGCGCTGATCCCGGTTTTTTCCCGCTTTCTGGAACCTTCACGACCTGGGAGGTTTCTCACCGCTATTCTTAGGGTTTACGTACTTTCGACTACTTTCGACCCACCGCTCGCGCTGTGAACCTATAGTGCAGTGTCTTTAGTGCTTCATATATACTGTTGTGAAGTATACGCATACCACCCGCTGTCTTGGCGGATGCTCAGTCAAGGCTGGTCCTTCAAAATATCGCTCCATCTTCGAGGGCTGTTGAGAACGAGGAAGAGGTCTGCTCTGGCGTACATTGCCCGGGTAGTACTGGGTCGGTGTGGCTGCTAAAGGTGAGTTGCTGTTTTACTCTCGTTGATTGTAGAATGCAGTGATTCCCATAGGATCTCTATCTCCTTTTCAACAGACGCTAATATCAAAATATTCCGACCTATGGTGATACTCAAATTTGTGTTGAGTAGAATATACAAACCTTATAACTAGGTTTAGCGCTCACACCGTCTTTTGGCCTTCGAGCCGCATTCATTGAACCTAATATCTATTTTACTACACCGCTTACGCTTTAAATAACTTAATTACACATATTTTTGTATTTACGCAATAAGTAAATAAAAGGTAGATTGCAAATAATCACGCCACCGAACATTCTTGCTCCTATCGTTGCACAGTGTTGCAGACACATTTCGCAAATCAGACGTTTCACACTTTGTCTATTATTACCTATATTATAGCTCATAATGCCGCCTGGAAGTGCAGGTGGTTTAAAGGGAATTGAAAAGTTAGTAATGGACTTGAAAAAATATAATGCTAAACGCAATAATTTATTTTCCCGCTTACAAAAAATCTATAGCGAGGCTACACACGCATTTTCTGATGAATCATCTACGGAAATATTCCTTGCTAGTACTGAGTCTTTAGAGTATTTACGCTCAGAGTTTAAGGAAATTACTGATCAAATAATTGATGCTGAACTGCAATTAAAGCCTGACTCTGAACCTAATTATCAAAGTGTCAATGCATTTGAAGAACTTTATTGTTTTTGTAAACGCACCTTAACTAAGTTGTCTGCATCGGCAGCAACAATCAAGTCGGATTCTACAGACACCAAAAATAGTTGTTATAAAAAACCAGCTGTAAAACTGCCTAAGCTAGATTTGATAGGATTTTCTGGTGACCCTATTAAGTGGCCTATGTTTTACGAATCATTTAAAAATACGATTCACAATAACTCTGACTTAACTGACCATGAACGTATGCAGTACTTGATTGGTAAGCTGTCTGGCCGGGCACTTTCCGTTTGTGCGGGAATCACACCGAACGCCACTAACTACAACATAATATGGCGGACGCTAGTCGACAAATATGAAGACAAGCGTTGTCTCGCTTCCGCGTATTTAGATGAAATGTTTAATTTTAAATGTTTTAATTCCGCCAATACTAAATATTTTGAATCCTTTTTGGAAAAATTTTGTGGAGCTGTTTCTAGTCTTAAATCTCTAAATTTAAATAATTTATCGGATTTTATTTTATTTTACCTCGCATTTAAAAAACTCGATACAGAAACCGCTCGTCAGTTTGAAATGCATAAGCGTGACTCATCTTTTCCTTCATACGATGATTTGGTTGCCTTTGTGCGCGAACAATGTAAGGTACTAGATCGCACTTCGTCCATGAATACCGTCACTTCTAAACAAAATTTATATCAAATTCGTAATAAACCTACTCATTCTTTAGTAGCCGCTACTCACACTTCTTTCGGTAATTATTATAGCCGCTGCGCGTTTTGTAAACAAAATTCGCATAATAAATTGTTTCTTTGTACGACATTTAAAAATTTATCAATAGAAGACCGCTATAACGTTGTGAAATCTCACAATGGATGCACCAATTGTTTAAGCTTAACTCATTTAATTACAACTTGTAACTCAAATAGTCTTTGTCGAAATTGTGCGTCAAGACATCACACGTTGTTATGTCGCAAACGAGCCCCGCTCGGCGCCGGCGGTGCGCCGCCGTCACATCCCGCGCAGCCGCCGGCCCCGCGCGCTGCTGACGTGAGTCATGATGTCGGCTCACGGGAGCGTACACGCTTCTCCACCGCCACTCCTTGCGCATATGACGCCGTGCGACAGAAACCTGTTACTGAGAAGGATAACACAAACGCGCAAAATATTTCGTTGTGTAATATGTCGCCGCCGCTCAGTAAAAACGATACTACTTGTTTACTTGGTACAGTCAAGGTATACGCAGCTGATTCGCGCGGCAATTTGAATTGTGTTCGTGCAATTATCGATCCCGGTTCTCAATCTAACTTTATAACTACAAAATGCTGTCAAAACTTAAATCTTTCTTTTAATAAATTACCGCGCGCTGTTGTCAAGGGCATTGGTTCATCTCCTAATCCAATTAGGGGATCAACAAAATTAGTTTTATTTTCTCGTTTTAATGACATATCAATATCGATAGATGTGTGTGTTATTGACCGCATTACAGACGATCTGCCGACTGTTAATATTGACAAAACTTTATTTTCTTATTTACAAAATATTCGTCTCGCTGATGATGAGTTTCATTCTCCCGGTGAGGTTGAAATTCTCATAGGCGCTTCATTTTTCGCCGATATTTTACTACAAGGCCGTGTTACCGGGCCACCGGGCATGCCTACCGCTTTTGATACAATTTTTGGTTACATGATTCTAGGTAATACATATACCGTAAACACCGCTCATAACAATTCTATTTCTTTAACCGCTGTTATACAAACTGATTCAAACTTAGACAAAACTTTGCAAACCTTTTGGCAGCTCGAGGAGGTATTGCCTTGTCAGCCTATCTTGAGTTCGGCTGAAAGGGAGTGCGAAAATATTTTTGTTAATAATACTAAGCGCGATAGCACAGGCCGCTATTCTGTCGCATTACCTTTCTCGGATGATCCCTCCACCTTGGGTGATTCATACTGTACCGCTAAAAAACGATTCCTGTCACTGGAACGCAAACTTAATGCTAGTGTTGAATTACGCCAAGAATACGACAATATTATCCGCGAATATATTGATAAAAATTATATCTCTCGCGTTATTGACACTGGTGATCATTCAGGTTACTTCATACCGCACCATGCTGTACTACGACATGATAAAACTACTACTAAGATACGCATGGTAATGGACGCTAGTGCCAAGACAGACTCGAATGTCTCGTTGAATAAAGTTTTACATACGGGACCTAACTTACAAAATAATTTACTGTCTATATTAATTGATTTTCGTATATACAAAATAGCTTTCACTTCAGACATAAAACAAATGTACTTGCAGGTCTCAGTTAACGAAAGGTTTCGTAAATATATGAAGTTTTTATACCGCTTTGATTCTAGTGAACCGATTACTACGTACTGTTTTAACCGCGTTTGCTTCGGTTTGAGCTGTAGCCCTTTCTTAGCGATCCGTGTGGTAAGACAACTGTGTCAGGATGAACGCGACTCGTTCCCGCTAGCTGCTCAGGTCGCTACTAACAATTGTTACACGGATGACATTTGTTTCTCCATGCCCTCCGTCCGGGACTCCTTACGCCTCCGAAATGAGTTGTTAGGGATGTTCAAGGCCGGAGGCTTTGACCTAGTAAAGTGGTCCAGCAATTCACCTGAATTGCTTGAGTCACTGCCAAGCTCTCACCGGTACTCAGTTGATGTTCCATTTAGTGACTGTGATGACTTGAAGGTGCTGGGTGTGAAGTGGTCTCCAGTTACCGACGAGTTTAAAATTTCTGTCTCGCTTACTCCACGCCCATGTACCAAGCGAAACATTCTTTCTGTTATTGCTCGTCAGTTCGACGTTCTGGGTGTCATAGCACCAGTAATCTTATTTGCTAAACTTATTCTCCAACAATTGTTTATTTTGAAAATTGATTGGGATGAACAACCGCCCGCTGACATTTTAAAAATATGGACAAATTACATTACAGAACTACCTTGCCTAGAACAATTACGTATACCGCGTCACCTTGAAGTTTATGAAAATTCAAATATTTCGATAATCGCCTTTGCCGATGCTAGCGAGCGAGCTTACGGTTGTGTAGTGTATATTCGTTCTGTATCCGCTTTAAACGAATTAATTTCTGTTAGACTTGTATGTGCCAAATCCAAGGTGGCACCATTGCTTGTTCAGTCTGTCGCAAGGCTTGAGCTTTGTGCAATTCTGTTGATGTCGAAGCTGGTTCGACATGTCATAAATATGATAGAATCACGTCATAAAATTGATAAGGTTTATTGTTTATCAGATTCTATGGTCGCTCTTCATTGGGTCCACGGTTCGCCTCATAAATTCAAAACCTTTGTTGCTACCCGTGTTACCAAAATTTTGAATTCACTTCCCGCTTATTATTTTTATCATGTGCCAGGAGAGGACAACATTAGTGATTGTTTGTCGCGAGGGTTGTCACCTGCACAAATACTTAACTATACTCCCTGGTATACTGGACCGTCCTGGTTGAGTAAAGATTATTCTAGTTGGCCTATTACCGCTATAGAAAATAATTATAATCCCGCTGACTTACCTGAAACTAAAGTTGCATTAACCGCTATTTTAAATGATGCTACTCATCCGCTCCTTTTGCTATCGCAGCGAGTATCCTCTTGGCTGTTGATGCTCCGCTCTACAGTTTATGTTCTACGCTTTATTAAAAAACTTCCCCGCTCTAATAGTAGAATTTCAGCCAGTGAAATGCAAACTGCTGAAATTGAAATATTAAAGGCTGTTCAATATACTTACTTCGCTTGTGAAATAAATTCTCTTCAACGAAACAATCGTTGTTCTCCCGCAATTAATCGCCTAGCTCCTTTCCTTGACACCAATAACCTTGTAAGGGTTGGTGGCCGACTACGTCACGCTGACTTGTCTTTCGAGCAACGACACCCTGTGCTACTTCCTCGTAAAGACAAGGTAGTCGAGCTTATTATTATACATTATCACCGCTCTAATTGTCACACAGGTTCTGTGGCTCTCATGTCCATTCTGCGACAGAGGTACTGGATTCTGTCATGCAGAAGACTTGTTAGAACTTGCATTCATAAATGTAACTTTTGCTTTAAAGTGAACCCTAAGCCTACTTATCCTATGATGGCTGACTTGCCTGCTTGCAGAGTAAATGAAACGAAGGCATTTACTCACACTGCCGTCGACTACTGTGGCCCTATAAATATAATTCCCTATAGGAAGCGTGGTGTTCGCTCCATAAAATGTTACTTATGCGTTTTTGCGTGTTTGGTGACACGAGCCGTGCATGTAGAAATAGCATCTGATTTAACCACTAATGCCTTCTTATCCGCACTTAAACGTTTTCTATCTCGCCGCGGTGCAGTATCTTGCATGTATTCGGATAGAGGAACCAATTTTATTGGTGCTAAAAATAGTTTTTCTGAAATCTACAAATTCTTAGATTCTGAAAACTTCCAATCGTCTTTCGCTAATGAACTTGTCAACAATCAAATCGAGTGGAAACTTAACCCGCCGCGTAGTCCACACTTTGGTGGTCATTATGAAATTTATATTAAGGCTTTTAAAACGCATCTTTATAGAGTTATAGGTACGCAGCTACTTACATACGAGGAGCTCTTGACTGTGCTCACACAGATCGAATGTGTGATAAATTCAAGACCACTTACGCTGCTTAGTGATGATCCATCGGAACCTAGTGCGTTAACGCCTGCACATTTTTTAATGTCAAGCCCATTAAAACAATTGCCTACCTATGACGTGTCATTAGATTCTAATAATTTACGCAATCGCTATTCTTTACTGGATCAAATGTTACAATCATTCGCGAAGCGATGGAAGCAAGAATATTTACACTTGTTGCAGTCCAGAACAAAGTGGAATACCGCTTCTAACCCGATCTGTATCGGTTCCGTTGTACTCATTGTTACTGACAATATTTCTCCGCTTCATTGGCCTCTTGGCGTCGTAGTTGCTGCTTATCCAGGCAAGGACGGTATCATAAGAGTTGCCTCTGTAAAGACTTCGACGGGCGTTTATAAACGACCAGTCGTGCGTCTTTGTACGCTACCATCTCAATGACTTAACCTTAAGTTACTTGTCCCCTACCCGTTGTTCATATTCAATTACATTTTCATTAAAACCGAAGGTTTTAAGGCCGGGGGCAATGTTCATGCTAACTGTTAGCCTTCAATATGAATTTCAATATTACCCACATATTAGTTTATAAGAGTGATCGCTCAATATACCGCTGCATTCTATAGTCTACGAATTGACGGCGACTCGACCGGCTGCGTACGCGCTGATCCCGGTTTTTTCCCGCTTTCTGGAACCTTCACGACCTGGGAGGTTTCTCACCGCTATTCTTAGGGTTTACGTACTTTCGACTACTTTCGACCCACCGCTCGCGCTGTGAACCTATAGTGCAGTGTCTTTAGTGCTTCATATATACTGTTGTGAAGTATACGCATACCACCCGCTGTCTTGGCGGATGCTCAGTCAAGGCTGGTCCTTCAAAATATCGCTCCATCTTCGAGGGCTGTTGAGAACGAGGAAGAGGTCTGCTCTGGCGTACATTGCCCGGGTAGTACTGGGTCGGTGTGGCTGCTAAAGGTGAGTTGCTGTTTTACTCTCGTTGATTGTAGAATGCAGTGATTCTCATAGGATCTCTATCTCCTTTTCAACAGACGCTAATATCAAACTATTCCGACCTATGGTGATACTCAAATTTGTGTTGAGTAGAATATACAAACCTTATAACTAGGTTTAGCGCTCACAATTGTAATAAAACTTTTCCATTTAACGATGTGCGTAGTTAATAGGTAGTGACTGTGAGAAATCTCTTGAATCCTCAAGTTTATGATTGACAATAATAATACTTTAATAATAAAAAGGTTTATATAGTTCCAATAGTTTTATCAACAACTGGCTTCATAGCCTTAAATTACTAAACATTGAAGACCATATATGCATAAGGTTGCAAAAAGATGCAATACTCTAAACTCTCTCGGAAATTTATGCAAATAGACGACAATGAAATATCGACTCACAATGTATGCCCAACGATATCATATAACCCAGAACACTGATGGTGATTATCTACAATGTTATTTACTTGGCAATCGCCTGTAAATAACATCACAAGCGGCTTAAAAGCCGAGATTCAATATACTAATACAATTAATAATAATAATTATAAAGCCACTTTATTTCCATGACCAAAAATACAATTAAATTGTTATTATACACTGTGTTCCTGAGGTTGAACATTAACTTCGGCATGTTATTCATACTATTAAATTGCTATTTTTTTACTAAGGACACTTTTATGAATTCCAATTTATTTAACATTTTTTTTATTTTCATACAAACTAAACGCTTAGGTGTAATTTATCTAACATGAATTACTCTTTACCTGAGCTGGCAACGTCGCATTTGTAACTTTTGTCGTCCACAAAAACTTTGCGAAACTTTTCTTGACGTTAACAAGTTTGATAGTTTTGGTTGCACAAAGTGGCAACATCTCACAGATAAAGACTCTTTCTTACTGCACAACACAATTAAATTGGTAAAACTTAAATTACCACTAACTTAAAAACTATGCTATTTAAACTACTACTTCCTTAGTACGATATGTTTAACAAGAGCTATAGAAGTATTATTTAAAGTTAATGTTGAGGAACACAGTGTTTAAAAAGATATGCTTGTATTAATTAAACTCATTGCACTTATTTTCAATTATTAATAAGTTTTATACCCTTAAACGGCCTATGTCCTCCGTGCATGACATTGAAAATTGTTACCTATAATGGCCGCTGGCATGCAGGAATGACAGGGTGCCTTCATTCGACTTTTATTCTTATAACTTTAGAAATACTTGCTGTTTTCGTATGCAAATTTCGGTAGTGTATAGAGTAATAAATTCTACGTTCATTCAATATCCAATAAGACTGTAAGCCCAAATGAAAAAAAAAAATTAACGTCATTGAAGTCACTGACATGAGTCAGTCATTCATTCGTTGTGTGAGCGTGCGACGGTGTTGCGTACAGTGTTATCAAATATTGGATTTTTCTTCATAAAAGTGAGTAAAGTGTTATGTATATATTATTTATCGTGTGGTTAGTTAAAGAAAACCATTATAATTATGTTTTGTGCTATAGTTTTTATATAAAATGGATTGCAACAATATTTACGCGCGCGGCCGGCCAACGGTTTTTCTTGTCGCTTATTATTACATGATATAATCATAAAAACTATTACAAGTATATATATTTAGAAAGATAATTTAATAATGAATCTGTTTATGATTTGAGTTTTTGAATTCCGTTAATTTTCATTAACAAATCAAGCGCCGGAACAGAGTGTATTCTGCCGAACCGCCGAGCTGCCCACATAAGTTACGCAATTTCAAACATATACGGTTTGAATTTTTAATATCGACACATACTTATATTTTGCCTTCATTTGAAAGGGCTTTTTATGTAGATTTTAAATATATATAATTGTAATACATTGTATTCTTTGATATGTTTGTACAATAGTTTTATTGCAAGCGGACTCATTTTTCTTTGTTGTTCTAACAGTATAGGTAGGTTTCAAATGGCGATAATAAAAACAAAACACGTCGTAAAGTTGTCAAATAACCTACAATAATGAGTCTCATTCATTAGCTTCCTAGAAATGTAACCCAAGTGGCCGTAAGTATAAACATCTGGCCGTAGTAACAATAACAAAGGCCAAAGTGTTTATCGCAGTAAAAAAATTACGCGCGGTGTCAAGTGGCAGCTCTCCAGTGGTTTTTTAGCTATCGCGCGTGGCCGCGTAAGGGCCCCGTTTCAGGTATAGGCCTCCTCCAAGTGCCTCCACTCGTTCCTGTTTCTGACCAGTTTTAGACAGTCTCTGGCTACTGTTTTAAAAATATTGTCGCCCATCGTTCTTTTGACCTGCCTCTTAATGTTTTTCCACCTTTTGGACTCGCCTATTTTATTGCCCATTTGGTCCACCTTTCTACAGAAGTTCGTGCCACATGTCACGTCCATCTCCACTTCTGGCGTTCTGATATGAATACTACTTTAGTTATTTTGTATTAATGTCGAGAGTACAGTAATACAAAGAAATTACGAACCATTCCAAGGCGGCTTTCCCCCATACCCACTAACCTATTACTGCTTACCATCATGTCATGTACGGAGCTATTTGCTAAGCCCATTACAGAATAATGCAATTATTATTCCAACTATTATTTATATCGGTGATAACAAATATCGGATTAACAAAAAATCAGAGGTACGTAGTTTAAATCTCGTTTTCTTTCATTTAAATTATTATGCCATCTGACGCAGAGGTAGCTTTTTTTGACGATTTAATATAATACTTACCAAAGTCCATTTTAATCAAAAACTTTTTGATTAAATTTATTTAGAATAAACATAACAGTTAGCCAGGCCGGTGCAACAAAATTGTGAAAGCACGCGGCTCGTTAAAATATTTGCTATGAAACCGGAGGGTTGTTTGTGAATAGTTAAAATACGACCAATGGACGGCGTCAAACGGATTTTCATATTTTCACACCAAATGCAACAGTGCTTGCTCCAGTTACCACAATGCTGAGTAAAAAATGTAAATATTGTTTTTTCTGCGCGCTTTTAAAAAAATATTTGGTATTATATTCTCCATGCAAGTTTAAAGTGGATGTGGGTTTTTGGTGACAAAGAAACTTGTGAATGAGGTAGTTATCGATAGTTTTTAGTTGAACTTACACGACCGAGTTGTTAACGATATTTTATTAGTTGAACTTACGTGATCGATTGTCGTGTATTCTGAGTACAAAATGCTAAAAGTTAAATAATTACAGCCATGTGAGGCTGTCAGAGTAGAATAGCATCAACCCATATCCTCCAATGGGTTTCGTAGAAGGCGATTAATGGACTCCTTATACTCCGTCCACCAATCCGCATTGGGCAAGCAACTGCAGCAAGCGAGAGGTTTAGGTTACTACCTAAACCTCCTTCGATGAAAAGGAGAGGTCTTGTGTCCCAGCAGTTGGTCGAACTACAAAGGCTGTTATCATGCATCTATTAGAGAGGCATAGTGGATTAGCCGCTCTGCAGTATCTTCACTTTACATAAGATCACAGACAAATAACTATATTTTTTTTAGTAAAATGGTCAAGCAAAAGATTTCTTTCCACCTAATAGTAAGTAGAAATGGAGTCCAAATGTGAAGATAAACCGCCGCGTTAGGCACCCTCGTTTTGCTGATCTGCAAGATGCTTTTTCAAGCCTTTTTTGAATGATCCACGATTGTAATAATGAGAGAACACGTTTTCGTAGTGTTGTGTTACTGTCAGCGAAAATCGTCCACGTAGTACGGATGGTTAAGGTTGACAACGTGAAAGTGACACATAAGTGTTAAAATCGTTTGAAGACTACAGTGACTGTATAACATCAGGCGGGCTGTAGGTATGCTTGCGACCTAAGAAAAAAAACTAAAATAAACATGCAACTGGTATGGACGCCGTCGTGGTGGAGTGGTCAGTATAGCTGCCTACACATCAAGCGGTCCGGGTTCGAATCCTGGTAGCGGCAAATATTTGTGTGATGAACACGAATATTTGTTTGCGAGTCATGGTTGTTTATATATTTATTTAAGTTTATTTATAAAAATATCTAAAAAAAAAATATTATGTATATAAAAAAAAAATGTCCGTTATCTAGTATCCGTAACACAAGTTCTTAATGATACTTACTTCGGGCTAGATAATTGATGTGAGCGTGATAAAAAAAAAAAACTGGGTCCCGATCGCGGTAAATAATTTCAAGATGAAGTGCGAGTGAAACACTAACGAAACTCAACTTTTCAATGTTTTCGTATCGCGGTGTTGATTTGACAGATGGTCTGAACGCATGACGAACGCAGATGAAACACAAACGCTGTCAAAATCATGTTTAGATTACATTTCAAAGGACGCTACTTTTTCTCAAACGTTGCACGAACCTTAACGGATTTTTGGTACTTTACTTAAAATTTTCTTAAAAGTACCTAAATATGACGTATTTGAAATTTTTAGAATGTGCTGTGCCACGACTTTACCGCGATAAGGAATTTCACATTGACTGAAACTCAAATGGAACGCAAACGCAGCTGGAACACAAACAAAACGAAGATAAATTATTTTTGTATAATATAACGCGAATAGTGGATCCGTTGGATTTTATGTCGCTTCCTGCGTTCAAGCGTATATTGTTAGAGTACCTCTGATAATTTTGTGTTATTATTGTCTGGATATAATCTTGTATGTTGATTTAATTAATTGTGGTTTTTTTGCTTCGTTTTCTAGCAAACTTTTTGTTGTGCATGTGGTGTATACCTATAATTGATTGTGCATTTACATTAGTTTAATTCTAAGTATTCAAATGTAGTATAAATGTAGCAATCGTTGGTATACTAAATAAACTGTTACCTAGTCAAACAGCGGCGAACTATTTTTAACCGACTTCCCAACAGGAGGAGGTTCTGTATTCGTCTGTATGTATTTTTTTTTTATGTATGTTCACCGATATCTCCGTCATTTGTAGGCCGATTTTCAAAATTCTTTTTTTATTCGATAGTGTTTACTCCTGAGCTGGTCCCATTGTCACCAAGTTAGGATCTGATGATGGGAAGCCAGAGAAATCGAGGGCAACCCTCAAATTTTATGGGCATGTACAACGTTTTTCATATATTTTCTAAAGTTATACTAGCATTTGAGTCCGGTAGTCACCATCTCATGTTGATGAGCTGATGATGGTAGGTAAATGTATGTTCACCGATATCTCTGTCATTTGTGAAGCGATTTACAAAATTCTTTTTTTATTCGATAGTGTATACTCTTGAGGTAGTTCCATAGTCACCACGTCAGGATCTGATGATGGAAAGCTAGGGAAATCGAGGGCAACCCTCGGGAAACAACGGAGAGGGAAGGTTATTCATATTTTTTATAAAGCTACTTTATTATGATTGCGTCTGGTAGTCATCTCATGTTGATAAGCTGATGATGGATGGTGAAACTCCTTAATTGTTAGGAGATGACTGATGATTCTTTAAATATCAAAGGTACCTAAAGACCGATAGTTGAGTTCTTTCAGGTAATTTAGATGAGCTGATGATGAAACGAAAAACTCCTTAATAGTTAGGAGTCGGATGATAATTCTTTAAATATTTAAGGTACCCAAAGAGCGATAGTTGTATTCTTTCAAATTATTCAGGAGAGCTGATGATGGAACGAAAAACTCCTTAATGGTTAGGAGTTGGATGATAATTCTTTAAATATTATAGGCACGTAAAGACCGCTTGTTGTATTTTTTCAAGTTAATCAGGTGAGCCGATGATGGAAGGAATAACTCCTTAACTGTAAGGTGTTGGTTGATGATTATTTAAGTATAAAAGGTACCTAAAGAACGATAGTTCTATTCTTTCAAGTTATTCAGGTGAGCTGATGATGGAGTAGCTCTATGCTATTTGAATACTTGAACATAAATGCGTGAAATATCACTGGCTGGGAATTTTGAGCAATAATATTGTTATTTGACACCGAGTATCTAATTTTAGTATTTACGCTATAAATTATATTAGGTATGAAACTTATTGTTTATATTGTTTCGTATGAAAGTTTTTATACAAAACATATTTACTATTGCATTGTATTATATTTCATATGTTTATTATACTGTGTTTACTAGAATAATAAGTGATTTTAAATAGAATATTTTTAAGTAAATTAGTATTTGTAAGTAAATTTTATATCTTGCTTGTTATTTATCATTTACTTTTAATATGCGTGACACAATAGTGGCAGATAATATCTTTCAGAGACAAGTTCGCCCAAGAGATCTGTCTAGGTGGCTTCATAGACATCGAAGGGGCCTTTGATAAGACAAACTTCTCCAGCATTGAAGCTGCCTTACTAAGACATGGAGTAAAGCGGCTTCTCTCGGGCTGAATAGTTAACATGTTACGCAACAGGTATGTAAGGGTATACGGGGACAGCAACCAAGGGGCCTTTGTGGTGAGAGGATGTCCACAGGGTGGAGTTCTGTCGCCACTCTTGTGGAACCTGGTTGTTAATGAACTCATTGCCCGACTCAATGCCAGATACTATTTCACCGTCGGCTACGCAGATGACATCACCATACTCACTGTTAGGCGATGTGCTAGCGTAGCATGTGACACCATGCAATCAGCACTACGAGTTGTGGAAAAGTGGTGCAGAGAACACGACCTAACCGTTAACCCAAGCAAAACGGAACTGGTAATGTACACAAACAAGCGGAACCTAGGCAACTTCAGCCTGCCCAAGATGTTTGGAACAACACTCGCAGTCTGTCAAAAGAGGTAAAAAATCTGGGTATTATCTTAGAAAGCAAACTGAACTGGAGCAGTCACGTGGAACGTAAGCTAAAGTCAGCCAGCATTGTCTTATGGCAATGCCGCAGGATGGTAGGCAAACGGTGGGGACTAGCACCAAAAATCTTCAAATGGCTTTATGATATGGTCATAAGGCCCATGATAAGTTACGGAGCTCTAGTATGGTGGCCGAGGACGAATTTGACGACCTGTGCTAACAAACTGGAAAGCTTCCAGAGACTCGCATGCTGTGCAATCACAGGATGTATGAGAACAACCTCAACAGCAGCAATGGAAGCGATGCTTAACATGCCCCCGCTGCACATGCACATACAACAGACAGCCGCTGAGTCAGCGCTGAGACTGAAGCACCTAAAGCTGGTAAAGTATGAAAAGGTAAAACATTTTGATAAACTAACACATGACTGGATAGACACACCTCTGGCAGAGGGGCAATTCTAGCGAGAGATGTAACAAAACTAACATTATCATATTCTCTGATAGCAAATCAGTTTTACAAGTACTAAACAACAACGTGATTCGCTCTAGCCTCATTCACGAGTGCCATTTGGGACTAAACATGGTAGGTACAACGAACTCTATCACCCTGCATTGGATCAAAGGGCACAGTGGTGCACGAGGAAACGATGCTGCGGATGAACTAGCCAGAAGGGGGTCAGGCATGACACCGGTTGGTCCCGAACCAATCATCCCCCTTCCTCCGAGCTGGTTCAAAGGTAGGATGAGTCAACGGACCAAACTTTTACATGAGCGATACTGGAGCAATTTAGAGGACTGTAAACAGGCGAGACTCGCCCTACCCAACATACAGCCTCGCCTATCCAAAACTCTATTACAGCTAAGTAGATCCCGACTCCAACTAATTACTGGAGCCTTGACTGGACATAGCAATTTTAACAGACACCTTTTCAACCTAGGTATCACGGTCAGTCCACTATGCAAAGCCTGCATGGTGACAGAAGAGACAGCCGCCCACGTTCTGTTGGAATGCAGTGGAGTGGCATGCTACCGGGCAAAATACCTGGGATCCCCGGGTAGCCTCCGGGAGGCATTTGGTGACGTCAAGGCACTGGGTGACTTCCTGGAGGAATTAGGATGGCTGGAGTGAACCAGCCCCACACCCTCCGACGCAAAACAGGCGCAACAGTCGTCGATTTGCGGAGACCGCCCGTTGCGAAGAAGAAGAAGAAGAAGACAAGTTCGCCGATGAAAACTATTTTGTTAACCTTTTTAAACACACTTGCTCGTAAAGCAGCCTTTAATGCACTTTTGTGCAGAATGAACTTATGCGATATGAGCGTTAAGGCACTAGTCTTTTACTTTATTTTTTTTATTAATTAAATTATCTATGTTAAGTGTCAGCAAAGGAATGTAACTCATACATAAGTCAGTAGGTAATTTTCTTCTTTTTAAGTTTGCATTAAAATATAGATGTCGCACATTATAATGCAGAGTTTGAGAAAGACGTTTCCTTATTGATTTTGATAAGCTCCTAAATCCTTCGGATTAAGCTCAACTTTTTTGGTAAAAAATATTGCCAATACTATTGACATCCTCAGCGAGGCCAAAGGTGCTAATGAAAGTGTAATCAATAATAATTTTAATTTACTGCCTCCAAATATGTCGAGAAGAGTGTGATACTGGTAAGCTCTGTACCTCAATCGAATTTGTATTAATCAGAGCCCACCATTAATGCAAACTCGGTTCAGTTACGGTCTCACCCACGACTGGTGCTGTAACTCCCAGCCTCGTATCTACTGAGCAGCTTATCTCTCTTGTATCATTATGTACTAATGTATTATCAAGTCGCAATCACAAGTATTTTAAACTATAATATCACCGGAATCTCTGGCTTGAAAATAATTTTCGTTTGCATTTAAATTAAAAATACGAATTCATCCCTAATTTGACCGGTTAAAGCTTCCACATAAATATTCAAGCCATACAAGCCCCTTGTCACGTTTTACACGCCTGACTGTACTGTGACGTAATACACTGTTGAACGTATATTCTGTCCCGTCGTAAAGATGCTGCCATTACACTCGCCGACTGCATAGTATAAGTAATCAAGTAGGCCGACTCGGACCCAGTGCCATATATAGCATAGTTTACTTAGGCTGTTATCATAGTTTAACTACTGGGGCGCGCTCCGTGAAAATGTATGGCGAGTAGGCACGCGCCCGCGACTTAAACTATAATAACCGCCTTATACTATGATAAAAGCGTACTCGTACAAGGTTGTCATCGTAAAATATGCAGATTGCAGGGCTAGTAATAATAAAAAAAACTGTTATTAATATTTCATGTTATTGTTTAGTGAGAAGAGAAGATCTAATCTAAATGGGATTAAAACTTGTCCATTTTCTGAATCACATGAAATTTTGTTTAACTTAAAGACTGTTTCTTCAAATTCAAGAAGTACGAAACGCTTTGCTGTTGATGTTAAAAGTTAAAGTTCAATATACCTTCATTTTGAAAATAACTTCGGTAAAATATGACTAGAAAACATGGGCAGGGACAGGATTATGTGAACTTTACATATGTTATTGATTATATTTAAAAAAAATATTATTGACATTTTTACTGACAATTTTATAGTCTAACAGACGTAGACTGTAAAATGTATATGATTGCGTGCGAGCGGCGACGCATAGGTACTGGTGCGCGTATTCAAACCGCACTCGGTACATTTCTATGAAGACACCTTACTCGTATACTTATACTATGCCATTACACTCGCCTACTACGTTGGTTAACGGTCTCTTCCACCCTTGTTATCAGCGAAATGTCTTGAAGTAGAAAACATTGGGTCTGGTGCTTACTCAGCCTCTGATTCGGTAAGATTTTGAATCAAAACATGTAAGGGAAGCCTTTCCATAAATTGTTAGTAACGATGGTTTGCAGCCCCTAAACTTGTGATCTGTGTTTTGAAAATGATCCTAGCGTAATTTTGGTAGAGTCTAGCGTTTTTTCTGTAGTGGTTGTTTTCATTTTGAAATTGAAGAATAATAAACACATTAGAAAAATGCACTGAAAAAAAAACGACTTGCCTCAGGCGGAACTCGAACCCGCATCTTCCACAATCCGGGTGGATCCGCTCGGATTATGGAAGATGCGAGTTCGAGTCCCGCCTGAGGCAAGTTGATTTTTTTCTGTGCATTTTTCTAGTATTAATATTTACGCGTTTGTAAACGCAAAAATAAAATTATTCCATAATAAACACATTACTTGGCTATTGCTAGAGTAACTTTTATTGGGCTCCAAACTACTATCCAATTTAATTAATTAATTTAAAATTTCATATTTATTATCCCATGAATACGTGCGAGCTGTGGCTATGCGTAGATGCCCTGAGCTACTCCCTAGCTGACGCCTACAGAGAAAATAGTCATATACATGGTGTCCCACGAAATGCCACATGGAGGGAAAGTATTTAAATATTGTAGATAGATAATTTTACTGAAAAATACTTCATTTAACTCGGCGGGAGGCGCACCCCATAATACAACACTGACTGTCGCTACCGGGTAAAAAATACCACATTGGAATAAATGAAAAAGTTACGTAAATGGGTATTTAAATGAAACTAATTTTATGTTATATTTTATTATATTTTGAATTAGACAATGTGTGAACAAAGTGCTTAAGGGCCGGTTAGTGGTCTAAAGATAGCTTATTTGGGATGACTGATGAGGTAGTTCTGCAGCTGGCTCTCCCACTATATTGCACTTTTACGTAGTGTTAATTCTGGTTTTGCTTACGATGCGTGAGATTTTGGCGTCGCTTTTGTTCTCGTAATTATAATTCAACGTCTTTTGTCCGCAATGTTTACGGTGCAACAAAATGGCTGTATACTTAAGGGTACATACACAGGGTTTTATGATTTAATAAGGATTGCTAGACAAGCTGCCTTGACGTAGCGACCCTTCGGAAAGGCGTAGGCGGGACAATAGGGTTGTCACTTATTAAAAGAATTGCTTTGTGGCACTTAAAACGCTGTATAATTAAAGTTATCTGTTGTCAAAAATAAATTTTGTGACCTGAATTACAATAATAGTTAATAAGAACTTTTCGTGTCGAGGTATGTACGCCATTTCGTATTTTTAACTAATTTATATTGTTGTAGTCCGAGATAATTTATGATCGCGAGTTCTATATAACGAAGATCAAAATTTTAAAAAGTAAGTGCGCCGTTGTAAATCAGATAAATGAAAATTCTTTCGTAAAAAAATACTAACCATTTAAATTAATATTTTGGAATTTGAAATAGAGTTTATTAGTTAGTAACAAAAGATGTAATAGATTGGAAAAGTGCGCAGCGATAAAAAAAAAATAATGTACTTTTCAACTATCTTCTGCCTACAATGGCAAGTAAAACTGGTAAAAGCTAGTTTAGTATGAAAATGCAAGGTTGGGAGAAAAGTCAGTGGAGAAGTATACAGTTTAATAAGACTTTTTCAAGCTTTTCGTTGTTTTTATTAAATACGTTATGGACGCAAATCCTACTATGTATTAGAATTTTCATTCTTATTCATTTAATATTTTATTAAGGATATTAATTTATTGCTTCTTTAAATAATTAAAATGGAAATTAATAAATTCCACAAAAACTAACAAGTGCCAACCCTGAACTGTTTGGGTATTTTTTTAATTATTCATTGTTTACGTTCATACCTGGCGAGATGAAAGAGCAGTGACCGGTCCAAAGTCGAGTGGCACTTTAAATTTCAAGTTACGCTAAATAAAGGACCTACATATTTTTTCAAGAAAATTCGTTAAAGGCTGCCTTTTTCAATTTTCATGCTTTGTGATTATTTGGACCATTAGCGGAGACAGAATTACTGAACAAATAACAGTGTCAACTCCTTTTAAGTTGCTGTTCCCAAAAAATCTGACTAAACGAATCAATAAACAGATTATTTAAAGCAGCACTCCTAAAGTATTTAGCGCCCTTTCATAATCACAGTTTTTTTTTGCAATTATTACAATACTGACAAAAATTATGAAGTTATGAGTTTATAGTGAGTTTTGCTCGGTCTTTCGCAATCATGAAGTCTGTTCTGCCAATCATAACGCTAACATACAACAACTACAAAAAATATAGGCATATTGTTTTATTTTTTGTTCGGCAAGTTTAGTTGTGATTGAAATTGATACCAAATTAAAATAGAAAACTGAAAAACATGGAAAAAAATCCTGTCATGGATAAGTGCTGAGACGGGACTTGAACCCGCGACCTTTCGCTATCAGGGCGACTGCTCTTCCAACTGAGCTACACAGGACTGTTTGACCACGACGAATTTAGCCATGTCTTTCGTTATTTTTTTTAAAAAAGTCGCAGTCGCAGCAAAAAAAGAAGCGATAGCGATAGCGAGATAGCGAAAGGTCGCGGGTTCAAGTTACTTATCCATGACAGGATTTTTTTTCCATGTTTTTCGGTTTTCTAATTTAATTTGGTATCCGTTTCAATCATAATGCGCCTAGTTAAATGTGTGACCCAAGTCCAATATAACCAAGGAGCAACTCGCGCAGACTTACTCGCAAGTCACCCACAACAGTATTCCCAGGGAGGTTTGGTGTCAGGCAGACAGACGGCCATAGAAATATGCGAAAACAATGCGGTAACATAATGCACCAACTAACGTCACGAAATAAATTGCGACCAGGCAGAAGATAAAGAATTTGGTAAGGGAATGAGAGGGTATTACAAGCGTTTTTAGTTTATGATGATGGCTTGTAAATCACACAAACTATACAGTGTGTTTTGAGGTTGTTTGCCACAAAAATACGAATAAGTAATTGTATTTTGTGACAACGGGTTTTGGACCACGTACCTCGGTTTTATTTTTATTTCGATATTTCGGCGCAGTTGCATGCACCATCTTCTCGGTCAGTGACCAGTTAGCTTAAAAAAATACAAAATAATTGTAATTAAGTAATTTATAACTATTTTGTCTAGTCTTAGTAACCTTTTTATGTATTAAATTAGCGTATTTTGAATTTTATTATATAGAAAAATGTTTTAAAGAAGTCAAATAAAGACTTTGACGTGATGCTATTGACATTAGAATAACTAATCAGTAATGGTTACATTCATTTAATTTTCAAATACTAATAAATTTTAATCAACGTCAAGAATTTAACCCACTTTTTCAAACTCAAGCAATTCGCACGCTAAACGAATAGCTTGTCTAAGGAAAATCAGTTTAAAGTTTTAAATTTTTTAATACTTTAATCTCTCGCTAACGGAAATTTAATCAGGAAACTACGAAAGAATCAGTGAGTTTTCTCTTTTTGGATTAAGCCTCGGGACGTTTACATATTCCGGCAAATCTTTTCTTTCCATCTGGATTTCATTTTACGGAACAACGTGTCTCCTAAATTTTCAATGTTGTTTTCCTATTGAAACGTATTAAAGCGGGACAAAGGCAGATGATTGAGTCATTTTGGGATTGCCAGAATCAAATTTTAAATGACTTATTTTTAATCATAGTCCATTTCACTTTTAAAGTTTTCACTTCTACACAGCGCCGCACTATGGGGCTAAACCACAGATTTAATAATACAAGGGATAGGCCAAGCCGGCGTTTACTTGTGACAAGTGTATGCCCTGTGGGCATACATTTCCGCCACTTCGCTTTCGATAAAGTCAAGTGAATACGTAACTCAGCGATTCGACCGATCTCCTTTGCGGCTGTGCTTAACTTTCGTCGCTTCGCAGTCCTTAAGACGCGCGCAATGAAAAGTGTATATTACGGCATGCTCAACTAAAACCATATTATGTAGTACGGCCGCTGATCGCGGCGCTTGGTCTTCGTATAAACTCGGCGATTCGACCGATTTCCTTAGATTAATATATCTGTGGGCTAAACGGTATTTTCTATTTCAACATGGTTTCGACGAAAGTCGTAATTCCATAAAGTTCTTTGTGGTTTTATACTTTAAAGAATGGAGCTTTTCAGTAAACAACTAAAACTTTAAAATATCCGCAAAGGTTAAAACAACTTGACAATAATAGTAAATAACTTAAGGACAGGTTATATGACCATAATACATCTTTTTAGTCGCAAGATTTTAGATCTTTCTTTCACGGTCGAAGCCCGATATGAAGGAAATTGAATGAAACATTAATTATCACTACTAGATTGTTAACCTTATATAGTATGTAACAGAATGCACCTATGGATATTCTAGAAAACCAAACTCATCAAGCAAGAGCTGTAAGAACACTTATCATCAAAATGCAAATCACATGTACGGCTTATGGTTAAATGAATAAAATAAAAATTAATACAATTAATTTAAAAAAAATTGACAACATTGTGCAATAAATAAAAAAAAATATTCAAAACTGAAGATTTTCCCAAAAATTAATACCTATATTTTTTGAGCAGGTAACGTTTCAAAATTGTTTTCTCTAGCTCTATTCTTATTCAACTCGCACCTTCACTTACACAACGATTTTTGGGATGCCCCAGCCTATTTCGTTCGAAATCAGTTTTCGCCTATTACCGGTCGTCCGTGCGGAATAAAATAGCGGCCAGGTACGCTACAATCGTATCGCTCTGCCTTAGATACGTATTTTATCTAATAAATCGAAAATGGTCTAATGAGAAAAAAACTTGCCTATCTGATCTAGTTTTTTTAGAAATACTAGAAAAATGCACTGAAAAAAGTTTTTTTAGTTCTGAAAGAATTGGTTTTTAATTTACGGACTGCTTGGTATGTATGTACCTACATGGTATGGCATGCGTATTGATCATGTCAGTCGAAATATTACGCCCACTGTTGGACATCGAACATAGGAAACCCAAGGATTTATAACCTGCAGAACCGCCTGCACTGCCCTCATCCAGTGGCTTCCCGCGACGTGAACAGACGTATTATATAAGTATTAGGTACTTAGGTTATATAAAAAATTCTTAATTATGAAGTTCATTTAATTTAATCACTATGACTGTAACACAAAATTGAATTACGACCCCTTTTCTATTTTGTTTTGATTTCACTATAAAATACCAATCATCTACTAAATCTCAAATCAAACTATATTGTTAACATTCCTTATAATTATGATAATCTACGGAACGTTAACAATGTTTACCTGTTAAATAAAATTTTAGAATTTATTAATAAAAGTCTGAAAAGACTTCTTGGCTGATAGGTAATTCTCGTAGACATACTAAACATACATTATTAGAAGCGAAACAGATCCAAGTTCACACGTGTGAAAGTGCTATACGCCACATATACATATTATGCCGGTAATTTGTATATTAGGTTGGGGAAAAAGTCTTTTCGCATTATAGTATGTATAAACTTGTAATAAAATCTCTTTGGCTATACTATTTGTATCTGGCTGGTTTTGGTATCATTGAAAGTTTAAATTTTAAAGAACATAATTCCAAATTCAAATTAGGAAAATGTGTGATTTTCATTTGTTTTTCGTACCGCCAAGATGAGTGAATCTAATGAAGAAATTCGATACATTTTAAAATTTTACTACAAAAAAGGTAAAAATGCAACGCAAGCCGCGAAAAAAATTTGCGATGTTTATGGACCTAGTGCAGTGTCTGTGAGAGTAGCACAAATTTGGTTTAAGCGTTTTCAATCCGGAAATTTTGATGTCAAAGATGCACGTCGCTCTGGTCGCCCTATTACAGATAAAATGGATGCCATTTTTGAAAAAATGGAGCAAGATCGGCATGTCAGTAGTTACGACGTAGCTGAAGAACTGGGAATTGGCCACTAAACAGTTTTGGTGCATTTGAAAAAAACTGGGTACACAAAAAAGCTCGACATTTGGGTACCTCACGAGCTCACTGAAAGAAACCTAATGAACCGTGTACTCATTTGTGATGAGTACACGGTTCATTAGGTTTCTTTAGGAACCATTTTTGAAGAAGCTGATAACTGGTGATGAAAAGTGGATCACGTACGACAAGAACGTGCGAAAAAGGTCGTGGTCAAAGGCCGGTCAGGCTTCACAGACTGTGGCGAAACCCGGGTTAACTCGCAACAAGGTGATGCTGTGTGTGTGGTGGGATTGGAAGGGCATTATTCATTATGAGCTGTTACCACCAGGCAGGACCATCGATTCTGAACTCTACTGCGAACAACTGATGAGATTAAAGCAAGAAGTTGAGAGAAAGCGGCCGGAATTAATCAACAGAAGGGGTGTGGTTTTTCATCATGATAACGCTAGACCTCACACATCTTTAGCCACTCAGCAAAAATTAAGTGAGTTTGGCTGGGAGGTGTTAATGCATCCGCCGTATAGTCCTGACCTTGCACCTTCAGATTTCCACCTGTTTCGGTCTCTTCAGAATTCTTTAGGCAGTGTCAGGTTAACATCACGAGAGGACTGCCAAAACCACTTGTCGCGGTATTTTGACCAGAAGTCCCAAAATTTCTATAGCAATGGGATCATGTCCCTACCTACAAGATGGCAAAAAGTTATCGAACAAAATGGTACCTACATACTTTAGTTAAATGTAAATAAACTATATTAAAAAATGTTTTGAATTTTCTTAAAAAATGCGAAGAAACTTTTTCCCCAACCTATTATATTAACTTTTATAGTTATTATAATCGCGCTCGCAATCCCAAAAAAGCCTAAGGTCAGGCAGTACCTAAAAATTGTTAAGGTTGCCAGTCTGTCGTCTACATAAATAATATATTCATACTAAAATAGCGTTATAATTATGACAAATAAGTAGGTATAATGTTACCAGACGGGACCAACTGTGTTTAATCCTATTGCGCAATCGGGAAGCTACGCGGCATATTCTCGGCCCATCTACCGCAGTGTCTCAAGACGAAAGTCTTTAATTCGTGTGTGTTGCCAGTGATAACTTACGGAACCGAAACGTGGCCGCTTACAATGGGCCTCATAAGAAGGCTCAAGGTCACCCAAAGGGCAATGGAGAGAGCTATGCTCGGAGTTTCTCTGCGTGATCATATCAGAAATGATGAGATCCGCAGGAGAACCAAGGTCACCGACATAGGCCAAAGAATTGCGAACCTCAAGTGGCAGTGGGCAGGGCACATTGCGAGGAGGACTGACGGCCGTTGGGGCGGAAAGGTTCTCGAGTGGCGACCACGTACCGGGAAACGCAGCGTTGGTAGGCCCCCCACAAGGTGGACTGACGATCTAGTTAAGGTCGCGGGAAGCCGGCTGGATGCGGGCAGCGCAGGACCGACCGGTTTGGAAATCCTTGGGGGAGGCCTATGTCCAACAGTGGGCGTCTCTCGGCTGAAATGATGATGAATCAAATAACATCCTTTGTTATTTAATCGCAAAGTCTACCTTAAGAGTGGCATAATATAATACCTTTGCCAGAACGCGCTCTATCGCGCATTCTCAGGAGCTTACAGATATGCACGTGACAAAGCCCGCAAATTCAATCGGGTGCGATTAATTTTTACCATTTTATTTAAGCACACTTTCTTTCAAACGTGATTAATTTTGTTCGTTTTGGACAACGAATAGTGGCCGTGTAAGGCTAATCGCGCGTGATTGAACGAGCGAAACTGGCTCTTGTTAGTGTGTCTATTTTACACTGGGCGCGTGCGCTTTTCTTAGAACATCTAAAGGCTGCTAATACCAAAGTGCGCTCTCCTGTCCAAAAAACGTCAAATACAAACTCAATTTCAATAAAACATAAGTTTTTAAATTAACCTTAGTAAAACATGTTTTGTTGCTCATACTAATGAGATGTCTCACAAACAATACTTGTCCAAGTAAAATAAATACTATGCGAAGTACCTAAGTCATAACGGAATACGGATGTTGGGGTGTCTACGGGTATCTATATGTCTTATTTAGGTTCACTGTCTTTTTGATTCTCCGCAGGGTTCAGACCGGACCCCGGCTCAGGTCGTGGATAACGCTAAACATCTCGCTACCTACCGGCGTGAGGTAAAATAAATGCTACGAGTTTCGCCGTGAAGATAACAAAAAGGAATACGCCAGAACTTATACTATACCCTTGTTAATTATATTATCAATCTAAAAATATATTATCCTTTATTGTACACACATAAAACAGTTATAAAATTAATACGTGTAGAACATGTACAAAGGTGAGTATTACCATGGTGAATAATTGCTTATTCTTTATTTATTTATAAATAAAACAACTTTTACGGATTTAACTCGCGTGTAATTAGATTTTACATGATGTTATTATTACCCGACGTTTCGTAACACTTTTCAGCGTTCGTGGTCACGGGATGACAAGGACCGTAAAAGTTGTTTTATTTATAATGTGTAGTGCTCGCGCAAATCTAAGAGAACTTTATTTATTTATTCTATTTATTGTACCTACACATAAAAAGAATGAAAGAAAATAGTATATACGTACATAAAAAGAATAAAGACATGTATAAAGGTGAGCTTATCTCTAGATATTTACCATGTCTTATACGATACGAATTAGATTCTAATCTCCTCTTCAATTTGACACCGTAATTTAGTAATGTTTGTGAATACGGGTGTTAGGAGTTTAACATACTATGTCATGGTGGTTTTTGTTTGTTAGTTCAGTGAAGGTTTAATTACGTTTTTGGGTTTGTAACCCAATAGGCGACGAGCTGGGCACCATTTTGAGGCACATGCAGTGGCTCTAAACAGTAACAGGTTGCCAGCCCATATTGCCATATCTGGCTTTATGTGTAACTAAATCTTACCTATTCTTTCTCTACTCTATACTCCAGGAGCTCGGCATCAAACATCGTCTGTCAACTGTCGTGCAAGCAGGTATACTGAAGTTCTTTGGTCGCGTCTCAAGATGGGAAAAACCAGTCGATTGAGCGAATGGTTGTTCAGGGAAGAGCAGACTAGGTACTAGACCGAGAGGCAGATCATCTATGCGATGGACCGACCAGATCAAATCTGCCGTGGGCGGCCCGTTGTATGAGTGTCCAAGTAGCGTTACAAATTGGACACGTTGGCGGAATATAGCGAGGCGAGAGAGAAGGAGAGAAATACCTGAATTGCTGCTTAACTTATCAATCCCCGCTCAATCCCCATCAAGATATCTACCGCGAGACAATTAAAAACAATTGTGTCTGAACATTAATATTGATTAAATGGTTAAACTTCTTGGAATATGTTTAAGTGTATTTGTTTCCTCCTAATTCACTTTTAACCGATGCCAAAAAAGGACGAGGTCGTCAGTTCGTCGGTATATTTCTTAGCAAACATACTCTAAGAAACGCCATACCTAAAAAACTATCAATACATTTTACGACACATTAGGCCACTCCGTAAAGGTATACAGTTTCCGATTTTGGCTATGAAATATAATAAATTATCAATGGATCCACAGGTGGTACGTTATTATAGATTTAAGTGCGGTCACTTACACTTGCGGGGTGGTTCAGCGACTACTTATCTGAAAAATATTTTAATGGTCATACCTTTCAAAGAAGCTTATAGATTGAGAAAAAGGTTGGTGTTATTATTATTGTGCATAAATTTGGAGTAGATATCAATGTAGTTTCTATAACTACTCCCCGTTTCTTAGTCCTGCGAGTGTCATAAAAACCGACTGAGAGTGATCCTGAACCTCGTTGCCATGAGAGGACTGGGAGTGCCAAAAGAAGAGATAATAATAATAATAAGTGAATATAAGTCATAAATAATAACAATAACAAGGAGATAATAATAAAAATGTATTCCCACGCTCACATCAATTATCTAGCCCAAATTTAGTATCACTAATAAATTGTCTTATGGATACCGGAGATATCGGACAATTTTAATTTACATAATAATTTTATATAACCATATACAGCTTTTGCTCGCGACTTCGTCCCTGTGGAGAAGTTACTTTCAGCAGGATTTTAATTTTTGGTGCTTATTTTTTACTAATCATAGGTACACAGATTTTCAATTCATTTATTCATTTATTCAATTCAGTTTTACATGCTGGTTTACAGAGCAAGTCCAACACACCAGCAAGTCAATGAAATACATACAAAATCTGAGTACAAAATAATGATACATAAATCTATATCATAGCATTACATGTCAATCAAAAGTCAAAATATTCATCAAAGTCAAATAAATTACAAAATCAATGTCAGTTATAAAAAAAAAAAACACGAAATAATAAAAGAAAAGAAAAGGGGATACATGTTAAAATGTCAAATTATAAATTAAAAACTAAAATAAACAGATACAATGTCAATTAAATAGATACAATACAAATAGTTAGATAAATATGTCACGACAGCGATTAATCAAATAAAAATAATAAAACAAAACAAAACTTAATAGCGTCAAATGAATGAAATTAAATTAATTTATGTCACTTATTGAAAAATAAACAATTGGGTAGTTGCCACCAAAGCCGCTAGCCCGTCGGCAAACAAATCAGAATCCTTAAATTGAGCGAGCATATCCCCGATCAGACGTAGAGCGCGGATTGTAGGTGCTTGGGCAGCGTATACGGTGCGAGTGGTCGGTATTGGCAGCAGGCGCGGTTTGCGCCTCGGCGCTACTAAACCGTTGCAGTCCCAAGATATGCGGCTGGGCACTTCGAGACAAACACGCTCGAGCACGCACGGGCAATCTATCCTATGGTATAGTACGGAGAGGTAGTGCACCATAAGAAGTAATTTCCTTCTCGAGTCGAGAGTAGCGAGACCTACCATGCCGTAAACGAACATCGAGGGGAACAGGTAGGGATAGTACCCGTACTGTCTCTTGTAGAGCCAACGTCCGAACTTTTTTTGCAGTTTTTCAAGCATTATACTGTATTTAGCCTCATGAGGGTCCCAGATAATTGCCCCATATTCTAGTCGGCTGCGTACGTAGGCATTATATAATACCATAGCTACCGTGGGACTGTTTAACTCAGTTGATGTCCTAATTACAAAACCTAACAATTTACTTGTCGACTTGCATAAATCAGTTACATGTTTGTGGAAGTCAAGCTTATTATCTAATGTTAGTCCTAGGTCGCGGATATCGTCAAATTTATCTAGAGGAGCGTCGAACAGTTTATAAGAAGTCAATATATTCAGCCTTTTCCTAGAAAACGTAACTGTTTTGCATTTAGACCTATTAAAAGTCAATCTATTTGTAGTACTCCACACAGCGACTGCGTCAATGTCACTCTGCAGTAAGTGCGCGTCCTCCGTACTACCTATCCCTAAACATAACTTTAGGTCGTCTGCAAATAAAAGACATTTAGCAAATCTGACCACGTCAGGTAGGTCATTTATCATAATGAGGAATAGGGTAGGGCCTAAGGTGCTTCCTTGACTTACTCCAGATCTGGTATAGTAATTGCCAGACTCATTACCATTCAGCCTAACAAACTGGCATCGATTCTGCAGATAGCTGGCAAAAAATTCTAGCAGCTTCGGGGTGAAACCTATTACCGAAAGTTTATGTAATAGTTTGTCATTATCCACCAAATCGAAGGCTTTTTTGTAGTCGAAGTATGCCGCGTCTACCTGTCTACCGGCATCCATCTCAGCAGATACGTAATCTACGAGGGATGTTAGGTTCGTAGTAGTTGACCTTCCTCTTCGAAAACCGTGCTGACTGTCATGCAAATGAGTAATTAGTTGTCGGCTTATATGGTTGTTAAGAATGATTTCGAAGAGTTTTGCAAAAGCGGACAGTACTGCAATTGGTCTATAAGACATTATGTCCGGCACCGGATTACCTTTCGGGATTGGTGTTACCCTAGATATCTTCCACCTATCCGGATACTTTGCACTATATAACGAAAGATTATACAGATAAAGTAACGGTGATCTAAGTATTGATATGCAGTCTTTAACAAGAAACACCGGAATACCATCTGGCCCCGTTGACGACCTAGGTCTAAGTCGTTTAACGGTTTTACCTAGTTCTGATTCTTCTACGCTTGGGACTGATATCGTTCTCGCATCAGGAGTGGTATGGACCTCTCGTGCAGCCTCAACAGGATCTAATCGTGGCACTTCTTTTAAAAAAACTGAACTAAAGTACCGCGCGAATGCGTTCACAGCTTCTTGGCCAGTGAGCTCTTCATTATTTAATTTAAACGTATCAATACGCTGCCTATCCTTCCTCTTGTCCTTTACATATTCCCAAAATTTGACAGGTTCGTCAATAATATTTTTTTGAGTGGTCTGTATGTACTGCCGATATGCATTGTCAATTAGTTTCTTGGCGTGCCACCTATAGTACTTAAACAGTTCTTTATTATAATCTTTGCCTAGTTGCCAAATGAAAATGTTTAAAAATAAGGCAATCAATTATTTCTTTAGTGAACCACTTTGCGTAGCAGTATTTATGCTTACACGAAACCGCATTCTTAAGTGGAACAAACAAATCAATACACTGATATAACTTTTCATAATATAATTCTGTTGCTGCATCTATTTCATCTACTTTGAATAGATCCGACCAATCTATAACGGCAAGTTTGGCGTATAATGCTTGAAAATCCGCCTTGTGCCAGTTCCAGTTAGGACATGCATCCGGGCGGGCGGGGACCGGCTGCGGTGGCAGCGAATAACACGGCCGAGACCCCACTTTACTTGATAACTCCATCTCGATATCGAGAGAGGGGTGATAGTTGTCAATTGGCACTAGAGAATCCGTACTGCACGTTACCGTCACCCGATCAGGCATAAGGTCGCTCAACACAAGGTCTAGAACGCCACCGTGACTGTTAGTTATTTTATTATACTGCTGTAATTGACAAAACGCACAAAAATTATCATATTGAGCATTAACATTGGCATGAAATGAATTTAAATTAAAATCACCTAATAATAATATGTCAAGGTTTGGATGAGAACAAATTACATTTTCAATACAATTTATCACAGCTAAATATTGGTCTTCCTTATAATTAGGAGGTAGATACACTACAAAACACAACAATTTCATATTTTTAATTTTTACTATTGCACTTATTAGTTCCATGTCAGGCGTAATACCGTCTACTTCAGTAATTATTTGAATTGAGTAGCAATCACGTATGGCCAATAGAACTCCCCCCCACCCGGTGTCTCCAAAACGATCCTTTCGGGTAACGATGTAGCCGGGGGGAAAGAGTTCACCATCACATACTGAACTCGTCAAGAAAGTCTCTGTAAGACAAATAATGTCAAAAGAGAGCCGACTCAAATTTTTATAAAACAATGCAGTTTTGGTGCGCAGGCCACGGACATTTTGGTAGTATATTTGAAGTTTTTTGATTACTCTCTTATTACTGTCGCGTGGCCTGCCCACCGCGAAAGTTCTGCCGCCACGGTTTGATACAGATATCCATTGCCCAATTGTCAGAGGACATCACCCTATCTGCTAGATTTATGGGGACTCCAAGTTTGAATGATGCGTAGTCCCCGCGTGCCTTCAGCGCCTCCACTGAACAGACGTCTGATCCGCATACTGAAGTAAGATGCGTACGTACTTGCTCTGGCGTGGTTCCTTCTTGTAGATAGTAAAGGTGTAAGAATCTTTTCCTTTCGGCAGCTTGCAGTATGGTGTTTCCCGGCTTTGCCGTGCCTCTTAGAACTCCGGGTAGCGAACTTCTAGGTTGCCTGCGTTTTACCTCAGTCCATTCCGTATTATCTGTAACTGTAGCATCCATAACCTTAGCACTAGACGGTTTAGCGGGTAATGTTTTATTCTGTAAAGGTGCAGAATCGGGAACTTTTGGTTTTGGTTTTTGTGGGTTAGATGTTCTCGGACTTACAGGTTCAGGCTTTTTGATAACTTCAGCTTTCTGCCTTGCTTCCTTCTTCTTTTGTGTTATAGGCACACTCTCGGGAATCGCGCATGGTGGATTTGGTTCCTTGCCAATTTCATTCAACTTGCTCATTATGGAATTTTGAACTCCTACAATTTTATGTATAGCAACGTTCTGTTGTTCTGAATCTTTGCATAGTTGCGCTATTAAGGACAGAGGTTCTTTTATAATAGCAAGTAATTCTTCCTTAATAACTGTTCTGAGCATTGTTAAGTTACCACATACACAGCCACCACCTTTTTGCAAACTTTGACCACGACGCACAGTAACGTTTTCAAATTCTAATTCTGTTGTAGTGTTATTAACGACGTCAGTGTCGGTCATAGTGCTATCATTCATGGATATTGATGTACCCATAAGGAGGCGTACCGGAGTACTGAGATTACTAGTCTTGGGAATTTTGCTCCTACATTGTACACAAATCCACGATTGTATAACATCAGCTGATAACGATATATATTTTTCTGTAGTTAGCCCAGCGCATAATAGATCGTAGAACTTATTACATGCAGAGCATTTCATAGAATACTCGCCTTTGTCAACTTTGAGATTGCACCCTGAGCACGTAGACATAATTACAGGACTCGCCTTACCTCCGGTGCGGTGATAGATAAGATATAAAACGTATCGTCGCGTTGATTGCCGGCTGGTGCGCAGCAGCGAGCGAGCGGTCCGATATCACGACACGACGTTGGCGGCCGGCGGGCGGGCAGCGAGCGGGCTGTGTGGCTCCGAGGGCGGCCGTCGAGGCTCGTCGGTCGTCGTCGGACGGCAGCTCAATGTGACTCAACACCAGCTAGCTTGCCGCGGGTTGTCGTAGGTCAGGAATGCGGAATGTTTTAACCGTTGACGTTAAATGATTTTCGTAATAATTTAAAATATACACTGATTTTAAAAATACGGTATTCGCTGTTCGATAGGTTAGATCACCACCTTTCTAGCAATATGCAGCTCGAATAGATAAAGCAATATTTTCTACATAAAACTGAATTTATTCACGGAGCTCACTAATACACATCTGCTCTGAACAAGGATTTTGGACGAAACTCAATATACACGACGAAAGTCAATATACATATAGTAAACATAGATACATTTGTTTAGACTTTCATCTCCTATTTCATTCTCTTGTCGGCCGGAATTTCTAAAACGTAGAAAAAATACTAATTTATTTCTTAAGAAGTCCCTAAATTCAAGGCTTCATGGGTTCTTCTTCAAAATTGACGAAAAAATACTCATGATGATTTTCAGCTTTGTCACCACCATTCTCCCTTTATTTCATTCTATAGGTACATACAATGGGTGTTACATTAATTCCATTGGTAACTACCTCGGTGTGCGATTGGAAAGCGGCCTGCGTCTGCGTCAATATGCTACGCGTTCTTGTTTTTTGTACGTACAAAGTGTCGTAGCAACTACGTAGTTGCTACGCGACTACGCAGCCAAGCGTAGCCGCTTGTTAGGGCCCCGTACCTCAAAAGGAAAAAAATAACTTTTATAAGATTACTTTGTTGTCTTTTTGTCTCTGACGTCCCTATTCCATTAGTTGACATTACAATCCAATACTCAGGTCTGTATTACCTTTGAAGAAAACACGGCACAAAAAAACCAAACTAGGTAGGTACTTAGTCAAAGCTTACACTAAACATCACATTCATATCAGTATTAAAAATGAAACACGACGAATTACTATATTTGAATGGAAATGCACACTTTATTCCTGTATCAGTAAGTAAGAATGCGTACCCAGAGTACCTCTTGCGGAACCATAGCAAATAAGGGCAGGGAGAGAAGTCAGAGTAGTGGAGGTGAGGGTTGAGGCATCATAAGGAAACCCCTTAAACTTACACTTGAACCACAAGTGCCAAGTACTGCTCCTGGAGTCCTGGCTCCCCTCTCTGCAACACGATGGAACTTGCACCCGCGTAATCCGCAGATTGCTTAAGCCTTGTACCGACTTCTAATGTACCTATGCGTAGTCTGTCACGCGTACATAGGAACGCTTAGTCCGTACAAGGCTTAAAAATTGGAATGTCTGGATTTTTATCATCATACATGAACAATTCTAAAAATACACATTAAAATTGAATATTTTGCTAGTGAACGCGAAATACAGAAACACAATACAGAATACAGAACGCTCCAATATATCTGTTGCAGCCATATCGTATTACCATAGTATTACAAAACGGCGCACCGTATTGTAGTGTGTGTGAATGGTTAACCGAATATAACCGTTCGTCGATAAATCCGTAGTGGATTCTAAAAATATTATTATAATCTAATGGAGATTGTTTTTATTAATGGTAAGTTCGGGTTTTTATATTTTATAACCAAGCGTAGTGGAATTTTTGTCACACACCATACACACACTACGATCTGGCGCGCCAATATGGCTGCTACATATCCACTTCTTCTTCTTCTAGTGCCTCTTCAATCCTGACGGTTGGCCGTCAGCTTCTTGTATTGCTCTCTGTTAGTCGCCAGCCGAAACAGTTGTTCAACGGACGTAATGCCGGTCTACTCCCTAATGTTTAGTAGCCACGATTTTCATCGTCTCCCAGCGCGACTCTTTCCCTCCACCCTGCCCATCATTATTTGAGTTGCGCACGCGCACCCGTTCGCGACGGTTGCGTGCTTACCTCGAAAACGTTGATTGGTGACAATGTCGAACGTAATAAAATGTGATAAATGTAACATTGTGATAGATGAGATGTTAGCCTACATCCAGAATAAAGTGTCAGTCATCGACGAAATGACATTAGTTCGAATCTGTTTATCGTCGTTTAACAGTGAAGAAATTAAGAAATCCAAATCACTTTTATTTGACTCGCTTTCCACAAAACTTCGTAAAATAGTGCGTAAAAATAAAGGAAAGGAGGAACGGGATCTCGCCGATGTTATAAATCTCTTTAAATCAGCGGATCCAGATGAAATACCAGTGTTTGTGGCTCGACAATTGGAAAAACTACCGCCTATCACCTTCGACCACCTAGACTGTACGAAGCTTTTAAAGGATATCCTAAAACTGCAATCGGATATAAGTGATATTAAAGCGACATATGCTACGCTTGAATCTGTAAAAGATCTAAAAGCGGAAGTATTGCAAATCAAGTACGACACATTGCCCCCTACAAGTGCGTTTAAAGTTAATTCCAAAAGAGGTGCGTGGTTATCAGATAGCGGACCTGTGGGGCTTTCACATTTGAACGATTCTTTGGATAACGAATATAGCACCGAATACAGAGACACAATGGAGGTAGTCAGCAAAAAAGCAGAGAGTGAATCGCGGTCAATCCCAGCGAGTAACGTATGCGCAACTACACTGACAGCTGTGTGTGTAGACGTGCCGACCAAAACAGTGAGTCAGGCTGTGACGTCGGAGCGACCGGCGCCCGCCTTGCCGACAGCATGTCAGCTGATTAGCAATACTGTTAGCTCGGAGCAGTGTAAGAATAAGGTTACCACCAAATGCGATAATGAACCTTCGCGCGTTGATAATAACGACCTAGGTGCGTGGAAAAAAGTGTCATATCGTAAAAACAAAACGAAATACCGATACCAAGGTAAATCGGGCCTAGCGAAAGATGCAGAGTGTAACTTCAAGGCGGCTGATAGAAGGATCCCGATATTTATAACAAATATTCATTGCGACACAACTGAGGACGATATTATGAAGTATATTCGAGCTAAAACGCAGGACTCCGTATGCCTCGAAAAGATAACTATGAAGAAAGAAAAAGATCACAAAGCCTTCAAATTTTTGGTACCGGAATCTAAATTATCATTATACCTGGATGAGAACCTATGGCCTCGAGGTATCATGTTTAGGCGTTTTATACATTTTAAATATCGAAATGCGAACAGACCTACATCTGTTGACGGCCTAAATCATAACAATAATTATGAATAGAAGTCCTTACCGGTTCGCTAGCTTCAATTGTAAAAGCGTGAAACGATCGGTGGACAGTGTCCGAGAACTATGTCGTAGCTGTGACCTGATAGCACTACAAGAAACATGGTTACTACCGGAGGAAATTCCTTATCTGGGCACCATCGACGACGGTTTCGGCTACACTGGTGCTTCAGCAATGGACACGTCCATCGGCGTACTGCGTGGGCGACCGTTCGGCGGAGTCGCCCTGTTATGGAAGTGTAGTGTGTTCCAACAAGTTTCTCTGTTGCCGTGTGATAGTGCTAGAATATGTGCCATCAAGTTATTAACAAAAGATCGCCCAGTGGTAGTGATGAGTGTGTACATGCCCACGGACTCGCGAGAAAATTTACCTGACTTTACGGATTGCCTTAGTAAGGTAAGCGCTATTGTAGATGAGTACGGCATTGAATCAGTTTTCATATTGGGCGATTTTAACGCCGATATTTCTACATTATTTTATAACGAGCTTCAACAGTTTTGTAATGAACACTATATGTCGTGTATTGATGTTGATCTATTAGGATTGAACTCGGGTACGTACACATTTATCAGCGATGCACACGGGTCATGCAGCTGGTTGGATCATTGTGTAGTGACTCAATCGGCCAAACAAGTAATTGATAATATTAGTGTAAAATATGACACTCTGTGGTCTGACCATTTTCCCCTAATTATTGAATGTAATTTGGACTTGTTAACACAAAAAGTTTCGCTAACAAATGTATCATGTGCAAATGGGGGAATTGTGTGGGAGCACAGAGACGACGAGCAGGTTAAGACATATACTGTCGAGTGTCATAACCGTTTGAAATGTATTGACTTTCCTGTGACATTTAAATACTGTGCTGATACCTATTGTCATAACCATGAGCACAGGCATACTCTTGACAGACTATACTCTGACATTGTGACTGCCTTACGGGCCGCGGCCGTTGTGGGGCGAGGACGCTCGCGTACTGGTCGAGGTGGTTTACGGGTAGTGGGTTGGAACAAACATGTCAGCGAGGCTCACAGGAAGGCCAGGGTGGCTTTCAGGGAATGGGTATCATGTGGTAAGCCTAAGTCAGGACTCATGTACACCCAAATGTGTGATAGTAGACGAATATTTAAATCTCGACTTAAGTGGTGTCAAGATCACCAGGATCAGATAGAGATGGACGCACTTGCCACTAAACATGCCGAGGGGGATTTTCGTGGTTTCTGGAAGGGTACGGACCGGGCTAATGCGAAGCCTGGGCTACCTGTGAGTGTCAATGGTGAGAGTGACCATAAGGGCATTGCTGATATCTTTAGAGATCAGTTTACTGTGAAGTCTGCCTTAGCCAAATCAAGGGTAAACAGTGTTGTGAAATTAGAGGGTGAGGCGAAGGTCAGATTCGGAGCAAAAGACGTTGCTAACGTTGTTAAGAACATGACTAAAGGCAAGTCTCCGGGTCACGACGGCCTTAGTGTGGAACACTTGTGTTACGCTGGTCCACATGCTGCCCGTGTACTGGCAATGTTCTACTCACTATGTGTGACTCACTCCTACCTGCCGACGGATCTCATGAGGACGGTTGTGGTTCCCGTTACCAAAAATAAAACTGGTGACATTGCTAATAGGGAAAACTATAGGCCTATCTCTTTAGCCACGATCGTGTCGAAAGTGTTTGACGGATTGCTTAATGTACAGTTGGATAAATACACAAACTTGCATGACAACCAATTTGGTTTTAGATCTAAATTGTCTACTGATAGTGCAATACTGTGCCTTAAGCACACCGTCAGATACTATACGACTCGAAAAACACCGGTTTACGCGTGCTTCCTCGACCTTTCCAAGGCATTTGATCTGGTTGCGTACGACATCTTGTGGGAGAAACTAAGGGGCATCAATTTGCCAAGTGAAATACTCAACATATTCCAGTATTGGTATGCGCACCAGGTCAACAACGTAAGATGGGCTGGAGCAATGTCAGAGCCTTATCGGATGGAATGCGGTGTGAGGCAGGGAGGTTTGACCTCGCCCACGTTGTTCAACCTGTATTTCGATGCGCTGGTCGTCGCGCTCAGTAGCCTACATGTAGGCTGTCATGTTGACGATGTATGTGTCAATAACCTAAGCTACGCTGACGATATGGTGCTGCTGAGTGCGTCGATATGTGGATTGAATAAGCTGATGAGAGTTTGTGAAGAGTATGCAGAGAGGCACGGACTCAAATATAATGTGTTAAAGAGTCAGTTCATGGTGTTTGAGGCCTCTGATGCTAAGTGCCCAGCTAATTTGCCCTCTGTCCGGCTGAATGGTGTATCCTTAGAGAGAGTGACACAATTTAAATATTTAGGGCATATAGTGACTACTGACCTCAGAGACCATGCTGACATCGAAAGGGAGCGAAGGGCGTTGTCGCGTAGGGCGAATATGCTGGCGCGCAGATTTTCGCGGTGTTCGGAAAGGGTAAAAATTACCCTATTTCGAGCATACTGTACCGCGCTATACACGTGTGCCCTATGGGCCGACTACACACAGAGAGCTTACAATGCCCTTCGTGTCCAGTTTAACAACGCTTTCAGGGCGGTGCTGGGGCTGCCCCGCTATTGCAGCGCCTCTGGAATGTTCGCGGCGGCGCGTGTTGACTGTTTCCATGCGACAATGCGTAAGAGGCGCGCGTCGTTAATACGCAGGGTTTGGGCCAGCCCCAATGCCGTCCTGAGTATGATCGCGAACAGAGTCGATTGCTTCTATATCCGTAGCTGCTGTAAAGCACATGTTGCTACGGCTGCGCAATGAGAGGCAATAATTATACTGTTTTTTCCCCCCTTTGTTTATTTTTATTTTACAATTTAATGTAATTATTTTGACTAATTTGATTTGATTTCAATTTGTACCTACTGTTATTGAATTATTCGATTTTTTTTTAATGTGATTATAGTATTTAAATTTTGACTGTGACATTATTGATGGTAGTTTTGTAATATGTTCTTTTTAATTTTAATGACTAAGTGACATACATATATACATTTTTTTTTTGTTTATTATTTTTTTATTTCTCTTCTATTTTAACTTTATTTAATAGTATTAATGTTTTCAATGAAATGTAATAATTTGATTTGATTTGAATAATTTAATGTCTAATTTAAACTGAAATTTATTTTTTTTTTTTTTATTTTTACTTTAATTATAATTCTAACAATATTTTAAGTGCCTTCTTCCTAAATATTATGTACTATGGGTTTATGTGGCCTGATAATAAATGATTTTTATTATTTTTATTTTATTATTATTATTTTTTATTATCAACTGAAGCAATCTATATCTATCGTGTCTGAGCACGTGGCCGAGGTACTCGACTTTGCGTCTTTTGATAGCAACACATCCTTTACGCGTATTTAACCTACCTAGATTACTAGTACACATTGAAAAGCTGTCCGTACATCCGTCCGGATTAGTCCGGATATGTCCGGACTTCTAGGTTTAAGTCCGGTCTTTGTCCGGCCCTCTAGTTAATCCGGATTTTTTGTTATAGATGAAATACGAGTAATAAAACTTAATGTAAGTTATTTAATCTTTTTTAATGTCCTACTCATCTAAAAGCGACTGTTAGCTACCATGTCTTTACTACTTTTACGAAGTGCGTATGCGTGCGTATGCATGTTTGAATTTTGTGATTAAAATGTCCGGACTTTTTGAACTGTCAGGCATTATGTCAGGACTTTTCAAATTTCTAAATGGTAACCCTTACCGTACAAGACTCTTGAGTTTTCGTAGTATTTTCCAGAAGTAATGGATAAAAAAACATATTATGGATAAAGATTATGGATATTATAGTAACATAAATGTATACAGGTATTATACTAAGCAAAAAAATAATACAAAGTTAATGTTTACTCGCTCAAAATATGATAACAATAACCTCTTTATTCTTTTACTCTTAAAATATAAAAGTAAGTATTATATATTTCCCCGATACATTTCTCCCGCCATAGATAAATTCAGGAATCCTGTTTTTCCTACACTAACAACCGTCTAGGGACAGTTACGAAAAATTGTGTACTCAAACGAATAGTCACTAAATTTGTATGCTACAGCATAATGGTCCATTGAGACGTATTTTCTTATTCTTCGGTGACGTCATCGTTAAGCTCTCATAAAATGCATTCTCCTTTGTAAGTTGTAGTATTGATATAACTGGCTGTATGAATATCGAGATTGTGCTAGGAGAAAATATTGATTCGTATTATCAAAGGCCATGAGATGCCGGCAGAGTAGAATAGCATCATCCCATATCCTCCAATGGGTGTCGTAGAAGGCGACTGATGGATCAGCGAAGAGGTATTGATTACCTTATGCTCCGTCTACCAATCCGCGTTGGGCAAGCGTGGTGGACTACTGCCTAAACCTCCTTCGATGACAAGGAGAGGCCTTGTGTCCCAGCAGTGGGTTGAATACAGGCTGTGATGATGATAATGATCATTATTTGTTCAAGAACCTCTTATAGGTATAAACCAGGGAACACAGAAAGTGGCTACGATGTGGTAAGTATAAATTTCCATAGAATAATAAGTATCTGTCAACTTTTTCTTGCAATTTAGCTGGTGTCTCGAAACATCTACAAATCTAAAATGCTGTAAGCAAATAAGTATTCAAGTCACCAAATCCCGAGGGCAGCAATGTGGGTGTTCGTGCAATTTTGTAAGGACATGACACCAGTTTGCAGTGGTGTTATTTAATAAAAACTTCTATTTAACTGAATTTTAAAAATGTACCCTTTAAAAACAAAGTCTTTAGAACAAAAATACTGACACTAAAAAGTTGAAAATGTTTCTGTTACATTACAACAACGAGAAGATAGTAGGTACATCGTTGATTTTTATAATAATTCCATGTCAATAAAATGTTTAAAAAGATCCAGGAGGATAAAAATAATATAATAATGATATTCATTTCATTTTTGTATTGAATTTTCTTTATTGGGAAAACAAACAACTCAATACAATACATTTAAATTTGGAAAAAAAAAATAACACTCTAGCCTTCTAGTTCAACTTCTGGATATTACACTATTAAACTAATGTAAAAGTTAGTGACACATAACATAAAATAAAATTAGTAGTTACTACTCGTAGTTTTACAACAAGAACTTAATTAGACGAAGATTTTCATTCATTGTTACTCACAGGTATAAAAAAGTCACGCCCTTCTAGGGCACAGCATATATGATTTCACGACTTGTTCTTCTCAAAGGCAACGTAAATGCGTCATTCTCTCGTGAAATATGTTGACGCCTATATACTACTACTATGTATATAGTCATATTTGCTACTTTATAAAAATATATTCTCTACTTTAAACCACTTTTTAGCACTATGTAGATCAGAGGTGCCCACACAGTCGATCGCGATCGACCGGTCGATCGCGAGAGGTTTTGAGGTCGATCACCTAGAATATGTACCTAAACCTAAAAGCGACGTATAGAAAACAAAATTAAAAAATTCTACTAAAACTATGCTAGTTTCGTTACATACGAGGATGAAGTGAGAAAAGTTCTCGATGAATTTCAAAGACGCTTTGAAGAAATTAAAAAAAAATTGAGAATATTTTGGCATTTATATCATACCCATTCAATTGCACGAACATACAAGAAATCTCTTCTAGCATGAGTAACTTGTTCGACATGGAATGTATAACAATTCAAGAAGAAATTTTCAAGTTAATATCGGATATCAACTTAAAAGCTAGAGCTGGCGACAGTAAATCTTTCTGGTCTTCTAAGTATACCTGAAATGAACTATCCATTGATAAAGCAAATATCTTTGCAAATAACTGCGTTCTTTGCATCGACATATTTGTGCGAGTATGCATTTTCTCAGATGAAAATAATAATATCAAAATATCGTACTCGTCTCACAAATGAGAGCACCTAACATCTGTGTTCTGTGCCTAACATCGTGCTTGCGTGCATCTAGCTTTGAGTGAAAATAGTCCTAACTACTAATTTTGCGGAAAACCATCAATGTCATGCTTCGACGTCACGATAAATAAACCTAATATGCCTAATATTGTACCATTAAAAAATTATATTGTAATATTGTATGATTATAAAATAATAATTTGAGACTTAGCATCCAATGTAGTTTTACTTAAAGAATTTGTTTTGTTAATAATTTTTGATAGTTGTTAGTACAAGTGTCGATCTCCTAGTCATAAATTTTTGGTTAGTAGATCTCCATTGAAAAAAGTATGGGCACCACTGATGTAGATAATCAATAAAAATATGTGGCCACCACAGTATATTATCTTAACGCTGGTGTAAGCATCGAAGTGACGTAGAATATACGACATTTATGCATGACCTAAGTCAGGAATCGGGGACACCACGATCTATTAGAAAGCCAACTGAAACAGATCTCTGCAACTAAAGCAAGACAGCAAGATTCGCCTAGTTCAAATACTAAACCCAGTACAGATCTCCTTAATTCTCGAGAGTTCTAACCAAATCCAGTTAATCGTTCCGCAGTCACGCTCAAACCGCCTGTTCTCCGATGCATTATAAAATTAATGTTTCATTAGTTTTAGAATGCACTAGTATCGCGTGTGAGTGAATTACGTAGCACTTTATGAATTGTTTGATAGATTATTTATTTGCGTTCCAACGGGTAACCGTTCTAGGAAATATGTTTCCCGTATACCTGTCATATATGTATGCGGGAAAAATACCTTTCAAAATCAAGGGACAAGCTTTTATCACTGAACAATTTACCAAAAGATTGTTCGCCGATTGATTCACTGAAAAGTTTTAGTTGATTCTAGCAATACTAGTTTAAATTACTTGAATCAAAACAAAATGTTTATGTGACAAACACTAAAGTTTTGTTACGTTTTCATTGAAAACAGATCAACGTAGCCAGTATAGGAGATTACGGGTAATTGAAACAATGATTATTCTGAAGAAATTATTGTGTACTATATTCTTCTCCTCACTAAGAAGGTACACGTCCGTTGCCTAGCGCTGTTGCTACGCAAAGTGAAGTTCAAACTAGTGTAAAATTACTAAAGAAAAGATGGCGCTTCAACCACAGCCGTCGACAATTCACGCAGTGGCGGATAGCAAACCTGGGTTGCCAGGAGGGCAGTGAAATTAATCTGCCACCTTGAATCTCACATTGATGCCCCACTTTGAGGGGGAGGGGTTTCAGAAGAAACCCCCTGTAAAGATTGAAGAATTAAATTTAAATATAGAATTACAGTAAATAAGTAAGTAAGAAAAGTATCAGCAATTTCTTAAGTAAAGACCTAAATTACGAGAATGAGGCAGCAATACTTTGTATAAATAACTTACGGTTAAATTGGTTTAAAGTAATTTAAGATTTGTTAATTCTGACACCAGACCATTACCAAGAAGGGTTAGTGCTAGCCGTAAAATGTAATGCTTAAACTTATATACATTAAGTGTATGTATAAGTACGTCGATACAAGACATACTGCATCCGAACCAAATAAATTGTTAGCAGATTAGGCCCTGCCCTGGATATTTGGTAAATTAATAAATGTCAAAAAAGCACCTGTATATTTAGGCCTAATTATACCGAATGATTCATTCATCAGCTAAAAATTGTAAAAGCTTGCTTTTAGAAGTTGACAGTCAGCTTAAATTGTCCTGTTTAAATACTCCAGTAGGTACGCCTAATGCTAAAACATGGAATATACAGATTGCTTAAAAACGTACGATTCGGAGCTTAGAGTACATTTTCTTATTTTGAGAGCGTGGTTGCTCGTGTCACTTGTTTCAATTCAATAAATATTTTCATCTAGTTTAGTACGTACGTTTGTACGATTTTTAATTACTAAAAGTAATTAAAAATCGTACATACGTACTTATCTCCTGATATCTGTCGATTTAAAACGTGATTACAAAATCCTATCCAAACTCGACGTTTCGTAAAAGAATTATTTTTTAGGCAGCAATCAATCAGGCTCTTATTAAAATCTCGTTTAAGCACCCCTTAGACTTAAAATAACCCTTTCTTTAAAAGCAATAATTAAAGAGCAAGAACGAATTGACACCCGATTCTTCTTTTATTAAGAGAAGCAGTTGGGTGTAAAAAGTAATTGCTTGTTTCAAGATTTCTTTTCGAGAGATTTCCTTTATTACTCACGCTAAATAACTACGTCTATCCAAAAGTCTTACATGTACTGATCGTCGTTTAACCTTTTTGAACCGTCTTTTTGTAAAAGTATAATCAATCATATACAGAGTGTTTCGTAAATGGTATAACACGCGAGTCTAGTTCACGCTATCGACAGTCGCTACATTGCTTCTATGGCATACTAGTCGCTGTATCGATAACTTCCCATCGATGGGTTGCTGTATCGACGATGGAGGGTACGTTGTATCGACAGTTGGAGTGGATTTTCTGGCGATTCGCCGGCTTCGCTTCAGTTCCTCAAACAAATCGTGGGCTGATCACGCTTTGTTTTGGTGAACTCTCAGCATTACCTTTCCGGATTTAACAAACGTAATATTGATATAGTGTACTGTCGCTACAACGTACTATCGATATGGTGAACCATCGATGTAGTGGCTGTCGATGTCGTGAACGGCACGTGACTACTACCCATGCTTACAAACCATGACTGTACCAAATAATCTGTATTTTTGTGTTTGTGCGTAGGAATTCGCTTATGTGCGCGATACAAACCTTCGTCTTATCTTATCTTATCTTGTGTAGGGGCCGTGAGTTTCCCCACGGTGCACTTCGACCCAATAGGATCTTTTGTGTCACACTGTCTCTTTCACTCTTGTCGCTCCTTGAATATGCAAGCCATCAGTCTAGCCATGGTTTTGAAGAGCCTGTAGTCTTCTGGAAAAGTAGTCTGTAGTCTTCTTTGGGTAAGCCAATCCTAGGATATTTATTCTAATCCTGGCTATGGAATCACAGTCACATAATAGGTGTTCCATGGATTCCCGGTTATGCCCACATGCTCTGCAATTTGGTGTTGTCGAAATTTGCATTTTGTTGAGCATGTGGTTTGTTACAAACCTTCATACTACAAGGCGCAATTGATATCTACTAAAAAAACAGTACACTGAACTACAGGAGTTTCTCCCGAGTTTTAGATGAAAAATACGTGTTCTGAGACTCCATTTTTAACTTAAAACTATTTGCACATTTTATATTCAATAATTTTTGCATGTATGTATATTTTTTATTTTACTAAAAACCAGAATATAATATCAAAATGAAACGGATAAAATATACTATTTGTCCAGTAACAAAGGGCCACTCCTTTGTAAACTGGAAAAATCGCTATAAAAACGATGAAGACATAAAAATAAGTTTTGAAAGATAGCTTTGTCATTTTACAAATAACTTTTCGTTAACAGAAATAAATAAAGTGCGGTAAATATTTTAATAGAGTGATTATGCCCTAAGTTATGTAAAATCGTTTTAAATTTGAATATAAAAAAGAACGAAACAAAACGCCGCAAATTATTATTTCATGTTCTCATTAAAAACAGTATACCTCATTCGGTTTAGCTTCGCATACAGAGTAGGCGTTGTATTTACGAACCGTTCGAAGAGCATTTTATTTATTTTGGGACCAAATTGGGGCAAGGCATTCCGCTATTTATATTGACAAGGTAATCAAAAGTTCCGTTTTCGTCGATTGATGAGAATTCCGAGGCAACTGAAGAGCGGTGAAATATTGAACAAGGCCACACGCACTTTCACTATTTGCGGTTTGTTTGTGTCTATTGATATTTAAATGTAAGAATAATATTCTATAGGATAGGTAGCTTCATTTTCTAAAAAAGAATCTATTTATCGCGTAGGTAAATTAACTGTTCCTGCTATTCAATCGCTGCTATAAAAGTTTCAGATTTAACCATAGCTCTAGCAAAGACTGAACGCAGAATCAACCAACTGCTAAGCAAGCACGCAAGCTTAAGTATCACATTAGTACTTAAAAAGTTTTTATTTGTTCTTAAATTACTGTGTTGTTATAGTTTTTTAGCCAATAAATTTATTTTCTTTCTTTCTTTACTTTGAAAGTTGTAAGATATTATACAATTATAAAAATATAATTTAAATAAATCAAAATTAAGATAGAATAATATGTATAAAAGAAAACTATGAAATATAAAAGTAATTAATGATTAAAAGTGTTCCTACTCTTGACGTCAATTATTATTGGACTCGATTTCTGTATGAACGAAGCGATCAATCCCCGGCCGCCGTTGACTACCAACGTGAATTCCTAGATTATTAATGTGTTAGCAGTACATTAATTATATTCTTTATTTTAATAGAAAGAATAAATGCTTTCTACAGTCCAATATTGAATAAATTATTTAAGTTTGAAATAAGAAAGTTTGCCAGACAACGCCATCTTTGCCGCATCGACGCGACATCTCGCTTTAGAAATAATAAGGACGACCCGGCCCTGTCTTACCATCACAACTCCATTAAAAAGTCAATCAGCGACTAAATGATGCTGAAGATCTTATGGAGGCAGCGGTTTTAATAATACTTTTTCCGCTTAATTTTCTTTTGCAAATTGATTCTAGTTTTTTAAAAAATTACTCTTACTTTTGATGAATAATGTTATTAAGATAACTTATTGTCTTGTAGGTAGGTACATCCTGATTTTGACTCGGAAAAGAAACCAACTTTCGTTATAGTTGATACGAAATGGTTAATTAGAATATTACAATCTCGAGTTGCATGATGTCTCGAAAGGCACACCTTTTGACCGCAAGATTCAGTCTTTTGTAAGGACTTTATGAAGAGCGAAGACATGCAGTCTATATATTAGCTTTAGAAAAATTCTGTCTTCTATAAAAGAACAAAGGTCAAAAGCCATTTTTTATTACCTAGGCAAATTTTCTTTTATTACTTACGATGGAAAATCCTTTACCGTACTGCAACCTTGGATAACGGGCCAAACCCAAGTGAGTCGGGCGACGCGCCCCTGGTGGGGGATTGCGCTAGTGTACTAGGCAATCCCCAGACGGGGGCGGGGGGATCTGTGCAAGACACACGGATCCAACTCGTCTGCAGGCCACACCTTAGGGCTGGACAAGAGCCAGAGGGAAGCAGCTAGAGGGTGCTCTTCCCGATCTCTCTCCGCGGCCACCTTCTGCGTCATCGCTGTTTCGCAGAAGTAGGCGGCAGCCTTCCAGACTCCATCGCGGAGTGCCGCTCTGAGAGTGCAGCGCTCGTTATGTATTTCTAACGGTATAACTCTGCCAAGCATCGGGCGTTGTAACGTGGATGTCTTTTCGATGTAACGTGGTATGAATAAAACATTAAATACTTTTAATGGCTTTCAAATTAAGTATAGTGTTCGTGTCAGCTTGGTATGTGAACGTGTGCTTTCCTAATTACGATTAAAAGTTTGTACTTTTTTACCATTTAAAGAGTAATACCGTCCATTCCTCTTTCATTCACCTTTCATTCGCTTCAAACTCAATAAAGAATTGTAGAATTAGTACATTACTGCAGAGGCCGGGAAGTTAGGGATTGACGGACTAGTAGAGTTTTCAAGGCCGAGCGTCAGACGAGCCTTGACAATAACTATGAGTCCGGCAAGCCGATTCCCACCGAGGTATGTATAGTGATTTTCTCAATAAATGTGAGGAAATAATGAAAACGCAATACTGGAAACAAATTAGTATAATATATAAAAAAAGAATAAGAAAATTAATTAATATTAATTTATTAATTTCTTAATTCTTTTTTATATTATAAAAAAATTAATGAAGAAATTAATTAATTAATTAGCTCTGAGCAGGGGCCAGGAATGAATTGTCATACTTACTTTCCTGGCCGTAAAGTAATGCACTAGCCAAGAATTACAAACTTCGTATCTCCTTTTTACTACAATAATGCCTACATTTCCGAGCATGTTTGAGAAAAATAATTACAATTGATAACTAATAGAAAATATGTAGAAAATCTTATACAGGTCTACCATTCCACCGATTACAGTATACCGTCCTTTGTGACAAGGGACCTACTGCCTATCCCGATGTGAGCTCCATCAGTACAGCGACCAATATTAAAAATGTACCCGGAAAAAGTATTTCGTATGCATTCATGTGTAGGACGATGAAATGTTGATATTGCTGTGGTGCACTGGCAAAGAGGTTCGCAATGTAACTTCATACGTTAGGCTCAATTTACACTGCGGGCGTAGGGAAGAGAAGAGAATTTACAACATACTATAATGAGTTTTATGTCAATTATGATAACGTTCAAACGGATTGAAATAATTTTTGTTTATTTGTAAGAAACATGGTAAAAGGCATATTTATGGTACATAGTAGTTCATAGGTCGCAAACATATTTCGCTGCAATATTATTAGATTCAATATAATTAAAGTCTCTTGTTTATTTATAACTAGCGTCACGTCCCGGCTTCGCAAGTGTGGAAAATTGAATTTTTTAAACATTTTGGCATAGGCGTAGAGAGAATCTTTCATTTTTATAGGAGTTTCTCCCGAATTCTTGTTGTAGTAACACGTGTTGGGAACTCCATTTTTTTCTCAATCTACCATACAATTTATTGTTACTTTAGATCAAACATTTTCACTTGATATTGGCAAAATTACCTTCATGTGTCGCGACGCCATTAAATAATTAGAGGATTTTGTTACAAATTTTAATACGTTACGTTAGGAAAAGACAAAGACTACTTTTTTCGTGAAAAAAGGTTTGAAGTGGTTGAAATAAGGGATGAAAGTTTGTATGGAAGTTCCATTTGTGCAGATAAGACCATGAAACTTAGAATTTAGGATGTTGATAAGAAATAAATAAATATTTTTTTCAACGTTATTGAAATTTTGACCTGTGTCGTGATTAAATAGGTGACGAATGCGCGTGAAATTGGCCGGAAGATGTAGACTTCTTTTTCGCTTCTATAAAATTTGAACGTTATCACAATTGACATAAAACTATGTCTAAATTTCATTTCAAGAATCTTCCCTTCGCTTCGCCCGAAGTATAAACTGAGCCTTACGAAACTACAACGTATTAAATCTCCGCTAACCCTTCTGCTACACACGCGAGAATTTGAGTAAATCCAAAAGTACTTGGGTTTTTAATCATTTTAATTTGATACTTTAGGCTTTTTATTGCTCCAAAAGCCGAAAGCAGACATGCCTCGTGTTCTGAGTTTGACTTACAGGTAGATCATTACGTTGTGTAAATATGTAGGTATATCTGGATCGCAGAGAATTTTTAGAGTGTCACTTCTTTATTGTAATTATACAAACCGGAACAGAAATAACCAAAAAAACTGAAAATAGTTTGTTCGGAATCGGCTTCTGAATCGCTACAATAAAAAACAAATGTAATTTCGACAAAAAATTACCCAAAATTATGGAAATATTTTAGCGTTTACGAACGCGTAAATATTTCTAAAACTGTAAAATACACTGAAAAAATCGCGCCTGGGGCAAATCGATTTTTTTCAGTGTATTATCCAGTAGGTATTTTCCAAAAATAATTAAAATATCCCTACCCTAATGCAACTTTAATTGAATTTTATGTCATGGTAATAAAGTTTACTTTACAAACATGATACGATAGAAACAAAAATGTACACGGACATCACACGACCATATATTTTAAAATAAAATGATATTGCATATTAGTGACTAACTACTTTCTGGGATTGTTTATTATAATTAGTAACTCTAACTTATATTAATAGCCTTGCTGTTAGAGATGAAACGGATGTCCAGTAACTAAATTTACTATCCGGCCGGATACCGGATAGTGACTTAATATCCGGCGGGTACCGGATAATGAAGAACTACGACAATTTCCTATACAAAAATACTATACATTACCTTCTGAGGTAAATATCAACAAAATGGCTTATAATTATAACGACTTTTATTTAAAGTCGAAAAAGTTACAAAAAAGCCATTAGGCCTTACAAAAAAACTAAAATTTTCTTCTGAGATTTTCACCCTAATGAATGTACCGAGTATGTTTAATGGGCTATGACCTTAATAGTACAAAAATAGCACCGTCCTGCGCTTCTCCCGTCTCCTTGTGGGCTGAGCTTACGTCTACACATACTGGAAAACTCTTAGTGTTAATAATTATGTAGACATTATGTTATTAACCACAGTACTGAAATAACACACAACAATTATACTAATGGAGATCGCAATTTACGTGGTTTATCAACGACGGCAATTTCACAAACTCTATGTAGAGAATGGAGAATAATTATATGTAATTGCTGGTTTTATTTCAAACGAAGTGGAGAATATATCAACGGGTTTATTCGGTATCTCCACTTATCTCTGTGGGCGTTATTAGTCGAAGTTTCTTCATTCCATTGAGAGGTAACAAAACAAGTCGTTCTAATTACGCTGTATTAAGCCCGCAGTCGGCATACTATACCAATTTTATTGCATTTAACTCACACGGTCTAATATAAATATGTGTGAAACGGAGATGCTGAAAACGAACAAATATTTTATTTCACATGAATATGCTGTAAAAGGAATTTAAATGTGGAATAAGAAAACATTCTACGCCAACCCCAAATTATTTTTAATCAATTTTTAAGTTATTACAGAGAGATATCAACAAAAAACATTTTCATGAACAAACATAAATTTGTCTTCAATTTCACTACTTACAACTGGGTCTGAACAGTGTCTGATAGGATGTTTGGCATTTATTGTGTGTACAGTTTTGAAATAGCCATCTGAATAACATATGTTAAAATCAACATTCAGAAGTTAAGTGTCTTCTAGCCAACTTAACAAGTGCATACTTGCTAAGTGCGCTCAAATAGATGGAGTCATTACTCTATTCCACACGTCTGGCAGTGCAGAAGATAATCATGCTAGGAACAGAAAATAATATATATTTTTATTATAACAAGATATTGTGCTTTAATTCATTTAACAACTCATTCAAGTATAATAGTAGATACATAAAAGATGTGAGCACCCATTGTCTTTCTCTCCAAATTGCAGAAAAACATTTGCGAGATAAATTCCTAGAAATATATCTGAAGCAATTGAGATGAATTTATTAAATTCATCAAGAAACAGAGACGGCGTAGCACAAATAAAAGCTCGTCATCTGAATCAAAGGGCTTTGCGAAAAATAATACGTTTGTATTTCTAAGACGAAACAAGTTTTTTTATAACCTTGTTTTTATTTCTGCGGTGGTAAACTAATAATAAGTTTCACCCACCTGCGTGGTCTATGCGTTCGCCCACCGAAATAAATATCCAGAGGTTCGATCCCCAGCGGTTAAATAATATTTGCGCGTTTGTTAAAAACAATTCCAACATATTTTACAATAGTTTTTGACACTGTAACCACTATCAGAAATACGGAATGATGCTTCCGAAAGAGCTTTGACAAAACAATCTCCAAACTATTTTATCTCAGTAAATTTCGCAAAGAAATGCCAGTTTTAAAACGAGAAGTAAGCAAGCAATTAAAGAAGGAGGATATATTAAAAGGAATCCGTTCGGTTGGCCCAAATACCTACTTTTTCTAAACGATTTCCTTTTGGTACGATAAAGAAAAATATTTGGACGCTTTATAAAAATAGTTTTAATACTTAAAGATCCATTCAATACTCAACGGTGATTGAGGCGCTTAGGGTCAAGTCACACCGGGTTGCTGCCGGCAGCAACATGATGTGACCGCCAGAGGCAGCCGCGGCAGGCTCGCGCCTTGAGACGCCTAGATTCTTTTCAACCAGTCTAGTTCAATTCAGCAAGAAAACTCGTGTGTTTGCAGAGAAAATTATGGAATTAGTTTAATAGCACCACCACCGCCCCGCCTGTCAGCTACTGCGTTCCCGGTATGAATTGAGCCTTAATCTAAGCTTGTTCTCTCTCTTTGTCTCTTTATGTGTGTGTACAGTGTTGGAAGCATGTATTAGCTACATACTATTACTATTACTACTTACTATCGTGGGATACGGCCACACTCGTTTGCCAACCACATAAATAATAAAAATCTGGAGTGGTCGCCCCTTGACGTTCTCGTATACCGTAATAAAAGTATAAAAGTTGATAGAAACCTTATATTTTGATGTCATACACGCATAATTTGGTTGCAATAAGTTAAAGCATACTCGAGTTATCGTGCTAAAGCACAGACACACACAGAGACACACTCTTGTCTCAATTATGTCTGTGGACATAATTCCAAAAACGGTATTTTTGGACTCAGGAAGGTCCAAAACGTGTAAATCCGTCAAAATCTCGAGGTCGAACTTTTTCAAAATTACAAGACTTCCTCTATACAACGTGCGAGAAAGTAAAAAAGCATAAAAATAATAATTTGACAATTCCACAAGCCGATTTGCTATAACCAACCTCTAAATGCTGGTTCCCAATTAATTGATTGAAGTTTGTATTTCCTCGTCTACTTTCAACACTATTGCCTCAGTTAAGCGACCAGAACGAAAAAAATTACGAATAGGATTCTTCTAATCGGTTTTATGAAGTAGACCAAGCGAACGGCAGCGCATTGATTGAAACTTAATTTTGGAGCACGACCCACTCGCTTTGGTTAAGCGAAACTCAGTCCACGCAGAGAGGGTTAATTGACTGTTTTGAACCAAAATCCAATTTTGTTTCCGTTTACTGATTTAATTATCGTATATTTTCCACCATCAAGCTGTTATTTACAACACGAATTGGGGAGTTTATGTTGATTGTGCAACGCGTCCTCGATTTACAATATTGGTGACGGGAAGTAATCAAGGCTTATACTACTGGCCCGCAATTGTTTAAACTAAATTAGTATACGGATTTATCGGCTAGATTTAGAATTCAGAGTACAAAAATGGAATGGAACTCATTGCCTGTTGATTGGTTCCCTGAAGGCTATAAATGAGGTGCATTTGAAGTTAGAATGAACTCGCCTACATGTATAGTGTATTATCATGATAGAGGTTACTCTGTTTTCTCTGCCATCTAACGCTACTTGTTTTTTACGGCTTTACTTCAGAACTTCCTTTAACACAGAATGAATTATTGTTCGGATTATAGAGTTACGTGCCTCTAGCTATTAGGCGTAAGTTTAGATAGGCAATATAATGTAATGTCTTCTAATATTTAGTATTAGACTCCATATGTCTACTACCGGCACCCTGATTGCATAGTGACCCTGCCAGAGCCTTTCGAAATACGTAGGAAAATTACTTTTAAGAAATTGTGGTCACCCAATCAAACTACAAGCACACACAGCTTTTCAACTTTTTCGATCCATTCACCTTATCAATATGAGAATCTAGTTCTCGTAATGTGAACCCCATCGAGACAACGCATTCAGTTAGAGACTTTTGTGTTATTATGCACAGAAAAAAATCTCAGGTCCAGCTTAAAAAGCTTTTGATCTTCGTTATTACCTTCATTAGGTCTGCCATTCCATCAAGATCGGACATTACACTAAGCCCAGTACTTGCTTCGTAAGATCAGTGAAGTCAAACATTATGTTGCCACAGTTATTTTAGGCACGTATAGGCTAAATTACGGTAGGTTAAACAAGCGTTAAACGGCACTTTATCGGTGTAAGTAAACTTAATTTCGCTCCAACCTAGGTTAATTGCCTCCTTCATTTCCTTACCGTGAGGAACAACCCCAGAACGCTGCGTTATTGAAAACTTTGCTTAATTCTTGTTAGCGCGCTCTTCGTGTTGACTGGTGGAATTATCTCTTGCAATGAATTGAACAAGAAGTTTCTAGAAAGATTCTTCCGCAAAATAACCGTGGAGATTAGGGCAGTTTTGTTTGATCTCTAACACAAAGCGTCTGTCGCAATCATTTACCCAGATGAGGGACCGAAATTTCTATTTAATTATCTCGAGTTCGTCCGTTCTTCGGACGGTTTGGTGTTATCGCTATCGTTATCACTCATAAGCCCGCATTTGTTTTCTTACTTTCCCTATATGTTTTCTTCCATGGTGGTAGGTCAAAGATTAGGACTGGAACTTTCTATGTGAAGGGCATTTCGTCTTGAGTTGTGGGTTTGGTTGATGCTAAATTTTTCTTCGCTACCTACCATCTTATAAAAAGTCTTTCACCATACAAATGTCACAGAAATAGAGGATAGAAGTGCCGTGTACTTGTGTCTCTTTAGGACACAAGCGCGTGACTTACGGCTCAGTGCTCCTCAACTGTCGGTGTGATAAAAATGCCTTAAAATGGTGTTTTGAGGAATTGGTAATTGCAGAAACTTATGCAGATTTTGTAATTACACTAATAAGGGGATCACATTCCATTAGAATGTATTATTTTAATGTAATAATGCTGTTTTTTTTTCTTTTACTATGAAATATTGGTTACGTTATTAACTCAAAAATTCAAAATCATTGCTGCTCATGCCTTTAAAAACGCAGAGCGTTTAAAGTATGCACAGCAACGTACTGTGATTTTCGATATCCCTTCTCTCTAGTACAAAAGTTCATGGTACAGAGACGATTCGGACGGACATGATACCAGCCATAATGCCGACGCGACCAATGAAGAGCGACGTTGTGTAAGTGTGAGTGTGACTTATGGTGAGTGTTACTCAACGCTGTCTCTCAAACGTAAGGTTCATAATTGTAAATTGTGGGCGTGATTGCGTAGTACGGTTTCGTTTTTTTGAGTGCGTGCATTAATAGTAAGTAGAGGGGATAAAGCAGCGACACTGGTTCCGGTGGTAAAGGCGAACCACATTAGGGGCGATTAGGCCTTAGTCAACTACCCTGGCCAAGTGCGAGTTAGTCGACATCACACACAACCTAAGAATTTCTTCACAGGTGTGTGCAGGTTTCCTCACGATGTTTTCTTTCACCGTAAAAGCGTCGAATAACCGTACATATGAATCCAAAATTTGAAAAAACATTGGTACGTGGCAGGGTTCGAACCAGTGCCTCCGGGGTGGGAGACAACGCCCTTACGAACTACGCCATCGACGAATCTACCAATAATCTTCATAAAATAAAAAATGATCAATAGGTTTAATTTATATTTTTATGTTGAACAAAAAATTTAATGCTAATGGATAGATCACTTGGTGGAAAAGGTTGAAATGTCACGTTTTATTAACTAATTTTATAAATTATTGGTAATTACTCCAACTCGGCTGGGCAGCGTTCGGGAAGCTACACGGCATATTCTCGGCCCATCTACCGCAGTGTCTCAAGACGAAAGTCTTTAATTCGTGTGTGTTGCCAGTGATGACTTACGGAACCGAAACGTGGCCGCTTACAATGGGCCTCATAAGAAGGCTCAAGGTCACCCAAAGGGCAATGGAGAGGGCTATGCTCGGAGTTTCTCTGCGTGATCATATCAGAAATGATGAGATCCGCAGGAGAACCAAGGTCACCGACATAGGCCAAAGAATTGCGAACCTCAAGTGGCAGTGGGCAGGGCACATTGCGAGAAGGACTGACGGCCGTTGGGGCGGAAAGGTCCTCGAGTGGCGACCACGTACCGGGAAACGCAGCGTTGGTAGGCCCCCCACAAGGTGGACTGACGATCTAGTTAAGGTCGCGGGAAGCCGCTGGATGCGGGCAGCGCAGGACCGACCGGTTTGGAGATCCTTGGGGGAGGCCTATGTCCAACAGTGGGCGTCTCTCGGCTGAAATGATGATGATGATGATGATGAATAAAATCCTTTCTCTAATACCGTAAGAAAGTATTTCTCAAATACATAAAATTTAAAAGAAAATTCGCCTAAAATTTCCTTCTTTCAAAACAATCTGTTCATTTCAACGCCAAGGTTAAAACTCTTTAAATTGATTACATTCTTAAAGTTATCGCCCAGTTTTTCTGATAAAATAAAGTCGTAAATTTATAACTAGACGTAACCAGAGAGGAATATCTTTATTTTCCTCCTCACAAGTGAGTGATGACACTGTCCTAAATTAGCCATCGAGGTCTGGCTATGGTTCTACCTTAGTTAATAATTATCCAGCATAATATCAGGGCATATGTCAGGGTGTAAACCAACACAATGGGTCGTAAGTCCCCGGCACTACCCCTGGTTCCCCTCTTTCGTTTGGTTGTAATTTCGGGCTTAAATCCGGACAAATCCCCGGCAAATATAATATTATCTCTGAATGAATGAAGCAATTACATTGTAGAGTACTTTTCTACCTGGTTAATAAAAACGTCTCAGTCTCAGCTTTTCTTATCGTATCGGCAATGCATTCCACAAAAGAGCTTCCTGCAACGTAAAAGATCTTAGATCCCAGATTCTCCGGTGATCTCAACAGTCGTGAATCTTATGTAATGGTTGAGCTCCTCTGGCATACGATGTTCACACATTGCAGACTTCGATTCGTATCTTTTCTTTCATTTATACAATTTAATGTGACGTGGATATATTTTATGCTAAATACAGAACATTTATAAAAAAAATCGGGTGTGGTCTCCCCTTGATTTTCTCGTGTACCGGAAACGACTCAAAAGTTAATAGAAACCTTATATTTTGACGTCATACATGCATGATAAATTTTGGTCCCCCATCCGAGTACCGACCGACTTGGTTCCTTAACTTTCGTGATCGACGACTCAAAAGTTGGTAGAAACCTTATATTTTAATGTTATACATGCACGTTAAATTTGGTTGCAATAAGTTAAAGCATACTCGAGTTATCGTGCTAACGCACAGACACACAGACACACACACAGACATAATTCCAAAAAAAATATTTTTGGACTCAAGGAGGTCCAAAACGTGTAAATCCGTTAAAATCTCGAGGTCGAATTTTTTGACGATTACTAGACTTCCTCCTATGCTACGTATACGAGAAAGTAAAAATTAAACAACCCCCGCATCTCACGCTAATATACCAACTCTTAAATTATTCCTAAATTAGACTTTTCTTTGAGATCAATCAGATTGAAATTATTTAAAAAGTGATGCATAAAGTCGTTGGTTTGTCGATATTTGAAGAAAGTTTACCGTTGCCTTGTAATATTAAAAAAACCAAAATTCTTAATAATAATCCAGAGAGTATTTTGTATTTAATAGATAGACACTATCAACATACATTTATCGCGGTCTTTCATTAATAGAAGGTAAGTAGAGGTCACAGTATAGAATCATGTAGGAGGTATTATGCGACAAAATTAAGTTTACCTTTAACGTAGGCGTTTAGTGTTTAACTTTCCGCTGACTTTAGGTTTATTGTGTGCTTCATATGCCGGTGATATAAAGTGGCACGGGCTTAAGTGATGAGATAGGCCCGAGGCCTGTCATGTTGAGTACGTTGTTGGTTCAAGAAGTTGTATACAAAAACAAATTTTCGTTTAATTTTGGAGCTAAAACATGTGACAAAGCTCTAAAATTTTATGATTTAATGTAATATTTAAAAATAATAATAAAGTCATTTTATTGTTCTCATCACAACGGATAACACAATAGCTTGGTAATAAAACAGTTGAGGATATCCTATACCCATTGGTGAGAGAACTGCTGCCTGAGATAGGTTTATAGTATTAACATGCGGTAACAGCTAGTTGCCCTTTCGATTTTTTTTATTTCGTTGTTTTGGAGCTATTTACGTCACTACGACCTATAAAGATCAATCAATCAATCGTTTATTGCAGAACCGTAATGTGTATATACAATGTTACATATAAAGTAAGACCAATATTATGGACCTTGTCAGGCACGCAATATCAGTACTAAATCTATTTTGACATCTCTTTCTCTCTCTCCAACTCTCCCTTTGTATTGTAGAGGGTCTAATTTTTAAGTGAGGTACGACTAGGTGATGCGAAAACATACAATCAATGACAAAAATAAAGAAGTTTGCAATACAACCAATAGAAAAATCGTCTACAGAACACGAGTCCCGGTAGGTATTGCAGTATCTGAATTTATATGTGTGTGTATGAGTGTGTGTGGTTTTGTATTTAGTATAGCTGAAGGATAATTGTTTTAAAAAAATATCAAATTTGCATAATTAACAATTAGTAGCAACTTTCTTCTATCTAATACTCGTACGTCGTTAATCACATACCTTTGCAGGCGAATGCATTCTTAAGGACGGGCAGCACGTAAGTCATATTTTAAGCAAATATTTATATTTATTTCGACCTCTCTCCTAATTAATTTTTAGCAGGTCCAAGTTTGGATTAAATTGCCAACAGAGATGATAATCAATGTTTTTTTCCATCTCATAAAACTCACATCATAAAACATTTTATCGTATTTACATATTTAGATCCCGATATTCGTTCATTAATAGGTAGTAAAGATAGAAAATAGATTGATTCGTCTCTTAATACTTACTAAATTTAAAAAATATCTACAGAATTCTAGATACATTAGTATTTTATGTATATATTTTCCCACAACTCTATTTTAATATGTCCCATATAGATAAAAATGCTTTAACGAAAACTATATGTGAAAAGCACTAACATTTTTCAACTGCAAACTATCAAAGGCGATGAAGTTTTTCAAGAACTGTCATCCTCTCGGCGCTTTTAAATCCCAACTCGCATGCGCTTTGCTAAAGCTTAACTTAGTTGCTATCTAAGCTACGCTTTGGCTAAGTATTTAAGCTTTGTATAGCTCTTATGTAGATCAGAGGTGCCCACACAGTCGATCGCGATCGACCGGTCGATCGCGAGAGGTTTTGAGGTCGATCACCTAGAATATGTACCTAAACCTAAAAGCGACGTATAGAAAACAAAATTAAAAAATTCTACTAAAACTATGCTAGTTTCGTTACATACGAGGATGAAGTGAGAAAAGTTCTCGATGAATTTCAAAGACGCTTTGAAGAAATTAAAAAAAAATTGAGAATATTTTGGCATTTATATCATACCCATTCAATTGCACGAACATACAAGAAATCTCTTCTAGCATGAGTAACTTGTTCGACATGGAATGTATAACAATTCAAGAAGAAATTTTCAAGTTAATATCGGATATCAACTTAAAAGCTAGAGCTGGCGACAGTAAATCTTTCTGGTCTTCTAAGTATACCTGAAATGAACTATCCATTGATAAAGCAAATATCTTTGCAAATAACTGCGTTCTTTGCATCGACATATTTGTGCGAGTATGCATTTTCTCAGATGAAAATAATAATATCAAAATATCGTACTCGTCTCACAAATGAGAGCACCTAACATCTGTGTTCTGTGCCTAACATCGTGCTTGCGTGCATCTAGCTTTGAGTGAAAATAGTCCTAACTACTAATTTTGCGGAAAACCATCAATGTCATGCTTCGACGTCACGATAAATAAACCTAATATGCCTAATATTGTACCATTAAAAAATTATATTGTAATATTGTATGATTATAAAATAATAATTTGAGACTTAGCATCCAATGTAGTTTTACTTAAAGAATTTGTTTTGTTAATAATTTTTGATAGTTGTTAGTACAAGTGTCGATCTCCTAGTCATAAATTTTTGGTTAGTAGATCTCCATTGAAAAAAGTATGGGCACCACTGATGTAGATAATCAATAAAAATATGTGGCCACCACAGTATATTATCTTAACGCTGGTGTAAGCATCGAAGTGACGTAGAATATACGACATTTATGCATGACCTAAGTCAGGAATCGGGGACACCACGATCTATTAGAAAGCCAACTGAAACAGATCTCTGCAACTAAAGCAAGACAGCAAGATTCGCCTAGTTCAAATACTAAACCCAGTACAGATCTCCTTAATTCTCGAGAGTTCTAACCAAATCCAGTTAATCGTTCCGCAGTCACGCTCAAACCGCCTGTTCTCCGATGCATTATAAAATTAATGTTTCATTAGTTTTAGAATGCACTAGTATCGCGTGTGAGTGAATTACGTAGCACTTTATGAATTGTTTGATAGATTATTTATTTGCGTTCCAACGGGTAACCGTTCTAGGAAATATGTTTCCCGTATACCTGTCATATATGTATGCGGGAAAAATACCTTTCAAAATCAAGGGACAAGCTTTTATCACTGAACAATTTACCAAAAGATTGTTCGCCGATTGATTCACTGAAAAGTTTTAGTTGATTCTAGCAATACTAGTTTAAATTACTTGAATCAAAACAAAATGTTTATGTGACAAACACTAAAGTTTTGTTACGTTTTCATTGAAAACAGATCAACGTAGCCAGTATAGGAGATTACGGGTAATTGAAACAATGATTATTCTGAAGAAATTATTGTGTACTATATTCTTCTCCTCACTAAGAAGGTACACGTCCGTTGCCTAGCGCTGTTGCTACGCAAAGTGAAGTTCAAACTAGTGTAAAATTACTAAAGAAAAGATGGCGCTTCAACCACAGCCGTCGACAATTCACGCAGTGGCGGATAGCAAACCTGGGTTGCCAGGAGGGCAGTGAAATTAATCTGCCACCTTGAATCTCACATTGATGCCCCACTTTGAGGGGGAGGGGTTTCAGAAGAAACCCCCTGTAAAGATTGAAGAATTAAATTTAAATATAGAATTACAGTAAATAAGTAAGTAAGAAAAGTATCAGCAATTTCTTAAGTAAAGACCTAAATTACGAGAATGAGGCAGCAATACTTTGTATAAATAACTTACGGTTAAATTGGTTTAAAGTAATTTAAGATTTGTTAATTCTGACACCAGACCATTACCAAGAAGGGTTAGTGCTAGCCGTAAAATGTAATGCTTAAACTTATATACATTAAGTGTATGTATAAGTACGTCGATACAAGACATACTGCATCCGAACCAAATAAATTGTTAGCAGATTAGGCCCTGCCCTGGATATTTGGTAAATTAATAAATGTCAAAAAAGCACCTGTATATTTAGGCCTAATTATACCGAATGATTCATTCATCAGCTAAAAATTGTAAAAGCTTGCTTTTAGAAGTTGACAGTCAGCTTAAATTGTCCTGTTTAAATACTCCAGTAGGTACGCCTAATGCTAAAACATGGAATATACAGATTGCTTAAAAACGTACGATTCGGAGCTTAGAGTACATTTTCTTATTTTGAGAGCGTGGTTGCTCGTGTCACTTGTTTCAATTCAATAAATATTTTCATCTAGTTTAGTACGTACGTTTGTACGATTTTTAATTACTAAAAGTAATTAAAAATCGTACATACGTACTTATCTCCTGATATCTGTCGATTTAAAACGTGATTACAAAATCCTATCCAAACTCGACGTTTCGTAAAAGAATTATTTTTTAGGCAGCAATCAATCAGGCTCTTATTAAAATCTCGTTTAAGCACCCCTTAGACTTAAAATAACCCTTTCTTTAAAAGCAATAATTAAAGAGCAAGAACGAATTGACACCCGATTCTTCTTTTATTAAGAGAAGCAGTTGGGTGTAAAAAGTAATTGCTTGTTTCAAGATTTCTTTTCGAGAGATTTCCTTTATTACTCACGCTAAATAACTACGTCTATCCAAAAGTCTTACATGTACTGATCGTCGTTTAACCTTTTTGAACCGTCTTTTTGTAAAAGTATAATCAATCATATACAGAGTGTTTCGTAAATGGTATAACACGCGAGTCTAGTTCACGCTATCGACAGTCGCTACATTGCTTCTATGGCATACTAGTCGCTGTATCGATAACTTCCCATCGATGGGTTGCTGTATCGACGATGGAGGGTACGTTGTATCGACAGTTGGAGTGGATTTTCTGGCGATTCGCCGGCTTCGCTTCAGTTCCTCAAACAAATCGTGGGCTGATCACGCTTTGTTTTGGTGAACTCTCAGCATTACCTTTCCGGATTTAACAAACGTAATATTGATATAGTGTACTGTCGCTACAACGTACTATCGATATGGTGAACCATCGATGTAGTGGCTGTCGATGTCGTGAACGGCACGTGACTACTACCCATGCTTACAAACCATGACTGTACCAAATAATCTGTATTTTTGTGTTTGTGCGTAGGAATTCGCTTATGTGCGCGATACAAACCTTCGTCTTATCTTATCTTATCTTGTGTAGGGGCCGTGAGTTTCCCCACGGTGCACTTCGACCCAATAGGATCTTTTGTGTCACACTGTCTCTTTCACTCTTGTCGCTCCTTGAATATGCAAGCCATCAGTCTAGCCATGGTTTTGAAGAGCCTGTAGTCTTCTGGAAAAGTAGTCTGTAGTCTTCTTTGGGTAAGCCAATCCTAGGATATTTATTCTAATCCTGGCTATGGAATCACAGTCACATAATAGGTGTTCCATGGATTCCCGGTTATGCCCACATGCTCTGCAATTTGGTGTTGTCGAAATTTGCATTTTGTTGAGCATGTGGTTTGTTACAAACCTTCATACTACAAGGCGCAATTGATATCTACTAAAAAAACAGTACACTGAACTACAGGAGTTTCTCCCGAGTTTTAGATGAAAAATACGTGTTCTGAGACTCCATTTTTAACTTAAAACTATTTGCACATTTTATATTCAATAATTTTTGCATGTATGTATATTTTTTATTTTACTAAAAACCAGAATATAATATCAAAATGAAACGGATAAAATATACTATTTGTCCAGTAACAAAGGGCCACTCCTTTGTAAACTGGAAAAATCGCTATAAAAACGATGAAGACATAAAAATAAGTTTTGAAAGATAGCTTTGTCATTTTACAAATAACTTTTCGTTAACAGAAATAAATAAAGTGCGGTAAATATTTTAATAGAGTGATTATGCCCTAAGTTATGTAAAATCGTTTTAAATTTGAATATAAAAAAGAACGAAACAAAACGCCGCAAATTATTATTTCATGTTCTCATTAAAAACAGTATACCTCATTCGGTTTAGCTTCGCATACAGAGTAGGCGTTGTATTTACGAACCGTTCGAAGAGCATTTTATTTATTTTGGGACCAAATTGGGGCAAGGCATTCCGCTATTTATATTGACAAGGTAATCAAAAGTTCCGTTTTCGTCGATTGATGAGAATTCCGAGGCAACTGAAGAGCGGTGAAATATTGAACAAGGCCACACGCACTTTCACTATTTGCGGTTTGTTTGTGTCTATTGATATTTAAATGTAAGAATAATGTTCTATAGGATCTGTGTTTACGAGACGGAAAGTGTTTTTTTATATTGTTTGGTTGGCAGACAAGCATATGACCTGCCTGGTGGTAAGAAGTCACCGTAGTCTATTAGACCAGGACTTCCCAACCAGGGAGGCATGACCCCTAGGGGGGCGTATAGAAATGTCAGGGGGGGGTAATAGGTAGCTTTGCATTTTCTAAAAAAGAATCTATTTATCGCGTAGGTAAATTAACTGTTCCGAATTGCTATTCAATCGCTGCTATAAAAGTTTCAGATTTAACCATAGCTCTAGCAAAGACTGAACGCAGAATCAACCAACTGCTAAGCACGCAAGCTTTAGTATCACATTAGTACTTAAAAAGTTTTTATTTGTTCTTAAATTACTTTGAAAGTTGTAAGACATTATATAATTATAAAAATATAATTTAAAGTAATCAAAATTAAGATAGAATAATATGTATAAAAGAAAACTATGAAATATAGAAGTAATTCATGATTAAAAGTGTTCCTACTCTTGACGTCAATTATTATTGGACTCGATTTCTGTATGAACGAAGACATCAATTCCCAGCCGCCGTTGACTACCAACGTGAATGTGTTCGCAGCACATTAATAATATTCTTTATTTGAAAATAATGAAAGAATAAATGCTTTCTACAGGCCAATATTGAATAAATTATTTCAGTTTGAAATAAGAAAGTTTGCCAGACAACGCCATCTTTGCCGCATCGACGCGACATCTCGCTTTAGAAATAATAAGGACGACCCGGCCCTGTCTTACCATCACAACTCCATTAAAAAGTCAATCAGCGACTAAATGATGCTGAAGATCTTATGGAGGCAGCGGTTTTAATAATACTTTTTCCGCTTAATTTTCTTTAGCAAATTGATTCTAGTTTTTTTTAAAAAATTACCCTTACTTTTGATGAATAATGTTATTAAGATAACTTATTGTCTTGTAGGTAGGTACACCCTGATTTTGACTCGGAAAATAAACCAACTTTCGTTATAGTTGATACGAAATGGTTAATTAGAATATTACAATCTCGAGTTGCATGATGTCTCGAAAGGCACACCTTTTGACCGCAAGATTCAGTCTTTTGTAAGGACTTCATGAAGAGCGAAGACATGCAGTCTATATATTAGCTTTAGAAAAATTCTGTCTTCTATAAAAGAACAAAGGTCAAAAGCCATTTTTTATTACCTAGGCAAAGTTTCTTTTATTACTTACGATGGAAAATCCTTTACGGACCGTACTGCAACCTTGGATACCGGGCCAAACCCAAGTGAGTCGGGCGACGCGCCCCTGGTGGGGGATTGCGCTAGGGTACTAGGCAATCCCCAGACGGGGGCGGGGGGGATCTGTGCAAGACACACGGGGCCAACTCGTGTGCAGGCCACAGCTTAGAGCTGGACAAGAGCCAGAGGGTGCTCCACCCGCTCTCTCTCCGCGGCCACCTTCTGCGTCATCACTGTTTCGCAGAAGTAGGCGGCAGCCTTCCAGACTCCTTCGCCGAGTGCCGTCTGAGAGTACGGCGCTCGTTATGTGTTTCTAACGGTAAAGCCTGCCAAGCATCGGGCGTTATTGCTTGAAACGATTTCGATGTAACTTGGTATGAATAAAACATTAATTACTTTTAATGGCTTTCAAATTAAGTATAATGTTCTTGTCAGCTTGGTAAGTGAACGTGTGCTTTCCTAATTACGATTAAAAGTTTGTACTTTTTCAACCGACTTCAAAAAAGGAGGAGGTTCTCTAGTATAAATTATACCGAAATTGGTTCAGTACTTTTTTGTTAAAATGATAATTTCATTAGGGATGAAATAATAATATCGTCCACGAACACAAAAATAATGTCAATTTTTTTTTTTTGAACTTGCCATTATCTAATATGCAGTAGTGAAATTTTGGTTAGTAGGTCCAATAGTCAACACATAAACTATGACAAATTATTTTATGAACTTAAGTTAAATAAATAGGTTCATAGTTCATTAACTTACCATTCATTTTGAATGAATGGCAGGCATTTGAATGAGATATAGGTCTGAGACGTGATGTTATTTGTTAACCGACTTAAAAAAAAGAGGAAGTTCTCTATCCGACTGTTTTTTTGTGTTTGTTACCTGATTACTTCGTCAATTATGAGTATGTATTACGACTCGATTTTAATGATTCTTTTTTAGGTACGTCAAGATCAGAAATGGCCCGTATAAATTTTATCTATATAAATTCGACCCTTTTTGAACAAATCAGTAATAGCAAAAAAAACGTTTTAGTTAAAGTTTCCATTAAGTTTTAATGAGCGCCTAGTAGGCCTACCCGTTTTCAATAAAATATACTTTACTTCCACTAAAAATAATAAAATAAAATATTTTTAGCAAAAAAATACGAAAACCGACTTCAATGCGTACAAATTTAAACTAAAAAGTAAGAAATAAATAATATTTTTATGAATTAGTTGAAAAGAGCGTCATAGAAAACCAAGGAAAGTATTGATACACATTTATAATTCTTTATTTATAATTCATACTCCGATATATTTGGAGTCGGTGCCAGCCTAAGCAAAATAAACATACCTAATAGATACGAACTTGATTAATCCATGAACTATACATAATAATGAATGATGAAGATAAGAAATAATCCGCCGCTCCGTGAAGTTCGAAAATTGCAAACACTATCCTCCTTGGCTAGCTGGCACCGGCTCCAAATATATCGGAGTATGAATTATAAATAAAGAATTATAAATGTGTATCAATACTTTCCTTGGTTTTCTATGACGCTCTTTTCAACTAATTCATAAAAATATTATTTATTTCTTACTTTTTAGTTTAAATTTGTACGCATTGAAGTCGGTTGTCGTATTTTTTTGCTAAAAATATTTTATACCATTTAAAGAGTAATACCGTCCATTCCTCTTTTATTCACCTTTCATTCGCTTCAAACTCAATAAAGAATTGTATAATTAGTACATTACTGCAGAGGCCGGGAAGTTAGGGATTGCCGGACGAGTAGAGTTTTCAAGGCCGAGCGTCAGAGGAGCCTTGACAATAACTATGCGGCAAGCCGATTCCCGCCGAGGTATGTATAGTGCTTTTCTCAATAAATGAGAGGAAATAATGAAAGACGCAATACTGGAAACAAATAAGTATAATATATAAAAAAGAATAAGAAAATTAATTCATATTAATTTATTAATTTCTTAATTCTTTTTTATATTATAAAAAAATTAATGAAGAAATTAATTAATTAATTAGCTCTGAGCAGGGGCCAGGAATTAATTGTCATACTTACTTTCTTGGCCGTAAAGTCTTTTTAATGCCTACATTTCCGAGCATGTTTGAGAAAAATAATTACAATTGATAACTAATAGAAAATGTGTAGAAAATCTTATACAGGTCTACCATTCCACCGATTACAGTATACCGTCCTTTGTGACAAGGGACCTACTGCCTATCCCGATGTGAGCTCCATCAGTACAGCGACCAATATTAAAAATGTACCCGGAAAAAGTATTTCGTATGCATTCATGTGTAGGACGATGAAATGTTGATATTGCTGTGGTGCACTGGCAAAGAGGTTCGCAATGTAACTTCATACGTTAGGCTCAATTTACACTGCGGGCGTAGGGAAGAGAAGAGAATTTTCGAAACGAAATTATACATAGAATAATGAGTTTTATGTCAATTATGATAATGTTCAAACGGATTGAAATAATTTTTGTTGATTTGTAAGAAACATGGTAAAAGGCATATGGTACATAGTAGTTCATAGGTCGCAAACATTTTCGCTGCAATATTATGAGATTCAATATAATTAAAGTCTCTTGTTTATTTATAACTAGCGTCACGACCCGGCTTCGCACGTGGGGTAAATTTAATTTTTTAAACATTTTGGCATAGGCATAGAGAGAATCTTTCATTTTTATAGGAGTTTCTCCCGAGTTCTTGTTGTAATAACACGTGTTGGGAAACTCCATTTTTTTCTCAATCTACCGTACAATTTATTGTTACTTTTACTTTACTTTTAGATCAAACATTTTCACTTGATATTGGCAAAATTACCTTTATGTGTCGCGACGCCATTAAATAATTGGAAAGATTTGTTTGTAACAAATAAACTCAAAAACTACTTGACCGATTTTAATCAAATTTGGTATAAATTTTAATATCAATCTGACGTTAGGAAAAGACACAGGCTACTTTTTTCGTGAAAAAACGTTTGAAGTTCGCAGGAAGATGTTAGACTTCTTTTTAAAATTTTAACGTTATCACAATTGACATAAAACTATGTCTTAATTTCATTTCAAGAATTATCTTCCCTTCGCTTCGCCCGAAGTATAAATTGAGCCTTACGAAACTACCACGTATTAAATCTACGGTAACCGTCTGCTACACACGCGAGAATTTAAGTAAATCCAAAAGTACTTGGTTTTTAATCATTTTAATTTGATACTTTAGGCTTTTTATTGCTCCAAAAGCCGAAAGCAGACATGCCTCGTGTTCTGAGTTTGACTTACAGGTAGATCATTACGTTGTGTAAATATGTAGGTATATCTGGATCGCAGAGAATTTTTAGTGTCACTTCTTTATTGTAATTATACAAACCGGAACAGAAATAACGAAAAAAACTGAAAATAGTTTGTTCGGAATCGGCTTCTGAATCGTTACAATAAAATACAAATGTAATTTCGACAAAAAATTACCCAAAATTATGGAAATATTTAAGCGTTTACGAACGCGTAAATATTTCTAAAACTGTAAAATACACTGAAAAAATCGCGCCTGGGGCAAATCGATTTTTTTCAGTGTATTATCCAGTATTTTCCAAAAATAATTAAAATATCCCTACCCTAATGCAACTTTAATTGAATTTTATGTCATGGTAATAAAGTTTACTTTACAAACATGATACGATAGAAACAAAAATGTACACGGACATCACACGACCATATATTTTAAAATAAAATGATATTGCATATTAGTGACAAACTACTTTCTGGGATTGTTTATTATAATTAGTAACTCTAACTTATATTAATAGCCTTGCTGTTAGAGATGAAACGGATGTCCAGTAACTAAATTTACTATCTGGCCGGATACCGGATAGTGACTTTATATCCGGCGGGTACCGGATATTCAAAAACTACGACTATTTCCTATACAAAAATAGAATACATTACCTTCTGAGGTAAATATCAACAAAATGGCTTATAATTATGACGACTTTTATTTAAAGTCGAAAAAGTTACAAAAAAGCCATTAGGCCTTACAAAAAAACTAAAATTTTCTTCTGAGATTTTCACCCTATTGAATGTACCGAGTATGTTTAATGGGCTATGACCATAAAAGTACAAAAGTGCGCTTCTCCCGTCTCCTTGTGGGCTGAGCTTACGTCTAGACATACTAGACTCGTAGTGTTAATAATTATGTAGACATTATGTTATTAGCCACAGTACTGAAATAACACACAACAATTATACTAATGGAGATCGCAATTTACGTGGTTTATCAACGACGGCAATTTCACAAACTCTGTGTAGAGAATGGAGAATAATTATATGTAATTGCTGGTTTTATTTCAAACGAAGTGGAGAATATATCTGCGGGTTTATTCGGTATCTCCACTTATCTCTGAGGGCGTTATTGCTCGAAGTTTCTTCATTCCATTGAGAGGTAACAAAACAAGTCGTTCTAATTACGCTGTAATAAGCCCGCAGTCGGCATACTATACCAATTTTATTGCATTTAACTCATACGGACTAATTTAAATATTTGCGAAATGGAGATGGTGAAAACGAACAAATATTTTATTTCACATGAATATGCTGTAAAAGGAATTTAAATGTGGAATAAGAAAAAATTCTACGCCAACCCCAAATTATTTTAATAAATTTTTAAGTTATTACAGAGAGATATCAACAAAAAACATTTTCATGAACAAACATAAATTTGTCTTTAATTTTACTACTTACAACGGGGTCTGAACAATGTCTAAGAGGATGCTTGGCATTTATTGTGTGTGCAGTTTTGAAATAGCCCCCTGAATAACATATGTTAAAATCAACATTCAGAAGTTAAGTGTCTTCTAGCCAACTTGGCGAGTGCATACTTGCTAAGTGCGTTCAAATAGATGGAATCATTACTCTATTCGACACGTCTGGCAGTGCAGAAGATAATCATGCTAGGAACGGAAAATAATATATCTTTTTATTATAACAAGATATTGTTCTTTAATTCATTTAACAACTCATTCAAGTATAATATGTACATAAAAGATGTGAGCACCCATTGTCTTTCTCTCCAAATTGCAGAAAAACATTTGAGAGATAAATTCCTAGAAATATATCTGAAGCAATTGAGATGAATTTATTAAATTCATCAAGAAACAGAGACGGCGTAGCACAAATAAAAACTCGTCATCTCAATCAAAGGGCTTTGTGAAAAATAATACGTTTGTGTTTCTAAGACGAAACAAGTTTTTTTATAACCTTGCTAGATTGTTTTTTATTTCTGCGGTGGTAAACTAATAATATGTTTCACCCACCTGCGTGGTCTATGCGTTCGCCCACTGAAATAAATATCCAGAGGTTCTATCCCCAGCGGTTCAATAATATTTGCGCGTTTGTTAAAAACAATTCCAAAATATTTTACAACAGTTTTTGACACTGTAACCACTATCAGAAATACGGAATGATGCTTCCGAAAGAGCTTTGACAAAACAATCTCCAAACTATTTTGTATCAGTAAATTTCGCGAAGAAATGCCAGTTTTAAAACGAGAAGTAAGCAAGTAGTTAAATAAGGAGGATATATTACAAGGAATCCGTTCGGTTGGCCCAAATACCTACTTTTTCTAAACGATTTCCTTTTGGTACGATAAAGAAAAGTATTTGGACGCTTTTTAAAAATAGTTTTAATACTTAAAGATCCATCAAATACTCAACGGTGATTGAGGCGCTTAGGGTCAATTCACACCGGGTTAGCAGCTGCCGGCAGCAAAACGAACGTGACCACCACAGGCAGCCGCGGCAGGCTCGCGCCTTGAGACGCCTAGTTTCTTTTCAACCAGTCTAGTTCAATTCAGCAAGAAAACTCGTGTGTTTGCAGAGAAAATTATGGAATTGGTTTAATAGCACCACCACCGCCCCGCCTGTCAGCTACTGCGTTCCCGGTATGAATTGAGCCTTAATCTTAGCAGAAATTTTGTCTCTATAAGTGTGTGTACAGTGTTGGAAGCATGTATTAGCTACAGTTACTGCTTACTATCGTGGGATACGGCCAAGCTCGTTTGCCAACCACATAAATAATAAAAATCTGGAGTAATCGCCCCTTGACGTTCTCGTATACCGTAATCTATACATCTTACATCTTATCTTACATCTAAGGTACGAATATATAATTATAAGGTACATACACCAAAATAACATTTTTTACAATTTTTGTCTGTCTGTCTGTTTGTTCCGGCTAATCTCTAAAACGGCTGGACCGATTTTGACGGGACTTTTTTTGGCAGGTAGTTGGTGTAATAAGGAGTAACTTAGGCTACTTTTTTTTTCTTTTGGTAAATTCTACGCGGACAAAGTCGCGGGCACAGCTAGTAAAAGTATTAAAGTTGATAGAAACCTTATATTTTGATGTCATATACACGCATAATATGGTTGCAATAAGCTAAAGCATACTTGAGTTATCGTGCTAAAGCACAGACACACACACAGGCACACTCTTGTCTCAATTATGTCTGTGGACATAATTCCAAAAACGGTATTTTTGGACTCAGGAAGGTCCAAAACGTGTAAATCCGTCAAAATCTCGAGGTCGAATTTTTTCACAATTACAAGACTTCCTCTATACAACGTACGAGAAAGTAAAAAAGCATAAAAATAATAATTTGACAATTCCACAAGCCGATTTGCTATAACCAACCTCTAAATGCTTGTTCCCAATTAATTGATTGAAGTTTGTATTTCCTCGTCTACTTTCAACACTATTTCCTCATTTAAGCGACCAGAACGAAAAAAGGGTTACGAATAGGATTCTTCTAATACGGTTTTATGAAGTTTATTTGATCTCTAACACAAAGCGTCTGTCGCAATCGCAAATTTACCCAGATGAGGGACCGAAATTTCTATTTAATTATCTCGAGTTCGTCCGTTCTTCGGACGGTTTGGTGTTATCGCTATCGTTATCACTCATAAGCCCGCATTTGTTTTCTTACTTTCCCTATATGTTTTCTTCCATGGTGGTAGGTCAAAGATTAGAACTGGAACTTTCTATGTGAAGGGCATTTCGTCTTGAGTTGAGGGTTTGGTTGATGCTAAATTTTTCTTCGCTACCTACCATCTTATAAAAAGTCTGTAACCATACAAATGAAAACAGGATTAAATTCACAGAAATAATAATAAAGCGGATAGAAGTGCCGTGTACTTGTGTCTCTTTAGGACACAAGCGCGTGACTTACGGCTCAGTGCTCCTCGAACTGTCGGCGTCGGTGTGATAAAAATGCCTTAAAATGGTGTTTTGAGGAATTGGTAATTGCAGAAACTCATGCAGATTGTGTAATTACACTAATAAGGGGATCACATTTCATTAGAATGTATTATTTTAATGTAATAATGCTGTTTTTATTAAAATACACCTTGAGATAATCTTTCACTATGAAATATTGGTCTATACGTTATTATTAACATAAAACTTTATAATCATTGCTGCTCATGCCTTTAAAAATGCAGAACGTTTTAAAGTATGCACAGTAACGTATTCTGATTTTCGATATTCCTTCTCTCTAGTACAAAAGTTCATGGTACAGACACGATACGGACGGACATGTGCTCGATGGACGGACATGATAACAGCCATAATGCCGACGCGACAAATGAAGAGCGACGTTGTGTAAGTGTGAGTGTGACTTATGGTGAGCGTTACTCAACATAACATAATTGTTAAGTGGTGTTCGGAAAATCAACTGACTGTAAATCCTACCAAAACAATTGTTGTTCCCTTTACTAGGAAGAGGAAGCTGGATAAGCTTTCAACACGGACTATTAAAGGAACAACTATACCATTTTCCTCAGAAGTCAAATACTTGGGCGTAACCATCGACAAGAGACTGACCTGGGAATCACATCTTAAGAATACCATCCAAAAGGCTAAAACCGCCTTAGGAATATGCCAACGTCTAACGGGAACGAGATGGGGGTTAAGCCCAAAAATCGCCTTTTGGCTCTATACCACTATTGTCAGGCCGTCAATAACTTACGCCTGTCCGGTATGGGGCTCAAAAGCACTGCAAGTAACTGCGATCAAAAAACTGACAGGCTTGCAGCGCACTGCGTGCCTCATGGCAACGGGTGCCATTCGATCAACTCCAGCCATAGCCCTTAATGCACTTCTCAGCCTCCCACCTCTCCACCTCTATATTGAGAAAGAGATGAAGGCTGGCATTTACAGGACTAACGCTGACATAAAACACTGGAAATCTCAAACAATGAGGTCTTTACACCAAAAAGTGTTTGAATGTCCACCACTCGCAATGACATCAGATGTCTTGCCTCCAGAGTTTAACTTCTACAAGAAGTTTACCGTGGAACTGACTAAAAGGGAGGACGGGGCACAACGCCTTAACAGTGATCCCTTGGACGTCGGAAGCCTAGTATGGTTTACTGATGGCTCCAAAATGGGCCCTAACGTAGGATGTGGCATATATGCTGCCAAGCCCAAGGTTGGCAGAAGCATAAACCTTGGTAAATATGCCACTATTTTCCAGGCGGAAGTTTATGCCATAATTGAATGTGTACAAGCCAACCGCCAGCGAAACTACGTTAACCAAAATATAGTAATATATTCAGACAGCCAGGCAGCTCTACTAGCACTAAACGGTAACGTTTTAAAGTCAAAGCTAGTAAAAGACTGCGTGGAAAAACTAAATGACCTGGGGCAACAAAACAAGATCACCCTCAAATGGGTACCGGGTCATTCTGGAATCATCGGTAACGAAAAGGCCGATGAGCTAGCAAGGGCTGGGGCTCAAGGTATACAGTTTGGCCCAGAACCTTTCTGTGGTATCTCAAAGAACCAGGCCATGCAATACTTAAAAACCCACCTCCTCCAAGAGGCAAAAGCGGACTGGCAAAGAACGCCTGGGTTAACACACTCAAAAGCACTAATCGAACCATACTCTCGTAAGCGCACTGACGAGCTACTGAAGCTTAACAGGGGCAACCTGAGCGTGTTGATTAGGGCTTTGACTGGCCACTGCAAGCTGAACAGATATCTCTACAATATGAGACTAAAAGATACTGATGCTTGCAGATTCTGTGAACAGGAGCGTGAAACACCAATACACCTCCTTTGCTCTTGTGAATGTCTCATTCACAAAAGAAGCCGACATTTGGGAAGACACATTCTCGACCCAGACGATATCAAAACAATCCGAGCTAGGAATATCTTATCATTTTTAGATAGTGCCCAGCTTAAGGAGTACATGTAAGGCCTCAATAGGACTTACTTGGAGGCTAGTCACAATATCTTTATAGGTCGCAGTTACGCAAAACGCCCCGAATTATCTAAAATAATAATAATAATAATAATACTCAACGCTGTCTCTTAAACGTAAGGTTCATAATTGTAAATTGTGGGCGTGATTGCTTAGTACGGTTTCGTTTTTTTGAGTGCGTGCATTAATAGTAAGGAGAGGGGATAAAGCGGCGACACTGGTTCCGGTGGTAAATGCGAACCAAAGCAATGCTATTCTCTTTATTATTATTTCTGTGATTAAATTGCTCCGACATTGAGTAACAAAAATATAGTAAGTCCCTCAGTGTTTGAGCTTTGCAGGTGAAGCTCATTTCCATCTTCGAGGTTATCATTATTTAATCTACCGATCATCAGCATAGTCATCATCAACAGCTCATATAATGTCCCCACCGAGGGGCTCAAGCCCACCCCACATTAGGGTCGATTAGGCCTTAGTCAACCACCCTGGCCAAGTGCGGTTTGGTCGACTTCACAGACAACCTAAGAATTTCTGCATAGGTGTGTGCAGGTTTCCTCACGATGTTTTCCTTCACCGTAAAAGCGTAGAATAACCGTACATATGAATCCAAAATTTGATAGAACATTGGTACGTGGCGGGGTTCGAACCAGTGCCTCCGGGGTGGGAGACAACACCCTTACGAACTACGCCACCGACGAATCTACCGATAATCTTCATAAAATAATAAATGATCAATAGGTTTAATTTATATTTTTATGTTGAACAAAAAAATTTAATGCTAATGGATAGATCACTTGGTGGAAAAAAGTTGAAATGTCACGTTTTATTAACTAATTTTATAAATTATTGGTAATTAATAAAATCCTTCCTCTAATACCGTAAGAAAGTTTTCCTCAAATACATAAAATTTAAAAGAAATTTCGCCTAAAATTTCCTTCTTTCAAAACAATCTCTTCGTCAAGGTTAAAACTCTTTAAATTGATTACATTCTTAAAGTTATCTTCCAGTTTTTCTGATAAAATAAAGTCGTAAATTTATAACCAGACGTAACCAGATAGAAATGTATTTATTTTCCTCCTCACAAGTGAGTGATGACACTGTCCTAAATTAGCCATCAAGGTCTGGCTATGGGTCTATCTTAGTTAATAATTATCCAGCATAATATCAGGGCATATGTCAGGGTGTAAACCTACACAATGGGTCGTAAGTCTCCGGCACTACCCCTGGTTCCTCTCTTTCATTTGGTTGTAATTTCGGGCTTAAATCCGGACAAATCCCCGGCAAATATAATATTATCTGAATGAATGCAGCAATTACATTGTAGAGTACTTTTGTACCTGGTTAATAAAAACGTCTCAGTCCCAGCTTTCCTTATCGTATCGGCAATGCATTCCACAAAAGAGCTTCCTGCAACGTAAAAGATCTTAGATCCCAGATTCTCCGGTGATCTCAACAGTCGTGAATCTTGTGTAATGGTTGAGCTCCTCTGGCATACGATGTTCACACATTGCAGACTTCGATTCGTATCTTTTCTTTCATTTATACAATTTCATGTGACGTGGATATATTTTATGCTAAATACAGAACATTTATAAAAAAAATTAAACAACCCTCTCTCGCATCTCTTAAGAGTTCGACGCATCACGTTAATATACCGAGTCTTAAATTATTCCTAAATTAGACTTTTCTTTGAGATCGATCAGATTGAAATTATTTAAAATGTGTCGCACAAAGTCGTCGTAAAGTATGTCGATATTTGAAGAAAGTTTACCGATGACTTGTAATATTAAAAAGCCAAAATTCTTAATCCAGAAAGTATTTTGTATTTAATAGATATACACTATCAACATACATTTATCGCGGTCTTTCATTAACAGAAGGTCACAGTATAGAATGTAGTAGGTATTATGCGACAAAATTAAGTTTACCCTTAACGTAGGCGTTTAGTGTTTAACTTTCCGCTGACTTTAGGTTTATTGTGTGCTTCATATGCCGGTGATATAAAGTGGCACGGGCTTAAGTGATGAGATAGGCCCGAGGCCTGTCATGTTGAGTACGTTGTTGGTTCAAGAAGTTGTATACAAAAACAAATTTTCGTTTAATTTTGGAGCTAAAACATGTGACAAAGCTCTAAAATTTTATGATTTTATGTAATATTTAAAAATAATAATAAAGTCATTTTATTGTTCTCATCACAACAGATAACAAAAAAGCTTGGTAATAAAACAGTTGAGGATATCCTATACCTACCCATTGGTGAGAGAACTGCTGCCTGAGATAGGTTTATATTATTAACATGCGGTAACAGCTAGTTGCCCTTTCGACTTTTTTATTTCGTTGTTTCGGAGCTAATTACGTCACTACGACCTATAAAGATCAATCAATCAGTCGTTTATTGCAGAACCGTAATGTGTATATACAATGTTACATATAAAGTAAGACCAATATTATGGACCTTGTCAGGCACGCAATACAAGTACTAAATCTATTTTGATATCTCTTTCTCTCTCTCCAACTCTCCCTTTGTATTGTAGAGGGTCTAATTTTTAAGTGAGATACGAGTAGGTGATGCGAAAACATACAATCAATGACAAAAATAAAGAGGTTTACAATACAACCAATAGAAAAATCGTCTACAGAACACGAGTCCCGGTAGGTATTGCAGTATCTGAATTTATATGTGTGTGTATGAGTGTTTGTGGTTTTGTATTTAGTATAGCTGAAGGATAATTGTTTAAAAAAATATCAAATTTGCATGATTAACAATTAGTAGCAACTTTATCTAATACTCGTACGCCGTTGATCACATACCTTTGCAGGCGAATGCATTTGTTAGATTATACTTACAGAAATACGTTGAAAGAACAGGTAGAGAGAATTATGTCTTACTTCTTACCCAAAAGTAAAGAATACTTATATTTTAACCAGCAAATAGGTACTCAGAATCAGATAACACTGACAGGAGGCAGAGTAGTGTTCACTGTGAGGGCTCGAACGAGAATGCCGCTACCACGCGGAAGCGGGTCGTTTTATGTGAGCTACCCCGCCTCGCCTCTGACTACCGGTAACGCTTGTACCAAAGCGTCGTAATAAATATAGTTTTATTATATAAAACTATTTGTAAATTCATGATTAATAAATTATTAAATAAAAATGATATTATTATTATACCAAACTATTTCAACATAAATAGATTCTCAACGTCCTATAACCGAAACAATTATGTCGGTCACCACGACAACTACTTTTTATCATAGAAATCTATTTCTAATTCATATAAAATCATTATTATCATTGTATAAGTTAACAAATATTATTAGAATAATTATTATCTTGGGCTTAATGTACAAATTAGTGCCCAAGATCTCACACGGCTATTCTGCAGAGCACTTCGTTCTCGAAGTGATTTCTGGTTACTCGTCAAGTAGGTGTCTAACTAGTCATCTACTGAATCGTAGTTGGATAATTCTAGAATAAAATATTGATTTATCAAAATCTAACTAATAAGCCATTATCTAACCAATAACCATGTTCAACTGTCGTGCTTTGTCCCACCACGTGCTGCATCGTAATGTCCAGACATTACACCAGTTTAACAATCAGCAGCAATCATAACTAAATCTCATCGGGCTGTCGTGATCAATCCCATTACATACTGCCTTGTAATGTCCAGGCTTTTTCACCAGGCCGATCAAGCAGTAATAACTATGTCCAACTGTCGTGCTTTGCCCCACCACGTGCTGCATCGTGATGTCCAGACATTACACCAGTTTAACAATCAGCAGCAATTGAACTATCTCACACGGACTTCCATACCTGTCGTCATAGATTAGTCATATTATGTCAGGCAATCACTATATGCCAAGCGTTTCTATCTTTAAAACAGCACATTCAATTGTTAAAACATCTTCTAATTAAGGCAATCATTGTTTTAAACAATAAAACTATACCTACATAATTAATTAATCCCCTAGTTTGCTAGAACATCTGCGACAAAATTCTCATACATGTATCATTTCTGCTGGCCACAATCGCATTTTTTTTTGCGATAGCAATATTCCGTAAATTACCTTTTTGGAGAGGTCCTGCTAAACAAGGCCCTGCTCTATAGATTCACATGGCATCAAAAGATCATCCACATAAACACGAAGGAATTTAGCTAGTAGATTTTCGAATATACGTTCGGCCAATCTGACGAGAAATTTGACGAAAACTATTTTTAATGCCGACTGAATATCCATATTAGTTTCCTTATGTCGGGTATTGCGGCCAATGGAACATTTAAGCATTAATTATTTTACTTAAACTACGTAAAAGGTGTATACAGGGTGTAAAAGACATGAGCAGTCAAACGAGAACCATGTATTCTGCTCACCGTCATAACATTTTTCTTCCTTTAGACTATACCTGGGAAATTGATAGTTACGATTTTATTGAAGGTCAAAGTCATCATTTTTTTTCTCATTTTTTTATGAAAACGTATTCTATACGTTATTTCTTAATTATTGTCCAAAGAAACATCATCATTTTTTTTAGTATTTCATAACAAAAAATGGCTTCAAAACGTTAGCGTTCAATGTATCTCACTCGATGCGCACGGACACTAACGAACGGGGCCGCCGTCAAGCAAAATTAACGCGGTTTTGCGAGTTGCATGCGAGTTGAGCTCTTTACATTGCGCGGTACAATTTGCAATTTTTTGTAACACCAAAAAATAAAAATCATTTCCCAGCAATATTTTTTTTGAAATATGTCTTATTTTGATGTATAGAATACGTGGTTTTCGTTTGACTGCTCATGTCTTTTACACCCAGTATAATAATGTTGTCAGCAAACTTAGTATATAAAATTTCTCAATTTATCATCATCATCAACAGCTCACAATGTCCCCACCGAGGGGCCCGAGCCCACCCCACACTAGGGGCGATCAGGCCCCAGTCAACCACGCCGGCCAAGTGCGGGTTGGTCGACTTCACACACATCCTAAGAACCTCTTCACAGGTGTGTGCAGGTCTCCTCACGACGTTTTCCCTCACCGTAAAAGAGTCGATCAAACCACACATGAATCCAAAATCTGAAAACACATTGGTACGCGGCGGGGCTCAAACCGGAGCCCCCTGGGCGGAAGACAACCGCACCACGCACGCAAAAACGCACCACGCCACTGATGCTTTTATACATCCCAATTTATACAATAATCGAAATATTCATTACTCAATTGCACAAATAAGTTTACTTTTAGCTTTGTTTTTTTTTGAAATACTAAAACGTATAAACATTTTTTTTTACTTCATACATCAATCTAAAGAAATGTATAAAAAGGTAGCTAGCAAAATTGACATTTTTCCTGTGAAGGTGGCTGGATATTTCTATCACTCATGTAACTTGTCTTGTAGATTTCACTACATCTCGAAAGCTAAAATACAAAATTGTCATTGTATTTCATTAATGGCACCATTACGTTAGTATAAACATCGGGTAGACATAAAATCTCCAAAGTGCTATGTAACTATTCTTTTTTTTTTTTGCCAGTTCATATCAAAGAAGTCAAATTATTAGTTACTTAGTTTATTATTCTTATACTCTGGATTTATTATTTTCTTCAATAGGTTATGGGCCCAGAGTGCTATAATATGGATAGTTCAACCACCCCTGCCCCGTCTTTGTCTGTGAGCTATCATAATAGTCAAAACTCTATTAGTAAATTGAACGGGAGAGTCAACTACAATTCATGGAGCTTCGCAATGCAAATGACGCTCATTGAAGCGGACCTATGGGAGTTTGTCTCACAGCCATCTTCATGTGCTGAGAAGTTTACGCAAGACGAGTTCCATCGCCGAGATCAAAAGGCAAGATCGAAAATTTGTCTTAATGTGATAGATAGCATTTTTCCTGTTGTGATGAACTGCGGTACAGCAGAACAAACATGGCAAGCTCTTAAGAAGGAGTACGCAGATAACAGTCTCAGCAGACGCCTCTCGTTGCTCAAGAAAATGTTTAATGCCAAACTAGATTCCTATCCTAATATAGAAGCGTATATAAATGATATTCGGGAAACGCAACAAAAACTCGCAGCTATCGGGAAGGCCGTTGAAGATGAATTTGTCGGTGTAGTGATGCTCGCCGGTTTGACTGAAGAATATTTACCTATGGTCATGGCAATTGAACATTCGGGAGCTGTTATTACGTCTGATTTCATTGCCACAACTCTTCTAAAAGAAGATCAACGACGCGAAATCTCTACAGTTGGCAATAATGCTCTTACCACCTCTTCAAAAAGAGTATGTGCTTATTGTAAGAAACCTGGTCACCACATCTCTAAGTGCAGGAAGCGTAACAATAGCTCAAATAAAAATAATGAGGGCATCGGTGAAAATATTGCTAATTATACGTCAGACCTAACACTTTTATCATCGTTTCATTCATTCACAGACCACCATTCTCCTTCTGTATCCCAGGATTGGTTCATTGACTCAGGAGCCACGAGTCATATGAGTTGCTATAAAGATTGGTTTGTCGATTACATACCACTCCGTAAGCCAATTACTGTCGCTAATAAAAACGTGATATATAGTGAAGGTAAGGGTTCTGTTTATGTAAATATCTGTGAAAATTTAGTTAAGGTTTCTGATGTTCTTTATGTACCGCAACTTTCTACAAATTTACTGTCTGTGAGAGATTTAATTAATAAAGGTTTTGTAGTCGTATTTTCTCCTAAAGGAGCAACTATTATCAGGAAAGAAGGGTGTAAGGTGTCAGGTTATACAGTGGCCACTGCTTCTAACTGCAATGGCATGTATAAGTTAGATTCTTCCCGCCCCTGCCAAGCATACATAACTCAAAATAACGAAACGTCGCTGTTATGGCACAGACGTCTTGGCCATTTAAATAATAAAACTTTAGACATACTTAAAAATAGACATGTTGGTATCAACTATTGTGACAGGTTAAGTCAAATAATATGTGAGCCATGTCTACAAGGCAAGCTGTCAAAGAAACCTTTTGAAAATTCTGCAAGTAGGTCCAATAATAAACTAGAATTAATACACACTGATCTGTGTGGACCTATGAGCACGCAATCGTGGGGAGGTTCTCTCTACCTTCTTACCTTTACAGATGATTACACTCGAAAAACTTTTGGTTACTTATTAAAAACTAAAAGTGAAGTATTTTCTAAGTTTGTCGAGTTTAAGCATCTCGTTGAGAACCAGACAGCTTTAAAAATTAAAGCAATACGATCAGACAATGGCACTGAATTCGTAAATTATAAAATGTCTAATTTTTTAAAGGAAAATGGCATCATTCACCAGCTGACAGTACCTTACAACCCGCAACAAAATGGTGTAGCTGAGCGTGTCAATAGAACAATTATAGAGAAAGCACGCTCCATGCTTCATGATAGTAAACTCTCTAAAGCCTATTGGGGTGAAGCCGTAAGTACTGCCATCTATCTTAAAAACCATTCTCCAACTCAATCTTTAAATAATAAAATTCCCGAGGAACTTTGGTCAGACAAACCAGTAGATCTATCACATTTAAGGGTATTTGGGTGTCTGGCACATGTTTTAATTCCCAAAGAAAAGCGCTCTAAATTAGACGCTAAAACTCAACTATGCATATTTGTTGGTTACCCTAATGACTGCAAAGGTTACCGCTTAGTTGATCCTAATAAACCTAGGAGTGTTATTGTTGCCAGAGACGTAGTTTTCTTGGAAGATAAGATATTTGAGGGCTATAAGTCTGAATCTACAGACCTCGCTGATCCTTTGTCTACAACCACAATAGAGGTGTCCATTGTTCCTCCTACTACTTCTTCATCTAGCACCCCGGAGCTTCTTGCTACTGACGAATCTCAAGATTCTCAGTGTACTGATGAACCTCAATTACGCGCGGTGTCTCAGCCAATACATACAGAGGAACCAAATTCGATTGTTTCCAATAATGAACATCGATACCCACGTCGAGAACATAAACCTCCAAAAAGGTACGAAGCTGGTGTCTTCCACGTTTGTCATGGCATAGAGCCTGAAACCTATAAACAGGCACAAGAAAGCATAGATAAGGAAGACTGGATTAACGCAATGCAAGCAGAATATGATTCCCTTATTAAACATGGCACGTGGATTTTGGTTGACAGGCCGGAGGATAGAAAGCCAATAAAATGCAAATGGGTATATAAAATTAAAAAAAATACCAACGGTGACATCGTTAAGTACAAAGCAAGACTTGTAGCGAAAGGTTTCACTCAAGTGTACGGTGTTGACTACGGTGAAACATTTTCACCTGTCGCAAGACTGTCTTCTATCAGACTTCTTCTAGCGTATGCTGCCAAATTTAACCTAGAAATTGAGCATTTAGATGTAGAAACAGCCTTCTTGAACGGTGATCTGGAAGAAGAAATTTATATGGAACAACCAGAAGGTTTTAATACTGAAAAAAATAAAGTATGTCTATTGAAAAAATCTCTGTATGGCCTGAAACAAGCCCCTAGACAATGGAATAAAAAAGTGTGTGAGGCCATGAACAAGCTTTCTCTTAATCTTGCAGAGACAGAACATAGTGTCTATTACAGAAGAGATGATGACAAGCTTCTAATTGTAGCCGTTTTTGTAGATGACTTTTTTATTTTGAGTAATTCTCTTGAAATGAAAAATTTACTTAAAAATGACTTGAAACGATCTTTCATAATTAAAGACTTGGGACCCGTTAAAGACTGTCTCGGGATGAGAGTGCTACGTGATTTGGATGGGAGTATCAGCCTTGACCAAACGAATTATATAGAAAATCTTATTGAAAAATTTAATATGAGCAACGCTATTCCAGTGGCAACTCCGTTAGAACCTGGTATGAAATTACTGATACCAGAGAAAGAAGACGAACGCTTAGAGTTACCGTATCAACAGCTCATAGGGTCTCTAATGTACATTTCCATTGGTACTAGACCTGATATAGCGCACGCTGTATCAGTTCTCAGCCAATTTAATGCACATTACGGGGAGGTACATTGGAGAGCCGCTAAGCGAGTGTTACGGTATCTCAAAGCGACAAAAGATAAAAAACTTAAATATTTTAAATCTAACGATGACATAGTGGGGTATGCTGACTCGGATTATGGCTCAAATCCGATTGATAGGCGATCCTATACTGGATATGCATTTATTTTAAGTGGCTCAGCCATATCCTGGGAGTCACGGAAGCAACGAACGGTGGCTTTGTCAACGACCGAAGCAGAATATATGGCACTTTGTGAAGCAACCAAAGAGGCCATATATCTAAAGTCGCTCGTGGCCGAAATCTTTCAGTATAATAAGACTATCACAGTGTTTTGTGACAACCAAAGCGCGTTACAGCTCACGAGAAATAACACACATCACTCACGAACGAAACATATAGACGTCAGATATCACTTTATTCGCAACTCCATCACCAGTAATGAACTTATTTTAAACTACATTCCGACTGGTAATATGATTGCCGATGTCCTCACTAAGTCTCTACCAAATATTAAGCATGTGAGATGTGTAAAGAACTTGGGCTTAGTGTAAAGGATAAAGTTATCGGTTTAGTGTTAACTTAGTGATTGTGTTATGGCGTGTGTATATTTAACTAATTTAGATTAATGTTTTATAATTAATTTTTATGTAAAGGGAAGTGTGTGTATACTGTATATAGATATGTACGATTTTAATTAATGTTCTTTAGTCTAGTTTGTTGTAAAGTGAATTCTTATACAGGATGCTTGTATTACGGGGAGGTGTTAGACCAAACCTTTTTTAATTTATAATACAACACCCTGGCAGCTATGTCCATCTGACAAATGTTTGATTTTATAACATACCTACTGTTTTTACTGTCACATTAACTTAACAAAAATATTGAATTATACCATCGCTTATACTCTGGATTTATTATTTTCTTCAATAATTATCCTCTAAAATAATATCCATTCTTGAAAACAATGTAACTCAAAATTATTATCAATTACAAAATGTAATTGCAACTACCCAATTACCATTTTAATTAATTTTTTTTTTTTTAAAACGGTGGGAATTTTCAATAAAAATACCCATAAATTCATAAAATCTCCGTAGATCAGTATTATGTTCTGTTCACCACAGGTTTGGGTTGTGGCTAGCCAATGAACAACGGATCTGCCGTCAGAGCAATCCAGTTATTTGAATAACGGGTATGCTGTTACAATTAACAATTACAATGTTATTAGAACACTCACCAAAGAGATTCAATGCTTCGACCTCTATATCTAGAGTACACATATCTCAATTTTTCTGGAACGGGATAAAAACTTAAATATCTCTAAAACGGTGCTTTGTAGCCCAAAAATAATGAAATTTTCTCCCCCGTAGACCCCAATCAGCCACGTGGTACATCCAATGCATAAAAAATTTTTGGACTACCCTCATTAATTAAAAAGTTACTCCAAATTAATTCAACTAATTGATGCTCATCTTTATCTTTAAAACTGTGCTTCGTAGTCCAAAAATAATGAATTTTTTCACCCCGTAGACCCCAAACGGCCACGTGGTACATCCAATGAAAAAAAACAAATTTTTTTTTTTTTTTGGACTACCCTCATTAACAAAAAGGATACTTTGAAATTAATTCAAAGTCCCCCGTAGACCCCAATTGGCCACGTGGTACATCCAATGCAATAAAAATTGTTTGCACTACCTACATTAATAAAAAGATAACTTCATAATTTATGCTCATCTTAAAGTTCTGCACTTTTGATCAAAATAAACTAGTAAAATTTAACGAACAACACAGAATTAAATCAAATGAAAAACACTGAATTACCTTGCTTTATTACTTCAAGTTGAATTGTAAGAATCAATCATTTTATAATGTTACTTCTATATTCTTACAAACTGGTTGGTAACAAATAATACAAATCACTGGTAATTCAACCGTACACGGCGACAGTCAGCAAACAAGTGACTCGATCCGGCAACATACCTCGCTTTAGTTCATTCGAACTTCCGGTGTTGCCAGTAGAAATATTTAATTCGCTTGGAAACCGATTATTAATTCCAAATATCATCAAGCCTTACAATTATCATAAAAAGTATGATACCATCTTTAAAGAAAACTTTATCAAGCACTATAAAAAAATCGTTTTTTTATATATAAATAACAATAAATTATACGGTAGTTAGAGAAAAAAATGAAATCTCCCAACAAGCGATTCCGTAACAAGAACTCTCCAGAGTTGTAGGCAGAATAAAATTGTTAATTTGTCAAGCTGGTTTTTACACACCCATAATTAGAACAGCAAGATTTTTGTGATGGCGGTAGATCGAGAAAATTTTTTTTCGTTATACCTTATATTGTTAGGTACTAATTTATTCTCCACGTACGTTCACAAGCTCACATATAAAATTTCTCAGCAAGTGAATTCCTATGTAATCTAATGATTTCTCATTCTTTAATTATAATAAACACACCAACGCTCGAAGAGAACCAAAGTGCTTCAAACTCAAATCTTTTTAGTAGGCCTCAATATTATAATCATATATATCATCGGCGTTAGTCGTCACACTTCAATGCTATCGGAGAGTAGCCCCGATCCAACATCGAAATGCTCGGTCTAACTACGAAACATATATTTCACTACACAATAATAAATAGTCTGCGTTAGTCGACACATCTCAATGCTATCGGAGAGTAGCCCCGATCGAACATCGAAATGCCAGTCTAACTACGAAACATATATTTCACTACACAATAATAAATAGTCTGCGTTAGTCGACACATCTCAATGCTATCGGAGAGTAGCCCCGATCGAACATCGAAATGCCAGTCTAACTACGAAACATATATTTCACTACACAATAATAAATAGTCTGCGTTAGTCGACACATATCAATGCTATCGGAGAGTAGCCCCGATCGAACATCGAAATGCCAGTCTAACTACGGAAAATATGTTTTACTATTATATTACACAATAAGCGAAACATATCATCAACCCCCAATCCAACAGGAATTAACACCATCAGAGAGTAGCCCTGACGTGGCACTAAGCCCATTGATAAAAATCTGAGCTGATAAAAGTTTTATCGAAATAAAATAATTAAATGATGTCTTTTTATATATTAAACTACTAAATTCAAGTGCTAATGTGAATAACAAACAGTGGAAATATCAGTGAACCAGTGACAAGTCTTAATCAGTCAAAAATAGCTTATCACAAAAACTCGATGTTACTGGTCTATCTTTCAAACTGGAGAAAGTTGTAAATAAGTACAACGGCTGCAAGTTTTTACCGGGGGAGTATTATTTTCTTAAATATCAATCACTAATACTATCTATTATTATCTATTTCTCAAAGTTCCTATGCACTTAGCAATAAATTAAGTAAATTTTATTTCAAAGATACCTACATCCTACATTGGAAAGATTGTTTAAAATATTAAATGTTTTTTTTATTGGCTTTAACTAATTGTTTTGCACACTAAAGAGTACATTAGTATAATATTACAGACTCATTAATAGTGCTTCCAGGAACATATAAAGAATTGTTAAGATAGATAGTATTTGTCTTAAAAGATTTATTTGTTTCTGCAAATTACTATAATTCACATACAATCACTCCACAGAACTCACAGCTTCTGTGAGTAACGTCAAGTCACATACATTTGGGTTCATGTAATCTCTCTTTGCTTGACAAATAGTGGAAGTAAAGTTGACGGTGACTGTTGAAACCGCAGACACACACCTACTACTGACACTTTACATTTAAAATACTAAGTGTTGACTACAAGTATAACATTATTTTGTTGTTTTCTTTTATTTTATTCTGACACTGCTTTTTATACTTTTCAGTGTATTCATTAGCCAAACAGTAAGGCTCATACATCCACAATGATGACCCGTAAGGCCACTGCTAAGGACACAGATATGAAGCTCAAACAATGTCTTTTGGACTTGCAAACATCTAGAGACCTAAGTGAACGGCTAATGCAAGAACGGGAGGACAGTGAATTTGAAATTGTTAAAATATTGGAAAAAAACAAACAATTAAAGTGTGAACTATCCGAGCTGCATATTAGGTATGAGGTTGCCCTTGAACAATGCAACCACATGCAGGACACCATAAAATCCTTTACTGAGTGTAGTAATACTCATGAACAGGCATTGAGTAAAATCAATGAGTTAGAAATAAGCTTGTGTCTTGCAAATAATAATGTAAAACATTTGGAAATACAAAATAAAGAATTGTCCACAGACAAACATTCCCAAAGCCTGTTTGATGAGTTAACGGTATGTAGTCCCGGCTTCATCAAGGAACAGTCATTTATAGAAAATAGTTCCAACGTTAATAATTCAAAAACTTATTTTAGTAGTGCAAAGAAACTGAAGAAATACATACGTGTTAATAAGTTTATAAATAAGACAAAAAGAATTATAAATCAACATAATTCTTTTAAAAAACACAAATTGCAATATTTGAAAAACATTAAATTATCAGAAAAATTGAATAATATTAAAAGTACGGCTGTTACAACAACTACTAATTACATAGAATATAGTAAACAATTAGAATCAAAAATTGACAGTCTTGAGGAGTCATTAAAATGTATGTTAAAAAACATACAGACTATTTCTCAAAAACAACTAAATTATCAAATACTTGCTTCAAATGACATGGAAGATTTTTGTAATTATAATGCAGAGAGATTTGAATCTTTGAGTAAAAAACGAATATGTTCATGTCAAGATAAGGATATTTACAACAACGAAGGGCACCCTTCTAGTACATTATATGATACACAAGATCAACTAGTTTCACTTGTCGATAACGAAACTTGTTCACAGAAAAATCTTGATGAAGCTGGGACACAAGTGAACAATAGTAAACAACAAAACAATATCATTATGTTTAGTGATGAGTTAGGCAAAAACATGGGTCAAACAATGTTTCAGTATATGGCACAGCCTGTTACTAATTTCTGTATGCCAGGTGCCAATTACATTCAAATATTGCAGAGGGTGATCTGTGGTACTTACAGTCCTGATAGTACAATACTTATTTTTATTGGTAGACGTGGAAATGCTAATTCCAAGATTATGGAAAAGTATTTTGAAGACCTCTCCAAATTAAATGTAAAAAAAATAATTCTATTTACCCTGCCTTACAGTAGGTCATTGACTCATGCAGAAAATTACTATAGATATAAATGCATTGGACAGAACACAGAACCAATGAATCGATTCTAGCCGAGCTGAAGGCACCAATGAGACTCAGTACCACTTGCTTGCGGAGGAGTTTTGAGTTCTTTGGCCACATTGCTCGGAAAAGAGGTGACAATTTGGAAAAACTACTTGTAACGGGCAAGGTGAGCGGCAAGAGACCGAGAGGCAGAAGTCCAATGCGTTGGTCGGACCAAATTCGCTCGGCCTTAAACTCCTCGATGCACGATGCCATCCACGCCGCCGAAGATAGAGCGAACTGGCGTAAGATAGTCCAAGACATTGTTCAAAGAGGCCACGACCCTCAGCATTGAGGATAAACGACGCAAGGAGGAGGATAAATGCAATATGAAATTGCATTTAATGACAAATTATGATAAAAAATTTGACATTGTTGATTTTAATGGTTTTATTAAGAATTTTTTTTTGACAAAGGATAAATATTTTCTTTGTAATAATTACAAAAAACAAATAGCAAAATCGCTATGTTACTTTATTTTTAATCAAGCCAAAACATTGGCTATAACTTCTGCCTCTATTGGGCAGTCAAATTTGACATTAAGTAATGACAATTTGGAATATGCATCATATTCTTTAAATTAAATTTTGAGACAAAAGAGACTAACTCTGGCAGTACTAAATATAATGAAATATTAGACTCAAATTTTGAGGTATTAGATAAATTATCCTCCCCACTTGTAATGAATAAAAATTCTAAAAATAATTTTATCAACCTTGTCCACCAAAATATTCAAGGGATGTCAGGCAAAAATTTAGAATTGGAGCTATTTATGAATTGTAATAATATTGATATATTGTGTGTTACAGAACACTGGCTAAAAAGCCATCAGCTCATGTTTAATTTTAGTAATCACCATGTTGTCAGCTCGTACAGCAGAAAAAACATATTACATGGTGGTTCATTAATAATTACTAAAAAGAATATTATATGTAAGGAAAGAAATGACCTCGTAAGTATGTCTGTTGAGCGAGTTACTGAAATAGCTTGTATAGAGTTTGAACAATTCATTGTTATTAGTGTATACAAACCACCATGTGCCCCTTTTGAATTTTTTTTTTAAAAATTATGGAAGATGTCCTATTTAAAATCAGTAAATGTCGTAAAATAATTGTTATCTGTGGAGACTTTAATATTAACATATTAGAGACAAACTCAATCACTTGTAATTTTTTAAATTTATTTAAGTCCTATGATTTGGACTACGTTTTTTATGAACCCACAAGAATTACTGAAACAAGTGCAACTTGCATTGACAATATTTTTACTAACCGAAAACCTAGCCAAAAGTCAATAATTAATATGTTGCACTCTGATCATTGTGGTCAATTAGCATCGTTTCCTAGAAAAAAAGTTGAAGTGCAAAGAACGAAAATAAGTTTTATTCCTATAAATGCAAGCCGAATTGAAAAATTTAAATCGAAATTAATTGTGAAGCTACCATGTTTGCCTTATAATAATTGTCCGGATAAGCTATACAGTTCTTTATTTAATTTAATAAATGATGAATTTACCAACACTTTTGTACCAAAAGTAAAGACGATCTGTGATCATCTAACCTTTAGTGAATGGGCAACGCCTGGTATCTACAATAGCAGGAATAAATTGTACGATTTGTATGGTCAAAAATCATTTAATTTTGATCCAGTATTTGTTAATTATGTAAGAGACTACTCTAAAGTTTTCAAAAGAGCCTGTTCCACTGCCAAGTCAGTTTACTTAAAAAACAAAATTAAGAATTCTACAAATAAGATTAAAGAGACCTGGAATATTATTAACAGTGAAACTGGTAGGAGTCAAACACGCTTCCGTAATATTAACTTAAAAATTAATAATGTAAATGTTAAAGCTGATTTGGAAGTAGCGATGGAATTTGAAAGGTTTTTCTCAGATGTTCCCATACAGACTACTAAATCACTTCAGTCGTCTTCCACCTCAGCTGAACAGCTGCTTAAACAAAATGTATCATCATGTGATAGTAACTTTGAATTTACAGCTGTTAATTATAAAGATATTATAAATACGTTTAAAACTCTAGACCTGAAAAAATCTATGGATCTTTGGGGACTGTCAGTCAGGACAATCTCATCCATTATAACTATAATAGCTCCTTATTTAGTAGTCGTATTTAACAATTGTATTGACTCTGGTGTATTTCCTGACTTGATGAAACATAGTAAAATTATACCGTTATTTAAATCTGGCGAAACCTCAGATCCCACCAATTTTCGGCCTGTTTCTATTCTACCGACTTTAAGTAAGATCTTTGAAAGACTAATGCTCAATCAACTATTAAAGCATTTCAATAAATACAACATATTTCATCAAAAGCAATTCGGGTTCACTCGGGGTCGCTCCACCATTGATGCGGGAGTTGAGTTGTTAAAGGAGGTATTTGCTGCTTGGGAAGAATCACGCGACGCCCTTGGGGTTTTCTGTGATTTATCTAAAGCTTTCGACTGTGTTAATCATGATACTCTGGTCAGGAAATTACACCATTATGGCGTTAGGAACAAGGCTCTCAACCTCATGACTTCATACCTGAGCAATAGAATACAGAAAGTTGATATAAATGGTAAAAGATCTCCAGGTTCTCTAGTCACAATAGGTGTTCCGCAGGGCTCAATTCTTGGTCCATTTCTCTTTCTAGTGTACATAAATGACTTACCTTACTACATAAGGGACAATCATGACATTGTGTTGTTTGCGGATGACACTTCTTTGATTTTCAAAATAAATAGAAAATTAGATAATTATGACGAAGTGAACAATGCACTTGCGAAAGTAGTTTATTGGTTTGATATTAATAACTTGTTGCTGAATGAAAAAAAAACCAAATTAGTTAAGTTTACTACACCGAATGTGAGATGTGTAGAAACTAATGTACAAATAAATGGAGTAGAATTGAAACCTGTAGAAACAACAACTTTCTTAGGAGTAATGTTAGACTCTAAATTGCAATGGGGTCCACATATTGTAAAACTTTCGGGTAAACTAAGTTCTGCGGCATATGCAGTTAAAACTATTAGGCGGCTAACTGATATAGATACTGCTAGAATGGTTTATTTCAGTTATTTTCACAGCATAATGTCTTATGGAATTCTTCTCTGGGGGAGTGCTGCAGATATTAATACCAACTAAAACACTAAGTTCATCTTCGACAACAGCTGAAACACTACTTATGGAAAGTGTATGTAAATGCGATGCTAATTTTGAATTCACATCTGTCAACTACAAATATATTATAAAGATATTTAAATCCATCGATATAAAGAAAACCATGGACCTTTGGGGACTTTCTGTTAAAATTGTTTCAAGTATAATAGACATAATTGCCCCTTACTTGGCTATCGTGTATAATAGCAGTATAGCTTCGGGTGTATTTCCTGACTTGATGAAACATAGCAAAGTCGTACCTTTATTTAAGTCTGGAGATGCTTCAGACCCTACGAATTTTCGACCAATCTCTATATTACCAACACTTAGTAAAATCTTTGAAAAGTTAATGCTTAATCAACTCCTCAATCATTTCGTAAAATACAGTTTGCTACATAAAAACCAATTTGGCTTTACGAGGGGTCGGTCAACTATTGATGCAGGAGTTGAATTATTGAAAAACATATATTCAGCTTGGGAGGATTCACAGGATGCTTTGGGAGTATTCTGTGATTTATCCAAGGCTTTCGACTGTGTAAATCATGATACTCTTGTCAGGAAATTACATCACTATGGCGTTAGAAATAGGGCTCTCGACCTTTTGACATCTTACTTGAGTAATAGAATTCAAAGGGTCGATATAAATGGTCAAAGATCTTCTGGAGCTGCGGTTACAATAGGAGTTCCACAGGGTTCAATTCTTGGTCCTTTTCTGTTCTTGATATATATTAATGACCTACCTTACTGTGTAAATAAAAGTCATGATATAGTGTTGTTTGCAGATGATACATCTCTGATATTTAAAATAAACAGACGAATGACTAATTATGACGAAGTAAACAACGCACTATCTAAAGTAGTAGATTGGTTTAACATTAACAATTTGCTTTTAAACGAAAATAAAACCAAATTAGTTAAGTTTTGCACACCCAATGTGAAACGGGTTGAAACAAATATACAAATAAATGGTATAGGATTAGAACCTGTTGAATCGACTATTTTCTTGGGCATAATGTTAGATGCTAAATTGCAATGGGGTCCACATATTGAACGAATGTCTGGTAAACTTAGTTCAGCTGCGTATGCAGTTAAAACTATCAGACGACTTACTGATGTAGACACAGCCAGAATTGTATACTTTAGTTATTTCCACAGTATTATGTCGTATGGAATTCTTCTTTGGGGGAATGCTGCGGACATTAATACCATATTTGTCTTACAAAAACGAGCAGTAAGAGCTATTTATCAATTAGGACCTCGGGTTTCACTCAGGGAAAAGTTTAAAGAAATAAATATTCTAACAGTGGCATCACAATACATATTTGAAAACCTAATTTACGTAAGGAAAAACATAACAAACTTTTCTGAAAAGTGTGACACTCATAATATTAATACTAGAAAAAAACATAATCTAGTGGTACATGCTACTCGTCTCCACAGAATAAGCAATTCTTTTATGGGGCAATGTATACGCTTTTATAACAAACTCCCAAATAATATTCGAGATCTACCTGTTAATAAGTTCAAAACTGCTATTAAATCTAAACTGTATAATAAAGCTTACTATAAAATAACTGATTACATAAATGATTCTAACGCTTGGGGGTGAATTTGTTCATGATCTATGCATCCAAAATATATTAATTACACAGATTATCAACCTTGTGTCTTATAGTTAACTAAGAAACATAATTTAAATTTGTTATAAATTATAATCAAGAAGCATGTGTATGTCATTCTCACTAAAAAGGTCTTGTGGCGGTGTCGTCTTGCGTCGGGTCGTTACGTTCCCTAAAATATGGTTGAGCGAAGCGATGGCTGATTCTTGCGTCATGCCTGTGAACAGGTGCCGCCAATGAGACCTGGTCATCTCATGTTTTCTTGAACTTTTTATTTTTATTTGATGTAAATGTTAGACAATGTAGTTGATTATTCTTAGATGGATAATTGTATGACACATGCCATTAATAGGATAATTTTGTTTATGTTATGATATTGTATAAATAACTAATGTATTAGGTATTGGATTTTTTTTTTATTTATTTTGGTATGCACACATTGTATTCTTATAGATATATTTATTAACCAAAGGATCATAAATGTATGCTTAGCACCTAAATTGAGCAAAATCTATCTAACAATAACAAAAAATGGTGGTGGGTATCAAGACTTAAATTAATTAGTTCATTAATGTGATTAGTTGAATTATATAGAAAAGCTTTTACAACATAAATTATTATTATAAATGAACCAAATGCGTGGGAGTAATAACTGCCCAAAATTTACGCATGTAAAACTGTAATTTTAATTATATTATTATTATCTATTGACCTGTAATGATGCTTTGAAATCATTACCAAATTGTAAGCTGTGGAGTTTCTTTCGCCATTTCTTCTCCATCTCAGCATAATAATATTATCGTCCCGAAATGGTGGTAGGGTTTTGACGATTTAAAAGTACTTAGCAAAGTCCATTTAAATAAAGAGCTTTTCATTTCATTTCATTTCATTTCATTACCATCTTTGTTCTGCAAAAACGGGCTGTTAGAGCAATCTATCAACTAGGTCCGCGTGACTCCCTCAGAGAAAAGTTCAAGGAGATAAATATTTTAACTGTGTCATCACAATATATATTGGAAAACTTACTATATGTTAAGAAAAATATTACGAATTTTTCCGAGAAATGTCATACGCACAATGTAAATACTAGGAAGAAACACGATTTGGTTGTATATAAAACTCGTCTCCACAGAATAAGCAATTCCTTTATGGGCCAATGTATACGTTTTTACAATAAGCTTCCGAAGAATATTAAAGACTTGCCTATTAATAAATTTAAAAAAACTGTAAAATCTAAATTATATAAAAAAGCTTATTACAAGTTAAATGATTATTTAAATGATCCAAATGCGTGGGAGTAAAATCTGCCCAAATTTACGCATTTAAAATTGTAATTTATTCATATTGATATATCTATGGACATGTAATGATGTTTTGAAATCATTACGAAATTGTAAGCTGCGGAGTTTCTTTCGCCATTTCTTCTCCGTCTCAGCATAATAATAATTATTTAAGTAAAATAATTATTTCGTCGAAATGGTGGTAGGGCTTTTGACGATTTAAAAGTACTTAGCAAAGTCCATTTAAATAAAGAGCTTTTTCATTTCATTTCATTTCATTGAACTAGTAGGTACATAATGAAAAAAAAAAAATTTTTTTTGTTTACATGAAAATGAATAACCCACACATCTCATTGTCAGGGTGTCGCCCTGACCAAATGCAATGCACAGATCAGCCATAATCATAAATCAATATGTTTCTTTACACAACCAAACTTAAAATTTGAGATCTTAGCACTTTTGATTCGAAAATATTTCACTTGTACATACCCTTTTATTAGGACGATCCCACTTCTGATGTTAGATTATACTTACAGAAATACGTTGAAAGAACAGGTAGAGAGAATTATGTCTTACTTCTTACCCAAAAGTAAAGAATACTTATAATTTAACCAGCAAATAGGTACTCAGAATCAGATAACACTGACAGGAGGCAGAGTAGTGTTCACTGTGACGGCTCGAACGAGAATGCCGCTACCACGCGGAAGCGGGTCGTTTTATGTGAGCTACCCCGTCTCGCCTCTGACTACCGGTAACGCTTGTACCAAAGCGTCGTAATAAATATAGTTTTATTATATAAAACTATTTGTAAATTCATGATTAATAAATTATTAAATAAAAATGATATTATTATTATTTTACCAAACTATTTCAACATAAATAGATTCTCAACGTCCTATAACCGAAACAATTATGTCGGTCACCACGACAACTACTTTTTTATCATAGAAATCTATTTCTAATTCATATAAAATCATTATTATCATTGTATAAGTTAACAAATATTATTAGAATAATTATTATCTTGGGCTTAATGTACAAATTAGTGCCCAAGATCTCACACTTAAGGACGGGCAGCACGTAAGTCATATTTTAAGCAAATATTTATATTTAGTTCGACCTCTCTCCTAATTAATTTTTAGCAGGTCCAGGTTTGGATTAAGTTGCCAACAGAGATGATAATCAATATTTTTTTCCATCTCATAAAACTCACATCATAAAACATTTTATCGTATTTACATATTTAGATCCCGATATTCGTTTATTAATAGGTAGTAAAGATAGAAAATAGATTGATTCGTCTCTTAATACTTACTAAATTTAAAAAATATCTACAGAATTCTAGATACATTAGTATTTTATGTATATATTTTCCCAAAACTCTATTTTAATATGTCCCATATAGATAAAAATGCTTTAACGAAAACTATATGTGAAAAGCACTAACATTTTTCAACTGCAAACTATCAAAGGCGATGAAGTTTTTCAAGAACTGTCATCCTCTCGGCGCTTTTAAATCCCAACTCGCATGCGCTTTGCTAAAGCTTAACTTAGTTGCTATCTAAGCTACGCTTTGGCTAAGTATTTAAGCTTTTTCCACGAATTTTTCGCTAAGTTTTTCTAGACTTTTCGTTCGATTTTCTTTTTTATCCATTGTTCATGAAAGCACATTCATAATCATATGAATGTGTTTATATTATTGATATTTTTTTTCGTTACTTCAAAGCGTGCGTTTCTTCCTTAAAGTATGAATGTCATTGAGAATTTTTGACCTCATAAGTTCCTTTAATCGACTAATTGCATGTTAAATGATTTTGATAATGTTTATGAATCAAAGCCTAGAGGTACTTAATTTCAAATGAGACAGATTTTCTGTCATAATATATTTTTTTTTTGAATAGCGTCAACACCTGTAAATAAAAGTTTAGTAAATATGTGTAATGCTGTAAGTATTTATAAACTACATTGATCGCTAATTATCAGACGGACCATATACTAGCTAATATCATTGTTCTTACTATTGAATATTTTTATCGTAAAGATCAATTTATTTCAGTGGTTTTATATAGTATAGATACGGTCAGCCCACTATTGGTCCCTTACGAATAGTTGGTGTAGTAAAAGATGTGGGATTCTGAACCCCATGCTGATATTTGCACAAAGGCTCGCGTGAACTATGCCTCTTATCGAATCAATACGTTTAAAAATGTAGAGGAAGGATTAATTGTCGCGAAACGTGGCCTGTAAAATTATATCTGCTTCAGCCACGCAAGGCGATTACTGTAGTTTCTGTTGTATATGTGATGATAACCTGATGATAACTAAACAAAGTCTCACATCTGTTAAGAGATCGGACTTTACTGAGTTGAGATTGAAATTCTGAGCAGTTCTGTGCTATCAACATTGTTGATACACACGTCAAAAAGGACCGCAGCCCGGTAGTCGCCTCCGCCACCCCTTATAGCGACCCCTTTCCACTCAACATTACTGAGCTATTATTCTGAGTATGTCCCTGTCTGGACCTGAACAATTTATCTGAGTCTTAAAACTGAGAACCACCTGAGAACACATAATTATCACCATATTGTGTGTTGAGTTATAACACTGAGATAACGGTAGGTAGGTATGTATTTATCGACCGATAAATTCACCATAGGTATATTCAATGCATAAACATAGAATTAAAGTACATTCGTAAAATACTAAATTGTACAAACTCACGGTTCCTTGAATTGCACCGTTCGTCTCGGTTAATCGACTGTGTCTGAGTCACGAACGCAAAAAAGTCCGCTCGCACCGTTGACGGCTACCGCCAATCGAAAATAATATTTCTACAGATTATAAAACTTCGCGGTATTCGCGACACTCCCCACGAGAAGTAACTTATGTTGAGTAATTATAAAATAGGAAACATCATCATGTTATAAGGATATATTGAGTATTAAATGAATAATCTAGTTTACAAAAATCATAATGAAGAAAAAACTTACAGCTAGTTAGTTAAAAATACTAATTAGCTGATCTGTACATTGCCGAACCTTCTCGTGCGCTTTCTAAGCCGATGTTCGCTTTGCTTCTCGAAGATCACTGACTAGTCGGCTCAATGGAAAGAAAATTTGGAAGCTTCGTTTATCTCGTGACCCGTCTGAGTCAGTAGACAGCTGATTCTTTGAATTGGTTGGTGTATCAGTATGTCTCGCTCGATGTCTCAGTGCCCATAACACCCGATTCACGCGGTTCTTGAATCTCTATAAATAGAAAAATCTCTATAAAATCACACGGACCTAGTATATTTTTAGTCACCCACTTTCACCTTTAAAACACAGGTTTTCTCATCCTGCCTTCAATAAGAGCTGATATCTGCACTACCTTCCAGTAGTTTCTATTCCTTGATTCCCCCTTTGATTTGACTACATGACTGGTAGCTGACGGGAACGGCGATCACAATCGCTCTCACTCTTACCCGCGTCCAACACTGTGGAACCCTGCGCACGTGTGCATCATCCACTGACTACACACTACGGTCAACTACGACCATTAGAGCACTACTTGAGTCCACACAACAACTGAAGCTTACTCATTAGTTATCACTTGGTCCACAATAGACTTCGACTTCAACTTCCGACTGGTACACAACCTTCTGGCATTTGCCTCAACGCTCTCTACATTACCCTACAAGCGACTCCCAAGAAACTCTCAAGAGACCAGCAAGAGACCCTCATGAGACCCACAAGAGACCCTCATGAGACTCACAAGAGACTCCCATGAGACCCACAAGAGACCCTCCAGGGACTCCACGAGAGACTCCACTAATGGGATTCTACGCATGAGACTCCACTCACCAGTCTCCACAGATGAGACTCCACACATGACTTCACATCACGATTGTGAAATAATACCAACCGTCAAGTTCCCACCATATTTGCTAGAACGGGTAACGTTCTAGCAAATATGACTCTTATCACACATAGGCCCACTTACGGCACACACTCAAACATTTCTTATCAACTCTGCCATTTCCTTATAACCCTTAGAAGCCCTCCCGGCCGAAAAAAAAGAACCTCTTCGTAATTAACTTTATGTTTGGGTGGCCCAAGCATCAAATGATCAATTGCAAGAACATCACCAAAATTACCTCCTGGTCACAGCATTTTTATTGACTTCAATGTTTACTTTAGTGACATTCATCATTTTCAACCACTCTTTTGGTTCCAACTGCTGTACATAAAAAGAGATCCTCATTGAATTGACATTGCAAATTTGTAAGCTCTTTTTTTAAAAAAATAAAAGCATAGCAGCATAGTATGAGTAAACGTCGTGTATCAGTGCTTGTTTACAACCTTCAAAAAGGTTTTTTAAGGTAGAACACTTTTATACGTTTAATAGAAAATCACATAAATCGAATTTTGCATTTTTTAAATATCAAAAACTAGACATCATTAAAATAAAGAGCAAGTTATTGACTAACTTGGCATGTATTAAAATTTCTGAATATTAAACAAATTAAATAGAAAACGAAAAATAACCTCCCGTCATGACAAGTGGTGAGACGGGACCCGCACCGGCGACTCGCCGCAATCCGTGCGTGTGGTTTGCCAAATGAGCCACACAGGACTATGAGATCATGCACGACAAATGATTCGATTATTATTCAAACCATTCAATTCAGACTGCGTCACAAGCCGTAATTGTTTTTCTTTTTTAAATATTCTTTTATTAAAACACTCCTTTGACGTTGCTTCAAGTTTGCAACGATAGTTGTTCCCTCTAGAAACTTTTCTCACAACTGTATAGACATAATTATCTAAACACAAACTATTTCACGTGCTCAGAGATTATCACATACAATTCTTCCTTTATAATGCAGAAATTAGTAGTTGTCGAATCTACAGATGTCCTATATTGCTTGTTATCTGAATTTGAAATCGAAAACCCTTTCTTTGACATCTTTCACATATGTGTGAGGGCCTAATTATTGAGTAGGTACACATTTTTATTAGAAGCTGAAAAAGTATGTAGTAAACACTACACTGCTGTAAATCTCTCATTCAGAGTTTTGCTTAATGGCCAATAGAGTTTTCTGAGCTGTACTTTTTTTTTACATTACGAGATAGCAAACAAGCTTGTGGCCCACCTGGTGTGAAGTGGTTACTGTCACCAATCTATAGACAGAGTTGCAAAATTAAGGGTAAATCACTTAACACTGCGTTGCCATCCTGAGGACTGAGATAAAATGTTTTCCATGCCCAGCAATCACAGTGGCCACCTTTCCCCTCAATCCGAAACACAGCGGCCTGCTTCACGGTAGAAACAAGAAAGGGCATGGTACGCACCCAGACTACCCCACAATTGAATCTACCACTTGTGAGACTTTCAACATTTTCTATAAAGTTTAGACTATTTCTTCCATGTTAAAGAAAAGAGCACTTTCCCTTTGCATAATATAATATTCCAATTATACTTACTAAAATATGCTGAGACACAATCGAATCAAACAAATCCGTTGATTCCGACTGCAACAATTAAAATAGACATTGTGCCTATGTTGCCCTAGGACAATAGGTATTACTAAATAGGTAGGTACTAACTTATCTAGTTAGTAAAAGGTTGATAAAATTCTAAGCAATCTGTTTAAGAACAACTCAAAAATCTCTTATGGGTTCATCTCTCTGACTATGACTATATACAAACTATATATATCATAATAATAATGGTCTGTCATTGGTAACAAAACATTATAGGGATTAGTCACAGAATATTCCTCTGAGCAATACATCACATCATTAGGTATCAAGACTAAAGAATTTCTTTAAATTGTGTAAAACCTCAATTCACTTGATATGTAAAATATCTGAGATTTGCAAGTCCACCCTTGCTCGCTCACGTATTGTGCTTAGGTATCTTATGACAAATGTTGTTTCAAGCGCAGTAATGAGTAGATACTAGATACCTAATGTCTTTCACAAATATTCATGAAGCAAGTTCTTCAAAATTTCAAATTGTTGTACTTACACCTAAATAACGCTTCTCAAAAGCATTATTTATTTCCGTTTGCTTGTAAACTTCTGAAAAAGAAAGACACCTAAGATGTTTTTTATTTATTTTTTCTATATTGTCCTGAGAATAACATCTTCTATAAACAAACACAGTGCATGGGGTTTCTTTTTTTATGTGTAACATTAAATTGTAGTATCTGTACGGTCATGTCATGGTCAGATAAACATAACGGTAGAGTATATCTAATTGCACCATTGATATTACTAAAAATGGTCTGAGCAAGCTGTTCCTCTAGTGGGCACCTTTATAATTATGTAAATTTAAATTACTTATATTTCTTTAAAAGATCTCTAAACAATACAGTATTTTGTTTATTTTCAAGCATGTTTACATTAAAGTCACCAGCAACTATAATTCTCTTTTTAGAGTAAACAAAAACATGTATATAAAAGCATGTCCATTTTTTCAAAGAAATTATCAATGTGTCTTTTTATAGTGGATTTCTTTGTTATAAATTTTCTGTACTTACTTTCATTGGTCTGAGGGTCACGTCAAAAAGATGCAAAGACTAAAAGGTCAAAAATATGGAAAATTAGACCATAAGGCACTCGTAATAAGGTGGAGTTACTTAGGCATCTGTTCTTTTTTTAAATTAGGTACTTATCATATCATTCAAGATATGCAACTGCACATCAACATAAAGATGAAAATCTGAAATCATCGTTATCTCCATAACATAAAGACTTTTATTCTAAATTTGAAAACGCTTTAACATTGTAACTAGGCACTGCGCCGCCGCCGGCGCCGCCGCGGCCAGACTGGCTGGCGCGCCGTTCTGGCGCCTGCGCCGACGTTATCTCGTATCACTGCACAAATTATAATTTCAACAAAATAACACATTTTTTTTTTATTTTTATTTTCACTTTTGTTTCACATTAATAAACCTTACGTAAAGGGAATAAACACCATCCCAGCACCTCCACCATGTCGCGAAACGTGGCCTGTAAAATTATATCTGCTTCAGCCACGCAAGGCGATTACTGTAGTTTCTGTTGTATATGTGATGATAACCTGATGATAACTAAACAAAGTCTCACATCTGTTAAGAGATCGGACTTTACTGAGTTGAGATTGAAATTCTGAGCAGTTCTGTGCTATCAACATTGTTGATACACACGTCAAAAAGGACCGCAGCCCGGTAGTCGCCTCCGCCACCCCTTATAGCGACCCCTTTCCACTCAACATTACTGAGCTATTATTCTGAGTATGTCCCTGTCTGGACCTGAACCACCTGAGAACACATAATTATCACCATATTGTGTGTTGAGTTATAACACTGAGATAACGGTAGGTAGGTATGTATTTATCGACCGATAAATTCACCATAGGTATATTCAATGCATAAACATAGAATTAAAGTACATTCGTAAAATACTAAATTGTACAAACTCACGGTTCCTTGAATTGCACCGTTCGTCTCGGTTAATCGACTGTGTCTGAGTCACGAACGCAAAAAAGTCCGCTCGCACCGTTGACGGCTACCGCCAATCGAAAATAATATTTCTACAGATTATAAAACTTCGCGGTATTCGCGACATTAATATTGCTAAGTTTCTGGTCGGTTCTTCTAAGAACAAGTCCTCCTGGTAGACTCGTGAACAGATGGCATCACATTCGACTTTCATATAAATACACAAATTTTACCTAAATAATTAAAGAACTAAGTCAAAGGAAGTTTGACTTTGCTCGCACGGGGGCGAGTACGCCACCCACAACATTATTACCAAGAAAGTTGGTAGCGTGTGACCGGCCATAAACATATGCCAATGCTTAAAGTAGTAAGCTGATATATAGCTCTGACCCTAAATAATTTGTGACAAGGGTAGGAAGTAGAAGAGAACGGGTAAAATAAATAACTTAATTAGGATAAAAAATATCCCAAAGATGCGGCAAAAACCAAGCACAAGAAGCCTTGTCAAACTATTAATGAAAGAATTAAGCAAGTTTAAAATAATAGGAAAGTCCAGACAATCTTTCACCTAGTTATCAAGTCAAATATGCTTCTAGAACTGCAGTCAAACTTCGCTTGTATTTTAATTAATATTTTTTCTGCGTGTCGTTTTTACTTAAGCGTGCAAACATCGCGCAATTCCGTCTAGCTCGCATTCTTTTGTTTTTTCAACAGTTTATTGTTTAAAGCTCCGTCCGTGTAAAATGTTTAATTTTAAAATGCATTAGCATTTTCACTTTGAGATTAAAAGGCCGTGGATTGCGAAGTATTTTACTGTGCGCTCCTTCTTTTGTTTTTGACCAAAGAGGTAGACTACAGTTTTTAAAGTACCAACCGCCAAATGACAAAACTTTCGGAATAAAGCTTTTCCTGTGTCATCTTTATAATGGTAAATTATACTGGTTGACTTTACTAATAATTTGGGAATTATTTTGTTGCATTACGTAAGTAATTTTTTCTACTGTTAATTTTTATATATTACTACGTATAAGCCACAATTAGTACCTACTCCTCTGGGGATTGAACGCGGTACCTCTAAATCTTATTCCGGTAGGTGAATAGACCATGGTTCTCCTCACAGACTTGAGGAACCATCTAAGTCTTCTTAAAAACAACGTGTATTTTAATAATTATTAAAAATAAGAAATATTAAAAGGGCTAATATTTCTATTTTCTACCTAAACAGGTTTTTTAGAGATTATGTGTATTGAGAGAACTCCTCAAATTCAAGGAAAAAATTGTTCATTATATCGTCAATTTATTTGAAGTAGGTACATTCATCGCAACTTGTTTTAGTTACTAGCGGACCCAACAGACTTCGTCCTGTCATAAAGAAATTATTCGAACTTTTCTCGCCGTAAAAACCATCCTTGAACTTCAACGAACATTTTAAAAAAAGAATTGGCCAAATTGGTCTAGGCGTTGTTGAGTTATGCGCTTACCAACACATTTTGCGATTCATTTTTATATTATAGATTATTGTACTCTTAGGAAATCATTGCCATTAAAAAAAATATATAAAAATGACATATACAAAAACATAAAATTAAAGACAGACGTACCACGGTATGTAATTTTACACATATCAAAAATATCTTCGTTTAGTACCGACGGTACATGAGATTGGTATAATAAACAGGTACGATAAGCAATTTTTTTTGTGTAAAATGCCTATTTTTATGCTACACTGTAAAATTGTTTTGGAAAATCTGTGAATTAGGATTGAAGTTTAACAAAAATAAATACCTATAGATACTATCTCGATCATTTCCGAGTACCTGGCAGCTGCTACGGTTAAGGTACAGTCGACCAAATTGAATCATGATCCACCTTAAGATCATTTTCCTACAGTCACTCAATACAAAGTAGGTTGAAATTCGCTTGAACATACATTTCTTTAGTAACGAACCTGTTATCAATTTATTAGACACTGACAGTGTCTAATAAATATGGCCTTTTAAAATTTTTTCAACTACTACTTGACAGCTGACACATAACGTAATTTTATTTTTAAAAATATAATAGTTATTCGTTTTTCTCAGTAGTGAAAAGAGTTTAGATTATGAACGGCATCTTATTTGAAATTCCAATTGAGACTTTAGTGCAGTGATAACAAAGAGTAAAATTGCATAGATCTCTGACCCGTAATGACACATTTTTATTCATATTTAAAACGTAATAAGTGCAACACGCATGATAGTGAAGAAAACCTAACTACATTTATGATTGTAAAGGAATGATCGGCCGAGTGGGTCATGATTCAGTTGGTTCGACTGTACTTCCCCTTATTGCCTCGCTGAAACTTTCTGCCTCTGTATGCTCCGTATGTGTAATGGATTAATGCGCATCAGTCGTTCTTTTATTAATTTCATATTTATTTTTACACTCTACTTTTTCGTACGTGAAGAAGAATATGACAATACCTACTTGTTGTTACTTTTAAAGCCCACTTAATGTGACAGCGCCAGTGAACGCATTATTATAAATGCGTTCATTGGACTGCGCCATCATTTCAGAGTCAGTAATTCATCGTTAATTATTGTACCTAGCTAAGCGTGATAACAACTTCTAAAATTGTGACAAAAGTGTCCCAACATGCAATTAGGCACTATAACTCTTCTTGCTTAAAGTGTTTTAAGTCGAAATTCGTATAAAACTGCAAACGGCTAGCCTGGGACTATAAAATACCTACTTTGGTTTCTTCGCATTAATGAAGTTCTGAAATTCAAAGTGAGTACGTTTATCTTTGTTCCAAGTACTCGGGAGAAAGTTGAGAGTTTATCAATTAATTATGTTTTAGTATCGCCTCCGCGGTTTGTGGGTTAATCTACAGATATTAGAGTGTACATTGAAAACTTTTTCTCGGATTGCGGTATATAATTATCTATTCGATGGAATAAAATTTGCATACCACTTGTTACTTTAAGGTTTTTTATTATTATTAGATAATAATAATAAAAAACCTTATTGCATAGCACAGATGTGCTATGCAATAAAGAGTTTGTATGTAAACACGCGGGTTATTTACAATAGAGCGACGGCGATGTGACTCGAGACTTAGGTTCTTATTAGTTCATGAACCTAAATTAAATCTATGGCTATCTGAAGACAACGTGGGAGCGAGACAGATGGATACGAAGACGTTGAGTTGTGAGGTGGAGTAAGGAGGGGGTCCTTGCCCAAGACGAACGCTCTTTCGAGAGGCTAATCCGCTATGCCTTACCTCTCTTCACGTAAATCTCATTAATTATCCATTCGCATTTTACAGTAAATCTCGCCACCGGATTAACATGACTGAATTACAATTTACATGAATTAGGTCAAGCCTGCTAAAAGCTAACTGTATAAATGTACTACGGAAAACTTAGACCAAGTACAATGAGACGATAACTCTCTAGAAAAAAGGATGGGTGTCAGAAGCAGTGCCAGGGACTTGTGACCCAGGTGTATGGTTAAGGAGGTCCAATTACGATGCACTGGCACTTTCGTTCACTACCCTGGCTTCTCAGACTAGCCATATTTGATGTGATTCCGCGAGAGCCGCTTTAGATACGCGTCCCAGTACAGAACTTATAGGAGTTCTAGAGAAAATGAGATATTTTAATAATCATCAACATCATTACAGCCTTTAATTCGACCCACTGCTGGAAGGCCTCTCCTTGTCATGGAAGGAGGTTTAGGCAGTAGTCCACCACGCTTGCCCAAGGCAGATTGATAGACGGAGTATTCGATGATCAATACCCGTTTGCTGATCCTTTAGTCGTCTTCTACGACACCCATTGGACGATATCGGGTGATGCTATTTTTTTATTTATAGTTTGAGATGGCAAACAAGCTTGCGGCCCACCTGATGTTAAGTGGTTACCGTCGCCTATAGACACTTGCAATATTAAGGGTAAATCACTTAACACGGCAAGTGCGTTGCCATCCTGGGGACTAAGATGATACGCTTTCCATGACCAGTAATTACACTGACTACCTTTCTCTTCAATCCGAAACATAGCGAACTGCTTCACGGCAGAAATAAGAAAGGCGGTGGTACCTACCCAGACGACCCTACATTTATGGGTCTATCACCCAGTTCTTCCATCCATTCTACTCTGCCGGCATCACTACTTTTTAATAATGTTTATGGGGATTTAGCTAGTATATTCCTCACGCCTTCCTCTACCGCATACAAACCAACGATATAGCCATTTTTTTTTTCAAATATGTCTCTAATGTTTTTGTGATAATAATACGAAAGTTTGGTTGGAGGGATGTATGTTACTCAATCACACCAGAACGGCTGAACGGATCTGGATAAAATATGGCATAGAAATAAATATTCTTATCTTCTCCTTCTTACCGTATGGCAAACCTGTTACAGGTTACCATAGTGTCGCAGTTTTACAAGTTGCTATTTCTCGCCTTTTGCGACTTGTTCTCTCGACTGTTATCTTTAGACCTCAGATGGGATCAGCATCTAACATGCCTTCCGAAGCACGGAGGAAGAACGAGCCAAGGATGCTTTAAAAGTAGAGCTAATACATAAAAAAATTGAGAGTCGAGACGATTATTATTACGAAAAATTATTCAAATACCATATTTTCGTATACACGTGTGGGTACAAGGTTCATACTGTAGCAGAGAGAACTAGGAGTAGGGCCTTGACCTAAATATAAGTTTAAGGGATCGCGAGATGCTTAACACTCACCTTCACCAACTTGACTTTATACTCACAAATGCAATGCCTGCAAATATGTGGTAAGATCAAAATACGGCAGTTTAATCCGTAAAAATTATATTTTTACTTTCTCGTACGTAGTATAAGTAATCGTCAAAAAATTTGACCTCGAGATTTTTACGGATTTACACGCTTTGGACCTCCCTGAGTCCAAAAATACCGTTTTTGGAATTATGTCTGTGTATGTGTGTGTCTGTGCGTTAGCACGATAACTCGAGTATGCTTTAACTTATTGCAACCAAATTTAACATCCATGTATAACATCAACATATAAGGTTTCTATCAACTTTTGAGTCGTCAATCACGAAAGTTAAGCAACCAAGTGCGTGGTACCGACTCGGATGGGCGACCAAAAAAAAAAAAGCATGTATGACATCAAAATATAAGGTTTCTATAAACCTTTGAGTCGTTTCCGGTATACGAGAAAGTCAATGGGAGACCACTCCCGATTTTTTAATATAAAATCATGCCAGGAAGTTAATGTGACGATAATCTTTCCCTGCAACGTGCAAAATAAGGGTGGAAAACAAATAAGCCCATGGTGTTGGACGGTAAACTTTGGCTATATCGAGATTTGCGTATTTCTAACTTGTAACATTTTTTGCGGATTGCACGTAAAACCTGAAAATGCCCTAAATTTTAATTTTGGTATATTACGTAGCTGATGACAGCGCTTTAAGGAACCTGCTTAAGCTTGCTTGCTTAACAGTTTTATACGTTTTTTATATCTTGAACATTAAAATACATATTTAATGCAACGCGAAAGATTAATAGTTGTATATGTATTTTTGTATCTTATCATAATTTCAGACGATGAAAAAGTAACAAAAATAACTTTGAATGTTATCCGATGACAAATGAATACTATTTATCGTCATGTCACAACTGCAACTAAACTACTGCATCCTAACTTTACAGATAGAATCTAAGAAATCTCCCGAAAACGCTTTAATAAAAGATATTACAAAAATCGCCGGGAAGTTTTAATGATGATTTTAACGATCCGTTGGAGCTGGGTCGAACAAACTGGCGGCAGTTAAATTAAAAGTCACATTTAATCCTCTCTATCTGCCCAATTGGCGACTTTGATGCTCCGATAATCTGCAAATCCAAACTAGAGTTGTAACAAGTTCAAAATCAAATAGTTTCCGTGAATAATTAAACCGTTGTAATAATTTAATCTCTAACAATTTAGAAATGTGACCGTTTTTCTGTCGAATAGTAGTAGAATTACGCGAACTGCTGAGATGATTATGAGTCAGAACATCTGTCCTGGTTTTTAGCTTGCTTTAGTTAGATTGTTTACTGAAAGATTTTGGGTTGGGACTTTTCGGGTTTGGTGCCTCTTTTATGAAGGCGACAGGCTGGCATTTTGTCACTTTTGGAGGCACTGTATCACCCATATGTGGCTTTATGTGCAACAAAATGTTACCTAAGGCTCTGCTCAACCCCTCATGGGGTCGTATGTGAGTATGTGCGTTATTGGAATAACGTTAGTATAATTGGATCACCGCTAAAAAAATACCAGCCAATTACTTTTGTCTTCAAGTACTCGTACTCCTAAGCTCGTACCTTACAGAAGGCCACAGTCTATTATATACAACACTACATTTTGTTCTGTTGTGTTTCTGTTTGTGAGTAATATTGCCAGAACTCCACATGCTAGGAAAAGGGGACTGGGGTTTGGAGCGTATGAGTGTCACGTCCACAGATTTAATAATACAAGGAGATAGGTCAAGCCAGCGGTTAACTTGTGACAAGTGTATGCATAGTGGGCATTCATTGCCGCCAGTTCGCCGTCTGCGTCACTCGGACTTCCTATTAACTCAGCGATTTGACCGATCTTCTTTGCTTATCTTTCATTGCTTCGCAGTCCTTATGAAGCGCGCAATGAATAGTGTTTATTACGGCATGCTCAACTGATGATGTAGTACGGCCGGTGATCGCGACACTCGGTTTTCCTATGAACTCGACGATTCGACCGATTTCCTTAGATTGATATATCTGTGGTCTCGTCAGTGTTGCAAGCGTCTACAGACTACGCTGACTGCTTAGGACCTGGCAGTTTGTAGCTTCTCCGCCCACTAAATAATAAAAAAAAAGTCTGACGTTATTAATAAGAAATAACAATAAAGCAACGCCACTGCTTCGAAACTACATTCATTATATTCATACTGACGACCATGTAAATTAAAATATTAATTAACCTGTAAATACATAACGAGCTCTCACCATCATCATCATCAGCTCATATAATGTCCCCACCGAGGGTCTCAAGCCTACCCCACATTCGGGGCGATTAGGCCTTAGTCAACCACGCTGGCCAAGTGCGGGTTGGTCGACTTCACCCACAACCTAAGAATTTCTTCATAGGTGTGTGCAGGTTTCCTCACGATGTTTTCCTTCACCGAAAACGTCGATTAAACGTACATATGAATTCAAAATTTGAAAACACATTGGTATGTGGCGGGGATTGAACCGGTGCCTCCCGGGTGGTAGACAACGCTCTTACGCACTACACCACTGACGCTCCTGGTGGCGTAGTAGCTCAGTCAGAGCTCGTTGGCTCTGCCAACTTATTATCCATAGATTTGCCTATTATTCTCTCACAAAGCCTCTTCCAATATTACGATATCGAGAAACATGATAATGATGAAATCTCATATAGTTAAGTAAGAGCGATTCGTGAGCTTAGTTCCGTGCAACTTTCTATAAAAATGGGGTAATGTTAGAAAAATAGTGCCTAGAAGTAAATAGCGTTAAAAAATGAAAGCTGAAAAGATCCCACATGCGCTGAAATGGTTAAAAATGTACGAATATTTTTAGTGTTTTATTATTGTTTGTTTACGCCAATGTTCAGTTTGAAGAAACAAATTAGAATTATTATCACATTATGTACCAATTTAATATTGTGAACGCAGAGAATAACTAAGCAACTCTTTTATTGAACACTTAAACTCGTCGAGCTCGGACAAAGCATTCCACATAAAAATTACAATCATGTTTTTATTCGCAACTATACAATAACGCCGCTCCACAATAAACCATTTATCGACACTAAGTTCTCCATTTCTAAGATTGAAGTTTCATAAGACATGTTATGGCCACTTTATACATTTATATGAATCAGAAATTGCTTGTCGTCCATTTTGGAAGGGATCGTCTTGCTTTTATTATGTTCCTTTTATCACACGGCCACTCGATAATGCAGAGCCATCAATGTGTTCTTTACCTATCGCTTTTGCTATTGCTTGTACGGCCACATCTAAAAGTAGGTAAGTATATCGAATCTTAAGGTGAATGATAACGCCACTAAAAGATTTTATTTTATTTTCAAATCAATTAGATTTTTTTCTATGATATTGATAATACATTCAATCATTTTGTATCGATAGAACGAAAAAAACGAAAGTTTGAGGAACTTACATTGCTGTTTAAAAATGTACCTAATTATTTTGTAAAAGTGTCTATCACCATAACAGCCTTTATAATTCAACCCACCTCTAGGACACAAGGCCTCTCCTTGTCATCGAAGGAGGTATAGCCATATGATGCCGGCAGAGTAGACAGAATAGCATCACCCCATATCCTCCAATGGGTGTCGTAGAAGGCGACTAATAGATCACCAAAGGGGTATTGATCACCTTATACTTTGTCCACCAATACGCATTGGGCAAACGTGGTGGACTACTGCCTAATGTGTCCATAAATTCAATATTTTTTACATAATTACCCTGATTTCATCTTGTCAGACTATTTACTAAAACCAAAAGGGAGGAAGTAATAACTACATAAGACTGTTCCTTATTGACATAGATATAATTTTCCATCATTAAAATAACAACGTTTCACACCACTAAAATCTAAAGGAGTTCTCTCACTGAAAAAATCTCGGTAAACATTATTACGATAGCTAGTTGTAGAATAAAAGATTCGATCCGTCAAAAATTTAAAAGGTATGATTACGAGACTAGATTTAAGTTCCTTATAGGTAGCGGCGCAGCTCTAGTTTTCTTAAAAATAATACAATTGCCATTACGCTAAACAAAACGATATTGTTTCATAGGAAAGGACATTAATAATATTAACTGAATCATTGTACATTATTTTTTGTTCGCCTACTCAATCGAGCCATTTTTATTGAACGGGAATTTGTGATCAAACCACAGAAAGAAAAACCCTCTTTACACCCACATTTTTTCGGTAAATAAACTGTCTCCCAAAAAATATTACTTTTCGGTGCGCAATGGCGCCACTTTCTGCGAGAACTATCTAGAGATTTATGTGCTCCTACCCCCCTTGGTATAGACACTTGCATGCATCTCGAGAACTGTTCACCTGAATTACACAAAGGGCTTTCAAACCTTTTGTTATTTATGCATCCGTACCTGGAGTTCTCAAATATAACAATATTTTTTTTATTTCTAAACCCAATTATTCGAAATATATTCAAATGATGTACATGTAATTAAGGTTAACCCTCTGAATTGAAGGCTTGTAAAGAGCCCTATTCCAGAATGAATGACTTCACGCATAACTAGCAGAAGAATGGTATTTTATAGTTTAATGAGTCATCGTCATTAGTGTCGTGTGGTCGTGGACAGATTTTAGAATCTGTTCACGACAGACGACAGTGTAGCTAATAATTGCTGATATATTATTTCTGGACGAGTTGACTGTCATGAGCTTCTATCACATGTTGCCCTTAGAACTCCTGTGAAGTCGCTTAGATTGAATGCTATATTACATCTTCCGCTAGTTTCCTCAAAGTATCGTCAGAATACATTTATCTGCCGTGCGGCTAATAGTTTCAATGCTGCAGTCAAGAAGTTAGATACCTATTTAATACTAGCCTAACATCAGTAAAGCGCCTTATGATCCAAACATTTATCGAGAGTTAGCGGATTTTTATGGCGGTAACTGTTTTTCTATTGGTATAATGTGTGCGTTTTGTCTATTTTTGCAAAGTGTATTGTTGTTTTTAAGCATGTATTTAATTGTGAGTAATTGGCTCTCTGTTGTTTATTTAGTCAGTAACGCTGTCTACACATCGGGCGGTCTGTGTTCGAGTCCTGGTAGTGGCAAATGTTAGTGCGATGAACACGAATATTGGTTCACAAATCATGGTTGTTTAGAAAGAGAAAGAAAGAAAGATGAAATGTTTATTTGATACACACACTACAAAACATAAAGTAAACTATAATTTAAAATCAGGTTGGGATAGTAAGTGAGCTGTTTCAAAAAGGTCTCCGCTCAGCATTTGTCGCAGCAGAAGGCCACGACGCTGGTATTCTGCGGATGCCTAAAAAACGCGATTAAGGCAAATACCTACTATTTCTAAAATTAGGCAACAACACAAACTCCTTCTTATGTTTATATATTTACTTAAGTTTATTTATGAAATATATAGATTATTATGTATATTTGTCCGATAACTAGTACTCATTGCACAAGTTCTTAATGGAGCATGGATTAATATTATTTTATTATTTATAAGTTTATTTGTTGTGTATAGCTGTTGGTTATCCTATGAAATAAAAATAACGAATAGAATATTTTTTTCTTACTGTCAAGAACTTTGTAATGGCGGCACTTAAGTTGGCGGTGTTCACGTGTCGACTGTCGCGTAATCGCTGTATTTGTCTAAATAATTGGTGTGACTACTCGTAAATACGACAAACGTGCCATCCACACATGCACAGCGCCCATATAATTTGAATATAATTATCAAAATATTTGGCTAATCATAAATCAATAATTGCACCCAACTAGGAATGATCAACGCCATATGTATCTATTTGCCTTGAAGCCTTGTTACAAACAAAACCCGACAAGTGGACTGAAACCCATGATTGTTATTTGCTTTGTTGTTTTATTAGTTCAAATATGATCAAACAGACCATCTAAATATTGTCACCATTGAACAAATAATGCAAATACACTACTAGAATAGCCAAATATAGTCTGCCATAAAGACAAATTAATCTTAAGTTTTACAATCGTATTTTTTGTCATATTATGTAAGTTAAAAGAAAATTACATGAAGTTGTATGCTAGACTAAAAATGAATACAACTTTTTATCTGACTACGGCGAAAAGAAAGGAAGGGTAATGATTTTAGCAGTCTTTAAATGTATGTTTGTATTTACGTATGCTCACCCTAGCGCCTTAACTATTAATCTGGTTTTGATGAATTAGGTGTCAATCAATTCGTTATTATTATTCGAGGAACATAGGCTACATGTTTAAAGACTTTAACAAGAGGAGAATTTTGAGATTTTTTCCTTGTAACCGATTTCAATTAAATTCCTTTGAAGTTTGTACACAAAATCTTGTTGTGGTTGCTTAGCAATGTAAAATTACCAAAAATAGAACTACGACTGTCATGTCAGGATGATGTTGGACTGTCGACTTCTATTGAAATCTGCGAATTCTATTGAAACCTTTTTTTGAAGTCGGTTAAAAATTATACAAAGGGCGACCTTATCTGAGGTAGGTATAAGAGCGTTAAATCTAGTCATTATTTTCCTGACTTATGTCCTTTCTTTGGGATCGGAGTAAATGCATTATCTTCCACACCAAGTCAGCCAGCCGTCATCTCAGCATTACTTTTTTCTTTGACACATGTTCTCTAACATTTTTTCTTAAATACGAGATGAGTCAAAATTATTTAACTCTCCGCTATTTCAATATACAAATTGCTAAAGACAATTGTGTCGCACTAAAGCCATTAGCCAGATTCAAAGAGATAGAAAAATCGACACAAAGAGACAAGACTGATAAAAACTAAACTGGGGATTTGTATGTACACAAGCGAACGCCCACTACTTTGTCTGACCTGAATTCGTAATACTGACTTCCTTGTTCAATTGCTAAGCCGTTCAGCCTTTGTTCTTCGCGCCAAACACATGACGTGATTTTCCAATATTTCTTTTAGATTTATGTTCTCCTAGTACTTGTGTGAGAGTTGTTCGCATGCATTTAAGCGTCCTGTTTTTTTTTAAAGTAAAAACTCAAACAAGAACAAAAGCTTGTTTGTTCAACAAACAGTTTTGCGAAATTCAACTTGGAAATAATATACTTTATTTCAGCATTGGATATTAATCAGTGGAGTGCCGAGAGACGGTAGGCACAATAAGAGGAAACTGCCACAAAACTTGGGCCTTGTGACATAAAAGCAGAATATCGGATATCTTTTAAGTAGGTAGGTAGGTACTAGGTGGTAGACCCATATGTAGGGTCATCTGGGTAGGTACCACCGCCATTCTTATTCCTGCCGTGAAGCAGTTCGCTGCGTTTCGGATTGAAGGGAAAGGTAGCCAGTGTAATTACTAGGCATGGAAGGCATATCATCTAAGTCCCCAGGATGGCAACGCACTTGCAGGGTTAAGTGATTTACCCTTTATATTGCAAGTGTCTATAGGCGACGGTAACCAGTTAACACCAGGTGGGCCGCAAGCTTGTTTGCCATCTTGTAGTTTAAAAAAAATAAGGTACTTCTTAAAATAGATATTGATATTTACTTTATTACAGATTGTATTGGCACACTGAACTACAGACACCTGATTTAATTGTATTTTTTGTGAGTTTCTCCCGAGTTCTTGTTGTAAAAACACGTGTTGAGAGACTCCATTTTTAACTCATTCTATGGTACATTTTTCTCTTACTTTAAGTAAATTTTCACTTGACATTGGCAAATCGCGTAATCTTTATGTGTCGCGAACGCCATCCAATTAATAATAATGAGAAGTATTATTTTTGAATTTAAATCTAACCAATGGGGGTGAAGTTTGAAACAAGGATAAACACAGAAGAAGATGAGACGACGACAGCAAGTGAAAAACAAGAACATAATTAAAGTAATACTGAATTATTTTAAGAGAGAAAGATCATCAACCTTCAAATATAAATATTTGTAATAGAATCAAATTCTGCCATTTCGATTGTGTTTATAAAGCATAGAATATCATTGAATGTTGTAAAATAGAAAATGTTACAAATAATTTCAATTTAATTACAGACATTAATGAAAAATGTTCAACTTAATGAAAAATGGTCCATAGTCCCATTTATTAGCACTCTAAGCACCAAATTATAGCACTGACGTACCCAATTCTCATCACTGAGCATTATTAATTAATTTATATGGCATTATTTTGAAATGAATGAATTCATTAGATATACTGCTGGCTAAATAAAACAAGGAAGCGTCTGTGGCTTAGTGCGTAAGGGCGTTATCTCCCACCCGGGAGGCACTGTTTCGAACCCCCCCACGTACCAATTTTCAAATTTTGAATTCATATGTACGTTTAATCGACGCTTTTACGGTAAAGGAAAACATCGTGAGGAAACCTGCACACACCGACGAAGAAATTCTTAGGTTGTGTGTGAAGTCGACCAACCCGCACTGGGCCAGCGTGGTTGATTAAGGCCTAATCGCTCCTTCTGTGGCGTAGGCCTGAGCCACTCGGTGGGGACATCATATGATATGAGCTGTTGATGATGATGAGGTACCATAAATCAAGATTTTTAATAGCCACTTGTAATTATTGCCCACTAATTAGTAGTGTGTGTATAAATTAACAGAGAATCTGTTCTATGGTATAATCTTACGTCGATGTGGAAATGGACATAAAGTTTCTAACACAGCAGTACAACAAGTTAAATACTGAAATAGTTCACCATTTTAAATATTATTAACGCCTAAAGGTGCTAGTATTAATACTTAAAAGTACCGTAATATGTTTTTACACCTTATATTTTTAGTTTTTCACTGAGGTGGTGATAAATTGGTGTAGTGCTAGCAATTGGGCGTGCCATCCTATATGACTGACGTAAAAATCAAATAATAAATTACGTTTTTTTTGTCCATTATCTACACGGACTGCTGAGATGATTTGTAGTGTATATCTGTTGCTTTTATTTGTGGGTTCACTTAAGCTTTAGTTCTGTGATCGATTTCCTTTTTCTGTAGGCGACAGGCTGGCAATCTGTCAATATTTTGGGGGTACCATATGAGCCATGCTTCCTGATGTGACTTTAAATCTACGAGGTGGTAGACTCCTATCGTCGTCGTCAGAGTCGTCTGGGTAAGTACCACCGCCTTTCTTATTTCTGCCGTGAAGCATGGAAGCCATATCATCTTAGTTCCCAAGATGGCAACGCACTTGCAGTGTGAAGTGATTTGCGCTGAATATTGCAAGTGTAACAACTTAACACCAAGTGTGCCGCAAGCTTGTTTGCCATCTCGTAAAATGAAAAAATGTAAACTAAATATGGCTAAAAAGGGATATGCAGAGCTGTTAACAGCTGAGATTATGAGCGTGATTGTATGTTTGTCCATTATCGAGTTTGCATAACACAAGATAATTTGGCCTAGATAACTCGTGTGATCATGGAAATCTGTTGCTATTATATCCACAGCATATTACTACTTCAGTTAGTGGGTCCACCATCTGCTGGTAATAACAGTTAAGAGATTAAGTAACAATTACGCAGAAGCATTGTAAAGCACGCAAGAGAGGAAATACAGTCTTGTCTAGAAACCATAATTAAAGCGTTTGGCTTTGGCACTACCGAATTGGTACGATGCCAATCTTGTCAAATTTAATGTTGCCAAAACGTAGACATGTTTATTTACCGCAAAACGCAGTTCCCTCTATCAGACTTCCGGGGTGGTATCCTTGATTCTTAAGAAATGCGAAGCTGGAAATAGATTACTCTAGGTTTAATATATTGCACTGTCGAAACAAAATATATATTACGGTCTTACCAATGATCTCGTAAAAAGAAAAGACCGGACTCACTGACTGACTGATCAACGTCTAGCCCATACCCTTAGACTTGACATTTTGCACAGAGGTTCCTTTTATGATGTACACAAGGCTGGATTTATCGAAATTCAACCGCCTAAGGAGGTAAAGTAGTGTTTATTTTTTTAAGTTTGTGTGGAGAAAAGATTAGTTTGACTATTTATTCGAAACTTCACTAGTATCCTATCGATAAATGAATAGACAAGTGCTTGTCATCCTTGCTTGACGGCTTATAAGTTTTGAATGCCGCTCTTAAACGTGTTCTTTTTCTGCATCCCTGGAACATCAAATGTTCCAGGGATGCAGAAAAAGAACACGTTTAAGAGAACCCAATGGCATTCAAACAGTCTTTCTATTGTATAACATAGAAATGTGTGGTCGAATTTATTTGTTCGCATTTGAATGGTAGAAAAGTTTATCGATGACAGCGTAAGCCAGCACGTAGGGTCTTAAGAAGGAAGGTAAAATGGTTAGAACACTCACCGCAATTATGAAGAATTGAGTTTGTTGGGTTTTTGAGTTATCATTGTAATATCATGTTCTCTGTCAGTCTGTCCACTTTTTGGCATCGTAGCCATAGACTTCGAAGGTCCACCACTGTAATAAGCAATACTAGTGAACTCTGACCTATTGTTTTTTTAAACATACACTTTAAAGTAACAAAATCGATGATAACTATGTAGGAACAAATTTTTGTTGTACTCTAGCAGAAACCGTAGCATTTCCGCGGACTCTTACAAAATACATTTGTGGCAAAGCATTACAAAGTCATTACAGTTTCCCGCCACAAAAACCAGCTCGCGCAGTTAAATCTTCCCGTTAAAAATTGTGGACTACTAAATGTTCCGTGCCGTTGACAATTTAGTAGTGAGACGACAAATTGGTGGCGTGAAAAATGGCCGCTGCCGGCTCCAACACGGCTCTTTATTAATAACTTGCTGAAATTTTACACTGAATAACGTGGTTTCTAATTTTTAATAGCGTCTTTAGATGGAATATTTTGCGTAAAAAATTCTGAGTCGCTCGACCTAAAATCGAACGATTAGGAAATTGGTCTGCGCCAAATAATTACAAGATTGAAGATTGGAACAACCGACTCAATCAAAAAGTACTTTTGACCTTTTCAGGGTTCCGTACCTCAAAAGGAATAAACGGATCACTTTGTTGTCCATCTGCCCGTTTGTTCGTCTGTCTGTCGAGATCCTTTATCTCGGGATCGAGTATAGGTATCGACTTGAAATTAAAACTATATACTAGTCTAAGGTCCCTTGAAGCTGTGAAAAAGTATAATGTGTTTTCGAATTTTAAATTCATAATGTACGTTTAATCGACGCTTTTACGGTGGGGGAAAAACATCATGAAGAAATCCTGCACACACCTATGAAGAAAATCTTAGGTTGTGTGTGAAGTCGACCAACCCGCACTTGGCCAGCGTGGTTGATTAAGGCCTAATCGCCCCTGATGTGGGGTAGGCTCGAGCCCCTCGGTGGGGACATATCTCTAAGGCTCGAGCAACAGTTCATATTATGATATGAACTGTTGATGATGACTACTGCACAACGCACAAGTGCTCGCGTTGCTATGACATAGTAGTAAAGTGTTAATCTATTTCTTATTCTGACTGTATTTTACTATAATTGACTAGTTTCCACTCGTAAATGCATCTACAAAACACAACAGCGCCAAAGAAGTTTTACTTTAAAAACACATACTGGACAACTTTTCTTATTCAAGATCTTCCCTTCTCTTCCGTTCAGGCCCTCATAACTTACATACGTAGTTTCTTACATCTTTGCTTATCTGAAACTTCAAGTCCTACCACTTGAACCTTCAGAGTATCTTAAGAACGTGCATTCATCGAATTACCGATAATTTTCTTTTCGCTGTATTGCTGTTAAATACACATGTACATGTGACCCCATACACACATAGACATTGCTCTTAGAGCGATAGGTCCACTAGCTGGGAAGACTCGAGGTGTACGATCGAAAAATGGCTGCGAGCTGGGATTTATATCATATTTGAAATAATTATTAAAAATATTAGAGTGTTATTCACAATGTAATAATATCATTATTATCTCTAGCATTATATTTATTTTTATATAATAAGTAAACTAAACGAGCTTCATTTCAAATACATTGTAAAAATCGTCATTTAAATTTACCAATTTATGAAAAATTTTGGTGTCCCTTTTTAATATGTTTTCTAATTTTTTTACTTATTTAGGCTCTATAGTGGTTTGAAATGGTGAAATGGTATATTTTCTACTGGAAAATAAATGTTTGCAAAGTATTCATGCTTGTATTTCATGTGAAAAATAGCTCCAAACAGCATTTTCCTTAAACGGCGCCATAAACTTCTCCTCGCTTTACAAACTGTAAGTGCAAATTAAAATATCTCTTTAGTGGTTTCAATCACGAATTAATCTTTCTATTATATATGATTTCTTTGCTAAATCTGTTGACATCGCTTCAAAATTAGGTTGACAAATATACAAAATGTGACAATTTTGACGTAATTCGAGTGCACGCCTTGAAAACAGCTTTTCGATTAGTGCCCTTCGTCTTTCCAACTGAGGACATCTCGTTAAAGCAGACAGATTTTCTGGTAAGAAACTTTGCTGACTTCCCCAATCACAAGTTTTCATACATCTTAATAGCTTCCAAATTGCTTACTCTAGAAAATCTGTGTTTAGTCGATCGTAGACCGTGATGCAAATACGCGGCTAATAAACTTTTTAAACGCCTCTCTTCTATAAAGAACATAATAAAAGTTCCGCCTTCAAAGAAAAAAATATTTCATTTTCAATGATAACACAAAATTATGCAAACATCGTTTTCTTATGTAAATGAAAATGTAAACGCGAAAACTTCGCGGAGGAAGCCAAACTTGTACCTAAGCAACACTTAGCTGGCGTTACAAGTAAAAATTCTTATAAATATCTGCCCCAAAATAACTTGGCAGTGTTTTTAAAGGGAAAATTTATTAATAATATGTGGCTAGTCCGAACACAAGGGAAATCGTTTCCAAGCCTCTTCTTTACGATGATAATCTGGTGTGATGGTGCAAAATAATGAAAATTTTACCAGATTTATGCTACCGGAAGTAAGAAAACGTGTATTAAGAGAGGCAGCAATTTAGAGGTGTCGTGCCTTGCAGAATATCTACCTGATAGTGGCCAGAGGTAATAATAATAATAATAATTTATTCAAAAAAGTAAAGTACATTGACACATAATACACTGTAGAAGTCGCCTTAAAGTAGAACAATATTGCTTTATGATAAGTGATCCCTAACTCCTAAACTAGAATATCCTGTATTTTAGGAGTTAAAGTAGTTTAAGTTAAAGTTAAAGTAGGTAGAGTGCAAATACGAAGAAAGCTGTTGCAAAAGAAACTGTACAAGCCATGCTAGGTTGTACTCTTCTTGCCGACCGGAAAGAAAGAATAAAATAATAATAAAAATAAGTTTATAGTAAGTACTTTAAGTTATAACAACTTATTAGCAAGTTTTTCCCAATAAATATTACGCTTTTCGAATCATTGCTAAAATTGTGTCAGTTAAACTATTACACCTAACATTGAATAGTGTTGTATTCTTGATTAGTGAAGTTTTCAAACACTCCAAAGGAGATGTGTGTGTTTGCATCACACAACACCCACCATGTTTTTGCAACCGTCTATATTTTTTATACTGAACAAGGAAGTTAATCTTCATCACACCAGATGCTTAAGTAACGTTAAGACCGAAGACCCTCATCCACAGAGGGGCTATCTTACGTTTCACTGATAAATCCATAGTTGGTTCAAATCAAATCAAATATCTTTATTGCGTATCACATAACATTTACAAATTTCTTATATATAGGCTGTTGTTCCTGTGATACCCCGTAGGGGCACTGCAAACATTATGTACCTACTTAAAATCTATAATCATATTAAAGTTTATAGCAAAACTATAAAATAACATAAATTAATATTTTACACTATTTTAACAATTATATTAATCAATTTAATATATCCTCCATGTATTCTTTAACTGTATAGTAGCATTTTGTAAGTAGTAAATGTTTTAATTGCTTAATATTGTCTCTGTCTTTGGCTTCGTTCTTTATTGTTTCAGGTAGGTGATTATATAGTTTTATGGACATCTCCAGCGGGCCGGATGATGACAGTTTCAGTCGGGATGGTAGTGCTATGAGTTGTTTTCTACGGTCAGGTCTTAGAGAATATTTTGTGGGCATATCTTCACGTTTCGTGTAAAATTCAGGATATTTTTTTACAAATTTACAGACTTCAAATATATATATATACAAATATTAGTGTGAATAAGAGAAAGTGATAACTAATTATTGGTAGTTTAAGGTTTTTTTTTCTATGACCAAGCAGAATTGAGTTTTTGTAACGGATATTTGTGAAACCGGCTATGGACTATTCATACCGTCGGAAAATCTAAATGACTTTATGTGTCCACCAAATTAACCAAATCTTAGTTAAAGCTCGGCTCAACTTTTTTTTAATATGAGCGCGATTGTGTGTATTAAAGTATATGTTCTATCACACGGCTCAATGGTTATTAACCCTCCAAAAGTCTAAATAAATTTTATCTTGTACAAAATTGTTACGAACTCCCAAGGTTATTCCGACGCTCATTTGGCTGCTTCTAAAAGATCCCATTTACATTTGCGAAAAGACGTCGTTTATGTTGTAATTTTAAAATGCTAATTCAGCACCTCTATCCCAATCAGCCTTATCATAACTATATACAATGTTTCACGTTTTTCTCAAGTACCAAATTTGCAATTCAAGTGTTCTGTTTTATGTACGTCGGGTGGAATATTATTTAGTAACTGTTTACCTTTCGCCACATAATAGAGTGATGCAGAAGGGTCGATTATTAGAAAAAAATATTTTCCATTGTCGAAGATGTTGTCATAAAACGAATGCTGTATATGAGATCACCTCATCTAGTAAGCTTATGATGATTTTGAAATATTTGAAGTCCATACCAAATTAAATAGAAAATGAATGTTCGCGCGCTTTTCTTTGTTTTTGCATCAAATTCCATGTAGACTTGTGAATGTTATGTGCTGACTTTATAGTTAGCAAATTCAAGAGTATAGTTTGCGCACGCGCGCTGAGAGTGCAGGACGCGCTCCCGTGATCGCTCCAAACTTTCGATATTATAAACCAAAACCGCAAACCCTCGCTAACCGCAAAATAAACTGTTTTGTTGGTGATCATAGGAAAGGTGCATGTCTGGATTTAATTTGAAACTTCGCGCCATTTTTCACCTGGATAACTCTATTTTATTACTCGCATCACCAACGGAAAAACCTTTCCCGTTCTGAATCTCAAAATATTTACATTTCAAACATTAAAAATCATCATATTAAGCTTAATTTATATGGCGTAATCTCATCTATACCGTTCATTTTAACGACTGAGAAATGCGCATGCAGTTGGGCGGTACACTTCGGGATGCACACTGCGGAACACCTCAACCTATTCTTGTTAAAATAAAATAATGTCGGTGCAAAATTCACTTAAATAAGGTCCAAAATCATTTGTCTACGAAAAGTTCCTTTGACATGCCATGCCGTCACTTGTAGAATGTAAGAACTATATAGACTGTGGGGCTAGATTCAACCTTATTTTAATTACTTAGCACTCACTTTAACAACACGAAATAATGTGTGCGTCCCACGTCACGGGATATTTCGACCTATTCGTGTAAAATAATGTCAATGCTAATTTCATTTAAATAAGGTCGAAAATCATTTGACCACGATATAATCCCTTGCCATGCCGTGCCGCCCGCGCCGGTGGGCGCAGACCCGTGTCTAGCGAGAGACGGTTCTGAGAAGAGCTATCAAGAAAATAAACAAATATAACCATTCGGAAAGAGTGATACCTCACAAGGTAAACTAGAATAATCATAATAAAAATAAAATTAAAGCATTTATAAATTATTCCGCCTTCCCTTATAAAAATAAATAATATTTAAGTATATCAATATCAAATAGAATTATAATGAATTATAATACCTACATTATTCATATCTCACGACGACTTGAGAAACAAGTCTGTTTTTATTTTGTTATGTATTTTTAGCATCTACCTTTACCTACATAAATAAAGCTGAATTTCATGGCACGCTTTCTTGATTAAAGTTTTTTTTAATGTGAATGGTTGCTCAATTACATAATTAGTTTAAAAAGTATCAAGTGTTCAGAAAATGTTGGTTTACTTCTCACTAACGAAAAGTAAATACTCCCTATTGTTATAATATGTCAGTGTTGTTCAATAATAAGTCAAATGTTGTGCTCGGTTGTCATTGAAATGCAAATTTAACAATGTGTTATAAGTAGTCATAAGTTGAATGTTTTTGATTTGTATTTTGTTACCGTGCCAAATAAATAAATAACATTAGGTAAGTCACGCCATTCTACCATAGGCAAAGATCACTTCTATTGACTTGCTACGATCCTTACATTACACTTTAACTTTGACTAATAAGATGTTTACGATTTGATCGACAAGCTTTCACCTCTTTTCTTCTTGAATTTTACAAACTTTTCGTTTACAATTTTGCAAAAATCAACTTAATTCGTAGGAATGGTTTGTTCTATTTTTTATAATTTCGTAAAGAATTAAAATAATATAATTTAAAAATGGAACAACCCATTCCTATGGATGTTGACATTTAGGTACTTACTTTACTTTTTGCAAAATTGTAAAACGTAAAACTTGGATCAACTGGCCGTTAGAGTTTTCACCCGCAGACCACTTGTCTCAGCATACTGCTCAGTTACAAGAACTGAGAATTAGTAAAGAAAAAACCATTAGGTAAGATAAAGGCGAAGAGGTTCACTATAAAATGTAAAAAAAAAGTAAAACAGATTTTTTTTCAACACCTACATAACTCTTCACAGTCTATTAATACATCCGATAATTACTCCCCAAACTCTTGTCCGGGAAAGTTTCCTGGAACATCTCCAAGTGTCACGTAAGCAAACCTTCTTCGTGCGCCAATTCAGTATTGCCAACGTAAATTCCGGCTAAGTGAGAGAAACAGCCGGGCTTCCGGCCGCGCATACATCAACTTCCTCGGTCACTAAACTCATTGCTCTAATGGGCGTTGATAGGTGCCTCTGTATTTTTTTATAAGTGCTACCGGCTGGTTTTTAATGAAAACCTGATTAGGTAATGGAACTATTTAGAGATGTTTTTACTTAATATTAACGAAAAAATGAGTAGCTGTTATATCATTATACTACTACTACTCTAACGGGTGCCGCCAACGGGGCCTGGTCATCTCATGTTTTCTTGTAGGTCTTATAATTGTTATTTTTAGATGGACAATTGTATGACACATGCTATTTTTTTGTGTATTATATTGTGTAAATAACTAATGCATTATTTTTTTGTATTATTATATCGTTGCTATCCAGGGGATCATAAATGTATACTTAGCACCTAAATTGAAAGAAATGTATGTAACAAAGAAGTTGTACTCCGTGGTAGGTATGTAGATATAACATTAAAACAAAATGGTGGTGGGTATGAAAAGTTAAATTACTTAGGTCATTAATGTGATTTATCTATACTAATATTAATGTCCCAGCAGTGGGTCGAATTATAAAGGCTGTTGTGATGATGATGTGATGAATATTACAAAGCTGAAGAGTTTGTTTATTTCTTTGAACGCGCTAATCTCAGGAACTACTGATTCAAATTGAAAAATGCTTCTTGTGTTGGATATTCCATTTATCGAGGAAGGCTCTAGGATATATAACATCATAACACGCGAACAAAGTCGCGAGCATAGCTAGTTGAATTATATAGGTAACCTTTTTACGAGATAAGTGATTATATAAATGCTCCAAATGCCTGGGAGTAATTTCTCCATCTCAGCAGCAGCAAGGTAGAGCTTTTGACGATTTAAAAGTCCATTTAAATAAAGAGCTTTTCCATTTTATTTCATTACTACTTTACCCGGGCTGCTGGAATGATTTAGAGAGTAGCAGCTGTCCTGGTTGTCGTCTTTCGTTCAGGGTAGTAACCCTTCCGCAAATTTATAGGGGGTCGGTCAAATATAACTACAAACATACGGCTATAGGTTTGTTATTAGATGGGGTCCACGTCCGGAAGCCTCCTTGTGGCGGACCCTGGTAACGTGGTGGGGAAACTTTCTCGGCGGGTGCGTGGCTTTTGATGTCAAGTGTGTTTCCTTGGCATTCGTAGTCACATGCCATCGGCGAGTTGTTTTTGTTTTCCCACCACGGCTAGTTCCGGACGGCCCTTTTCAGGGCCACGACCGCGCCCGAAGTCCCCGGGGGCGGTCCGACGGCTGCTCCCGGTGTCCTCGTCAAGAGGACGCGCCAGGTCGAGCAGCTGTCGGTGGAGGAGTGGCTGCTGGCCACCAATTAGTGCAAGGACTGCCTAGACGGGCAGCGTTGGGACGGTCTCGCTGTTGTTGCGCTCACGTGCGCAGATCCCGAGCCGTCCCGTAATAGCGCACTGAAGGTCAGGCCGGGGACGATGTTTAGTGGGTATGGCGGGAAAGCCTTTACCTCGAGTCCCTCATATCCCCTGCGGTTGGCACTACCCCGCAGGGACGATGCATAAATGAATCTGACCTCCCCGTCCACAAAAAAAGGTTTGTTATTAGATATTGCGGCGTGCCGCCTGCCTGACACCAACCGTCCTTGAGAATTCTTTCTAGAATCTCTTTTCTTTGATATCGAATTCTGCACCTTAATATTATTAACAGGATGATTGATTTCTTACAGTTAATAATAAGATAGCCCGTTCTTCGGTGGTTGAGGGTTCCGGATGAAGCACGCTTCCACTGTCGGCCTTATCATGAATTACTCTCAAGTGAGATCATCATCATCATCATCAACAGCTCATATAATGTCCCCACCGAGGGGCTCGAGCCTACCCCACATTAGGGGCGATTAGGCCTTAGTCAACCACGCTGGCCAAGTGCAGGTTGGTCGACCTCACACACAACCAAAGAGTTTCTTCATAGGTGTGAGCAGGTTTCCTCACGATGTTTTCCTTCACCGTAAAAGCGTTGAATAAACGTACATATGAATTCAAAATTTGAAAACAACTAGACTAGGGCAACACTCGCCATCAGACAAAACGTATACTTGCTAAATTAAATAATATAAATATAGTGTTAGATTTTTACTTTCTCTTATACGTAGTAAAGAAGAAGTCTTGTAATCGTCAAAAAATTCGACGTCGAGATTTTGACGGATTTACATAGTTTGAACCTCCCTGAATACAAAAATACCGTTTTTGGATGTCTATGTGTGTGTCCGTGCGTTAGCACGTGGTAAGCACGATAACTCGATTATTATGTAACTTATTGCAACCAAATTTAACCTGCATGTATGCCATCAAAATATAAGGTTACTATCAACTTTTGAGTCGTCGATCACGAAAGTTAAAAAACCAAGTGCGCGGTCGGTTCTCGGATGGGTGACCGAAAAGTTAACATAGACATCAAAATATAAGGTTTCTATCAAGCTTGAGACGTTTCCGGTATACGAGAAAGTCAAAGGGAGACCACTCCCGATTTTTTATTATAGCTAAGTTTAGTATTCAATAAATAAGGCCATAATTTCAATAAGGCTTCGCTTAAAAAAAATGTTTCGAAATAATATTAAGATTACAACCTCTACGGTTATCATTGTAATGACATTTTACATAACACTAATTTCGTAATTAATATCCGTATATTTCCTCCTTTATTTTATTTATTCGCCTAAGTTAATATTACACAGCATAAAGCCGTAAGAAGTAGCACTTATTAACGAAAACAGAGACCGTAAATTACGACAAGTACCCACAGACTTTGTATTCAATTGTGGCTCCTTGAAGAATGGCGGTGGAACAAATAAAAGAGGCATGTAATGTGATTTAGTACATCCCCTATCAAGGGCCCTACATCACAAGGGTCAAACAGCAAGCGAACCCACCGATAAATAATATCTTGTATCTCTACCGCTCAAAATGGAACAAATGCGTGAGCTTTTACGACGTCATGTTAGGCTCGGCGGTTTTGTTTTCGTGACGTAAAAATCGTCATTTTTTCGTCTAATTTGAATACGTCAAACTTAATAGCCTACGGAGTGTATGTTTGTGATTTTCAAATTAAGGGCTGTAGTTTGGTATACTTTTTGAAAACTTGAATGGGAGAGTTACGTGTTGTATTGTAATTGGTAGTTTTACATTGATAATTCGTGAAAAATACTTCGCTTCTATATATATTTATTTTTTTACGCTCACACCAATTATCTAGCCCGTAAGTATCATTAAGAACTTGTGTTACGGATACTAGATAACGTAACATTTTTTTTTAATATACATAACAATTTTAGATATTTTTATAAATAAACTTAAATAAATATATAAACAATCATCACTCGCAAACAAATATTCGTATTCGTCACACAAATATTTGCCGCTACCAGGATTCGAACCCGGACCGCTTGATGTGTAGGCAGCTATACTGACCACTCCACCACGACGGCGTCAAAAATTCGAAATTAAGTGGCATTTTAAGTACTAACTAATAATATATATCGCTTAGCACTTAATGCTGATCAAAATTGCTCTTTAAAACATTTCATAGAAATGAACACATTGCAGGAAGATACCTCCTACTACTGTACCTACAGTTGAGTCAAATTCAATAAAGAATATCAACTGAGAGACGTCCACTGCTAGACATAATCCTCCCTTTAGGTTCTCCCAACGACACCCCGCCAAAGTTACCAGATATTGGGTCCACCTTGTGGGGGGCCTACCAACGCTGCGCCTCTCAGCCACCATTTAAGAACCTTTCCGCCCTAACGGCCGTCAGTTCTCCTCGTAGTGAGTCCTGTCCACTACCACTTAAGGTTCGCAATTCTTTGGTGTTCTCTATTTATTGATCAGTGGCTGATCTATACTTATCCTTAATCGTATATGGCAAGTATAGTACCTAGGTTTCGACCGCGTAGATGTCGGATATTGCGCCAATAAGTAGCCTATGTACTAGCTCTGCCAGACTTTAATCCATTTCTGTGCCTTATTTCAACCAGATCCATTGAACCGTTCAGACTTCAAACGCGATCGAGTAACAAACATTCATCTATCCAAACTTTCGCTTTTAGATTAGGGATTTAGATTGATTTAAAATTATACAAAAACAACAACTACTTACTAATGACACTTTTAATTTTAATAAAAGCAATCCTAACTTTAATAGAATTGAAACGATTATGAGGAAGTGGATGTTAGAAAATTATTCGCAGGATTTTCATGCAAATAGTGACCACAAATCGCTTGTACATTTATGAGCCATAAATAATTATGACCATATTAATACATTGCACCAGTGCCAACCCGGATCGAGTTACTATACATAACATTTGACGTGAACTATAATGTAGTACCACATTGTTAATCCACATATATTATGACTATATACTAGTAGGCATACGAGTGGTAATTCAATTTCACGAAAGCGGGTGAACCATGGGTACTAAATTGTACCACCTTTGTACAGCTAACAGCAGATCAGGCTACCTCAAACTGTCAAATTTCTTTAATAACAAACTTTGAACTCTAATGGTTTTACATAATGATCTGCCGTCATCTGTATGTACTTACTAAAATTAAGTAGCAATATAATGGCAGTGTTAGTAGTACTGTAGTTGCCTAGTATGCACCTAGCAAGTGAAGAATATAAATAAAGCGTCGATGGCGTAGAGCGTAAGAGCGTTGTCTCCCACTCAGAAGGCATCGGTTCGAACCCCGCCACGTACCAATGTGTTTTCAAATTTTAAATTCAGATGTACGTTTAATCGACGCTTTTACGGTGAAGGGAAACATCGTGAGAAAACCTGCTCACACCTATGAAGAAATTCTTAAGCTGTGTGTGACGTCAACCAACTCGCACTTGGCCAGCGTGGTTGACTAAGGCCTAATCGCCCCTAATGTGGGGTAGGCTCGAGTCCCTCGGTGGTGATATTATATGAGCTGTTGATGACGAAGTGAAGAATATTAAATACAAAGTCGGTTGTTACTCGTATAAATATCCTGTGACAGCTCTGTCATGATAGCTAAAAATGGACTCTTTATACATTTATATAAGCTGCTGTTTAATTTTCTCACGTGCCTACATTTTACAGCTATATTAAAAAGCGTTATTTTTTATAATTCGCGCTGGCGTAAAAATAAAAGAGTGTTTGTTTGAATTCTCCAAATATGAAATGTCAACGGTGTTCGTACGGCCGAAACTTTTTTATTAAAATTCTTACGGCTCCCGCCCGCGGGCCCGCCTAAAGTTATTACTTCGCTTATTAGCGAATTGTTCGCGATTTGTTTTTGTATTCGCTGTCAAAGCTTGTTAGCCGTTTACCCACCGTTTACCTGAATAGTTAATAAATTATTGAAATAGCAAACGGATTGGCTTTAGAAGTCTGTAGCTGTACTGAAATTTGTTGAAAGTTAATTGCCGGCAAAGCAATTTGACTTCTGTGATGTGAACCATTAATTTCTAATTGTGCGAGTGTTAAACTTTTGATTGTGGAAAGTAAGAAAGTCTGACCAAATTTATGATGTTGTAATAATTAACTCAATAGTCAGACGCTAGTTAAAACATTTTGATTACGAATCGTGGAACTTTGAAGTGTTTAAAAAATAAATAACAAACGATATCAAATTTAAAAATTTTGAAAACCGCTAATGGATTTGATTCGGACCTGAGACGCTTCTATATCCGATATTACTACTCTTCCAACGGAACTAACATAGAACTAGTCCGACACCAGTAAACTAGGCATTTTGCTTTTTACAAAATTTCAGTTCGCAAGCGTTTATAAAAACATTGAATTTTCTTAATAATCCATCTCATCTATTTGGTTGGCATGGGTCGGCTTATACATCGGCTTGTAATGAAACAACTGCATCGAAACCATTTGATGTAAAAAATTACTATAGTTCAATATATTTATCCTTTATTTGGAAAAAGTATCTAATTTTACATACGCCGCACGCCAATTCGTACCTTGTTTGTTCCTTGATTAAACTTTTAAAGTAAATATCTAAATACTGGCCTACATTAACAAAGGTATATTCAAAAACGTTCCATTTCCTCAGGCGAATGAAGCTCATTAGTCTGAGGTTTATATTATAGATTTTAGACGTCTGTAATTATAAATCTATGGTTTATATATATACGAGTATAAAAAGCCTCGGTAGAGATTATAACCCTACAGCAATTTTTATTATTTTAGAGATGGAAATTTCTGCATTGTTATTTCAAATAAAAATAAATCATTGACGTTTGTTTTCTATTAATAATGGAGCATTATTCGGACGAACTGTAGAAAATATTTATTCTTTCTTTATCTATCTATATACATATCGCATATGTTTATAACGTGTCATGGTTTCATTAATAGCAACTACCATGATTCTTCCAGAGAAAAGTTTTAGCTGAAGCTTTCGTATGATGAAATGGATCTGAAACTAATATATCAAATTAAATAGGTTGTCCCAGAAAGGCTATAAATTACGGATATACTTATGGAAAGACTAGCATAGTCAGTTGATGTTAAATATTTTGATTTATGACCCATTTTTGCTTTAGAGTCAGTTTTTTAACAAAATGGACAGAGCGAATATACATATACATAACTTTGCATCTTGTGTGGTAAGTACTTACATAAATAACTTTATGATTTTGATTTTGAAAGTCATGTAGGTTAAATTAAATAAATTTATACTTATTCTGTTTATTATCAACGTGAGAAAACATTTTGACGATATAGCAGAAGAAATATTTCTTCAAATTATTATCATTATTAAATAATTTTACTATCAACCCGGTAACTCAAAAATATAATTTGAATACACTAAGGAGAATACAAGTTCTGTTACTAACAACACTAGCATCTGTTATTAATAAATTATATACAGGTACTATAATTATATGGCACAGAAAATGTATGGTTTCCGCCATCGAAAACTCGCTAGATGCATTAAAATGTACTGTTTTCAAAAATACGAAACGAGTATATAGGAACTCTTTCTGAATTTGACATTATTCGACAATCCAGTTAGCATTTTTATCTATAGGTAAAATATAAGCTTCTTGATTTTTAATTTGACTGGCTACTACCAGGTTGCCGCTAATGACATACCCTGTGTCACCGAATTTTTGAGAAGGCGAAGACCTTGGGTGGTCCTCAAGCCTGTAAGTCGAACGTTCCTAAAGGATTACTTAGCGACCGAGCCTCTCCCTCTCGGAGTCTCGTCTCTCAACCGCCTAACGTCCTTAGGATTAGGGTGTTCCAGCCCGAGGCTACCTCTAAACTAAAGGTCCGGGCCTTGGCTCAGGCACGTATACAATTCATACACGTAATAAAACTATACTAGTTTTGTAAAATACAGCTGCCCTTAGAGGTCATAAATTTCGGATGTTGCAGTCTCTAATGCAAAATACAATATTTCTTGAACCACCTAAATACACCCGCGGCACGTGGTAGATTTATGTGACAAACCTGTCTGGAGATACACCACAGTCTAAATGGTAACTAGATTTCATTTCCACAGTAAAATCTCTTTACGCATTTGACGATGAGATGCATTTTGAGCAAGAGAGACTGGGGTTTGTAAGGACATAAAAGGGTTTTTTTAATTACTAGCTTATTTCTTTTGGCCGCTGTCCAGGCCGGGCGTGGAGGTTTTTTAAAAAGTACCTTGATGGGTGAGAGCCCAGTCTTCTTCAAAGTGTGTGGTAGATAATGTTAAAAATGGAGTCTCATAGTCATCATAGAGCCTTTATAATTCAACCCACTGCTGGGACACAGGGCCTCTCCTTGTCATTGAAGGAGGTTTAGGCAGTAGTCCACCACGCTTGCCTGTTTTACAATATCACCTTACTGTTATTAGGTCCTGGCATAGCTTTTGGTAGCCATGTCATGCTGGCAAAGTAGAATAGCATGACCCCATCCTCCAATGGGTGTCGTAGAAGGCGACTAATGGATCAGCAAAGGGGTATTGATCACCTTACATTCCGTCCACCAATCCGCATTGGGCAAGCGTGGTGGACTACTGCCTAGACCTCCTTCGATGACTAGGAGAGGCCTATTGTGTCCCAGCAGCGGGTCAAATTGTAAAGGCTGTTATGATGATGATGATAGTTTTTAATATTAAAGAACTGAATACTTCTCGACAGTAATTGTATTTAATATAATGGTCTTTCTTTTATTTATTTAAGCTATTTTAGGCTCTTATAAGGAAGCAAAATGACGAGCTTCAGAGAATCCATCGTGTTCTTTTAATCGATGGGTCCTATGTATATGGGCCAAAATGCAAAATTACAACTTTACAGGAGAGGCTTCCAAAGTTTAAATTTACTATAACTTCAGATTGATAAAACCGAAGTTTTCGATTTTTTGCTTGTTTGCTAAGACAACTATCCTCCTCATTTATACTATAGTATTTTATACATACATATATCGGGGTTTTTTTTATGTCACATTGGCCCTTCTATGTTAGTTTTTGTTAAAATATTTTTTCTTTAAAAACAGCCTAAAAGGGCCAATGTGTTATATTGGCCATTATACGCGTATTACGCTAAGTAGCATAAAGTATATATTTTTTAACCATAAAATCAAGTAACAATTGAAATAGTTGATAATTCATTAATTAGAATATTACAAGCCATTTGGATATTTAATTTTAGTTATTTATGTCACATTGGCACTTATACCTTTTACAATCTGCTAACCTACGGGCTGACTTTTCAGTTAGATCATTTGAATAATAAAAAAAACTCGCAATATTTTTATTCTTTTATTGAAATAAAAATTGAATTAGCCTTAAAACTACACTTATGGACCCGTACTCAGTCTTTTTGGTATTTTCATGATAAAAAAATAACTAAAAAAAGTGTAATAAGGAAACTGTTGCTGGAGATCTTAGTTTGATTAACAAAATAAGGCAACTAATAATGTACTTCACATTATTATTTTTTAAATAAAATTACATAAAATAACAAAATTCAAAACCTATCTGGTGTAAACGAAATAAAAAAAAATCTATGTAGTTTAATCAAGTAATAAAATTACCTAAATCAATATTACTAGTAATTCTTAATAAGTCTTCATTAATTTTGTTCATTATCACTTTCAATAATTGACACAATGTCATTAGATGCTAGTAAATTTTCTTAATAACTGTGGTACGCAGGTGGGATGATATTTTTTCAACATTACATCAAACAAGTTTTTCTTCTTAGAAGATTGTGTTGATAACAGCTGATTGTAACATAGTTGCAGAGGAATATCTGTAGGTCTATCGGCAATTTGCCTTCTTGTTCGTACTGGCTGATTAAAGATTTTTTCATATTCGGATAAAACTTAAAGAACTATCTAAATAAAGTTTATTAGGTACTGTTTTTGCGACAATAATGTGAATCAACCGGTTCAAAAGACTTGACGTGGTCCAGTCCAGCATAACTTTGATCATTTCTGCATCAACAGATGTTTTATGGTGATCATGTGGACATCTGTTATTAACTAAAGTGAGCCTACTTGTATCAGAAAATTTACTCATTGCAGTTCTTATAATCTTTGGCCCACAACGAATGGTGTTTAAAAACATCGTCTTGCATACCACTTAGTTTCGTCTTTGTCCATCTGTGTGTCAAGACCCTTTATCTCGGGAACGAGTGGAGGTATCGAGTTGAAATTAAAACTATATACTCAGGTCTACGGTCCTTTGAAGCTATGAAATAATCAAACTTTTTAGTTGACGCAAAAATAATACAGCCGTTTATGCCGCAAAAAAACGCATATTTCGACACGCTCAAGGGAATCAAAATTCATAGGGTACTTGTTCCCGTTGACCTAGAACTTCTGGCAAGTAATATCGTCTTATACCACAGTTAAAACTCTGAAAACTATAAATTTGTAATTAAATCATAAAAAATATAGTCTGAATTTAAAGTACGTAATCAATCATTGATGTTTGCCTTTATTTCCGGAATACATGGAGGTATAGTGTTCAAATTAAAACAATATACTCAAGTCTACAGTCCCTTGAAGCTATGAAAAAATCAAACTTCCAAGTTAACGCAAAAAAAAAGATACGGCCGTTTCTGCCGCAAAAAAAAATACTAATTTGTACGGAACCCTCGGTGGGCGAGTCCTACTCGCACTTGAACGGTTTTTTTAATTATTCTTACTACTTATTAGTTAATGATTTGTCGAAACTATAAACATTAGAGACTTTTACGCGGGGAGTTCCGACGCTTTTGCGTGGGAACTCCCCGCGTAAAAGTCTCTAACTACTCTTAGGACCTTGTACGTTTAAATTCATGTTACATAGGCCGTTATACTGTACTAAAAAATCGTGTTTCTATGCAGAAATCTTCTTTTTTTAATAGCTCACATAATTAATTATATCCATAAGATGCGTTTACCATAAAAAAGTCAAAATGGCCAAATTGTTAGTTTAGCCCATATACATAGGACCCATCGTAATATTAGCAAGTACTTAATTATTTCCGTGAATTAAATATTTACTCTTTAAAATATTTTTAATTTCCATTCTCCAAATTTTAAATATTGTAGAGGCTGAGTCATGGTTCGTGATGAATATTGTATTATAATGTTAACACACAAATCTTATTAATTATTCGAAGGGTGCATGCATAGTCATTCAACGAAGTCTATTTATATAATGAAATATTTTTGTTGGTTAAAGAAAAACGACATCATGTATGATTTTATGTGTCAATAATAGTTTTAAATGGTAGTTTGCATGCATTAATAACTTGCGAAATGCTGCCAGAAAAATATCTGATAAATATTTCCTCTTTTTCTATAAAAAGGTTTAGCAAATTACTCCACCTCACCTGACGGTGATCAGAAGTGTATTTCAAAAGGAAAAAAATTGCTAGAGATTTTAGCCACGCCTAGCCACCCTCACCTTGTCGACATCAAGGTGCTTCTTCACGCCTTTTTCAATTTCCTAGCATAATATGCGGCATAGAAAATTTCTTAAGTCCCACTGGAATAGAGGCCATAGTTCGTCTGTGACAACCAGTGTCAGTTTTAGCACTACCAGCGCAGAAATACTTAAAATTTTAATAATGTTTTTGGACAAAAATGAAGAAATGTTTTCAATTTTCGTTCGTAAAAATCTAGTAAAAAAAATCTAACTTTGACCTTCAATTACTTCATAACGATTAATTTCCCAGGTATAGACTAGAATAAAAAAATGGTCCTAATGATGAGCGGAATACGTAGTTCTCGGCTTTGTCTTAGGTCTTTCTACACCCGTTATATTTCACATCAAAGAGAAACAAAAGTTATGATTACGAGCACATTATACCAAGAACAGTAGTTTATCTGCGGGCTGTCGGCGAGTTATTAGCCTACTCTGAGTTGACGCTAGGGCTATTGTAAATGTGCAGGGCGGGAACGAGCGGCGAGCGAATGTGCAATAACATAAAAATGCGCGATCACACCGAGATGGCGAGACCACCTTATGCCCCCATATCTTTATGTCATGTGTGCGTCATAGTGCGTGTGTACACGGCGCCGAGTACGCACGCACTCATTGTAATGGATAGCGGCCAGTGGCCCAATTCACGTAAATACATTCGATCTAAAAATCGTTGTAGTTTAGAAATCGTTCGATCGTAGTCCTATCCAATTTTGGTATTCACATGTTACTCAGCTACATCTCGATAGGACGACAACTCAATAAGATCGGAACTAAAGCACATCTGAACGACTTGTCAAGGAAACAAAAAAGATGCCCGTAAAATGATTTGATTTTCTACTAAAAGGTTCAAATATACTTTATACTTCAAATACAGTGATTTACGATAAGTTAATCAAATTAAATCAATCAATATCGATAATATTTAACATAGAACGTGGTACGAAAATATTTTAGCTGAATACCTCTCAGTTGACATTTCGGTGCGATTTTAAAACGATTTATTAGCTGAATACGGGTAGACGATGGTTCAACGACATTGCGATCGAGCTACTTCAAAATCGGTTCATTTGACGTACGTGAATACGAAAAAGTGTTTAAACGACTAAATCGCTGCGATATCCCAACGGTTTTAATACGTGAATTGGCCTACAGTTTGTATGAATACGTATTACTGTTCTTGGTATAGTGTGTTACTAGTGCCTTCTTCTGAATCAGCAAACAAATCACCGCCAAAAGAAGTTTACAATAACAAGAAGTCTTAAACGAATTCTTCAGAAACAAACCTAGTTTTATATGAAAATGTTTTCCTTGTTCCTTCCCAACAATGAGATACTGTAAAGGGCAAACGAGTACCTACTACCTGTAATAATAAATTACTTTATCGTTTGAGCAGGAGACAGAATGGACTGGTACTATTTTATTACTCGCTGAGCGCATAAATATCGTACTGTTTAAACAGCATGTATTTTTCTATTCTTTTTCCGAGTACTAGGTGAGTATACGACAGAGGTGGTTATGAGTAATAGACAGAGATGAAACTTTCATTGCCTAATTTAGTTAAGTTTGTATTAGATTGGAGGTAATTCGAGCAATGTTATTATAATTAGGTTTCTTAAGATCTTCTTTATGAGAATTTGTACTCACACCCACATAAAACAGAAGACACCCGTACGGCTGAGGTGATGGCTCAGAGTAAACAGGACACTCTGAGGGTGATGGTAAGTGTAATATCTGTCCAGTGTGTTGGCTTTTGTTTGTTTGTTTAAGGTGGAATCAGACGGTACATTTTTCATTCATTTTCTCCTTTCATTCAATTACCTTTCACTCGAAATGAAGTGTCTGAACCCAAAATGAAACACAAGTGCTGAATGAATTCATTGATGAACCGATCCAACAGTGTTCGATATTGACATTCGGCATCTTTCACTCCCACTCGAATGAACGATAAATGAACAGTCTGAACACTAAGAGAACATTCATTCGGATTCAGTCATTTTGTTTCGAGTCGTGTAGAAGAGAACGTCGCGGCAAAATGGTGTTCTTTCGATGACGTACTGAAAGAAAAGAGGAGGTGAATGTTCTTTTCTGTTTCATTCCAGTTCGACCGTGTGAACATGGAATGAAATGAAAACAACGAATGAAGCATTCACTGGAGTAAGCATTCATTCTAGTGAACCATCTGATATCACCTTTACTGAAGTATTGTTACTTTTTGGGTTTGGTGCCACTTTTATATAGGCGATACGCTGGCAACCTGTCACTATTTGGAGGCACTGCATGGCCCTCACTGCCTGATGTAGCTTTATGTAATGTAACGAAAATGCTACTTAAGGCCCTGCTTTACCCCTCTTCGGACTACAAGCATGATCGTATGTATTTATCTATGTTTAAAGGTTTGGTATGAAATACTGTATATGTAACGGCACAGGAAGGCCAGTTCCATAAAGCTGTCCAAGTCTGTCCGGGAATTGGGAGATTCGTCGAGAACAAGACGATACCACCTCAACATAGCCACCCGACCGAAGACATGTATATAATCCATATATTAATATATAATGAAAATAATGAAATGAAATGAAATGAAAAGCTCTTTATTTAAATGGACTTTGCTAAGTACTTTTAAATCGTCAAAACCCTACCACCATTTCAGGACGAAATAATTATTCTTATGCTGAGATGGAGAAGAAATGGCGAAAGAAACTCTACAGCTTACAATTTGGTAATGATTTCAAAACATCATTACAGGTCAATAGATAATAATAATATAATTAAAATTACAGTTTCACATGCGTAAATTTTGGGCAGTTATTACACCCACGCATTTGGTTCATTTATAATAATAATTTATGTTGTAAAAGCTTTTCTATATAATTCAACTAATCACATTAATGAACTAATTAATTTAAGTTTTGATACCCACCACCATTTTTTGTTATTGTTAGATAGATTTCGCTCAATTTAGGTGCTAAGCATACATTTATGATCCTTTGGTTAATAAATATATCTATAAGAATACAATCTGTGCATACCAAAATAAATAAAAAATCTAATACCTAAAAAATCTAATAAGTCCTACTTACGTAATATAAAGCCCAAGACTCAACGCTTCACTAAATTGAAATGCGTCAATCTAATTCCCACTTTTCCTTCAGTTTTCACTCATTATTTACTTTCGTCTACATATTAATAAATACATAATGTCTCCATTTTCCGATGCAATAAAAAGACAAAACCAATCAGTCCCGCATCCAGCAGCTTCCAGCGATCTTTACCAGATCGTCAGTCCACCTTGTGGGGGGCCTACCAACTCTGCGTTTCCAGGAACGTGGTCGTCACTCTAACAGCCGTCAGTCCTCCTTGCAATGAGTCCTGCCCATTGCTACTTAAAGTTCGTAATTCTTTGGGCTATGTCAGTGACCTAACTCTTTAACTAGCTTAAGTCAATATATCAGTAGACGTTATCGACATATCGACCTTATTACACAAAAATTCTACAAGACAAGGAATACATGACAATTACTACAGACAAAGGAATCAAATACCACCATAACAGCCTTTATAATTCGACCCACTGCTGTGACACAAGGCCTCTCCTTGTCATCGAAGGAGGTTTAGGCAGTAGTCCACCACGCTTGCTTAATGCGGATTGGTGGACGGAGTATAAGGTGATCAATATCCCTTTGCTGATCCATTAGTCGCCTTCTACGACACCCATTGGACGATATGGGGTGATGCTATTCTTCTCTGCCGGCATCACGTGGCTGATGAATCAAATACGAATCATTGTAATAGTATAATAATTTCCATGCTTATCTTGTACCTACCTACGTAAAGTGTCATCAGACTGCTTCCAATAGCTAAAATTGGTCCATGAAAAAAAGAGTTTCGAATTCTTATTCGAGACGACATCTCGATCTGGATACCAATTGAAATCCCATCTAAGGAGCCGTTTTGTTAGGATCATGCGGATTACGGATTCTGAATGTGCATATAGGTACTTGGGACAGAACTAAGGCGATGATATACCTAAGCCTTATCTCGCTTTGAAATGAGGATTACTAAAACATTTTATCAAGGAGATTTTGGGCCCTGGGAAAGGTACTATTACGTTGAAATAACGTGAAGTATTCATTTTAATGTATAGAGTCAAAATAATTTATGGCTGCTCTATTGAAAATACAAAATGCTTAAAAATATTTGACTTGCACCAGTGGCATGTGTTCATTCGTATTCGTCACCTTTTTTTTAATACATCAGATCAGGTTAGCTAAAAGTCACGGGTTCAACTCCCGCCTCGTACAAAACGTAAACTTTTTTCGAAAATGGGCAAGACAGTTTCATTGCATGTGTGTGCGTGTGCAGACGTCACGGGCAAAGAGTGAGGCGTAGTAATTATTACGCGTAATTTATTTTATCGGCCACATTTGCTCGCAGCACCGGTTTTCATATTTTTATTTGGTTTGAGTGTTACAATAATCTTTAGCCTTGTTTTTATTTCATCGGAGAGATCAAATGCATTTACGCATCATCCCGGCTATACGATGCAACTGCAGAGGTATATGGGACTCGAGGTACAGGCGTACAGTACAGGTTTTCACCGGGAAGCTATCTGTGCCCGCCCTTTAGGGATCAACCGGTGCCACGTTCATTCATGTCCGTTGTCTGGTGGAACAACAGACCGCCAGTCTTGCAGACCGGCTGCCCCCGAGCACAAGGCTCCATCGGCCCTGATAAAGGCCTTTTCCCGCGTCTCTCATAGTGGTGCCAAAGTTGGCTTGGGTGAAACTCAGCGCAGTTTAAGCCCGATGTCTAAGTCATCTGTCCATAAACGCAACCATTCGTCATACCGGTCCCGGCCGAGAAGGCGGCTCGATTGGCTCCGGCTGTGTCGTGTAGGCACTAGGCGCTGGCTTCGACAGGGTAGCGCTGCCTCCCATGACACCACCACGGAATACCAAACCAGAGGTCGCATCCATCCGCCACCTCTGCTGAGAGCAGAGGCGTGTCAGGAGCGACTGACCTCCTAGTTCCATTCAAGGCAACCCACCAGCCTATCAGCCAACCCACCCACAACCCAAAGGTCCGCAGACCCTGAAAAGGCCCCTTAGATGTTCCGATGTCAGCCATCTGTGGAGGCGCCAGAAGTTGCCCAGGATGCACCGCGGGGAGGTCTCGGGAGATAGCACCCCGTAATTATGTTTAGCCTACGGTGACTGCGGGCTAGAAGGCGGGAAGTATTCTTATTTTCCAGGCGCATCGTAAATAAAATTTGCAAACTCGTAAAGTCTTCTTTTATAAACCACTTCTATATCAAGTTGGGGAGCGTAACCAATATTGGACCATCTCCTAAATTGTATCAACTTAGTGCTTCCTAAAAAATATTATATGATTACGACGCTACAGAGCGTTTCTGCGAATAACAGCGCCAACTTTAACATTTATAAATGGAAAAATTATTCCATAATGTACGGTAGTTTCATCTTAACTGGGCGTCAAATATTTGCAAAATTATTTCGTTCGGATCTTAGAAGTGCAAAAATTTGATGAAACAGTGCTTACCATAAACCATAAAAACATAAGTACTCAGCACTGACAAATTCCGACAGTGAAAGCAGTGCCCTGCCCAGTGATCGCGTAGTGGTTAACGCAGCCGCCCGGTTGCGGAAGTTGCTGGGTTCGATTCCCGCCTGGGGCAGGTCGATTTTTTTCAGTGTATTTCTTCTCGTATGAAAAGTATTCATTTTTTCTTTTCTAGATTCTTCGCAGTTTCAACACGTGTTATGAGACTTGACTGTGACATTTCCGACAGATTATCATTAGGAATATTTTCGAAAACATTTTTGAAACAACCAAATAATTCTGCCGGTGTCGTTCATATAATGTCATACATAACAAAAGCAATTTAATATTCAAATGCTTATTCAAATATCTGTAACGCTTCACATCGGGACTGCTATTTCAATTTCCCGGTACGATAAAGAAAATTCTCAATAGAAAGGACAAAGGGAGGGAAATGAATTATTATTGATTGAAGAAAATAAAATTCTTTTCCAGTGACGAGAAGATAGGTTGAGGACACGTTATTAATGAAAAGGAAAATTGACGGGGTTTGTGGTTAGATAAATAAACTTTCAAGAAACTGGAGAGATTTTCTTATTGAGAAGCCTTGGAATGTCTGTGAATTTTATAAATGAAATAGATTTTTTATTGTTATCGGCAAATGATGAAATCTCGATGAAAATGTAGAAAATCAATTTCCTTTCAAAATCAAAAAGTTCTTTTTCTATAAATTTTGTGTTCTGACAAATACTTAATAATAAGTGATAGGGCAACTGTTTCGGGGTAGGATTATATCAACAACAAGTATACCTAAATTAAACTTTTATATTCGTATATTTTTTTCGCTTACGAAAACTTTGTTAAAAATCACGATATTCATAGCATCTATATAATATACAACTCTTCTCGATCCTGAGATCTTCACTGCTATTTTGTGTCCAAATCAACTCTTAGTTATAAATATCATTGTAATGTCCTCTTAGATTTGCGCGAGCACTACACATTGTAAATAAAACAACTTTTACGGATTTAACTCGCGTGTAATTAGATTTTACATTTTGTTTTTATTGCCCGACGTTTCGTAACACTTTTCAGCGTTCGTGGTCACATTATCCTATTAAATGGTTCGATGTCTTGTACATGTATGAGCTCGCCGATTTACTCTGACAGACATTTGGATTGCATGTAGTAGGTAATTAGTAAGTTTGGTAATCCTCATTAATAAGTAGTATGTTAGATACGATCCTATTATTTTGTAATTTTCCGTTTACTCGTTTAATGATATGTCTTACGCAGAAATACACGCTGGTAATTAGTATAGTGCGCCTCAGATAACTAAGATAATTGACGCTGTCATAGTGGAGTGGTCAATAAATCGCTATTTACACATCAAGCACATCACATAAATGTTGAACTTTTTCACGAGTAATGATTGTTTTTAAATTAATTTATGTGTATAAATACACATAAATTAATTATTATAGTGTTTCAGTTGTTATGTACCTATATTTGTCTGCTATCTACAAGTTCTAAATCCTACTTAATTTGGGCTAGATAGTGGTGTGGAGTTGAAATATATTATTATTCAAATTTCTTTAATAGTTTGATTACTTCTATTTAAAAAAGTAAAGTAATCTTTGGCGGGAGAAAGAAAGTTGAAGGGGCCTTCCTTCTCCCAAATAATGGACTGGATCTTATGTCGGTTTCTCGGAATGTAATAATGTGATTAACACTTTTTATCGCGACATATTTTTATAATGGCAGTAGCTAGCGGACTTGTAAAACTATATTGAGCATAGTTTTGTGCTTTCCTAGAAATTAAACGCGGAACCACTGAATCTAATTCCCATGCGCGAACCACTGGCGATTAGAACATATTCTCGGAGATTCCGAAGTATTTTTTGTACTGAGTAGGTTTTTATTACCTACCATACATCCATCTTTGCATACGCCTCTCGGCGACTTTAATCGATTTTCTTCCGTCCCTTTCCTTTATCGGCATTAATTCAAATATATATTTAACGTCTGGAATGTAATATTACGACGGGTTTGCAAACTCAAACGGGTACTTAAGACGTGTAGCGTTTATTAAATCTGATAATATATCAAGCGAGTACGGTAGGCGCGAGGCTAGTGCAGTCTGCGAGCTGCTCGCTTGAACAAAGCAGTGGGCTCGCAGTATGCTTGTGGACGGTACCTTCTGTCTCAAACGAACTAAGGATACTAATCGGTCGAGGCTCCACCGTGGGAGATGCGTGCAGACAAGTAATACATTAAGGAGGTATCAACGATGTATCACGCTCAAGAATCCCCTCAAGGCGCTTTCTCAATAACCTATCCGTGTCTACCAGCGCATTAGGTAGTCAGACAAAAAAACGGCACCACGACGAACTACTTCATCAAAAAGTGGACGGCAGAAAACGTCATAAACGATATTATAGTTCGATTTCTGTTTTTAACCGACTTCAAAAAGGAGGAGGTCCTCAATTCTATTTTTTTTTATAATTGTTACCTCATAACTCTTTACTGGGTGTACTGATTTTAAAGATTCTTTCGACCTTTGGAAGCTGGTGCTTGTCATGTGGTCCCATTGAAATTTGATCGAGATCTGATCTCGAGATAGTTTCCTGAAAAGCAAAAAATTAATATTTTTTAAAAACCGCCATCAAAACTAAAAATGGAGAAATATTTTTTTTTGTTTATAAAAATCTAAATGTTTTTTTGGAATAAACGTTGTCACTTTTATTTGGGACCGACCTTAAAAAACATTTAAGTTTTTATAAACAAAATTTTTATTTCTCCGTGTTTAGTTTTGAAGGCGATTTTTTGATGTCTCACTTCGACTAGGCTGTATATCAATATTACTACCACTAGCCACATTAGACACAGAAAGCGTGTTGTCGGCGTGAAAACGACGTGAGCACTGCGTATCTGGGGGTTTGTAGCTCGACACGCGATGACCATGAACTGGACGATTGGACAATTGTAGATTGACACAGTAGAATATTTTAGTGACTATAGGAAACCATTTGACAACACTCTCACCCGAATGTGGCCTACGATGTTACATGCTTACCTAGAAATAGCCTATTCACTCTCGCTTTAAAGGCACACACCCAAGTTAAAAGTATCAAGGAACACACTAGCAGGCAACAAGTTCCACTCCTTAGCTGTTCGCATTATAAAAGAGTTAGCAAATCGTTTTGTGCGGGTGGTAGGGACATCAGCAATATAATACAACAACAAGATAAGGTAAAAAGTAGCTATGCACTTGAAGAAACGGAGACTAATGATTGCAAACAATTGAGATATAATTTGAACCGAGTGTTATAAAATGTAATGAAAAGTGTATAAACAATCATGAGTGAAAATGGGATACCGGATTTCGGAAATATTAAAGAATTTAGGCTGAATGTAGACAAATGGTCAACATATATGAGTAGATTGAAGGTGTGATTTGTTATTCACGGCACAAAAGTGACTAATTAATCGAGTTATATATATATCTGTTGGAAATTGTGAAAGCTGAAAATAAAACTTTCTTCTGCTTTGCTCTCAGTGACAATGTAATAAGAAAAAGTAACAAAATACAATCAATAAAACCATAGAAAAACAATAGACAATATAAAAGAGTATATAATGTATATTGCCAGCTTAGCATAGTCAACAATATCCTTTACTTGATCATAGCTGAATACTGGTGTGAATGAGAGAATATAATCGCTCATTAAACAGAAATCATTCATAAGTTACACAAAGAAACTAGAACGATAGTTGCAAAGTTCTCGCACACATAAGTTACAATGTACGATCATCTGAAAACTTGCGGACGTTACAGCCGATGTATGGTTGTTTTATTTGTTTTACTGCGGAACTTCCACCGCTTACCCACTAACTGAAAATAAAAAATGATTGAGCTGTGCGAAGTTGGCGTAAACTGCTCCTTGGTATTGAGATTACATTTCGTGTACCTATTTTGTTGCCTAATGTAATTTACACTAACTTAGTATGTAAGGCGGCAGCCTAATTGGCAAATGATTGTACGATGTTCGATGCGTTCTCATTGCACGATGAATTTAAGATGAAGAATTTCTTCAGTGTCCTGGTTGAGTTCGCAAGCACAAAAACAACACTTTCATCGCGCTATGGAAACGCATCGTTTCATCGTACAATCAATGCCAATTAGGATGACGCCTGAGACCGAGACTTCTATAATGTTTTAGGAGTGTTTTAGGGGTCACTGAAAGTTTACGTTTGACGTTTTAAAACTTCTATATATAATGGACTTTGCTCAAGTCCATTTAATCGAACAATTTTTTCATTAATTTTTATTTCTTCTTCTTCCTCGTTTCGCTGTAGACAGAGCGGTCGTGGTCGTCATGAGGGAGTGCCATGGGCTGTTGTGTCTCGCCTCACTATCTTCCGCCAACGTGTCCGATTTGTAGCGCTACTTGTGCATTCATGCAACGGGTCGCCCACGGCAGATTTTATCTGGTCGGACCATCGCAAGGATGATCTGCCTCTTGGTCTAGTACCATCCACTCTTCCCTGAACAACCAATCGCTCAATTGACTGGTTTTCCCGTATTGAAAGGTGACCGAATACGAGTTTGCACGAGAGTAGACTGACGCTGCTGGATGCAGAGTTCCTGGAGTATAGATAGATTTGTGCGAAATTTGGTCCATGACACTCCCAGCATTCGTCTCCAGCACCACATCTCTTAAGCGTCTATCTTCTTTTTTTCTATTTCTCGCAGCGTCCACGTTTCCGCACCATATAAAAAGACCCCTGTCTTTTTATAAACTAGTGAGTTAACCAGCCCGGTCTTAGTGGCTTTTGTGATGTCCCTATTCCTCCAAAATTTCTTCATTCCATTTAGTTACTGCTTAAGTTTGGTGTCAACAAGTACTTGTAAAAGTCTCATCATTTCATCCAAAAGACGCAAACTGTTGGACACAGGCCTCCCCCAAGGATTTCCAAAACAATTGGTCATGCGCTGCCCGCGTCCAGCGGCTTCTTGCGATGTTTACGAAATCGCCAGTCTACCTTATGGAAGGTAAAATTCTATGAAATTTTAGTGACTCCTACATTGCACTGAATTTTGAAAACCTTATTCTATCTTAAAATTATTAATGAGCCACTCTGAATCGCTAAAGCGCTTAACGATCTCAGGTGAATTTAACTTCTCCTGAACATTTAAACTCCAAGAAATTCGGACTCAGCGTTCATAAATCTGTATATTAATACGAGTAGAAAGTACTTTGTGCGCACACGGATGAGTATGAGAATTGGCACAATTAAAAAGTTCATAATAGAGAAGAATGCTGAAAAAAATATGTGTTACAATAAATATAAATGCATAAAGGAGTCGGAATTTGTCGACTAATCGCAATCCAAGACTCGACAAAGTCAAAAATAGCCACATAGTGAAATGACGTTTCACTTTCTAGGAACCAGAAACAATGGATCCGAACCCAACTTAAAATCGACCTAATGACTAAAAACTTCTCCGATGGGCCAAAAAAATGTGAACTAGGAACGGGCGGTCCTTCGAAGTAATTTGGAGGAAGCCAGTATGTACACAGTGAAAGGGAAAAGTTTCAGAGCTCGATCTGAATAACAATAATGTACGTGATACGTGTTTGCTCATATTGTAAGTTAAGTTTAGTAGTATAAAATGTAACGTGACGCTTTGTAACAAGGTTGAAAATTTAAATGATATTGACAACAATATTGTGACGCTTCAGTTACGTACTCTTAATCAAATAAAAATAAGGTGAGATACATATTTTAATCAAGGTACCAACTACTTGTATAATCCATCGACACGCGGCGATGACGATGACTGTATGTACATACAGCATAAGCGGTTACATAAGATTATGAAGATTCATCAAACACTAATTCTCTGCACACAGATATATCAATCTAAGGAGATCGGACGAATTGCTGAATTCATAGTAAGACCGAGTGTCGCGATCACCGGCCGTACTACATAACATGGTTCTAGTTGAGCATGCCGTAATATGCTATTCATTGCGCGCGTCATAAGGACTGCGAAGCAATGAAAGTTAGGCACAGCCGCAAAGGAGTTCGATCAAATCGCTGAATTCATAGGAAGTCCGAGTGACGCGGATGGCGAATTGGCGGTAATGTATGCCCACTGGGCACACACTTGTCACAAGTTAAACGCCGGCTTGGCCTATCTCCTTGTATTATTATATCTGTGTCTCTACCTAAGGAATTAGAGCGCATTACGAATAAATTACAAGTCTGTCGTCGTCTTAATTTAATACGTATTTCCGTTCGTCTTCCTATTCTTCCGGCTCAAACACCCTAGAGACTATTCGCTACAGAGACTCCTTACCCTTACAAAAGATCATAGGACTAAATATTTACGAAAATACGAAATACTTTTATGGCATTGAGTTCCTACTTTAACAGAATGAAGTGAAGGCCCAGAGCTTGTCCATCAAAGGTACAAAAAGTACTTTTGAGTACTCTTAGCAACTGTAGATTAACAGTTTAGTAACATGTCATTAAACACCAGCGCTTGTGCAGTAATAGGTTCCATCTTTAATTAGTATGAATAATTATTATGACAATGTAATAAAGCCTTAACCTACTTTTGTCGTTGATCGTACAAATTTGGCCATAGCGTACACTTTAATAAATAATATGTAGTTACTAGCTGACCCGGCAAACGTCACGTTATTTTGCCTTACAAAAATGATAAAATAACTAAAATGGCTATAAAAAAAATAGGGGTTGCTAATAAAAAAGTAAAAATTTAGGGTTGTACGTATATTTAATGCCACATAATAAAAAAATAAAAACAAAAAATTTCGTCCAAAAATTAAAAAAAAATCAAGGGTGAACAACCCCTATCACTTAGGGGTATAGAAAATAGATAGTAGCCGATTCGCAGACCTACTGAATACGCATACAAAGTTTCATGAACATCGGTCAAGCCGTTTCGGAGGAGTACGGTAACTAACATTGTGACATGGAAATTTTATATATAAGATTAAACATAACCTCGTTTATAGACTCAGAATCACTTTGTAGATTTTGTAGAGGCAAGAAACATTAAGCTTAAATTGAAAGTTACTAGAAAGGTTTAAACTATCATCAACAACACTTTGTCTTTTCTAGCCGGCTCGTACTTTACACTCCTCCACTCCTCTCGAAATAAAGAATGGGCAGAGGAACACAAAGATTGCAGGATAAGCCCGTTGAATGGTCCTGCTAAACAAATTGATCGCCATCGACTAAGCTTGCTAAATTACAAATGTAAGTTTAATCTTTACATCTACGCATTGGGGATTAAACTTGTGCATTTTCTGATTTTGGTTGGACTAGGTAGGTACTATGGTTTCCGGGCAATAAGTGATATGATTTTATTCAATATATTTTTATTATGAATAAAAACATTATGAATAAAATCATATCACAACACAGGAAAAGCGAAAGACATTTGAGTAGCTTTATTATTTTTTATAAGTAGTCCTTTTTTGCAAAAACTACACACATGTAGATTTTAGATTACTGTAAATAGCTTATTTTAATACTACTCCTGTGGGACTTTATGTACGTATCTAAGGAACCATATTACGCACCCAATGCACTCAGTTGAAAATTATTCAAACTGATTGCTTATGGTGTTGATGATTATCACCAACTGCAAAATAACAAATGACAATTTAAAATGCATAGAAGAAAATAGAATGCGAATTTCTCTCACTGGATCAGCATTTTGTATTGAAAAGGAAAATATTTATTTAGGATGTTGTCTGCTCGGATTAAATTGGTCGGATAGACCGGATTAACTTTTTAAAAGTTGTTGCCGGGGTTATAAGGCCCTCTTTTTTACATTTTTAAAACAAATTCCATACTGAAAATGGAGTTTTAATTTTCTTTCTCTATACTAATATTATAAAGAGAAAAGATTTTATTGTTTGTTTGTTTGCATTGAATAGGCTCCGAAACTCTAAGACCCTAAGAAGGACATAGATTACTTTTTGACGCGATAACCCACATTCACGCGAGCGAAGTCGCGGGCGAACATTAGTAAGTATTGTTTTATTAAAGATTTCTTTAGGAAATATGGCCATCTATGTAAGTACAATTACGCAAAGGGGAACCACTATAATGAATTAACTATCATGGTAACAAAGAAATTTTAAAAAAAGAATACATACTGTAAATTCATTGTATTGTACGTGTGTTTATTGAATAGTCTTAATGAGAGTTTTTATAAAGTTAACCATTTCTCCGTATAGGTTTTGCTGTTAAGTGTCCTCAGTTTTGTTACCACTTTAAAATCCTCTCGTGTTTAAAAAGGCCTGTAGTCCGCAGTGAGGCAAATAGAGACTAAGAGAGACACTTATTTAAATAAATAAAAAAACATTAATCTAATCCCCAATAGTACATTGTACGAGCAAAACCCATTTCATGCACTCCCCCATTCCTATTTAGCCGTATCTGTACCAAGCATTTTCGAATAAGATTTACACAAATGTATTCAATGGAAACGACGTGGTACCGATAAGTGCCGAACAATTGTCGCCTGAACGAGAGGAAATAGATGATTTTCTAATGGCGCAGTCTTCGATTTAGATAATATATAAGATTGCGAGTGGTTCTACTTCTGAAGGCGTTCGGAACGTACCAATGAGTGCAATATACGAATGTTCAATGTCAAGTTCCATTTTGTTGAAACTGGGCTCTCATTTCCAATAGGTAGAAATATTTAATTTACATTAAAATTGTCTGCTGTGTGGGGAAAAATAATTTAGTGAAACGAAATGATTCGTGCATGTTTATGTACTTAAAATATTTTATATATAAGGTTTCGTGTACTAAATAACATTTAAATAATTCCCTATCAGTGGACTACCAACATTGAATTGTAGAATAGAATAATCTTTATTTAATACATTAACAAAGAAACAACAATATTTATATTAAAATGTACAATGGGCGGTCTTATCGCTATATGAGCGATCTCTTCCAGACAACCTTGAATTATATCTAAAAAGGATTTTTTTTACATGCAGTCTTAAACTTTTATCAATGTTATAAATACCAAATCACTGTTTCAGGAGGAGCGCTTTAAATTTTCAACAAACAAACTATTTGCATGTTACCTCTTCTCAAAACTTTGTATTCAATATTTTTTTTTTTAGAAAGAAAGAAAGACAGAAACATTTATTGAGACAATACAACAGACAAACAGAAATATCATATATAATAATTATGTCTCAAATGGTCCCAGCTCAGTATATTGCTAGCCTTGCGACAAGTAAGTAAGTAATCCTATACTAAGGTCGTTTATCATTATTGAAGTTGCAACTTTTTGTTTCTCAAACAACTGTCAATGTTTTGATTCACACAAACTACTAAATACAAAATTTAACACATGAAAATTGGAAAATTGCAAATTATTCGCAATCAATTACTTCCGTAGAAACGGCGTAAACTTAAAATCAAATATTTCGTTTTTTTCATTAATCAACAAGCAACAGAGCAGCTATTGGCAGTTATCCAGGCGTATTATGCTGCGACCACTCGTGTTATGACATCCGATTGGCCAAAATTAAAATTACCTTGGTCGGAATTTTTCAGTGACTAAAATTTAAGTAAATGTGTTCTCCTGCTCGATATTTTGCTATTCTCGTAATGCCGCCAGTAAAAATTAAGTTATGTCTGCACATAAAAGTTTATTTTATGTGCCTAGTAAACATAAGAGAAATATTGGGATGAATTTTTAAGATTTTTGGTAGAAGAATTCTGACTTGGTAGGTGAAACGAAGGTTGTGTGTTTATATGTTATTATAATATTTTAAAACTCATGCCAATTTTCTTTCCGATGACGTAGCAGACTAAGAATGGTCTTTGTGGAAGATTAATAGACGAGAAAGAAAACGTTTTTCGATCAAATCGAAAATATTCTAAAAAGGGCCACGTGCGTACTGTAGTACTTGCAGTACTCGAAATCACAGAGCTGGTATGATGGCTGTGATGGAAGTAGATGAAGAGTAAGAAATAAATATGTTAGGCTAGCTATGGGAGGGGTCCACGTCCGGAAGCCTCCGGAACTTTCTCGGCGGGTGGGTGGCTTTGATGTCAAGTCCCCTTGGCATTCGAAGTCACATGCCATCGTCGAGTTATTTGCTACCTGCATTATAAAAGGAGCTGCAAACGGGCTTATTTAATAAAATCTTGGATGACCCGGGAAAATGTAAAAGGTCACTAAAAAAATATATTTATCAGTGTGTCGGTGAGTGATGGCAGCAATACATAAACCTTTTACGGTTTCTCTTGCTGCTAATCAAATGTATGTATTGTTTTTTGAGATCCATGTTAACATGAATATTTAAATTAAATTAAAAAAAATGTTGTTTTTGTTTTCCCACCACGGCTAGTTCCGGACGGCCCTTTTCAGGGCCACGACCGCGCCCGAAGTCCCCCGGGTGCGGTCCGATGGCCGCTCCCGGTGTCCTCGTCAGGAGAACGCGCCAGGTTGAGCAGCCGTCGGTGAGGAGGCGGCCTATAAGACCGGCGTCGGCCAGCGGCCCACAGGGGCTGGCGTTAGTCGGTAGCCCCTGTGGGCTGCTGGCCACCAATTGGTGCACAAGGAGTGCCTAGACGGGTAGCGTTGGGACGGTCTCGGTGTAGTTGCGCTCACGTGCGCAGATCCCGAGCTGTCCCGCAATAGCGCACTGGAGGTCAGGCCGGGGAGGATGTTTAGTGGGTATGGAGGGAACGTCTATCTCGAGTCCCACATATCCCCTGCGCAGGGACGATGCGTAAATGCATTTGACCTCCCCGACAAAAAAAAGGTTAGCTATGGGAGAAAATCTTGACTTCATGTATGTGTATATATTTATATGTAAAAAGCCAAAAAAGGCAGAATCAAAACTTCTAAATTCATAGAGGAAAAAATTAAGCAGAGTATTTTTTTAACACCAAAGTATGTCTCAATAACAACAACATTAACAGCATGGCTGACTGAGACACTGGCCATTAAAACATCCTCCAATAGTGAGCCTCTTTATGTTTATTTTCATGATGGTGTTGCGGTCGTGCGTTCTTCGTTACCACAAAAGTTAAGCTACCAAGTCAGCGGTCTATACTGGATTGGGTGATCGAAAATTTCTCAAATCGACTCACTCGTTGGCGGCCCCGGAATCCGTCTAAAGACAGCAGTCGTTCCCAAGGAGGCTTGGTATCAAGCAGGCGTCCGTAAAAATCTAAAGCCAAAACCTATAGCATTACTGTCGATATGAACCCCAAATAAATTGGAACCAGAGTAGTAAGTAATAGGGTATAATTTTGCTAAGTGTGTAATCCCTCGGAGCGATTAATTAAAAATAAAATGCATTTTTTTCCATGGCCACACCAATTATCTAACCCAAAGTAAGTATCATGAAGAACTTGTGTTACGGATACTAGATAACGAAAATTTTTAATATACACAATAATTTTTAGATATTTTTGTAATAAACTTAGTAAAATATACATAAAAAGAACCATGACTCGTCAGCAAACATTCGTGTTCGTCACACAAATATTTGCCGCAACCAGGTTGGTACTGACCACTCCACCGCGACGGCGTCAAATTTTGTATAGCAACACTGCTTTCTCTCTAAAAAGTCGGGTTTTGATCCTGACATGAACGAATATTTATGTAATGAACTCAAACATTTGTAGAACAAATCTAATTTAATATCTATCTCTAACACAAGTTCGTGCCTAATGGCGCTCAAATTGGGCTAGATAAATGGTGTGAGCGTGGAAGTAAATACATTTAGTGAATATAAAGCACGGGCCAGATATGTATCATTTGACCGATCCAATCAGCGTATCCGTATCGCCGACGCGTATCCTGATCGCATATGTGGACGGGTGATGATACGCGTATCATGATATGCGATCTTGATACGCCGTTATGATACGGCCCGTCCCATGACATGACGGTTTCATACGATTGTCATTGGTCCCGAAACAATCACAATTTGCTCCAAAATTGAGGCGTCCACAACTAGATACGGGGCTTGATACGTGATACGCTGATACGGATACGCTGATCGGATCGGGCAAATGATCATATCTGCACCCGCCTTTACTCACCTCATTCGAATGATAACAGTCTATCGATTCAAGTATACAGTTGACCAAAGACGTAATTTTGACGAGAGCTGTAAAATACTTGCGGGTTCGTAATATTTGGCTCCGAATCAACCTGCTACTCCCCAAATGAAATATCCATACTGCCAGATTTACTGCTACTTATAACACCCTGTCATTGTGTTAGGAAGCAGTTAAGTAAATTAAACAAATTATACAATTCTTTAATAATGATGTTGTCACTTCAATAAAACGTGTATTTTTGTAAGGGTTTTTGGCTTGGTAACTAAGACCTTTGAGCCATATTTTCATATTATGTTAATTTCTTCTTTCTTGATTTTTTGCATTAAAATATGAGCATCATACCTTTTTATGCATCTAGTAGGAATGCTTGGCGAGAAATTCCTGGCAACAGACTTCATGATGGTGACTGAGGTGGATATCCCACTATAAAGTTCTCAACGTCATACACACCACAAAAGCTTGATGATGATGATTCCCTATACTGATCGTCAACACGGATACTTGTGCATCAAAATAACACCACTTTCACTGCACAAAATCCACTCGGAAACAATTTTGAATTATCGAAACCAAAATCTACATCCATGCCATGGTTTTCAAACAATAAACATTTTGTTTTAGGGTTCCTTACATATATATACAGATACAACATAAGTTCTTCATGTCCACCTGTCACAGACATCGTAATATTATAATACTTTTGGCACTCATTATATGCGTATTTCGTATTCGATAAATTTAATTTTACAGAAAATATCACTCGTTTATTTTATATAAGTGCTAGCTAGCAATACAATTGATTCATTGAGCTGCTCAAGACGCACTTAAGTAAGTCTTATCCGAATAATATATTAAATTTCACATTTGGAATAAAAATCGGTTTTGTTCAATGGAAAAGCTTAAGAAATCCATTCGGTCTAGGATGTTAGAGAAAACAGTAATGCAATTGAAGACGGGCTTCGTTTTATTGTTCTATTTAACGAAATTGCTAATAGCAATTCTTCTTTGTTTAATCAAAGCACGATCTGTGTCTGGTCCAAAAGAAGAACGAATACTGTAGTATACAGTATGTTTGCGAATTTCATTTATTTAGAGATATATTAAAGACAAGTCGAATAAAAGCTTCAGCGATAGAATTAGTTTAATATATTTTAGGCACAATGTAATTACTATGAAAATATTTATATATTTTAACATAAGGTACATGAACATACATTTATATCTCTTTAATAATCCTAAAAGGGTTGACACAGCGCTATGTAACATTTGGCTACACCTGAAGTTATATTTGGTCTTAAGTATCAAGTAGTGGCTTAAAATAGTGACTAGTTGACTTACTTAAGCCGGATCCAGATAAGTATCATTTGCTCGATCCGATCAGCGTATCTGTATCGCCGACGCGTATCATGATCGCATATGTGGACGGGTAATGATACGCGTATCATCATATGCGATTAAGTGATCATGATACGCGTCGACGATACGGATACGCTGATCGGATCGGGCAAATGATACATATCTGGATTGTTTAAGCGGGTAGGTACCCGCGCCAGGCTCCCGCGCGGCGTGCCTGTTTCATGCAAAAAAGAGCAACGCTGTGAGGTCGGTCACACATGAGGTCGCCCGTCACACTCGTTGCAGCCGACGGGTTCACGCTCGCGTGTCCAATGTGAGTGAAATCTGTGTGCGCTATTGCAGTGCTGAACTTAATTTTTAAAATTAAAACATGGTGATGGTAGTTTTGTTAAAGTTTACTACTCGCACTAATTTACTGACATCCCAAAGTAACGAATATTTGAATTTTCACTAGAATTACAAACTACGTACTGATTAGTGTGAATGTTATTATTTTACCTTAACCTTTAAGTACTGACGTGGGTATCTCATAAGCGGCGAGTTAACAAATATATGAGTCTTATTTCGAAGCCTTTGAAGATACCCCCGCGGCTTTCTCTGAAGCTTCGGGATTAAACACGTCGATTAGTTAGTCAAGCGCTCATTTGCGGTGCGACAGCGTGCGGCTGTGGAGCTGTGCAGCGTATTGGGTGTTCAAAAACAATATACATGGATTGTCTAGATAACAAGTGATTTATTCCAAAATATTTACGTGATTTCAAAAGCAATCACTACAGCAATACTATAATTTAGATTGATGTTAAGAATATATAAAAAAATTGCCAAAAATTTTCAAAATTATTTTATTGTAGGTCAGATTCTTCTAATGAGCAAAATATAGGATATATAATTTGTACCAAAAAAAAATGATCTTATAAGAAAATGTTGTTTTTTTAACTTTCTTAGTAAAATAGTAAATAAACTAATTATAATACAGGTAAATAATGTGCAAATCACAAAAAATAGAAATTAATCCATTTCCGTTATTAATTACGCCGTCTGAGATACGTCACGTCACCATTTATGATATGACTAAACCACGTCAGTACTTAAAGGTTAACTACCGCACAATAAATGTTGTAGTGAATTATATTCAAATGACGTGAAGAAGATTATATCCTACTGAAGTGCTTTGTAATAGCATGATTGGTTAGTTATGATATGATGTGTTTCTTTTTTAGGTATTTTGTAGACTGTAGGGTGAAGGTTATTTCGGCAGATCTGCTATTTCCAGTTCCAGCCTTTTTTGAGAGTGGATGTTAATTCGTCCTGATAAAGAAATTCTCCCTGATAAAGAAATTCCCACGATAGAATTTCTTTATCAGGACGTCTTCAATTCGAAATTTCATATGAAAAAACTCATTATGAGACAGACTCTATAATTTAATTATAATTTCTAAATTAAGTTACATCATTATTTCAGCTAAGAGACGCCCACTGTTGGACATAGTCCTTCCACAAGGATCTCCAAACCGCTCGGTCCTGCGCTGCCCGCATCCAGCGGCTTCCCGCAACCTTACCAGATCGTCAGTCCACCTTGTGGGGCGACCTACCCAAAAAGCTCCGTCTCCCGGTACGTGGTCGCCACTCGAAGAGCTTTCCACCCCAACTGCCGTCAGTCCTCCTCGCAATGTGCCCTGCTCACTACCACTTAAGACTCGCAATTCTTTGTGGAACAATTGTAAATGACGTCTCTACATATTTAGAATCCTAATTAAATCGAACTTCATCCATTTGTTCCTAATTGCTCCGAACTATTCTCAAAGCACTTATTATTATAATTTTCTTTGTTCTTCGAAAGGTCCTAACTTTAGTTAAACTTGAGCTTCTAATTAGTAAGGCAAACATCACATCAAACTTGATCGTCGAACCTCATTAGTTAGGAATTAGATAAATTGTAAAGTATAAAGAACAAAATATACAAATACAATGAATATGTTTCTACGCACCGGTTACTAGCGAATTCGCTACCGGAATGAAATCCTAAGATCCGGGTTTCAATCTCCAGGGGAGTACTTTGCTTGGTTTGATTATTGATTGGCATTCTTTTAAGTCCACTTGGTTAGCTATCATCATCTTATCAAAGTCAACTAATATATTAACAACATTTTTGTGTTCTTAAAGATAATGATAAGGAAGCCAACCCGGAGTGATTGAGGCATCGTTCTAATGGGAAAATTCAATATACAGGATTTCTTCAGAATGTCCTAATTGAAGCTCGCAAGTCATTGCGCGAGCACAGAAAATGCTCTATAACAAATGTACGTCGGGTTTGGTTGTGCGACCATGCAATCAAACCCACAAATCTCTTTGGTGTATTCTAATTGGTCACGCGTCATCGCGGGAGCACAGCAATACGGGAGGGCAAGTGGCGATCGGCATCGCATGATAGATTACCTCTGTTGAACCGTCGTACCATCACTTTCATCGCGCGATAATAACGCATCATGTCATGATACGATCGTTGCCAATTGGGAGTACAGCTAAATGTTCCAGATAGCCGGGGTCAGAGGCAGAAGGCACTCTCAGGGCTTCCGCTACCTTTCGACTCGCATCCTGAGAGACTCTAGATGACAGTAAGACTCTCTCACGAGTACACGACTTGAAGTTTCCAGGAGAGTATTTTATGTCAAGAGATATCTATGGACCTGAAATCCTCTACGGGAATCTTCGAGAGGGTTTCTAGTGATAAACTCGTCCTACAGCCTAGGGAACACACTAATTCCGGTATTGCTGTAGAGGCCGTCTGTGGCCAAGAGCAATAGTCAATAAAGAAAGGATTCAGGATGAATCATTAGAGACAAACCGAGAGATACACACTTTTAAAGATATCCAACCCTATTGGTCCTGCGCTGCCCGCATTCATCGGCTTCCTGTGACATCGAGTATCAAGAGTGAAAATATAAAATAAAAATCCAAAGTACAATCTAGCCAACCACACCCGATTTTAAACTATACATTTCCACACTTGAGATATTCCAATTGCAAAAGGCGAGTGTACAAATACTTCCTTCGATAAATCTTGTATAAATTTCTTTTGTGTTTTATGGTCTTTTGTTTTTATTAAGGCAATAAATCTGAGCTTTTGTTTTATTCTTTGAAGTCGGATGAGAAAGGTTTCGGGCTATTTGGCGTACATTTGTGTATTTAAATACGAGGCGTAGATTAGCCTTTTATCCTTACGTTGTCGAAGTACGAATTCTGTATTCCGGACAGCTCAATAGAATTTGCTTCTGAACAAAATATTTTATTGGATTGAAACTTTTAAAGTAATAACAGAAAATTTGGACCAAAAATCACGCTCGCTATGACTTCTGACTTTGCATCTTCTTTCTCCTTCTCTGCTTCCAATTTATGTCTTACTTTACTTGCATAATCATGAATACAAACACATACAATCACCCTCGTAGTCCCAAGAGGGGTTTAGCAGACCCTTAAATTCTACTAATATTATAAACGCGAAAATTTTTCACGCAAGAACTACTGAATGGATTTTATTGAAACTTTACATTATAGCTCATACATCAGAATAACATAATTTATACATATTTATTCTTCAGTAAACATAAAACCACCATCCGACAACCACGACAGATGTTACATTCAAAATCATCTCAACAGTCCGAGAAATTCTGCTGAAATCATGAATACTGCTGAAATATATATAAAAACTGAAAACACAAAATATTCACCCAAAAGTTGGTTGAATATAGAGGAAGAGAAATAGAAAGAAAGAAGAAAAAATGAGAAGATAGTGTAAGATAAGAGAACTGGTGGATGGGTGGTGGTATATCCTAATGGAATGAAAGAGCGAATAAAATGCGTGAAAATATGGGTTTTAATTTGGATATTATTACACAATGTCAAAATTAATCAATCTTAAAGCAACAGACAAATGATCACAAACTATAAAAAAGTAGAACTAGGAAGGCTTGGCAACACTTAGATTAAAGCTAATCGCGAGTGTGGAGTGTTTGGCGGGAAAGCATGGCCTCTGGATGTCGATCTTTATTTCGATAATTCAAAATTGCTTTGAAGTGGATTTTGTGCAGTGAAAGTGGTGTCTTTTTGTTGCATAAGCATCCGTGTTGACGAACAGTTATGAGGAATCATTGAATTAAAGGTTTTGTGTATATGGCGTTGACAATTTGTATAGTGGTTGGAAATCCCACTATACAATTATCATCAGTCACAATCATGAGGTCTGTTGCCATGCATTTCTTTCCTAAATGCATTAATGTGTGACGCCCATATTTAAGGCAAATATCAAGAAATTATAGATAAATCAATGAAGATATGGCTCAAAGGTCTTAGATACCAAGTCAAAAACCCTAACAAAAAAAGCTGATCGCGACGAAGAGGAAAATGTAACTGACTCCAAATAAATTTAGGAACAGTTCAGGTTTATTATGACTATTTTGAGGAATTTGACATTAATTAAACTACATTTTGCTTCTCAGGTTCCTTTTTTTCATCCTGTTTTTATATTACCGATGTTAATATAATTTTAGTCAAAACAATATCATTAGCACCTTTCAACATAATATAGTTAGTAATCATTAGAGCATTCCCTGCAGAGATAGAAACACTGGTCTTTCTTCAGTTCATAATTGAATTTACCGGAGTCTTGCACTAATTGTAGGGCCATTAGATGTCATATCTTTTAGAGTCCGCTTTTAGTGTTCTATATTTAGTAAAATAAATATACCGTGTCTAAATCAATTAAAGGAAGACTATGTGCTTCAGTAATTTGATTGGCGTGCTGAAGAATCGTTTAGGCAAATGTCAATGCTCTAATGTCTAGAGATTAGACAACTTGAATGATCGATAGTTCTTAACACACTTATATTAGTTTCACTTGTATGTTTGATTTTTTGTATGTAACTGTCTCGTTTGGACTCGATTTTGACCCACTTTAAACGGTCAGATTTCATTTAAACTTTATAGACTTGTCAAAGACCGATGACATTACAATAATTCGATAAGAATATCCCATTACCCTGATTAGAATCGCTAGGACTAATAAATTAAACGTTTGGAATGTTAGTTCAGCTATACGTCATGTAGATGGCGTTGTCATTAAGTAAGTACTTTATTCTGCGGTTATTTTAATTCGTACTAAAAAGTGGAAAATAAAATAATAGTTTAAAAAAACTAAAAAACACGCTTTTATGTTAAATAAAAAACTAAAAAGTCAAAATTATTTTTTTAGTATAGAAACTAAATGATGAACGAAAAGTATATTTATTGTTTAGAGAAAAGCGTGTGGTGCTTAATTTAATTGTACCGATCGAATATTTTCAAGAAGTAATGTAATTGAGCACCCCACGCTAAATAGTTATTGTACTTTTTGTTTTTTATTTAACATAAAAGCGTGTCTTTAAGCTTTTTTTAATTAATCAGTTGAGGGATCTAGATGCCTGGATCACCAGTTTCTCCAGGAAAATAAAGGAATGTTACAGGTTTATGGTGGTAGCACTTGTTCTAAGTCCGCCTGGCTAGCATCTTATCACAGTCTATCGCCATAGTAAAAGTGTTGACGGCATTCTTGTATTCCGATAGCTAATAATAAGCTTCCGGCTGAAGCTCGTTCCTTTATCATCACTTACCATCAAGCGAGATCGAAACGACAAAAATAAAAACTAAGAATAAACACAAACTGCAAATTAAAACTTTCACAAGCGTATGTCTGCAACACGCTCGCACTTGAACGATTTTGCGATGTACGTACTAAAATTTAAGGTGTCTGTGTTTAGGTACACTGTGCACAGATCTCCAATTGTAAAAAATAAATGTGAAGTACATTGATGACAAGCTACGTACGAATACAATGTATGTTTGTGCCACTTTTTCTAACGTAATTAAGTATATTGAGTTATTTAGTAGTAGTTAAGAAAGTTTTGTACGGCCGAGCTTGGATTATGTAGTGGAATACATCAAAAGTTATATGTATATAAAAGTGGCACCTCAATCTATAATAATATAAAGGAAGTACAATATTGAAGTACCAGTTGGCTTCAAGGAATGTTCGCCTTTTAAATACCCACAGGTCGTTGTCACATATACGACAGCCTACTAAACGAAGCCACCCTAAATTCAATCTGGAGAAATCGTAACTTCTATTAAGTCCTTACATGAGTTAGATAAGTTATATGCCCGAAGCAATAAGGTAGGTTTCATACTTAACATAAAAACTTTTTTAATCTCATTTATATTCATAGAACTGTATGAGGCCTTCCTGAATATAATGGATCCGTCTAATTCATGTGTGGACCCGGTTAAGGCATCACAATTTATGCTCAGATCATTTTTAGTTTGGAAACTTCATATTCCGGATGTCAGGTAGCTATTATGTAGGCCATAACATAAATCAAAGCGGCGTTCATCAGCGTAATTTTATTGTATGAAACGACTTTCAACTTAATTTATTATCGTATGAATAACTTTCCTCTATCCTGGCTTGCTGGGATAACGTTAAAAGGAATATTTAAGAAGAAAATACCTACTGTATTCTTGCAAGAAAGGTGTTTTTGCGAAGCTCAGTTTAACTTATTCTTAAGTGTTCCATAAACCTATTTTAGTTATTACCCGTTTAAAACATGTTGTCCTTATTTCGTACTAGAATAAGAGGAATCTTTTTATTAGTCCTATAAGAGCACTCGTTTTGTACGGTAGATATAATAAAATGTGTGGTGCATTAGAGTCGAACAAGTTTTGGGACTGTAGAAATAGGATCTTCATCATAACAGCAGCTCAAGTGACCAGCCCGCCTAGCATGACCACCGAAACACGATATAATATAGCCATTTATCGCTTTGAAGTGTCAAAAATCTTTGGATATAACTGCAATCTTGAAATTTTATGGATACTGCAAACATGTATAAGCCTTACAAATGTTCGCAGTTTCGATAAAATTTCAAGTTGGCGGTTATATCCACTGATTTTTGACAGGTCAAAGCGATAAATGGCTATATCATATCGTGTTTCGGTGGTCATGCTAGGCGGGCTGGTAATTCACAATGATCGCGATAGCTTAGCAAATAAGTACATAATTGGCATCCAACCATTTTCCAGTAGATTTTTCTCAGTACTTCAGAAGGCACACGGTTGACTTCTTCTTCTAGTAAAATAATGGTGTTCACGACATATAAAGGTAACACATTTTGCCAATGTCAAGTGAAAATGTACTTAGTATCAAACAATTGTACGGTAAATTGAGTTAAAAATGGAGTCTCTCAACACGTGATTTTGCAACAAGAACTCGGGAGAAACTCCATGCTGGTTGTCTCAGCCATGATAAAAGTTGATAGTCATGTTGACAGTCATATTAAAATCAAGTTACTTTAGAGTCCAGAAAAGTAAAACCACAAGAATAACCTTAAGCACGAGGCTGCCTTTTAGTTGCCTGCTTAGAAGAAGTGGGTACCTATGTCTAAGCTACTCTTTGGCGATACTACTACTATTAGGCGATAAATTCGACGTTAAATATAATAGCTAACATTTGCCCACGGTTTCGCCTAATTCTATTAGGAGATTTTGCTTTCTGATTATTTTAACCATTTAAAATATCACTGAAGAGACTTACAAATCCTATTTTAACTTCATAAAGAAATAAGTAATTATGATTTCGACCTCCTCCCGGCTATTTCGTGGCTCTACCAAAACTGGTGTATCTTTGTGAGAGAATTACGAATGTAACGTGCATTGAGGCTTTTCCTCTGTAATTATATTCAATTAAATTTCTAAGATGCTTATCTGCATTTCCTTTGAAACCTGCTTAATTGAGGAAATAGCTTAATTTGAACATAGAATATTATAATTTAAGTAAAGTTCATTAGCAGTTAGATTCTGTTGTTATTAAACCTAATTATGACAAGAGAGAGGTGTTATTCAAAAGAAGATATAGTAACAAGAATTAAGAAATTCTTTAAAAGAAAAGAGAAAAGAATTTAAATTTTACTCTTCTTCAATCCTATACTGAAATATCTAAACTAAGTATTTATTTTTTATTTGCACAAGAATAACATTTCAGTCACATCCCGTTACATCAAAACTGTTTATTTTGCCCTTAAATTTCTCGTTGTATTTTCTGCTGACCTGCCTCTGATCTCAGTTTCACACGTTCGTAAAAAAGGGTCAAAAAACGTTTCACCGAACATCCAGTCTCAATCCAATTTAGTTCGCATTACGTGACATGCTGAGCATATTATATGTTCCGGTTTGCTATAAAGTTCTTTTAAGTGGGGAACTCACGATCACTCCATTTTCATCAGTCGGCATCACTCCAATTTACTTTCATTCTACGCAGACTACGACTACGACTTCTGACACGTCACGAAATGGACGTACGATCGGCAATACTCGAGCACGCGAATTTAGAGTTAGGAGCGATGGAGTGATGGATTTGGACATCAAAAATTTTTCGTCACTCCATTCAAGAGATTCCGAAACACACAAAAAGATTTTGGCTTATTTTGAAGTAATCACTTGGCGTGATGTCGCTTGGAACGATCGTGAGTTGCCTACTTTACAAGCAGCCATTGAGTTAGGGTACATTTTATAATAAACTTGATTTTAGTTTGACGTGCAAGCCCTTGGCCCTCATTTCTTTTGACGGCAAATAAGACTGTAAGGGTAAGGGTAGCCAAGAACCCAAAATAGTTGATGGACTGTCAAGATATGCAGTCCTGCAGTGATTCGGTCAATTTTGGAATACAACAAGACTAATGACCCTATTATTTTGATGATATGACGGTAGCTAGCATAGCCAACCAAACAGAGCATTAATTTCTAGTCCCTTGGGTATAAAACCGGGTCCTTTGTATCTGAGATCGTAGGGTTAGCTAGTAAACCACAAAGACGAAAAGAAAATCGACTTGAAAAATTATCGGTCACCCATCCGAGTAAAAATAGCGCACTTGGGAGCTAAGCTTTCGTGATCGATAAAAAAATGCACGACCGCGGCACCATCGACCTTCTCAAAATTCGTTATCATTTTGTGAAATTATATGAGGAGTATCAAATAATTAGAATGGATTTGCTAATTTTTAGATTTACCACAAAGAAATTTTCCTTATGTTTCAGCGAAAGTCTTTAAACGCCATGATCGTCGCTAAATTGCTGTACAGTGAGTTAGTAAATATTTGTATATTGCCGGCTGAGGAATCGATCTACTCGCCTTCGTTGACGCTTATTACAGGCAAACAATGGAGAGTAAACAAAGGACTTATTCATAAAAGCGCAATAAATCTTTTTAAAGTACCCAAGCGTACGGGAAATTTATTGTAAAGGTGTAATTACATATTTTTTAAAAGAATGTAAGATAAAATTGTTCGGATTGAAGATGATGCGACTATCTTTTGCACCAGAACAATGAGGGAGTGCTGTAATTATTTTTAACATAGGGCGTAGATTGAGAATAGAGTATAGATAAGTCATCAGCGAACACCTAAGCGAGATAGCAATGTATCTACATACTGTACCTATAGCTACAACAATAGACCAAGTATTGGCTTTTACAAACAATTATACAACAATTATTATTCACAATTACTACAAACGAAATCACACAAAATACTGCGTATTAGAATGATTAGATTGTTAAAACTGACAAAAAATCACTTAAAATGATGAGAAATATCAACGCACTTGTCTGCCACCAAAGCAATGGTGGCAAACATAAAAATCCGATACGCAAACAGAGACAAAAAAAAATGTTTTGTCCTGCTCTCCCGTATATATCAGACATATAAGCTTTCTCACTCTAATTATTATTATACTTTAGTAGCTCATCTATACTCTATTCTCAATCTACGACATAGGAGCATAGTCACGACAAGAGGAACAATATTGTGTAGGAAATAAAAATGATGAGATGTCAAAAGAGGTTCTAAGCAAAAGAGGATACAAATTATTGTTCATGACAGCTCGTTTCCAAGAACGACAAAAATACAACACTGAATTTTGTTCGGTATGAAGCTATTACCAATATTTTTTATACACCACAAGTATAGAACATGCATTAGATACCGTACCTTATAGGTGTTTGCAACATCAGGATACTAGCATACTTTCAACTGGGTTCCAAGGAGTTTCTCCCGAGTTTTTGCTGTAAAAGCACGTGTTGTGAGGCTTCACTTTTAGCCTCAATCTACCGTACAATTGTCTGCTACTTAAAAGCACATTTTCACTTGATATTGGCAAAATGCGTTAAAATCGCGAACAAAAAAACTGGGTTCCAATCTCCCGTGAAGCTCAGAGGCCTTAGTACGAGTTTGTTAGATTTCGAGCTCGATCAAACGTATCGTCTCTTTTCATACATTGTCCACTAGCGCCCCTAGCGTAAACTATCAGAAACAGTAGCCAATGTATGAAGAAAGACGATACGTTTGATCGAGCTCGAAAACTATCAAAACTCATACTAAGACCTCTGTATTACTTAGACAAGTGGCAAGCGCTAACTCCAACAATCGTCACGATATTCCACTGTGATGTTTTTTTATTTATTACTAGATGACAGACAAGCTGACGGCCCACCTGGTGGTAAGTGGATACCGTCGCCTATAAACATCTGCTATAACGAGGTAAAAATCACTTGGTATTTGAGGTGCGTTATCAACCTGAGGCCTAAGATGAAATACCTTCCATACCCGGTGATTACACAGGCTACCTTTCCCTTCAATCCGAAACACAGCAAACTGTTTCACGGCGAAATAGGTAAGTCTGTAATTACTTACCCAAAAGACCCATCATACAGGCCACCTAGTAAAGTTTTGTCAGTAAAATGTAAATTTTATACATTATTTTTTATTCGTAGCACACGTAGTAAGCGTTAGATGCCTTGTCTAGGCACTGTACCCGTAGTGTAAGTTTTTTAGTATAAAAACCCAACTACGCGTTGAGAGCTCAATTTGTATAGGAAACGCGAACAGCGCCCCTAGCGGAGAGAAGCGCAAATCTTGTTTCACATACAAATTGAGCTCTTAACGCAACTAGAATCGGTGTCTTCTGTATACTAAAAAACTTACACTAAGGGTACTGAGGAATTATAAATCAATCACCTCACTCAATGATATCGATGTTGTAAAAACATCTGACAATCAAATCAAAATTCAACTTTTAATACAAGTATAAAACACGTTCCACACATTACGCATCTGTGAAAATGTTTCTACGGTAAAGTAAATAAACATTGACAATTTTCCGTCGTATTTCCGCTTTATAAAGGTCGACCAAAAATATGTTATTGTAAGATTTATAACATTTTAAACTCACATAAATTTAACCTAACAGGAAAGCCGAGTGTGAACCCGTTCTAAATTCAGCCCCATTTAAATTAATTCTAAAAGAAACATTTCATGAAATAGCATTTCGTAACATCCTCATAATTTTAATGAGTATCGCACAAGTAAACGTTTTACAAAGTCCTTATTATTTATGTAGGTACAACGGAGACGTGTACCGTTGTCAAACTAAGGCTGGTATTATAGAATGAGTTTGCACTTTTCGTTGAGTACGCGTACAAGCGTTGTCTTCCACCCGGGAGGCACCGGTTCGAACCCCGCCACGTACCAATGTGTTTTCAAATTTTGAATTCATGAAATGGAATGAAATGAAAACATCGTGAGGAAACCTGCACACACCTGTGAAAAAATTCTTACGCTGTGTGTGAAGTCAGCCAACCCGCACTTGGCCAGCGTGGTTGACTAAGGCCTTATCGCCCCTAATGTGGGGTAGGTTCGAGCCCCTCGGTGGGGACATTATAATATGAGCTGTTGACTATGATGATTATTTTTTAATTATTTCTTCTATAATTACTTCAATAATGAGAGTAACTAAAATTTTCTCCTGCGAAGTCAATCAACAATTTGACACCAAGTCCCTCGCAATACGTAGAAACATTATTTTACTATATGCATTAAAATCATAACAAAACTAAAAGCAAACTTAAGAAAATTCGTAATCGAATATACAATTTGCAACCTTGTATCGTGGTTACACTTCGTAAGCGAGGACTCTATTTCTTCAAGGACCTTCAACAAGTTTCCGATAATGTTGTACAGTTTGCGAACTAGTTCAGATGATCGATCCTTTGCCCGTCACGTGCAAAGTTGTTTAATTAAATATTTACGTCGACTTGAACTATTTGGGATGTGGAAAAGTAAATAAAAATACGTGTGGTGCGATTCTAACTTTATCGAAGGATGTCGTAAAACATTACTCAAAGTTTATCACCCATGACCCAAAAACATCTTTTTAGTCACCTTCTAGTGGTAGATAATCACAAAAAGACATTATATTTTGTACATTTCTAATGCAGTTTTTGACTGCATATTTTATCTTCAGCAAAGAGGTTCTAAATGAAAAGAGGGAGAAGGTCTTATTTCCAGCGCTTGATTCAAAGACCACAGTGAAATAACTCCACAAGTGCTGTAAAATGAGTCAGTAAATTTCTCTAAAATTTACACAAATTATATGAAATAAAAAATGAGCTCATGGAATTCCAAATGGAATTTTGAACTAAATAGAGACATTCCGATGATTAATAGTATTCCCGATTCTAGTTCCGGCAGCTCATTAGCGTGCACATTAAATTTTGTTTACAGACAACGCTATTAAGAGTTTTTAGAAATTTGGAGCTCGTAAATTGAATATAAGTGTATTTAATGTTGTTTGTTACCCATAATAAATGGTCTAATTTAATAGGAAATTGTCACTGTGTTGGAAGGTTGTAAATGGAAACGTATTTTTCATGCTAACTTTGTCAATAAGCAGATTTTTTTATATTTCGGTAAGCTTTTCTGGTTATGATCTAGTACCTATTGTCTCTAATCAAGTATTGTCTTTTTCTTTATTACTGTGGTAATTTTAATTCTATCACCTCCGGTGCACAGTCCATAGTCTAGTGGTTCGACCACCGGAACTAGATCCCGAGGTTTAATCTTGAGCTTTGGTGTTGCGATGTTGACTCACTGAGCTCGTTCTACCGTCTTACCGCGGCGGGTGCTCTGAGGAACTTATTTCGCTAATCCCACCATCTCCCTTCCTTTATAAGGACTACGCGTGCTGGTCTACGGCGTCACTGACAAATTGTAGCTACCATTCCAACGCGTACTAAGAAATTTGGCAACTCGTTTCTTTGTCGCACAATCAAGAAATGGAATTCACTGTCAGCACACAGCACACAGTCATTCAGAAGAGGTGTGAAGAAGCACCTAACCTTGCAGGTCGGCAAGGCGAGGATGACTAGCGCGATGGTTTGTCTCTCGCACTAGTTTTCGTAGCATATCGACTACTCTTCTGCTTATCATTTTAAATTAAAAAAAGGTCCCGGATTCGAGCGTCGGTGGCGTAGTGTGTAAGAACGTCGTCTCTCAATCGGGAAACACTGGTTTGATCCCCGCCACGTACCAATGTGTTTTCAAATTTTGAATTCATATGTACAGTCGACCAAATTGAATCATGACCCACCTTAAGATCATTTTCCTACAGTCACTCAATACAAAGTAGGTTGAAATTCGCTTGAACATACATTTCTTAAGGAACGAACCTGTTATCAATTTGTTAGACACTGACAGTGTCTAATAAATATGGCTTTTTAAAATTTGTTCAGACTACACTTGACATCTGACACATAACGTCATTTTATTTTTAAAAATATAAAAGTTATTCCATTTTTTCAGTAGTGAAAAGAGTTTATATTATGAACGACATCTTATTTAAAATTACAATCGAGACTTTAGTGCAGTGATAAGAAAGATTAAAATTGCATAGATCTCTGACCCGTAATGACGCATTTTTATTCATATTTAAAACGTACTAAGTGCAACACGCATGATAGCGAAGAAAACCTAACTAAATTTATGATTCTAAAGGAATGATCGGCCAAGTGGGTCATGATTCAGTTGGTTCAACTGTACGTTTAATCGACGCTTTTACGGTGAAGGAAAACATCGTGAGGAAACCTGCACACACCTATGAAGTAATTCTTAGGTTGTGTGTGAAGTCGACCAACCCGCACTTGGCCAGCGTGGTTGACTAAGCCCTAATCGCCCCTAATGTGGGGTAGGCTCGAGTCCCTCGGTGGGGACATTATATGAGCTGATGATGATGATGCGAACCCTAAAGGAGTTTTATTGTTTTATAAAAATTTGTGATTTGGTCCGCCTGGTTAGGTACTATCGTCTTATCAATCTAGTAGAATACCCGGACATGCTGAGATGATTTTAAGTGTAATAGCCTTAGACAGCTGTCCTAGTTGTAGGCTTTTGTTTGTTGTTTTACTGAAGGATTGTTAGGTTTTGAGTATGGTGCCCCTTTTATGTAGGCGATAGATTGGCACTATTTCAGGGGACTGTATGACCCATACTAATAGATGTAGTTTTATTTGTAACCAAATGTTACGTAAAGCTTTTATCGACCCCTCTCTCACGACCGTGATCATTTGTATGTAAGTATGGCACAATTGATTTTGGCGCTGTCCAAGCTTCTGCGCGCATTTGTTTTTCTACCACGCAGGAAGGTCTGTACAAAGCAGTGAGAGGGAATAGGCTTGTAACGTCGTGTCCTATGGGTCCAACTCTGTCAGTATGGTCCATTAATAAATCACGCTTTCGTCACTATTTTTATTTGTGATAATAACAGGATCTATATGGTATATAAAAGACACTAATTTTAGTGCCTTGATAAAATTTCTGTTATGTACGTATTAAGTAAAGGTAAGTAATATTATGGCCCAAGCCGAGGTCAAGAGCGAGACCCTTAAGTATGATATAAATAATGTGTTCGCTAGGACACGGTCAGTAATGGAATGACTCAAAAGCGCCAAAATGAACCAAATGTCATGATGAATGATAATGAGAATTTGATTGATTATTATTTTTAAAAATACAGCCAGTAATAGGGACGATCGTACTATAACATAACAATGTTATAGTACCACGTTACAGGCTGATGATGGCGATGACAATTCTTATAGATTGTTTAGGCCATCTCTGTGTTTCGTCCATCTTTGGTTTTAAAATCCTTACTCTCAGACCATTGGTCTAAGTCCTGAGTCATTTACTTCCCGTCAACGTCAAACACGGTAATGCTCAGCGGTAATATCTTGTCTTTTGGACTTAACCGCTAAAAACATGGAAGGGAAATTTGAGCACGAACAATCTAAAGTGTCGCGTCATCACGAGTCATTAATTATCTGTACGATGCTAATTTTCAATAACAAAGCCGTGCTAATAAAGGAGCTTTAACCTCGTTAGCGCACGCCCAAGTTTTGTTTAATGCAACCAGGGGTTATTTCGATTAGCATTTTATGATTATTGCATTTTCATTAGCGTCAACCACGTTACCGACTGCTTTACAATGATGACGTTAAAAGAAGCTTTTGAAAGCTGATCGCGATTGAGGTCTTAATGTTCTGTAATAAAGGTACATTGTATTACGAAGGTCCGAAAGAAAACTTCGGGAAAAGCGTCGGTGGCGTAGTGCGTAAGAGCGTCGTCTCCCACTTGGGAGGCACTGGTTCTATCCCCGCCACGTACCAATGTGTTTTCAAATTTTGAATTCATAGGTACGTTTAGTCGACGCTTTTACAGTGAAGGAAAACATCGTGAGGAAACCTGCACACACCTATAAAGAAGTTCTTAGGATGTGTGTGAAGTCGACCATCCCGCACTTGGCCAGCGTGGTTGACTAAGGCCTAATCGCCCCTAATGTGGGGTAGACTCGAGCCCCTTGGTGGGGACATTATATGAGCTGTTGATGATGAAAGAAAACTTAAGTATGTGGTTATGTCCTAGATAAAGAATTATTTTTGTATGTTTCACTCCTGTCAGACCATTTTTATTTTCCGATTAAATTAATAAAAATATTATTTTAACCTGCCTATGACAACCCTACACAAATGCATTACTAAGCACAAAAAACACAAAAGTAGAAGTATTTTAGGGCTGTTACATCTAAGTTTTCGACAGATACATACATAAATACAAACTTTATTTCGGTAGGTATTCTGTATGAGCCGGAATGTAACCATAAATAATATCAATCGAAAGTGTAGCCATGTGATGCCGGCAGAGTAGAATAGCATCACCCTATATCCTCCAATGGGTTTCGTAGAAGGCGACTAATGGATCAGCAAAGGGGTATTGATCACCTCATACTCCGTCCACCAATCCGCATTATTTGGGCAAGTGTGGTGTACTACTGCCTTAACCTCCTTCGGTGAAAAGGAGAGGCCTTATGTCCCAGCAGTGGGTCGAACTGGGTCGAATTATAAAGGCTGTTATGATAATTATGATGATTATGATTAATAGTGCAAATCAGTATGTACTAATATGCTATACATGATGCAATAAAAATATGAGACCTGGAGGGGAAGTACCTTAAATCTTTAAAATAGCTCAATTTAGCGAAAGGAAACATTCCTTTATTTTAAAAAGTCAAAAATCATTATCATTGCATATTATTATTATTGCTTAATTATTGCATCCATTGAACAACTATTGCAGCGAATATAGTAACAATTATCTTTAAGATATAGTTAATCTTTGGCACGGTATTTAGACAAAAGAACTTTTGAAATGCCATTTGTACTTGTCTGAGATTTCGCTCTTTTTTACGTCATTATGAACCTAAATATATAAAATACAAATCTTTTTCTTTATGATATTAGTATAGAAGTAGCCGCTTACGGGTCGCGTTGAAGCAATATTAAAGTGCGCGACAGACGGAGCCGGTATACGTAGTTCTTAGAACGCTTTAGTCAACAAGTTATTAGTGTTAGTATTAAGAATTAAGTAAAAAAATACTCGCTTAAATCCAATTTTATTTAAAATCTCGCTTATAATATTTTCGCTCACAACCAGCAATGTAATCAGCAAATACTTAGTTCAACATTTTCTAAAAAAAAACTGGTAAAAATAAAAAACTGTAAATTAAAACAATGAAACAGTAAATGGCTACTGTATACATTTATACCTAAATATGTAAAAGCAGAAAAAATACACCAATGCAAATAATAAAATATAATAGGCAACATAAAGCGCCAACTCTTTTATTATGCATTTATTATGCATAAATACTCTTGAATTGAAGAAGAATTGTTACACTTATGTAGACATTACTGTCTATTTTAAGGTGAACATTCAATCCTGTTAATATTTCTGCATGAGCGTATATTCTAGGTAGTGTCATGTTGACTGATTTTAACCGAGTTCTGCCTGCATATTGCAGAGTGTAAACCCAGCTTAATATAACTGTGCTGTTTCGAACGAAAATCGTCGTCTGTTCTGAGGCTTCAGAATTCTGAAACGTAGTTTAATTTGCAAAATGAAATAAGCGAGTAATAATTCCTCTTTTGATAATTTCACTTTATCCTTAAGCAATTTATTTGGTTGCATGCAGACGAAACAACTAATTGGTAATTACCTTGATTGCAAAGATACGTAATTGGTAAAAATCCGTAGTATTAAATTGTTGCAGTTATTTTTTCATGGTATTAATTTAAATTTTTATTTAATACAAGTCAGTGCGTTATTACTATATAGACTCTAGTGTTTGTTATACTTATACTGTGTGGACAGGGTGCACGTATTTGCTGCCCGGAGTGGCTCGGTGAAATGCTTCGGCAAACCCTGGGTCGTCTCCAGTAAGGGCATGGGGGAAACCGGAGTGGTTTAGCAGGTATTCCCAGTGCTGTGGTGATTAGATTCTGGGCGACCCCTGCACAGGCCCACGTCTAGCCAACGGTCCGCTGGTCCACTAGCCAGCGGTTTAGGGTATCGTCCGTAAGCGGATTCCACTCCGATAAAAAAGGTGCACGTATTTGTACAGCGACTATTTGACATTGAGTTGACACAGAAACGCGCGACTAAGAGGCAACAGAAGCGGCCGAGGCGTGTGTACAGGGCGAGTGTCCGAGCTCGCGCCCTGGTCGCTTTGTATACCTATGTATCAAATCCCTTATATCTGGGTCAGTGTTGTAGCCTCAGACTTCAGATCATGATCTGAGCCTCAGATCAAGTGAAAAAATCAGGAGTGGTCTCCCCTTGACTTTCTCGTATACCGGAAACAACTCAAAAGTTGATAGAAACTTTATATTTTGATGTCATACATGCATGTTAAATTTGCTTGCAGTAAGTTAAAGCATACTCGAGTTATCGTGCTAACGCACACACACACACAGACATAATTCCAAAAAAGGTATTTTTGGACTCGGGGAGGTCCAAAACGTGTAAATCCGTCAAAATCTGGAGATCGATTTTTTTGTCGTTTACAAAACTTCCTCTATACTATCTATACGAGAAAGTAAAAAGTACCTAATATTTGTTATCAATATGAGTCTCCAAATTATATCTAAAAAACAGGGACAACTTCGTTTCCAGTTTACTCGACAAAACAAAGGGTTTTCCATAAAATATGACAGGAGAAATCGAAGTGAACGTCGAAGTGAGAAGTGAGATCTTTACAGAATACCACGGCTGGTCAGATGTGACACTCTCATCTCAGCATTTCGGGTAAAAAAAACACCATTTCATTTCAACTTTATTTCTTGATTAATAAGTTTTATTTTTACATTTCTCAGCGTGTCCTGGACGCGTCTAACGCGCACTTCAAAGAAGGAATGCAGGTGCTTCTGCGGTAAGTGACAATCCAATTTTTCAGCACTCCCCAAGTTAAAGCTCGGCTTGAAATATTGTAACAGATGAAGTTTGTAGCTTCGCTCAGTTGAGATTTAATAAAAAGAAAGTGAGGATAAACGACTTTTGCGGTTAAGCGTCCGCTTATCCTTGAGATGTGAACGACAATTAATGATGTATCTTCGTCATTACGAAATATAAGTTACTTTCGTAGCGCAATATAATAACTATTGATTTTGGGATAAAAAGGGCAAGCAAGTTAGTTTTCCTTGACTCAAGTCCAGTGGGTAATCTAATAATATGAAACCATTCACGAATATTATAATTGGTACAAATTAAGCATATAGGAGATTGTCGAGGTTTAACGATAAAGGTTATCATCAATAACCGTTTATAAAACCGAGTTATTTATAGCTTTTCTTATATAAATGATCAAAATTACCTACCCAAGTTTTGTTCAACCTCGACCATGGCATTTTTGTTATGCATGCAGCAAAACTGCGGAACACATTGCTGACGGGAATCCTTGAGGCTCATTCAAATTTAATGTAGTAAACATCACTATAACATTCACACTACTTTATATTAAATATATATATTGAATTCATATTCTTATTACAATTACAAACCTAACAGCGATTGCTATCGTAACCATAGCCGACGTAGGTAAAATAAAAAAAAACACTCTCAATACTCTCTCCTGCTCCAATAAGAAACTCTGATCACTGTCTGTCTGTATATCTATAAACCATTCATTAAGGCCAGTCCATTGATCCCAACACGACACCTCTCCTGTAATTTGCTGAGGAGTTGGGTAGTTTGCAGACTCCAGGTTTTACTGCTGCATCAGAAATATCATTAAAATTAGAACAAACGAAATTTTGAATCAATAAGACCTGAGGAATTTATTAGGATCCCTTCATAAACTAAGTGTCAACTCAATCATAAGCTCTTGTTGAAGATCTTTAAACGATCAGATTCTGGAATCATTGCTATGAACACAAATGGTCAAAATACCTATAAAAAACAAAATTAGGATCCCTTCATAAACTAAGTGTCAACTTAATCATAAGCTCTTGTTGATGATCTTTAAACGATCAGATTCTTGAATCATACCAATGAATACAAATGGTCAAAATACCTATAAAAAACTATTTTTTTATGTACCTAGATTTTATAAGCCGAATAAAGATTTCTTTCTTTCTTTCATTCGTTTAGGAGCTACGATGCCACGATTATGTACACAGAATGAATTTTTCAAGTGGGCTTTCAGGGCCAAATTCTAAACTATAAGGAATATAGAAAAATGTCCAAAGGAGTCGCGAGCCCGATTTTGATGAAAACAAAAACTGTATCATTGGACTTTTGAAAAAAATTATGATCATCGCTTTGTTTATCGCTTCAACCAAAGTGGAACAAGAAATATTTTATTAAAATTTACATTTTCCATTAGTTTCCCGTATATCATTACTTCCGATCGATCCTTATTAACAATACTATCGAATGGTGTAATATTACAGGTTGTGTTTCTTTTTTCAAAATCATTGGGTTCGATTCCTGGCTAAGATTATTGATTTTTCAAAAATCCAATGATGCAGTTTTTGTTTTCATCAAAATCGGGCTAGCGACTCCTTTGAGCATTTTTCGATATTCCTTATTGTTTAGGATTTGGCCCTGAAGGCCCACTTGAAAAATTCATACACCCGTTAAACTTATAATACCTCACTTTTTTGCCCGGGGTTAATAAAATATAGATTTCTAAATTACGATTTCGTTGTTATAATAAGGAAGGCAGACATGATGTTAGCAAAAGATTTAAAAATTTTACTGACAACGCCGTTGCATCTAAAGTTTCTCAACTTAAATAGTTTAAAAGGAGATTCTTTAAATTTTCAGAGTAAGAACATTCGCAATAAACTTGTTCTTAAGCCAGTCCACTGAGCTCAACTCGTGTTTTGCAATTTCAACTATATTTATTGCAGACAGGTTTGAAGATCTCAGTGTTTTGGATGTTGGACTCAACGGTTCGTAAGTTTTGAGCTGTGTTTTAATTTATCTCCTGTTTAAGTTCACAAGATGATTTAGTGGTTGTGTGGGATCTTTTTAATTAAAACACGAAACAACACTATTTATGAAGTAGTCCATGCAACTACCCAAAGCCATCAAAGAGGAGGCCAGTATTCATTCCTAGAGTCTTGTATAGCAAGCACCTTTTTATCAGATGAGAATGATGCCTTGTTCAAGACACTGACTTCTGTTGTCATTTACGGATCCGGTTATATGAGAGTATTTTTTAATTAAAATATCCGGAAAATGACTATTTCCTACCTTATTGTATGCGGAAGTCGTGTCCCTTCGACTCCAAATCAAAATCCGGAACATGCCGATCTGCATGTTTCTTCGTTCTCTTTTTTAAAGGATATAAGAAGGATCCGACCACTTGTACTGAAGTATTCACAGATAATTTCAGTTCCGAATCGTGCGACAAAGTAATGAGTTGCCAAATTACTGTGTTGATATCGAAAGAAGGGTAGCAGAAGGCGGGATTATGGAACAAAGCACCTCAGAACAGTCTTCATCAGTCTTCATAGTACATATACATACTATCAACACCTAACGTAATTAGTCATTTAATTCGTAATGGTTGGTGGTTGCTGGTCAGTGGTCACCTCTGGCTCTACATTGCTAATGATCCAGATCATTCGACGCTGCAAGCTGGTATTTGGCGTAGCCATCCCAGCATAGCACAAGGTGGACTGGTAAAGGTCGCGGGAAGTCGCTGGACAGCGGACTCGGACAGCGCAAGACCGATTGGGTTTGAGATCGTTGGGAGGAATATGTCCAACAGTGGGCGTTTCTTAGCTGATATAAAGATCCCAGTGATAAATGTGTGAAAGAAAATCATGTGCGAAGGATGGTGCAAGGACGAAATTATGTTAAGTTAAATTTGGCATATGATTTTAATAAGCTACCTTTATAAACTTGTTGCTAAGAACAATCAGACTCTAAAACATACCGTGCTCGAACAATAAAACACATTCATTCGTAAAGAATTTACTTGACTTTGAAAGCATTCAAATCTTCACCAAATTGAGCACAGGACTGAACACGTTTTCAGGAAAGAGGCAATTGTGGGAGCGCTATTAACGACTTCAAAGACATGACAATACGTCAAAGACAGATAGCCTGAAAGTTCAGTGAATTCGAAAGAAAAAATTGTAGCCGAATATTTATGAATTCATAACAATAACCCTACGCGAGAGATGTAACCTTTGATGCGTACATGAAGGCAACGGTTGAGTGTATGCAAATGTCTTCTTGTATTTTGTGTATTGGTTTGTCGTTTGATTGCGGGGACGGGGTAAAATACCATCTTTGTTTCCTTAAAAAATATATGCAGAATTATTTTTCTTACATACAATTACAAAGGACATGTTTGTTGAAGATTGACGAGTAATGAAGATGGGAAGGTATTTTATTTCGTTGTTAACACTACTGTCTGTCGTTTCAATACTCTGTTTTATTGACTTTCTTGGCTTAATATTTAACCTATGTAGGTACTATATTTTATTTAGCAATAACTTAAGACTAAATGTCTTTATAAGTAGATAGCTTTGTACTTATCAAGTTATATTTTCTTATCCTTCAAATACTGTTAAATATAAAAAAAAAATTAAATCATTCGATTGAAAATAGTAAGCACATATTTGTTATCATAACTTCTATACAAGTGTTAATTGAAAATTAATAAAAACTTGAATACTTAATATAATCGATTATGTGGAAGTTACTCAGATCCCTTCAACGATAAAATAGCTAATAATTTACAAATTTAATCATACACAGCTAAAAACCCAAGAAGGATTGGTCTCAGGCATACGGCCGGCTACATAATCCGATACCAAAACCTATATCAGTATGTATGGTAGATAAAAAGACATACTGAACCGACCGCAAATAAATAGGGAGCAGGGTAGGAGAAAGGAGGGAAAAATCTCCAGACTTTAAATTACTCTGATGCTTTATACCTTGTCCTCGCGAAGGAGCTTCTTAGCAAGTTCAAGCGACTACACCTAATTAGCCCCCGACGCAAAAATAGGGGTGTTATAAATGAAAAAATATTTTTTTTTTATTTGTAATGATCACCTATACAAAGATTAATGTAGCCCTGACATCTGAGATAGGATAACCTGTGTTACAAAAGCCAGTACCTTCCTATCGTTGTAATACTATTGGGGTTTGTTAAGGCTATGTGAAGAACTACAATAACAATATCGCCAATAAATTTGAGACGGCTAATGTGTCTGTAAGTTTGACTTGTCTCTGCATCTGTGTGTCTGTCTGTGGCATCGTACCTCCCAAACGAATTTTAACGAACGGAAGTGATTTTCTTGTTCCAAAGCTGACGTGATCGGGATGGTTCTTAGCTACAATTCATGAAAATCTGTTCAGTCGTTTCAAGGTTATCAGCTCTCTCTTGAATAATATTCGAAAAAAAATATCGGAATATATCTATCTATCGGAAATAGGGTTCGCGAGTAATTTCAAAATAACGAAATAAAATTAAAAAATTTAAGTAGCAAAAAACACACAATACACGACACAAAACAAAGAAAAAAAAATTTGCTCTCGCCATTTTAACTTCATAAAAAGACCCTATTAATCATTTTAAGATGAGCGTTGCTATGTTGGGGGACGAGTAATTAAATAAAATGAAACCAAATTTCAAATAAAATAAATATCGATAATGATAAAGTACGGACAAAAGCACAGTATAGATACATACTTCAAAATTTAAAACACCCCTCTTTTCGTAAGGGGTTGAAAATTAAGAATAAAATTACCTATCTAGTGTACATATTTCATGATGTTCAAACACATTTGCTTTTAATGCATCTTCCCTGCGGGAGCTTGTTTCATTTGCTAGGCATTTCTCCTATACTCCCAGCGCTGTTCCTAGTCTCCTAATCTATCAATAACATTTTGGTATCCATTCTATTTTGGGGCCGTGAGTTTTGTTAACGTTCTCTCTCCGCCTTAATGATACTCAAGTTCGTAGTCGCTATGCAGACAGAGCAACTTTAGTTCAAGTACCTATCAACTTTTTAATAGTATTCGTTAAAGGGTGCCAGTTGCAGCAACAAAAAGGCCCAGTTTACTGTTGCTGCGATTCTAAATATACCTTTCAAACCCATGGTCAACAGTCAGTGTGACTAGGGATCTCTTGACAAAACTAGTACAAAGACAGATGCTAGTTGCGTCAATTTGAAACAGATTCTCTCCTCAATGCAGCAACTGAAAACTGATGTTGATCATCGAAACACACAACTACCTAGAGTTGCTATGTCTGCTCAGTAAACCGCTAGTTACGAGTTGCATGTTGCCGCAATTCGGAGATCAAAGTTGCTCTGTCTGGATAGCGTCTTATTGATTGTTAATGTGGGCTACATAATTAATGTGATCGTGATATTATTGATAATACACTACGTGCAATGAAATCGACTCACCGGTACGCTTTGGTTCAGAACTCCCTAAAAAAAATCTACAATTAGTAAATAATATTTTTTAACATGTGTTAAACAAGAACCTAAACTTACATTAGACAAGTTTTTACTGTGATAAATTTTGGTTTATTGATTTTACAAATTGAAAACCAAATACAGTTAAAAGAGCAAAAATTTTGGGGAAATCAGTAGAATTTTAAAGGTCAATAAATCTGTAAGATTAATCAATTATTCATTAAACAATGATTCAACTAACTCTAAACACTCTGCATAGTCACAGAAATGGCGTATGACGTAAAAATTAGAAACCAGGGATTCCGAAGAAATGCGTCTATTGTCACCAATACTTCGTTTATCGATGTTTAGAGTGGATTAAATAAAGCTTATGAAATACACATTCAAATTATATCATCTTATTTTTATATACCGTTATATTAAGAATCTAAACCTCCGAGGTGAGTCGATTTTATTGCACGTAAGTCTATATTAAACATCCTCTATTATCGTATTCACAATCATTTATTAATCATACTTTATTTAGTCAAGATAATTGAACTGATACTAAAATGTTTTTGTTCGCTGCATATCTACTGGATCAGAAAAAAGACCATTAAAAACAACGACGGCTTAACACAATTTTACAGTTATAGAACTGTAAAATTGTGTTGTACCCTTCAGCGATACTCGATGTACGCGTGAACAAAAGCCTGAAAAATGTTACGCCATATTTTTAACGGAATTCGTTTTACGAACGCGAATGAAAAGACTTAGGCATTTTTTGTTCATAGCCATACCAGAGATATTACTTAGTTAAAATTTTATTTGATATGACTTATAAAACTCAAATACCTACAGGAGAGATTTTTTTTATAAATAATATAGTTATAGGTACGAAGACAATTTTATGAGCCTTCAATTTGTTATGTATGACCCTATTATATACATTAGACAAAGTCTACCCTGTAGTGGTCAAGTAGAAGTTTTCGAAAAGGGTGAGGATTGGTGGCTGGGGTGGAATGAAAGAAAACTATGTACGGTGATGGACTTCCGTGCTTAAGCAATTCAAGAAGAGATTGCTTTGACGCGTAAACTAATTTACTATAGTATTTTACTACGTTTTGCTACGAGTGCGCAAGCGATTTTGGGTGGTCAAGCACGTATGTCCACGATAGTACCTATGCAAAGGTACTAAAGTCTTTGGTACATACTTAAGGAGCACCGCATAACGAACGCGTCGCGTCCGATGCGCGTTGCTCTGCAGAGACGCGGTGCGGCGCGGTTTATCGGCAATGTCTGCTGACACTTCGTGTCGACGTTAGTAGTGCGGACGCGGCGCGGCGCGGGGCGGTTGCCCTGCCAACCGCACCGCCCCGCATCCGATGTGTAGTGCCTTATATTCACGCATACAAAATTCGCCAGCCGTGGTCGCCGCGCCGCGTGCGATGTGCGGTGCTCCTTACATAGATAGATCGAATATTCTTTCTTGTACATCATTAAATTTTAAAGATGAAGAATAACACATTTATGACAATATACAATGGGCGGTGTTATGGCTATACCAGCGATTACAAGACTTCCTCTATACTACCACAGATAATACGTATACGAGTAAAAATGCACATTTCCAATATTACAAAATAATAAGTAATAATAATAATATATTTTAACGCTCACACCAATTATCTAGCCCGAAGTAAGTATCATTAAGAACTTGTGATATGGAAACTAGATAACGTACATTTTTTTTAATATACATAATAATTTTAGATATTTTTATAAATAAACTTAAATAAATAAATATATGAACAACCATGACTCGCAAACAAATATTCGTGTTCGTCACACAAATATTTGCCGCTACCAGGATTCGAAACCGGACATGTGTAGGCAGCTATACTGACCACTCCACCACGACGGAGTCAAAATATTCAATACCAACTAATACATATACATACGTACTACATTACGTACTAAATACATAAATAATAATCACATATTGCAACAAATACATGCAATTATTTATCTTTAAATAACGATATACATATTATTATACATGTTTCAGGCAAAACCCGAATTTAGGATGAACTAGCTTTTCCTAGGCCAAACCAATTAGTCCGTTATGCGATTAGGCGGCGAAGGCGAATAGGCAACCACTCGAGTCTACGACGGAAATCAAATACATGATCAATTTACGTAATCCAAATAACTCGTATACAAAAAAAAATATGTCTCTCAACACATACATATCACATAATCACGCTCATTATCCCAAAAGGGGTTGAACCGGGCTTTGGGCAACATTTGGTTACACATAAAGCCACATCTGGCAGTATGAGCCATACTGTACCCCAAATACTGACAGGTTGTCAGCTTGTATAATTACTATCTTCATTAATTTACAAATAAATGTTCCAGTCAAGTTGGTATCCGTTTAAAATTTTGCCCATTAGACTTGCTGTAAATGAATTCACTGAACTTTGTTCTGAAGAATTTTTCAATTTAATTTCAAGTTTCGTCTTAGGGGACAAAAATACGAATTTTCATTTTGTAAGCTGTGTATTAACTAAGGTTCAACGTTTTATGATACCTTCGACAATGTTCAAACAGCGACATTGTACCACCCAATTACAACTCTTTTAAAAATGACCTGCTATTTATACAACATATAACAGAAATAACAAACATCCTGAACGTAGTTTTTTACTAAATTCAAATTTAATATACAGAATGATTGGTAATTAGTGGCGAACCCGTTAAGGGGAGATAGAAGAGGGCAATACTAGTCGATTTCACTATGGGATGTACTATCCGAAAGCGATTTATTTTTCTGAGATATTAATTAATTTAAAATTTTATATAACATACCAAACATATACCAACTATTCATACCAAGCGTCGATGGCGTAGTGCGTAAGAGCGTCGTCTCCCACCCGGGAGGCACTGGTTCGATCCCCGCCACGTACCAATGTGTTTTCAAATTTTCAATTCATATGTACGTTTAATTGATGCTTTTACGGTGAAGGAAAACATCGTGAGGAAACCTGCACACTCCTATGAAGAAATTCCTAGGTTGTGTCTAAGGCCTAATCGCCCCTGACGTGGGGTAGGCTCGAGCCCCTCGGTGGGGACAATAATATGAGCTGTTGATGATATACTATTGGTGTGAGCGAGTGCGCTATAGCAAGAGTTAACAGAAACGAGGGGCTGGCAAACCCCCCTCAGTCAACTCCTGCGATTTATTGCGTTCGTGTGTGTTTTTCGGACTTTTTATAAAATTCTAAAATAATTAATATCTCAAAAACAGTTAGTTCGGATAGTACATCCCATAGTAAAATCGACTAGTATTGTCCTGTTCTATCTCGCCTTAACGGGTCCGCTACTAATTACCAATCTCCTATATTTAAAAAATAGGTCGTTGTGTGACGCACTTGTAGATTTTTGTTTTTATCATTCTTTTTCCATAATGCGGGACCGGCAGCGTAAATGAATCACAACCTAATAAGGGCACTACTATACAATAAGGTTACCACAAATTGTGATATATTCTCAAACAATTTTGCATTTCATGTTTGAGTAATGAAGGTTGAAAAATTACTGGAGTAGTTTGACGTATTAGTTTGAAAAATTACTGGAGGAAGTAGATTGACTCGCTGTTGACTGTACATAATGGCGAAAAGTAATTCACAAGCTCACTCGAAGGGTTATCCCTTTGAGTCCAAATGCCAATGTGATAGAATCTTAATCAACAATGTTATGTTCACATACCACTGTGACAAGCAATTAAAGACTTTAACTACTTGAATGTCCCTCGAGTCTCGCATACGAATACTAATGCCAAATTGTAAAGTTTTCCAAGGATCAATTTCAAATACGACCCGTGTATATGGTAGATTTGACCTACATGCTTAAATGTACAAGATGTGATTGCACAGACGGCTCTAGGTCAAAGTACCTATCTATCAAAGGAGACGGAAACTATTAGATACATACAAAACCGACCAAATCTACTTTATCACGCTGATAATCCCAAAAGGGTGAAGCAGAATTGTACGTTACGAATAGAATATAATACAACTTTACTGTAATCTACCAGCTTAAAAAGTAAGCCGTCTTCAAAACTGTAGATAATTTATTTAATAATATCTTAAAACGAAGAAATAACGTTTTCTGTTTTAAAAAATGTAAAGTAAATGTACCTACTATTTAACCTCAACTATTAGTATATTTAGTGGAAAATGCGAGAAAATTTATATGAATTTGACCTTAGCAATAAATTTCCTCAAGACGAAAGTCTTGTGTGTTGCCAGTGATGACCTACGGAACCGAAACGTGCCGGCTACAATGGGTTACATGAAGGCTCAAAATAACCCAAAGGGCTATGCTCGGAGTTTCTCTGCATTATCATATCAGTAATGATCAGAACCGCAGGATTACTGAGGTCACCGACATAGCCCAAAGAATTGCGAACTTTAAGTGGCATTAGGTAAGGCACATTGCGAGGATAACTGACGTTGAGGCAGAAAGGTGATCCTCGGGGAAGGCCTATGTCCAACAGTAGGCATCTCTCGGTTAAAATGATGATAATGATTAGATTTACATTTTAGTACCACATCCGATTATTATTTATTAACATTAGGCCGTTATAATCAACTACAAAACATGATGACTTTTTTGTAAAAAGGTCAAGCAACTCCATTCCACGTGATGGAAAGCAGAAGTGGAGTCCAAGTGCGAAGATAGCTGGAGCGAGAGATTAACCGCCACGCTAGCCACCCTCGCCTTGCCGACCTGCAAGGTGCTTCTTCACGCCTCTTTTGAATGACCCAGGATTGTAGGAAGGAGAGAGGGAGGACAATCAAATGATCAAAATCAAAAGAAGCTCGGGGATCTAGTTAATTACCAAATACATAAATGACGCAAATGCTCACACTTATAAGATTAATGTAATTTTAGTAATTCTAAGGCCTACAGAATGACACTCAGAAATCTATCGTGTCTTGAGAATAGTTTGCCACTTTCTATCAAGCACAAAGTGATAGAGACGTACGACGCTCAATACGATTCTTGATACTCATTCTATATTACGAACATAAATTGAGGGAATGGTTTTTCCTTTAAGATAATTTTAGGAGTTCTGTACTTGATCGTCTACTTCTACTATTCTAAACTGTTTCCCTACTTTTGATCAGGTGAGATGATGAAACGGCTTTTCGAAGGTCAAATTATAAAAATGCACATTTCCAATATTACAAAGTAATAAGTATTTTTTTTCATATAATAAGTAACGATAACGCTATTGCCACTTACAAAAACCCCAGCAAAATTTTAGGCAGTTTCCAACACCTTTTTGAAGTTCCAACGCATTCAACGACATTTCCAATCCACTGTTCAAATCCGATGTTATGAACCTGTTAAGTTGTCGCGACCCATTTTAAAATTCCAAACTCCAGCTTGAAACAGAAAACTTTCCGACCCCGCATTTGACGTGAATCGAAAATTTACGAAATATTATACCCAGTATAGAAAGTTGAGGCCTACATACCGAGTTAATTTTATCCAAGTCTATAAATAAACTTGGACTTGGACCTTCGTAATATGTAATGGATAATAGAATTATGTTCCTGTAACATTTATTTTTGGTGTCTAAAAATATTGAGGAAAGGGTTTTCCAAAATTACAAGAATTATGAGCGTATGCATTTTTATAATTATAATAAAAACAATATTTAAATTCATAGTCATTAAAGATGAAGATGAAAGTGAAAGCAAAATAAAGAAACATGTTTAGAAAAAAAAATCAAAATTTCGTGAATATTGGTGACTCATTTTGGAATCAGCCGATATAAGTGATGCTTAGTTTTTGAAAACGAAACCAAACCTCGATACACTAAGGTACTGACGTCTACGAGTTCTTAAACTACAATTACTTTAATCTTTTATCGCCGAATCATTTTCTCTTTGTATCCTATGTTTAAGAGAAAGTACGAATAGGCGGTACTGGTTATAGAAATGAAACACGTTCTCAGCTTCGGGGGGTTTTATAAAGCAAAATCACATTAAATAAAAAACCGATACAAGAACGTATAAAAAGCAAAGTGACCAGAACGCAAACAAAAACGAGACTAGACAATCAAAAACTACCAAAAATAATCTAATATACCACCAGTGGTATGGCCGGTGGTATGGTGGGTCCGCAACGTAAAATTCTCGTGTCGCGGTGTTTGTGGTTAAACTCCCCCGAAACGGCTTTCCCGATTCTCATGAAATTTTGTGTGCATATTGGGTAGGTCTGAGAATCGGACAACATCTTTTTTTTAATCCCCCTAATTCTTAATTTTTTTTTTTAATTTTTGGGCGAAATTTTTTGTTTTTATTTTTTTATTATGTGGCATTAAAAATACATACAACCCTAAATTTTTTTTTTTAATCACCAACCCCTATTTTTTATTGCCATTTTAGTAACTTAATCATTTTTGTAAGGCAAAATAACGTTTGCTGGGTCAGCTAGTAATCTTATAAAAACTAAAAATATATATAAAAAAAAAGGTTGCAAACGGTAACACTATGCATATACATAACGATTGTATCGTTTCTCATCACTTAAGCGTGTAATCAATGCATATTATTCTCAATCCCACCCACGATCTTAGGGCACCGCCCTCGTGTGAACTATGCCCGAACGCATTAGTTCGATTAAATTCCGTATTCGATCTTGTAAGAGCCGATGAATACATCGAGTCGTCAGATTTATACCGCAGAAAAGTTCGCAGGGCGCAGTCCGAGACTAGACCTTATTTTCTCGGAGATTCACATTTTCAATTTGTACGATGACATACGAGTAATAATTTGATGTCAGCTCTTTAAAGAAGAGCTAAATCGGGAGCAGGAGGATTTTTTGTTTATGTGCTCGATGCATATAGGCTACAATTTATACTGATACTGCGCAGACAAAGTCACGGGCAGCAGCCAGTAATATTATAAATGGGAAAGTAAGTAAGTATGTTTCTTTGCTACGCTTACACGTCTAAGCGCAAGAAAATTTGCGGGTAAAAGCTATAATAATACTATAATTATCCAATTTTCTTATTTTTTCTTGTCTTGTAATCGTCAAAAAATTCGACCTCGAGATTTTGACGGATCTACACGTTTTGTACCTCACCGAGTCCAAAAATACCGTATTTTGGAATTATGTCTGTGTGTGTATGTTTGTGTGTCTGTGCGTTAGCACGATAACTCAAACTTATTGCAACCTGCATGTATGACATCAAAATATAAGGTTTCTATCAAGTTTTGAGTCGTTTCCGGTATACGAGAAAGTCAACCACTCCCGATTTTTCTTTCCGTATAAGAACCTTCTACATATTCTGCAAAGTATTTGAAAACTGAAAAAAAGATGAAAGTAATAGGTAAAATCGTTCTCAAGTTATGACGTGACCAAGGGACACAGGGATTCATTTTTGTATATATTATTACGTCGTCGTGGCAGAGTGGTCAGTATAGTTTCCTATACATCAAGCGGTCTGGATTCGAATCCTGTGGTAACGGCAAATATTTGGGTGATGATCACAAATATTTGTTCTCGACTCATGGTTGTTTATATATTTATCTAAGTTTCTTTATTAAAAATATCAAAAATTATTATGTGTATTAAAAATGTCGGATAGTCTTTATCTAGTAACCATAAAACAAATTCTTAATGATACGTCATTTATTTACTTATAACAAAATTTTAAGAAAGTACCAAAAATCCGCTAACTTTCGTGCAACGTTTGAGAAAAAGTAGCGTCCTTTGAAATCTTAGACAACAGGATTCTTTGTCTAAGTTTGAAATGTAATCTAAACGTGACTTTCACAGCGTTTGTGTTTCATCTGCGTTCGACATGCGTTCGGACCATCTGTCAAATCAACACCGCGATACGAAAACATTGAAAAGTTGAGTTTCGTTCATGTTCCACTCGCGCTTCATCTTGAAATGATTTACCGCGATCGGGGCCCAGGACGGCATTTTGTTGCTTAAACACTCCAATAAAAATATTGGTCTGAGCATAAACACGTAAAAACTTGAAGGCACACGCGAACTGTCTACTGTTTCAGGAGAGAGCGACTAAGGCCCAACAGGCACGTGTTGCCTGTTTTGATTTTGCATTTCGGCGCGCTCATGACGTATCTACCTCTTTTATACTATGATATCATTGCGCAGGACAAATTTGTTTGCCACTCTCATAGAAGAAAGGAAATAAATTTCGCTCGCTGGGTCACGTCGACAATTCGCGTTAACATTCAAAGAATATTATCAGCAGTTACCAGTCGTCACGTCCCGACAGGCACGTGAATGTGAACACGGAAAAAATATGATCCGGTACGAATCTGTATTTTACATACATATCCCGCTCACAATTCAAAAAGGGGTAGAGCAGAGCTTCAGGTAACTAACATTCGGTTACACACCAAGTCATATCTGGCAGTATGGGTCATATTCATGTTGTCAGCCAAGCACTAACCTACATCAATGCAGATCGTAGTCATTATTTTATATGCTTAACACACGGGTAAACACTTTTACTTAGTTTAGTTGTCAAATTAATTAAGAACTCTTCGACTTCAATTTTTACTATGTAATTCTCATCACTCAATACAGCTCATATAAAGTCCCCACTCGAACCTACCCTACATTAGGGGCGATTAGGCCTTAGTCAAGTCTACCTTATACAGTACACCAAAAAAGTGACAAGTTGACAGTCCATCGCCTACAGAAAAGGGGCACCAAATCCAAAAATTAACAATCCTTTACTAAACAAACCAACCAAAGCTAACGACCAGGACAGATGTTACACTCAGCATCATCTCAACAGTCTGGGAATTTAATCAATTGTATATTTTATGTCATTTCCAATGAGTTTGTTCTCTTGAGGTTGTCCTCGTGACTCCGGATTCATGTGTTTCACACTGAATTTCGGCAAACACTATTTACTAGGTCACTAGATGGAACGGAGATATTTTGCTTGACCTTCTTATACAAAAAAAAATCGACTAGACTAGAACTAGACGTATGTTCGACATACTTAGCACCTATTCGGCAGTAAATGACTTCGGCAGAACACTAAGAAGGGCTTGCCGCAAGTATAGAAAAGAAGGCTTCTCGATATTAGTCAGTACAACCTACAAATTTTTTTTTAAAGGAACACCGTTTATTTTAGAACGGTAACCCCGTCCTTATAAAAATAAATGCCTCTAATACAGTTAAGAGATATTAATGCCGTATTACTGAATGACGAAAATGACACAATAAAATTGAATAATTCATACATAATCCCCTTTCAAAGGCACAGTCTATTTCCTTTCCATGCAACGCATTGAACAGAATTTGCAAGTCATGATTTTTAATACGCCCATTAGTAAAGTACACTTTTAATTCGAAGCGAGCTGAACAATAAATATTGTGGCACCCAATGGTTCGAGCGCGAACGGATTAATGACAGTACATATATTTTCAGGGTTCTCTTTGGCGAAGCTTTGTAAAATACTTTTGTAAAAATAAATACAATTAGTTAATGATAGTTCTATTTGGTTATTTTATGTGACGGAGGCTGTAAAGAATTTGAATTTGAAACTGATAAAAAGGTAACCTGTAAGTGTCAAGTAAGTGATCAGTCCCTACCTAAGTGATAATGAAGTCGAAAGTGTAAGCGACATTCACCCGGAATACTCAGCTGCTGTGGGACTGGCTGACGTATCATTAACTGTCAGACCCGTAAGTGTCAAGTAAGTGATAATAAGGTCGAAAGTGGAAGTGGCATGTACCCGGAAATCTCATTATTGAGACCGGCTGTCTCATTATTAACTCTCAGAATACAATAACGCTATTACTATGGCGGCAGACTTTTAGAAGATGGTGGTTACTAACCAGGTGGATGTAAAACAAGCCCTACCGCTAACCAAACCGAGTACAATTTTATATTAACCCTAGATCACTAACCATTCCTAAAAATTACAAAGTCTACCTTATGCATTTAAAGTTTCGCTAAGATCCCGCCCTCCGCTACTCCACCCAGTTCTAGTAGCTTCCTAATTTGCATCATTAGTAACCCCAAAATCACTCATTTCGGATGCACGCTCATTAGGTCAGGATATATGATGTGATCGTCGTAAATATACGAAAGGTTAGTAACTGCGTAACTATTTCCAATATTATGCATTTTACAATAATTACTGAATAAATAAAATATTTTTAGCAAAAAAATAGGACAACCGACTTCAATGCGTACAAATTTAAACTAAAAAGTAAGAAATAAATAATATTTTTATGAAGTAGTTGAAAAGAGCGTCATAGAAAACCAAGGAAAGTATTGATACACATTTATAATTCTTTATTTATAATTCATACTCCGATATATTTGGAGCCGGTGCCAGCTAGCCAAGGAGGATAGTGTTTGCAATTTTCATCATTCATTATTATGTATAGTTAATGGATTAATCAAGTTCGTATTTATTAGGTAAGTTTATTTTGCTTAGGCTGGCACCGACTCCAAATATATCGGAGTATGAATTATAAATAAAGAATTATAAATATGTATCAATACTTTCCTTGGTTTTCTATGACGCTCTTTTCAACTACTTCATAAAAATATTATTTATTTCTTACTTTTTAGTTTAAATTTGTACGCATTGAAGTCGGTTGTCCTATTTTTTATCCTGAAAGCTTTTAGTGGAAATTAAGTATATTTTATTGAAAACGGATAGGCCTACTAGGCACTCATTAAAACTTAATGGAAACTTTAACTAAAACGTTTTTTTTGTTATTACTGATTTGTTCAAAAAGGGTCGAATTTATATCGATACAATTTATACGGGCCATCTCTGATTTTGACGTACCTAAAAAAAGAATCATTGAAATCGAGTCGTAATACTCATAATTGAAGGAGTAATCAGGTAACAAACACAAAAAAAAACAGTCGGATAGAGAACTTCCTCTTTTTTTAAGTCGGTTAACAAATAATATCACGTCTCAGACCTATTACAAATGCCTGCCATTCATTCAAAATGAATGGTAAGTTAATGAACTATGATCCTAGTTATTTAACTTAAGTTCATAAAATAATGTCATAGTTTATGTGTTGACTATTGGACCTACTAACCAAAATTTCACTATTGCATATTAGGTAATGGCAAGTTCAAAAAAAAAATTGTCATTATTTTTGTGTTCGTGGACGATATCATTATTTCATCCCCAATGAAATAATCATTTCTACAAAAAAGTACTGAACCAATTTCGATATAATTTATACGGGACCACCTTTGAATTATGGCCTTCTTAACGAAAAAAGAATCATCAAAATCGATTCACAATTGACGGAGTAATCGCGGAACATACACACAAAAAAAAAACATACAGTCGAATAGAGAACCTCCTCCTTTTTTAAAGTCGGTTGATAAATAACTTTTATGTTAATAAAGTGAGTAATAGTGCCTATTCTTTATTTATAAAGCAACAGAATTTATCTTATTTGGTTATTTGTGTTATGTATGACCACGCAATTTGCGGGGAGCATGTTGTTTCGATGTGCAATAATTGTTCTATGTAGGTTATTTTCCAAAACCATTTAAATAATTTCATGAAGAGGAATATAAGACTGTTAGATAAGGTCATTTTGTATTATAAATAAAGTTCAATACATAAATACTAATGTGTTAATTCTTCGTAATAATAACGAATGGTTAGCCCTTTAACGTATAAAAGCATATTAATATGTTTATACTCTAAACGAGAAAAGCGAAGCGAGAAACCCCCACAGCTTACAGTGAGATCATTATAATTTTCATTACAAGTCGAGTTTTTCATGCAGAAAATTTAATTATCGTGCGAGTATGTTTAAAGTGCCCATACCATCCACTTCGGTCAATTTCAAATCAGGCTTTGAAGGGAAGGCGGAGTCAGCGTAAATAATTAATTTGTTCCAACCAGAGCACTGTGAAATCTAATTTGAATACAGACCATTTCATTCATTGCTCGGAACGGCGAATGAGTGTTGTGCAAATATTTGGAAGGAAAATTCGGCGGTTAGAGTAATAAAACTCAGATTTTTAATACAGCACATTCTTTCAGTACTGCGTACGCGAACTGTTTCCAAATACAATCAATTTTTAATGAAACTTCTTATAATGCTGTAATGTTCTTCTATGTTAAAATACAAAAAATGCATAGGCTAATTTAGTTCCATGTGGATTAGTGTCTATCCGCCTTTTCGTGATGTTTTATAGACCGATTTTAGTTTTTACGATGTTAAAACGGGTGCGTTGTTTATATCGCGTACGGGCAATAAAACTGCACTTTACTTACCAAAAAAAAATCTTTTTTTATTTTAATTTGGTATAATAGTTCTTTTTTATCACCCAGTTCCCGGATGTGTGTTTAGATTGAGGTGCGTCTTTGAGTATTGTAAAGAAGAAAAAAATGTTGATTGGGTTTTGTAGTAGAATACTTCAAAAGTTCTTTCAATATAAAAGTGGTACCTCAATCTAAACGTTTGAATTGAGGTGCCACTTCAGAATTAAGAACATTGTGGTTAATTTCTTAATGAAAATTTAGTATGATTTTGAAGTATTCGAGAAGAAATAGTCAACAAAAGCAGAGCTCGGTATTGTAGATATTAAATAACCACAAAATTTAAAATTTTATGCAACCCCCGACATAACTTTTTAACTAAGAGCCATCTCATCGATGATATCAGCTTTCAAAAAATCAAATCGGTCAATTCGTTTCGGAGTTACGATGCCACAGACAGACAGACAGATACACAGACACTTCAAACTTACAACACCCCTCTTTTTACGTGGGGGGTTAAAAAGTTACCCACAATACTTTATAGGTGGCCCCTTAGACCACATTTCCATGCGTAATTTTTCAAAGAAGCAATAGTAAAATCAATGCGGAAATTCTTTATCATGTTGAAGTATTTGTGTTTAAATTGTAGGCCAATAATTCAGTAATTAAAGTTAGTGAATTTAGGGTTTATGGTACATTTTAACTGGCACTTCACTTGAGATGCTTCAGTAAATTGATTTACTTCTGTCTGCTTAGATTTATAACGATAGTTAAAACAGAAAACAAGTGAAGTTTGTAGAAAATTCTACTAAATGTACATAGAGTGTTTTTTTCATCATCATCATAACAGCCTTTATAATTCGACCCACTGCTAGGATACAAGGCCTCTCCTTGTCAACGAAGGAGGTTTAGGCAGTAGTCCACCACGCTTGCCTAATGCGGATTGGTGGACGGAGTATAAGGTGATCAATACCCCTTTGCTGATCCATTAGTCGCCTTCTACGTCACCCATTGGAGGATATGGGGTGATGCTATTCTACTCTGCCGGCATCACGTGGCTAAGTCTTCTCTTATAAAAAGCTATTTAACAAGATGTTCACTTTTTATAATTGTCTAACAAATTTTATTGTTTTTAAGGGTGTCCAAGAAAAAATCATTTGAAAGAAATATTTTCTTTTCATCATCCTTACAACAAACAGCCTTTATAATTCGACTCACTCCTGGGACACAAAGCCTCTCCTTGTCATCGAAAGAGGTTTAGGCAGTAGTCCATCACGCTTGCCTAATGCGGATTGGTGGACGGAGTATAAGATCGCCTTCTACGACACCCATTGGAGGATATGGGGCGATGCTATTCTACTCTGCCGGCATTACATGGCCGGACTACCGGCATAATTTTTATTTGTAATTATTTTAAGAAAAGTTTATGACCAAAGTAGAAAGAATTAGAAGCAATTTTGATTGATCTAAAATGCAAGTTTTAAACAAAAATAATAGATAATGTTTAAAATCATAACTAAGTTGTAGGTACTAATTTTACTTTAATAATGATAGAATGATTATTGTACTTATTTCGGGTAGATATTTGATGACAAGGACGAAAAAAGTGTAATCAAAATCAATTTCTATCGAGAAATGAGCGCTTCAACAATCGAGGTCACCTTTAAAAAGGTCTTTGTGGCTGACATATAAATCAAACAATAATTGAGCATCTAATTTCGTTCTAGAAGGACGCTGAAAGCCATTCGTTTCCCTAGCCGATTCGATTACGAATTTTAAACTCCATTACTCAAATAATGAATGGGAGAAAATTTCAATGCTCGAGTGTGGGAGCTTAATCAAATAATTTAATGAAGAACAATGACATGTGTAACGCTTATGTCTAAATTAAAATGGAATTCTGTAATAAAACCGTTTCATTTTTACTCGTTTCCAACGCCCACTGGTTTTTATAAATTCCCTCGATTAGGCGACTGAAATCCGAACATCAATTCACATTTTTTCAGGGACTCTCAAAGTTTTAGTGCTCATCCCGTGTTAACCTAAAATATTTGTTTGGGCGAACACATAAATCATAGATGTATTTTAAAAGGTTTACATTTTTCTGCGTCAAAAGTTGATCTAAATGAGATACAACACACATAATTTATAAGCCTCGTATAAGATTATTTTATAAAATATTTATTTAAGTTAGCGCTATTCTCTCTTGACATTAAAACAATCCAAGACATTGACCCCTGAATTCCTTGACATTAAAACACTACGTAATATAAAGAAAAGCACAATTTACTTTATACAAGTTTATACGGTTTCCCATAATCATTAATGAAATATTCATTCACCAAAAAAATTGTTCGATTTAAAGTGGACTATATTAATTTGAAGCGTCGGTGGCGTAGTGCGTAAGTGCGTCCTCACCCACCCGGGAGGCACTGGTTCGATCCCCGCCACGTACCAATGTGTTTTCAAATTTTGAAATCATATGTACGTTTAATCGACGCTGAGGAAACCTGCACACACCTATGAAGAAATTCTATGAAGAAAGGTTGTGTGTGAAGTCGGCCAACCCGCACTTGGCCAGCGTGGTTGACTGAGGCCTAATCGCCCCTAATGTGGGGTAGGCTCGAGCCTCACGGTGGGGTACTACCCCATAGATATAGGAACTGGCAGATAGGGAATGTGAAAGAGAAAGAGTATACTAACGTGTGTATATTAGAATAGAACGCGATAGATTGACGAGACCATTTCATTCCAAAAACACAGCTGCTGTCAGACTGCAGTACTATTTTTCACGCACACATGCGCGTTACTCACACATTAGTGCATATTTTTTTTGTCTCGCTCTAGTCGCTTCATTGCCAATCTATGAAGATCAATAATTATAAATCTATGATCTGCTCACCTTAACCAACATTCTTACAAAAGCTTGCTCGGCACGTGGTTGTAGGTGTGCTTGTTGATCGACGACAGGCTTCTTAGTATTGTGAACTCACTAGTATCGTGGATTCCTGAAATCCAATGAGGATTTCAGGAATCCACAATACCAGTGTAAGTCACAAAATGTCTTTACACAATCAGTCTCCCAGAACGTCCAAGATCTAGCTAGGGTCCAATTCATGTAAAACGTTTTCTGCTAGTATGACGAGCGAAGAAAAGACACATTTGTTTGAACATTATTTTTTCATTATTGTTGTGCAGGACCAATCGGGTTGGAGATCCTTGGGAGAGGCCTATGTCCAACTATGGGCATATCTCGGCTAAAATGATGATAATGACGATTATGATTAATCTAAAACCACGTCTAAATTAACATCTCTTGGAAAATTTTTGGATTTGGATTGCAATTGCAAACACTAAACATTGCAACAAAAAGTTTAATTAATTTTTTTTCTAAAGAGAGCATTATAAATTTATATTTCCTTCGCAAAAATATCAAATAATATGTAGTATCTGTCAAATGCAAACGAATTAGTAGCAAATTATACAGTTCATTCTTTTAAATCATTTGTCTTAAAACATTTTATAAGGGGCAAATCAAAGATCTTTAGGAATGTCAAAAGCATTATTTTAGTCGCCATTATAACATGAAATCTTATTTCATTTGAAAGATAAATCTAATTTCGTAACATTCCGCTGATGTTTGCAAAACAGTACATCTGATTTTATACTAAAATTAAATTAAAAATATATGATGTAATCAATTGATTACCTGCCGCAATGGCTTACTTTCAGTCTCAGAATCGTTAGTCCGTGAAAACACGCTGACCGTTTATCTAAATATATATAAAAGAAGAAACTGACTGACTGACATATCAACGCGCAGCCCAAACCGCTGGTTCTAGAGATTCCAAAATTGGCAACAAGGTTATTAGCTATATTTTGAGTATTTATGAGGTGTAGGGGTAACACTAAGAACGGATTTTTCAAAATTCACCCCCTAAGGTGGTCCAAAGTTTATATGGGGATATAAGATTAGTTACACTATTTTATTCACAGGAGTAGGTACTCCTATCGATGAATAATTAAACACGTGTTTCAGGCTTTTTCAGAATTCAACCGCTAAAAGGGGGAAGTGGGATGACAAAGTCTGAAAATCAATATGGGGTTTTTTTTGTCATTATTAAAGATAAAACCATGAAACTTTGAATTTAGGCACTTGACAAGAAATAAATACCCTAAAGAAATTAGAATGCTGCCCGAAGTAACTATTCCATGCGGACGAAGTCCGGGGCAAAAGCTAGTAAAATATGATAACCGTTTATTTTTCCTTCTCTTTGTATAAATGTAATGACTCCATCAACATTTAGCTATATTTCGAGTACAACAACCAATGGTCTTTTCGCTTGAGACGGATCTTATATTGATAAATGATCATAGCGCTCACTGAGTCGGAAACAATATTCGGACAGTAAATGTATTCGATTGTCAACAATATCCTGCAATTCGATACATCGAATAACGTACAATTGCCAATTTTATTTCTTGTTATGGGATACGGTCATACGGTGGAGTTGTCAATATAATGTTCTTTTATAACAAAAGAACTTCGGCTGAATTTTGTTCACTAAATACTTATACTTATTATTAATGACATTTTTAAATAATATAAATAAAATATAACAAGTGTTTACCATAAGACGTACATATTATGTGTCGTATATAAAAATAAATAAATATAAATTTTTACTATTATTATTTTGTAATGACCTGAATAGTTCATCGAAGACTTAAACCGGGTTTAGTAAGCCCCCTCTTGCCGGTACGGTGCGTCCCCTTCCAAATCGACGCCCTAAGGACTCTAGACGGTCGAGAGACTCCCGAGATAGATGCTTGGTCGACCAGTTCGTTCAGTCGCCCAGTGGAACGTTCGACCTACAGGCTTGGGTCCTCAAGTAGGTCGAACGTCCCAAGGTCTTCGCCTGCTTAAAAACCCGTTGACACAGAAAATGTCATCAGAGACAATCTGTAGTAGTCAATAAAAAAAGACGGTACGTCCGCCCTAAAATGTAGAGATCGCTTTACCTATGTTTTATTTTTTATTTTTATATTTGATAGGCTGAGCGTTTGGCCACAATCTCACCTGATGTGAAGCGAAGATGTGGCCTAAGATGGTACACGCTCGCCTAGAAGATGCTTGTTCACTCTGGCCTTAAAGATATCCAGATTATATTGATTCGGGAAAACAGACCTTGGCAACGAGTTCCACTCCTTAGCTGTGCGTATAATGAAAGAGGAAGCAAAGCGCTTCGTGCGGATGGGAGGTATATCTACAACGTAAGGATGAAAACCTTCGCCGCGTCTGGTCGTCCGGTGGTGAAAAGGGGCTGGGGGGATCAAATTATGAAGAACCTCCGCACACTCTCCGAAATGCAACCGATAAAAGACCGAGAGGCAAGCTACACGCCTTCGGTGGTCAAGGCTCGGGAGATTAGCCTCAGCGAGTGCCTCACTGCCGATCAGTCGCCTCGCTCGGTGCTCCACCGAATCCAGTGCATCCAACTGATAACGTGCAGATCCGTCCCAAAGGTGACAACAGTACTCCATGCAGGAGCGTACTTGGGCTCGATAAAGACGTAGGAGATGAAAATATAAAAAATAAGGTGAAACGATATTTTACATGCTCAGATGTAAAATATCGTTTCACCTTTGAAAGAATGCCATTTACCTATGTTTCTTACCTCTGCATTCCGGCATAGTTCCTCGCGACGTCAAATCCATCCCCACAGTCTGGATGCCTGGTTGTCCACCATGGTGCATTTTTCGCGGAATTTTCTGCCGCGAACCATAAGACTGTGGAACCAACTGTTGTCAGCAATGTTCCCGAACCGATACGGCCTCTAAAGACAACAACGTATTTGCGATTCCTCTGATATTGCATATATCCATGGGCGGCGGTAATTACTTACCATCACGTGAACTGTCTGCTTGTATGTTACCTTTCGACATTCCGATAAAAAAAACTTGATGCATGTAATTGAATAAGAGCTTTATGACTGCGTGGTTTCGGCACAGATTCGATTGCGCCTGTCAAAAAGAAACGATATCGCATCGAAACCGAGCCAGTCAAGAAGTATAATCATGTCACATTAAAACTAGCCATACGATCAGTACAATCAAAGAGATTAGATACCTAAATACTAAGAGCTAATTCTAGAGATCAAAGTAGATTTTCTATTTAAGACGTACCTAGTCAGGATGGGAAGTAATATTTTAGTGAATTTACATTTCAGCAATATTCTAAACCGAGAAGTGACGCTCCACTTATCTGAGAAGCAACGACAGAATAGATTTGAGTTCGGGGCTGCGTGAATTTCATCTTTTCAATATAGTTAGATTAATTGACAAATACTATTGAAATTTTATTTGGTTATCAAAGACGAAGTAACGCTGTTTTGTGTCGCTGGTGACATTGAAACTAAGTAGATTTTCTTTTGTTTTCAGGCCATTCTACAATCAATTCCAAGAAGCATGAATTTACTAAATACGGAGTTTGCCCTGCTCACTGTTATAATGGAAATTTCTAAGCAATGAAACAGAGCAGCGATGGGTGCAACTAGACACAAAAGACTCCTTAAATTAACGGTTCAGGTAAGACTTTTATCCGTACTAAACGTGTAGGGTACAGTGGACTAGCCGCTAGAATTTGGAGTGCCTGAACTGGGATAGAACCTACCTCAACCTTACAGAGGACCACGCTCTGGAAACCACACAAATGTAGTTTATTTGACTGTACATTTTTGTGGCTTTGTGTTTTTGTTAGAGAGTAGGGTTACCAGAGCTGGTTGCCAGAGGTCCTCCGGGTTGGGTATAGAACTAAGGTTGGCTGTTGGCGCGTAAATGCCTTCGGGAGGCATCGGCAGCGCTCGGCGGTCTTCGGAGGCTGCGGGCGCGCAGGCGACACCGCCGGCTGGCCGGCACCGGCCACACACTACTCAGAGCAACCTCTTCTCGGGCACCGGCCGTGTCTCGCTCGCGTTCATAATATATTTTTTTCGAACCAATAGTAACCTATAGAAACACAGTCCTCTTTTATTTATCGTCCCGTAGTTAGGACCCTAACAAATGGTCCTCTCTCCGTCTTTGTTGGAAGTAATATTTTCGCCGAGTCTTACTGCTGAATAGCCACTTGGTGGACCTTGACCGTGCCAGCGTGGACCGACCGTCGTAACAGCCTGCATCGAAGAAGAAACTGATGTCACCTAACTGGGAGTATAGTACAGGAAACCGTGAGTTCGTTCCAATTACTTCCCTAAACATCGTAATTTTTGCCCTCTTTTTGCCGATTTTTTCTTAGTCTTTGCCCTTTTCCCCTTTATCTTCATTTTAAACAGCACTTTCTGCTTCCCATTAGGTTCACAGCCATATAGTTTTCATAATTGCATAGTAAAATAACGTAAGCAAAGTGCGCTGTAATTGACCTTGACATTGAACAGGTGTTCGTGAGAACGGCACCTGTTGTCCGTATTCGTCCTCCAGTGTTCGTAGAGATTGAGATGGAGTAAAACTTATGTTGAACTTATAAAATTTTAATAACTTTAAAAATATAAGAATATAGAAAGTAGGAAAATAATAGTCGCGGTGGTGTCTTAGTGGTAGTCGTTAGTGATTATGAAAATTTGACGTTTCCCGCGCGTATCGTTGTCTCGTTCCCGCGCCCCCACGATGACGTTCCTTTTCACATCTTGAGGTGCGTATTAACATATTCCCCCCTTCGACGACTGTAGGAGCTCGAAGACAATCTGAAGCATCCTCTTCGTCAGGCAGGAGCGGACATAATCGGTTCATAGCCCGCCGGTATGTCCCCTTTGTAGTGTAGATGTCGGCAACGCGTGCAACGCCATCTTCTCCAGGGTGAAGCTTTACGATACGACCCATACGCCACTTCATAGGCGGAATATTGGCTTCTTTCAGGACAACCATGTCACCTTCTCGAAGCTGTCTTTGCTGGATCTTCCACTTGACTCTCTGCTGCAATTCATGGAGATATTCAAGACGCCAACGTTCCCAAAAATGATTTCTCATCTGCTCCATTAATTGGTATCGGTTAAGTCTATTAGGGCTCTCATTTCTATAATCTGGCGTTGGTAAAGAAGTGAGCGGTTTACCGATCAGGAAGTGCCCTGGGGTGAGGGGTTGCAGGTCGTTTGGATCGGGTGATAGAGGAGTTAAAGGTCTGGAGTTGAGGATTGCCTCAACTTGCGTAAACAAGGTTGATAGTTCCTCAAACGTTAAATGTTGATTTCCTAATATTCTAGTTATATGAAATTTGGCAGCCTTTACACCGGCTTCCCAAAGTCCACCGAAATGCGGAGAGTACGCGGGAGAAAAATGAAATTGTATTCCGTCATTAGCGCTGAAGGTAGATATGCTTTCATTGTTCAATTTTAAGAATCTAGTAATTTCATTATTTGCACCTACAAAATTTGTACCGTTGTCGCAATAGATTTCTTTAGGTTTACCTCTGCGAGCGATGAAACGACGTAAACACAAGATAAAAATATCGCTTGATAAGTCGCTCGCTACTTCTAAGTGTAAAGCCTTAGTAGCGAAACAGACAAATAGGCACAAGTAGCACTTTGATATTCGACATCCGCGTCCCTTCCGGTCAGTGATGAAAAACGGACCCGCAAAATCAAGACCGCTTACTTCGAAGGGAAAAGAAGGATTAACTCTTGATGAAGGTAAGTTACCCATGATTGGGTTAGTACTTTTAGCCTTCATGAGCCTACATAAAATACATTTATTGACAGTACTGCGAGCCAAAACTCTGCCCCTAAGAGGCCAATACCGTTCACGTAAGTTCATTAATAATAGTTGTGGTCCACCGTGCAAAAGCTGTCTATGTTCATGGCTAAAAAGTAACTTTGTGAAATTGTGACTGCTATCTAATAATAATGGATGCTTCTTTGCATATGTTTCAGATGATTTCTGGATCCGGCCCCCTACGCGCAAGAACCCTTCATCATCGATAAATGGAGCAAGTGATAACACTCGAGACTTCGAAGGTAAGTTTTTATTACTTTTTAAAATATTCATTTCATTTGAAAAACATTCATTTTGATGTAACTTAATTAATGTACTTGTCACTGAACTAAGTTCTTCGACACTAAAAATTCCTATTCGCTTAGATGTAATGTTTTTTATATTATGTAAAAATCGTAAGACGTAAGCCATGCACCGTATCAAAATATTATAATTAGAAAATTTATTGAATTCAATAAGTGTATGTGTATATGTTGTAATGTTAGATACAAGTTTGGAGGCCTTCAGCTCTGGCAAAATTTTGTTTACTTTTGTTTTCTGTGGCTATTCGTTTTCATTTTTCTTCAGAAAATCAGGACCGTGCCACCAAAGGTCAACCTTTCGAATTTGCTTAGGCTCTAAGCCTCGTGACGCAAGATCAGCAGGATTGTGCTGGCCTGGGATATGTCTCCAAAATTCTACAGAAGTTAGTTCCTGTATTTCACCAACACGGTTGGAAACAAAAGTTTTCATGTCACGAGATTGTGACGATAACCAACCAAGCACCACTGACGAATCTGTCCAGTAATACACTGCAGAAATGTCACAACGGAGTGCTTTTAAGACCTTAGAACACAACCGAGCTGACAGCAGCGCTCCACATAATTCTAACCTCGGAATAGTTGTGGCTTTCACCGGTGCTACTTTAGTTTTGGCACATAATAATCTTACCAAGACAGTACCTTAGTCCAGTCAACAAGTTCAAAAACGTGAAAAATAGAGATAAAGCTCCTAAAAATATGAGCAATAGCTCATTGGATTCGGAACGACCTCTAGAAAAATGAGTTTTGAGGATTTTACTGTACGTAAAAAATTGCAATTGTTATTAACAAAATAAGATGAAAAAAAAGAGGTATTTACGTTTTTGTTAATAACTCATAAACTATTAATATTTAAGATATTTGGAAAAAAGGTCCTTAAAGAGGAGGAAATTTCCAAAAAAAAAGTCCCAGCTCTCGGAACTCTACCTCTATTATTTATAATTTTAATTTAACGCTGAAAATAGGGCTCCGCGCAGCCATTACGGCATGGGCGCACTGCCGTTAAAGACAGTTTCTTACATAAAATTATTTTTTATAGTAACAAATATGAATTTAAAAATTTAAATAAATTATGGTGTCATCCAGATACTTGAAAGAATATATTCCCGTTGGAAAAAAATTTTTAAATAAATTTTTCAAAAAGTTATGCAATTGTTAATTAACGAATTTTTTTCCTATCTCCGTTTTCATAAATGACGACATAAAAATTTAAATAATAAACCTATAAATTTTTGGCTCTGTGGAGCTCTTCTTATATATATACTTAACAAGATCCCGCGATAAAAGTTCATTAAAGTTAATTATTTTGTTTATAACAATTTTTTAAAGTTAACAAAAAATGAAAAGTCTAAGAAATGTTATTAAAATTTTTTTTTTAAACAAATGTTATATTATTGCTGCTTTTTTATCCAACAATGGCATTAAGTAACATCGGAAAAAAAAATTTTACATCATTTGTTAAGAAATTGTTTATAAACAAATAGACAAGTTTAACATTTAAAGAAATTTTTTTTTTACCATTATGTTGTCTTGGCAAAATAATGATTTTTAAAAAAAAAATTTTTCTTAAATAAATTTTTTTATTGTTTATAATCGTTTTTTTATATTTCGATTGTTTAAATAATTAGTTAAGAAATGATTTTCTCTTTAAAAATCATAATTGGCATTTCTTCATAGGTAAATAGAAAAAAAATTTTTTTTTATCAATAATTTCATTGTTTGTTAACTTAACAATTTGTTATAAACAAATTCTAACTACCGTTATATTTTTTTTCTAGAGTTAAAAAAAATAACAAAAACAGCCATATATATCAAAATACTAAAAAAAATTTTTTTTTATTTTTTATAACGCTTTTAAATATTACACGATTTTTAGTATTTTGATATATATGGCTGTTTTTGTTATTTTTTTTAGCTCTAGAAAAAAAATATAACGGTAGTTAGAATTTGTTTATAACAAATTGTTAAGTTAACAAACAATGAAATTATTGATAAAAAAAAATTTTTTTTCTATTTACCTATGAAGAAATGCCAATTATGATTTTTAAAGAGAAAATCATTTCTTAACTAATTATTTAAACAATCGAAATATAAAAAAAACGATTATAAACAATAAAAAAAATTATTTAAGAAAAATTTTTTTTTTAAAAAATCATTATTTTGCCAAGACAACATAATGGTAAAAAAAAAATTTCCTTAAATATTAAACTTGTCTATTTGTTTATAAATAATTTCTTAACAAATGATGTAAAAATTTTTTTTCCGATGTTACTTAATGCCATTGTTGGATAAGAAAGCAGCAATAATATAACATTTGTTTAAAAAAAATTTTTTAATAACATTTCTTAGACTTTTCATTTTTTGTTAACTTTAAAAAATTGTTATAAACAAAATAATTAACTTTAATAAACTTTTATCGCGGGATCTTGTTAAGTATATATATAAGAAGAGCTCCACAGAGCCAAAAATTTATAGGTTTATTATTTAAATTTTTATGTCGTCATTTATGAAAACGGAGATAGGAAAAAAATTCGTTAATTAACAATTGCATAACTTTTTGAAAAATTAATTTAAAAAATTTTTTCCAACGGGAATATATTTTTTCAAGTATCTGGATGACACCATAATTTATTTAAATTTTTAAATTCATATTTGTTACTATAAAAAATAATTTTATGTAAGAAACTGTCTTTAACTGCAGTGCGCCCATGCCGTAATGGCTGCGCGGAGCCCTATTTTCAGCGTTAAATTAAAATTATAAATAATAGAGGTAGAGTTCCAAGAGCTGGGACTTTTTTTTCGGAAATTTCCTCCTCTTTAAGGACCTTTTTTCCAAATATCGTAAATATTTATAGTTTATGAGTTATTAACAAAAACGTAAATACCTCTTTTTTTTCATCTTATTTTGTTAATAACAATTGCAATTTTTTACGTGCAGTAAAATCCTCAAAACTCATTTTTCTAGAGGTCGTTCCGAATCCAATGAGCTATTGCTCATATTTTTAGGAGCTTTATCTCTATTTTTCACGTTTTTGAACTTGTTGACTGGACTACCTGTCCTATCTATTGAGCGAACGTAAATGCAAGACGCGTATGCTACTTCGGACGCATCACAAAAGGAATGTAGTTCAATTTTAGAAGCATTTACTATAACAACATGTCGAGGAATTCGTATTTTTGAAAGTTGTTTTAAATTAGAAACAAATTCCCGCCAAGTCCTTTCCAAATCTAGAGGAATAGGGTCGTCCCATTTTAAATCAGTAAGCCATAGCTTCTGTAACAACATCTTGGGTATAATAGTGCATAAACTTAAAAGTCCTAAAGGGTCAAATAATTTTGAAGATAGAGACAAAATTGACCTTTTGCTTATTTGACTAGTAATATCAAGAGATATAGGAAACTCAAAACTATCACTGACAGGATTCCAATTAAGACCTAAAGTACTAGTTTGAGAACATAACTCTTTTGGATTAAGAATATTTGAATTATTTGTAAAAATTGTTGGAGCACTTGTACGAAATTTTCGTAATGGTAGACAAGCCAAACTGAGGGTACTAGTGACTGAATTAACTATTTCCTTTAATTGGTGTTCTGTGTTAGAGCCTGAGAGAAAATCGTCAATATAAAAGTCTTCTTTGATAAGCTTAGCAACTGTCTGGTTTGAACACTCATTTGCGAGTTGTAACAAACACCTTGTGCTTAGGAACGACGCTGATGCAGTGCCATAAGTTAACGTATTTAATTGAAGTGTTCTGAGTGGTTGTTTTTCATTGTCGCGCCACAATATTAATTGTAGGTGACGCTGACTAGGCTCAACTAATATTTGCCGGTACATCTTTTCGACGTCCCCGGTCACTACAAACCTATGCTGTCTGTATCTCAACAAAATCGAAAACAGGTCGTCTTGAACAACAGGTCCAACATACTGAATGTCGGTGAGAGACTTTCCAGTAGAAGTCTTAGCGGAAGCGTCAAAAACCACACGCAGCTTCGTTGTTGAACTGCTGTCACGAATGACTGCATGGTGAGGCAAATAGTAACCGAAGGCTGGTCTAGGTACTTCAGTCAAATGTCCTAGGTCCCTATACTCGTATATAAATTTTGAGTATTCGCGATGAAAATTAGGGTCGCGCCTGAATCTCTTTTCTATTTGTAAAAATCTTTTCTTTGCTGTGGCATAAGAATCACCCAAAACCTTTGGTGAATCCCTAAAAGGTATCTGAACGCAAAACCTACCACTGCTATCACGTTTAGTAGTTAAGTTGAATAGCTCCTCACAAATGTCGCTAGACTTTAATTGTGATGCTACAGGCAGCTCCTCTAATTCCCAAAATTTTGAAAGTTGTTGCCTAATTTCTTGACTAAAATGACATTTCGTTTTATTTTCATCAAAAACCTTCCCCCCCATAGGACCAGCCACTATCCAGCCTAAATGTGTTTCCTGTAGAATTGGCATTTGTTTACCTAATGAAATTCTAGAAATTCCAAGCAAATCCCAGAAGATATCAGCCCCCAACAATAAGTCAATTTCTGATGGTTCATAGAACCTAGGGTCAGCAAGCTGTATGTTACTTGGAATGCCTAATTTTTGGAAACACACCTTTGTATGGGGTAGGCGTTCAGTGATAAGTGATAATACATAACACTTGACAAAAATATTAAAACTGTTTACTAATGAATTGATTTGTAAATTACATTGTTCTGTTATATTTAATGTGTTGTTACCTATACCTGTCACAGAACTGTGTATTTTTTGTGTTTTATATAAACCAATTTTTTGTTGAGCCTTTAAACTAATAAATGAAGACTGACTGCCACTATCTAGTAATGCCCTTAAAATATAATACTTGCCATTGTTTGTAACCTTGACCAGCGCCGTAGAAAGAAGAGCATGACTGGTGGATACAGCAGACATTGTAATAGAAGAAGAGGGACTAGAGCAGCTATCGTCAATAATTGTTGTAGACATGTTATTCGCAGCTAACGCTGTTACATTAGTAGGCTCAATGTGTTGTTGTTGTGAAGGTAAGGATAATTGCTTGTGTAATAATGTATTGTGTTTTCTTTTACAGATCTTACAACCACTAAGTCTGCATTGGTAAGATTGGTGGCCACCGCGAAGACAATTGTTACATAAGTTCCTAGAAGACACCTTAGCTATCCGTTGTTCTACTGGCAACAATTTGAACTTTTCACACTCGAATAGTTTGTGATTTTGATTGCAGTGAATGCATTTGTGTTGGTACTGTGTGCTAGTGCCAGGAGAAGAGACAATAAAAGATTTAGAACGCAATAATGTATGTTTTTCATTTTTACTATTTCTTATAGAATTGACAGTTTCTATTACACTCGCCCTTTGTCTTAAAAACTTATAAAAATCTTCTAAAGTAGGCGTCTCAATATTTGATCTAAATTCTTCCCATTTACTGGCGGTAATGCTATCTAGTTTCCCTGAAGCAAGGTGAATAATTAAAGTATCCCATGATGTTGTTGGTTCATCTAAAGCATTTAGCGCACTTAAATTTTTGGATAAGGTGTCAATTAATTTGTGGATACCTCTATCAGATTCCTTGTGTAAGGGTTCAATAGAAAATAACAACTTTAGATGTTCATTTACTAAAATACGTCGATTGTTATATCTATCACATAGCAATTTCCACGCCAAAGGATAGTTTTTAGTGGAAACAGTCACAGAACTAATCACTTCACTAGCAGGTCCCTCCAAGTATGACTTTAAATAATGAAATTTGCTAATGTCCTGTATATTATCGTTGTTGTGAATCAATGACGTAAATGAATCTCTAAATGACAGCCACTCACAATGTTCACCACAAAATTTGGATATTTGTATTGAAGGCAACTTTAAATTACTCACTGTAAAATTCGAGGCACAGTTGGAGAATGATTCATGACAGTTTTTATTTTCAAAAGACTCTAATAACGCCTCGGCTTCCGCTATTAAATGAAAGAATTTGTTTTCGGTACTTTCCCGTTCTAACATTTGCTTGTCCAAATCTTCCTCCAACTGTTCAATCTGCGATTGAACCTCTTCAAAACTGTATGATAGTTCACGAATTTTTGTCAAACGCAACTTAAGTTCATTTAGCCTAACCTTATTCGTTTCTTTAGAGTCTAATAATGGTTTTAAATAGTTCTCGAACAAAGTTAACCGCGATCTAATTGTGCCTCTTTGCCTAATGAGATCTTGTATTTCGGTCATATTGTTGGTGCAAATAACACAAACTCACAAATACGAAAAAGTAATAGCTACAAACTTAACACAATGAAGAATATCTAGCTTCAACGCATGAATATTATAACAAACCGGCTACACAATACAGCAAAGCGATGAATCAAGAAAGCAAAAGTTTTCTAAGGATACCGTCACTTAGATATATTTTACTCTCGATTTCAATAGACACCGGGAATTTTAAACAATAGATGTTATCGGTGTTTATAATAATGCGTAATAAATATAATTGAAATGGAATGTTGCGAATTGGAACGTTTAAGTTTTAATTTTAAGGTTTATAAATAGGTAAATGTGTGAATATTAAAATTACTCAGACAAATTTTTTAAACTATCAACGCTTGCAGACGCAAAATTAAGTTGGAGAAGGGAATAAAAAAGGAATAAGAATAAAATAGGATTGGCTACTTCCTTCGGATTAAAGCACCACTTCTTACTCACGGTTTTATATGCCCTTATACCTTAGTGTGCCGATCTTGCAGCGATGATCACGTCGGGGTCACCATAAATGTTGTCCGTATTCGTCCTCCAGTGTTCGTAGGGATTGAGATGGAGTAAAACTTATGTTGAACTTATAAAATTTTAATAACTTTAAAAATATAAGAATATAGAAAGTAGGAAAATAATAGTCGCGGTGGTGTCTTAGTGGTAGTCGTTAGTGATTATGAAAATTTGACGTTTCCCGCGCGTATCGTTGTCTCGTTCCCGCGCCCCCACGATGACGTTCCTTTTCACATCTTGAGGTGCGTATTAACAGCACCTATCTCTTTCTCGCTCGCACTCATTCAATAATTGCTTTGCGCATATGCCGCTATAGCTGGCGAGTTTCACGTCAGTGTTGAAAGCGTCTATAGGCTTCGGTAACTGCTTAACACCAGGCAGGCCGTATTCTGCTAACCAAATAACATTAAAAAAATCTAACGGATTACCTTACGTATTCCGCCTTAGATATTTTCGCCCACCTTCACCTGCGCATCCAATGCAATGCAATATTTGGTGACCTATCCTAGGGCAAAGTTGCTTTCGAGGAGCACTTCAGTCTCCTCACGCTCCGGCCGAGCTAGGACGGCTCCCTCCCAATTTCGGCCCGAATGCGTCGTAATAAGGTCAATGGCACTATATCCCTAGCCCTAAATTGGGCTTGCACATGGGTTGGTCCTCATGTGCATTGCACAGGTCCCCCGTCTAGTGATTGCCCTAGTACCCTAGGGCACGGTAATGTTTTACCGTACCTAGGGTAATCACTCACTGTTGAGTAAGGCACCCCGGAGGCACTCCAGAGACGACGCGTACACCGTTCCTGAAACGTCCTTAAATAAAGGTCATTAGAGGGTACGGTAACTTGGATGGAGTCTAGCGAACAGTGCAGTAGGTCCGTAAATGGATATTCGATTGCAAAGCATCAGAAGCTTTCCTTTGAAACTTTGGTTTATATCTCTCACATGTTATACTGCAAAAATGATTCAAACTTCATCAGTATGTCAACAACGTTACATCGAATAGTAAGTGGGGAACTCATGATCACTCCATTTCCATCACCCGGCGGGATGTGGATGTCATCCAAAAATTGGGCAAACACATGATCGCCCCATTCGCGTTACTCCAATATATTTTCATTCTACCCAAGCGATTTCTGACACCTCACGAAGGGACGGCAACACACGAGCGCGCGGATTTGGAGTGTGGAGTGATGGATTGTTTTAAAATCCAAAATTTTCCATTACTCCATTCAAGTACGGGAGATTCCGAACACACGGAACTATTTTGGAGTAATGGCATGGCGTGATGTGGTTTGGTGTCCCACTTTACGGGTTACCTTACCATTGCAAAAAAAACAATCCTAAAAAAGTAAACTTATTTTTTGTATCTAATTTCATACTCCTTTGTAAATATAATACTAGAAAAATGCACTGAAAAAAATCGACTTGCCTCAGGCGGGACTCGAACCCGCACCTTCCACAATCCGGGTGGACGCGTTGACCAATTTCGCCACCGAGGCACTGCTTTTCGCTGTCGAAATTTGTCAGTGCTTGGTGCTTATATTTTTATGGTAAACATCGTTTCATCAAATCTTTGAAATTTGCACTTCCAAGACCCGAACGAAATATTTTTGCAAATATTTGACGCCCAGCTAAGATGAAACTACCTTACATTATGGAATAATTTTATTTTTGCGTTTACAAACGCGTAAATATAATACTAGAAAAATGCACTGAAAAAAATCGACTTGCCTCAGGCGGGACTCGAACCCGCACCTTCCACAATCCGGGTGGACGCGTTGACCAATTTCGCCACCGAGGCACTGCTTTTCGCTGTCGAAATTTGTCAGTGCTTGGTGCTTATGTTTTTATGGTAAACATCGTTTCATCAAATCTTTGAAATTTGCACTTCCAAGACCCGAACGAAATATTTTTGCAAATATTTGACGCCCAGCTAAGATGAAACTACCTTACATTATGGAATAATTTTATTTTTGCGTTTACAAACGCGTAAATATAATACTAGAAAAAGAAGGTGCGGGTTCGAGTCCCGCCTGAGGCAAGTCGATTTTTTTCAGTGCATTTTTCTAGTATTATATTTACGCGTTTGTAAACGCAAAAATAAAATTATTCCTTTGTAAATACTTTGTGAGCCCATTCAAGTGTAAATTAAAATTTCAATTCATTTAAATTATAGAAGAACTGTTGTCAAAAACAAAACAATAAATCGTCTCCAACACTCAACACTGGACAAAGACAGGCAAAACAAAAACTTTATAAAAACAAGTTGACATAACTCCTTCGGCTGAATTGTCAGAGCAATTTATTAAAGCCGATAAATCTACCAAATTATGACTACAAAACGTTGAATAAAGCTGAAAAGGTGAAAATAAAGCGTGAAGGTACCACAAGCAGTTGACAAATGCCCTTTTACGAGCTGTTCCCTTCGTGACACTTTAAAACCAATTTTGTGGCGTGGATATAAGAACTACTTTTGCAGTGAACTTACGTGTATTTTGAATTTCCCACTGTATTCGTTACCTGCCTACTTTTGAAGAGGTAAATAAATAAACTGCTGGTCCGGTAGATTTCAAAACATCGTTTCATTATGGTTTTGGTGTAATTTATCAGTGCTCGCGAGAATTTATCGTCGTAACGATTTTAATTAATGACCTGATACCAGTTCGGGAGCCTTTTAAGTGGTTGAAAAAAAATAGGTCTAAATAATCTTTTGGATAAACTTAGTTAATAACGATGTAAAAACCAACATTTCTCATGCAGTCAACATTAAATTAAGTTCTAAAGTTAGAATAAAAAACCTATTCCGCTAATTAATAATGAAATATTAGATTATACTCGTAATAATATGATAAATAAATATGTTGTCATAATGAATAATAAACATGTTATGCATACGAAATATTTCCATCACTCACTGCATCTTCTATCGCTTGTATCACGGGGAGTGTTCTGAGTTGTTCGGACTTAGTAGTAAAAGTTGTTCTATTTACAATGCATCCATAATTATTTGAAACTTCTAAGTATATCAGATTTATTAATTTTTTTACGGGAAAGCTGGCCTGGGATCTCACTAGCAACTATCAAAATACAATTATGGGGCTAATATTGTTATGAATATAAAGAAGATGGCACTTAGCCAAGTCGACTGGAAAGAAGCCCAGCAAACCTTACAAATTAAGAACGGTATGCCCTTCCTAAGCATCGGACCTGGGGTCTCGTTTTCCGTTATCCAGTATCCACAATACAAGTTGCTGATACTTAATACGCTCAACGAAATAGAAACGACCATTACATAATAAGCCACAAAATATTGGGTATTTTCGTAAAAAGGTTAGAAGGAATAAGATAAAAATAACTTATTTTTAGTGATATCAATGTCACAGCGCTACTTGATACTGTTTCGGTGAAGGACAAGCTAAATTACTTTCACACCTGGTACTCTTTCACCTGTCACATTTTGTTATATTACTAAATAAAATTCTAAATATAATTCTGGATATTTAGGAGACACATGAGAGACGTGTATTATAACTGCTTAAGTGAAACGTTTTCTCTTCGTTCAGTTGTAATTATTAAGAATTTTTACTTTTTCTTGAAAGATTTATTAGAAAGGTTTCGTATTGTATTTTTATGTACAAAATAAAACCGCACCACGGGCGGTAAAAAAGAAGCCTCAGTTCGCATATTAATCACAAATACCTGCCATCTGAGATAATTATTGTTTTACCGCCCTTGTTAATAAATCTACTATTTCAACACATATGCTCAAAGTAGCCTTTACTGCACCGTTTTCAGATTTTTGATGCCGTCCATTACGCAATAGTGCAATAATGAACTTTTTTTAATTTCTAAAATCATCATAACAGACTTTATAATTCGACCCACTACTGGGACACAGGCCTCTCCTTGTCGTTGAAGGAGACTTAGGCAGTAGTCCACCACGTTTGCCCAATGCAGATTGGCGGACAGAGTATAAGGTGATCAATACCCCTTTGATGATCCATCAGTCGCCTTCTACGACACACAATGGAAGATATGGAGTGATACCACGGTGATACTATGCCGGCATTTTCATCCGGCCAGTCATCTCATGTTTTCTTGAACTTTTTATTTTATGTAAATATAGGCAATGTAGTTGTTTATTTTGGGATGGATAATTGCATGACACTTGCAAGTAATAGGACAATTTTGTTTGTGTATAATTTTGTGTAAATAGCTAATGTAATATTGGACTTATTTTTGGTATACCACACATTGTATTCTTATATATAATATATTTGTTAACCAGAGGAATATAAATGTATGTTTAGCACCTAAATTGAAAGGAATCTATCTAACATTAACACGAAATAGTGGTGGGTGTCAAAAGTTAAATGACTTAGTTCATTAATGTGATTAATTGAATTATAAAGAAAAGTTTTTACAAGATAAATTATTATATAAATGATCCAAATGCGTGAGAGAAATAACTGCCCAAAATTTACGAACGTAAAACTGTAATTTTAATTATATTGTTATTATCTATTGACCTGTAATGATGTTTTGAAATCATTACGAAACTGTAAGCTGTGGAGATTCTATCGCTATTTCTTCTCCATCTCAGCATAGTAATAATTATTTAATTAAAATAATTATTTCGTCCCGAAATGTTGGCAGGGTTTTGACGATTTAAAAGTACAAAGTCCATTTAAATAAAAAGCTTTTTCATTTTAATTTTTCATGTTCATTATGAGGCTTTTAAAAATTTATAATGCGTGGCTATTATTAAAATAAAGCTAAATATTTTGAACGAAATTGATTTTTGTCTTTAGTTTATCGCGGTTTTATAAAGAAATGATGACTTCGAGGAGCGAAGACGAACAAAATATTGTTTTGAGACCGCCCAACATCCTAAGCGAGGTCAAACTTGCTGATGAATTTGTACTCCCGCTAAAATAAAAAATAATTAAATTTACTGTCCTCCGAGTGTGTTGAAATCAGTTATATGACACCCGTGAGCTCTGCTTAATGCACAGTAATCTTCGACTCGTGCTGCGTCAGTTTACTAAAACTTGCATTTTAGGCATAATTTGCATTAAAATTATTATAATTTACAAAAACAAGAGAATTAAGTTATCATTTTATCATTTAGCACACCTTATCCCAATTGCCATCATCAAGAAATATTAAAGATGTTCTCAAAAATCACCCCTCGCCCTCGGATTTGAATGGGCATCCCAAAGGGATATCTTTAACGAAAGCGCCAACTTTGGTTAATTTCCTCCAAATTGCTATAATTTACTCAATGGATGTAGGTTCCCGGCGATTTTCTTCAGCATAATTCAATTTGAATTTCAAATTCTGGAGTAATTGAGGTAACTAATTACTATAACGTTATGGCAAAAACATGGTTCATTGGTGCCAGTATGTGTTATTAGATCATTCGTTGTTGCAAACTTTCGGGACTGTTTAATTCAAGGTCAAGATGAAGGTCGTAACGCTCATAAAATTAATTTGTCCTTGCCATTTAAACAAAATTGTCATTAAGACAATTTTGTAATAAGGCTTATTATACACAGGTGTATTGGTATTATTGAGAAGAGCAGACTGCTCAGTTTTAATAATAATAATAATAATATCATTTATTTCAATCAACTTTGGATCATACACGGATACATAAAATGGATACAAATTATATTAATAAATTACATTTCAATTAAAATTTTGGATTTAAATAAGAATTACAATTATAAATTTAGTATTTGAAAATAATATACCTATATTAATTAACCACATTATAAATTTCAACATTATCCAGAATATTCTAACTTTAGTCAGTAGGTGAGCTATGCAGCAGTGGTTCACATACTGACAGTCGAAACGTTCTGCAAATGCGTTTTATTGACAGTTTAATTAAATTTGTAAAATTAAAATAATATTGAAATAGGCAATGCTTAGTTTAAGATCGTTTGCCTAATTTAATCACAGCGTCTGGTCTCCTTTGTCCTACACTGCTCGCAATTATGTCTAACATGTAGGTGTCTAGTATGTAATCACAGCATCAGATATGCACACATATCTTCCAAAAATCTTCCTCAAATATATATATATATCTTTTATGCAATAAAGACCTGTTATTATTTTTGTTATCTGGAACAAGCTTTGGTAGAGTTGGATAGCAAAATATTACCAAATATATATTTTTTTTAAGCTTCTCAGTAGGTACCATGAGCCGCAAATAGCACTTACCGCACCCCAATGGAGGTTATAAGCTGTGGCTAACATTCCAACGCCAATGAAGAAATATGACATTCTGGCACAAACTTTCTACTTCGGACTATAAAATTATAGAATCTTCTACCAGCACATGTGTTCGGGAACCCTCTTACAACTCTTGCAGGTCCGCTTGGCGAGAGGGTACTGCCATGAGTATACTCTCTCTTTTCTTCCATTAGGTATCACACACCATAGATACACAAATGATGTACTACAATATACCTGTATAATATCTACACACCAGTTGCATCTCATCAGCGTTCCTGAGATAAAAAATATTATAATAATATGATATAATATCTACGCTCACACTCACACTCATCTAGCCCAAATTAAGTATCGCTAAGAACTTGTGTTATGGATAACGAACTATTACATAATATATATTTTTAGATATTTTTATAAATAAATATATGTATAAACAACCATGACTCGTCAACAAATATTCATGTTCGTCACACAAACATTTGCCGCTACCAGGACTCGAACCCGGCCCGCTTGATGTGTAGACAGCTATACTGACCACTCCACCAAGACGGCGTCAATTAAAAGTAGGTTCTATCATTTGTGTATAACAAGCCTAACATTAATTCCTAGGTACGCTTAATATTAGCTGTCTTCTAATGTCCTAACTTCTAGGTTTATTACGGTCACTTTCATACAGTTCTGTGATTCAATTGCTGATGAATGTTCTTGTCATTTACGAAAATTAACTAATTTAATATTATCTAAAAAAAATTGTGTCTCATACCCAGACCTAAATGTCAATTAACTTATCTTAAGTAAATCTATTTACCTATCCCAAGTAGGTAATATTTTTCGACTGAAATAAGCCCATCAAAACCATATAAAGAAGAAACCATTCTATAATACTTACTAACATATCAATTAAGTCCAAAATCCCATAAATTTCTTCACCCTAACAAGAAAAATGAGGAAAAACGGTCGGTGTGTAATTACTTTGTAATCCAGTTACGAACACTTATTACAACAGTTCTAAGTATTAATGGTAGGAATTTTTTTTACCGACTTCAAAAAAGGAGGTGGTTCTCAATTCGACTGTATGTTCTTTTTTATGTTTGAGGGAACTTTTTACACCGATTTTGAAGATTCTTTCGGCCATTGGAAGCTAGTGCTTGTCAGGTGGACCAATAGAATCATTGGTTGATCGACATCTGACAAGTAATTGTTGACATATACCTAAATAATGCCTATTTAATTGACATCGGTGATATCGTAATCTTATCACTTGTGTCTAAAAGATCTCGATATAGTTTCCTGAAAATTTATATACCTACTTAAAATACTAAAAAGCAAAAAATATATTATTAAAAAAAAACCGCCTCTAAAACTAAAAACGGAGAAATGAAAATTTTGTTTATAAAAATCAAAATGTTTGTTTGAGGTCACAGATATATCAATCTAAGGAGATCGGTCGAATCGCCGAGTTCATAGGAAGACAGAGTGTCGCAATCAGCGGCCGTACTACATAGCATAGTTCTAGTTGAGCATACCGTAAGGGTCACAGAACATTATACAATTTAGTTGGACGACTAAATTGCAGTAGACATCAGAAGGCCGCACATCTATCCTACTAAATCGCACAACTAAATGATCGCATCCAACTATCGGCCGATAGCATAAAGTACGGGCTTCTATGTAAGGACGATAGTTGTACGATAGTCGGCCAACTAAATTGTGTGGTTTGGACCCCGCAGACCATACAATTGAGTTGGCCGACTATTGCAGTAGACATAGAAGGCCGCATATCTATCCAACTGAATCGCACAACTAAACGATCGCATCCAATTATCGGCCGATAGCATAAAGAATGGGTTTCTATGTAAAGACGATTAAATTGTGGAAGCACGCAATTTAGTTGTACGATAGACCAACGAAATTGTATGGTCTGCGTTAGCTCTATATACACTATTCATTGCGCGCGTCTTAAGGACTCCGAAGCGATGAAAGCTAAGCACAGCCGCAAAGGAGATCGGTCAAATCGCTGAGTTACGTATTCACTTGACTTTATCGGAAGGCGAAGTGGCGAAAATGTATGCCCACAGGGCATACACTTGTCCCAAGTTAAACGCCGGCTTGGCCTATCTCCTTGTATTATTAAATCTGTGTTTGAGGTCGATGCCAACCTCAATATTTGGAATAAACGTTGTCACTTGTATTTAGGATCGACCTCAAAAACATTCAGATTTTTTTTTTATAAAAATCTCTGTTTTTAGTTTTAAAGGCTGTTTTTTTATTGCTATTACAGAGTAACAAGAACGGATCCTTTCCAGTATCGTTATCGGAGCCGAGACGTAACGCATTGTATTTGTGTGTATGTAATAAGTTGAATAATAGGAATTGAAGGTAGGACACAGAGGATAAGGATCACCTGAACTGGGAGTTGTCAACATGGGAACATTTTTGTAGAATTGTGTTTCTGTTGGTGAGCAAGGTTGCTAGGGCTTCACGTGGTAAGGAAGAGGCAAACTAGCGTTGGCAGCGCACGAGTGTCAGTATTGCAAGCGTCTGCAGGTTACAGTGATTGCCTACTACCAGGCAGGCCTATAAGAGCCATATAACATTAAAAATTCGATTTGCTTCTGCTTTTATTATGCGAACAGCTAAGGAGTGGAAGTCTTTGTCGAGATCTGTTTTCCCGGACCAGCATAATCTGGACATCTTTAAGGCCAAAGTGAACAAGCATCTTGAGCGAGGCGAGCTCGTACCACCTTAGGCCTCATTTTAGCTTTCCATCAGGCGTGATGGTGGTCCGACGCCCAGCCTATTCAACATAAAAAATCTAGCCTACAAATCCGAGGCACTGCTCCTGGCTCTTCTCCCTGCACCACCATTGACTGGGTACTCGCACGGTGAATCTATGGAATGCTTAGGGTTTTGGTCTGTAAAGTGTGTTCATATAAAGAGACCATTTAGATATAACCTCGCCTCTACACTTGCAATAGTAAGGGTAAATCACTCAACACTGAAAGTGCGTTGCCATCCTAGGGACCAAGATGAGATTCCTTCCATTCCCATTAACACAGAACAAATAAAAGAGGTCAGAAGTCGTAAGTAGGCGGGGCGCGCGCGCTGCTGGTTATGAGTAAACACTCATATTCGATCCTTTTTCGAAGTGGAAAAAAAAAATTTAACTGGCAGGATGCAAAGTAAGACTCATAATTTTACTAATTTCTTTTCACCGGTAAGTATAAATATACTGGTAAATTGAATAAATATTATATCGCGTGTGGCGACACTGGCTCTCGTATTAACATTGCTTGATACGACTTCTAACCTCTTTTATGTGTTCTGTGCCCAGTAATTATACTGGCTACCTTTCCCTTCAATAAACACAGCGAACTGCTTCACGGCACAAATAAGAAAGGCGGTGGTACCTACCCAGACGACCCTACATATCGGTCTACCACCTAGTAGAACATGAACTAAATACAATGAATTCTAATCTACTCCAAACAAAGAGTACGATTTACTTTGTTATTTCAAATCTTAACGTGAAAGAAACCTGTCAGAAGTTTCCAGTACTTTCTTTTAACCTACATTGTTCATCCAAATGTTATTTCGGAACAAAGGAGAATGAATTCAAACTTAATATTGTTTTAATTTAGCTGTCTCAGCAACTCAAACAATGTAGTTGAATGGAATCCGAAATCAAGTTTTTATAAAACTTCCTAATATGTGATAACTTCACGATGCTTTTATGTAATTGTTTTAATCATCGCGAGAAATACAAGGAACTTTACTCCATCATAATATTTCTGGTATCTTAAGGTGGTGTTATGTGTGTGTACGATAAGATTTGCCAATAATGATAGCATTTAAAAAAATAAAAACCTTAGATAAAAGAAAGATAAAATGTCTAGTAACATTTCATAGTACTTTTTAACCTCCGACGCAAAAGAGGGGTGTTATAAGTTTGACGTGTCTGGTGCTGGCTAGCAGTATGCAGGGCACATTGCAAGGAAGACTAACGGCCTGGGGCGGGAAGGTCCTCGAATGGCGGCGCGTACCGGGAGACGCCGCAAGTAGGCCTCCAACAAGGTGGACCGATGACCTGGTAAAGGTCGTGGGAACCCGCTGTATGCGGGCGACGCAGGTTGACGATCGCCGATCAGGTTGGAGATCCTTGGCGGAGGCCTATGTCTAACAATGGGCGTCTCTTGGCTGATATGATGAACTAGCCAAGCGGCCTTAAAATAAGCCCTACTACCTATTAAACTAAGTTGAAATTGGGGTAAGTATCAAATTTAACCTTTTTTAAAGATAATAAGTATGCTATGTACAATAAACAATGAGCAATCATTTTTAAAAGAAGATTTTTGTTATTCCTTTGCAAGCAATTGCGATGATAAAAAAGTCACAATTGTACATTTTTTTCCCGAAATTCATAATGAAACAAATTTAAATTACAAACATAATTAGCGAATGTTATACAACTAATTTAACAGGCCATTAACGTCTTCATTATAATCGTAACAAGTTAAACACCTTTTCATTTCCTTTCTTTTCCCCGTAGGATTTTTCCTCTCAGAGGGAATAGCTTTAGCTTTTATCCGTTAAACTGTCTTAATTGCTGGCTACAAGATTTTTACTCCAGTTAATATTAGATGATATTATTTGTATTAGACAAGGCTTCTTTTAATTCCTAACTGCGTTCCACAATGTACTACAGACCTATTATTTGAACATATAGTAACTTATCGTTCATAAGTTTCCTAAGCTTTACAAGTTCCTGAATGAATAAGAAAAAAATACTATTAAAGGTCAAAAATTAATTTATTGTTTCTCAAAGTACTCTCCCTTTGCGTAAATGCACTTTTTCATTCGATTAAACCAATTTTGAAAACTTTTGTGCCACTCCTCCGTGGTGACCTCAGCGTGTTTTTCATACTCTTCGAGAGCCTCTTCTGGTGATGAAAATCGTTGACCGCGTAATTGGTTCTTAATTTTTGGGAACAGAAAAAAGTCACAAGGTGCGGTCGGGACTGTTTGCAGGATGGCTTATAGGTTCACGTTATTCACCTTCAAAAATTCGTTTGTCTGTCTGGCCGTATGGGAACTAGCATTGTCGTGGTGTAAGATGATACGGCGTTTACGGTTATTTTTACGGAGTTCGTCAATAATTTCCGGCAAATAAATGGTCATGTACCAGTACGACGATTCTCTGAAGCAACAGTAGCCACGTGTCCAGTTTGAACTGTGAAATTACTCATACTACGAAAATTTTCCCGAGTTAAATCGGCGCCACAGGGCGCCACAATGTAAAAACAATTGACAGTCAGATGAAACAAACTGCATTCTACAGCCAAGGAGTTCCATTTTCAAATGTTGTAATTACTTTTTAAATATTGTTTATGCACTGGTTGGATAGATGTTATAGGTAATCTAAATTATCACAGCAGTCCGGGTAGTAAGTTATCGTCGTATTATCTTCATCAACAGCTCATATATATAATGTCCCCATCGAGGGGCTCGAGCCTACCCCACATTAGGGGCAAGGATTAGGCCTTAGTCAACCACGCTGGCCAAGTGTGGGTTGGTCGACTTCACACACAACTTAAGAACTTCTTCAAAGGTGTATGCAGGCTTCGTCACGATGTTTTCCTTCACTGTAAAAGCGTCGATTAAACGTAGGTACATATGAATTCAAAATTTGAAAACACATGGTATGTGGCGGGGATCGAACCAGTGCCTCCCGGGTGGAAGACAACGCTCTTACACACTACGCCATTGACGCTATTTATCGTCGTATATATATATATATATATATACATAAATGACTGCAACCAACATTCAATGATACTTACGGTTCATGGTAGTACGTACATAGAAGTTTTGGCCCATTTTGAAAAATAAACCAATAAGAGGCCCATTTACCTTTATGTAACCAAATGTTAGTCATTCCCACTACATACAATCGATTAGTTTAATTACGGTTGATCTAGTTCCTCCTTTTTACTTTCTCGTATACGTATACGACGTATACAAGAAAGTAAAAAAGAGGAACTAGATCAGAAGAAGGTTTGTAATTGTCAAAAAATTCGACCTCGAGATTTTGACGGATTTACATGTTTTGGACCTCCCTGAGTACAAAATACAATTTTTGGAATTATATCTGTGTGTCTGTGCGTTAGCACGATAACTCGAGTATGCTTTAACTTATTGCAACCAAATTTAACATGCATGAATGACATCAAAATATGAGGTTTCTATCAACTTTTGAGATGTCGATCACGAAAGTTAAACAACTCGAAGCGGTGGTGAAGCGTACTCGAATGGGTGACCAAAATTTAACATGCATGTATGACATCAAAATACAAGGTTTCTGTCAACTTTTGACTCGTTTCCGGTATACGAGAAAGTCAAGGGGAGACTACTCCTGATTTTTTATCCCAGTAGTTCAACTACGTATACCTAATGAGAGTGATTGGTTGAACTCTATTACTCTATATCATTGGTAACGTCATGTTTATTTTTATGACCAAGCGGAGTGGGAATTTGTGAGGGAGTTGAATAATTTTCATTTCATCTAAATATAAGATAACAATTTTTTGTATACGTAGTTAAACTACTCCAATAAAAATATGCACTAGGTTGAACGGAGCCTTCATGCATTTTGTATTAACATCAAATTTATTATTATCCTAAGCAATAAGAGTTAATTATTGTCCTAAAAATTTTATCGTAATGAGCTACATTTATAATTATTAAATTTAATAAAAAATAACGATTTTACGACAACAAAGGGGAAAACAATAACGTTTTGAGTTTGAATGCAAATGTTTAACTCTGTACCGCTATTATTTTAAGTCATATTGCGAGGGATGCTGTAACGGTAATGTACTTGTAAAGACAGAGGTCGAGAGATATTAAGACCCCTCTTAATTACGTAGATAGGGTGGAGAATTTATTCACTGATTGCTATCTATAGAACATAAGTGTTATTGTCTTTAAAGGAGTACGTAGTGTTCAGCTACGCAGTAATTGAAGTTAATAACATATTTTTATCTGTGTGATGTAACGTTAAAACAAAGATTTTAAGAGCAGTACCCGTAGTGTAAGTTTTTTAGTATACAAAACGCACCGATTGTAGTTGCGTTACGAGCTCAATTTGTATGGGAAACATGATTTGCGCTTCTCTCCGCTAGGGGCGCTGTTCACGTTTCCTATACAAATTGAGCTCTCAACGCAACTAAAGTAGTTGCGTCTTTTACACTAAAAAACTTACACTACGGGTACAGTTGACTAGCTTTACATACGCCTATTAGTTCGTCTTTGGAAACGCGTGTAGGCACGTAGTAGATACCTATACGATCCAAAGTGTATCACCAAAAAAAGTGTGTAGGTGCAATTCACACACGACTTCACACGACAGAAGTGAAACTTCAGAAAAGTAGCAAAAGTGATTTCAGAAGTAACAGACGATCACTGAAAACACTGAACAGATGTTGGTTTTCAAAATATCTAACTACAAACCTCGTGCGTCAAAAACTTTTTGATACCTATCCCTTTTTCGTTTGGTTGTTGTTCCCCTGGAAACTTCACTCACCAACAGAAAAATCGGGAGTGGTCTCCCCTTGACTTTCTCGTATACCGCAAACGACTCAAAAGTTGATAGGAACCTAATATTTTGGTGTCATACATGCATGTTAAATTTTGGTCACCCATCCGAGTATCGACATTTACACAAAAAAACATGACTCACCCGCGTTCCTGAGGTAAAAATACTAGAAGTACGTGAATCTTTTCACTTTTTAAAATTAATTGAGTAGATAACGTAAAAACACTGGCTTTTGTATTTTTAGGGTTCCGTACCTCAAAAGGAAAAAACGGAACCCTTATAAGATCACTTTGTTGTCCGTCTGTCTGTCTGTCTGTCTGTCTGTCAAGACCCTTTATCTCAAGAACGCGTGGACGTATCAAGCTGAAATTCACATGAAATACTCAGGTCTATTGTCCCTTTAAGCTGTGAAAATATCAAACTTCTAAGCCAAGCCAATCAAAAGATACAGCCGATTTTGTCGATATTTTCAACAAATTTCCGACACTCGCAAAGGAATCAAAACCTACAGGATACTTCCCGTAAACTCAGAATCTTGAAATTTGGCATGAAGCATTGACATATAATGCAAATATAGGAAAAATTGCGAAAATCACATTTTTTTAGTTATATAATATAATAAAAATATTTTAATAAAATGAAACTTACTACCTTATTTCTCACGAACGAATAAAGGTATCAAATTGAAATTTATACCAAATACCTAGGTCTATTGTCCCTTTAAGCAGTGAAAAAATCAAACTTCTAAGTTAACGCGATCAAAAGATACAGCAGTTTATACCGAGGAACCCTCGGTGTGCGAGTCCGACTCGCACTTGGCCGGTTTTTTTTTTAAAGTAAGTAGATACTATTATTTAACAAACAAATCGCTATACATATTTCCCGTTTTATCCAAACTCTATTTATGTATTCGCAATCAATAAACTCATACAAATTGCAACAGTTTGCTTACTTGTATAGGTACACATGTTGATTTTAAAATGAAAGTATTCCATAAAGATAGCACAAAATGGCCGGTATTCCCTTAATGCTGGGGCCGCACTTGCGCCTATCGTCACGAAGCTTCGTGCTAGGACACGATACACGCAGATGTGACCGGCCGTTATCGGCTATCGTCACGAATATTCGGGTTGCTTGTGCGTTATCGGCCGCGAGGAGGTACGTCAGGGTTTTAGCGCGCTAACCTATCGCGCTGCGTGGTCAGACATGCGTTGTTCATTTCGAAGGTTGTTCTCCATTAGTTCAGACGCGTACGGGTGACTAAGTATACGATACAGCTGAGTTATTTTTTATAATAAATGCATTACGTAATTATTAGCACACAATTTAGAAGTAAAGAAAGTGATTATGCATAGTTAAACGCAAAGAAGGTTAATAATACTACGCAATTTACACGTCTGGAAATTATTTCGGCCATCTTGGATTATTGCACGATAGTTCGTGCAAATAAAGAAATGCCACATGCTTTATCGCGATAACTTTGCTCGGGCCGCACTTGCGTGTATCGTACGAAGTATCGCCACGCATTACTTCGGGACGATAGGCGCAAGTGCGGCCCCAGCATAACAGGACAACAATCTTTATAAAACAACAGGATATTAACCATCCACTCACTAGGTGGTAGACCCATATGTAGGGTCGTCTGGGTAGGTACCACCGCCTTTCTTATTTCTGCCGTGAAGCAGTTCGCTGTGTTTCGGATTGAAGGGAAAGGTAGACAGTGTAATTACTGGGCATGGAGGGCATCATCTTAGTCCCCAGGATGGCAAACGCACTTGCGGTGTTAAGTGATTTACGCTTAATATTGCAAGTGTCTATAGGTGACCACTTAACATCAGGTGGGCCTCAAGCTTGTTTGCCATCTCGTAACATAAAAAAAAATCCACTGGCGGGCAATCCTTTAGTTTAACGAGAAAACAAAAAAATGCAGGAAAGTATCAGTTCGTGTTTATGGTGACAAAAGGATTGTTTTTCCTCTCGGACTGGCGAGGAATGATAAAGTCGCAGGGAGGCTAATTTTTGACTACGGTCGCCATAGAGCTTTCTCACTAAAACGTCAGTTTCATACATTATTATTATTTTCGTCAGACGTTCAACGCAATCGACTGGAAACTTGTCTAGGCCCTCCCATTTCCCAATTTATTTGGAATTGTTGCAGTCTGTTTTGGTATCGACAATACTGTTACAGGTTTTAGTATTTTTGGGGAAGATTAGAAGTTATGAGTGTTCGCCGGGAAACCATGGCGTCTAGACGTCGATCTTTGTTTCGATAATTCAAAATTGGGTCAATTCGTGGTCAATTCGGTCGTTTCGTTGCATAAGCATCCGTGTTGACGAACAGTTATGAGGAATCATTGAAATAAAGGTTTTGTAGCGTGACTGCCATGCATTTCTCTCCAAGCACTCCCTAGATGCATTAAAATGTGTGACGCCCATATTTTAATGCAAACATCAAGAAATAAGACATTACCAAGATTTACATTATTAAGAGCTTTAAGTTGAGTTTGACAGAGATAGTTGTTACCCTAATAAAACGACTAATTGCCATTAAATAAATAAAAGAAGAAGAAAATAGATTGTACCTTCCGAAGCAAGATGGAAAATCTAGTAAAAAAAATTCGGTTACCCACCCGAGTATCCACCGAGCCTTTGGTGGCTTAGCTTTAGTGATCATTACAAAGAACGCATGACCGTGGCTTTATCGAGGAACTTGTCCCCAGTTTTTTCATCTGTTCATTTGTTTATTATAAAATCTCTTTCTATCGCGAAATCTCCCAACGCATTTGTATTTTCAATAACATTTTTACTTTACAAAGAACTTGCTTTTCCAATTTAATTTTCCTCCAAATGCTATTCAATATGAAAGTTATAATAATGGCTGCTTGCAAGCATTTTATTCCGTTCCAATTGGTGTTGCATTTTACATCGGGCGGCAGCCGATGGTGTTTCTGCTTATTGAAGTACCTACGATTTTCTTTTGTTTCAGCTAAAAGCACACCGTTCCGTATCGGCGAATTTTATTTCAAATTAATTCGAAATATATTTCAAAAAATTCATAGAATAGCGTGGCTTCGTACAATTGACATCGTTACATTAATTAGCACAAATTAATGTAACGATCTCAATTGTAAGCCATTAATTTTATGATATTGTATTTTATATCACGTACGCCAGTGAGCATATACATACAGTGATGGTAAAGTAAATATTTTAGAGGTCATAGAGGGTCATAGATAACCTTAGCTAACCCCTTAGATTATACTCGGCTAACACACTTTTTGACAATAATGAGGTAGGTATGAAAAAAATTATAATATTAACATTATTTTAAGAATGCCTAGAAGAATGAGTTTCTGGTACTTTTATAAATATTTTATTCGTTTTCGCTTCTCCTGACTTCTGTGTTTTAACTGTGTGTTTGCGAAAACGAATCAAAATTCAATTAACTGCTGTAAATTAAGATTTATTTTTAGGTTTAGATTTTTTTTCTGGTTAATTTTCCTCCCTAATAAACGAATTGACTGTCAAATTTTACACAATCGGCATCCACGTTGCGTAGTATCCCTACTTATAGGCCAGACACACATTCGACGAGTGAAGAAGACGAGAGAAGAGAGGAGAAAGGAGCAGAGACGTAGTATGATAACCTTACTGGTCATGCTCCTCGTCCTTGTGCGCGAGTGAAAGTATCGGCAATACGACAAGTAAGGAGGCTTTTTTTTTCTCACTGTTCGATATTTTTTAGAAAAGACCTGACAACCCTGCACCTTAGACATTACCTCCACGAGCTAGTCAATCGCGGCAATGTTGTCGCCGTGTCTCTAAATTATAGGTTAATTACACGACGGCGGAATTTAGTGGCACGACTATAATATCGCTGCGATTGCCTCTCACGCAAAGGTGACACCTTGTTCGTTTCGGTGTAAATGGGGCTGCGTGTTGTCTACTCCAGCGCAAGGCAGGTGTCTTCTCTGAAGGCAAGCACATATAAATAAAAGATTGGATTACACCAAACCGTAGGTACCTTCTCCGCATGCCTAAAACACATCGTTCGTAAGAGTATACATAAAATCAATGTTTTCTTACTGAATGGCTTGGATTTAAAAACAAAGCTCGTGAATTATATATAAAATAGTCGTTCCGATCGCTTGTATTCGATTGCGTGGAATATTTTGGTAGTTTATCTCGGCAAAGTAGTTCTCGATTTAAAATTCGGTGTATTTCCCTGGCAACGGGTGAGGATTATAGCATTAGAAGAATTTTGATCGTCTGGATTTTTATTGGCATTTTATCATCGGAGGTTTAGGCAGTAGTGTCAATAGTCCACCACGCTTGCCCAATGCGGATTGGTGGTCGGAGTATGAGGTAATCAATACCCCTTTGCTGACCCATTAGTCGCCTTCTACGACACCCATTGGAGGATATGGGGTGGTGCTATTCTACTCTTCCGGCATCACACGACTTTAGAATTGGAGATAGGTACCTATTACCTATTATTAGTGGATGGCAAAAAATTACCTACTCCATCCATAGTAAAAAAAATCAGTTGGCACTTATGGTCGGTTTCAGCCAATGGATTTGATTTTCTTGTGTCCGTAAATTCGATATGTTCTTGTTTCTAAAATAATGACAATATTTCCATGCCTGTTTTAATGAATAGGTTTTATAATCTGCTTTGTACATATTGCAAGTTGTATAAAAATCATGTCTAGATTTTGGAAATTAAGGGACCACGAATGGATAGTGTTCAAAAGTTTGGGTGATAGAGGGGGTAGATCACAGGGTCAGAAACAGAAAGGATCAGAAGTAATTTTGAATCGGTGCAATTGTAGGCTTTGTTGAATTCGTGACCTGATAAAAATTGTGTGATAGGGAAGGACAGTGGTAGGTATGTTTGTGAGGAAAGATGAAAGGGATTAGTGATCAGGGAACATTACTTTTGTATATTTACAGTGCTCGGAATTATTGTAATAATTGGTGGAATCCTCTTCTAGTCCTTCCCAGTGTTTTTTTTATATCGGGTTAACCACTCAAAGAAGAAGACCTATACAGAAATATTTCACTTGTTATTTTGGCTCCGCCAAGTACTTACTCTATGCTTTGGATAGTCTGCAGCGTCGCGCCATCCACATAGTCGGGGACGAAGTGTTGACAAACCATCTTGAGCCTCTCCAATTGCGTCGCGATGTTGCGTCATTGAACGCGTTCTACCGTCTATACCACTGCGAGTGCCCCGAGGAACTTTTTTCCATGTTTTACCCTAATCCCACCGTTTCCCTCCCTTTTAAGGACTACGCGTGTTGGCTTACGATGTCACCGACACACTTCGGCTAGAGATCGTCTAATCTAAAACTGAACGCCCCTCCATTGTCTTACTCTTACATGCACCATTAGTGTACAGATGCAACACACTCAAATTAGCTGTAGTCATTGGTCATTCAGTTGATTCAGTCGCCGGCTAGACACGAACGGGGCAGCATGCTTCGATCACCGCTAAAAGGACCGTTAGCATCAAGTTTAAAGTTCAGTTTTAGATTAGACGATCTCTACCATTCCAACGCGAACTAAGAAATTTGGCAACTCATTTCTTTTTCACAATCAAGAAATGGAATCCACTGCTGCATATTCCCCTTTATAATCCAAACAGGCGTAAAGAAGCACTTCGCAGGTTGATCAAGGCGAGGGTGATGTCTAGCGCTGCGGTTTATCTCTCGCACTAGCTTCTTCGCATTTAGACTCTACTTCGGCTTAGATACCATCGTTTAGAATGGAGTCATTTGCTTAACCAATTTAGAAAATAATAGAAGAAATTAAAGTGGAGAAAAACTCAACACGAGCAGTGAATTATTACAAAATTAAAAACTTGTAATGTGTATCTATACTAATTTTAATTATTAATAATGAAGGCATTACAGAAAGGACAGTGGCGTAGCTATAGGGTGGCATGGGTGGCAAAATACCACGGGCCCCCGAGGAATAGGTTAGTGCCCGGGGTTAGGCCCCGGTAGTGTTACTGACATTTTTAAATTTAAAGAACGAAAAATTTCAAAACTAGGGGGGGGGTATATGAATTTGCCACGGGCCCCACAAGGTATAGTTACGCCACTGAGAAAGGACATTAATTAAGAACTCCCATTTTGACCAGTTTTGTGTATCGTTGAAGTTAATTTACTGCTCTAATGGTCCATCCATCCTTTGAGGACTGAGGCACGCTCCTAGACAAGATAGGTACTCTGTCCTCCATAGGGCGTAGATATCTATACATTTTCCAGAGTCGATCCACCAGTGCTTATCGGTAACCTGATAACCGCTACATCAAGGAAGCTGATCTAGGCAGTGGCTGCCTGTCTATAGAAGACTGGAAAAACAGTGCTGATCGGAGCAGGTTGGAACTTTCCAGCGACATTCGCAACTTGTCGGCACGCTCTCTACAAAAGCAGGAATATTTGCGCCGACTACCCGCGCGGACCACTACCGGTAATATTCAGTAACAGATGTCTCCGGTTCCATAGTTTGCAGTTTTCAAATAGCCATAATGCTTATGGGATAGTCATACAATCAGATGCATTAAATTTTGCAACTTAAGACAAACACTTTTCTTCTTCTTGCTTAAAGAGATCTAAAATAAATACTAATTAAAATATGCTTCATCTTTCCTCCTGCTCTCACCAACGAAAGGCGTGTCATACACATCGAAGTATCTGCGCACACGCCTGTCCCCGGCCGCGTGTTCCCACACCACTGCAGTCAGCTGATCTACCAGCTCTATTGTAGAGGAGCTGATAGGAACTTCATGTGTGAACCCGAAGAACGAAGACCTCTCTTCTTCTAAGACGTTGGCATTCTATAAAAGTAGGTGGTATAATTGAGATTTTAGTATACCAAAGGGGTGGCAAACAAGTTTCGAAACCTGTTGATGGTAAATGATCGCGATATGATGGTGCATATGCTTGCAAAATATAATCTAGGTACCTAACACGCGTGCTGGCAATCCTGACTCTATACCATTCCTCTAGCTAGAGAATAGCACTACTAAAAGCTAGAAAATATGGTGTCTCCACCAAAATTCAAGCAGCTAATAAGTTATAACTTCGATTTCAAGGCCATTTCCACCGCAATAGAAACTGCAAAACTATTAAATGCAACGAAGGAACGCGGTATACGAACGCAGGTGAACCATAAGCCCTGTGTGCAGGCCGCTCATAGGACGTAGTAAGACGCATGAGCTTGTCTTCTCCAGCCCTTGGATGACCATGCATGGTGGAAGCTGTTTAGATTCGTATTATCAAACCTCACTCAAATTATTCGCTTTCTGAAGTTAGCTTCTGAGCGAGACAGATATTATTGTATCTGTCTTATAGATCAAACGTCAGTAATTAAATATCTACGATCTGTCTTGTTCTTTCTACTCTCAAATTGGACGCACACCAGAGTATGCTATACTGAGTCACCCAGCTCGTGATAATTTTATCTAGAACAGTCCGAGCAGACTGTAAACTAACGGCCGATAGGTTACACTCGCTTGATAAGAAGACATCAAACCCACCACCCACCCATGGTCCTACTCCTACCAGCCTTAAGCTTTTTGTCCATTGGAGCGGAGCGAGGAGGTGGAGCAGTGAGCGAAGTTGGATTTTTACCTCGCTCCCTGCTCCGCCCGCGCCACCCGCTCCGCTTCAATGGACAAGCAGGTTTGTGGCATACGAACCGAAGTCGCAGGATAGTGCGGCGGACGATACTTGCTTTGGCTCTTTCCTCTCCAAACCTCGACTCCCTACAAATATCTACTCTTCGTCCTTATCCCTATGTTTCTCCTCTCCCCTTCTAGGGCTAAGAAGAGATCAATTGATCAAACCTTAAATGGCAATGGGCAAGGAACATTGCGAGTACTGGCAGCCGTTGGGGCGGAAAGGTTCTCGAGTGGCAAACACGTACCAGGAGACGCAGCGTTGGTAGGTCTCCCACAAGGGGGACCGACGATCTGGTAAAGGTCGCAGGAAGTCATTGGTTGCGGCCAGCGCACGACCGTTCAGGTTGGAGATCCTTGGGGGAGGCATATGTCCAACAGTGGGCGTCAATCAGCTGACATGATGATCTATCTATCTCTTAAAAGAATGGAGGAAGGAGGATACTTACCACTACCAACACAAAATAATTCATTAGCATTAAAGGTACTTCTAATTGAAACCGACACATTTTGGCTACTAATTATAAAGCCTCCATTTCTTAACACATTTTATCTTATAAAAGATTTTCATACTACAAACTAAAAAGTACATTTACATGTAAACATAATTTATTTTAAAAAATAACCATGCGACTGTAACTTTATAAAATTTTATTGCAATCTCAAACCGTTTTATTTCTTTCTTTTATTGGATGTAAAATGGATCGGTAATATAATATAATAACAATGCTTCAATAAAAATAACTTTCAATTTATTTACAAACCAATATTTGCAAGCATAAATTATCTTTTCCATTAATCCATTAAATACATGTAAATATACAATACATATGAATTAATACATATAAGTAATGAACCTTTTCATTCTGCAGTTATAGTTCAATGGCTCTACGCATTCACAGACAGCAAAGTGTTAGCGTATTGGAACTCCGGACTATTTTCGTACTCTGACATGTCGAGGGCCACCTCGCAGCTCTCCCGTACTACTGGTCGGGGATCTTGAAGATACCTGGAACATCATAATATTATTTATTAAATAATAATAAATCTTTGTTCTGTGCCAATTAACATAATTAAATACATTTCAATATTAGAAAGTAATTACTAATTCTACTCAATAGATATGATACATAACATAATCTTTTCCTTTTTTTATCTTCTTCAGATAAAAGTGTTCAGTTAACAGTCATTTCATTAAATTCACTTCAAAAATCCATAGTAGGTTTTACAAATATCAATTATGAACACTTCAGTCTGCTTAGTCATAAAACAACATTGGGCAGCCTGTACCCTACCTAGACAATTTAGTCTGTGATGAAACATAAAACGTTATTGCAATTCACAATGCATGGGAAATATTAATAAACGCTACCTTTTCAACACTTCAGTGCATTCTTCAGAGGCAATTGAGCCTAAAGCTTCAGCAGCCTCATGACGCACCATTTCATGTTCCTGTGTGTTTTCTAAAGCCATTTTCAGGAAGGGGACACTTCTCTCGTCTTGCATTTGACCAAACACAAAGGCAACCTCATGTCGGAAGAGTGCACTACTGGCTTTAAGACCTGTAAAACATGAAAATCACCAGTTTAGTCACTAATACAACATTTTTAAAATGCCAAGAATTACCTTGGCAGCAAATACTAATAATATTAATGTTTAAACCTAGCTAAGGATTCCCAAGCAGTAGACCATTTAGACAGTGGATTGATGACATCAAAGCCGTTACAGATGGTATGTGGACAAGAGTATCTAATGATAGAGAGGGATGGCGACAGTTGGAGGAGCCCTCTGCCAACTAGTGATATACAGACAGGGTGTTGTTGCATAATAAATGTTAGAAGTGTGAAAAGTTTATTATAAATAATGTAACTTAAAAAACTGTGTGAATAAAGGCTATTATTATTAAATTATATTATTATAGTGATTCCCATGCAAGTGGGTGTGAATTACATGCATACTATGAAACTGACTGAAAAAATAGTGACATGTTGCCAGCTTACTGCACACTCAAAATGGGCTCTAAACTGAAAAAGTATCAAGCCTTCAGTTAACATACAGAGAGCTGACAACCAAGACAGATTTTATACTCAGCAGTCCACATAATAGCTAATTTCATAACAATATCTTTAAATATTCCATATATTATCAGTAAAAATTATTTAAGTTCTTACCTTCACCAAGAGCATTGATACTCTCAGTTGTTGCAAGATTCCTCAAACTAAACATAGCTCGGTACCTTTCATATAAAGGTTTGGTTTCATCCATTAATGCGCTCCTCAACGTATTTATATCACTTTCGTTACTTGGGGGTGCAGGATCTATTGATGAATATGGACTCTTTGACAGTTTCTCCTTCGTACCGTCATTGGCAACCCAGTTTAGCCTCTCAAGAGCTATCTGGCAAGTTTCTGCAACTTCAACAGCTGGGTCATTCTTGTATTTTTCTAACAATTCACGTAAATTTGGATCACCTATAGCACCCAGTGCTTCACCTGTAATTGTATTTTTAAAAAGTTAAGATTTCACTTTAAAGTCTCATAAATTCTAATCGAGTTATCGATATTATCATAAACGTGAGTAAGTTAAATGATTTTGATAAGCACTCCCATTGAAGTAATAGATAACTATTGAAACCAGCGGAATCAAACTACATTTCTTTAACAATTCCCTGTCTGTTAAAGAAATGTCTGTCATCATTTTGCTGACGACGATAAGTTAAAAATCTATATACGACGATAGTAACAACGAGAAAACTATAAGTTTTATGCATTACTAACCTGCCTCATGTCGAACTATGGGGTCTTGCTCTTTATCTTCTAAAACAGTTCTCAATATAGGTACAGCCCTCATATCCTGCATTTGACCTAAACAATAAGCTAATTCATGTTTCAACAACACAGATTCGTCACTAAAACATTCACTAATACATTTTATTGCGGTTTCGCCGCCTATGTTTCTAAGCGTAAATAAGGCCCTGAAACGTTCCTTCATCGGCCTTGATGGATCATTCAGAACTTTTCCGATATTCGATAATTGCTGTTCACTAATTTTAGACATCATATCTAATTGAATAAATTAATAATAAGCCTGAGAATTAACGCAAAAACTAAAAAACGTGTTTACAATGTTGCTATTTAAGAAGTGTCAAATATGTCGAAGTCAACTTGACGTTAAACGTCAACTGCACTCATTGAAAACGTTCGATTCGGATACATTACGAAAATCGGTACACATAAATCTCTCAATGTCAAGCAAAAGGATCTAGCCCATGCAACCATGTCTTAAAATAATTTTCTTCTTTCTAAGCGTTTGCAGTAAAATGTGGATGTCATACATGATACAAGAGAGTGCTTTGCAAGAAATATATGGCAATATACCACATGAAGGTGACTGAGTAGATGGATACGAGGAATTATTGAAACTTTATGCTTGGTGGGATTCACTATAAAGTTTCAATGATTCCTCGTATTTATTAATCATCAACACTTTCACTGTATAAAATAGACTCCGAAACAAGTTTTGCACACAGTAAATTCTTTATTGTGTGTATAATAAAGAATTTATACAACGCGCCAAACACTCCAATAAATTTAGATAGGTAGTGCATAAAATAAGTCTAAATTAATATTATAATTCTTATATTTGATCCATTCAAACGGAAAGACCAAAGAAAACCAAAAAAAAACAATTTGTTTTATATTTTTTAGCAGATGAAAATTTACATACAAAAAAATATTTACATACAAGCACTGACAAATTTCGACAGCGAAAAGCGTGTCTCGGTGGCGTAATGGTCAACGCGTCCGCCCGGATTGTGGAAGATGCGGGTTCGAGACCCGCCTGAGACAAGTCGATTTTTTTCAGTGCATTTTTCTAGTATTAATATTTACACGTTTGTAAACGCAGAAATAAAATTATTCCATAATGTAAAGTAGTTTCATCTTAACTGAGCGTCAAATATTTGCAAAAATATTTCGTTTGGGTCTTAGAAGTGCAAATTTCAAAGATTTGATGAAACAATGTTTACCGTAAAAACATAAGAACCAAGCACTGACAAATTTCGACAGCGAAAAGCAGTGTCTCGGTGGCGTAATTGTCAACGCGTCCGCCCGGATTGAGGAAGATGCGGGTTCGAGTCCCGCCTGAGACAAGTCGATTTTTTTCAGTGCATTTTTCTAGTATTAATATTTACGCGTTTGTAAACGCAAAAATAAAATTATTCCATAAATCCATCTTTATTCTTCTATCATTTAAAAATCAATGTTTGCATGTTTGCACTCTATGTGTTCCGAAACCATTGGTCAAATTGTGATGAAATAATCATTTGGAACATTTTTAATACGAACAATATATTTCTTTAACAAAAATGTTGTTTTACGTTTAAACTTGGTTTCAATTTGAAATGCGTAAGTGATACTTTAAAAGGAATGACAATAGCCAAGCATGTTATTGAAATAATTTCAAATACTAAAGCTATTTATTTTTTCTTTGAAATCATACATTTTCATACAATAATATAATTTTATGTTAACTTGAAATACCTATAATAAATTTTGTGATGGCTCAGACACTTGAATAAAGTATCGTCGATTGGTCACATATTTTTATTAATTGGATAAAATACAAAATATTGAGATAACCACATGTTCAGGATACTATTAGCAATCAAATGTGTTGTTTTGGGTTTTTTCGCCAAAAAACAACTTCCAATTACAATTGAAAATAATAGTCAACTTTGGTTTAGACAAATGTGGCATAATATGTTGTAAATAATCTAAACTGTCAGGCCTTTACGGATTTGCAACAAACCATTCTCGATTCCACTTTTTAATTTATCGAGTTTATAAATCGCTAATAAATATAGTATCCGTATCCAAACATAAAAAAGAAACAATTAAAGCGCCAAATTCAAATCTGAAAAAAGTTCTAAATGCGTGCCGTAAAGTAAACATGGGTTCGAATTTATTAAAAATACGTTTAAGTTTATAATTTAAACTTCAAAAATTTGTCGCACATAGCTCAAGACTATTTTACGCTGTACGGAGAATTTCCGATCCCAGTGGACTATTTAAAAATAAAAGAATAATAATAATAAACCTATTAGGTGGTGGAAATAAGGAACAAATAAAGTTGAAGACTAAGTATATGTAATTATTTTTAATAGATAATTTGTGTTTGTATACTAAATAAGGCTACTTATTTTCATCAGATAAAGACTTTTTTTAAAGTTTAATTGCGTCATAAAAAAGCAGTATTTTATACTTATTTACAATAAAAATTAAAAAAATCTAATAAGGTATACCTATCGTACACAATTGAATGTAGGTAGGGTAGACTGGGTACAGTTGTGACAATTTTGGTTTGATGATCCATAGTTTTACCTATATGCTGGTTAGTTGAACGAAAAATACTGATAATATTCGTGTTGACATGTGCGATCATTCGAATACTAAAATTGTGTTCCTAGGTGTTATAGTTATTTCACAAATCAATTACAGAAAAAATGCCTAATCTGTCACATCCGACCCCGTGCCAGGGGCGGTTGTGACAGCGATTGGGGTCAATAGTGACATACATAAATAATACTCAAATATGGTTTTACATAGTTTTACATCTTTATTTTAATTAAATCTTCCTACTAGGGCACTTAGGCATTATTTTTTATTATCATTAAAACAGTCTTCAGCATTTCAATCAGTCAAAAATAATTATTAGAGACATCTTTAAGTACTTAATTATTAACAATTAGAAATAAAAACAGAAAATGTTGCCTATAGTTTGAGATCAAACAAAACACAACCTTGATAAAATATTTAAAAATATAAAAACTTAAATGAGATTCTAGGTTTGAGATCCTTTTCCTATTCGGAATCATCACAATTGTGGCAAATATAGTAGTGACCCCCGTCTGTGCACTCTAAGTGAGACCAGAGTCTACATTTTCCCTGGCACTGCACCCATTTTTCTCCAGGCCTACTATCAGAATAATTTGCTACACAAACCAGACAATAGAATTCCTCTTCTTCATCAGATGATACCAATGTCTTTTTTTTCGTTGCTTTGCCTTTTCCTTTTTTTCCTTGGTCTTTCTTTTTCATTAGCTTGGCTCTCTCTCGTCTTTGCTTTACTTCGAATTCTTGCCTAATAGCCTCTTTTTCGGGCGTGTCTGTGTAAATGGCGGACTTTTTAGTCTTGCGACCTCGGTTTGTCAGCTTTTTGGGGGCAGCCTTTGGATAAGGTCGTACTACTTCTGGCGAAAAAACTGGTGGTATAACCTTAGACGTTGATGCTCCTGGTTGAATATCCACATTACTTCGTCTAGGAGGGGTTGTTGGAGCTGGATTTGGAGGAACATTTGACTCAGAAATTGCACAAGAGGTTGCGGCTAATGAGTCTTGCTGTGTCGCAGGAGTTTCTCTGAGGCTTTGAGGTGATGGTGTTGAATCTCGCTGACCAATAGTTGGATGGATTAGTTCATCGTTTAAAGTAAAAACTGGATTATTGCTGGTGGTGGGTGTTGAGGATATTTGCACATTTCTAGATTGACCTTGGGCTGTATGTTCAATTGGATGTGCATTTGTTGTGTCCGAATGGTCGTTCAACAATGAAGGAGAGAGAGGCGGTGTTTCATCGTCAGGTCCGAGATAGTTTTGATGGAAGATATCCTCTTCGGCATTTGGATTTGGTCTATCAGTTACAAATGAGGGCGCAAAGTCAATTTCCCGGAACGTATTGCGATTAAAAGGATAGATCCCAGTTTTGGAAAAACCAGCTTGAATGTTGTCTTGTGTCAAAGCCAGGGGCATAGCAGTTTTTATGATACCTGGAATATCATAAATAGTCATCGTTTTCCCTGCATGACTCCGCATCCAACCGTCACATGCACTATTTATGGCTTTTTTTAAAGGTCCAAAAACAGAACGATCTAAAGGCTGCAGCTTATGGGAGCAATGTGGAGGAAAAGACAGCAAGGTGATTCCGTTCTCTTTACAGAAATCTAGAGTATTGATATGCACGTGTGAGGAGTGATTATCGAGCACGAGCAAGACTCTATTTATTGGAGAAGCATTGGTATGTTTCTTGAAATGCTTAAGAAAAACAAGAAAGGTTGCGTCTTGCATCCATCCTGATGGGTTTGCTGTACCAATAGATCCCACCGGCCCGTCTCTAACGTAGTGGTCATAATAACGAACCCGAGGAAATATAAATAAAGGCGGAATAGCATCGTCATAGGCAGCTGCATAGCTGGACAAGTCGCTCTGACCCCTCTGAGTCTTCCTCACGCGTTTTCTAGGCATCTAAAAGTATAAAAACAACCGATTACTGATGTCACAACCGTACCCACATAAATTGTCACAACTGTCCCCACACTATCTTTCGCAACATAACCTATCGATATGATAGTATAAACTAACTGTTTGAAAAAGTAACTACCGTAATTTTGTCGACTACAGACCAATACATAATAAAAATAAAAACACTTAACAGTCCATCTGTAAATTAAAACACAATTATCAAAAAGAAACAACCAAAAATACTTACTTTTGGTCTCCAAAACACACTATGGGTTCCTGTAACAGATATTCGCGCGAGACGGCTGACGCAATACTGTGAAACACGTTCGGACATGCGAGCCGCGCCTCTCTCCCCTTGCACCCCTCGCCGCCCCGTTGATAGTTTTGCTAATACGAGCTCTGTCACAACCGTACCCTGTCACTTTCGTACCCAGTCTACCCTATATTTTTTATTTTTCAAAGGCAAAACATGGGAAATATGACTGGGGTTCATTAGTCTACTAATCTAATTATAGTCTAAAATAAAAACGACTAAGATTTTAAAACAATGCGGTCGAACCATGGAAATAACCCACAGCCAAACATATAACTCCGTGCCCATAGCCTTTGAAACAAGGATTGCGTAACATTAATAAACAGTGGTATCGTCAAGATTGTTAAAGATTGAATCAAAATATGGTATATCCTGGTATATCTTTCAATAAAGAGTTTGCACTTGTAACTTTTTTTATGCAAATGATTGTAATCAAATATCAGCTGGTTACTCGTCATTTTGCACACAGAGCTAAACACGCGCTTGGTATAAAGTAATAAACTAAACGCATTCGGTCACTACGTATAGACAGACGTCTATGTTGCCTCCAAAATAATCAAACGTTGATAAGATAAATCGACAGACTACAGTGTAAAGGTAAGTTATATTTTGTTTACAAACTTAAAAAGTATAATCTGATTGTATGTTTCAATTATTTTTCCAAGTTGAATTTTTGATATTATTTTTGGTACATAATTAGCCGCTTTTAATAATGAAATACCTACTTCGTTTGTAATGTATGTACTATAAAACATTTTTTTATATCAGTTGCCAAGTGTGTTTTGTTAGGAATGAATTAATGCGCTTTGGAGAGTTGACACTGTAAACATCAGATACCTAATCAAAATTGTGCATGATTTCTAATAGCGCCGTTGTAGCGGAGTGGTCAGTAAGGCTGTACGTACACATCAAGCACTCTGGGTTCGAACCCTGGTAGAGGCAAATGTTTGTGTGATGAGCACGAACATTTGTTCACGAGTCATGGTTGCTTTGTATTCTACATAATATAAAATATTTGTTCCACGTTTAGTCTTAATCTTTATATGTAAGTAGTTTGTGTGTAGGATTTCGCAAGTGCGTTTAGTTTCATGGCATGTCCATGTGTCATAGAATTCTGTGGAAAGAGACACTATTTCCTAGATATGCTTCGTAGGTAGGTATACTATACATTACCCGTTTTTCATAAAATTTTAATTATATTTACAACTTATTCCCAGCATATTAATCATCAGTCTAATTTTCTTTAATTTCGTAGTTCAAATTTCATAACTATGAATAATCATATTTGGCCAATAAAAAACTGAACTTCCTTGACACTCGTTAACCGAAACTAAGACCATAAAGGCTAGCAAATATTAAACATTGTACTTGAATTATTAAACACACAAGGACTCCTGTAAAAAAACAGATACAAAAAAATGTAAGGAGAAAAACTAAGAAGAGTTTTTCTTTGCTTAAGATTTTTTCTTACTAGCACTTAAAACCTCTTCATAATTACCTTTAGGCGATTTTTAAAATCGTTCATTATAAATAAATGATCTTGCAGATTTAGCACCAATATCAATTACATAGTTGCGATAATGAAAATGAGAACGGATTAATTTGACTACGAATTAATTTGAAAAACTTCTTAAAAATTAGTAATTTTAAATTCAATTGAAGTCTATGCCTTTGTTGACTTTTCTCTTCTTCAACCTACCCCGATCCCAATTTATTAGTGGTCGGGCAATATGTCACCATACTGCTATACGTTTTGCCATAAATGTTAATTATTTAACGTCTCCGGAAATTATACAGGAAATCTTGTCTTCAGTCATTTTTATTCTTGTTTATTGATATTTGCATTAAAATATGGGTGTATTAATGCACACATTTTAAAATAGAATAGAATAAAACTTTATAGCACATCTACAGAACATAAAAGAGCACATACAAAAAAAATTCAATGCATCTAGGGAGTGCTTGGCGAGACATTTATGGCAACAGACGTCACGATGGCGACTGATGAGATGGATCATCATTTTCCTACCCTGCTATCTATTTGGGGTGGGTGCAGTATGCCTTGATTTCGACAATACTGCTTAAGGATTGGGCATTTGTTTTTTAAGGCCGGCCGAACGACTGCTATGTGCTTTCTACAGCACCCGGGACCACCAGCTTCGTGCCTTCCGAAGCTCATAAGGAAAATCGTTTGGAAAAATTTTCGGTCACCCATCCGAGTACCGACCGCGTACATGATTGCTTAACTTTCGTGATCGTTACTAAGAACGCACGACCGCGACGCCATCGACTTCCTCTCGACTGATTAGATAAATATCCCACTATGAAATTCTCAACGTCACACCAAAAAACTTTTTTTCAATGACCGATGACTCCCCTTAACTGTTCATCAACATGCGTGCTTGTGCATCTAAATAACACCACTTTAATTGCACAAAATCCGAACAATTTTTGACTCATCACAACAGCCTTTATAAATCAACCCACTGCTGGGACACAAGGCCTCTCCTTGCTATCGAAGGAGGTTTAGGCAGTAGTCCACCACGCTTGCCCAATGCGGATTGGCGGATTATTAGTCGCCTTCTACGACACGCAATGGAAGATATGGGGTGATGCTATCCTAGTTTGCCGGCATCACGCGGCCATTTTTGATTATCGAAAAAAAATCTACACCCATGCCATGGTTTTGCACTAAACACTCCAAGGCTCCTTTGCAACAGCTGTTGTTCTCGCCACCGCGTGTAACCAGTTGGTGTGATGGTTGGCACGAGGTTTAGAATCTCCCACAGTAGGCTTTTATTACACCCACAGGAAGAGAAGAGAAGCAGTAGTCCCATTCGTTATTTGTCTTTTATATGACCTAATTCTGTGTTCTGTGACCTAAATCATACTTTGTGAAAAAATAACTGATACAAATAACCTTGATACGACGCGTCTAGTTTTTTACTGATGGCCAGAAAATTGTTGCCTATAAGTAATTTGACCTCAATTATCTGCACAAGCCTGTTATTGAATAAAGCATTTTGTCTGTGAACAGAAAACAGTTTTAACATAAAAATAAAAACAAAAATCAAAATTTGCCGCCCGCCGTCGCATAATATATTTATAATAATTTACAATTTTGTAGGTGTAGGTAATAATACATATATAAAATTACATTACATTCATGCATAGATACTATAAAGCCACATCTGACAGTATGTGCCATACAGAGACAGGTAGCCTGTCGTCTAAAAGTGACTTCAAACCCAAAACGTACCTACCTAAACCTGCAGAGAATCCAAAACAATAGAACAGATGTTCCTCTTCAAAACATCTCTGAAGTTAGATTACATTGGTTAAGATTAATTGATTTACACCTTCCGGCTATTGTGTTTATACTTAAAAAATCAGTCACGATACACATCCAAAACTTGGTATATAACAATATTTCGTGACACATCATTACATATTATCACATGACTACAAACACTATTAATTGCGCGCATGAGGCCCTGAACAATTATTTTAACAAAGTAGTCCAGCATTATTATTAAGTAGATATATTTATTTTGTCATATCACTAAACATGTTTAGTAAGAAGACGTAATAAACAAGAATATCGCTATCTTCCGCGATTTTGTGGTATCCCAAGGGTTTTCGTGAAAACCCTAATATCCGCATTTCCCAGCGACATATCATACCTACATGGTATTATCGAATGCCGTTACAACATGGCTGTTTTTAAAACTAGAAAAAACATACTGAAAGAGATCAACCTGCCTCAGGCGAGTATCGAACTCAAACCGGGCTGCGTTCACCACTACGCTACCGAGGCACTGCTTTTCGCTGCCAAAATTTGTCAGTGCTAGGTGCTTATGTTCTTTATAGTAAACATTGTTTCATCAAATCTTTGAAATTTGCACGTCTAAGATCCGAACGAAATATTTTTGCAAATATTTGACGCCTAATTAAGATGAAAATAAAAACTTTTTTCTAGTTTAAAATATTTACGAGTTTGTAAACGCAAAAATTATTCTATTATACATGGCTGTTTGTTAGCTAGTAGCTATTGGTTTTTTTTTATATTTCGTTTATAGGTACCTAGTTTATTTTTGTAGTTCCACCATGGTAACGCCCGTGCTACTTCTAAATAGTAAATTTTTCTTCTATCAGTATTTTGACGACGTCGTGGTGGAATGGTCTGTATGTCATATTTTGCTCTGCCTTTAGACTTACATCGGGTGGTCCGGGTTCGAATCCTGGTAGTGGCAAAAGTTTGTGTGATAAACACGATATTCTTTTTTATATACAAGGTGTTTAGTACATTGGGTATGAAGCCGGCACCTACCCATGTTAACATAGTCATATAAATACTATGGTAGATATCAAAAACTTTAAATTGTATAAAAACATTTTATTTCTCCATTGAAATAGTTAAATTTTGAATTTTTAATATCACCATAGGATTTATATGACTATGTTATTATGGGTAGATGCCGGCTTCATACCCCATGTACCAAACACCTTGTATATATTTACGAATATGGAAAGTTATTTATAGAAATATCTGGATTACAGTACCTATTATGTTTTATCTGTTATCTAGTATCCAAACACAAGTTCTTAATGATACTTAATTTAGGCCAAATACGTATCGATGTGAGGTGGTGTGAGCGTGGGGGTAGGTTATAAGAATATGTACCTTTATCGATTTCTTAAAAAAAAAATCCACAGGTCATGATGGGAGGTATAATAAACAAAATATGGTGGGGCGGTGATCCTGATGTTCGAGACTCAGAAACGGGACTGTCGAAAAGAGATGTCTATAATATCCAAAAGTCGTGGACAATTATCTACGCACAGGCTGATGTGCACGGAATGAAGCTATTTTTGGGGTAAGTTGACATAACAATCATATGTCTTTAATTCTTAACTATCCGCACTGACTGGAACACATAACATAAGAATGGGTGACTAAGAAAGAGATAGGTATCTCGCAAAGTTTTGCTAACCGGTCGATAATATGGATATATATTATGTTAAAAGTTTAGTACTCCGTGGTTAAAAGGAATCAGTATATTTATTAAGGCTTTTATATTTATTGTTTAATAGTTTGTGCGCTACCAGGGGCCTTACCACCATAAAAAAGCGATTCAATTTCCACACGGTGGAGTATAGGTTCGTAAACTGAATTGTATTATTTCATACCATCATCTTCATATGACTCGCGTTTGCATCGAAAGAATGAATGAAAGATGTCGCTGGTTGGTCTGTTATGGAGTGAAAAAGAGATCGCTATGTAAATATGCAAGAAACTTATATTTTACCTATAAACAACTAATTTAACTCAAAATAAAACAAAATTCACTTCAAAAGGCACGTAGAAGACTCTTAGGTAAATAATTTATAACTTCTTATGAAACACTTATTAAATGGTTGTATTATAAAAATAAGAAAGTCATAAGGAGTTTCTCCCGAGTTCTTGTTGTAAAAACACGTGTTAAGAGACTCCATTTTTAACCCAAATCAACCGTAACAATTTTTGTTACTTTAGTTACATTTTCACTTGACATTGGCAAAATGCGTACGTTTAATGCGACGCGACGCCATTTTATTAAGAATAGAATAGAAGAATAAGAAATTCATGTTATGAATTCTTCATACATTATTGAATGATTGATATCGCGTTCGCGATTCAACTCTGAATTGAATCGCTGTCGAAAGTAGCGCTAAAACTGAGTCGCATATATATGCACTGTCATAGTACTATTTTACGATTCTAATCAGTTTAGGTCTTAATTGGATCGCGATAAAGATGGTGGTCTGTCCGGCAGTACGATTTTTTACGGCCCCATGTGTCGCGCCATACATGTTTATTGGTACTAGTTGGTGCACTATAGTTTTTTTTCCGAGCAATTAAAAACTTATTTATGTTTGTGCACTAGTAGATAGTAGTTAAAGAAAATTATTTCATCCTGCCTCAATTTATTGTGGTTTATGTAAAATATCTCTGTCAGGTACGTTTCAGTTATAAGGGGATACACACAAAAATATTTTTGTCTTCTACGTCTTCGGGCGTAGAGTAATAATGCAAGCAACTGCCGACGTTCCAAGAAACTCGTCGTTCCTAACGTAATTACGAGTAGATAGCTTCAATAAACTGCGCCGCACCGATCTGAGTAAAGATGAGCAAATGCACAAGCCAATCCTTTTCAAGACCAACCCGCACTTGGCCAGCGTGGTTGACTAAGGCCTAATCGCCCCTAATGTGGGGTACGCTCGAGCCCCTCGGTGGGGACATTATATGAGCTGTTGATGATGATGTTGATGACAAGCCAATCATCCGTTGTTTTCATGCTACAACGGACCGTAAAAAATCGGACTGCCGGACAGTTAAATTCCTGGTAGTGCACTAACGCCGTTATAGCCTTTCTCCCATTGGGATCCATAATTGTAGGCAGGGACAGTAAGTGGTCTCGATCCTTGAGGGCGTGCACTTGATTTACGTCAAAATTGTCACATTTTTTGTCACAGGCAGTGTTCGCACCAGTTGGTCACACCAGCGCACAGATCTGCATCCTTTAGGGGCGCCTTTCGATATGCCGCTTCTAAAATCTGGAATAATATACCACCACCCCTTCGACAGATGCACACTATTCATACTTTTAAGAAACATTTAAAGCATTACCTCTTAAGCGCGCAGTGTGACACAGAACCATATAACGTTAATTTATCAGTCATTTAGGCCTTTGGATGTAATGGTGAAACGTTTTTTAATTGTTTATTTTTATTTAATATATTTTTTTTATTTTTATTTAACTATGTATGCACTTACTTATTTTTTTATTTGATTATGTACTTACTTTAATTATCTATAATAGCGATACTATCTATTTGATGAACATTTATTTATTATAGGTACCACATTTTCATACTTTTTTTTCCTTTTGTGAGCATGGCTCTTTTCAGCTATTCGGCTGTCAAAAAAAAATAAAGGTGCCAATTGAAAACCAGCGTCAGGTATTTTTTTTTAATACCTGACAATTATGCTGAATTGGTCACCTATTTTTGGCACAGTCGTGGGACAACAATATTTAGGTAGGTACTAAATTTGCTATTTGTTTCTTTTTATTATTTTTTGCCTTAATAATTTACAATGTTGCATCTAATGTCTCATGTCTGTGTGAAAATAAAAAAAATCTTTCTTTCTTTTCTTTCTTTCTATTTTGTTAATTTTTCAGACCTGATTTTGAAGCGATGTGAACAGAATTTGCAACGAAATTATATAATATAGAAAGATTAATTCTTGATTAAAACCATAGAGAGATATTTTAATTTACATTTATAGTTTTGTTAGGCGAAGAGAATCTTATAGCGCAGTTTTACGAAAATGCAGCTTGGAGCTATCTTTCAGATGAAATACAAGCATTATAATGGCAAACAATACTTTAAAAACCGAAATAAATAAAAAAATGAGATAACATATTAAAAAAGGAATATCAAAAAAAAAATTATAAAGTGGTAAATTTTAATGAGCAGTTTTACAATGTTTTTGTAATTACACTTATTTAATATACTTATACTTACTATATAAAATACTTATAATGCTAGACATAATAACGATACTATAACACTGTTAAATGCAATCAGATATTTTTAATATTTGTTTGAAAAATGGTCTAAATCCGAGCTCGCGGCCATTTTTCGATCGTTCTCCCCAGGTCTTCCCAGCTATAGCACTTCAATCAATGTCTGTGTGTGCATAGGGCCACATAAACCTATGTATCTAACAACAATACAGCGATAAAAATATTATTGGTACTTCGATGAATGCACGCTCTTAATACATGTATTGAGTGATCAATAAAATATTCAAAACATAAACGAAGTGGAATAGTACCTCCACCTTACAGAAGGCCACAGTCAAATAACTACATTTTTGTAGTGTTTCTGTTGGTGAGTAAGGTCACCAGAGCTCCAAGGGGACTAGGATTGGCAGCACGTATGTGTCACGTCAGGTCATATGCTTGTCTGCCACATGACCATAGATTTATTATTACTGACGTTTATAGATTGGCAATGAATCGACTAGGGTGAGACCAAGGAGCTTATATTTTATCTTCGTGGGTGAGACCAAAATAAACCGATGTGTGCGTAATGCGCATGTGTGCATAAAAATAGTACTGCAGTCTGACAGTTGTTATATTTTCTACGTGACTGAGAGGCCTCCTTAGGCCTCCTGCGTGTACGTGAAATGGTCTCATCTATCTTTCTCGCTCTAATATATGCGTTAGTATTCTCTTTCTCTTTTACATTGCCGATCTACAGTTTCCTATATCTATGCACATGACATAAAGAAATCTATCTAGGTGTCAACAAAACAATAAATGCACTTTCAATCATAGATTAATTTAAGTACTTACTTACAATTACGATAGTCACGAAGACTAAATAGTTTTTCAATCTGTTCACAATACAATATTTCTATGGCCTAAAATAACGAGTTCGCTTACCAATTTCAATTTGATATCAACCTCTAATTTTATTTACTGTATTAAATATTTATTGACCTTTTCCATAACAGCTTATTCAATATGGACCCACCAACGAAGCAATACTTTAAGGCGATAAGAAACATGAACGAAGAACAAATTAGAAAAAGCTACCAGTTCAAAGCCCATGTCCTGAACTTAATGTCTTCTTTCAATACTGCGGTAACAAACCTTCACCAACCGCCCGTGGTGATTGCACTCATGAACAAGCTGGGAGAAACGCATCGGGCAAGAAAAGTTGAAGTTAAACATTTTGATGTAAGTATAGCACCAGTGCGCCGGCAGTGCCTATGGCACAGGATCTTGGGAGCCTTGCGTCCGTTTTATAGTTGTTTAGTGATCGCACCTGGGGCCTTATCGCGTTAATTTACGTTCCTGAAAACCAAAACCAAATCGTTAACGTAATAAATTTTTTATTGTTTCAATCAAGTCTTCGGTCTTGTCTTCGGTCATTTTATTCATTTGTCTTGATTAAAATATGGATATAACACAATTTAATACACCTTGGCGAAAAATTCATGGCAAAAGACCTCATGGGCTAGTAAGAGTTGAGGCAAGCATTTTATGCTTTTATAGTAGATAATATAAGCATAGCAAGTTACCAAGAATTTAATAACGTTGACTTTACCACAATCAACGACATTCATTTCATATGAAGTGTTCGTAATGCCAAGATCTATTGAAGGCAAATGCGACACTCGTAGGCCTCGCAACGGCGTGAAACCCTCGTGTTCAACTTCAACTCCAATACCCCCTTTGACAGCTGTCTCATGTCAGCTAGTTTTTAAGAAGTGATTACCGTCGCCTATAGACACTTGCAATATTAAGGGTAAATCACTTAACACTGGCTACCTTTCCCTTCAATCCGAAACACAGCGAACTGCCTCACGGCAGAAATAAGAAAGGCGGTGGTACCTAACCAGACGACCCTACATATGAGTATACCACCTAGTTGAACATCTTGTAGGTCCTCAGGCTTGCAAACCTCCCAAGAGTGTCCGAAAGTAGCGTCCCTGTACAAATTTTTCTTCCTATCCTGGTCTCATTTTATTGTAGTCATGTCACTCTACGGGTGTACCATATAGGTATTATTAGCGTAGTTTTATGACCGGTAACCTTAATGACACCAACTTCCCGCAGGATTGCGTTTATGGGTGGTTTAAGGTCGTAGGTCATTTATCAACTCGGAATGGGAACGTAACCGTATCTCCTTTTTTACTATGATAATGAGGCACTACGGGTAACCGTAGCGCCTCATTTTCATAGTAAAAAAATGTCAACATCTTTACCATCCGTATGGTATGACTACGGAACGACTACGGAATGACTACGGAATGACTACGGAATGACTACGGAACGACTACGGTACGACTACGGAATGACTACGGAACGACTACGGAACGACTACGGAATGACTACGGAACGACTACGGAATGACTACGGAACGACTACATTTCGTAGTCATTCCGTACGACTACTAAACGTTCCGTTACGAACGACTACGTTCCATACGGAAGGTAAAGATGAAATTGACCGTAGCGCCTCATTTTCATAGTAAAAAAAAGGAGAACGGAACATTACGGTTACGTTTGATTTATTTTCAAGCTGATAAGTATACTCGTCACCACGCGAGTTACCCCTTACTGTGATGGGGTTCAGAATCTCCCTCAGTCAGCTTTGACGCCAAGTGCATAAACGTAAAAATATTTTTTTTAAAATTCATTACAGATGGGTTTCCTCTAAGAAAACCTTTTCTATTTTCAGGAGGTGAAAGTGGTACTGGTTGATATCTTAAAAGAGGACCTTAAAGCGACTGATGATCTCATAGAGTCATGGGGACGATTCGTAGAATTCATATATAAATATATATTTGAAAAATTGTGTGAAAGTTAAAGACAATGTTAAATTAGTTATTTTTACGATTACCTTGGTTTGGTTGTAATAAGTAATATTACGTTTTTTATTGTTATAGAAATCGAGTTATGTCACTTTTTGACGAAATGTTAAAAAATCTCTGTGATATATGCAACTAATATTATCAAATGACAATTACCAATAAAGTATTTTAATTAAGAAAATAATGTGTATTTATTTTACAATCTATCATTTTGTCTTTTGTAATTGCTTTCAGAGTTATTCTTGTCTGACAAACACTTACTTAGCATAAATTAAAATTCGTTTTTGCTTTGAAAAATTGAGCTATAATATGTTTGTCGAAAGCTGTGAACATCTTTGTAATGGCAGAATACTTTTCTGTGTTGTAATGATTTCTTTTATTACAAATCGTGATTAATTTAGTGGAATGAATTATTTCTAATCGTGTTACTGTCATTTGTATTGTCGTATCTTCAACTTTAATTTTAATGTATTTTAGAATCGTTTATATTACAATGATAACAATCTTCTAATATGGCAAATCCTGGCTCTTAAGCATTATTTTCTCAAAAAAGCTCTTAAGCTTTTGTTTGTATGATTTTACCATAATCTATCTTAGTCATAATGAAACGCTACGGAACAGTTGCTACGAAACGGCTACAACCGCAACGCATCGCCTCTTTTTCATAGTAAAAAACCGCCTTCAAAACTAAAAACGGAGAAATAAAAAACTTACCTGTACATGTTTTTTCCTCAAAAAATAGTTTTTTTAAACAATTTCTTTAGTTTTGAAAGTGGTTTGTTTATTTAAAAATAAATTGTTTTTTTGGTTTTTACTGTTGTAAGTATAATCCTGAAAATTTCTTTCAGGAAACTACCTCGAGATCTTTTAGACAAACAAGCCATAAAATTATTACGATATTATCGATGTCAATTAAATAGGCATTATTAGGTATTACTCAAAAACTACTCATCAGATGTCGATCAAATTTGAATGGGACCACATAACAAGCACCAGTTTCCGTCATAAAAATCTTTTAAAATTGGTACACCAAGTAGCCGGCGCCAGCTTGCGAGGGCACAGCTCACATCTCTGCTAGCTCGACCGCGCCATACAAATATGATACATCTCCGCTTAGTGGTATCCACTGAAGCTGAGCGAGACGAGATGTGTGAATAGCTAATTTATATTGGTTGTTTAAAACACAGCTTCTCTCCTCTCGTCTCGTCTTCGCTTTGGTGGAGTCCAGGCCTTAGGGGGACTGACTATGCCAGCGACAAAGACAGACTTGCATCTAACAACTACCACCAACCACATGAGCACTACTTTTCACGGTCGAGAGAACGTTTGAGCTAAGCTGAACATTACGCTCTCAGTGGTCAGCAGCGAGGTAACAACCATCATTCCGCAGATCAGTGGCTAGATACACCGTGGAGAACTTAAACTATAATGGCCGGCTTCAATAAGTTATATATCTACCTACACTTTTGCTTACTAGTCATACGAGTTTGACAGATATCCTATACAAAATATGTCAAAATTCAACCGTTACCAATGGAAACTATCGGTATTTATGCTATTGGAACCGGCCATAAGAGACCTATCGATTTATACACTACTAGCTCCACCCGCGGCTTCAAATTAGGGGTAAGAAAACGTTTTTTCCATTTGTGCTATTTTGTATGAAGACCGTGCTAGCCGTATATACCTACTATCCTCTTAAGAGTCAGAAATTTAGCAAGTCCTGCTTGTGTCGCACAATCAAATAGAATTCTCTGCCAGAACGATGTATGTTCCCTCCTTCTTACAATCTTGGTTCATTCAAAAGAAGTATGAAGAAGCACCTTGCAGATCGATAAGTCGAGGGTGGCTATTGTGGCGCGTAATCTTTCGCACTAAGGCTGGATTTCACCAACACATAAACAGGCGATTATTATTTAACCGACTACCTATTTTGACATTTTATCGTATTGTCAGAATTATCAGGGTTAACTTTTAATCGTTTATTTTACGTGCTGGTAAACACACGCTTATCTTTGCATTGCGACTCTATATACCTCCTCATCATCATCATCACAACAACCTTTATAATTCGATCCACTGCTGTGACACAAGGCGTATCCTTGTCAAAGGAGGTTTAGGCAGTAGTTCACCACGCTTGCCAAATGTGGATTGGTGGACGGAGTATAAGGTGATCAATATCCCTTAGTATAAGGTGATCAATATCTCTTAGAAGGCGACTAATGGATTGGCCATTAGTCGCCTTCTGTGACACCCAATGGATGATATGTGGTGATGCTATTCTACTCTGTCGGCATCACGCGGCAACTATTCTACTCCCGGCATCATGCGGCAATCTCTCTACTCAAAGACTCTACCTCTGCTTGTTGTAAATGCTTAACATTAAGTGGGATGGCGTCATTTGCTAGACTTATTTTCATATGGATAAAGAGGAAAGCTAGCCTACCAAGTGCGCGGTCGGTGCTCGGTTGGGTGACAGAATTTTTCCAACTCAATTGTTCCTCCGTGCTCGGAAGGCACGTTTAGCTGGTGGTCCCAGCTGCTGTCGATGCTGCGAAAGATAGCAGTAGATTGTTTTTTTTTTTGTTTGGCAAGTTTCTTTACAGTTTTCCGATGATGAAAATGATGATTATTATTATTATTATTTGAAAATATAACTGTACCAATTATATTATATTCTGTTAGCTTATTTTATAACGATTTTAGTGACAAAACCTCATATTTATAGTTTTATGACAAAAATTCTATTATTATTTTTTCACACCCGGAAAATTCGCGACGGAAAGTCCGGAAGTAACTGACTCATGCGCGAAATTTTACAAAATGGCGGCGACACAATAGGGGTTAAGATTGAAATTGATACCAAATTAAATAGAAAACAAAAAACATGGAAAAATCCTGTCATGGATAAGTGCTGAGACGGGACTTGAACCCGCGACCTTTCGCTATCCGGGCGACTGCTCTTCCAACTGAGTTGCACAGGACTGTTTGACCACGACGAGTTTAGCCATGTCTTTCGTTTTTGATTACGTCATCAAGCTGACGTATGCCTAACAATGTTGCAGTGTAGCTCAGTTGCAAGAGCAGTCGCTCAGTCAGCAGTAGTTCCCAAACATTGTGACGTAGAGTTTATATTCTGCAATGTAAACGTTAAATTCATATAGGTACCTACTCAATATAAAATCCTCTCCGACCGTTCGGACTAAATCATACCTAATTGCAAATGTGGCATAGTAACATACACTTTCCGTAAATTATAATCCGAATGATATGACACCATAAACATTACGAAATAATAACGCCTGACGTAATCCTTGTATGATGTAAAATATTTGGTTGGCTTGAAATTATTAGTCACATTAAATATGACAACCTACCTTTTTTTTTAATATGATCTCAAATACTCGTCTGTTCGGCAACCGTACTTTACACAGAAAATTATTATCATGTCAAGATAAATGTATGTGATTATGAATCTTGCGCATGTTAAAAAAGTTGGACATAATTCGATATGAGAAAAAATAAATGAAACTATTAAAATATTTGAAAATAAGTAGACTTAAATTGAGCTTTAGTAAATAATAATTTGAATATTAGCTTCGAAAATACAAATGAAGTGGGTACCTACTTATACGTAATAGACGTACTTATAGAGTAGATTATGGTCATTTGTACCTAGAGGAAAGATATGGTCGTTTACTCAAATGCATTTAAACTATCTCAAACAATTTTTTATTTATTATTCACTGCTCAACAAATTGGCAAAAACAAAGGCCTTAATATATGAAAAAAGCTACACGCCCACTAAGCATTGTGGTAATGAAGAAAATTCACGATGTTTATTGGAAGTTGGAACTATATTAGGATATGTCGCACAGTGATTTTGACATAATTCTACATTGTGGTAGTTTGGTTATTGTTTAAAGAAACCGGACAACTGCGAGTCGGACTCGCCCACCGAGCGTTCCGTAGAAATTTGTAGTTACAACATATTAAAAATAGTTCAGGAATCGAGTCTCGTAGTATTTTCCAATCTTTTCCCAAGATTCAGTTTCTAAAACCTTATTGTGTTTTATAATTGTGGTTATACTAAAAGTTGGAGTTTCCCCCGAGTTCTTGTTGTAAAACCACGTGTTGAGAGACTCCATTTTTAACCTCAATCTACCGTACAATTGTCTGTTTACTATCAGTGGTACATGTTTACTTGACATTGGCGAAATGCGTTATATATCGCGAACGCCATGTATCTAAAGAAGAAGTTATACTAAAAATTCATAGCTCGATTAGTCAGGTAACATAATTAATGTTGTTTTTTACTTAAATCTCAAATTTAATCCTGATTTGTAAGAGGTGACTGCAAAAAGAATGAATAGTATCACATTGCACATCAAAGTGCCAAATTGTCGTGTTCGGTTTAGCGCCATCTCTGAGCGACGTTGCGAACCTAACACTTTGAGAGTGTCGAAATATAAGTTTTTCGTATCTTTTTTTGCGTTAACTTAGAAGTTTGATTTTTTTACAGCTTCAAGGAACTTTTGATTCCCTTGAGAGTGTCAAAATATACATTTTTTGCGACATAAACGGCCGTATCTTTTTTTGCGTTAGCTAACAAGTATGATTTTTTCACAGCTTCAAGGGACCGTAGATATGAGTATTTAATTTCAACTCGATACCTACACTCGTTCTCTAGATAAAGGGTCTTGACAGACCGACGGACAACAAAGTGATTCTATAAGGGTTCTGTTTTTTTCATTTGAGGTACGGAACCCTAAAAATAATCTAACATCAACAATTGGCTACGGTTGACCAATTGTTGATGTTTGATGTTTAATCGTCTTCCTTAAAATCCTTATAACACTAACATTTAATTTTATACAAAATATCATTAATAGATACTTCAAACGCAAGTTAATACCTTAAGTAAACAATATTGCAATAATGGTGCAACTTAAGAAAATACTAGATACAAAGTTTGCAAATAAAACCTTATGAAAATAATACTCAAACGTTAGAAACAAAAAACTTCAGTCTCTACTACTATTTAAAATGATGATTTCATCGTTCAAGTACACAATCTCAAATTATTAGACTTGTAGATAAAATTAAACAACAAAAATGATTGGTCATTGTATAATCAAATACTTAGAGACGTCCGTTATGCATAGGTACCTAAGTCTGAAATCAATTATCACTATTAAGTATGTCACGTAGAAACTACGACCATTATTCGTAGATACAAAAGTACAAGCTTGTAATCTCAAGAACAAAATGATCTTTTATTTACTAAAATGCCCACAATTTAAATAATTTGAAAAATGTCGTCATTAAATTCATCAATATCAATAATTTATCTGAAGAGACCTTAAGCATAATATTATTATCTGCATCGATATTATGCATTACAAATTGCGTTCTGCGTTCATTTAAAATTAGAACACACTCGTTCAGCAAGCGAGTCAATTTATTTAAAATTTAAAAATGGAATAATTACTTTTTGTTTTCTTGGGTGGAATGCGAAACATCTTATTGTGTTTTCAATAAAACGAGCGTTAATTTTCAAAACCGTTTCGTGTTAATATTTGTGTACTGTTTGTGTAATACGTTTAACGAATGAAGAGCAGTTAGATTTATTAAATGCCTATTTTAAAAGTCATTAAATTTGCACCCGAGCTTTATATTGGTACCGAAATAAGCATCGGTACGTATTGTACTATTTTTACCAGGTTTGATTTCTTGTTGTGTAGGATTGAGAGTTAAAAAATAATTCATACTCATCATTTCATTCAAGAGACGCCCACTGTTGGACATAGGCAACCCAAGATATACCTAAGGATCTGTCGAGCTATTTACTATCGTTATAAACCAAAACCAAATCGTATATTTTGATATCTGACAGCTGACAGCCGTTGTCAAAATGTTTAAGGACGGAATCGGGTGCTTCAAACAATTCCTACGTCATTGTTCAAACATAATGAAAGTATTTTCGCCCCGCCATAAGGGGCGTACGGGTATTGATAGGGGGCGAAAGGGTATTTTTTAGCAAAGGGGCGAATGATACGGGGTGAACGGGTCCGAGACTGTTTTAAGCAAAGGCTCCAGAAAACAAACGGTTATTCCATTTGCGAATATGAAATTTCCCGGTTCCCTACCTATTTCAGTAATATTCAAGTCGATTGACAAATACATGAAACAACATTAATAAATATGTTCCATGTCATCGCAATTTGGCATAACGCCTGGCGTGTGATGGGTGGCATCCCAAGTTTTTTGTTGAAAACTTTTTACGCGGTATAAAGTTACCTTTTAGTTTTTTACAGATATAATTCTAACACAAATTTCTCATCAATGCTGCATCAAGGTCAAGTGTAAACCAACATTTTCACTTTGGTCTTGGAAACGTCTTTATGGCTACGTGACAGAACTTAAAATCGAACAGCCATGTAAATTGTGCGCAGTTCTTTGGTTTATGTTTTAATATTTCGCTCAGCCCTGTATTCAATTTGGTACCATCAATTCAATTAAATTTTTTACATTTATGGCCCCTGTCAGGTTTGACAATTTTGCCTAAATCCAGTTTTGGAAAAGACACGGATTGTATGATTTTACTGTTACTTTTGTGACTATTATCCGGTAACCTGTGGACAAGGCACATAAAATAAGTTGGTTAGTTATGTTAAGTGTAAGTCTAAAATCAAAATATATAAATGTAATATTGCATTTTTGAGTTGGTTATTGGTAATTGGTGCCATCGAGCACATAACCAAGTGTTCGATGTATCGTACTGATAGAAAAAACAAAACACTGTCAACAAAAACTGTCATTATTTATAGTTATAGACTTATAGACCGTGTTTTTGTTTTTCTTTTTGATATTTTAGCTTGACGTTTCGTAAAAGTTTTAGTGGTCATGAACAGAAAAGGTAGGTTATGTTTTTGACGTGACAACGTCTTATAATTCGATAGAGCCGGCTGCACGCACGAAAAAACATGACGTCATGCGGCGTTACCTCGCTCTGAATCTAATTCTCTAATTTGAATTTGGAATTGTGTTCTTTAAAATTTAAACTTTCAATGATACCAAAACCAGCCAAATACAAATAGTATAGCCAAAGAGATTTTATTACAAGTTTATACATACTATAATGCGAAATCTATCAGTATTTTCTTAAGACGTTGTCACGTTCAACTATCGTCAGTAAACCGACTTTACAGACAACCAATTTTTTTAAATCTAAATTAAAGTCGTTTTATTTTATTTCCCAATGGAAATGACTCAAAGACCTTTTCAACTTGTTAACATTCTCCACAGAACTGATCAAACCCTACTCTCGTAAACGCACTAACAAGCTACTGAATCTCAACAGGGGGGAAAAAGACTGGCCACTGCATGCCGAACAGACATATCTAGAGACCGATACTTGCATATGTTAACAGGACCGTAAAACACTAATACACCTCGTGTAATTTTGTGAACCTCTCATTCACAAAAGACGCCGACATAAGATACATTGTGAACCCAGGTGATATGAAAACAAACCTAGCTGGTAATATCATGGAATAATTTTGGCGTATACACTGACAAATATCTACCTGCCCCAGGCGGGAATCAAACCCAGCCCACATTGCCGAGGATGTTGGGTTTGATTCTCGCCTGGGGCAGATCAATGTTTTTTCAGTGTATATAATCTAGTATTAAAAATATTTACGCGTTCTTAAACGCAAAAATTATCCCATTATATAAAGTAGTACCTTAACTAGGCGTCAAATATATGCAAAAACATTTCGTTCGGATCTTAGAAGTGCAAATTTCAAAGATTTGTGAAACAATGTTTATCATAAAATCATAAGCAGTCACAAATTTCGACGGCGAAAGCAGTGCCCTGGGTAGCGTAGTGGTTAACGCAGCCGCCTAGATTGTAAAGGATGCTGGGTTCGATTCGATTTTTTTTTCAATGTATTTTTTCTAGTATTAAAAACATCTTATCATTATTAGACAGTGCCCAGCTAAAGGAGTATCTACATGTAGGGCCTCAATAGGACTTACTTGGAGGCTAGTTACAATAAATACGTCGCAGTAACGTCTATAGCCCCAAAACAATGAAATTATAAAGAAAAAAATTGCTAGGAAACACAGAGCACCTCCAAGGTACAGTTTAGGAACTGCTCCAAAATTAATAGCTCCTCCGTATATAGCTATACAGACATACACAGATGTGTATGGCATAGCAATAGGCTTTTAACGAATATGGCTTTGTCTCCTACAGAACCTGTTTCACTAGCTCCAAATTCGGAAACTTCTGGATGTTTGTCACACACTTACCAATTCTGAAATAAAGTTTACGCCAGTTACACGTCATCGCCTGTTTGTGAACCTATATCATTTATAAGGTGTAGTACAGAACGCTTCAAGCATAATCGACTATTGTGATCTCCTAATAACCTATTGTTCAGTATGCCTATTGTAAGCGGCTGAGGCTTGCAGCATACCAACTAGTATCTAAGAGATAATAGGTATCCCTAAACCTAATCGTGTGTGATACCGATTTTAATTAAAAGGTTTACATGTAAAGAATGTAGGTATAACTATAAACCTTCACTTGGATTACAAGTCACTGGCACTGCTCCTGGCCAACACTATGGCCCCGCATAATGTGGGCATCCGCACGGTAAAACCATGGAATGCTTAGAATTTTCGTCTTTTATGTGACTTTAAAACTGGACGGAGCTACATCTCACTTATAAAACTAATTAAGCTGAAGTAGACCCGATCGGGAGTTGCTATATATACGGCATAACTAAAAACCGTGTCCCACCATGTCCCCTTCCTTTTAAGGACTACGCGTTGCCACCGAAAAACTATGGCTACCATTCCAACGCTAACAAAAAAAATTGGCAACTAATTTTTATGTAGCCCAATCAAGAAATGGAATTCACTGCCAGCACACGTGTTCCATTTCTCTTACAATCCTGGGTTACTGAAAAGAGTCGTGAAGAAGCACCTTGCAGGTCAGCAAGGATAAGGTGCCTAGCGTGGCGGTTTATCTTTCACACTGACTGTTTTTGATTTGGACCTCTTTATGAAAAGACAATTAAAAAAATAAATTAATTTGTAAGAACTAAAAAACCCGCCTGCATAAAATGACAATTAGTCTACTGAAAAGATGGAAACAAGATCAAATATTAAAGGAAAACTTAAAACATATTGATGGTAATTTTTAGAACTTTTGTTCAACATAGTAACATGCAGTCGGAGGCAAGACAGTATGAATGATTTGAATTATTATTAAATTCTATGTTGAACAAAAGTTCTAAAATCTACCATCAATACGTTTTATATTTTCCTTTAATATTTGATTTTGTTTCCATCTTTTCAGTAAACTTATTGTCTTATTATGCAGGCGGGTTTTTTTAGTATTTAATTTTTTTTTAAGTATTTCTATTTAAATATTTAGAGTTATCTTATAAAATACGGTCATGATATACATTTTTTTTAATCTTTTAAAAAAAACTCTTCTAATAATAGGATCTCATAGCCGAGCCGCTATGTTGTTTTTTCGTTATATCACTTACCTAAGAACACTTGGTCTGCCAAGACAAATCTAACGATACCTTAATTATAGAAATCTGTTCAGCCGTTCGAAAGATATGAGGTCATAAAGAATATTACAAATAAACATACATACAAAGATACGCGCGAAAAACATAACCCTTTCTTTGCAGTCGGGTAGAAATACATACTTCACTTGTGTATTGTCATAGTGTGCCGTGTGATAGTGTCACATAGTGCCGTGCGATTCCACGGATTACACTTTGATACTATCAATTTATCAGATTGATAACAATTTGTATCAATTTACAGATTCACGTAATACTCATTCTTTATGATAACTAGTTATCACAGATATATCTAATAAATTATACACACACCCGATATCTGATAACGATAACTAAAATGGTAACCGTCTGGTAATCTTATCAAAATCTATCGCCTATACACTAGTAATGACAGCATTTAGCCTTCGGTTGAGACGTTTGAGGTACCCGTCAAAAAAAAACTTTTGAACATTGGTTGAAGAGTTGAAAAATATTTTCAATAAAGACTTTTATCTTTTTTGTATTCCGAAATCTCGATTTCAATTTCATTTCTCTATGATACGCTCTTTTCACCTTAGGTATAACAGATAGTCCCCTATGCAGAAGATGCATGGAGGCAGAAGAAACAGCCGCTAACGTTCTCATAGAATGCAACGAAGACTCGCTGCCTGGGCCATCCGGGTAGACTAGGTAGATGTATTCCGGTGGTCCACGTCCGGAATCCTCCTCGTAGCGGACCCTGGTAACGTGGTGGGGAAATTTTCTCGGCGGGTGTGTGGCTATTGATGTCAAATGTGTCCGTTTGGCATTCGAAGTCACATGCCATCGTCGAGTTGTTTTTGTTTTCCCACCACGGCTAGTTCCGGACGGCCCTTTTCAGGGCCACGACCGCCGCGCCCGAAGTCCCTTGGGTGCGGTCCGATGGCTGGTCCCGGTGTCCTCGTCAGGAGGACGCGCCAAGTCGAGCAGCCGTCGGTGAGGAGGCGGCCTATAAGTCCGGCGTCAGCCAGCGGCCCACAGGGGCTGGCGTTAGTCGGTAGCCCCTGTGGGCTGCTGGCCACCAATTGGTGCACAAGGAGTGCCTAGACGGGTAGCGTTGGGACGGTCTCGGTGTACACGTGCGCAGATCCCGAGCCGTCCCGTAATAGCGCACTGGAGGTCAGGCCGGGTAGGATGTTTAGTGGGTATGGAGGGAACGCCTTTACCTCGAGTCCCACATATCCCCTGCGGTTGGCACCATCCCGCAGGGACGATGCGTAAATGCATTTGACCTCCCCGTCAACAAAAAAAAGGTAGATGTATTCCGAGAGAAAAAGGCGCTGGGAGGCTTCCTGGAAGAGTTGGATTGACTATAGTATCCCTCCAACTCAAAACAGGCACAAAAGTGGTCAAATTGCGAAAACAGTCCGTACGAAGAAGACGCAGACACTCTCCATCATTAATTTCGAGGCACGTTGACAAACTTCTGACTAAAGTTACTTACGCAATCCTGTCCATCTGAATAAATGCTAGTATGTACTAATATGTAGTAGGTTCTCATCTGTTATTATCCCATTACATTAATAAAATATGACAACAAAATTTATCAAAAGAAATCAAGTTTAACAAGTGACCGGTCAGTCTGCCAGAAAAAACGATCGTCACGCTGACCGACGTATTATTTTTTAGGCATTATAGTGTTCCATTTGCGAATTGAATGTGTACTGTAATTGAGTTACTATCTACTCCCCATGTTTTTTAATCTAAAATAAAAGGTTTATTTTTTTTATAAGTCATACTACGTGACAAGGATTCCCCCATACTCCACTGATCCATATCCTGTGTCAGAGCTTACCAGAATCTGTTTACATCGTCTCATCATCTTTTCTTATGTGTTTTTCGTCAACGACAGCTGTTCGAGAGTACCCAGTATGTGACAATTCATGTCCGCTTATCTGAATACATTCTGCATACGTAGCCAGCCCACTCCCATTTCAACTTGGCAGTCTTCTCAGCCACATTTGCTTAATTGGTTTATCAGCTAAAGAATAGAAAAAAGCTTGGTCGAAACCAGATCAAACACAAACTCGACAACTCAACAAGTATGCATCTGTCAAAAAAAAATAGCGAATAGGCTGGCTGGATAAGTTTAAAAAAAGGGCGTATTCTTTATAGTCGTATCAGCCGCCGGTCTTGGATACCATTATCTCAAACCTCCGCTAGCCCTGAAAAGGTAATTCCGTGTCCTCCGTGGTACCAAGGGTGGCTTGGTTGAAATTTAGCGCAGTTTAAGCTCGTTGTCTACGCCATATGTCTCCCAACCTATAGCCGCAGCCATCCGTCATACCGGTCCGGCAAAGGGCCCTTCCGTATTCCGCCGTCAGCCGTCTGTCGATGCATCAGACGTTGTCCAAGGGGCACCGCAGGGAGGTCTCAGAACATAGCACTCCATGATGTGGACCCTACAAATCACTGGATACGGGCAGCGCAGTACCTATTGGTTTGGAGATCCTATGGGGAGGTATAATGTCCAACAGTGCATCTCTTGGCTAAAATGATGATGATATATTTATTCGACGCATCTTCTGAAGAGATTCTACGATAGACAAAACATGTAGGCATAATATGCTCTACCCGTGCGAAGCCGAGGCGGGTCGCTGGTCAATAATAAAAATCGGAAGGATTAAATAATTGGTTTCTTTCGTCTATTACTTACTTTTCAACCGACTTTAAAAAGGAAGAGGTTATCAAACACACATACACGTGTATGTACACGTGACATTCTAAATTTATGTAAAAAAATCCTCTTTGACCTAAATACCTTAAAACTTAATGGCCTTTCGTTGATTTATGATGTCTGTTTTCCATTACGCCATAACTTGATCTAACTTCGGCATAGCAACCATAAATTTGGATAGATACTCATCCGTCCATGAATGTCGCTTACTTAATGATGTGAAATCGAACAAACCTAAACTAGAACTACGGTGTAAACCGGTGTATTCGGTGTTCTAAAAATAGCCTCCCTAAATTTAAATTGGAAGCTAGAAGACAATATTTGTTTCAAAGCAGTCTAAATATAGCTTTTGTATTAATATCGTCCCTTTGAGTTTTTTTGTACCTACTAATGTTCTGTTCCATGTTCGCTCGTAGCTGAAAATACATCCAAATCTTCGAGTATTAGATGCAGGCGTGCTGTTATATTAAGGACTCACATCTCACATCGATTTCAACTGTCAAACGCTAACAAATATGTCACAAGAAAAGATTATTCGACTGAACCCTACTTTTTATTAACCTACTGTGAAATGCAATAAAAATCGTCATCATCATCATCATTTTAGCCGAGAGACGCCCACTGTTGGACATAGGCCTCCCCCAAGGATCTCCAAACCGGTCGGTCCTGCGCTGCCCGCATCCAGCGGCTTCCCGCGACCTTTACCAGATCGTCAGTCCACCTTGTGGGGGGCCTACCAACGCTGCGTTTCCCGGTACGTGGTCGCCACTCAAGGACCTTTCCGCCCCAGCGGCCGTCAGTCCTCCTCGCAATGTGCTCTGCCCACTGCCACTTAAGGTTCACAATTCTTTGGGCTATATCGGTGACCTTGGTTCTCCTGCGGATCTCATCATTTCTGATGTGATCGCGCAGAGAAACTCCGAGCATAGCCCTCTCCATTGCCCTTTGGGTGACTTTGAGCCTTTCTTATGAGGCCCATTGTAAGCGGCCACGTTTCGGTTCCATAGGTCATCACTGGCAACACACACGAATCAAAGACTTTCTTCTTAAGACACTGCGGTAGATGGGCCGAGAATATGCCGCGTAGCTTCCCGAACGCTGCCCAGCCGAGATGGATTCGTCGATTGACCTCTTTCTGGAAGTTGGACTTACCCAGTTGGACTGTTTGTCCCAGGTAAACATAATGGTCGACAACTTCCAGTGTAGAACTTCCAACCTTTACAGGAATGGGTGCGACATGGATATTAGACATGATTTTCGTCTTATCCATGTTCATTTTAAAACACAATAAAAATATTGAGTATTAATCAATATATTTCTCTAAACGATATTTAACTTATTTTTATGTTACAAGGTGACACAACCACTTTCAACTTTAAGAGTAAATCACTTAACACTGCAATTGCGTAGCCATGCTGGGGACTAACATGATATGCCTTCCATGCCCAGTAATTACACTGAATACCTTTCGCTTCAATCCGAAACACAGCGAACTGCTTCACGGCAGAAATAAGAAAGGCAGTGGTACCTACCCAGACGACCCTACGTATGAGTTTATCACCTTTTTTTATTGACGGGAGCAGCCATCGGACCGCACCCGGGAACCTCGGGCGCGGTCGTGTCGCCGTCCGGAACTAGCCGTGGTGGGAAAACAAAAACTACTCGACGATGGCATGTGACTTCGAATGCCAAGGGGACACACTTGACATCAAAAGCTACACACCCGCCGAGAAAGTTTCCCCACCACGTTACAAGGGTCCACCACGAGGAGGCTTCCGGACGTGGAACCTAAACCTCCTTCGATGACAAGGAGAGGCCTTGTGTCTCAGCAGTGGGTCGAGTTATAAAGGCTGTTATGATGATGATCTATTTAACAACATGGTGCAATAAAACCTTTGACTTTGTCAAAAAACACTATCACTCAGTATTATGTTTGTATCGTTGAGTGAAATGTTTTGAATAACCCAGGATTGTACCAAGCCTCTTTTATTTGTTCTGTGGTACGAAGGATCCTCATTCTTATCATTCAGTAGAGTTATACGGTGTTCCCACCCTTGTATAGCCCCACAGGGCGAGTGATATTTTGGTGTCTTCTACTACGGTGAATATTTACTATCAATGACATAATATAAGTACATACAGAGTAATCACTTGAAATTGGTCATAACAACTGAATGTGCTTACTGACTACACTTAAAAATCAAGGATCAAATGTTTTAAAATTTACACCATATTTGTAAATATTGTATTGTGTTTTACAGGTAATAAGTCAACTCCTTACTCAATATGTATTAATCGTGTGTAATACTCACTATCGTATGTGTAATTACCAAAATTAATAATCAAGAAAAGAACGAAAGCTCATATAAAAAAAGACATCATTATTCGTTTTAAGGATTCAATAATCGGTTTATTACCTATTGATCTAGTTATGAAAGTAGAAATATCACTTTTTTATAGAAAACGAATAATAGATTTTATCACAGTTAACTATAACGGATTCTTCCGTATAAACAAAAAATATACAACCGGTTAAAATTTTAAATGTTCATTAATTTAAAATTGTAGAGCAAACGCTCCTTAACCGAGCCTTATTAAGGGCTAATTAATTATTCTCGCCACCTAATTTTGAGACAGCCCGTGTTTACAAAGTGTCCGAACATTTTGCACGCGAATACGGCAACGCCGGCTACAATATAACCACCCTCTGATATGGCTTCGTAGCATAGGGCGGGCGGACGCGTTCCTATCGTAAACAGTGAGACTTTGTACCTCGAGTGTAGCGCACGTACCGTAGACTCTCGTAGAGCACTGCAATCAACACGCGGAAACTTCCACATCTTCATTAATCTCGTAAGTACAATGTTTTTTTAGTTAACCACGTCAAAGTACGTTTCTAACTGCGAGTCTTTTTCACTTTAAATTTTTCAATTTCGATCTTTAAAATTACGCTATAAAGAAGTTTTCGTACTAATATTTACTCTGTTCTTATCAATGTGTGACTGTTTTCAGTGAGTATCGATTTGTCATTGACCGTTGATAATTCGACATTATTTATTCAATTACCAGTGTTTTACGCGACCGCGGTGTAGTGTGAGATGATTTGACCCTTTACTTCGTCAGTTCGATCGTCGGATTAATCAATTGAAAACCATGTTTTGAGTGTAAAGCAACTATTTATAAAATTATTTCTTTAAAAAATGTGTATGTCTTTACTTGATTAATAAAAATAACGATCATCATTGTTTTATAGCTTTGCAACATGTTAGTTATCAAGTAATAACTATACAGTGTTATCAGTTGAAATAAAGACTTCTCTTGTATGTAATAATTGTAATTATTTCTTCAAGTATTTTAGAAAGAAAAAACATTAATTTGCTTATTAAATATTGTTATAACCACTCTACATTCTGCATACAATGACGCTTGTAATCGCAAAACGGGTTGACCAGAGCCCTAACGTAAAAGTTGGTTGAACACCTAGCAGTATGGGACATGCAGTCACTCCTAATAGTGACAGGTTGCCAGCCTGTTGCGTGTTTATTCTCGCTCTTTTTATAAAGAGCATCATAATAAGTCGCACTTTATCCTGCCCTATATAGTGGCTTATAATAACGAAAATTTGCATGATCTCAGTATAGGCATTGAAGGTCTTTTAATGTTACACTTGTTGTAATATTACTATTTATTGTAAATGACTGTTTGTTGCTTTTAATAATTTAAAAAAAAATAAAAAAGTAGCAACAGTCCCTTCAGTGAACTAAAAAATAATAGTCAACAATGTGGACATGTGTTACACTCGAAACCATCTCAGCAGTCTGGGTACTCTCTAATGCATTTAAATACAGTGCGACCACTAAAGAGGTTCTGGATTTCTGTGATGAAATCCTTGCTTATTTCACAAACACTTGTAGAGTCAACAACAACAATGAATGGTTAAAATGAAAACTTAAATAATTAAATGAAATCTGTCCATAATTGACACTTAAATTTTGCTTGACTCGCACCAATACAATACCTAAGCGTAATTTCAATCAAACCTATTTTGTTTTAGAATTTCTTTGACGAATTTAGCAGTTTTGATTTTGTTCATCGACTTTTCCAGTCGAGTTATTTTGTCTATTCAAGTCTCTTCCCTTTCCTACCCTGCTCCCACTTTATTTGAGATCGGTGCATACGTTACGTTCTTAAAATATTATTTTTTTATACTTTGTTAATAATCTACAGAAAGTCGAAAACTTATTGACTAAGTATATGGGACATTGTTTATTTAACAATAGCTGAAGAAAACTTCGCTATTCACAACTATCTATTGAGTGTGTGATATTGTCAGCCAATTATAAAAAGATAATTTAAAACTATTAAAATATTTTTGGTTAAAGAGAAAATAATAGTCCTAGAAAAATGCACTGAAAAAAATCGACTTGCCTCGGGCGGGACTCGAACCCGCATCTTCCACAATCCGGGCGGATTGTGGAAGATGCGGGTTCAAGTCCCGCCTGAGGCAAGTCGATTTTTTTCAGTGCATTTTTCTAGTACATATTAATATTTACGCGTTTGTAAACGCAAAAATAAAATTATTCCATAAATAATAGTCCGTTGATTAGTTATTATTAAAACCTTAAATCTATATAATTGACATGCGACTATTTCTTTTAATGAACTCTGTAATTTTTTATGACGGATTTATTCTTGATCAAAAAGTTTATATTGAAAATCGAGATATTTGTCAGTTTGTGGTAACCTGGGTCAGGTTCAATGTAGCCTATCTTATTTTAAGATCATAATTAGTGTGATTATTTAAACCAAACAATGACAATTTATCTTGTTGACCCATGATTCCATCATAAATTAAACATAGAACTCCTCTTAGTTCTATATTTGAATAGATCTTATCCTTACTTTACTCAGTACTCTATATACAAGTATAAAATACTGCACTTACTTGTATAAACATTATTTGTAAGGGAGCACCTTGACTAATTCCACATAGCACTTCAACTCTATCAATTAACTCGTGCTGGGGAACTTTTAATTTTCCCGGTGGCAAACTGCCGAAAAACCGCACATGACAAGTTGAACCAAATTAGAGAGCCCGAAACATCGAATAAATTAACCAGCATTTTTGTCTGGGCCGTTTAAAAAGTTTCAGCGTACGAGACAAATTAGAGATGATATTTTAGAGGTAGTTATTTCGCAAAATTGTCGCTGCTGGAAAGTGAACTCGGGAAGCACATAATCTCAAAAGGGCATTTAGCGCCTTTTGCATCCATCTGACGAAAAGGCACGAATGCAATGTGATGTCAACCTACATCTGTGTATTTACGGTTTTATACATTTTTCTAACCATTCAAAAATACTACATACTTATGTTCACTACTTATGACATAGAATAAAGTAAATATCATTTCAATCACTCAACCATAACAAGTCGTCAGACTAAATTGTCAGCTATTTTTAAAATACACAATCTATCGTAGATTGGCGGAAGGTGTATGATTACGTTCAAAAAAACTCAAGGTTGTACACAAATTATAACTAACTCATTAGATGGGACGCGACGGAGGCGAGAGATTGCAATTATTAAATGTTATACGAATTCCGTTTTTTCATAGTAGATATGTCGCCGCTGTAAACCAATTTGGAATGTAGAGACGCCAGCGTGACTATAAAACTACTTCAATCAATTTTCAACTTTATGTTATTAATCACATCACACAACTTTGTCACAAATAGCATAACAGTAACTGAGTAAAATTGTACGACAGACCAAATCGTAGTATCAATTTTATTTACTCAATTACAGTTGCTCTATTTATGTCAAAGTTATGAATTACATGTTAACAGTAATATTGTCGCGATAGTTTTCCCAAAATAGGAAAAATATGAAAAAACGGACGAAGAAGACCGAAGATGGAATGACTGTGTCAAAGATAATATGGCAAAAAAGGGTGTTAATGTTTAAATTATGGGTGATCGAGAAGGTTGTAACAATAAAAACGTCAACCCCAAATAAAATACTTACCTAGAAAAAGTCTACTAAACTAGAAAAAGTCAAGCAAATGAACTGTTTTTGAGTAAAAATGAGACAACAGTCAAATAAAGACGAACGGTCAGTTGCACTAAGTTTTAAGTTATAAATTTTGAAAAAAAAAGTGACGTAAAAGTAAACTTCATTCCTTCTTAATTCATAGGAATGAGTAGTTCCATTTTTAAACATTAACGACCGGTTGCACCAAGTTTTACTTTTTACAATTTCGTAAAAAAATAACATATTTTAAAAAATGGAACAATCCATTTATATGACTCACAAGTTGACTTTTACGTTACTTTTTGCAAAATTGTAAAACGTGAAATTTGCTGCAACTGGCCGATATTGTTCATTTTTTAAGAAATTGTAAAAAGTTGGTGCAATCGTACGTTAATATTCTATATGCGAAGATGATAATCGCTTACTGTGCGGCTAGGTATGTCATAAATATTGTATAAACAATAAAAACTGCAATCTAGCCGTCTATCCTCAACAATACTAAAAACAAAAGTCGTAAATTATTTAATCATATTCATAGATTATTAAAGACATTACAGTTTGTTTCCGTAATTTATTACTATTCTAACAAGTTGTAATATTCGCTATATATATTTTATGTGCCATTATTCCTTAGTGCTAATCAATTATCATATACAATTTGTTACAACTGTTTACTTCTGTCCCCGTCATATTCGCACTTAGAAACGTTCATTGAAATTCCGAAAAACTCTTATTCGCGAATTACAACTAACCGTTAACTAAAACTTTTTTACGAAATTGTAAAAGTATAACTTTGTGCAAGTGCAACCGGTCGTTAGTGTATGTTTTTTAGCGTAAAAAACGAAACTATGAATAAGTTATTAGCGCCCTATTATAAAATTGAGCTCTTACGCAACCAAAATAGTTATTTTTTTACATTGAAATGCTTAAACACTAAGGGTACCAGGTGCTGACTTGCCAACACAAACTATAAGAAGTAAATATTAGTGATAAAAATAATGTATAAATATGACTTTTACATACAACTGAATATAATAAAATTCAGCATTACCAATTTACACAATGAAAATGTAGCGTTCCCTCTGTGAAAAGCGTAAAAGATCACAGGTGGAAAGTTAGTCTCAAATACCTTTAACGGCTTCGAATTTAATTACTCAAAAACAGCACCTAATTAAAAGCTCCACAAGTCCATAGGTCTTGGCCGACAATAGGTGAGCTTTATGAACACATAAAACGGAGGCGAACTCCCGCTGGCTTACGCCCAAATAAATTTGACCTCTACACTTATAGTTATAGGGTACACTGTCCGCTAGGTCGCGCGATGTTTACCCGACGTAGCCAACGATAAAAAACTTCATCAGCAAAGGTCAGTGCTTTACATTGTAACTGCTTACAAAGTTCAAAGGGTAAAAGGATCTCCCTTTCTAAACACGTATTATTCGTAGCACTTTTATGTTATTTCTAAGTCCTTGGGAAGGTTGTTAAGGTATACTAACATTGTAAATTCAATAAATTTTTTGTAGAAATTAGTCCAGCACTCCACTGAAATTCTTGATTTTGAATAATCAAATAATAATGTAACATAAGTTTTATTTATATCATAGACAGTGATAATTTACCCGGATAGAGATCTAGATAATATTGATACGAAAATGTCAATTTCACCAATTAACCTTTAAGTTTTAAACCAGATTTTCTTTACGTTCTAAAATAAAATTTGACGCCTTCCAACTCTTCTACGGCAGCTGAAAGAAGCTACCGAGAAGATAATTTTACCGAAGACAGTACTATCAGATGAGAATCCTCTCATGCCTTTATTTTTTACCTACTTTACATCATTTGAATCCGTAGACTTATGTCTGAGAGAGATCTGTTGATCATTGATATTCAAATTGTACCATATTTGATATTAAACTATGGATTCTATACATTCTCTGTAATAAGAAGTGTAAAACATTGTAACCGTGAAATAGATCAAAATCGGGTTTTACAAGGGTAAAATTTACTCCTCCTATTGTTAAAATCGGTTAAAATGTAGCCTACGTTACCCTTACCATAATAATAAAATATTCGATTGAAAACTTATTCATAAAAATCGGATGAATAATTTAGGCGCTACGGGAGGAACATACGTAAATACAAATATACATACGCTGTTAAAATAATAACCCTTCCTTTTGGCGTTGCACATTCTAATACAAAATTGTTACTGAACGCAAACTCCCTGCTCTCACAAAACAAACTTAGGTATTGTAATTTAAAAATAAATATTTTGCTGGACTTTCTCGCATATTTTTCTTCTCGTAGCAGGCAATGACATCGACTGAACCTAATAAAACCGCCAGTAATGGAAATAATGGAAAAGTAGTGGACTGGGAAATGAGAACTGAAAACGTTTACCTATTATCTGCAAACATCTTCTCATTATGGACTGTATATTTAAATTTATTTTCTATAAGGAAAAAGCAATAACAAACCAACAATCTCCCACCTAACAACTTAGTATCTGACTCACGTTTTTGGGTTGGCTAAAAGAGATCTCTTATAGAGATAAGTTCGCCATTGTAAACTGTATCACTGTTTATTTGTTATTTTTATGTTATTAAGTGCAATGAAGAGTTAATAATAACAGTGCCAACTCCTAAGTCATTTAACACCATTTCTGAATAACGCATCAATGCTGATTATGGAATCACGCTGAAAGTTACATTTAGCATCCTTAATAATTGAAGTATTAAAATTCAAGTCTCCCGAATATCTTTATTCAAAGATTAGGTTCCCTCATTTTAGTAGATACGTCGATCGTAGTCTCGTCTAATCGCTTTCCTCTAGCATTCATAAGACAGTATAGCCTTTAAGGGCAGCTTCCGCTACCATGCGACAAAGTGCTGGAATAATATTCAACCTCCTATTAGACTATTATGTAATAGTACATTATGATATAAGTGCGGTAAGTTGAAAATTACAGCCGAGGCGACATTCCTAGCCTGAGCCGTAGGCGAGGGCTACAAGAAAGCAGAAGCTGTAATTATCAAAGCGCACGTATGTCATACGACGTTTTATAACATATTCGCGAGAAAATAATTAATAAATTCATCACTATTTGACGACATTTTCAAATAAAAACAATACAGCGAAAAAAATAAAGCGCGGGGAATAATTTTTACTTGTTCACAAATTAGCGAAGCGCGCGCATCGGCGCTGTTTTTAGGCAAAGGCACAAAAAACAGCCAGTATTACTAATAAAGTAAATTAATATTTTTGTGTTTTTGTTACAGATAAATGGTTGTAATTTATTGTCCAAAATAATTAAATTAAAATTAAATGTTTATTTATTATATTTTATCTCTAGTTAATTTTAGTCATAAAATGTTGACTACTTTTCCGACATAAATACTCTTTGCTAAGATTTAAAAAAGTACCGTTCGTTTTTAGACGGAACTTCTTGATAAACCGTGCGTTTTGCCACGGTAATATTATTATCTTTACCGTGGTTTTACTTATTATCGCACAAGTGCGTAATGAGATACAATACGATATTGAAATTTGTGAAGTAAGAACCCTTTACTAGCAAATGTGTAATAAACAAACTTTAAAGTGCAAAATTTTTTAAGTGAAATTGAAACTCTTACTACTCCAAAATCAATAAGCTCCAGCGAGTTCAAGATCTTTTTGATTTTGCAGTAGTGACAAACAAACTGCTGAGTTTGTTCATGGGCGGAAGTGCTGATTGTGATGAAGTCTATCTAATATATGTATTTTATTTTTATTATGTTTTGTTCGATATCACAATACAGATACATAATACAATACATTACACAATACATTTTTTTACAGTTATGACTGAGTGTTTATTATACTCACCTCTCTCATCAACTCATCCCTCTGTAAATGGAAATCCTCTTTATATAAAATTGTAAAGTAACTTTTTACTATTTCAATGTTAATTAAAAAATATATATTTCAATTATTAATAATATAATAAAATTTATCTAAACTTTTAATAATATAATAATTTTAATTTTTTTAATAATGTAATAACATGTCAATTTTTTTTTATAATATAATAATAAGTTAATTTTTTGATTCTTGCTCGATGTTTGCTTAACATGCTGTGTACACATGTCTGTGGAGTTGCAGTCGACCATTGTGTTTTTTTTTTTACATTATTCATTGCTTAACTTGTCGAGATTGTAATTCTGTTTTGTGTACCTAATTAAATAAATAAATAAATAAATACTGAGTGTTTATTAGTTTATATTGTAAGTATATTGAGTACCGAAATATTCAGTTTATTAGTACCTATTGAGTAATTTTATGAAGAATTTCCCTATTTATTATGAACGCCTATATTTCTTTTTCTCGCGTTTCTCCCGAGGTTGAGGCTGAACATCAGTGATTTGCTCTCGGGTACTTACGCTGAGCTGTAACCACACTTCAACCTATTTGTGATGCTGCAGCACACACACAACATACCTCTGCCATTGAGTTTAAATAATTCAATTAAGCGGTAGTAGTGTTTTAGTTAGATAATTTTAGATGTGTTTAATTATGTATAAATTTATTTTATCCTTGTTTTTTATTAATATTTATGTCTGTTTGTGTTCTGTTAAACAAATAAATGATTTTCTATCTACCTAACAGCATATTGAAATATGCACATCAGGTTATGATGAGTGCACTGATTGAGATATCAAATTTATTCTTTTTATGAATTTAGAATTCTTGTTTTTGTTTGATATTATCATTTTTTTTTTTTTTTTTTATAATAATCATTTCAATCAATGAACAAAACGCTTATTTTATTGATATGCACGATATCTTTTCAACCACAATGATTAGCAAAATTAAATAATAACTTTATCTTGGATATTATGTAATAGTCATACATAACATAATTCATATCAATAGATTAATCCTAATAAAATATGTACTAAAATACCATTATCACTTATAAATATGGTGCAAAGTACACACAACTAATTTATATTGACGTCGTGGTGGAGTGGTCAGTAAAGCTACCTACACATCCGGCGGTCCGAGTTCGAATCCCGATAGAGGCAAATGAACCATTTATTTCGATTCGGGTTCGATTCCTGTCTAGGATTATTGATTTTGTAAAAATGCAATGCAGTTTTTGTTTTCATCAAAAACGGGCTCGCGACTCCTTTGAGCATTTTTCGATATTCCTTATAGTTTAGGATTTGGCCCTGATGGCACTTAAAAAATTCATTCTGTATATAGAAATTTGAAAATATACTAACTATTATTTACTGTTCAAGTTGTTTAAGTTCCTTTTATGTACGGGAGAAAATATTTATTATTTGATGTTCTGTTATCAAAAACGTGCACGTATATCGCGGAAGCTTACTGTGATAGGAATTTAATTATGTTTAGTTACTACATACATACACACCATCACCCTCCTAATCCCAAAACTATTGAGCAGAGCTTTAACATTTACGTAAAGTAGAAATATATATTATATATTAAAGCCACATCTGGTAGGATGGTTCATGCAGTGCCTCAAAATAGTGTGTCTAGTTTTACCGGCCTCGTTCCGCTCGCAGCGCTTCGTCTTCACTTTTTTTTATTTGGTCCGAGCTTAAATCTAGCTTTAATTATTTTCGTCCTGGTTTACGACTATTTAAAATCACTTAGCAAAGTCCAATTAAATAAATAACTTAACGACTATAGGTACTTAAGTACCTACATTTAGGCTAGCAGACAGTAAACAACAAAAAAATTACTCCACGCAACGAGGTTATATGTCAATGTGTTATTTCAATTACACCTAATTGTGGTCACCATAACCAAACTATTCAAGGCCGACAATTTACTCCCACACGTGATGTTAATAACAGATGAATACATCATCATTGATCGATATTAATAATATTATTTTGGAATTTTCTTTGTTGAAATTGAAATACATATTAAAGTTCTAATCGCGTGGTGTCAGATTTTAAAAAGTGCCCCGAGCACGAATAATAACGTAAATACTAATACTTAACGTAGAGAACTTTCTAAAACTACAAAAATATATTCTAAATTAAGGAGTTTCTTACAAAGAACTTGGAAAGCTATAGCAAATTAATAATAACAGTATAAACACAGACGTAACATACAATAAATTCCTTTAAAAAAAAATCAATGTGAATTGCTGATGAAAATAAATAAAAAAATGCGTTTATGAAATTATGATGAACTTTCTTGATTTTGACTGATAATGATATCATAAATCAAATAATAATTTATAAACGCAAAGAAATATATTTACTTTCTGTCAGGTATTAAAGTTGGTTTTGCTTAAATTTAAAACAATTCAGGCGATAATGAAGTTGTTTTTAATATAATATATTTTCCGAAGAAATATTAATAAAATGCTGATTTCGTTTTCATTGTAGTTTTAGCACGTTTCTCGCTACGATAACGTTACGATTTTCGCAAATATTTGTGCTTAGGCCTATTTCACTTCTCACTTCGACTTTACCAGTCAAAGTTAAAAAAATCGGGAGTGGTCTCAAGGAGAGAGAGACTTTCTCGTCTACCGGAAACGACTCAAAAGTTGATAGAAACCTTAAATTTTAATGTCATACATGCATGTTAAATTTGGTTGTAATAAGTTAAAGCATACTCGAAATATCGTGCTAACACATAGACACACAGACATAATTCCAAAAACGGTATTTTTGCAAAACGTGCAAATCCGTCAAAATCTCGAAGTCGATTTTTTTGTAAAAAAAACAAGTTAAAATTTGAAATAAGACAAAGAAAATTAATAAAATGAATTAATTTTAACTCGGGTTAACTGGAAGCGAAGTTAGCCATTGTATGTTCTTTGTCCCGTTTGTCCCAAAATATGGTTTCCAGAGATCCACGTGGAAGGGGTTGGGATTAGGGATGGCAGCATGAGAGAGTGATACATCGGTTTTTATGTAAAATGGTTGGCAGAGAAGTATGCTAGTCTGCCTGGTGGTGCTATAGACGCTTGCAACACTGACGTAACACTCGCGCGCTGGGAGTATTTGGCGGGAAAACATGGCGTCTGGACGTCGATCTTTATTTTGATAGTTCAAAATTGCTTCGTAGTGGATTTTGTGCAGTGAAAGTGATGTCGTTTCCTTGCATAAGCGTGTTGACGAACAGTTATGAGGAATCATTGAAATAAAGGTTTTGTGTACCTATGTGGCGTTAAGAATTGTATTGTGGTTGGAAATCCCACTATACAATTCTCATCTGTCACAATCATGAGGTCTGTTGCCATGCATTTCTTTCCAAGCACTCCCTAGATGCATTAAAATGCGTGACGCCCATATTTCAATGCCAACATCAAGAAAGAAGACATAAATAAATGAAGATATGGCTCAAAGGTCTTAGATACCGAGCCAAAAACTCTAACAAAAAAAACACACGCGTGCTGCCAACCCTAGTCCCCTTTCGTACCCCGTGGAGATTTTGCAACCGTACTTACCAACAGAAACACAACACAACAAAACTGTAGTGTTTTTTGACGTAGGTACTACCCTAATTCGGGCTACTCTTAGTTCAAGTGGCTTGTCCGCTGTGCCTTACCTCGAGTAAATATACTTAATATTTATAAAAATAGTAAATAAGTCACTAATAGTTCTAATTAAGAACCAAATCGTCGGTGGCGTAGTGCGTAAGAGCGTCGTCTCCCGCCCGGGAGGCACTGGTTCGATCCCCGCCACGTACCAATGTGTTTTCAAATTTTGAATTTATATGTACGTTTAATCGACGCTTTTACCGTGAAGGAAAACATCGTGAGGAAACCTGCACACACCTATGAAGAAATTCTTAGGTTGTGTGTGAAGTCGACCAACCCGCACTTGGCCAGCGTGGTTGACTAAGGCCTAATCGCCCCTAATGTGGGGTAGGCTCGAGCCCCTCGGTGGGGACATCATATGAGCTGTCTATGATGATGACGAAGAACCAAATCATTATGTTGAAAACTCTACGTTGTCTACGATGAATAGAAATCAAACTACCATTATTGTACTCTGGCAACTGGTACTGGTCAGGTTAGCACAAATAACAAAAATAACTACTGTTTACTATCTTTGTGCGAAATGAATAAAGATTATTATTGTTATGAGTAGGCAAGTAGTCCTAAATTGTATTTAAAATTGAACATGAATAATGCTACATTATCCTCGAGTACAGCGACTTATTAAATTCTATTGTCGTCTGATGATGTTAAATGATTAATTGATTCAAATTCAAATGATAACTAACGCCTGGATTTATTGGAAATTCTACACTATGGTAGTACAAAGTTTTTTTATAAACGACTGTGCGAAGCCAAATGGAAGGGTTATGATTTTAGCAGTCTATGTACGTATGTTCCGCCGTAGCGCCTAAACTACTCATCCGTTTTTGATGATTAAGGTGTCAATCGATTCGTTATTATGTCCCGGGTACATAGGCTACATTTAAAAGACTTTAACAATAGGAGGAGTCCATTTTACCTTGTAAACCCCGATTTTAACCGATTTCATTCCTTTATTTTAACCATAGATATAGGAAACTGCAGATGGGCAATGTGAAGGAGAAAGAGCATACTAACACGTATATTAGAACGAGATAGCTAGACGAGACCATTTTACGTACACGCAGGCGGCCTAGGTCGGCTTGTCAGTCGCGTAGACAATACAGCAACTGTCAGACTGCACATGTGCAATACTATTTCTCCATGCAAACATGCGCATTACGCACACATTGGCTAATTTTTTAGTCTCGCCCTAATCGATTTATTGCCGATCTATAAACGTCAGTAATTATAAATCTTTGATTTAAACCGACTTCATTCTTTTATTTTTTCCGTAATCGGGCTACGAATGTTTTAAACTTTTTGTTTGTTATGAAATGAAGAATGAAGCTTACCCCTTCATTGATTTTTTTAGTCAAGAGCTTCATCTCAAGGTGATTGAGATTATTGACATATTTATAAATTAATAATCATAATTAATTATTAAGCAATTAAAATTACCCATTAAATGTGGTGACTAATTATTAAAATTAAATTAAAATTCATAAGTGTTACACGCAAGTAAATGTGCGTGACTAATAAACCTACAATGTTATTAGTATCTATTTTGTCTCTAATCCATTACTCGTTCATAATGGTTTGTTTAAAGGCTATGCCCTAAGGAGTAACATGATGTACGAGTTTTTCAATTTTATATTATCTATATTGTTAACATTCATGAATGCAAATAAATACTTTGACTTTGACTTTGAATGATAAGACCGAAGGCGGCAGCAATGTTGACCCAGAACACTCAGCTACTAAAGGAACACAATACAGTTAACACTCTTATTTTACCGGCAAACTTTGACAGGATTGTGCTACAAGTTTAAGCTATACAGGCGGACTTAAAACAGATCTTATACCACTAACCAAACCAATCACAATGTACTTAGGTATTACCCAGGCCCTCTGTATCTATTTGCACTTACTTGCAGTGGACGAAACACTAATCAACGGAACGGTAACTACTTACTTAATCACGATACAACCTCAGACCAAATAAATACAGACGGTACGCTGCGAAGAAATAACTGAGGCGGTTTTAAATATGTAGTGCGTGAGCCTTTTTTTTAGTATAATAGAATAGAATAGAGAGTATCACATTTATTGCCAAAACACACACGACGCGCTTACACAACAATATAGCCAAAAAAACAAAGAAAGAACTAAACTAACAGTAAAATATAGGGTAAATAGGTAAGTGTAGGGTATTATAAAATTATTGTGATCGCACGTCGTAGGTCATGGCAACGAGGTCCATACTCAGCTTATTGCTATACTACGACCAGGCGCAGCACAGCGCTGGTTTTCAGTATGGACCCCAAGTGACGGGTAATATTTTTTTTAGTGCAAGGCGTAGTTTCGTTACATGTGTGTACGTGTAACTGTGTTCGTATACGGGCGACGGGCTAGGTGTAGTTTTATTTTACCGGCCTCAGGTTTTACTTAACGTTTTTATTTCGCTCAGTCTCTACTTTTTTATTTGGTCTGAGGACACAACCAACGTTTCAAATTGTTTTTTCTCCAGTTTTAATTTACTTCTTGATATTATTTTCTTCACTTTGGAGTATGATTTGGCGGATTTCATTTAGCACTACCTGTTTTTTGTATAGCCGTTGAACTACGTTAACAAGCAGGCACATATGAGAAATTCATTACTACGCGGCCGATACGCAGCCAGAATCCGGGTTAGTTACCGATGCAAGTGAATTATTAAAAGGACTCCCCTTAAGGAAAGTAAGCAGGAACCATGTATGTATAGTTCTAATTTTCTCACACAGGGCTGCCTGTATCTCCGTTAATCTGAAATAAATATATCGAAATTAAGAATGACATACCTATTTACTTATAATTGGTTACCGTCTGTTGGAAATTGTGAAAAGCTGAAAAATAAAACTTTCTTCCTCTTTGCTCTCAGTGACAATGTAATATGAAAAAAGTAACAAAGGGGTGTTTGGCGGGAAATCATAGCGTCTGGATGTCGATCTTTATTTCGATAATTAAAAATTGCTTCGGAGTGGATTTTGTGCAGTGAAAGTGGTGTCGTTTCGTTGCATAAGCATCCGTGTTGACGAACATTTAAGAGGAATCATTGAAATAAAGGTTTTGTGTATGTGGCATTGATAATTGTATAGTGGTTGGAAATCCCACTATACATTTCTCATCAGTCACAGTCATGAGGTCTGTTGCCATGCATTCCTTTCCAAGCACTCCCTAGATGCATTAAAATGTGCGACGCCCATATTTTAATGCAAACATCAAGAAAGAAGACATAAATACAGACAGGGCTGTATGGACTTGATAACCTTTGCCCGTCCCGTTAGGGACAAAAGAAACAAAAAAAAAGTAACAAAATACAATCCTTAGACAAAGAATTCTTTGTCTAAGATACAATCGTAAAAAACCATAGAAAATCAGATATCAAAAAATACTCATATAAACAATATAAAAAGGTTGACTTAGCGTAGTCAACACCGTCCTTTGTAAATGTTTGTTTTATTTTTATTGTATCTATGTTTTTTTATTCTGTGTGTAATATAGTATTTTTCATTACAAGTGTGGAAAGGCTGTCATTGCAAAGAGTTCCGACAAATTTTAATGTCTACCCGAGCCGAGGCGCAGCCGAAGGCGAGTGTTGACAGTCGGAACAAGTTGCAATGACGGTTCCGCACGTGTACTGAACGACTATTTTTAATACAGTTGCGAAAAAATGAAGCAATTTAATAAAATAATAAAAACAATAAACTCAACTAACTAATAATTTATTTCTTATAAAAGTTATAATACCTCGAACATAACGTAGAAGGTTTTAATTTTGCTGAGATATCGGAGAAGTATGCCAACATAAGATTTCCTGAAAAACTATTTGCTTTTTTCTCTTCTCTCGACGCAATAAATTCGTCGTATGTAGATATGTAGCGACTTTTTGACTTTTCCGGTAAAATGTTCTCCGAAGCATTTTGTGCAATTATAATGATTTCCGGTGGTGTTCATTCAAATAAAATATCGTCGAAATTACTCATTTAGTGCAACAAACAACTAAACTCGAATTTTTTTGGAAAATGGCGCCAACCGTAAAATAATATAAGCAGTTTTTTTTGTTTTCTTCACCCATTCTGGGTAGAAAAAGGGAACTATGCCCATACAGCCAAGTCTTCAGTAGATTTTTTTTATTGACATGAAATGAAAAAAAAATTTAATGAGATGAAATGAAACGATCCCTAACCTAACTCAAATCAAATCATTAAATCTGATTATGAAACAAATTAGTAGCTTCTTTTTAGAAATATACGTATTTGCATGAATCATAAAAACTTCTATGATTTTTTTTAGTAAAAACTTTATGGTTAGTTTTCCTTTTTAATAGACATTATTTTGACAGTTGGGAAAGAGAACGCACGAGTTCGGGAAAGGTAAAAAAAAGCACGAGTATGTAATAGCCCACATCCCGAACGCTATACGTCCCTGCAATACGCCACTTTTTGGGCAACTGTATTAAAAAAGAGTTTATTATTATTTTGTTATATTACATTTTGTCAACTCATTGCTGGGAAGTTCAACGTATTTATTAAGAATTTTCGAACGATTCTGCAAGTGTTAAGTTCTTAAGGCTGTGTTAAATGTTTTAGTAGCAGCTTTTTGTGGGAGTAAATATGTTAAGGGGTTTAATAATTATTATTATACATACATACGTCTGGTCAAATAGCGCCTTTCTAGTCAAATAGTTTATACGGACACATTTTGCAGCACAGGCTATGTTAACTTAGAATCCAAAGATAATTTTCAAAACACATAAGCTATACAATGTACATTTTTGGAATACAAAAAACTGTCGAAGATAATTTCTATAGTATCTATTACTTCAACATACTAGGGGTAATGTAGATTCAATTTATAAGAATGTTCTTATTTTCAAAATTATAACTAAAATTTACAGGCTATAATAGTAAAATATGTTTTCGCTAAAGCTTCGAATACGCTCAAAAATATAAAAAAACTCTTAAATATAAACAAATATTCTTAAGTTTGTTTATATTTAAGAGTTTTTTTTATATTTTTGAGCGTATCGATCATAAACTCGTACATACAAGGCCCTTTAAATTGTTTCCACAGAATTCGTAGCTATTTAAAAAATTTATTTACTTAATAAAATACAATATTCTGTCATCTCGTAATTTTAGTTTAGCATTTGAATAGTTCAACACCATTAAATGTTTTTGGAGATGACTATCTTTACTAAGAATATATGAAAATGAAGTTATGGTCATCATTTGTATAATTTTGTGATAATTTTATTTTTCAAGTCAGACATGGAACTCATATCATTAGTAATGGCAATGAAAACACATAGAATGACACACCTAATTATTCATTATTACGTACCTACTATGTGTTATAAGTGTTCTTAATGTTTCGAAAACCTTGAAAATTAAGTGTTCTATTATTTTGATTAAAAATAAAATTTGGGTAATATCATTATTATGACGACTGGTCTGCCGTCGTCTTTATATCTATTTTAGACAGGACATTACACACACTTTAACTGTTTTTATGAATTTAATAATCAGCACTAGTTTTAAGCATCATAATAGGTGGCTAAATTCGAGCACCTTTCCTGAGAAAACATCACCAAAATAAGACTACCTCTTCTCGGTGAGGTTTCCCACCTCCGTAAGATATATAATAATAATATATTTCCACGCTCACACCAATTATCTAGCCCAAAGTAAGTATCATTAAGAACTTGTGTTATGGATACTAGATAACGGACATTTTTTTTAAATATACATAATATTTTTAGATATTTTTATAAATAAACTTAAATAAATATATAAACAACCATGACTCGTCAACAAATACTCGTGTTCATCACACAAATATTTGCCGCTACCAGGACTCGAACCCGGACCGCTTGATGTGTAGGCAGCTATACTGACCACTCCACCAAGACGGCGTTCAAAGATACCTACTTTACAAGAGAACGGCATAGCTGAGGCGCCCTTAGGTTTGCCGCCCCCTATCCACTCCAACCCTACCAGTCTCTAGGCGAAATTGAAACCCTTCCCTTGCAGATACCTGTCGACTGGAAACCCCCTAAGGGAAATTCGTCAGTATTTAAGTTGTAAAACGGTGCACTGAAGGTCTAGCACAGTTATCATCTTAAAGGCAGTTTTATGAGAAAGTTTGTTGAAAACATTATTTCATTACGAATATAGGAAGAAGTTAACCACTACAAAATTTTGTTTATTTAATGAAATAAACTTAAATCTACTATTACATATAATATTATCTATAATGTCTAGAATTAATGTTGGATAAGCGGCACGATCTCTTGCTGTTTTGTTCAGCTGTCAAAAAAATAACAGAAATCTATTAAAACCAGGAGTCTTTGTCTAAGATTAAAACATTCATGTTCTTTTAAAAATAACATTAACATTCATTTTGTACATGCCTTTTACAATTATAATAGCATACTCATCCCGACATTTACGATGGCGAAAACAGTAAGAAACATTTCCCGCGATTATTACTCGACCTTGGATCGCTTTAATTGCCACAAGTTCGCATTAAAAATAAATTAATAGCAAAATTATACAAATGAGGACGATAAAACAAAGTTTTTAGTAAAACTAATAGAGATACCTACTTAATTATCAGTCATAGGTACAAAAGAGTGTAGTGGTAGGCAATGGACATTGGGCACTTCTTTCCACTTACTGCGATTCTTACATATTTGTTTCGATGTACTATTAGTCAGTCACCAAGTTGGCTTTAGGGCCGAGAACTACGTATTCTTAGGTATTCGTAGGTTAATCCCACATCAAACACCAGCTCCTCACATACATAATGTGTTAATCTTTTAAACTGTACCAATGTTTTCTATGTGAGGAGAAATAAATAAATTATTATTATTATTATTATTCTGCTCATCATTAGGACCCTTTATCTTACTTCTAGACTATACCTGGTAAATTAATAGTTATGAAGTTATTGAAGGTCAAAGTTTGATTATTTTTTAAAGTTTTTTATGAAAACAAATGGAAAAAAATATTTCTTAATTTTTGTCCAAAAAACATTATCAAAATTTTATGTAAGTATTTCATACCAAGAAATGGCTTTAAAACGTCACCGCTCAATGTAACCACTCGATATTTTGGAGCTTTTTTTAACACCAAAAAATAACAATCGTTTCCCAGCAATAATTTTTTTATATGTTTCTTGTTTTGATGTATAGAATGCGAAGACTTAGGCTTTGTCTTAGGTCTTTTTACACCCTGTATAGTCTTTGCAGTCAGTGGTCATACCTTTCATCCAACCTGTTACGGATGCGCGCGAAAACGGCCGTTAGTATTTATTATTATGCATTGTCGTCTAAATTCCAAGAATAGCACGCCACGCCCCGTTTCGAGCTTGGACGCAACGGATCGCCTTATATGGTAATCAGAAATGTTGTAGCCAATAAGAGCACGGTAATAATATGGAATTTTAGGCGGCGATGCATAGACGCGACGCCGAAGCCAGTAGTTAGGTTTGTTCACCCGTCGCAGGCAGTTGTGATTTGATCACTACGGTTGAGAGCTGCTGCGGTCACATAGTATTAATCCTATCTCGCGAAAATGTTGTTACTAAAGTGTTGTGATAACAGATATTAACTCTTTCCTCTTCAATAAAGCGTCAGTGCGTATCAGTATAAACCTTTCTCCTCTTTTTCTTTCACACCTTACCCACCATTTCTCTCACGCCACAAGGCCGCTCCCGATCTCGTGCTCCACACAACCATTCAACTATGGAGTTGAGTGGTTGACCCACCGGAATATGATCCAACGACCCGAGTTTTTTAGGAACCATTATAGAATCAATCAAATGTTTGAAATGTTACCCTGACCTATACAGTGACTAGCGTGAGACTCCCTGGCGAAAGATATTTGCGACTGGAATACCTGTAATACCCACGAACGAATATTATATGAGAAGTTCGCCCTACATACTAAAGGAACCACCCACTAAGGTCTCGCCTTCATTTTCGACCAAACCAATAACTAGTCATTCAAAAACAGTGAACACATATAAATAATGCGTTCGCTGTCCAAAAATTTAAAAAAAATCAACATACAGTAGAATGAACCCTCCACTTTTTTACTTTCTCGTATACATACGTAGTATAGAGAAAGTCTTGTTATGGTTAAAAAATTCTTCGACCTAGAGATTTTGACGGATTTACACGTTTTGGACCTCCCCGAGTCCAAAAATACCGGTTTTGGAATTATGTTTGTGTGTGTGTCTGTGCGTTAGCACGATGCTTTAACTTATTGCAACCAAATTTAACATGCATGTATGACATCAAAATATAAGGTTTCTATCAACTTTTAAGTCGTTTCTGGTATACGAGAAAGTCAAGGGGAGGCCACTCCCGATTTGTTTTTCCTACCCTGCTCACAATATATTTGGGGTCGGTGAACTATGTCTTACTATCGTCTTGCAACATCAATTTTTAAGTCGCGTTTTCCACGTTATGTTTTCCTTAAAAATACTCAGCACTTTTCACAATAGGAACACTTTGTATTTGATTTTCGCTGACGAAATTTTTGTCGTTTCTATATCTCGACAGTTTCTATACGTGAGTAACATCGAAACTGAAAACGAACTGTTGGTGTCTTCTGAACCTAAAACCGAGTCAGCCCTGATTCGCTTAAGTGGCAGAATGCGACGCACGTCGTGGCTGCCCTAATTAAAATTTATGTGCGAACTTCCATCGTACACCACTCGTCCTTCCTCCACCGTTCAATCTACATTGTCTCTACGTATAATCTTCGACTCCAATTGATTGACAGTGACATCCTTGCTACGCTTTCCGAATACTTAAGCAGTTTACGAACAAAAGATTGAGGTACGCGTAACGATATTTTCGGAGTAATTGGATCTTATATAGCTACAATGTTATTTTCCATTAATAGATTGAGAGGTAACAGATTAGGGTGTAAGGACATTTAATGAGACGAGATGAAGAGCAGTGGCAGTTTCACTCGAGTTCTTGATATAACACGTGTTTCGAGACTGCATTTTTGTTTAACAAACATTAATATTTTTACTTGACTAAATCCCGCGAAGCCATTATTTAAGAATAAGAAATGATAGGTCATGTGATGCTGGCAGAGTAGAATAGAATCACCCCATATCCTATAATGGGTGGTAGAAGGTAACAAATGGATCAGCAAAGTATTGATAACCTTATACTCAGTCTACTAATCCGCATTGGGCAATCGTGGTTGACTACTGCCTTAACCTCCTTCGATGACAAGGAGAGGCATTGTGGCCCAGCAGTGGGTCGAATTATAAAGTCTAACAGGGTATAACAACGCCAGCGCTTAAGCAGTACCAGTTTTTGACAAAGTACTAAAGTGTTAATCTACTTCTGATGCTGACTGTACTTATAAACTTAATCCAAAGTGTAGTCAAAATATTATTAACGTGATTATAATCTAAAAAACAATGTTTGATTGTTTTATAGACGCTTAATTGACCAATTATTCTCCGGCAACGCAATTAAAGATGACCAAAAATACCAAATTACTACAAAAATGAAACAAGATTTGAAATAGATCAATTAAAATCTGTTTGTATAAATTTTATGTTCGGTTCTATTAGAACAATAATTTTCTGCATTTTATTTATGTTTCTTATTGTTTACAATCACATAGCGCACTATGAAAGCTGCGTACATAGAGAAAGATAAATTGTTGATGTTATAGAATTTGTTTCAAAATTTATAATCAAAATTGGAAATATCTACCTATGGTCAAATAGAACTTCGAGAGTCACTTCAAATTGATTGGAAAAAATGCATTTGACAGCCGTAGCTGTTTTGCAGAGAGTGGTCCCCTGTTATCCAAATCGCTGAGATAAGGCTTCATTTCAAACAAAGGCCCGAAATTTTAACGATGTTCGAGAGTTGCTTTAATTATAAATTAGCTCAGATGAAAACCTTTATTTAAAAACCCCAAATGACTGAAAATAGTTTACGTCTTTACTAAACCGTCCGCCTTAAGGTCGTAGCATATTTATCAGCTAGGAAAGGGAACGCCTCTTTTTTTACTATGAATGTGGCTACGAAACGGCTATGGACCGTAGAACATCGCCTCTTTGTCAAAGTCGGGATCTGCGCACGTGAGCGCAGAGCCGTCCTGTAATAGCGCACTGACGGTCAGGCCGGGGAGAATGTTTAGTGTGTATGGCGGGAACGCCTTTACCTCGAGTCACACATATCCCCTGCGGTTGGCACCACCCCGCAGGGACGATGCGTAAATGCATTTGACCTCCCTTTAAAAAAAAGGGTAGTAACACCATTGAGTCACAAGTGTGATGCTAAGCTATCACTATTGATTTACGATTATGATACTCAATTACTCACTGATTAAAACTATTGATGATATCTTCGATTTGCCGCGCACTATATAAAATTTTTGTACCCACTTTGTACCTATTTTTAAGCCTATTGCACGCACGGAGGAATGTGCGCATTTGGAATAATTAAAGATCTTTTTTTATAACGCTCACACCATTTATCTAGCCCAATCAAATCAAATCAAATCAATACATAAACAACCATGACTCGTGAATAAATGTTCATGTTCATCACACAAACATTTGCCACTACCAGGACTCGAACCCAGACCGCTTGATGTGTAAGCAGCGTTTCTGACACCACCACGACGTCAATTCGGCGTCATTCTTGACATAGAGAAAAGTTCTGTGTAATAATGATAAAATTTATGTAGGTACAATAAATATTATTGATTAAGAGAGTCTAATCGGCGACAAGTGTTAAATAAACTTGTACTTTTACAAATTTTCATTTTATTATTTTGGACGTTTCGTGACACTTTTCAGAAAAGACGCTCCGTGACAACAAACGCTGAATAATGTAATACGGATTTATTACAGATTTGCTACTTCCCCAAAACGGGCGCTATAATTTCATATAAATAACCCAACGTCACATAGCACACACGACGGCCTTGTCTTCCTAATATGAACGTTAATGTACATTATGGTATACGCCCGCACCTGTATAATGTATGATATGACCGTCGTGGGATTATTGTATTATGGGAATGCCTTGAGCTTTCAATTATAACTCTACCGGTATCGTATCAATTCGGAGCACTGAAATGCAATATACGAGTAGATTTTTCTTTAAAGAGGATAGTAATAATACAATACATAAACAATTTCTTTGGATTGTCTATTGCTGTTTTCCAGCCATGACTGTCACAGTGTCGTCATGGTTTTTATTAAGGTGGGTCCCAAATAGTACACCGTGGTGGATCCTCTAGATTGTAATATAAGGCGAAACTCCCTTAAGCAGGGTTTCCTAAATTTTTTACTGTCATGGACCACTTCCAGAATTTAAAATATTGCACGGACCTATTTAAGTTTTTAGGAAAAAAAACAAGGCTAGTATTAAAAAATGCTGCGCGGGAGTGAGTGGTAGTTTTTTTTTCTTTATATATCGTAGATAGATTCACAATCCCCCTGCACGCGCACCACTCAGCAATAGAACGAGCGGTCACACAACGAATCGTGAACTGCAAAATTTCCAAATACATAGGTTTAGAGTTAACTGAGATGCTGCGGGCCCTTGGTACACATGGTACACCCTTGGTACTACACATGTACCATATCCCTAAGGGGTTCGTAGTGCCCCACTATAAGAAACTCTGCCCTTTTCAAGTCAGCGAGCGAGAATTTCTTACCGTCCGTCGTCAAGTTGGTTCTTTACCGATTAGAGTCTCTAGGAGCTTTCGATCCACGTCACGGCGCGCCTGAGCCAAGCTCAGGTGCACGGGCCCCGTCCGGCTCGAAAGCCTTAGAGACTCCAATCGTGCAGAGACTCCCCCGAGGGAAATGCTCACTGGTCAGGACTCCTCTCTGGGGTGATTCGACTTACAGGCTAGAGGACCCACCTAGGTCCTCGCCTTCACCAAAAAACCCTGGTGACGCAGAGAAGGTCATCAGAAACCTCCTGCAAAATTAGTCAAAAAAAATGAGCTTTCGACCCGGAACTGACCTTCAAAATGTAAGAGAAATACTTGTACAATTGTAAGGAACAGATTACAATAATACACAACAAATAGATCTCTTGTGCGTAGGTAATACATCAACACAGGTACTTCATAAACTTGTATACCTATACAACAGTCCGCACGCTCGCCGTGTGCACGTACCCTAATTACGGGCCGCGGCTTAACACAGTTATTGAAGTCCAATTTAACTGGCAAGCCACTGGTCGAACTCCAATTAATTTGGGAATGGCCGCCATCACTCGTAAGGAATTGTGCTTTCAATTTAATGAACAATTAACCCAATATTGAAACAATTACATTTTACAACCGCCATCTTTCAGCGTGGACACTTGGGGGATTAGTTCACGAGTTTAAATTGGTATGGTAGAGAACAGACAAACATAGAGTCATTTCATCTTTCACCCATAGAGTGATCCAGATATTATTTCTTTCCACTTGATACGATCTTTATACATCAAAGGACGATTCCTATTTTTGGTTGCGTAGTTATTGCACTTTTGTATGGAATAGCTGTTTTTTCTTGCTCGTATACGTAGTATAGAGGAAGTCTTGTAATCGTAAAAAACACAATAGGCGAAGTGAATTATTTTTTACCCCAGCATCACTTTTATCACTATGTAGAGGTGATGCGTTACGGTCCGTAGTCGTTTCGTAACCGCCTTTTCGTAGCGTTTATAGTAGAAAAGCAAAAAAAACCTTTTTACTTTCTCATATACGTATAGAGGAAGTCTTGTAATCGTCAAAAAATACGAACCCGAGATTTTGACGGATTTACACGTTTTGGACCTCCCTGAGTCCAAAAATATAGTTTTTGGAATTATGTCTGTGTGTATCTGTGCGTTAGCACGGTAACTGAAGTATGCTTTAACTTATTGCAACCAAATTTAACATACATGTATGAAATCAAAATGTAAGGTTTCTATCAACTTTTGAGTCGTTGATTGCGAAAGTTAAGCAAGCAAGTACGCGGTCGGTACTCGGATGGGTGATCAAAATTTAACATGCATGTATGACATCAAAATATAAGACTTCTATCAACTTTTAAGTCGTTTCCTGTATACGAGAAAGTCAAGGGGAGACCACTCCCGATTTTTTCTTGAGATTTCGATGTTGGTCCCATAGCAAGAATTATTTGTATGTAATGTAGGAAGGAAGTGACCCTTAAACTATCGTGGGTGATAAAAATATAACGGTGTATATTTTGTCTTATCTACTTTCATCACAGCCCTCCACAGATTAGAAAGAATACCTCTTAGGACGTTCGAGTCGAAAGGAAGCTTAGCGTCTAAAGGATAAGCTCGGGCGTGTCGGTTAGCCTCTGAGCCCAATCTTGTAAGAAGTTAATACTAATTAATATTAGGTACTCATTAAATTGTCTGCTGCTGGCAAAAAATCTATATATTCATAGAAAAGATTTCAAAAACACCATTAATCTTAAATAATTCCTTGACAGATCAACAAATTATAATTAACAAAATATGGTTCCGTAAAATTATGAATGGCTAATTAACAAAAAATCTCGGCTCGAAAATAAAAACAGTTTCGTAGGCGATGTTTATGTATTTTTGTTTTTTTTTTTTAATGATGTTATTTTATTATGATTCATTAGTACACTTGTGATTTACTACTCCTAATGTTCTTTATTCTACACACAAATATCCAAGCAAAGTCACAATCTCGCGCTTAACACTTGAATTGATTTTGATGAAACAAAGGTAAAGAGAGTAACAAACTTGCTTAGTTTCTTCCTTCAGGAGGTCAGAAGAAAAGCAGCAGAAAGCCTCCTGGGTAGATAAACGGATGGCGTAGAATGGGACTTTCGTAAGCATACAAACTATACTTAAATGAATAAACAAAGATTCAGTGTTGTGTATTCAATACTTTGCTTTGGACAAGAAACCTACTAAGCCCAAAAATTAGTTTCAGAGTAAATACCAAAAAACCCGCGAAATAATAGGATTTTATAGAAAAAAAAATGTAAATCAAACTTTTATAATTCGCAAAGAATACAACAACTTTAAAAATCGAGAAATTTGTGAAGAAGAAAAGAAAAGTCACTGGAGTATCGTTAGTCGCTAGGAGCTTTATTGGCCCTTTTCAACTTACATTTCTGTTCCAAATTCACAAACGGCGACTACTCAACAAGTGAATGAGTAATAAACATCCATCCAAACATTCACATTTATAGTATTAGAAATATTTTTACCAAATGAGACATACGAAAAACAAAAGTGCTTAATTAACATTTAACTTGACTGCTTAAAAACTCATTATTCATTCGACACGTATTATGGTAATGGGCTGTCAACCGTTTTGTTGAATTAAACAGACGAATAACATAATTTAAAATTTGAATCGCGAACAAACAAAATTAGTTTTAAGGCTTTGAATTTAAATTTGATGCGGTTATATCTATTTTTATTACTAAGAAGACATTTAAAAAATGTTCTCTTGAGCGCAAACATTGCGCTAACTATAGCATAAGTATTGTAAAGAAATCTATGTGGTAAATGAAAATAAATGTTTGTCCTCTATGCGTTCCGAACTATTGATAAAATTGTAATGAAACTTTGATAAGGTGTTTTGGGAGAATGAAAGACGCCCGCGAGGACCAGAGACGTTCCCGGCCGAAAAAATCTATTATTATAAATTATTTACGTTTTTTACGTGACATTTCAACGCATGCCGGGTGCAGCTATAGTGATATGCCGGGTGCAGCAAATCTGTTATAAATATTCCCTTTTTAATCCAAAAATTGAAAAATTAATAATAAACTATCATTTCTGAGCACACTACCAATACCACTATGGTTGATGTCTTGATTACTTTTCCGGGTCAGACGCCCCAGAGACTGAGCACGTCAGGAACTCTGGACGCTGTTCACATTTTACCTGATGTCGGAGCCGATATCTCCGAATACATCTTGGATTTATTTTGGTAGTTTATGGTCGCTGATATTAGAGGCTGAATCTTATCTTATCTTATCTTATCTTATGTAGGGGCCGTGAGTTTCCCCACGGTGCACTTCGACCCAATGGGATCTTTTGTGTCTCCCCAGTCTCGTTCACTCTTGTCGCTCCTTGAATAAGCAAGCCATTAGTCTAACTATATCCATGGGCTTGAAGAGCCTGTAGTCTTCTGGCTTTGGGTAAGCCAATCCCAGGATATTTAATCTAGTCCTGGCTATGGAATCACAGTCACATAGTAGGTGTTCCATGGATTCCTGGTTATGCCCACATGCTCTGCAGTTTGGTGTTGTTGAAATTTGCATTTTGTTGAGCATGTGGTTTGTGGCGTAGTGCCCTGTGAGTCCACCCAAGACTAGGCGGGCCTGTTGTCTGTTGCCTCCAAGTATGGATTTACTCCATCCTCTTGGGCATTCTCCTAAGAAGGATTTGGAGTGTTTCATACCAGGTGACAGTTTCCATTCCATACAGTGTCTTTTGAAGACGTGGTCTCTAATGGCTTTGCTGATGTAGCATTTGGATAGGGGGATGAATGGTTCAGGGCCTACTAATGGGGTTTCTGATCCTTTCCTTGCCAGTTCATCAGCTTTCTCATTGCCTCGGATCCCCTCATGTCCTGGGACCCAGATTATTTGTACCTTATTGCATTTACCGACCCTGTTTAGGGTTTGGACCGCATTGAGTACTATACCTGAGTCGACGCGGGGGTTCAAGAGGGCCTTGAGTGCTGCTTGACTGTCACTTAGGATATAGACAACTTTGTTTTTAACACGTTGTTCTATAATCTTTAATGCGCAAAGGATTATTGCATAGATCTCCGATTGGAAGACCGTTGCAAGTTTTCCCATGCTTTGATATATTTCGAGATCGTTGCAACAGATACCTGCTCCAGTACCAGAATCCATTTTGGATCCATCAGTAAACCAAATTAGGCTGTCCCTTTCCGGGGTCGGTGGGTGGTTTCTCCACTGCTCCCTAGTTGGAATCTTAATTCTGAATTCCCTGTGAAACATGATCTTAGGGTGTATTTTATCGCTCTTCATGTTCATGTAACTATCTAATTCGGGTATTTCGCTATACTTAGAATGCTTTGTCTGAAATTGCGTAGGCTCCCATAGACCAGATATTCTCAGTCTATAATGGGCCTTCCTTGCCTCAGTTTCAATGACTATGTGCAGTGGTGGCAGATCTAGAAGAATCTCCATTGCTGCCGTTGGTGTGGTCCTAAACGCACCGGTGATTGCCAAGCATGCTGTCCGCTGCAACTTGCAGAGCATGTCTTTGCTGGTTTTCAACCTTACTCTTGGCCACCACACAATGCTGCCATATGTAAGAGATGGTTTTACCATGGCGTTGTAGAACCATTTGATGATTTTGGGTTTTAGACCCCATGTCTTTCCATAGGTGGATCGACACATTCCAAAGATCCTTAGACTTTTTGCTACACTTTTTTCCATGTGGGATTTCCAGGTTAATTCCTTGTCCAGGGTCATTCCTAGATATTTTACCTCACTGGACCATGGTAGTTCGACTCCATAAAGATGTAGCGTTTTGAGTCTTGTGAGGTTCCTTTGTCTTGTAAACGGTACTAAAGAGGTTTTGTCGGGGTTTACTGAGAGGTGATTGGCGCTACACCATCCCTCCAGCTTGTCCAGTGCTTCCTGCATGAGTTCCGATACTGTGCCTGGGAATTTCCCGTTCGCCATGATGACGAGGTCATCGGCATAGCCCACCGTATATAGTGGTCCTTTGTTCAGTTCGACTATTATTGAGTTAACTACTAGGCTCCACAGTAACGGGGATAGGACACCTCCCTGTGGGCAGCCCCGGGTAGTTTTTGCTAGTAGTCTGTCACCTAACAAGTCAGAAGAGATAATTCTGCCTTTAAGCATGCATTCTATCCATCTGCAAAGGGTGAATGGGATACCGTGCTCCTTGGCAGCTTTTCTTATTGACTCATAGGTCGTGCGGTCAAAAGCACCTTCAATATCTACAAAGGCGCCTATGCATACTTCCCTATTTTCTATAGTTAGAGGCTGAAAAATGAACAACTACTTCGTCACTTTTAAATTAAGTCAAATGTTCCCAAAATAGGTAAATCTTTCCCCCAGAATTGGGTGCGCCCAATATATTCTTTTCTTAGCTGCCTTTATGCGAAAAGATTCGTCGCCATCCAATTGTACAGTCGCCTCGCGTAGAGTGTCATCTTCGATCGTGGCCGATAACCGACTAGAGTCGAAGAAAATCCAGACCCAATACCCGACAAGTGGGAACGAGCTCTAATCGGTAGAGACTCCCGCGAGTGATGCTCGCCGACATCCTTTAGATTTCTGCACAGAACAAACAATAGTCAGTCAAAAAAGATTCTATGAGACTCTATGTGTTGGTCAATGATAGGCTAAAAATGGTTTTAGCGAGCTCAGACTATTTAAAACAGATCAGGAGGAAAAAACTGAAGCTGGTAAAATATAACTACGCCTAGGCCGTGTAGCTCGAGTTACGTCACAGTTACACGCACACGCATGTACCTAAGCAAATTTGGCCCAAATTTTGGGAAACGAGCCCCGAAAATTTAATTTTTTTAATAAAGGGAAAAAAGCTGATAGAAAAGGTGAGGAAGATAGAGCCAATACAGTTGCAAATTAATTAATATGATTGTGAACTAGGCATATGGTCGTTGGAACTAGCGGCAAAAATTGATTAGCCTACTGGTGGCAAACTTCTAAATCCGCCACTGGCCTTATACTATAAAAAACGGTTCACGCACTATATAGATATAAAACTGACCTCATTTTTGCAGTAAATTTATCTCACAGAAACTACGAATCCGTTAAATAGTTGTCGCGTGATTGACAGAAAAACATCCAAACATTTTAAATGGACGGATCTTTCACACATAAAATACTGGTAAGAAAATTTGTAAACGAAAATATAAACGTTATTTTTACTTCTTTCGTCATAAACGTTACCTATCACGTGGCCTGATTGAAAACCATTTATAAAATAAGACATTACGAAAATCATAACTATTTATATCTGTTTTTATTGTATTGAGTACCAGACGGCGCCAAAACATGATGATGTTTTGACTATAAATACTTTAGGTTTGAAAGTGTCTGAGAACAAACAGTTAATACATACGTTTACAGCGGTTTTTATAGACGTAGAGTAATAAGAAATTGAGAAACTGTTGCCGAAAAGTACCTATGAAAACGGAAACTGATTTGAATTTAATAGCATGTTAAGGCCCCTGAGTGATCGTATCTTGTAGACAGTTGTAACACCCTCACCATAACCATCCCCTACCATCATCATCATCATAACCATCATCTACCATTCTCACCAATAGAAACCCAATACTATTTTAAAGTTGTTCTGTACCCGTAGTGTAAGTTTTAAGTATAAAATACGTAACCGAGTTCAATTTTATCTGAAACATGATTTGCGCTTCTTTCCGCTAGGGGCGCTATTCACGTTTCCTATGCAAAAACAGTTTTTTAAACGAAAAAACTTACACTACAGGTAAAGTACTCTCATAAAATTATGCGGTGTTCTAATAACCGTTTGATCACCACATTAAAATATAGAGTTTAATTGTTTTAAAAAGATCAAAAATTATTGCTTTTATTTCCAATTAATTATACCTATATATTACTGTGTGTATTAGTAACATTTGACTGACTAACCAAATCACATGACGACCTTTTGTCATGTAAAAATGCTGATAACTTTTTCACGTGACCGTCTCACTCAACGTGTGTCGCGTCGTCTCAAAATATTTGTTAAAAAATTTAATACATCTCCTGAAGATGCGATAATAATTAGACGTGATACAAACTTATATACTATGGTTTTACCGTACCCAGCCTGCAGAGATAAGGTCATAGCACACTTGTCAGGTCGGAAATGGAACGCCTCTTTTTTTACCATGAACGCTTCGTAACAGCGGATACGAAACGACTACTTGATTGGATTGAGCCTGTTAGATTTTACTTTGTTTTTAAATCCAACATTCTTTAATTTTATAACGTTACTTTAGTATTTACTTGAACCTTTTAGTATGTATATGTTAGCACCATTTAAAATACTAATCCATACAAATAATAAATGTCTCAAATTAGAACAAATCAGTTAACAAGGTTCACTTCCTGTTTATCAGTTACAAAATGTAAGTAAAATCAATACATTTCCCAAATAATACAACTACCATAATTAAATGGATGAAAAATCATTCAAAAAAGGCTTAATATAAAAAATAATAATTCAATAATATTACGACCTATAATCATATTTCACAAGCGCATCGCCTCTTTTTAACTGACTCCAAAAAAGGAGAAGGTTCTCAATTCCACTGTATTTTATATGTTTGTTACCTCATAAATCTTTACTGGGTGTAAAAGAATCTTTAAATCAGTTTAAGGATTCTTTCAACCTTTGAACACTGGTGCTTGTCATGTGGTCCCATTTAAATAAGTTATCCCTAATGATGCCTATTTGATTGACGTCGAAAAGGTTTCGAGTTAGGTAGTTTCCTGAAAATTTCTATGTATACTTAAAACACTAAAAAGCAAAAAATATTTTTTTTAAAATAAAAAAAATCGTTTTCTACAAAATGTTTATTTCTCCGTTTTTAGTTTTGAAGGCGGTTTTTTTCATAGTAAAAAGAGGCGATACCGTTCCAAGCTGATAAGTGTGCTACGACTTTAAGGCGATAAGTTGCTTAGAAGTTCCTCTAGTCAATAAGTATCTCCGGGTCGTTTAAAGTCTCTGCAAAGTTTGCAACGGGGGGCAAGTTTGGAAATCGCTGACATTATTTTTCGCTTCACTGACTCGCATCACATAAACAGCCATTCTATGTGAATCAGTTTGAAAAACCCTGTCGTAGAGGATTTGGGGAGAAGCTCCCAGGTAACAGAAAACAGCATATCGGGTCACAAAAAACTGTAAAATTTTCTCAATCATTTTTGTACTTTATATCGAATACAATTGGGTTCAAAATTGATAACAGAAATTTGACAGTTTTGCATACCCTGTTATAATTATGAAATATTGATCCTAATGATGAGAATAAATTTTCAATAATGGCGAGTGCTTTGTCAAAATGAAAAACCAAACTCATTAAAATAATGTTTATCGTAAGTTAAACAAGTCTTTACCTTTACCACGTGAGCTGTCATGTATGATTAATTTAGTAGGTAATATTTAATGAGCAAACATTAGTTTTAGTTTTAGATTACAGAACAACTTGGTCAACTTCAGCGTTAGTAGTTCATTAGAGACTATCAAGATAGGAGGTGAGTTTTGGGAAATTAGCCCCAAAAATATACTATTGTCAGATTGAGTGTTCCAGTTAATTGACCAGAACTTTCTCAGTATATATTTCACATTTTTTTTTATCTTCACCATGAAGTTTTCACAATTAATTCCTAAATCTTTCCTTGATTTCGTAAAAATATAATTTACTTTCAAGAAATGAGCCCTCATACCACACACATAATGTATTAGTCAAAGAAACTCCCTAAACGAGCTACTTTTGGCCGCGGAGAAGTATAATACCTGGTCCGTGAACCGTCATAAAAATGAAAGATTTTGTTAGCTGAATTAACAGTGTGTGTTAATTTGCAGATTTTTTTCTATGACTATAGGTTTACTTAGAAAAAAATAGACAGGACGTGCTTAAGGCACGGGGCGTGTGAAAAATACCGGGAAGTAACTCCTTACATTAACAGTGGGCCGCAAGTTTGTTTTCCATCTCGTAACTATATATATAAAAAAAAAAAATTAGGGCCGATACAAATCCTGACTAGGAGATATATGGCAATTTTAAAAGGAAAACCTAATAATTATTTTTTTACCGTTAAAAACATTCAGACCATCTTCCCAAAAATAATTTAGATATTTTGAAAGAAATTCTTTGTCCTGGCACTTTGCAACTTGTATGTTTTTAAAAATATAGAATTATTTACACCTTAGATTATTTAAGATTTATACGGTCGGCAATTATCAGAGGCTGTTAAAGAATATAAAAGCATTTTTGAGATCATCTGGAAGAGAGCCATATGTTAATTCCTATGAAACTGTACATTTAAACTGGGGGAGAATATTTTGAGAAATAACAAATTCATTTTTGTGTATTATTTTTTATTATTCATTCCGGAAATTTTTAGTCCACCCATGTATTACTTTACCAAACATATTTCACTGAATAAATTTTTAATAGGAAACTACATATACCTCTTAGGTAATCACCTAAGTAATCTGGAAAATTAATAATGTAATGACGCTCCAATAAAAATCGATCGCGCCCAATGAAACTACTTCTAATATCTAAGATTATGTTAACCATAACCTCATTTCCCTGCCATGAAAGTGCAGTCACATAATAAATTTTAAAGAAGGTTAACAATGCTGAGGTTCTATACTACCGCGCCCATGACTATGCCTGGTTTTTTAAAATTAAAATATAGCCTATGTCAAATGCTGGATGCGGGAAAAGGATATCAGTCGTAAAACAACTATTCCCAAAGAAGGTTGGTGTCAAAATACCAAATCCTATCAGCAGTTTGTCGATATCAGGACATACGATACCAGGCGCAGGGCAAGGCCGTCTATGTCGAATAAAATAGGCTGTTCATTCGCATCTTCCGTAGTTTGGTCTCACCTTAACTACACCAAGTGAGATAAACACAAAGCGCTTAAGGTTAAATTAAAAACTTAGACAACTGGTTTAAATTCATTTCGATTTCTTTCAGACTTCTCTGAACGATGGGTGGATGGCTCAGCTACATATGGTGGGGCGGTGACCCAGACGAGGTCAACAAGATGTCAGGCCTCACCAGACGACAAGTCTACGCCATACAAAAGTCCTGGGCGCCCGTCTACGCTAACCAAGTTGCCAATGGCACTGAACTCCTCAAGAGGTAAGATTATACCATTTGTATGCTGTAATCATTTAGTGGAACTTGATGACAGTTATCGTTCATTCATTCGCTCTACGTGTGTAATAATTAGAGACTTAATTATTATGATAGAGTCGTTATGATCATCAACTGAACGATATGTAAATAATAATGAGTTTGTTATTGTTATTACATCGTAAAATATATTTTATTAAGATGGGCCGAAATTCCGTAAAATTCAATATTGTATTACTAGGTCGGGTCTAGAGCTTAGCTTAAAGCTTGGGGGAGGCCTAGGTCCAACAGTGGGCGTCTCTCGGTTGAAATTATTAAGGTGATGATGATAATGACGGGTCTAGATATGTCTTGTATGTCTTACACGTAGTGTAATTAGGTAATTTATCTTCTTCTTTTTTAAGTTAATGGCATTCGAGAAGATTACGCATTTTGCCAATGTAGAGTGAAAATGAACATCATAAGTAATAAGAACTTTGTACGGTATTATGAGTTTAAAATGTCTCTCAACACGTGTTTTTGCAACAAGAACTCCGGAGAGACTCCGTAATTTATCTTGTAATGTATCAAGAATTTTGTGTGACATTGTGTTAAAAAAAGTTACAACATGTAGACAATTTATAACATCTTAATTCCCGTGTCACGATGTTTGTCCGGGATGAACTTCGAACTTACAATCCGATTTTAACTTTTTTTATGCGTGTTATGTTCCAACTTGAGAGATAATATAGTTTTTATCTTGATAAGTGGTGGTATGAAATTACCACAGCAACGCGTGGCCGGGACAGCTAGTTCAATATATTTTGTATAAAAAAATGGTATGCAATATAATATATCGTTACTGTTGTTTGAGAGCACTTTTATAAGCGCGTCTCTCTGAAACCTCTTCGACTTTACACTGCAGTTGATCGTAAAATCTAAAAACGTCACGACGGAAATCAATAATCACGGTGCCAGTTGTGAAATGGAAACCGATTTATGACCATCGTCGAGATGTTATAAATGCCAAATATAAATTTTACTACAAACTTACCTTGAAGTAAATATACACAGGGTTCATTGAGCCATTTGCTAGTCTTATTGCATTTCATTTTTATAAGCGCTTAATTCATCGTTATTTCACTTTATGACCAAGCGGCGTCTACCTTTGCGGGGAAGTCTAAATATTTAAGTAAATAAATTTGTTTGGTGAAAATTATGGAAATAAATCTGGTGGTAATTTCTGGAATAAAACGTTATTGCTTTGGTTGGATGCATAACCCGTTAAAAAAATTAACCGTGTAGATAACTCAAATTTACACTAAAGTAATTTAGCCGAAACTCGATATCACACGGATGCCAATAACACCAGATATATCAATCTAAGAGAGAGAGTTCATAGGAAGAGCGAGCAATCGGCGGCCGTACTACATAACATGGTTCTAGTTGAGCATGCCGTAATATACACTATTCATTGCGCGCGTCTTATGGACTGCGAAGCGATGAAAGTTAAGCACAGTCGCAAAGGAGATCGGTCGAATCGCTGAGTTACGTATTCACTTGACTTTATCGGAAGGCGAAGTGGCGGAAATGTATGCCCGCAGAGCATACACTTGGCACAGTTAAACGCCGGCTTGGCCTATCTCCTTGTATTATTAAATCTGTGCCAATAACCAATGGTGATGTATTTTCTGAATTTTCTCTATCAATTTCTAATGGTACCAACAAATATGAAGTAACTCATTTTATCATTTCACTATTCATTATTTATACTAAATCACAAAGATAGTATTTTGAAAATATAAATAAATTACATAGTAGTATTGTTCAATTAGTATCGCAGGTTGTTGTTCTTAAAATATAATGAAATACCAAACGGGAATATTAGATATTACAGTTCAACAAAAAGTTCGTAAAAAATAACAACATCCTGATAAGAAATCTTTTGACACAAATATTTTATCAACTATAACGTGTCTACCAAAGATACCGATAAAATTTCAATTGAAGTAAACGAATTTGATAACTGGTTAAGTTCGAAGCATGCTATAAGCAAATAACAATTATGCAAATATTGTCTAACTCATACTTATTTATATAGTTACATAAGTACATCAGATTTCATATCAGTTGTTAAGGTTACTGCCATTGAACTTTCTAGATAATTTTGTCGTAGTTTATCTTCAGTACCTATTATGTGTTTATCTTCGGTTATATTCAGATCAAGTGATTTATCAGATGAGTGGTCAGTATAGCTGCCTACACATCAAGCGGTCCGGGTTCGAGTCCTGGTAGCGGCAAATATTTGTGTGATGAACACGAGTATTTGTTAACGTCATGGTTGTTTATATATTTATTTAAGTTTATTTATAAAAATATTATGTATATTAAAAAAGTCCATTATCTAGTATCCATAACACAAGTTCTTAATGATACTTTGGGCTAGATAATTGGTGTGAGCGTGGAAATATATTATTATTATATTTCTTTCTAGTGGAGGTATCGTAAAATCAAAGAATAAGTTTTCCCTTTCTTTAACTATAACGACAAAATTAGTGAATTCACTTATTTAACCGTGCATAAATTTTGACTTGCCATCACGCATGTGTAAGTAATTTAATACTGAAGCAGTGGTAAGGTTTTTTTTAGTATTTTAAAGGACTAAGCAAAGTCCATTCAAATAAAGACCTTTTTGACTTTAATGATTCAGGTTATCTAATATACCTTCTTAGAAGCTTAAGTATCTTTACATTTTATTTCTTTAAAGATCACCTTGAAACGTCAATAGCACGTCAAAAATGTCCGCCTGTTGAGTAACTATAAAGATTAAACCTTTAGTAATATTTTTTTACGAGGAAGTAGGTAAATGTTTTTACATGTTTGTAAAATGTTGTTACATGTGTCACATACAAAAACTTAATATTATTTCACTTGCCATTAATTTCATTCACATCATCATCATTCATTCAAAATTAAGTTGATGTTTATAGAGAAGAAGAAAAAAGGCTACGAATAGAGACAGCTTGAGACTTGTAAAGACAGCTGAAACACTATGACTGCCGAGAGACAATACAGATCACGCTAACTATTATCTTACTAATATTATAAACGCGAAAGTTTGTATGGATGTATAGATGTATGGATGGATGTCTGGATCGGTGTTTGTTACTCTTTCACGCAAAAACTACTGAATAGATTTCAAGGAAACCAGACAATAGTATAATTCATACATCAGAATAACATAAAAGCTATAATTTATACTGATACTGGGCAGAGGAGGTCGCGGGCAGAAGTTAGTTCTTTATAATTAAAAATAATACACACTAATTGAAGATTTCAAACCTCTAAAGGCGGGTCCAGATATTATCATTTGCCCGATCCGATCAGCGTATCCGTATCAGCGTATCACGTATCAAGTTATACTTGATATGATTTGCTCCGTATCCGTAACTTCATAATAGTCCTTTGATGATCGGACAAAAACAGACACCGAAGTATCATAACGGCGTACCGAGATCGCGTATCATCACCCGTCCACATATGCGATCATGATACGCGTCGGCGATACGGATACACGGATCGGATCAGGCAAATGACACATTTCTGGACCCGGCTTTTTTTTTAGACAATTCGGGGCTTTTTGTGTCACTGCGACCTATACAGATCTATTGTGACTAGCCTCCAAGTAAGTCCTATTGAGGCCTTACATGTACTCCTTTAGCTGGGCCTGGACCCGGCTTAGGACCTTTTTTGCATGACGTGTAACATAAATAAAGCAAACCCTGAAAGAGTTTGTTATCTGATCTTTTCAGTCATTTTTGTTTTAAAATAGGTCGTTGTTTGATGTCCGTGTAGATTTTTAAGTAACTTAAATTGCCATTACATAAACTCAATTTTAGTTGTCAAAATATTTAAGGTAGGGATATTGTAATTATTTTTCGTAAATTATTTTGCCCAAATTTTGTTTTTCATTGTAACGATTCAGAAGCTCATTCCAAAACTATTTTCAGAGTTTGCGTTAATTCTGTTACAAGTTGTATATTTCTACTTTTTATTGTTTCTTACACACATACAATTCCGTATAATGGCTGGGGAGATTAGCGCAACCATACATGCCAACAGAGAGACAGATTTGTTATTTTCCGTTTGTTATGTCTATCTAAGCAACGGGCAATATCTAGAAATTAATTTTAAACAAAATATTCGTAAAGTCATCCAAAATTACCACTAAGAGTCTTATCGCAAATGTCTTTTTTAATTTTAAATCATCATTTGGTGACATTTAACGTTATCACCAAACTCCCAGTGACCAGTTGTTCGTTCAACTACAAAGACCCATAGAGCAACCCACATAATACAATGATTGAGTGACACACAAATTCCGAACAATGTAAATGGAGCACACAATTGAATAAATCTGACCGCCGACGGATCATGTGAATGTAAATTCAATTTTATTCTATTACGTACTATCGAGAGAGGAGTAATCGTAGATGCTTGTTTGATCTTGATAGGCAAGCAATATTGGCCTTGAAATAAACCAATTATTAGGAACAAAATCTGACCGTTTTAGAATAGTGTGAACGTAAACTCAATTTGCTCCATTAGCACTAGCAAGACGCAATGATGAACGCTTCTATTTTGATTTTGAATACTTAAATTAAAAGTGGAATCCAACCACTATCTAACTATTACAATTCACAGTGCCAACGGAGCCAACGTAAAGCATTACTTGGATCTGTGATTAAGAAATAAGCAACATCGATATATGAAAGTGTAAATAGCCCAGAAAATGTCATACTTTTTGCTTAAAGAATAGAATAGAAGTCGCTTATTTCAACACAGGGTCATAGATTTTACTATTTGTCCAACATTATTAAATTATTATTATTAAAATATATCAACATTACATTACATTGTCCATATACAGTCATCCATCAATACATTAAAATTAAGACATCGTTATTAAATTATTATTTTTTTTATTTTAATGGTTTGTTTGTTTGTCAGTACATGAACTATAGAGCAATGATTCATGTACCGACAGTCAAACCTATTTGAGAACAAGAACATAAACAGTTGTAATTGTTTATACCTTCAGACCAAATACTTTTCATTTGGTCTAAAACTATACCTAATATAGGAGCAAATGCAAAGTATGTCTGATTATGGACTTGGAAAATTTGGTATCTTCATGATTCAAAAAAATCCAACAGTAATGTTAAATTATAAGACTTAAATACAGAAGTCATTTTAATATTTAATTTTTGTATTGCTTTAAATATAAATATTTACTAAAAATATTACCGGTGAAACATTCAATTGCTTCTTTTTTATCTTGTTTCTCGGCGGATATTGAGTTAATCAAGACGAAAAAATTGACAAGACTCCGCTAATTGTAGCTATTGAGTAAATTCACACATTACATAACCACTGTCTGCAAATGGAGTTCTATAAATAACGAGGCAAAAAAATTACATGCTATGTATGTGTCCCAGCCGTATCGTCTAACACGCCGTATTACAAAACGTAGTCTGTGAGAATTGTTAACCAAATAAAACCGTTTGTTGATAAGTCCTTAGTACTTACTTAGATTCTATCAATATTAGTCTGTGTATAATCCAATGGAGATAGCTTATTATTGGTAGGTTCAGGTTGGTTTTGTGTGTGAAAACGTGATTTTCTCTTATTACCGCTAGGGTGCTAATCACTTTTCCCAAACAATTTGAACTCATTACGCAACTAAAATAGTTACCTTTTTTACACTAAGGATATTCTGAATACCTTAATTTCATTCGCTTTTTTTAATATCCACAGATTGTTCCATGCTTACCCAGAAACAAAGGAATTCTTCAAAATGGTGAGGAAACTGCCTGAAGAGGAGTATCTCACCAATTTCCAATTCAAGGCGCACGTAATTAACCTGATGACGGCCCTCAACTTGGCTGTGACAAACCTGAACCAACCGGAAGTAGTGGCCGCCATGATGCACAAGCTCGGGGAATCCCATAAAAAAAGACAAATCAAGGAACAACACTTCCATGTATGTATAACTCCTCTCTATCTAAATCTCTTTTAACTTAATTATCTTTAATATTTTATGAAGTTAAACCGTGAAATATTGTTACCAAATATTGTCTATTGTGTTGCGGTGCCCTTCTCAGGGTCATGTTATGGTTCTGTAAACCTTAAGTTTGAGTTTGAAGCGTAAAGGAAAGAAAAATTTTTCTCTTACAAACAAAATTAAGACATAACGAACGAATGTATACAGATTATAAGAATAGATAAAACATTCTTATTTCCCAAAAAATATCGGCAGCACACACAGTGCAAGCCAAGAGTTGTTTGTTAAATCAATTAACAAAATGTTTTAAACGCCAGCACAAAGTTACTTGCACATTCTGTGTTGCTACAAAAAGTAACTCCATTTTGGGTTTGTAGTAACACAAAAACAAAATTAAATTAATTTGATTTAAATAATTCTCAGCACATGCGCCGCCCAACAAAAAATACAACGCCAAATTGTTCAGATGGTTTTTTGTTTAGTTCGTATTTTAGAACCAATTTAATTTGCTCATACGGAATCGTTTTGCACGTGAAACTATGATGAATTAATACTATTATAATTATATGTAAAATGTGACTCGAGTCCTTGGTATAATAATATATATAACTGGTGAATTCCAACTAAAACACTACCCTTTTTTCTTGTATCTAATTTAGTATATCAAATTTTCAAACTACGCAGAAAAACTTCATAAACACTACCTACGTTGTTATAGTCATTTGAAAGGTTATTTTAAGCTAACTGATACTCGAGTATTAATAATATATACCTAACCAATAACTTGACAAATCAAATGTCAACAACACAAAATGTAAATAGTACATACTCACATCCAAATATACAATACGTAGATGTCAAATAATGGTATTGTCCACGCATCCCTTACTTGTATAAACTATTGATATTAATTAATTGCATACATACCAACGTTCATAATTCCAAAATGGCATAATCAGAACTTGAGGTAACATTTGATTACCCATAGAGGACATCTAGCAGTATGAGCCATGCAGTGCCTTTAAATAATAGCCTGTCGCCTAAGTACCTACATAAAAGGGCATCACAAACCAAGACAACGACGATATGTTACATTGCTAAATATTTTTTGCACTTTAAAATCTTTTTTTTCTCATGGTTTGCATGGGTGGGCATATAAATAAAAATTCAGTGAAATGTCACAAAAATCATTCCTAGGTAAATATTAAAATTACTTTTAAAATAATTTCATAAAATCACGCCTGATATGGCTTAAATTATGTAAAAAATATTTTGCAAACAAAGACCTGCAGTATGTTCTGAAACCAGAATAAGAAAAGGCGTAGAATAAATTTTGATAAAATTCGACCACCTCTAAATTATCTAAGATAGAAATCATCAAAATCAATTCATAATTGGAGTCACCACGTAACACTTATACAAAAAAACATAGGTAGAGTTGAATTGAGAACAACGAACCAAACTTTTTTTTTTAAGTCAGTATAAAATATAAAAGCACGTTGTAAGAGCGTTACGATTCCATTGTTCCACTGCGATCCTACTTAATGTCCCGTTTTTGTTTGCTCGCAGGACTTGAAGAAAGTAATAGTGAAGATGTTTGTGGAAGTTCTTAATTTGGATGGGGACACACTGGGCGCCTGGGGGAAGGCTGTGGACTTCTGGTACCAGCACATATTCCAAACTCTGAATGCGCCGGAAGAGAGATAACAGACGTGACAGAGAAGTTTTTAAAAGGTTTCATTCTTGAACACGGGCGTATTTGCTAAGACAAATGATGGATTCGTTTTTACCGTGAACATGGTGTTGCTACAAGGGATTAATGTTATTGTTCTTAATTTACTTTTCAAGGAATATGTATGTTATGTTTCTTTTTTCTATTCTTGGCCCAAAGTGACGTTGCTCGTTTCCCTTATGTTTGTGTTTTAATATATTGGAGTTCTATATATCGTATTTTTGGAATGCCTCAGGGCCTAAACTTGGGACCAGTTATATCATTGATTTTTTACTTTTGATTATATTTCATGTCTCGACTATATACGTACCTATAGATTTACAGAGAGTTATTTTTTGTAGGACTTATTGTCACCTGACTTCACCTGACCTTTGCATATTTATTATTGACATTATATTCTTCGAGTTAGTGTAATTTGTATGCCATGTTGATCACGGCTTGTGTTCTGTATTTAGGTAACATCGAACTTACACGTGAAGCTAATAAATTATTTCATAGCATTTTATGAAATCAAATTTTTACTTGAAGTATATAAGACATCTATAATTAGACACCATCTTTTTGTTCTTAAGATTGTATAGTAGACAAATAAATGAGCGAATGTTTATCAAAATACAATTTGTAGCTAAATCATTTCCTAATCCTGCTAAGGTACGATATACTGGTAACTATGTATTAAGATTATGTGGATCCAGAATTAGAATTTTTTCATGCTATGTCATTGGCAAATAATTGTACATTGGTCTGCCGTTAGTAAGCAGTCACTGTAGACTGCGACACACTTCTTTGTTGAAATCAAATATAGGCTCACTCTTCGCGCTACCAACCCTAACAAAACATAATTTGCTTCTGGCAGAACTTAATTAAGTGTCGCAACTGCTTTTTCTAAATACTGTCACCAATTGTTGAACCAATTAACCGTTAAGAGATGCGTATGTACGCCCAAACCTAGATCTTATTGTGTGGTCAACTCAACCCTGTAGTTTGGTGCCAGGTCTTTACAATTCAATAATGCTGATTTGTCTTGTTTCTTACGACTACCATCACTTGACAACTGGCACCAGCATGGCATGAAAAAAATTCTGTCAGCTTTCCAGCAACGAACCGCGCAATTAGTTGCAAAATATTGGGGAATGTTACATAGCAAACGACGTGCTACCGTCCTCCTCACAACAATGAAGTAAGTACATACAACTCCCATCATAACAGAGAACAAGTATCAAACAAACTTACTCAAAGGCAGCCACACAATATCATTTTTGCAATGGAAACGAAACTTCTTAAGGAGGTAACTTTAATGATACTTAGAAACTTCCCCCGCTTTTGGAACTCTTGCTAATAATGTATACGTAACAGCATTTACTCAACTTGGGGTGCAAAGTGTAGCTTTACCAATGTTACTTTTGCTAAGAGACGTAGCTTTTTAGATTTACGCGTAATTATGTAAGTATACCGAGTTCATGTATTGTCATGTATGTCTGTTATGTATGACCAAAAATATTATGAGTCCTATTACTAAATATGCATTCATGTTAGGGTTTTCCAGTGATTTTTATTACCAACGTAAAGAAAAATATCTACTCATTTATGTACTGTACGACCCTTTTTCGTAATTAGCTCCTTGCATACAACAAGTAGATACTAATTAAAACTGTTTTTACCTAATATTAGTAGTAATGTATTTGACCAATTTTTGACGTGTATGTAAAATACAAGATGTACAAGATAGTGGACAAGTTTTGTATTAGGTAAAACTAAATAAGAAGCTTCAACTTCTCCCGTTACAGTATTTTTATCTCATGTGTGTAAATAAGTTTGTTAAGAATGCACAAATGCATGCACATCGTTTGTGTGTGCGTTATTGCGCGAGCTCAGACCATGCTCAGGCCATATAGTACCTATAAGTAAATAGTATGGCTTATACGGTACCTACTAACGCACACTAATGTGCATGTCATGCATGTACCTACCTATATCTGTCGTAGGGAAATGAGGAAATCAGAGATTTCATAATCACTTATACTTTTATTATTTTACTAGACTATAGTCATTAAAACGATGTATCACTAAACATGTTTAGAGAAGTGTTTAGAAAAGATGTAAAAAAAACAAGAATTTCGACATTTTCGCTGGCCGACGCCAGCCTTATAGGCGGCCTCCTCACTGACGGCTGCTCGACCTGGCGCGTCCTCCTGACGAGGACACCGGGAGCAGCCATCGGACTGCACCCGGGGGACGGGGCCGTCCGGAACTAGCCGTGGTGGGAAAACAAAATCAACTCGACGATGGCATGTGACTTCAAATGCCAAGCGGACACACTTGACATCAAAAGCCACACACCCGCCAAGAAAGTTTCACCACCACGTTACCAGGGTCCGCCACGAGGAGGCTTCCGGACGTGGACCCCTTCGTGGCATCCCTAGGGATTTCGTAAAATCTCTGATTTCCTCGCACGCACGATCGTGAAATAAAAATACTAGTTATACAATAAAGCCACATTTATTATTTAATATTATTGTTTGAATTTTTTTTTCTTACTTTTATCATGACTCAAAATGTTTTATAATCCCTTTTTTGCTTTAATCTTAGTTTATTATTATATTTCCTTTACACAGTTTTTAGTTGTAGGTAAATTCCCTTTTAATAAGAGGTAGTTAGACAGAGATGTAAATTATTAATTGACTACTTAATTATTTTCTTTATAAATTTCATTAAAGTTTGACTAAGTTGTATGAATTTTAGAACGCTACATAATAATTTAAATAATTACTTAGTTATAATGTGAAAAAATTTCATATGTCACCTTGACTCTACATAGCTGTCATAGATTTTTCTTTGTAGATATATCCTAACTATTCATGTAGGTAGGTACCTATACTGGGTGTAAAAGACATGAGCAGTCAAACGAAAACCACGTATTCTATACATCAAAATAAGACATATTTCAAAAAAAATATTGCTGGGAAATGATTTTTATTTTTTAGTGTTACAAAAAATTGCAAATTGTACCGCGCAATGTAAAGGGCTCAACTCGCATGCAACTCGCAAAACCGCGATAATTTTGCTTGACGGCGGCCCCGTTCGTTAGTGTCCGTGCGCATCGAGTGAGCTACATTGAACGCTAACGTTTTGAAGCCATTTTTTGTTATGAAATACGAAAAAAAATTATAATGTTTCTTTGGACAATAATTAAGAAATAACGTATAGAATACGTTTTCATAAAAAAATGAAAAAAAAAATTATGAATTTGACCTTCAATAAAATCGTAACTATCAATTTCCCAGGTATAGTCTAAAGGAAGAAAAATGTTATGACGGTGAGCAGAATACATGGTTCTCGTTTGACTGCTCATGTCTTTTACACCCTGTATAAATACTAAATTCATTTCGTTAACATAAAGATGACATAAAGTAACTATATGTTCTTAAAAATTGCAATGAATCTACCTATACACGTTGCATACCTGTTATAGATACCTACATTACAATTTGTAATTCAAATAAGTCTCTTCCACTTTGCTACAAGCAATGTATGTAAATATTATGTCCATATGAAATGTAAATAAAGGCGAGCATCTTTTCAAGTGGAGTTTTATTTAGAGCACCGACAAAACAATTTTTTTATACCTACCATCAAAGTGGCGAACAAACATTGTTTTTATAGGTAATCATTATCTTCAACAGCTCATATAATGTCCCCACCGAGGGGCTCGAGCCTACCCCACATTAGGGGCGATTAGGCCTAGTCAACCACGTTGGCCAAGTACGGATTGGTCGACTTCACACACAACCTAAGAATTTCTTCATAGGTATGTGCAGGTTTCCTCACGTTGTTTTCCTTCACCGTAAAAGCGTCGATTTAACGTACATATGTCTATATCATATCGTGTTTCGGTGGTTGGCTGGCTAGGCGGGCTGGCTGGCCTCTGGACTCCGCTTTATAGGTAGGTTCTACATGAGTGCTGAAAGGTGGTACGCCTCTGTTTTACTATGAACGCTACGAAACGACTACGGACCGTAGCGCATCGCCTTTTTACTTTCTCGTATACGTAGTATAGAGGAAGTCTTGTAATCGTCAAAAAATTTGACCTCGAGATTTTGACGGATTTACACGTTTTGGACCTCCCTGAGTCCAAAAAACCAGTTTTTGGAATTATGTCTGGGTGTGTGTGTGTGTCGGTGTGTCTGTGCGTTAGCACGATAACTCGAGTAACTTTAACTTTTTGCAACCAAATTTAACATGCATGTATAACATCAAAATATAAGGTTTCTATTAACTTTTGAGTCGTCGATCACGAAAGTTAAGCAACCATGGCGCGGTCTTTACTCGGATGGGTGACCAAAATTTAACATGCATGTATGACATCAAAATATAGGTTTCTATCAACTTTTGAGTCGTTTCCGGTTTTACATAGTAATTATTTTTAAATAAAAAATATCGGGATTGGTCTCCCCTTGACTTTCTCGTATACTGGAAACGACTCAAAAGTTGATAGGAACCTTATATTTTGATGTCATAGATGCATGTTAAATTTTGGTCACCCATCCGAGTACCGACCGCGCCCTTGATTGCTTAACTTTCGTGATGGACCACTCAGAAGTTGATAGAAACCTTATATTTTGATGTCATACATGCATGTTAAATTTGGTTGCAATAAGTTAAAGCATACTCCAGTTATCGTGCTAACGCACAGACACACACACAGACATAATTCCAAAAACGGTATTTTTGGACTCAGGGAGGTCCAAAACGTGTAAATCCGTCAAAATCTCGAGGTCGAATTTTTTACGATTACAAGACTTCCTTACGTATACGAGAAAGTAAAAAAGTTTTTTTTGCTTTTTTATCATGAATGCTACGAGAAGGCGGCTACGACACGACTACGGACCGTAACGCATCACCTCTCCATAGAGATGAAAGTGGTGCTGGGGTAAAAAATAATTCACTTCGCCTTCCGTGCGATGCGATTCGTATAACCAACATTCTCTTTTTTTATCCTTCATAACCTTTATTTCACTGAACAGAATATAAATTATTTTTAAATAAAAATAAAAACGCCTTCAAAACTAAAAACGGAGAAATAAAATTTTCGTTTAGAAAAATCTAAATGTTTTTTTGAGGTCGGTCCCAAATACAAGTGACAAAGTTTATTCTAAATACTTATTGAGGATATTTTTTGCTTTTTAGTGTTTTAAGGTGGTTTAAAGTAGGTACCTATGTGTAGAGTAGTTGGAAAGTTATAAAAATGGGTTCACAGCTCGAAGTTATTTAGGGCCCGCACAGCGATAAAAAATTCGCGCGGAAATAATCCCGCACCGTATCGCGTTCAATTTGCATCAAACCACAGATTTTTTTCGCGCAATGTTTTTACTGCATATGCGGATAGTCCTATAAGATCCCATATGTTACAGAATTTTGCGAGAAAAAAACGTGCAGTGAAATATCGCTGTGCGGACAGGGCATTAAAGATTTTTGCCGTTATTTTTCAGAATAACAAAAACACTTCAAGGTCTAACGCTATAAAAATTTCAGGAAACTATTTCGAGACTTTGATCTTGAAGACAAAAAATTAATCATTGAAATTGGTTAACAACTTTTGAAGATCGATGCATAAAGTTGGAACAGTTGGACGGTTCTCTAATGTTTCGCATACAATTGATTAGCAAATTACTATTTCACAAGCAACATTTGTCAATGTTTCATTACGCAAACTAATGCTTTAACAAGGACATCAAAACGCAAACATGCATATGACAAGCAGGCATTTCAAAAATGCATTATTAAATAAATGTTTAAAAGACATACTGACATATCAACAAATTACACAAACCAAAAATAATATTTCACAAATAATTTGTTTGACTAAATTTCAATTACAAACTTTTTGTTTACTAAAATTTCAATTAACTATTTTTCAAATTAAATATTATTAATTTATGAATTACCATTAAAATATAATAATTTTCGCAATGTGCGTCCAATCATTTAAACTAAAGTAAAACGGAACGATTAATGCGTTGTTCAGCATGCAAGCAAATGCAAACAGTTTTAGAAGTAAAAATAATTACCTGTAAAACAACATTTTCGAATTTTTGAACGTTATGGTTACTGAATTTTAAAACAAACGAGTTATGGATAATGATTTTCGGACAAAAATTTTTAGGAGATATAAGAGAGTACCTACCAACCTAAACCGCTCGTCGCTTCACTAAGAACAATTTCTTTGTGTGTTTATAATTCTTATATTTTTAGTATGAAAATTTAAGAAATGATACGGTGCCACACCATAAATTGCCTAATGTCTTTAGACTAAGTAACCATATTATTAAAGAAAAATTGGTCAATAGATCTTTGTCGTTTAACGTATTTGTGTTAGGAAAAATTGACTAATGTTCTTTTGCAAAATGACAATATATGAAACAATTACTTGATGAGATGTAAAGTTTGTGAAACTTATATAAATGGAACGTTGATTTGCGAAATGATAACTTTGAATTTCGTTGCTTGTCATCTGTAAATTTGTTTAATAACTGTTGATCAACCAAAGGGGAACCGAGTGTAGGTACCATCTCGTTTCTCCTGTCAAGTCTCGCCGAGACTTCTCGCGTGAGTCTGTAGGGCCTATCATAATTCAATCACTTATAACTGACAAAAAAAGATAGCGAATAGGCCGGAATAATCTTTTTCTATAAATTTCTTGAAAGTAGGCAAGGCCTGCCCGCCATATTCAATTACACGTAGTAACACAATCTCCTCTGCACCAATTTTATAAGTTAAACTGGAAGCCACGCTACCAATAAAAAAGGTAAAGTCAAAAAAATTGTCCTTGAAACCGCTTATTTCCTATTTGTCCCTTTCTAACTTATAAAGCACATATCTAATATGTCATACGTACTCTAGAGGTTAGAAAGGGACAAATAGAAAGTAAGCGGTTTCAAGGACAAATTTTTTGACTTTACTTTTTTATTGGTAGTGTGGCTTCCAGTTTTACTTATAAATTTGTTGCTCTGCATATCCTGTTTGATTGCTGCCTAATAAATCTTTAACTTGAGACAAAATTATCTAAGTAAAAATTTTTTTGTCTGTAAAGTCAGTTTAGGCGCTTTGCAAACGGTGGGGAAGATCAGACTTTTTGACCGCAAAGCAATAAAGACCGCGTCTGCCCGTTGATGCTCGCGGCTGCCCTCACCGGGAACACAAAACGCACGACGGACGGAGGCAGTTAATTAACTCATTACTACTTATTCTCACTACTCATTACTCATTACTAAGATCAAAAAGAGTGGCGTGACTTAGCTAGCGGCCCCGTGCCGCCGTCTGTTTTACTGCATACAAACTGGCTTGTGTAATACCTACATGGCGGGTAGCCACGGATCTTCCGCTACGCCCCAGTGCCCTTTTCGCCCTCTATGTGCGTTGCTAGTTTAGGATTCCCTTTGCGCTATCGTTCGCGGTGAAATTGACCAGCCCGGCCGGCCCGCACCGTCGTCTGCAAAGCACCTTACGGACAATAATTTTACGCGTGATAACGGCATACACAAGCCAAACGCATAAGCCGTCGGTCGGTAGACGGTCCTATCCTAACCGAAAATTGGAAGATTCCTAAATCGGATAATGTGTTTGACTGTAGTCCTAACTTTTACCAAATTGGAAGTCCGACCGTCCTTTCCTGAATTAGATCTTAATCGGACGATGTGTATGATTGTCGGACACCCAACTTCACACTTCACAAGAAGCCAAGGGGCACAAAGTTTTCTCACGTAGTGATCTCTAAATAGTCTGTGGTTTTCTCTGTCTACGGGGCACAAGCACAAGCGTCAAGAGCAGACGTATCCGCACGCAAAATGTGAAGCATTGCCAACATAACGGATTTCCCGTCATATCCAAAAATCCAAACTCAAGCCGCGTCCCCACTAGGGCCGCGCGGCTCCATGAGGCCAAGCCGCGCGGCCAAGCCTCATGAATGTGTACGTGAGCGAGGCCTTAAACAATATGACAAATAAGCCTCGCGAGGCCGGGCCGCGCGGCCACAAAAAGCCGCGCGGCTCTAGTGGGGACACGGCTTTAAAATCTGAAGCCGGATTTATATTTGTCTGACGTGTCGTGTTGTGATGCGTCAGAACGGTATGGGCAGCCTGCCGAAACTCAATACTGCAGAAAAAATGTATGGAGTTTAGGCAATTTTTAATGGCGACTGGTGTTTTGTCTCTTACTTCCTATCTACCCTTCCTTGTCTCGCGGTGCTGGAGTGTCACTAATGTCAATATGGCGGCGGGAGGTTCTTGAAAATTTTTAAAAAGCGTCGTTTTAGTTTATTTTTCCATCTGTGTGCGTATTTATTGTTTTCGGTGACTATTATCATTAAGTGTATACTGGTTTTTATCATTTATATAAGTGCATAACAGCAAAATGTATTACACAAGATGTGAAATATGTGGACTAAAATCTGGTAGGAAATTTAACCAAAAGCGGGTTTTCATGGCTCAATTCCCACTAGATGAGAAGCGGTAAGTAGTTTTCCATGTTATTTTATTGACGCTAAGTAATTAGAAAGAATTTCTGGTCACTTTAATACTTTGTCTTAAAATCATTACCAAAAACCATATGATCCGTAGTGATGTCCTTACTACGTACTAAATTATCGATAAAACTATATTCGTACATTTGAGTATAAAATGTATTTGAGATGTTTCATTACTACTGCATTTGTTTAATACATATAAAATATTTTCAATCCTTATCTAATCGTATAAAATAATGGAAATTAAATACAAAGAAAAACAAAATAACTAAACCTCCTAACTAATTGAGGTTTCCCGTGATCAGAGGGCTGGCCTATGTATTGCACAGAAGATAAGCATTGGCAGAAGATTAACATCTCTCATTATCATCATCAAAAGTTTTTCTGGGTTTAACCCCACGTCCATATTTTCAGATCTCAACGTGACTGCCGCCTTGAACACGGTGCCCGTCGGGTATGATTATTACTTGCAACCGTATAAGCACGGCTCCTACTCCACCCTTGGTAAGTTACATAACCTATTTTTCTGACATGGTATGATAGCTCAATTCCTGAAGCTAATGAGTGATTTATTTCAGGACCAGATGTGACTTTGATTGGTCACCAGACCAAGGCACGCGTTACCCATAGTCCGCGATGGTAAGTGGTGAACTATAATTTGAATTGATGATCACCGTAAACTCAAACGATACTATTTACTAATCTCTGTTTATTTATTATTTCAGATAAAGGCGGGACAGGAGGGATTTTTCAGTGCATTTTTCTAGTATTAATATTTACGCGTTTGTAAACGCAAAAATAAAATTATTCCATTGTATGAAAATAATTACATGTAATTGAATAAAACTCAATATTTCCCAAACTAACAGAGGTTTTTATTTTCCTTTTGTAATTAAAAAACCTGTCTGCAATGCAGGGCAGGGTACCCATTCTTTTTTATCGATATCGACATATTCTGTAGCGTACACCACATCCTTTGTTTGATTTTGTCATGTTGGCATTACTTTTTTTGTCTGTCTCTGTTGGTACTAGATCTGAGCCTAAACTGCAGTCAAAAAGCTTGTATGAAGTCCCGACTCTTAAACGTAGTGTATTATATACTCTTTGGGTATGGGTTTCATAAGGGGTTCCTGGTCAAACTTGACAAGCACGTGAATTTTTAATGCACATCAAGCAATTTTGACGAACGAAGCTTGATGCGCTTGACAAGCAAACTACGTGCTTGACAATGCATGATGAAAAATTAGTATAATAAATAAATAAAATAAAAATCGTTTATTTCAGAAAAATTCCATAAAAGTAGAAATGTCAACTTTAAATTAGAACATTCATTAAAAAATTATTTTCAATGGAATTAAAATTATGGAATTAAAATGGAATTAAGCTTGATCGTCTAGAAGTTGACTTGTCAAGCATAAATTAGGAACGTCATGGCGAGTGCACACGACACCAGCGAAATGTATCATTAGCAAGGAGCTTATGTAATATAAGCTCCTTGATCATTAGTATCCCCTAAGTAGTCTGTGTGTATCATTATCCAACCTCAAAGAAATTTGAAATCAATGGGCTCCGTCACGTGTCTAGTGGGGACCCTGCTTAAGTATCCAGCGGATTATGACGGCTAACGGATTTTTAGCGGAGTTTAGAAGCAAAAGACTATTATAAATAAGCTTTGCCTATAAATTTTATTTTACATTTTCACAACTAATAATTTTAAATGGAACTAATTTGTTTTTCTATTATGGCGACTCTGTGTAAACTAAATCAAGAAGCTTATAGGTTAAACTAATAGCTTCATGAACTAAATGGATATACGGGGATTTCCCAGTCATAGACAAGATAGCAAGCGAGCTAGATGACCTTAATCCGATTTTAGGAAACACGGCCGTGCGCTGCGTTAAGCGGGTGTCCGCGACGGACACCCGCGCGGCGGGCTGATTTATATCATCTCCATAGAAGAGGAAACGTGAATAGCGCCCCTAGCGAAAGAAAAGCGTAAATCGTATTTCCCATACAAATCGATGAGCTCTTAGGCCGTGCGCAGCGTTAAGCTAAGCAGCGCAGCGCAGGGTGCACGGCGCAGACATCCGCGCGGCGGGCTAATTTATGTCATCTCCATAGAGATGCCCGCGTCGCGTGCAACGGGTGACGCAGCGCTGCTCTATGGAGATGGCATGAACAAGCCCGTTAAAGGCAGCGCACGGCCTCATCTCCATAGAGATGCCCGCATCGCGTGCGAAGGGTGACGGAGCGCTGCTCTATGGAGATGGCATGAACAACTTTTAAGTTCTGTGCCTCATAAATAACAGGAATAAAAAAATAATGGCGATAAATAAAACAAAAATGTTTAATTATTTTTTTTATTTTTTTACAATTAATCAGATAACATACATATCAAACCAGCCGTAGTATGGCTAAACCCATTTATTATCTAAACTTAAGAACAATACATGAAATTGATACCTCTCAAATTCACCTTACTTTAAATATATAGATATATTATAATATATGCATTCACTCTACATATAAATCTACAACCTACTTAATCATAATCTAAGTTTGCATAATAAATTCAAAGTAAATATGCCCAAAAGAAATATTGTTGAACTATGAATATACATATAACTTTTTGGCAATTAATTGAGTATCATTTCTGTGCATAGCAAAATTAATTTTTTTTTTAACATGTAACTTAGATCTTATTTATAAAGAGGCCACAAATATAACATGCGTTTCTGTCGTCAGTTCGATTATATAGGGACTTTTTGTTAAACATTATTTATTGCCTATACTATAAACATTACTCTTATCGAAATGTAAGAAAAATATCCTTACGCATAACTGAATTAGTCTAGCAGTGCTGTGCAGTGAGAGTCGAGGGTCTACCGGTCGAGGAGTGACCGAGGTCAGTGCAGACGGCGAGGGGCGGGACGACGTCGCGTGTCGCAGTCGCAGCCATGTGTCGCAGTCGCATGTCGCGCCGCCCCCCGCCACAGCCCCCTCGACCCGCCTCACCGTTGTGCGTACACATTGCGCTAACGATACAATACAACACTTCACATAATCATCAAAACAACTATTTTGTCGTCTACATAAAATTTGCTCCAAATGTTTATATTAAAATATGTCTACTTATTGTAACTTCTAATTAGTTACAGCCAACTTTACAAATAATTGATACATTAGACTCTCAAATAGATCTCTACTAACTATTTATTAATTAATGGTAAAAAATAAAGAATAAAATACTTCTAAACATTGCATTTCAATCACATAAGGTTTAGTTTAATTACACAATAATAACATTTTTAAAACCCGAACATAAGTTTTACATGAACATTGATATCGTTGAGTTCTGGAATGGAAAATAGCACACTTAAATTCACTAACTGTTACACTTACATAATAATTATTGTTCTCCTGTTTTGTTTGTAAAATACATTGCTTTTAGGTAGTATCAGAAAAATAACAGGAAAATATATCGATTATCTGATAAAATTTATGATAAAACACCTTAAAGTAACTTAAACAGAAGTAAAGTGTACCAAATAACAGTGCAGTGCGTGCGATAAGTACAGAGTCGATAAAATAATTTGTAATAGGACACACTATGTGAGGTTATTGAATGAGGTAATAGATAAGAGTTGGGAACTGCCACGGTCTCGGCTGCCGGGCAGCACCGCGCGCCCTACTGCTATCGACCGAATCTTCATAAAATTAAGTTATCAGATTTAACTAATTTATTTATCTACAAATGATATGAGACATAACGACCCGAACAAATTTAGTAAAAAAATATTTCGCGTTGATTTTCGCTTACATATATCTGAAGGCACTTAAGCATATTGAATGTGAAAACGCAGTATAAAAAAAAATATTGGTCGAATAAGTGAGCGCGCGGCCGATCTCGCCACCGGCGACGAGTCTCGCTACCCTATTATTTGGTACGTGACGAATCTGGCTCGTAATTAACTAAGCACCTCACATTTAACATCCGTCAGATGATTACAATCTTAATATAAAAGCTCGTTCCAAAACTGTCAATTAACGATGTGCGAGTTGCTTAGTAATATGTAGAGCAGGCTGCTCTAAAACAGCGAGACTACCACGGAACATACATGTACGTCGAGGATGGTGTACAAATTGATACAAATATTACTATTAAGGCAGCCGTTCATACACAATTTACTATTACAAAGTTTACGCTCGCTTCTAATAAGATTTACAATACATTTTAATTATTAAAAATACAAATTTCCAAATAAATACCCAACAAAGTTAATTTGAATAAGAACATAAGGAACACTACAGCAGCAATCAAATTGCGAACACATTTGTACTACATAAAAATAATACACAACCCTTTGCGCGAAAAAGACTGAAAAGTTCAACTTTTAAAGTCACAATGAAACTCTGGCTCATAGATTATTTTTCCTTACATTGTACAAAGATTTACATATTGAGTATTATTTATTATCTTTTTCTAAGTCAAGGAAAAATGCTCCGTGTGAGGACCTTCGTTTCATAATCAGTTAATACTAGATCTTTAGAATAATTTCTCATCACAGAGTTTTGCACAGAAAAAATGTTTAATTATTTATTTAAATTTCTTTAGCCTATTGATATAATAAGTAAATATGACATAATTTAGTATCTGCCTATTATAATAAGTGTTCCAATACAAATATCAAGGAGAATTAATTAATTATTAATTGGTGTAATGTGAGACGAGACAGCTTAAGTCTACACTAAACTTATCAATTAGCATTATATTGATATCGTTATAATGAATACGTACATCAATGAAACACGCTTTATAAACTACATTGTACTTTAACTCAAAGGTGGTACCAAAAATATTACTTTATTATTGAAACGCCAATCGCTTTATTACTTTAGAGAGATGTCACTCACTACATAACTACAGGTATTCAATTTAGATCAATTATTATGTTAACTTAGGACTTTTATAAATATCAAACTTAACGCATATTTGTGGGAATTACAGATATGAATACAACAAAATTAATTCGAATTAGAAATGTAGTAGATATGCAACGTTCAAGATCAAATGTTTAAGAAAAATTTCAGATGACATCGGTGGTATTAATGTTATAATTACTCTTTTGTCAGTCTCCTTTGTACAAATGGTGTTGAAAGGTCGTGATGTCATGTCACTGTCCAACACAATGTAACGAGTCATCAGGGTAGCTGCTACAACATTGGGTGGGGATTATTATGCAATAAGCTTGTTCATTAACTTACATTGAACCAACAAAAGGCTACTTTTAACAATGGTCATACAATATGTATTTAAACTCGATACATCACTAAAGTAAAAAAATATACGAAGCAGTAGTGTCTCGTCACATACAATATGCGCCGACGGCAGTAGGAAACCTCTAATAAAATAAATATTTTCATCCGACTCACTGGATAATATTTAAAAATATTTTCTTAATCACAGATATCAGTCTGTCAAAATTTAAATTAAGTATATTTCAGAATTGGATTAGTCATTCCTCACTTACTAGGTTATTTATTATTCAAGTACAATCAAGGTACAAAAGTGACTAATTTAAGACCACAGAGTATTGATTTTGACGCCAATAGATATGGACATATTGAGAAATTTGTCGTTTAGTGGAACAAGGAATTCGGTCATTAGTACTACATATTACGTATATCGGATGGAGCACGGCGACGTCGAGACCGGTGCACTTCTCTTAGAGTACAAATGAACATTCAATATAAACAATTTCAAACAGGTACAACAGAGATCTAATGAAAGAATAATACGAATATAAACTAGTCATAATAGGATATGGTCGTTAATTATGCTCGATAACAAAAGCTTATTTTAAAGCGATGTTCGAATGCAAGAGAGACTAGAGAAGCAGTGTCTTGTGTAGTTAGCGAGCAGCAATGGAGTCTACTGCATCAATTAACTATGTGGTGGGGGTTGGCCTTCGTACACATATATACATACATAAACGCTATATAGTGTTCCAATACAACGAATCAAATGCAACTTTGGTGAGTTTGTATTCGCACAGAAGGTCCGCCGGTAAACGGCGGAGAGCATGCACTGCCATACGCAGCTCGTGCGCGTGCGCAGGAGGCGGCACTATCCGACTAGTCTATACCCCGCGGCGCTATAACACTACACAACAAAATGAGTCAGAGTGTATATTATACTCTGGCACCGCTCACTGAGCTAACGGCTAACGGATAAATGGCGACTTACTGATCTATTATTACTATACATATAGCAGTTAAAAATATTCTCAGCAATCACATTTAGTTAAATTACCATATAGAGAATTTAGCTTAGTTCAACATTTTTAATCAATGGCCCTCTGTTTACACGTAAAGTCACTCAGTTCATTTTGTATTTATCAGTTGTTTGTTGTTTATCAAGAACACCCTTTAACTTACAGCTATATACCAATAATACAAAAATCCATTCACTATAATTAAGGTAAATTTTAGATATTTAAACACTAAAATGTAAAATATGAAACATCCTAAATAAACTCTGATATTCCAATTTTAGGCATTAGCTCAATTAATTAAAAATATATGCTTGAGTGACTATGATAAAAAGAGAAATAAATGCATTATTATAATACTACCCAACCATTCCCTTGTAACAAGTCACAGGGTTCCAAGCTGCTCGGGCCGATCTATCATAACCTCTACACACTACGTCAAAGCCTTTTTTTATTTTATTTATATTTGGTATTCACTTAATCGCACCACATAACAAGACTAGAGGAATGATTGCCTCTTGTGCCGACGTCGCATCACCGCCACGACCCCTCATAAACAAGGAAGACTAGTTTCTTTGTAGATAATTATATCACCTAATGCGTTTCTATTGTAAGACGTCAACGTCGTCGTAATAACGTACAAAAATATATATAAATAAAGACAACAAGCAAAACTTTAACCTTATTTAAATTAAAAGGCCTTCAGAATATTGTACACTATCACACTACATAATGTCATAATAACTTCGTTATATGATTTATGCGACGGCAAATTATCATTAACAATGGAAAAATGAAAATGTCTTTTAGCGATTATGCGTTGAGTCAATTCAGCTTTGTGAGATTTCAGCAAGACACGATATTCCATACATGTTTTGGTCCCTAATACCTGAGATAGAAATAAGTAACGAGTGCCAGATGAAGTACTACGCGATAGTAAAATGAGACGTTGTGACAATATAAGCTGAAGCGATGTGCTGGTACAGGCGTGCCAGTTGCCAGCACGAACTCTGCCCACACAACAGGCACTGAGAAATTAAGACAACCAATAATACACAATCAGCGAGTTTCCGAATAATTAGGCGGCATACCTACTCACTGAATACGACGACTCACGGTTGGTTCCAATACAACATTAAAAGCTAAAATTGGAGATTACAAAATAATTTTTAGATTCGCTCCACTATAATGGGGAAGCGTTATTCAATGTCAGCGCCACGCGGGGCCAGTATGCGAGCGTACCGTTCCAGGTTACTCCATCACTATTCGCTTTCTCTGTTTCAAGTTCAGTCATGTGATCACAGCTATCTGAAACGGGTGTCGCGATTATGAATCTGTTCCACATACCGAATCCCCCTGTAGTACAACCTTAATACGATTAAAATTAAAATTAACAACAATAATATGAGCAAACTACTATTTGAATACTTGAGCTAAAATAACACCAGAGCAGCTTGGATAGAAACAACGACCTCCGCGGCAGCTGTTTTTTTTTTTAATGGCTCGCATTTGTACGATCAATAGTTTGTTGTGATGTCAGAGATCGACGCAGATTATCTTAGAACATTAGTGGTCGTTAAATGGCATAGACATCGACTTTGGCATTTAAGTTATGGAATAGACACGAATTTGGATGCGAGTTCACGCGGAACCCGCTCGATTGTAAAATTATACGAAAGTGACTCAATATAAAGCAACTAATTTTAAGTTACGCGTTAATTCGGGTAAACTTCATGAAAAACCAAAATAAATAGATAAAAATATTTACACATAGGTATATATAAAATGTTGATTGACGACATAACACTTACAATAAAAGTAAAACATAGCTAAGCTCATTTATGATTACACAAGGCGTGGGCGCGGGCCCCGCTGCACGCAGCCTTATATTGTCTACCGCTCGGCCGTTCGCCGCGGAACGCACAATTCATTATAATACATTTTTGAAGGAAACGATTACACCTGCCATCGGTTACGGTAACGTACCACAGTTCATTGAGGCACAATCATTGGTTTCTTTTAATTGCTTTTCTTTTTTTTTTAATTTTTTTCTTTTTTTTCACATATTTTCTTACATTTACACCTATAATAATTATTATAATTAGGTACGTAAATTTATTCTAAATAACAGAAACAAGTTACGAAAATGTTAAAAGTGAAAGCGTGAAGCGTATTAAATCTTTTTTTTTTAAGAATATAAATTTCACAATATATACATATTACGGTATAGATGTAGGTAATAAATATACAACAACATAATAATAACACAGACTAAATTGCACATGGGCAATTGTGTGCAGGAAATAAGAGGCAGTCGTTGAACCGAGAGGAGATTCAGTTAACGCGGCGGCGATCGGCACTCGTCACAACCTTGAGCCCGGGGGCGTGGCCGGTCGCTCGCCACTCCTACCACAACGCCTTAACTTTATACCCATTATTAAGTACTGTTACCTTTAACTGACTACACATTTCAAGGCATAACACTTGACTTTATTCTATGGACAACATCTACCGGGCACTGGATCATTATACATCCCTTTACTCGGGAATGTCTAACTTTAAAATTGAAAATCTTTATAAAAATTAATATTTAATGATTTTTTATTGCTGTATTAAATTCACATATTGCACCAGTAAAACTACTGCAATCGAGGCAACCCGAATATTGGTGTACATGTGGACAGAATAATATCAGTTTTAATTTGTAACTTTTCCATTAATTTATCGAATAGATAAAAGAAATTCACGTAAATTGAGCTTGACAACAATAGAATTGACATCGGCCTGTTAGTTTGTGTTCACTATTGTTGTACAGTCGAAACACGGTCGATATAGGAACATCAGATCAATAACCCGTACCACAAAAAATATTTCAAATCAATTTGGAAGAATCATCAAGCACAGAAATGCAATCTAGCTTTAGACACCATTATCTTTGATACTCACTCTTTGGCAATCTAACATTATTCATGACAATATCTAGGTATGGCCCCTTCGGCTAAGTAGCGCTGGTGCGATTGCATATACCGTGCCTTGCGTGTATCGCGATTGAGATGTTTCAGACAGTCTTTGCACGATTTGGAATTTGACCCGAATACTGCCGATGTTTCTTTCGAATACACTTTGACCGCCAACGTAACCGTCGTGAACGAACGATTCGCAACATATAAGGCAACAAAGATCATGCATGAAAGAGAAACACCGTTCGTCGGTCCCTATAGTAAGGTATTAAAGTATTAATGAGAAATGCTAATTTTTGTTTCTAAATGAACACATCATACATCGAAACATTTAATTATCTCTAGTACTACAGGTCCGAAGCGATCAAGAGTTCATAACGCACAAATATATATCCAACATCGCGTTCTCCTAACTTAATTTATTAATTTGTGAAAGTTCTCGAGCGCGAGGCCCGACAAGGTACAGCGATTACTTAACACCTAACTTAGCACTAAGTCGTTATGTTTAATCGTAAGATCACTGGAAGATGCACGAAATACAAGATATAATAATGTACATTAGTCGTTAGGTTCGCGTCGCAAAGCTGTGGGTGGGGTGCGACTGGTGGCAAGCCGCGCCGCTCGCCGCTCTGCTTAGCTAATCCCGTAAATATTGGTAATGATATATTTTGGCAGAGTATCTCTGTGGCACACCATCAATAAATTAAAGAGTAAATAAAAATGTAAATAAAATTTATCATAACGAACATTTACAAGTGTGATCGTTGCCGTTAAATATCAATAGTATTCTTATCGTAACCTACAATAGGACTTAAGTGTACACTTAAAACTACAATGATGTAATACCGACATGGAGCCTACAACTACAAGTATATTATTAACAGAATATCTAAAGCATATGTCACTTTGAATAACGTTCAAATTGAGCCTATAGAAAATACCACAAATCTTTTATTAAATAGATATTGATATGGCTAAATTTAAGTTAGAACTTTATTCTTACCTATACACAAAAGTGTAATATTTACTGTCAATTATAGTACTTTTTAACACTTCTCACAAATGTATGTAATATAAAATGATAAAACAATTTTCAATTTAATAATATATTAGGTTACCCTTACATTAATCGTATAATCTAGATAATCGTTTCATATATTAAACATAAAGTGGCACTTGAATCACAAATACTGGAAAAAATTTGGGGAAACATCAGCAACGGCGGAGGCAGACCGCCGGCGACTCGCTCTACTTTGATACTCTCAACAAAATAGATTATCCTTACATTAGGCAAGATACTTTACATCACAGGATTACTGGATTGCAAGGGAGCGCGCGGGCCGTCTGGCCGAGCACAGCCGACGACTGACGACCACCGCCCGAACCCGATCGCTCCTAGCGTATATTTGTATATACTCATTTCCATTTCAGACTATACTGCTTAAAAGGAATTTACCACTACAAGAATGCACTTCGAATCTCATAATTTTCAAATTTTGTTATATTTATAAAAATTACAAACTAATTGTAAACATTTGTTTATCTGCGAAATGCACTTATACATTTATTGCTGAATAAAAATATCACTACTGGAAAACGAAAGGCTCATCACGAGTGAGAATCCAAAACAGAATAAATAATAATTAAAAATACATCAGTATGGATAAAACGAGAAAATAAAAAACGAACACGAAAGAAACTCGGAACGCAACAGCTCGACGGGCGAAACAGCAACAGCCCTCGAGTGCAACAAAATAAATACACACTAAAATAAGGCCACGGGACGAGTGACTGAGGTAGCCCGCGACAACTACTCTACACCGATACTACGTTATTTGGTAGATTTACAGGAACGAACCGCGCGGTTCATCCGAGGCCGGGCGGCCGCCGGTCTCACCGGCGCGCCGCCCGCCGCCCTACATTATATACTTCATAACTGTCGATACATTCTATGTCTGCCGTTGTATATGTATAATTCTTATGTACACTAAATAATCTACATGAACACTTACAACACAGTAGATAATAGTATTGTGGACAGTTGGCTACCGCGGCCGCGTCGCGCCGCGCCTCATCCGCGACGCGACGCGTCCGACACGATCTGACTAGGCGAATAAAATTAGTCGGTCCCCTTACGGGGGACTGTAAAGCGTAATTACAACTAGACACCAAGGCCGGGCCGGCTCGGCCGCGCGCGTCTCACGTTCGCGGCCGAGCGGCCACCGGCTTCGTACTGCTAATTGACACGCCCGCGCGAATAACCCTCCCCGCGACACGTCTGCTAGTGCCCGCTCGGCGCTGCTTTATAAAAAATATGTCAGAATCAAACACGTGACAAGAGAGAAACTAATAGGAAAGGCCGAAGCGGGCCGACTACGACGTGGCGTCCGGAACTCGCGTCCGACGCAATACCGCGTTCGTCAGGCGTCGTCCTAATTTGAAAATGACCGTACGATGACCTGATGCGTTCTCGTCGTACGAGATCAACATGCACGATATCTTCAGTGTGTCCTAATTGAAGCTCACAAGTCATCATTCACAGAAAATGCTCAATAACAATTGCGCGATCATGCAATCAACGCTACAGTTCTCCTAAGCGTCCTATTTGGTTACATGTGATCGCGTGAGCACAATCCGGGCATCGCACGTTTAGGACACCTCTATTGAACCATCGCACGATCACTGGTCGCGCGATGAAAACGCATCGCGTCACCTTACGTTGCCAATTAGGACGACGCCCGAGGTAAAAAACGATAGGATCTGTCAATACATTTAAAGTCTAATAAAAAAGTGATCGTCGATCAGAGGAGTGTAAGTACTGGGTGGCGGTAGTGCGTCGAGCGCGATCCTGGTGGGGGGGTGGACGCGGGTGTTGGCGGTACTTGCCGCTTAGATGGACTCGCCGCCGAGCAGGTCCGGCGGCAGGAACGAGTTGAGCGAGGAAGGCGTGGCGCGCTGGTCGTGGTCGGGCCACAGGCCGGGGAAGCCCCACGCGTCCTTGCCGCCGCCGCGCCAGGCGCCGCCCCCGCCAGAGCCCAGGTGCTGCAGGATCATCTGCACCTCAGACTCCGCGGGGGACTCCGCGAAGATGGTCGTGTTGCTAAGCACGCAGTTGTTTAGCGCCATCTGAGCCTGCGCATATCATTAACATGCCATTAATTTCTCCTAAGTTAGTCTTTATGTCGTTTATGGGCTGCATAAAAGGGTTTTTTTTTATGTTCTAGAGAAATAAGTAAACTTTTCTTTTAAAGAAAGATTCTTAGGTCCAACAGCCAACAACGCTCAATAAAACTTCACAGACTATATTCTAATAATTTATTTATTTGCTATTTATTTGTGTTGTTTTCTACCTCAAATCATGAAACCAGATAAAAATAGTAACTGGTTAACGCGTGGAATTATTTTTATTACTTGGCAGAATAAAATATGTACCTAAGTTAAATATCACCATGTAAACGGACCTCTGGATCTAATTCGGGTGGAAGAACCACTAGTTAGGGCGGATTATTTCTTATAACCAAGCGAAGTGGACTGGTTTGTGGGAGCATCTATGGCCTAATGCTACGGCCGCACACATGCATCGCGTCATTCGTGTGATAATCTTTGCCTTCGGCCTACCGCGAATGTGCATGGCTACATATTGCGCGCAGTAAAGTCTGTCGCGATGTTACACAAGAAACAAAATGGACGCCGCGGTCAGTCTATATTTTGTATTGTGACAGAAATTATTGTATAAGAAAAAAGAAAGGCTAAACAATATCGAATCAAACTCCTATTGCTTATCAGTTCTAAAATCTTGTCGTTATTAAAATGCATGGTAGACAACTAATAAAACCAACGCGTCCTCTGCGCACGATGTCTGTGTGCTGACTGAAGACCATGACGAAGTTTGGCCATGCAAGCGAAGGACATCGCACTAAAAACTCTTTGATGTGCGCCAGTTTACCGACAGCAGAGCGATGTCTTTACGGCTTCGCACAAAGTGCCGAAGATTTCGCGAATATTTGGCTAGACACATCGCGATAACCATCGATCGAAGTTGATCGATTGGTGTAAAAACTTTGATTTATCGACGGATACCGTTCCATAAAACATCAACTATTTTTATTGTGACGCCCTTAGGAAATTGCCATTTTTAAGGGTGATAAATGACTACTTATCACGCTCAGCGCCATGTATCGTTTCTGATACACTTTGTCTAAATACTTGTATATCTTTTTCGATACAGAAGCACCATATTTTTCACAAGTGATGGTATTGGCATATAGCGCTTGGCGCTGAGCGTGTTCATAATAATGAGTGTTCGTAAGTCACTCGTCAAATACAATTGATTGAAGAAGACCTCATAATATTTGTCAAAACTAATTCAATTAGGATAGGTATTAAAAATTTTACCAGTCACATTTTATGCGATTTTTATCAATAAGTTATATCAATATTTAGATAACAAAATCAAACTCGCCAATGTTGACATTACATTTAAAAATAAGACCACAAAAATAGCGATAACTTGAAGTCGATAAACTTGCAACAAATGCCTACGAATTTTTATTTATAACACAAGATAACGCCAAATTTCCTCACTATATTAAAAAGCTGTTCAGGGTATTTAAAGGTTCTATTCTATTCTTATACAAGGGGCTGAGGCTGTGTCTCAAGAGCAATTCGACCCTATGAGATCTTTTGTGCTTCCCTTTCCTTATCACCCACCCATCCCCGCCAACATGGAACACATTTTGTATGAGTTTTACGATGTTGGTGGGAATAAGGTCTATAAAGTCCTCTGGTTTAAGTTAACCTAGATCCGGGACCTTTAGTCGCCTATTGACTAGTGCATCGCAGTCACATAATATGTGCTCCATGCTTTCTTCCTCCTCACCACACATTCTACAGATGAGGTCTTCAGCTTTACCTATTGTACACAGGTGTCTTTTAGTGGCAAAGTGGCCAGTGAGAGCACCTGTGAGGCAGCGGATTTGGGTCCTGATTCTTCCTATTCTTTTAAGGTAGTGCCTCTTTTGGCATTTAAAGGTAGGAATAAATGTTGCGAGACTCGGGGTTTTTTTTATAAGGTTAGCAGACATATTATATATACTGTACGTATACGGTCCGCCAAATGGTAAGCAGTTACCATAGCAGAACCTAACACAAAGGAAACCTTAGTTAGGAATTTGTTCTTTTCTTACTTAAAGAGTATCTGTTAATTTCTTGTCGATTATAACAATTTTTATGGTAAAATTTTGTTCAATACTTGCAATCTCAGTTGTGAATAGAGCGCTGCTAACCATGACCCTATCCCCTTTAGTGCAGCTCTGGAGATCTTATACACTAAGGGCCTGTCTGTTTCACAATGTCTGATTTAAGAGATATTCGTCAGTTAAATTGACAGTTTTGTATGGATTATCTATTAGGAACTTACACGGACATTGTGAAACAGACGCTAAATTAAAGAGTATGGACTACGAAAGTTACTTGACTGCTATCTTCATTACATTGAAAGTACATCCCTTGGATGCAAATTGAAATTTTAATGCCCAACTTTCATACTCGTTAACTTGCATACGTCTCAAATAGACCATTTTAGACAGTGGATATTCTCACCATATTTTGAACTGGATTCAAAACTAATGAAATATAAAAACTACTTCTTTCTTACAAAGGTTTAAGCTTACCTTAGCTGCCTCCTCACGAGTCGAGTAACGGGCAAGTGCGAGGCCCTGGTTCAAGTACAAATGGAAGTTCTGCAGCGGACCATGCTGGATGCAAAGGGTCTTCAAGGTTGACCCATCGATCTGATAAATAAAAATAAATGTGTAGTGTAATAAATGTAGTAAACTCTTTCGGCAAAACTTAATAGTGAATTTCATATAATAATAATGTTTGCTTTAAATGGGTAAGTATACAAATTATAGGTATAAGAAATATATGTGCGTAGGAGTCACGCGAAGTGTCCATATAAGCCCTACAATTAAAGCAAGGATATCTTATCGAATTATATTTATCTTAATATATTTTACTTATATTCCAAACATTGGTGGTGGAAGTAACTCCAAAACATTCAAGATTTTTTTTGTTGCTATAGTTTACATCCTGGCCCTACTCGAGTAAAATTTATTAATGATCCAATGGGTATTATTTATCTCTTGTACTTTGTCTTTTCTTCTAGAGCTAGAAATGGTGATGCTACGCCGTCATGGTGAGTGTGAAGGGAAATTATATATCAAATGTGTTGATGGTGTTTGAGATTCTATTATTAACTCATTTAGTGATACTGTACTCAATTGTGTACAGTGAAATTATACAAACTTTTATCTCTATTATTTCACTGTACACAATTGTGTGGACTTCATCCATTGGTTAACTTAACCCATTGGCCGTCACTGTACCCAATTGAGTACAGTGAAGCAATAAAAGGGAGCCCCGTTTATTATGTACTCAAGGGCAACACATTAAGTTGACTATAGCATATTTAGAGCAAAAATTAATGTCTTTTGGGTCGCTTACCTGAGCAGTGAGGTTCTTAAGCAGAAGCCAAGTGGACGCCTGCCAAGAGGATATGGGGCGTTGTTGGACATTTCCATGGTGCTGCGCCCACGGCTTGTTGAGGCCTGGGGGCGCAGGCCTAGGTTTGCCGGCCCAGGTGTCCGCGGGGGCCTTGAGAGCGGACGCGGCACTAGTGGCTGGCGGGGCGTAGCTCCACGTCGACGATGATAGCGAGCGCTCCCCTCCCGGGGGCGAAGTCTTCCCGCCGAGCATGTCTGTATCCTTGATCGCTGCCAGCGACAGTGGTGATCGGACCACGGAGCCCGGAGTCATAGCCGGATCGTCCTCTACGTTCTTCATCTGGTTGCCCTATGCATGTTGACAAATGAATTTCGTCATGCTAATGCTAAGTAAAAACATGTTTGCTTGATTTCGGAATTTCAATGTTTCGACATTTTTAAAAATAAAGTATGACCTTGATAATTGCAGATTGTAAGTGGTTACCATAGCATTACGACACTCGTACTCTATCGATTCCTAAGCATATCCTCCACCTCTGGAATCCTTACTTGCCGACATAACGAAAAGGTAGTGTTAATTTAACGTCTGTGTTCTTCTATATTGTGCATGTAATACTTGCTCCACTTTCAAATAGTCCTATGCCCCAAACTTATTAAGTATAATAGCAAAAAAACATGCCATTATTGTTTATCTCTTAAGTCGATAAAAATGTCAAACATTTTAACTAATTTTTAAAATAACATTAAAATTATCCCAGGTGCTAGCAGGAAATGGCAGTTATAAAGCCTGATTTACACAAGGTAAGTAACAAGTCAGTAATAGGCGTCAGTGCTGGCGCTGAACCTGAACAACTGGTGCAAACTGACCACATTTACATTCAGCCAGTAAGCGGGAATATTGAATTTAGCGCTCACGCGACACCGCTGTACTGACTTCAAAATCAATTTACACTAGGGGTACGTTCCAAAACCAGGTGAAGCTAAGCTTTTTTCTTCTAATTGGTGTAAAATAACTATAGTTTAACAAAACTAACCAATGGTGTAAGCGCTTCTTAATGACGACCAATAGTGAGCTATCATTTACTCTACCCCAAGTAAATTGAAATCGTATTGGAACGCACTCTAGGTCAGTACAGAACAGAGTCAAAACTGGCTTTCCTTGAATTTGCAAGTCCAGTTACTTACCCTGTGTAAATCAGCATTAAAAAGCAAGTTACATTGGCGACTTAGTGACTCTCATGCCAACTTTATAAGGTTTACCTCTTAGATTAAGAACACATAACAATTTTTCAGCGTCAGTTTTGAAGTTGCATATTGTACGGAACTGTCATCCTATCATTCTTATTCTAAGGTTTAACTAAACTATAAGTAGAAGGATGGTAACATTGAACTGACCTTCCAGGGCTTGCCAGGCTCAAACTCCGGCACCAGATCGTAGACGGGCTGGTGTGAAGGGTGGGCTGCAGGCCAGGCGTCCTTGCCGTCGCCCACATCCGCGCCGCTGTCACCCCATCCCTCGGAACCGCGTCCGACACCCCAAGTCCTTTACAACAACTAGTGTTAATAATCATAACCCTTGTTATAATAATTATTTTTAATACTTTGTTAGTAATTTTATTTCATAATATTTTATATCTTACTAACTTATACCTGCATCGTATAAAACTAAGTTGCATTTGGTCTGTATGCTTAGAATTTTTAAACTACGCAACGGATTGCAATGCGGTTTTCATCAATAGATATTGATTCAAGAGAAAGGTTTAGAAGTATAATTCGTTAAGGTTAAAGTCAGTACTATCCGTACAAAGACGGAGCGGTTCGGTAGTATTTGATATAAACAGTACAAAATATGTATAAATTATTTTTAACTTCAAATAAGACTTGTGACATTGAAAAAAATGTAGTAATTGCACTATTCTATTGAAGACATGAGTTCATTATTTTATTGATTATTGCCGTCAGTCACAGATGACCTTCACAGTGACACTGGCGTTTTCTTGACAATCTTAAGAAATACTACGGGCGACTACTCTGCCGGAGTTTCTCCCGAGTTCTTGTCGTAAAAACACGTGTTGAGAGACTCCATTTTTAACCTCAATCAACCGAACAATTATTTTTGTTACTTTAATTACATTTTCACTTGACATTGGCAAAATGCGTACGCTTAATGCGACGCGAGGCCATTAATTAAGAATAGAATAGAATAGACTACTCTGCCAACACCCCATCGAAGCTCATTAGATCGAACACGTTACATCGATAGCTTGTTAAATCGATAAATTAACACATCGAACGTTTATGCTATCGATAATAGACGGCATAGAAAGCTTATGAAATCGAAATTTTATTAGATCGAACCCTTATGAAACCGAAGTGTTGGCAAATCGACAGATCATGACAGATTATTACACTAGCGGCCGCCCATGTGGAATATAGGTCCACCTATAATGTCCATTCTAAATATTTTCATTTCTCTCTATCCTGGTATTATAAAGAGGTAAAGTTCATCTGATTTCAAACAATTATTTAGACTGGACATTAATGATGGGCCTGTATTCCACACGGGCGAGCTACGCGCGATGTTAAGATCTATCAATTTGCTAATGCTTCGATTTCATAAAAGTTCAATTTATTAAACTTTCAATTTATTAAGATTTCGATGTCATTAACAATCGATGTCATGAGGGTTCAATGTGTTAAGGTGTCAATTTAAAAAGGTATCTATGTAACATTTCTATCTAATGAGCTTCGATGTGACGTACTGGACCCGTGTATGCAATACGTATTTAGCTATGAAAGTGACCAAAATCAGCAATGAAGGAGTACTTACGAATCAGGCTGCAAGCCAAGTTGGTTAAGCTGTGGGCTGGTAGTAGACTTGGCGGTGCCGGGCGCGCGGCTGAACTCCGAACCCTCGCCGTCCTTGTCGAGAGACGGAAGCTTCCATTGGTTGAGTCGCGACTGTTGGTTGCCACTCGCTCCATACGCCTATATTATAGAGCAGCTTTTATTTAGCAACTATAATAAGAGATGAAATTAACAAAAAAATATATTTGTTTAATTTTCATGAAATCATGGAAGATTTCAAAAATCTATGTTTTTTTAGAAAATAAATAGTACAAATGATGTACAGGACCCATGACTTCATATCTTTATGTCATTAGCTGCCAGACTCTGAATGTTACATACATTATACATCATGGTCTTAAGAATATGCAGTTAAATGCACAGCGAGCTGTACTATAAATGACAGCTTAAAAAAACAATAGTAGATACTAAATTTATTGTGTAACTTCTTAAATAGAATATTAGGTATAATTTCCTAATGAAAAGACTAATGATACTATTATTGCCCTTAATTATTAACGACGAAAGTTAAATTCTTTCAAGTAATTACTGTGTAACTTGTAAATCTATTGCAAGGGCTAATTATTTATATTAAGCTATAAGGGTTTATATTTCTTAACACGTTATATGTCCCAGATAGCGGTAAAGTCCAGGACAGCTTGTGTAATATTTTGTCTCAAAAATATATCTCTTTTGTATCTTCTTATTTCTCCTAGCCTGCTTACAACTTATTTTTGGTGCAGGATCTCATGTTATCGACAATACCAGTAAGAATATAATTTATACAAAAAGATATAAAAGTGAGCTCATTAAAATGAAAAGGAGCTGTGTACCGTTAACAGTACAGGGACTTTGCAGAGCTACGCGACGTGTACCGTTTTAGGTACACTGGACAGTTAACGTGTTAATTGTACATTTATTATCCATGTGAAAATTAAAATATGAAAATAGATAATGAGACTTACCGCTTGAGTATCTTTCGTGATGCCCATGTCACTGAAGTTATTCTGCAGTTGTGACAATGGGTCATGGTTGGGCTTGAATAAATCTGCCCCACCCGCCTGCTGCTTCATGTACAGTGCTTGTTGGGTTGTTATTTGAGTCTGTTGAATAAAATTATTAACGTTAATAAGGATTGCTTTAAAACTACAACATATGCAACAAAATAAATCATTGTTTATCATTAAGAATTTACCTAACAGTAACACCTTGTTTTGTTACTACAAAGTTATAAGACATTATTTTGTCAAGAGCAAAATACTCGTACTTATATTTAACCGGTTTTTATGAATTTAGGGAGTAATGTACATACATGTGATTTCTGTCAACAAGTTCAGTGGCAAATCACTGATGGACCTTAAAAAGCACTTTGAACAATGATTCAGGTGCTTCTTATGTCAGTACCGGCCCAAGATTGGAGCTATAGTATAAAAATAACAAACACCTAATTACAGATCTAAGACTGACGCTGAGTCCAATTTATTAGCCGCGGGTTAATATTGAGTCAGCAAAAAAGCGACTCTTACGAAAACGGTTCCTCAATAATGATTCCAAGATAACTTGGGACCAAAATTCCTGTTAAGTAATCAACATTTCGTATTTCGCAATTATTACATCAAACAACCCACGCCGAATAGCGTTGCCAAGACCTATAGGCTTAATTTGTCACTCTAAAAATAGATATTGCGCATTATTACATACTACGCGCAATACTTTGAAAACATTGTTGTCAACTTACCTGTAAAGCAGTAATTTGTTGTTTCGCCTTATTGATTTGCATAGTGCACTGTAGAGCAAGAGTAGAGTTGCCTTTGGATAACGCCAGAGAGTGTTGCTGGGCGATTTGTTGAAGTACTTTAATCTGTAATAGTTATATTCATTAATAAAACATTTGTGTTACAAAACGAACAAATCATGTCTAGGAATTTGAAACATAAATGTACGTGTTCAAAATAAAAAAGTTTGTCAATTACCTGTTGCAATAGCTGATTCAACAGTACAAGAGTTTGGGGCGCGAGTGGCTGGTTCAGTATTTGGTGGTTGAGATAGCCTGCAGACACCGCCATTTGGATCTGTTGTACAAGCATCCGCAGTTGCGCTGTGCTTGGCTGGCTGCTGTTGCCAGAGCCGCTATAGAAACAAGAAAAAAACATTTATTTAGCATAACATTGCATATAATTGTCATTTTTTTTTTTTTTAAATAAACATTATCTATTTAGGTCTTACCTATTTGGATTGTAAGAGTGATGATGCTGCACGGTTTGCGGTGGTGGTTGATTGAGTAATTTCTGTACCACAGCGGGCGATACAGCGGGCACATTGGGCGGTGGTTGGAACGGAGCGTGGTGACTGAACTGCTCGTCGCGGCGCCACCCGTCACGGCTCGTGGCTGACAATAGTTCGAGAGCTTCCTCAGCATTCATGTCGCGGTTACGGAGTGCCGCCTCGGCTTCTTCTTTCTTAAAGCCCATCTCTATCAAATACCTGCGAAATTCAATGCACAAATTAGATAGTTAAAATAACCAAACAAGTACATATTTTGTAACAAATTAGTGAAAATTGCGAACCTGAACTGCTTGCTGTTCCACACCATCTCTTTAGGAAGCTGCTTGCCGAGTGGTCCACCCTGTGGCGGTTTAGGTCCTCCCCACTCGCCTATATCATCTGGCCAACCGCCACCAGGTCCGGTGGGCTTGTGCTTAGGCACGGGCCACAAAGCGGGCCCAGATGGGTCGGGCCAGGCGGATCCGTCGCGCTCAGGCCAAGCGGGCGCATGGGGCTCTTCCCAGGATCCATTGCGTTGTCCATGCGCTCCCCAAACAGCGTCGGGTTTCGTAGGAGTAGGCGGTACGCGCTGTGGCGCCGGAGGGCCTTGTGGGGCTCCACGTCCCGGCATGCCTGCCATGTTGGCGCGCTGAGCCCAAAGAGATGTGCCATCGTCGAATCCACCCGCGGCACGCCGTGCTGCCGGTGGAGACGGCTCCTCCCATCCGGTGGTTTTCATCGTGTCCTTTGGACCCTGAAAAATATCAATTTCATCAGAAAAGGCAGAGTAAACTGTTACAACTGTTATCAAAATCGGCTCAAAAGAAGGTAAAAGAGGTACCTTATATATCGAGTTTAAACTTTTTGTGCAGGTACACACCATAGATTGCACATTAAAAAATTAAAAATTTAAGACAGATTAAAATTTTACCCCATAGTTTAACATCTGTTGTTGTTTTAAAATTTTATCGATAATGGTAAAGGAAACGAGGTTATTTCATTTAGCCACAAACAAACAATAATTAGGTAGGTATAATAATGGTTTAGGTTAGTTTAGACTTGCAACCTATACATTTTACTGAAGGACTATTTCATATCTTTTGGGTTTTATGATGAAATTAGGATTTTTTAAATTCATTTTTTGTTAATTTTGCAGAAGTTGGGAGGTAAAAACAATTCTGTTCTTTGATGATTTAAAATATTTTGAACTGACAATTTTGTTTTTTTTTTCAAAACCTTCCCCCAACAACCTTAAAAAAGCGCTGGATTTGGTACTTCTTTTAAAAGTGCTTCCTCAAAACCCCATCTTACCTGTCCACCCCACTGGTTGACACCGCCCGCAGGCATCATCTTGTTCGGTCCGCCGGCATGCTGATGATGCTGGCTCCACATGTCGCCGTTGAGTCGGCCCGAGATTCCTCCGCGCAGGTCGTGTCGGGGGTCTGCCGGCTGCTGGCGCGGGTCAGCAGAGCGGTGCGGGTCGAGGCGCGGATCCCCACCGCGGTGAGGCTCGCCCCACGCGTTCCAGTCGTCCTTCTTTGGCACTCCCCACTGTTGGGCATGCTGCGGGGGCGCCGCGGGCCACTGCTGGGGAGGCGGCGGGCCCGTCCATACATTAGCAGAGTCGGCGGCATCGTCATCTTCTCCCCAAGTACCGCCGATGTTTGTCGTGGGCGTGTGGCCCCAGGGTGTCTTAGCTGCCGGTTGCGGGGGTGGTTGTCCCCCATTTCTGAGATTAGCCTCCCAAAGATCGGTTCCGAGAAAAGCGCCGTTGTTAATGCTGGGCTTCCAAGCTGGCGGTCCGCCGGCCGTAGGTTCGACCTTAGAGCCAGGTTCGGGAGATCCAGGTACGTCCCAGTTGGTGTCTTGATTGACATGTTGCTGTAATGAAAATAAAGAATTGTAGATATTCAATTTGTAACTATCATCTGGAAATTAATCATAAATACTCTGAAACACTTACCCCACCCCAGCCATCCTGACTGAACAGTGCTTCCCGCATTGTATTGATCTCATTCTTGGCGGTAGATGAGCTGTTGACGTTACTGCCGTTGCCATTACCGGCCGACGGCCCGTTGGTGTTGGCAGCTGAATTTGCGGGATTTGTGCCCCCATTCCCATTAGACGAATTATTCGTGCCTATGCGGTAGAAATGTGAAGATATTAACAAGACAAAAAAATAAAGATGACGATAATCTCAATACTTTATTCAATTAACAAAAATATACCATTGCTTGCCGGCGCACCATTATTATTGGATTGAGAATTCTGCATATTTTGAGGGGAACTTTGCCAGTTCTGACCGGAGGCAGCACTGGAGGGTGGAATTTGGTTACCATTTCCCTTGTTGCTGTTCACTGAAAGAAAATCGGAATATTTGGCATAAAATTATGTACATATTTCTTTGCATTTTCCCTGAATAATCCAGATACTCCTTTATGAACTTATAAAAATAAACAGATAATGCTACCTTAGGATTAATGGTCAGTAAAATATGGTTTGCAAATAAACATCCTTTTCTGTTCAACTACGTATATAGTTGTTTAAAGCAACTTACTGTCTGCTTGGGAAGTAGGCGGGCGTTGAGCCGTGTTATTCCATTGTTGAGTATTGTTAGACGTATTATTTGCCTGGCCACTGCTGTTGCCGCCCCAATTCCCAGCTAACGAACAAAATGCTTATCATCACCAATTTGACTTTATAAGGATTTAGTAATCAAACTAATTTATAAAAACAAATAAACTCATCATTAACCATAATTAAGCTCGCAAGTAATTAAATGCAAATAGAAGATAATTATTGTCTGATAATAAAATCATACATCAATATTTCATGAAGGGCCATCTGAATTGCTATTTTCAAATAGGTACACCATTTCAAAATATAATAAATAAATTTTAACTAGTAAATAGTTAATAAAATAATTACCACTGTTGTTGGAAGCAGGAGGGCTGCCCCAACCGCTGGCAGCATTCAAAGAGCTCTCCCCACCACCACATAAGCGCATGCGCCGTGGTACCCCCCAGCTGTTCACTTCGCTGGATAGCTCTTTCACCAAGCCTATCTCCTTCTGAGTAAGTTGCAACATTGCGTCAAACGTGAGATCACCATTCGCAAATACTTTCAAAGTTGACTTCGAGCTCTGTACTCCATTTTTATTGTCATGGTATGTTCTAACAAACTTGTCATAATCAGTATTCATTCGAGTTTTCGTTTTGCACATATCAAGAGCAGACTTTTCGTTCATTAGTTGCGTCTCGCAAGGCTCATCTCGTATAATACAAACTGAGGATTTAAAAGCGTAATCAGACTTGTTCATATACTCTGGCGCTCCCAACGCCATCTTATACTTTAAGTTAAAGCTACTGAAATACGGGTCACTGTATGAGATACCCTGGACTGTTATGGCGTTAATCATTAAAGGAATGCAGTAGTTAGGCGTATCGCCAATCATTTGGTTTTGTTGGATACTATCAACAAACTCTACATTATAAATATTATTATCTACCATTTTTACACTAACTCGCTGACTCTCATTCTTCTTAACGACTCGCTCAAAAGCACCAAATTTATTTGTGTACACCACCAATGATGAGGTGGAGTTATTACATTGCATTGGTTCGGTAACAGTTATCAATATTGGAGTAACAATTATCCTTAATTAGACATGGAACACATAATATTACAGAAACATTAGACATCAGACAATTATTTATAAATAGAATAATTTTCTACAATATCCACCTAACATTAGACTTATTTTCACAGATTGCATATTGTTTCAATTATAGACTAAGTAACAATGGTTCGTAGTGATGCAGTCAATTAAGCAGGTAGCAGTGTTTAGTGCCTCTATGGCAGAGGGCAGGGTGAGATCACTGCTCAAGCTGCTGCGGACAAGCCTCTAGCCCCGAGTGGCCCAGCCCTAGAACAAGAACATCAGCATTAACATTGCTACTACACTACTACATTAATGTCAACAAGAGTAAAAATGTACTTCAATTCCAAGTAAACATATAAATTAAAAAATATCCATGACTAATATACATAAATTTTAAAGACAAGAAAAGGGAGAAATGTTACTCAGCAAAAATACAAATATTATTGAACTTATTAAAACAATGTCTTTTATAAAATAGTTTATATGTATACATATTATAATAATATATTCTCGCTCAAACCAATTATCTAACCCAAATTAATTACATATCTTCAACCCAGTGTCTGTATGGTAGAAAAATAGAACAAGGCCTGTAAGGTGGGTCAATATGACCCGGATATTAAATTGTGTCCAGTTTCTACTGTTTAAATAATAATTAAGAAAATATCTTCTAAACAAGACTTAATATTTGCCTTTTGCTAGTTTGGTAAAAAATAATGTAAAATCAAGTAGTATTAAGTTATTATTTTTAATTTAGGTACGAAAAGACTATAAAATCTATCACAATAATGTTAACATCTGAAATAGTTTGAAAAAATAATTAAATCATTATAAATTTTCAGGTGCCTAAAGGACTTAACGCCAATTAAAACTTATTTCTTAGAATTAATTACTATCAGTGTGTGCGTCTATAGATACACCTACGGCAATGCGGGATTATGTGTTCTGATCATATGAAATTTTACAGGTTCTTTGTCTTCTTGACTACGGTATATTATTTGGTATTTTTTTCGCCTATCAATTTCTTCAGTAAACTCTCTTGCGCAACCACCAAGGATTACCACGGCCTCCTACTTCAGCACTTACTAAATCATATTAGGATAAATTTGCAACTGCCCAAGTGATTACTAAAAATTGTTTCAAGGCTTTAGACATGTTTGATATTTAATTAGACAAATGTAATATTTAACTTATAAAAAAGGAGTAATAAAGAACCAAATAATTGTAATAAAAATATTAAAATTAAATTACAAAATGATGGTAAAAAGTATAAAAGTAATTAGAACATAATAGTAATGTGGACTGTTAGGTTAGGTCATATTGAACCTTTTGGCGTTTGGCCACATACTATAACTTCAGGCACATTGACTAAACAGACACTAAAAACGTAGGAGTTGGGACTTAACTGCAGCTACTGAACAGTGTGACAAGGTAGCACTTTTCAACCGACTTCAAAAAAGGAGGAGGTTCTCTATTCGACTGTATGTTTTTCCGCGATTACTCCGTCAATTATGAATCGATTTTGATGATTCTTTTTTCGTTAGGAAGGGCATACTTCAAAGGTGGTCCAGTATAAATTATACCGAAATTGGTTCAGTACTTTTTTTGTTGAACTGATAATTTCATTGGGGATGAAATAATTATATCATCCACGAACACAAAAATAATGTAAATTTTTTTTTGAACTTGCCATTACCTAATATGCAATAGTGAAATTTTGGTTAGTAGGTCCAATGGTCAACACATAAACTATGACAAATTATTTTATGAACTTAAGTTAAATAACTATAGGTTCTCTTCAAGTTTTAATGCTTCATAGTTCATTAACTTACCATTAAAACTATACCATTCATTCTGAATGAATGATAGGCATTTGTAATGAGCTATAGGTCTGAGACGTGATATTATTTGTTGACAGACTTTAAAAAAAGAGGAAGTTCTTTATTCGACTGTTTTTTTTTGTGTTTGTTACCTGATTACTCCGTCAATTATGAGTATTACGACTCGATTTTAATGATTCTTTTTTTAGGTAGGTACGACAAGATCAGAGATGGCCCATATAAATTGTATCGATATAAATTCTACCCTTTTTGAACAAATCATTAATAACAAAAAAAAACGTTTTAGTTAAAGTTTCTATTAAGTTTTAATGAGCGCTTAGTCGGCATATCAATTTTCAATAAAATGTACTTAATTTCCACTAAAAATAATAAAACAAAATTTTTAGCAAAAAAAAATAGGAAAACTGACTTCAAGGCGTACAAATTTAAACTAAAAAGTAATAAATAAATAATATTTTTATGAAGTAGTTGAAAAGAACGTCATAGAAAACCAAGTCAAGTATTGATACACATTTATAATTCTTTATTTATAATTCATACTCCGATATATTTGGAGTCGGTGCCAGCTAGCCAAGGAGGATAGTGTTTGCAGTTTTTTAGTTAATAATGGACATAGATATGTAATAAAATAGATAATTTATAAATACATAAACTAAATAAACATATAAACAACCATGACTGGTGAACAAATGTTTGTATTCATAACACAAACATTTACAACTACCAGGTCTCAAGTTAGCATTTTTTTTTTTAAATTCGTTCATGTGAATGTTGTTTGTTAATATTTAGATATTAATGTAAAATAATAAATATATTATAAGCTTATTTTTATAAATGTTTTATAAGAAGCAAGCAATTGACATCTTAGAAGAATATCATAAACTGTATGTGTTTGAAGGATGTCTATCCAATAGGAATTATGAATTATTATTCTCTTCTCTATCATAGAAAAATACACATTCTGAAGAAGATTCAATATGTTAAGGTAAATATGCGCTATTTTTGTATAATATTAACAAACAATTGCATTATCACTTTAACAAAGGACTACAATAAGATTGTAGAGTGACTCTGAGACGCTTTCTAAAATCAAATTAAATTTTTGTCCCGAGGTCAATTTTGCATAACCATATACTTAATTAATGGATTTACAATTTGCACAGCAACTAAAATGTTAAATTGTAACATCAATTCCAAACTAAATTAAGGACCTAAATCATTAAAATTATTTGAGTAAAAGTAAAGAGTTTATTATATGTACCTATGTAATAAGTTAATTATGCACTTCTAGAATTTAGTCATAGTTTACACTCAGAGCAATTATTTTCATACATTATACATAATACAACAAAGATATTATTTAGATATTATATACCTTATAGGACGGACGAGAGGCTGAGCTGTATATCACAGATAATGTGGGCTTGGCAGATCCTTCAAGCAGCTTTGCAGTTAGCTCGAATGTTTCAGAATCTACACATACAAAGAAACATTAAAAAATATTTTTCTCATATTATTGAATAGTAGGTAAGTATGTTCTTAATTCTACTAGTAAATAGTAGCCTATATTTAATTATTTTAGTAACCTATATTTATTTTTTTAGGTTATCTCAAGGACTACGTAGGTAGGTACTTAGCTAATACAGGTAGATAGCTATAGCAAAAATAAAGACACCCAGTACGCAGGCACCAACCAATAGAATCAACATAAAATTATTTGCGTCGTCGTCGTTGCGTAGATGTGATAAGGACACATAATAATTAACATTTTATAAAATATGATTGAATTCTAACTAGCAACTGCGAACACAGAATTCTCAATACAGATACTACGCCATTCCGTGAACAAGACAAGGAGCACAGGTACTTACGGTACCTAGGGGTACAAAATTCACGAAATCAAGATGTTTGCTAGCACAATTTTCACATTTTTACAAAAACCAATAATCTTTTCTTACAATAGGCAGATAGGTATCTAGTTTTATGTATTTGTGTATTTCGGCCTTGAGTCTCGACGACTCGACTCGATGTTGAATATCTACAGAATCGTACGTATACATATAGCTAGGCTCTACGATCCACAGTACCTATCTATATCTAGAGTGAAAGTTAGCACGACCCATATCATAGTATAGCACACGTATTTTAAAGAAAAAATAATGTCACTTAACTACAAACACTTTAAAATATCAAATACATAAACTAAAGCCCGAGAAATGATGATTTTATATGCAAAAATACAAAAAATCTTACGTGACACGACCAAGCACAACGGTGTTATATTACTAGAGGGAGGGAGACAGAAAATCAAGCATGTTGCTGACGTTCAACTTATCAGAGCGAGAAAAAAGATACGCCTGAGAAAGCGATGCCATAAATGCTCAAAACTAAAAAGAATCATCGACGACATCATTATCAAAATAAAGAGAAGCAAATAAGATTTCAAACACATACCTTTGTTTTGTATGGTTGTTGTTGGCACATAAACTTTAGAGATTTATACAAAATCACAATCCCAAACCCCCGAGAACACGGCTTCGACGGCTGGATGGAATGATTTCGTCGTCGGGGTTCGCACGAAACGCTCATAAGCGTACTTATTCAAGATGAACGTTGCCATCATAGAAATTGTTTGTGGATTTGCGCTGTTTTATCGTGGTCGGATAATAGCAATTTTCTATTATGTATCTGTATATCGAAGTATTATCTATAGAGTGGCCGCCTATGTATATCATAATACGTATGTATCTAGCTACGTGTTTATTATAGGTACCGTACGACTACATACCTATATCGGTAGGTAGGTAAGTACTTATTTTTGTACGGTGTGGTTACATTACAGTAAACATCCATAACATGCTGCAATATCATTCAATGTGTTTTATCTTAATAAAGGTACTTACATTTTAATCTAGATTTTATACGAACTTAGTAGGTAAATAATATATATTATTTACCTACTAAAAATTAAGAATTGATAGACAATTTACTTAGGGTGGTACCACAGATCACTTAGAGAGACTACGTCTGGTGGTACCTACCTACTAACATTGTTGTAGGTACCCAGTGATAAGTTTTTATTGGTTTTACACCAGCCACCTGCCTTTTCCAATGCGTAGGTAGAGCTACCTAGTACATTTACATTGCTTTTTTTTAATAATATTTTAAATAAAATTGCTAAATACTTAGGTACCTAACTAAGTATTTAGCAATACCTACAGTACCTACCTACCTACTTATAAAAACAATAAAAATTAAATAACTAAGTAGGTACCTACTTAATGCCAACCTAAGAAAGAAGGTAGGTACCTAGCGAGCAGCATAGTAGGTATTAGTGCTGTCACCACCTGCGCTTCATCACCCACCCACCACCTTACAGGAAGGTAGGCATGATTGTTTTTTATGCAGTACCTAAACGTGCAATTTATTTTGTGGTGATTATTTGATTGAATTAAGTAAGTACCTAGCCACATAATTTAAAATGGCAAAGAGCAATATTAGACGATATTGTGCTGATTTTGGTTGCTTGAACTCTTCATTAACGCACCCAGAGACTCAGACCAATAAAATTGGTCTATGCCCAGAGATGACATTTTTTAAATTACCTGGACCTTGACTATCCGAAAAGTAAGAGTACGTATATAATATTTTTTCTATATACCTCTACTAGTAGGTACGTAATTTGTTTTTAATATGTAGGTAACATTACCGTGCATGTACTCGGCAGCTGTGGAACGAAGTTATTACGCGACCGTCCAGATTGCGGAGGATGCTGGGTTCGATTCCCGCCTGGGACTTTTTATTGGTCTGACTGAGCGAGGCAAACATAAGCTATTATACCTAAGTAGAAAGAACTAAAGAGATGTACCTAGCTACTGAATAATTATAGTGTTTGCTTGGTTTATGAAGGGTTGTGGGTTTAATTAACGCTTTAGACATTTTATTATTCAGTATCTAGGTACCTTAGGTTGAATCTTGTCGTTTCGTAATTTACACAGCATTTTCCGATGATCATTATCAATGATATTATAATTTAGAAAGAATATCATTGACCACTATTACCATGGTTGTGTATAGTAAAATACTAACTGGTAATACATAAGTAATCAGAAAAAGCCCCGTTTTTGTTTCATTGTGACTTGGTGAAGACTCGAGGAAGAACAATTTTTTTAGCTATCTATTTATACTACCTAATATTTATTAAAAACATTTGAATATCATCACATCTTATACTTCGCAGTTGAGATTGAAAGGCACCTTCAAGAATCTCAGCGCGAAGGCAGGAAGCAGGAAGCAGTACCCGTAGTGTAAGTTTTTTAAGTATAAAATACGCAACTATTGTAGTTGCGTTAATAATTCACAGACAAGATAGATAATTCGAAATTCAAAAAGACCGATATAACGAAAGAGGGCCGTGCGTTAGACATATTCTTTCTAGTCTGTGGACGTGCGCTGCGTTAAAGCAGTGCACGGCACGGACAAAGAGTATATAATACACTACGTTTAGGCACGGACACCCGCGCGGCGGGATTTTCATGCCATCTCCACTCCATAGAGCTGCGCTGCGTCGTATGGAGATGACATAAATTAGCCCGCCGCGCGGATGTCCGCGCCGTGCACCCTGCGCTGCGCTGCTTAACGCTGCGCACGGCCTAAGAGCTCATCAATTTGTAAGGGAAATACGATTTACGCTTCTTTCCGCTAGGGGCGCTATTCACGATTCCTACACAAATCGAGTTTTTAACGCAACTACAATAGATCCGTATTTTTTACGAACAAACTTAGCTGCTGCATGTTTGCTTGCATGCTGCATGCTTGCCTGCATTCTGCATGCTTGCCTGCATGATGCATAATTGCTTACAAGAAAAATAGATATTAAAAATCGTGGAATAGTTTTCTGGGAAATAAAATTCGATATCAAAAAAATCTGTATTTATGCATGATGTATGCTTGTTTGCATGCTACGGGGAAATAAAAACCAAGGTACCTACACAGTTAACTGTTTTACTGAGTGATAAAACCTTCCTTCTCCTAATTGTTTGTCCGAAAATTATTAGACATAACACGTTTATTAGGTAAACATTAGGTATTAGGATAAATGAACATTATTTAATTTGAATTTAGGACTTAGAACTTTTGTTGAAAATGGTTTTAAGTATTTTGTATGTTATTGATTGTTATATTTATTGTAATATTTAGGGATTTTAATTTCATGACAGTCATGTGATATTATGTGACATAAACTTCGGTCAAGTTATCATTCGGAAAAATGATGATTAAGTTGTCTAAGTGATTAGGACAAAAAAAATATTGCACTTTAGATTATAGAAAAGTTAGGGAACACAATAGAGAACCCATATTTCACAACGGTGCTAAAATTTCATCTAATTTTCAAATCACAATTCACATCGGTGCTAAGAAATTTCACTCCAAAATATTTAAAAGTGTGAGTAAATGATGTTTTTTATTCACACAGCATTTCCGTATTGCCATTTTTACCCGAGTTTTATTGTGTTCATAATATGTATATTATATTCTCAAATTAACAACATTAAATAATTACGATTACAAAGCTCATAAAATCGGGAGTGGTCTCCCCTTGACTTTCTCATATACCGGAAACGACTCAAAGGTTGATAGAAACCTTATATTTTTATGTCATACATGCATGTTAAATTTTGGTCACCCATCCGAGTACCGACCGCGCACTTGGTTGCTTAACTTTCGTGATCGACAGCTCAAAAGTTGATAGACATATTTTGAACACACGCACTTACAATGTCTTTTTTTTAACTATGGCAATCCGCCGATTTTCTCGGCAATTTCTGCCAGTGTTATATATTTTTCAGGTAGATAGAATACTGCGAAAAATCTTGCAAACGCGCGAAGTTGGATGCTTATATTTTGATGTCATACACGCATGTTGCAATAAGTTAAAGCATGCTCGAGTTATCGTGCTAACGCAGACACACAGACATACAATACAGACACATAGATACACACTCAGACATAATTGCAAAAAAAAAAGTTTTGGACTCTTTTATTATATTGTAATTCCAAATCGATTTCAATTTACTCGGGGTAGAAATATAAGCTTCTTGGGGTAGAGCAAGAAAGTTGTAGGGGGTAGAGCTATAAGTTTCTTGGGGTAGAGCACAGAGTTTTACTGGAAGCCGTTCCAAAACAAACCCGAGTGAAACCGAAGGTAAGCGAACATTTACTCTGACAGTTGCTCGAGTATTTTGGAACGACTATGGGGAGATGTGGAGAGTAATATTTACCTACGCCGCGAGGGCGATTTTTATCGGTGTCTGGCAAGAAGGTTGTAGGCACGAAGATAGAATAAGAATGGAGTCATTAGACAAATTAACAAAGTAGAAATGGATGTGTAATTCACTCAGTGATGATCACTTTCAACTGTCAAAAAAAGTTAGGGAATAGGCCTACTGTAGGCCTATTCGCTAACTTTTTTTGACAGTTGAAAGTGATCATCACTGAGTGAATTACACATCCACTGTTGTTTTTACACGACAAGTGCCATAATAGCGTGACGTTAAAACAGCAATGAATATGTAATTCACTCAGTGATGATCACTTTCAACTGTCAAAAAAAGTTAACGAATAGGCCTACAGGACACCGTCATACACAGCCAGTTGTGCCTTTTCTGAAACCTACTGACTGCTCAAAAAGCGTGCAGACACATTCATCATGTTCCCAGCTTTCTATCGATTCTCAATATCACTATCACACTTTTCCTCTCTCTCGTAAATACACATCTCAAATAAACAAACTCTTTTTTGTGTGGACATTTAATTAGAAAGAGAGGCCCTGCCCTAAGTGAAAGAGATGGCATTCGTCAAGAGGCTTTAGACAACATGCATTTCGACAATCGCTCTCGCTATCGCTAAGTAAAAAAACGTATGGGATTGACATAAGCAATCGAAAAGTGATCGATTGCTTATGTCAATCCCATACATTTTTTTACTTAGCGATAGCGAGAGCGATTGTCGAAATGCATGTTGTCTAAAGTCTAAGGTCAGCTTCATGTAGGTATTTAGGAGCGTGGCCTCCAGTTTTACCTATAGCTTCATGGGCAAAAAAATCAGATTATAATAGTCTGTGGCCAAGGAGCTTATACTCATGCTTATACTCACGAATGGAGTCATTAGTCAAATTAACAAAGTGAGGGCAATTATTTTGACAATACTTGACATTTCAAATTTCACATTTCTCTTTCTAGAAATTGTCGTCATCTCTTTCTAAACACGACTACATAGAAACAAGATTTCCCCAGTATTTCGCCATCTTTCTAAAACAAAAGTAGAAAAGTAGCTAAAAACTTAACATATTGTATTCAATTATCAGTATTTATTATCAATGAAAGAAATAAATATAATATATTGACTTTTAACGTTTAGGTTTGTATTTCAATCAACTGGTGTATCATTGTGTTTTTTCCATAACTTATGGGAAATTAAGGGATTTATATAATGACAGCTTTGTCTTCATACGTCAATCACGTTGATGTCCCGAAATGTCAACATGACATATTGATAGGTATCGACTCGCGATTTTGGTACGGCTTTTTACATTTTAATAACTATAAATAGTGCAAAATGGTGCATCGTTGTATAGTTCGTGGTTGCAGAAGTGAGTGGTATCCAGGATGCAGTGTGAAATTTCACTTGTAAGTGTTATAATTGCATATTATTGTTCACCTAAGTAAAATTGGTTTTTCATATGTAATTCCATATGATTATCGTTATTGGGCGAAACTCCATAGGGGAAAGTAATTTCTGAGACTCGGCTTTCATACTATCTGAATTTAATTAATTTTCATACATAAATTACTTATTCAAATATGTGTAAACAAATTGACTAGGGTGACTAGGATTTTTATAAAATAATAACCTTTTTCCGACCGATATATAGATATATATATATAAATATTTAAGTCTTTGAAATAGCTGTTATATGTATAGATATATATAGATTATTTATATAGTTTATAGATTATGTATATATATATTATATATAATACATAAATCGTTCTACCCATTTTTGGTTGGGAACGTTTATTTACAAACAAAACATGTAATTTGTGCAATGTATGTACAGTCGCCAGCACGTGCAGTTACCCCACTTTGACCTTGAGCGCATTGAAAGTTGAACAGCGATAATCAGTGGAAAGAGACAAATAGCTTTTGATCTGTGCCGTCTCATTTTATCGCGCTGCATACACCGTTTTGTGTAACTGTGTGCGTAGAGACCCTGTAAACGACGGCTAAGAAACGTCAAAATTCAAATGTGTTTGTGAGTCAAAATGGTCGTTTATTTTGATGAAATACGAGTACGAAAACAAACAAAATATATAGTGCTGAAAATAGGGCAGATTTACAAATAGAATAAACTTAAAACAGGTAACTAATGTATAGAAGTTACGAAACTAATCATAAGATAAATTAATTTTATATTTCAACATTAAGTTTAGGCTAAGTTTGTCAACAAATTACAATAAACTTTATTTTTCTTACAGATCTATCTATGTGTCCTTAAAAAGACGATGGCGCTGATAACTTCGTGTAATATGTTGGGAATCTAACATCTGTTAATCAAGTGTAAAAGAACTTTAAGCCCGGAACAATTTTCAACAAAGCAATAAAATTCGTGGATATTGGTGTTGTGTTCTAAGTTTTACGAGTTTATCATAGCAGTCAATATTTTACAAGTGTTACCTCTGAGGTGTTACCTACAAATATTAATGAAAAAGTGTGGTGCATCAACTTATTCTATAAATACTTATATCTGCATTATCCATTGGAATTATGGTCATAATTATGGGTTCATATTGTAATCTACATTGACAGCTCATAAAATTAAATGGCTCTTAACAATGGAAAGAATCAAACTACATTCTGTCCAAAATAAAATTGAAGATAGAGATAGGTATACAAAGATGTATCAATAAAGTTTAAACATCTACATACATATCTTGGAAAAAATAATGAAGCAACCATAGCAAACTAAACAATGCTGCTTACTATCAAAGCAAAATTTGCTTTAAATTATCTCAGTTGGTGGATTATGAGACTGGTTTTCATAACAAATAGTAATGAAAGTTCCAATAGCAAAGAAAAATAAAATCAATCCAGTGCAATTAAATGTCTAGTGTATTTATTGTCAATAAATGGAAAGCTCACTACAAATATGCCGAGGTATTTATTATTTTCATTGGTTAAAATTGCGTTCTAATGTCAAGCAAATTATATATCATAGGTACTCCAAATTCCTGTGTGTTTTCCTCATAGAAGGTTGTAAAGTGTTTTAGAAATATTATAAGAGTATTTCCACTGTATATTTCGATCTGCGACGCTGTCTTTTATTAAAATTATTAGGTAAACTAAGTATTATGACGCCATTAAATTTTCAAACCACAGATTAGAAAGAATATGTCTAAAGAGATGTCACAATGACAGGTGTCAATTAGCTGTCAATTTAGCCCAAAAGCCTCACTATTGGTCGTTATAAGGAGCGCTCTCACCATTGGTTAGTTTTGTTAAACTATAGTTATTTTACACCAATTAGAAAAAAAAATCTTTCTTTCTAACGATGTCTATTATACAGTAGCTATAGATATGTATAATGGGTATCCGCACGTGCTGCCGGCTGTACATTATTTTAATTGAGAAACATATTCAAAATGATTGATTGTATTTTACCAGTGTAATAGTGTATTTTATCTTTCACATTTGCATCTACTAACATGTAACGCAGAGTGCAATATGCACAGTAACCTCAAACTTCCCTCGAATTTGGGTTAGTAAATTAGACACAGCATTAATAAAATTGTGACTGTGCTATTCAAGCCTATCAAACGATAGTTTTTAATATCCTAATTACAAGTTAAAAGTGCCTGTATACATAAAATTTTCTTTTCTTTTTAGATTTCCGAAAGACCCTAGGCGACGGCAAATGTGGTTGTCTAATGTGCCTTTAAAAACAATATTTTATGAAAGTTCAAAAATATGTAGCCCGCGCTTTCAAGGCACTGATTACATAGGCAACTGCTTACGTCAAACTGCATGCCCTTTTTTCAAAAACACGGAGACTCCTGAAATGGTTAATAAAATTTTTGCTTGATAATATATTTCATTAACCTCAGCCCGCAACTTTATCCTCGTTTCCTTCAAAATTGCAACAGAGAGGAATTAAAATTCGTCTAAAGACAGTATTTAAATTCAGGTTTTGAAATACCTGAATGCCAACATTCATCTAAACTCGTTCTGCTGTTTTTGGGCGTTTGGACAAATTTCCCGAAGTACATACAATCTTTGGTATTCATATTAGTATGAAAAATATTTGGTATAAGGAATAATCTTTTAAATTGTATGTATCTAACTAAATTGAATTGATAATTATTTATTGACTTGTATTGATGTTTTGAAATCATTACAATATTGTAAGCTGTGGAGTTATTCGCCGGAGTCTTTCGCCATTTCTGCTCCATCTCAGCATAATAATTATTATTTCGTCCCGAAATGGTGGTAGGGCTTTTGACGATTTAAAAGTCCATTTAAATAAAGAGCTTTTTCATTTTCATATTTCGCCAATGTTAAGTGTAAATTTACTTATAGTAACAGACAGTTGTACGGAAGACTGAGTTAAAATTGGAGTCTCTCAACACGTGTTTTTACAACAAGACCTCGGGAGAAACTGAAAAAAAAGAATAAAATAATATTTATGAGTTGTCATGACATGAGATAAGCTACAGTATACTAAACTATAAAAATGCCTCTTAAAACCTAAAGTCATAGAAGTGATAAATTCCCGAAATTCGGCCGCTGATTTTTTTCCTGGGAGGCTAAAATAGATAACATTACCGTGCTAAAGGGCATCCAGGAAAAAAAAGTTTAAAGTAATTATTATGAATGTTAATTCTTTGTCATGGTAAACTCAAAATTATTTTAAACTTTGAGTACTAATTAATTTTATTAACTTAACGAAGTCCAAGATTGTCTGTGATTAATTTGTGCTATAGGCACCCTACTAGAAAGAGACAGAGCCTCTCTAGAAATGTCAAGACATGTCAAGGGTTGTCAAAATTTTTGCCCTCACTTTTTTCATTTGACTAATGACTCCATTCTTAATTCTATCTTCATGTCTGTGGCTTTAGTTAGACATATTCTTTCTAATCTGTGGTCTGTGGGAGCGGGACAAGGGACCATACTACAAAGCAAAATTATTTAAATTAAATTAAAATAGTTTAGTATATTAATTATCCAGTTGCTGTAACAATCATAGAAATTTGTGTTCTATGGCGATAGATGAGTAAAAGAAAGAATTTAAGAAATGCCACTTTCTGAGACTGGAGATCAATATTCAGTATGGGTGAGTAATGTTGTTTACATTTTTAATAGTCAATATTATGGTCATACTATGAATTACAATGATTATGAGGTACCTAGTATTATTTTGCTTTAACCATAAATGGAATCCAACAAGACATAAGTCTTATACTGCGGTTCGAATGCGAAAACACTACGAACTTTACCAACAAGTGATAGCTATTTTAGAGGTGGTTCCTTGACGTTTTTACCCGACTGCAAGGAAAGAGTTATGTTTTTCACGCGTTTATCTTATATTTATGTATATTTGTAAAATTCCTTATTATCTCTTAACTTTCAAACGGTTGAATAGATTTCTATAATTATGTTATCGTTAGTTTTTCCTGACAGCCCAAGTGTTCTTAGGTATGTGATGTTAAAAAAAACAACATAGCGGAACTTTTTTTTCTCTAGAATTCCTCAATATGGGTATCAAATCAAATGTTTTCTTCCACTCTCCTCGATCAGTCGTCATAAACACCCTTCTTTGCCATATCACCTTTCATACAGTCTATTCATCTTTCCTTTGGTTTTCCCTACCTGTATATCCATCCACATTCATACTTATTACTTTCTTTGTTAAACGCTCGTCATCTCTTCTCTCTCATTATATGCCCATACATATAGTATTATTTCTCTGCCCATCAGGGTTTGAAGTGATAATTATTAGAGATGAAAAGGATAGTTGTTTGGCAGGATACCAGATATTCGGCAAGCTACAAGGTCGGATGGCTGGATATCCGGAAGCAGAATATTCACCCAATTGTCTTGTTGCGTGTCGTGACGAGTTTAGCGCCGCACAGGTGCAGTGAACGGGATCATATCAATTCAGGCAGTTTCACTACTAAAAGTTTTTAGTTTAGATATTTACTATTTATGTATTTATCAATAGAGTGAATATCTTAAAAGAAAATTTTAGTTTTTTGTAAGGCATTATGGCTTTTTGAAACTTTTTCGACTTTAAATAAATGCTGTCATAATTAATAACCATTTTATTAATATTTACCTCACAAAGATTAATGTGCTGCATTTTATTATAGGAAATAATCATAGTTTTTGAGTATCTGGTATCTGGCCAGATATTGAGTTACTATCTGGCATCCGGCCAAATAGTTTTTGAGGTCTCAAATCACACTAAGTTATAAAATTCGATATCACTAACAGTATTTTTTTTTGCTGTCAATTTGCAGATTTTTTGGACGCTATTGCTATTGCTAATAGTATCCAAGAAATAGCAATTTTTAGAAGCACATTTATTGTAACTGACTAATTAATTTAGAAGGGAGGTCCGATTTTTAGAGGACAATGTTGACAATTATTAGAAGTTCGATTAATTACATGTCATAATAATTCCAATCCACTTGGTCATGAAAAAAATAACCTGAACCTACCAACTACTAATAATTTAACACAATAATTATTGATTCTGAGTATGAAAATATTTTTCAGTTAACCTTTCAAAACGTATAAATAAGATTTAATTACTAGTAGTGTCAAACCATGCCTAAATAAGCTTTATCGACAAATCCTTCTTTAGCGAAAGATTTTGTTGTCGATTCGCTCATTAATGAAAAGTCCTTGCAGAGAATGGTTCTTAGTCGAAAGAGTTTATCGTCAAAATACTCGAATTTGAATAGTTCTGTCGGCGAAACATTCGTAGAGGAAAGGTCCTGTACCCTTAGTATGAGTTTTGATAGTTTTCAAGCTCGACTAAATGTATCGTCTCTTTTCATACATTGCTCACTGTTTCTGATAGTTTACGCTAGAGGCGCTGGTGGGCAATGTATGAAAAGAGACAGTAAGTTTGATTGAGCTCGAAAACTAACAAACTCATACTAGGGGTACTGTCGTCGAAATACCCATTTACGAAACGTTCTGTCGGCCAACAGTCCAATAGAGAAATGACTGTCGGAGATACGTAATTTAATATGCACGCCTAAATTAGGTACTTGAATTTGATTCAAAGTTAGCCTAAAGCTGTCAGAACTAAATCAGTCACTGTGAATAATGACAAAGAATCCCGCGAAAGCCATTAAAAAAGAAGAAGAGCAAGAAAGGTAACTAGTGAAAGGAAGAAACCTATACATTATTATTATTATTACATAACTAGTAGTCGCCCGCGGCTTCGCTTGAACCAATGTTGGTTATCGCGCTAAAAAAAGTATCTTCTGTCCTTCTCATATATTAGATAGTTAGAGACAAACTATCTCCATACCAAATATCATCAAAATCGCTTCAGTGATTTTAGGCGTAAAGGCGCAACAGACAGTTACTTTCGCATTTATGGTATTAGTAGGGAGGGATAACATTTGGTTTGCATACATTTATTATTTATCAAATTTGGCTCAAGGCTAAGCTACAGATAGAGACATAAACGTTAATATCTATATAATATTTTTTGGATTATTTCCATTTAGGTACAACTGTTTTCAATTGAGAAGAGTCACTTCCCCAATAGGGTGGTACTCTGCAAAGCCGAAAAATAGAACGTAACTGATTATTAGGGACCGGATTATATGCAATTGCATATTTGCATATGCATTGGCATATTAAAGCCATTCTCGGCAATAATAGGATATTTTAACTAATATCTAGTGATGATGCATATTTTATAAGCATTTTTTTTGCATATTTGCATGCATCTTAATATATATAATTCTTCTGTGAGTGTGTATGTCACTGAACTTCTCTTAAACGACTGGACCGATTTTGATGAAATTTTTTGTGTGTGTTCAAGGGGATCTGAGAATGGTTTAGATTCATAATTTTGTCCGCTGGACAGGACAACGTCTGTCGGGTCCACTAGTACTTATATATATAACAAACTTTTTATGTTGCATATAATCCGGTCTCTACTGATTAGTCCAGGGACTGATTGCAGATTTACAAATGAAGAAAAAAAATTATGTGTACCTATGAACCTATACTGTACATGAAAGAAATGATCATTTATCAATTTGTTTTCAGGTTGGTTTGATTTACATATTCAATTTGATTGTGGGAACTGGAGCTCTCACTCTGCCAGCTGCTTTTGCAAGAGCAGGATGGGCACTCAGTACTATCTCTCTCATATTTCTTGCCTTCATGAGCTTCATGAATGCTACATTTGTCATAGAGACTATGGCATGTGCCAATGCAGTATTTAAATGGAAAAGATTGCAAACACTAAAGAGAGAAAGTGTAAGTGAAGTACCTATAACTGAAACATCTATTTTCAAATCCTCCTTGGTATTGTTTTTAAAATATTTTAGCGAGATTTGAAAATTGATGATCCATCTATATAATTATGATAGCTACCAAACACACTTATGTTCGTATTATAGAATAAGTTTCAAGAATGAACGCTGACTTGAGCGTCGTACGTCTCTATCACTTTGTGCGTGATAGAAAGTGACAGACGATTCTCGAGACATGTTTGACCTATGAGTGTCATTCTGTAATACGGACCTTAGACCCGTGTTACAGAATGACACTCAGAAATAGAAGAGCTACCTATACCTCCTTCTTTGAAAAGGAGTGTCTCAGCAGTGGGTCGAAATATAAAGGCCGTTATGAAGATATTAAAATTATGGAGGAAAAATAAACGTTCTATTGTAAAATGAATACTCAATAATTGACTTGGCTTCTGGACCTATAACCACCTTTACAGTAGATGCAACAATGGCGTATTCATTCACATGCTTCTCATTTTAATTTTAGATTCAAGACCATGATTCAGATGATGAGGCATCTACGTCACATGGCTATGGTGATATGGAAGAGCCTCTTGTATGTGGGGATTCCATACCATCTAGATATTATAGTCTAGATCAGCGAGTAGAGCTTGGTGAAATGGCTAATCTCTTCTTCAGCAAGACAGGCAGAACCATATTCTTTTGCACTTTATGTGTTTATCTTTATGGAGATTTGTCTATATATTCTGCTGCTGTGGCGAAGAGCGTTATGGATGTTATTTGGTAAGTTTAGTCTTATTTGTTAAACTTTTACCTTAGGAGCTCCACACATCGAAACATGCATGCATTTAAAATTCGCCAGCCGCGGTCGCTGCCCCGCGCCGCACCGTGTTCGATGTGTGGAGCTCCTTAGCACACACCTGCATGGTTGACAAAATCATATAAAACCTGCTATTAGATAATGGTAGATTGGAAGCAGTCGAAATTACACAGTTTAGGTTTTTAAACGATTATTTATTTATTTCCACACTCAATCTCACAAAAAATAATAGGGGTTAAAGAATGAAATTGCCGGTTTTTTTCCTCATTATTCGTTAGTGTGTAATTCCTTTAATACAATAGCTATATCCATTATTCTTTTTTATTTTAAACTTCATTACAAGGACTTATATTTATATAAAATTTTATTCTTATTTTTATTTTTTTCACTAGAAATACATCTTCAAAAACATCCCGTCTTAAGAGGTGGCAGTCTCCGTTGTAAAAATATGAATATTTTTTTACAGATATCAATTCTCAAATTTTTTCTCTATGTATAAGTACTATAACTTAATGTTGTCTAAATATATCCACAAAATTACACAAAATTTAGATTTGTGGTTCCTTAAAAAATCGCAAATATACAGGGTGTAAAAGACATGAACAGTCAAACGAGAACCATGTATTCTGCTCACCATCATAACATTTTTCTTCCTTTAGACTATACCTGGGAAATTGATAGTTACGATTTTATTGAAGGTGAAAGTCATAATTTTTTTTCTTAATTTTTTTATGAAATCGTATTCTATACGTTATTTCTTTATTATCGTTCAAAGAAACATTATCATTTTTTTTTAGTATTTCATAACAAAAAATGGCTTCAAAACGTTAGCGTTCAATGTAGCTCACTCGATGCGCACGGACACTAACGAACGGGACCGCTGTCTGGCAAAATTATCGCGGTTTTGCCAGTTGCGTGCGAGCCCTTTACATTGCGCGGTACAATTTGCAATTTTTTTTTAACACCAATAAATAAAAATCATTTCCCAGCAATTTTTTTTTTTAAATATGTCTTATTTTGATGTATAGAATACATGGTTCTCGTTTGACTGTTCATGTCTTTTACACCCAGTATTTGTATGGAAAAATGAATTTTCGTTAAATTCTCCAAACAAAACGGCAATTTCATACTTAAACCCCTAATATTAAATATATGTATCTTTTATAAGTAAGGATAAAAGAGTATGTACAGACGACAGCAGATCAGAGTACCCAAAACTGTCAAAGTTCTTTAATTGATATTCAACCTTAAACCTGATTAAATGTGGGATTTGATCACAGATTTAATAATACAAGGAGATAGGTCAAGCCGTTTAACTTGTGACAAGTGTATGCCCAGTGGGCATACATTACCGCCACTTCGCCGTCCGCGTCACTCGGACTTCCTATGAACTCAGCGATTTGACCGAACTCCTTTGCGGCTGTGCCTAACTTTCATTGTTTCGCAGTCCTTATGACGAGCGCAATGATTAGTGTATATTACGGCATGCTCAACTAGAACCATGTTATGTAGTATGGCCGGTGATCGCGACACTTGGTCTTCCTATGAACTCGGCGATTCGCTAGTTTGATTTTTTGATTTTTTGGATTTGATAGTTTGTGGTAACTTGTGTGCTGTTGACTGTACTTAAAATAATTATTATTTAAGAAAACTTACTTAGAATAGGTATTTTATTTTATTTGCCTTTACCTAATTACAATTTAAATATAATATGGTGACTTTCTTATTGGTAGTAAATATTTTTCGTAGTATAATTTCATGTTAACTCTTAGGTATATGCAGACAGTAAGTAAATATAAGGTAACCATTTGTGTTGAGACTTTCATGTAGATCGAGTCTCTTAAATGTTTTAACAGCTGTGTAACATCTGCTTTACTGTTGTTAATGACGTATGTCATGATGTTATTCTTGAAAATCAATTATTATTTTACTTGATTTTGCTTTCTCTCTATTATACTCAAATCATAATTATAAAATAACCAAAAATAAGAAAGTACTGTGTACAAGTGTATTACTAATCTTTGTCTTTTCTTGGCGAAACGGAGTCCACTCCATCTGACTCCTACTTTCCGAAATGTTTCCGTGCCGTAAGTATAACGACCATCTCGAGCTCTTGTGTATAGATATATCCCCCAACCTCAATTTCGGTCGCTATATCGAGTCCATTGCTAAAATCACTGTCAAAAAACATGGTATACTTTTTAAGGTCAGACGATATTTCACATCTGAGCAGCGCCTAAGCAAATATCGAGCGCAAGTTCGCTCCTGCTTGGAGTACTGTTGTCACCTTTGGGACGGATCTGGCCCGATATCAGTTAGATGCATTGGACTCGATGGAGCACCGTGCCAAGAAACTCATCAGTAATGACGCATTCGTTGAGGCAAATCTCCAGAGCCTTGACCATCGAAGGCTAGCCTCTCGGTCTTTTATCGGTTACATTTTCACCACCGGACGACCAGGTGCCGCGAGGGCTTTTACCCTTATGTTGTCGACATTCCTCCAATTCGTACGAAGCGATTAGCATCTGCTTTCATTATGCGAACAGTTAAGGAGTGGAACTCCTTGCCGAGGTCTGTTTTCCTGGATCAGTATAATCAGGACATCTTTAAAGCCAGAGTGAACAAGCATCTTTTAGGCGAGCATGTACCACCTTAGGTCTCATCATCGCTTTCCATCAGGCGTGATTGTGGTCAAACGCCCAGCCTATTTAACATAGAAAAAAGAAGCCATTAGAATATACTCGTGGCAAAGTCCCTTCCGGCTCGAACGGCCTAGACTCTAGGGCTTCGAGACTAATCGGTGGAGAAAGACCCCTGCAGGAGATGCTCGCCGAATAGAAATCTTCTAGGGAGGTTCGCCTTACAAGCTAGAGGACACGACAATGTTGTTTCTTGCCTTTTTAAAATCCCGGTGACTGTAAAGCCGCTGCAATAGTTGCAAACCAGCCATCTTAGAGTCATTTGCTTGACCTTTTTATTAAAAAAAACTCCAATCCAAACATAGAATCGCTATTGAACAATCAAATATATTTTCATTGGAAAGGTACTCCTAATTTTATGGTTATACAGTACCTGTCTTAAATCATTTTCTAATGGCTCTTAGTCGGAGATACCGTTTACAGCGTTGCCGAATATTTTTAAGAAAACGAGGACATTGCTTTGTCCACTAGCCTGTAGGACGGACGCCCCGTACAATTTCTAGTAGACAGATATCTCCAGAGAGAGTTTCGCTATCGTCAAGAGTCTGCAGAGTTCGAGATGGTAGAAGCGGCAGACCTGAGAGTGCCTCTAAAGTGGGGAACTCACGATCACTCCATTTCCATAAGTTGGCGTGATGTGGATGTTATCCAAAAATTTATCAAACATATGATCGCTCCATTCGTGTCACTCCAATTTACTTTCTACGCAGCGACTGACACGTCACGAAATAGACCTGGGTTCGGCAACACACGAGATTTGGAGTTTGGTCTGATGGATTTAGATATCCAACAATTTTCGTCACTCCATTCAAGCCACGTGAGATTCCGAACACACGGAACGATTTTGGAGTGATGGCTTGGCGTGATTTGGCTTGGAGCGATCGTGAGTTTCTTGCTGAGGCTTGGAGCTCGGCTCAGTTGTGAGACTTGTGAGTAGAGAAATCGGAGAGAAGCACCCTACCACATATTTACACTTTTTTTTGTTGACGGGGAGGTCAAATGCATTTACGCATCGTCCCTGCGGGGTGGTGCCAACCGCAAGGGACATGTAGGACTCGAGGTAAAGGCGTTCCCTCCATACCCACCAAAACATCCTCTCCGGGCTGACCTCCAGTGCGCTATTGCGGGACGGCTCGGGATCTGCGCACGTGAGCGCAACTACACTGAGACCGTCCCAACGCTGCCCGTCTAGTCACTCCTTGTGCACCAATTGGTGGCCATCTGCCCACAGGGGCTACCGACTAACGCCAGCCCCTGCTGTGGGTCGCTGGTCGAACCACATATTTATACCTGGAATAACATGACATAATGTGAATCAGCGACCTTATCCCGGTACTTATTTATCGCGTAGGTATTATCCAAATCACTTCTGATTTCACAACATTATGGTAACGATTTGGTTTTGGTTTCTACAGTCGAACAACGCGATAATACCCCTGTATGCTTTAGGCAAGTGGCAAACGCCCCAAAGCAGCCAGCTCTTACGTTTGACTCAATTGATCGCCATGATATTTTGTCTGTAATATGTCAGTTTCTTACATAAAATATTTTTAGCAAAAAAATAGGACAACCGACTTCAATGCGTACAAATTTAAACTAAAAAGTAAGAAATAAATAATATTTTTATGAATTAGTTGAAAAGAGCGTCATAGAAAACCAAGGAAAGTATTGATACACATTTATAATTCTTTATTTATAATTCATACTCCGATATATTTGGAGCCGGTGCCAGCTAGCCAAGGAGGATAGTGTTTGCAATTTTCGAACTTCACGGAGCGGCGGATTATTTCTTATCTTCATCATTCATTATTATGTATAGTTAATGGATTAATCAAGTTCGTATCTATTAGGTAAGTTTATTTTGCTTAGGCTGGCACCGACTCCAAATATATCGGAGTATAAATTATAAATAAAGAATTATAAATGTGTATCAATACTTTCCTTGGTTTTCTATGACGCTCTTTTCAACTAATTCATAAAAATATTATTTATTTCTTACTTTTTAGTTTAAATTTGTACGCATTGAAGTCGGTTGTCCTATTTTTTTGCTAAAAATATTTTATTTTATTATTTTTATTGGAAATAAAGTATATTTTATTGAAAACGGATAGGCCTACTAGGCGCTCATTAAAACTTAATGGAAACTTTAACTAACACGTTTTTTTTGTTATTACTGATTTGTTCAAAAAGGGTCGAATTTATATCGATACAATTTATACGGGCCATCTCTGATCATGTCGTACCTAAAAAAGAATGATTAAAATCGAGTCGTAATACTCATAATTGACGAAGTAATCAGGTAACAAACACAAAAAAACAGTCGGATAGAGAACTTCCTCTTTTTATTAAAGTCGGTTAACAAATAATATCACGTCTCAGACCTATAGCTCATTACAAATGCCTGCCATTCATTCAAAATGAATGGTAAGTTAATGAACTATGAACCTAGTTATTTAACTTAAGTTCATAAAATAATTTGTCATAGTTTATGTGTTGACTATTGGACCTACTAACCAAAATTTCACTATTGCATATTAGGTAATGGCAAGTTCAAAAAAAAAATTGACATTATTTTTGTGTTCGTGGACGATATTATTGTTTCATCCCCAATGAAATTATCATTTTAACAAAAAAGTACTGAACCAATTTCGGTATAATTTATACGGGACCACCTTTGGAGTATGTCCTTCCTAACGAAAAAAGAATCTTCAAAATCGATTCATAATTGACGGAGTAATCGCGGAACATACATACAAAAAAAAAAAAAAAAAAAAAAAAAAAAAAACATACAGTCGAATAGAGAACCTCCTCCTTTTTTGAAGTCGGTTGATAAGATTGTATTGTATTCGTAAAGTGTTAGATACAATCATGATGGAATAGATAGATTGGTCACTTGTCTAGGCACTGGTCTTCGCACCCGTCTACGGTTGTTTTTAACCGACTTCAAACAAAAAAAGGAGGAGGTTCTCTATTCGACTGTATGTTTTTTTTTTTTTTTTGTATGTATGTTCCGCGATTACTCCGCCAATAATGAATCGATTTTGATCATTCTTTTTTCGTTAAGAAGGTCATACTTCAAAGGTGGTCCCGTATAAATTATACCGAAATTGGTTCAGTACTTTTTTGTTGAAATGATAATTTCATTGGGGATGAAACAATAACATCGTCCACGAACACAAAAATAATGACAATTTTTTTTTTTAACTTGCTATTACCTAATATGCAATAGTGAAATTTTGGTTAGTAGGTCCAATAGTCAACACATAAACTATGACAAATTATTTTATGAACTTAAGTTAAATAACTAGTTTCTCTTCAAGTTTCATAGTTCATTAACTTACCATTAAAACTATACCATTCATTCTGAATGAATGGGAGCTATAGGTCTGAGACGTGATATTATTTGTGAACCGACTTAAAAAAAAGAGGAAGTTCTCTATCCGACTGTTTTTTTTTTGTGTTTGTTACCTGATACTCCGTCAATTATGAGTATTACGACTCGATTTTAGTGATTCTTTATTTAGCTACGTCAAAATCAGAGATGGCCCGTATAAATTGTATCGATATAAATTCGACCCTTTATGAACAGAACATAAATAACAAAAAAAAAATTTGTTTACGTTTCCGTTAAGTTTTAATGAGCACCTATCCATTTATCCAGTAGGCCTATCCATTTTCAATAAAATATACTTAACTAGCGACCCGCCCCGGCTTCGCACGGGTGCAATGCTTATGTGTAGTTTTAAAGATCTAAGCATACATAGGGACAGACAGACGGCGGATAGCGACTTTGTTTTATGCTATGTAGTGATTTCCACTAAAAATAATAAAATAAAATATTTTTGGCAAAAAAATAGGAAAACCGACTTCAATGCGTACAAATTTAAACTAAAAAGTAAGAAATAAATAATATTTTTATGAAGTAGTTGAAAAGAGCGTCATAGAAAACCAAGGAAAGTATTGATACACATTTATAATTCTTTATTTATAATTCATACTCCGATATATTTGGAGTCGGTGCCAGCCTAAGCAAAATAAACTTACATAATAGATACGAACTTGATTAATCCATTAACTATACATAATAATGAATGCATAATAAAGATGAGAAATAATCCGCCGCTCCGTGAAGTTCGAAAATTGCAAACACTATCCTCCTTGGCTAGCTGGCACCGGCTCCAAATATATCGGAGTATGAATTATAAATAAAGAATTATAAATGTGTATCAATACTTTCCTTGGTTTTCTATGACGCTCTTTTCAACTACTTCATAAAAATATTATTTATTTCTTACTTTTTAGTTTAAATTTGTACGCATTGAAGTCGGTTTTCCTATTTTTTTGCCAAAAATATTTTATGTATAGTCAATGACACCACTGGACCACACTTGGTTATTTTCGTCGTAATGGATACAATTATTATGTTTAACGAATTCCTTGTGAACTCGCCCAATTACAGCATTATCATTAAAAATTAAAACATAATACCGAACTGTTTTATTACACGTTAACATCACTGTGTGTGAAGTGGTTACAAAAAAGATATTGTAAACAACAGCCCCGTGGTGCGGTTTAGTGGTGTCGATACACGGCGGGTGCGGTGTGGTGAAAAATAATATTTAATACAGTACCTTTATTATTACAGTTCATCTGTCCCGGCCAATGCATCAGATTCCTCAGATTGGCAACTACTGCCATGCTTCAACAGCACGTCGTCGGAGCATGTGCGCTCTCGCCTCGAAGTGTACCGGATCGCTCTGTTAACCTTTGTGGGTGCTATGGGACCGTTTGTCTTCTTCAATGTACAGAAAACTAAATATCTACAGCTGTTTACTTCTGGCATGCGGTGGCTAGGTAAGTTTAAATATTAAATTGAGTTACAATTTCTCAATGAAACACAAACGAATAGGGCCGACTGAGGAAGAATTAGTAAGATGCAGTTGCATTTGGACAGGCATTTTTGGTTTGGCCGGCGCCAACTTATAGGAGTTGGCATTGAAGATTCCTTAAATTGACAACAAAGATAACTTGACTCGCCTTTTCATCTTTGCAAAGTTCTCGATTTTCAAAGTTGTGGAACAGACACCCGCATCGAAGACTCGCACTCGTATTGGTCCTATTATACACTTTCCAAATGTTTAAGAACATTCACATTACCCACTGTTAAAAGGTGTTATGTCTCCTAGTTGAACTATGGGCGCTGCTATTTGTTCACAGTCCTATTGAAAGTACTACGGAAAAAAAAAATGCCCGTGGCCTAGTAGAACCACGCAGTGAGACCACGGTCCCTAAATGACTGTTTCCGACATTTTTGTAGGGTATTTTTCTCTCACCAACACGGGTAAGCTAGTACTGTGTAGATACACATGCATGTACGTACGATTGTACTTTGTCTCTGAGCTCTAGTGCGGGACTCAGTGCCGGCACTACACAAACAGTACACTAAAATAACTATATTTATAGGTAAAATTCTGCGCTTTAAACATATATTTTTCTTTCCAGCGTTCGCGATAATGATCTCAATGGCGATACACCTTCTAATAAGCCGCGGACCGCAGGGCCACCCACCGGCATTCGACGTGCCCGGTATGCCTACGCTCTTCGGCGCATGCGTATACTCTTTTATGTGCCACCATTCTCTTCCTGGCCTCATAAGCCCCATTCGTGGCAAGAAGCAACTTGGCCTTCATTTGGCATTAGATTACTCTCTTATCACAATATTTTACCTCCTCCTTGCTTTCACCGGCGCATTCGCTTTTGCTCACCTAAGCGACCTCTACACCCTCAACTTCATTCCCAAAGACAACGAAAATATATTCCTAGAAATAGTAGAGTATTTTTTAGCTCTCTTCCCCGTGTTCACTCTGTCCACGAGCTTTCCCATTATCGCTATAACTCTTCGAAATAATTTACAAAGTCTCTTTTTAGATACGTCGCGTTTGCAATCTTACAATTTTATATTGAGAAAATTGTTATTTCCTGTAGTTACTGTGATACCGCCTTTATTGCTGACGTATTTCTTAGAAGATATAAGTATTCTCATTGAGTTCACTGGCTCGTATGCAGGTACGGGTATTCAGTATCTGATACCTACTTTCCTAGTGATCTCGGCTCGGCGGCACTGTAACAATTTGTTAGGCTTGGGCGTAGTCAACAAATATAAGAGCCCATTCTCTTACATAGGGTGGGGTTTGTTTGTCCTAGTGTGGTCCTTCGTATGCCTTATCCTTGTCTCAGTAAATATATTCGAGAAGAAATCATGACACTAATTTTTTTTCCATGTTTCTCCCTTCGCCTTCACACGTAAAATATGAAGTTTAGAAGAAACAAAATAATAATATTGTCTTTCGTAGTCTTTTGCATGATCCAAAGTTACTCTTATTTACCCAAAGATGTTTAACCTACGCACAATGAAACAAGTTGTTAAAATAAAGGTCTTCCTGTTGGTATTTTATTAAGATTTTTTTAAAACTATTATAATATGATGTATTAGGCTTAGCTACATGCATTTTAATAGACAGCTGCATTATTATAGTAATTAAGACTTATATTTAAGTTACCTCTCTCATAAATTATAAAAGTAAATATAAAAAAAACGTTTCCATTATGACAATACTTTACATGGTAGATCGTATATGATTTTTGAGATTATTTTGGTGTGTATCTACTTAAAAGAATGAGTATAAGATTCTACTACTTAGTACAATAATTTCTTGCCAATTGTAATGTTGTACTGAAACTAATATTTCTGTAAAATTCCAAATACCTACTTAGGATACAACTATTTATATTTCGAATTCATGTTTTTACACAGTAGAGATAAATAGATTTAGAAATTGTGTGCTGCTTATTTTATAAAATTTAGTTCTTTTAATATGTTTACTTAAATTTGTTATCATTATAGTGAGAATTGGAATATGAACATAATAATGAACATTTTTATAGATTTAGGTACTTATTTATTTTACTGTGATAGCTCTGTGTAACTATTTCCAGTAAGTTTAAATGAATTAATGACTGAATATATTATTTTACTATTTATGGAAAAGTATTTTAAATGAAATAAATATTGTTATTTTATATAAATTTATTTTTATTATTTAATCAACCTTGCAAGTAAGAAAGAAATTTACTATTTTTAACGCAAATCGATTTAGTTTCTCAAGCTCTGTCTCGACCTGAGCACGTGCACGAACCGTGCTGTTCTGGACAGAGCTTTAAATAAAATGTAAAACGATGTGTTCACAATCGAAAAAGATTTATTTGCTTAGCTTATGATGAAATAGCTACCACTATAAAAAATATTTGAATATGATGTCAACTAATCGAGTCGCAGACTTTTGCATAGGATTTCCACCCATGACTTATTTAAGAGCTTTTAATGTGAACGCACATTTGTGAGCATCGTACGCGCTGTAAGCAAATCTTTAGTATTGCATTGTTTTCAGTACAAGCACACGCGCGTCTGTTTGGTCTGGCATCATCATCATGCGTCCATCAATATTCAGAGATACCTACCTACCGCATTTTTGAAATTCGTCGTGTAGATACTGTGCGGGTCGAATATGCGGGATTTCCATATAATTTCATACAACGTATCCCAAAATCGTACGAATCGTACGTATCTGCTCGACAGCAGCCGTGACCACCAGCTGCCTTCAGAAACACTGTGCATAGCTTACCTTTCTTGATCATTACGAAGAACGCAAGAACGCAGTGGCATCGACCTCCTCTTATATCACACAAGTCGAGTTAGTAGTTATTAGGATCTAAAAAGTTGAAAACGTATAACGAATTGATCAAAAGCGCCTGCACTGAAATTATTAGCAATTTCTTTATAATTTCATTTGGCATGACTTTAAACTTAGGTATATTAGGTATTATTATTCATTATTATCAAATATCCTAAGAAAATAAGACGTGGCGTGGCGTAAATAATTTATGTGCAAGCGTTTTAATATATTCAAGCTGTTTAAAAAATATATCCTTTGTTAGGCTGCCTGTCCATTGGAGCGAACCTGCGTAGCGGAGAAACTATGAAATACTAACCAATAGGATTGCATAACATCTCCAAGTAAAGCATGTAAATCTTATTGGTTGATATTTCCTCGTTTCTCCGCTCCGCAGCCTCGTTTCGCTCCAATAGACAGGTAACCTTAAGGTAGCAAATATGTAGATAGTAAATAGCGCACATGATCTCAAGTCCATATCTAGTTTGGTTCAGCCATCCTGACAGTTACCTCATTTCACGAAAAGCTGCAATGTGGTAAGAAAATTATTTGCAATATTCAGAAGAAATATTTAACGGAGAAGTTCCTGGCCTTCATCGCACTTTATGGTAAGGCCAAGGCCACATCTCAGGTAGTACACTTAGAGGCTAGCTTAGTTGTAGAGACGCTTCGATACATAGTGGCCATACTGCCTGGCTACAAAACTCGTGTCTGGGGATCTAAAGTGTGGTTGTAGACGTTTATTTTGTTGTGCTAAACTGTCTCTCTCAAAATTATCCAAAAAAAATGCTTCATACTGAAAAAACTATCCTCAAATTTCATTCACTTAACCAAAGGTATCGAACATGTTGGGTACATGATATTAACATGTTGAGATCCAGTGAAGGCGAATTCGTAATTTTATACAAAAAACTGCCTATTTACGTATGACACAAGATACCTTTGATCTTTTACTGAGTAAAATCGAAAATGATTTGCAAAAACAGGAAACCAATTATAGATCCTGTATATCACCTGAAGAAAGACTGCATCCATGCAAAAAACCAACACGACCGTTCGTTTCGCTAACCGCTAGGAGACTATCGAGGCACCAAGCGACCCACTCAGCGAGCGGTGGGGCCGCGCACATAACGTGCCTTGTGTTGGTTCACTAAGATGAGTCATCGAAGCGATCAGCTAACCTCTTGCCGCTAAGCGTGCCACCTTCAGTGAGGCTTTGGATTAAGTGTTATGGTCGGAAGCAGCAGCGAGCTTTACCCGGAAACCCCAAGACTTGCTATTTTACAACTAACTCTGGAACACATGCTGTTAACATTATTATGACGTCGGACTTGATTAAGCTAGCCAGGCCGAGGTAAAACAGGCTCTATCACCAACCCAAACAGCACAAATTTGCGGTTATTCCACTAATCCCCATCGATTCAATGGGGCATTGTACAGACAACAGCACGTTGGGTTACCACAAACTGTCAAATTTTCCCAATAGATTATACACTTTATATTGAACAGCCTTAGGTTGAAAATCGTTTGGAGAAATTTGACAGTTTTGTATAGCCCGACGTGCTGTTGACTGTACTTTTCTTACACAAATCCCCATACAGTGCTAATTAGTCTGTGTGATAGGTAGGTTCAGGGTTATTTTTATGACCAAGCTTCGTTGCTCAATGTTGAAGTTATGATTGGCGTGCTCCGAAATTTAAACTCGATTTGACGTTTCATTTGACAGTTCTCTTTGCACTCTGTACCCCTACTATGAGTTTGTTAGTTTTCGAGCTCGATCAAACGTATCGTCTCTTTTCATACATTTCCCCATAGCGCATCTAGCGTAAACTATCAGAAACAGTGGGCAATGTATGAAAATCAACGATACGTTTGATCGAGCTCGAAAACTAACAAAACTCATACCTACTAAGGGTACTGTTGTGTACTATGGAGATTAGCATTTATTTTATTAAATAACGCCAAATTTTTACTAAAATCCCGTTTAGTTACAACGGAGAGAGCCTAATGTGTGTGTGATCATACCCATTATATAAATGGGGATTTGTGGAATATTACAATCCCCCATTGATGGGACAAGCCGATGGATATTAGTGGAATAACTCCAAATGTGTACTGCTGTAGGGACCAAACACGCGTATGATTTAAGTAGAAAAACCACGGAGGAGGTTCAAAGTTTTCTGAATCATTGCAACACAACTCTACGTCTCAAGAAGGAAATCAATAAAATTATGTTTAGATTGGAATGTAATAAAAAAATATTTTGAGGTTGAAGAATTATTTATTTTATCATCATCATTATACATAGTTGTCACTTATCTTCGCATACAGAAGCGACAAAAGCCTTTCATAGCTCAATTGACTTTGGCATGAAGTTACATTGTATTTGTGCTGCCGCAGGGCGGCGTGGATGCGCGATCTTTACACTCCTCGACTTGACAACAACTAGTACTAAACAACCCAGATATTGTATTACTTCCCCTTAAAAAGCAGGCATACCACCAGAAAATTTCATAACACTAGCAATAGCACAAACTCACTGGGCAAAAAAAATAACAGTATCACCAAATAATAATTTTGCTGTGATTTTTGTGTTACACTTTGGTACAGCTGTGTGTTTAAAGATATATTTCAATTTAGAATTCTAATATTTTTGAAGCCATATAAGCGTTTTTGTAACCGTGTCAAATAGCACTAAATATATTTTTATGAACCACATTTTATAATCGATTTAAATGTCTATATTTTTATAGATTAACCACACGGCTGTACACAAAAGCAGTTTACCTAAAACATTTTTTGAATATAAAGGTGTTAGGTGGTTAACTAAAACTAATCTAAAATATATGTACTAGAACTTTAAAATTTGGAAATATTTGAGACGAGTGTGTAAAGTTCAATATACAATATAAATCAAATGTTGGTGCTACATAATAAACAAAAAAAAAAAATTAAACTACAATTAATAACATAAAAATGAGAAAGTTTTTACACGAAACATAGAAAATAACAATAATTATGAGACATTCATTACACATTCATACAAAGGTGATCAGGATGAACGACTTGAAAAAAAAAGATAAATAACAAGAAGGAACATTCTACACGTACACATGCGAGTATAGTATAACCTGTCTTTATTGTAATAACAATATTAGTGTAGCAAAATATCAGTGAGAGCAATAGCTTCGGCTTGAAAATACAATTTCAATAAGTACACGTAAAACTAACCGCAATAACGCCGTACGATGAATTAAAGTAGACATTACTTTTTAACAAATAAATAATTATATACTAATCATCAATAAATCTATCAATCATATAATTCGCATAAGATCGAATATTCCATTTAGAATTTTATGTAATAATACAATAATAATCGTCGGAGACGTCGACCCCGTATCGGCGGACGATACGGAACACGTCGACTTCCGCGCTCGCGCGGAATACAAAAATTCAATCGGAAAAATTAATACAGCCTAACGGGTACCTAAGGAGTCGAAAAATTACATCACAATAAATACTATCGCTACAAATTAGATCTGCAATGAGAGGATTTAGATCTAGCTCGACTGATTACGCGCGAATTAATTACTAGGCGGGGGGGTTAGGCTATAAAGTGGAGGGAGGGACTGGGATGTCATTGCGACGGAGGGCGTTGCGGAAAGAGTCTAGGGAGGAGCGGAGGGTGAGGCAGAAGCCGCGGGATGCGGGGACGAGGGGGTAGTCGGGGAGGGGCACATCGGGCGCGGGGCTGCCATTGGACAACTGGACAAGCCCCTCTAGCCGGCGACAGAGCGCAGGCGCGGAAGATCGCATATGCTGTAGGATCTCCTCGCGGAATGGCTCCGGAGGATTCATCACCATCTTAGTCATCGACTGCACGAGCTTCAGGAGCACCATCTCGTTGTACATGCGGGAATTTTCTTTGCCTTGTTGTGTGCCTAATTGTGAAGAGGAAATGGTTTTAGTCATTTTATTCACACGACCAACACCGATCATTGCAATGTGTTTTTTTTATTATTATATAAGCTTTTATCAGACGAATCGTCCAATAACATCACACAAAACAGGATAATGATCTGGACAGAAAAAATATTACATACAATCGGAGAGATATTAATAAATATGGTACCTACTACATGCCAGACCTTTTGTGTTAATGCGATTACAAAAGCATGTCAGATTTCCACAGACTGTTAAATATTCGCAATCGATTTAGCACTTTATATCAAATAAGTTTAGGTTGAAAATCAATTAGATTTACAGCTTGTTTTGTGTTTGAGGCACACAACCTGACAAGCTGTTGTATGTACGAGTGGGTACATATTTCTTCAATGATTATCATTTTAACTAGCCATCCTACAACCCGCGTATAAAAGTTACAAACGGCGCAATTAATTAACCTTTAAATACATGTAACTTAGTACATAATATCACTGAAAACAACTACCGATTTCGAACACATCAAAGAATACAGGAATCCCCATAACTACATCATAAACGTACAGATTGGATTTTACACTGCGTTGAGTGACGTACACATGTGAAATTGACAAAGCTCCCGGTGTACCACTTTTAGGCAATGACGTAGGAATTGTATGGACTCGGCCTATTGTCTGTAGCCATAGTTATTTATTTATATATTTTGCGGCCAGGCAGCCATATTGTGTGACATAACTGTCACTTAGTCTTGGGTACTTCATTTGTCAACGCGTAATAAACATTAACAAAATTAACATTTATCTTTCTTTTTCTGGGGATTTCTTCATTGAAATTACGCGTAGTTGTGAAAGATCACACCGTCATAATGCCTAAGTGTAGTGTAATAGGGTGTGGGTCAAGGAAAGACAAAAATCATCAAAGATTAACGTTGCACCGGTAAGTCTTAAAATTTACAAGTAAATAGTAAATAGTTTTAGCATTTATGGGTACTCTGAATGTTTTAAATTTTTTATTCATCCATATGATTCCACTCATGTGGATTTCAATTAAAGATTAGGCTTTATTTTGAATATTTTCAAGCTAAGAAAATGTTGAATTTGACAACTAGTGTTGTTCTCAAATTATCGAAAGTAATTGACGATAATACATAATCATGACAATATTATATTGGAGAGGCCTTAGGGGCAGATGGAGTACATATGCCTTCAAAATAGCATCTATATAATATCGGTTCATTATTCTTATACGATTTAAAAAAGAGGATTTTTAAAAATATACTGGTGTCCATAAGGTTGGTTACTCTTACAACTTGGAAAGTGTTTTATTTTTTATTATTATTTATGTCTTCTTTTAACCTTATCAATTTTAATGGATTCATACAGCTAAAGAACATAAATATAAATGAAAATAAAATTGCCTATCACGTACCCAACCCAAATTATTCAAGATTCCAATTTTTATCTCCAATATATCTTATAGGTTTTGTTTTTTTTAGGTTACCAAGAAGTGAATATAGGAAGAAAATGTGGTTGGAAGCAGTAGGAGTGGAAAAGCTCTTTCCGAAGCAGAGTTTATTGCCGGTTCTTCTCAGAACAAGGCCTCTTGGTAGACTCTTAAGCCGATGGCATCAAAGTTCACTTTGGCATAAATGAATTAAGAAGTTTGAGTTTATTTAGTCAAATTAATAATGGTACTATATGTAAATAATAAACATATTGATTTACGTTCTAGTATTTCGTTTTATTATTTTAACAAAATATCTTTCGTGTGTTTATCTTTAACCTATGTCTTAGATATTCGCTCCCCCCAGCCAAGCTTACAACTAGCCACCTACTTAACGTTTCCAGTTTCCTATATCTTTGCATTCATTTCATATTGATAAGCTAACTTTATGACAAAATAAATTATTTCACAAAATAATTTTATCGATATAGCAAGATACTACCGAACAGCACTATAACAGCTGTCAGTCCGCCATTTTATGCGCTCAACCGGCACGGTTTTTTTGTTGTTAGGGCACGTCTATAGAATTCCTACGTCATTGCTTTTAGGCGATTATCGCGTCGCACTGAATTGTCTGATTGACAGCGACTCGCAACCGGTTAGAGCCAATAAGAGCAGACAATGTCGTTGATCACGCCAGAACAACTTCGCGGAACCAGTAATACACGCAACCGGCGAAAGTGGAGTGAAGATAGATAGCGGCTGTAAAGTTGTACCGTAATATGTGCTATAGTTTAAAAGAAAAAAAGGAGTTACTATACTTAATTCTAATACAATAAATATTAAAATGAAAATAATTAAATAACTACGAACTTAAATCTAATATACTTCAGCTATAATCAACTTATTCTCAGTACGTGTTATACCTAATTCTAAGTACGTGTTATTGTAAGTTTCCTACACTATTGAGCCTGCGCATATCTAAACTTGATTTCGTCGATTCACAATCTAGCTAAACCGGTTCGGGTTCGGGCTTCTTCGAGATTCCTCCGCGGACCAGATAATCGCATCGAAAGAGGCGGCTATGTCAAGCGCTCTTAAAACATAACTCTAAAACATTTCGTAATTATTATTGGCTGCCATAATACGTTAATATTCTATTGGCCGGAGTAAAAAGTAGGCGTAGGGCACCCGTTCAAAGGATTCTGTTTGCTAAATGGTACACCGCGAACTTTGTCGACTGTACGTTGACTTGCGTACACTGTGTACGTTGAATTCGTGTAAAATAATAATCTACGATTATTACTTTACCTCCTCCACGCAAGACTAATGAGTGATTGCTGAAAAAATAACATTATGAATTGGTAAAAGTAGCTCACCCTTTTGCTTCTCGTAGCCGGCCTCGTTGAAATATGGTTCGTCGTTGAGGATGAGCCCTTGCAGCGACACAATGACCTGTAGCAGCGAGCTGTCGCGACCCCACACTTCCACTCCTCGCCCGGACCAAGTGCCCAGTAGAGATACGCACACCTGCCATACAATATTTAACTTTAAATTTTCAGTAGTACCAAAATATTTTAATATGTTATCAATAAATTAATTTTTTCTCTACTCTCATTTGTTATACTTTGATAAGATGGTGGTAGATACCCAGGCGGGCTTTAAATAAGCCCTACCACCAACCTCAAATTTGTACTTGCTCGGGATCTATCGATTTAATTCCGATAGGCATACTACTACACCACGGATCTTGAGCTATTCACTTTATCTGGACCGAAGTAGTACATTTATTAACTAGGGCGGTAAAACAAAGAATGTCTCAGATCGTAGGTATTTGTCGCCTGAACTGAAGATGAGATTCCCGTACGTTCGGCTATATCTATCCCTCTCACTTACTCTGATATTTAGATATGAGATGGATAGATCCGAAAACAGGAACGTGATCTTTATAGAGTAGTGCCTCTGGATGCGTCGTCTACTCGAGGAGACTGTAACGAAGCCTTACCTTCCCGTCCATTAAAGGTTAGGGTTGAGCCGGTCGGAGCAGAAAGTCATAGTGGCAGAGCGGAGCGCCCGTTGGATCACTCTATCCTGGGGCTGCTGTAATCAAAAGCGAGGTGTAACTTCTCGTCCTCGGAGGGCTACTTGATCAGTCAATCGCGGAGGAGCCCTGGATCCTGTGTCATCTGCTCTAGGAGGCTGATGAAGCCTTACCATCCCGTCGTCATAGAGGTTCTGGTTGAACTGGTCGGTGCAGTAGGTGTGATAGTGGGAGAGCGGAGCGCCCGCTGGATCACGCCATTCTGGAGCTGCTTTAAGGAGGCGAAGTTTACCTTTCCGTCCTCGGAGAGCTACTTCATCAGTCTATCGCAGAGGAGCCCTGGATCGTGTGTCGTCTACTCTAGGAGGCTTAACGAAGCCGTACCTTCCCGTCCTCGTAGAGGTTCGGGTTGAGCCGGTCGGTGCAATACGAGTGGTAGTGACAGAGCGGAGCGCCCGCTGGATCACTCTATTCTGGAGCTGCTGTAAGGAGTGGATGTTTACCTTCTCGTTTTCGGAGAGCTACTTGATAAGTCTATCGCGGAGGTGCCCTGGATCCTGTGTCGTGTACTCTAGTAGGCTGTAACGCAGTCGTACCTTCCCGTCCTCGTAGAGCTTCGGATTGAGCCGGTCGGTGCAGTACGAGTGGTAGTGGCAGAGGGAAGCGTCCGCGGGATCACTCTATTCTGGAGCTGCTGTAAGGAGGCAATGTTTACCTTCCCGTTTTTGGAGAGCATCTAGATCGGTCTATCGCAGAGGAGCCCTGGATCCTGTATAGTCTACTCTAGGAGGCTGCAACGAAGCTGTACCTTCCCGTCCACGTAGAGGTTCGGGTTGAGCCGGTCGGTGCAGTACGAGTGGTAGTGGTAGAGGGAAGCGTCCGCGGGATCACTCTATTCTGGAGCTGCTGTAAGGAGGAAATGTTTACCTTCCCGTTTTTGGAGAGCATCTAGATCGGTCTATCGGAGAGGAGCCCTGGATCCTGCTGTATAGTCTACTCTAGGAGGCTGTAACGAAGCCGTACCTTGCCGTCCTCGTAGAGGTTCGGGTTGAGCCGGTCGATGCAGTACGAGTGGTAGTGGCAGAGCAGAGCGCTCGCTGGATCACTCTATCATGGATCTGCTGTAAGGAGGCAAAGCCGTACCTTCCCGTCCTCGTAAAGGTTCGGGTTGAGCCGGTCGGTGCAGTACGAGTGGTAGTGGCAGAGCGGCGGCGCGCGCGGGTATTCCCCGCCCAGCTGCACGTCGAACACGAACAGCCCGCCCTCGTACGGCGTCTTGGTGGGGCCCGCGATCATAACAGACAACAGGTCGATGCGGTCCTCGAAAGCTCGCACCCACACCTGACACACATAATTTACATCGTGCTCAAACTCGATATTATTAAAAACAGGAGTTTGTGTGTTGAAAATTATGCGGAGGATCCTTAGGATTTGTCTAAATCACGGATTCCCAAAGTGGGTTCCGCGGAACCTAGGAGCTCCGTAGAATAGTCATCAGGGTTCCGCCAAAATTTGTATCTATGAATGAGTTTTATTTAGGTGTTAGGAGTGAGAGTTAAAAGTTATTAATTATTTATTTTAGATTTAGATTAAGTACGGAACAAAGAAATGTGCAATTTACTGCCAAAATATGTCTTTCCAACGGCGAATCAGGTACAAAGACCCATTTCATTTTGCTTGCTTGTCACTTGTTGATTTTCCTATTTATTAAAGTAACCTTTTTATCTATTCGGAGACCAGAATGTTCAAAACTAATACAATCTTAGACAGCCTGCTAAATAAGTTATCAACTTACCCCAGGCGGCAAATCACTTTTGAGCAGTTTAATTTCCCTCTTGACAGCCGAATAGAAAGTTCTAGGTTCTGACGGCTGGAGCATAGACAAGTGGAAATGATGTGCGACCGGAGCCGATTCTAGTACGTTGAAGCCTTCGCCGCCGCCAGCCTCCTCGCTGGTTCCTAAGGCGTCCGCCACAGGGTCTACTTCTGACCCTTCAGCTGTGGCTAATGGTGCTGTTTCACTGCTTGCTATTGACAAAAGATTTATCTATAGTATGTTGAATCCGCCTTGATGGAGTGGTCAGTATCGCTGGCTACATTTCAAGCGGTCCTGGTTCGAATCTTGGTAACGGCAAATGTTTGTGTGACGAACACCAATATTTGTTGACGAGATTGTTGTTTATAAAGGGTGTAAAAAGACTTTGAGAGAAAAGACCTAAGAACTTGGAGACGTGCGCGACTTTCGGTCTGAGTTGAATGGCCCCGATATCGAGTGGTTACATTGAGCGGTGAAGCCATTTTTAGCATGAAATACTTAAAATTTTGATAATATTTCTTTGGACATAAATAACTTCAATAACTTCGTAACTATTAATATCCCAGGTATAGTCTAGAAGAAAAAAATGGTCCTAATGATGTATGAATAAGTAGTTCTCAGATTTGTCATAGATCTTTTTACACCCGTTATTATAAATCTACATACATATATAAATGCTGTTCGTTAGTCTCGCTAAAACTCGAGAGCTGTCCAAAAGCAAAGGTAGCTAAACCGAGGTAAAGAGCCGCACTAGCCTAGCCACCCTTGCCTAAGGCTTCTTCACGCCTGTTTTGAATGACCCAGGATTGCAAGGTGAACACGTGTGCTGACAGTGAATTTCATTTCTTGATTTGTCGGTAGCACGGTAGAACATGCTCAATGACGCAATATCACGACCCACAAAGGAAACTTTTATTTTACAAAATATTTATGATAAGTAAACAACATACCTCTACCAGTCCAACGCTCTACCAGTGTACATAAAGCAAGCGCAAACCCTGAACAGTTTTAAGAAGCAAGTGGAACAACACTATTTGTCACTGTGATTATTGGATCATTGTATATTTATAAGTATTTTAATATAGTTATATAATATTCATATGTAAGTTTATGTATTAGTATTTATTATTATTAGTGTATAATAAGTATGTATATATTAGTATTTGTGTATTAAGTTTTGTGTATGTTTATTGTTCTCTTATAATATAATTATATAGTACCTATAATGTGTATTGATACATCGCCAACTTCCCTCAAATTCTGTATTTTTAAATCCTGTCCATCCTAAGGTTACCTACCTGGAAGAGATCGCTTTTAGCGATAAGGTCGCCCTTTGTACAAAACTGTTGTTTTAGTGTTATCTACTGTATTTTTTTTTATAACTGGTTGATGTACAATAAAGTAATATTCTATCCTATTCTATTCTACCTAATAGGAGCGGGAACTTTGTAATTGTTGTGCGAGGGTAGTTATCCTACAACTCCTTCCTATTCAGATCCCGTTCCATTCATTCCTACAGACTGATTGATAACTCGTCATTACCGGTCTCACGGTTCATCAGCGGATTCGATCGCACGCGTCGTCTACCAACGAAATTCACCTTACAAACCCTACACGATTCGCGCCGCGTAATAATCACAAACAGAAAATTAACTAAAGTGCTGAGGAGAGCGAGGACGCCCGGACTGCTGAATAGCTATCGAAGAAGGAAGCAATCAGCGACCCAGGTCAGTCAAGTTTGTTCAATACGCATTTCCTCACCAATTTAATTAATATTAAATAGTCTAGGTAGGGCACAGAGTAACAGCCGCTCGAATTGGAGAAGACCACGGTAAAATAACACTACTTTTTTGGGATGTTGTGTTTCTGTTAGTGAGTAAGGTTTTTGGTCTGCGCAAGTACGATCACGTATCCGTTTTTCGCACTGAACTGAAATGTCTACCGATTCGGGACCGCCGTAATGTGCATATCCTTTCCTCTCTATACAAAATCCTACACGATCCTAATGCCCCTTCGTACCTCATTTCCCGATTCCAGCTGTGTCCACCTCCCGCATGTTCCAGACGCCCATGTGTCACAAAAAGTCTGGAGCTTCCTAAGGGCAATACCAACTTTCACCTACATTCATTTTCCTTTCGTGCTGCACTCCTTTGGAACAGCCTCCCAACAGTCATCCAAAATAGTCCGTCCATCACCTGTTTTAAGACCAGACTCAAGGAGCACTACTTATCACAAGTTCTCTAATAATATTTGCAAGGTTATCATCTTATATTTATTTTACTTGTATTTTATTTATATATTTTATTTATCTATTTTATATGTATATATTATTATTATCTATTCATATTAGATATATTGTTTATTGATATATTTTTAATTTATGTATGTGTATATATTATTTGTAAGTATAAATTATTATATTTATGGTGTGTATGTTATGTTTATGCTATTTAGTTTTAAGATAACAAGCAGATCTATTTCTTTTTTATATTTTTCATTTTGTTTGTCACCTACATTACTATTAACAGTATCTCTGGACACTCATGGGTTGACTGGAAGAGATCTCTCTTAGAGATAAGTTCGCCCTTGCAAACTTTGTATTTAACCATAAGTTTTGTTGTTATTTTCAAGTGCAATAAAGAGTATTAAGGTTTACAGAGCTACATGGGGGATTGGACTAGGGTTGGAAGCGCACGAGTATCACGTCATTGTTGCAAGCGTCTATAGGCTATGGTTACTGCTTACCACTAGGCTGACTGTATGCTTGTGGGCCAACCAAATAAAATATACTCTTATTAAAATAACTAATCGATATTGAAATAAATTTCATGTACTTATAGGTACTATTAAAAAAAGGCAGTTTTGATTGTATCTTTTGATCTCAAAAAAATCGGGATTGGTATCCCTTGACTCTCTTGTATACCGAAAACGACTCAAAAGTTGATAGAAACCTTATATTTCGATTTCATACGTGCCTGTTTAAATTTTCGGTCACCCATCAGAGTACTGACCGCGCAATTGATTGCTTAACTTTCGTGATCGACGACTCAAAAGTTGATAGAAACTTTATATTTTGATGTCATACATGCATGTTAAATTTGGTTGCAATAAGTTAAAGCATACTCGAGTTATCGTGCTAACATACAGACACACACATATACACACACAGACATAATTCCAAAAACAGTATTTTTGGACTCGGGAGGTCAAAAACGGGTAAATCCGTCAAAATTTCGAAGTTAAATTTTTTGATGATTACAAGACTTCCTTTAAACTACGAGCAAGTAAAAATATTACTATACCCTCTTCAGTTGGGTTTCATCCCAGATTACTGGTATATCTAAATGGTAATTTTCCAACAAATTCCAACTCACCATTTCCGTCAGACTGGCTGGCTCCGGTCGGAGGAATAACCTTCACAGCACCACATTTGCTCCCCTTCTCGTCCTCTGCCATGCTCACTACCAGGGCGCCGTATTGGCTGTAATTTATTAACATGATAATTTAGTCAGACGTCCAGGCTTGGAAATATATTCCTTGAAATTATTCTGGCTAGTAGCAATGTCACGTATGAATTAATGTTTTTTATAGAATTCGTTAACTTTTCAGTGTTTCGGCAAGTTACCGAGATTCTAAACAAACATTATCATAACTTTTAAATTGTATTCGAAACGAAGGGAGCAAGTCAATATATTTTTATTTTACTACTATGTAGTTACTCAATTTTTTAGCAAAGCTCCGATTTCTATTCAGTTGGAATCTTCCGCGAGAATATTTCGTCATTATCTAGAACATTTGACCCGGGGTAGGGTAATTAGTCCAGAAGGCTGAATATATGTTTGCTAAATTAGTATACATTAATTAAGAAAATCAATCATTAGGATTTCTAAAGCTGGTTCTACTTATGTTTTTCCCCTTATAATGAACCTGAAACATCTCCGACATCATACATTGGCAGTTAAAAGGTCAATATTTGACAGTTATTATAATACACCGAAGGATCACCAAAGTATATTACCATGCATAGAGGCAAGAAATTGTAACCATTTCTACAGACAGTTGCAGAAGACTACTTAAAACTGTCAAAATTTCTTCAAAAATATTCAACTTTAGTCCGGGATCAAAGAGTTGAATTTTGACAGTGTCTGGTAGTCAGATATACAGCTGTCTTTACAATAATGATCCATTATATTAATCAGAAAAATTAAATTTCTAATGTCTAATGAACCGATAACAATTTCTTGCGATACACACAACGAAGTATTGTTTGATTTCTTCGTTCAGGATGAAGGGTACACAACAAGAGGCACGCAAACTTACATTAAACAAATTTTACGAAATACTACGCGCAATCTAATTACTTTTACATAGATTTTACGGAGTTCGACAAAGTCATTACGGGAATAGAGAAATTAGGTTACCACTTTTAAGGAATTGAATTGCTAATTCAACATAAAATGAAAGTAATAAATGTGAAAAAACTACTTAATGGAAATTAATATTTGACTAGCACTGTAGATTATTTTATATACAGAATGGAGACGAAAATTGCTTTTACTTAAGGTGGACTAACATTTAGCCGAGCCGAACGAAACGAATTTTATAATTCTTTATACTCCGGAAATTCAGATGACGTCACCAGATTCGGCGCGGGTGATGCCACCTTTATTCTGATTCTTGGGGTTTTAACATGTCTAATATGATATTTCATGTAGAAAATGCTAAAATTAAAATGTGTTGGTAGTAATTTGATATTATAATCCAATAACTTTAAAAGTCTTTTTTGTATATAAACTGGAAACCCTATTATCGTCCCCACCCTGAATATATTTGTAATATATAAATATTGAAAAATACTCAAATAAATATTATTTAAAAATGAAAATATAATTTTGTAACGCTGGTTATTGCAATACTACGAATTGGGAATTGTCATAAATACAGCAAAATATATGATACAGATTTGGCGGCTTTCGTTTCTCTCTAAAAAATAAAATAGCTTTTCCACAGTGTAGTCAATATGATGAAAAAATGGAAACCAATAAATAATAACTACGTGTATTTAAGAAGATGCTAAAATCCATTTGTTTAATATAAGTGTTGCGACTAGTTTCGCTTCAATATTTAATAACAAAAGGGGCACAATTACATTCCACAGGTACAGAAGTTAGGTACCCATACATTCTAAATATATTTACAGGAATACAAGAGACAAGAAGCTACATAGAACTATTGCTATACAAACCCAACGAAAGTTAAGGCTTGCCATAAAGGAGTCACAAAGAAGGGAACTCTCAAAGGTGTGGTCTCAATCACAACTTATTCACATGTAGAAAGAAAGAACGTGCGTGATGCAAAATTAATGACAAATAAATATAATAAGGAATTCCATATATACAAACTGTATAAAGTGTGGTTTGATTGTGAAAACAATGTTCACAGAGGATTTTTTTTATTTCATTTCAGCAATTAGCTTGGGACAACAGAATGTTAAAACTAAAATGTAATATTTTTTCTGTCGTTTGTAAGGTCATAATTATATAACTAATTTATCTATAGATCTTTACAGATAAGATTTTCAATAAATTCTATAAGATTCTTCAAAAAAATCATCGCGGTTGTGATGGTAATATACATTAGATGTTTGTAGAATAGTGTAAGTATACAAATATTACGTTAAAGATAATGTTTAAATTATATGTATGGTTAGGTTAAGTTAATGTATATATGTATGTAAGGTAAGGTTAATGTATTTATATGTATGTAAAGTAAAAATAATATAATAGTTTTAAGGGGCAATAAACATATTTTTCATTTTATTAATTTCGTAAGCACGACAGTTAAAATGTAAGGCAAAATATCCCGAAAAATTAAAAAAGATTTACTATTCCTCTGCTCTTCATAAATAAAGGGATCCATGTTGCATTGTTAAGCAAAAATGTTTGCATTGTCACAGAAGGTAATGCATATATGAAATTCCTTTGAAACAGATGAAGTAATAAAACAGGAAAAGGGTAAAAGCAAATAAAATTTGAGGCTCACACTGAAAAGTGGTAGGGTAACTTCTCTTCTGACGCGCTTTGCTTTTTCATTAAGCCGTTTAGGAATTCGGCCAGCTCTTGCGGCCTTCTCCTGCGGAATACAAACAACTTTTAGTCTTATTACTCTCATATTAAGTTCAATTTTATAATGCACAAACAATTACCCTGCGGTACCACCTTTTTATTACCATTTAATGACTATTAATTTCTATTTTTAGTAGATGATTGAAAATTTCTTCAAGCAGTTTTGAATCTTATTAGGTTATTGTTTTTTTTATGTATTGTAGGCTATGCGCCCTTGACTGACTTTGCAATTGTCTGTAAAATATACAAGTATACACGCATCATTTATATTCTAAAATTAGAATAGTCAACGCCAATCCACTTTTCAATTTAGAAATCATGGTTATACTTTTTCATAATGTTATAACCTCGAAATAAATTATCTCAAGGTCATATATTCCCGAACATAATGACATATTTTTTCACACTGTATTGATTTTCTAATCTGATTCCTATGTTCTGGTGATAAATGACTATTCACTTTGCTACAATAGAAACGAAGTATTATTATTGACAAAATTATTACTTTAGTGTTATAACAAAACCTTTAAAAATACAACATATATATTGAACAGACAATTCCGTATCAGACGAAAGAGATAGCGGAAGCTTTAGACTAGATACAGGGTGGTCACATACCGGCTTACTTCCGCGTGGGCTTTGACCAGCTGCGAGTGGATCAGGGAACAAAGCTTATAGCAAACATTGCGCGTGGTGCCATCAACGTCTGGCGGCTCTGAGGACGCTGCGAACAGTTTTCATAATATATATAAGCATCAATAAGGATTGGCTCAGAAATAGACAATGCAGGTAGCTGCTTCAAAGAATGTTAGGGTGTTACCAGACCAATCGGTCAATCATTGATCGATGGTAGAATTAATAAATCGACGTTAACCGAAAGTTTCTACCACGTCGACCAAACAATCGTCGATCGATGGTAGAATGGACTAAACGACAACCCTCGAGGTGCTTGATTATGCGCATCCGCAAATTCATCGAAGTCGATCGATAGCTTTGATTGATCGACGGATACCGTTCCATAAAACATCGACCAACTAATCGATCGATCTTGATTGGCCGGTTTCTGGGATTATCGATTGATGTAGACTAGTCTATTCAACCACCGATTGACGATCTATTGGACGACAATCGATCAGTGTGGTAGAAACTATCGTTCAACGTCTACCAATTCATTCTACCATCGATCGACGATCGATCGATTGGTCTGGTAACATTCTTAGCTGTCAAGTCAGTTGAGATACTTTTTTTTGCTGTCAAAACATAATTCTTCCTAAAGCCGGGTCCGTTGCGCCGTGTTATTGTTAGCTAACACGCTAAAATGGTTTGCTAACCGATTAGGGGCGTGGCCTAACGGTTTTGCGACGAATGGATAACATCTCCCGCGTTCGCCTGCGGGGAGGGGAAGCTAAGCATTTTTTGTTAGCGTTCACTAGAGGAAGACGTATTGATTGAAGTTTGTGACTATTCTCTTTGGTTGTATTTGTGATAGCGTGGAATAAAGAAAATATGTTTTTATGCAACTAATGAAAGTGAGATATTTTTTTTATACCGAGCCTATCTTAAATTTTTAGTTCTTGCTAAATATTGAATGAACGTGAATGTAGATGGGGACGAACCCGGAATCTATTCCTGTTTCTTCTTTGGAAAACTAAATTTACTAGTGACAGAACAGCAGCCACGTTTTCTTCGTCGGAGCATGTTTTTGTAACAAAAACACTTTAAAAACAGGGCTGTTTTGCTAACATATTTTGCTAACCTGTTTTGATAACACGTTTTGTTAGAAAATTGGCGAACGGACCCGGCTTTAGATTTTGCATGACAATAAGAGCACGTGACGCCATAAGTTCCTATAGTCAACTGACTGTCTACGCATATAAGACTAATTATTTGTGAATGGCGTCAACATCCCTGTTTTGTAATCACAAAGATTTCCAATATTTTTCTGTCAAATCGGTGCTTGGGAGGGTTCAATAGCAGAGTTGACCATAACGATGAGTACAATAATACAAGAACACATTTTTGATCAACGAAACTTTAAAATTAAAGAGCTTTAAAGCAAACTTACCATTTGTTTACACAAAGTGGGTAGGTATAAATTGTAATGTTACTAACTAAACAAGTTTAACAACGTAATTGTATGTTTAACTTACGATTTTCACCAGCAGGCACGAGATCTTTACACACATTACTATCAGAGCCCGATGCCTGCACTGGCTCAATGTTTAAGTGTAGTTGTTTCTTTGGAGTACTTCCTTCAACCTGGAAAAGTCACACAATATTATTATTATTTAACTAGTGGTCGCCGGCGGCTTCACTCACGTTAATTTATACAGCCTAAGGCTATAGGCGGTAAATAAACTATTCAACACAAAAATAATTATGGAATAATTTTATTTTTGCGTTTACAATCGCGTAAATATAATACTAGAAAAATGCACTGAAAAAATCGACTTGCCTCAGGCGGGACTCGAACCCGCACCTTCCACAATCCGGGTGGATGCGTTGACCAATTTCGCCACCGAGGAATAATTTTATTTTTGCGTTTACAAACGCGTAAATATAATACTAGAAAAATGCACTGAAAAAAAATCGTAAAAGAAGGTGCGGGTTCGAGTCCCGCCTGAGGCAAGTCGATTTTTTTTTCAGTGCATTTTTCTAGTACAAAAATAATTTTTCAATTTGTATCAGTAGTTCCTGAGATAAGCGCGTTCAACTAAACAAACTCTTCAGCTTTATGATATAGATATGCATAATGTAGAAATATTATTTTTTATATTTTCATATGAATTCGTGTTAATTATTATAACGCGAAAGTAACTTTGTCTGTCACCTTTTCACTCTTAAACTGCTGAACCAATTTAGATGTGGTATGGAGACAAATATTCATCATCATCATAACAGCCTTTATAGTTCGACCCACTATTGGGACACAAGGCCTCTACTTGTCATCGAAGGAGGTTTAGGCAGTAGTCCACCACGCTTGCCCAATGCGGATTGGTGGACGGAGTATAAGGTGATCAATAGCCCTTTGCTGATCCATTAGTCGCCTTCTACGACACCCATTGGAGTACATAGAGTGATGCTATTCTACTCTGCTAGCATCACATCGCCCCAAGCCCCAGACAAACATTACATGCTAAGAAAGGAAATACGCCATAAACGATTTCTTTGGCGCGATAGACGATTTCCACGAGGGTGGTCCACTAATCTAAAAATAAAGGGCTTAGGTTCCCTATATTTAAGACCAGAAGAGTAAATAAAAAAACCTTTTAAAAAATAAAGCTTTTATTTAAATGCTCTAAAAAGAAGAAAATAAAAAACTTATAACCTCTATAACATTATACACAATTTATATGATCATAAAAGCTTGTCGCGAGGTTTGCGTAAGTACCTATAAGTATTTAATTTATCTGAAATAAAAAAAAATAACATTATCTGATTAAGTTACTCAATTAAATAGGTAAGTACTAGTTTATTTACACAAGTACCTAAATCTCGCGACAAGCTTTCATGATTATATAAATTGTGGATAATGAGGTTATAAGTTTTTTATTTTCTTCTTTTTAGAGAATTTAAATAAAAGCTTTTTAAAAAAAGTCTTTGTTTTTAATTTATTTTTTACTTTTCAGTTATTTCTAATTATTCTCGGCAAGTCCTTTCACTTCATACCCATATTGCAGAAGTGCATAAAAAATAACTATTACGTCATCTTGAATGTTCCGCCATATTGGATTTCGAATGACGTCACATTATTTTTCTAGTTACTCTCAACAAGTCCTTTCGTTTGATACCCATATTGTAGAAATGCATTAAAAATATCTATTCCACCATCTTGGATGGTCCACCATATTGGATTTAGAATGACGTCACATAGCTTATCGTGTATTGTCATCCAAACTAAACGTGTATACAAAATTTCAGCTCAATCGGTTGAAGATATCTGCTTCAAAATCGAGTAGCAAGATTCCACCCGAACAAACATACATTGTATGTATTTAAAAGCTTTTAAAAAAGAACTAGTACGCCATCTTGGATTAAGTGACGTTATTTAGCTAAACATACATTATCATCCAAACTAAATGTGTTCGAACTCAATACACATACAAACATTGCAAGTTAAATAAAAGCTTGCAAATTAAAAACGAATGTTAGCTTTACCTCCATTGGCTCGACGGTGACATTGGACGTCATGAGAGCCTGGCTAGGTCTGTCCAACTCCTCGTCTATGAGCATCCCGTCCAGGGAAGGAGATTCCGCGGGAGGATCACTGGGCGCAAACAACCGAGCCAGTTGTTCGTGCACACGACGCTCCCCAGCCCTCGGAGTAGTCGCACCACGTTCACGGACGCGTTCCAACAAACCCTGGTTATTAAATTTCACGTAGTATTAATAAAATTCTGTATTTTTCATTTCACGTATGAGTGGCAGAAACCAAACATCTACTTAAATAATTACATTTGTTTTGAAACAAAAGTTATATAATATCTATAAACACTATAAACATAAAAAAAAATATAATATGGATTAACTTACCAAGAAATGGTCCTCATGGAAGAAAGAAGTACCCATCAAACGATCCAAAAATCGGCAATCCTTGTATAAGTTCAGTAATTTCCGCATTATCTAAAAACACAAAATATAATATTTAATAGTTCTAATTATACTTACACGTTTTTATGGATGTCTGGATATGGATGATGATTTTACCCCTTAGGGATTGAATTTTCAAAAATCCTGAAATAGGTCATTCTTATTTTCTAACTAATTAGATAAATGCCAATTTTTATCGATTTAGCTTCAAAACTGACGGATTTCTATACAGACTTTTCACTCCCTTTTCACCACCTTAGAGGGTGAATTTCCAAAAATCCTTTCTTAGTGCACCCCTAGAGCTCATAAGGAACCTACTTGCCAAATTAGGAATTTCTAGACCCAGCGGTTTGGGCTGTGCGTTGATATGTCAGTCAGTCAGTCAGTATTCATTTTTATATAGATAGACTAGCTTTTGCCCGCGACTTCGTCCGCGTAGAATAATTACTTCGGGCGGCATTTAAATTTTCTCATTATTTGTCCTAACCCAAGCGCTATATACCCACAATTTTTCATGGATTTCACTTAAAAAATGACGGATTTCCATACAAACTTTCATCCCCTATTTTACCCCCTTAGTGATAGAATTTCCAAAAGTCTTAAAATACATCTTTCTTAATTTGTAACTGAAAGGCCATGTAGCAATTTTTATAGATTTTACTTTAAAAATGACGGATTTCCGGAACTTTTCACCCCCTTAGAGGCTGAATTTCTAAAAATCCTTTCTTAGTGCACCCCTGGACCTCATAAGGAACCTATGTGACAAATTTGGAATCTCTAGACCCAGCGGTTTGGGCTGTGCGTTGATATGTCAGTCAGTCAGTCAGTAGGTATATATAAATCTATATAGATATAGATAGATATAGATGTGTAATATGTGATCGTGGTAGTTGTACATTTTTCTAAATTTATCTGATTCAGAAGTTATAAAATTAAATGTATTGGCGGCGCTAGTTGGCTCGCGTCAGCCCCTTATGCATACTTACCTCTTGGCTCTGTAATGTGGGGTGTTTGGCGAACATCTCTTCTAACCGCCTCATGGCGACTCGCCCCCTCTCGATGTGTGCGGCAACCCTTGGTTCCAGCAACCTCGGCACTGACGTCACTTCCGCAACAACCACTGCCCCCGATTTCGTGCCCGTTTCCGCGATATTCGGCGGTATCGCCGCTTGATCTTGTGCCAGCTGATTTACGTACACCACAAACGAACCATCTGTAATTTAGAATAGCAAATAATAATGTTTACCAGCGTCATACAACAAAGGCGTGTGTGTATGCCATTGAGAGTTTTATAGTGGTTTTCACCACTTCAGCGGTCGCCATTATAAGCTGTCAGTTGCCGTACATTTCTCGCCAATCACTTCTTAGATATATTAAAATGTGAGACACCCATATTTTAACGCAAATATCATGAAAGAATATGGCTGTATGTAATAGATTTCTTTGCCTTCCCTAAAAAAGGAGAATTTAAAAACAACCTCTAAAAAATGACGTAGACGGAGTAAAAATATAGAGCAAGTAACGCACTCACACATACAAATTTAGAATAGGAAAGCCTTATGCATTTTACTGTAGTGGATATGAGACAGACTATGATCAGATTATATAGGTAACCGCTAGTTTTCGTGATATAGTTTGAGTGGTACAAAAATCAATGTTTAGTGGCACTATGACAGCACACACACACACTAAAACAGTAAAGAAAAGCGGTTACATCGTCACTTGCTCTGTAGTTTTACTCCTTCTATGATTATTTTCTCTATGCTCGCTAGTGTTGCCAATAATAATATTAGTGTTGTCAAATAAAAAAACGACGCCAGAGAATTCAAATATTGCGTAGGCCTTTGTAATATGTATGGAAATGTGCAGTAAACTGACCAGGCATGGTTGGTACCGGCACGGCAAGCGGCGGAGTGATCGGCGCGTGCGGCGCGGCGTCGGGTGTTCTCGGCGACGCGTCGTGCGCGGAACTCTGAGTCTCCCACGAGTCTTCCGAGCCCGAGCCATCGGAGCCCCACAGCTCGCCGTCTTCAGAGTCATACTCTCCTACCTAAAGCAATATTATTTGATTATACAGGATGAATTTTTCAAGTGGGCCTTCACGGCCAAATCCTAAACTATAATGCTGGGGCCGCACTTGCGCCTATCGTCCCGAAGTAATGCGTGGCGATACTGCGTACGATACACGCAAGTGCGGCCCTAGCAAAGTTATCGCGATAAAACATGTGGCATTTCTTTATTTGCACGAACTATCGTGCAATAATCCAAGATGGCCGAAATGATTTCCAGACGTGTAAATTGCGTAGTATTATTATCCTTTTTTGCGTTTAACTATGCATAATCACTTTCTTTACTTCTAAATTGTGTGCTAATAATTACGTAATGCATTTATTATAAAAAATAACTCAGCTGTATCGTATTCTTAGTCACCCGTACGCGTCTGAACTAATAGAGAACAACCTTCGAAATGAACAACGCATGTCTGACCACGCAGCGCGATAGGTTAGCGCGCTAAAACACTGACGTACCGCCTTCCGGCCGATAACGCACACTCAACCCGAATATTCGTGACGATAGCCGATAACGGCCGGTCACATCTGCGTGTATCGTGTCCTAGCACGAAGCTTCGTGGCGATAGGCGCAAGTGCGGCCCCAGCATTAGGAATATAGAAAAATGCTCAAAGAAGTCGCGAGCCCGATCTTGATGGAAAGAAAAACTGCATCATTGGATTTTTGAACAATCAATAATCTTAACTAGGACCTAATGATAATATAACAATAGGACTGAATTGAAAAGAACAATCACTTCTCTCTCTCTCTCTCTCTCTTCTAGACTCAATAAGAAAGGTTATTGTTTTAAGGATTTATTTATATAATCATTAGGTTACCTTATAGAGATCCTGCGGCCAACACATGCTTGTATGTCCATCTACCCACCACACTTTGACACGACCAGTTGGGAAGTTGTCGATCACCTGAGAAGAGGAACATGTTATGATAATATAAATTGAACAAACACGTGCTATTGTGTCCAAACTTTTCGATATCAGAATATTTAAACAATACTAGGAATTACAGTAATTTAGTCTACAGCTATGATGGCAAACAAGCTTGCGACCCACCTGGTGTTAAGTGGTGGTTACCGTCGCCTATAGACACTTGCAATATTAAGCGTAAATCACTTAATACTGCAAGTTGCGTTGCCATCCTGGGGAGGGACTAAGATGATATGCTTCCATGCTCAGTTATTACTTTCCCTTTAATCCAATCAGCAAATTGCTTCACGGCAGAAATAAGAAACCCAGACGACCCTACATATGGGTCCACCACCGAATTTCCCAAACCAAATTATTAAAATACTACACTCTACATTCTAACAATTGAATTTGGTTGTCACCAAGACAGTTTTATATTTCCATATATAACGGTATATTTTCTTTACGATGGTTGGCATTTGAAGGTAAGAGTGAATTTAAGTGTTGCGGGTATACCAAGGGGCCCCGGCAATAAGTCTCAGAGTGTTATTATGGGCTCTCTGAATGCGTTCAATATTTAACTTCCTTGCAGTTGATCAAAACTGAGTGCCATACAACTAAATGGGTTTTAATATGGAACTGTAAACCAGCAGTTTATTGTTTAGATACAGTGTCGACTGAGGAATAATTTACCTACATTTATGAATGGTTAATAATAATAAACAGTACAATATACCTGTCCAGCAGTGCAATTTGCGTCCTCCCCGGTGAAGTTGGCTACGCGGATGACAACTGTGCCGGGTCGATACTGGAAATCTGGGTGATCCTTCAGGTCGTATACGCTCATCTCACTCTCGTAAAGCATTTGTGGACTGGAATACCAGATTTTATTCTAAGTACCCAATGATACAGTGTTGAGGTGGGACTTTAACATTTGACATTTCTTTTATATGAAATATAAAATTCTAAAATAATTAATATCTCAGAAACGGTTCGCTTTCGGATAGTACATCTCATAGTGAAATAGACTAGTATTGTCCTCTTCTATCTCCCCTTAAAGAGTCCGCCACTAATTACCAATCACCTGTGTATATTTTTGTAAAAAGTCTGGCACACAGGTTCTTAAAAATGGGCGATAACGCCCCCTTGTGGACGTTGGAAACTTTCAGGGGGGCAGTAAAAGACCCATAGAAAATTAAGAGGCATTGAGATAGCATATAATTGTGGTAATATCTGTCTTTAATTCGTGCCAGGTGGTAGGTAAATTAAGCTGGGGCTCTAGGATAAAACATACAGTGGGCGGTACGCAAAATCAGTTTTGAGAAACTATGGCTAGCAATGACTCCGTTCTGCTAAAAACTAGACTAAAAAGTAAATAGGATGATTTGGTATGTTGAAATCACCATCCAATACGAGCGCATTCCTTACTTACACATTGACACGAATCGCGCAACGCCAACATAATTATTATATGAATGGTGTGAGCATAAGTAGTTTCAAAGTTTAAACATTTTATGATAAAAATACAGAGTTGGGTTTTAATGGTACAACGATCGAGTTAAAAGTATTTATTTGTATAGTAGCTTGGAGTTCAGTGTTTCAAATTCCCATCACTTATTCTATAACCTTTCCTATCGCAAGTCTTATGAAAGGGTGGTGTTTTAACTGGGGCATTCTGGAACATGTATAGTGAATTTTACAAACAATGAAAATTATCGGATATAACCTTGAACCGTCCTTAGAAGTTCGTTCGTTTGATTTTATCGAATCACGTGGGATGTTCTTGTTAGCGGCAAAGACCTAGGACGCTAGTTTGGTTCGGTTGAAGGTATATTATATTACTTCTTCAAACCTTCATTTTTAGGCAAATTGATGTGATGTGACTTATTTTACCTAAACTTATAAGTACTTACACTGGTTCGTCAGAGCTGGTGTAGGTGCGATACCAATGCACGATGGCTGTTCTGCCGTGGTGGTCCACTCTCTGCACCACCCCATACTCTCGATGTTTTAACTGGATAAAAATAAATAAGAACAGTCCGAATATACTATATTTGTCATAACAGCAGTCTTAAGGTTATCAATGGAATAACCCAGACTAACTTTTCTGTAAAGATAGCTAAGCAGGTCTTGAGTTGGTAGTTGTTTGGTGTACGCTCAGGTACAGAAATAGCAACTCTTTAGTATTATGTCACACCAGCTCGTTCAGAACAATTGTACTCGTACAAGAATCATGTCATCATAACAGTCTTTATAATTCGACCCACTACTGGGACACAAGGCCTCTCCTAATCATCGAAGGATTTTTAGGCATAGTCTTGCCCAATGCGGTTTGGTGGACAGAGTATAAGGTGATCAATTCCCTTTGATGATCCATTATTCGCCTTCTACGTCACCCATTGGAGGATATAGGGTGATGCTATTCTACTCTGCCCGCATCACATGGCTTAAATAGAATCATGTAACTCGTGTAATTGGAATAACATGATCCTTATGTGGCAAGTAAATTCTTTAAGTCAGACTCAAACTCTTATATACAAAGTCGCATATCAAATATGACAAATTTTAATTATAAGAAAACTAGAAAGAAATGTTGTCACAAGACGTGATACCAAGTAATTTTATTTTTGAACTGTATTAAATAGCTGTAATAAAGTTATTTATAAATAATGTATTTTCATTGGTTAGTGCTTATAATACAGACCTGTTGGTTTTCTTCTATATTGGCTGCACCACTCACAACAAAATCTCCAGGGAAACATTCTTGTCCATCCAAATGGTGAATCGGGTAAAGTTGTGTAGATGGTATGCCCATTTCTATTGTACCGTCCTAAAAACAAAATGTTAAATTTTTACTCAGTCTATTTTTGTATATGTTAGTTGTACTGTTGTTATTTATTAATGTATTGTAATGGTCAAAATAAAGATAATGTGTTTTCATTAGTTTTGATTCATTGAAAGGTTTAAAGATATTGTAACTGAATTTGTACTAGGTAACTAGCAAGTTTGTGTGTGTTACTAATAAAATTAATTATGTCTAGGATTCGTCTTGTCCAAGTCTCTATTGAATTACCCATTTTCAAAGTTCCTCCTTTTTTGATGAGAAATAAAAACGGTTGAATATGTAGATTTCCCATCAGTGTCAATATTCTGATCTTATTTAAAGTTAGAGATAGACTAGTCAGTCTTTGTAATATCACAAAATGCATCAGAAAACCACAATTTTGAAAATAAAGAAATGTATGCTCTTTCTGAATTCGATTTAAAGTAAATCTCCTGATATGTGGCGTATCAAATAATAGTTATACCTATCCATAGAGATATGGTGTTTATGCAAAAAAAAGTTCTTAAGTGCCGCGCACGAGTAGACTTTAATGACTGGACGGGTTCAAATAAATTTTTCTACCGAAAACAAACATTGTTAAGTACCCTTTAAGTACATTGATTTCCTATCCAATTGATTAATACAGATTTTCAAAGATGTGATATTCTTTTTGAATCATCCTGTTATAAAAAGGTAACATCCGTATTCACAAACATTACTATGAAGTCTCACAGTGTGCGTAGACGCACGGGGTCGTAAAAACTTCTTCATAGAGAAAAGTTGAGTGGGGATCGGCACTATGCGATGCGTAGGTACTTTAAAACGAACGCACAGCTAAGCTAGCTAGCTATATTACGCAACACACAGATTTCAAAAGTTTAAAGTAATAATACATCAGTCAATTTAACGAAGTGAACTACGCAACAGAAATCAACCTATTTAATGCAATGCGTTAACTTATCGAAGAGTTCTTTGAGTATTATTTATGAATTAAAAGGTTTGCTGTATCACACGCACTGGGAAATGCCTAATTTCACACAGCATTGTGTTTTTACTCCTACAAGTATTGTTTGTGAATACGGGCGCTAATCAAGCTGTTAAAGAACGTATAGTTGGCAAAGTTCCCGGTACTGCCCTGCACCAAACCCCGCCTTCTTTTTACTGCGGCCAATAGAATATCAACATAATATGGCACAGCCAATAAAGCGCAGCGTCTTCACTCCGCTTCTCCAGGTCGCCTCCCCTCCGCGCAGTCGCTCTAGCGTTGCCGACGACATACATTGTCTTTTCTTATTGGCTCAATCCGGTTGCCAGACGACCCGCCTAATATGGCGGCCAAGTTACTCGGCTGCCTCCTCATATATGGCGCTATACTACAATGCAAGTAACCTTCTCATACACGCGCGACAATTAGTATGGGAACCTGAATCGCGCTGACGAAGTTTACAAAGGTGCTCGATATACACCACTATTTTTTAATTAGTAGAAATTTTTTATCCTTTTGGACCCACTCATCTAATTGAACAACTTTTGCTACAGGACAAAGACTGAAATCGAGAAAAAAAAACAGCTGTTCCATACAAAAAACACCTGACTTTTTTTTTCGATTTCAGTCTTGGTCCCATAGCAAAAGTTGTTCAATTAGATGAGTGGGTCCAAAAGGATAAAAAATTTCTACTAATTAAAAAATAGCCGTGTATACAACGTGTTAGTACAAGTTCCAACTACAGTCGGTTGGCTTCCCTTTGGACTTCCTACACTAATAAGAGTGCGGGGGTCGCTGTCAATCAGTGGAACATCGGGAACTTTGTCTATTGTACCTGCCAAACGACGTTAGCCCTCGACGTAGTATGCAGAGTTTCGACGACAACGCGGTCTCCCGTCCGCGGCGGGGGCGCTGGCGGCGCTCTCCTCACCGTCCGCTTGAGCCGCTTGCCGCGCAACAAGCGGACGGCCAGCTGAGGCGACCGCTTGCCGCGCTGCGAAGCCGCTGACGAACACCGAGACGACCACGTGGCGCCACTATACGAGGAACAAACAAAACATTGGAGCGCCGCTATTCTAATTTGCGAAAGAAGAAACTCTCGGGAAAATTACCCCTTGAAACTGCGCTATTCCACTACAACATGTAAATTAAATAACCAACACCCTGAATAATGGTGGTTTGCAATCGGCTTCCGAGTTGATTTTTTTAAAAAAAGGTTTTTTTTTTAATAAATAAAATAAAAAAAAACAAAAAGTACCCAGTAAATATTGTACAATATTTTCTGGGTAATTTTGCTTTATTTCTTTTTTTTTTCAAAAAAAATCTGAAAATTTTTTGAAATCAACTTAGAAGCCTATCCCTAACCACCTGTATTCAGGGTGTTGGTTATTTAATTTACATGTTGTATATGTAAGAAGAATTTACGGCGGTTTCAGATTAGCATCTTTTTCTGCGCGTGCGGTCGTTTCGCCATAGAAAGCGAGCGAAATTTCGCGCTTCAAAAAAAAAACCGGGCTCACGTACACGGGCTTCCGGTCCGGTGTTGGTGAGTCAGTATGAACATGTATTATACGAACTCATACAAGTTACACCAGTAGCACAAGGCGCGCCTAAACGCGCTTCCAAAAACGTGCTTATACGCTCGCATAAAACGCTGGTCTGAAACCACCTTAAACTTAATATGAATAGACACTTCATTTGAATGACTACGTGTAACAGAAATAAAGCACACCCTGAAAGTAGTTTACTTGGAATAGATGGTTTCCATCAAGGCCGATATTATTAACTTATCTTGTGGTATAATAAATTAAATTTGAAGTTTTATAACATGAATTCGAGTTTCATATTTAAAATTTAGCTACAACTTTCATATTACATAGATATGTAAATTTTATTCGATCGCAAAAGTGAAGTAATTTTCGACAGTGCTTGTATTCAAATTTTTTATTTGTTTATATTCGACTTTACATAAGAAGAATTACAAAGTAAAGGCAATTGGGTGTTCTTCCATTTGTTACAATAGCAGTTCGGCTTGCTATGTACTGAGTACTCCCACTTATGGAAAGGTATAAATTGAAGAAATAATACATCGCAAAGATAAAAGGTCGGCACGAATACTTTGACACAATTTGGGGTCGTCCATTAATCACGTGAGGCACCGAGGGGGGAGGGGGAGGGTGAGGCAAAAATCACGAAATATCACAAAGGCGGATGGGGTGTGTAGTAAGATATCACGTGTATTTATTTATTTGTCAAACGCGTGATTTTTAAACCAAAAAGCGTCTTGCTAATGCATGGTCCGAGGACAAATATATTCATGCATGTTAGGCATATATGTTTTTCGCATGATTACACCCTTCCATTAATATTCTTTATAAGCCATTAAAAACAATTTACAAATCTTTGTAGGTACAAAAATTCCTGATTTTAGGGGGGGGGGGGGGGGGGGTCTTAAACGTCACCACGTATCACCAAGGGGGACGGGGGGGTTAAAAATGCTAAAAAAATATCACATGATTAATGGATGGCCCCTTTGCAGGAAGCAAGGTGAACCACAAAGTATTTTAATAATAGTACAGTTCGTTACACACCTGTCAGTGTCGCTACCGTCGCTGCTGGTGTTCTCCCAGTTGTCGGAATCATCATCGTTGTTGCCCGCATCTGATTTGCAGTCTCCATTTAATAAAGAGCTGTCTTCGCGATTTGGTTCGGGGCTGTAATAATGTTAAGTGAATTTCAGATAATAGCAACAAAAAAAATTAAAGCAGACCAATGAGCATACGGTTTACCTCATGGTAAATTATTACTACCGACACTCGAGGCATCGCAAATGCGTTACCGACCTTTAAGGAAGGAATACGCTCATTTTAAAGTGAACTTTTTAGCACCGTTGTGTTGTGATTTGGAAATTCGATGAAACGAAAAAGCGACAAAAATAGGTTTTAAACGCATAGAGGTTTGTAGTTCAACATTTTGAAGACCATAAATAAACATATGTTGCTTCGGAAATCATATTTGCTATTTTTCTGAAGTTTCACTTTTACCGAGTGTATTTCAAACACACACTTTTTTTTTAAGATTTCGAGGTTGACTGGTTGGTTCCACAGTTTTGTGATCCGCGGCAGGAAATCGCGTGAAAAACGCACGGTTGTGGAAAAATGTTGATTGTAACGGGATTGTTTTGATTTCATTGAACTCGCGACTGTGATATGCAAATTGTATGTTTTTTTATTGACTTTTGCAGATAAACACATATGGCCCCTTAAATTGTTTTCAGATATTTTTAAGAAGCGGAACTTTGTGGGGCTTCTAGGCTGTAGGGTAAACTGCCTGTAGAAGGCTTCTAGTTGAGTCAGATAATCTCCCGCGAGGGAGTCCTAGCGTCATCTAGAGGTCAAAAGGGAGCAATTGGTAAGTAGCAAATTATGTTTACCTGATTCCGGAATCATTCTTTTCTTCAGTAGCAGTATCCTCTTGGCTACTTGCCATTGGCAGCGACATATCAACACTGGGCACTATCTTGATACTCGGGCAATTCGCGTCTGCCTTCAGCGCATCATCTAGAGATTCCAGTTTATCGTCTGCGTTGTCAACATCCATGTCGTTCTAAAAGAAATTTATTACATGAAAATCTGTTCTCGTTAAAAGAATTTATTGATGAGCGTTTACTTACATCGACTGTCTTCAATTTGCGATGCGAAGATGCACGTTTCTTTGGTCTCGAAGGCACGTGATCGGATGAGTTGGTTTCTGACTTTGATGGTTTTTTTGTGGGCCGAGTTTGTTTCCTGAGATTCCTATAGTATTTACCTAATAACAATTGGATACAGAATTAGATTTCGTACATCGCATTGGCATAGAATCGTCATTTCATAATTAAAATCTTCAAAGGTATTGGCTGTCTATTTATCATTCTTGAAAGGTGAACGCATATTTGTCGACAACGTACGCACTGCACGAGTCGCATTTTGTAATTCGTTGTATGAAATTATTTGAAAAAAACACTGCATATTTGAAAAAACACACAGTTCGACAAATGACTTTGACAAGTGAAAAATAAACAATGTTAACAATGCGGGAGTTTCTCTGGAGATTTTGTTTAAAAACACATGTTGAGAGAGACCATGGTTAATTCGATCTACTGTACAATTTTAGTGTAGAATAACTATTTTATTTATTTAAACTTTATTTATTTATTTATTAAACTATTTTCACTCTTCATTGGCTAAAAATGCTAAATGCGAAGCCATAATGAAGATTAAGATAAGATACGGCGTGATGCAGCGTACGGCGCCTGCCTATATTCAAAACACTACAAAGGCAACAATAAACATTTGCTTATGGTGGGTACGATGCTGACATATCTGCGTTCACCTTAAAAATACAATACATAAACTAATAAAATGACAAGACTTACTCTGTTGTTTTCGCCACTGTTTCTTGCTAACAAATGTGTCTTCAGGGCCGATGGTGAGGAAGTTCCTGTCTCCAACTTGCAATGTGCATGGCTCAAACACATTAAGAAGCTTCAGATTTTTTAAATCGTCACCTGTTAAATTTATACAGTTGTATGATTTATCACTGTCATAAATTGAAGAGTAATATTCCATAAAAAATACCATTTGCTAATTGTGTGATTATGTAGGTGTTTAATCTTAACATTGTTGTACAAAGCTGATCGTTCGATTACAAACGTCACAAATCTAACATCGATTGTTTACAATTGAAAAATAATTCAATAACGCTATGGTAAAGCCAAGTTAGTTTGTGTGAGCATACTTTCAAAAGTTTTGGGTTTAACACTATCAACCTCATCAATACCTAGTAACGATTAATAGGTACCTCATATATGTATATCCTATATAAGGTTCTGAGAGATATCTCATACAAAATATGTCAAAATCTTACAACTGGTAAGCAAAACTTGCTTAGTAGCTAAATTTTTGAAAATATACTCGCACAAACTAACTTGGCCTTAGCATAGCTATATTTCAATAAATTCCTATTTGATATTTTTATCAAATACTGTTTATTTTATGAATGTTATATATTGCGAATATTTACCTTCGACCAAGAATTTTGGTTGCTGTGGTGCAGTTGTGTCAGTTGGATGAGTGCACAGAGCGCGACATTGCCAGTGCACACTGACACTTTCTGTTACTACAGCTTCGACTGTGAACTGTGACAATGCAACCAGTTAATTATTGCAGACAATGTAATACTGCTTACAAATTAATAAGGACGTAAGATTGCAATATGATAGCAACATAAATAATAAATTGAAAGATTAATTGTATTTGTGTATAATTGTAACGAACAAACCAAAAACTACTGGACCGATTTTGATGAAATTTGGTACAAATATTTTTATGTGCGGCGGCTGCATTAACCACTAAACTGCTGCTTTTGCCATCAAAATTTATCAGTGCTTACTGCTTATGTTTTTATGGTAAACAAGATGAAAATACCTTTAGATAGTTTCATCTTAACTGGGTGTCAAATATTTGCAAACATATTTCGTTTGGATCTTAGAAGTACAAATTTCAAAGATTACATGAAACAATGTTTACCATACAAACAAACATAAGCATAAGCACCAAGCACTGACAAATTTCGTCGTCAAAAGCAGTGCCCTGGTAGAGTAGTGGTTAATGCAGCCACCTGGACGGAGGATGCTGGGTTCGAATTTGTAGGTAGACTTTTTTCAGTTTATTTTTTCTACTTTTAAAATACCACAATTTATTAATTAAAAATTATTCAATTTCTATTTGTACAAAAATTTATAATATAAATAATTTCGTTTTATGTTAATATGTATTAACAAAGATTTAAGTACAAATTGTTACTAACCACAAAAGGATCTTTGTAATCTATATCAATAAATGAATTATATAAATATGATGCACTCTCAAAGATGGGCATAGCTTTTTGGAGGGGAGAACAGTGGAAAGAGTGACTAGGAGAAGTGATTGCACAGCAGCATACACTACCTATATAAAAAGTGTGTACTCAAAATTAAGTTACCTTATGGTCATGCATTTTGTGTTTTCTAGCAGCCTTCATCTCCTTAGTAATGTGAAGCCAGTTTGCATTATCCAGTGATCCGAGTGGACCATACACCACTTGTCCAGGATAGAATTCTGATGAGGAGTATGGTGCTGATCGACGACGACGCATTGAATAGTCCTCTAAAGGGCAGTTGTCTAGATCGGGATATTCCAACTTCGACCCATCAGCGGACACTAGACGGAGTTTACTATGCACAGCCTGCAATTAATAAAGATGATGAAATTCTTCTAACTTATAAATTATAATGGGTAAAAAAACAATTATTTTACTAAGGTCTAGTGCAATAATGAGGATAAAGTGCAAGAATATAGTTTATAAGAAAAGATAAAACATCTAATCTCAGGAACTACTGAATTAAATTAAATAAATATTTTTGTGTTGAATAGTCCATTTATCGAGAAAGGTTATAAGCTATAAGCTATGTTTTATAAAATTTGTTTGCCTCAACTAACAATTATTATTATATTTCAACTAACAGTTACAAACTATACAACAAATTACACAATTCTGATGAGTTTGGGTAATTTTTTATTCTATTTGTAAATAATAAATGGGTTTTTGAATATCTATTTGAACCTTTATTTTTCATACCTTTGATGTTCCAACCCAAGAGTCTAGGCATACAGCTAAATCAGGTGTGAACTCTTCCAATGGCTGCAGCCTTTCACTAGCTACACTGGGTATAACATGTTTAGTACCAACAATTTGTAAGGCTGCTGTCATTACAATATCACGGCAGTAACCACGTTGAGTATCTTTGCCGGCTATGAGACGACGGACCACATCCCCAGGCATAAGGGATCGGTCAGCAAGTCCAACCTTAAAACAAAATAAGTATGTTAAATCATTCATAATAGCAGTGTAAAGTCATTTTAGTTCTATGTATCTGTTAAATCTGTTTTCTGATACATGGGGTTTATATTATTTGGCAAACAACATCTTTTATTTTATTTTTAAACTTTTAGAAGATTATATTGGATCGAGATCTAATGTCAACAGTGATTAGACATTCGAGTTTCGACAGATTGGTACTTATACAAAGTATAGTTACTCAATTATGTCATAATTTTAGTTATTAATGTTATAATAAGTGGTGTATTTATCATATAAGTTATAAAGTAAAGAAATGAAAAAAAATTACATTTTTTTATTTTGGTACTAAGTATAAAATTAATGTAACCGGTGTAAAGATTGAATGATGACTTTCACCGTACAGTATGAAAGAAATAGATTAGTAATGTTCTGCTTGAAAGTATTATATTTTTTTTTTTTGTGCAGGTGAATGGGGTTATGAGTGAAAATTTTGTCATTTCTTTTCATTTTCTTATTTGTAATACTCATAATATAAATAAGAGTCTTTATAACTGTTAAGGCTTAATTTTTTCATACAATAATAAGATCAAAGAAGGTGGAAGCTACCCTATTTAAAATATTGAGGGTATTTTGAAAAACCAACCAGAATTGTTTTTGAATACTTTTGCTACAAATTAACTGCTGAGAAATATAAATTTATATGTAGAGGGAAATATTGGAGGGGTTAATGCACTAGTAAGACCTAAATAGTTAATGTTCGCTATTCCGTCTTACATGCATGATAGAACCGGTACTTGCCACACAGGGTTTCGTAAACCTCTCTCTACTTACCGACTTCTCGGATATGACTCGCTCTGTCCCGGACGGATGCCACACAACACGAATTTCGCCTTTCTGTACTGCTGCTTCAATGTCGCTCTCTTGATCACTGGAGATGCCTTCATAGTTTTCGAGTACGAGGCCGAAGACCACTTGTCCGCGATTGTTGATTTTATACACTTCATCTTCGTAAAAATATTGAAAGTCAGTCGGCGAACCTGGATTTTGCCCCGCCATATTGACGGGAATTATCTAAAGACACAAATAATTTTGTTTTTACGTGATTATGTTCTTTCTGACAGCTGATTGCAATGTGTGGCGCATGCGTCAATTAAATATGCAGCGGAAGCGCCATCTTGTGGCGAACATGCAAAACTTTATTTTTTAATTTATTTCGAAGCTTAGGCAAACAAATTATGGAGCCTATTGTTATAGTTACAATCTCAAGTGATGTTTGCGAGTTAGTTTTTATTTTTTGAGCGGCCGGTCGTACAAATAAAAGTCTTGACCCATGATAGCACCTTATTTGCTCGACCGGTCTTAAAAAAATCAGGCAGGTTTCTATTTGCTCGATATTCAGTATGAATACAATAGGATGAATTTTTCAAGAGATTTTTTTTCGAACAATCACTTTTAGACACTCTAATCTGTGATCACTTTAACCCCAATCCTTGCCCCAAGAAGCTTATATCCCTATCCCTGAGCCCTATCCCCATCCCTTCAGAATCTAAGCCACATCCCCATGTTTGTAAAACTTGTCAAATTGCCTAGTTTGAAGTTTAACGTATTACCAAGGAGCTTATAAGGAGCTTATATTCGTGCGTATTACACATAGCTTAGTTGGCTTAGGGAATTCGCTTAGACACTTAGCTATATTTTAAACAGGGAGCCAAGGTAATGACTCCGATTGAGAAGAAATTACTCTGTTGGAGATGGCTAGTGTGTGACGTCGCTCTGGGTTCGGCAGGCTTGTCTAACTAAGGTCTAAGACACTTCCCGGCTTTTGATAACAAGTTTTTCCGTACCTTGTGGATGGTTTTGTGGAACTCCTGAGTCTTAGTACCTACCGTGATCGAATGGAGGTACTCAGAACTCAGTATTGCAGCGCGCGAGCACACACACACACACACACACACTACGTTAGCTAGGAGAAAATTCAAATCAATGACTTAGGACTCAGACTTAGGAGTACTATAGTATTCCAGTTTCAAATCAACACAAAGACAATTCACAGCACCTCACGTCTTGTTCACAGTTTATAATAACTGCGATGAGGTTATGGATGGAAAATACTCTTACCAGTTTTAGTAGAACGTAGATACGTTCTACTAAAAGTGGTAAGAGTATTTTGCTAACGCCTGATTTCAGAAGGCTCAGAGGATTCTGAGCCTTCTGAAATCAGGCGTTAGCAATGGTTCCTATTGGTACCATGTACAAACCCACCACCATCCCATGACCTAGCGCAACCTTCTGGTTATACAGGGAAGGTGCGCTGCTACTTGCTGGAGGCTATGGTTTCACAGCGCACCTTGTTGACTCCCTACAAATAACTTTTAGTCTTCATCCTTATGCCTTTGATTCTTACTCTCCTCCTTCTAGGGCTGGAATGATACAGATACAGTACCTACTTCGCACCGTGTTGTTTTGGGTTTCTTTGAGCTGTCTTGCTCAGATGTTCCAACAGCTTGATGTGACAAGAGTGCACGCAGCACGTCGTCGGATCAATAATTAGATACAGCGGCCACTGATGGGTCCTGGTGAAGCATGGAGTGCATTCTTATGGTACATCCCTAACCCAGATGGGCCAGCTGGATTGGGTACTCCGCGGGACGTTCCGCGTGAAAAACTTCCAGGTCGGCAGGGAGAACACCGATAACACAGGTAACGCTGCGGTATTGCACAACCTACAGCCCTCGTGAGATAGATCATCGCCGATCTCTGAGTGCCCAGCAATGCGCTTCCACCAGTAGAACGGCAGTACCATACGACAGCATAGGTCGAAATGGCCACACGGGTCCCTGACAACAGAACTCTGAGGGCCGGGAATTTCAAACACTGTATGGTGTCCGAAAGTCGTGCAACATCGGCGAGAGCCGGTGAGGCGATCCCGCCAAGAATTCCAGCATGCGGCACGTAGGACCCCTTCTCTTCAATGGTCACTCCTCGGTATCCCCCCCTCCCCGAATAACTAAGTGTTCAGGGTCAGGTGCGGGCACCAGAGGGATATCATGTACGAGAAATTCCAAAGTTTCGGGCCCCGCCTACTACTTTCGATAATTATTACTAGACCAGGATCCCCTGCAGCGGCCGGTATAATCGCTTGGTATCTAAACGTGGAACCATCGAGGTACAGCTGCCCTCTGCGAAGATGCAAAGGCCGAATCTTCTAACCACACTGTTACTGCATCATGTTGACGGCCTGCGTTCCGCGTGCAATCTCGCTGGGCATGAAACCGCAGGGGTCACGTTGGTGTGGGTGAACTGGCACTCGGTGCTCCTATACCTGCTATCTCCGCCTTCCTTCGCACGGATTCCTTGGAGCGGCATCGGGGTGCCCGTCGTTCTACTGACATTTGTTGCAGCAGGTCGCCCTGACGTAATCGTTGACCTCCGCCTCAACCCAGTCTACGTACACTCGGCTCAGCTGCACCAGCTTGTCTCGAAGTAGTATCGTGAACTGCAGCACCACCAGAAATAGCGACCAGACCTGTTTCTTTAAGGCGAACTTGCATCTCTCGCTTTCACCTTCCTCAGCGGCCAGTCTGATTCGTTAGCCAGGTATGCCCTGTACGGTCCTAGAGTACTTCCCTCTCGCTTTATTCGGTCCTCAGTAATTTCATCGGTCTTTGATAAATCTATAAAGTTTGAATGAAATCTGACCCTTTAAAGTAAAAAATAGAGCCCAAAGAGTCCCTTACAAACATACAATTGAAACTAACATAAGTGTGTTAATAAAAATACTATTAAGATCAAAAATATTTTTTTTGTTTCTCAAAATATTCTCCCTTTGCGTAAAATGCACTTTTTCATTCGATTAAACTAATTTTGGAAACTTTTGTGCCATTCTTCCGTGCTGACCTCAAAAACGTGTTTTTCATACTCTTCGACATCCTCTTCTTGTTGACCGCGTTACTTTTTGGGAACAGAAAAAAGTCACAAGGTGCCAGGTCGGGACTGTATGCGCGCGTAGCTTTGGTTGGTTTCGGCTCATCTTGAAAGACCCATACGCTCGATTGCTGCTTTGTTTTGGGATAGTAGCAATCAATCCAAGATTTGTCACCTGTTACTATGTCCCCACCAAATTTGACGCGCCTTCGCTGAATCTGGTAAGCATAATGGCAGTGCACCAAGTGACTCGGTCCGTTTTTTGAGCCTCGGTCAAATTGTGTGGGATCCACCGCGAGCACAGCTTTCTCACACCCAAATGTTTGTGAAGCGTCAGTGGCGTAGTGCGTAAGAGCGTCGTCTCCCACCCGGGAGGCACTGGTTCGATCGCCACCACAGTACCAATGTGTTTTTAAATTTTGAATTCATAATTATTATTGTATGTACCTACGTTTAATCGACGCTTTTACGGTGAAGGAAAACATCGCGGAGGAAACCTGCACACACCTATGAAGAAATTCTTAGGTTGTGTGTGAAGTCGACCAACCCGCAATTGGCCAGCGTGATTGACTAAGGCCTAATCGCCCCTAAAGTGGGGTAGGCTCGAGGCCCTCGGTAGGGACATTATATGAGCTGTTGATGATGATGATGATGACGTATGCTACGATATTTTCTTTCAGGTCCGTCCGACCGATTATGTCGTCACGTTTATGGAAGTCTCTAGAGCTAACACCAGGGTCTTATAGAAAACTTGACAGCTGTAGACACATCAGCGGAAGAATACATTGTCTGAACCGTGACCAAACATTGACACCCTAGGTAATATCTTATAAACAAAATGCTCATGAAAAACCGTGAAATATTAATTGCACCACACAAATAGATAGATTTTTACTTTCTCGTATACATAGCAAAGAGTCTTGTAATCGTAAAAAAATTCGACCTCGGGATTTTGACGAATTTGCATGTTTTGATTTTGACCTCCCTGAGTTCAAAACTACAGTTTTTGGAAATATGTCTGTGTGTATGTCTGTGCGTTAGCACGATAACTCGAGTATGCTTTAACTTATTATATCCAAATTTAACATGCATGTATAACATCAAAATATAAGGTTTCCATTAACTTTTGAGCCGTTGATCACAAAAGCAACCAAGTGCGCGGTCGGTACTTGGATGGGTGACCAAAATTTAACATGCATGTATGACATCAAAATATAAGGTTTCTATCAACTTTTGAGTCCTTCCCGGTATACGAGAAAGTCAAGAGGACACCACTCCCGATTTTTTTAATAATTCATTAGTGTCGAGAAGTTGTTTCCATTACTTATTACCAAATTTACAATTTAGAGCTGAGCTTTTATTAATTACCGACTTTTTTATTGGTCTGAGTTACCTACATAATCTACAAAACGGTTTTTTAAAATCCATGCGTTTAAAAAAACATAGGTAGTTAACAATAAACAACATGTAAACTAAATAACCAACATCCTGAATACAGGTGGTTTGGGATCGGCTTCAGAGTTGATTTTTAAAAAAAAAAAAACAAAAAGTACCCAGAAAATATTGTATGTACAACATTTTCTGGGTACAACATTTTCAGGGTAAAAAAAATCGATTTAAAAAAAATAATATTGAAATCAACTCGGAAGCCGATCCCAAACCACCTGTATTCAGGATGTTGGTTATTTAGTTTACATGTTGTATATCTATCTAGGTACATAACTAATTCAGACTTCAAACAACATCAAACTTCAGATTTTACCTAATTATGATTGGTCTCTAGCTAGATAAAGGAAGGTACCTAGTAACTTTAGGTATAGGTAATATTAGATGACCTTAGACCCACTGACAGACTGACACAGCGTCTTATTTACGTAACCAAGTGACGACGAAAACATTTATTTACACTCATCTATATTCTTTAATGCAATTTTGCAGATGAAATGCAATAGCAGATTGCCTTTTCAGTTTAATAAATACCATACACCATAACAATATAGATTATTTAATTTCTTGCCTCGTGTCGCGTCGTACTGTTGTGACGTAGTTTGAGTACCGGCGCTATTCTGGCTCGCGCGATCAATACTATTATCAAGATAGCTGTGTAGGTGTTTACATGCGCCTAGTACACGCACAGCGCCGCTTGAATGAGGTTGTCGCGAGTGATAAAGATATATAACGTTGCAATTGCATTAGCGGAGGAAATGTGAACAAAATGCCTTTGCCAGAATTGATAAAGAGAGCTTCGAGCTATTTCCTTGGACTGGAGTTTGATGAGAACGAGGAGCCGCCAGAGTACGTTGATAACGAAATACTGTTTTGTAAGAATAATGTATGCGTACATCCACCAACTATAGCGAGACACGAACTGGACATCGTGCACCATCCTGGCTACCTCACGGTCACTACAAAAGTGTTTACCGATCAGCACAACAATGCTAAGAGACCAACACTATTCCTGAACTGGATACCTAATTCTACGCTGCGTAGATGCCCTTCGGCTGTCGAGACAAGTCCCAACGATGAACTTGACTGTGGTAATTTAAAAGCGAATCCTAAACCAGTACTTATATTACGTAATGATTCAAAGCCTGTTAAGATTGACACTAACAACGAAAATGCATTTTCTGATTCATCAGAAACAACGAGTCTTAATTCTAATTCCGATAAACAAAGCGTTAAATCGTCCGATACGCGATACACACACAACGACACAACGCAGGACGATTTATCGTCAAGTTCGAAGCCCACTGTAAAGTCGATTGAGTCTGCAAAAAATAATGTATTCAGTAGTTTTGAAAAAGACGATACTAAGGATGATGTGTTTATGTACGATAAACATGTGCGGTCTCAATCAATGACGTCAGTAAACATAACGATAGCTAATCCCAACATAGAAAACGTGGATTTAACTCCAGATTCTCTGTCAGGTGACAAGTTTATAAGGTCGCTGTCTATGAGTTCCTGCGATGAAGGGAATCCAAACTGGATGAGCACCCCGGAATTTTTGGCTTTGAAACATAATTTGGTTTTCCCGGACAGTGTCCAAAGTTCGCCAGTGCCGCAAAGGAGAGCTCCTCTAAAATGCCGCAGGTGGGTTTTATAATTTATATATTTTATTAAATTGAGACCTAATCTATGATTGAGAAGCACTGTAGCGTAATCCAAACAAATTTTACTCGTAATATCGTTATTGGAGAGTAGGTGATTGAAATTAAAGTTGAAATATAATCATTTGCATACGGGAAAGTGGAAATACCTATAAACATTAATTAGCTTGTTGTTATAAATAGCGGGTAGTTTAAATTACAGCTAGAAATAAAATCAACGTGTCACGCACGTCACGGCCTGCTTGTGAAAGATAGCACCGACTGCCGAAAGGTTTTTTCTCTTTTTGCCACGTATCGGTTTTCACAGAAAATGATTTTTTGACGACGGAGAACCGCTCAATTGGTCTTCTTATTTAGTTTAAAATTAATATAAGACCGAAGATCGAAGCGCACATTATCTGAAATCCTCCACTCAACAATTAGATTTGTTGTAATGACCCAGTAGTAATTATGGCGGCAGACTTAGGTAAAATTGTGGAAGCTAGCTAATCAGACAGAGCAATGTACCACCAACCAAACCAAGTCTCCTTTAGAAACTGATACTTTATAATAATTTTAGTTTTCTTAAAGTTATTAAGTATATTAACCTCAGACCAATATTAACACACATAGACATCAAAGCTCTGTGATTCACTGATCCAGATACAATTTGATTATTGAAAACGGAATGAAAACCAATACCTACCTAATTGAAAGCATTTAATTTAATCTTATAAAGTATAAAGTTTATTAACTGTAATTTTGATTTTTATAAATTTAACCATTTAAATAAAGTCCTTACCTAGTGGTTCCGACACTTTTCCAAACGGGCACGGAATTTTGAGATTTTTTTATAAAAGTTACATCAGAAATGGGTACAGTTATTTCTTAATATTCAGCTTCAATTGCCGAACTGTTGTTGGATTATTAGCAATATCTTACTTTTAGGTGCCCACATAAAAAAGACTGCTGAACTTAAATAAGGACTATTCAGTGGCCAGGTTATGTTACCCCTCCGAGAAAACAGTTTCTGTCGAATTTTAACCTTCATCCATAGTTAGTCTTAATTCGAATCATTGCACTAACTGAATTTTATATGGATTCATATCATATCGAGATGCAAAATTTGCTGCTACGTGGACCTAGGACAAAATAACGGTCATAAAGTCGAAAATCTAGATTCGCGTGTAGATTCCCGAAATTGCTGAATGCTTTAGTTGGTGCCTCTCTCTCTTTTGCAACATTTAGGCTGTGTATTTTGTGTTGACCCCTTTCGAATCTCTTTAATACGCCGTAATTCAAATTTAGCACGAAAAGGACGTCCAACAGCCTCGTAAGTTTGTAAGTTCTTACGTGACTGTTCGATGTCTTTCACCGACACCAGCACCGCGCCTCTGCTCCTTTCTTCTTCTTCAATCGGTCTATTATACTTTACTATACGTATAGGTAGGTAATTTGATAAACAAACAACTACTTAAATAAATAAATACTTACCATTGGGAAAACTACAGTTATTTTCTATTAAAACTGAAGTAAAAGTATTCCAGTAGAAAGTTTTTACCTGAAACAGGATATTTGCAAGAGGAAAGTGCTTCGTGCATGCGTAAACTAAAAGGTGTGAATTTCAGATTAGAACCTTGCTGAAATGTAGATAAGTATTTGTCGGTACGACCCAGTAACGAGTTTATTTTGAAAGGATATGCTAATTTTAGAACCTTTTTTCTATTTATCATCTTCTATGTTTTCTGTTAAAATAAATGTAGTGTTTTCTTTACCTTTCAACCTTCCTTTCTGTAAATAGCCGCGTTTTACCTGAAATAAAACGCATATTAAAATACTTACCTCACTGGAAGCTTTATATTGAGAGAGCGTTTCCGTTTTCCCGTCGAATTACTATCAGTTTCCATACTTTTTATCGCTTTGTATCCGGTCCAGTGGCGACACCTGGCGGATGCGCGCCATTTTGTTTTACAAGTTTTCGAGCGCGCCATTTTTCCCTCATTGGCTCAATTTCACCAGGCAGAATTAAAAAGGAAAGCTTCCAGTGAGGTAAGTATTTTAATATGCGTTTTATTTCAGGTAAAACGCGGCTATTAAACTACTTGACCGTCACTGGAAGCTTTATATTGAGACCTGTTTGTTATCGCCTGGTGATCGCCACTGATGATAAATATACGCCAATGTGATCTTTAAAAGGTTCCGTTAAAAGTGAAATAAACACACATTTATAGAGAAAAACATTTTAATCAATATTTTATAATTGAACCAAATAAACGTGCATTTCAGTATTGATCAAACAAACAAAATAAGTATATTCTAATCGATTGGACTAAATAATCGAATTACATTATTGGACTCGCTATTTTTCATTACTTCGCGTTTATAAAACCGCCGAAAAGTATTAGCTGATCGCCAATTTCCACGAGCTAAAATTTCATCAAGAGAATGATTTTCAAGCCAGCTTTTGGAAGCTACTGCTGACCGGACACTTCCTGGTGTAGCTTTAATTTCAGCTTCTTTAAACAGTGTTTTTACCCAACTCGCTATTACTGTGCGCGAGGCAGGTTTAGCCACACCTCTAAGAGTAACAAAAAGATTAAATGATTTTGCAGCATTACGTCTTTCATCTAACGATGTTATTAGTTTTTCTAACCAAAAAACAGGATCAAGTTTACGATCATTAGGGTTCGAAAGAAGTTTCCAGCCGGACTGCCTATAATTACTGCAGTCTGTTTTCGAACCAAACTGTGGCCAAAAAATTATACTTTCGTTACTCCTTATGCAATGATTAGGGTCAATTTGCAGTAAGGTCAAGTCGTGTATACGACGTCCCGAGCAAAGCAGTAATAACACTGCAGTATGACGTGATATATCAAACAGTTTATTATCGTTTATAGTGTAGTTTCTTAAAAAAGTGGTTAATTCATCGACATTCCAAACTGGCGGCTTAGACGTTTTAGGTTTCTTTAAAGCTATAGATTTTAATATATGTTTCACAAGAACATGTGAACTTAAATTACTAGAATTATCAGCGTTACATAACGTGGAAATTACAGATTTGTGTAAAATTATGGTATTGTATGATAAATTATGAATTAAATATAAATCAGACAAAAATTGTGCTAACTGAGAACCTGTGGGGCTTATCGGGTCAACCTCATTCTTTTCTGACCATACCAGCCAGCGTCTCCATGCAACCTCATAGGTTTTCAAAGTAGATTTCCGCCACGAGTTCTTGAGTAAAGACAATTGGTCATTGTTCCATTCCTTTGTAGCCTCTGTCCACCCCCACATTTCCAGACTTCTAGGATGATATTTTCTACTTGCGGTGGAGGGAGCCCCGTTGATGTGTCGATTAGATACTTCGTTAGGTTTCTCAAGGTTAAGCTCGTGATTTCAGGTCTGCACGCCAGAAGACCTTCTCCCATCGTGGTACTACGACTAGGAATATCCCTGACGACTGGATTAAGTGCGTCAGCACTTTGGGTATCAGAAATGGAGGTGGAAATACCCAAGCTAGGGGATAGTGCCAAGGAACGCTGAATGCATCGTAAAACAGGGCTTGAGGGTCTCTCAAATCCTGTGTCACGTAATTGTGGACTACGTGAGCAGAGGCTGAAGCGAACAGATCTATCATTGGAATTCCCCATTTGGAAAATACAATTTGCAGGCAACCCGGAAGTAGATGCCACTCCGGTGGTCTGCGGTGACGTGACAAGTGATCTGCGTGACTGTTGTATTTGCCTGGGATATGATGTATTGAGAGGTTTATCTGATGTTTGTCCACTAGATTCAAAATTCTGCGAGTTATTTCTGTCAATGCTGTCGATTTTGTCCCGCCTTCTCTCCGTAAATGAGCAACTGCGGTTTTGTTGTCGCATTGTATAAGGATTGAGCTGTGACTTAGTACACGAGCATGTGTCTGCAGTGCATATAATATTGCTAACATCTCTTTCTGATTGGAGTGGAACGTTTGCTCCTCTCGCGACCAGGTGCCTGACAGGGTTGTGTTGTTCAATTGTGCTCCCCAAGCCTGATCCGATGCATCTGTGGCCAGAAATGTTGTTGGCGGGGCGTGATGCAGTGGGGTTCGTAACTGATAATTCTGACTCCACCAAGTTAGTTCGAGTAAGGCACTCTGTGGCAGTTTGTAAGCTATCGATGGCAGTTGTGGTAGGAATTTCATGAACATTAACAGTTGGCGGTGGTTGAGACGACCTCTTGGGACTACAAAACTGGCAAAATTTAATAATCCTACTAACCTCTGGAGTTCTTTTAGCGTTGTCCTTCTTTGATAAAGAAACTTCCTTACTGTTTTGATTATTTTGGTGGTCTTTTCCTCTGGTAGGGATTTGAGATTGTCCCAAGGTTGCCACATTATTCCTAAATAAACTAGACCTTTTTGAGGACAAAGAATAGACTTTTCGAAGTTCACTTGCCAACCCAATTTCTGCAATGTTTGGACTGCTAATGTTATATGAATGCGAAGTGTGTCGGCATTTTAATGTACCAGTAAAAAATCGTCTAAATATACCACAATCCTCATATTCCACCTTTCTCTTAGCACTTGAGCAATCCAGTTGGTCAGGATAGAGAAGGTTTTGGGAGCTGTGCTTAAACCGAATGGTAGACAGGTCATTTCTAGCAATTCTTGATTGTAAATGATGCGTAGGAACCGTCTGTGTGCTTTTGTTATTTTTAAATGAAAATAAGCCTGAGACAAATCGACTTTGCACATCCAGTCTTTGGGTTGAAGGAAATTTGCAATGCGGTACATATTTATCAAACGAAATGGTTTGGCCCTCACGTAGCGGTTTAACGCTTTGAGGTTGAATATGGGTCGAGCAGTCCCATCGGACTTCGGCACTAGGAACAATGGGGACACAAAACTTGGTGCAAGATGAGCTGTTTTTAATATACCCTGCTCCTTCATATTCTTTATAATGATAGACATTTCTTCTGAGGTTGGAGTTTGGCAAGAATTGTTCGTTATATTTGGATAGACAAGTGGGGGTCTTTGAAGAAATGGTATGCGATACCCTTGAATCAATTTTAGAATTATTTCGGGTGCTCCCATCTCCTTCCAATATGGTTGGTATTTTACCAACTGACCGGCTCGAAATTGTTTCGAGTCATTGTTTAAACTTTCTTGGATTTCCCCTTGAAGCAGTATTCGAACGTCCTCGGTAATTTCCACGTTGGGGCCGCGAGCCTCGGTTGTGAAATGTACCTCTATTCGTAGCATTGTGGTGTTCGTGAAAACCATCTTTATAGGAGCTTACGTGCTGACATCCACCCCGCGAGGGTGGGTTATTACAAGTGCTTAGGATTGTAGGCAAGCCTTGCGCAGGCATGTCATGATATGCACATTGAGTTCCACGCGATGGAACTAAAAAATTTCGTACGCCTTGCCCCCGCGAGGGGCGGCTATTGAGTTGTTGGTGTCTCGTTTGAGAAGACACTTCATTTTTAGGCGGCCAGAACACTTTGCGAACCCCTCCAGCTTTGTCAAGAAAAGCCGTTAAAAGTTGAGAATCAAATATGTGGGTCTGTGACGGTGGTATCTTATTTAATGAGGCTTTCAGAAAGGGATCACGAACTTGTTTAGTAATGCTTTGGCGTCGCATTTCTATACTTTCAGCTCGATGTCCACAAACTAGTTGTAAAAGGTCTGATGAGGTTTTGTGAAATTCGCCCTTAAGAAATAATGTTTCCACCTTATCACTTAGGTTGTTAAAATCAACATCTGTATTCTTAGCCCAGAAGAGAAGGTCACGAATACCTTCTTGCAAAGACTCCTTTTGTTTTAAAATGCAATACGTAATGGCTGCAAATGACTTGTCGGCATGAGCATGATAGCGCATAGTATCATAGATTTTTACCTCGTCGTTTGTTTCCAGGTCTATAAAACCTGGGCTATGGTTGTATTGTTTTTGTGTATCAGCATATCTGACATCTGACCATGACGAGCTGCCAAGACGTTGCACGTCTGTTAACATTTTTAAATAAATATCGGGTGTTTTTGGAACAGAAGGTTCTTTTAACTTAGTTTCAATATCAAACGTGAAATCAAAATTATTTGAATTGTTCGGGTTAGAAAACTGTTCTTCAGATAAGTTTTGTTCGTAAAGTTCGTTACTGATTCCAGAAATCATTGAAAAATTGTCATGCTCATGACGGGGAACATCGATATTTGTAGTCACAACGTGCTTACGAAGTTCCCCGATTTCCTGAACTAATTGGTCCAACATACGTTTGGAATGCCGAGAGCGCTTACTTTTCTTATGGCGGCGATGCCGCTTCCTTTTGCTGTCAGAAGACGAGCTTGACGAGCTGCTACTGCTGGCGCTGCTTGACGAGCTGCTCCGAACTCGCTTACGACCCTCACCGCTAGTGCCAGCCACAGCTCGCGGCTCAGATGCTTGTTCCATTTCTATGATATAAATCGTAAGATTATTATATTTGGCTAACCAAGTACACACTCATTTGCTATTTACTAGTATGGAAACATAAAAATTAACATATATGGATACAAATCATTATTAGCGTTAAAAACTGCTAATAAAAGTTGTATTTCTTTACACGAACGGCAAAAACCGTTAAATTATATAATTTTATTAATACTAAAACTTCATACGAACGGTAGAACCGTTAAAACCATTTATTTAAAATTTACCTGCATTTAAAATTTATTGCAAATGGCAAACACTGTTTTTTAATGAAAAAACACTAACTTACTGTATATAGATGGTGTACACGTTCTCACTTTTTATATCACTGTTTTAAGTACTCGCGATTGTGTAGACAGATCGTTATAATGAGCACAAGTTGCTTCGACGGGATTCAGAACGCCAATGAGGGAAAAATGGCGCGCTCGAAAACTTGTAAAACAAAATGGCGCGCATCCGCCAGGTGTCGCCACTGGACCGGATACAAAGCGATAAAAAGTATGGAAACTGATAGTAATTCGACGGGAAAACGGAAACGCTCTCTCAATATAAAGCTTCCAGTGACGGTCAAGTAGTTTAATACCTACCTAGTATTTACTTAATTACATAACAGCACATACTATAACATGCTGCATGACACCACATATAAATATACAATTATAGTTTATATACTAAATTACGTAATGTATGTATATCGTATGTTATTCACCACAGATATATCAATCTAAGGAGATCGGTCGAATCGCCGAGTTAATAGAATACTGAGTGTCGCAATCAGCGGCCGTACTACATAACATGTTCTAGTGGAGCATGCCGTAATAAATACTATTCATTGCGCGCGTCTTAAGGACAGCGAAGCGATGAAAGTTAAGCACAGCCGCAATGGAGATCGGTCAAATCGCTGAGTTACGTATTCACTTGACTTTATTGAAGGCGAAGTGGCGGAAATGTATGCCCACAGGGCATACACTTGTCGCAAGTTAAACGCCGGCTTAGCCTATCTCCTTGTATTATTAAATCTGTGTTATTCACTCTTAAAAATGTGAATAAAGTAGCGGTTAGCTACTTTCTTTCTGCGTGAGAATCAAAACTGAGGTGTGGGGCATCCCCCAGAAGTCCAGAACCTAATGACCTATTCTATTATTTTTAATAATAGTTTGTTTGCAACAAATTGTGATGTTTTCAATTGCGTTTTAGATCTAAAATGACAAGTTCACTACCGAAAAGTTTATCCTAGGCGAAATTATTTATTTTAATTTTTCACGAAGGATGACTTGTTAAATATATGCATAAAATATTATCTATGTCCTCCTAGGATTTTAGAACGTTATGTTTGTATGTAACTGACTCGTTTGGGCTCGATTTTAACCCACTTTAAACGGTCAAATTTCATTTAAACTTATCAAAGACCGATGACATTACAGTAATTCGATAAGAATAAGAATATCCCATTATCCTGATAACAATCGCCAGGACTAATAAATTAAACGTTTGGAATGTTAGTTCAGTTATACGTCACTAGATGGCGTTGCCATTGTTAAGTTGGCGGTGTTAAGAATTTTTTTAATAATATAAGTCCTTTCATCGGCGGTTATCATTCGCACTAAAAAGTGGATAATAAAATAATAGTTAAAAAAAAAATAAAAAACACGCTTTTATATTAAATCGGAAAGTGAAAAACTAATTTTTAGTATAGAAAGTAAATGATTAACATAAAGTATAATTATCTATTATTTAGATAAAAGCGTGGGGTGCTCAATTGTACCGATCGAATATTTTCAAGAACTAATGTTATTAAGCACCCCATGTTATTAAGCACCCCACGCTTTTCTCTAAATACCTAATAATTATACTTTTCGTTCATCATTTAGTTTCTATATTCAAAAGTTATTTTTCTCTTTGTAGTCCGATTAATATAAAAGTGTTTTTTTTTTAGGTTTTTTTTTAAAGTAAGTATAATGATTTAAAGTAAGATATTATGTATAATACTGGTATTGATATAAAGGACAGATTCTATAGAATCTGTCATTTATCGCCTGCTATAAATAAATGGAGTAGGTCAGATCTAGATTCTAGGGGTGTGTCTCTCAAATGCGCATTAGGTTCTTGAGAAGAAAGTAGGTAGAAGTAGTTGGTTGACATCGGACAAGCACTCATCTGCATATCTAACTACCTAATACAATATCAATAAAGAGCAATATGTTGATTGTACCAGCATAAGTTTTTGCTGGCAGTAGGTAGGTACCTGCGGATTTCAAGAAATAATTTTAAGAGTTTTGTAGGTATACTTTCCGTTTCGATATATTACAGTAGTTAGAAATTGCTGTTGCTGCTTTAAGAAGATTATCTACTATAGATACTTAGACCAATAAACTTATTGGTCTGAGTATAGATATTAAGAAGTTATCACGACAAATAAGCTGTCCATCGTTTTGTTTTAGTACCTAACAAGATTTACATCAAGCACATAAAGCCTCGCCTAGTTCATTAACGGCACATTCCCTACGAGACGCCATGACGTTCAAAGAATGCAATTATATTTCTCCTTCGACGCCTTTTCCACTGCTGTAGCTCATACGACTTTGTTATCTACGAGTGATGTATGATCAATACATACTTCGGTATAGCTATAGCAAATGGATATGTTTTAGTTTAAAATAATAAGATTTTTTTAAAATAATTTATAAATTAAACATAGGTACTCGTATAATACCTAAAGCAAAAGTGAATTCACGCATAATGAAAATAATTTATTAAAAATGTCTTTGTATTCTAGATTTTCAGTAGACCTCAGTCAAATGCGGTCGCTACGGCTCTTCTTCAATGACGACAACTGTACATGTGGACAGCTTGTTGTGGCGTCCAGAGAATCTCAATATAAAATTCTACATTTCCACCACGGAGGGCTAGATCACTTAGCACAAGTTTTGCATAGGTGGCACTCGCTGTTACATAATATCAAACTTACGCCAGGTAACAATCAACTGAGTACAATATCAATATCCTTAAGTAATCAAAACATACTACCTATTAAAGATTTATTTTTAATAATTTTAGGTTCAGAAGAACCAAACTTGCCTTACCGACATTTTATGGTTTGTCGACCCGAAGTGCAAAAATCGGAGCAGCATCCGGAAGAAGGAAAAGTCCCGAAAATATCTCCCGAACTTTTCTACGGCAAGCTTATGAACAGCAAAGGAGTTATAGAAGACGATTTATTTTTGCGAAAATGCATTTTCTTTGGAGGTCTTGACAAAGAACTTAGGAGAGAAGTTTGGCCGTTCCTGCTTCATTGCTACCCATATAATTCAACTTATGACGAAAGGGAAATAATACTTCAAATCAGAACTAGAGAATACGAAGAAATTTCGAGAAAAAGACTGGAAAAGATGACGCCAGAACAATATGCGATATTTTGGAAGACTGTACAATGTGTTATCGAGAAAGACGTGGTCAGAACGGATAGAGGGAATCCATTTTTTGCTGGAGATAATAATTATAACATTGAAATTATGAAGAACATTCTACTAAACTACGCCGTCTATAATCCTGTATTAGGGTAGGATGTGCAAGTGTTTCATTAATATAATTCCTGAGTAAAAATATAATAGGAACTAAATAAAACTAACAATTTTGTATATTTACAGGTATACACAAGGCATGAGTGATCTTCTGGCACCCGTCCTTTGTGAAATAAAATGCGAAGCAGAAACATTTTGGTGTTTCGTGGGCCTCATGCAGAGAGCTATATTTGTTTGCACCCCTACAGACAATGATATGGATAACAATTTGGTGAGATTTGATTTAATAAAAAGATAAAATTTGAAGAAAGTAAGGCTGAGCGATACTTATTGATCTATACGTAATTTAATCCATATTTTTATTTTAGAGTTATCTACGTGAGCTCATTAGAATAATGTTGCCGCATTTCTACAAACACTTAGAAAAACATGTGGACGCTATGGAATTACTATTTTGCCATAGATGGATACTACTGTAAGTAAATACTACCTATTAAGTTGTTTGAAGCATATTGTCCAATCCAACTCAAATAAAAAAACAAATCCAAATCAAAATAAACAAAACGAAAAAAGAAGTTTAAGTGATTGTTTATTGAGACTTAGACATAAAAGATAATTAATCAAAGGAATGATAGATTATCAAAATGACGGATAGAGAAACACAAGATTTTTAAGTTAAGCTTTCCGGCTTATAATGATAAAGTATTGGAACAATACTTGACGATTGCACACTAATCACAAATAAAATTAACATCGTCAATAAAATTGATTTTGTATGGAATTCCAGGTGCTTCAAGCGAGAATTCACAGAAGCAGTGGCATTGCGAATGTGGGAAGCTTGTTGGGCTACTTACCAGACCGACTACTTCCATCTATTCCTCTGTCTGGCTATTATTGCTGTATATGCAGATGATGTTATCGCGCAAGATCTGAACACAGATGAGATGTTGCTGCATTTTAGTTCTTTGGGTACGTAGAACCTTATTCAAAACACAATATTTAATCATGGGACTTGCACAGTTACTACTTTTTTAGTAAAGAAATCAACGCATATGGTTTGAAAAATTGGATTTCAAGGATTAATTATCACTATGTTTTGCAACTTTCGCCTTGGTTAGTCCAGGCTGTGGTATGGCACATAAAATGTAATTCGAGTATCAGCGTAAAGAAGGCACGATAAGTCGATTCAATGCTCCCGACGGACTACTGCAACAGTGTGAAAACCTACTCTATCAATCTTATTTAAGCCAAAGTTGTGGTGTTACGTCTCTAAATAAAAGTGTTTTTACTAAATGGGAAGGTTTTTGCCCAGTAGTGTGTTGTTGGTAGTTATTATCAGCTGCTGATTATGATGATATTGTTCGTGACTTCACATTTGTACCCGTATGATCTAAACGTATATGCTTATTCGTATTTCAGCAATGTACATGGACGGCCGATTAATTCTGCGGAAGACTCGTGGTCTCCTCCATCAGTTCAGGCAGCTTATTCGGATTCCCTGCACGCTGGCTGGCATGTGTCAGCGGTGTGGCCCTGGTATATGGGATTCTACACATAGACCTAGTATAGAATGCACAGGCGTACACGATGTTTGTCAGTACGCTGTGCATTAATCTCAAATTATGTATATACCTGTGAAGTACCGTAAGGTAGGTTTGCGTAAATAAGTTCGAGTTTCAAAATGCTTTTACGTGCATGTAAAATGTTGTTCATGATGAACATAGACACATTTGACTGAATTGCTTTAGGTTGTAGGAATGGATTGATTGATCTGTCACTATATTTTATTATATTTCAGCACATTTGCGAAGAGCATAGAGTTTAGAGACACAATGTAACTTACAAAAACACCAAAGTATAAATTATGTACTAACAGAAAATAGCATAAAGAGTTTATAAACAAAAAACTTTGATAGTGTATGAGTTATTTTATAGAACATAATATTTATAAACGACGGACTAAACTATGTCGAATTGGACGACTATTTATGAATTCTACTGTTGTACCTGCATACTTATTTTAAATTATTGCGACGCCTACTATTTATATCGTCCATGAAGTATACTGGAAGACTTGTATAAAATATGAAATCAGAAATATCAGATACATGGTTGGTTTTACGGAGCAAATTGTAGATAGCAATTAGGACACTATGTGAATTGGTGCTCTTTTTTTTCTCATTACTTTTTTATTCCTATTATCGCAAGTCCGGAAATGTTTCTCATATATTTTCTTATATGTACCAATAAAGGAATTACCAGCCTCCCCCGTAACTGCCCAAAAAAAGATAAATTTGATACTTCTTTTAAAAATACTTCCAACCAAAGATTAGAAAGAGCAAGAAATGACAAACATTATCTGGTTTAGAAGGAAATAATAAATAATTATGAAAAAAGAAAATATGAGTTAAAACTGTTCTGAGTAACGACAGTGTAATTAAAATAATGTGGTAGTAGAAAAAAATTGGAATGATAGTTTTATGAGAGTAATATACACTGAAAGGTATACCGATTTTTTTATAAGATATCACCATAATTTTTTACGCCAATTCGTATTCTTTTTAAGTTTGTTCATTATTTTTTTTATATCAGGTATTAATTAATAAAGTGTCAAGGTGGAAAATTGGAGGAGTTCGGGAGTACTTATACTGGGTGTAAAAGACATGAACAGTCAAACGAGAACCATGTATTCTATACATCAAAATAAGACATATTTCAAAAAAATTATTGCTGGGAAATGATTTTTATTTTTTGGTGTTAAAAAAAATTGCAAATTGTACCGCGCAATGTAAAGGGCTCAACTCGCACGCAACTCGCAAAACCGCGATAATTTTGTCAGACGGCGGCCGCGTTCGTTAGTGTCCGTGCGCATCGAGTGAGCTACATTGAACGCTAACGTTTTGAAGCCATTTTTTGTTATGAAATACTAAAAAAATGATAATGTTTTTTTGGACAATAATTAAGAAATAACGTATAGAATACGTTTTCATAAAAAAATGAAAAAAAAATTTATGACTTTGACCTTCAATAAAATCGTAACTATCAATTTCCCAGGTATAGTTTAAAGGGGAAAAAATGTTATGATGGTGAGCAGAATACATGGTTTTCGTTTGACTGTTCATGTCTTTTACACCCTGTATACGTAATATATATTTACGTACGTATATGTTTCTCAGTCATTTCTCTTTATTCAAAATCATAAATGATAAAAATACTAATTAGGTAAATCGGACGCAAGAAAATCGATAAGATTTAGGTGGCTGAGATACGCCTGCTAAGATCAAGAATCTGAACCTTTCTATCACTGGTGCTCCTTTCAAACTCCAAATATCCAATTTGGAGTTTGAAAGGAGCACCAGTGATAGAAAGATTCAGATAGAGGTAACTAATTTTCGTAATATCTACAGTCATGTAATGAGAAGAGAAGAAAGCATGCTTGTGGATGAGACACACATAGAATTAGTGGAAGGCCGAAGAAAAGATGGATAGACTGGGTGACAAGACGAACAAAAGTGGGAATAGGGCAGTAAAATTATGAATTTTATGTATGATAGTTATAATTCTACATTGATTAGCAACGCGTATATTAGGTTGCACATAATTATTTTATTTCTTGTTGGAAATAGAGGTTTAGGTATTTTTATAAAAAAAATGCTTAGAGTTATGCATGAAATAAATATATATTTTTAATATGACCTAAATCAAAACCGTATGTAATTATCTTCATAGATATTAACCATATGGCTAAGGATTATAGGCTTCAATAAATGCTGCTGTAGGTACGTGGGTAAATATATAATGATTTTAGTTAATTATGTCTAATTTATTGTGCATTCTTCGCAAGTGTCAATATCCGATATAAAGGCTTTGACACAGTACAAATAAACAGTATTAAAATACTATAAGCATTGCTATGTTAAAATTTAGTCAATTAAAGCTTTTAATACGCATAATGGAATCGTAACATATTATCTTCGATAAAATAATTGTTAAATATGAATATCGTTCGAACGTAAAAGAACATATCGTTAAAGTGGAAAAAACTCTTTATTGTTGAATCAATGTGTATAATTGCCTAAATCGTGCGAATGAAACCAATGAAGTATTTGAATCAATGCATGTAGGTAACTATTGAACTTATTGATAGTACCTGGCTATTCTATATACAAGGTTCAAAAATCACTTTGAAATGTTAAAATTATTATTAAATGATTACAAAATATTATGTAAATAAAAAAATGTAAAGGACTAAAAATATTTAAGCATGTAAAGATTTTTCCTAGTCCTTTTCCGATATTGGAATCCATTTGGATACATAGGAATGTACCTGTTTATACAATTTTACATGAAATGGATCTTTTAAAAAGGGTGTTTTACTGGCGATAAGTCATATCACTTAACAAATCACAATTTATAAAGGTTGAACTATTTATTCAATAGGTAGGTAGGTAGGTATGATACAGCTGTGCAAATGATGATTATCTAAAATAGGTCATCCAACCTAATCAATATCTATTTAAATAATGAATTGTTTCGATGGAATATTTGATGTGTTATAAGAGGCCGCTAACGGAGAAAAAGACAATCTTGAAAAGGGTAATAAATAAGCGTTCTTAAAAATTTATGATATGACAATAGATGAGACAAAAATTGCAGCTATCAATGAATTAGTACTCAGTTACTTGACTGAATTAGAACATCTCTTTTAGACACACACGTATGTACCTAGTATGATTATAAGTGCAGCCATGTCGCCGTGTGTATGCCGTAGGTACCTATCATGTTTTAGTCCTCATAAAGCTGTAAGTAGGTACCTAATTTTTGTTCTTTTTGAAGAGTTACAAAGTTATGATGATTGTTCTAAAATGTCTCAGAAAATTTGTAAACGCCTGAGATGACACGGTGAATCGCGTTCAATATACAATGACCCTAACGGAGAACGTGAGTCCATGCGTTCTTCTAAAATACTATAAACTCCTAAAATAGTTGACTAAGTTTTTTAGTGTCAAAAACGTATTTGGTTTCATTATAAACTCAACTTCTACGGGAAACGTGATTTGCGCTTCATTCCGCTAGGGGCGCTAATCACTTTTCCAATCAAAATTGAGCACTTACTTAGTGCATGCAACGCATAACGAGTACGTAATGTTATATTAAATTGACATTTAGATATAAATTGAGATAATTATGCGATTGATATGTTTATGAAAAATTTATTTCTGTTAAGGCTCATTGTGTACCTATACCTAATAATATGTTGATTGATTTACTGTAATTGTCAATATTACCTATATCTATAATTTTGCAGATATCTATTTGAGTAAGTGGATAAGAGTTTACAAACACTTATTGTTTTAAATTACGTAGATACATCAGGTGTTCAATGTAATTGGCGATTTAATGGGTGGAAATGTTTATGAAATATTTATTTCTGTTAAGGCTCATTGTGTACCTATACCCAATATGTTGGTAGAGAACCTTTACTGCAATTGTCAATATGATATCCCCAATTTTGCAGATATCTATTTGAGTAAGTGCATAAGAATTTACAAACACTTACCTATTGTTTTAAATTACTTAGATACATCGGGTGTTCTATGTAATGGGCGATTCAATAGGTACCTAATTAAGTGTAACGTGACCTTGTTGCAGTTATGCCAGTTACTTTGATCGTCTTTTAACAAAGTTAGGAGATGACTAATGATCTTAAAGGTGTATTTTCTACAACGAGTAACAGCTATAACGCACGCTTAACCTGAAATGTTTTTAAGTGCTAATACCCAAATTAATCTATTTCAGTAATTTTTTAAAATCTCTTTTAACAACTTTATTATCATTAAATAAAACCAAACATTTGTAAAACCATTTAAGGTAGAGATTTTCATGATTAGGTATATAAAAAATCGCTTTCATTACCTTAGAGCATCTATTGTCTCAAATTCTGTTTTTCAAAGTTTAGACTGATTAGGTAGACAACCGAATGGGTTAAATAATTTTCAATTATTATACTTACATCGACATAAAAAAAATCAGAAGCTAATTCTAAGAAAACTACTTTCAGGGTGTGCGTTATTTCTATTACACGCTGTAAATGTGTATTTTATTTATTTTAAAAACATATTTCAACTAGAAAAATGCACTAAAAAAAATCGACTTGCCTCAGGCGGGAGTCGAACCCGCATCTTCCGCAATCCGGGCGGCTGCGTTGACCAATTACGCCACCGAGACACAACAAAAAAACCTGAGGCAAGTCGATTTTTTTCAGTGCATTTTTCTAGTATTAATATTTACGCGTTTGTAAACGCAAAAATAAAATTATTCCAAAATATATTTCTATAAATATTATTATTTAAGTTTATTCAGTTTAAATTAGGTAAAATTATTCGTGGATTATCAATTATTAAACAGATTCCTCTAAATGAACTAAATACCACCAAATTATTTAAGTTTAATAAAATCCCGTTCATAAGTAAATTGCCTCATCCTGGGTATACGTTGAATGCCCGCGTAGATAATGAATGTAATGCATGTTGTACATTTAAATTTATTTCATGAAGCTATATATTATAATATTACATTACTACGGCATAAAATAAAGAATGGCACGAACATTGTCCACCGCGACTACGGACAGCTATGCACCGCGCACCAAGGCTCTTCCAACGGTGCGTGATTATGCGAACGTGCTGACTCGCCTTGATGTGCACCAGATGGTCGACTTACCAGCGCACCGCACCGCTGCGGAAATACCTACGCACTCCTCCCATGACGTCGTGCGGGCTGGTCCGCGTCTGTCCGTAATATCACGGATCTTGGGAAGCCAGCTTTATTGTGTTTGGATAAGCCATTGACAAATGTTTTTTTTTAAATTAAAGAATTCAGTCCTTTCTTTATTTGAATGACTAGTATATATAGGTAAAACACAATTTATTTCGCATATTGTGAATTGTTACGCGTACTGTGATATGTAATGATCTGCTTGTAATATATTGTATAAGAGTTACGATATAGTTATAAATATTGTAAACTATCATATCCATTTAGAAATAAACGTGTCGGCATTCAATGAACACTTTTTCTCTCCTGACTTATTAATGAAGTTACTACTAACCTAACCTATCACTCGTAACGTAACCCTAACGTAAAGGCAGTGGAGTGTAAGGCGCTCATCAGCTCGAGATATACGGTTTGTCTTCTTAGAAATTTTAAGAAACCGCTACCTCACTGGAGTTGAATTCCGCTAATGGCTCCAAAACACGAGAGATGTGAATGTCACCGATCGTACAATAAGAAGAAGAATGGAAGAGGTAAATTTAAAGGCACGCAAGTCAGTCTGCGGTCCAGAATTGCTCAGAGAGCACCGAGTAGCTTGACTTCTATTCGCACGTGAACACGTCAATGGACCTCACGGGCAATGGTCTAGAGTTCACTGACGCGTGTAAAATTGTTTGACGTGCACCAAATGGTCGAGAATAGTCGAGAACGTGTGTGGAGAGCGGTTCCTGCCCATCACCACAACAGAACCGTAATTATTCATGGAGGCCCGGTACAGAATCGGTTGCGTTGATAAACGATTAACAGCAATTTGGTACATCCACTTGCGAAAAGCTGTTCCAAGCATCCACAAATACACTTAGGAGCTTGTTGAGTGTTTGCGGTGGGTTGGGAGCAATCTTTATCTTCCTTTCTAGCATGTCTCAGTGGTGCTCGATGTGATTTAGATCTGGGCTTCGAGCAGACCACTGAAATTTTGGATTCCAAGTCATAAAAGTATTCTCCACGCTACGTGTGGACCAGCATTAACATGCACCAAAAGTAACTCGTACCAAAAAAAATCCCGTTTAGGACACAATAAGTTCCTGAAGGATCTCTTCGATGTACCTACGTAACATCATCGAAAGCATGCAGAACGCATGCAGCGTGTTATCAGGGCAAGAAGTCGAAGCACCCGATATTAAAATGCATAAAGGACAAAGAAATTGGAAAGACATTTAATTTTTTTTTTTTTTTTTTTTATAATATATTTCCACGCTCACACCAATTATCTAGCCCGAAGTAAGTATCATTAAGAACTTGTGTTACGGATACTAGATAACGGACATTTTTTTTAATATACATAATAATTTTAGATTTTAGATATTTTTATAAATAAACTTAAATAAATATATAAACAACCATGACTCGCAAACAAACATTCGTGTTCGTCACACAAACATTTGCCGCTACCAGGATTCGAACCCGGACCGCTTGATGTGAAGCCAGCTATACTGACCACTCCACCAATTATGCGGTGTTTGACAACAGAGTGTTAATTTTCGTGTAAATTAGTGATTTTAAATTATCATTATTTTCTTAGCTTAAAAACTTCAATAAAGACATTAAAAACCATCTTAAAACATTAGGTTACAAATATTGAACCCGATTACATTAATCTAGATAACTAAAAAAACATAATACATGAACCATATCGAAAAGATAGCTTGGCCAAGTTTCTGTGCCGGTGAGTGTATTTTAGTTACTTTATGAGCTCAATTTATGATAAGCGATCCTAGCGGAAAGAGGCGTAAATCACTAAAACGCCTACACTGAGAAGAAGGGTAAATGTTTTAATATACAATCAATTTTGTATAGTACAAAATTGATTGGAAAAATACTCCGATGTGCTATGGAATTATTATTAATCTTATCAAACTTTATCATAACAGATTGAGTCATTCACGCCATTTTATTACCCAATATTTATTTTAGTTAAAACCACATGTGGTTGGACGAACTCAAGTGGCAGCATGACATAAAAAACCTTTTTCAAGAAAAAAAAAATCAACGGCACAGATTAAAGATACCTCCCACTAGGTATCAAATAAATTCAATATAATCTATACCTATACAATACATATACTCTCTAATATGTGTGTATGTTCAATAGAGGAAATACAGGGACACACTGAATGTTGGTTAATTAATAATAATTTGCATTGTTACATTAAAGTTTCTAATATTACGTAATGTGACGCAATCTTATTTTGCATTAAGTACCTACCTTTACATACATAGTATTCTTACTATTCAAACTTGAATTGTTACTTTATTTAAATAGAAGTTTATCTTTGTTGCTTGATAACAATAATGCGATATAACGTATATAAGTACTTTAGGTTTATCAATTTGCCGATATTATTTATGTCTATTGCCGTAACTAGTACTGCGTCTGATATTAATACAATAACTAAAATGACCAAAAATTTACCGAAAACAATGAAGGCTGTGGGCTTTTACAAATATTTACCGATATCGGATGCAACCAGCCTTTTAGATTTGGAGGTTAGTGTGCCGACTGTGCAGAGAAATGAGGTGCTTGTGCAAGTGAAGGCTACGTCTGTGAATCCTATTGATACTAAAATTAGAGCTCCAAAACCAATCGTTGAGACGAAGGTCAAAATCTTGGGATTTGATGGATCCGGCATAATTGTGAATAAAGGCGAAGATGTAAAGCAGTTCAATTTGGGAGACGAGGTATTTTTTACTGGTGATCTCAGAAAAAATGGTTCTAACGCCGAGTACGTTGCTTTAGACCAGATATTAGTTGGTCCAAAGCCAAAAAAATTATCGTTTGAAGAGGCTGCTGCTATGCCACTTGTATCCGTTACGGCATATGAGTCTATTTTTGATCGACTGGTGATAACAGAAAAAGATAAGGGGAAAACAATATTGATCATAAATAGTGCAGGAGGAGTGGGATCCGTAGCAACACAATTGGCCAAAAATATAGGGCTCACTGTTATTGGTACCGCGTCACGCCCTGAAAGTGAGTCATTTTCTTATGACCAGGGTGCTAAATTAGTACTCGATCATTCTAAGGACCTAATGCCTCAGTTAGAAGCTAAGGGTTATGGAAATGGAGTGGATTTTATTTTAGTAAACTATGATCCCTATCCATATTGGGATACACTAATGAAAGCTATTAAGCCTCAGGGTAAAATCTGTCTTATAGTTGACAGCAGTGGCCTGGTTGACATAAAGGCTTTAAAAGACAAAAGTATTACATTGGTACATGAGATGATGAGTACGAGAATAAAATATGACACTGATGACAAAATCAGACATCAAGAAATTCTACTGGAACTTTCTAAAATGTTAAATGATGGAAGGTTGAAGACTACTCTGAAAAAAGTATTCTCCCCTATAAATGCTGCTAATTTGAAACAATCTCACAAGCTAATTGAAGATAAAAAACAAATCGGAAAAATAGTTTTATCTGGTTTTTAATTACTTATTTGACTTTTTTCTTTACATTATGAATTTGAATAAACATCTTAATTTGTAATGTTTTTATGCATGATACTGATTTAATGTTTTTTTCCCCTTTTTTAGTATTGGTGACTGTATCCTTATTATTTTTGACCTATTTTTTATTTTCCATAATTTGAATGAAATGAGCACATTTGAATGCATCGGAGGAGTGATTATGACAAATGTATTTGGTTAGGATTGTTTAAAATCTCTGTTCTACTCCAGGAAACCAATCCTGATGGTTAAAATCTTTGATCTAGTGGCCAGGTAGCCTTGTGTCCGCACATCTAACGCGGTGCGGCGCGTGTGAACGAAATTGCCCTGGCCCGCCCCGTCCCATCGTCTGTCTAGCGTCTTAAGGTTCAAAAAAGAACCAATGACTGTAAATATGAGATTATAATGTGCACTTCCTTGCCACACAGTTTTAAAGAACAATTTGAAAATAATAATGTAATAGGTGTTAAAGTGGTTGATGAAACTATTTAAAAAACTGTGAAAGATAAAGAAAGGCGATGACGATCGCGCCTATAAGTGTAGATATATTTTGTTTAGTTATTTGATTGGTTAATACTTATATTAGTAAACAGAATTCATACTTCAACTGCTAATAAAGGTGAAACAACTAGTATATACATATACCTACCAATAACACAATTTCGTGTTGTGAATGAAAAGTTAGACATACCTACTCTGTGATATAGAATGTGTAACAGAAATAACGGATACTCTGAAAGTAGTTTACTTTTCTTTTTTTTTTTTATTTATTTCCAATACATTATTATAAAACACACATAATACATAAGCCGTACACGGAAACCTGTAAGGTTTATCTGTGTATGACTGACTGAACCATTACAATGAAAAAATAATAATAATTAGTACAAAAAATTTAATCAAAAATAATTAAAATATCCCTAAGTAATGTTGTTACAACTACAATTGAGTTTTATTGAATGGTAATAAAGTTTAATTTACAAAAACGATACGATACAAACAAAAATCTCCTATGGACATCACATAACACCCCATTTTAAAATAAAAATGGCTGAAATGAATTAGGTAATTTGCATATTAGTAACCATCTACTTTCAGGGTGTGCATTATATTTCTGTTACGCATTGTATATTTATATGAATAAATATGAATTACATATGTATTTTTATATGAATATATAAACAAAATACCATTTTAAAAACATAAAATTTTATTTCTCTTTCAGTTACATAAATGATTGATAAAAATATCAGATATTTATTTATAGAAAGTGTTTTGAATATGCTGAACTGAGGTAAGTATTTGACAGTTCAATGTGACAAAAAAAACAGTAGGTAAACAAAATATGTTGGTACTAACCACATTAATTTTTTTTTTTTTGTGGATTGTTAAATGCCATGCTTGATTGATTAAGAATATTTGGATTGAATTCTTGACCCTGGAAGGGCGATCCTGGTGCATTCCAGGCTTTTTTCAATATTTCTAAGTTGCGAATTTCATCACTGGTCGGCAGTCCTTTGAATTTTTGCTCTTGATTCCATTGCAATTCTCTGACCTATGTATTAAAAATATGTTTTAGTACATAGCTTTGCTTATTTGTTTTTTTTATATTAAGTAGTTAATTATGTGTATCCATTTCATTTAACCTCGAAAGTACTGTGATTTTTCAATAGCTGTATTAATATCCGCCGGATGTGCTGTACCAAGTACAAAACAAGAATAGTGCTTCAGATAGACGAAATTTGGTTGGTTGGTTGGTTTTAAGTATTTTTCCTACTATACTGTATTTTTACACCTCTTTAAAATTTTCTAAATTAAATTAAATATTTAATAGATATATAAAAAGATTAAAAGTGACCTTGTAACAAAAACTAACCCTGTAAATGGGCAATGATAAATTTGTACTTGGGTAAGTACTTACCCGTAAATTTATCATTGTACATTGGGCAGTTACTCTTTCTATGTATGGAATAATTCTTGTGTTTACAAATGCGTAAAAAGTTTTAAAACTAGAAAAAATACACTAAGAAAAATCTACTTGCCCCAGGCCGGAATCGACCCCAGCACCATGCTGGGTTCAATTCCCGCCTGGGGCAGGTCGATTTTATCAGTGTATTTTTTCTTTCTATGTAGTTTAAATGTCAGGTCTGAATTACTATGCTTAGTTTGTACTTTCATGATTATGCCAGACTTACGAGACTAAATACAAGTCATTTATTAAAACTTATCAAACAAATAAACATTTACCTTTGCAACATGGTCCTCAGGAAGGTCATTTAATGGTCTAGAACAATCTATCTTAGAAAGATCAATTGGTTCCTCGCAGTTTAGAAATTTGTCCCACCAGTGCTCTTTAACTTTTTCTGCAACAATAAAGATTAGGAAAATTCGTTATAAAGAAGTAACTATTGTATATATTTTCGTCATTTTGGAATTCAAAATCGGGTTTTTGTCAACATAATTAATGATGGTTCACTTTTCTGTGACTTTTCTTTTACAATAGTGATTAGCAGCAGTGTTTACGTTACTTTCCATCAAACAACAATAATGTTTAATGAACAAAAGGATGTCGAAATCTGTCGCGACATGAATCACATAATATGAGATTAAGAGTCATACATTTTTGGGAATTTTATATAAAGGTTTTTGGTTGCTAAAATTCCTTAAATAAGGTATTTAAAATTTTTCTTGATAGTTGAAAATTGGTTATAAAGAGGTTGTTCGCAAAAATGTTCGTAATGTAAAGGGATATTTTACATTGACTCTTATGGACAATTCAAGGGGATTACAAAGAATTTGTCAATTCGAGGAAGTCATTATATTGAGGTAAGTTATATTAAGGTTGCACTGTATATACATACATACCTGCAGCAGCTGGGACTATCAAACAGAAATTTTGTAACTAGAGTGACTTGCTCCAGCGTTGTTCTTACTTAACCTTTGTTGATAACAACAATTTATTTATTCAATTAGAAGTACAGTACAGATGGAACATGTTTAAGAAACAATTAGGTAAGTACATTGAAGTACCTTTACTTTTATAAATGTTAAAATGGACGTAGTTTTGCAAACTAGAACCAACCCACAACTCATGTGAAAATGAGTTACATAGACAGTTGCAATCCTCATTGAGTTGTTGCCATGCTCAAAAAATCTTTTGACAATATTCTGACTCTATACAATAATTTAACATGTTACATGGGGAACCAACCCTTGATATCTAACTTCCTTATAAACAAACAAGAACCATGCTGCTTACTTTCCAATACAGAGCTTATTGGATATGCTAAATGGATCCATGCTACATGGCACCACTAAATGTTCAGTTTTTCCATTATACAAACTGGAACCAAACCACATGGTTCTTGGTAACACAACAAAAAGTGTTAATTTATTTGCCTTCCCCACTTTTAATTCTAATTTGCTATTAAGTATTAAATTATAACTAATGAGAGTAACAACTTCATGAATTTGTGTGTAACATTAATGACGATGTAAGAAATTAAATTACTTACTTTATTTTTGCCTAAAGATATAAATAAAACTAAGTTTGGTTCTTTATTGCAAAATACTTTTTGTGAGTTGGTTCTTAATCACAAAATTTAAATTCATAGTTGTAATTATTATCAAATTAGTATAATAACTACAACATATTTTCATTTTCAATAAGAGTTTAAATTGACAAAGACTTTTTATGAGAGAGATCATGATGGAATTTTCCACTCTAATTTAGAGCATAGCCTATCCGCTAACTTTTTTTTGACCGATGCAAGTGATAATCACCGAGTAAATTACATATCCATAGCTGTTTTTACACGACAAGTGCAATAATAGCGTGTCATGTAAAACGGCAATGGATGTAATTCACTGAGTGATTATCACTTTCATCTATGAAAAAAAGTTAGCGGATACCTACGCTATGCTCTAAATTGCCAAGTAATATTATTTTGTGGTGTTGTCTATCTGCAGTGAGTAAGGTTGCAAAGTGTTTTGAGAAAATGTTGTGGGCAGAAAGACTAGTCTCCTGTGCTGCCAACATACCTAGTGCTTCTTCTGTTGATTTTACAGGGTAGGCAACGGACTCCTAAAACACTTACAGCACCAATTGTAATGAATATTGATGTAACAAGTGTTCAATCAGGCTGGCCGCATCATTCCCAATGTATTGGACCATTGACGCTTTTATAGGTGTGCTTTGCCTACCCTGTAAAATCGTTAGAGGAATCACTATGTTGGCAGCATAGGAGACAAGTCTCCCTGATTCAAACACACTTTCTCAAAGTACTTTCTTAAATACAGGTCTTTGGTAGTTCAATAAGCATATTCTTTCTAATCTGTGCTATACCTAAACTCTCTAAATCGAGTCAAAACTTCACAATGCTCTAGTATTTGTTATTTCAAACTTATTTTATTAAACTTTTATTAAATACAAAATATTTTTGTAGGTACTTTTTATAATAATTTAAATTGTATACATTTTGTAGGGGAGAACCAACCCACAAAATAGTATTTTTCAAAAAAGAACCAACCCACATTTTATTGAAAAAATATTGTTTACATAAGGAAAATGGAAGTCATTTCTTTTCCTTACATCGTCATCAACGTTACACACAAATCTGTAAAGTAGTTATTCTTTAAAAAGTAACCCAAACTTTTCTTCACTCGATTGAACTAAAAGTCTCATTTTCTCAAAAGTGACATTTTGTGGGTTGGTTCTGGTTTGCATAACTACGTCCAAATGGAGTTGTTAGTTGGGCCTCGGAGAAAATCCTCAATATAAACGTACCAACCTAAATGTAACAAAAGTCTTCCTTCACTGATACTCCAAATGCTATCCATGGCTTTAATTTTGTGTGGTAAAGAGTCTTTAATAATTACATCCCCATTACAGCAAAGTACAGAAACATCACCATTATTGATAGTGACTTTGAGATCTTTTGATGACTTTACACTCGGTGGAAGTTTTACTATTACATCTGTAATGAAATTACAAAATATAAAATAATTTCGTTAACAGTTTAGTACTAAATATCTCATTTGATATTTGCCATTAAGAACTTGTACTAAACTACAAACATAGTAAATTAGATAGGTATTTATATGTTATATTTATTATTATTACTCTATTATAGAAAATTATATAGTAGGTAATTACCCAACTCCAATATAGTTTGTGACCAAAGATATTTATCTCTTTCAGCTCCATTATATGTTTCACTGTTTTTTTGACTAGGAATAACTGGTGGGGAATAAGGGATTTTACTGGTTTGCACTTCTGGTTGACAAGCTTTTAAATCTTTCTTTGTTTCTTGATCTGTAATTTTTAGTTCTTCCATTTTTTCTTCGTTTATTACCTCACTACTTTCTGTACTAATTTCATTAACATTGGTATCATCATCTTCAGCCACCACTTCAACTTCTTGGGCAACTGTAGAGCACATAATTTCATTATGCAAATCAGCAGGTTTGTTGGCACCATTAGGAGGTTTCCAATTTTTGGGGTCACATGATCGTAACACTTTAATAACCAGTTCTTCAGCAACTCCCGGAGGAAAACCCATGTTCTGATATACACCTTCAGTTACAATATAGAAGTCTGTCCTGTAAGTTCAATTGCAATATTCAATTATAAAAATGTAAGAGCCTCTTAAGAGTAGTACAAACATATAGTTTGCAGGTTTATGGTTACCTTCTTGCTAAGAAATTGAATATAGCCGAAAGAAAACCTAAAATTGAATTTTCATTTTCTAAAATTGATGTTAATACTTGGTCATATTTGTCAAATTCTCTAGTCTGGGACATGTTAACGCGGTCGTTTTCCTCAATGAAGAAGTAAATCACAGGCAGGACTCTGAAAGTAAATGAATTACGTCTACAGAGTTTCAAGAGAACCTAAATAAACAAAATTTTCTAGATTTATAGCAAGCACCGCACCGCGCTTAACTGACTGATGAAAGGGAAGCGGATTACTGACACCGACACTGACAGTGACAGACAAATGACAGCAATTTTTATTTTTTGGTTCAATTTTCCCTGTTACGGGACGGCAAAGAGATCTAGCCCATACAGCCAAGTCTTCAGTTTCATCTTCTTTCTTGATTTTTGCATTAAAATGTGGGTGCCACACTTTTTAATGCATCTAGGAAGTGCTTGGCGAGAAATGCATGGTACAGACCTCATGGTGGTGGCTGATGAGAATTGAATAGTGGGATTTCCAACCACTATACAATTCTCAACGCCATATACACAAAACCTTTATTTCAATGATTCCTCATAACTGTTCGTCAACACGGATGCTTATGCAACAAAAAGACACCACTTTCACAGCACAAAATCCACTCCGAAGCAATTTTGAATTATCGAAATAAAGATAAACATCCAGACGCCATGATTTCCCGCCAAACACTCTGACAGCAATCTTTTAAAATCTCCCTGTTAAGGGAAAGCAAAGGGATTAAGCTCATACAGCAATGTCTTCAGTAATAATAAGGGATTGGTTGATGAGGTGGTGAAAAACCAAGAAATTTATAATAAAATTTAAAAACACTTTAAAACTCTCAACGTCATTTATAACAAGAAAGGTTTATTTCAATGATTCCTCATACATAATTGAACGTCGACACAATGCATACGCATCCAAATAAAACCACCTTTATTGCATAAAATGCACTCTGAAACAATTTTGAATGATTAAATTAAAAATCGGGCTGACAATAATGACGCCAATAAAGTGCACCAAATGCTGATAGACAACCTCACTAGCGCAGCCTGAGTAACTATTAATTATTCGTGTGGCCTCGTTGATCTGGATTTGAGGGGTGTTTGTGTAGGTAGGGTAATAGCACAATATATATTGTGGTGATATAAAAAAAAGTACGCAAGCAGACACACACAAACTATCCATAACTTATCAGACAGATTTATTTTTATTTTAATAAATAATTGTTAATTTTAGTGTATTTTCAACTGTAAAGGTTGTGTTATTTTGATGTCTATGCATCCATTTAGATAGTTATGTATGTGGAATACCTAATTGATTAAAGGTTTTATGGAGTGAATGATAAAGAGGTTTTCACTATCTTCCAGTTTTATTAGTTAGCTAAGTCAGTTAGAGATAGGTGTGCTCTATGATGGCCATATGTATGTAATCACCTGATCTCGGCAAAATTGCTATCATGATGGTCCTCAATACATCATTATTGTGTATGACAACCCCTTTTGGTGCACATCCAAGAAAAGAAAAATATTGACTAACGACATGTCTGTATAACTTAGGTTGCTTTGCCTTTCTTGAAAAGGGATAATTTAAAAACAAAATTGGTGTTGCACACTTTGTAAATACAGTTACCCCATAAAGTAAACACATGTCATTTAATTACCCATTTAATTTAAGAGACAATATATTATTATATGTATAAGGATATGAGTAATATTATTGAAATAAAACAGTAACTGCTAAAAACTGAAATAATTCAGATATGTGGTAATAAAATAACGTATTTAATATCTGCGAATTAAACAAAAAAAAATTGTCTTTTATGGAAGAGATTTCTTCCATACACAATCCCGTCCATAATTCTATGCAAGTAAGTAAATGTTAATTTTTACTATGTATTTTATGAAAGATTAAAAGCATAATCAAATCTGCTTTTTTTCTTTCAGATTGTAAGAATAAAATATCAAGATATTATTTATTTGGGAATCTTTTATTAATAATCTCCAATGCAATATTGTATTTAATAGGGGAATATTTATAAGCTGGCAGCACTACTGTTTTTTTTCAACGCCCCTAAAGGAATTCTAACCCATGCAGCCATTTATTTCTGTTTAATTAATTTGACCAAAGCAAATCGACTCATTTTGAAGCGGCTACTTTGATAATTATTGCAATTATAGGATATATTCAATCATAGGTATAATTTACTGTTTTAAATAAGTATATCGCATCTTGCATTGTCTTACCATATTATCTTGATAATATTTTGTACTGGTATCCCTATAACCAGTTTTTAATTTGCATTCCCGCCACTTGGTGGAGTTGTTTCGCTTTCGAAAGTTTCACATCCGCAAGAGAGCGGCAAGGTAAAGCAAGGCGAAGCGAAGTAGGTAAAGAAGTCTCGCGCGCGAACTCGGTACGCTGCAGGCGATGACCGCATTCATACGAGTTTTTATTATATTGTGAGTGTGCTGTCGTGTTCTCCGTTCCGTTAAGTGTTTACGAAAATGCTGCATAGGTGAACTATTTGAATACAGTGTTGTGATTGTGATAATTATTTCTTAGCTATTCTATCCTAACTGTCTCATAAAAGGTAGTAAAAATGCCTTGCTCTGCGGTAACTTTGTCCATAGCGACCATTACAGCAATCGTGGCTGCTGCTCTTATGGCCATAGCCTTTTCAACAGATAACTGGCTATACATAGAAGTGAAGAGAAGCAATATTCAGGTATGTATTTATTTACTAACATGCATTATTAAAATTCTACATCTTTTGAAATAATATTCTAAATAGCTAATTTTTAGAGAGGGTAATAAACAAAAAAGAAAACAAAAATTTGGTAATCTTTCATACACTCTGTATTTTGTTTCTGTTTGTTTTTATTTTTTGTTTCCGATTATTTTTAATTACATTTACATTATTTTTAATTGTAGTATACTCTATATAGTTTGCGTTAATGTGTAAGAAAAGTTTGATGTGCAGAATTATTGACTTCGAGAATATTATACTTGGACATTAAAGTTATTTAAAAATTCGCGCGTAGCTAAATTTTTTAATAGTCTAGGTATATGAAACGGCGTCATTTATAGCATCAACAGTTAAAGGAGTAAAACAATCGAACGAATCTTTAATCTTGCACTGAGGAGCTTGCAACATTTCCTTCGATTCATTGTAAAAAAAAACATTTCTCAATTTCATCAAATGACGGTTTTCTCAGCTAGATAATAAAGTTTAAAATCGGATAGCTAATGACTTCGAGATCTGATAAATTGCAGTAAAAGTCAACATAACACGTATTTTTTCGATTCGAGTCCTTGCGGTTCACCGTTAGTCCGACACGTTACGCATAAATATGCACGTTTAATGGCACGAACAAATATGTGGGTAACTGTACTATTCCGTGTACTCCTGCCCTCTTATAACGAACAATAATTACAATTGATTCGGGTTACCGATATAATTTTTTTTTATCTCTATAAAGGTTTAGCTAACCATTTTCCATTTGTATACAGAAATTGCCTGTCTAAACAAGTTTATTTTTTAAGTGTAAGTAATTTCTTTATTACCCCTGTGAAATCCCTACCTACCTACTAGGTACCTCTACTTTATCAGTTTGGGCCCTGTAATAAGATAACGTCTAGTTAAAGATAACATTATCTCAACCTAAATATTAGTTTCTGTACTCAGACCAAGTAAGTATCTTGGTCCTAGTTCCCGAATCAAATAAGGACTGTCAAAGAACTATTTATCAAAAAGAGTTAAAGTCAAGCATATAGAAGCTAAACTTAAAAATAGTAAAATACTCGTCCTACGTAGGGTACGTAGGTCGTAGCTTAATCTATAGACGTATGCATTTGCAACCGGCTATCGGCACTGAAACTAATTTTAGAGTTTTAGCAGTCCGTCAAAAGAATACTGTGCTGTAACCTAAGATGTTTTAAAAGGAGGTTGTAACATGCAAATTCTGTGGGCAAATTAAAATATCATTGACGACCATGACCTATCCAACCCAGGCTATCTAAAATTAGCACAATGATCCAAGTTGCAAAAGAAACTAAAATCTACATAAATGTTGACGCTATGGTAAAAGCGCTGAAATGCATGTAGTCGTAATTATGATGACTAACATAAAAAAATGCTAATCCGCAAAAACTGAGTCGTCGTATGGTCAATTTTGCTTGTTAAGCCGCCGTTTTTATACCACGGCCGCTTTTTCTTTTTATTTCTCCAGTCGGGGTCAAAATTTTTTGCATCGCAACTTGCTCAGGCGTGCCGAGCATCTACCTGCCGACGACGCTTAACTTTTTTCTCTCTTTATTCTTAGGGGTTACTGGAAAGTTGTTTCATGGACCGTACGTGACTATCGTAAGGGCAGTTAGACAAAGAAAGACAGAAACTACGAAAAAATACATACGTAATTATTCTACGAATTCCAAAAGATTTATCGTACCTAAGCATGACATTTTTGCAAACGAATTACCTAGGTGTATATTGTTTGGAGTAAACTGTTTAAATATTATTTTTATTTTTGTTTGGCAAGTTTAATTATGATTGAAATTGATACCAAATTAAATAGAAACGAAAAACATGGAAAAAAATCCTGTCCTGTGTAGCTCAGTTGGAAGAGCAGTCGCCCGGATAGCGAAAGGTCGCGGGTTCAAGTCCCGTCTCAGCACTTATCCATGACAGGATTTTTTCCATGTTTTTCGTTTCTATTTAATTTGGTATCAATTTCAATCATAAGTAAACTGTTTAGTTAAAGATACATATTTGAAAATATACAAACAATATAATTTATTTTATTAAGTAGTTCTAAGTTTGAGCCTTTATTATAAACTAGCATCCGCCCGCGACTACGTCCGTGTGGACATTTTACCCTTAGGAGTGGAATTTCCAAAAATCATTTCTTAGTGGATGCCTACACTGTATAAGGTAGGTATTGTGGAAAATTTCAAGTCTCTAAGTTCAGCGGTTTGGGCTGTGCGTTTTATTGATTTTCCTTAATGTGACCAATAAACCATTTGAAATTAACTAAATGTAATAAAGTACCTATGTAATATAATATTAATAGAGATATTGCAACTATACCCATTTGGGAATTCGAAATGCACGGTGCAATATAAAATACATTAAAACCGTAGTCACAGTGCAATCGATGTTAAACTTAATTAATGCCGATTCAATAATAATGACTCGAGTTCAATATACGTTATCTGTATTAGATCACCAAGAAACGATTCATAATGGAAAGCTAAGAGAAATTTCACGTGAAAGTGACGAAATAACCAAGAATATGTAAGCTATAGCAGAATTAGCAGAGGCGGGGATAAAATAAGCATACATTTTGTCGCATCGACAGAATATTCAAATTTATTTAATTAAAGATAGTCTACGGAAATATAAAACCCGCTTTGCTATAATACAGCATGAATTTACATTTTGTGAGTGAATAACATTTTAGTGGAAAACTAAAACTGGTTCTTCTACAAGCCTTTTTCATTATCAATATATTTCCTACTAGCTTTTGCTCGCGACTTCGTCCCCGTGGAATAGTTACTTTGAGCAGCATTTGAATTTTTGGTACTTATTTTTTTTACTAATTATACCCATATTTCCAATATACGATTAGTACCCACAGATAGTTACATTTGTTTGGACTTTGATTCCCTTTTATCTCCTATTGGTAGGATTTCGAGATATCTTAAAATATCTTTCCCTATTTTGAACTGAAAGTGCACATACTTAAAAATTATTAATTTCTTTCATTCTCTTTCGCGAACGGCCATTTAACAAATTTTTGTGAATTTTACTTTAAAATGACGGATTTCCATATAAACCTCCCCTAACTCATCCCCACGTGTGCCGAAATTTCAAAAATGCTACAATAATTTGATTCTTATCAAGTGTTCACTTTCGATAGTGAAGAAAAAATACCAATGAGTACCTACGGTGGCTTTCGAGAGCTTTCGAGACATTAATTGCTTATGTGTGAGTTCAACCCTTTATAATCATTGGTCTGAGGTTCAACCTTTTTTGCCTAAGTTTTTTGCGGATTGAGTTTTGAAACATGTGTCAAAATAAAATCCAATTTAAAAATTTAAATCAAAAGCACTAAAGAGTATTGAAATCACCGCCAAAAGCCCCGTTAGGGGATGAATTTCAATAAAATATGAAACACGTCTTCCATCAATTCTGTTAAAAAAGGTTTATGCAAAATTTGAAGTACTACCTAGATTGGATCTAGGAATCACGTTGTTCCATACAAACATTTCCCCCTTTTTCACCCCCTTAGGGGTTGAATTTCAAAAAACCCTAAAATACGTCATTGTTAATTTTTAACGGAAAAGCCATATACATACCAACTTTTATGGATTTTACTATGAAAATGACGGACTACCCATACAAACTTTTGTCCCCTATTTCATCCCCTTAGGGGTTGAATTTCGAGAAATACTAAAATAATTAGGTTCTATACATTGAAGAAAGTTTTGCTGGGTAGGCAAGTGTCTAGAAATCTCGTTGCAAAAATGGCCATTTCTAATGTATATTCCTATTATAGCTAAATCAGAAAATGCGTTGTAGAGAATATTTATCAGCTTCTAAATAGTATTTAGGTACTGACATTATATAGATTTCGCGTCTACAATGTCCCTTATATCTAAAAAGAGTACGTAGAGTACTGTGTACATTAAATTTTGAAGTAGGTAATATTTTACTATTTTTTATGTTTTGCAATGTGAATAAATTCCGTGGAGCTACGTTGAATACCTACCTACCTTTAAAGGTACCGCTCTACGTTGCTTTATTTTTATTACTTTATAGGTAGGTACTTACTTGTGACAATTTACTATAGTATTTTCTTTCACACAGGAAGCTACGCGGGTGACCGTTTATTTAGTTACCTGGTTTTAACACCGGATGTAAAGTTTGTTTATCCCGTTACAGAATTGGGGATCGACTATAACACGTTGAGGTAAAATGCTCTTTGTTTATACAAAGTCAAAGACGATTTCTACTTCATCTCATTTAGGAGTAAGCATACATTTCAATGTAGTCTAAAAAGGTTAACAAAAATGTTGCTTTAAAATATTATAAACTTCCTTCTGAAGTTTAATTGTTTTTTTTTTTAAATATGTAACGTAGGTATACTGCGCCGTTATTGTAAAAAAGAACTATGTATGGTTTCTCCTATTATCATGTGTTTTCGATTTGCCTTTCAGCAAAAACTGAATCAACATGTATTTTCCCACAAGGCTGTGCAGGGTCATTAGTATTTACTTAATAAATTAATCGCAATAAGTGCGAACAAATCATCGTTTGAGTCAAGCCACCTGCTTTCAAAGCACTCCCCCTGTTTCTCACGACTTCCGTTTATTTACTATCTTCATCGTATTCCGCTTTCGTTTCACAGACTTCTCGATTGTGATATTAGCTTATAATAGAGATATTTTGATCCAAAGATTGCTTCTGTGAACAACAAATTTGCGGTTCTATACATGCCTTCTAAAACCATCGTTTGAATAAAATTTTTCTTCAGATAAATTTACAGTCTGAGCTGTTTTTTCTTTGGAGGTAATTGTAAGTTCACGTTGGTTCTCCCTAATAATTTTCTGGAGCTTTTTCTTCTTTGTGACGAGAATACTGTGTCCAAAGATGGTGATTTAAAATGTTTCGTTCCAGTTCCACTTTTTTGAAGCTGTCATGAGCGAAATGTTAAGATAATTTCGGACTATAGATGTAAAAAAAACCCGCGTATAATGCTAACCCATTTCGTATAGGTAGTCTATAAAATTAACACTCTGTTTATTAGAAGTATGAGGGTGATAATTACAGTACATCAAACAAAAATGTCGGCATTCCCCGAAGTTACTTCTTGGTCCATTTATAGTAAACATTTTTAATTATTCCTTAATTTTGCAAAGAGAACTAGGGAGTAAAATACGGTATAAGTCACGGAGCACAAGTGGTATAAGCAGATACAAACGTAGGTATTATTTTGCAAACTTATTTTTTTCTGTAAATATTTCTAAATCAGTCTAGATTTTCTTATATCATTGGCGTTCAAGTGCTATAAACTCAGTCTTGTAGTAAAACTCTAGTCACATAAAGGTGAAAGTTCATAACAGCAACTTGCGAAGTAAATCTTTGGAACGTTACGCATTGCTAGAGAAATTCCATTCGGTTTACGCCTCCGAAGAGTTACCGTTGCATAAGCTTTGGCAAATATTTTTTGGCATTCAACGGTGGTCGTAAAACAAACAGCACTTTGAAAGTGTTGATAATCTGCCATCGTTCGCACAATTGATGCATTGATGGAATATTTTTGCCTTTCACGTCGTAACCGCTTTGTAAAGTTATAATTTAGGTTTTCCGGACTTTCTCTGCAAACAGATTGGGACTAATCTTGGTACATATACATAATAGTATTTTTTGAGATATTTTTAGATATTAGTACTTGTAGGTATTTTTTAAAATTATTATGCTGAAATTGATCAGACCAAAATCACAAAGTTACTCAGGATTTTGAAAGAACTTCTCAAATGCTTATAGTTCCATTTGATTTTTATAGGACGACAACTTCATTGTATCTGACATCTACTTTGACCTAGGTAATCAGAGATAATTTCTCAGTAATTTTATATACTGCCCACTTTACTCACTATCGGTTTTTGATGAACATATACCCTAACTCTATAATAACTCTCTTATGACTCTATTAGTACCTTGCTAGCATTGATCGTACAAAGGTCTCCAATTCTTTCATAAATGACAACTGTTAAACGCATCAAATATGCCGGGGTATGTGTTGAGATGTTGAGATATTGCACAAATAATTCATTGAACACGGTGATATGCAAAAGAATAATTTTTCACCGGTGAATAACATTATATCTCAATGGTTTCAGATATTACATATCCACAAAATTCAAATGAAGATCAGTTTAATTAGCCAATTTCTCCCTAAATCATCGTAAACACGTAAAGTAACGAATTTTGTTGATACTATTCCATTAAAAACTTGAAATGAGTTATTTAAGTTTTTGCTGTCGTTTTTCTTGTTATATAATTCTTAAGTGGTTTAGTTCAGTTTGTGACAGAAATCAAATCTTTCTTATTTGCGTGATTTAGATGATCGTTGCATGTTGCAGAACATATTGAAGTGAAACTGTTATTTTTAACGACAGCAATCTAAATGTACACGGGCGAGACTGAGTCGCTTTGTATATCTAGGATTGAATTATTATACATATTAGACAACAGTCTTCGCTTAGAGAAGTTTGCTGCGGATGAAAGCGAACGCTACTTTCTTCTTTTAAATTTTATGAACCATTAGTGACATCTTAAACAAATGTCTTGCATGTCTGAACATCTAGCAGTACCACTATTATTTTACGTAACTCCTGCATTTAATCACCGTACAGTCGTGAAAGTGTTTAAGTAGTTTAATTTTGAATCTTATTCGTGGATGATATAAAGTTTTCATTTCCACGCAAGGTGTTCTCTTCCTATATTCAACCTTCAAGTTAACTTCCTATTGTTCTAAAGGTGTACAGCCGCTGGATATTAAATTACAACGCTACACAAACGGCAGATGATACAATGTTACCCGAGATCAGACAGGTGTGGCGGTCTATTTTAATAATGGACTCTTTGTTCCACAATAATTTACTACTTTTTTACATACTCACATACATTTTACTGACGTTGCGATTATTACATTTATACATATTATTACATCTATAAAACTATAGGAACTTATCATAAAAGGTTTGTCTTCTCCGTGCCTCTTTGCTACAAACTCTCAAAATAACGAAATTCTGTTTTAATTCATTTAAATATTTGCAACGTTTACCCGTTTTTTTTCTTATTAAGTATACCAATGTATGCAACAATTATGCTCAAGGATAACTAGTTTCAGGCAGGTACCTACATTGCGGAGATCATCTGCCACGTCTGTTTGATCACAAAAAAAATCACGTCAGCTATTTAATTTTAGTATTGATTACAATAGAGGTACTTTTTCTACTAGTTTCAATAGATTGTTAGAACATTGTTTTTTTAGTGGTATTTTCGTTTATATAATAGAACGTAAATTAGACGTACCTGGTACTAATATTAAATCTGTAGGTATTACGCGAAATGCAGCAGTGCAATTCATTATACCTACATTTAGACATACATGTCATACTTTTGAAATTATAGCATATAGTCAGTTTTCCAAGCTATTGGCTTGATAACCTGCTGTTTCGTTGCGTAAAGCAGGAAATTGTTATTGCCACAATTACTTACGTTAATTTAATAAGAAGTATAGAAATAGAAATAAATACCTAAGAATATTAATACGAGTATCGAAGAAGAAGAATAAGATCATTTTTTTGAATAATTATTTAGAAGTTTTCTTGTGTTTAACAAATACATGCTACGTAAGCGACATTAAACGTCTTAAAATGTGAATTACTTAATTGTCGCAAAATATACTCCCTAATCTTGGAGCATTTTAAATAACTTACTCTAAATTCGGTTCAATCGAGTAAAAAAGTGTAAAAAAGTAACTATTTTAGTTAGCCTTATGAGCTCAATTTGCATGGGAAACGTAATTTGACCGACTTTAACAATAGGATGAGTCGATTTTACCCCGATTTTCATTGATATCATTCCTTTCTTTTTTTCCCGTAGTCGGATTACACTGTTGTTAAATTGTCAGACAAATTTACATTATATATATGGTGGATATAGAATAACTTGCGGAAAGAAGCGCCAATCAAGTTTACCATACAAAATAACCTTATATAGCATCGCAACTAAAATAGTTGCGTTTTTTCCACTAAAAGCGCTGGTTAGGGTTACATGAAAAGTTAGCCAGTACTTACATGATTACTTAGCTAACTATAGTGTGTTGACCGCACTCGGGGTAAATGCCGTCGACATTGCAAGGTGAGCCGGTCCAGTCCCTCGCTCCCCGACTCCCACAATGCTATGGGTTTTGTTTTTATTACCCGCGAACAAAAGCAAAGGTATTCTACGCACGTTCTTCGGGGATATTGTTTGTGATGTCTTATTCTGCCTAGCTGTGGGTTCACGGAAAGAATCATAATATAATATTATAATTCTTTCCTAATCTGTACAATCTTTCCGTGAACATAATAACGTTACATAAAAAGAATTTCGGAAATAAATGCCATTTCCGTACCTCTAGCTGGGATTAAAAAATATTTATTAATTTCTTTCATAAACTTGAATAATAATTAGGCAATACATATTTTCGATGATCAATTTATTTGACAGTGATATAGTTACCAATTTCTTTGAAACATAATTTGTAGTAGGTATCAAGAACGTCTCATAAATATAGTCGAATATTTTACTACCTTTAAAGAGTGAATGTGGCTTGGGGTTCAGCCACGAAGAGTTTTTGGCCACGGAGTATTTATACCTTCGGGTTTAACAGTAGACGGCCACCGGCTGTCAACATAGTTACCTTGATTTTCTATTGGGTTTTTTTTTTATAATAATTCAATATAAATTTCTAACTACAAAGAGTTAAACTTTTTGTTTGTTTGTTTATAATCCCATCATTTCCCCTTTTGGTTTTATTTTGCACCCTAAATTATACGGCACATGTTTTAAAATCGTATGTAGATATGTATTAGACAAACATTTTTCAATACATCGCACTTGTTGATCGACAAACGGTATCGTACGGTAGTAGTATAAATATTTATGACACGCATATCATTGTTGTCCATTCGTCATATTCATATAGCAACAACACATCCAAATGTGGACTACTTCAACAATAAAAACCGCATTGATTTCTAAATTGAATCTATACTGAAATTCAGGAAACATTAGTTACATTATTCTATGAAATAAACGTTGTTATCGCATTAAATTTTCACTGGAATTCGTTGATGTCTTTTGCAGGGAAGGAAGTAATATTAGTATTTTGTACGTTTTTTCAAGGTTTATTGCAATTTATTAAAAAATCATTTAATTAAATTAACATTGGAAGTAAATTATTCATTATAAATCGCAATTTGCAAAATTCGACAACAGGAATATTGAAGTATTAATGTCTGCAGTCAAAAATTCAAATAAGAAGCAAGCTAACTTTTGATCATTTTGAAATTGTAATTTCATAGGTGTTTGCAAATTGGAAATGAAAATTTTATTAATGAAATGTTCATTTTATTAAAATATCGCGGTAATGTCATGTAATCGGCTCTATAAAATTGATAGTATGAATAGATGGTATATTGGATATGATATGATATACTGCTATTTACAATGCTCATACATATCAGTGAATTTTATTTATACTAAACAAACACGGTAAATTTTTAACATACGTTTTTTTCTACGTACACTACTAACTTAAACAGTTTTAGCTCTGGTCTTTATATCAATCGGCAATTGATATATTTTAAAATACACATTTCACTAGGGAACATTTTAACCTATCTATTTTTAAAAGAAACATTTACGCCAATCCAACATATACGCCGTTTAAAAAATAATATTTTTAAGGCCTAAATAGTATTATAATTAACAGCTTTAAAAAGCTTTTACGTGTAAAATCTCCATGAATAAAAACCTCTCACAACACTGCGGTTTGAGGTCGTATTTGTCACCAATATTAGTACTACGTTAGGCTAAGTGATGGCCGTGGAAACTCGCGAAAGCAGTCAGACAATGTGCCTGCCTTGTAATTAGAAGACTCGGCAGGCGGCTGGCGAAAGTGGCCGAAATACGACACACCTTAGTGTGTGGAGTGTCGTATTAACATGCCACTGAGACCTTTTCATATGACGTATATTTTGTACGTGTAATAATTTAGTTATGTTTCAAAGTTTAATGAGGTCACTGGAATTTTGCGAATTGAAATGTAAATAAAACAATAATAATAACTTTTAGAATATAAAATTCAAGTTAAGGGATCAGTATCGCGGTTGGTTGAGTGTCGCTTAACATTATGTTTGCCAAAGACTAATTTAACAAGAGAGATTATAAAAACATGTAACAAAGAACAATTAGTCTTATAAAACTAATGGTATGTGATAAAATAACTTAAAAATTACCTACCTATGATCAAGTTAAAAAATAAATAGAAATAAGCCATGTATAAGCTTTTAGGTACCAGAAAACAAATATAATTGCGAGAAAATGCTACACATACGTTAACAAACAAATCACTAATTACAGTACAGTTGACAATTTATAACAGATAAAAAGCTAAGTATATTATTTTATTTTGGCATCTCAGGCTGCAGCAGATATGAATGAGTAGGTACGGTATTTAACTTTTTTAAGACGAGTTATTCGCCTTCAATGATTTTCAGTATGTTTAAAACAATTCAAAGTATATTACATAAAATAGACTACTAATTATCATTCGAAATGGATTTACATGAAAATGAATGAAAGTAAAAAGCAATTAATTGTGTTTAAGAGTATATGTAGATTATGAATATTTTACAGAATTAAGCAAACATAATTAAGCTTGAAATTCATTGCTGAATTAAATAGTGGACTTTTATGTTCATTTGTTTAATGGTCACTTTCCTCTCTATATCTTCAGATATTCAAAAGTTTAAATGATCCGAATTTTAATGAAGTCTTTCAATATTTATAGTGCAACATTTAAGCATGAAAGCGTTTAAGCTCTCATTCAAGTCACTTAATATTATTTTATTATTAGGCTTTCCCTGCATTATACTACGCTACGGTTTATATATCACAGACCTCGAAATATTCAGTTTTTTATACGATTTAGCGTTGCTTTGACCGAATATCTATACTTTCTTTGGACTTTCCTATCGATTACCGTCATCCGATACACAGTTTGTAAAAAAGACGAGCGATGAACTCGAGTTGAAGGAACGTCTCGCTCCGATGGCTGAACGTCTAGGAGACTTCAGTAATGATTTTACACGTTCCTATGTTAATGTAATAGAGCACATTATATCACCAATGTTTTGTCACGCTTGCTCAAATAGTGCGTGGGAATGTGATCAGATTTTTCTTGTATCGATTAATAATTCCCAACTGTCGCGTCTCGCTCGCTGTGTTGAAATTAAGACTATCCTGTTTTTGCTGCGATAGCATTATGATGAAATACTACGTGTGCGATATTGTTAATTTTGCAATCGACATTATTGGTAAAGGAATCAATAGAAATTATGTTTCTTTTTCTTTTCCCGAGTATGTTTTAATATTATAGTCTCCATCGCGTGCAGCTATATGTATATGGATAGCTTTATTTATAGAATAAATAAAATTCAGTATGACTTAAAAACACTTCATTAAGACCTTAAGTACATTTATCTTATGTGTTATTGCACTAAGTTCTAGAAGACTAATAAACGTTAGTATTATCTATATTACAATGCGACAGACAATCTTTATTCTAAAAATCTATCATTTTCTTTTTCGCTCTATAATCTATATGTCTATACAAAATAATCCCCAATGAAGTGGCCCCTAAAGATTAGCACTTAAGCGTCTAACGGTTTCTTTCGTACCACCGCTTGGAGACGAATCAGTGCTTTTAAAAAAGAAAAGATTGCTTCCCTTTTGACCGACGATTACGATTGGCGACAATATAATATTTTTATTATGGACTCATTACCGGAGATATCCCCTCATGGGAAGTCATTAATGTAACAATTTCTTAGAAACTTGGTATCAATCGACTCAGTGAAATCTTGAATAGAGATGGAAATGCGTTGTTTATTATATAGCGCTTACGAAGTTTCGGTATTATTATGTTAGAAGGCAATTTCGTTACCTAATTCGACAGAATTAGAGGTTAGTTGGCATAAAGCAAATTTATCCTATAACTAGCTGACCCGGCGAACGTCGTACCGCCTAACAGTCGATTCTTGAATTTTTTCAGTTTTATTAATAGTTATTCTGCTATTCTAGACCCGGTCTCCCGAATAGCAGAAAAAAGAATTAATAAGTCAACTATTACGTTATGTAATTAAATATATTACATATTTTTTGACGTGACAACGTCTTATAATTCGATAGAGCCGACTGCACGCACGAAAAACCATGACGTCATGCGGCGTTACCTCGCTCCTAAGCCTCGCTCTGAATCTAATTCTCTAATTTGAATTTGGAATTATGTTCTTTAAAATTTAAACTTCCAATGATACCAAAACCAGCCAGATACAAATAGTATAGCCAAAGAGATTTTATTACAAGTTTATTCATACTATAATGCGAAATCTATTAAACAAATTAAATTAAATTTTTCTTTTGAAAAATGCTACCATTCCATCAGTATTTTCTTAAGACGTTGTCACGTTCAACTATCGTCAGTAAACCGACTTTACAGACAACCAATTTTTTTTTTTAATATATCACTCCGTAAGAACCATCCTCGTACTTCAAGAAATATTATATAAAAATAATTAGCGAAATCAGTTCAGCTGCTCTCGAGATTTGCGCTAAGCAACACATTCAGTGATGCATTTTTATATAATAGATATACCAGTTATTTTATTGTCTTGATTAGCAATAGATACTTAGTGCTTTTTATATTACTTAAGTCATTGGTAATGTTATAGACGAGAAATACCTAAAGGTAATTTATTTTTTGGATATATTTTTAATTGACTTTTCTCTACAGCAACAACTGCTAATTTGTTGTTAGGTATTTTAAAAAAGAAAACGAATCGTATAAAATATATTATACTGGCTACGTTTTGGTCAAAGTCTGTAACAATAGGTTTTTAGCTCAAGTTTTTAGGATATTATAACGATCATAATACTGTACTTGAAACTCCTACACGTAACGGAGGAAAGAAAGATGCAAAGAGGTGACAGCCGTAGCCGTTATTATTCCGAACCAAGAAATATCATAATAAATAATGAAATAATTTGCTGTTCAAACAGTTAGGTGCAGTTGAAAAAAAGTTACTAATCACAGTGTCCCCATTGTAAAATACTACGCCCAGTATTGTGTCTACCGAATGCTACAATGAATGGCTTTTGTAAATTCTAAGATTAAAATGACAATGCAAGTTTGAAGAAGCGGACAATGTTGTCGTAGGTTCTGAATGCCATCACTGTTAAAGAAATGGGTAATTTTGTGTAATCATTATTTGAATAGAATTTTCAATAATCAATATAATACCTAGGTTATAATTTGTAAGAAGTTATAGTTGAATACCTCTAAAAAGGAAATTTAAAACGTACTGGATACCCATTCAGTAGTAACATGCATGACCCTAAAGCCTATTCATATACAGTTTCCTGGTCGAAGTTATATTGTAAGGGTCTGTTAGCATTAGCACTCTTAACGTAAAATTATATGATATTTTAACATTATGAAATAAGTAACAAAAGATTACGAGATTATACATTTTGATCTGCGCTCTTGGTTGTTTTAAATTAGTAAGTAGATAATGTGGGTATTAGTAGAAGCAAGTTAGAAAACATAAAAAAGCGGGCATGGTGTGGTGACCATGTTACCTGTTTCTGTAATTAGCTTGTTCCGGTTAAGTACTCGAGACTTTCTATGTTATTGAGTTCAGTTTCAAAACGATGTAATCAGTTTAGTATTGGAATCCAGTCAATAGAGATTTAACAGATAGAATGACTCGAGGTGGCTATTTACAAAATAAATAATCATATTTTTGTCTTTGACCTTCTCACGATAAGCCAAAGACAAAGGCAACTTTACCTGGAATCCTCAACTACTGAGGGATGTGGTACCTTATTGCAAACTCTCAGAATAGGCTAATACTGTTATTGTTATGGCGATGATAGCCAAGTCCAAGTGGGCTGAAAATAAGTTCGCTAGTTACCAAGTTAGAGAGAAAACAACCGACCAAAAATATACACATAATTATATGCATTATAGGTTTAAATTTCCTCTTATTATGACAATGGTCGTGTTGTAGCAGCAGTAAAGAATACTCTTAACCCCACACTCATTGGTGTCGTAAAAGGCGACTAATGGCCGGTTTCCACAACATAACTACGAATAGTTTCCCTTGGTTTTTCAACTTCAACAGGGAATTTTGACATGTTTTATATCGTATATCTGTCGAAATCTTATATGACCAGTAAGCAAATGTTTAACTACTTTGCCCTATAATACTATCAACAACTATGTGTTCCTTCCAACAGTTTCCAGGTAAATCTCCTTTCAACCTTTGGTTTTCTCATCAACTGAGATGAAGACTAGTGTGACTCCTCGTAATATGATAGGCAAAAAACTATAGCTCTGATACATAATGATATAAACTCTCCACTCCCTTGTCTAGGTTTGTGACACGAACTCCCAATTATAGGGGTAGTTCGCACTTTTTGTGCCGACAAAGTTGTTGGGATAAAAGGTTTTCAATGAATTCCACGAAGTCAAGGTGCAATTCGTTCCGTCCCTTAAGGCTGGGTAGCCAAAGGAATGCGGGAGTGAGCCGGTTCTGTTCCTCTAGGCTGATTACGTGTACAGAGACTGACAGGCCTATTGTACAGCCCGACTAGTTTAATTGCTATTTAATTATGCTGGATTGCGAGTGGCTCTGTTATTTAGAATAACATAGGTACGTGATTTTGTATTAAATACTATATCTGTATGAAGGAATTCGTCATTACACTCGTATTTCATGTATTATTGTCCCATCTTCATTTATTATCTACTTACTAGCTTTTGCCTGCGACTTCGTCCGCGTGGAATAGTTTTTTGGGCGGCATTTTTTGGTATTTTGGATTTTGATACAATCTTTCATCGCTTTACTGGTCAAGATTTCAAAAGCGCTGAAACTACTAAAACAAATATTATAATTTAATTATTTTCAAGTGACTAAATTCAAAGTTTAATGGTTTTATCTGCAACAATGACGAACTTCCATACAAATTTTCATCCCTTATTTCAAACTCTTCAAGCCTTTTTTCACGATAAAAGGTAGTCTATGTCAATATTTGTACCAAATTCATTAAAATCGGATCAGTGGTTTAGACGTGAAAGATTTAGACAGACAGAGTTACTTCCGCATTTATATTAATAGGGCGTTGGTACGGAGTCGGGTTATATAGTCTTTGGGCGTAGGGAAGTAGGGATAAAAGTTTGTTGTGATATTTGTTTGTTATGATGGTACTTACATGAGGACGTGTTATGGTTAACTACTAATATCAATAATATGTCATTTATTCTTTGAATTTGATTTGCGGTACGATGAAATTGGTAGACATTTTATGATGTTTCGGAGTGGAGTCAAGGTGATAGATAGGTATTACTTAACTGCCACCATACGCTCTTTGATCGAGGACCATTTGACGCTAATTTTTCTTTTTATTATAAAAATATTTATAATATATTTCGTATAGGTGTACGTACATCACATATACTCCTTATAAGTATCTTGCCGCAAGCCTTCCTTTATAGTGGAAACAACAACACCATAATTGAAATAAGTGAGTGGCAACACTTGCATTAACAACTGAGATGACAAAACCTTGGAGTTTCTCCCGAGTTCTTGTTGTAAAACTCGTGTTGAGAGACTCCATTTTCAACTCAATCTACGGTACATTGTTTTGTTACTTGTTAATTTTCACTCGACTTTGGCGAAATGCGTAATCTTTGTGTCGCGAATGCAATTAATCTAAAAGAAGAAGAAGACAAAACCTTACCGTCTGTCGACACATGGACATGCTCAAGATTATACATTTTTGGTGACAAATCTTGGTCCAGAAGCCGAGACTTCTCGTTTTGTCGGTGTCGGAAAAGTCGATTTTATTCGAGAAATTTTACTCTCCAGAATACCAACAACAGCATCCCCAGGGAGGGAACAACAGCATCCCCAGGGTTGCTGTCAGGCAGGTGGCCGGCCATAAATCTATGCTAAAACCTATAGCAGTGTGGTAACATAATTTCACCGACCCCAAATAAATTGGGACCAGGGTAACTTATTTATAGCGTTATTTTAAAAGTATTTTGTTGTTGTTTTAGACTTACGTGGCGCAGAACACGGCGAGCAATTCGCAGACACTCCTCGACAGCCTGACCAACAAATACTACTTCTATACGAGGACGCGAGGCCTCTTCCGAATCTGCTACCCCAAGGATCGTCCTCCCACAGGTAAGTTTACGAATAGCCTACGAATTAATATGAAGTCTATATTAAAATAACCACGGAAAGGATTGTATTCTCTTATTCAAAGTGTTATATTGAAATAACCATGGCAAAGAATTGCATCGCCGTATTTTTCAAGTTATTTAGCTCGATACTTTGTGAAGACTTTGAGTAGTGAGTTGAATTGACTACGAGCACTATCATGCAGTGCAATGCCGATAGGCTTTTTTTATTTATTTTTAGAATAGCTTTAACTTGTAAAATAATGACATTATCATAATAAGTATATTTTATTGTGGACTTATTAGGACCACATAGTCGTATATCACGTCGTCGCATTCATAGTTATACAAATTAAAAATGCCATACTATTCATCAAAAGCAGGTATTATAGAAGGTATACTTCGTCATAATTATTTTGGAATACAATTAAATTATAGTGAACTTAAAAATAGTTGGTGTTATCAGTTCCAAATGACTATTCATTTTTATCAGATTTTCCTCTTAGTCATTATCATTAGTCTTTGAACAAACAAAAATTAACGCGCTATGTCTACAAAAGAATAATAACCACAAACTGTACTAAATACCATAAATTAATTATACTATCTACTATTTCTTCGTAAGCTCATAAAGCGGTTTAATCATTATGTTTACGCTAATTGAGTGTGCATGATTATGATTACTTCAAACTATTGGAGCATTCAGCACACAGTCGTGTTGCAGGATTATAAGACCTAACTGAATTGGTTAAGTTTGTAAATCAAATGGAGAAATTGTATGGTCAGTAGATCAAGCGTACGGTACATCATCGCTCTGCAACAGGTGTCTAACTGTTGGCAAAGAATATCACAAACATGGTGATTAGTTTAGACAAGATGCGGGTACGCAAACAGCACTATTTACTGTGTCAGTTCGTAGAAAGTGGGAGGTTCTGACATTGCACCATTTCATAAATAACTATTCAGTTTGTTCTAAATAAGATATGTTGTTACGGCCAGAAGCCGTTTTTCTAATTGTATATATAACTTTTCGTTATGATGGCAAACTCTTTGGTGGAAGCATAGGGCCTCACCTAAAACGTAACCAACCTCCGCGCCACCTTTGACGTCTTCCATCAATTCTGTGAAAAAATCCGCTCGCTCTGCATGTGCGAAAAAATTCGTGACGCGACGCCCGCTTAAGAATAAGAAGACATTATAATAAATTCTGAAGTGCAACATCCAACTACGTGGCCGGTGAGTAATATCATTTAAGTTTTATTCTTGGGGAAAAGCTTGCCATCATCAATAATCCATACAGTCCACTACAAAACAGAAATTAAACCTGAACCTATAGCCGCGATAGTGCATATCGCCGGGCAGACTCTTATATAGAGAAGCTGTAGGCGATTACACACATTTTTTGGTCCTTCGAGCCGGATCGTATTAAAATTATCATCTTAAAGCTTTTCGAGTGCCATATTTTATAGGTTTTGTCGGAAGTTATTGTTCGATGCGATATTGTTTCGCGAACACCGCTCGATTGCCGCGCCATAGTTGGATTCAAATTGCACATGTCACATTGCTCGGCATATTCCGAACCTCGAATAATCTATTTTGTTAACATTTGCATGTATCGCATAATTACCGCTTCATAAATTATTTTGCGTTCACGGTTTTGCGCTATTTTTTCGCACGCTATAAAAAAGACGACAATTACATAGTTCCATATAACTACTTAATTACGCACTCCGCTATAAAATACGCTAGAATTATAAATACTTCTTTACTTATTCTAACAAAATGTTGTAATATTATTGTTTGTTAGAACGCTTCATTACTATTTTCTTGATCTTTCAAAATATAAGTTATTTGTTTTGTTAGATTAACCGCTGTATTTGTTGTCCCGCTTTTTACTGTCCCGCTTATTATTATCTACATAAATATAATTAAAAACGTAGCACAACTTTTATTTCTTTGCCTCTAATTATGGATGTAAAGTTAAAGATTTTGGAAGCGAAAAAAGAAGCTATTTTCGCCAGAGTAACTCGTTTATATGACGCGTCAAAAAACATTTCTACTTTCGAGTCAAGATCGAATGAGACCTTTATGTCTCAATCTGAGTCGATTAAAGACGTCAAACAACAATATTTTCAAATTGTTGACGAAATTAATGAAATAAATATAACCTCAGATCCCGCTTTTGTTCCTAATTTCTCGTATTGTTCTGCATTTGAGGATGTTTATTCGCACATAATTCGCGTACGTTCTAAAATTAAAGAAACATCGTCCTCAGTTTCATTTTCAAATAAAAGTGAACAACCATTAAAAAATCCAGTAAAATTACCGCCTATTAATATTCCTGACTTTGATGGAAAAACTGAAAAGTGGTGTTTGTTTTACGAATCATTTAAAGCGAATATTCATGAAAATACTCAATTAACCGATTCTCAGCGCGTCCAATATTTAATTGGTAAGTTGACTGGTAGTGCAGTTAATGTGATCGCTGGTATTATACCTACAGGAGAAAATTATGCTCATTTGTGGCAGAGCTTAGTGGAAAAATACCAAGATAAGAGAACACTAGGCACGCACTATTTGAATATATTGCTCGAGCTAAAACAATGTTTAAATACGCCAAATAGCTTGAACTTCTTTATTGAACAGTTTTCAGCTTCTGTAGCCGCTTTGAAGCAACTTAAAATCACTGACTTGACAGATTTTATACTTTTGCATTTAGCATTAAAACGTTTAGATTCTCAAACTGCTCAGAGTTTCGAATTATCTTGCCGTGATAAAGAAATTCCTACATACGCTGAGTTAGTTACTTTTGTCCAATGTCAAGTTAAGATATTAGAACGTACAACGCCTCAAAATAAAATTAAAAATTTATCTTCAGTTGTCGCGAGTAAGCCGGTTACTAAAAATAGTCTTTCAGTCTCACGTAAAAATAGTGCTTATGATAAACAAAACCGTAATTCTCATACATTTGTGTCTATCGCTAACAGCAGTTGTGCATTATGCAAACAAACTAATCATGATCAGCTTTATAGATGTCCTATCTTTGCTAAAATGAGTCAATCTGAACGATTTAATTTTGTGAAGCAGAACTCATTTTGTACGAACTGTTTGAGTAATAAGCATAAGTTTTCAGTTTGTAAGTCTACGACTACCTGTCGTTTTTGCAACTTATCCCATCATTCTCTACTGTGTAGAAAACAATCACAGTCTAATAATGAGAAAAACATTAATTCGATTTCGCAAAATAGTAATCACGCTTCGCCGCCGTCGCCTCAACACACAAATATGGCATCTACTAGTAAACAGACTGATAATACTTTACCACTTTCCTCCGCGGATACTAGCGTGACGCTGCCGCCGCGCGCTCTCTGTTCTATTGACAACCATACTAGCAGCCCTCGCGGCGCCAAATTAAATACGGTACAAAAATATATAATTCTAGGAACTTGTAAACTACACGTTATTGATTCGCGTAATGAAACACATTACGTTCGCTGTCTTATTGACCCCTGCTCACAAAATAATTATATAACCTCATCTTGCTGCAAGAGATTAAACTTACCGCTTGCTAAACTGAATATACTTACTAAAGGCATTGGCAACTTGTCCAAAAACACTAGCTTCTGTACCGCTCTAACTATTTGTTCTCGATTTAATACTGAAATTAATTACAGAATCGAACCGCTAGTTCTGGATTATATTACAGATGATTTACCTAATATTCGAATAGATAGATCCAATTTAAATTATTTAAATTCGCTCCCGCTCGCTGATGATACCTGGTATGAACCAGGTGAAATTGACCTTTTACTTAGCGCAGAAATTTTTGACAACATATTACTGTCTAAACACATAAAGGGGTGCCCTGGCCAACCATCCGCCGTTGAAACTCTCTTTGGTTACATAATAATGGGCACTACCATGCTTAATAATTCTTATATAGATTCATATACATTTTGCTCTTTTTACGCTAATACCAATGACATCAATAGCATGGTGCAGCGTTTTTGGCAATTGGAAGAAGTTAATTTAGATCCAATCTTAAGTCCTGAAGATAAGGAGTGTGAAAAAATATTTCAGGAAACAACTTCTCGTGACTCCACGGGAAGATATAGTGTAGCACTCCCGTTCGCGCAGCATCCTTCCCTTCTAGGTGATTCGTACGACATCGCGCGTAAACGTTTTTTGTCGTTAGAAAGAAAATTAAGTTCTTGCTCGCAATTACGCGAGGGTTATGATGATATCATACGCGAGCATTTAGAAAAAGGTTATTTATCAAAGGTAGAAAATAACCAACGGGATGGTTATTATATCCCTCATCATCCAGTTGTGAAACAGGATAGAATAACAACTAAAATTAGAGCCGTACTGGATGCAAGTTGCAAAACTAGTTCCCTTCTATCGCTTAACGACATCTTATATACAGGTCGTAATTTACAGAGAGATTTGTTTACTATTTTGTTAAACTTTCGCTTGTTCCCTGTTGCCTTCTCCGTTGACTTAAAACAAATGTATTTACAAATTATGGTCAGGGAACAAGACCGCAAATATCAGAAGATATTATATAGATTCGATCCTACCGACCCGCTTACAGAGTATCAATATAATCGAGTTTGTTTCGGTCTGCGCAGCAGTCCATTCTTAGCGATGCGAACTGTACATCAGATGGTTTTCAACGAGGGAGACAAATACCCTCTTGCTGCAGAAGTCGTGATTAGATCATGCTACATGGATGACGTAGCAGATTCGTGTACGTCAGATGATGGCGCTCTAATCTTGAAAAATCAACTGCTTAACTTTTTTAAGTCAGGTGGGTTCGATATAGTGAAATGGTCAAGTAACTCTTTACAGTTATTAAATGATATTCCCGCATCTCATAGATACTCAGATAGTATAAATTTCGATGATAAATCTAATACCTTAAAGATTCTGGGAACACAATTGTACCCAAGTTCTGATAATTTTGGTTACATAGTTAAAGTTAATAAGTCCGAATGTACAAAGCGTAATATCTTATCGACTGTCGCTCGTTTTTTCGATGTTTTAGGATTAGCTCAACCGGTTATTTTATATGCCAAACTTTTAATTCAACACTTGTGGACACTCAAATTAGATTGGGATGAGATTCCACCGCAAGAAGTAGTCAATTTATGGGCTCAATATCAACAGGAATTACCTTTATTATCCAATATTAAAGTTCCACGGCACATTGGTATTATACAAAATTCTATTGTCACATTATTAGCGTTCGCCGATGCTAGTCAGAAAGCATACGGTGCTGTTATATATTTACATGTTGCCAATGGTTCCAAAGACTCCATAATAAAACTTTTGTGTGCCAAATCTAAGGTAGCACCATTGAAAACGATTACCTTAGCTCGTTTAGAACTTTGCGCTGCTCATCTCGCAGCAAAGCTTTCGCGTCAAGTTATAGATATTTATTCACACCGCTATCCTATTGATGACATTTATATATTTTCCGACTCAACAGTGGTTCTCTCTTGGATAAACACGTCTCCACATAAACTTCAAACTTTTGTCGCTAACCGTGTTTCATCAATAACCGAATTAATTTCTCCCGATAAATTCTATCATGTATCTGGTGTTGAAAACCCATGCGATTGTTTATCACGTGGGTTGACTCCCGCTCGCTTGATCAACCATTCTTTATGGTTTGATGGTCCGCCATGGGCAGCTAGTCCTAGGGAAGACTGGCCTGTACAACCTTTTGTACCACAAGTAGATAGCCAGATTCCTGAATTAAAAAACGATAACTCTTTTAGCCGCCACAAAAGACGATACATGTCATCCTCTATACACGCTCGCGCTTCGAAAATCGTCTTGGATAAAACTACTTCGCATTATAGTATATATATACCGCTTTATAAAAGTTTTACCGCAATCGAATACAATATCCGCTTCCGATTTAGATTTCGCTGAAATAAAACTTTTAAAATGCTTACAACAAATATATTTCCCTGATGATATAAAAAATCTTCTTAATAATAAACAGTGTTCCTCAACTTTAAAGAAATTGTACCCTTTTCTAGACAATGGTGTCATCAGGGTAGGGGGTCGTCTTCGAAACGCTGATTTAGAATTTTCACAAAAACATCCCATAATTCTTCCTCGTAAAGATCATATTGTGAATTTGATAATTTCTCATTATCACCGCGAAAATTGTCATACGGGCCCACAACTCCTGATGTCATTATTACGTCAAAGATACTGGATTCTGTCCGCACGACGTACAGTACGTAGCATTATCAACAAATGTAATTTTTGTTTTAAGACAAAGCCAAAACCTTCGTTCCCTTTAATGTCCGACCTACCCGAATGCAGGGTAACTGTTTCCAAAGCTTTTCAACATACGGCTGTGGATTATGCAGGACCCATCGACATCACCCTTCGACGTAAGAGAGGTGAGCATAGGCATAAAGCGTATCTCTGCATTTTTGTATGCTTGGTCACCCGCGCAACACACATAGAAATTGCATCCGATCTAACAACTAATAATTTTCTTGCTGCTTTCAAGCGTTTTATATCGCGCAGAGGTGCTGTGAGCTGTGTCTATTCGGACAACGGCAAAAACTTCATCGGAGCAAAAGCATATTTAAATGAGTTATACAACTTTCTTGACTCTAATAACTTTAAAGAACCTTTCGCGAATGAACTATCTAAGCAAAGGATACAATGGAAACTTAATCCGCCCCTAAGTCCACATTTTGGTGGTCATTATGAGATATATGTAAAAGCTTTTAAAACTCATCTTTACCGCGTTATTGGTAACCAACTTTTATGTTACGAAGAATTATTGACGTTGCTTGTGCAAATTGAATCCATAATTAATTCGCGCCCCTTAACTTTATTAAGTGATGATCCGTCTGAGCCTTCTGCTTTAACCCCATCACATTTTCTAATGAGCTCTCCGCTAAAACATATTCCCGCGTATGACATCGCACAGGATTCGATGAATATTGTTCAAAGGTACAGACTTATAGATAGTATGGTACAATCGTTTTGGAGCCGATGGAGAATAGACTACCTCCACCAATTACAAGGTCGCGTCAAATGGAATACTCCGACAAACCCTGTTAAAGTTGGCACAATTGTTCTCATACTTTCTGATAACATACCTCCTATACATTGGCCTTTGGGCATTATTACAGATGTTTATACCGGAAAAGACGGTGTAATCCGTGTTGCCTCTGTTAAAACCTCGACAGGTACCTATAAGCGGCCTGTCGTTCGTCTTTGCTCATTGCCTTCGCAATAGCTGTTTCTTTTATTATAATTTAAAGTTAGCAATACTTTATAATTTTAGTTTCCTCACATATATATAAGTTTTACTTCCGCTTTTCTTTCCTCTCTTTGAAAGGGGTCCTTTCAAGGGCGGGGGAATGTTACGGCCAGAAGCCGTTTTTCTAATTGTATATATAACTTTTCGTTATGATGGCAAACTCTTTGGTGGAAGCATAGGGCCTCACCTAAAACGTAACCAACCTCCGCGCCACCTTTGACGTCTTCCATCAATTCTGTGAAAAAATCCGCTCGCTCTGCATGTGCGAAAAAATTCGTGACGCGACGCCCGCTTAAGAATAAGAAGACATTATAATAAATTCTGAAGTGCAACATCCAACTACGTGGCCGGTGAGTAATATCATTTAAGTTTTATTCTTGGGGAAAAGCTTGCCATCATCAATAATCCATACAGTCCACTACAAAACAGAAATTAAACCTGAACCTATAGCCGCGATAGTGCATATCGCCGGGCAGACTCTTATATAGAGAAGCTGTAGGCGATTACATATGTAAAGTAACCGAAGTGTTTACTGAAGTATTTTCTGCAATTGAATTCAACCACTGATTCTTTGTGTAAAGTATGATGATTGATAATTGGTATTTTTCCATAATAAAATCTAGTCAAGCGCGATATTGAAAATTGAATTTGAAAGTACGACATAAGAATATTTTACTTTCATTCCAATTCCGTTTGTATATTTATTTCATTATAAGCAATGAAGGGGAAAACTGTAACTAAAACACAGTTTTTAACTATCACAGGTTGCAGGGATCCACTTAATATTGCAACATTGTTAATTTTTTTGGAATAAATGATTATTATTATCATTTATCTTTATGTAGTGAGTAAATTTTTATTAGGTTTTAAGTCAAGAGACTTATAGGCAAGTGGGGAAGCAATATTCTATGTTTTAGTAAAATATGTTATTAAATTTTCCGTTTCTCGTTTTTCCAATGTAATCTATCCTAAACGTAACGTAGTTATTTGTAAGATATAAATTGCGACACAATAAACCTTGAGCGCACAATATTGAAGTTACGTTCTGAATAAACCGGTTAAAAGAAAGTTAGAATTTGTTAAAGCTTCTCCATTAAGCTATGAGAGTATTCATTAATCTGTGGTAAACTTATTGTGGTGAGTGAAATTATGATTTGATCAGAATTTCACAACTTTACGCTTCAGTATATATTATTTAACATGTTTCCAAATTTGATTAAAATATTCTTAGAAAAAAAAGTTTTCTTCAGGATGGAAACAATATAAATAAGCAATTAACTTTTCAATTGTGAGAGTGTCTTAACAGATAGTAAATAAAGGCTACCGTAATAGTTTGTATTCTTAGGAAAATTTGTGCATATTCAGGTAATTTGAGTTAAGATTCAAAATGAATTGTCTGTCAACGTAGGTTAACTGTTCGTTCATTGATCGTAACACCACTGTCTATCAGTTTTCTCACATTTCCTACACCATTACGCTGGAAAGTGGCCAGCATAATTGCATTTCACATATGCGGCTCATGTAGCACATGCCTTAAACAGCCTATGGACACACGCTTGCTTATTCGGCTCGATGGTTTTTGTGTGTCGAAGGTCTAGGCCGCACGTGAGATACGACGCGAATTTACGATTCAATGATTTCTAAAGCCGAAATTGGTTTTGTTCACTTTGGAATGTTAATGTATTTAAATCGAGTAGTAGTGTAGGTTGAATAATAACGGTTGGTATGTTGACTTGTGAAGATTAATTTATACTAATGAGTTGGAGCAATAAACATTTTATCTCTATTGCATTCCTGTCTGATTTCGTTATCATCTTTATTTTTATTCTGTCTCTTAGCGGTCAAATTCTTAAATCATCTTATCATGATAAATATTTCTTACTAAATATAGGTATTTAATACAACATAAAATACGCAAAGTTGATCCGTACATATTAAATTCCATTATCTATGAAATATAACGAGTAACGAGGGAAATCTTCGAACTAAATTATGGCTCGTGAAAAGATACAAGTGAATCGATAATATCAATATCACAAATGAAATATTTCAGTGACTTTATCGCTTTATTTTGAAAAAACGACAAGACATCAATATTTTTTCTAGGTTGGGTACTTACTCCATAGTTCCAACTTTGACGATTGTTTCTGTAAAAATATTTTTTCCCTCTGTTTTAGAATTTGGGTATTATAAATCTTGAGTGAGTTGTTGTTGGAATGTTGTTGAAATGGAATGTACCCTTTGATGGGATGATGGGAGGTCAATTTGTATAGCTAAAGTCTTAGTCAAATTGAGCTCATAACGCAACTAAAATATTTAGTTGCGTTTTTTACACAAAAAACTTAAATTAAGACACTCGGCTTTCAATTACGCAACTCACATAATTTATTTATTAAATAGAATTTACATTGTTCATTTCTTTCAATTACGTTTCTCACAGACAAATTTTCCGCCGTGAAAGAAGAAGTTCCTTATTATATACAATTATTACAGAAAATAACATAATAGGTAATTTGTTTTCTAATTTTATTACACCTGCGCTGCACCCCATTAGTGACAGGAAGTTGTTTGTATTATATTCTTATATAAGCTAATAGTAGATACTATTCTAAGCGTGAATTAAAAACAAAATTGACATTTTTGTGACTAAAATGACTGTATTAAAAAAAACGTCTCTTTTTCTAAAAAACTTTCAAATAAAGTTGTGCACATGGGCGTGACTTAAATGTGAAACCATGGAGTCGGAAGTAGCGAATCACAATTGTTTTATAAATTGCAAAGCTTACTCAGACAGGAAAAATATCGTTTTGAGGTGAATACTTAAAGTAAGAAAGGCTAAAAGCACGTGTTATGAATTCTTACTACACGTAGTCGCGAGAATTCATAGATTAGTGTGTATGGTGATCACGTGTGTAGGCGATTATTAGTATTACTAACACACTATCAAACTGAAGGTGATACACGAAGTTCATATTATACTGATGAGGTAATATTAGTTACTAAAAGTCATACATGACACGTTTATTTCAGTCACTTTATGTAGTCTAACATACGATGGTGGATACAAAAATCATTCAAGTGAGATGCTGACGCTAATAGTCAGAATAGTAAAAAAAATTTATGTGTACGTTTATTTTGTCCAAACAACTACCTTCTTGAGATATTTTTTGAGAGATAGATTTTACCTATACCTACGAAATATATTTTGTTTATGTCATACATTTTATTTGGCGTGAATATGATAACGAAAGCGTATTTTTAGCTTACCCTTTAACTACCACTGAAATGTTAACCGTCTATCTTTGTGATACGATTAAAAATCAATTATTAAAACAGGTGCATATTATTATGACATTACCAAAGAGTAATGGAAAATTAACCAAACAATTTGTCACCATGTATATTTTACAGTTTTTTTTATTCTTATTAATTACGTTCTCAAATCAAGCAACAAAAAAAGACCTCGTCGAGAGAACGGATGTGATTTGAAGACGTTACTTTTGAGAATCAAGTTGGAGGCTCTTGTTTGTTAAGCCCAAACGTGACCTCAGCAAACAATAAGCCAAATAAAATTGAAACGGATATTTTTCGGAAACATTGGTTGGTTCTACGGCGGTGTGACTAATGTTGAATACCATTGGAATCTGAGGTCGGCGCCCACTGCCCTGATATTCGGAAGCGTTGCGTCCTTGACCCCTCTCTGATGTTTGTGTATTCCCTTGTTGAAATAATCATCAACTAGCATCTTTTGCAAAGTCACAACATTTGTGAGTTTATTTGTTAATATTAACTTAAAAGAGGGAAATCGAAGTTTCTCTGTAGCTTTGCCACCGGTTCCGTTTACGTCGTCTACAAAAGGGGTGTTAATGTTGATATGAGAGCTGATCGAGAAAAAACATATTAGGGTGAATGCACACCTGAGGGAAGATACGTCGGGCATTGTTAGTATGGCCGACAACGCACTAATGTATAATCCGATACATGTATAAGGTTGGGTTGGGTGTACTCTGGCGTTACGCCACCGACTCTACGCAACAGATCGTCGGCCATATATGGTAGGACCCTTATGCCGACTCCGAATAAAATTGGAAGCAGAGCATGTAGGTAATCGATTATTAACTCTAAATAGGCACAGACGAGGGTAGATTTAGGCTATCAAAGACTGTCGAACTTCTTCAATCAGTTGGAACCACGGGCCCATGCTTTGGTCAAAGGCCAATTAGCCTATATGTATACAGAGCAACTTTCTCTGTTTGGGATGTTTAGAAATTGTCTTCTTGCCCGCGGTTTTACGAAACTTCCATGAAACAAATGTTGTATAAAGGCAGTAAAAAACCATTGTATACGTGCACAATAATAGGTAGTATTTTATTATCCTGGATAAACGCTATTATAACATAGCCCATTGTAGATTTATCTTGTCTTTTGTTGTATTGTTCTGAAATATAACTGATGACTTATGCGACTTAGATGCCGATTCTGTGTATCTATATAAATGGATGATATTAGTAAGTCGATATATAATCTCGGAACCTTCGCCTTCCATCTTTACAAAAGCTACGCAATTAAACGCGCCATTGTAAACTTTTATTATTCGTTTCGAAGGAATGTTCCAGTTATTGTTCTCCTCTGTTATCAGTAGATTGTGCACTTCTGCTCGAATGCCTTAGAGACCACATACAGTATAAAGATTCCCATCTCCAGCATGGGAGAGACCTGTCGAATCGGCAGTGCGAGTACGGAACTATCGATAAACAAAATTTGACAGAATCCTCTAAGAATACTTCAACAGAAAATGACAAATGCGTTTGTCGATCGCTCAGGTCGATCGATATAGGTGTATTGACAACTTCATGCTTGCTAGGCAATAATTCGTTGTTGCTAGGCGAACAACGATCTACAGACTCGAGAACTAATCACGGCCATCGCCTTCTTAAAAGTCTCCGGTGATGCTACAAAGCCAGTATCAATATCAATAGTTTACTCTGTATCTATACCTGGTTATCCACACAGCAGAAGAAGTAGGAGATAGCAAGAGAAGTAGCAAGCTCTCATTGCAACGTTGTTTTTGTGAATGTCTTTGACGTTTTACATTAGGTACTCTTGAAACCTGTTATTTGATAAACGTTTTGAATTCCAATTTAATTTGACCATAATTGTCTTACCAATTACTGTTATCGTTATTGTTATTTAAGTGCGAGTTGTCGTGCAGTAAATAAGCCACTAAACCAACCTTGGTGGTTAACCTTACATCGAAATATAAAAATTACAATTCGACTTGTAAAGCTACCATTTATAATTTCTGCGATGGTCGGGGTCGGTGGACTATGGAAACATAAGCCTTGTAAGAATTTGGAGTATTAATTAGTAGTGTTTGAGAATTTTGTATACAATCGACAGTAGATACCTAAACACATTTCTTTTTTTGACAAATAGCTTTGATCGATTGTCATTGACTTCAAGTGGGTTTCAAGTTTTTTTTTCACTTGTTAAAATATTCGCGAGTTCAATGTTACTATAGTTAGAACGAGCTTAACCAAAGCAAAAAGTAAAAGTAGGCATTATAAAGTTGGTCAACGGTATGGTTTCAGAGTAATATCAGGTTGTATGACAATTCGGACAGTAGGTTGGGCAATTAACATGTGTATTAGCTGGGAATGAGTCATGCGAGTTCATTAATGGCTTGGAATTAATATTATCGTATATAGTTAATAAGGAAATAAACCTACATGCGAATTTTTTCACTTGAATGAAACCGGTTAAATATACATTCAAAACTGCTTTAGAAACCTATCTTGAGATTCGTAACTTAGTTACTTACGGAGTTAAATATTTAATTTTAACCCTCTGGATTAGATGAAATGAAACGTAAAGCAATCCGCTAACCGCTAGCGTTCATCGCCAAGTAATCATCGGTTTGATTATAATTATCTTTCGTGATAGAATACAATAGATAGAATACTAATATATGATGACATAGATTGCGATTAACACATGCAATTTATTTACTTTCTTAGTTAGCATCAGAAATCGTATCATCTTCCATCAGACCGATGGTGGCATCGCAGGTGAAATCTCCGTCCTACAAACAGGGAACCGGTCCCAACGGGTGAACACGTATGTTGGTCAGGTCAAGCTTAAGGCAACATTATTCCTGTCAAATATATGACGTGTATTCTAAAAAATAAATAATAATAATATCTCATCGGATCTAATTCCACAACATGTCGCTTTAGTTTAAAGTGATGTTTGAATCTTGGATACAACCGTATCTTCTCCTTTACTTATATGATCTGAGAACTTCTCGGATTATATATTATTTCTTCTTTACCGAATTTTATTCTAAATATAAAATTTACTTAACGGTATAAATACACGGATTTATATTTAAATTACCAAACTATTCTGCTCAAGATGAAGTAATTAATAGGAAATCAGCAGTTATAAGCTATTTCTATTCTAATCCTATACGCCAATTTGCAATATTCGAATTTTAGTAAAAGGAAACCTGCATTGAATCGTTGTTTAAACGTGATATTTTATCTGTATCCGTCTGACGCTCTTCAAACCAGATTGCCTTCAAGACAACCACAAAAACACTCATAACGGGAAAAGAACACAGAGTCAAGTCTGCGTCAGAGAATCCTGCTCACTTGAAAATTCTTAAGTATTTTTTTTCTCGTCATTATTTGGAAGGTCGCAGGACTTCAAAACTTGTATTCGAGAAGCGTTATCTGTTTGGTTGGAATACTTTTGTATTTGGGTTAAAGATACCAGTTTTATCTCAGTCGAGCCAGTTAATGTTCGATTGGGACGATAAATGTTCATACTGGTATTAGACGATGAGAATAAGCTAAAGATTTAATTTCATTTAGTTATACAATTCCTTCACATTCAAGAAAATTACTAATAGAAGAGCAATGCGGCGCGTAATCAGAAAACTATTCAAACGGGTTCGGCTTCCGGCTCCAAGCAAACCGTTTGTCTTTGTATTGCACTACGGTATACATTATTACATTTATTTACAACATTTACTTTGTTTATTTATTTACTGTTACCATTTGAGATGTTCTAGTAGGAGAGTACGTATTGTATGATATTTTACAGTAAGCTTATAGTCACTGTAATCAAAGCCGGGCATGTGTTACTTACATATAATTTTCTCAGACAAGACGCCCCCGCGAGATATTTCAATTATGCATGCAAAGTCCTTTATTGTAAGCGGTAAATTAATAATTACTTACACATGTAATGTTCGTAAGTATATGTTCATTCATTGTATGCAACACTACCGCAGCTACGATGACAACATATACCTAGGATATTGCATGCAAAGTCGTACGTGCCGTATGGTGTTAAAGAAACATGTTTGACTTCTATTTAAGGTTAAAAGGTTACGTTACTTTTCCTTAGATGCTAGATAGTCAATAATATGACAAATAAATTAGTAAGTACCTTTAGAAACAAAAAATGAAACTACAAAAGATGTAAATAGACTACAGAACTTAAAGCTTAAGCTGGTATACATTAAAATATCTACAGATAGTAATACATATGTCTATCTTAAAATTGTTTTAAAAATAAGAATGCGACTATATTCAATTACGAGAAGATTCTGTTGTTTATGTCTGAACATCATGACATCACTCGGTTTTACGAGACGATTGACGCATTATCACATTGGACATTATTATAGTACCTAAGTAAGTATGTTTATGATGTTGTAGTGGATAAATTTCGAAAGATTAGATTGAAACGTAGAAAAAACCCTCATTCATTAAGTCATTGTTTGAAGGAGTTATCTCGGAGATGTGGTTTACATCTTCTTATTATGTTTACTGAGCACAATGCTAAGATAACGCAAACAAACAATCACCAATGTGACATCATTGTCTCTCTGTGTTCCTGGCTCGACAATGCTGTCGTGACTATTAATAGGATCACAGGATATATATTAACCCTATTCTAATGTATGCTTGACATTTTACAAGCATAAAACTGAATTGTGCATCAGTTTATTGGAATCTCGTTATATCCGTATAATAATGGTTGATATCCGAATGCGCAGTCTATAACAAAAATACCACAAAGGATTTAGGAGTAGGAATGAAGCATTGTCGTTTCGGTACCGGCTTTAACTTAAGTAATTGCTTTTCGACATTCCTCTTACAGATAAGTAATATTATAAAGAAGAATGGTATAACTTTAGAAGAATTTAATGAACTTTCTACAGTAAAAGGTATATAGTAAAACGGTCTTGGATATTACGCTATTTGTGCTTTTGAAAATGCCGTCTAAAAATAGTTATTCTATTTTTAGACAGCAATCTAATAGTTATTAAGTATTATATTGCTTAAATTAATTTTGACCGTTTACATTTTTCATTTATTAAAGTTTTATTTTACTCGTAGGCTGCTTTCCATAGTATCTAGTGACTTAGGTATTTTTCTTCGTGTTGTTCAGAATCAATTGTGTACCTTTATAGTTTCCAGCTTATCTTCACTGACCGCTATTTGTGCCGGTTTTTTTACATTTGCACTTATTTCCTTCGCAGTTGTATGCATACGTTAGTTTTTGTGATGTGCAGCATGTAATTTTAATTGCACGACTGACACGTTTCAATAAACGTGAAGTAAAAACGCTGTAGGAAGAGTAGTACTTGTAGATTTCAGAATTTTGTTGAGATTTGGAAAGAAATCATGTTTTATATAGTGTGTCTGGTAATAAAAACTCAATAGTTATGTATGTTAGATCTGTGTATAACCATATATTTTAAAAAAATGTGGTAGTGTTTGATTAGTGGTCCTCATCATCATCAACAGCTCATATAATGTCCCCACCGAGGGGCTCTAGCCTACCCCACATTAGGGGCGAATAGGTCTTAGTTTACCATGCTGGCCAAGTGCGGGTTGGTCGACTTCACACACAACCTAAGAATTTCTTCATAGGTGTGTGCAGGTTTCCTCACGATGTTTTCCTTCACCGTAAAAGTGTCGATTAAACGTACATATGAATTCAACATTTGAAAACACATTGGTACATGGCGGGGATCGAACTATTGCCTTTTTGACAAAAACCGATTTAGATTTTTTAAAGACTATTCAAAAATTTAAACTTACGCATTGTTTTTTTTTTAATTTATAGGTGGTAATAGGTATACCTTTTTAATAACATATTTTTCGAATCGAGAAATCGAATTTTTTGGCAGAGCTACCTAAGACTAAATAAAACAAATTTAAATGGCGGCGGATCTAAAAAGAGTGAGAATTGACCACCAATATAGGTGTTTTTATCGATAAAATTATGTACATTTGATGCCCTTAAATTATCGCTAACTCATGATCATACACACTATACTTATAGTTATGATGCTTTCACCTTCGTAAATTTGTTGATAGAGACTTTAAATTAACCTTTACCTTTAGAATCTTGTCTCGTAGTTCCATTGTTTTATTTTGTAGGCCAAATATGATTGGGTTTGTGTTTGAATATTGATTCAATTGATTCCATTAAATTTGTAATATTGTGCTCACATGGATAAGTGCCATCTTGTGTGGCGGCACCAGTGGAAAGAGTCAGATAGATAAGTTTATTTAGGTATTAAAAATAATATTTGTGAGGCACCCGAATTTTGTATTTGACTGGAGATAGTGTATTTAACTGGGATTTGTTAAAAGGTATTTTGTTAATATCTTAAAATCATTAGAAAGTTTTTAATCAACAAAAACAAAATGCAAAATAGACTTAGGATGAAATTATAGTTTTGCCAAAATTTCAGTATTGTGGTTAATACGTCTCTGTTGTTTTATTGTTTATATGTATTGTTTTAGAAATAATAATTTATGTATAGAAGATTCTATCTAGCTAGATTCTATCTATATGTAAATAGAAACTTGCAATTCTATAGAAGTTTCACAAGGCTGATCTGTGCGCAAAATAGCGAGCTAAACCCATGTTATTCGGGTTTTGTAAGCGGCCACCGTACCGTGAAGGAATGCTACGTTCTTTAGGACGCGCACTGCTGTATACGTTAGAAGTAGGTACGGCAACGAAATCGTATGTCGATAAAATCGAAACTGCTTATGATGTGTCCAATCTTGCACAATTTTTGCAATGCTTGGCTTGCTTGTGGTTATGTGAACCAATGTGAACTGTTGTGTCATTTTATTCAATTGAATTGTAACGCTGCCTTCTTTTGTTCTTCAGAAACATTAGTGTCCATGCAACGCCTTTATTTCAGTTATTGTGTCTTTCGCGTGAACGAAAAATAAAAAATGCGCTGAAAGTATGGGACTGATGAACTAGACACCTTGATTTTTAAACCGTTTTAAATATGTATTTCATGGTGAATGTGCCATTCAATACAAACATCTCTTGACTTGCTATGAGCGTCAAAATCGCGAAAAAGAAATTTATATTCCGTACATTTTGGTTGCCTACTTATTGCAATTTTGTATGGAATAGTTGAGTTTGTTTTCGCAAATTCGATGTTGGTCCCATATCATTAGTTGTTTTTATTGACACCTTGAAATATTTAAGACGGTTAAAATTCATGATGTTTATTTACATATTAGTCATATCTGTATAAAGTACAAAAATCAGTTTGTTAATTCCTAAAATCGGTCAAAATTATAATAAAAACTACTATGTACTATTGATCTATTCCGTAATGTTTTAATACCATTCGGATCAATCGACTTATTATCTTTTACGCTAGAGCTAGTGTCAATAAAAGGTTTGAATTATTGTAACTAACGTGTATTTAAAGCGTTACTTACTAGTTTCATTCGCAAGAACTCTACATTGCATAATTTAAAATAAGAAAACCAAAGTAAAGTAAATAGAAAGTATTGGTGAGAGTCAACTCACAAACGGTTAAATGTTGTGAAAAAGTGAGGTAACACACCTTTATATTTAGAAATGCGACGTTTATGTGAAGTTAGGTGAACTGACTAATTTAATGGTGTGTCATCTTTTTAAAATAGAAATAGTTGTAGGTAAGCTTATCTTAAATACACATCGTTAATTACTTTTTAATGAGTAAAAGCTTTGTTAGGAAAACCATGAAAATGTTCTTACTCATAACATAAAGAAAGGGCATTGAAAATCTTTGTATTAGCGATTCTTTGACTGGTTTCAATAATTATACCCGTCAGTTTCCCTTGATGACGGACGGTAGAATTTTAACATATTTTGTAAAGGATATCTGTCGAAATCTCACGTCTAGTAAGCAAAAGTGTAGATAGATAATTTATTCAAACCGAGCATTATTGGCAAATTATATTTTATTTGGAAAAGAAAAATCTGGAATTAAAGTGTCTAGTTTGTGACTAATATTTTTGATACTTAGTTATTTACCGAATTGGTTCGTCTGTTTTGTAAACATTGTACACTTCCTTATAACTATTAAAAAATAGATGATTTCTTACGTATAGTGTCTATGTTGAGATATATTTATGCTCCCAATAATACTTTCTCCTTTCTTAGTACCTATCCTATGCAATCTTACAGTGTTTCTATAGATTTTTCATATCATTCATACCTGAATCATAGCCTTTAATGAAAATATAAACAATGGAATGATTTCTGCGTAGGCATGATGTAGGTAAACGTATAATCTCAACGTTTGTTTTGTAGAAAATTTTCCGGAAAGCTTCATAGAGTAATTCATAAACTGGCGACTACTTATTAATATTTATGGCATATAACATTGTGGTGAAAACTCATTGCACATGGCTTTTTAGAAAGAGGCATCTTTGTTAATATTTTATATTTATAAAAAATACATATAAAATTGGTTTTAAGTCGCCCAAGAAAAATAGTCTAAAAAACTACTCGCAATAATAATAACACAGTCTATATAATATAATTTAATAAATTTTCTTACCACAATCACACAAATGACAAAGAATTACAGACCTATCATCCCAAAGACCTATCATAAAGGTATTTATTTTATTGTACCTACTTAATTAGGTAATAGCTTTGTTAAATGGCTTGAACCTATATAAAAAAAAATTGAACAAAAACTATTAGTGAACGATCGCACAATAATGCAAAACGCTACAAAGTTACATAACAATATGATGCGTGTTTCGTTTTTTCTTTACAAAATTATCACTATTTGGGTTACTTAATGCTGAATTGGAGAAAAGTAAAATCTGACACAAAATATTCCAAGTGCGCATACGACGCATGTTGCGTTACGCAGACGCATGAGTCCGAGCCCAGTGCACAGAGTCACATACCGTTGCTTGACCGCACAAGCTTTGACGCTTGCTGTAATTTGCCAGACGCAAAGATGTACTTTATATGTTGTCAAGAATATGTAAAGTATACCCGTTACATAACCTATGTGATAGCAACCGTGTTATTCTGGGATTAATAAAAAACTTAGTTTTGAACTCGCTTCAGAATTTGTCAATTTTTTTTGGAATATCAGAAGCTTTTGTGTGTTGAATTGAAAATGAAGTTTGTCGTAGTATTCTATAACGAAACTGTTATTCAATTGATCTATTAAAAAAGTTTTTGTGAAACAAACAATTTTCTGCGAACACAAATTTTCGCAGAAATAGTCGCTTATTATTGACAGGTGAATTTCCATTGAACATCTGGGTGTGTGGATTTATCGAATAGTACCTGTAAACTATAAAATAGTACATCAAAACGTAAGGATTATAATATTTGAACTCGAATTGATTGTCATGGTCCCAATAATATTGAAAAGTCGGTGTAATATGTTTTCCCTTTTCTCGATGAGCCGTCACCTCAAAATGAACTGCTTTCTGTCTTACGAAATAATTTTTGCGTTTACAAACTCCTTTTTTTTCAGTGTATTTTTTCCTTTCTGTCTTATTTATTATATTTGATGCTTTTCAAGTATAAACAACAAGCGCACTGACGCGTTTTTTAATCAAATATAGCATATGTACTCTAATGGTGAAATAATTTTTGAAATCGGTCTAGTAGTTTTTGGTTTTATCATTACAAACATACAAATCTTTCCTCTTTTTAATATTAGTATACATGAATTATAGAGAAATAAATAAATATAATTTGTAATTGTAGTACCCACAATCTATTGTATATTCATACTAGCGCTCCGTCCGCAAATTGTCGGCGTATACTTTTTTGAATTAGTCTTATGATCCCCGTAGCCTAAAGACGCTGCTCTATTCCGCTTGACTCTACATCGTAGAATCTTACTGAAAATCTTACTCTCTATCTCTATCTGTTTTCTGCATGGTGGTGATCACGAAGATAGATTAAGAAAAAATATAAGCTCCTTGGTGGTGATTATTTTCCTAAAGAGTTATGCCGCTACTCCACTGCTACGCACGCTCTACACAATTTCCACGTCCCCGTAATTTTATTAGTAGTAACAACGTCAAGCCAGGTGGGCTGTCAAGCGAATTGTTTGCAGCTAAACGTGGCCGTGGAAATCGTGCAGTGTGCGCCGCAGTGGAGTAGCGGCCTTAGGTCTAATTGAGTTAAATTTAAGTGCACAATTCGCTGTGCTTCTTTTAAATTATCTATATTAATCTATTTGTTTAGCTATGACCGCAATTCCTATTTTATTTTTCGTATGATTTGTACGTCCACCTTAGACGACATACTTTATTTTAATATCAAAGTAATGGACAGAATATATATTCGGCTCATTGTTAACCAGGTCACTGATCGTCTCCATCATTATCATTATGCATTATAGAAACGTCTATGATATTTATGGGTCTGGTTTATTGTACGATTTATGATATAGACACCTGGATCAATTCGACTTCTAATATCCTGTGCTACAGGATACATCTTATTATCTACTTCCAATTTATTAGTCTAAAACTTTTAATAATTAGATACGTAACTGTTTAATTTATATCCTTTATGAATATATAAAGTACTGATATCCGATTCAAAATTAGCGGCATGAAAAATTGGAGTTGGTTATAAGATATAAGTATGTATAGAAAAGGGTTTATCATGTTTTCTCTTTAGAACTTAATTATTCCGATTCAAACTCCGATATTGCTTAAGGTGATTCATCGCAACCAATACACTTGCAATTTTCATCAATCACATTTGTAATTTTTGAGTCAAAAAGAAAATTTTAATATTTTTCGATCATGGTTAAATTCTCCGATTTTATCGATTAATCTTTCATCGATATATATAATCTTTCAATGTATTAAAAATAACGAAGAAAAGCGTCGTTAAGAGAATAATTTACTCAAAAATGTTTAGAATTATTGTAGTCATGTAGTTTTGAACTCTTAATTTGCGCCATAATGAGTGCTCGAGTTGTCAGGCGCACGCGCAGCGATCACGCTAACCTTATTTACGTCTCACGTATCAATAAACGCGTGACGCAAAGTCAGCAACACGAATGTATCTAGCTGGTATCAATAAAAGCCAACATTGAATTGTTCAACACCTAGCTGGTAGAGAGCTGTTGGTCAAGGTGATTCGATTAATAAATGAAGCTTTGGCGATTGTGAGCAGTTTTCGACTTAAAGCAACGATAATGCTTTGGCCATACTCAGTGGTCATCACGCGCCTGCATAATAGGCACACAGAAAACGAAAAAACTGTTGATTTTTCTTAACATGATGCTCCTTTTTTGTCATAGTTATGAGTTTTCAAACAATCAAATTATCTACTAAATGAATAAAGTTTAATCAAAATTGCTCAAGTAGTTTCCGAGCTATGTCACTTTTTAGTTTGATAAGACCTATTTTTAATATTTTTTTAATACACTAAAATGAACAATTTTGAAATGTTCTGAACTAATTTGTTGTGACAGTAGTCAAGTTTCATAACTATATTTTTTCAAAATTTACGGTCTTATTGTTAACGCGTTATGATCATTCGAAAACTGCATGTTACCACTTATGCTTTGTGTCATAATGGGTCTTTATATTAAAGTTAAAATACGTATTGAGGTAAATATAAGTCCTTGCCCGTCCACCACTATTGTTACGTTTCGGGTTTTAAAATTTTTTGAGTGGTTTACAATAGAGAACCTGGTATTTTCCTGCCTTCATAATCTGAAAAGTTTCTGGGTTACAAAAGTTGGATTATACCAAAATATTTTAATAAACAAGTATACTAGTAAATATGTATAGAAGTTCTTAGTCGTCAGCTAATCAGCTTTTAAAGGCAGGGATGGTTTTCCCTATATATTCGTTATCTGCTTAAACCACAGAAATAATATTAAGCTTGAACACTCTTAAAGTCTCTAATCGGCAAATACGCTGCCTCGCGGGAGTAACTTTTTGTCTAAAAATCCTCTTGCTCTCGGGAGGTTCACCTTACAGGCTTGAAGAACCACGACCCAAGGACCTCGCCTTCTTAAAAACTTCGGCGACCAACACTTGCTGTGCTCCCAATTTATTTGGGGTCGGTGCTATGAACGGACATGTCGGACATACGCCTATAGATTACGTCCTTCCGCCTGCCTGACATGAACCCTTCTTAGGAATACAACTGCGACCAACAGCAATTCACAGTAAAAAAAAGTATGCTATTATTAATTTGTAACAAAAGAGGACAACATTATTTCAAGACTGGCTTAAATCTTATTTCAACTGCATGTACCCGCTAGATAGTCAGTTTGCGAATAAAAAATGTCTGTCCTGACAGTGGTTAAGCTTTTTTTTTACATGTTGAAACCATTACTCAATGAAACGCTTTTAATTCAAAGGCAGTAATTTGCTACAAGATGGCAGTACTGTTGATAGATAGTTGCGTCATATTGAGGGTAAGGTCATTGGGTGTATATAGGTATTGGTTCAGTCAAACAAAGTTGTTGTTTGACTGTAGAGTAGTCTTTCTCTCTACTACACAAAAATAATTTTGTAGAGTCTATCTATTTTTGTAGAGCTACACAAATACTATGTAGATTTATTTTTCAGTAAGTATGTTGTGAATAACGAAGTCATGACTGGAAAAAACTAGAAGGAAAATCCTAAATCCGTGCGACTGCTTTTTCGGCTGATATAAGCAGGACTGGGAGAACACATCGAATTTATTAGCTTTGATTCCGATTCCGAAAGGTCGTAAATTCCGATTGATTTTAGATCTCCGTTATAGTTATAACGAAGATCGGAACGAAATGATCAACCGTGGCCAGTACCGGAGTGTAAGTTTTTTCGTATAAAAACGTGTAAGTACACGAACAAATAATCATCATAACAGCCTTTATAATTCTACCCATCTCTGGAACACAAGCCTCTCCTTGTCACCGAAGGAGGCTTAGGCAGTAGTCCACCACGCTTGCCCAATGCGGATTGGTAATATAATACCCCTTCGCTGATCCATTAGTCGTCTTCTACGACACCCATTGGATGATATAGGGAGATACTATTCTACTCTGCCAGCATCACACAGCTAGAACGAATTATATAGATATTTATGCGATTCAAGTATCCTCATTATCTCATGAAAATTATACTTTAAATCTACTTTATAAAAACGCTACTCAGCAAAATTATGATGTTACACAACAGACAGCAAACATAACGATAAATATTTCGTATGAAAGTCTTATGAGGATAGTACGGCGAGCATGTCTCCAAACAAATGGAGAAAACGTTTTGCTACCCCTATTTCTTATCCGATATTAATGATATAAGTATATTTGAATGTTGTTAACAAAAAGAAAAGAAAACTATGGCTGTACCTAAATATAGTTTAAACTTCTGATTTGATGAGTAATAAGTAATAACCCTACACCGGTTTAGTTAGTATTTTTACTCTCTCCTATACGTAGACATAGAGGAAGTCTTGTAATCGTCAAAAAATTCGTCCTCGCGATTTTGACGGATTTACACGTTTTGAATCTCCCTGAGTCCAAAAATGCCGTTTTTGGAATTATGTCTGTATGTGTGTGTGATAACTCGAATATGCTTTAACTTATTGCAACCAAATTTAACATGCGTGTATGACATCAAAATATAAGGTTTCTATAAACTTAGTTAAGCAACCAAGTGCGCGGTCGGTACTCGGATGGGTGACCAAAATTTAACATGCATGTATGACATACAGCTTTTGAGTCGTTTCCGGTATACGATAAAGTCAAGGGGAGACCACTCCCAATTTTTTTCAAAACATTTAGAGACATTTAAATCTTTCCGAAAACATATAAACTCAGTTTCGTTTACTTCGAAGCTACGCAAAACCCGTCTGCAGGCTTGGCTCGTATCGTGCTCGTAATATTTACATTCCGAAGCTGGCTCTTAGCGTTATTGGAAAATTACGAGAAAGTGAAACCGGTCATAGGCAATTGGAGAGAAAAGTGAGCTCTGGGAACGCCAGAACCACTGCTGACCATTTTCTATCCTGTGTGAAGAATTCGCCAATTACCGTCGTAAACGATACCTACTGGGGAATGATAGGTGTGATTCAAATGACTATCGAAAGTAGAGCAAACTTGTTAGTAAGTTGATCGTAAGTGCTGTCTGACCGTAATTCGATAATAGATATTATAATTATATTCATAATAAGAAAAGTTTAGTTGTTGTCATTGGCCTATATTCTCAACATTTGTCTCTTTTGAAATATATTATTATTTAAATACAAATGCTATACTCCTGTTCAAAATAACCATAACCTTCCCGAATTAACTAAGTAGGTAACTCTATTTAAAATAAGAGTATTTCTTTAAAAAATGCAAATATACATTGTTTTTCTCTTTAGTTCTTTATATATCGTGCCTCCTTATTGCATTCTAAAATTCTACGTAAACTAAAATTAGATTTCATACAAAAATATATATTTCTCGGACGGGGTAAGGTAAGATGGTGCCATCAAGTCTCTTTTTAAAAGACGAACAAAACTACGAGTAAGCACTAGATTTAATAAGATTTCAGATTATGATAAGTATAAAGTACATTTTTTTCAGTAAGTCCGTGACTATTCATTTCACTATATTAATCTAACTCGTACGTGCGATTCTATTGTTTTAAACGGTGCCATTTACGTAATCTTGCACAATAAATACGTAAAATGCGGAAATAGTTTTTCAGTTTCAGAGGCTAGGTTTTATTTTGTAACGGTAACGTAATTCATTTTGATTGATTTTTTTAAGCCTTAAGAATATTTGATTATCGTGTAGTAGCTGGTAATTTTAATTTTTAATCTATAGACACTGCCATTACAGTCTACATATACACTTTATGCGATGAATTATTTAAGAAATAACATTACGTACTACAACGTAATTATATTAAATTAAAAATATTCATAAAAGTTTTACTATTTTTGCCTCAAATAAATCTCTAAAACACGAGGTGAGCCTAATTTCCCTGTTTCTATCTTCTCGTCATTATGTCGGAGTTACTTACAAAACGCGACAGTGAAAGTTTTTAATATTCGTTTCTTCATATGAAATGAATACTTATTATTTCCTATGACATATTAAACGGTCGAAAGTAGCTATAAATTTTGTTAATCTTGTTTTGAATGTATTGGGCCGATAGATAATTTTGTTAATTTTGGTGTTTGGGCTTAGATTTTGAAAATATTTTGTAGCATTTAGTTTTTTTTGAATTTTTAACACACAAACGTATTTATGTCCAAAAATATTGATACTTAAGTCTTGGGCAACGTAGTGAACAATGATTTGTATGATCATTGGTAGTGAAAATACTAATACTTACTTATTGTCAATTTATTGCTGCGTAATTGTATTTATTTTTATTCAAACAAAGACGCTGATATACTTATAGGAATAGTTAAAGATCCTTTATTTATTCGAACGTGTCTTGGCTATTAGTTATTTGCTTTGACTAAGGTCTTTAACAGTTTACCAAGCAATCAGTGTTGCGACACACACCTGCGTCTGCGATTATGCACCGCACACAAGGACGCACAAATCGCGACTTTCTATTAGGCCGCCTACGGACTGGCGAGCCGCGGCTGAAATGCCGAGGACCGGGTCACCTATTTGCTGCATTCTTGCCATACTTGGATCAGGTTCGATTTTGGAACGACGCGCGATTTTGGTATCAGCTTTCTTAGTATGAAATATAAAACAAAACTACTTAGTAATTATTTCCTATATGTATATTAAATAAGCAGTATTTTATTAACTCTCTATAAGTCTACAATGTTTCTGAAACCTTCATTATGAACTGAGTATGGATATTTGATGTGACGTGTAAAACAAACCAGAGCCATTAATAAAACGTGTTACGTGTGACCTACCCCCTTCTTGAAATAGTGAAATCGAAATGAAAAGTTTCATAAATTGGCGCTCCATTTGAAGGACAGGCCTTGATTCATATCATGCTATGTAGTAAATTATAGAAGATATTGAGATTTCTTACGAAGTTTGACTTAAAAATAACAATGTTTACTACAAAAAGCCAATGTTAACGCCCTTGCTACGCCTTTCACTGCAAATCTAAAATGGACTGCTGATTTGTCCTCCTAATTAACACATACCAAGCTAATGTAGGTAGAACAATGCATTTGTGCCCAATATTGAATGGCTTGGAATATGCAAATTGACGCTGCTTGCTCGCAGTCAACCTTGTGGATGATTGGAACCGTTTGATATCTGGTATTTCAACTTTGCAATAGTAGAAACCGATGGACAGGTATGGCCATAATACTGATACAACAAGATTTGGCTCAGACTCGCCAATTAGATACTGGGCCTATGCAGTGGTGTTATACGAGTATGTCTAAATTCATGATAACAATTTCTCTCCTCAGCGCTTTAAGAAATTGTGTAAACTTTTTTTAACCCAACTAAAATCTCTAAGCACATTATAATTACAGTTTGTATATTTCTTTAGACAAAAAATACTTCTGGCGTCAAACAAGTCGCAATAACAGATATTCTTTTCAAGTGAAAACGAATTGCGGTCTGCGGAGGCAATAGTTTTAACTACCTGTCACTTTCATTACTATCAGCTGGTATTAAGCCAGAAAGAGAGGCTAAAGCAATTATTGTGCTAGATAAGTGAATGGAGGCTGTGAGAACAGAGGGCAGGTTACGTACAATGTGTGGATTTTTGCACAACCGTCTAATTATCTTTGGGCAGAGCTGAAAGGAATAGCTTTTTTGGATACGGATACAAATAAGCTTCGTAGACGAGACCTAATTAATATATATACACACACAACACACACACACACACATACACACACACACACACAATTTCAATATCCTAGTACTTATGTTTCAAAACTAAAAATGAACAAATAAAGAGCAAAGAACATGCTTTGAATGCGATCTGCGGAGGCTTGGCTTTATTCGTATTCGTTGAGAAGGATAGGTACCTATTATCTCAGATATTATAATACTATAGCTATTAAAATCATCTATTCCATACATTTTGCTTGCATGTGTGTTGCAGTTTTGTATGGAAGAGTACATTTTTTCGCGATTTCTATGTTGATCCTATAGCAAGAGTAGTTTGTATTGACTAGGAAATATTTATCATGACAGTGTACAATTTGTTAGCCAAAAATAAGGCTGGTGATACCTCGACCTCTAAGTAGTGAGTAGAATGCAGAAATGACAGATTACCGCTAGTATCTCATCTCGAGCAAACAATAGCGCGAGAGCGCGTCCGGGGTATTGTGCTGTAGACGTTACCTTGTTCGTGGTATAGGGGACTATTTGAGAAAGGGCGACATGTGTAGAAGTATGTAGATTGCTTCGTCGTGACTTGATGTTGTGATAAATTTGGTAATATTTAGTCGGAAGAAAAACAATTGGGATTTTGAGTGTCATCATCAACAGCTCATATAATGTCCCCACCGAGGGGCTCGAGCCTACCGCACATTAGGAGCGATTAGGCCTTAGTCAACCACGCTGGCCAAGTGCAGGTTGGTCGACATCACACACAACCTAAGAATTTGTTCATGCAGGTTTCCTCACGAAGTTTTCCTACAACGCAAAAATATTCAGATGCTAAGATTATTTTTGCCATTTTGAGTGTATTCAAATAAAACACACAGTTTGAACATGAAAGACAACTACGAAGGTAATCCTAGAAAATGTTCAGGACACTTACATAATTAGATGGATCTACAACACCTAAACCCTCTTAGTTCTCGAATTTCCATTATATCTGACTACTATTTGTGGTATTGTAAGTAGAATTTTAATATCTAATTATCGTAGATAATTACACACACATAAACAAATAATGTTCCATACTCATAATCCAAACACTTTACAGAATCGTTTATTTCCTACAAGATAAAATACACGTTTAGATATATTTTCTTATAGTTACCATTGATCTAAGAGGATTTTGAATGTTTTTAATTTGCATTAGCTACCGGTCTTCCAGAATAATAAATCAATACTTCACGAATCCTAACAATTCTGTAGTACTTTTTTATTATTATTTAGTGTTTGATTTTATTTTTTGACAACTATTGCGGATCAATAATAATTAATTATGGTTATTAAAAAGGTGAGGACCTTGGTGGGTCCTGTAAGATGAGCCTCCCTAGAGGATGTCTGGTTTATCAGTCTCTCTTGCTGTGAGTCTCTCGATCAGAGTCTCAGGGCGTTCGAGCCGGAAAGGTTAAGGCGGGGTTCCAAAATGTGTTTTATTGTTGTATAATGTTTGATTTTTCTTTTATTTACAGTGGAAATCTACCTGTCGCCCGTGGAGACGCACTGCAGTAATGTGGACTACTTCATTCCCGACGAGAATAATGAAACCAAAGGATTTTCAGACGATGCGATGAACAGGTAAAAAGTTAGTTGTAATTTGTGCAAAAATGCATCTGTTTATTATATTATCATCATCAACAGCTCATATAATGTCCCCACCGAGGGGCTCGAGCCTACCCCACATTAGGGGCGATTAGGCTTTAGTCAACCACGCTGGCCAAGTGCGGGTTGGTTGACTTCACACACAGCCTAAGAATTTCTTTATAGGTATGTGTGCAGGTTTCCTCACGATGTTTTCCTTCACCGTAAAAGCGTCGATTAAACGTACATATGAATTCAAAATTTGAAAACACATTGGTACGTGGCGGGGATCGAACCAGTGCCTCCCGGGTGGGAGACGACGCTCTTGCGCACTACGCCACCGACGCTCTGTTTATGCGCTGTTTATTATATAGCTGTAAAGATATATAGAGTGTAGTAGATGGTAGCTATGCTAATGGAAATTTGTAACAATAAATAAATTCTTAAAATTAGAAAAATGCACTGAAAAAAATCGACTGCCCCAAATCGAACCCAGCGTCTTCCGCAATCCGGGCGGTTCTTCCGATTCAGAATTTCGATTGTTTTCAGTGTATTTTTCTTCAAATCATTTCCAAAAATAATAAATAAATTTTAAGTAAGTCTTTTGAGTTCGTCAACATTCAGAATTATGAAAAATGACAAGACTATTTCTGTTATTCAGAAAACTAAGTACTTGAGAAAATACTTCTGCTAAAGTACTGATATTTTTTATATACGTTAGCCCACGAAGCATACAGTATTATTGGTTGCAAAAGCTGACATTACAAAACCGGCCGGGTCTCGTCAGCTATGAGGACATTGTCCCGTCCTTAGGCGTTGCATAGGTAACCACACGGTGCATTATTAATATCGCCTTTATTGTTTAAGGATATAAAGTATAAAGTTAACTCCATCGGGGTATTACTGGAATGCTTTTAGTCTTTATCAGTATTGATGCAGCAGGATAATAATGCTCTAGAAAGGAAATATTATGCACTCGTTTTTTTGTGAAATGTCTACGTGTAGTTAACGCATCAAAATAAGTTATATCATTATGGCTTCTTCAAGAAATGAAAGACATATGCTACTAAAAGAAATAATCTTAATCTTTATCCTGCACAATCAGAAGTTCTAAATAGGAGTTATCTTCTAATATATAAAAATAAAATATTTTTAGCAAAAAAATAGGACAACCGACTTCAATGCGTACAAATTTAAACTAAAAAGTAAGAAATAAATAATATTTTTATGAATTAGTTGAAAAGAGCGTCATAGAAAACCAAGGAAAGTATTGATACACATTTATAATTCTTTATTTATAATTCATACTCCGATATATTTGGAGCCGGTGCCAGCTAGCCAAGGAGGATAGTGTTTGCAATTTTCGAACTTCACGGAGCGGCGGATTATTTCTTATCTTCATCATTCATTATTATGTATAGTTAATGGATTAATCAAGTTCGTATCTATTAGGTAAGTTTATTTTGCTTAGGCTGGCACCGACTCCAAATATATCGGAGTATGAATTATAAATAAAGAATTATAAATGTGTATCAATACTTTCCTTGGTTTTCTATGACGCTCTTTTCAACTAATTCATAAAAATATTATTTATTTCTTACTTTTTAGTTTAAATTTGTACGCATTGAAGTCGGTTGTCCTATTTTTTTGCTAAAAATATTTTATTTTATTATTTTTAGTGGAAATAAAGTATATTATATTGAAAACGGATAGGCCTACTAGGCGCTCATTGAAACTTAATGGAAACTTTAACTAAAACGTTTTTTTTGTTATTACTGATTTGTTCAAAAAGGGTCGAATTTATATCGATACAATTTATACGGGCCATCTCTGATCTTGACGTACCTAAAAAAGAATCATTAAAATCTAGTCGTAATACTCATAATTGACGAAGTAATCAGGTAACAAACACAAAAAAAAACAGTCGGTTAGAGAACTTCCTCTTTTTTTTAAAGTCGGTTAGCAAATAATATCACGTCTCAGACCTATAGCTCATTACAAATGCCTGCCATTCATTCAAAATGAATGGTAAGTTAATGAACTATGAACCTAGTTATTTAACTTAAGTTCATAAAATAATTTGTCATAGTTTATGTGTTGACTATTGGACCTACTAACCAAAATTTCACTATTGCATATTAGGTAATGGCAAGTTCAAAAAAAAAAATTGACATTATTTTTGTGTTCGTGGACGATATTATTATTTCATCCCCAATGAATTTATCATTTTAACAAAAAAGTATTGAACCAATTTCGGTATAATTTATACGGGACCACCTTTGGAGTATGTCCTTCCTAACGAAAAAAGAATCTTCAAAATCGATTCAGAATTGACGGAGTAATCGCGGAACATACATACAAAAAAAAAAAAAAAAAAAAAAAAAAAAAAAAACATACAGTCGAATAGAGAACCTCCTCCTTTTTTGAAGTCGGTTGATAAATACTAACTGAATGACTGACTGACATATCAACGCACAGCCCAAACCGCTTTGGAATCTAGAGATTCCAAATTTAGCACGTAGGTTCCTTATCAAAAGTTCTAAATAAGGGTGCACTAAGAAAAGATTTTTCGAAATTCACCCTCTAATGTGGCGAAAATGGGGTGCAAAGTTTGTATGCAAATCCGTCATTTTGAAAGTAAAATCTATAACAATTGGTACGGCCTTTCAGTTAGAAATCACGGATCAAGTCGCGGGCAAAGAGCTAGTTTTGCATATATTACGTAAACAAAGTTTCTTCAAAATAATTTCGAACTGAAGTATGATGTTTAATCTCAACACTCTTGCAAAACTCACTATTAAAATAAATAATCAAATCAAAGTTATTTTGAAAATCATCTTAGAAACATGCTTTCTCACGTTTAAGAATTAGGTAGCAATTGTGTATCACATATCAAACCAAATCAAAACTTGTGTGTGAAATTATTCACGAATTTAGAGAGCAAGCGGCCAATTGATCAGAAGACTCGAGCTGGTGGCGATAATTTGTCAATTTTGTTCTTAGGCCTTGTATCCGATTGGCCTAAGTGGGTCGTTATAGGGCTGTGAATTCTTATTAAATCAATCGCTCATCTCATAAATTCAATTTATGAGAGGAGCTGTGCTTTGGTGAAATACCTGGATAGTCAGCAAATTGTGAAAGTAAACTATGCCGGAGTAGCCCTTAACAGCTAGATGCTGCTCTTATTACTTTACGTTATGATAATTCACGGATTCAGCGTCCTTTAAAACTGTGTCCTATACCCATCAATAACATGAATGGTTTGTTATGTGGTTAACATTGTTTTCGATTATTTTAAATAACTTAGTAGATTATTTTTAAGTTATAAATTGTTAGAATTACTCTACCCTTTCATAAAAGCCAATTGTTTAAAATTATGAAGTTTACAGTTCACAGAACAGAATCCGTATTTTATACATATTTCTTAGTAATTCCTTAAAGCTCTACTAGAGTCAGTTGTATGGAGAGAAAAGCAACTCTCCACACGGACGGTTAAAATCTATGCTATTGTTAGTGGTTTTTATATAAAATATCTAAGTATTGTGAATTTGTGAGAGAGGGACCGTCGATTTGCCTCCTGAAACTAGAGCGTCCTTTCTTCAAAAAAACAACCGTTACAAAAATGGTGTATCCCGATATCACCAAAATGTTAATTTTGGAAACGTAAAACTTTGCCTGAAATAAAATTGAGATTAAACAATTTCGGCCAAATAATTAACCTAGTTTTCTCGAACACTTTTAAGGGCGTAAAGATTATTACTTTCTTCTTCGAAGTTGGGTAATAGCGCGTCAACCCTACCATCGATACTTATGCAGATTTAAAAAAATCAATCCAACTAATTGATTTAATGTTCGACCTGCACTGTACTCGTCTCGAATCGTAATTTACTTTCTGTTAGAGATTGTAAAATGTTAATATAAATTAAACGTTTGACGCCGACGTGGTGGAGTGGTCAGTATATCTGTCTACACATCAAGCAGTCCGGGTTCGAATCCTGGTAGCGGCAAATATTTGTGTGATGAACACGAATATTTGTTGATAAGTCATGGTTGTGTATATGTCTTGGCCCGGTTGTATAATTGGCTATATCATGAAATGTGCGGCATATCATGAAATGCTACTAGACCATAAAAATCTCGACCACTGGTCGAGTAGCCCATTACTCAAAATGGTAGTGGTCGGGAATGATCAGTAGGATTTTTTTTTGTTTATCACGTTTCAAACGAGTTTGTAGAAATTATTCCTGTTGGCCCATTGGCTACAGAAGTCATTATTTTAAAGTATCTATCACTAGGGTTTTCAGAAGGAAGGATCTTGATCAGACCTGAAACCCATATCTAAGATGAACCAGCCTAGAGGATTTCTAGAGAGTATACCTAGCTTTTTTTTAATTTTGTCTACATTTCCTGTAGAAAATCTCCTCCTAGCTGAGATCTAAGTCGATTAAAATTCTTTAGTCCTTGTTACATCTACAAAGCTACCTATGAAGGTCCGTGCCAGTTTAAAAACGCCCATGACTCTACGATCTACGATTGTAGAGTAATCGGTGTGAAAAATTTACTTCTTAAGCTTTCTAAATACTTAACTTTCGATTGCCTATAATAAAACAAATTAACACTTTCAATAAAATTGAATTTATCATTTGCAGGTTGCACATGGCTCGGTCAACGGTAGCGTTGTTCATCGTGGCATTTCTGGCGCTGTTTATAGGGTTCTGGACCGGCGTCGTCGGTTGCTGGAAGCGAAGCCCGGGTAACATCACGGCCACCGCTATACTCATGCTTGTTACATGTAAGTAGCTTGGCCGACCACTTATTTAGGTTTTGATATTAAATTAGCAATTATTGTTCAATTAGTAATTTAAAATTAATAAAATAACAGCAGTTGGCAACAAAATTCTAGTATCTCTATCTGTGAATAGAATTTTCAAACTGCCCATTAGTACTTACCCAAATATTGTTACAGAACTTCTTTGTAGGTCTGGTTTACGTATTTCCCATGTGGACATTTTCCTTTGTTTCGTCATCCTACATGGCGGAATACACGAAGAGGAGTTTATAGACGTAAATTCTGGATATAAAACTGAAATAAACAAACTTTAGGAAAGAAATGACCTTAAAATTATGTTTCAGGCAAAATGCTGAACTCTATAACGGGAATTTTCGTTATTTCTAAATATACCTTATGATATTATCTTCTGCCTATTCTTTTAGAATAAATATAATCTAATAGAAATTTCTAGAAATGCGTGTAACATGGCAAATTGTACACCTCACCTGACTATAAGTGGAATCTTAAGGGCCCCATATAGGTACGGTGCGATTCATCGTTTCGATCAATCTGACGAAAATCGTAAAGATCGATCGCAAAGAGCCATACACTTCGATATTCATGATCGCGTGGGATTTTGTTGCGATTTCCGATCGTCGATTAAGTAAATCGTTAATGATCTTGATATACACTAGCGATTCGTCGTTTCGATCGGTCTGAAACGATGGATCGTAAAGATCAATCTCACGGTATATGGGGCCCTTAGACGTCAGGACAGCTGAAAATATATCTACAACATTAACTAATTCCATTCAGCCGGTCTGTAACATCTAACCTCTTCATGACTTGCAATGAAACAAAGAGGGAGGCGAGGAGACACAAAGAGAAGAAACATAAGTATACTGGTAGAGACTTAAGTGGAACAAATTTTATGTCTCAGTATTTTTTGCTTGCTTCTTTAGGAAGAGAATTTGGCAATGCATTTGTCGTTTCAAGAGGGGGAAGTTCATTCGTATCTCAAGACACGTACTTAATTTAACGTAGGGGGCTGTGCTAATTATGGACATATTTTCTGTCGCACAAAATTTATCGTATGTCCGCCCTTTCAATCGACGGTTCTTTAAATATTATGGCAGATAAAATCCTCATCTAACCTCTCAGTTGAGTGCCTAAAGGGAAGCCTTATTGTTGAAATACTAAAATTAATAGTACTTAATTAAAGACTTTTTTTCACAGAACATTCTTTTGTCCTAGGTCTATTATCGGCCGGTGCTATGGCGCTTTGGCACGGAGTTGAATTCTACGAGAAAGAAAAGGTCGTCGGCGAAGAGTACTACCAGCAGTGGCCAAGCGTAAGTTAGACTTTGTATTTAATACAAAAATAAGCTCTATATAAATTTTTCTACAAAACTTTCACAAGTCCACAAATGGCTTGCCTAAGTTCATCAGAACCATTTAATTTGCATTTACGTATCCTTAATGGAAATTAAGTTAGCAGTATCACTAGATTCACCGGTTTTACTTCAAATACCTATGCATCTCTAATCACTTCGACTGTGGTTTACAGAATACGATTCCAAGATTAAAATACATATAAAGTAGTTTGCCAATAGGATTCCAGTATCGTTGACAATATAAAATATGAATATTTATTTCATTTACGTATACTAGAAATTTCTGTCAAAAATTACCTTCCATACATAAATGATGAGTAGTAAATAGGCACAAATTTTCAAATTGACATATAAAGCCTATTTAACTGCCTGTGCTCTAAAGGTCCTGGATTCGATTCCCAGGGTGTAAAAAATTAATCTCGAGTCCGATGATGGTAGGGATTAATTTACCTAAGTCCACCTGGCGGGCTACCACCATCTGAGCTAAATATACCGTCATAACAATTCTAATTAGGTATCGTGTTTGTTCGTGTAAGATAGCTACTTCCTCTGATGAGGATATTGAGTGAATTGCTCTTTTACTTTCATAAATAAAGAAATGAAATGCATCTCCCGCGTAGAACACCTATTTAAGAAATTTCAGTGTTGCTAGTTTCAAATGGCAGGTATTAAAAAACAACTCGTCGATCTGGTACGATTGGTCGTACATCCTGGCATGGCTATCCGTCGGAGTATCCTTCGGGAGTTCCGTACTGTTCTTCTCAGCCGCCGTGTGCCTCAGCAAGGAGAAGCGTCGCGAGCAACAGACTAACGTGCAGTACATAATGCCAGGTTAGACCGCCATTTTGTGCCGGCGGCCATCTTGTCCGATTAACGCTTGGCGGTTATGGCGGTCTTTGTTTTAGACGTTCGTTTTGTACATTGTTGATCATTTGAGCTTTATTATGTGTATCTATTTGTTATTTTATATTTGTAGTGTATTATAATTATTTATTTATATGTAATTTACCCAGTAGGTATACCTATATATGATACCGAATAAGTACTTAGATTTAACAGTAATTACAGATAATGAATGTGGAATTAATGAATTTAAAAACATGTTTCATCATCTTAATTATAAATAACAAACTATGAAACAATATGTTTGTTATGTTATTAATGTAAAAATTTGCAACAATTAATTGATTTTATTTATATAGATAGTATGATACCTATACAGGATGTTTAGTACATGGGATATCAAACGACACCTACATATGATAACATAGTCATATAAATACTATAGTGATATTAGAAATACAACTTGAAAAAATATTTTTGTTATTTTTCATACTTTTTGTATTTCCGATCAAAGTGTTTTATGCAAAAAACAATTTCTTTTTACATTTTTTTTTGATATCACTATAGTATTTATATGGTTATGTTAGTGTGCCCGCTTGATACCCTATGTACCAACCACTCTGTTTGTATTTTTTTTTTAAATATCTACATATCTATTCATACAGTCGTATATTATGTATATATGTCCGGCGTCGTCATAAATAACTTAATTTTAGGCGAACCCCACGTAATTATACCATACTAACAAAAATGCTTTTCTTTCTTTTCATGTTTCTATGAAACTTGGCTACTGCGTTTAATGGAACGGCGCGCGACCGGTCTAACGCACTATTTAATACCGCGCTGTCTCTAAATATCTGGTTTACGCCAAACGCAATACTAACATGCTTACAAATAATATTTAATGACATTAACATAATGTATGGTTTTGTATTATTTAATAACTAAATTACAATTAAATGTACATACTGTCACACACTATTCTAACATAAACCTTAATACTGAAATCAATTGTGAAATACACATTTTGAATACCTATTAAAACATGGAATATACGAACAAAACTCGCGTTATAAACCGGTATAAACCAGATATTGCGTGATAACGCGCGCGTTTGGTACGACTGGTCGTATATGGTGGCGTGGTGCGGCGTCGGATTGTCGCTGCTGTCCGCCATCTTGTTTTCGTCGGCGGCCATTTGCTTGCGCGGCGAGCGGGAGCGGGAAGAGGCTCTTAACATGCAGTATCTTATGCCCGGTAAACGCTATTATCATTTTTGAGGCCAAATCATTGAAGCTTTTAGTTATCACCCACATTTTAAGTAACAGTCAAAAGCATATCGGGCTATTTAAAAATGTCAAAATTCTTCAATCCATTTTCAACTTTACTGTATTTAATATTGAGTACAAAATTGATTAGGAAAACTTGACAGTTATGGTCTGTTGTCTGTATTAAATTTAAAAGTGTGGGTTGGCAGAGATTTTACATACATAACATGACATATTTTTAGATTGTGACATGATTTTTGGTTATTCTTAAGCAATTTAGATAAAAAGTATTTGGTTTTCAGTAAGAAGTCCGATTGGTACTTACCTACTAATTTACCAAATTCATAGGAGATTTGCCTACCTATCTTTTGTAAATATAATTTCATCATTAAGATAAAGGTGAATGCTTCAGATTCGCTTCGGTGTTTGGATTAATTTATTTGTTGGTTAGTTTTTCCAGTTCCTTATCTCTATTTTGAAATATTAAATTTGAACAGATGAACATAATTAATTGAGATGAACATAATTACTTATTGAAAATTTATACTTGAAATTCGAACTCTAAATATACCAAAACATAAGTACATAAATTCCATGTTTGTAAACTTAAAGTCTTATTAAGAGAAATAATATTAATTATTTCAAGATCATGAAACCTCTTTTTCTTTGACTCCTCTTCCTTTGTATAGGGTGGAAACTTTCAGCGCGGCCACTAAGGAGAAGTAGGTACTTTAACCGTAGCAGTTACACGAAAATGAATTTAAGAGATTATCGATTTTGATTCCCAGATAAAAAAAAATACAATCCGCAACAAAACGGCAATTTTTACAAAACTTTTTTTTTATGCCAATCGATCCTATTTATAATACTGATCAAAATCTTCTAGGCTAATTCTTGTATTGCAAAAATCTTTTCCCATATATTGCGTAGGAAATCATTGCCGGTCTTAAGAAAAAAAAAATGTGAAATTAAAGTACTTATAAGATTTTTTAAATAAAAAGAAACTGCGTTCAAAACTGAAAACTGAGGTTGTCATTTTTTTATTATAGGAACGTATTGGCCTTAATCCCTGGACGATTATTAATATCCAGACACAATTGATTTTAATTGTGTTCTCGCGCTCCTGAGCGCGAACGGGGCTTAACGAGTTAAAAAGCACAATTTTCTTCGTTGCTTTTTGTAAACTGTAATGTAAATAATAAAATAAATGAAAATTAATTTGATTTTAAAAAAATTACACATCGTTTGTCTTTAATTTTTTTTTTTTATGTTACGAGATGGCAAACAAGCTTGCGGCCCACCTGATGTTAAGTGGTCACCGCCGCCTATAGACACTTGCAATAAGTACATACTTAAATGTCACAATATTTTTCTGAAAGATTATTTGCAATTTATGACTTTTTAGATCAGTATTAGAAGCAGGATCGATTAGCATCAGATAAATGTTTTTGTAAAAATTGCCATTTTTTTTTAATTTGTGAATGAGGATCAAAAAATTAAAGATAATCTCCTAAGACCATTTTCGTGTAGCTGCTACGGTTCAGGTACTTCCCCTTACTGCCCCACGGAAAGTTTCCAACCTGTATATAAAACAAAGTATTCGTCATTGACAAAGCAACTCGTCTCCGTTTCCAGTGTACCCCCAAAAGCAGCAGTACGCTTACGCGGGCTACCCGCCGCCTCAGGCGTACCCCGGGCCCTACTACCACGGCTCGCAATACGGGCCCTACAACTACTGAGCCCGCGACCAGATGAGGGATCTCGTGGCGGCGCACTTCGCCAACGCGGCCGCGCCGCAGGCACCCGCGCGCAACCCTTCCCCGCCCCACCCAAACCCCCCGCAAAAAACTCTCGACACCTACAACTCGCATAAAGGACTCCGCAGACCTAAACTCGGGGATAGAAGAGTGTATCGGCCAACGCGCCGGCATACCCTATCCCGCATCGACGAAACGCCTCCCAACAGCCGGCCTCGCTCCAAAAGCTTGCAGCATTCAACAGACTTTTCGTCGACGCGTCCGATTTTGCGGTCCCGCTCGAATATATCAGCGGACACGTCTCGCAGCGTGCCCGTCTGCAACCAGAGTCATGATATCGAGAATCAGTTGGAGAGTAGCAGCCCGCAGTACGCTGAGCCGAAGGGATATGACTCCGCGTCGTCTTACGAGCGACCCGCTTCAATGTCTGACGCGCCCGTTGTAGTCCCGCTAGAGTCCTACCCCGAGTTGTTCCGCGAGGAGGGTTGTGCGCTTACTCGATACAAGCTCAATAAGCGCCTCAAGAAGCTCACGTCGAAACATAGCAACCTGTACCTAGCGTTCATGTACTGAGCGCGGGAGAACCGACGTCGACGTTTCCACGGATGCCGTCACAGTGTATGACGCCCATTGAACATTTCAATGTTGCTAAATGTGGTATCAGACGGTTCATTTTCGCCTTTCATTCGGTAATTAACACTTGAAATGTATTTGAACCCAAAATTAAATACAAGTGCTGAATGAATTCATTAATGAATGCTTCCACAGTGTTGCATATTGGGATTCGGCATCTTTCACTCCAACTCGGAATGAACGATAAAATGAACAGTCTTAACACTCAAGTTCAGCCATTTTGTTAAGTCTTGTAGAAGAAAATGTCGCGGTAAAATGGTCTTCTTTTAACAACATATTGAAAGCAAAGAGGACGTGAATGTTCTCTGCAGTATTTCTTTCCAGTTCGACCGTGTGAACATTGAATGAAATAAAAATGAAGCATTCACTGGAGTGAACATTCATTCGAGTGGACCATCTGATATCACCTTTACGAATTGTCATCTCCCCTGTTTTTTCAAAATAAACATACACTGTCTTTTATTAATGGGTGGCCCGAATCTGGTTAGATTAGTAGATCTGTTCCTATTGGCACGTTTATTAAGTTCGGCGAGTTGTAACTCGCCGGCTCTGAAGCACGGCTCCGAAACTTCGACACCGCTGGTCTCTTGAAACTCACGAGTGATCGTTTCCGAAATTTTAATCAATGTTAGTTAATAATGGTATTTTAACAAGGTACTTATCAGACATGCGTTGATACCTATAGTTAGTAAGTAGGTGGGTAGACGTGCGACTCTGCCATAAGTGTATGCGATTCAAACAAAACGTTAGTAATTAAGATCGTTTAAGTGACTTCCGAACGACTTGTCGCGTGATTTAAGACGATAGTAGTAGGTAGGTACTACTTTGAACAAATTCTATGTATATTGGAATATTGTGCCTTTAATCGTTCATTGTTAACGATACCACTAAATGATGCCCCTTGGGGTGCAGTTGCCTAAAAGGATTTGTCGACGGCACCACTAATGAATAGAAAACTTGTAAACAATTTTAAGTTTACTTGAACAATGCGCAATAATCCTTAACCAAACATAATCTGTTTTCTTTTTAATATCGGTACGTTGTCAAGTACCTACGTGACAAAAAGGGGACAAATAAATTCACCGAATTTGCGATTTGCTTCTTGTAGACTTGCGTCAATGCCGTTACAAGAGTTTGTGTAGGTACTGAAATTGTCCTTTCCACAATTCTTATTGTCAGTTTGAATAGAAACTTCTTCCCTTTTTTGAGCCGTTTGTTTGTGAAGTTGAGAGGTTAACATCAGGAGTACAAACCTTTATATTGTTACATTGCTCGTAGATCATCTGAGTATCTCGAGTATTCCAGTTTTGACATATAATATTCTTAAACATTATGTTATCCCAACATTACGGTGGTGCGGCTACAAATGCCATTAGTCAGCGATACCTCTAGGGGTATCGTTTGGTAGTGTCGTTAACAATGAACGCCTTTAATGTAACGTAAAAATGCTCACTTATATTGAATATTAGAAACACATATCTCGTCAAATTAATTTATGTATGTACATGTATATTTTTATAGTTGACAATATACATTATACAAGCGCGTAAATAATGGTTAGGTTAGTGTATTGAACAAAGGTACTTCGGACTGAATTTACAATTTCTTACAAATTATATTGTATTTTAACTGTCACAGTAGATATTAAGGCTACGTACGTACGAATTACGTAATTTTTCCGACGAGTAAGGTTCCGTCTCTATAAGATATTCTCAAGTAAATATTTACGTGAATTCTTACTACACATACATATCTATTTAATTATTTTTTTAGTCAGAATGTCGAGGTACTGAACCAATAATTTTGTAAATTAATTAAATTAGTTTAATTATTATGATACGATATAAGAGATTTTAGAATTATTTTCATTCGAAATGTATTTAAATTTTCTAAATAAAAAAAGTAAAATTATAAGTTCTCTTTTATTTTGTTCCTCGCCCTATTCTTTCATTATTAGGTACCCTTGTTTTAATAGGAACCGTATAAGTGCACATGATAAAAAATCTGTTACTTCAATTAATGTAAAAAAGACTAATTTAAACACTTATACAGAGTGTTTGGGTGTATGGTATAAGAAGCGGGCGGACGCCTACTCATGCATGTAAAAAGCATTAAATTTTGAAAATTTTCATAAATTTTCTTATAGGTACTTACCGAACTATTCGTATGGAAAAATAAAAAATTAGGTACCTACTTTATAATTTAAAAATTTTGATAACACCAAATAGGATTTATAAGATTATAAGGGCGAGATTATAGGTGGGCACCTACCAACACTTTGTACTGTATATTAAGTACATAAAATTGACAGCATTTCTAGCAATCAAATCTTAACTTTAAAAATATTCCATTTCATTATTATTACATAAGGGTAGGTACATACAAACGACGGCAAGGCAGGCCACCCAAACTCAAATTTCTTTAAAAATATTTCAACCTTAATAATATGACAGTTTGGGGTAATCTGACGTGCAATCACCCATTGAAATTAAATAAAAAAACGTTTTAAAAATATACAAAAAGTATATTGAATAATCTTTGTACAAAATATTTAATATGGCGACTGGACGTATTACATTGATGGAATGGTTACTCTTTTATCACATTTTATGAGCAATGGCTTAATACAAACTTTAAGCTAAATATCGGAGTCATGTTATAAGTAATTAAAATATAAATTAAAATATAATAAGTAAAAACAGTGCGTTAATCACTTGCATTGGAAAAATAAACGTTAATACCGGTCCTAGATAAACGACAATAATGGAGTTTCATACAAGTTCAAAAGAAAGGAGTATCATGGAAGTAGGTACCAACATTCAAAATGAAAATACAATAACCCTTCATAACAAACAAGAAAAAAAAAAGCTTATGAAACTGCAACCAGACGGTAAAAAACCAGCGCTAAAAAAATGAAATGAAATGAAATGAAATGAAAAATATCTTTATTTAAATGGACTTTGCTAAGTACTTTTAAATCGTCAAAAGCCCTACCACCATTTCGGGACGAATATTTATATGCTGAAATGGAGAAGAAATGGCGAAAGAAACTCCACAGCTTACAATTTCGTAATGATTTCAAAATATCATTACAGGTCAATAGATATATCAATACAAATAAATTACAATTTGAATGCATTTTTGGGCAGATTTCACTCCCACGCATTTGTATCATTTAAATAATCATTTATCTTGTAATAAGCTTTTTTATATAGTTTAGTTTTTACAGTTTTTTTAAATTTGTTAACAGGCAAATCTCTAATATTCATCGGAAGCTTATTGTAAAAACGTATACATTGGCCCGCAAAAGAATTGTTTATTCTGTGGAGACGAGTTTTATATACAACCAGATCGTGTTTCTTCCTAGTATTTACATTGTGCGTATGGCATTTCTCAGAAAAATGCATAATGTTTTTCTTTACATATAGTAAGTTTTCCAGTATATATTGTGAAGACACAGTTAGAATATTTATCTCCTTGAACTTTTCTCTGAGGGAGTCACGCGGACCTAGTTGGTAGATTGCTCTAACAGCCCGTTTTTGCAAAACAAAGATGGTATTTATATCTGCAGCACTCCCCCAGAGAAGAATCCCATACGACATTATGCTGTGAAAATAACTGAAATAAACCATTCTAGCGGTATCGACATCAGTTAGCCGCCTAATAGTTTTTAATGAATGAAATCATATGAATAGTTAAGGCGCTACGAAGCATAGAGAATACAAACGTACATACTTAGGTATCTTAGATAGATACATCAAAATTACATCAAAATTTTTGGCCTCGCCATAGTCGGGGAAAAAAGTATATAAATGAGGAACTTTATCGATATGACGAGAGATCTCTTTGTAACTTAAAGGCGATTCTATCTTTAAACATTTGAATGAAATACTAATGGATGGTTGGATGTTTGTTGTTCAATCAAGCTACAGAGGCTGAACGGAGCTGGATGTAATTTGGCACAGAGATAAGATTACAGTCTGGAATAGCACATAGGCTACTTCTTATCTCGGTAATAATTATGACCCTGTAGGATGTATCATTGCTTTATGAAAAAAAATCATCATGCCGGCGAAGCAAGTTAGTGTATAAATTATATAAAACTAGCGTTCGTCGACGGCTTCGCTCACGACAATGTCGGTTATCGCGCCAAAATTACCTATCTAATGTCATTCCCAGGGTCTCAAATTATCTTTATACTAAATTTCATCAATATCGGTTAAGTGAATTAGGCGTGAAAGCGTAACAAACTCACTTTTGCATTTATATTAGTTAGGATTACTTCTGTCTTTACTATAGGAAAATTATTAAAAATGCTGTAGGCTTATATTTTCATTTCCAAAACCGGTCGTTTATCTAGAACGGTTAAAGTGACTTAAAATGATACAAAAGTGCGAAAATCAAAATAAAAACGTGACGATTTAACCACTAATCAATATTTTAAAACAAACATAGGTATATTTTCTGTCATATATATAGATTAAAATTCACTATCAACATAAAGACTGCAAACGTTAATTAATCTAACACGAAATTGGACAGTTGGCGAAAGAGCTTTGGAATGGGATAAGTATTTTATTTACTTCTACAAACCGTAACAATAGTACATTACTGCAGAGGCCAGCAAGAGGCATTAAATGGACGAACGTATAAATGTAGGCCGCACATACGTAAGTCCATCAATGGCTAATTGTGGCTTGGATAGTACTTTCCTCAAATAAAAACGGGGAAAATAATAATAGATAATTTTTTTTATAGATTGTTTACAGTCACTTCCACAAGTGTGGCTCGGTTCAAAAGTGAAAAAGAAGTAGTAGATTGCTAAATAAGGGAGGATTGATTCCTTTTACCAGTGTTAAGCACTTTACTTTTCATTTCGAATACAAGGAAAGTTAAAAGTAGTTTTTTTAAAAATATTTTTGAAAAAAATACCGACTTGTAAAAAATGGCCTTTTTGACAGACTAGAGAGAGTATGTTGGAACACATTGCAACACGGCCTTATTATGAGTTTTGATCAAACGTATCGTCTCTTTTTATACATTGCCCACTAGCGCCTCCAGCGTAAACTATCAGAAACAGTGGGCAATGTATGAAAAGAGACGATACGTTTGATCGAGCTCGAAAACTAACTTATACTAGGGGTACTGACCAGTGGTGTTCTCTGTCAAGTCAGTTGAGATACTTTTTAATAGCTGTCAAAACATAATTTAATTATTCTTCCATAGATTTTGTATGGCATTACGAATTTGTGACGTCATAAATTCTTATAGTCAACTGAGTGAATATTAAATGATTTTGAAAAATCTTGATCTAGAGATAATTTGAAGCAATAAAATGACATCACCTTTTACCAATTTAACACTTTCTTGTAATTATTTGTCAATGGTGTCAACATCCTGTATAAAAAATCTTTTTAAATTTGGAACACACCGCGTTACCGCCGCTAACCATCCCGCCGAATCAGATCTACCTACTGTTGTAAACGCATATGGGCTCATGGATTTGTAAGGGTAATTGATGTGACTCCACAATGGGGTCATTCTTCCGTCACATTTCGTAGCTATATTTCGTAGCCAGCTTCGAACAGGGAAATGAAATTCCGTTTGGTCGCTGGACACGAAATGGGAAAAAGCCTTTATAAAATAATAAAAAAGATTTATAACTCTCGCTTGGTTGTCTGTTCTTTTGTTTGTGGTGTTTGATGTTATAAATAAATCTACTGCATGGTAAAGTTAATTTCCATTTCGTATCCAGCGCCGAAACGGTATTTAATTTCACGGCTACGGACTGGTCAATGGACTGTTCTTTTACACATTCGAAGGTATCGTTTTATCCCGTAATAAAAAATATTTTTTATTTAATATTAAGTAGTGAACTGTGTCTGTGAAAATAATTATTTTATTATACATTATTATACATATAGCCAACCATCAATTTCCGTGTAATTAAAAGAACTATTTAACAAATACGCAGCTTTATATAGGTGTGTCGACAATCGGTCCAGGTTGGGACAATGCCTTCTTCCGTTCTTGAACAGCTGTGACAAGTTTCCTGTACGGCCCCAGTGGCAGCCCCAGAGACTTCATATCACTTTCTGTGAGCAGCATCAAGGCATCCAAGTCTATCTGTTCATCTTTGAACTTCTGCACGTATTGCCCAAGGCCCCACGCTTGTAGGAAGCGTTCGAGAGAAGCGTACGATGATTCTTCCGTTTCTGCCTCTTCGTCCGAGGTTATGGTGGAGCTTTCTGGAATGCAAATTTAGTTTGATAAAATAAAAAATATTTTTCAAAATATTATCAATAAAATAAAGTGACAAAGTTATAATAAATCCTTGTGCGGAAAACGCCAATTTCTTTAAAAAGTATTTAGAGGTATGATAAAAAAAACGAAAAGGTTAGCGTTAGCGTAGAAGATTTATTATATAAGGAATTTCGTTATTACCTATACCTAAGTATATTTCTTCATATTGTAGAGTAGAGTAACTTTTATTTACATTTTTACAGGTAAAAGCAACGTACAGGTATAAAAAATACATGCGCCACTGCCACTGTTGCGCAGGTTTTTTAATCTGTTAAAATAATTAAGATGTTTGCCGGGACCTTAATACGGAGATTTAAGTACCTACCTATATTTGTCGCAGGGATATGATAATAATAGACAATTGACCAAAATCACGGAGGCGCTTTCATTGCGGCACTAATATTATTATTTCATTAAATCAAAAATTGATTTCGAGAAGATTTTCTAGCATCATGAGATATCATGTGTATTTATTCGCGTGACCTTAATTAACTTATGGGGACTGAACGTTCCTGTTAATTTTCCAGTATAAAATGCTAAAAAAGTATCAGTGACTAATGTATGACACCTAAGCAGTGGTCTTAAGCGCATACCTTAAATTATAACAAAAATTTGTCCACAATTTTTTTAGGCTAATTTTTAATGTCATAAACTTAGAAGTACTATTACTAGCTGTCCCGTCCTGTCCTATAACATTGAATTTGCAGCTTAAAAAAATGAAGACTACTTATCAAAATTAAAAACTGTCCTATCTTTCAAGTTGGATCAAACTGCACACGGTGTACAAATTTGATTAAAATCGGTTAAGTAGTTTAGGAGTCCATAGCGGACAAACAACGTGACACGTAATTTATATATATTAAGATTATTATGTATCATAGGTGTATGTTATTTACCTGATTTCTCGTCGTTCCAATCAGCTGGCTGGTAGGTTTGCCTGGCGGCGAGGGACCCCGCAGAGCCTATAGACAGGTCTTCCCCGGCGCTCACCACTGGCAGAGCACTTAGCGTCGCAGTTATAGATCGTCTGACAAATACATGTAAAGTTAGTGTAAATAATGCATATTCCATTGGAACCACAACATAGAAGTAGAGTGCCCTCACTGAGAAAGTACTTTCACATTTTTACTTTCTCGTATACGTAGTATGGAGGAAGTCTTGTAATCGTAAAAAAATTCGACCTCGAGATTTTGACGGGTTTACACGTTTTGGACCTCCCGGAGTCCAAAAACATTTTTTTTTAAATTATGTCTGTGTGAGTGTCTGTCTGTGCGTTAGCTTAGCACGATAACTCGAGTATGCTTTAACTTATTGCAACCAAATTTAACATGCATGTATGACATCAAAATATAAGGTTTCTATCAACTTTTGAGTCGTCGATCACGAAAGTTAAGCAAGTGCGTGATGATATACAGGGATAAGGTTCTTACGGCTTACTACGAGACACAAAGAGTAGATACCTATTAGAGTAGACATAGATACATATTTTGATGTAGATATGTATCTATCTATATCAAAAGTATATCTACGTAGATGAGAAAACCCGAAAGTCTAAAAATAGCGATTTATTGGTATATAATTACAATTAAATATATTATGTCAGTGTTTTTGATAAAATCTCAAGTTAAGTATTTTTATTGGATGTTGATAGAGTTTGCAATCTTTGATGGTTTGATAATACCTATTATGAATGCTTTTTAGATTACGTCATAATTTCAAGTAGAACACCTTTTTACTTTCTCGTATACGTAGTATAGAGAAAGTCTTGTAATCGTAAAAAAATTCGACCTCGAGATTTTGACGGATTTACACGTTTTGGACCTCCCTGAGTCCAAAAATACCGTTTTTGGAATTACGTCTGTGTGTCTGTGCGTTAGCACGATAACTCGATCATGCTTTAACTTATTGCAACCAAATTTAACATGCATGTATGACATCAAAATATAAGGTTTCTATCAACTTTTGAGCCGTCGATCACGAAAGTTAAGCAACCGAGTGCACGGTCAGTACTCGGATGGGTGGCCAAAATTTAACATGCATGTATGACATCAAAATATAAGGTGTCTATCAACTTTTGAGTCCTTTCCGGTATACGAGAAAGTCAAGGGGAGACCACTCCCGATTTTTAATTTTTCTATAACAAGCACCTACTTAAATTGAAGAGACGTTGTTAGTACCTACCTCAAGACAGCCTCCACAATCTAATACTTAAACCTATAGAAGTTGTCGATATCAAGACATAGCTACTAATAAATTGAGCAGGGTAGGAGAAATATTACCTGAAGGCCACGCTACCGAATCCTGGCCGGTCGAAGATACTAGCGGGTTCTTGGAGCAACACTTCTTGGCCGATGCCGCTGTCTTCATTGGCGGCCGCCATGAAGTCTGGCTGGCTGGTTGACCTGGAACACGATGGTTTTAATTTATTTATATTATTTAATGCTTGGCGCGCTTTAATATTCTTATTTCAATAATTCAAAGTGGTGTTATTTTGATGCACTTTACTGTCCTAAATTGAACTACGAACTGGAACTACTAATATACCTTCATTTGCATTCAAATACGACGCCATAACATAAATGATTCAACGTCTTCAGTAATATTCTTCTTTGTTGAAGTTTGCATTAAAATATGGGTGTATTTATGCATCTAGAGAGTGCTTGGCGAGAAACGTATGTGTGCGTATAAAATAAAGTTGCTCTGTATGTACGCTTAATTATAACTTTTAAGCTACGCAATGGATTTCAATGCAGTTTTGATCATTAGATAGAGATTCAAGAGCAAGGCTTTAAATTATAATTCTTTAAGGTTAAAGTAAGTACTTTAAGTAATAGTCGTGCGAGGCCAGGGTAGGTCGCTACTCCCACTATAAAATTCTCAAAGTCATACACACCACGAAACTTTATTTCAACGATTCCTGATGATTGATCGTCAACAATCGTTTTGTGCATGTTCACCGTCTTACCCATTATAGATCATAAGTTTATGTCAACCTGTCAATAGATGACGCTGCACTAAGTTACATCGCTGTAACCTCAGAATGATCCAGAGGCCGTAACGTTGTGTTTTGATTATTTATTAGATTTAGTTTAGTAGTCCACCGATAGATGGCGGTGAACTCATATGAATGAAAATTTTTGTATAGTACCTAATAATATATAAGGTTGGGGAAAAAGTCTTTTCGCATTATAGTATGTATAAACTTGTAATAAAATCTCTTTGGCTATACTATTTGTATCTGGCTGGTTTTGGTATCATTGAAAGTTTAAATTTTAAAGAACATAATTCCAAATTCAAATTAGGAAAATGTGTGATTTTTATTTGTTTTTCGTACCGCCAAGATGAGTGAATCTAATGAAGAAATTCGATACATTTTAAAATTTTACTACAAAAAAGGTAAAAATGCAACGCAAGCCGCGAAAAAAATTTGCGATGTTTATGGACCTAGTGCAGTGTCTGTGAGAGTAGCACAAATTTGGTTTAAGCGTTTTCAATCCGGAAATTTTGATGTCAAAGATGCACGTCGCTCTGGTCGCCCTATTACAGATAAAATGGATGCCATTTTTGAAAAAGTGGAGCAAGATCGGCATGTCAGTAGTTACGACGTAGCTGAAGAACTGGGAATTGTCCACAAAACAGTTTTGGCGCATTTGAAAAAAACTGGGTACACAAAAAAGCTCGACATTTGGGTACCTCACGAGCTCACTGAAAGAAACCTAATGAACCGTGTACTCATTTGTGATTCTTTATTACGACGTAATGAAACCGAACCATTTTTGAAGAAGCTGATAACTGGTGATGTAAAGTGGATCACGTACGACAAGAACGTGCGAAAAAGGTCGTGGTCAAAGGCCGGTCAGGCTTCACAGACTGTGGCGAAACCCGGGTTAACTCGCAACAAGGTGATGCTGTGTGTGTGGTGGGATTGGAAGGGCATTATTCATTATGAGCTGTTACCACCAGGCAGGACCATCGATTCTGAACTCTACTGCGAACAACTGATGAGATTAAAGCAAGAAGTTGAGAGAAAGCGGCCGGAATTAATCAACAGAAGGGGTGTGGTTTTTCATCATGATAACGCTAGACCTCACACATCTTTAGCCACTCAGCAAAAATTAAGAGAGTTTGGCTGGGAGGTGTTAATGCATCCGCCGTATAGTCCTGACCTTGCACCTTCAGATTTCCACCTGTTTCGGTCTGTTCAGAATTCTTTAGGCAGTGTCAGGTTAACATCACGAGAGGACTGCCAAAACCACTTGTCGCGGTATTTTGACCAGAAGTCCCAAAATTTCTATAGCAATGGGATCATGTCCCTACCTACAATATGGCAAAAAGTTATCGAACAAAATGGTACCTACATACTTTAGTTAAATGTAAATAAACTATATTAAAAAATGTTTTGAATTTTCTTAAAAAATGCGAAGAAACTTTTTCCCCAACCTATTATAATGTATGACCAAATGTGTTTTTGATCAAGAGACTATAATTCAGTTCAGACCACAGAGGACTTATTTAATCCTCTATTAGAATAGAATAGAATAGATCTTTATTTGGATATTGAATAGAATAGATCAAATTAAAAAACGACATTACACACAAAAACTCAACATTAAACAGATTGTGCCAAAAGGGTCTCCGCTCAGAAGCCGTGGCAATGTGTACCACGACACTGGTTTTCTGCGGAAGCGGCTTCCCGAGATCTTTATTGGATCATCTGTCCACCTTGTGGGGACTTTTTTGCACTTCTTTTTAGGCACTCCTTGTGCACTAATTGGTGCTTTGTAGGGACCTACCAAAGTTGATATGATCATGCAGATAAAACTTCGAACATATGGCTCTCCATTGCCCTTTGAGACATCCTTTTCGTCAGTCTACTATCACACTTCACACACATTTGAGCATCCCTTTCTCTCAATTCTTGTCACATTTTCTTTCAAACCGTAGAAGAATTGCTAGTATAATTACCGTGTGAGCGGAGGCTTGGTCTTGGGCTCGTTGGTTTCAAGGAACACGTCGGCGACGTTGCCCCGCTGCTGCGGCCCTGCGCCGAACGTGCCTACGTACATCACTTCGGAGTCGCGCCGCATGCCGCTCAGTGACGTCACTGAGCGACGCCCTGTTGATTCGATCTCACCCACCTGGTATGTATCAGAGATTACAATATAGTACTTTGATTGCAGTATAATATGTATGTGTATGTTTACAGTGTGATGAACGATAGTCCGGCAAATGAGACGAGATGAACAATTTGAACGAGATATGAAAATTATGAAATACTCTGAGTAATACGTATCTCAGCTCAGCTACCTTACCACCATCTTTTATCGCGATCCAATTTAAGACCTAAACTGAATAGAAACGTTAATTCGGACTATGATGCCATTTACGCGACTCAGTTTTGGCGCTACTTTCGACAGCCATTCAGTTCAGAGTTATAGGTAGACTGAGACAACCATAAGTCATATTTATATAGAGCTCTCTCTTTCACTCCATAAAGACCAGCGACAATTTTCATTCATTCTTTCGTAAATTTTAAGCTTCTTTCGGTTTTTTCGATGCAAACGCGAATCAGTATCTAAGATGGTACGAAATAATACGACTCAGTTTACTAACCTATACTCAACCGTGTGGAATTTAAATCGCTTTTATATAAATGGTGGTAAGGCCAGTTTTTTTCCTTTTCAGCTAAGCTTCTAATTCTACACGACGCCCTAACTCTACAAGTCCCAACTTCACAAACTCTACACATTAGTCAAAGTATATGGCTTGGCCGTTTCGCTGCCGTCACATGGCGTAAGGTGAAAAATTTATTTCTTTACTTTCACATGGGCGTAAAGGTCATTTTATTTTACGTTTCAGGACTCTTCGGCCATATCATAGTTCTTGTAGTAACGAAACTGCCAAGCCATATATTTTGAATAAGGTGAAGAGTTTGTGAAGGTAGGGCGTGTAGAGTTAGAAACTTAGCTCTATATGAGATTTGATAACTCTTTGACAGTACAAACCTTTTACATGAAAATATTTTTGGCGGGCTTTCACTTCTTTTCGTAAGTTATTTATGACAATATTTATTTATTTTTGTTATTTTTTTCTTTCTGGGGGTGATTTACTAAAAATCCTGAAATATGTATTTTAATATTTATAATAAGGAGTCACTATACAAATTTTCGAAGCCCTAGCTTCAAAACTTTCGGAAGTCTCATACAAACTTCCATCCCCTAGTTTAAGATCTAAATTTGGGTGTCAAAGTTCAAAATTGCTAAATAAGGGTATAAAAGTTCTTAATTTTAGATTTGTTTTGTTGTTTATGCTTGTTCAAGCTTACATACTAAATTTTAGCTATCTAGAATTTCAGGGAGTATTCTAAGAATTTTGATGATTATCAGTCAGAGACAACAATGGCGATTTTTAGATAACAAAAAATATAAAGTATAAGAGCTATGCAATTGAAACCTTATATGTTTAATAAGTCCACCATATCCCGAGAATATTGTTTATCTGGTATAGTCCAAACCCAAGTTATGAGGGTTCAAAAAACGACTAAGCAAGCACTTCGAGAAAAGGTAGGTAATGCCCTTGCCAACTACCGTGCCCCCATTAAGGAAGTAGTTTATTTTAATAAGAAAAAACAACAGGCTTTAATGATAAATCGGATTAAAAAGTGAACTTCGTTCTAAGAAGTGACTAAAGAGTGAAAGTGTACCACTGATGAAAGTATATCAATTATTAAATAAAACTCGCCAACTAGAATAACCTATAACAATGACAACGCCATTTAGTGATGTATAACTGAACTAACATCACAATTTTATTTATTAGTCCTGGCGATTCTTATTAGGATAATAGGATATTCTTATCGAATTATGGTAATGAATCGGTCTTTGATAAGTCTAATAACTGAACTTAATAAAAAAAACTAAAATAAAATAACTGAATAAAGTTTAAATGAAATGTGGCCGTTTAAAGTGGGTCAAAATTGCGTACAAAGGAGTCGGTTACAAACATACGAGCAAGCAAGCAATTAAACACACAGGTGAAGATGACAAAAGCGTTTTCATAAAAAAAAATTAATAAAAAAAACCGCCTTCAAAAGTAAAAACGGGAGATATAAAAATTTTGTTTATAAAAATCTAAATGTTTTTTGAGGTCGGTCCCAAATACAAGTGACAACGTTTATTACAAATATTGAGGTTGGCACCCACCTCAAAAAACATTTAGATTTTTATAAACAAAATTTTTATTTCTCCCGTTTTTAGTTTTGAAGCCGTTTTTTTTCTGCTTTTTAGTGTTTTAAGTATAGAAATTTTCAGGAAACTACCTCAAGATCTTTTAGACAGACAAGTGATAAAATTACGATATCATCAATGTCAATTAAATAGGATAACTCAAAAACTACTCGTCAGATGTCGATAAAATTTAAATGAGACCCCATGACAAGCACCAGCTTCCAAAGGTCAAAAGAATCTTAAAGTCGGTACACCCAGTAACGAGTTATGAGGTAACAAATATAAAAAAAAAACATACAGTCGAATTGATAACCTCCTCCTTTTTTGAAGTCGGTTAAAACACATAACTTACGGTACTTACTTACATAAAAATAATATTCGCGAATCGGCAGACAAGCAAGCACGAACAAAATTAAAATAAAAGTGTTTACCTTGAACTCATCAGTGGAAGGTCCATGCCTGCCGAATGTGCCGTGCTTGACCTTACTAGCTAGAGCCTTCTTGTAGACGGCGCCTCTGCCCCGGGCACCCGAGTTGACGGTGCCGACCAGCGCGCTGTACGTAGGCCGAGGTTCCTCGAGGAGATTACCTGGAGCAATACATACAGGTGTGTTATTCCCACGTAGGTACCTAGTTGTTTAAATGGACAAATTATATAGAACAGAGCTATTTTAAATGATGAATAGACAGACATATTGCCAATAAATAAAATATGAAATTTAATTATTTTGAAAATCAACTTCTGAGAAATTGTTAAACTTTAGATGTTAAAATATAAAATTTTCATGTTTTTATATCAGTTCAGTGGTAGTACCTCAATGTCTGTTTTTTTAATATACACACTAGCGCTCGCCCGCGGCTTCGCTCGCATTAATGTCGGTTATCCAAAAAGTATCCTGTTCTTCACAGGGTCCCAAAATATCTCCAAGCCAAATTTCATCAAAACCATTCCAGTAGTTTCGGAGCCTATTTAATGCAGACAAACAATCAAATCTTTCTTCTTTATAATATTAGTATACATATAGTCACGCCCACAATCCCTAAGCTCGTTTCGATCCCGGGATCGAAACGAGCTTCATTAATATATCTATCGGTAACATTCGGTTACACACAAAGCCACATCTGGTAGTATGGACCATACAGTACCTACCCCAAAATAGGGACAGGCTACCAGCCTGTCGCCTATAATTATCTGTAATGTAATCCCATGTAATCGCTTATAACTATGTATAATGGCAGTCATACCCAGTAAAAACAATAAGGACTACCCTATTTGGGACGTTTCGGGATTGACATAAAATCGGAATAACGTTTCCGGCATATATCTCAATGCCTATAAGCTTAGTGAAAGCATCTAACAAAACACAGTGTTTAGTAACAATAACCGAACTTCCGGTGGAACACAATATTCCAAAAATATTAACAATAATGATAACCGTAGACTATAATAACTCTCTAGCGGAAACAATTGGGTATTTTGAGAAAACAATCAATGAGGGATTTCTAAAATAGTAAACGCCAGTCAACTATCGTCACTTCGTATTCAAATGGATGCCCTCTGACGACCGATTGCCCACAATACGCAAAAGTTGAAGTTGCCTTGGCTTTTTCGGTTCTGTGGTTATGACCAAGGAACTATTTGTCTATGCGGTACCTCCTGGTATCTCAATTATGGACACAATCTCATGGGCATTGTACATTAGGAGAAACTATACCTACATGAAATTTCGTCATTGAGGGCACTGTTTTAAAATTCAATTATAGTGTTAATTGAAAATTTTGTGCAAAAGAAAATTTTACCGAATTTTGTTCATGAAAGTTACAATTGCAGTAATTTTTTTTTTAGAAAGTGTGGCTAAGTGAAATGTAAATTCGTTTAGCTACTACAAGACAAAATGTTTTAGTTGAAAATCAGCTATAAAAAGTTTGCTAACGAATTCATTACATGCTGATTTGTTAGTAGATTTTTTATGTCCTGTTCGTGAAGGAGTGAGGCAAAAACTGCAGTTGCTTAAACAATCGGCCTTCCTCAATGAAATCAGGAAATTAATTTGAATTCTGTAAACCAAAAACCAATTCGAGCGGTGTGTTGCTCGTAACACCGATAAACGAATTTGAACGATATTAATTGTTGAGTTATGTTTGCAACACTAATCTAACCGGTAGTTCTTTATGCTAGACATTCTGTCTTCCAATAATATTCACATTTTCAAAACAACTAATTGATACAAAAATAATTTCAGAAACGGTTGCTTAAATAATAAAATAATTATTAGCAAAGTAATTATTTTGGTAGCATCATGTTCACACCAGACCAGAAATGGGCAATGTTCTTTAAAATAGAATTTTAAATTAAGTATAGAAAATCTCAAGATCTTTTAGACACACAAGTGATAAGATTACGATATCATCGATGTCAATTAAATAGGCATTATTAGGGATAACTCAAAAACTGGTCATCAGATGTCGATCAAATTTAAACGGACTCACATGAAAAGCACCAGCTTCCATAGGTTGAAAGAATCTTCAAAATCGGTACATCAAGTAAAGAATTACAAGGTAACAAACATTAAAAAATTACAGTCGAATTGAGAACCTTCTCCTTTTTTTTAAGTCGGTTAAAAACGACGATTTGCGGTTAGACAGTTCCTAATTGTTTAAGGGTTGCGGTCGAATATCAAAATATAGAAAAATACATTTTCCACTGCATTAGACTTTGTGTCAAATTAAGGAAGTAATATATTAAAAAAATATATATTTACCTTGACTAGAAGACCTGCTCATTTTCTGTTTGAGCGCTAACAGCACCGTGCTGGGCCGATGAGGCATCGTGGAGATCTCCTCGTTGTACCCCGTTTCCCACTCCTTAGCTAACTTCTTCAGCTCCTTCTCTGCCAGCATGTCTGCCTTACTCTGCCGCTTCTGATACTGTTTGTGGTACTTCTCTTGATCTTTCCTCGCTTTCTCTTTAAGGTTTTTGGCTTTTTTTCTGGAATTAAGAAATTTTATTTTCTTAAAGGTTTATAAATATAAAGATTGCATTTCTAATTTTGTCGCTTTTATTAATTTACATATACTTATAACATACTTAGCATTTATTTTTCTTTTGATTTCTTACAATTAGTCGGTCACTTATGGTTATTGAAGTGAAGCTTCCACTTTTACCCTCTCAAATACCGAGGGCGTCGATCGACGCTCTCCAGTATGCTATAAATAAATAATAAAAATATAAAAAAAATATGAAAACTACATATATCCCCTATGTCTCCGTAAATAAGAGGACCTCTTACCTTTCATTTTTAATTATTTTTTATTTCGTATTTTTTTTCTATTTATTTTACTGGACGGCATGTAATGGCGCACCTGGTACCAGAGAGGGTAATAGAAATGCAGAGCATGTAGCTATGAACATTCCCAAACGTTAAGGCAGATTTACAGAAAGCAACTGACTCGCAAATTCGAGGGAAGTCAGTGCCGGACTTTCTGTAAATAAATTTGAAGTCAGTACAGCGCTGTCGGATGAACGCTTCAATATTCCCGCTAACTGACTGCATGTAAACATTGTATAGTCAGTTTTCGGCGCCAGCACTGACGCTTGTTACTGATTCTTCATTTACCCTGTGCAAATCATCCTTTACTATTTTAGTGGCGTTATAAGTTCAATTTGAATCGGAAATTGGGAAAGGTTTGAGCTTAAAACGCACCTAAATTAATAAAGTTTTTATACGCCACTTAAGGGTACGGGACACAATGGAGTCTCAGTATTGAGTGTTACGGGTGAAGTTTGCTTCCAACTTCTGCATTATCATCACTTACTCTCTTAAAAATAGGTCTTACCAGAATAAATAAAGATATCGCTCGGAAACTACTGATATTATTTTCATAGAACTTTATTCATCTTGTAGATAATGTGGTTATCTAAATATTCATATGAGAAAAGCAGCATCTTCTTAAGGAAAATCAACAGTTTTTTTTAGTGTTTTACGCTCCTGCAGGACGCTCCATTTAGCATGGCCAAGGTCGCCAGCCCATATCGCCCCCTTAAGTTGATGAATTAGTAATATAACAATAGTAGAGCGTGTCCACTTATGCTACATAAGTCAATAGATCTGTTAACGAATATAATTTCTTCTTCTAACACTTAACCTAATTTATTTGGGGTGGGTGCAATATGTCACCATATTGATCCCCTGCCTGACCCTTACTAGTAAGATTATGACTGCTAGAAAGAAAATGTTTATTGCTTGTTTAAAATAAAAACAGAAAATAACTCACTTATCAGCATTTTCCAGTTTAGCGGTAGCTTGATCAAGAATCCTGAGGATGTCATCTCGTCCATTAATAGCGGCTAGCTCTTGAGAAGTGTGGCCGTCGACGTCCATAGCGAACACGTTGGCGCCGAAGTTGATGAGGAACACGACGCATTCCTTGTGTCCTCTCGCGGCGGCCAGGTGGAGGGCGGTGTTGCCGAAGTAGTCGGCTTTGTCGGGCTCTCCTCTGTATTGATATCAGTATGTTTAAAAAGTAGATTATAATAGACGCTTTCTATATGACACTGCACCTCACAATGCCCAGCGTCCGGCCTAGGGGAGTGACCTCTCCTTACGGAAAAACGCATGCAAATGAAAATGATACTGACTTTTTGTATTATGGTGTCTTAACAGTCATAACAACGAGTAGTACACACATCCCCACAGGATGTCTATGTCGATGAAGCGAAATCTATAATAATATTATTAATTAAGAGCTAATTTGTTTGCATATCTATAATATATTCTTCCTCTAAATCTAAAATAACAGTCGGAGAAAAAAATCCGTCTGCAAATTACTGATTATGTTGGGTAAAATTTCTATCTTTTGTTTTTACCGCACGAAAAACCCGCCTCGCCTAATTGGTCACTGGCGACAGTCATAACATGATTAAGTCTTCATCAGCATTTGCGTTACTTTCCGTCATTTGCTTTTGATATCGTACCAAAAAGGTGAAAGTGAGTTACCGTCTTGTTGCCGTGAAAAACACATTATACGGAGCAATTATTTAAAAAAAAATCTCTAAGCATTCGGCAGCCACGCTAGTTGTGAACAATGTGAGAAAGTAGCGTCAACATGATACGCCATTGTCTTGTTCGCGTTCATTGTAAATTACGTTTAGGACTTGATAGCTCATTTCGTTAATCGATTGCGCAGTTATTTTTTAACAGCTCTGTTTATTTCTTTCAACGCTTGCTTGTTAGCTTAAACATTGACTAATCACTGTAAAATACATCGGATCTGAAGTGACCCGGCAAGGAACATATTAGCAATGGACTTTTCGTATATGCCGCAGAAAGGACTAGATGGAGCGAGGATGCAGATCTGACGTGTATGTGGGAACCGCTGTCAGTCGGAAAAAAGAGCCAAAGACCGCGCACACTCGTGTCCTAAAGGAGAGGAATATGTCCAAAAGTTGACGAGTAAATGCTGATGTTCTTCCTGATCTAGTTGAAAAAGCATTTTTTTCTCTACATGAGTAGTAAGTAATCATATGGCCCGCATGATAGGTAAGCTGATTACATAATGAAGGCACACGTGCGTTACCAACCTTTTTTCTATAAAAAGGTCTGGCAAATGACTCCATTCCACCTGATTGGAGTCCAGATGCGAAGGTAGCTAGTGCGAGAGATACCGCCGCGCTAGCCATTTTCAAAGTTCTTTTTCACGCCTCTTTTGAATGGCCTAAGATTCTAAGGAGCACGGTCTCGGTATAGTTGCGCTCACGTGCTCAGATCCCGAGCCGTCCCGTAATAGCGCACTGAAGGTCCGGCCGGGGAGGATGTTTAGTGGGTATGGAGCGAACGCCTCGAGTCCCACATTTCCCCTGCACTGGCACCACCCCGCAGGGACGATGCGTAAGTGCATTTGACCACCCCGTCAACAAAACAAAAAAAGGATTGTAAGGAACACGGGCTGGTAATGAATTTCATTTCTTGTTTGTGTGACATAGAAAGGCATACCCTCGGCCACATAGAAGTCTGAGAGCGTCGATGTGACCCTCGAAGGCTGCCCAGAGGGTTGGCGTCATCCCAGACTCATCTTTATTGTTGCATTCCTTCCTGGTCGCCTCCCGGAGCACGTCCAGCAAACCATCTTTGGCCGCTCTGAAAAGACGGAAATACGATTTAATTTTTTGTTGCTGGCGATTTATGATTACATTAGTTTCAGTGGGATACCTATATAAAGAATATCAAAAAACCTTTCTAACCAATTTCTATCCCTATAAGACGTTAGGAATGAATTGTCAAGTCTTCATAGTTCGTTTTGAAAATGTGACCCACTAAATTAATAAAATTCTATTAGTGTTTCATTTTGTGAACATAATGTGAGTATATTTATTAATTCTTTACCTACAAGAGAATTTTTTAGTATTTTAATCTCCTCCGCTTACTTTTTAATGTATTCAATGTCTAATTTGTTGATAAATGATTATCAATACAATACATCCTTACCGGTAACAATAGATAAAGCTATTAAGAATGCGGACGTCACATAAAACGTAGTGATTACCTTCTCTGTGACGTCACACTACGTCATTATATTTCACCAATCGATTCTTTTTCTTTTAAAGCTAATGAGGTGAAATCTTGGTCTTATGCTGAGGAATTAAACTCTGTGCATTGTATGGACAGGAAGGAGTATACAGGTCCTCCAAAAAGTGAGTTCCGTTTTGATCGGTTTGTTACTACCTACTTAGGGGATTTTTCCCAAAAGTCTGTACGAAGGAGGGGTGAAATTTCAGATTACAATAGGAGGCGAAAGCTTGCAAAAATGTTGCAATAGTTTCAAAAACACGGTCACAGCAATTCAGTGAAATGAAGCCTTCGGCGTTGCATCCTGTCATCTTCAATTTCTTCATGGCAACTGGTTTCCAATCCTTTAAAATTAATCAAGAGCTGTTTCTGTCTATATGGAGAAGGTATAATGAGTGAGTTAATGGTAAGGAGAGGGTTATATTAGTTGCACCTGTATGTTTGTAACTGACTTTTTGGGCTCGATTTCAACCCACTTTAAACGGTCAGATTTCATTCAAACTTTATAGATTTATCAAAGACCGACAACATTACAATAACTCAATAATAATATCCCATTATCCTGATTAGAATCGCCAGGACTAATAAATTAAACATTTGGAATGTTAGTTCCGCTATACGTCACTAGATGGCGTTGTTTGTTAAGTTGGCGGTGTAGCACTAAAAAGTGGATAATAAAATAAAAGTTTTAAAAAAACTAAAAAACATGCACACAACAATAACATTAGTTCTTGAAAATATTCGATCGGTACAATTAAATTGAGCACCCCACGCTTTTCTCTAAATAATAATTATACTTTTCGTTCATCATTTAGGTTCTATACTAAAAAGTTATTTTTCACTTTTTAGTCCGATTAATATGTATAAAAGCGTGTTTTTTTTTAGTTTTTTTAAAACTATTATTTTTTATCGCGGGTTTTAAGTAATTTCCGTAGTCGGATTAACTTTTTTGTTTAGTTGTTGTTGTTATAAAGTCTCGACTCTGCTTGGTCATAAAAATTAAAGCTACCTACCAATAATAAAGACTAATATTGATAGAACTGACTATGGATTTTTCGGCGAACCGAGTTATAAGGTGTTTTTCTACAAGAATTTCTAAAAGCAACTCAAAATTTTTTTTGGCAACATAATAGCAATTTTATTCAATAAAGACGTTATCAATTTATTAATACAATAAATCGGTAATTTATCAACACCCTTATGCCCACTAGGGTCATAGCACACTTATCAGCATGGAAAGGGAACGCCTCTTTTTTACTATAAACACTGCTACGAAACGACTACAGACCGTAGCATATCGCCACTTTTAGAGTTCCGTACCTCAAATGGAAAAAACGGAAACCTTATAGCATCACTTTGTTGTCCATCTGTCTGTCAAGACCCTTGATCTCAGGAACAAGTGGATGTATCGAGTTGAAATTACGGTTTACGATCCCTTGAAGCTGTGAAAAAAATCAAAATTCTTAGTTAACGCAAAAAAAAGATACGGCCATTTATGCCGCAAAACACGTATATTTCGTACGTCCCGTTGACCTAGAACTATGAAATTTGGCAAGTAATATTACACCACAGGTACAAGAAAAATTTTGAAAAACTATACATTTGTAATTAAATCATAAAAATTAAATCATAAAAAATATAGTCTTTGTACTATCAATCATCGAGGTTTGCCTTTATCTACAAATATATATGGAACCCTCAGCGGGCGAGTCCGACTCACACTTAGCCGTGTACTACGATTTTTTTCATAAGGCAATAATCGAGTCAGCTGTTTGTTCAAGTATTTGGAATACTCGCAAATTTTTTGTCATTTGTATACTTATCAAAGTCATTATAGATTACCTTTATCAGGATGATAAATTATCTGCCCAGCAATAAGTAGGAATATTAATTGTTAAGTTTATTGAGAACAATATTAATGGTTTCCATATAAAACAATTTTGTGTAGAAATCGATTGCCTAATTAAATAGGCAATGTTTTAAAATCGGCACTAAGGTATCTATCTAATCAATCATGGAAGAAACAACTACCGATTGTAGCACTCAAATGTTTATGTTATTTTGTCATTCTTAATCTGCAAAATTTTATTGTTAGACCTGCCCAGCCCGAGTGACTAAAAGTATATCTGATATATAAAACTCTTGTGTTACGGTGTTTGTGGTCGCTCTCCTTCGAAACGGCTCGACTGAATTTTAGGAATTTATGTTGCTTGGCAAGTCTGCTTTCGACGTCACAAAAGGCTGAGATTCCTGGTCCATAGTGAACCCAGTCAGAACTGTAAACCTGGCACTGATTTTGATAGAAAAATAAATATTCTAATGTTTGACCTAATGAGGTAACTGTGCTTTTCCACATGGTCAAACATGATTAAACATATATGGGCGGTCTATAAATTCCTTAGAAAATTCTCATTTTTCGGATATGCTTTTCAATATTGTGCATGTCATTGACCTAGACGTGGTCGTGACACATGGCACCTATAACCGATCACCACGGCAACCACACACATGCATTGCACGCAAATCGATCACTGATAACTATTTGCTATGGCAATAACGCCCTTACTGTGGTAGCTTTAAAGTTGGAAAATGTTTTGATCATTTAACCCCATTTGTAGTCCTGAGCATTGACCGTGAAGGTGCGAGTATGGTCGGTGTCTTTTTGGTCGCGTCATTATTTTATGAATAACAACGTATACATTGCAAAATAGGATAATATTGTAAACTCAAAGGTATAAGAGGATTTACGCTATAGAGGATACACGTGCTTGATGAACCCATAAGATCAAAATCGCTTGCGCACTCCTAGCAAAACGTAGTAAAATTACTATAGTAATTTAATCAGTTTACGCGTTACAGGAAACTTGTCCACGGTACTTATAATCGAGTGTTATCTAAACCCCAATGGTTTCTTTACATATCTATTACATTATAAATAAAATCAAAGCGTGATTATCAAATGATGAATACCTAAAATAAAAAAAATACAATGGGCAGTGAAATTGGTTCAATGGCCCTGCGAAGCGAGGTTGCGGAAACAACAGTAAATAAGTAGATATTTGACGCATGCTCACTATGCATTGTAATAATGATGCTGCCGAAGCGGAACATGGACTTTTTTGGGATGTACATACATATGCGTTCACTGATAATTAGGTACTGTATGGACAAACCATGAGTTCATGGTTAGTATGATCCTGTCTCTCGTATTCGATCCAACACCACCAATGTATTTGGGGTGGGTAGAGCAGGTAATATATGTCATGCTCTAGAATTCGACCTTAGATTTTTACGGGCGGCCACCTGCCTGACACTATGCTATCTTTCGACAGCAGTCGAGCCCAGCAGCTTAACGTGCCTTCCGAAACATGGAGGACTTATTAGTCCTCCATGTCTAAATTTTCTACAAAATAAATAAATGGTCTTACTAAATCGGAGTAGAGAAAAGTAACCACTTATGGCATAATATCTCTATATGAAGAATACCAATCTTTGTAAAATATTAAGGTTAATAATAACTATTTTATGGGTAAGTTTTCTTATGAACAGTTGACCATTTATTAAAATTAGGGAGACGAAATGCTAGTATTCCTTATTAGGGAATATAAAAAATACGGAAACTATTCCGTAATTTGTAGCTTTCGTCTACAGTTAGACTACCGCCGCTTTTAGTCGGAGATATATCAGATGAAGTTGGACGGAATTCACTCGTATGTAATTATGCACTAACACAGATTATAATATCAGTGGCAGTGCATAATTAAAATGAGTTTACCTAATTGAAATATATAGTAGTATGGCGTTGTGGTTTATGTCCTCAGGTCAGGTGTTATGATGGCACATTTCTTTGATCTTGAAACCCTACTACTTAGCAGATTCCAATAGGATAAAAAAAGACTCACTGCGTGTGGAAGACGAGTTGATATTTGATATCCAAAGGAGGAAAATAATATTCCTGAGGCTCAAAATTGATAAAGCTTGAATCTTTCTAGGCTTGATTTCGTCAAACGTTGTGTCTTAGTGAGGCATATTCATGGCACAGAAACAGCCTTTGCAAACATATTCTCGTATCCCTTATTAAATAATTTAGTCGCAATAGGTAAACATAAATACTCATTTATGTAAACGAGTCAAGAAATAAGTCAGATACTGCTTTTTATTTCGTGTTACAATTTCCAAGTAGGTATTAAAATGGAAATCAACATGACAAAGAACAAAGTGATCAGTGATATAATAGTCACTCACACTCGGCGCATACGCAATTTACCGCGGAAGCTGGATTACCTTTTGTTTTCGTTTTACAAAGCAACTTGAATCAGTTTCTTAAGGAAAGGGAATTGCAACAGAATACGTGACATTCACAGAGTTGATCGACATCTTGACTTATTATGCTTCTAGAAGCTTGTTATATTCAGCTTACAAAGATACGTTATTCGACATCGTAGTGAAATTTTTGTCGTATACCAATTTACTGCATACACAACTTTAAGATTTGCAAAATGAAATAGAAGGTGGATCATTCTTTTTGTTTTCAAAATGTTCGACAGTGCAACTGGTTCGTTTGATATACTGAATGTTTATGAGTAAATGGAATGAAATGAAATGAGTCCCTTTTATGCAATCAAAATTGCATTAAGATAATGTTATCTATAACGACAATCTAAATGCATTCAAGGGTTATAATTTTTTTATACTACACTGAACTGTCTATTATTGTAACAAAATGTAAAAAATGTAGAACAGTACGCTACTACTGAGCTATTTTTTGGAAAATGTTCTAGAAACCTTATAACGAGCTCTGTGGTGCACGTCAGTAACCATGGCGTTTCGCAAGAATGAAATAAATCACATTAGTATTGTACATATAAAGTTTAATAGGTTTCTCCAGGTGTATAAATGTCATCAAAATACTGTTATGCAGAGATTACCTGTTTTTACATCAATAGCTTAATTTTGGTGAAATAAACATTTCTGAGCGATACATTACATATTTAAGAAGTAAGGATCATCGTAATTTCCATAGAACTATTAGGAAATGTTGTTTGGTCGATTTCCATTCAATAGTTGCTATGTATGTGCTATTGAACAGGCAGTCCCTCCAATCTCTGTTATTAGGTCTTCTATAAGTAGCTCAGATCATACTTAATATGACCACCAACATGACACTTAGGACGAGATTTTTTTTTTTATAAATTTTGACATGTATGCAAAAAATTTACATGGAAAAAGCTTAATATGTAAGTATTTAACTAGTAAAAGAAATTAGTTTGATTCTTCAAAACATGCATTTTTTGGGTTCCAAAATAAATCAAAATCTTAGCGAATTTAGCAATGAAGCGAATAAATTAATTAGATATTTTAAGATTGAAGCTAGAATGGTGCAAGCGGGATAAATTATGCAATGATCTGATGCTATGAAAATAATTAAAAAATGATAATTAAATAATTTATCTAGTATGTAGCTTCATCGGTTCAATAGTGTTAATCATTAAATATCATGTAGCATGTAAGTTACATAGCTAATTATTTTTTATTTCAGATTTTGTTCAATTTTACTAAACAAAATTATATACACCAAACACTAGGGAACGATTCAATGAATGCATTTTAAAATAGATAGATAATATAGATTTTAAGCTGTTGCTCTTGACTGTTTTGAATAATTTTTCAATCAAAAGAAAGTCTAGAGCTTTAATGACGAAGCATTGAAAGTATTCTGATTATAGCAGATTAAATTTTATCTTATCATTTATAGCACACATCGTTATATATCCAACTACTTACTTATGAAATCTATCCGTCGTCATTTTGTGATGTATACAATTTCATAGAGTCCAAGTCACTATATTTACTTTACAAAAGTTTATTCAACTCATTTTTTTGATAATTAGTCCACATTTAATTTAGCATCGCGAATTTTATAACTTAGAAAGTTAACTTTTGTCACACTTTTCACTTACGACTTATTAGTTGCACGTTATCGTTTAGTTTAATTGAAAGTTTTAAAGTTATCCAACGTTTTCTTTGATTAACACACATAAAAACAACTGCAACGTGTTAATAATAACAAACACTAGTTTTTGTCAGGTGTGACAATTGCTTACTCAACTATTTGTGATGTGATGTGAATGAATGCTGAATGGCCGGTCTGCCACAGGTAGGTTTCTATCTACAGTTGCACTCACCTTGTTAGTACTAAAAAAGAACGAACGGTGAATGAACTGGATGCAATGACCTACTACTAGCGCCATCTATGAAAAAATTTGAGAAGCATTATGTTAAGGTTAGCTAGTGCTATCTGTTGCTGAGTTGAAAAACTATTATAAACTGTTAGTGCCATCTGTAGTGCAGAGGAAGAAAGTAAGTTGTTGTGTGATGGGGAATATCTTCGCCAGTTTTAGAAGTCCTATATTTGTGCCTGCATTTTGTCAAACCTTTTGGTTCAAAATATTTTATTTTAGTTTTGGCTTGGTTACCTACACCACAAAACCCTCAAGGGGATTCATTGAAATAATGATTCCCCTTAACTGCTAGTCAACACAGGTGCTTGTGCATCTAAATAATACCACTTTTACTGCACAAAATCCGCTCTGAAACAATTGTAAGTAGAATTTTGTTTCGATAACAAAATTCTACATCCAGATGCCTTACCCGCCAAACAGTCAATGGCTGGTTCTGTGCACGTTTATTAAAGATAATTTACTTATTTTAATTATAGTGTATAATGGGTTATTATTATTATTAGTGGTAGTTTTTTAGAATAGTAATATACCTACGTAAATATAGGTTTTTGGTTGTCAGTGAGCGAAATAACTTTTTAGCCTTCTCCTTTCGCCGTTAGATGGAGCTAGTAACATATTGGTACATATACGTTGATAATTATCTTTGATAAAATTTATAATTTAATAAGCATACAATTTCATCTAATAGGCGCACATAGTAGTTAGTTGCACACATAGACTAAAAATGGCCGGTCTGTGTGAACCTGTGCACTTTCAGACAAAGCACACGACAAAGCACACTAAGTGAAATAAAATACCCGAATTAGATCGGTATACATGAACATGAGAGGGGAATCGATAAAATATGCCCTAAACTTATGTTTCCCAGGGGGTTCAAGGTTAAGATTCCAACAACATTGGACAAAACACCCACCGTCCCCAGAAAAGGACTGCCTAATCTGGTTTACCGATGGGTCCAAAATGAACTCTGGTACTAGAGCAGGTATTCGTTGTAATGATTACCTATGAAATGTATAAAGCACGGGGACACTTTTCGCGATATTGCAAATGGAAATATATGCAATAATCCTCGGTACAATGAGGAATAACTTGCTAAGCAACAAGGTTATCTACCTATATCCTAAGCGACAGTCGCGCTCAAAGCCTTCTTGAACCCTCATGTCGACTCGGATCTAGTACTAAATACTGTCAAGAGCCTAAACAAGGTTGGTAAGCACAATAAAGTAGAGTTGAACTGGGTCCCAGAGTACGAGAGGATTAGAGACAATGAGAAAGCTGACGACCTGGCAAGGAAAGGATCAGAAAACCCATTTATAGGTCCTGAGCCATCAAAGAATAAGTCTATAACAGACACCATGTGGAATGAAAACTATCGTCTGGAATGAAACACTCCACATCCTTCATAGGAGACTGTACTGGAAGATGGAGTAATGTCATATATTGGGGCAGCAAACAACAGGCCCGCCCCAAACCACTTACTCAATAAAATGCACATCTCGGTAACATCGAATTGCAGAGAATGTGGATATGGTTGGTAATCCATGGAACACCTGCTGCGTGACTATAACTCCACAGCCAGGATTAGAATGAATATCCTGGGAATGACCTGTCCAACGCCAGCTTGCAACGCACTAGAGGCTCTTCAAGCCCATTAAGTTAGGGTTAAGGAGTGACAAGAGTATAAGAAAAGGGGATACACAAAAGATCCGGTTGGGTCGAAGTGCACCGTAAGGAGACGGCCCCATCATAAAATAAGCATACAATTTGATATGTGTATTATTTTAAACGTGACTTATTGAAAAGAACACTAATCTTAAATTCAATGAGCTTATATTTTGTAATTGTCATCATTATCTATTGAAATTCGATTGCTAGGTACCTATAGGCTTTATTACATCTTAGAAACTCATTAAAGTTGTAGAAACGTTTAAAAACAAAAATTGTATTACCAAGAACCGGGACTTACCTTTTGAATCATAGGAGAGCTGTAAATATAATACATTTTCTTTAAAAAGCTCTAGCAAGCTTTTCTATTCCACCTGGTAGTAAGCAAGTGGAGTCGAAATAAAAGTGTTATCGCCTATCGGTACCAAAGACAAGTGACAACGTTTATTCCAAATACTGAAGTTAGTACCGACCTCAAAAAAACATAGTTGGCATAAGGTTGGCCTATTTACTTTTAACGTGAAACTGTTATTTCTCCGGTTTTTTTCTCCGCTTAATTTATTATTTGCTGTTTAGTGTTATAAGTATAAAAAAGGTACCTATGTTGGATGGATAGAAGTTATCATAATCGGTTTACAAGTCAGAGTTATCGATGCTTAAAGTTAAGGCAAGATTTTGCCTGTTATTTTTCAGAATAATATAATATAAGTACTCCACTGTAATTTTTTTGTGTAAAAGTTTTCTTAAAACTATAAGAAATTTTGGTCTTTAAGACAAAAAGAATAAGTAATAGAAATTGGTTAACAACTTTCAAAGATATCGACGCATGAATTTGGAAAAGTTGGAAAATCCTTATTGCGACTGCGTATTTTCACGAATCTAAAAAAACAACTGGATACCGAAAGTATACCTTAGCAAACATAAAAATAATTTTCTAAATCGGTCAGGGCATAGAAATGTGGCCAGTTAATTGCGTTGAACGTCTAACGAAAATATAATATAATAATAATAATATATTTACACGCTCACACCAATTATCTAGCCCGAAGTAAGTATCATTAAGAACTTGTGTTACGGATACTAGATAACGGACTTTATTTTTTAAATACATAATAATTCTAGATATTTTTATAAATAAACTTAAATAAATATATAAACAACCATGACTCGCAAACAAACATTCGTGTTCGTCACACAAACATTTGCCGCTACCAGGATTCGAACCCGGACCGCTTGATGTGTAGCCAGCTATACTGACCACTCCACCACGATAATAATGAATGAAACTGACGTTTTAGTGAGAAAGCTCTATGGTGACCATAGTCAAAAATTAGCCTCCCATCCACTAGCGCTTATTTCGTACGACTTATTGTCCTCATACATGAACTGTAGAGAAACATCGTAGGGATAAATAAAACCGTTGAGGCCACAAAAATTACAAAAGCCAATGTTTTTAAATTATCTACTCAAGAAATATTAAAAAGTCGAAAGATTCACGTATAGTATTTTTACCTCAGGAACGCGGGGAGGTGAGTGTAAATTTACATGCACATTATTTATGTATGCGTCAGTGCCGGCTTGGAACGCTGCCACTAACATTTATAATAGCTTACTCGCGTTCGTGAGATAAAATAATTGTTAATACTAGAAATAATGCACTGAAAAAAATCGACTTGCTTCAGGCGGAAATCGATGCCGCATCTTCCGCAATCCGGGCGGCTGGGTTGACCATTACGCCACCGAGACACTGCTTTCGCTGTCGAAATTTGTCAGTGCTTGGTGCTTATATTTTTATGGTAAACATTGTTTCATCAAATCTTTGAAATTTGCACTTCTAAGACATGAACGAAATATTTTTGCAAATATTTGACGCCCAGTTAAGATGAAACTACCTTACATTATGGAATAATTTTACATTTGCGTTTACAAACGCGTAAATATTTTTTTCTAGTATTAAAAATATTTTTCTCGGTGGCGTAACGGTCAACGCGGAATCGCCGCGGAAGATGCGGGTTAGATTCTCGCCTGAGGCAAGTAAATTTTTTTTCAGTGCATTTTTTCTAGTATTAAAAATATTTACGCGTTTGTAAACGCAAAAATAAAATTATTCCATAATAAAAATATTGTATGATTCCTGTCTTTAATTCATACGTGCAAAAAAAAATATATGACATAATCATACATCTGACAATACTGCCGAACGATAACAGCGAAATGACATGAGAACAAAACCGATATCCAAAACCGACAGAAAACAAAAAGCCACTAACTAAGTCCCTGGTTGTCGCATCGTCGTGCAGGCGCGACGGAGGGGACGAAGAGATTTTAACACCGTCATTCTTTCGCGCTTTGTCCATCCACTAGAATTCATTCCATAAAAATTAGACATTCCGGCAGAAATAAACTCTAGTGGATGGAGCGCTATTATCATTTCGTTCGATAGCATAGATATAGAAAACTGTAGATCGGCAAAGTAAAAGAGAAAGAGCATACTGACGCGTGTATTAGAGCGAGATAGATAGACGAGACCATTTCACTTACACGCAGGGGGCCTAAGGAAGCCTGTCAGTCACGTAGAAAAGACAGCAACTGTCAGACTGCAGTACTTTTTTTCATGCGCATTACGCACACATCGGTATATTTTTTTGGTCTCACCCTAGTCGATTCATTGCCAATCTATAAACGTAAGTAATAATAAATCTATGTTCGATAGAGACGTTGTATAGTTTGCCACTTGTCCAGGCCAGGCGTCTTCGAGTAGGCAATCATACAACATACCTAAAATAAGATGAATACGAATGCAAAACCTTCTCCTTTTCTGAAGTCCGTTAAAAGGCTTATTAAATTAAGTTATTTAAGCTTTTTGGTGACCCATCCAGTATTGACGCCATTGAACTAACTTGATGCAACATCCCTATTGTCCATAACAGTGTAGGAGATAATCCGTTTACCAATCTACTGCACCGCTAGCTGGCATTGCAGTGCGGCTTATATGAGTCTTGCCTATCGCGTGAAAGATGAAAATACGTAAATCCAGGAATATTTACTAAGCCTCCGGCACTCCTAAGGTCTTAAGAGGAACGAATGATCTGCAGAACAAGTTACCGAAAAACAGACGCCGTAGACCAATCAATAATGCCGATGATGACGAATTTCGGTCCCTGACCTTTTCAATGGGGTCATCAGCTTTGCCTATTGTACACTATGTATTAGTGGCATAATGGCCAGTGAAAGCACCTATGAGGCAAAGGCAACGGATTTGGGTCCTGCTGATTCTTCCCACTCTTAGTGTAATATAATGGTCTTTCGTTGTTTCATCAAATCTTTTAAGTTTGCACTTTTGCACAAGTTTTGCACAGATATAAACGAAATATTTTTACAAATATTTGACTGACGTCCAGAGGGCCTAGACAAGGTAAACTATACAAAGTTTCTATCGAACGAATGAGAATTTAGAATTCTGTTTGTCTAAGTCTACTACTCATACATTTGACACAACGGTCGCTATGGAGCTTTCTCTATTCTAAATTACGTTATACGTTCGACGCAATCGATTGGTCACTTGATGAAACTACCCTATACTATTTTGGAATTGACTTTGCGTTACCAACGCGCAAACATTTTTAAAATTAGAAAATACACTGAAAATAATCGACTGTCCAGGGCGGGAATCGAACACAGCACTTTCCACAATCCGGGAGGTTGCCCGCTGAATTTAAAAAAATATTTGCGCGTTTTTTAACGCAAATATAATTCCAAAATGGAATAAAAAAGTTTAAAAAAATTGGTGGTGGGGTTCCCCGCCATGTGTTTTCATACGTTTAATCGGCGCTTTTACGGTGAAGGAAAACATCGTGAGGAAACCTGCTCACACCTATGAAGAAATTCTTAGGTTGTGTGTGTAGTCGACCAACCCGCACTTGGTCAGCGTGGTTGACTAAGGCCTAATCACCCCTAATATGGGGTAGGCTCGAGCCCCTCGGTGGGGTCATTATATGGGCTGTTGATGATGATACGTACTTACCTACACGTAAAGATTGTGAAAAAAGTCTTTTGCCATAGCTATTTCATAAATTACATAGCACTTATCTATGGAAACCATTATCTGTATCAATATCTAATGCATTCTGGACGTATCGTGGCAAGTGTTTGTCATCGTAAATTATAATATTATCATCCATTAGTGCATGAAAAATAATTCACTGAGGTGATAAAAGGTAAAATGAATAAGCTTAATTGAAGCCGCTTAGCTAATATTTGTCATCCATTTGGAGATATAACGGTAATGTGTTTCGCGTGTAGCTATCTAGCCAATCTATTGGTTATCTATCACTATGGATGCAGGTAGCTTTGATGTCTAGTGCCACATTAATTTTAACAAAAAATAATAACTCTCTACTCGCGAAAATCAAAGAGAACATTATTATACAAATATTTGTAAAATAATGTTGTCTTAAAAGTTTCAAGAAAGCCAATTTGACTTTTTGAGATTAGCATCCACATTATTTTGTTGTTTTTTTTCCACTTTTAGCTTGCTTTTGTTAATATGACATCTGTACGGCATATATTACTATTTTTTCATATTCTTCATTCAATAAAATTACTTAAAATATTACATTTTTAATTATTTCATATTATTTTCCGTTGGCCGCGTGATGCGGGCAGAGTAGAATAGCACCACCCCATTTCCTCCAATGGGTGTCGTAGAAGGCGACTAATGGGTCCGCATAGGGGTATTGGGCACCTCATACTCCGTCCACCAATCCGCATTGGGCAAGCGTGGTGGACTGCCTATACCTCCTTCGTTGAAAACGAGAGGCCTTGTGTCCCAGCAGTGGGTCGAATTATACAGGCTGTGATGATGATTTTCCGTTATCTTCATTTATGATACAAATTCTTAATGATACTGAAATTAACTGAGATAATTTTGGTGACATGATTTCATCATGAGCGCTACAAATTTAACGGAAAACTCCGTTTCGAAGTTTCTTTATAGAAAAATTATGTCTTAAACAATAGAAGTTCCTAATAAAATACCTTTCATAATGTCATACTTCATGTAACCAGTAAAATCTTTTCGGAACCAAACGATTTACCTGAATACTTTGTAGCAAATTGCAAGTAGGTACGCAACACGCCTTCCAGTCTTGAATATCTGAAGGCTTGTCGTACCGTAACACCCTACATAAAAAAACGCACAAAATGTCTGCCGGAGGCGCGACGCAATCACCCGATGGATCGGAGGCATCCCGGCAGAATTTTAAACGAACGCGCGGTATTTTTATTATATTAGAGCCTTGTTCTCCCTGATTTGTGGCCGATCATTCATAAAACAAAAGTTTAGTAGCTGGTGTTTGGTAGAAAGTTCGAGGCGAGTGATCAGTTTATGTATATTGAGATTGCTTTCTTAAGTTTTTTGCTAACAAACTTGATTTATTCCAATCAGAATATCTGGGGCCTTTAAATCAGACCTCATAATGAAAACAAGCTCAACTCTGCAACATAGGAAAGGTCTAATCTAAATATATATAACTCAAAGGTGACTCACTGACTGACATAGTGATCTATCAACGCACAGCCCAAACCACTGGACGGATCGGGCTGAAATTTGGCATGCAGGTAGATGTTATGACGTAGGCATCCGCTAAGAAAGGATTTTTGGAAATTCCACCCCTAAGGGGGTAAAATGTCCACGCGGACGAAGTCGCGGGTGGAAGCTAGTTAATATAATATAATGCTTATCAATAAAATAGGCAAATACAATGTGTGTTTTCAGATTTATGTCCTATCTGATAGATAAAAGAAAAGTCATCTATACCTAAAACTATGAAGTCCTACTTTTGTAGCTGTACAAAAGTGGAATTATAATTTTAAAGTAGTTAGACCTAATTAATTAGTAAAATAAAAGTATTTTCAAGCCATAATTATAATTTAACCTACAGTTTAAAATACAGTTTAAATTACGAAACTTGCCTATCAAGTACCGACATTATAATCGCCAGCAGCTTCTGAATGAGAGGGGTTTATAATTATTGCTCATAATCTAAAAGAAAAACAGTAGCGAGATAATGATCCAGAGATGCAATCGCCATATTACTAAGTTGGCATTTCCGAAATTGTTACACAAACAAAAAATTCATCTAGTTATCGGACGACAGAAGTGGGTAATGACAAGTCATTAACTCCACACCCCACAGTTAAGCATGCCGATGACTTTAAATGAGCAAAACCGCAAAATGCGAAAATGGCGCGGCCGGTTCAACATTATATTGATTTCGACGCCATTAAAACGAACCGGAAATTAAAAAGAAATAAAAACATATTGCTTTCCCGCGCGCTCCGGAGTTCACCCAATTTGTACGCGTTCTGTTTTCGAACGCTGCCGAATATTCATGATGGAAAAAATAACTACGCTTTTGTTAGTATTCAATAATCGACTCAAACGGCTTTATTTTTAACTTTAATTTACTACATCAAATTGATGGCGTTTCATTCCTTTTTATGAATCGATTCATATGTAGAGTATAGGGTAGGTAGATTTTATTTGGCGTGCCATTATTGTCAGCGTGATATGATTATTATATTATCGGGCGATAAACGGACATAAAAAAGATATATCGACGAGGCAATCATCTCGTTCGGGATTATGACGTTATTACACTGTTTCGTGTGGATTTATCGGGAATGGGCCCTGATAATTATATATTTGGTTTGGACATTCTCGCTAATAGGGAGTTTTGTGCTTATTTTCTTGATTGTTTTTGAAGTCGCTTTTATTCTGTGGGACTAGTGTTTGACTTAATACCAATAACCTTCAATACCTTTTTGGTCTAATAAATAAATAAATACCTATAACACCGTAGTAATGTCGGGATCGGCTATTATTAATTTTAAATAGAAATATAAATAAAAATACTTTTAGCTTTCATCAAACAAATCATTTATTATTTCATTATAAAAATTAACATGTTTACGATTTTTTTTACGCTCACATCAACTCTCTAGTCCGAAATTCAAATAAAAAATAATTTTAAGAAATACTAAAAAGTTTGTATAGCTATCTAGTGCAGTAATATGATTTTGTTAGCATAGGTGGGTACGTGAATGTTATCTACCAAACATTCTGTAAAAACGTTATTTACTTTCTTCTAGGTTTATAGCGTTTATATTATTACAATTTTGTTGTCACAAAACTACAACAGCGTTACCCTCCTTGGTGCTGTAATTAAGAGGTGTCATCACCATTAGCCAGTCACGGCGACACGTAGCTCGAGAGCTTCCGCCACTCAGCCCGCCAACTCCATTAATTGGACAAACAAATTCGACATTTAAAAGTGTGTGTCAGTTTAAAAATTTGAGTTCGGGAACAGTCAGAAAATCTCATGTCTGAAGTCTATAAGTAAATATATGAAGGGTTGTACCCATCACGCACATTTATTAGAGGTTTTTTCAACACCGGAAAATAATTTAATAGTTAATCCTTACTAATATTATAAATGCGAAAGTAACTCTGTCTGTCTGTCTGTCTGTCTGTCTGTTAAGCTTTCACGTCTAAACCACTGAACCGATTTTGATGAAAATTGGTACAACTATAGATTAGATCTCGGGGAAGGACATAGGCTACTTTTTATCACGAAAAAAAGGTTGTATGGGTTGAAATAGGGGATGAAAGTTTGTATGGAAGTTCGTCATTTTTGAAGATAGAACCATGAAACTTTGAATTTAGGCACTTAATAAGACAGAAAGAAATATTTGTTCTAAGATTTTTGGAATTTTGACCTGTATGGGGGTGAAATAGTGGATGAAAGTTTGTATGGGACTTCGTCATTATTAAAGATAAAACCATGATACTTTGAAATTAGGGACTTAATAAGAAAGAAAGAAATATTAGTTCTAGGATTTTTGAAATTTAGACCCATGTGGGGATGAAATTGGGGATGAAAATTTGTATGGAAGTTCGTCATGGTTAAAGATAAAACCATGAAACTTTGAATTTAGACACTTGATAAGAAATAAACATCCAATCCAAGATGGCGGTTGTGACTTTTTAATATAATATCGTTATGGGTATCATTTTCGTGGTTTTCGATGGTCCCGATTCCTAATACACCATCCATTTTGAGATCCAAGATGGCGGACGCGACTTTTTGACAAAATGTCAATATGGGTATCATTTTCGTGGTTTTGGAGGGTCCCGATTCCGAATACGACATCTATTTCGAGATCCAAGATGGCGGTCGCGACTTTTTAATATAAAATCGATATGGGTGTCATTTTTGTGGTTTTCTGAGGTCCCGATTGCTAATACACCATCCATTTTGAGATCCAAGATGGCGGACGCGAATTTTTAACATAATGTCAATATGGGTATCGTTTTCGTGGTTTTTGGGGGTCCGGATTACGAATAAAATGTCTATTTCGAGATCCAAGATGGCGGACGCGACTTTTTGACAAAATGTCAATATGGGTATCATTTTCGTGGTTTTTGAGGGTCCCGATTCCGAATACGACATCTATTTCGAGATCCAAGATGGCGGTCGCGACTTTCTAATATAAAATCGATATGGGTGTCATTTTTGTGGTTTTCTGAGGTCCCGATTGCTAATACACCATCCATTTTGGGATCCAAGATGGCGGTCGCGAATTTTTAACATAATGTCAATATGGGTATCGTTTTCGTGGTTTTTGGGGGTCCGGATTACGAATAAAATATCTATTTCGAGATCCAAGATGGCGGACGCGACTTTTTAATATAAAATCGATATGGGTGTCATTTTTGTTGTTTTCTGAGGTCCCGATTCCTAATACACCATCCATTTTGAGATCCAAGATGGCGGAGGCGAATTTTTAACATAATGTCAATATGGGTATCGTTTTCGTGGTTTTTGGGGGTCCGGATTACGAATAAAACATCTATTTCGAGATCCAAGATGGCGGACGCGACTTTTTGACAAAATGTCAATATGTGTGTCACTTTCGTGGTTTTCCGGGGTCCCGATTCCGAATACGACATCTATTTCGAGATCCAAGATGGCGGTTGCGACTATTTAATGTAAAACCGACATGGGTATCATTTTCGAGATTTTTGGGGGTTCCGACTCCGAATAAAACATCGATTTTGAGATCCAAGATGGCGGACGTGACTTTTTAACTTAATAGGAATATGGGTATCATTTTCGAGGTTTTCGGGGGTCCTGATTTTTCGGGGGACTTTTTATCATCTACGTCGAGATCCAAGATGGCAGATGGGACTTTTTAACATAAAAGCGATTTGGGTATCAGTTTCGTAGTTTTCGGGGGTCGCGATTCCAAGTACGTCATCAATTTCTAGATCCTAGATGGTGGACGCTATTTAATTTATTATTAATGTGGGTATCATTTTCGTGGTTTACAGGGCTCCATTTTGAGATCCAAGATGGCGGACGCGAATTTCAAAATTGATATGGGTATCAGTTTTGTAGTTTTCGGAGGTCTCAAAATGGATGCTGTATTCGGAGTCAGGATTCAGAATACAGCATCCATTTTGAGATCCAAGATGGTGGACGTGACTTTTTAGCTTAATCGCTTTCACGCCTAACACCTGAACCGAATTTATTGAAATTTGGAACAAAAATAGACTAAGCTTCGAAATGGAATAAAAGCTACCTTTTTGTGAAAAAGTGACCCATGATGACCCACCCAAAAAATATTGACCCATGTGGGGGTGAAAAGTTGCGTGTAAGTATCAAAGGATGGAAAAACTTAAAATGGAAGATTGTAAAAATGCCATTTACCGTAGTGCACTGCAGTTTGTATGTGTGTTTTTTGCATAATAAGTACCTACACAAAAAATGCTGCCTAAAGTAACTATTCCACGCGGACGAAGTCGCGGGCAAAAGCTAGTGTCAAATAAATGTTAAAAAGGAGTCGTAGAATCGTGGATAAAGGAGTACAACTATGATGACACGGAAGCGCTTTTCTGAATGCTCCACAACACACACACACACACACACACACACACACACACACACTACCACAAACGCACGCTAACATACATCCTAGATGTAAAAAAAAAATTAATTTGACATTTTCTATTTCTTATTTTTCTTATTAATATTATTTTTGCTTATATAGTTTCTCCTTTTTTTACTTTGAACCGTGTGTCCATCAGTACACAATTGTAATACAGTAAATGTTACCCGGTCGCCGCGATACAAGCTAAGCTTAGTGCAGTGGTCATTAGCATAAGTTTAAAACTGTACTTTTTATTAGTAAATAAAATTATTATTATTATTAAATACTTCATAACTAAGCTATTTTAGTTACTAATCCACTATTGGGCTATTTCTATTGCCAAACTAAGAGACAACAATTCAATCGTTCACCTATCGTCCTCTCAATTTTTATTTCGGGACGGTGCAGTAGGTATGTCTTCAAATCGACAATTCAGCTACAGGATTTGACACTAAGTTTTTGCGGCTGACCGCCTGCTCTGGACCAACCCTCCTTAGGAACAACTGCTATATTTCTTCATCAGTTGGGAACGCCAACTTAACGTGCGAAACATGGAGGAAAATCAAGTTGAAACATTTTCGGTCACCCATGCGCGTACTGACCGCGTTGTTGGTAGCTTAGCTATTCTGATCGTTAAGAAGCACTACCGCGGTGCTATCAACGTCACAACATACACCAATTTAATAAACCTTATTATATTCTAGCTTTTGCTCGCGACTTTGTCCCTGTGGAATAGTTACTTCGAGCAGCATTAAAATTTTTGGCACTTATTTTTTTACTAATTGTACTCATATTTCCAATATACGATAGTAAACATAGTAGTACTTTTTACCTCCTTGGGGGATGAATTTCGGAAAATTCTTTCATATCGGATGCCTACGTCATACAAAGAACACACCCTCCAAGTTTCAGGTCTCTACGACCCGACCAGTGGTTTAGGCTAAGCGTTTATCCGTCAGTCAGTCATTCAGGACAAAGCACTTTATATCTATAGATTAAATACTTGTCTTATAAATAATAAGTTGTAATATTTATGAATAATGTCGTTGAAAAACCCATTTATCGGCTCTATTTGATAGTTGCCAAAGCTCGCCGCGATGAGGCGCTGCACGCCGGAAGTCATCAGGAAATGGCCACTAATGGCCGCCGCGCAGGAAGTAACGCCATTACCGGCCAGCGCTGCTCAAATGATTACCTAAAGCTTAATATTGTTTATATAGGTGTTGAGTTACAATGACTTTAAGTGTTTGGTTTACACGAGCAGATGGTGACTATGAAATTGAGATAGCAACAAAATAAAAAGATGCTCCTTCCATGTAGTATTCGAGCTGTATGAGGCTATAATAAAAAAAAGCGTTTATTTAAACCTTTATTTTAGTTTTCTTTATATATTATTTCGATTCTTTTATAATAATAAATTATTAGGTGCCTAGGTTTCTAATTAAAGTGTGGGAACAGTACATACATACATACATATTACCACACTCACAATCCCAGAAGGGGTCGAGCAGAGCTTCAGATAACATTTGATTACACTCTAAGCCTCATCTGGCAGTATATGTCAGACAGTACTCCAAAATAGTAACTGGTTGCCAGCCTTTCGCCTATACTAAAGGGGCACCAAACTCAAAAATTATCAATCCTTCAGTAAACAAACCAAGTAAAGCCAACGGCCAGGACAGATGTTACAAAATATCTGAGCAGACCGGGTCTGTGGGAGCAATGAAGACACATTAAATAGAAATTATAAATAGAAACCTTGAAATAATATTAATTTTTGATTCAAATTTTCATTTCATTTTCATTTCATTTCATTCATTCATTTTCATTTCATTTTATGAAAAATCACATTTTTCAGTATATTTTCTCATTTCCCAGTTGATTTTGCTTTTTATAATACATACGTATAAGGTTTACAATCAATTCGAGAAATAAACAATAAAAATGTGCGTTTGTATGCAACAAATAAATTATACAATAAATTATATCAGCTTCAGACAATAGTCTTCTCCACCTGTCTTCTCGACACTCTTTGAAGTTTGCCAAACTGCATTATAAATAACTTTTGCTGACAATTCCTATCCTTCCTGAGCGTTTGAACTTATACAATAAATCTTAGAAGCAAGTGAAAAATATTCGTACCCGGAATCAGTATACTAAATTGGAAAGTCGTCTTCAGAAAAATTGGAAATAAAACCTCCCCGCATCTAAGTAATAGGGAATCTGGTAGGGACAAATGTCTTTGCACTGAACACGAATATTTGTTCACAAGTGCTAGTTCTTTAGTTATGAAAATATTTATGTTATTATGTCCATATTTATATCCATAATCCATTATTATATCCATAAAACAAGTTGTCAATTAAACTTTATTTAGGCTAGATAATTGGTATAAGCGTAGGAATATGTTAGATATTATTATATACATTTTTTGTTACGATTTAGATTACCTACAGGTCTCCAAAATTTATCGTTAGGTTTAGCACCTAACGATAAATTTTGGAGACCGGTAGGTACCTGCAGATCAGTATTTTGGAAATTAGTTTGAAATTAAGAACACAGGGGAAAGCATTAAACAGAAAAGCAAAAGATTTAATATAGAGTAACATAAAGTGCTACAGCACTTTCCAAAACCATATAAAATGATACATTGAAATTAAAAAGTTTCTAAATATTCTGCTCAAGCACATAACAAAGTAGGTGCAGTCAGTATAAATATTAAGTACACAACTTTAGTTCTTAGAAGTCATAAAACATATAACTCTAAAGTAAATACCTAAGCAAGTCACAGTAAATTAACTGCACTCCCGGCAAGTTCTCAACTCCATTGTTCGTAAGAACTGTAATTACCTCTTTATCTCGGCAACAATGTGAATGTGCTAATATGAAACCGGAGTGCAAGTAGCTGCGCAGATTAAAAAATCATCCAGGATAATAAAGAACTTATCGGCTGTGAGATCTGACGCCACTGCCAACTGAACGGAAAAAATGTAAAAAGGCGGGAATTTGATTCATAATGGCGTCAAACATGGCGGCGCTGATTGCGATCTGAACGGGAGATAAGAATGGGGTGGCTAGCTTTGTCTTGCTGTTGATTATTATAATAGAACAGCCATCAGCTCGTGTGTTTGTGCAATTTGATGACGGGGAAAATCACACAAAGATATTTATATTTCGAAGTGTTGAGTTGCGTTGGTTAAATGACATGGGAGTCGATTAAATCGAAATCTAGGATAGACAATAAATACAGAAGACAAAGGGATTCAGTCTCATGTACTTTATTTTTTCTTTTGTGTAACATGGCACAATTTATATTTTATTAAAAAAATAATTTAGTTCTTCCTTCGTATTAGGCAACTTAAATTATGTAAAACCTATTACAATACACTATTATCTAATACAATTTCAAATATGTTGTTATATGTATAATTTGACAACAAACTGAACACAATTTATTTAATATTAAAAACTTGATTAGTTATTGGAACTTTTAAGTATACTGTAATCTATAACATTTTTGTATATTGATTGCTTCTTTAATATTATTTTTTATAAAATATAGGTAATAAGGATCTCTATTTATAATATACAGCTACTTTATTTATCTCAAAAACGGTTTTTTGGTTGTGTTTTAGAACTGCGTATCTTTAAAACAATAAAGAAATTCAAAGCGTATCATTATATTACCTCAACTTACAAAACTGAAAATATTAGGCAACGATAAAACAGTAAGTACCAAAGGGATTTGGTACTATCTAACATCAAATATATTACTTGTATTACAAAAATTCCATTAAAGTACTGAGCCATCGCAGCGGGGCAATAAACACTAGGAATCAGGGCTCCAGAGTGCGCACGAGGCGAATTGTAATTGAGCACGCCCCAACAAGCGGTATCGCGAAAGATCAAAATAACATTTGTACCAAAATCATTTATCAGCGCTGATTCTCTTTCCATTTGTCGCCCCTGGCCCTCACCGCTGGCAGGTCGCCCTATGATTGTAAAGCTGCGGCTTTGTTAATGACAGAAGCGCGATCACCAAATAATATTTTATGTAAATATTATGCAGTACCCATAAATAATCTCAAAATGAGACTCCGTTTCATAGTTGCGACAAAGGAAGCGCTACAATATTGATCTGTCATACCGTTTATTGTTGCCATAAGGTCGGCAGAGGAGTTTCTCCCGAGTTCTTGTTGTAAAAACACGTGTTGAGAGACTGCATTTTAACCTCAATTTACCGAACAATCGTCTGTTACTATAAGTACATTTTTTTTGTACCCGTGAGCAACCGGTTCGAACCCCGCCACGTACCAACGTGTTTTCAAATTTTCAATTCATATAACGTACATATAGTAGTCGTCGCTTGTACGGTGAAGGAAAACAACGTGAGGAAACCTGCATACACCTATGAAGAAATTCTTAGGATGTGTGTGAAGTCGACCAATCCGCACTTGGCCAGCGTGGTTGACTAAGGCCTAATCGCCCCTTATGTGCGGTAGGCTTGTGCCCCTAGATGGGGACATTATATGAGCTGTTGATGATGATAAGTTCACTCTACGCACTCATTCTACGCACCACCTAATTGAAATCTCTGTACCCAGGTTTCTGGTTGACTGGTAGAGAATGCCTTATGGCATTAAGTCCGCCATTTGTACCTTTTTTTTTTGTGTGCAATAAAGTTTAAATAAATAAATAAATAAGTACATCTTTACTTGACATTGGCGAAATGCGTTATACATCGTGAACGCCATTTAATTAAAGAAGAAGAAGGTCGCCAGAACTCTTGTAGCTATTTTGTTATAAAAGTAAAAATAATTAGAGATTTTTGTTTCTGTGTTTCATATTAGTCGGAAAAGCTCTTGGATTTCATCTAACCTGTTATTAGAAGGAAGTTGGAAAAAAGCTTTAACCGAAACCCTTAAAAACCTGTCGACGAGATATTGTTATAGGGACAGATTTTAAACAAACTAATCAAGCAAAAACTTGTAATCATCTCAATGAGATATAACCCGGGACGTCTGGTCCTGTACGCAATCCACGGCAGCGCGCCAGTGACACCGTAGTTAGTATTGAATGCGTCTACACGTAGTCTCGTTCAGGGTACCGCGGACTATCCAGGCGTGCCATATCCTTGCTAGCCATAACATTTGTAAAAAAACACACACTATTTAATAACACGTCCTTATGCAATGTATAACATTAGACTCCATAAAAAATATATCTTCATAACAAAATAATCTTCATGTAGCTCCGTATGATTTTCGTAGCCCTTCCGTAGCACGTGCTACGAGAAATCGTAATAACAAATTTTTTACAAAACCTTACGTAAGTATCTATATAAATTTGCGTGTTTAATTTTAATCGCTTCCGCTTCCTCCACTGTGTGCACAGTCTGACTTCTCGACTAATGTGTTCCCGGGGAATCGCGTCTTGTGGGGAACTAGTCATTAATACTCGTTGACGACGGACACGTTAAAATTTAATATTTGAATTAAATCCGCCCGTCTGCTATGAATACAAAACTACTTGACTCAACATTATTGGAATAAATATTTTATTTTATTTAACTGCTACGATCATTTGAGGTAGTAATTTCATAAAGTTTAAAATGTTTTCGAATTCGGTGGTATTATTTGTAACGAGTTGTTGTTTCGTAAAAATTTCGGGCTCAGGACAATTATTTAAGAAAGGTTATCTAGTTATATAAATCCGTAGATAGCAATAATCTAACGATTATTAGCTACTAGAAGCAGTTAGATACCAATTTTCTAGAATTATTTCGATGTAAAATATGGATATGGGTAGTGACCAGCCATCCTGAAATACACAGTAATTGTGGTAAAAATTGACATAATTTCCTGATGTGCTAATATCGTTTCTCCAGTTGAGGTTTTCGGGTGAAGTTAGCTTACCGCTTTTTTTTATTTATTTATTGGGGTCAAACAAACAGTTACATAATAAATATTAATAGTAAGGCATATAACAATCTTACTAATTGTGAAACCAACATCGTTAACTCCAGACAAAATTTTCAGTTATTTAAATTCGATTGTAACATTTCTTTGTTTAATTTGATCTAGTGTCAATTTCTCTCAACTTATTGTACACTGCTTTCTTAAATAACTTACACTAGTTACAAATATATTCGCTTTATCCTCATCTTGACACTACTGAGTTGAAAACGAAGAGCTTCGCATCCTCAATAAAATAATAAGAATGTTCTGCTTTTTTTCGTACATACATAATCACAATCCCAAGAGCAGAGCTTCAGAAAACATTCGGTAACAAAGAAAGCCACATCTGGCATTATGGGTCACAGAGTACCCCCAAAATAGTGAGATTGCCAGCCTGTTGCCTACACAAAAGGGGCACCAAACCCAAAAATTAACAATCCTTCAGGAAACAAACTAAGTAAAGCGAGATGCTACACTCAAAATCATCTCAGTAGTCCGGGTGTTTTTCTCTGTACTTTTCTATTCAAGTATCATAATATTTGACGCTCTTAAATAAATCATTGAAATAAAACGTCGTCATCATTCATCGTTATATGTCGAAAGAATTGTACAAATAGAAGATGACGGTTCAATGATGTGTAAGAAATTATTCTGTTTTGACCCTCTTAAGGTATTCCACCCTAAAACAACAAAACGAGGCAAGTTCCATAAAAACAAGAGACCTGCGAAATCTCCCTTCGTAACTCAATTGTGGCCGATCTATTTCGCGCCGAATTCGCGCCATATTGCAGCCCACCCCATCTAAATGATAATTCAAGGGCCCTTCTTACAATAAAAATTATTGTGGCCAGTTTATTTTATTACGTTTTGTATTGCGTTCAAATGCCGATATATCTGACAGTTTTTTTAGGCCGTCACACAGAGTAATATGGATCTTATGCTTTAGAGGATAAAGACTTAAAGTTGGGCGAGGGGATTTGTTCGAATAGTGGTGGATGTATTTGAACTTGTCGCGCCCCGTCGTATCGTCCAAATAGACAGTGATTTCACGCCTTACCCTTTGACCAATTTCGTTAGGATTGACTATTCAAACGATGGTCCCGTATAAATTTCCCTCTTCAGTTTATAGCCGAATGCTATTCGTTTTTCGGCGCTTTATAGGTAGTTTTTATATAGATTGGCACAGTAATCATCGGATATTTGTAATAGTAGTACATCACTTAGGAGTGATTTTGCAATACTCAGATAAATTATCTAAAGAATGAATAAAGTTTAGGACCACTAAATGAAAAAGACATTAACATAATGATATTTAAACGTTGTGACAAACTTTTTCCTTTAATTGAGCTCTAATTCATTCCATTGATAATTTTTATATGATTACACAAAAACAAGAGTTGTGTTGAAAATCTGCACAAACAAGGAAGGGCAGAGCGGATTCGAATATGGGTACTAGTCCTATCTGAGTTATGGCGGGTTCACAGATTAGAGAGTAGATGGGGCGGGTTTCAATAACATAACTAATAGATAACTACCGACAGTTTCCATGGCAACAGTAGAATTTTAACATATTTTGTATAGGATCTGTCAAAATCTTACCCCCTAGTAAGCAAATGTGTAGATAGATAAGTTAATGAAATCGGCCATAAGTACATTACTTACAAAAGACCTCAGTCAAATACCATTCTATATTATAAGAACATTGTAAAACGTAATGGTATTTCCAACAGTGATTCAAGATTTCCCGGTTTCCTCAGGGTAGGCAGGTGAGGGTTGGCACAGCGCGACTGACAACTTTTTATTTTTGACGAATTCTTCACGTGATTTTAAGTGGTGGAAGGTGGAAGCGAGATTCACCCGGAGGCCTGGCTATCTTATTACTAATTGTTGAAACATAATGCATTAATATCAAAACTGTGATAAGACGTTGACAGCTAACCAGGCGGACTTAAAACAACCAAACGCTAATTAACCCTTGGGGATCGAATCCGAGATCTCTGCATCTAATTCTGATGGGCAAGCCGTTAGACCATGGACACGGGTCTCTTGCTACGTTAGTCAAGAAATATTTCTTTCTTTCGACATTTCGATTGGACTACCTTCGCCTACGTGGTTATGAGTAGACTGTAAATTGAACAAAATTTAAAATTCGATTTATAATAAACGATAAATGTATCTGTGTATTTCAAAAATATACCATATTCGAATTTGTCTAATTAAATAATTTATGCGTTAGTCTTTACTATAGCAATGTCTCTTGTAACAGCTTTTGTAACTTTGTAATTCATATGATCAGAAATATTTAATACAGAATCCGTAGATACTTTTACGCACTCCTTTGAGTTGTTATAGTATCTAACAAGTCGTTGAACATTGCTATCCTTCTCAGATTTCAAAGTTATATTCACGCCTTTCCCATCTTCCATGCTTCTTTTAAGAACTTCGTTTTCGACATCTTCGGGCTCAATTTTCTCGGGAGGTGTAGAAGGAGTTGGTGGCGATGATTTCTGTAACAGACAAAATAAAAGAATATATAGGGATTGGGCGTATTAGTTGATCTACCAATAATATTGAGATGATAATATTTGACGTCGTCTCTTGGTGGAGTGGTCAGTATAGCTGCCTACACATCAAGCGGTCCGGGTTCGAGTCCTGATAGCGGCAAATATTTGTTGACGAGTCATGGTTGTTTATATATTTATTTATAAAAATATCTAAAAATTATTATGTATGTAAAAAATTACCCTTATCTAGTATCCATAACACAAGTTTTTAATGATACGTAATTTGGGCTAGATAATTGGTCTGAGCGTAGAAATATATTATTATTATTATTTATTTACAGCTCGGAACAATGTAATAAAGAAAAATGTGGTTTTTACGTTTTTCTGTCAATTTTTCCAATTTTTATTTTCATTGAAACCTTGAAGAGACTTCAGCGTATAGTTTAAAAAACATGCAAATGGTGCAGCTATTCGTTCTCTGGTTTTACGGTTAGCAACAAATTTAGCGTTATGTAGTAGGATATACACTTACGCGTGAGTGAATTATCCATGCCAAAGTGTCATTTTCTATCCGAGGCCCAAGCAAAGGATTCATCTGAGCGATGTACACCGTCACCCAGCTGAAATATATAAAGAGAAGCATTCACATGTATGGCTCATTTCCGAGAGAAGGCATCATAAATTCATAATAGTTGCGGCATACGGAGCGCAGTTGCAGGCGTATGAAAGTATATATTTTTATTACGGAATGATTTTTGCGTTAACTAACGCATATAATTTTTAATACTAGAAAAAATACACTGCCTCAGGCGGCAATCGAATCCAGCATCTTCCGCAATCCGGGCGGCTGCGTTAACCACTACGCCCGCCACCGAGGCTCTGCTTTCGCTGTCGAAATTTGTTAGTGATTGGTGCTTATGTTTTTATGGTATGGTTGTTAGTATGGTTTTTTGTAAACGCAAAATTTATTCCATAATGTACTTAAGGTACTTTCATCTTAACTGGGCGTCAAATATTTGCAAAAATATTTCGTTCGGATCTTAGAAGTGCAAATTTCAAAGATTTGATAAAACAATGTATACCATAGAAACATAAGCACCAAGCACTGACTTTACAGTTAACCTACTTAGTACCAACTTCCAGAATTGCTTATATCATAATAATAAAAATCCAGACATTCGAAATACTCCTAATTTGGCAAATCTTCCCCTTAACCACTTTTGTGGTTCAGTGGCTTATACACTAGTACCAGATGAGAAAATCTAGGAGAGAGGAAGAAAATAATTAAAAGAAAATAATGCTGTTTCAAATAGATAAGTATGTATGTTGAGTAGTTGAGGGTTTTCGTTGTGGTTCGCACAACGGTCTGATCCTCCCAGATTCGATCGCCAGGGTAGTACATATTTTTGGTTGGGGGTAGGGCCTGTGTTAAGTATTCTTGTGTTCCGACAGTTAGTAAAAATACTGCCTTTTCCTCGGTAGTTGAGCATTCTAGCTGAAGTTTGCTTGTATTTATTAGATGGTAGACCTATATGTAGGAACGTCTGTATTACCGTCTTTCTTATTTCTGCCGTGAAGCAATTCGCTGTGTTTCGGATTGAAGGGAAAGGTAGTCAGTGTAAATTACTGGGCATGGAGTGCATATCATCTTAGTCCCCAGGATGGCAACGCACTTATAGTGTTAAGTGATTTACCCTTATTATTGCAAGTGTCTATAGGCGACGGTAACCACTTAACACCAGGTGGGCCGCAAGATTGTTTGCCATCTCGTAATATAAAAAAATCTTCAGTCATAACGTGTGACGTTACCATTACCATTAGTTGAGGTAAAGGCTAAGAGAATCTCCTTCAAGAATAAAATGTAAATGTATTCCAAAATTCGTATGAGAATAATAGCATAATAAAGAAACTTTTAATCGAAGCATCACTTATCGTTAAAATTTAATACCACATGAAAAAATATTTAAACTCTTATATTCTTAACTGAGTTCTTGACCTGTAGAATTGTATGTGTAACAGAAGCTTTGGAAAAAAAATAATATTATTATTGTCAAATAATACTTACAATAACCACATAGAAAAGGATGTAAGCATAATACACCATTTGATGAGGCTGTAAATAAAAAAGGTATATTTTTCATTAACTACAGCAACAACGGCAGACAAGTCTGATGATAAGTATTCAGAGAAGTCGCACTATTTACATGACGACGACGTTCAATTTTCCTATATTAAACATCAAAACACTTCAAGAGATTACAGGTGCAAATTTTCGTAATTTAAAAGATTTTAGGATTTGAATGCATTGTAATGTCCGATACTTATTTATATCTAATTACAACAGCCATAAGTAATCTAATTAAAGTAATTAGTAACACAGTAAATAAAACAAATAAATCTAGTATACATAATTAAAGAGTTTGTGTTTCTTTTATTTAGGAACCAAAAATTTACTAAGTATTAGTGATTATTTCTAGTAGGTTATATAAACTAATAACTTACCCCCTATTAGGTCCTTTGGGTAGAAACCAGGGGACCACTATGAAAACTGCTCCGAAGACAACTGTCAGGATGTATATAGGCATGTATAAGTTGGGCCGATCTCTAACACTTCTTGCTGCCAATGTAGCCACAACTTCCACAGTTGGTATCGAAAAATTCATGTTTGCTTGTAAAGAATCATTCATAGGAATCATGTTGTATATTAAACTAATGTGATTTAGACAGTGACAGTAGGGATGTTTTATTAACTGTCACTGATGCAATAGGAACCTCTGTAATATCAAAAACTCAAGCTGGAATTAGAAAACTCATCCTTCATATTGTTGTATTACGGTAAAGGTAAAAAGTTATCTTTCCTTGAGTTGTGTTTTCAAATACATTATATTTCTATTAATGGAGAAGCTTGTGTCTCACACAATCTCTGTGGAATGCACCATTCTGTTAAGACATAGGCCTTCAAAGTTATGATGATGTCAAATGTTGTGGCTTACTTAACCATTTAATGTTATATACATACAACATACTTGTTAATCACTCTAGTGATGTGACAGAACTTTTAAACAGTAAAAATAAATATGTAGCAGTCTGGTGACTTATTACAAGGACCCCAAATAAACAGGGCCAGGCAAGGCAATTAAACAACTGAACAGTTTAATTGGAACGATTACAAAAAATAGTTATCACACGACACTGACATACATCATCAACAGATCATGGAGAAAGAGTGCGCGTCAAACACTAGATATTTCTCTAAAATTGCGTCCATAGCCATTGCTTCAACAGAAGATTAAAAATTATAATAATTCAGCTCAGTAATTAACTATATTTATAAAATTATGAATGTGTGCTGTCGGTGTACTAAAATTAACACACTCCATTTTTCACATGCTATGAAACCTATACTATGTGGAAAGAGTTGTTAATTGTTATACCCCTCCCGCGACTTCGTCCGCGTGGACATTTTACCCCCTTAGGGGTAGAAATTCCAAAAATCCTTTCTTAGTAGATGCCTACAGTGTATAAGGTATCTATGAGCAAAATTTCCAGTCTCTAGGTTCAGCGGTTTGGGCTGTGCGTTTCATCTCAGTCAGGACTTTGAATTTTATATATAAAGACAGCAGCTAATCTGGACAGAAATAAACGCTTAGAATTAAATCCAAATTTGGTACGAATTAAGCTGCCTTGGACAGGAATTATTTAAATTCCACGCTGGGTTCTCATAGCGAGTCTGTCCGTACCCGAGGCTCGATGGATCGCTATCTCGATGGTCGATAGTGAGAGAGCTGCGCGCGCGCGTGTAATGACTCAATTATCCGCTTAGAGGGGGCGTGGTCCCGAACAGTATGTCTTCATTACAAGAACTGGCTGGATTAGTATTGAGATGGAGTTAGTAAGTCATGCCAATAGGGATTTTATTCTTAGAATACCCATTTTGGTTTTTACTATTGGCAGATTGTTAAGTTGTTACAAGCTCACAAGACATACGGCACGTCAGATTAATGGAAACCCTGCAAAATCTTGATGTTGCACAGTTGACTGCGGAGATGATTTTAAGTGTCCCTTCCAACTCGGACGCCCTAGGGGGACTTCCCAAGGTGGAGATGCTTGGTCGCCCAGTAATCTCCTAGGAACGTGCGACCTGGGGTCCTCGTCCGGAAGCCTTCTCGTGGCGAGCCCTAGTAACGTGGTGGGGAAACTTTCTAGGGGGTGTGTGGATTTTGATGTCAAGTCCCCTTGGCTTCGAAATCACATGCCATCGTCGAGTTGTTTTTGTTTTCCCACCACGGCTAGTTCCGGACGGCCCTTTTCAGGGCCACGACCGCGCCGGAAGTCCCTCGGGTGCGGTCCGATGGCTGCTCCCGGTGTCCTCGTCAGGAGGATGCGCCAAAACGAGCAGCCGTTCGGTGGAGGAGTGGCTGTTGGCCACCAATTTGTGCAAGGAGTGCCTAGACGGGCAGCGTTGGGACGGTCTCGGTGTAGTTGCGCTTACGTGCGCAGATCCCGAGCCGACCCGTAATAGCGCACTGAAGGGCCAGCTGGGGAGGATGTTTAGTGGGTATGGAGGGAACGCCTTTACCTCGAGTCCCACATATCCCCTGCGGTTGGCACCACCCCGCAGGGACGATGCCTAATTGTATTTGACCTCCCCGTCAACAAAAAAAAGGAACATGCGATCTACAGGCTTGAGGACCCCCCAAGGTCTTCGCCTTCTCAAAAACCCGGTGTCATCAACGACAGCCTATAGTTGATTTTGAGTGTAACATCTGTCCTGGTTTTTTATTTACTAAAGGATTGTTATTTTTTGGGTTTGGTGAACATTTTATGTAGGCAACAGGCTAGCAACCTGTCACTATTTGGAGGCACTGCATGGCCCATAGGTACTGCCAGATGTAGCTTTATGTGAAACGAAATGTTACCTAAGGCTCTGCTCAAACCCTCTTGGGACCACGGTCGTAATCATATGGTATGTATGAAAATCGTTGCCGCACTAGCCAAACTCGCCTTCACACGTCTGTCTGATGTCAGCATAATTTTACCGATTATAAATTTAAAAAGACTAATAACTTAATATATATAAATTACGTGTCACGTTGTTTGTCCGCGATGGACTCCTAAACTACTTAACCGATTTTATTCAAATTTGTACACCGTGTGCAGTTCGATCCAACTTGAGAGATAGGATAGTTTTTATCTTGATAGGTACCTAGTTATATTTTTTTTTACTGCAGATACAATGTTATAGGTCAGTAGTAGGAAATTACCACAGCTACGCGTGGCCGGGACAGCTAGTAATATAAAAAAAAAATTGGACTAAAAAAATCATGTCATTCTCAGTAGGTATCTACGATAAGGGAAGATTTTCTGTAGAAAAACATTTCAGACAACAACTGACGAAACTTGCTAAAACTTTAATGTAACTTTTCATAAATAAATTCCAAGTAAGACTATGAAGGATCAATTAAGACAATTAGAATAATGACTACGTAAAAACATTATAAGAGTCATTAAAATAATACTGCAATTGAGAGTCCTCTTCCACGCAAGCCTAGCTCAAGGAACCAACATCATAGGATGTTATCTATTGGTACTGGAAAATATAGCAAAGAATTTATTGGTAATATCGATAGCCAGTTTGATGGGTACTAACAGTCATTTCCAGCATCAGGCCAGCGCACTTAGCCTTATCTGATCTCCAGCGTTTGACCTCAGGGGTCATGAATTGATTCTTGATTTTCTATTTTAGGTACCTCATAGATGTGGGTACTGTTACCGTGACGCCTCCAGGGTACTGCACCAGTTCTAATGGGAGCGTACGGACTCATTTGTCCGAAGACTTTGTCTGTGATTGTAGTTATTACTGTTATCTTTTGCGGCTTTGCATCACGAGCTATTTCTTTGTTACTGAATCTATTTCGTATTAGGCAGAAAAATGCGCTGTATTTAGTGCCCAGTGAATGATGTGATAGTTAATTTGTTTAAGATTGTATTAGAATCCTAATTATTTTTACATTTTCTGCTGTATTGTTTCATAACTTATGACGCCATAATCAATCTCAAAGTACACTTCAATGTATTGACAATCTTTGTTACCTACTTCTCTTTTCCTTACTCTTGCTGCCTTCTTTTCTCAAATACTGTAGTCGTCATCATCATAACAGCCTCCACAATTCGACCCACTGTTGAGACACAAGGCTCTCCTTGTCATCGAAAGAGGTTTAGGCAGTTGTCTCCACGCTTCCCCAATGCGGATTGGTGGACGGAGTATAAGGTGATCAATACTCCTTTGCTGATCCATTAGTCGCCTTCAGCGAAGGATATGGGGTGATGCAATTTGCATCACGCGGCTGACTGTGGTCTTATGGTATGATTAAAATACTTTACTGTGGTCATAAGGTATTCTAATCATGTGGTCTATTCGCAGTGCCTAACATTCTGCTATTTGCTTATTTTGCTTTTATGTCGTCAAGCTGATGTGTCATTTGGCTATTTAGCTACCTCTCCTGGTGTCATGTTCATGACATCCAGTTGAAATTGTTTCTAAGCTAAAAAAGATTATAGAATACGAAAAATGTCTATTTCTACACCTCTAAGTTCTATACCCATGCCTTGGAGTGGACAGCTGAGTTTTGACAGCTATCATCATGACACCGAGGGTCAAGCGCGCCGGGGTTCAATTTCCGGGGCGCGGGTATTTGACACGATTAGAATTTTGATTCGGTCGGAACTCATGGTATCAATCATTCGTTTTTCATTTTGTTATGTTTATCATGTTGATTTCATAGGAAAAGGTGTGCATACCTAGATGAAATTACAGAGCAGACAAAGAGTACTACTGGACACAATTACTTGAATAATTTGTTTATTGTATTTGGACTGTGTGGACATCACAAGTACCTCCGAGTTCTGTTCTGTATACATTACAATCAAATAACACTATTGGTAGACTAAAAGCGAATCCAGATAAAGTAACATGTTGTATAACTTAGGTTATATAACACGTTATTTAACATTGCTGTGTAACATTGCAATTTACAAACATGTGACAGCAAATATGTTAAGTATATTATTATAATTATGTTTTATAACATGTTTTGTTATATTATAGTCTTTACTCGCCTTTAGGTATTCATGCAGGTACCTCATTTCGTATATGATTCAGTTTATAACATGTATAAAAAACAGAAAAGATTTTTATTCTAAGCAAGCTGGATAAAAATACATTGCAGACAATTCAATTTTTAGATGCATGAACAAGTTTCAGAATAAGACAAACCACAATCGAATTGACCTACATCGGTACAGGGTACAGGTACCGGCAGGCAAATCTGAGTCTTTCTTCGCCTTCGACAAAGCACATATTGGCACAGCTAGAAGGTAAAAAGACAATGTATTTCCTCGAAAGTAAAATAACTGTTCGTACATGCAACGCGTCATACCTACGTACCTATGTTCTGCAGTGGCGCAGTCTCAGGAATAAATCACACGTTTGATTTATTTTTATTCGACTAGTTCATTCGTATGAAGGTTTTCTGATATTGAAGATTTAGAATTATATTAATCTTAAGAGTTTGTAAACCAACCAAAACATGGTATCTAAAGGCCAAATTACTCATCTTTAGACAAAAATCTCTACTGCGCAAAATCACCAAAATCCTTAGAATAAGAACATACTAGAAGGATAGTTCCATACAATATGCCGCTTCAAAACTGACGCAAAAAATTTGTTATGTGTGCTAACGCTTACACACAGATACACGCACACTACTAAAAATTGGTGTGGTCACTAAAATCTCGTCACCCCAAAACCAGGTAATTTAAATAAAACATGAATACTACTTCTGATTTTGAAGTGAAACTTCTTTTTATACGATAGGTACATCGTAATTTGTAAATTCGATGAAACGGAAAAGCCACACCAAAGTTTTTGACGGATAGTTTTAAATAGAATATCAGGGTACCATTTTGGTGGTTTTCGGGGGTCCCGATTAAAAAAAAATATATATTGAGATCCAAGATGGCGGACGTGACTTTTTAATATAATATCAATATGGGTATCATTTTCGTGGTTTTCGGGGGTCCCGATTCTGAATCCAACATCCATTTTGAGATCCAAGATGGCGGACACAACTTTTTAATAAAATATCAATATGGGTATCCTTTTCGTGGTTTTCGGGGGTCCTGATTACGAATACGACATCTTTTTTGAAATCCAAGATGGCGGACGTGACTTTTTGACAAAATATCAATAAGGGTATCAATTTCATGGTTTTCGGGGGTCCCGATTACGAATACAACATCCTTTTTGAAATCCAAGATGGCGGACGTGACTTTTTGATATAATATCAATATGGGTATCATTTTCGTGGTTTTCGGAGGTCCCGATTCCGAATTCAACATTCATTTTGAGATCCAAGATGGCGGATACAACTTTTTGATAAAATATCAATATGGGTATCATTTTTGTGGTATTCGGGGGTCCTGATTACGAATACGACATCTTTTTTGATATCCAAGATGGCGGACGTGACTTTTTGATAAAACATCAATATGGGTATCATTTTCGTGGTTTTCGTGGACGAACACGTCGAAAATGATACCTATGTCGATTTTATATTAAAAAGTCGCAAACACCATCTTGGATCTCGAAATAGATGTCACATTCGGAATCGGGACCCCCGAAAACCACGAAAATGATACCCATATTGATATAATATTAAAAAGTTGTGTCCGCCATCTTGGATCTCAAAATAGATGTTGTATTTGGAATCTGGGCCGCCGAAAACCACGAAAATGATACCCATATTGATATTATATCAAAAAGTCACGTCCGCCATCTTGGATATCAAAAAAGATATCGTATTCGTAATCAGGACCCCCGAATACCACAAAAATGATACCCATATTGATATTTTATCAAAAAGTTGTATCCGCCATCTTGGATCTCAAAATGAATGTTGAATTCGGAATCAGGACCTCCGAAAACCACGAAAATGATACCCATATTGATATTTCATCAAAAAGTTGTATCCGCCATCTTTGATCTCAAAATGAATGTTGAATTCGGAATCAGGACTTCGGAATCAGGACCTCCGAAAACTACGAAAATGATACCCATATTGATATTATATCAAAAAGTCACCTCCGCCATCTTGGATTTCAAAAAGGATGTTGTATTCGTAATCGGGACCCCCGAAAACCATGAAAATGATACCCATATTGATATTATATCAAAAAGTCGCGTCCGCCATGTCGAACTTCCATACAAACTTTCATCCCCTATTTCAACCCATTCAACCTTTTATTCGCGATAAAAAGTAGCCTATGTCCCTCCCCAAGATCTATATTTGTACCAAATTTCATCAAAATCGGTTCAGTGCTTTAGACGTGAAAGCTTAATAGACAGACAGACAGAGTTACTTTCGCATTTATAATATTAGTAGGGATAAATATTTCTACGCTCACACCAATTATCTAGCCCAAATTAAGTATCAATAAGAACTTGTGTTATTATTTACTTTGAATTCCTTTGCTTCGCTCTTGAATCAAAGTAGCGCCCTCGCCGTAAAAGTAGATTGTATGATAAGGGAGCAAAATAGCTCCCTTATCATACAATCTACTATTCCAAACCGGTCTAGGCGTAGAAACATACATAAAAAAGAAGGTTATGGCGACTTGAAAACCTCCTCCTTTTCTTAAGGCGGTTAAAAATGTCCATACGTTAAGTCAAAACAATCTAATCATCAGAAAATATTTTTTTTATGTCCTTAGTATTTTTATAGAACAATTAATATGATTAAATTATTGCATTCGACTAAATTCTAAACAACCAAAATAGGTAAAATAATTTCTGTAACTGGCAGCACTCAGTATTTAAAAAATACAAAATAAAATATTTGGTTTTTATTGCTTAAAAAGTGAAAATACAATAAAATATTAAAAACTTACGTGTGAAAAGTAATGTTCTCACTCTTTTTATTTTTTTCAGTTCGATTATTACACCATTTAATAGCACAAATCGTCATTTTTTAATAATTTGTTGGAGATGCGTACGGAGTGCGTTGACCTCGAGGACTACGCATAGACTTTCCGTATTGTGCCAATTAAGGCCTAATATTGGCGGAGCCAAATTGAGTGCCCGGATTCGGTATCTGTATGTTCTTAATCTAAGCCAAAATCATTTAAAAAAAGAACACTAATAGTGGCTGCTAGCACATTAATATTAATTCCTGAGATGAATCCTATTAACCCCTCCAACTAATCTAATGCGTTTGTAATACGAGTGGGTTCACGTCGGTAGTCTAGCAGCGGGCGAAGATAATCGATCTCCGCTTACACACAAACCGAATCCATCCGCCTGCACGTTCGGCTACCGACACTTCAGTTTATGGCCACCGATCCTGTACATCCAAGCAATTCCATCTAGGTACTTTAAGCATGAGGTTTATCCGCAAAATACCAGATTCTCAAAATATCAGATTCGCAAAATATGAGATTTTGGACAGTCGAAATCAAAATATAATTTACATTTATTTAAGTGATGGGTTATTAGATTCACTCATCTTGGCGGTACGAAAAACAAATGAAAATCACACATTTTCCTAATTTGAATTTGGAATTATGTTCTTTAAAATTTAAACTTTCAATGATACCAAAACCAGCCAGATACAAATAGTATAGCCAAAGAGATTTTATTACAAGTTTATACATACTATAATGCGAAAAGACTTTTTCCCCAACCTAATATTTATCTACGTTTAAATATGTAAAAATATAAATTATGTTTGATTGTCTGTTTTCTGGAATCCAGAACAACTTCTTAATGACATTTAATTTGGGTTAGAAAAGTGATCGTTGAAATATAGTATAGTAATATTTTGCTTCTGTTTAATGCATAGTTTAGATTAAACCTAAATAAATAATATATGCTGGTAAACAAAAAATGTATTAAAGTATTCTCTCCTTATCTTATAAACACTTTGTACAATGTGGTATACTTAGCGTGACCGCTATAAATAAATGGTGCTGAGTACTGACATAGGCGGACTTTCCTCCTGCATGAAATTGCATATCATTTGCACGTAATTTCAAATTGGTAGTTACAATTCTGCGAGAGCGTGTGATGTTTCTTGTTAATTTCTTAAGGAGTGGTCGATCTATTACAAATTGTTTGCAATTTCCTTCACGAGAAAATGCGTCTTTGAGCCTTATTTAACGGCCGATACAAATGTTTAACACTGTTAATAGCTGAACAGACATCTCAACAATATGAGACTAATAGATACTGATGCTTGCAGATTCTGTGAACAGGAGCGTGAAACACCAATATACCTTCTGTGCTCTTGTGAATGTCTCATTCACAAAAGAAGCCGACATTTGGGAATACACATTCTCGACCCAGACGATATCAAATCAATCCGAGCTAGGAATATCTTATCATTTTTAGATAGTGCCCAGCTAAAGGAGTACATGTAAGGCCTCAATAGGACTTACTTGGAGGCTAGTCACAATAGATCTTTATAGGTCGCAGTGACGCAAAAAGCCCCGAATTGTATAAAATAATAATAATAACACTGTAAATTGTTTAAGATTATCAACCGTTTCATTAATCTAGTGCTTAGCTCATTAGTTTCTGTCTGTTACAGAGGTCAAGGGTTCTATTCCCTGAGGTTTACAAATTTCTTTAGTATTTTAATTTCTCTATACAAATAGATACGGTACTTGTAAAACAAAATGTATGGATTTCATAATTAATTTTACAAATTAGATTTTTTTTTCATAACACCATAGGTACCATTTATATAATCATATTAGCATGGATACCTTATTATTCCATGCACCAAAAATTCTGTACCATAAATATCGAAAGACACATCGCCATCATCTCGAATTCTATATTTTTAATTCTTGCGCATAGTCAATTTAGCTGGAAGAGCTTTCAGGGATAAGGTAGCCTTTTTACTTTCTCGTATACGTAGTATAGAGGAAGTCTTGTAATCGTCAAAAAATTTGACCTCGAGATTTTGACGGATTTACACGTTTTGGACCTCCCTGAGTCTGAGAAAAATATTTTTTTTTGGAATTATGTCTGTGTGTGTGTCTGTGTGTCTGTATGTCTATGTGTCTGTGTGTCTGTGCGTTAGCACGATAACTCGAGTATGCTTTAACTTATTGCAACCAAATCACAATATCAAAATATAAAATTTCTATCAACTTCTGAGACGTGGATCACGAAAGTTAAGCAACCAAGTGCGCGGTCGGTACTCGGATGGGTGACAAAAATGTAACATGCATGTATGGCATCAAAATATAAGGTTTCTATTAACTTTTGAGTCGTTTCCGGTATACGAAAAAGTTAAGGGGAGACCACTCCGGATTTTTTTACAAATCCATTTGTACAATGAAATTGTATTCATGTCCTAATATTTAACATGTTAATGTTTATTTAAGATCAAACTGCAACTGAAGTGTTTCTCATAACGACACAAGTCTATAAACAAATCAACACATTACAGTTGTGTACATATTAACACACTGTTGGTAGCACAATGCCTTATAACACAATAGAGAATAACCAAGATCACAAATCATAGGAACATTCTTATGAGCGGGCGGACTGACCAACTCAGGCAATCAATATCAAACTTTATTATCTGAGCGTGAAGTTCAAAGTCAAGTGTCGTAAAATAGATTGGATACTATAAACTGGCTGTTGCAGAGGTTTCAAACTCATTTTGTTTTGAATGAAATTAGTAATTATGATGGTTGTTTTACTAAAAAAAACATACAGTCGAATAGAGAACCTCCTCCTTTTTTGTTTTTGAAGTCGGTTAAAAAACATAACACTAAATACGAATAAACTTTAGTCAAACAATCGATCATATTTTTGCTTTTGCAGTAAAAAACAAACAATTATAACTAAATTAATTTTAAACTAAATTTAAACTTTCTGTTGCAATAATATTTGTAATAAAAAAACAAGAAAAACCAAAAATGGTACCGCATAAAACGGAAATCAAAAATATTAGGTACCACAAGTAAAAATAATCAAATCGAACGTAGTTATAACAAAAACTCAATAACAATAATTATCAAGTATACGTTGTGATACTATAATTTTTATTTATAAAGCATCTAAATATCGAAAAACGTATCGAGTTAAACTAGCATGGAAACAAAAAAAAGGACAAAAGTTTAGCACCTCTGCCGCGAGGTGTTAGAAGATGTCTTATTTAGAATTTCACGCCTCGTAACAGTGTTGTGGACCAAGGAAGTTGTTACGGCAAGAGATAGCTGTAACTAGGTGTTATATTGCTCTGGCTGCTTAGTGAGGTGGGGTTGCAAACCTTTTGAGAGCCAAGAATAAGATGTAATGAACAAAATGAAAAAGAACTACCTTTTGTTTTACGATTGTTTTTAGTAGGCTTTATTTTAAGTTATTTTGAGTTTGTTAATTGTTGAAATTATCTATTGTAACTTTTTGCAGGTATACCTCTGAAGGATTGGCGTTGATTTTTCTTGAGCAACTTTGTACTAATTTCTTAATTTGTGTTATTAGACCCACAACAGGAAAATGTAGATGCGCTAATACTTATAACTACGTAATCAGCGTCATTCCAGAACAAAATGAGTTATATATCAGTTACATTATTAGGTAATATTTTATCACTGTCGGCTTAAATATAGAATTAAAAAGGTGACCTCATCGCTCCAAAAACAGCTCAACCTCAATTTTTTTATTGCGTCGAAAGCAATATTAAAATCAATAACAACAATGCCGCGGCGGGGCGGTACTTGTAAAAAGATTTACTTCAAATTTATTATGTCTTGATAACCCTTGTATTTGTATCAGCGCCATTTAAACGCATGACTTGACTACTCCAGTTTAGCCTCTTGATTCCGTGGTAATTTTAGTACTCAAACACACACCAGCAAAATTAAGAGAACATAAATAAGGTTGATTTTTGTAATACTTGTATTTCTTATTTCTTTTTTTTGTTATTCTCAACTATTTGTTATGCTAAAAACATAGGTACTAAAGTAAACATTAAATTAGCATAACAGATAGGTAATTGAGTAACAACAAAGCAATAAGAAATATATTTATTATCAAAATCAATATTTTTGTTATTAAGGTTCCTTTAATTGTGACAGTGCGTATAGTTTAATGCAATTAGGAATATCGTCAATTAGATCGCTTCTCCCCAATTCCTCCACGCCATGGCACACCCGAGCAAAGATCCGAGCCTTTAGAAGTACCCTCAGATCTGCCCTCCCTTTTGATCCAAAATCTGCATAGACTCTGGACGACATTGAGTCTCTAGTCTACTTAAAATCTTCTATCTACGTGAAGTTCGCTCTACAGGCTAGAGCCCACTAAGGTCTACGCCTGCATAAAAATCTTCAACGACGCTATAAAGGCTGTCGGCAGCCTTACAGGAATTATTATAAAAAAAGAGATCAGATCGTCTATTTGAAAATAATTTTATAACTGTTTAATTAAATTTGAATGATGTGTGTTTAAGCGTGTGTTTAATTTACTAGCCAGGCATCCCAATACTAATCGTGCATTGAGTATTGATTAGCCTTGCTTTTGCGATTAAGCCAAATGTGAATCGGCACTTCGAGAAAATCTTCTAAGAACAACTTGAGAGATGGTTTTGATGTAGTCGATTAATAGTAGGCCTAGTTTTCAGAGCAAATTAATACACCAATTTTATATCTGTACACCTCTGACCTATCTTGTTATGGCCGAAACATAATGAAATATGTTTTTACTTTATTTCATATTTTTCTTAGCTTGTCGTTGCCTAATTATTATATTAAACTCCGTTCTGACATGTTATTGATTTGATTTTAAATGTAAACATATCTTAAATCGTGTTGTTTCGGTAAACCTTTGACATTGTATATGATATTGGCATAGTTATTTCGATATTCTGCTAATATCGATGATCTATTTTGAGTTTTACATATGAAAAATTAGTCCATATACACACTTACATAAATCTCCTCGCTCACACCAATTATCTAGCTCAAATAAGTAAATATCATTAAGGACAAAATTACCTACATAACAATCTAGATATGTTATTAATAAACTTGAATAATTATATACACAATCATGACTCGTGAAAATATATACGTGTTCATCACACAAACACTTGCCACTACCAGGATTCGAACCCGGACCACCCGATGTGCAGGCAGCATTAATTCTCACTCCACCACGATGGCGTCAAAAATATAAGATTTTTTAGTTTTTATCCTCATAGTGTTTACCAAAACAAGATGGTAGACCTATATGTAGGGTCGTGTATTTCTGCCGTGAAGCAGTTCGCTGGTGTTTCGGATTGAAGGGAAAGGTAGTCAGTGTAATTACTGGGCACTGAAGGCATTGGCATATCATTTTAGTCCCTAGGATGGCAACGCACTTGTAGTGTTAAGTGATTTACCCTTAATATTGCAAGTGTCTATAGGCGACGGTAACCGCTTAACACCAGGCCAGCTCGCCTAGCATGACCACCGAAACAAGATATGATATAGCCATTTATCGCGTTGAACTGCCAAAATTTATTGGATATAACCGCAATCTTGAAAATTTATCGAAACTGCGAATATGTATAAGCCTTATACATGTTCGAAGTTTATATAAAATTCCAAGTTGGCGGTTATATCCACTAATTTTCGACAGATCAACGCGATAAATAGCTATATCATATCGTGTTTTGGTAGTCTTGCTAGGCAGGCAGGGCAAGCTTGTTTGCCATCTCCTAATATAAAAAAAACCAGCATGACGAAATAATTATATGGGTAACAATATAATATATTTTGTCACGTTGGTGTTTTACAATTCTTTTAAGATTATTCCTAATCATAATCGCCCAGCATGGATTTTAACACCTGATGATTAGAGCTGTCTACGCACATTAATATAGCTAGCAAGATATTTCAGCAAGCCGTTTATCACCACATCGAAGTAGGCCACATATCTAGTGCTGCCGTAATTCACCAAATTGCCGAATGCACAGCCAGAATGGGCCATAAAGATGATTCATGGTTAACGTGTAGACCAATAGTTTTATTGTTAAGTATTACTGTAACTTCCTCTCGACGCTTCGGGGGAGACAATGAGAGGTTTTATGTAATGTTTTTATTTTTAGATGTTTTATTAAGCTATAATAATGAAAAAGAGACAAGACGAAAGCTCCTAAGTTTCCATGAGTTCACCGGGCATGTGCCGGGTATAGGTATAAGTATAGTGTTGCAGAGAGGGTAGCCAAAAGCAGTGCTTTGGGCGCGAGCGAATTTGCGGGCAATTGCTAGTGTCAGAAAACAAAAATATGTAGAAACCTCTAAAGATGATCATCGAAAATAGTTTTATAGAAAATCAATATTTTTTATCGACCAATACCTTTGTGTGTGTCCTGTAGAATCACACAAAAAAATCAAAGAAGAGACTTTGGGCTATCCGCTAAAAATTTAAAGTTTTGGATTGGCAATGAACGTGTTAATTGAGCAATATTTCAGATCAATTATATCATCATAGTTGCAACCACGCTGCAACCAATTAGCAGCCTCGTAACTCTGTCTTAATTGACAATACTCGCACATTTTATCTGTTTGCTATATTTGGTTTATGGACACATGCAAACAAACCATGTATCAGTACAGGCAGTCACTGGGGGCCCATAACTTAAGCGGGCGCGCCAGATCAAAAAGAGCTCCAGGCTGCAATGGACATCCCGATTTATATAGGTGCGACCAGCCACGATAGTGCGCACAGGGCCGGACTAGGAGACAGACGAATTAAAATGACGTTTTCGGTCAAAGAGAATTAAAAGTAGTGTCATAAACTATTTGATTATTTGAGACCTGTTTTCTTAAATTTATTTCATAATGAGCTCGTATACAATAGATCCAGCAATTGTCCTACAGGAATCGGATGTTTCCTAGTTTCATTTCCTTTTTTACGTTTCATAAAATACGTTTCGGTGCATTTGGTCTACTGCCAAGAAATTGTCAAACTTGCAAAAGAAACCAAGCGAGGTAGAAAACGATTGACTTAAATACTGGGCAATTTGACGATGCCAATGGTCAAATTGCTCAGTATTTACTTACAAAATTTTATGTTTGTATCCATAATAATCCGAGCTTTTGCCTGCGATTTCATTTTTATAATTGGAAATTATTGTATTGTTGTATGTAACTAATAAACTACGTACCCAATTTGACAAAAATTAGTGCAAATATTGATTAGACGTTAGGAAAGGATTTCGGCTACCTTTTATTGTGAAAAACAGCTTGAAGTGGTTGAAATAAGGGATGAAAGTTTGTATGGAGGATTGCCATTTGAGATAAAATCATGAAACTTAGAATTTAGGCACATGATAAGAAATAAATAAATATTTGTTCTAACGTTCTTGAAATTTTGACCTGAGAGGGGATAAAAGATAGTCAATATGGTTTCCCAACATCTAATCTATATTTCTATTAAATTTCATCAAAACCCCTCCAGTTGTTTTTGAGTTAATTCGTTACACACATACAAATCTTTTCTCTTATAATATAATAGTATAGATATATATTAACCAAATCCAAAAAGTTTTCGTTTCACACATTTTGACAACAGCTTGACAGCTGTCAGATTTCAAAACATGAGAATGTTAAGAATTTCTCCCGAGTTCTTGTTGCAAAAACACGTGTTGAGAGTTGGTTGAGAGACTCCATTTTAAGCGCAATCTACTGTACAATTGTCGGTTACTATAGTATATTTTCACTTGATATTGGCGCAATGCGTAATCTTTATGTCTCGCAATCGCCATTAATTTAAAAGAAGAAAAAGAGAATGTTAAAGATTTGGTCTTAGTTTTGTAAATAACTCCATAAGGCCCCTGAACGTCCTCTTAAATAAGTCGGGATTATTAATTTTTTCCAGTGAACTTCGGTTGGTATAAAGCATTTTAGTAAACAATTTAAAATGTTTTGTAAATTTAAATTAAAGCCGTTTTATACAGCCGAAAATTCAGGAGGAAATAGTTTTAAACTTTAACAAATAGTTTTTTTATCACCCGCCAGTGGACCTAAATGACTCTCTGGTGACTCTCCAAAACGTAGTGAAAAATAATGGCGGATAAACGCACTTTATTGGGGTTATTGTGTTTTAGTTCATAAGGATTGACGTCGATTCAGCCGTAAAGTGCCCCGGACATATAAAATGGAATTTTACAGTTTTATTTTTCTACTCTTTTGTGCGATAATCTTCCAAAAGTGACAAGGAGGAGAAGATATATATTTTTATTTTATAAGCTCTAATATATAAAGATGTCGTGTTTATCGGCTCAACCAATTTTAAGAAATTTTTGTTTATATTTTGGTAGGTATGAGAATAGGTCGTAAAGTAAGTATATTATATACGGCTAAAAAGAAATAAATATATATGGCAGAACAACGGTGTCAGTAAGTTATAATTTTCAATTGAGTCTCTCAAGCTAGGGACTAGTGTTATCAAGTTCGTCGTAGAGATTCTCCCAGAGAAAAGTTCTGAGCCATATTTTAACCATAACATATGGATTTATTCGTGGTGGAGTACTCAGTATATCTGCCTAGCCTACACATCAAGCGGTCCGGGTTCGAATCCTGGTAGCGGATAATATTTGTGTGAATACTAATATTTGTTTGCGAGCCATGGATGTTTGTATATTTATTTAACTTTATTTATAAAAATATCTAAAATTATTACGTATACAAAAAAATGACCGTTATCTAGTACCTGTCCATAACACAAGTTCTTAATGATACTTATTTTGGGCTAGATAATTGGTGTGAGCATAAAAATGTATTATTATAATTATGTAAATCATATAAATTACCCCTTCAAAATAATTATTATTTCTAGGTGGTAGACCCATTTGTAGGATCGTCTGGGTAGGTAACACCGCGTTTCTTATTTCTGCCGTGAAGCCGTTCGCTGTGTTTCGGATTGAAGGGAATGATAGCCAGTGTAATTACTGGGCATGGAGGGCACATCATCTTAGTCCGCAGGATGATATTTATATATTTTTATTTTATAATAAAAATGATAACGCACAATTGCAATATTAAGTGATTTTAATATTGCAAGTGTCTATAGCCGACCGTAACCACATAAAACCAGGTGAGCCGCAAGCTTGTTTGCCATCTCGTAGTATAAAAAAAAGATAATAAAAATATATTCTCTTTTACGTTACATATTTTTAAATTTGTTCTAATGTAAATAGAATGTTTCAATATTCTAAAACATTTATAACAATTTATTGTTGTGCTATTTACGTTCTACGAATATTACATACTCTCTTTTTAAATAGTTTAAATAGTAGTCTATTACACTGATTTTTTAGGCATGGCAACTTTAAAATTATTTATCTTTACAGTGTGACTATATTCTATGCATGTTGTTATCAATGGTAGGTACATGCATTATTAAACGGCGTACATAAAGTTTATCAAAACAAACGGATGCAACTTGTAGAATGGATCTGTGGTTACGATAACCTATTGCCAATACGAAATTGAGATATCGGTTGTAGCCAACAGCTCCTTTGACATCGATGCGCCCGCGCATGGACCGCTTTATGTAAAGAGCAGCTGTTTGTAGGGGAATTAAATAAATATTATTATATACTTTCCTACTACCTACTTAAAAAAATGAGAAAGCCAAAAGTCGTGTCAGTATCGGAGGCATCCTCGGATCAAACTGTCTTCGAATTTAATTAAACTTGTGCGTCAACGAAAAGTGTTTTACGATACCAAGTGCAAAGAATATAAAGACTAATCTATCAGAGCTGTTGCTGTTGAAGAGATGCATGAATGTTAACTCATAAACAAGATTATTAAATTTTCCTTCATCCTGTCTCAGCAAATTTAAAGGATGAACCTATTGCTTCCTTTTTCTCTGTAGAAGTGGTATCATTGATAAAAGTTTAAGGTCTTCTTCTAAATAACGCTCAGAATCAGAAGAAAACATTATGAACGTGCAAGCGCTACAAAGCTTCGATTGTCGACACTGTTGAGAAAAAAATAACGTCAGAACGCGCTCTTACGCGACACACTAGTATCTAGTATGGACACCCACTTTTACGATACAAGGCGTATTTCGTATGATATTTAAATATCATCTCTTTTTCCCTTAGAGCTTTTTCATGTTAAGTCGATGGTCCTGGTTTCTGTTTTAAGATGGTAGTCAAAATGTAGGTTGTCTACTATCAACCATCTATATCTGGGTACCTACTTTATAAGCAGAGCTTGCTCAGAAACATCACAACTATACCACCTACGGTAAGTCGGTAGGGTATGGTTACTGGTTACTATCAAATGGATTTTATACTTTTCTACTTATATTAAAAAGGTGCCTTCATCATTTGCTGTACACATTTAAATACAATGTACTCATTTTTGCGTACATTATACTTAAATGGTATAGTATAGTAATATCTTTCTTTCATAACATTATCTGGACAAGACCATAGGATTTTTTGAGCGATGTGTTGTTTACGAATCATATTAGCAAAAAGTAATATAAGAACGACTTTTATTGTTTCTTTCAAAATATTATATTTTTATGTTCTTGGTTTTGTCTTCTATAACACAGTCCACACAAATTTAATTGGACAATAAAACATAAGACGGCTGTAATGATTTGTGCAGTGATGATAGCGACGTTAATTATTAATATTATTATTCATGCTCATTGAATAACAGATACTGCCCATTGATACACTTGGTCATTGAAGACGGCCTAGATATTGCGCAAACAATGAGTCTATACTGGGTGGTGTTGTGTTTTCTTAGAAATTGTAAATGTAAGTGCGTGGTCTATGTGCGCACTGCTACATGTAGATAATGATACTAGATGATTCAAAGGTGTCAGAAAGATTGAATAAGATGTAGCACAAGTTTATAACTAGATAATAGTATCAATTAGATTATCCTCAGCTTTATAAGTCCAAAAAGTGTTCTCAAACTATTTAGGAATCAATATCTATGAAACCCTCAATCAAGTCGCTAAGTTATTCACAAAATATTATCTTTAGGACAAAAAATGCAGTATTTTATATCCTTTAAGTAAACACAAATGCGTCACGAGAACAAGTTATATCGACGATAAAAGTAAAACGACAAAAAACAGTTTGTAACATTTCCATTAACATTCATCCAAAGTGTTAAATAATGAAATAATTACATTCCACCGGCCTCCGTAACGAGTGCCCTTTAAATCCAACAAAAAGTAATCAATTCGATTAATTCCCACCGAAAAATAACGACTTCATTGGGCTCTGAACGAATAAATATTAAAAGAAACCCACAATTTATTTATTTCTGAACGTTTATTGTTGAAAAAAAGAGAAAAGAGTTAAAAATTACGTAGGTGTGAAAGAGATATCCGGAGGCGTCAAAAATTATCTGGAGAAGCCTAAGGGGCGCTGTCAAACGTACCTGTGGTTGAAAAGGATGGGCGTATATGCTTGCTCGTGGATCAGAAAGAAATGGACAATATAAAAGATGGCCGTGGACGTGAAAATTTGCATATTATCTTTGGAGATCTTCGCGTTAATTGAGAGTGCGAATGTGTTTTGCGCACACGCGTTAATTAAGGATTGATTAATGATTACTCGCTACTGTCCATTAATTTTGTGATAAAATCGATATAGAATATCCATCATATCGGATGAACGAGGAGAGGCTGTAGTTGGAAACGTAATTTGTTATGCATTTCAACGTCCTACTATAATTAAATACCTTTAGTGCTATTCACTAAGTGTCTCTGATAAGATGAGAGTTGTCGTTAAATAAATATTTTATGCAAGACAGCAGTTGTCTCTTTAATATATTAAAACCCTTAATTATAGCTTTCGCCCTTAAATATATTTAAGGGCAAAAGCTATAATTAAGAGAGAACTACTATCCATGGATTCTTTCTATGGTGCGCGGGATTTGCAAGTTACGTATAGTTAGGTTATTTTTGGATAACCTTCACTACATGATCTTTTCTGCTCCTAGATAAAATTAGTAAGAATATTCTAGTGCGGCTCTAGACATTCCTTATAACAAGAAACTTATGATATCTTTAAAACTACAAAATACACTAGAAAAAAATTGACCTGCCCCAGGCGGGAATTGCAGGTATTGCGGCAAGTAGATTTTTTTTAGTGTATTTTCTAGTTTTTAAAATATTTACACGTTTGTAAACGCAGAAGTAATTCCATAACTTATAATATCATTACAAAGTCAAGGCACGCCAAGGTCTTTCAAAAGGTTAAGAATAATGTTATTGTTCCTTCTGAAATTTCTGAGTAGGTACGTTTACACTTTACTATCAAATTTGAATTTTATGACATATCTAATGGTTTCAAACTTAAGATACTTAAATAGCAAGAAATAATAGCACGCTGTCTGAGTAAATAAGGTATTGATAGTCGCGGCAAATGAATCAGAATTGGTTCGAATAATAACGTCGGCGAATACAAAATATTGCTGGACTAGTATAAAGTGCGTCACGGCTATTGGAATTTGTGTTTTATCGTCTGTGCCTTAGAGACTAATTCCGCAGCAATCGTTTAGTTGTGTCCCTAAATAGAGTTGCGCCCTATGACACAGATGATTTGTATTGCACACACTTCCGTTCTATTGACCCGAGGTTCGGTTCTCTTTGTGTTTTGATCCGTACATTCATTGATAAGTTCTATTAAAGATTAAACTATAATTACTTTGTCGTTTAATAATTTTCCTATCTTTATTAGTTTCCGTCGCACTTCTTGCTTCATTTCTATTAATAAAATAATCTCTTATGTCTTTCATTCGTCACGAATCAGCGGTAGGCTAATAATTAAAGTTTGTTGATTTTACTGAGCTGGTAGGACAATGACAACAATATCATAAGCTGTCTTGATCTTTAAAAATTTTTTAAATATTTTAATTTAAAAAAAACTACTACGGCTGCAATTACATTGAACACGTTTAATATTTACAAAATGAATGTCTCGTTTTCGTTCTTTCATTATACCTAAGTATTAGTATTAAAATGAATATAAGTATAGTGACCACTTATGGCTAAAATCCATTTTAAAACTAAACGGTACTTAAAATATAAAGCAGTGGCCTGTGCGTCAATAAATTTTCACACGCATTTAAAGGGCTACGATCCTTTTTTAGATGTTGCACAATTGACCTGATTTAGAAGTTTTAAAATAAAGGTGGCGCTAATTGGCTCGTCTTTAGCCCCTTAATGTTATAGGCTTCTTGTGTTTTTTATGGTTAATTATTCACAGACCTCACATCATTTGCTTGAGGGATTACCAAAAGCTCATCAATCAAATATCGTAGAAAATTCAAGTACATAGCTGTCGATCATTTCCTTCGAAGTTTAAGTTTAATAATATTAAGAGGGGGTATAAAGCAAAATTACCAATCTTTGATTTGATTTTTACACCCCAAAATAAGCCACAAGCCACCCCATTTTTTTAAAATAGATATAACATTATATTTGAGAGATTTTAGTCTGGGAAAAAACATATAATGAAATATTTTTAAGCATGGAAAAATATCACGAACTTACCTTTAATTTCCAGCTTAAATCAGTTTATTTTCAATGCTATGCATATTACTGCGTCAATATTTTAATACATAATATAAAACTATATTACAAAGCAGCCCTACTAGGGATTTTAAAAAATAATGAATACTTTTCGACTTATTTTCATAAAACCAATTTGTCGCTTATTACGTTCTTATTCCGCGCAAAACGCATCAGTCTATCGCGCTTCACCCGTGGTAACGGGCATGTTTTGTTTCATCAATCAGTCTTGACTGCTCCGTTGAGACGAGTGGGCTGTGTTTCTGTGTTCCGCCACCGGCTCGAGAAAATACTTCGACAAAAATATGGGAAATAAAAATAAAATGCGAAAACACTCTAAGAAAGAGCTTAGAAATTTAAAAATTCAACTCATGAATAATTGTCGGAGGTATGTACATTGCTTTTATTATATTATATAAGAAGTTTAACCAAAAAATATCGCAATTTGACGTTTTAGCTCACGGCACAATGTAACAATGTCGGCGCGGGTAGCAGTAAACGCAAAAAAATAGATGCTTTTGACTACTCATGAATTGGTGCAAAGTTTCAATTGTGTGGTGTGTGTAAAGTATTTTTAACCAACTACCAAAAAGGAGGAGATATTCGTCTGTATGTATTTTTTTACACGTACCTACAGTCAGTTTCAGAAGTAGATGATCACTTTAGTACCATGTCATAGCAACGCCAGCGTTTGTGCAGTAATAGTTGCTACAATTATGTATGAAATATTATTATGACAAGGTACTACAGTGTTCATCTACTTTTGATGGTGACCCGTACACCGATATCTCTGTCATTTGTGGACCGATTTTCAAAATTCTTTTTTTATTCGATAGTGTATACTCCTGAGGTCCCATTGTCACCAAGTCAGGATCTGATGATGGGAAGCCAGGGAAATCGAGGGCAACCCTCAAATTTTATACGCATATATAACGTTTTTCATATTTTTCCTAAACCTATTCTATTATTTGCACCGGGTTGTCATCATTTCATGTTTATGAGCTGATGATGGAAGGTAAATATCTGTTCACCGATATCTCTGCCATTTGTGGACCGTTTCTCAAATTTCTTTTTTTATTCGATAGTGTATGTATACTCCTGAGGTAGTCCCGTTCTCACCAAGCCAGGATCTGATGATGAGAAGGTAGAGAAATCGAGGGCAACCCTCGGAAAAGAACAGAAAGAGAGGGTTATTCATATTTTTTATAAAGCTATTCTAGTATTTGCGTCTGGTTGTCATCTCGTGTTGATGAGCTGATGATGTATGGTAAAACTCCTTAACTATTAGGAGTTGGTTAGTGATAATTTAAGTATTAGAGGTACCTAAATACCGATAGTTGTATTCTTTTAGGTTTTTCAGGTGAGCTGATGATGGAATCATTGATGAGACTTCGTGAATGTGTAGCGACTATGCCCACAATATATTGTATTTTAGCCCAGAATGAGGAACTTTTTACTTTGACCACCAGATCTTTACTGCAAAATTTCCATGCATGTATAATACAAAAAAAATGTACCTGTCATAAAATGTAAATATTTTTTTATGTAACCAAAGATCTTATATGTTAAAATACACTGATTTTGATAAAAATCCACAGAAAAATGTAATAAAGAATAATGGCCAATTTTACGAACATTGTCTTAGCTTTGGACAATCCAAAGTGGTATCTTGTCAATTCTTGTCATAAATAACAAGAATGTGATATAGCATACCACTTGGTTTGAGCATGCCACATCAGATTGACATTAACATAATTAAAACTGAAAGTAACATTATATTTTATGAATAAATGATTTAATTACCAATAATTATTTTTTTGAAGAATGTGCATACCTGGTAATTATTCTGAGCGATTAGCATGATTTTATAAAAAAAAAATATAATTGATGTAAATAAAACTTTATTTATATACTTTGTTATAACCTTGCAGGGTTCATGTGTTGAGCTATATTTTACTTGTAAGTACCTATCTCATATCTTTGTAAACACACACAATGAATAAATTATTTGAATTTGAATTTCATCATCAACAGCTCATATAATGTCCCCACCGAGGGGCTCGAGCCTACCCCACATTAGGGGCGATTAGGCCTTAGTCAACCACGCTGGCCAAGTGTGGGTTGGTCGACTTCACACACAACCTAAGAATTTCTTCATGGGTGTGTGCAGGTTTCCTCACGATGTTTTCCTTCACCGTAAAAGCGTTGATTAAACGTACATATGAATTCAAAATTTGAAAACACATTGGTACGTGGCGGGGATCGAACCAGTGCCTCCCGGGTGAGAGACGACGCTCTTACGCACTACGCCACCGACGCTTCGAATCTGAATTTATTATATTTATTTACCATCAGCGAAAAGTATTAAAAATCCACATGTCAAAGTATAGGTAATGGATAGATAGTCCGACTCGTGCTTAGCCAATTTTATCTAGTTTTTCGCGTATACTATGTGCGATCACAAAAAAGAAAAATCATGAAGCGAGTGCCACCTTGCGGCTGCGAACTGCGATGTGCAAGAGGGGAAGGGTGAAACGCGCGGGTGAATTCTGATATTTTTCTTGGTTTATGCCCGCTCTTAATTATTATGTTACATTTAATTGCCTTCATCTTAAGCACAGATGGTCTTAAGATAGCTGTTTGTAATTACAGATCAATTTATTTTGTACGAGCAGGTCGCGGCGGTTGTAAGGCGCCGGTTCCCACAAGTACATGGAAAGGATGCTGAGCCAGGGTGTAAGGCTGGCCAGCAAGGATTTGGTTTGGTATTAGGAACTGCCCCAGGGAGTAGCCCTGGCAGGCAGCATGGATATGGTAAAGGAACTGCCCCAGGGAGTAGCCCTGGCAGGCAGCAGCGGGGAGGTAGTGAGATACACCGCGGACGGTTGTAATCTGATTTATTGGTAGTTTGGTTGGTGTTTATACTGGGTGTAAAAGACATGAGCAGTCAAACGAAAACCACGTATTCTATACATCAAAATAAGACATATTTCAAAAAAAATTTTGCTGGGAAATGATTTTTATTTTTTGGTGTTAAAAAAAATTGCAAATTGTACCGCGCAATGTAAAGGGCTCAACTCGCACGCAACTCGCAAAACCGCGATAATTTTGCTTGACGGCGGCCCCGTTCTTTAGTGTCCGTGCGCATCGAGTGAGCTACATTGCACGCTAACGTTTTGAAGCCATTTTTTGTTATGAAATACTAAAAAAAATTATAATGTTTCTTTGGACAATAATTAAGAAATAACGGATAGATTACGTTTTCATAAAAAAATGAAAAAAAAAATTATGACTTTGACCTTCAATAAAATCGTAACTATCAATTTCCCAGGTATAGTCTAAAGGAAGAAAAATGTTATGACGGTGAGGAGAATACATGGTTCTCGTTTGACTGCTCATGTCTTTTACACCCTGTATATTACATTTATGGTATATACACATAGAAAGGTTTTTGCATGTCTCTCATAGGTGTAACTTGCCGACGGTGCACGTAGCTGCTGACCCGCGGAATGTGATTGTGTCTCGCTGCTGACCACGCAGCCGCAGAGTTCAATGTTCAGCTGGTAGCTCGAACATATTTTATAAGCTCAAGAATTGTTAGCCAATTAACACTTTTTATGTAACATTTTATAAGTCCCGATCTAGAGGTAGTAAGTATTTTATTTTATACTGATCGTATACTTATTTGATAGTTTTAAATTTTTTTTTTCACATCCAATAGAATTGTATTTTGACCGTGAAGTTACAGAAATCGTTAGGCTCATATGAAGCTCACTCAAGTGTAGTGTGTAGTGAGTAGAGAGAGTTAACACAGCTACTATGTTTGGCTAGGTACAGATGATAATTCTATCTCACTTCCACCTTTTCTGGAGATAAAGAAAGAAAGAAAGAAAGAAAGAAAGTATTTATTGGCCAACAACAATAATCACATATCGGTAAAAAAAATTATTACATTAACAGGCCAACTAGGGTCACTGCCTCAGCATAATGCCACAGTGACAAACGACACTGTGGCGCTGGTATTCTGGCAGGGCCTAAAGTTATCAACATACATACACAAATATACATATTTGACAAACAACAACAACAAAAAAATAATACTTTTTAAAATTAATATGAACTAACAAAACAAAAACAAAATAAAATAAAAAAGATATAAAAAAGATACATACTACATATTACATTGTGCAATCAAGAGACACTTAGAGCAATTTAGTAATGTTTGACCAGCCGACATCTGCAAAAATAAATATGGCTCAAAGGTCTTAATTAACAAGCCATGGAAAAAAAACCTGCTTGTGAAAAATGCTCCAAGTATGCGAATCAATCTGTGCCTTATAAACTATTCTATTTAACTAGTCTGTGTCAATTACGTAACAATGAATTAGTCGTGGCAAAAATGTATCACTACTGAGATTGGAACATTTGAATCTGGAACAGTACAATGTTCCGGATCAGTGATATGTTTCATTTGGAACATTCATATCATTGAAATAGAGTAACATAATTAGCTAGCGCCTCGCGCAGAGATTTGTATCTGTTTCAACGTCGTTATTTTATCATTAAATCCTTACTAATATTATAAATGCGAAAGTAACTCTATCTGTTTTTTTAATGTTTATTTGTAGTATAATATTCACAATGCATTATTTGTTATAAGATGTTAATACATATATAGGTAGTATCCGAAGCGTCTTCTTTTATTTGTGATTTTAAACTTTATAAGCATAGTAACAAATACTTATTTTGTGTAAAGCAACAGCGGTGGTTGGGTACTGGACTCTGAATAACTGAATCAGTGAGCGCTCGGCGCACATTCACTTCTCTCTCACTCGCATCGTTCTGTCCGTCGTTCGTCGCGTCGGTTGAGGTGATCGAGTTCCAAATGAGACATTTTATGCCGGGCAAGTGTTCCGAATCATTTGGTTCACATTACTGTTTCGGAACACTTAGTCGGTTCCTTAAAGAGCGACACACGTCTACAATGAATTATTACGTATTCTGATCTGACTCATGATTATTATATAATTTAAACTTAAAGTACCTTGCATACATATAAACTTACGCTAGACAAACAGAAAATATATGCACACAAAATAAAAAACATACAAAGGACGTCGCAATCTTAAAAGCTCTAATGTGGAACCAAAACGACCCTACGCCACGTGAAACGCGTCGTGAAAACAAGCCAGTAAGTAATATTATAACTTCTGCAATTGTAGTAGAGACATTTTTACATGTTTTCTAAATGTTTTGACTGTTTTCAGATCACGCACAGGCGGCGGAAGATCGTTCCAACAACGTGAAGCTGCAAATCGAAAACTTCCACGGAATGCCACCGTTCGGTGCTTCAGAGTAACAAACACAGTCTTGCATTGTCTGGCCGTATACCTTGGTTGATCCCGCGCCCACACAAGTTTTTCAAAAAGGTATCGAGGTTTTCTCGTATGCAACACGCCAAAAAGCAAAGTAGCGAGATGAAGCTTTCTTCTCGCCTCCATCTTTAACAGATTAGCCTCGTTCAAGAAGGGAGTAATGTGTGAACGAGCTGGTACATAGAAGCAAAAACGTGCGCAGGCGTTTTGTGTCCGTTGAATAAGCCTACTAGTCCGGGACATAACGCGAGGCCCAAATACTGTGTCACAATAATTTAGTTTTGATAGAACAAGCATTTCACATAATTTTATTCGCAGCTCCTCACCTAGGAATGGTCGAATATTGTATAACAATTTTAACCTATAAAAACAACCTATAAAGAATGATTCGAGTGAAGTTTTATATGGTGGTGTGAGGTTAATTCATATATGTAATTAAGTTTGAAAGATACTCGAGCCTTTTTAGACAATTGTAATACCTAACTCTTATTTTATAGAATAATTTTATTTTTGCGTTTACAAACGCGTAAATATAATACTAGAAAAATGCACTGAAAAAAATCGACTTGCCTCAGGCGGGACTCGAACCCGCACCTTCCACAATCCGGGTGGATCCTTCCACCCGGATTGATTGATTGATTGATTGATCACATAATTGTGATTGTGGAAGGTGCGGGTTCGAGTCCCGCCTGAGGCAAGTCGATTTTTTTCAGTGCATTTTTCTAGTCTTATTTTATAGTTGTGGAAAATAAATTAAAACGAATGTTTTATGTTAATTGTTATCGAATGAAAAAAACACATCAAAGAACAGACAACTAATCCCAGTGTACAATAACATTTCGTTAGCGGTGACACAATGACTGCCTGTCCTTAGCTGGCATGCAGCACAATGTGTCCTTTCGACACGGACAAATAAGTTCTAAATCAATTTGTGGAATCGACGAATGATATAGTTTATTATTACGGTTGTTGGTGTTACCATAATTTTTGAGGAATGTGGGACAGTATTTAACATTAATTATAATATTTTTGAATAGATTATTATGTCATTTTCTCGTCATAAGTTTATGGAGTTATGGGTTAAAATAAATGACTAAAACTTAGCTATTATGGTAAATTATTTATTGTGCACATAATTTTATGATAAACCTGCACTGTTGAAATGTTTATATCTGGCCTGGTTGTCGGCTTTTGTTTGTTGGTTTATGGAAGGTTCAGTTACGTTTTTGATTTGTTTTTTTTTATATAACGAGATGGCAAACAAACTTGCGGTCCACTTGGTGTTAAGTGGTTGCCGTCGCCTATAGACACTTGCAATATTAAGGGTAAATCTCTTAACACTGCAAGTGCGTTGCCATCCTGGAGACTTATATGATATTTCCATGCCCAATAATTTGGCTACCTTTCTCTTCAATCCCAAACACAGCGAACTGCTTCACGGCAGAAATAAGAAAGGCGGTGGTACATACTCAGACGACCCTACATTAGGTCAACCACTTAATGATGCCCCTTTTATGTAATGACGGGCTGGCGCTATATCATAATTTTGATGTAAACATGTTCTTATGCACTAAGACGATGTCTAGATTAAAATTCTATTCTTTTTTGAGGTACTAGATGGGCTATACTGCCAGATGTGGCTTTATGTGTTACCCCTATAAAGCTCTGCTCAACCCCTTTTGGGATTATGAGCTTAATTACAGTATGTTTGTATGTAAACTGGCATCGCAGCCTATAAACGAATCCAATACTAAAGTGTCACTATCGCTGTTCCAACCCTAACCCCATCCTTACGGCAACTTTACTCACCCACAGAAACACAACTTTCCAAAAAAGTTTAGTTATCGTCGTATTACTGTCGTCTCCTGTTAGACTCGTGAGCAGACGATAGCATCAAGTTTGGCTTTCATAAATATAAAATTTTTACCTAAATGAATAAAGAACCTTTAACTTTGATTTTGTAAAGTGGAGGTACTGGCCCAGTTCGGGCACCCCAAATTCACTGTGCCCTACCTCTCTTTGGTCAAGTGAAATCTTTATTTTTATATCAAGTCAAAGCAACATTTTTTTCGGCTATTTTTATATTTCCTACGTTGTTATTATTCGGCATGTCGGATATAACCATGATCACCCTACACCAAAGGATAGTGGTTTTGCCCCATGCTGCGAAGGATCTAAAGCCGCGGGGCTCCAAATCTCGCGAACCTTAATTAATACTTTTCAACGCCGATGACGCAGTAAATACACTGGACTGGTACCCCTCGGGGTGCCAGATAAGTGGGCTAATTGTGGCTAAATAACGACTCCTCTTGATTAATCAATTTTTTTTCGAGTGACACTTTTAATTTGGACCCTACTTTACTAGTTACTTTTTTATTTTACTATTTATTTTTTTGGGATTTATAGTTAAGTTGACTAGTTCAGCCTAACCTACTTCTTCTTTTAATTGGATGGCGTTTGCAACACATAAAGATTACGTATTTCGCCAATGTCACGTGAATATTTACTTAAAGTTGCAGAAAATTGTATTGTAGAATGAGTTATAAATGGAGTCTCTTTACAACAAGAACTCCGGAGAAACTCCAAGCCTAACCTACATACACTGTATTTAAATTTTGTCAAATTTAATTACATTGTACCCGTAAGTATTATGTATCTTTATTTATTTTTTGAGAGTGCACCTCAAACAAAAACGTTACTGTTTTTGTACGAAATCTTTTTTATTCAAAAATTATGAGTTTATTTGGTATTATTATAATTTGGTATTTTGGAAATTGAGAATTTCCCTTTTCATTCTTATTTTTAATCTCGATCAGGTTTTTAAGTTTTGAAATGTTGGTTAAGAGTTCCATCTTTTAATAAACGTATAAACGCGACAAAGAATCGAGTCATCATTCCTTCTGCGTGATGCTGGACCTTAATGCTCTGACGACTATACAATACAATCAATTACATAAAGTGCGTCGCAACCTGATCGATCGACTCTAATGTCGGAAAACTATATCCAAGTGATTCAATGACATCGTCTGGAATGCGCGTGACCAATCGGTCGCATCTATCGATATCGATAAAAAACACTCGGCTTCCAACGGAAATGAACAGACCGAGACAGATTAGAATAGTTCTCGAAATTGAATAACTCGATACTATACCTACCGAACTTAGAGTTCAATGTTGATTGTTAAAAAAACGATCGATTTACTACACCGATTTCATTGCTGTGGTATTTTAAGAAATTTATCGATAAAGAAAGTGCTACTGATATAATAAACTACATAGGTAGTGTGTTCATATAAGACATCTGTACTATTTGAATTTATTCGACTTGCAGTGTGTGGAATTTTTACATACACATACACAGGTATACTACACTGTGTAGGTGTATAACACTCATAATTTTCAGAGCTTTAGTTAACTTTTGGTTACATATAATGCCACATCCGGCAGTATGGGCCATGCAGTGTTACAAACGTTTCAGCATATTATTAATTATTTTAGTAAAATAATTATTTCGTCCGAAATAGTGGGAGGGCTTTAGACGATTCAAAAGTACTTAGCAAAGTTCATTTAAGTTTCATTTTATTGCAAATTAGTATCAGGGTGCCAGCTTGCCACTAACATAAAATCATTAGATATCAAATCCAAAAAGTTAGAGTTTAGATTTTGAATTTGTGAAAATGTCAGCAATTAGGACACATATTCTTACAAACATGACAGTAGTCCAGGTAAAATTTTCTATTTTGCTCTTAGCTTTTTTCTATTAACTGAGATATTTCTCGTTTGCAGTTTTGCTTATGGATCTTATAAATGCTAAGCACACTCTGCACAAGCTTACTTCATTAAACCTAGTTTAGTTCTTGTAGATACATCGCCTTTCATATTTACAATCGAAAGTTAGTTGCTTCCAGCTATGCAATTTAACGTAAGTAAGCTTAAACTCTTGGTGTGTTCGGTATTCTACAATAGTTAATAGGTATAATTTAGGAAATGAATTCATGCTATGTTTAAGCTTTGTACAGTGAACAGAAAAATAGAGTATCAAAATGAAAACTAAATTAATTCAAAGAAAGCTTCGGCAACCAATCATACTCATGTCACCTACACCAGTTACATGAATGTATTAATAAATTAAACTATTTGTCAATGTGAACCTTATGTGGCAGTGGGCAGGGCACATTGCGAGGAGGACTGACGGCCGTTGGGGCGGAAAAGTCCTCGAGTGGCGACCACGCACCGGGAAACGTAGCGTTGGTAGGCCCCCCACAAGGTGGGATGACGAACTGGTAAAGATCGCGGGAAGCCGCTGGATGCGGGCAGCGCAGGACCGACTGGTTTGGAGATCCTTAGGGGGAAGCCCATGTCCAACAGTGGGTGTCTCTCGGCTGAAATGATGATGATAATTTGTCAATGACTTTTCTTCTCATGAATCACTGTCATCTAGAGTCTCTGCAGTATGATATTTTAGAACAAGAAATTTCGTCACTAGAACTACCTTTCTTTATGTTAGATTTATTTAGAATTTTTGTTTTTTTTTTAACAAAATTTTATTATATCTTATAATGTTCATATTATATGTATGTATGTATATGTAGATATATATTGTATTGTATCGTATTTATGGATAATGTATTGCATTAGTATTAAGAATAGATTTTATGTATTTGGGTGAATTATTTTTATTTATCTGTAAGTAGGTATATTGATCAGTACACACGACATTCACGTCTCGCATCAAATCGCCTTTCGTAGGTGGGTGGTATATGTTCTCCAATTTTGTTTCTGTGTACAATAAATTATTAAATAAATGTTTTTAACATAGTATAAAACTATGTCTGTCAGTTTACCTGTTTAAAAATTCGACATACCTACTTAATATATAATTTTGTACTTATGATGAATTTGAAATAAAAAACGTACTGATATCTTTGTTTTTGTACATCTTCAGTTGATCGTCAATGATTATTTTGCTTCAATTGAACTTCAAAACTATATTTCGGGTCACTTTAGCCGATACATCAATACATAGACCATTTATCTACCTGAGATAGGAAAGTCTAGACTATTTTGTAATTGTAAAAATTACTATGTTTATTTTAGAGAACCAATAATTTTGCACTTATCTACTTAGATGGCTCTCCATATATACTTACCTACACATATAAACAGGTTTGGTTTGCTTTTACTTGGAAAAACTGAGATTCTCTTTTGTAAGCTAAATAAAAAAATGTTATAAATATTTGTTTAAAAATAGGTATTATAAAAATATATTATAACTTCTCCTTTTACCAAGGAACATTTTTTTATGTGTGTATGTATATTACCATAAAAACATTCTTACAATATGAATATAATTGTGCATAAAACGAGTTACAGTATTAGACATTTTTAGTGCGAGAATTTTTTAACTTACAACTTCACCTATCTATATTTTTAATTAAGTCCAAATTAATCGATATCGACATTCCTCCAGCCATCTTACCTTGGAGAATGACATTTCGAAACGGTAGCCGGTGTCCCGGCAGGGGGCGGTGCTTCGCCCGCCATTTTATTTTTATTTTTATTTTTTATCCCTTGTTTATCCAGCGCCGCGTCGCGGTTGACTGACCAGCGCAATCAATAAATGCTGTGACCGTAAAGCGTTGGAATTAAATACCTCAGTCATTGTAGGCAGGTACCTATAGATACGCACCACCGAACTTAGTGGCGTAATTAAAAGTTTAACCGAAAAAAAAAACTGATTTCGTAATGACTTCGCGGCGTGTTAAAGATGTCAATGATATTGTACTTTTTGGTGTTGGGTGTCGTTTTGTTTTTGTTTTTAGTAAAATGGTTGTAGTAATTTTACAGGAAAGGGGAATGAGCGATTTTCTTTAGAAAACTGGTACTGGCACTGATGCCTGTTTACGACATTAGTAGTGGTAAATACCTAGATAAAATCTTTTGTTACCGTTTTATCGGGTAGGTATGACTAGAAATCTCTGGTACAAAACGAACCCAATGATTCTGTTTAACTTCTAAAAATTATTGAGTCTTATTACCAATAACTCAACTCTATTTACTTGAAATTAATTGTAATTATTGTCACTATTTTTAATTTATTTCAGCTTGTGTCCTTTACAGACTAATTGATCCATTAGGCTATTAATAATTTGTCGTTCGCTTTATATTTTATCCAATCATAAGTTAAATGTAAAATAATATGACTATAGTCAAAATAAGCGCTTTCGGCTGATGTCACTAAATTTAAATATCTAATCACATTTAAATCAGAAAAGCAGATTAATGAACATTAGATTTAAATCATAGAAAATACATAAAATGTTAGTACCTACAAGTAGATTGAAAGTTCATCAGAACGATTTCATAAATTTTAATTATCAACAAGAAATTATTTGAGGACCTATCTCATGTCACATTGTTCTAAAGGGAAGAAGTAAAAAGTATACCCCTTCGTAGTATTCGAATCGTGGCTAATTCGCAAAAGAACAAGCTAATTCGGAATATACTGTGTAAACACGAACCCTAGGGAAAAATACTCAAAACGACTAATAGAGAATTATAACAAACAACGCCAGTGGCAATTTCACACTTTATTAATGCAAGTATTAGAGGTAATTCCATCGGTCGACACGTGCCGAATCCATTCCCATATAGCCACCGACCCTAGTCCTTGTGAAACACAAAAATCCATTCAATTTTCAATCTTGAATCCTCTATGTAAATACGATATTACTATACGAATATTCAAATAACGCAACTTAATGTGAAGTTGGTCTTAGGGCTTAGTAAAAAGGTTCATAATTCGTTGTAGTTCAAATTGCAGTCTTGTGCAAAGTGCATTTTGTCCCTCCAATTTTTGACAGCCAACGTCACAGATAAACTAACGCGCGCAGATTCCACAGACCATAGATCACAGAGTAATGCGGTCACGCTCTATGGTATTAAGTGTCAGTTATCGTCTCCGCGGGGCTTACTCGCATATAATACGTTTTTATGTTTGCTCACTCCCCTTGCAATAACATGAAGTGAGGTTTACACGGATTGAATACGGCATTATAATGAAATGATTCATATTTAAGTGAGTCTCCCCTCGTCGTTATAATTTGATGGTGTCGGGAAGCAATGTTTCTTATTAAAGTGGTGTTATGACTGTCGTTTTTATTGCATTATGCGTTTGTTTCTTAAGACTTTGTAAGTAGGTACCTATTTAAAATAAATAAGTTTATTTTAAAACGCAAAACCATTTTTGAATCCAACTTGACCTATCCGATTATTTTCAAATGGTTTTCTTAAAAGACATATTTCGTTGTTGAATTAGGTAATGCTTTCTTTGTCCTTTCCAGATTTTTACTAAGTACTGTCCACACAAGTGCTCCGTGCATATCCGTGTTCTCGTTACTGACGGAACACGGCAGGGACGAAGAAATAATCGGTTACATACAAATCCGGATCGTCAGTGTCCCGGAGCACGCTCAGATGCACGGATGCTCTGTCAGTGCTATCTCAAACTCAAATTTCTTTATTCAGTTAGGTTCAATTTGTACACTTATGAATCTTATGATAGTCAATTTCGATTCTAAAAAGAACATAATTTCATAATGTTTAAAAATGGAAAACCCCATTCCTATGAATTAAGATGACTTTTACGTAACTTTTTTTAAATTGAAAAACGTAAAACTTGGTTTAACTGGCCGCTAAGAAAAAAAAAGCTAAAGAAGAGTAGGTACTTATGGAAGATACGTTTTCTTGAAAAACTTTAATTTCGACAAATCATTTTTATTTGTAGTGCTATTTTCCACCTATTATCAAAGCTACTGTATTAGTTCAAGTTTCCCAAAACTATACAGTCCCACATATCATAAACCTCACAATATCTATATGCAATTTATTACAGTAACAAGTCCCTGGCGTCCACCCGTGTGACAACAAACAGAAATCTGACTAAGCTGGCGTCTATTCCCATACTGGGCATAGTCCGATGGCAAAGATAACGCGATAACGGGTCAGTAATAGTCAGGATATCTCCTTAATGTGGCTGTAATAGGGCGGCACGCGGCCGGTGCGTGCCGGGCGCGCTCCTAGTGTTTGCACTGGGGACTTACCGGGATTAGCACTTTACGTCGCAACACTTTGTTGCTATTTAATACGTCCTCTTTGGGGAGAGAGCCAATTTTATTCGATGTTTTCGATACTAAAACAATACAAAAGCAAAAGTTATTTTGGTAAATATTAAAGTTAAGTAACAAAGGATGATGATGAGCTGTGTGATGCCGACAGAGTAGAATAGCATCACCCCATATCCTCCAATGGGTGTCGTAGAAGGTGACTAATGGATCAGCAAAGGGGTATTGATCGCCTTATACTCCGTCTACCAATCCGCATTAGGCAAGCGTGGTGGACTACTGCCTAAACCTCCTTCAATGACAAGAAGAGGCCTTGTGTCACACTAGTAGGTCGAATTATAAAGGCTGTTATGATGATGATGAACAAAGGATGATGCCGCTTTCATGAACGATCACAAAAAGCCAAGCTTCCAGGTTCCAAATGCGCGGTCGCTACTCGGATGGATGATTGAAAATTTTACAACTCGATTCTCTTCCATGCTTCGGAAGACACGTTAAGCTGGTGGTCTAGGGCGGCCGATCTTTAACATCTAATGCCAAAACCTATAGCGGTATTGTCGATATGAAACATTGCACCAAACACAAACAAATTGAGAGCAGGCAGTGTAGGAGATAGATTAAACATAAGTCATCATTACAGCGTTTATAATTCGACCTACTGCTAGGACACAAGGCCTCTCTTTGTCATCGAAGGAGGTTTAAGCAGTAGTCCACTACGCTTGCCCAATGCGGATTGGTGGACGGAGTTGATGATCAATACCCCTTTGCTGATCCATAAGTCGCCTTCTACGACACCCTTCGGTGGATATGGGGTGATGCTATTCTACTTTGCCGTTATCACACGGCTAAAACTAAACTGGAAAATGGAAGGGTATCCTGGGAAAATCAGGCCCACTTTACGACAGTAGAAAGCCCGTCCGGAGTCATGTCCACTTTACTGAAGACCGCAGTTATAGAAAAGTGACTTTTTGTTACTTTCTCATATCGTAGTATAGTAAAAGTCTTTTATTCGTCAAAAAATTCGACCTCGAGATTTTGACTGATCTACACGTTTTGTCTACCTCCCTGAGTCCAAAAATACCGTTTTTGTAATTATGTCTCTGTGATCCTTTAGCACGATAACTCGAGTATGCTTTAAATTATTGCAATCAAATTTTATGACATTGTATGACATCAAAATATAAGGTTTCTATCCATCCAGCATCTTTCGCAATCCGAGCAGCTGCGTCAACCGTTGCGCTACCGGTACACTGCTTTCGCCGTTGAAATTTTTCCGTGTATGGTACTTATGTTTTTATGTTGATATTGTTTCATCAAATCTTTGAATTTGCATTTCTAAGATCCGAAGGAAATATTTTTGCAAATATTTGACGTCCAGTTAAGATGAAACTAGTGTAGTTTCTAATTTTAAAAATATTGGCGTGTTTGTTAACGCAAAATTAATTCCATACATTTACATAAGTTTAAAAAAATCTAAAAGAAAATTTACCAACTATTTTTTGAGGACGGTGCCAGGCTCAATGTTTGGAATAAACATTGTCACTTATCTTTGGCACCAACATAATTATTTACTTTTAGATTTATTCAGACGTATGTAAGTGTAACCAATTATTTTTTGCTCTTAAGTTCCTGGGTGTTTTAATTTATACTTAGTTAATTTAGTAAATTGGGTAATAGCTTTTCATTAGTAGATATAATTAACACGTTACCTTGAGTTGATGAGTTTCTGAAGGCAGCTTTTAGTGTAGAACTGTGTAGGTGTGAAACCTTCAACTTAGAGGTTCAAGGATTATATGTAAGTATTCATATTTCCGTAATCATTATATTTTCTATTTTAAATTTGTATTAATATAGCTCGATAGCAAAGAGTATTGCGAAAAGGGGAACCCCAAACGGGAAACATTCTCCAAAATTTAAAAAATTAAATCCAACTACTTAGCAAATATTATTAAAAAAAAATCCTAGACTATTACAGCTGACTACAAAAAACATAATTGCTACAGTAAACTATACCTACTTATCTTCATATTGTTTTTTAAGCATACATTTAACAAATTACATTAAGTCACGCCTATTTCTTACAGGGTTCGCCGTATCTTCTTTCCCTTGTTACAACTCTTTGCTTTATCTTTTCTTTTTCTTTTCTTCTATCTCATTTCAGTCCTCATAAATGCTCGGTGATTTAAAGTACTACATTTGAGCTGGCTTTCCTTTAAGATGTTTCTGATTTGATCAACAAACGTTGCCCGTCCTGCATGTTTACTCCGGGTTCATAGTTTTTTTTTTTTTTCTATTTATTTGTTTCAGGACTTTTATCTAAAATAGATATGTCAGTCCTATCGGACCTTACATTACATTCACACAACATAAACATTTACGTAACAAATTTAAATCGCAGGAGGCGGCCGCAATCTGCGCAGAATGTCATAAAGGCCAGTTGCTCCTTCTGAGGCTGGTTCGGCCAATAAACTTTGGATCACCCCTATGTGTTGCCTGTTTATGTTCAGTCTGTCAAACAGCGCCCGCCTCTCTGCGTGGCACCGGACACACTCCATCAACAAGTGTTGGACATCTTCCACTACACCACATACATCACAATTGGGCGAATCTATCTTCTTCATGAGGTTCATATTTTTGGTCAATCTACTTTCCACACGACCAACAGACAAAATAAAGAAAACAATGCTCCCTTTCTTTATATTTGTCATTATGTCTTCTTTCTTCAAATCACACCTCTCTCTTATCATGTCATTGCATAAACTGTCACTAAATTTCACCAGAGCCAATCTTCTTCAAGGCTCTCATTTCTACCACATTTATTGTGCTTGCATTTGTCTCGAATGTTTCTTCTCACATAGTTAGTTTTGGGACCAGCAAACAGTCACGCACAGCCAGTCTTGATTTTTAAATTCATAGATTTACATACGCTAATATTATACCTATATAAAGCTGAAGAGTTTGTTAGTTTGTTTGGTTTAACGAGCTAATCTCTTGAGATTTTTCAATTTGAGAATCAGTACAATTCCTGAACTACTGATTCAAATTGAAAAAATATTTTTGTATTAAGTCTACGTTTGACTTTTTGCTATTACAGCATTTACAGATTTTTACAGCATTTTCTTCCAATCAATCATACGAAAGAAACGACGAAGAAGGTAGGAGTAACCAAATTTTATACAGATAAAATTTTAAAGCATGTATTTATTATAAAATGAAATGTGTCTCAATTTATTTTTAAAAAATCACTTGAACGGAACTTGCTCGTCAATTATTTTGTGTAGTATTCATTTGATTATTTTCCGACAAGGGGTTAAGTGCGACAAATAAACGAAAGCTCAGGGAATTGTGAACGACCAGATAGAGACGAATTGGACACCATTTTGATAGTCCATGACTAGACGAAACAAGGGAGGCTTCATACCAGATGTTACCAAGATTTGTGATCAAAAACGATTTAAATTTTAGTTTAATAACAATTATTTATTCTAAATAAAAAGGTAATTGTCATTAAAACATATACATATTCTGCATCTCGGTGTGGGGTGCCGCTGCTAAGACGTCACTTTTGGTTGCGGAACGTGCCAACCGATCAGTATTAAAAATAATGTTTAGGCTTCCTTAGCGATACCCGACAGTTAATCTTTATAATAGAGCACAAGTATTATCAGTTCGTCAGTTATTTATCCTCAAAATATCACTCATTGCCCATAAACGTCTAATCGCTTCCGAATACTACAAGTTACTCCTTAAAAAAAGAGTACCGACCCCGATTATAAACTCTGCATTTGCTGGAAGATTTGGCGACTTTATCCAAGCGCGAATCTACAATGCGGTTATACGGTTTTGCAGTGTGGTATCTTGTTCTGTTTACAAGGCAAAAAAGATTCTGACAACCTGGCTATTATCACTGGATTATACCTCCACGGAAGATATCTTTCGTTGAAGATTAGTACCTATCGAATATTCAAGTAATTTCATGTTTTATATCATTTATATATAATAGTTTGTATGGTAAAGGTTCAATTATTTTTTATTTAATTTAATATTATCCGATGCAGTAAATTAAAAAAATTAAATGGTTCACCAAGATACAGGCTTAGCCTAGTTTGGGGACCCCTGTCTAATTATAATATAACTGCTTTTTGTGAATGCACTGTTACTTTTTTTGTTTATATTTTATGTTGTATGTTTCAAATGTTACTACTGTGCAATAAATTTATTATTATTATTATTATTATTATTATATTTATAAAAACTAACTTGCTTGCTTATTCGGTATTTATCCATACCTCATAACTAGTAAGCAAATGTTTTTTATAGTTCCGTATTAAAAAAGTAGTGACGCTTATAGCATCACTACTTTCAGGAGTGGTGGTTTCAAGTTGAAATTACTATTACAGTTCTACTATCATATGAAGATGTAAAGAAAATCAACATTCTAAGTCAACCCCATCAACAAATACGGCCGTTTATGTCACATATTTTCATACTCGCAATACTGCATTCTAGTGGCTATCCGGTTTCAGCTTGGTGATTGGCTTGGCTGGTGGTTGGGTTTTTACTACACTCTACGTTGGTTGGTATCAGCTTCTCAAAGCATCACCGTCACAAACCAACGTAGCGTGGTGACATGTGGTATAACACTATCCTTCGTTTCCGAAATACGTGGTAAACAACATACAGCGACGTAAGCGCTTCTCAGCTGAAACCGCGATTCAATTTTGTTTTATGAGTAGTTCGCAGTGTGCTGAATCGGCGCGGTGCTGCGCTGTTTTGTGTGAAACCAATTTTTCTTTGACGTTAGGTGAGAATTATTGTGGTTCATTTGAGCGGCATCGAAATCGAAATAGATATCAATAAATAACTAATTATTTTTAGACAGTAAAATACTAAACGATAGTCAATTAATTTCCAAAACGAATTGTGGTGTAGTTATTTATACAATAGGATAATACTTACTGATATTGAGGTTATGTTTCCAAACAAATGTAAAATAATAAAAAAAGAAACTAGTAAATAAACTAGGGAAATCATGCAAAAAATCATTTACAAATTCTGTAGTTCAAAAAGTGAGATATATCAAGTCCGTTGGAAAGGCCAAGTAAAGTTAGAAATAAAAAAATCGCATCGAACACCTTAAACAAACACAAACAACAAACACAAGCTCCTTATATTTTTAAAATTCTCCCTATTAGGGGAAGGTAAAGGGATCTAGGTCATACAGCCATGCCTTCAGTAGTTTCTTTTTTAGATTTGTATTATAACATTTTTATTGTGTAACACCTATTAATGTATCTAGGTAGTGCTTGGCGAAAAATGTATGACAATAAACTTCATGGTGGCGACTACCATCTTTATTTTTGGCTTTGCAGTTTGCATTTAGCGTAAATAATGTTGTAAATAATAATATTGTTATTGATTGATTAATAAAATGTAATTTCATTTTAATCAATCTCTACCAAAGAGATTGTATTTTTGTAAATTAAGCAACTTCGATAAATGTTTGGCTGTATGTTAGAACACCAAAGACATTAAAAAGGTGATCTTATGGTTTCTAAAACGGTAGAATGATAAAGTCCTTTTTAAAATGAATATAATATGCAGAAGTGTCCGTTAGAATCTAATGACTGTTAATTATAGCATAAATTATAACAAGAATTATCAAATATCCCAATATTTTATTGGTTCTTAGGCCAATTTGAGCAATCTCCTTTTGCACATAGATACCTTAAACAGTGTAGACATCCACTAAGAAAGGATTTTTGGAAATTCCACCCCTAAGGGGGTAAAATGTCCACGCGGTCGAAGTCCCGGGTGGAAACTAGTATTGTATAAATATTTGGAGATTAGATGCTTTTATGCTAGTTACAAAAAACTGCCTAAATAAACGTGTTTAAAATTCAGTATATTGTGGATTCAAAATGATGTCACTTATTGCGCATTTTTCAAAAACTAATTCAAAGTAAAATAATTTCGTAATGAAGTTTAATTTTGAGGTAAAAAATAAAATAAATATTATTAGTGTTTACAAGAAAAGTCATTTTCTTCTAACCAAAAAAAGTAATTTGTGTTAAGTTTCCCCCTGCTCCAGGTATGCGTCTTCATTGTGTATTCTATAAAAAAATAATAGCCACATTTGGGTGAAGATCGTAATAAAAATGAACAAAATGGCCGATGTAATATCGGGCAGGCCCGGGAGCGATGAAATATAAATAAAAGTGCGCGGGGAAAAATGAAAAACCACTTAAGGCCCCCCTGCGCCCGGCTCACGAGGATTTGTGTGCTGCCCGCCCGCCCAATGCTGCCTTGGAATTTGTTACAACTTGACAATAATTTTGTAGTAGTGAAAGTTCGATAGTACTTTTTTCTATGTCTTTTCCAGCTCTGAAAAAATCTAGTCTGGCCGTCAATCTAGCTAAAGGGAAACACTTATAATTTTGAAGTACATATGACATAAAACTATTTTAGAAAGCTTTTTTATTATTGAGAACACTCTCGATGGAAATTCTTGTTGCAGAAAAAGTGGACTCACAGTTTTGAAATTCAAAATACATATAATTGTACAGGTAACAACAGAAGTAAATGATCAAAAAGAGAACTTCTTCGCAGATATTTTTAAATTATAATATTTCATTAATGCTAGGTGTACTTATGTGATGATTAGTCATTTGGCAATTCGTTATATGGTATCTGCTTTCATTAATTTAATTTAAGTTATTGAAAACGTATTTTTTATTTTGATCAAATAATCAGATAAAGAGAGAGAGGGGGAGTATAAGTTAATCGAACATTTTGAGATCCATATCTCCTACCTAGTAGATATAATGTGTTAATGTTGAAAACTAATTTTAATTTTATGTAGGTACGTATAATACAGAGACTGTATTATAGTGAATAAAAAACAGAATTACTTTTAAATTGTAGTCTAAAGTTTATCTATTGACGAGTGACAATCAGTGCCTCAAAAAATCACCATGTAAACTTTGTAAGTAGGTGCCAACATTAATCATGATTTATCGAACTACGTTGAAGTGTTTCAAACTGTTACTTAAATGTATCCTTTAAAAAATCGGGAGTGGTCTCCCCTTGACTTTCTCGTATACCGGAAACAACTCAAAGGTTGATAGAAACCTTACATTTTGATGTCATACATGCATATTAAATTTTGGTCACCCATCCGAGTAGCGACCGCGCACTTGGTTGCTTAACTTTCGTGATCGACGGCTCAAAATTTGATAGAAACCTTATATTTTGATATCATACACGTGTGGTAAATTTGGTTGCAATAAGTTAAAGCATGCTCGAGTTATCGTGCTAACGCACAGACACACACACAGACTTATTTCCAAAAATAATATTTTTGGACGCAGGGAGGTCCATAACGTGTAAATCCGTCAAAATCTCGAGGTAAAATTTATTGACGATTACAAGACTTCCTACGTACGTAGTATAGTACGAGAAGGTAAAAAATACAAATAAACTTTGATTAAGAAACGATGTTTATTTTTATTTTGAGCAACGAACCAGCTAAGCTGGAATCTAGCAGGTCCCGTACATAAATCACCGTAATAATTTACGATGCATTTTCCTTTTATCTCGTGCTCTGCAACAGAGAATGTAGCAGTTTTTTTCAGTATTTCAGTTCACGGCGCACAATTTACGGGTCTAATATAGTGACATCGACGGACGAGGCGTGGATCGGGGTCCGCCATATTTCATCATTTCCCGCGCTTTGTACGATGTAATATTTTATGTTTTTTACGAACCCACGAAGACCGAAAGGCGGTCGGCTTCTGTTGTCTTGAATTCGGAATTTAAAGTTTTATCACAGTAGAGATTTAATAAAGGAAATCTCATTAGTCATTACATGTTACTAGTTTTGTCAGCCTAGCACTGCAATCGTACGATTATATATTATTACGTCGTGAAAAAGAAAATTCTGAACAATCTTTTGCTATTAACATAGTGACTGATTCAGCATGACGAAGATCTAAATGTTACCACATATAACGTTTATATTATACATATAAAACGAAATTTTCTCATTGCCTATAGTTATAAAAAATAAAAAATCTGTCAAAGAAAATTGGCAAATAGACGTTATTATTTTAAAATTAGGGGAAACGAAAGTGTATAAATAGCTTTATTACGTCACTACCAATTTTAAATAGCAATTATTTTAAACTACAATGTCACGCCGAACGAATGTGTTTTTACGAACTTAATAAGTTAACGTAATAAAATATTTTTCTTATATCAATTTGCTTAACATCAGACAGACATTAGACATTCTAGATGGTGATAGATTCGAAACCCGAATATCGTCTACTAAACGGAGCACAATAAATGTGTACTGTAACCCTTAGGATGCGATAAGAAACCTCTCGATTAAATTCTGGTAGATAAACCACTAGAGCACGACGTGTTGTCTAACTTTTCTTGAAACTGTTTCCGTGTGATTCTTTGTCGCCTTGGTGTTATACTAAATATAGTCATTACTTTGTCTTTCAAATAATTTCTGTCAAATTATTCAAAACGTAATAAAATTTTGGCGTTATAATGCTAAAAATTGTACTATTTTCGCTAGAAAAATATATTGATTTTTAAATGCGAAACTATAAAAAATATAAACAACTTTATACCACTTAAAATGTTATTCAAATTCACAACCGAATGACTGAATACTGAACCCTTGACTCGCTAACAGTCGGGTGCGCAACAATAAAATGGGGAGATGTATTTTGGCAGATGGGACATTACAACAAAAATAGGTTTCGATTGCGGCCAAACGGGACGAGATAATCTTTTCACTCACTGTTAAAATTACGACCCTTTTATTTATAGGACAAGTCTCTAATAAACTGATAACGTTTTGGATTACAATTTTTATAGAGACAAATGTCCCGAAATAAAGAGATAACTGGCGTGCGATAAGAATAATTGAAACATGTGTCACTTTGACAGTCGCTTCTATTGTTTATGACACTTTCAGTGGTTGCCGAAGCGTTATCGGCTGCCGTAATAAAAACTGTTAACCTGACACCTGCCTTTCATGATTTTTATTGTTCAATGGAATGTAGAGTGCTCCTGGTTTCGTGTGGTTCTGATTTCGATAACAACGTAATTTTCATCTTACTACCAAGATTAACCGCCTCTGTGCCCACCGGATTAGATCCTGCGGTCCTGGATTTAATCCCCAGCGGAGTAGGTACAGTGGTAGTGCTTGTTTGAAGCTCGTTTAAATTTTAACATTTTCAGAACCAATACCTTTTTTGTGTGATATAACGACCTTGAACACCGCAGTAATGCATTGAATTTAATTAAATTATAAATGATCGCCTAAAAAGTTGAAATTCTTACCAAGAATTATATTTGAAGAACAAATACATAGGTCACACTAAGTTTCCGGAGTTGGCCACTTACATAAACAATATTTAAAAAGCAATTACAACATTTGAAAATGGAATTCTTTGGCTGTATATAGCAGTTTGTTTCATCTGACAGTCAATTGTTTTTTACATTATGGCGCCATTTTAAAAATTGTGTGTGTCTACTTAACATGGATTTAACTCAGGAAGATTTTCGTAGTATGATTTTCTGAGATTTTCAGTGTAATTTGACAGCTCATCAGAGTATCGCTCGGCTTCAATCTGCTTTTGGCGATGAAGCACCATGCAAGACGACTATTTATAGCTGGTTTGTAGAATTCTAGCGTGGTCGTGCAAATCTCAGTGACGAATCTTGTATCATCTTGCAAAACAACAATGCTATATAGTTCCCACACGGCCAGACAGACAAACGAATTTTTGAAGATGAAAAACGTAGAACTTGTGAGCCATCCTGCATACAGTCCCGGCCTGGCACCTTGTGAATTTTTTCTGTTCCCTAAAATTCCTGAACCAATTACGCGGTCAACGATTTTCATCACCAGAAGAGGCTGTCGAAGAGTATGAAAAACACGTTTCTGAGGTCACCACGGACGAGTGGCACAAAAGTTTTCAAAGTGTTTTAATCGAATGAAAAAGTGCGTTCACGAAAAGGGAGAATATTTTGAGAAACAATTAATAATTTTTTGACCTTTAATAGTATCCTTTCCTTATTCATTCCGGATACTTATAATGCGCTCCACTTATATTTTTAACCGACTTCAAAAAAGGAGGAAGTTATCAATTAGACTGTATGTTTTTTTTTTAATGTTTGTTACCTCATAACTCGTTACTGGGTGGACCGATTTTTAAGATTCTTTTGACCTTTGGAAGTTAGTACTTGTCATGGGGTCCCATTTAAATTTTATCGACATCTGACAAGTAGTTTTTGAGTTATCCCTAATAATGCCTATTTAATTGACATTGATGATTTCGTAATTTTATCACTTGTGTGTCTAAAAGATCTTGAGGTAGTTTCCTGAAAATTTTTATAATTAAAACACTAAAAAGCAGAAAAATAAATTTAAATAAAAAAAAACCGCCTTCAAAACTAAAAACCGGAAGAAATAAAAAAATTGTTTATAAAAATCTAAATGTTTTTTGAGGTCGGTGCCAACCTCAATATTTGTAATAAGCGTTGTCACTTGTATTTGGGACCGACCTCAAAAAACATTTAGATTTTTATAAACAAAATTTTTATTTCTTCCGTTTTTAGTATTGAAGGCGGTTTTTTTTTTTAATTTTAATATTTGTATTATTTTTTTGGTACGCGCTAAATTTATTTCCAATCATTAACATAGTAGTATATGTAGTGTTATTTTGCTTGTAAGCTTAATATGGTCGCTGACCAGTCGAAAGTGGAACACTCTAAACATTTCTATCTCTTTCTTTCCTAAAATGAAAATTAACGTCAAATGTATCTATTTCCACAACAATTTTACCGCGGCTGTAACTTTCCACAGACGTGTCTCTCGTAAGCCAATAAGAAGTTAATAAGTTGTAAACTAATCACAGCATCCCAAATTGAACGTAACTCCGGTAGCGAAAGCAATGATATCCTGCTAACAAGAAGGAATGGTTTTCTTTAGGGTTGGCAACTCATGTAATATAAGATTTATAAGATAGCTCATAAATATTTAATATCGGGACTCGCACCTTGCGACCTTTAGCGAAAGGTCGCGGGTTCAAGTCCCGTCTCAGCACTTATCCATGACAGGATTTTTTCCATGTTTTTCTTTTTCTATTTAATTTGGTATCAATTTCAATCATAATTAAGACCATTGCATTTTATTAGATAAATATTTATTAACATTTGTTTTTCTGAGCGACTAATAAAGCTTGATAAGGCTAAGTGGAATTAAAAACCTTTATATGCTGAAATTAAATTATCACATCCTGCGAACCACAGCTAATTGTGGTATATCTGAGTTTTTACATTAGGTGTCAGTTAAAGCATTAGAAAAGGCTCGATTATCTCTTTAAGATAAGCATCTATATTTGTGTACTAAATGAAAAATGTTTGTATAATAAAGAGTACAAGACAAAAATAATGTAAGTTGTTTTATGTAGGTAGTATATTTTTAAATGACATACCTATATTTTTAAGTGAACATACCCGTATTTTTAAATAAACTGAACATTTTAAGTGCATCGAACGCCCAAAGAGGCTGTGAGAGACTCTAGGCTCGCCTCATTGACTACAAATCCTATAGGGAGGTTCACCTTACAGGGTTGAGGCCACTAAGCTTCTCCTCTAAATAACTCGGTAACACTGTAAAAGCCATACGGCGAACATAAATAGTTGTAAAAATAAAGGATTGCAAATGTATTTTGAAATAAAAATATTATGAATTAATATTCCATTCCCAAATCCAGAATAATTTCCCGTATTGGAAGTTCTAATCAATCCCTTAGCAAGATTCAAAATTCGCAAGTAGTAGTAGCAATATCACGTATTGGTTTAAGAAAGAATCAAATCAAATCAAATTGTTTATTGTTCCATAATGTACATACAGATGGTAAAAATATTTTTGTAGGTTTAAGGTAACAATTAAGGGCCTTGTGAGGCATTGCAAACATTTTATTAATATAATAATAGGGTGACGCTATTTAACTCTTTTTACATAATGCTTTTCTCTATATTAGCACTACATTAATATTTCATAAATACACAGAGAAACTTAAATTAATAAAAATTGGTACTAATTTATGGATCATATTAAAAAGAACGAAATGTTATTTTCTAATCATTGACAGCCCTGCGTAATCGTCTGCCATCATGGTTCTCCAGAGGCCTTGTCCCCGACGAGCCATAACATAAACTAGCGCATCTGTCCAGCTGACGGTCGGCCGCTGATTTGACGCTGGATTTCATTTGATAAATTAACGAAACTGGCAACATTGTTAAAATATGGCAAGTACAAAAATTGGCGCTTTTTTGAAAAAAGCTATAGACGTAGAATACGTAAGGCACGTGAATGTCATTAAGTTTAAGTTAAATATGACGAACTTTATTTTAGTTTCTTTGTCTGAAAATATACTGACTTGCAAAAGCAACGGGCACCGTTATATGGGAGTAAAGCATGATTTAATCAGTAACTTCTATGGGGAAACGAAGATTTTGTGAGAATCATCCGATTTACTTATTAAAAACATGTCCCCCGTACACTGACCCAATTATCAATTCATAACTTCACATCCTTCTTAAGGGACCTTTGAGTCAAAGTGGTACGTTGTATGAAATTAGTATGGGTACCTGTTTATTTTAATAAAGGGTTAATTACAAAGATATTTACTAATTAGGTACCTGTCTCTTTTTTCTTATGCCAGAATGTAATAAAACGCGGTCTAAACTTTGATGTTATATTCATGTTGGTTTTGCTTGTTTAAAGCTTTTTACACTAGATATTCCACAACAAAATATATGCAAAACAACTACTTCGCTAACTTGCCCGGCGTTTTGCGGGTAGTTTTCTCTTTACTTACAAAAGGAAGGCTTAAAGTTCCAAATTCATCCCAAGTTCATTAACGAAACCTATGCAAACTACTCACGGGCATGCAAATATTAATTTAAGTAAACTCCCTCTTTGTACCTCAAAAATACGTCTAAAACAGCCATCAACACACCACGGCTACACGTTTCAGAGCCCCCTAATCAAGGCATGTCCTACGGAAACAACCCGCAAAAATAACTCGTGTCGTACGCCAGACAGCCTCCTGGGGGGCCGCCCAGACCCCGAGTGGGGGACGCTATTAAGCCAAGCCAAAACTAATTTAAATTAAATCCTAGTGAATTACCAGAGGAGGAAATTGTCGAGCGCACCCTCGACGCTCCGGGAAGAGTACAGTCGAGCACGGAATGAGTTCGCGATCGTGTCGTTTTTATTTATTCATCAAGGGATTTTAATGCAGATTCTATATAATTTCCCTTATTTATATGTGTGATTAATTGTGTTTATATATGTGAGTGATTTAAACTTCTTCTCAACGTATGTACTTATAGTCAGCTTTTCAGGTTACTGAGATGATTTAGGGTGGACGCGTATCTGACACAAGACAAGTCAGGCGTAACATTGTTATTATGGCTTACACTTTAACTAGCAATCCCGTATTTGTAAGGTTGGAGGTTTTAATATCTATTAATCTGCTCACGTCACGTTACGTGACCGCAGATGCACGGCGATGACTGCCTTCTGAAAACAGCTGTGACTACCTGCTTCAAGCCGTTTCTGAAATGGGGAGGAAAATTAATTTCAAAAATTTAGACGAACGTCACCGTTGCTACAGTCTTCAAATATTCATGTGCTTCAAACATGTAGAAAGGCCCGTTTTGTCTTATGACGGAAACATGGCTGCCGGTTTTCTCACTCGAGGTTAATATAAAGGAGGGAGAGAGATGAAACGCACTTCGCCCGGAATCCTCAAGAGACTGAAGAACTGGCTATTTTAGTAAATAATCACAGATCACAGCAATTAACATTATTATTATTGCTTCAAACTTAGGTAACATGGTAGTTAAGTCCACCACCAACCATAGCACAAATATGTACCCCTTTAATGATTGAATCGCTCTGAAACCAATAACTGTGATCAGGGGCCGTTCTAGGGCGGTGCGAGCGGCGTCTTTATAATTTCTTCAACTTATAAAAAAAATGGCAAGATATATTTCCGAATGTGTGGACAGCATTTCGGATTTTGCTGACCATCCCTGCAACCGTCGCCAAAGGAAAACCTAAATTAAAACTAAATCAAACGTATTTACGTTCGGTTATGTGTCAAGGTTAAATTATTTTGATTTAATAAAAAAAAATCGCAAACGCAAAAGCAAGAAAAGTGATTTCGCAGATTTAATTGAATAAATGTAATCAAACATACTCGTATATCTGTGATTATTTCTCATCCGTCCTACTAGGTACTACAATTAAAGTTCCATAACCGCATAGAAAGAGTTCTATTTTTTGTGAGGAGGGGAGGGGCGTCACCAAGAGATTTTCGCACCACCTAAAAAATTTAGCGACTGATTGGTTTCAGAGAGCTTAATTGCCACCCTGCAAAATTGCAGGAGATAAGAACAGTTTTCATGAAATGACGGGTACTTCGTCATCTGGTCCCACATACCTACGGCCCATTTGGGACGAGTTGAAGAAAACCAAAAATAATAAAAAATCTGTTCTGCAATTCGTCCCAAGCTAATTTCTGTATAGAAATTTAACCTTTATCAACACATTGTACAGTGAGTACGAAAATACCCACATAAAATATATCTTTTTAGATTGTTTTTTTTTTGTCATAGAAAGACTAAGTATATTTTTTTAAGGAATAATTTTATTTTTGCGTTTACAAACGCGTAAATATAATACTAGAAAAATGCACTGAAAAAAATCGACTTGCCCCGACTGTCCCGCCTGAGGCAAGTCGATTTTTTTCAGTGCATTTTTCTAATATTTTTTTAAATTAAAATAATCGATTTAATTGTTTTTTAATTTAATTCACACACGATATTATTTAACTATTTTCAGAAGGTATACTAAAGCATAGATGAATAACTCAACAAATTATTTATCATACAACTACATTTATTAGTATAAGGGAGTTGGCAATCCAGGTTTAGTTATTATTTAGGTACCTATTATCTACCTATGACCAAGGTAAAGATTTATGGGTTTCAGTTGACGAAATTAAACAATGGTTATGTCGGTTACTTTTGAAGTAAAAAGGTTGTAGAGAAAATAAAATAAAAAAATTGGAATACATACGAGTATATTGCAGTTCGTGAAAAACATATCCGAAAATGTACTGCTTTAGCAAATCTACCTCGTTTTGTAATGGCCGATGGTTTCCTGCATATTATGTCTCGTAGTCCTAGCAAAGGATAGGTTACGAAATTCAGCAATTACTTTGTTGAGACGTGGCTTCCTGAAAAAGCATTTTTTCAAGAGAGAAACCCAAGAAATTGTTAATTTATTGTGGAAATATTAAAAGATCTCGGGAATTCTGAAATTACTGTAGAAATATGTGTAGAATTATTGTCATTTTAGGTGTTTCTCCCGAGAGTTCTTGTTGCAAAAACACATGTTGAGAGACTCCATCTTAAACTAAATCTATCGTACAATTGTCGGTTACTTTATGTATGTACATTTTCACTTGATGTTGGCGCAATGCATAATCTGCGATTGCCATTAATTTAAAAGAAGAAAAAGTATGTCATTTTAAGGTTAAGTATATTAAGTATATTTTAAGGTTAAGTATAGACTGATGTACAAAAAAATATTATAAATCTTAGCAACTTTTAATAAATATTTTCAATTTTAAATTACATTACTATGTGATACATCTTAGAAAGACTTATACTTTTAGTTGTAGTTGTGAAATGTATCTTTCACAATTGTTGATTTTTTTATTGTTAATTATTCTATCATCTATGACAGTCGGAAATTAAACAAGTAGAATTTGTTATTTTTAAATAAATTGTATGACTGATTTTAGAAACGTGATTTTAGTTATATCGAATGTACCTACTCATAACAACTCCTAAACATTACCTATTAGAACTAAAACTAAACTTTTCCGTTTATATTTTTCATTCTTAAATAATTTAAAATTTTATGAATTTTTATAGTAAGTATGGTTGTGATCATGGAAGATTTTCTAACAAACCCGTTTTTATTTTTTCCACGCTAACACTTTTGCTACTAATAGTATCTTTCCTCAATTTAATATTAAGATGGGACGAGTTGCACAACGAAAATATTATTTATTTTGATTTTGTTCAACTCGTCCCAAATGGGCCGTAGGTATGTGGGACGAGTTGATGAATTACCCGAAATGACGGTTATAGTTTTTAAATAAGAATAGGTACCTTGTAGTTTTTGTATAAGAATAGTTTGGTACTTCTTGTTTTGAACCCTAATATCAGCTATTTGAGAACGTGAGCTTTAATAAGGCTGAAATAATTACTCGTTTTCTGGAGAGATTATGATTATTTGATGTTAATTCCTTCACTTCAAACATTCTAACCGCATTTTTTGTTCGAACGGCAGATAGGTCCCATGATGATACGATAATAAAAATCGAATGCCAATACCTATAGCAGAATGTCGATGACAAGAAATAGGTACTGCACCGACCCCATATAAATTGGAAGCAGGGAAGGAAAAGAAGAATGACGAAGAAAAACATTTGGAAAATTGAATAACAGAAAATTCTCGGCCAGCATCCACTTTTGTGAGCAACAGTACCATCTATATTGGTTGCGGGCGTCGAGCCACGGCTCGGGGCGCATCGTTACATGTACCATTTGAATATTATCTACCCCCCACCCCCACCCCAGAGTTTAGACAACCGTGAGGCCTCAACGCCTTAATTAATGCAAATTTGAGTGCTAACAAGATTATGAATGCTGCCGCTTTTTAAGCGGCTCCGACTTAAGTGGCGGTATGTTTATTAAGAGTCGGGTAACTTGAGCAACTCCAGTTCACGTGTTTCATGTAATTTCATGTAAGTTGTCTCTTTATTGCGTCCCTGGTGAGCGTTACGTTCGACTCGGCTATAACATTTGAATATGATTATGTAAGCGAAGTGTTCCTTCTTTGACGAAGATTTGCTTGAAAATTTACTTTCTTGTGTTTAAATTTCAAATTAAGTAACATTTGACCCATTTTGTTTTCTCTCAGTTTGTTTTTTTTTGTGGTAAGATGTTGGCAGAAAAGCATATGGCCTGCCTAGTGGCCACCGTAGCCTTGCTTGCACTACTGATGTGACTTACTCACGAACAGAAACACAGCACCACAAAAATGTAGTGTTATTTGACTGTGGTCTTTTGTAAGGTGGAGGTATACTACTCCAGTTCGGGGTGCTCCATATTCGAGCTGCTAGTCCGCTATGTAAATTCTTCGTTCTTTGTTCGAAATAAGTCCCTTGAAAATGTTAATCGCTGATGAAGCAACAATCTACCATTTGTCAAATATCACTCTGTCCTGTGTTTGTTGCTGGCTTTTAATTTAATATCACTATTTATAAGTAAGTGCGTGTTCATATTTCTTTTTGAACATAAATTTGTTTTAAATTAATTTAATTTAAATGGTGAACTGGATTTAGTTTATAATATATCAAAGGATAGATATCATTAAGTTTCACAGGTAGAGTCCAAATAAATTTATAATTAAGGCTTCTTTTTTAGCATTTTTATAGCAGTTAGCAGTTGGTAGGATAATTGTCTTTTGTTGTCTATGTATAATATACTAGCTGTCTCGTGCCCATTTCGCTGGACATCAAACATTTTTATTTTTGTTGAACGTTATATTCACCTATATCCATCGAGCACATCCTATTTCAAACTGTTTTAGTAAACGCACGCTGAAAAATCAACGCATCAGCATGTTTTTCTCAAAATTGATTGACAAGTATTGTTATTTCACATTAAAATCACATCAAAATCTATATATATATAAACCTGTGTCACTACGGAGTAATTTAGCTCTCTACTAGTGCAAAAAATAGTGCAAAATAGGTTCCTAGTTCAGTAGTTTCCTAGATGATTTCTTTCAAACATACAAACTTTACCCCTTTATACCTAATATTATAGTGAATAAAATTTACTCTACTTCTGTAATTTTCTTTGAGTGTAATTTATTGTAAGATAAATAAATATGTACTAGTAGGTCTACTACTAAATATATGAGATACATTTTTAAATGGGATATAATAAAACTTTATTTCGTAGGCTTGTAGACTATTATTGTTGCAATTTTAGTTGTGATGTAAGCGCCTTTGTATTAAGTGCCGTATGTAGTTGTGTTATGTGTGCGTTAGTGTTGCGAAAATAAAAATTATTATTATATTATTTGATAACATCAGTGACAACATTATTTGAAAAATTATGAAAAAAGTAAATAGGTATAAAGGTACAAGAAATAAAGCTTCTTTTAAAATTGTTCTTAGCTCTACTTAAATCTTTCGCACTTCGATTTCTTACTAAAAACTGTTCGCGTGATAATGATTTGGCAACAAAAATCGTTTATCCCCAACCCGTTCCCATGGCAGGCATGACGATGGAGCAATCCATCATCGCGAACAGTTTTCTATTTAATTTTAAATCAATTGGTGTCGCGCGTGCCCCTCATCCATCTTGCGTTATCAATATTTATAAAACATTAGCGAACGGGTTGCGGAAATGATCTTGATTAAGTTTGGGTAATGTATTCTTAGGTAGGGACAATAAAGTAGCGTTGTGTCCATCTTTTCTTCGGATTTTCTCTATATCATATTCCTAGGTGTTTTTTATTTGGTTGGCGTACAAGCATACGGTCTGTCTAGTGGTAGTAAGTAATTTTCAACGTGATTTTCCTTCCTGCTTCGGAAAGCACTTAAGAGCGTGCAAAATTGTCACATTTTGTGGATTTTTAAGACCTAATTTTGAAAGATGTAAACAGACTTTGCAAAGAAATTATTTAATAAAGGAAGATTAATTCTTGATTAAGACCGGTATAGAGAGGTATTTTAATTTACATTTATAGTTTTGTAAAGGATGAGAATCTTATGGCGCAGTTTTACAAAAGTGCAATTACAAAAGTGGAGCTATCTTTCAGGTGAAATACAAGCATTATAATGACAAACAATACTTTGCGGAAATAGTTTTTCTAATAGGAAATATACTATTATCAACCGTTATGGAGCCTAAATAAGTTAAAAATAGAGTTAACATTTTAAAAAGAAATATAACTTTTTTATGATTTGGTAAATAATGACGATTTTTACAATGTATTTGATATTAAACTTATTTAATGTACTTATTATAATAAAATACATATAATGGTAGACATAATAATGATATTATAACATTGTTAAAAGTACTCAGATATTTTTAATAATTATTTGGAAAAAGGTCTAAATTCGAGCTCGCGGCCGTTTTCGATCATACACTCAGGGTTTTCCCAGCTAGTGGACCTATCGCTCTGCGAGCATTTAATAAATATATTCTTTTTTATCTTTATCTTTTAATGAACCACTGTTATAGACTCGTCTACAGGCTACGGTGACCACCAAGCAGGCCATATGTTCGGGTTTTGATTTTTAATAAAGAGAAATAGAAGCACATTGAGTCTATGTGCGTCTGCACTAACGAACTGAGTGCTCCGGCACTAGCTCACACGGAGAATATTCTAGGTTTGTGAAGTGGACGTGATAATAAACATGTGCTGCAATATAACTACATACTTAGAACTCTACATTTTTTTGTATGTTCAGAATGCAACAGTGATAAGTGTAAAGAATTGCTGATAGAATTTCAATCGTTTTTATCAATCATGTAAGTACCGTCGGCTTCGGAAGTTAACAATTTAGTACCTTTTCTTAATAATTATTCATATATAGGTAACGGTGGCATATATTACAGTCAAGCGCTGGCGTTGCTATGATATGGTTGAAGTGTTAATATACATCTGAATCTGACCGTAGGAATTTCCACATTATCCGATGCGATATCGGTATCGGAAGTCGATACGTCGTCGGGGGCATGTAAAGTGTATAATAGTAGCTTATGCAACTGTCATATAATGAAGGGTATTAAAACACGAGTGTGAGTTTATGAAACGAGCGCAGCGAGTTTCATAATAGTAACGAGTGTTTTAATACCTGTGTTATATGCAGTTGCATACACTACTTTATCTACACTCATACATAAATTCAAATAAAACAACAGAAAAGACAAATGTATGGGTTAGATCCCTTTGCCTTCCCGAGTATTTAAGAAAAATAACTGTATCATAATGAGTCGAACCGGTGTTATAATGGTCATTATGTTACAGGTTGTTTTTTTTAATTTTAATTTTGATTATCTGTATTAAAAAGTATGTCATTTTATGTTCACCTTTGATATCGTAATTCGAATATTATGACATGAGTGTAGATAAAATATGTAAGTACTCCGAGAACAGCCTGGCGCTAAGTAGGTACTGTATTTGTGTTGTTCAGCACCAGAAGGGGAGGGTTGGAAACAAAGGGACAAGGACGAAGAATCAAAAACAATTTGAATGGAGTCAAGAAGGTGTGCTAACCTGCCTCGCATTGTTCGGTCCGATATCGGATATTGAACGGAGTATAATTTGGAAACACTACTTATCCATTATCAATATCTCCTTGTGCGTAGCTCGCGACTTCGTTCTCGTGTTATTTAAAACAACTTATTATTCTCATATGTTCAGTGGAAATGCAATTTTCTAGTGGTGAAAGATTTAAAAAAATTGGTCTAATATATTTTGAACCCAATTCGTTACAAACATACAAAGATTTTCTCTTTATACCTAATATTAGTGTAGATAAAAATATGAGAATCTACAAATCAAACGATTAAATAATGTAATGTAAGATCATTACGAATTCAGCCGAAGCACTTTTATGTAGAGACAAAACACACACCACATCTAACAAAGTACTACCTACCTATTAAATTTTGTAACAAGAAAGTAATAAATAAAAAGATTTAATCTCAATCGGTTGAGAATAACTAACTGCTTTAAAATTCAGTTGCAATGACCTGAACGGAGCATACCTACATACAACTTCAACGTTAATTCTGAAATTTCCTAGAATAAAGTTTTCAAATCTAAAACAACGTATTAATTTTCCACCAAATACCTTCTATTGCTTTCTCTATTAAATGAAGTTTAAAACATTTTCTTTGTGAGCTTTGTCAACAAAATATGTGTTTCTCGCTACAATCTGGCTTTAACCGATTGAAACAAAACAACGTCGTCACTGCAGCCGACCTCCGCATCATCAATCACCCGCCCCGCCTCTCCGCCCGCCCCCGATGCTTGTCACCTCATTGTCTCATTAATGTGCTTATTGCTACTAACGACTATAAAAGCATTACAATCTTATTATTAAAGAAGTTTTTGTAGAGGCTTCGTTGTTGAGAAATAAAAATCTCTACATTACGCTTTATGATATTATGACGATAAAAATGCATTTAGGGTTTATTCTTTTTCGTTATTTTTGTGAATACGTCCAATAGTGGTGTAATAAAATGATAGATTAAAATGAATTGGTTGATTGACCACAGACAGAGCAGTCACAAGGATATCCAAAAGTTACTGGGTTCAAGTCACTTTCTCTGGCAAGTAGGTATCACCCTATAAGTAGTCTTTTTCTACATTTCACTACTACCAACCTTTTTTAATCATTCGTTATTTTTTAAATTTTATGTATTCGTACCTTAGTATGCATATACTTCGGTTGATGAGTTATTAAGAACTGTAAAATTTCTTCGATAAACTCTATGATTGCGGAAAAAGTATACAAAATTTACTGAAGAATTTTCACAGTTTTGGGTAACCTGATCGTTGTCGTCTGTACATTTTCTAACTACTTATTTCCAGTTTACGGAAATTTAACTCTACCTACGTTAGATAATAAGGTGTTGTTTTTTTGGTCAAGTTGCTTAAATTGGTGTATTAAATGTTAATCATGATTGGAACAGAGATAGTTTGTAACTTTCTAGAAAATTATTGGCTTTCATACTTTTAATATTGGATACGAATAGAATATAAATTACAGCAAATCTTTTAGCAACATAAAAGAATATAAAACTGTACAAATCCCTCAAAACATAGTACCACCAATAAAACAAATAAAGCTTGCAATTCGCGGCAGACAGTACATAACGCGAGTCTACGCGTAATGAGGAGTAACGGCGTGCGCGTGCATGGCTCACCTAATGTGGGAGACAGGGATAGCAGTATACCCTCTTGTGCAGGTGTGACAAGGATGTGGGTATTATCTCCAAACTGAATCTAAGAACGTAGTCTTGATACTTTCAAAATGATATAGAACTTGTCATGTAAGTCGGTAGAGCTTTTTATCACGCCTTGTTTGCGGCGATTCGCGATGTTTGGCCTTATTGTGAAATATGTCAATGTAAATTCAACTACCTATATCTGTATAATTTTGACCCTAGCCTAAACTACCTATAAACATTGAATTGTATGTAGGTAGACCTATATAATTATATTTATCAGAAAGAGTATTCAACAACTACCTTACACTACATGTGGTCTCTCGTTACTTTAATATTTCTTTTCAATCTTTCGCAGCAGAAGGTTGTTACCTTTTCCTATCTTGTCTGTTGTGTAACTTCTATTTTTTCTTAGAACTTAAATTGAAAACTCGAAATAATTGACAAATATCGATTAATTTTACAGGTTTTTTACTTATCACGATGAAAACTATCCTATCTCTCAATTTGGAACAAAACACACATTTAAAAAAAAGTTAAAATCGGATTATTAGTTTCGGAGTTCATCCCGGACAAACATCATGACACGGAATTATAAAAAAAATAATAGAATATGAAAAAACATAAAAATTGTATAAATGAACTGCTGTTATCTCTATATAGGTATCTATTATATATATAAATTATTAAAGCAATCGTTAAGTGTATATGTAGGTACTTAAACAGATAAACGAATACAAGTATAATTGTTTTAAATTTAGATAAATAATTAAGTTCGTCAATTTATTATGTTCGTTTGAGCGATAAATTTTTGAGATCAAGGTGACAGGTCTTATAAATAGAATTTATCACAGATTAATGTTACCTACCTACTACCTATCTTAAAAAGTAACTTTGCAACTTAATTAAATACTTATATCTGTGTTTTTTTGAGTAATTGATTACGTAGATAGTTATCTACGTACTTTCGTACCTACCTAGGTAGGTACTTTCCTACTTAGTTAATAAATTACCTATGTAGGTAGGTATCTAAAAATCTCACTTCATACATTTATTTTAGGTATAAACTAACTGTAGGGATTTAATCTTTTAAAAAATCTGTGATGTAGGTAGGTACAGGTATTTAGTAAAATTTATAAAATACTAACAAAATAGGCATCTAAAAGTTTATATGATTTAGGTAGGCAGTAGGTAGTACCTAATAGATCTGTATAATTTAGAATATTCAATGTGGTTGCCTAAGGCTGGTAAATCTAATTTGTATAATAAAATCAATAATCAAGTGTATAGGTAAATACATTATAATATTATAAAATAAAATCTGCGATCGAGGTCGTTACAATAAACGCACGCATCAATAACCGAACCGCCACAAAACCGCAAAAATGACAACGTTAAAACAACGAGCGCCCGAAGCGAATCCTGGAAAACTCTCATTAAGCGCTCTCTAATTAAAAAGTAATTAAATTCGCGAGAGAAAAAGATAGCACGACATTTAACTGATACTAATAAGATCGTCAAACAATTACGGGCGGCTCATCCGCAGCGGGTGAGCAGGATACAAACAATCCAGATCATCCCTCTCGCTCTCTCCCGCCGTACTCTCTATTTAACTTTTAATTTATACTCATTCCTTTATATCTTTTATTGCTTCGCCCATCGTGGCTCCTAATGCGCCCGAGGTGCTCCTCACACTAATTAAATTCATGCAACACTAAGCTTTCCGAACACCCCCTATAGCAGGCCCCTCCCAGTCCCCCTCTCCTCGCCACCCGACCAATAGCGGCCCGCAGCGGCGTCTCTACAATCGCTGGGCGGGGTAAAAAGTACAGTCAGTGTGAGATTCCTGATAGAGCTGTCAAGTCGCGTCCGAACGGTCGTTACGCTGTCTTGACATATTTTATTATTATTTATGTCAATTAGGTTATTACTTTTTTGTTTAATGGAATAAGGAATTGCTTGTGAAATTGATTGCCTTTCGGTCGCTTATGATTCATCACTGTCCAAAATATAATCTGAGACGTGTTAATTTCGTATGATTGATAGTTGGACGTCATTAGAGCGATTGGCCGACCGCAATCTAGTTTTACGCAACAGTCTATTGTTACCGGCTTTTACCGCTGCGGAGTGTCCGACTACGGGGCGCTCCTTGTCAAATTAAATTGATGATTAAAGAAATTATCTAGCTTCTAATTTATTCAACGGACAAAATTCCTAATTAGGTAGATATTCTAGAGTTCTTAATTTTTTTTTGTTCCGACAACAACTTGTTACCACATAAAATAATTATGAGGCTTCTCAGCCTATAGAGAAATATCGAACTTTTTGTACTGACAATTTGAATAAAAAGAAAGAAAAAAATGGTAGGGATTAGGTACTAGAGCCAGATTGTAATATTTAGATGTCACATACATAATAAGGTCGTAACAAGGAAATATGTTCACAAAACGCAAACGTTTGCGGTAACGTTTCATAACATAACGCCTTAGCGGTTCTCTCTGCATTTCTGTTTGTAGCGGCGCGCCATGCGGCTAAAAAAGATTATGACAGCCCCGTGTAAACGAACGACAACCCTATAAATCCAATGTGCAACCATTCGCCATACGATAATGGACGTTGCTCGATAGCACTTAAAGTTTATTTCAACTTCCCAATAGCAGACTCCTATGTTTCCGTTAATTCAATGTGTGCCGGGTCTTAATTTATAGCTGGTCATAGGAAAGCGATCTGTAAGCTCACAACGTAAGGTTTAGATCGGTTTAGCGGGTGCTATCGTACGGGTGAGGAATAAATCTATAATATGGAGGAGGCGGACAATTAATTTGTGTATGGGTGGGAGAAGGGGGGAGGTTGCTCCGCCCTGCGCCGAGCGCGCCATCTCAGTGCCGGGCCGGGCGAGCCACGCGAGCGCACTATCCTACAGTTCCGATACGAGTGTGTAAACATAGGCCGAGTTCAAACGTTCACGGATACTATAATAAATTTGACGGATATTTCAATTAAGAACTAATACGCTCACGGATTTTATAAATCGGAAAACGTTGGACCGAGGTTTTCGTGAAAAAGTTTTTGTTTTCGAGTGTTGGTGTCAGACTTGGAGTACGAGAGAGTTTGAGAATGACAATTGACAGTCAGAGTGAGGATAGTGTTGTGCGTCGGTAGGCAAGATATCGAGTGGGGGCCGGGGCGGCAGCGGCGGCGGCATGGTGCTCGAGGGCGGGCTGCCGGCGCCGCTGCAGCTGTACGCGGCAGCGGCGGCGCAGCTGGCTCCGCGCCCAGCGTGGCCGCCCTTCCTGCCGTTCTTCGGAGTCCCTCCACCCTTTTTGGCACGTCCGAGATTACCGCATCCGCTTCCAGCGAGGGCTCCACATGGACCTCCGAGCGAAGACTCCAATGAAGACGGTGGCAGTAGTAAAGGTAAGTCCCAAGTTGTGAATATTAAAACGGATATTGAAATTCACTAACTTTTAAATAGGCGATTATTATTAAATCAATTGTTTTTGACATTTTATTGTATAGAAGAATTTTCAAAAACTGACGGTTAACTTTTAATCGTTTGTTTTACGTGTTGGTGAACTCAAGCGTAGAGCGACTCTACCTATTTTAATGTCCATAAAGAAATCTTAGTTGTTTTAATTTTTTTTTAGAAATCTTATTTTATTTTATACTTCTTGATAGAACAGAATGGGTAATCTTTATTGTATACTAGCTGACCCGGCGAACTTCATTCCGCCTAACAGTCGATTTTTTTTTTTTCTAATATATTATTCTGCTATTCTAGACCCGGTGTCCCGAATAGCAGAAAAAAGAAAGTTAATAAGTTAACAATTAGATTAAGTTATTTATTTTTTTCAATTTTAAATTTTTTCTCTCCGTAAGAACCATCCTCGTACCTACTTTAAGGAATATTATAAAAATAAGAATTAGCGAAATCGGTTCAGCTACTCTCGAGATTAGCGCTTAGCAACAGATTCAGCGATTCATTTTTATATTACTTATAGATCAGCAATATTCTAAAGTTACGAGAAACACTAGAAATAATAATACGATATGTACCTAATTAATATGTAAATGTAATGAAATAATCTATACTTAACATTTAAAAAAAATAGGAAAATTTGTTTTTACGAGCATCAGTAGATAACTAAGTTAAACCTTCCTTAGAATTCGTTAATTAAACAATATGTTATCAGATTGTAACAACATGTCAAAAGGTCATAGATATGTAAATAATAAGTTGTGGGTAGGAACCTAATTAGTTTTTTTTTTTTTTTCAATCAAAACAAGCTTTGCGCAAAAAGAGCTTTCGCGTTATAAAAAAATATTATTGGATTTGTTTTACGAAACTACCGTACAAAAAATGTAGTACGTATAGAAATTAATTAGGAACATTAGCTTGAGTAATGAATTATACCCACCTTTCTAATACAGTTATAAAAAATAATTAACAATATCGCCTTGATAATAAAAATATGTTAATGTAAATTCATTAGATCTACCTAATAACTCCAGAGTTATTATGTAGATCTAATGGAGTTCAGATATATAAAAAAATCTTGTTAGCATTTGTTAATGTTTAAATGAGAGTAATTTTATTTTTTAAACTTTACAGCAAGTAAATTTAACATTAAATACTTAGAAATAAATTCTTACATAGCCAATTAAAAAGTTTGTCACATTAAAATCAATAAGACGATCAAACACAGGCAGGCTATACAGAAAAAAATGTTAATAAATAAAAAAAACAATCGATCCGGTGAATGTGTGTGATGCGTATGAGTATTATGTTAGTGTGAGTGTGTGTTGAGTGTGATGCTCTGTTTACTGGGGTGATTCGCAAAATTGAGGCAGTTTCCGTACTACATGTGAGATATATTGACTTTGTGTTAAAAAGAAAATGTCGACATCGCTGAATTTCTCTTCAAAAGTGTGCACGATTCTGTTCAGCACAGAGTGAGCAGCAAAGTTTGATACAATAATGAACAATCTTAATGATAATTTGAAGAATAAGAAAATCCACTTTTCTTGGAAATATTTTTTACCTACATGATGGTCTAGGTAACAGGTTTACCTATGTCTCAAAGTTTCTTTCAGATTTACCTACATCTCTAGCAAAACTATTGAATTATTTCATTAAAAATGTTAACGAAAATTTATTTAAATTACCTATAATATTATGTAGGTTGGTAATTCCAAAGTATTTATCGTTTAAAGTAAGCGTAATAGATTAGAATACCTACTTGGTTGTTCCTCATTATGATAACGTAGAGAATTTACGCATTATGAAATCAACATTTTAACAACACATTATAGATAAATTTTCCTATTTACCTATATTATTTTAAGGTACCTATTTTTTTTTTTTACAAAATAAACATAATTTTCTCTGCACACAAGCCGATTAACACGCGTATCTATTTCAAATATTCGTATTTGATATTTCATTTTAAATTACTTACCTAATTAAATTTATTAAAACAGTAATTAAGTAACGTATAATTTTGGAACGGTCATCACACGTTAGCAATAAAAGTTAATATTGGTGAAAATTTTAAACTAATGAAACTTCGCTAGGTAGGTAAGTAATTGCACGACAAATCAGTATGAGAATATTTAAAAAGAAATATTTTAGTGTATTAAAAAAATATTGAAAATAACTCTCAACAAAATAAAAAAGTAATACTTACGGGTCGAAAACTAGGTAAGTACCTACTGGAACTTTTTGTTCATCTTGTAGACAAATTTATTATTTGAATATTCATATAGAAAAAAGTATTTTCTTGTTAAGAAAAATGTATACTTACCTACCTAGCTTTTTCGTTTTCTGTGTGTACTCCGCTCACTATGCACATATCGTTAAAATTTAATTTTGTCTATCTACCTATATTAAATTTAATGCTATCAACCTACCTATATTAAATTAAATTTGGCCTATCTACCTACCTATTTTAAATTTAATTTTGTCTACCTACCTACACTAAATTTTATTTTCTCTACCTACCTATATTAAATTTCATTTTGTCTACGTACCTATATAAAATTTAATTTGGCCTACCTACCTACTTATATTAAATAGGTAAAGTTGCCCGGACTGCTGAGATGATGAAGTGGAACTTTCCTAGTTGTCGGCTTTTGTTTGTCTTTGTTAGTTCACTGAAGGATCACTAATTACTTTTTGTGTTTATTTTTGGGTATGCCTCTTTTAAGTAGAAAAAATGCTGGTAAATTATTATCTACTATTTTGAGGCTCTACATATACAGTCGAACCAACTGAATCATGACCCACTTGGCCGATCATTCCTTTAAAATCATAAATTTAGTTAGGTTTTCTTCGCTATCATGCGTGTTGCACTTAGTACGTTTTAAATATGAATAAAAATGCGTCATGACGGGTCAGAGATCTACGCAATTTTAATATTTCTTATCACTGCACTAAAGTCTCAATTGGAATTTAAAATAAGATGTCGTTCATAATCTAAACTCTTTTCACTACTGAGAAAATGGAATAACTATTATTATATTTTTAAAAATAAAATGACGTTATGTGTCAGATGTCAAGTAGAAGTCTGAACAATTTTAAAAAGCTATATTTATTTGACACTGTCAGTGTCTAACAAATTGATAACAGTTTTGTTACTTAGAAATGTACGTTCAAGCGAATTTCATCCTACTTTGTATAGAGTGACTGTAGGAAAATGATCTTAAGGTGGGTCATGATTCAATTTGGTCGACTGTACCTACCGCTAGATATAGCTTTATGACCAAAAGTTTGCTAAAACCCCACTCAGCCGTTTTGGTAATATGCGCGTGATAGTGGAGTCTCTCTTTGGGCAAATAACACAGACATAATTAAACTTATCAGAATTATAGCAAATTTAAAACGTTAAACGTTAAAGTTGTAAACCTTACTTCCAAAAATATCAAATTCTTGCAGTTCCATGCATTATATATTCTTGAGACATGTATATTGTTAGAAAGTATCTATGTTGATTTTTACACAAAGCGCAGAGGCATCCCCGCTCCTAACCAGCTCCGCGATACAGATAGAGCTTTCATGCCAGGCGTCTCGAATGACTCTATACACAAATAGCCTTTTGTCATGTCAACAAAAATCTAGATGTAATAAATTGCCTTATTAATAAAGAAACTACTTATAGTAATACATTCGTTAAATTATTGAAGCAATTTTTGTTAATAAATTACCTAGAGTTTAAATGTTAAGTAAACTGTAATACAATTTATTAATAAACAATTATTTATAAAAAAATATACCCAGTTTAAAAGTCTTAAGGTATTCTTATACCTTAGTAAAAAATGAAATAAATCATAAAAACTATGGTAAATAAGAGTCCTCTCTTCGGCTTAATTGCAGAGCCCGTAGGTACCCTCTCCAATGTTCTAGTCATTAAGACCGCATCTTGTAACATCTATTTTAGATGCAATAAAGTATTTAGTACAGTCAGCATCAGAAGAAGATTAAGGGTTATAGCACACATATCAGCACGGAACCGTATCGCTTCTTTTTAACCCCAAACCAAAAAGGGGTTTTATAAGTTCGACCTGTCCTGTCTGTGTATCTGTGGGTCTGTGTGTCTCTCTGTGGCATAGCTCCTAAACGAATGGACCGATTTTGATGCGGTCTTTTTGAGCTGACGTGATCATGGTGGTTCTTAGCTACAATTCATGAAAATTAGTCATTTCAAGGTCATTCATTAGCTCTCTGTTAAATAATATTCAAGAAAAATGTAATAAGTACCTATCTATCGGAATTAGGGCCCGCGAGTAATTTAAAAATAATGAAATGAGAATAAAATTAAAAATTTTAAGTGACAAAAAAAAACTAAAAAGAAAAAAGATTTTTTTTTCTCTCGGCTTTTAATTTCATTACAATAACCTATTAGTATATTTAATGAACGTCACTGCGTTGGGGGACCGCTAAGTAAAAATTAACCCAAAAGTTATTTTAATGAAGTTACGCCGTAGTTTATTTTTTATTACTTAAAATTTTTAGTATGAAAAAGAGGCGATGCGCTACGTTGCGTAGTCGTTTCGTAGTCTCTGTTACGTAGCTTTCACAGTAAAAAAGTGGCGTTCCCTTTCCAAGCTGATAAGTGTGATATAACCTTTAAGGTAGTACACGTTATGCTCTCTGAAATTGAACTTAACTGTATCGCGATCCGCATAAAATATATGTTCCGTAACCCTTTTTTCGTAACTATGTACGGTAGGTGTTCATGCGAATATAAGAAAGCATAACATCTAGATATTTATTACATTCAAAATTGACCTAGTATTGCCATTTTCGCTAAACAGCCTAAGAAAGAAGTACCATTATCTACGCTGCGTCCAAAAATTAGTTACCACACTTATAATTAATAACTGACTGCAACAATAGCCTGCAGTTTTGGGTGCGCCAAAGCATTATTTTTACAATTAATCTTCCACATATTTTACACCATCATCGACGCTATTGTCGTGAGAAATATCTTTTAATTAACAACCACATCTTTAACGCTATAAACGTTTTCATAATACAAAAGCAATTAATTCAAAATTAGAAATCTCATGACAGTGATCAATAGCAGCAAATGAATTGAAATCATTTTTCTTAAAGGCCGTTGAATGCGACTAATTATTTTCGTCGGATCAAATAGACGATAACTAAATCGAATGCAATAATTGTGATTGATATCTTAATTTAAGTTATACGGAGCGCGACATTTCCGGCACGACATTTAAATGTTTTAAGACAATTTTTCTACAGATTGCGTCGCTGTCGGCCAACGGGCGTGCGTGACCGCTGTCAAAATTAGTTAACAATTTATGACACAGCCCATTCTCTAATGTCGTATTTACTAATCACTAATCAGCGGGCAAGGTCAATTATTCATTCTGAAGCGGCGATTCTAATCCAATAATAAAACGGCTATTTTACAGTCACACGTTTGAAAGTGTCTGCTCTCATAAGCGGTAATGTATAAATAATAATATAAATAATAGCCGGCCTCGTTCGCGCTTGATCCCCGATCCTAGTAATAAGTTATCGCTTTAATAATATTAAGGCATTATTCCCGAAATATTCTTAGGGCTCGTTTGAATAAATTTTGTATTAATAAAAAATAAAGTTGGGGCAAGGTGCGAAGAGCCTAACGAGTGTAATCCAAATGTAAGTTATTAGCCGGCGATGCGGCCTCCCGCTGCGGCCGTGCCGCGCGCCGTCCATGTCGGTATACAGATTTTTATCGACAACTTTGTCGGCGATCGCGCCGAGGTGTTACTTACGAAATTAGGATGTTAAATGTGTTGTGGATGACGCATGGCAACGATGGCACCGCTTTGTGATCACGCTGTATTGTCATTTTTTATCGAATACTTAGCATAATAGATACATCACTTCTCTTCGTGAACGTCCAAATGGATGTTTGTGAAAGAGGAGTATTTTACAAGGCAAATTGTTTTTTGATACTTCATTTTCACAAAAATCAAAAGAGCTTTAATATTTTCATTGATTTGAAACTTTTTATTAAAATGTGTCTGTTTTTGAAGTATTTAGGACCCATATCGTTAAAAAGTTGACTTGAATTGAATTTCGTCACTGTCGAATCACTTCCCGTTGAGCTTTGCAAGACTTGCAAACCAATCAGATTTATCCAAAGACTATTACTCCGTGGATTTATCCTAGTCAGTCGTTTCTTCATGCTAATTTCACAGAATTAACATATTTAACCTACGATGAGACATCCAATGAGGTTCGTATAAATATATTACATTGTTTCTTTGCCCTTGCATTTTACTCTCCTAATCAACACTTTATTTTTTATGACCACTCAGACTTAATTTTCCCGTTTATAGACAATAGAATTGTCAAGCAATTAGATAGTTACCTAATCGTACTTATGAACTATTAGCAGCTACTTAACAAGTATTTATTACTCTATAAAGTGCTATTAGAAGAAAAGTAAATGAATGATTGTTAAAAGCATCGTTATAATATACATTTTAATCCAAATACCCACTGAACATTTTTATCTCAGGATCGCGGGTGAATAGGCGAGCCAAAGAGTCTTAAAATTATAATAAAACTCTATAAGAGGCCACTTAAAAAAAATCTGAAATAAGCAATCTAATACATGGTGGGCACAAATGTTGTAACAGTTTTCCTCCGAAAATTTTTTATGGTATCATTTTAATATATTTTTGTTTAGTAAAATCATAAGTATTACCTTTTTCAAATGAATTTAATTGCAACAAACGGAATGAAGAAAAAGGAAAAAATGTAAATCAGGTAAGATGTTTCTTTACTAACCTTACCTTACCAACTGCTATAATGGAATTGAGGAAAAGGCGTTGTACCTAATTAGCAATTTTATGCAAACAGAAGTATAAAGCGTTCAGTATAATAAATTATTGGGGATCTTAATTAAAATGTTGCCTGATTAATTCTTGTGATGTTGCGGCCAATTGGAAACGTGTTTATTTATCGACTGGGTATTCAATGATATAAATTATATTTTTATTTATTGAAGCTCATATTTATCACGTTCAAAGTCTAAAGCATATCAAAATAAGGCGAGACGACGTGTGCAGATGAATAATAATATAAAAAAAGATAAACGCGCTAAAATTAAATGCATTTCATCAATCGTGCAGCCTTATATTGTGTAAAACTTCAAATTCTGGACTTTTCAATTTCAAAATGTAATTAAATTACACTAGTTTAGTAATCTATATACCGTGATTAGTTTATTACAGTATCATATTTCTGTCACAATGACTTCGAGGTGAATGAATAACAATAGGTATATTACAATGCTTAGCAAGAGGTAAAAAAGAGCACAAAACAACATAAATAAACGTGCTTTTATCTTAAAAAACACACTCAACCCACACTAGGAAGGAAAAATACACAAAAATAATTTTACATCGGTATTCAGTATATACTTAAATATTTTATGTATACCCTTTTATTGACTTTTAAGAAGAATCTTTGGACTGCGTTTGTTTGACGTAATTTTCTCGTCTGTCCAAAAGCTACAGCTGTAGATACGCCGAAGTAATTTGACGAGTGTACATCGGTATTCATAATTTAATTACGTTGACAATACATTACTTTTAATTAAACTAAAGTGCAAGTATTTCGATGGTTAAATGACAAATCTAGGAAAGTTTTGGTCTCGTGGACTATTAAAAAAACAGAGAATTATTTGCAAAATTTGAGCTTATTATGGTTTAGATTAGTAATATGTATTAGATTAGTCTAATAAAAAGAACCCACTTCGGTCATAAAAACCTAACCTAACCTACCAATAATAAGTTATACCTATTCGAATATTCACACTCATGTTGATAGAACTGACTATATGGATATGTTGATCTTATAATTTTTAATATCCTCCGTGATTTGATCAAATCGTTGATTTTATCAAATGCCTGAGACAGTGCGACATAAAGTATTCTTTTTTATTTATAAAAAGGTCTTATTCCTTTTCCTTTAACAACATAAAGATCTAGTTTTTCTCATTAACCAAAATTCTATCTTTTGAACTGAAAAGCTCGAAAGCTCCCGTCTTAAGTGGTTATCCTTCGGTCGGTAGTCAATCGTAAAGTGGGCATCGATCCACGAACCCTTTGCCGTTTAGGCCTTATTTGACCTTTGCGCTACCGTTTTAGAATTAGGTATCAATAAGATTTATTTAACCTTTTATATTGACTAGCAAAGTAAATAGAAAATGTTCGGTATAAGCAAAAAGTAAATGTCACTACGCATGGAAAAGGATATATACGGCCTTCTTCGATGTAGTAAGTTAATAACCAGATATTGCTCAATACCTACATGTGTTAATAGAATTTCTTTATTTCAAAATAAACCTATTTAAAAACAAGAAATATGAAATTTACATTAATAAGCTACAAACAGATTCTCCTATATACCTATCCTATCCTATATACTTGTGTGAACCTAGGTAATTATTACCTTTTTAACCGACTTCAAAAAAGAAGGAGGTTATCAATTCGACTGTTTTTTTTTAATGTTTGTTACCTCATAACTCGTTACTGGGTACACGATTTTTAAGATTCTTCTGACCTTTGGAAGCTAGTGCTTGTCATGGGGTCCCATTTAAATTTTATTGAGATCTGACGAGTAGTTTTTAAGTTATCCCTATTAATGCACATTGATGATATCGTAATTTTATCACTTGTGTGTATAAAAGATCTTGAGGTAGTTTCCTGAAAATTTCTATACTTAAAACACTAAAAAGCAGAAAAAAAAATTAAATAAAAAAAAACCGCCATCAAAAACGAGAGAAATAAAAATTTTGTTTATAAAAATCTAAATGTTTTTTGAGGTCGGTGCCAACCTTAATATTTGTAATAAACGTTGTCACTTGTATTTGGGACTGACCTCAAAAAACATTTAGATTTTTATAAACAAATTTTTTATTTCTCACGTTTTTAGTTTTGAAGGCGGTTTTTTTTTTATTTAAATTTTTTTTTGTAGCTAAAAGTTTGACTCAACAATTAAAACAAGGTTGGTTAAATGTGCCAACTCTTTATATTATATGTACATAAAGTTTCATTTTGTGTACTTCTTCTTTATTTCTTTAACTTTAATTACCTATACCAAATCTCATATCACACTCTTCCGTGCGCGTAATATGCTTAAAAAGAGGTACAAAGTTTTTTATTCACATAATAATATAGATAAGACGGTGCATAGGTATAAGGAATAAAATAATAATTTTCATTCATTTACAAGTAGTCAATACATATAACCAAATTGTATTTTAATTTTTCTATATGACATGTTTGACTATGAAAATTGTTCATTTATAAATCATTGTTGTCCATCTCCATTATGCCTCAGATTTTGGTATAATATAGCTCACATGACTTTTCTCTAAATTCCTTTGGTGAAGAGTGAAATTTCTTTTATTATCAAAGACTATCTATGCTATGTTATATGTCCAAATCATATATATGTAGGATATGGCTGGGCTCGCCACATCTTCAGCGAAAAGGGAAGGTCTTCCTCCAAGCTAGGTGTTCGCTCTGGGACCGCGGCCCAACTGTACATCGTTGGAAGTTGTATATACTGATGTCCCTCGGTAACTTCGTAAGCGCGATTCAGGCTTGCATTACGTATTGTGACGTTTCTGTGTCGTATCTTGGCTCCGTGTTTACATTTGTAGTTTTCGCTGATCAACCATTTCTCGGTGACTTGATACTGTCTATGTAGCGCTGTGATGTAGTCGCTACATATACATACGTAGAGTCCATGCCTTTCTCCAATAGGCAGGGATCACTTCATTCCTTTTTGACGTGACAACGTCTTATAATTCGATAGAGCCGGCTGCACGCACGAAAAAACATGACTCATGCGGCGTTACCTCGCTCTGAGGCGTTCCATGTAAGGCTTGAAGTTGCAAGCAAAAATCTATTAAACAAATGAAATTAAATTTTTCTTTTGAAAAATGCTACCATTCAATCAGTATTTTCTTAAGACGTTGTCACGTTCAACTATCGTCAGTAAACCGACTTTACAGACAACCAATTTTTTTCTTTCCTTTTCCATCTGCTACGATCCTACATATTACTTTCACATCATCTACTGTCACCACACAAGCTTGCCAATTTCGAGTAGCTACTTTTGACCTGGCGTTTTTGAAAAAATTATTCATAATTTAATAATGAGTAGATGTCTTATTTTAAAAGGATGTCAATAGCCCCCCATCCACTAACATTTATTCCTGCCGGAATGTCCAATCCATAAGCAATGGATTCTAGTGGACGGGCCAAGCGCGAAAGAATGAGTGTTAATATGTTTTTGTCCAATCCGTCACGCCTGCACGACGCGACATCCTTCACTTGGAAAGAAATTTGCAGGAAAACATGTAGAGATGTCATTAATTAGTGATCTCAACGGTTTTATTCATTCCTACGATGATTCTCTATAGTTTATCCGTGAGGACAAGTCATACGGAATAAATGATAGTAGATGGAGGGCTAACATCTTCCCAGTCATCTTGTATTAGGCTATTCCATCTGAGGGTCATGTCCAAAATGTGTCATGATTATGTCCAAATCAGAAGAAGTAAAAAGGCACTATTCACGCTGCTTTAAACTAAGCACCAATGTTTTTGTACAGTTTCTTTTCAATGAACCATAACCGTTTGCTACTTTCAGTTGGCTGACGATGATATTCAAAAACAGTTCTTTTTTCACTAACGGAAATTGTTTAAGTATAAACAGTGGACAGTCGGTTTATTTAGAAGCGAAACTAATTCATTTGTTTTCGTGAACATTGCCTGCTATTTTTAAATCAAGTGAGATTTTCACGTAATGTTTTATAATTATCACAGTAATTTTGTTTTCTGTCAAACTTGTGTAATAAAGTTATGAAGGAAATTTTTTTTTTGGTTCCGTTCTCTATTCACAATCCGAATGTTTGTATACCATGAATATCTAATAGAAATTCTGTAGCAGTAAGTATGATTTTTTTATGAAGCAGAAAATGTTGAAAAAATCAAAGTTACAGAAAGAGCAAGAAACTTAAAAAATGGTTTAACAATGTTATTTTGTTTTATTTATTTTGTTAACCGTGATTTTACACTTGCAGAAATAATTAGTAGATATCTACTAGTTTTATTTATAATCACTCTTAGGGAAACTTTGTAGAATTTTAACGTTGTGAATTGATTTACCTACTCACAGGTATGTTAGTTAAGTCTCATTTCCATTTAATTCCATTAAAATGAAAGCTTTTCGTTTTTGGTGACAACACTAATAATAATTACAAACCAGTACATATAGTGAAAGTATTGTTTCATCACTAAATCGTCAATGTAAAATTGTTAGTAACTGTAAAGTTAAATGTATATTAAAACTTCAATATCAAATAATGATATCACCAGCAATATAATGGAAACAACAACATTAATTCATTTAATTTGCGATAAGCCAATGAAAGCATGACACTATCGGCCAATAAAAATGTCAAAATAAATCGGTTGAGAGCAAAACAAAGTTAAACAAACGCCTCCTATAAAAGGATAATAAACGGGAATCCGAAGTAGTCAAAACTACATCAGTACAGTGCTAGCTATTGTTGAGGAGGGCCGCGGACGGTAAACGAACAACACATAAATTAGGGGCACCCCCTTCGAAAGCGAACGCTCATTTTGTGGCAAAAAATTACTTGTTTCAATTCAACTTGTTTGAAATTCCAATAATACTGAAAATTATCTAGATGTGTTTGAAACCCGATAAATTTGAAAAAAGTATGGACCAGGTATATTCATTTTTCCTCGTAAATTTTTGAACGTTTACATGTAGTAATAAACATTTATCAGCCGACTTAAATGCTTCCTCTACTGGGAAAACGTGTTTGCGGAATAATATTTAAAGAACAAAACATTGAAAATTTTTTGTAAGCACAAAAACATCATGACTACAAATTACTTTAAACCAATAACTCGCCTCTAGACAGTAATATTCTGCTACCAGCGAGTCACACTTATCTCAAATTGCCTTAGATCGTGCTCGAAGATATCAATACGGAGGCACGTGGCAAATTACATTCGAAGCTACTGTACAAAAACCTCGTAAAAGTACCCCAGTGACAAGTGAAGGGGATTTAAGATTGTGAACAACAAGCTCGTTATTTGAAACAAGTGACAAAAGGCCAAAAATGGCCGTAATAAGGCCCATTAGTCAAGTGGTGCTACAGTCGCAAGGTGTGCGAAATGTAACCAACTTGGGCGAGGCCCAATTTCAAGGGCCATTTACCGCACACCCCGAGCCGGAATTTTAAAAAATAAGACTCAAAGACGCCATGTTTGTGAGCTCCGCAGCTGTTGTGGAACGCACAGTATTAAAATGAAGAATACTCCTTTACGTTATGATCGCTAATAAAATATTAGTATTATTAATTTATCAGTGCTGTTAATTCATGTTTATTTTAGTTTTCATTGACACTTAAGTGCAATTTATTACTCATTTGTTTTGAAGAGCTAGATACACAGTAAGTAGCTAATGCTCTTTAGAGCATTCTGATTACGACTTTGATTATAAATGTATAATAGCTGTATCGAAAGACATATGAACAGTCAATGTTATTTATTTATTGTTTCAATGCTAATAACATGCAATTAGATATCCAAATGAAATATAAAATATCGTCTATTAATGCTTCAATTTATGGAAACAGTAACAATATCTTGTTATTAATAACTATTAACCCTGTGTGAAATGTGATGTATAGAAATTGGATTGACTATTTAACAAAATTTTTATTTCTCGCGTTTTAATTTATTTTATACATAAAGATTTACTTCCAATGTCCGTATTCATTTTAATAAAGATATTTTATAGTATTGTATCTAATATTCGCATAATCAAGTTTTATTTATGTAATATTATACATACTTTATTTGTTCCATATTTTCTAACAGAATGTGTTGTAACAGGATGGGCATAATTGCATTCTCAAAACGATTTCTGTTATTGGTCAATTAGATAACCACTGAAGACTTCCGTTAAGTTATAAATCATCTATATTGAAAAATTGTTAAGTAATGATAACCTTACCACGTAAGTCATTTCAATTAAAGTGCCAATTTAATTTAGGCAAATGTCTTTGAGTTTAATTAATAAATTCAATTTTTTATTTTAACAAGATATCTTAATTGTCATTTTCATCATCATCACAGCCTTTATAATTCGACCCACTGCTGGGACACCAGGTCTCTCCTTGCTATCGAAGGAGCCAAGGAGGTTTAGGAAGTAGTCTACCACGCTTTTCCAATGCGGATTGGAAAAGCGTGGTAGCCTCCCCTCAGCGTTAACTCCTTTTTTTCTTATGTAATCGTTCACACAATCAATCCTTCGATTTTGCTCTACCTCTAAAAAGAAACGCTAACATTTACTAAAACCATTTTTAAAACACACGTTCTCATCAAGAACGCGCGCGCGCACCGTGCCCAATATCAGGGCGCGTGCCCCAAACACGCATTTGTCAAATTCGATGCGCTTTTTTTAATATTTACTTTTCTTCATAGTTGGTGATTGTGACGGTTCACCCTTTTTGGTATTACACTTTTAAAAAAATAGCGTGATTATTCAAAAAAAGAGGTCACGAAGTAAAATTTCACGCGTTAAAAAACGATTTGTATAATTAATAACATTAAGACTATAATAGTGTATGAAGTGTGCTTATTGTTACGAAGTTTTCTAATTAAATCAGTATCTTCAACAGAAGACATTCAGGCAAAAAGACGCTTGATTTGGATTGGAAGGAACAACCAACGAATCGTTGGGAACAATATTTTGCAGAAAGTAGTATCAACAAATTAAAAAATACTAGCACTAAAGTTTAAAATATTCGAGTAAAATGAAAATGTAAATTACAATGTGTCCCGTTTCTTTTAAACATTGATGATAAGATTATACCTATGATTATTTTATAATAGTATTTTAATGAATGTTCTATTCATTCGTTAATAAAATTATTTCACTCATTAAGTTATAAAGTTTAAAGTGGTATAACATGGTATAACTAAGTACTAATCAATCGGTTGTGTTGAATAAATATTTTTAGAAAGAAACATTTTTGAAAGAAAGAAAAAATTATTGAGTCAATACAACAAGCAAACAGAAATATCAAATATAATAATTATGTCTCAAATGGTCCCAGCTCAGCATATTGCTAGCCTCGCCATTAACGCTGGTTTTTTGCTATTAAGTAAAAGTAAGTAATTGTGTATAAATTTTATGTTCTTTATTATTATATAATAATTAGTAACATTTTGTGTAGGTGTAATAAACATTTTAATTCTAATTAGAACCCTCATGATCGACTAGGTCCTGGATACTCAAAACCTTTTTCATATACAAATTTTAATAAATATCGTACCGTGCTCACCGTGTTTTAAAATATATTTTGAAAACCGAATTCTAAATAGTCGATTAATGTTTCAAGACACAGAGCAAGCTGTCAGTCAATAAACAAACTTCAAACTATCAACAACAACACGAAATAATTTGAGAAGAAAAATTCCACAAAGTTATAATTCTTCAATTTCTCATAAATTCTGAAATCAGTCCGGCAGCAAAGATGCCTTGCTATCCGTGCTACAATTCCTGCTGCAGCCCCTGCTGCGGGCCCTGCTATTCTTACTGCTCGCCTTGCTGCAGTTATGGTTGCTGCTACCGTGGCTGTTAAACACTGAAGAGTTGGACCTGTGCTGCGATTGAAGAATGACGCGATTGGCAATATTGAAGCTGTTGTGCCCTTTGCTCCGTTCTTGAAGCTCGGCTCGGACGTTGAGCTCGTTGGGCTTTGGCTGGCAATGGCTGGCTTCGAGGCTCCGTGACGCAGCAGCTTCCCCTGGTCTTCTTGAGCTCGAGGATCATCGCTGCCACCGCTACAAGACAGGGCTACGTCGTGGCGCAGGTCGACGCTACAGCAGTGTTTCCGTATCATGGCTATTATGAAACAAGTTATCTGTATTATGTTAAATGTTACAAAATAAAAAGTTCAGGTCACTAAGTTCATCTTTTTTATGGAGTCTACACACCAAACCCGCCGATTTGAGTTGCAGTTGACGTTTTTGTGCTAAATAGTCTTTGCTAAGTCACGAGCTGATCTGACCAACGGGATAAAAAAATCCCATTGACCAGACTAGTCTGGCCACATCAGTCCATCATATGGGTAATACCCCAGGGTCGGCGACGTCACATCTGGTTCTAATAGGAAATCTGTCGGTGGCACGAAATCGGCAAATATTTCGTACATTATTCTTTTTTCCATACATTTTAGCTGACGATTGCCGCTGCGACAGTGCCTTTTCACACGTGCTGGCAACATGCTACCCGGCACCGGCTAGAACATTTTATATTGCCCGACACAAAATCTGTGTCTGTTCTATCCGATCTACACCCGACAAAATTGAGAACGAGCTCTGGGTGCCTTTTCACACGTGCTGGCAACCGGCTACCCAGCTGGCAGCACGTGTGAAAACGCACTCAGAGCTCGTTCTCAATTTTGTCGGGTGTAGATCCAATAGAACATTTTATATGGCCCGACACAAAATCGGTGTCAGACAAGTGAGAATAGCTTCATATAAAAAATTTTCTGCCACTAAAGAAATAAAGGTACCGAAATCCTAATCGGTAACTTGAGAGAAGAAATTTTTATTCTACATAAAATTAAAGTGTTTATCGTTTTTTTTTGTGTTAGTGAATATAGCTGAATGAACTCATGTTTATAACTGATAAATTGGATTTATTTACGTGACTTCCCGACCCTGTATTTTGGGATCACCCTCCATGATCGGTCACGGGAGACGCCGGATTTCACGCCAATATGTGCGTAGTTTAACAGTATATCGGTGGTCTGGCAACGATACCCTAGGGCAGATGGATTATTTACTCATTCCAAGGATAAATCCAACGCCAACTGTTAAACAATTTGGTTTATTTTAGTTCCTCACAGGTTCTTCACATTATTATATTAGATAGATATTGTTAACTTATATTTATTATAAAAATAGCTGCACCCGGCATGTGTTGAAATGCCACGTAAAAAGAATTAAAATACCTATAGACTTTTTTACGACAGGAGGGCCTCTGAGGTGTCCCTAGATCACCATACCATAGTTTCATCACAATCTCCTCAATGGTTTCGGAACGCATAGAGGACAAACATATAAACATTGATTTTTATATTATAATATTAAATAAATAAAGATTATTAGGTAGTATATTATGTATTAATTAGGTACTAGAAAAATGCACTGAAAAAAATCGACTTGCCCCGCCTGAGGCAAGTCGATTTTTTTTTCAGTGCATTTTTCTAGTATTATATTTACGCGTTTGTAAACGCAAAAATAAAATTATTCCATAATATTAATTAGGTATTATTATTATTAGGTATTAATTGAGAAAAATTATCACTGATAGACCAGCTCCTAATCAGTATAGAATACACTTATATACTTTAATATTTACCGACACGTAAATATTTTAACCAAATTATAGTGTTGTCCTCTGGCAACATGAAACAAGATTAGATAGATTTTTGTGCAACAAAAAAAATCTTATGCCTAGGCACTAATTAATAAATTAATAAATTATTACTTTGAAAATTACGACTACGACCTCTTGGTCGCCATCATGAAGTCTGTTGCTGCATATTCCCTGATAGTACATTCGCTAGATCCTTCAATATGACACATTTTAATATACATGCTATATTAAAACATGCGTGTCGCTCGCACATTTTAAGCAAATTCAAAGAAGAAGGTAAAAAAATATTTACAAAAGATATCGCTGTATGGGCTAGATTCTTTTGCCTACCCTGAAAAATGAATTTTAAAACAAAAGAAGCTTTTAAATCTGTCAGTTTTCGTTCTACTTTGAGTAGATATTACGATCAATATGCTCAATTACAAATTCTCGGTTCTATTAGGACAATATTATAATTATTACTGATTTAATTGCCCTTCGTTTTAATTTTAAAGTCAACAAACCCTTCACAAGCAGCAATCAATACTAAAACTAATTACAAAAAAATTAGAAAAAACAACAATGCCTCGAAAACTATTGTAAATTTTAATTTAGAGCTGATTTAGGTCGTGACTAATACAACTATAACATATTCATACGAAATCTATTGTTTATTACAAATGTAACGAATCAATTTGTGTTCCATAAATAAATTAGTACACTTTTTGCGTGGGACCTGATGAAAAAACGTCACCCATTTTTTTATCCATAAAAAAACAACTGATTTCTCTCTCTCCCGCATGACGGTTTAATAATTAAACAATGTATACGTTTTTTTATATTGAAACTGGTAGCTTTATTTTTTATCTACAAGTAATTTGTATTTGATACGGATTCGTAAACTGTAATATTTAGTGCATAAAAAATTGCATCGATATCGTTTTTGCGTGGGGACGATGGACGTATTATTTATAAATAAATATGGAATCATGTGATTTTGTTTTGTCAAGTCAAAGGTTCATAAGTTTTACATTGACAATTTGCAGATTTCTGGCACCCAAAGCTTTCTATGCAACTTAAAACTTTTACACTTGTAATAGGTATGCTAAAAAACCTTGTTTCCAATAACAATAATTTTAAAAGGACTCCCACGAGCTCCCTTTTGAGGATTACCAAACCAAAATAGAGCATTTAGCAAAGATTGCGTCGGCTTATCACAACAAACGGGTAATCCTACAATCCGAGCCGTAACATATTGCCGGCTGAGAAAGAGCAGGGGTCCAAAAGACCAGCACCATAACTAACCCTATTAAAAAGTGGCAACCCCCGTCGTATTAATGTAGCATAAAATTAACCCGCGCGTCACGGCTCGTGCGCGCAATGTTTTAAATGCGTCTGCTCGGGGTCGCGAGGATTTGGGTCATTCCGTGTTTGGGGTACTTGAGACCTTGCACCGTATTTTTATTACCAATATTAGCCATTGACTTGTGACGGGTTTTTGTTGAAATTTCTATTAGGGTTACGCACATAGTTTTAGTGTCCTCATAAAAAATATATATCAATATAACAATTAATTATAATCAATGATAATTTATACTAACATTTGGTTAAATATTTTTGGTGTTGAAAAATCACGCAAGAAGAATCAAATACTTTATAACTCATCCTTACAATATTTTATAATGTTACTAAAAGCTTCAGAATTAAGTTGTAAATAACCTCATTAAAGATCTTACTAGTTTTAAAAGCACTAAATTTATATCGTTGGAGTAGAGTAATAAAATTACTATTAATTAATCCAGTAATCTCACATTGAAATAGGGCTTAATTAAACTGGCCGTGAGCTTTTCGATCACGTATAAAGTTAGGGTTCCATAGCAATTCTGAGGAAATTCCAACTTCAAATGGTCACATTTATTTATATATTATAGATACCACTTTAATTTGTCATAAATCTGGGAGGATATTTTGTAAGCATGTGTTGATATTACATTATTATTGCATACGATTAAACAATCCATTAATAAAAGAAATTGATAATAAGGGTTTAATAATCCTCTGTAGTGACCTAATATCATCAAGTAGGCTGTCATTCTTGTAGTATAAAAATACATGAAAAAGAGACAACCTTAATTCACCGGCTGAAGTAAAATATTTTTTAGTATTTTTATTGTTTTTAATTCAAATATATATCTCCACGGTTTATGTAATGTGTTAAAAGGAGTTTTTATTATGTGTTTTGAAGTAGTTTTGAATTTGTAAAATAATATTTATGATTCGTTCCACGTCACTTTGTTTGTGTCTTCTGTAAAATATTTTCAACGTGAATAAACTAATTTTACCGTATCTGCTGTTCTCACTGATAAGACGCCACGCGCAATATACCCCAAAATAATGTTGATATACAGAACCCGCAAGAGTAGCCGTTGCGATCTTGACCGCTATTACCTTACTACTTAGGTCGTAAATAAGTATAAGGTTCCCCGGCTGATAAGCGTTATCAAGCTTACTCTAGACTTGTAAACCGAAATTATGTTAAGTTTCGTTTAAAGAGTCAAATGATGCAAGTAAATTAATTAACTTTATGTAAGTAGGTAAAGTCAAGTCCAGTTTTTTAATGAACGGTTTCATAACGCGTTTAAGTTAACATGCGGTTTGATAATTACTTATCGAGCACCCTTCGTCGCTTGGAATGTCGCCTTCGAATAGGTACAGACTTAGCCCCTAGGGAGAAACACATTATAACTTGTTTAGAGTACTGTGTATTTTATTTCTATTTTGCCCGCGATGTACTCCAATATTTTCTAGCGGACTTTGAGTAATCATCGTCATTATAGGGGATACATATTTCAATATTGAAAATTGATTGAAAATTTTAATAGCAAAAAAAATTTAAGTACAGTAAAAATATGGATGTTCAAAGCAAATTTTTCATTTTATCGAATTCTCATTTTCATCGAAAATTTTAATATTGAACGACCATATACAAAACTAAACTAAAGAGCTATTACAAGTACATATTTTGTTGTTGTTTTTTTTTTAAGTATTTTAACGTAATTATAATGAACTTAAGTGTATTAAATGTCAATAACAATTTGAATTTAGAATTATAGATTTAAAAATATTTTATCACTCAGCATTTCAATCTTAGCCCAAAGAATTGCGAACCCTAAGTGGCAGTGGGCAGGACACATTGAGAAGAGGACTGACGGCATGTGGCTCAGGCTGTCTGGACAAATCTTCAAAATAGCTTACATTTAAGTAGGTCAATAGGGCATTTTATGTGACGGCTAACCACCCTTACTTCAGAAGTGGTGACGCTACAGAATCTTAGATAATCGATCGAAACCGTGTCCAGCCAGCTTGAAAAACTACTTTTCGCTGGTCTCTCAATCTCGGTAACGGAAGTGGTTTTGAAGACTTTTTGCATATCAACGGGCGTCACATAAATTTGTGACGGGCATCGAGCTAAAAGTTTTATGATACGTACAGCGGTTTATTAGAAAAATGCAAAAATCTGTGTCCAGCCAGCTTGAATTTACGTATAAAACTTCTGGCTGGCACTTCTGAATCACGATAACGGGAGCGTTTTCGAATATGGTTCCTCCACTAACTAAATGTGACGCAAGTTGTGACGGCAATAACGTTTGATTTATGGCGTCACGTGTAATGGTTTACGAGAAATCAATTAAAAACTGGTGTCCAGCCAGCTTGAAGTTCAAGCTGGCTGGACACACATATCTCCGCTGCCTGATGGTCTACGGCCTTCGTAATATGTTAAAGTTTTTGTGACGGGGACGATAATGATAATCTGATGTTGTGACGGAGAAAGTTTACGTAGTTTTAAAGATATTGATCATTTAATTTTTTCCATACAAACATCTATTAATAATGTTAGGTGACCATAATTTTACACAAATAAAGGATTTCTTTTTAATCGACTTATCGGCCGGTTGTGGCCACACCTGCATTGTATTTGATTTTTTCCGTGAGAATAGGTTTTCCCGCAGTAAAAAAAAATTAAATAAAAAAAACCGCCTTCAAAACTAAAAACGGGAGAAATAAAAGTTTTGTTTATAAAAATCTAAATGTTTTTAGAGGTCGGTCCCGAATACAAGTGACAACGTTTATTACAAATATTGAGGTTGGCACCGACCTCAAAAAAAATTAGATTTTTATAAACAAAATTTTTATTTTTCCCGTTTTTAGTTTTGAAGGCGGTTTTTTCCTCCATTTTGTGTTTTAAGTATAGAAATTTTCAGGAAACTACTTCAAGATCTTACCTACTACCTACGAATTACCTCAAGACACACAAGTGATAAAATTATGATATCATCAATGTCAATTAAATAGGCATTATTAGGGATAACTCAAAAACTATTTGTCAGATGTCGATAAAATTTAAATGGGACCCCATGACAAGCACTAGCTTCCAAAGGTCAAAAGAATCTTCAAAATCGGTCCACTCAGTAACGAGTTATGAGGTAAGAAACACTAAAAAAACATACAGTCGAATTAATAACCTCCTCCTTTTTTGAATTCGGTTAAAAAAGCGTAAATAAGTGTTAATTCAAAATAATAATTGACTACCAGCGCTGCCTAAAAAGAGCCCCCACTTATTATTTTGTGTTACTTTTTGCCCATCATTAGTTTTTACGAGTTGAATAGTCAGATTGTCAGAATAGTTTTCTTTCCTAATTAAGTCCACCATTTGTATATCTACTGGTAAGAATTTCGAAATAAGTCTCCTTTTTTGGAGGTAGAGGAGGGTGGGGGGAAGGAAGGGAGGGGGTGGAAGTCGCCCCCCGTAAATTTCGAATGCCGGAAATGCTTACTTTTTTTTATAAAAAATTTACCTCAAAATGTATGAAAAAACCCTAACCTACCTATCACCCAGCCATGTAGGTGCATAAAACACTAGACACGAAAACTCGAAAGCAACCAACGGAATGACGCAATTTAACGCTGTCAGAAATGTCAAAACTATTATCAAAATAGTGGATTGGCGTTTCGTTTCACGCGTTTTAGTACTTCAAACTAACTTCAAAAGTTTTAAAATCTTATCATAACCTAAAAAAGTATAGAAATTACGTTTTGTTTCACGCAATCACAATACAATAAATACGAATTTAAAAAAAAAATTAAAATATTTAAAGGCAACTCCGGCAGCCGAAATTGTTTTAGGGTGATCTTACGGAGCTTCCTTGAGCCCCCTACACATTCAGTTTCCTCAGATTCAGGCGACTCGTTTCGAAGTCCGACCCTATCTACTTACTCTCCGATTAGGGGCCAGGCTTCCAAGTGAAAGCTTTCGAAATGCAACTGGGATATTCGCTAGGATGAAGATTTGTACCCACATCTACTATTTTTTGTGCAATAAAGAATAAATAAGGTACCTAATTAAAATAAATGCTTTACCGTCGTTAATTTGTTTTCTTTTTTCCCACCTCAATGAGAAAATATTAACTATCATTTTTTTGAGAAAACCCAGAGTAAGTACCTAGTCGTAGGGCGCGCCATAATCGGTATAGCATGCGGGTGATGAAAGAGTCTGATTCAGAGGAAGAGAACATAATTATGATTCGAACAGTTGTCCTAGTAGTACCAACTTTAAGCAACAGATGGCGACACCAACATCAACTACCTACCTATTGAACCCGAGTCGGTCTGCGGCAGCGTATGAGCACGTTCAGAAATTGTTCAGTATCTTTTCGTGACCAAGATATTTCCTAAAAAATATTTTTACAGTAAAATATAACTAAATATACTTAAAATATTTTTGACTCTCTTTGCCGGAAAGTATTTACTTTTAATAGAATTTTTAGAAGAAAAAAGAAACCATTGTATCCTGTGTTGCTATAGCATTATTTATGCAATAGCATTAATTATTTATGCTTACCATGAAAAACACCAATACTTACCCACTAAAAAGAGTAGTTATCTGCACGTAAATAATCAATTACGCAAAAAATTACCCCCTTTCAACACCTCTACGCTTTTGTCTTCTATCAATTAAAATATCTAGGTACTGTAAATGTAGGTTAGTAGGTAGGTATTAATATCACCAATACACGTATTTTCGTTCATTAAAGCCTTAAAATAATATACTTGTTTCTACATAAAACCTACAATATTGGTAACCCTACTGCAGTGTTTGTATGAAAATAATTTAATGATCAATATCTTTGAAACTACGTAAACTTTCTCCGTCACAACATCAGATTATCATTATCGTCCCCGTCACAAAAACTTGAACATATTTCGAAGGCCGTAGACCATCAGGCAGCGGAGATATGAGTGTCCAGCCAGCTTGAACTTCAAGCTGGCTGGACACCAGTTTTTAATTGATTTCTCGTAAACCATTACACGTGACGCCATAAATCAAACGTTATTACCGTCACAACTTGCGTCACATTTAGTTAGTAGAGGAACCATATTCGAAAACGCTCCCGTTATTGAGATTCAGAAGTGCCAGCCAGAAGTTTTATACGTAAATTCAAGCTGGCTGGACACAGATTTTTGCATTTTTCTAATAAACCGCAGTACGTATCACGAAACTTTTAGCTCGATGCCCGTCACAAATTTATGTGACGCCCGTTGACATGCAAAAAGTCGTCAAAATCACTTCCGTTACCGAGATTGAGAGACCAGCGAAAAGTGGTTTTTCAAGCTGGCTGGACACAGTTTCGATCGATTATCTAAGATTCTGTAGCGTCACCACTTCTGAAGTAAGGGTGGTTAGCCGTCACATAAAATGCCCTATTGACCTACTTAAATGTAAGCTATTTTGAAGATTTGTCCAGACAGCCTGAGCCACATCTGACGGCCGTTGAGGCGGAAACGTCCTCGAGTGGCAACCACGTACCGGGAAGCGCAGCTTTGGTAAGCCCCACAAGGTGGACTGACGATTTAGTAAAGGTCGCGGGAAGCCGCTGTATGCGGACAGCGCCGGACCAACCAGTTTGGAGATCCTTGGGGGAGGCCTATGTCCAACAGTGGGCGTCTCTCGGCTGAAATGATGATGATGATTATTTTAAGCTCATGGTATAAAAAATTTCAAAGATACAAACGATATTCTTACTGTAGATATATTAATTTTCGATAATGAAATACCATTTAAAGGACAATATACGCGGCACTACAGAGTGCTATACGTAAAGTAAATGTGTAAACATGTGCGTGTGGTTGTGTGTGTTGTTAACAATCCGCCTTTTCTGGCTTCTGACGTCATTTGCTTATGACTGCTACCTTTCGACAGCAGGCAGGCCCACCAGCTTAACATGCCTTCCGAAGTACGGAGGAATATTGAGTTAAAAAATTTTTGGTCACCTACCCAAGCACTTGTTAGCTTAACTTTTTTGATCATAACGAAGAACGCTCGATTGTAGCGCCATCGACCTCCGTTATTTTATTTAATCCTTACAATACGTTTATTAAACCTCCACCATTTTATTTTATCCTTACAGGGGCCATATCGCGCTATTTACAACGTTTTTACCAAAACCAAATCGATATCGTTTTTATACATTTTGACCGATTTGGTTTTGGTTCGTGCGTAAAATCACCAATATTCGACACCCTCTTACTTTCAATAGAAATAATATTCCGTTACTTATAAAGATACAAACTAGTAGTACTGATATCAAAAACTTAGGTAATACATTACAACCCATTTGTTAAAATGAATCATTTTCATTTTTTAATTTCAATACCCCATTACTCAGTGTTAGTTACCTATTGTTTATTCAACATTTTCACAACCTTAATCGTGCATTTTTTTTATTGAAAAGCAACTGTCTCTATTTATTCATAAACGGTTTTATACACCACGCTACTACAATTAACTTTAATACGTTGTTACCTTATACGTTCATTTAATACATTAAAATACATAATTCATATTATTACACCAAAGAGCATTTGAAAACAGTAAGGTGTTTACATTGTTACAATTGACTTTTGAGAAAAAATATGAAAAATTGTTTCGCATCCGCTTAACACCGTCTCGCTTTATAAGCAAGGCTAGGTACTAATAATCAGACAATATCAATATTACCTATTGCAATAAATTTTGATAGTAATTGTTTCGAAAGTAACCGCTTCAATAAGGTAAACTGATAATTTCTGTATTATTTATAAACTTGACATTTAAATTGTAATTGATAATTTGACATTATGTACGCTGAATCAGGCTGTGACATAATTATTTCAATTTACATGTATTACTTTTTTAACTGATTTACTTTTATTTACATTACATTATCGAATGTTTACTTTTGACAATCTTTGACCTTATTAATTGATTTTATCCTTGAAATAATTATTTGATTCTATTGTAAGTTTTAAAGTTTTCACAGTTTTTGAAATTTGCATACAATTAAGGTGAAACATGTTGGACCTTCTAACTATAAGATCTGCATTTTATTATGTACTTTGTTTTATGTACTTGTTAGTTTTTGCTAATAAATGATTATTGTTATTATTATTATAAATTTGTATTTTGTTCCTAATTTTATCTAGCCCGTCTGTGACATTTATCATGACAGGATTTTTTTCTTGTCTTTAATTTTCTATTTAATTTAGTATTTTCAAACATTTCAGTACACAGCTCACTACTACGAGTACCTATTATATAAGTTTGGATGTTCTCAAGTAATTTTCTGTTCCACAGAACAAAATTTGTAGATTCAGCCACCAATAGTCTTTCCGAGGAGGCACGATTTAGTGATCGTCAAGAAAAAGCCTATTCCTTTTTTAATAACTGACAAAGCAACTGCAATTCATTTATGCGACGTATCACTTAAAATCAGACACAATAAAAGTTTTCTGGATTTTTTCGTTTCAATATTTAATAAAATATACATACATGAGTATGTAACATACTCATAATTTCAAAAGGGCAGAGCTTTATTTGATACACATACTCGTAGAGCCGATGATTTGACTGAGATTGACGAGGTCGTCTACCGCGCACAAATGGAACCCTGCGTCGTGTAGTATCGGGTCGCTATGACGTCACGTCGTATCACAGCGTAGTCGCAGCGTCGTGCCAATGGGTGACCACCACATCAATTCTACCAGAAAGGAATACCTTGCCATTGGACATAAGGCGCTCTCCTCTTTTTAGCATGATAATTTTGTAATCGATTTTATGTCACTTCGATTAAACAAGCAAGTTCTTAATTTACACCATCCAGTTACTGTATTGTAACGTAGTGGTTAACGCACAGTCGCAACTGCAAATTTGGCAATAAGGCCATGCAGTGCCTCCAAATAGTGACATGTTGCTAGCCTGTCACCTACGTGATAAGGGCATCAAACCGAAATGTATTTCATTATTCAATGAACCGATAACCATGACAGAGACCCTATCACACGCTTATTATGTATTACGCAATAAATAGGATAAATAGATCGATAGCTATGGTATACGCTTCCGTTCTTATATATTACTAGCTTCCGCCCGCGACTTCGTCCGCGTTGACATTTTACCTCCTTAGGGGTGGAATTTCCAAAAATCCTTTCTTAGCGGATGCCTATACGTCATAACATCTACGTGCATGCCAAATTTCAGCCCGAGCCGTCCAGTGGTTTAGGCTGTGTGTTGATAGATCTCTATGTCAGTCAGTCAGTCAGTCACCTTTGAGTTATAAATATATATTTAGATTATGAGAACGTTAACAATTTCATTTTGGTTCCTACGACTAAGATAACGCGTAGATGTCGCCTACGATCTAAAATATCTCAGTAGTCGGGGTTATAAAGTTGATTATAAACTATCAACTTTTTGAAAATCATACTTTCAAAAAGTTTTAAGGTATACCAGAATTCGACCAAGGCGAAAGCTGCTTTTTTTCCGGGATCAGCGTTCAGCACCATCGCGTTCCTTTTATACGTAGATGTGGTTTCAAATTATCAAACGCTTACCCCTCAGCCGAGCCCGGGTACAAGCGGCGGTGAGTTATAGTACCCCAGGGACTGCCAGATAAAGCCGGCTGTGCTGAGCAAAAAATAGTGCCGTTATGAATAACAAATTGTATTCTCTTAGTTTCTTCTACTATGTTGCTACAACTGGCTGTTTTTTATGATTTTATGAATACGCCCCTTAAAAATACACATAGTGTAATACCTTTATTTATTAAATTCTTTTGTCCGTGTGTATGTCACTGAAGTCCTCCTAAACGATTGGACCGATTTTGATTTCTCGTGTGTTTAAATAGATCTTATTTAAAAAGCACCGTTTGTTTGGTTGAAAACCATGCACTATGCATTGTTTAAACGTACATGGACACTGACATTGAAAGGCGAGAAAACGGAATTAACTAGCTTGTACACTGAAAAAAAAACTTGATAGCATAAATTAAAAAAATATTTATGGGTATCAAGTAACTTGTTTATATACGAGCGTACAAAGTTTTGTGATCGCGGAAATCAAGTCATCTTGATTGAAAAACTGAACAAGAAACAATGTAGATTTAAATAAGTAATTGTCGGCATAATCAAGCCTGGTCATTATTATTATCAAATGCACCTTGTAAATTTTACTAAGACTTTAAAATCTTAATGAAGTTTTGTGATGACTATAATAAAGTCACTTATTTATTTATATAATGTAAAGTAAGGTCTAAATGAGTAGCTTGATTCACCTTATTATGTTATAATGATAATGTGAAACAAATAATTATCGACATAATTAAGTTATGTCATTAATATTATCAACTGGATTTTGTGCATGTTACTTAGACTAGGTAATCTTAATAAAGTTTTCTGATGGCTGTAATATAGTCACTTATTTTTCTTTATCAATTAGAGTTTAGTCTAAACAAGTAGCTTGATTGATCTTATTAGGTTATAATGATCTATATATCTATACTATATAGGCTAATAAATACAATAATTCGCTCATGTTTATTTTAACTGTATAGAGGACTGTAAATAAAAGACATTTATTTGATATTTATACGTCTGTCTGTATTATTATAAATTTCAAATACATAGTAAATATAAAAAAAAAGTAATATAAAAAAAAGCTTTTCTGTTTCAAGAGTAATTATGGCTATAACATACACAACATATTATAAATATACAAACAATCTACAGCATAAAACTCTTCATATTTTGAAACTTTATTACAAACTAAAATAATAAAAAATAACAATACAAATTCAAAACTTTCTTACATTCTACATTACTGTTTCAGAAACGTTCTTTCGTCGAAGAATTTTCGTTTTCTAAAGTTTTTCCTTTATACCTCAATAACCCAGAAGTCTGGAAATTATTTTTCAATAATTCAGAAAAGACCTGTAACAAATAATTTTCCAATTTTATTATGTTATTATAGCAGGCAGAGTATTTAATCGTGCTGTATAATATACAAATGACTTTACGGTACAAAAGATACATCCCTTATGTTATGACACACAGACTGACAGGGGAGCAGGTATCTACTCTAAGGAGGAGTACTAGCAATAGTGTCAGTTGGCATTTACTAGTTTTATTAAAGTTCAATGCCTTTTGAGAATTGAACCATAATATAACTTATAAAATCGAGTAAGTTAAGAGGGTAATTACTCTATCTATTCTCTAAATCGATATTGTCTTAAGAGATGAAACCATTGAGCTGTGTCAAGTTAAAGATACCGGATATAGTGTAGAGTGAACCCATGTTTAGGTAATCTACGTAACATATTAGTATCGGGAGTCGAAACCAATCGGTTAATTATTGCACCAAATCCTCACACTGCACAGCATAATAGACTTGTGAGCAAGTGTGGAAAATAGGAAATTAGGAAGCAGGAACAAAATATAGGTAAATACTTACTTGTGAAAAGTGGCCCCAACTCCGGGAGCCCCCAGGCTTTGAGTAAATCCATCACTTCATCCATCTTACGGTGATACTGAATACTTCAATTCAATCGCAAACACCTAACTTTTATATTATTTGTAATATTTTAGGCACAAACACGAATTTACAAGAAGATGCACACTCCAACGGCTCGGAGATCAAAATGAACTGAAACACGTTTGATTGAAAGTGCAAGATATAAAGAAGGAAGATAGTTATTTGAACTGTCAACGTACATCTTTCAAACAAAAAAGCGCGCGTTTATTGTTATAAAGTTGAGTGATCGAATGAATTATGAAACTTTATTCTTTCAATAAAAAAATTATTTGAAACCAATAGGCTATATTGTTTAAAATAATAATATTCTTTTTAAAATAAACTAGTGATTTGTAGTATTAATATAGCAACTTGACAAATATAAATAAGTTGATGATAAAATTTTACCATGTCTCGACATCAATAAAGTAAACTTAATAAATTCAACACATTGGACTTGATACACGTTCAAACATTTCAGCTTTATTGCGACAAAATACCGTGATAATTTGTTTGTGATATTTTCTTGAATGACCCAATCAAATTTTTTCCAATCAAGCAAGATTGTAACTTGTTTAACCATTATTTTTTTCAGTGTACGTTTGTTACTTTGGTGATATGTATATACCTAAATGTATATATGTATGTAAAAAATGTGTTGTATAACGAGTGGGCACCTACTCATCTAAGCAACAACTAGCCACTTACAATGCACAGAGTTAATAGCACTAACATAGTCGTAAATATTATTATGTACTAGAATATACACAAAGTATTCTAAATGAAGTACTTATAGGTAATTGTTATGAATATTATGGTTGATTATCTTTCTAACGTTATTAAGCGTCTTTGTTGAAGTTGTAGAAATATGGTTACATGTGTTATATTTTGTATTGCAATTATATAAAATTAACAATTTTATTCTATAATAAAATTGTATTGAGACTGGAGCAACATGGTATTAAGGTTTAGTAAATACTTTACTTGTATCTAAGTTTATTTAGAACTAGCTGTGCCCGCAACTTTGTTCGCGTGTTATGATATTATATGCCTATACCCTTCCTCGATAAATGGACTATCCAATACAAATTTCCAACACAAAATATTTTTCTCTTTGAATCAGTAGATTAGCGCGTTCAAACAAACAAACTCTTCAGCTTTATAATATTAGTATCGATTAGTATACCTAGATGGTAACGGTTTCTCTTCTTTATTATTTATTAGGTATTGTTGTGAAAATATAATACTGTCGACCAATCAATACATTATAATTGATATTATATTATGAATAAATTAGTTACCGATATGTCGACTGTTTGCATTGCACATCCCTATTAGCGGAGATCATTTTGATCCACTTGGGAGTAATCCCCCGATAATTATAGCCTCTAGATCACCTCCACAACTGTGTGTCTTCTGTGTTAGCATCACCGGGTATTGTTTAATTAGAATAGAACAATAGATTATGATTACTGCAATTCTGAGACTTTGATCTAAATATTTAGAGATGTGCACATTAGCCACATGGTCATCCTAAATCTAAGATGGACTATTTTGCATCGGTTCCCAATTTGATTATTTTTCTGCCATTATGGATAATTATGTGGTTATAAAGTTAAAAATAATTACAATCTGTGCACGACTAGTTCTCTCAAAGAAAAAATATTTTAATTTTCTTCCATTGTCCATTGATAAAATAATGAAAAAAATAAATATAAAAAACAACCGCCTTCAAAACTGAAAAAGGAGAAATAAAAGCTTTGTTAAAAAAATATATTCTAATTAATTGGCGAGAATTAAAAAAGGTAAATTGTATACTTGTTCAATACCATGTTTTCAATAGACCAGACATCCAAAACTGTCCTAAACGCCAAACTTACCCATCTATATTCTATCTATATTAATCGGCCGTGTGCGTCAAACCACACCATTACACGAACAATTGGTTTTGGTCACCGCTCACCAATGATTGTTAACTATATAAATAGTAACACCAATTTGAACGTTTTGTATAAAGCCACGGAAAAGAGTCTTTTGTAAAAAAAAAAACTTTATACAAACACTTTTTGGTAGGTTTTTTTTATGAATGCCAATTGTTCTCAATGTTTTTATTGTTAAAAAACAATTTGGTCGCTTGATTAGAAAGTGATCATAAGAAAATTAATCAATATTACGGGAGTAATAATTAAAATAAAATATTAATTTTAGAGGAAACACGTTTGCGAGCAGAGTACCTACCTATTCCATTTCTTGATTTGAGCTATCAGAAATGAGATGATAATACTTCTTAGTTCGTATTGGAATGGTGGTAATTTTTTTGTTTTGAGACAAATCTTTATTAGATATTTGATTGATTAGATTTGACTTAAGACTTAATATATAAACCTTCCACTAACCCACCCAGCGCAAACCTGTACCCACGCTGGGTATTTAACCCTCACGATCTGATACTGTTGGGACAACTAGTACCTACCAGATATCACACTACGTAATACTACAATGTGCGGTTGTTAGTAACTGGATAATTTAATCAATTTATTTAATAGATAATTCACTCCTTTAGCTTTTTAGAAATATTTGAACAATGCCCAAACTAAAAGGATTAAATGCTGAGACAAAAATAATCTAAGTATAAAAAAATTGGGAGTGGTCTCCCCTTGACTTTCTCGTATACTAGAAATGACTCAAAGGTTGATAGAAACCTTATATTTTGATGTCATACATGTATATTAAATTTTGGTCACCCATCCGAGTACCGACCGCGCACTTGGTTGCTTAACTTTCGTGATCGACGGCTAAAATTTGATAGAAACCTTATATTTTGATGTCGTACACGTATGTTAATTTTGGTTGCAATAAGTTAACGCATGCTCGAGTTATCGTGCTAACGTACAGACACACACCCAGACAAAATTCCAAAAAAAATAATTTTGGACTCAGGGAGGTCCAAAACGTGTAAATCCGTCAAAATTTCGAGGTAATTTTTTTAATTTTTTGACGATTACAAGACTTCCTCTATACTACGTATACGAGAAAGTGAAAACATTGTCTTCGCACTGAGACCTGGCTCGCGAACTTTCGCGACTTGGAAGGACAGCCTTCCATAATTTCTAGATCTTTTTCCAAAAATGCTAAGTAATTTTTTTTACAAAAATGACTCTTGACAATATAAAAAGCCTCGGTTTTAAATAAAAGCTACCTACGGAAGTTAAGTGAAATTTATTGAATACAAATTATCATTTGATGAATTGCTTCCAATGATTAAAAGGTCACTCTCATTACAGATAGCGTCGGTAGCACCATAAGTGGTTAAGAAAAACTTGTAATAACGTAAGTCGGTCAATATTGCACTTTTGGAATATTAATAAAAAGTAATCGGGGCCCGTTTTCAGGGTTCCTTCCCTTTTATATTTTCATTGAACCCTTATTTTTAATTACTACTTAATGTTATAAATACGTATACGTTGAAGTATTGGTAATTACAAGCATTATTAAAAAAACCGTTAAGTCTAGTTAATAGGTGTAAATTTTTATACTTAATGTAGTTTTAAATGTTAATACGATGTTTTAATGACGCTATTCGAAAAATACGTAGTACTTAGCTATCTTCTTTTATATACCGTTTTAAAAAAAATTAACACGATCAACAAAAACGTACACCAATGTAATAATTTTCAACTCGTTGAACGAATTGTGTTCGTCGAATTATCACCCTGACTGGTTGTGTCGATTGCCTTTCTCATTTGCTATTTGGTCTATAACTCCATAAGTTCACTATTCCATTATCCTAAGTATATCGTTATTTTTTTAAGGCATACAAGTAGGGTAAATATCCAAAATATATCGGTATATGGACACAAGAGGAGATAAAATATGTTCTAAACTCATATTTCATATATCGTTCAAAATTAGGATTCCAATAAGAGAACAGTGGGAAAAGACCCCAGAAAGAGGCTTCTTATCTGGTATACCTACTGATGGAACCAAAATGGTCTCTGGTACAGGCGTTTCTTATTTATAAATTTATCCATCTTGGCTCAAGTGTCCGTACATCGTGTACCCTTGGTGCTTAAAAAGACACTATTTTGACATATTATAAAACTCCTAGCGCGAAGTTGGGATCACACTTAACGAAAGTTTAAAGCGTTGCGCCGGTTATGGCGGGCTGTGGAGGCGATTTATCAAGTTTCAATCTCAGAATGGCGGGTCGCCGCGGGCGCCGATCCGCGCCGAGATGCGCGCAAAATATTACGTGTCGTGCGCTCGACGCGAATTTTCGTGTTTAGCTAGTCTTTTTCACGTTTTAATTTACTTCAAAGTAGCCCTATAAAATGTGTTGGGTAATAGCGTAGAATAAAAAATTAAACCATTATCCTCTTTTAGAAAATCTAATTTAAATTAGAAGTAAATTAACTTCACATTTACTAAAGTTTTAACTCTTGTGAAGTTTTAATATCGTTACGTTAAGGAATTAAATATTAGTACAATGTATGGACTAATGAAGATACAAATTGGAATAATTATTATTTTTGACAGACTACAAAATCAAAAAAGGAGGTTATCAATTCGACCTATTTGTATGTAATACTGTTAGAATTGCACAGTTTTTACATTTATGTTACCTAATCTACCTATATCAATGTAATGATGAAAAAATTTATTAATTAACCATTCAATTATCTATCCCTCTTTCATTTATAATTATAGTAAAAGACTGGGCGTTCTAAAAAGGTTAAAATAAAAGTCTGATGACGTTTTAGTCTTTTATTAATGGCTAGTTATGGTTTAAAATGGTATGTATATTGCTAATAATTTCCAAAGAGTCTCTAATGGTCCGCCATTATGGCCATACATGGTAATTATGAGAGGGTTGGTAGTTTATAATAACAAGAAGGTTAGTGTTACGAGGAATTGCGAAATAATAGTTTTGAGAATGCCTCCTTATCAAGATAATACACTTAGAAACTTGTATTTCTTTCCATACCTAATAGTTTAATATATTTATAAAATATATATATCTTTAGTGGAAGATGACGGTAGCCAGGTAAGCTTAAAAATGTCATACAATCCACCATCAGCTAAATCGAGCTATTCCAATCGAATATTGCTAGGTTTTTGTTTTAAGCCCTAAGCTCGTCTGGCTATAATCTACTATCATTTTGTAGCTCAAAGCTCTTAAAAGCTCTAAGTTCTACTTTCGACTTTTCATCACTTCTAAAATCACTCATCACCAGTCATACGAAGGTCTAGACTCTAGGGCGTCATCATTAGTTAACAAAGAAGAATTAAAAATTAGATATAATATAACTTATTACTAAAGTTTACCAACAATGTTAGGTAACATTTGCGGAAATAAACGAAGCCCTTCGACTTTTAAAAAAGGTTCAATGTATTGACATAAATATAGATAATTTTCAATATATACGTAGTGCTGGCAATGAAGGTGTTGCTGACAAAATATGTATTTTAATTACCAACACGAATTTAATTAAATTCCCATATGAAGTATAAGTAATGATTCTAATTTGCATATTCATTTGCATACTTAACAAATTCATAAGCAATTTGTAATTATCGTATATCGAAAAAATTTGGTATTGTGAAATAATTGTGCGTGAAAACATTAATGTAGGCGTTTATAAAAGAAATAAAATTACTAGGCAATATACTTTTACGCTCCGTTGATTGAACTTCATTATTCTTATTAGTTTATTCGATATAATATATTTTAACGAATAAAAAATAAATAGAATCTGTCACAATTGACTTTCAAAAATATGAAATATTTTAATAATGAAATTATTATTGGATTGATTAAGTATAAAATTGTCAAAATATTGGATGTTTATAATTTTATGAATTTTGTTACTATGCAATCATGCTCATGGGCCTAAAAAGATTGATCAGTGCCTTAGGTAACATTTGGTTACACATAAAGCCACATCCTGCATTATGGGCCATGTAGTACCTCAAAATAGTGACATATTGCCTGTTTGCCTTTCACCTACATAAAATGGGCATCACGCAATGTAACCTTCAGTGAATCAACCTACAAAACTTTAATTTGTGACTTTATTTGTACATTTGGTTACAAATAAAGCCACATCACGTCATACTGGCCCTATAGTGCCTCAAATACATAAATGAGACATCAAACTCAAAAAGTATCAATTTAAAAATATTTATTAAACCAATAATCAAAAGTCAACATCTAGGATGCTACACTCTTAACTTATATCTCGGCAGTCTGAATACAAGATTAGTTAGCATACACATATAAAATAATAAGTATCTACATAATATCCAAATACTCGATGACAATGCGACAATAATCATTCAGTCCGATTCGGTTCACATGTACCTATATACAGGTTGAATTTTACAAGTGGGCCTTCAGGGCCAAATCCTAAACTATAAGGAATATCGAAAAATGCTCAAAGGAGTTGCGAGCCCGATTTTGATGAAAACAAAAACTGCATCATTCAATTTTTGAATAATCAATAATCCTAGCCAGGAATCGAACCCAATGATTTTGAAAAAAAAAACACAGGCTGTATTATTACACCATTCGATAGTGTTGTTAATAAGGATCGATTTCTGGGAAGTAATAATATACGAGAAACTAATGGAAAATGTAATATTTTAATAAAATATTCCTTGTTCTACCTTGGTTGAAGCGATAATCAAAGCGATGATCATTATTTTTTCCATTTATAAATTAATACGTTCCTAGACAATTTAATCGAGGTAATGCACAAGCGACTAGCCACTAGACTTTGGAGCGATTGAACTGGGGTAGTACCTCCACCTTACAGAAGACCACAGTTAAATAACACTACATATTTGTGGTGTTGTGTTTCTGTTCGGACTAGGGTTGGGAGAGTGTGAGTGTTACGTCCACAGATATATCAATCTAAGGAGATCGGTCGAATCGCCGAGTTCATAGGAAGACCGAGTGTCGCGATCTGCGGCCGTACTACATAGCATTGTTCTAATTGAGCATGCTGTAATATACACTATTCATTGCGCGCGTCTTAAGGACTGCGAAGCGATGAAAGTTAAGCTCAGCCGCAACGGAGATCGGTCAAATCGCTGACTTACGTATTCACTTGACTTTATCGGAAGGCGAAGTGGCGGCAATGTACGCCCACAGGGCATACACTTGTCACAAGTTAAACGCCGGCATGGTATATCTCCTCGTATTATTAAAACTGTGGTTAACGTCAGTGTTGATAGCGTCTATAGGTTACTATTTCGTATCTTTATTATTAGAGACTGTCATATCCCATAAGAATGCGGGCAACTGTCAAAACCCCCGACTGATGGAAATGTCCGCGACACATTATGTATGAATTCAATTAGACTCATCCAGTTCGCGGAACGTCCGCCGGCCGCGCGCTTAATGAAGCCACTTTTCTTGACCGATGTCTTCATCGAACCACACAGGGATGCATTAGGGCAACTATTCTTATTACACTTTACAAACAAGCTTACGACACGCGTTGGGGATATTGCCCTTCAAGTGAGTTGATTTAATTAATATTTTTTATTAACTATCAAAGCATTTTTAAATTCTTAATATTTTGAACTCGTGATGGCTTGGTTACTATTAATAGTCAACTGACTTTATTACTTAAACGATTCTGATATGCTAAAAATATTTTTCCTTATTTTTAAATAGTATAAAAAAAGCTTAGTCACGTAATTGGACTTGAAGTTAGATAAATTATTTAATGCCACATTGACTTTTTATACAAAATTTGGATCTACAACAAATAAATCCGAAATGAGTACTGTACTAAAATATAACTTTATTACAAAATAAGTAATAGAGCATACAATGAATAATAATTTATCATTGGTCCTGTACCGAAATCGAAAAGTTAGGTACATATTTGCACTTTGACATTGATTAATTTGCTTATAATAGGTACTAGGATCACAAGAGGTTTTAAGAATGTATGTTATCCAGTCACAAAAAATGGCCGTATTAAAGGCACTCGCACATTAGAAAAGTAGCATTAAAAATAAATTGTTAACTATAAAACGATTGATTAAAAATAAATAGTTAACTATAAAATGATTAATTAATAGCGTAATGTTCTGCTACCGAAATAATGTTTAGCATGCCTGAGCAAAACAAGACCAAATAGTCCAAAGCAATATTAGCAATATAAAATCCTAAATATAGATTATGCTTGGAATATTCATGTATATTTTAATATCATACAGAATGCTGTTTATTAGCATACCGCCTCAAAAATATGTATGTTGTATTGTCAATAAATATCGATTTATCATTTATCAACTATAATCTAAATTTAATCATAATATGAAATTTAATACAGAAATTTAAATTTATTAAGGTTAATTATACCAATTCATAAAACTGACACAATTTTTGCTCGTCAATATTATCATATTAATAAATAACCGATAATCTGTAAATAAATTAGCTCCTATTTTATAAATATGTAATATGCAGAAATATCTAATATGTAGAATGTATAAAATATCAGGAAATATTTAAATCTTGAGTGATCGATTAATTTTCTCTCTAAATACGATTAATTACAGACAAGTGGCTATTAAAATAATAACAGAGATTGTTGCCAATATCTTTAGAAAAACATATGAAAATCTAGCCTACACAGTGTTATTTCAATAATTAACAAGGGCTATATATTCCTAGACAGGTAATACACGTAAAAAGTTGTAAACAAAACCAAAGTTTTTGGCTTTTTAGAATGATAATAATAATAATAACAACCTCAATAAATTGTCTAGGGAGGCAATCTACTTTTCGATACTCGATATATATTTTTACTGAAAAGAAATTAAATAAAACAAACATTGTATAAAATAAGACAAACTATGTCCATCATTCCATATAGCATAATCACGAAATGAAATTCCGTGACAGCACACAAACTTTTTTCTCCATCTTTATAAAATCATGGGTATTTAAAATAGGTGTGAAGTTCAAGCACCTTGTCGATAACGCGAGAGTTAAGTCAAAATGTACAATGTGGTTAGTGTAAGTTTTTTAGTATACAAAACGCACCGATTCTAGTTGCGTTAAGAGCTCAATTTGTATGGGAAACATGATTTGCGCTTCTCTCCGCTAGGGGCGCTGTTCGCGTTTCCTATACAAATTGAGCTCTTAACGCAACTAGAATCGGTGCGTTTTGTATACTAAAAAACTCACACTAACCACACAATTGTCCTATAGGTACAATTTGTACACTTATGAAAGCAATTTTGATGTCATCGGTTCAAGAGTCTATCAGGAGGCCTTCTGCTGAGAAGAGAGAGAGGGAAGAGAGTGGCTGTGTGGTTCGTATATTAACTTTCGCTCTAGCTATCTTTGCATTTGGACTCTTCTTCTGCTTATCATACGAGTTGGTATTAGAAAGAACATCAAGATCTCATGTCAATATTTTTATTTTTAATGATAAGGATAATCTGGTGTTTTATGGTCAGTGACAGCTACAGCGCGGCATCTAATTAAATTCAATTTATTGGTTGATGACTTGCTGCAATAATTTATCTGGTATTAGTTTCAACGGCAGCCAGTATACTGCAGACTGATGCTCGTATTTATTATGCTCTCTTGAATGCGCGCGCCATTTTGACAGTGAAAAGAGTAAAGGTTGTGGAAGGGTTGTGTGGCATACTTATCAACTTGGAAAGGCATCACCACAGGACCCGTAGACAAAGTAACAAATAGTAACGACAGCAAAATTCGATAAGAACAAAATGTATGGAATAACTTAAGTATGAATGGAATGACTTATGCATATATAAGTTAAGCCGTCGTTATGTGGCCAATGGCTCTAAGTGGTAGCGCAAGCTAAGAGGCTGTAGATAATCAATCAATATGGCCAATGATGACGAATTTCGATAGTAGATATAGATTATTTTTTACTTTTATAGTTACTATTGTCAATAGCTAAGTAGTTTTAAAACAGCGTACCTAGTAGTGCTCTCAGTGCAAAAGAAAAAAAATTAGGCAACCACGGCATACCATCGTCAGTTGTCTGTGACAACCATGCCGAGTGGCTGTCCTTTTAGTGTCACAATTATTAAGCCTAAAAATTTCAATTTTGTGTGTCACTAAATAAATATTTTATTTCTTTCTTGCTATATCTTATCGTTTAGACACGATTACCACTTGTCTAAGCCCACAGGCGTCAAATGTACGTCACCAAATCAGATCAGCAGCGTCACGGCTACGACAAGGCGACGTCACGCTACGGCTCGACATAAGCGCGGCGTAGCCTTTCAATTAGCTTCAAATCTACGAATTTATTAAGACTAGCGCGCATCACAACTGTAAGTTGCCTTGAGCAACAGTAGTGTACTATAGGCAGACAGACAGAGAGAGGGGCAAGCGTGGATGAAGGACAGATCAACTGTGCCTGCTATACAAGATGCAAGTACGGTCCAACGTGGAGTATTGCTCGCACCTGTGAAATGACTCCGTCAAATACTCACTCGATGCTTTGGATAGGTTGCATCGTCACAGGACCTGCATGATCGGCGACAAAGAGCTTCTCCAATTGCGTCGCGATGTTGCGTCATTGAGCGCATTCTACCGTCTGTACCACGGCGAGTGCTCTGATGAGCTTTTTTTCCCTAATCCCACCAACTCCCTTGCTTTTAAGGACTACGCGTGCATTCAAACGGGAACTAAGAAATTTGGCAACTGTTTTCTTTGTCGCACAATCAAGAAATGGAATTCACTGCCAGGACACGTGTTCCCTCCTACAATCCTGGGTCATTAAAAAAAGCACCTTACAGGTCGGCAAGGCAAGGACGGCTAGCGCGTTGGTTTGTCTCTCGCACTAGCTATTTTTGCATTTGGACTCCACTTCTGCTTACCATCAGGTGGAATTTGCTTGACCTTTTTATAAAAAAAGACGTAGGCTCGCGTATGGCGAGACGGGGTATCACAGGAACTACAGCCTATGTATAAGACCCTTGTGAATGTTATGTGATACGCAATAAAGATATTTGATTTGTTTTGATTTGATTTGACGTCAGCGCGGGAACTGCCAGTTGACCACTCACCGCACCGCCTTTCGTGAGCTTGTCCGAAGGCGAGACGATGTCGTTACGTTGCTGATTAGCAAAGACTACTGAAAAAAGCGTCAGTGCTACCCGGGAGGCACTGGTTCGATCCCCGCCACGTACCAATGTGTTTTCAAATTTTGAATTCATATGTACGTTTAATCGACGCTTTTACGGTGAAGGAAAACATCGTGAGGAGACATGCACACACTTATGAACAAATTCTTAGGTTGTGTGTGAAGTCGCCCAACCCGCACTTGGCCAGCGTGGTTTACTAAGGCCTAATCGCCCCTAATGTGGGGTAGGCTCGAGCACCTCGGCGGGTTATATGAGCTGTTGATGAACTGATTAAAGTGCGTTACAGAATGGAGTTTCATACAAAGAATACTAAACGGCTCGAGTTGAGGTGATGCCGATTCGTTTCCGAGTTTTAACCTGATACTGTTTCGGTAGGTATAAAAAAATATATTTGTAACGTTCTATTGCTTGTCTAGAGATTGCGATTAATTTGAGTGTCGTTTGAAAATTACACGAAAACTCACACATTCACACTGAAACGAAATATTGGGTTACTCGTTCTTTTTATAATATGTCCTCATGTAGGTGCAAGGTAATAAAACGCACCCATAAAACACCAAGTCCGTCCCTGGCAGGCGTGCTTGTCCTCGCAGCCAGGTACCTATTTGAGTTCAAAATTATAACTTTATTATTGCCGGTGATTTCGGAAATTAATTTCCCGGGATCGCTGGCAAATTATAGCGTGGCGCGGGCGGCGGAATGCTTGGAGACTTCTCGTTGCCAGTTTTTTTATAACCGCTTAAAAGGAACTTTATTCAGGTATGCTACTTTGACGCATTGCCGTTGAAGTTTTAATAGGAAATTGTAAAATAGTCTCAAAGTTTGGCTTGGTTGTGGAGTACCTACATAATGTTATATGTAGTTTCAATAAACGCTCTATAACTTATTTTTTGAAACAAACTCTATATATACTTTTTTAAATTTAAATCGGGAATCCCGTGCTACAAGGAGTATTCAAAAGAATAGTACGACTGAAAATTTTGATAATTGATCCACTATGAATTATCAGATATTATTTTTACCAACGAAAAAATCTAAGGATGATGTACAGTTCTACTATCTTTATCGTTTTAGAAGACATGTAATGCTTACGCTATAGGATGATACCTACGCGTCGTTAAACGAGTTTTATTATGTCTAACGCCTTGAGGGCAGATATGAAGCAAGATTAAGCTACAAGTACTTACAGGTAGCCACTCAAAAACGTAACCGTTGTAGTTATGTCACAAAAAAAACTCAAGAACTGTATGCATTTATGTTTTATTTTGATTCTGACTTAATTCTAATGAAGCGTAGTCTCTGATTTAAATAGGCCCTTTATCCTGAGACAAAATATTAAGCATACGTTATTGTTGTCACATTGCAAGGATATTTATTTGAATTCACTCACTTATTATAAGTACAGCTATTTTTGATCAAAACGTAAGATTTCATAAAGTGTGAAAAATGTAATACTTACTTACTTTGAAATTGGATCGACTTGAAAGCACTAAGTATAAATGCCTTATATTTACAATGGAGGTGTGAGCTGCAGCTAGTGATCTCGCTCCACTCAGCCAATTACAACTGCGATTATTAACCGCTCGAATCACACTTTCTCGATAAAGCTCCTACGCCTATTTTAATCGATTCACGAGAACGATACTTCGCCGATATAGTGTGAACATTACGGGAACACACGGGAACAAGACAAATTACATTACCTGTCAGAAGTCTATACTTAAATTGATACCATATTTTTCTTTGCTTAAGAACGAAAATCGATTAAGCCCTTCCACAATGTAGTGTCGGATCGAGTACCAAAATTATCGGGTCGGCTATACTTAGAGCCGCGTGAGCACTGTGCTATTAGGTACTTACAACGGTACATTATTACTGGCGAAAATACCGAATCTTTACACCCGAGCCCGCCTCTCAATCGATATATTGATTCTTGGAATAATGAAATTATAAAGCAATGCGATGTTCCAGTGTTTTGATTGCATGCAATTTTATTACTGCATATAAAATTGGACAGCGTAGCTTATTAAACATAAAGATAATATGAACTTGATTGTAATGTATTCAACTGGATATAGAGGCAGAAGTCAATACCATTACTCATTATCGAATTTATAGAGCTGAGTAATTTTATTTAAAGTTATTCACGACTTGTGTCAAAGGTAGATACTTTGTCTTGGAAATTGCTGGAATATGTAAGTACTTAAGGACTTGTACTAAGTTACTATTTGATATCTATAGGTATTCTATGTGGTTCTTAATTTAAAAAAAAAGATATTTGTTTTTTAGTCTCTTGCTATTAGATTAGGCATAGATTAGCATTTTATCTATTTGAAGTATAATTATATATTTTAAAAAAATCTTTATTTAATGTGTAATACTCACATACCCCATTTTATTAACCAGCCGTGTGATGCCAGCAGAGTAGAATAGTATCACCCCATATCCCCCAATGGGTGTCGTAGAAGGCGACTAATGGATCAGCAAAGGTATTCATCACTTTATACTCCGTGCACCAATCTACATTGGGCAAGCGTGGTGGACTACTGCCTAAACTTCCTTAGATGACAAGGAGAGGCCTTGAGTCCCAGCAGTGGGTTGAATTATAAAAGTTATGATGATGATGATGACTCATATACCAGGGAACGTCACATAGGTACTTATAAATACAGGCATAGTGTATAATTTATGTAAAACAGGTAGAGCACAGTAGATTATCTTTTCCAAATAGGAACGTCCATTTCTCCACCTTCAAAATCAAGTTACAAACTTCTATATTGAAATAGAATTTTATATGTATTTTTTAACCTTATCAAAACCTCTTCTATACATACGTCTTCGGGACATAACTTCAATGATTTATTTTAACTGTGTTAGTGGTGCCAAAAGACGCCAGTTAAACAACTACACCTTGTTGCAGTTGTGTTTCTGTCTTGACTTGAGTATCGTTTCCGACACTCATACCGTAGGGGACGAAGTAGGGCTCGTTAGTATAACCATGTTATGATATTGCCAGCACCGAGACTTACATACTTACGTTGACCACTTACCATGAATTTACCATGTGCAACCACCAAAAAATCTCAAATTATGTAGTAAAGACTGTTTTCTCTCACTCACTAGTCGAGAAAACATGTGAAAAGTCAAGTGTCCCCAATGCATAGAGCTAATTCAAACACAAATATTGTACGAAACCTCGCCTTAGATTTAATTTCATTTGTTATCTTACCATAATTTACCCAATAACAATATTTGATCATAACAATGACAATGTCATTTTAATTTCGGTTAACAATGATAATACAGGATTGCCAACGTAACAACCAATCGGGTGAACCCCGGAGCTAATAAACCTGCCATAGACTAATAAAGATACAATCTCGCCGAATATAACCTATAAATTATCTGCAATTCGTAAGGAGAATACGATTCCCCTTTACGCCCGGCAGTAATAGAAAAATAAAAGGCATAGAGAATATGAACGTTTCTATTGAATACGGGACATTTAATTCTAGTTGATGTCGTATGATAGCATCTCTATGAATAAAATAAAAATATTGTCGTTGGTCCGACCAGAGACAAATTTATTGCTACTGGGTCTTTGAGCTTTTCTATTACGGTTTTATTATTAAATAGTTTGTCTTTTCAGCAGAGGATATAGAGAAAATAAGTAATAATATATATTTTATATGGAATAGGCACGTATGTATGGAACTTAAGTGAATTAACATTTATTATCATTTCAATAATATTTTTTGGAATTATTTGAACTGTCTAGTAAGTGTGGAAAATGGTAGCATAAAGTTTTGGGGCTAAAATAAGCTCAATTGGAAGAGCAGTCAAGGACAGCTTAAAGGTTGTAGCACTTTTATCAACTCGAAACCGTATCAATTCTTTATAGTATGAAAAAAAACATTTTTTAAAAAAGTTTTTATTTAAATGCTCTAAAAAGAAGAAAATAAAATTTTCCTTTAAAATTTTAACTACATATAAACTTATAACCTCAAAAAAAATACACAATTTATATGATCACAGAAGCTTGTCGCGCGATTTACTTGTGTATATAAACTAATACTTACCTATTTAATTCAGTAACGTAATCTGCTAAGTTTATTTAAAAAAAAAACAGTTTAATCAAATACAGGTACTTAGGCAAACCTCGTGACAAGCTTTTATGATAACATAAATTGTGTTTAATGAGGTTATAAGTTTATATATACTAAGTTAAAATTTTAAAGGAAAATTTTATTTTCTTCTTTTTAGAGCATTTAAATAAAAGCTTTTTAAAAAATGGTATTTTGCTTTTAATTTAGAAGTGCATAAAAAATAACTATTCCGCCATCTTGGATGTTGGTCGCCATATTGGATTTAGAATGAAGTCACTTTATTTTTCGAGTTACTCTCAACAAGCCCTTTCATTTGATACCCATATTGTAGAAATGCATAAAAAATAACTATTCCGCCATCTTGGATGGTCCGCCATATTGGAATTAGAATGACGTCACAGTCAGCTTATCGTGTATTGTCATCTAAACTAAACGTGTATAAAAAGTTTCAGCTAAATCGGTGGATGATATCCGCTTCAAAATCAGGTAGCAAGATTCCACCCGAACAAACATACATTGCAAGTTAAATAAAAGCTATTAAAATGAGGCAATGCGCTACGATACGTAGTCGTTTCGTAGCCGCTGTTCCGTAGCGTTTATAGTAAAAAAAGAGGCGTTCCTTTCCTAAATGATCAGTGTACAATTTTAAAGTCGCTCCCATCTCAGTAGGTACTGCATAACTAAGGGATTTTTTTGTCAGAACTATAAAATTTCACTCCTCACATTTTTCAAATATTTCAATGTTTATTATTCGATTGTAATAAAAGTCCGTTATTACTTAATCCGTGTTAAAGTGTCCTCCACTATCAAAACAAAGGCTCGCAATCGAATAACCCCAGCGATGTCAAGACAAACAATCACAACACGCCAGAATTATTAACTGTACGAATTTATTAACCGAGTTATACAACCCTCAAATAGATACTTAGTAAGTCCCCCCTCCCCCCGCCCCGGTGACATTAAAACATTGAGCAGACTAAATTAAAGCGCGCCAAAACTGTTGTCTGTGGGCCCAAGGCGGTCGTTTGTTTTAATACAATAACCATAGCCGTCTCTCTCGCACCCTCATTAGATTCATACGGCTGTCCTGCTCGTTCGCCAGTAATTTAGTATTTTCTCTTAAGGCGACAGCGGAACGTGTGGGTCAGATGTGATAAACAATCCGGCTTCCACTTCCTCACGAGAATTTTTGATAGCAATTTATGGTTGCAAGTTAATCATTTCGGATAAAATTCAATAGCGGTCACCGTGTCAATTATGGAGTCTAACAAGGGTATGATCAATTAAACTTTTTCGCAGATTACATATATGTGCCTGCTACTTCTATTATTATTTGTAGCAGCACAATGATTATGATATTTGAAGATGTTTTATAATACTTAGGGCCGATTTCATAGGTTTTGATTAGGAGGTATCTGGCAGTTAAATTGACAGTTTTTATCTGCCTATCTTTCAGATAAACCGTACCCATTACGGTTTATCTGTACGGTTTAACTTACTTGGAATCTGTGAAACAGGTACTTAATGTAGAAAATCAAAATGCTTTTCTTAAGTAGACTCTAGCGAGTAAGTACTTTTAAATCGTCGCGCGCCGTCAGTTTTAGGTAGTAATGTATGCTAGGGTTCGTTTCTATTAAATAAAATAAAAAAAAATTATGCTATCATACCTGACAAAAAGTGACCTTTTCCGCACACTACGCATATAGAAAATCCCACTTCATGTCAGGGGGTGACATTAAATTTTGTAGTTACCTCGGGCGGTAAAATTTACTTTGACGATTAATTGTTATACCGCCCTAGTTAAGAAATGTACTATTTCTTTTTGGCGAAATAAAGGAAAATTACTCTTTTTACTTCCGTGAACATAAATTAATTTGTACTTAATGCATTATTTTTACTTTCTCGTATACGTAGTATAGAGGAAGTCATGTAATCGTCAAAAAGAATTTGACGGTTTTACACGTTTTGGACCTCCCTGAGTCCAAAAAAATGTTTTATGTAAGAAATGTAGTTGTTTTGGGTGAGGGTTGGTTTTAACTCCGTCTTCTAGTTATCATCATATTAGCAAAGTCTGCTGCCAAGAGTTAGTGTTAAGAAAGCTAGTTCTTTATCGGTTGAGAGTTCTGGAAGAAGCTTGCTTCCACCGTTACCATCAGTGATATAAAGACCGTGAGCTTACCTTACCCGCCAATGAAAATAAATTGTTCAGGTACCTTGAAACATTTACAACTATAGGAAAATGACAGTTATTTAAACTGATATCTCTCGTGAACTTCTGACCCTTAAAAATAATAAATGGAATAAAGACAGTTTATTTAAAACAAAGATAAATTCAACCGGGGCTGAAATATGTAGACGCATAATAAACTCGTCAAATTTATTAAAGGATATATTAAAATTTAATGGAGACATCACGTGAACTCTTGTAATTTTATTGTTCTAATCATGTTAAAAACGTTTTCAACGTATTATTCCGACAAAATAATGACACGTTTGCCGTGCAACAGAAGCGCGTTCCTCTTAATCACTTCTAATTTATTTAGCCCCTCCGAGAGCGAACCGAGTAATTTATTGGCGTCCCTTTCCCGCCACGAGCCCGTAACGATCGTGCGTCTCGCTCTCCCGGGACCATTTTTAATTAAAATCACCGAGAGAAAATTAGAAATTATATTCTATTTTCAAAAACTTGTACTGACGGTTTGTCAGAGATTATCTCTTTTTTATTAGCCCCCGGTCGCGGCTCCATTTTAACGACTCAGGAATTGTCCAAATTGACTTTGTTGGAAGTGCCGTTCCTTTTAACGGTTATACTTCGCTCATTTATATGCGGTTTACTAATTGGATTCTATTGCAGTTGACCGATTGATATTTAGCAATTTAATTTTCTAATAATAGATAGATTGGCTTTGATCCAAAAATGCTTGAAACCAGTTTAATATTAGAATTATTGAAATCGAATATGTGAAAATTGATTAGATAAACGCCATATATTTGTGTAATCAATTTTCAAACACTTAATATGCATTGATATTTTGCGAAATATTAAGAATCAACAAGTAAAATTGTTTGAAAGTTAAAATCAATTATTATTATTTCGTTTTTGGTGCAAAATATATACATAAAATATATAAATTTCTTATTAATTCACCGTTATATTTTACTTAGGTACTTACCTATATAAATTATTAAATAAATTGGCTTTCGAAATACAAGAAGTACTTACCAAGTTTAATTTTATTTTTTATAGGCGTAAAAATTTATTTACTTCAAATTGAAAATAACTCTATCTGTATCCACAAATGTTTCATAGAGTAAGGAGTTGTCTAACAGGTTCCAGATAAGTTTATCTGACAGATAATCAATACAACACGCAATATAGGTATGTACAGGTAATTAAGTACTAAAATCAGCAAATCATAAGATAAAGTATGATTGACATTAGTAATGTCTATCATACTTTTTATTACCTATCTATTCATATTTTATAGTTTGGTCTTGTATGATTTTTGTTAGTTCTTATTTTTTTGCCAGGTTGTCTTATAACCTGTACTTTCATATTTTTAGCAATAAATGTCTATTTTTCATTTCGAACGCTAAAAACCAATAACTTTGGTTTACGTTACTTCATAAGTACAAAAATGATGTAAATTGAATATGACGAATTTTACTTGTGACTAATTTACAATAACCCTTGCCTACCTGTGACGAATATACACATATTAATGTATGTTACAAACTAACTTACTTTCAATATAAAGGTTGTGAAAAAATGTGACGAACTTACTTTGTGGCAAATGTACAATAACCCCTTTAAAAGTTGAAAGTGAAAAACTAAATCGAACAATTCATTTATTAGGTATTGAACTTATATTTTGTAGAACATTTATTACTGTTCCTGTATTCGGCATGACAGAATAAAATTATTATAAATATTAACCAATAATTTGTCAACAGGTCCCGTAGGTGATGACGATGGCGACAGTGGAAAGAGACGGAGGTCTCGCACCAACTTCAACTCTTGGCAGCTGGAGGAGCTCGAGAGAGCGTTCCTCGCGTCCCACTACCCTGACGTGTTCATGAGGGAAGCGTTGGCCATGAGACTGGACCTAAAAGAGAGCAGGGTGGCCGTAAGTTTATTTGTAAATGTAGTTCAATATTTAAATTTTTAAGTAAGTAAAGTTGAGAAGGTCAGTGGCGCTGAATATCGTGCTTTTTAGTAACTATCATGAAAGTTAAGGTGACTGACATTTTTTCAACTCTTTTTTCTTCCGTGCTTCAGATGGCACGTTAAGCTGGTGGTCCCGGGTGGTGTCGAAAGATAGCAACCTTAAGCAGTATTGTTGATATCAAGACATGTTGCAAAGAGCTCATACTGAAATTTATTAAAAAAATGCTAATTTACAATGTATTTTCGTCCGTTATCTAATAACGATCTATACACACGTTCTTAATGATACTTAATTTGGGCTAGATAATTTGTGTGAGCATGGATTTAAACTATTATTATTATATTATTTGCGTGGGAACAAGGTCAAGTTCTGTCTAAATTTATTTTGTGCCTGCAAAGATTTTTTCTTAGATAGTTTTTCATATATAAATCGTTTACCTAGTCCATAAAATTCTCCATATTGTAAAGCTACGGAAAGTCAAATATTAAATAAACGAAAATCCCCATAACGGACGCTATAAAAACGATTGATTGACAAATTATACGTAACAACTTAACGCCTTGTCAACTCTCAACTAGAAGGCAACAGGAAATGGTTATAGCAGGCTTTGTTACCGGAAAACAACTATTCGGAGGTAGTGGCTTGTGTTAATACAACTATTTATATTAATTGTATGTATAAAGTTATTAATTAAGGCGACTTGATTATAAAATGCTTTGTCTACACTAATATTATAAAAATGGAAAAATTTGTATGTTTGTAACGAATAAACTCAAAAACTACTAGACTGATTTCAAAAATTATTTCACCATTAAAATGTTAGATGATGCTTGAGTAATATAAGTTGTATTTAGAAAAATGCACTGAAAAAAATCGACTTGCCTCAGGCACTGAAAAAAATCGAAGTCGATTTTTTTCAGTGCATTTTTCTAGTATTATATTTACGCGTTTGTAAACGCAAAAATAAAATTATTCCATAGGTTGTATTTGATTTAAAAAAACCGCGTTGTCGTGGGCGAAGCGCTAGTTTTATAATAAAATACTGTAAATTAAATGAATACCTGGATGGACTGCCTGCACGTGAGATGTTTTATAGTGTAACAACTGTCTTGGTTGTTGTTTATTGATAGTTTAGGACTGTAAACCTCTCTTTTGAGGTACTGCATAATCTATACTGCTAGATATATATGTGGCTTAATGTATGTGTAACCAAATGTCAACTAAAACTCTGCTCAACTAAGAACGCGATAATACGTAGTTGTGTATGTAAAATTGTTAAAGACAATGTTAATTATTAAAAATATAAATCGTTAGTGTGACTACGATTGCAATAATTATTTATGAGTAAAGTTCATTCAATCACAGTTCACAAGTTTCTAACTTACACACACAAGTTTAATAACAGTTATTGAAGATTACCTAGTTCTTATCGACACTGCTAATGTGTTAATTCCTTCACAAAAAAATAAACATGTAAATTAACTGATACTCAACAAAACCCTACTTTAGGAAACACCGAACATTATTAAAAGAAGGCAAAACAAAACGAGTGTATGTACCACTAATAGTTTCCAATAAAGTACACAACCATTTGACACATCATATAAAACGATTTAACACGTCTCCAATACGCATTCAAAGCGACAGGAAGCGTATATCATAGAATACAACAAAATAACAATATGTTTGACGATCGCCACGTTAGACACGCGCATTAATTCCTTTGTAGTAGAAGGCATGCGCGCGAGTTATTATTTTAATTTTAGCATGTGACGAAACGACGTTGCTACGTTTCACGGGCATAACGTTATAACGTCTTAATTTCATATGGCGTTATAAAGAATAGCTAATTATAGAGGCGAAAGAGTTGCGACAATAAAGATATTCATCGCTACGTTGGAAGTTAATATTATGTGGTCATGCTTTTTATGATCGTGTTTGATTTTATGAGAATGTCTGTTGTGACTTTAATCGTATTATTTTAATGTATCTAAGGCTCACATTAAAACTAAACTGGTGACATTAATTCAATTTTATTTGTGAAAATTGATTGTATTCGTTTTGGCTATGTAAAGACAAAACGTTAACTGATACAACCTAATTTATGATTTAAAACAATCTTCTTAGATAAAGACAATTTTTTAAACATATAAATAACTTTGAGATGTGTTTATCATAGCTTTATTTATCGCCTTGACATTATTCACAATTACACCACCATTACAACGTGTTAAATTTGTAAAAAGTGATGGCGTTTTATGCCAGGAAATCTCCATTGTTTAAAATTACCTCTAAAATTTGATTTTAAAGCGTATCCATATCATTTAATATTCACTCAGTTGACTATAAGAACTTTATGACGTCACTAATTCGTAATGCCCTACAAAATCTATGGAAGAATTATGTTTTGACAACTAATAAAAAGTATCTCAACTGATTTGACAGGAAGATATCACACATCCCTATTAGATACAAAGTCCCGGGTTCAATAATGCGAGTACGTTCTCGGTTTGGATGGTGGTAGGACTTATTTTAAGTCCGTCTGGCAAGCCATCATCGTCCTACCAAATTAGTCGCCATAATAATAGTGTAACAACAAAATTTTGTTCCGACAGTTAAGGCGATAAGGGCTGGATACCAAGACCAAACTGAATAGGGATGAGGTCTATCAAGTCAGTTGAGATACTTTTTAATAGCTGTTGTGAAGTTGTGACGTCATAAATTCTTTTAGCCAACTGACTGAATATTAAATTTTTTTGATACGCTTAAAAATCAAATCCTTGAGATAATTTGAAACGAGTGACATTTTCAGTCATATAATACAATTTTAACACATTGTAATTATTTGTGAATGGTGCCAATTTCCCTATTAAGAGACCCTTTGCGAGCAAAACCATAGTCAGAAAACACAAAAAGAACGAAAATACTCTTGATATACTTAACGTGGAAAAATAAATTCAAACACATGTCATTTTACACATAGTTTATGAAAAAGGTGTGCTTTGTACTTATATTGTTAAAAGGGACAGAACGGTAGGTTAAAATATGAAAGGAAAAAAAATCTTAAGCAACTACATCTTTTCCGAACTCATTACCTATATTCCAACAAGAACTGTATCCAATTGGCATCAAGGTCCTCCCAAAACTATACTTATTCGTTCAATATGTGTGAGGAATAGTTTCCCCTTATTTTCCTTATACCAGGAACTCGTAAGTAGCCAGTGGGGACGCCCGAGACTTTTTGTTCGCTCCTGGAGGACTCTCGAGATAATACACATTTGAATGGTCGCCGTTTTGCTGAGGTCAATCGATAAGAAATGGGGATACTTTTGAGTGTTTTTCTCGGTATTGGTATTTATATTATTATTCAGAGAAAAAAGATTATTAAAAAACTATTATTATTATTGGATTAATAGGATACAAAATAAATGTGTACTTGGAAACGTTTAAAAAAGTTATTTTTGACTAGCTTCCGCCCGTGACTTCGTCCGCGTGGACATATTACCCCCTTAGGGGTGGAATTTCCAAAAATCCTTTCTTAGTGGATGCCTACACTGTATAAGGTACCTATGTGCAAAATTTCAAGTTTCTAGGTTCAACGGTTTGCGCTGTGCGTTGATATCGCAGTCAATTAGTCACTAACGAAGGTGCTTATATAACTTAAATCTTATGGAATTCGCTATTAGAGTTTATATTCAAGAATTAACATAGGTAGGTATACTTAATCTACTAGTATAATTTTTCCGCACATGTCATTTTTTGCACCCTATTGGTGGCAAAAATTGTGGGCAAACCAAAAAATTTTGGGGCTGACAATAGCCGGTTACGCAATTTTCCACAGCAGTTGTCAACTTAATATCGAATTGAAATATTTGTAAACCTATATAAAATAGTATAATGAAGCTCTTCATAATTGGTGTAAAAAGGTGTAATTTTATTAAATGTAAATGTTGATTATAAGTGGTAGGTACAAATTCGCTATGAAAATAAATATCGGCTATAAAAATGTTGGAAAATGTACGACTTGTCGTCAGACTATATTTATAATAAAATAGGTACCTACTCTTTAAAAAAAATAAAGCGTGAGTAACTTTATCAATCTAAGGAATATTAAGGCTCATGTTAATTTTGATGAGCACCTTGTTAACTTTATCAATTTAATATAAGCAATAATGACACTAAAGTTATAAGTAATTCCATTTCTATAATCAGTACTAACGTCGATCGTATTGGTCGTTTATCGCGGAGGATCTCGTTTCAGAGACAGACTATCCCGCAGCACTCCTAATAGTTGGTATAAATCAAAAGATTGCAATCTCGGCGGCACCCCTGGGACGCGAGCGAGACGGCACGATTGAATAGCATAGATTTAAATGGGCGGGTCAGATAAGGACGGCTGTAGATCCCGCCGCTCCGACCTCGAACGCGCCGCGCCTCGTAGGGACGTCACAATTCGATTACAGCTCAATAAAGTTAAAGTGACTTGTTTTCGTCTGCAAAGTGGATTTTTTCCTGTTCTTTGATTTCTCTATTTTCCCTCGGCTGAAGACTCAATCCCCGTTCTGATCGCCCGGCCCGCAATATGGGCATGGTTGCTCTTTATGACTTTTAACGCCGAATCAATATAAAATAATTTTCAACTATAAAAGACTTCATCGGAATCCCATAAAGAGGTAACATTTATAGCCATTAAATCGTCGCATATAGGGTGAAGACTCTATTAACGTTTAATTCCTTAGCCGTCTTTTTAACAATTTAATATAATGCGTTGAGAATTGGTATGGCAGTACGGAAATAATGAAAATCTTATTATTACACAAGGGTTCAGCGAATGCTGTTAAAGGTCCATACTTTACCGAAAGTGGCATATTCTAATCTAATTTCATCCCCGGTTGATGTAAAACTTGCGAAAATGGCTCACCCGCTCGTCGTAAGCGCGGAAGTATCGACTACATTTTAAAATTCATAGCATAAAATTTACATTTATATGCCAATTTCATTCCCTAACAGGGCGTTGGCGGTCGGCGCACACATCAGTATGCCGCACACATTCGGCGGTGGGTTCACCCCCGAAAGTAAAAATAAAAAAATAGAAAATCGCCTTACATTCTGCGCTCGGCTGAGAAGAAAAAAGAATGGCGCGAGGTTTAAATATGGCACACTAAATGGAACGCTTAGGCGACAAAATGCGGATAGAATATAAAATTTAAGGATCTCCTCCGTCTCTTTCTTTTCTGCGCGTGTCGTAGTTGTTGTTGTCCCGTTCTGTGCGGCGCTATCAAACATGAGCCGACTTTACCGCCCTAGGCTTAGCGGTAAAAGATAGACACGGAGCGTCATAGGGCTGCTCCCGAGGCGGCGAATTATCGTGCATGAATAATTTTCTCGCTTTCAAACAAGACGTGCTTCATATTAAAGTGATTTAATGTAATTACCTTTTCTAATAAGATACGGATTTAACATTGAACTGGAGACGCCTCATATACATCATGCTAATGACTGAAGCTCAACGCTATATTAGATACTGTACATAGGTAATTACAGTGTTTGTGTGAAGCTCTTACCTTCAACACAGATCTTATTATTACTTAAAATGAAAAATGAAAAAATGAAAATGTCTTTATTGCAACAATCACCAATGTACTATTACTGTATAAACATCATGTTTAGTGTAGCCCTGACTTCTGAAAAAAGTAAACTTGTGGTACAGAAGCCAGTTCCTTCCTAATTCAAATGACAAAACTTATTGGGTAATGTTGATAGATTCTAATGATAATTTTTTTTTTTTTTTCAAAAAGCATATTAATAACAAATGTGCATAACTGTAAAGAATGCACATATCACATGGAACTTATCTTTGAAATTTTCATTAAATTTTATGATTTGCCTTTTTAGTTTGTTACGAGTTATAACTGTTTTTCATTTGCATGGCAACCCTGTGAAAATACGCTAAGTTGGCAATCCCTTACAAGTGACGCGACAAATTTATATTCGTCTCTATCACACCAGCTTCCCGGTATCAATTTGTATGGGGATGAAACAAGAGACAATGCAAGTGCTGCGACTGTCTAAACAAGCGTTTAAGCGCTTTGCATTCGATTTTTTTTACATATAAGAAATACTTTTAATGTTGTTACTAAATAAATGGAAAATTACTCTTACTGATTACTTTATTGTTTCAAAATAAAATACATATTGTTATATAATTTTACATTATTATTTTCATTCACTCTCAGCTTATGCTCTAATTTAAATTTACGACCGCCTTCCCCGCAAACTGTAATTAGAATCGGTGGTTGTGATTAACAATTGAAAGGCAACCAATCTTGCGTAAAAGTATTTCAATTGTTCTTTTTAACTGAGCCGAACAGCCGACGGGGTAATGCTGAATAAATAAATCGTGATTTTTCTTATTCGCACTAAGCGCAACTATTTGGTGTTCGGTCTAGTGAAATTGAAATGTTTGTTGACAAAAAATGGCTCTCTTTAATCAATTCTGCGTTCAATTTTCTTAAGAAAAATGTGGATCTGAGAGTGAAAATGTAACTTTTCACTGATAAATTACTGATTAACTGGATCTATATTACACATAAAAGAAAATTTGGAAAGCTTTTTGCTCAAGCAAAAAACCACACGTGTCCCTTATCAATGGGTACTATTTATAATCCGAAATATACCCATTGATTATCCCTTATCAATGGGTACATTTCGGATATCAGACGTTGGATAAGTCTATCAAGTAATACCTGAAAAAAAATTAAGAAAGTTGCGCGACATAGGATGCGCACCAATTATGACTTTGACCTTCAAAAACGTAACGAGGTCATTCATCGATAGATTTTACTCCTCACATTTTTCTCATACCGGGCCCCTTATATATGCAAATCGATTCTTAAGGAGTAAACTCCAAAAAATGGGATTGGTCTCACATGCTTTTTGTCTACCAGGACTCGAGTCCACGAGGTCTTTCTGTGAAGGCATCTGTACTGACAATTTAAGCAGTCGGTACCTACTTATCAATGCAAACCACAGTATCTGGTATTCAATGGAACTATTACTTTCTTGATTCCGACTTTCAATCCCACAAAACGCTGTAACCCTATAAAATGTAGCGCGTCTAGCGGATTGAAGAACAAAAGAGCCGTTTTCCACCGCCAAGAATGTCAGTATAGTAATGGAAGTAAATGTTCTGGGGACCTTATTTACACGAAAACCAAGTTAGGGGAGAGGTGACAATCGACAATACGATTGCCACAAATGTTTTTTGTCGTCTTTTGAAGTGATGTTTTTGAATGGAAGTTAACAAAATTATGTAAATAATGTTAGTAGGTATTTTGTTTAACTTTATCTTTATGTGTTTTAAGTGTAAAAGCGTGTTTTTATGTTTTTTTACTTGCTATTAGTCTTCATCTTATCTGATCACCATTTGAACGCCCTGCTCCGACCGATTTTCCTGAAAATGAAAATGAAATTTCAATTTTTATTATAATTTGAATACTTACTTACATACGTTAAAGCATTAGTCACAAGTGATACAAAATGTCCTAGTCCTAAAAATTTAACTTCGTCAAAGTTTTTGTAAGACGTGGAATTCGAAAATTAAATACCGTGATTTTTTAATTTTTTTCATTATTGATGCCATTCAAACATAGCTCCACCTGATTATAAGTGGTCAATACAGCCTATGGACACTTACAATACCAGGGACAAATATCGCACCTATTTACGTTACCGCCCAATATCAACTTTTTCACGCATTTCTTGAGGAAATTCATTCTGTGCTACTTAGTAGTTAAATTAGTCACCTATAACGGAGAAAAAGGTTGAAAATGTAAGGTACGATATTTAATTTTAACACAGTATAATTTATACTGGACGCAATTGCAAAGTTTTAATATACTAACATAATATTTCGACATGTGCTCGACAGGTATTGGTGTAAAAATATGTGTATAACACGATCTGTTACTATTCATAGTTATTTCTATTACACGGCCGTACCAATTAAATTTGCATAATGACTCCTCGTTTGCCTTAGGCATATAAAGTACTCGAAAGTTTTTTATCAGTCAAAAAAGAAATGATGAAAAATACTTAAGGAGCTTCTTTGTTGCTGCTTCACCTTTTGCACTAGGGCTTCACAAAGATAGGATAAGTCTTTCTTAGAACAGACAAACAAGCCTACAGTATACTTTAGTATTGATATTACGAAAGCAGTTATTGGTTGATGTGGTTCCCGTTCCTAAGTAAAAAAGATCCATTCTATATTAACATTGGCTTTTCATTTACTTCATACGACTTTTGTTGAGTCGTCAAACAGTTGCAATGGTTACCAAAATTTGCGTAAACATGAATATTTATATTATAGGTTTCTCTATACATTATTTGTTATTTCTTTTGAGTTTCTGCTAGCTAAATCAAATTTCTGCTAGCAAAATAATCAAACGTCAATTAAGCTTTCTTTCATTGTATAAATAATTTGTCAAAAACAAAATATAAAATTAATATTTACTTTTGTCATACTCTCATTAAAACTCAATAACGAAATCTGTAAACTAGACAATAAAAGACTGACCTGACAAGTTACAAAACAAAGAAACTAAAAAAACCTCCCTACACGCGTCCTTTATCAAAAAACTTTTATAAACCCGAGGCTTACAAAAAGGAAGTTCTTCCCTAGGGTTGGTGCACTAATAGCTTCGAGGTGGCTGGGGGAGGTTATATACCGGCTCATTATGGGCGGACTAACCGCATCAGCCATTACGACGGACCGACTAATCAATGTATTTCGATTAGGTTGCTATAATTAAAACATTATTTCCGAACGAGCTTTAGATCTTTTTGATTGATGTAGTGTATTGAGTTAAAGAAAGCGAAATGTGATATCAGATTATTAGATTACGCGTTATATAATATTAATAGAGGAATATGTGAAAGGCGGCTTTGTTACGATGGTTATCACTTCAAATATAATATGTATGTCAAATAAATTACATCTTTTTTTAACACTGATTCTTAGGAAGTTTAATTATTTTTTACTTTCGATAAGGTAGTTTCTTTTAATTTACTGTTGATCTAAAAATATTTTAATAAATAAATTATTTATTATTAATTAATTAAAAATTGTTTCTGTTCTTGCAGGCGGATCCAAGGCCGCTAGATTTAAATTTTTCCTACCTCAAACTATGGTAATGCTTTGTTGCCTTATCTATCAAAATTTTAATTATTCTTTAAGGATTATAAGACTGGCATGAATATCTCTTTAATAAAAGATATCTTGGCCTATAAATACTTAGTAAGTATTTTTAGCTCATCACTAAATTGTAAGTTAATCGCTTGCCTGAAAATATTTCGAACAGTACACGATTTTAAAACATATTTTACTTGTGTTTTAAATCGAATAAATAATTTTCTAAGTAGATTTAATTTAAATAAAGATGTTTTTATTTAACATGTTTATAATAAACATTGCTATTATTCGTCGTGGGTAAAATTCGATTCTTTTTTAAAAACTGTACCTAGCTAATCACCTATATCCCAGGATATCGAATAAATCAATGAACTAATAATTATAAAAGTTAAAATTATCGGCACAATAACATTAACTCTCGATATGTCATAAACACGATGATCTCATTTTTTTACAAACAAAGAAAATGTTATTTTTAATTATCAATGTCAAACAAATTAATTACATGCGGTTAACATTTTATATTGTTGGAGATAAGTTATTTGTATGACATTTAATTAAGCAATAACAAGTGGTACATGATAATTATTGTTGTAGAAATAAATATAATACTTTGTTAAAAGATAACACCTGACGCCCGATGCGCTGTACAGACATAACAATTAATAATAAGAACATGACATTTTGTTTACTTGGTTTTCAAACTATTACAGACAGAGCTTAAAGCCTTAAGCACTAAAGGCATGCAACTGATTCAAGTCATTTTTTTAATTCAATGTCGTGAACCTTATAAGCACATGAATGAAAATTGCTACCGTAACATCCCGCTATTAACAATTATGCAACCCAAATATAAGCGAGCTATTTTGAAGTTTTTAATTAATAGTAAATTCTGTATAAATTACAATATTATGCATGAGCACTGAGCGCCGTTGAGGCGGAATAGTCCTCGGGTGGCGGCCGTGTACCGGAAGACTCTGATGATCTGATAAAGGTCACGGGAAGCCGCTGGATGCGGGCATCGCAGTACCGATGGGGTTGGAGATCCTTCAGGAGGCCTATGTCCATTAGTGGGCGTCTCTCGGCTAAAATAATAATGATGAATAATTTGTGTTGGCATTTTCCTTTAAGGTAGCTTTGAAGCCTACCTTAAAACTATAAAAAGAGATATTCATGTCCTATATCGTGGGCAACCGGTAGCCATGCACATCAATCCGATTTGGATAACCCACATAATATTACCTGACAGAACAATACCTAAAAGAAGACGTCTTCTTTTTGTTCTGTATTCTTTGGGATAACCTGAAGGCGGTAGAGATTTGAGCAAGCTGCGTGCGCAAATTACGAATAGATGTCATTAAAATTATATCAAAACTATTGCCGAAACTATCATTATGTTATAAAGATAATATTTTAAATTTATTTTTGAAGATTAATAGTTTCGTTATTATCCGTGTAGGAAACGTTGCAAACGCATATTAGAAATGGCGAGTTGAATGACGTTGAGTTTTTTTTAAAGTGAATATAGGTAATAATAAAGTAAAATTGTTAATCCAGATATATTAGTTTGCATAAATAACATTCATATGTTTTACATAGGCATGCCTGAAAACAGATTCAAAATATCTTACTCTTACCTTATAACAAGACTTTTAAACCACATACGAGTAGGTAATAATAATAATAAAACCTACGACCCTTATCAATTACTTTCTAACCCTACCTATTTTTCTCTTGCTTTCAGAGGCCTAATTTAACTTATTCTTATATAACTTTTATAATTTGCATTTAAATAGAATATAGCTAAAAAACAAAGCTTTGTTTAATAAAATAAAAAATCATCATCTAGCTTCTCGACACATTTTTTACAAAGCGCAGCAGGCAAAGAGAAAATACGGCGAGCTTAGATGCAAGGAGAGATAGTGAACTGTACCCCTAGTATGAGTTTGTTAGTTTTGGAGCTCGATCAAACGTATCGTCTCTTTTCATACATTTCCCCATAGCACATCTAGCGTAAACTATCAGAAACAGTGGGCAATGTATGAAAAGAGACCTAATCAAACTTCATACTAAGGGTACTGTAGCGTATATCTTGTACTTACCCATTGTAGCGGAGGTAGCTAGCTTGGGCTACCTCTCTTTCGAGATGTTGCTTCTTGCTCGATTGTATGCGGTGTTCCAAGGTAGGCACGGTGAAATAATGTGCTTATAATGTTATAATCGGTTTATTACTGCAGAATTACAATATTATTAATTAATTTTGTGAGAACACGCACAGTTAGTTTAAGTTAAGGTTGCAAGAGAAAAACTGCAGAGGGCGACGCTGGGTATAAGCGGGAAAGTCCGACGAGTTCCGAAAACTGGCAGCGCCATCTATAACTCCATCGCCGCGAAGGTTCAAATAAGTTTTGAGCCGGAACACCCATATTCCGTCTCGTTCATACCATACATTAATAGTGTATTAAAAAAGGTTTCTCGGTCACTCGTAACATAAATTAATAGTGTATTAAAAAAGGTTTCCATATAATATTATTTTCAAAATCCTACAGAAGAACCGTGATAATATATTGAAACCGTACATCGGGTTTTAATTTAATTACAAGATCCAAAACCGCTTCGCCTTTAGATCTTATTATACATCAGATAACGACAGCATAGCCCAAGTAACTAGTAAAACGTAATTAATGTTAATTTTAATTACTTAAATACCAGGTTCACATTGATATCTCACGCTTCGCTCCTAAATAGATACATCAAGAAGCATTATCGACTTCCATAATTAGTTCATATAATTGAATCCCATTGGCCGGGAGCGCCATCTCGAATTGCCGCAAAAAACCTCCGCATTAATTTAGGAACGATAAATTAAGGGATCTGCTTAATTGTCTTGATGTTACTGCAGTCAATTATACGAGTCCGGTGAGGCGTTATGTTTAATTTTATTAAATTAATCCAAATTAATCCGGGAGTTGGGTCGTTAAATACATGTTTCGCAATAAAACGTGATGGGTCAATCGTAAAATTGACCTAACCATCGGTCGGCCTGCATATTATGTGTACAGTACCCTTTTAGTAGGAATACATTAAATACTTAAGCTAGCCATTACCTTATTTTATTGGTGGTTTGGTAAAATTAAGTAATTCAATCAAAGCAAAAGCGGTTCAGTTTTTTGTTAGAATTTTGTTTGATTTCTTGATTATATTGATTGATGGCATAGGTACTTAAGCAGTAAGTATTTAAGTCAAATTAAATGAAAAAATAAATTAATCCAAGTTTGTTGAATTAATTCAAAAAAGAAGACTTCAAGTTGTAAATATAACCTTTTAAGTTATACATTACACTAACAAACAATTGAAAACAAATAACCGAGGTTTTGCTATTTTGATATTTTTTCTATCTGATTATCTACCTATGTAGCATATATCTCTCTACAGAATACTAATGTTTGATACTTTCCGTTAAATGATGTAATATCGCTCCAATATTAAAAAATCACAACCAAAAAGTCCTTTATTTATATTGACTTCTTACTCAAAACACCAGAAACCCTACCACCGTTTTGTTCATATTTTACTCTGAGACAACACAAGTTTTTAATCAATGGGTCTGTGAAAATAACATAGGTAGTATATTAATTTTAATCAATTCAACTCTATGCTACGAGATCACAGTGCATCGTATGTGTGAGCACGATCACATTAGCATGTCAGAACGCCCGCTAAACGTCTCAATCTATGCCTGTTATGTTGCAGGTCAAATGATAGACTAGCCAAATTTTAATTTGTCTGTTGTTTCTTAAAATTAACAAAAAAAATGGACTAATATCTCCAGTTAGTTAAAAAAATCACAGTAATTCACCTTTTGCTAATTACTATTAAGAGATCAATCTGTGATTGTTTAACTTTATTAACTTTGTGATGATAATAAAGTACCTAATACTTATATTTAATTAATAAATAAGTTATATTACGTTTGAGTATATTACCTATATGAAGGTATTTGAATGTGTGAAATGTGAGATCTTCACTGACCGCGTTACTAGGTACTCGTATTCTAAGAACCGGCGCCCACAGAACGGCATGGCACGGCACGCTTCGGAATTGCGAGGATTCCGAAAACCCTTATTTATGCAACAGCAACACCAACTTGCTCCCACACTGTGTTATCGAGACTCCTCTAAATTAAGCGATGACTCTTTATATCAAATCCTCCATGGGGCTGTTGAGTTAGAGACCTTACCAATTACTTCGCCTTGTGGAATCTAATGACGAACCTTAAGCCGCGTAAATGGCTGTAATAGGCTAACTTACGTCTAACAGCAATAATGAAATTAAAAAAAAAACTCTACTTACAATGCATTTGAATCCTCGCTGTTAAACTTACAGAGCAAAATCCATTGACATGAGACGGCAAGGCTAACCTCGACATTTGCTAGAATATCTTATTTACCGTAGTGTCTGCCACAAGACAGTATTTTGCATATAGGCGCTGTCTTCAGGGCTTTATCGACGCCGCCGCCTATTTAATAGCGCTAAGATTTCGTACCAGCGTCCTCATAAAGCTGTTTACGGCCTTTATATTGAGATGTCCGTAATTATAATCTCTTAAACAACTGAGTACAGTTTATTGCCAGACATGTTGGCTGGCGATAAAATAATCGGTCCTATTTCTGGTACCTACTGCATCAAGTGATACTTAAAGCTTTATATTAACACTAAACTACAGAGTTCAGTTTCTAGAAAATCTTCATTGGCGTAAAGTGCGTAAATCTGAAGAAGCGTGACATTGCCCTAAAAGATTTTAGTATTGACAAACGCACGAATTCTTTAATTTTTTTAACACAGCGCCATCCATTCAAGAAACATCAATTTAAAATAGTTATATCGGATTTTATTTCAATTGAGTTTTATTGATCATCACTGGAAAACCTAAAAGTAAAAAAATACCAGTTTGAGAAATTAAACTGGTATTTTTTTACTTTTAGGTTTTCCAGTGATGATCAATAAAACTAATTTAAATTAATAACTATTTTAAATTTGTTGTATAATTTTCGCTTATTGTTGTAGAATTTTCGCTTGCACAAAATGAAATACTCAAACTGTTTTATAATAATCACTCTCATTATCCCAAAAAAGGTTGGTCAGAGCTTTAGGTAAAATTTATTTATGTATATGGAATAATTTTATTTTTGCGTTTACAAACGCGTAAATATTAATACTAGAAATATGCACTGAAAAAAATCGACTAGTCTCGGTGGCGTAATTGGTCAACGCAGCCGCCCATTGCGGAAGATGCGGGTTCGAGTCCCGCCTGAGGCTAGTCGATTTTTTCAGTGCATATTTCTAGTATTATTTATGTATATGTAATTATTATTATTTATTTAAGTACTTTCACACAAAATTTAGATAAATTACACATTACAAAGAAACATTGGTACAAAGTTGCGGCTTATTTCTAATGAAATCTAGTTACACACAAAGCCACAATTGGCAGTACGGGCCAAATATGGCATGCTGTGCTTCCAATAGTGACAGGTTGCCAGCCTCCTAAAATACTACCAACCTACAAAAATGGAACACCTAACCCAAAAAAAGTAGCAATCCTCCAGTAATCCAACAAAAAATACCAAGAACCAGGACAGATATTCACTTTAAAGTATATCTGCCGCGTGGGTCCACAAATGATTATCATAGTAATTACTAAAAATATTCCTTTCTATTGCCTACCAGGTATGGTTCCAGAACAGACGGGCGAAGTGGCGTAAGAAAGAGCATACGAAGAAGGGCCCTGGACGGCCAGCACACAACGCCCACCCTCAGTCCTGCTCCGGAGAGCCCATACCCCCACACGAACTAAGGGCGCGCGAGAGGTGAGGAACTTACAAACCAAACTGCATGTGGTTTAGGTGTAAAATTAAATAAAATGATATTATACAACACACATCGAACTTTGAAAACAAAAGGCGAACTATAACTACTTTCTCTGTGACTTTACATGGCACATACTATTTTGCTAATTTTCAATATTTTATTTTATTTAGTACAGTAGGGTATTTTACACCACGAAAGAAAAAGTATCAAATTGCATTTTTATGATAGATATTGCAAAACGAAAACGAACATCGATATTCATTCATAAATATGCAATTTAAATTTTATAATTCAATTAAAAAAATCGACTTTTTTAATCTTTCTCTAAAATCTTTAAAACGCCGTTCGCCATATATTGGATTGTGACGTGACGTCACTCCGTTAGTAAACAAAGTGGATTTGTATCGTGCTTTGTGTTGATTTTGAAATCGCAGTTGTTTGGTTTACTAACGGAGTGACGTCACGGGCCGAAAAAGCATGGCCGCTAGCGTTTCCGCGCGAACATTCAAAATCTAAAATAAAAATAAGTTTTTTGGTCATGTAAAATTTAAATAAAAATTCTATTGGTTAATTTACGACCTCAGGATTGATTTAAAACAGTTTTCCAAACATGGTGTAATACCCTATTGTTCAGAGAACTGCACCAAAACTTTATATAATGGAAAAATATATAATATTTACTGAAAAATCTTTATTTTGAAAAATAAAACTTTTGTTTTCAATGTGCAGTATCTAAAAATATTACATTTATTCCTAACTGCATGTATATGTACTTACCTGCCGATTTTCTATATGTAAATATGAATTGTTGAAAAAATGATGCCTGCTCGCTTACTCTGACTTGCTACTAATTTATTTATATATTGCTCGATTTTAAAGTTCCCGCTTAACCGAAGTTAATTTAAACACAAATAAAACGCAATCAAATATGAGAAATATAAACTTCGACTTTGTATTGTACTGGAAAATAATTAGACATGTAAACACGTACAATAAAATAAAATGGATGCGGTGTCTGCTTACAAGCAGATCATACGCATGTAAGATAAAATATTTTTAGCAAAAAATACAAAAACCGACTTCACGACGTACAAATTTAAACTAAAAAGTAAGAAATAAGTAACATTTTTATTAAGTAGTTGAAAAGAGCGTCATATAAAACCAAGACAAGATACACGTTTATAATTATTTATTTATAATTCATACTCCGATATATTTAGAGCCTCCTTCTTTTTTTGAGTCGGTTAAAAATCAAACTGAGTATCAATAATTTTATTCGAGTAATAATAAAGGACTTAGCCGAGAATTTTCATTAAAACTAGGTCACACATAACTGACTTTTGACTTCGTGCCGTAATATATGCAATTATTATAGCAACCTTGAATATCGAAGATTATTAAATGCCAATTTTGATTTATCGACCATTCCAGTCATAACTACATGGAAGATTATGATAATTAGATCAATTAATATTATAATAGTTTTTGCGGGGTATTTATTGAAATTATCCTTAAATCTTTATTAATAAAACTCAGATTTGAATGGTAATAGAAATTTTTGAATATGAATTGCTCAATTACTTCGTAAACTGTAGGAGATGGAAGTTTTAAATACTTCACATTATACAAAACCAATAACTATGACCCGAACTGCTGATTTGTTTCAAAATGTAACATCTCTCCTGTACCCTTAGTATGAGTTTTGATAGTTTTCGAGCTCGATCAAACGTATCGTCTCTTTTCATACATTGCCCACTGTTTCTGATAGTTTACGCTAGAGGCGCTAGTGGGGAATGTATGAAAAGAGACGATACGTTGGATCGAGCTCGAAAACTAACAAACTCTTACTAGGGGTACTGGTTGCCGGTTTTTGTCGTTTGATTCACTGAAAGTTTAGTATTTGTTTTTTTGTTTAAGACCAGTTTCAATCTTGAGGCTATACTGCCAGAGGTTTTATGTTTAACCAAATATTAAGTAACTTAATCTTCTACTCAACTCTTTTTGGATTATCAGCATGACAACATGTATTTGCTAAAGAATTCTATAGCTTTGCTATTAGGTTCTATACTAATGAAGCCCTTTTGATTTTATCAACAGGGCGAGAAGAAGAAAGAAGCTGGCGAAAGCACTCGACAGGCAGGCGAGGAAGTTGCGGGCCAAAGGCATAGCAGTGGACCTGGAGGCCTTGAAAGCGGAATACCTGGCCCAACACAGAAACAGCGGCTTGTACTCCGACTCAGATATCGACGGCGAAGGAGAAGAGTGCATGATTGACGTGGTGGGAGGGGACTCGTGTCACGACTCAGGTCCCGAAGACTTCTCCTTGTCCGGTCGGCTCCGAGCACCTTCAGGAGCCGACGGCATCAATAACTCCGACAGCTCGACGTCTGACGCTCACTCCGGGAGGAACTTCAGTCCCCTCCCTGACCCACAACCTTCGTTCTTTAAGCAGTTCACCAGCGTCGCTGCCGGCTTCGACAAATTCGACTTCGACCCGAGTCGAGCCGTCTCCTTAGACCTCTCCGGAGGAGGCACCTCCACTGAACAAGACTTATCGAAAAACGGTGGCGCGAGAAAACACAACCCGTTTAGTATAGAATCCCTGCTTAATACGTGAAAGTGACTGATATAGAGGCTATCGTTATCGTAAAGTGACTATGCAGGCATTTCGTGAAATGTTCCTTTGCTTTAACTTTTAAAGAATTGTTAATTATCATTAGTTATAATGGGCTTAATAATAAAGACTTGATAGGTACCAGTTATTACATATCCAGTGTGAATATTAGATCTAGGTGACTTGTATTATATAGTTATTAGTGTAAATAGACCTCAAAATATTTATTTTCAACTGCTATGTTAATATATTATTTCTACATTCAATTCGGGGCAATAAATTTTAAATTAATGTTTGTTGATAATGTGGTATTTTATTTTATAAAGTTTTATATTTTATAGAACTAAAACAGTGTAAAATTATGATATTCAGGTAAACATTTTTCAATATTTGCTACTCCTAATTGTAATACCCGCAGCGGTAATGCTTTGAAACTCCAAAATTGCCATGCTAATCTCTGTCACGCTATAAACAATAGAATTCATGTCCGCAAATAGATTTTGTGAAAACCGTTATCCTAAATTACAATTTTTACTCTTTGCCTTTTGACGTAAAACGTACCACAAAACACAAAAATTTATTTTATTACAGTTAAGCAATTGATTCAATTTTTACTTATAGAAAAAAAAATCAGTAGTAAGTATCCACCTACACCTAGTCAAAAAGAAATATTCACATTAAATCTTGGATTATATTGATTCATGAGACTTTATTTACTTTTAAAAATACAATATTGAGAGATGAAAGAATGAAAAACAAGATCTAATTTGGCGGAATACTGAAATGGTTCTTAATTTAGTGACCGCTTAAAGCTCGCGCCATCTTGCTCTTCGTGTTTAGTGTATGTGCAAGACGGAATGAACGTTAAGTGGCGACTTAACTAAGAAGCGTTTGATATTCGAATAGAGAACTGCAGCTCAAACCACCAATTAGCGAGCGCCTTGCAATTAGTGTTGTTAAATTTGTAACACAAATTACTGTGTAATTTCTTACAGACTGTTACTATTATATTTTATGTCTCTTAGATTATGGACAAATTAATATTTGTTGTGTGGACTGATTAAAATAACAATGTTAACACGGAGCTTACAAATGTTCACCGAATTACCATTCGCCGATAAATCTACATTCGCTATTACAAATATCTACCTGTTAAATAAAGACTCCATTACACTTGGTCATAAAAAATTATCTCTATTCTATTCTGTTCTTAATTAATCGTCGCATCGCATGAAGCGTTCGCATTTTGCCAATGTCAAGTGAAAATTTAACTAAAGTAACAAATATTGTACGGTTGATCTCCATTCGATTACACTAATATTCATGGAACCGACTAGGCTTTTTCGCCGAATCGTTCATTGTCTAAAGATAATTCGGTTAACCATTCGACGCTGGTTAACATGTTATGGCAACAAAATTGACCTTAAGCCGTATACGGTACATTAATTTCACTTACTAAGTAATTTTAAGAATATTTTAACTCTAAAACTAAACTTAATTGGTATAACGGCAATTTTCACTTCTACAACATTCAATTCAATTCAATTCTTGTTACAAAATTATTAAAAAAAATTACATAGGATTTTTTAAAGCTTATATTTGTACATAAAAGAAGACACTTACTGACTGACATAAACGCACAGCCCAAACCGCTGGGTATAGAGATTGCAAATTTGGCACGTCGGTTCCTCATTTCAATTTATTTTACTTATTTTCGCAAGATTTTAATATAAGATAATTATGACTAACCTGCCAGTAGAAGAGTACTGGTCTTTCCAGTGCATAGCTGCATAGCCCACCCAGCTAACAGTCTAGTGATACAGTGATATATCCCGACGCACTACTTTTGTGTTAACCCGAACTAGTTTTGTATACAAGGCGTAGTCTTCTGACATGGCAATTGAAAAAATGGCAAATTACCGAATCACCGAGATATTCAGCAGGCTTTGTTGTGACGACGCCTTTACACAACCTTTACACAATTAACACAATATAAATTAATTGATAAATTACCCATAAATTTCTAATGGAGGTCTGTTTGAGCTCTGACGGAGGATTACGATATGCAACCACTAATTAAGTGTGCCATATTAATTGATAGGACACCTATAATTTCCTATTAATATGCTGGCAACACACATTTGCATAATAGTCGGGAGAGTCCAGTTCTGTTATGGTAAATCTATAGAGATGCCGTTATAGAAGTTATTATGAAGTTAAGAAAGGTAGGTATCAAAGATTTTTTTTCCTTGTTACTCACCTTTCTTAACTAATTAAAACCTTGATCCCGAGTTTTCAGAGTTAAAAGATTATACGAATAAAATTTTGGGTTAATTTCATAAAGTAATTGTTAATTTAATCAAAATTATATTGCGGACAATTGGTGTGATCATTAAAACTTGACGTCATAATTGCACGCAAGATTTGCCTAATGGAGTCGCACCTTTAGGGAATATTAGATAGATAAAAGCATAAAAGATTATAAAAATGAAAAACGATTTTTCCAACAATTCTTTTTCGTTTTAAAAAATTACAACAATTGGTGTTTATCAGTTAATCAATTATAATACAAACTTGACGACGACATAATTGCACGCAAGACTTGCCTAATGGAATTGCACCTTTAGGGAATATTAGATAGATAAAAGCATAAAGATTAAAAAATATAAAACGATTTATCCAAAAATTCTTTTTCGCATTGAAAAAAAATACAGAGCCGTGTAAAAATATGGTCTTACTGTAAAAGAGTCTGCCATTCAAAGAAATACAAGCTCGTGTCGTAAAAATAAAGAGATTTAATGAATGTAGTAATGCGAGACCACCGATAAGAGGACCAATTAGTACAACAATATGGCTGACTTTGCTTACATATACCGTACACGCTTTTGTTAACTTTGCATTGTAAATATTTAATATGAATATTGATAAAATGTCCAATTACAGAGACATTTTGAAATAGGTAATAATGTAGTCAATGACTCATTGGTAATCCTTTACTATCTCTATCCCAATTATCAACATGATTTTGTTCTATAAGCCATCATCTTAACATCAATTTATCTATCTTTAATTCGCTTTTGCTCTCAATATCCACTCATCCACATTCATGGTAAATTTGGTAAGTTTCAAGTCTGTCTGAAAATTACATACCTGCTTGGGTAACTTTACTTATCTCAAAACCTATTGTCCAAAGATGACACCTAATGTGTAGATACAAATGGCAAGTCTTCTACGTTTTACGTAAAATATATCAGTAATTCTAATTTTTTTTAGTAAACTCATATTTCGAAATTTATTCTAATCTCTTCGGCTACTTAAAACTGCAAAAAGTTTTCAAGCTAATCTTATGGTGTAGTTCACAGTCCACAGAGGAGTTATTAGGTACCTGAAATTAAAATGGCACTAATTTGTCGCGACGTTCTATGGTCCCTAATAATGCGGTATTACGTTCAAGTCGATTAGCCATGATCCCCATTGTCCGTGCCCACCGACACGTAAAATGTCCATTTTATATATAAATAGCTTTCTCGTCAACTTTAATTGTCAGAAACCAATATCGCCTAATTAAAACGAAATAATAAAGCTGATTGCATCTTTTCATCGTTCGTATGATTTCTGTTAAAGCATTATAAATGACAGCTGTTTATTTTTTCCAATTCATATGAAATGGAATATGTTAATCGAAAACTGTAATCGTCCAAAGGCATAGTGATGGTCACACGGCATTTTTGGATTAAAGCTAATCATACATAGATAGAACAGCATACAGCTCAATCCAATTTATAATCATAACAACTCCATCATGATATTTTTTAATTCTGTCACCGATAAAAAATATTATTAAAGTAACGAATTCCCGAGAGCGGTTTCATAAGTATCTACTGGTATTTATAATTTGTATAATTCAAATTCAACGTATCTTACAATCTTCAAGTCTTTTATTTTTCAAATTTCAATCCAAGTCTATTTATAATTGATTGCCAATAAATATTTACAAACTAGATGACCCGGTGTACTTCGTATTACCTATTCACGGAGTACTAAATGTCTTTGCACCTATCCTAACGACATTAAAACTCTTCCTTCGCTAAAATGGCGGAACGTCAAATGTTTGACAGGAAAGTAGGCAGAACAGTATATGGGAAAATGAAATTGTTGTTTTTACTATCTTCCTCGCAATTTTTCCATATTTTCTCACCTTTTAAACCTTCCCTGGACTACGACAAACATTTCAAGACCAAGATAAGATAAATCCGTTCAGCCGTTCTCGAGTTTTAGCGAGACTAACGAACAGCAATTCGTTTTTATTTATATAGATTTAATGCCACATAACAATTATTAAATTGCTCATTATCTATAGCTACGTTTTATTATTATTATTATTTGTAAACCAATTAAATAGACTGGCAGTTAGTGCGAGAGTGCTCAGCACTAGCACGGCATACAGAGAGACAAATGTATGTAGGTTACCTATATCTTCAATACACAAACAGATATGTATGCATGGCTTAGTGAGTTAGAGCCGCGAGCCATCCAAATTATTATTGTAATCCAAATCATCAAAGTCAAATCATTTATTTGTGTTATCAGTGCACTAAATTGTTATACATTTTTGAATGACTATTCTGTTGACTTGTAGCAGTGGTGTGTAGTGTGTATGACCGCCTTTTAGCTCATCTTCGTTTAAATTACACGAAAAGATTGTGAACTCAATTCAAAATTATCAAAACGAAATGTGATTTAAAATATTTTCTTGACACGAACGAATATTTTTTTTTTTATTAAATTACCAAATTATTATCAATTGTTACATAAAATTTATGTTGTAGTAAATTATTAATAGTAACAAGCACCTCGCTCGCGCTTTTTACGAACGTAAGAAACAAATCCGAATCGTTAACGACTTCATAATATTGTTTAATTATGTAAAGGCTCCGGAAATTATCCATCAGGCCTTCTCTTCAGTCATTTTTATTCTTTTTTCTTGATGGTTGTATTAAAGTATGGGTGTCGCTCATTTTAGTGCATCTAGAGCAGTCTTTCTCAAAGTGGGCGATAACGCCCCCCTGTGGGCGTTGGAGGCCTAGAGGGGGGCGTTAAGGGACCCAGAAAAAAAAGGGGGGCGTTGGCGTGGTTCAGGGGGGCGATGGTGGATTTGTAATTTTATTTACTTAACATTTTAAATTTCACTAAACTTAAAACCTACCTATTACTCAATATCAGGCGTGGTTTAGGGTTATCAGATGATTAATTTGTAATTTCATTTACTTTATAATTCACTAAAATTAAAACCTACCTACTACTCAATATCAAATAATTAGTTTATATATTTGCCTTGTATGATGGTATAAAAACTAAAAAATATTTATTATAGATTTCGTAGAATAGCCCGTATGCCGTACGCAATCAAGTTGTAACAAGTTTTTGTTAAATAACGCTATTGGTGCAATCCGGTAGTAATCGTCTGGTGCATCGATACTTGTCCTAACTTGCTCAGTACTATTAAGCGTGGAAAGAGATAAACGAGTTTGTGCGCGTTTGTTTTATTCCTGTCGGTGCGTGCCGTATTTAAATCCTATATAAAAGCTCGGAATATCTCTTAAATTTTCATTAGTAGTTTCGTGCGCAATCTTTAATCGATCTTCTGAAACAGAGTACCTCGTCGAGTGCACGGAGCTCCGAGTGGATCGCAATAAAGAAAGACTGTGGTAATCTTCAACCTACACTTCCTAAAAAGGTCAACACTTTATTTACATATTTGTAAAAACAAAGTCATGTCGGAAGCAAAAAAGAAGAAACGGCAATACAGTGCAGAATATATTAAATATGGATTCATAGAAAATCCGACAAATTCATCTTTGCCTATGTGCCTTCTTTGTTCAAAAACATTTTCAAACGAAGCGATGAAGCCTTCAAGACTTCAAGATCATTTGAATAAAATGCATCCAGATAAGAAGGACAAAAATGTAGCCTATTTTCAAGACCTGGAAAAGAAGCATAATGCTCAGCCAAGTGTATCGAAACTTTTTTCGGTGGCTACTAAGCAAGACGATGACGGACTTCGAGCTTCATACAATATCTCTTTGTTAATTGCTCAAACAGGTAAACCACACACCATAGGAGAAACGTTAATTTTGCCGGCAATAAAAGAAGTTATAACTACTGTGCTTCATAAACCTGCTGCAGATATAATTCGAAAAATTCCTTTGAGCAATAGTTCTGTGCAAAGACGAATTGATGAAATGGCTGATAACATTGAAGAGTCATTGTGCAATCATCTGAAGACTAGTCAATTTTCAATTCAGTTGGATGAGTCCACTTTACCAACTAATGAAGCTTTGTTGCTGTCTTACGTGAGGTTTATTAAAGATGAAAAAATATGTCAAGAACTATTATTTGCTAGAAATTTAGAGACAGACACAAAAGGAGAAACCATATTTAAAACACTGGAAAAGTTTTGTGATGAAAAAGGAATTCCCTTGAAGAATATTATATCAGCTGCTACAGATGGTGCTCCAGCTATGACGGGGAGTCAAAAAGGTTTCATAGCGTACTTAAAAAACGAAATTCCAGATGTGCTTGCTGTACATTGCGTTATACATCGACAACATTTAGTTGCTAGAAATTTAAGTGAACGACTGTTTCAATCATTGCAATATGTCATCAGAGCAGTCAATAAAATCCGAAACAATTCTTTAAATGACAGATTATTTAATCAGCTTTGTGTTGCTAATGATGAAGATTTCAACAGATTGATTTTTCACACAGAAGTGCGTTGGCTATCAAAAGGAAATTGTCTGACTCGATTTTACAATCTGTTTGACTCTGTCATTGAGTTTTTGGAAAACAAAGACACAGAATTGCGCGACAAACTCATCACATCAAAGAATGATATCGCATACCTGACAGACCTTTATAAATTGCTTAATGATATGAATCTCCAACTTCAAGGCGATGACTTGAACTTAATAAAAACAAAAAATGTCGTCGCTGCTTTCGTAGCCAAGTTGCTCTTACACAAGAAGAATATCGGCAGACGTGAGTTCCATAATTTTCCCAATTTATCAGTATCCTGCAACAGCGACGACTTGCTTGTCTACTGCCAACATTTGGAAAATCTTCACAGCGATTTCATTGAAAGATTCCAGGATATTTTGAAATTGGAAATACCAGACTGGGTGTTAGATCCTTTTTCAAATGTCAACATAGGTATATCACCCCAACTGGAAGAAGAACTTATAGAACTGACAACGAATGATGAATTAAAAATCAAATTCAAAAGTGGTTACCACGAATTTTGGCTACAAAAATCAATCTCGCAGTTATATCCTGGATTGTGGTCGATCGTTCAACGATTTTTAATAGCATTCCCATCGTCATATTTGTGTGAACGTGGATTTAGCGCTGTGACAACGCTGTTTACTAAAAAGAGAAATCGTTTGCATGTTACCGAACGCGGCGACTTAAGACTGTTTTTGAGTAAAATCGAACCTGATATCAACAAACTTGTTAAAAATCATCAAATTCATCCATCTCATTAGATTCGTTATAAAATTAAAATTGATTACCTATCTACATTGTTTCTTTTAATTTGATTTTAAATATATTCTTAATATTATAAAGTTGCGTTTTAATTGTTCTCACTGGTAAAAATGTCTAATTTAGAATTTAAACATCAGGACTGAATAATATAACACTATAACTAAATTAATTAAAGTAATGAAATGGTGGTTTTTAAGTTTTAGGAGTGTATAAAAACTAGGGGGCGCTGAAAAATTATTTATTTTCAAAGGGGGCGGTAAAAGAAATAAGTTTGATAATCTCTGATCTAGAGAGTGCTTGGCGAGAAATTCATGGCAACAAACCTCATGATAGTGGCTGATGAGGTGAATATCGCACTATACAATTTTCAATGTCATACGAAACCTTTATTTCAATAACTCCCCATAACTGTTCGTCAACACAGATACTTGTGCATCTAAGTAACACCATTTTCACTACACAAAATCCACTCCGAAACAATTTTGAACTATCGAAACAAAAATCTACATCTTCTTTTAAAATAATGGCGTTCGACACATAAAGATTACGCATTTTGCCAATGTCGAGTGAAAAATAATGTACTTTGTAACAAACAATTTGTACGGTAGATTTAGTTAAAAATGGAGTCTCTCGACACGTTTTTTTACAACAAGAACTCGGGAGAAACTCCAGATGCCATATGGTTTCGCACCAAACACTGTCCTATTAAGCATTTATATCTGAGAGCTGTCAAGCTGTTGTCAAAATAAATGAATTCGGTAGCGTTTTGGATTTGGTTAATACGTTTATAGTAGGAGAGCTGGCACGAATTTTGGGGTAGGTATTTGAGGCAAGCTGAAAACTTGTCCTATACCTCTCCTATTATACCCCAACAGGGAACTGCAGACCTGGCTGGTGAGTAGCGGGGCTAAATTAATCCCTAAATTTTTAAAAATATTATTTTTTTATTTTGAAAAATATATTTGAGGCAATATGCAATTTTTATATGTTGTAGTTTAATGTATAAAGAATAAAAAAAATAATAAGCCAGACGATTTGGTCGGGATTTTATAATTGCCAGACGCGTGCAAAAATATTTTGCAAAAAAAATATAAAAAATACATTTGAGGCAACTTGAAATTTTAATAGGACATTATTTATAACTAAAAAATAAGATCCTCAAAAAGACAGGTCATTTCTGTGGGACTTTCTACCTGCCAGGTGATCCAACAAGTTATGTATAGGTACGAGTGCGTAGCGCTATAGACAAGCTGTAGAGTGAGAGAGAGAGTTTATCGGCAGCTGTCTGCGTTCTTGCTTGCCGCGTTATTATTGGCTCTGGCGAGGTCACGTGACTTACAATAGCCATGAGGTTTTCAGTCGGAATTTCGGAGTCGTTATTCTCAGTCGTAGAATTTTAATATTGGGTTAAAAAATTAGTTTGTGTCATTTGCAAAAAAAGTGATGATAAAATGATTGCGTTTGTAGAGAAAACTCTCAAAAAAAGTCATGAAATATTAGAAATCCGTAAACATCATGGATTAAAATATAACAACGTGGTTTTGCCAGTGATCCGCCGTGTTTTGCCGGTTATCATACAAGTTGTTATAAAAACTTTTTAGCGTTGATAAAAAAATATTATGACAATGTTGTGATAGGATCTAATATTTCTACTCCTATAAAAGGTATTGTATTAATTTAATTATTTTTCAAGTAATATATGCTCACAAATAAAATGAAGCATTCACAATATTGACGTGGGATGAATTAAATTTATATTTTTGTACTCATAATTCTGCAGTTGTATAATTATTATATCTCAATAAATCTGACTTTGTGATTTTGTATTTTTGAAATCGTTACTTTTTTTATTTAATACGTTAGCCATTATTAATTTCAACATGAAAAAAATATTAAATTTCTGTATAAATTTTAAATTTGAATACTGTCCCAAAAAAAAGATTTTTTTTTTAATTTTAGATATCGTGGCGAAAATATGAATCCTATTAAAAAAATATTGAAACAAAAGTTTTTGGAAAATTAATTTTCTAAAGAAAATGTTTTTTATGATTTGTTGAAAAAACCATTACATTTAGATTTATATTTAAATTGACTAGATAACAAATTTTATATGATAAAAAAATATAACAAAATAAATATATCCATTTAACACGCACAAATCAACACAATCATTTTTATATGAACCGTTTTTAGTAGAAATTCACAAAATTTTTCATTTTTTACTCCGAAATTTTGAATTGGAACCTCGTGGCTATTGTAAGTCACGTGACCTCGCCAGAGCCAACAATAACGCGGCAAGCAAGAACGCAGACAGCTGCCGATAAACTCTCTCTCTCACTCTACAGCTTGTCTATAGCGCTACGCACTCGTACCTATACATAACTTGTTGGATCACCTGGCAGGTAGAAAGTCCCACAGAAATGACCTGTCTTTTTGAGGATCTTATTTTTTAGTTATAAATAATGTCCTATTAAAATTTCAAGTTGCCTCAAATATATTTTTTATATTTTTTTGCAAAATATTTTTGCACGCGTCTGGCAATTATAAAATCCCGACCAGATCGTCTGGCTTATTTTTTTTTTATTCTTTATACATTAAACTACAACATATAAAAATTGCATATTGCCTCAAATATATTTTTCAAAATAAAAAAATAATATTTTTAAAAATTTAGGGGTTAATTTAGCCCCGCTACTCACCAGCCAGGTCTGCAGTTCCCTGTTGGGGTATAATAGGAGAGGTATAGGACAAGTTTTCAGCTTGCCTCAAATACCTACCCAAAAATTCGTGCCAGCTCTCGGACTATTAGCGCGATCAGGGGACTGTTAAACACATAAGCTTATTTATTAATTGGTATATTATAATCACTAGCATTTTGGCAACTGGTGTATTTTTACTAACGTTATTTTTGCTCTAGCTACTAAATGATGATGAGTTATAATTAGATACTTTCAATAAAAACACATTATTTGTGACTTATTAAGTTTAATAATGTTGTTAAAATATTAGTGATTATAATCCAGATGTTTCAAACACAACTTACAATTTTGTACATTTTGTAGAGCAAAATATATTTTAGGTACAAAGTAATTAAGTTAATTTATGATTGGGAGCTGATAGATGGAATTTGTAAATTGTTTATCACATTGCGTAAGATGTAAAAAGGTATGTTACGTGAGTAATTTATTGAATCAAAATATAACACATTTAAAGTATGAACCAGCTTTATTTATTTTTATTTCGGCCTATTTACAGGTTCCTTATTTAAATTAATACCTACGTACGTATAAATTTATTATACCTATGCCTAAACAATTTATGCAACCCTCACACTTAACTGCATTTGGATATAAGACAAATTACATACTTCAAATAATTTACTTTAATAATTATTAGTGATGAAGTTAATTTAATTAGTTTTTCCTTTATCTGAAAGCTAACTGAAATTGAACAAACTTTCAGATTAAAGCATACCAAAAATCATGTAAATAATTAATACTCACAATATATTGTGAATTACAAAACAATATGACAACAATCTAGGAGACTATTAGGGCGAAAATACAAGGAGTGCGGTGGTAGGATAGGAGAAACAGGCTGTTTTGGAGCAGAACGCCCATTTCCGCTTTGCGGCGCCGCCTCACCGCACCACATGTGTTAATTCGCCCAAGGTTTAATGAATTGGATGCTGATTAAGACAGTGGACGTCTTATAGAAAACTAAATACATTGGATATCTATTTCTATAGGGATGAAGGCTGAAAAATTATATTTAGTCCTTCAGATAAGGCGAAAAAATTTTGAAAAGTATCTTTTTTATTTTATCACGTAAAGGATTTCATAGAATTCTTATATTTTTTGCCAGTCATCGACCCTTTTATGAACAAGGAAAGGATCAAGAACTTTCCGACACGAACGCCTAAGAATATTGTAGCCCTTGGCGAGAGACCTCCGTTGTCTAGTACTCACCTACCGGAATGAGATCAAGTGGTCCCGGGTCCGATCCCACAGGCATGCTAATTTGTACTCTGTTTGGTTGGTGTTAGGACTTCTTTCAAGTCTGCCTGGCTAGCCTGGCTACCGTCTAAGAGTCGACCGAGACAGGTTTATCGTTCTCGGCCAAGACCGAGAATAGATAATATGGGGAAAAAAAATAAACTGCGCTATTTTTGCATAATATAGTATATTTAAGAATGTAATAATAATTTGTTATTAATAGTTTTAATAATCAAAATTGAACAACATGATGTTGAAGGAAATAAAAAGCTGCGTTTATGGACGCGTGCGGTTATTGAATCCCAGTATTCTTTACCGTACTTACTTAGGTACAACGGTCTCGGTTATGGCCCAGAATCTCGGCGATTTTGCGCCGAGAACCGAGATAGAGTTCTCGATAGAATTTGCAGCCGAGACCGATACCGAGATCTCGGTCGACCCTTACAACCATCTTAAATAAAGTCTGTCGCGGTAATACTAGTGTTAACAGCATTATGTTCTGGACAGTTAATAATAAGATGCCAGTTCAGTGGTTGATGATTCCAGGTGAAGTTTGCTTCCAACGTCGGCTTTATCATCACTTAACATCAGGTGAGATGATGGCCAAGAGCTTCCCTGTTAAAGAAAACTACAAGACAAACTCGTTGACTATCCTGGATATTCGTCTTAAGGTGCATGTAATGTAATGTTACAGTACCCATTGTGTTAGTTTTTTTTAATAATAAAGTAACTGTTGTAGTTGCGTTAAGAGCTCGATTTGTATGAGAAATACGATTTGCGCTTCTTACCGCTAGGGGCGCTATTCAAGTTTCATATACAAATCGAGCTCTTAACACAACTACAATAGTTACGTATTTTAAACGAAAAATGTTACACATTCGAGCATTACATCTGCGAGAGAGTAGAAACAGAGTATTACAGTGGGCAACTTATGATGATACAATCTATACTCATATAATAAAGAGGAAAGATCTGTCTTGTATTCAAAAAATACTGGACCAATATGAAAAAACAATCTCACCGTTAGAATCACTGAGTCACTTAAGTTAAATTTTATTGTAAAAAAAACACACAGCACTCCTGCGTATATTATTTTTGTTTAATAATATTTTGATACAACTCGTAACACCAATGCAATCTTGTAATTGACCGCATCGCTAAAGAAAAGTCAAATTTGCAACGTTAGATTTCAGGCTAAAGCAGACAGTATGTACACTACAGTATGTAGCTGTAAAGTTACTGTAAGCTGTATCTGAAATATTGCATTACAGGCTCCCGGTGAAGGAGCACCTTTACAGGTTTTGAGGACCAAAACAGGACTCACCAAGATTTCTTTGAGGTTTAAATGAAGCCCCGCCACCTCCTTAATTCCCCGGAGTTCACGTTAGCCTTAACAGTATGAGTTTTGTTAGTTTTCGAGCTCGATCAAACGTGTCGTAATACATTGCCCACTAGCGCCTCTGGCGTCAACTATCAGAAACTGGCAATGTGGTACAGCACCCAAGAGTCATAATCTATACTAAGAATAAAGTTGAAGAGTTTGTTTGTTTGGTTACCCTAAGATCGGGTGCGCATTTTCTTACATAACTTTTCAATTTCTATCATTGGAGGTCCGAAAATATTTCTCATACCATTTAAAAACAAAATGATCATGCTTCATAACTTCATAAAACATAATCATTGAAATTCATATTTTTGGGCGAGTCTAGTGTTTTATGCACCTACATGGCTGGGTGATGGGTAGGTTAGGGTTATTTTTTTTATGACCAGGCGGAGTACACTGTTTTTGTAAGCAACAAAGTAGTAACAGTATTAATAAAAAAAATATGATCTCTACCTGTTATGAGCTCCGTTGGTAGTAATAAAAACGTGTGAATAAAAAAAGTATGAAAAATAAAATTATGAAGAGTGATTATTATGAAAACAAATCGGTAGTAAGACAAAGAATAGGATTTAGAATATTATGTGTGCCAATATGGAACCCTAAGATCTCAACAACTACTGATTCGAATCGGAAAATTCTTTTCGTGTTAGATAGTCCATTTATCGAGGAAAGCTACTTATTGGTGCCGCTAGTTGGCTAGTGTCAGCTCCTTAATGATTCAGAATAGTCCTTAGCATGTGATGCTTGCAGTCAAATAGCATCACCCATATCCTATAATGGGTGTCGTAGAAGGCGACTAATGGATCAGCAAAGGGGTATTGATCACCTTATACTCCGTCCACCAATCCGCAGTGGGCTAGTGGACTACTGCCTAAAGCTCCTTCGGTGACAAGGAGAGGCCTTGTGTTCCAGCAGTGGGTCGAATTATAAAGGCTGTTATCATGAGTCCTTATGATGATGATATTACATTTAAAAGAAGCGGTTCACCCTTGGCCACATTTTATCAAGTGGTCTTATTTCAGAACCGTAGCAAATGTACTCAATATGCAAACGTTGAAAGTCTACTAAATATCGCAAAATAGCTTTTACTGCCAGGACTTACAAACGATTTGCGATTGTGTCGACGGCATGTTAATGTTGGTGGTGAACAGTTTAAAATGACGTTAATAATTTTTAACGTGTTCAAATTATTCGGCCATTGTAGCGGTGTCGCCCTCTTTGACACCCGAGAGCCGTGTAATGACAGTATGTTGCAAGCAACAAAACGCAACATTTCCTGTATAGTATTTTACTGTTCCCACTTTGTTTATTGACGTACAAGCATTTTTTTGTTAATTTAATATGACATTCAAGAAAAGGTATTAACATTATTATCGGCATTGTTTTTTTATATCTTTGGTCGATATACACTTACCCTTTCTCACGTTTGTTTATAATAAAAATTTCAAACTTAATTTTGAATAAAATAGTAATAAACTGACAAAGGAGACGGCTCATCACCACAAGCAGCTCAGATCAACTCTAATAGATTTAAAGTCTATTACATTAATCTAAAAAGTGAGTAGGTAAGTACCGAACACTAAATCTCCAGTACCTAATATAAACTCAATAATCTTTAGCAACATAAAAATGCTTTAATATGATAAAAATATAGGACTTTATAATGTTATTCCCTAAAAAAGCGCTCTGTTTCAACATCCGATTTTCATAACCCCACTTTTTATAATCTTTAATTTCTCAGATCTCAGATTGCCAATTTTGGTCAAATTTTCAGAAACCGTTTAGTGTCCTACTACCTTTCAAATAATACCACTTTCACTGTGTTACACCCCAGGCCCAAGGTTCTATGGAGGGTGATCCGTCTCCTTTCGAAGGCGAAAGCAATGTCCCGGTAGCGTAGTGGTTGACGCAGCCGATTGCGAGAGATGCTGTGTCCGATACCCACCTTGGAAAGTGGATTTTTATAGTGTATTTTCTAATTTTATAAAAATTATTCCATTATTATATTTTCTTCGTTTATTATCATTTTGTTTAAGCTTCATTCGAAAATTATTTTACAGTTTAGAATATTTAATAAAACCATACTAATTATTTATATGTATGCACTTTGCAGTGCCTTAGCATGCATGCGTGCTCATTTGTGTACCAAACATGTTGTATATGCTGCACAGGACAAACGAGCTATTAACACGGATTACATCTTGAACGAATAACTTTAACTATGTAGTGCTTATAAAGCTGATTAGGCAGTACATTACTTTCAAACTTTCACGCAATTCATCCATCTCTTGTGAGTTATTGCGATATGTAGGGTAACCAACTTTGATAATTTTATGAAGACAGAATTAAACGGATAAGACAGCGTAAGTTAGTAACGAAGTAAGAATTTTAACTTCGCCTAGCCTGTCCCCACTTACTTGGTGTCGGCGCAATATTCCATACTGCCATAGGTTTTGACATAGTTTGGCACCGACAAACTTGGTGCAATTATATGAGTAAATATCACGAACACTTTATCTTCGCGCAATAAATCTACAAAGAGCTAATAAGAAATCATTAGTGGATAAACTCTCATCCACTTCTAGATGAATCGCTCTGTAAACATCGCATGTAAATAAAACTAACCATGCCTTCGTTCTACACCTGCACAATCAAGGAAACACATCACACAAAAGGACCTGCACAAAAGTTGCCCGTAGCTTCAAAAGTCTTGCTATCCGCTCTGAGGCTTTAGACAACATGCATTTCGACAATCGCTCTCGCTATCGCTAAGTAAAAAAATGTATGGGATTGACATAAGCAATCGATCACTTTTCGATTGCTTATGTCAATCCCATACATTTTTTTACTTAGCGATAGCGAGAGCGATTGTCGAAATGCATGTTGTCTAAAGCCTCTGGTGCGGTTGACTGGAAGAGGAGCAGGCGGCCTTTTATATGAACTTGTCCTGCATGACACCAACCCTCTTTGAGAGATAACGCTGTTGTTGGGGTTGCTAGGCAACGTAGAAAAATAAGGGACTTGTACATTTTTAAGGTTTATAATGTGCGATAAATTTTGTGGAGTTACAAATACATTTTCTTTTTATTTACCATTTTTTTATATATTGAACTAGCTGTACCCTGCCACGCTTCGCAGTGGCACATTGTGATTGAATGGTTGAGAAATGAGAAACAAAACAAAGAATACATTTCATATAAGTTAAATTTTGCAATACTTGTGGATACACAATATTTTTTGTTTTTCCACTGTCTGCGTAGATTTAAAGACTATCTGGTTTGCCGACTCGGGAACACGCAACATACACGCTAGCTGTACCCTGTACCCCCCAAAAATAAAAACAATCCTTGATGCGGATTTTACATGTTGGCGACTGGCCACCACATTGTCTGTAGTTTTTTGATTGACGTTGATGGCGGTTGCCTAGTTACGGTTGTTATTTTTTCATTGCTATTGCGGTTGTCAGCGAGTGTTTGCCTCGCTTCTGGCAGATGGCGCGGTCACTGGTACACAGCTGATCGTTAAAAAAACTGTTTTCTCGCGGTCGCAGATATGTGACTGATGCAAAAAATAGATAAAAACAATCCTCGATGCGGATTTTATATCATATTAAAATTTCAACTCAATCGGTGCAGAACTTTTTAAGTTTTTGAAGCTTACACAAACCAACATAACATTTTTATATATATAGATTAGTGGGATAAATTCGGACTACAGCAATTATTGAGCCGGGTTCCCAACTGTTGCTTACACTACTATGCGAGTGAGTGACCTCTTGTTGCGAAGGAGTACACGAGGTTCTGAATCTCTCTCAGTCGGCTTTAACGACATCCACAGGAAATGTAGAGCTCCTTTCCCTAACCGGGAACTACATTGGTGTGAGATTATGGCTATAAACAATTCAATATCTATAAAACGTATTATATGAATGTCGCCTCGAACATAAAGTAAATGACCATGCGCTCGGTCAGTTCCGGGCTGTTCGTATGACATAGTCCATGTCACATAGTTCCAAGTTCTCGTCTGGTAATTCACCGTATTCCATGCAATTATATAATATCAGGAGACTTTGCTACTCTACGTATCCAAAAACACAGCCATCTCAATTATGAAAATAAATATGAGAAACACAGATAATTAATTGACGTGAAACAAAACTTGTGGTAACCCTACCCGAAGCCTCACTAGCCACATCATCGTTAGCGATTTCTGTTATTATAACCCATTTGTTTATGATATTAGCGGTTCCAGGGCCTAATACCCCGGTATTTAGTAAGCGGCGCTCACTCGATGCGCTAATGCAGTACGCGCGTCGTGAAATAATCATAACATTTACTTCAATTCGCATTTACCTTAATATCTCGCTTGGAGTGACCATCATTTTTGTAACCGGAGTCCTGAATTATACGATTGCGGTTATAAAATTATTTATAATAAGGTAATAACGACAACGAGCTTTCGAGAAATAATAGCTCGAAACCGTATTGCCCCTTTTTAACCGACTTCATAAAAGGAGAATGTTCTCAATTCGACTGTATGTTTTTTTATGTTTGTTACCTCATAACTCCTTACTCGGTGTACCGATTTTGGACATTATTTCGACCTTTGGAAGCTGGTGCTTGTCATGTGGTCTCATTGAAATTTAATCGACATTTGACGAGTAGTTTTTGAGTCATCCCTAGTAATGCCTATTTAATTGACATCGATAATATCGTAATCTTATCACTTGTGTGTCTAAAAGATCTCTAGATAGTTTCCTGAAAATTACTGTACTTACACTAAAAAGCCATAAACAAAATATTTTTAAATAAAAAAAACCGCCATCAAAACTAAAAACGTAGAAATAAAAAATTTGTTTATAAAAATCTAAATGTTTTTTTACTAAATGAAGCGATGTCCTACGCTTTGTAGTCGTTTGGTAGAAGCCATTCCGTAGCGTTCATAGTAAAATGAGGCGTTTTCTTTCCGAGCTGATAAATGTGCTGTGACCATAATGTTGTTAACGCTATTATGGCGACTGACTTTGATAAGATAATAGCTAGCCAGACAGCTTCAAAACAATTCTTACCACCAACCAAACCGAGAATGTATCTACTCCGTTGGGGATCGAACCCAGGAACTCTGGAACTATTTCGAGCAAACCACTAGACCACGACCGACGATGGCTTATAGTTTTAGAATTATGTCTGTGTGTCTGTGCGTTAGCATGATAACTCGAGTATGCATTTTTTTTTCTACGCCCACTCCAATTATCTAGCCCAAATTAAGTATCATTAGGAACTTGTGTTATGGATACTAGATAACGGACAATTTTTATATACATAATATTATTTTAGATATTTTTATCATCATCATATCAGCCGAGAGACGCCCACTGTTGGACATAGGCCTCACCCAAGGATCCCCAAACCGGTCGGTCCTGCGCTGCCCGCATCCAGCGGCTTCCCGCGACCTTTGCCAGATCGTCAGTCCACCTTGTGGGGGCCTACCAACGCTGATATTTTTATAAATAAATATATAAACAACCATGACTCGTCAACAAATATTCGTGTTCGTCACACAAACATTTGCCGCTACCAGGACTCGAACCCGGACCGCTTGATGTGTAGGCAGCCATACTGACCACTCCACCATGACGGCGTCGATAGTTTTCCGTTCTTTATTATAGCAACATAACTGAACCTGGGATTTCAATTACCTTTATTACGCTCGTTAATTTAAATTAGTAAAAAGCAATGTGAACATTAATTGCCTTTTTGTACCTTGACATTTTGTTGGGAATATTTCACAGCAGCTGTTCAATTGAGTAAAACACATTGGACTACTTTATTAATTTAATATTGGAATCGTTTTTTTCAAAGAAACAATTCGACAGAGAAAGAGAATTTTGACCCGACATCTGTCGTCATAGGTCACTGCATATGGTCGTTAATATTCCAGACATTTTTTTCCACTAATATTTTTATGGATGCTAAGAAGAAAACATTTTACGCCGACTCCAAATAAAATTAGGAGCAGGACAGGCAAAATAAACCCTTAACTGGTTTAACTAATACAAAATATATAAGTTTAAGATATTTTTTGTATTTCTTAAAAACTATGCCTCATGCGCATACGCCATTTTGGCTAATCTCATTACGTTGCTACTCGCGGAGGGTACCGGAAGTTCGACGCTACAGCTTTTACCCCAGTGGAGGTACACGTACCACGATACCAGTTACGTAAGTTTTTAGTAAATATTTTATTTCATTTATTTGTATGTTTTACAGTTATTTTGACAAGATGGCGAGACCTTTAAGTTTTAAGACAATAGAAGAGACATTGAACGAGGATTCTAACTCCGAATCAGTGCTCGGTGTCCACCCAGAAGAACATATCAGCGACAATGATTGAATAAGCGATTTAGAAGAGTCTCCACCACATGATTCAAATAGCAGTGAAGGACCAAGGTCCCGAAATTGAAGCATGTTCTTCAGAGAGTGAACAAGAACCCGTATTTCATTTTCAAATTGCATAGTAGCACAAAAGTACTTACTATGGGATAGTTGTCAAGACTGAACTTAGTTGACTTATAATGTTCCTGAGCCCTTAGGATTATGATTATGTGTTGATTTTTTTTAAAAAAACCTTAATTAGAGATATATTTCAGTTTTTTTTCAAAGTTTATTTTATAAAGAATTAAGAAACATACCTACCCACATATGTTAGCTAAAGACTTTCAAAATAGACTTTAGATTTTTATGTTAGAAAAAAAAGGTTGTCCAATTTTTGTGATCTCTTGTAGTAAATAAGTAAAAAGAATTATATGAATAATAACGTATTAATTTAATAAAATAAGCTTGTTAATTATAGTTTTTAAATACTACTTGAATAAAATTACGGGCATTTACATTCTAGAAGCTATTTTTAGATGGGGGCCGCGCGGTTCTATCTAAAATTAGTCGCCCATCAGAGAATACCATTTCAGATAGTTCAACAGAAAAATAATTAAACACTGCACCCATTCGAAAGAACACGAGCTCTACGCCCATGCAGGAAGTTACAGCTAATCATAATACTTAAATGTCAACAACTTCTTTACCAACGAAAAACAAAAGATTCAAGTTATTTTAACTTAAAATACCTATCCTTTTTTAACTATTGAAACTCGCAAGAAATATAGACATAGGTACAGTCAACAGCACGTCGGGCTATACAAAACTGTCAAAGTTCTCCAAACGATTTTCAACCTAAGGCTATTGAATATAAAGTGCATAATCGATTGGGAAAATTTGACAGTTTGTGGTAACGCAACGTGCTGTTGTCTGTACATTATGACAAAGTAATTTGCGTGGGTGAAAATCACACTACAAAAATATGGCTAGTTTTATTTAATGGCTGACAATGCGCAGTTAAAATTAATGATTACTTATTTTTAATAGAAACACGGAACCCATTTACAACTGTATAATGTGAAGAAAAGAAGCCTCAAAGTTCTCACAGAATAAAGCTTAATTTTAGTTAATTGTATGATATTAAATAAGGCATCGTAGAGAACATTGTAAGGTAATAATACAATTAACTAGTAGGTAGACACCTACTCATTTACTTTATTCGGAATCTCGGGCTACGAAGTTGGAGGCACAATTAAATTATTAATTGTAATTGTAGTATCTTTTATATCTGTAGAGCATAAATAAGATCATCTGGAGCCTGTGTAAATAGTAGCCGTGGTAATAAGACCATGACCACCAAACACAAAATATATCGTAGATGCGATACGATACTTACATTGCAATGGGTTTGCTACCTGCATACACTAATGAATTTAGACTTGTGAAAATTCCTCCTAAATAAAAGCTGGGCTTATAAAATATGCTTATCGCAATACATTTCTTACAATTCATATATTATTGTAAAAGAAGATCAAGATGATTCAATGGTAACAGAACGGTGTATGTTATTCAATAATATAGGAGATATAAATGCTTTCAAAGAAAAAAAAGAGTTCATGACTAGTTGTGTACATACATATTATACAAAGCGAATCGACATTCCTAGATGTTTAAAGGCAGAAACCCTTAAATATATTGTTTATGTTTAGTAACTATTGTTGCCAACGCACACGGCGTTGATCGCAGGTTTTAAAAAGGCGAGAACTTTGATGGGTCGTCAAACCTGTAAGGTGAATTTCCCTGGGGTATTTCTGGTATGCGAGCTTCTCGAATGGAGTCTCTCTACCGATGTGAGTCTCTGGAGCGTTCGGGCCGGGAGAGACAACACCCTAAACTTCTGTTTCACTGAAAAGGCCGTAAGAGGGCAGCACCAATATTTGAATAAGAAACTTTGAAACAAAGGTTTGCCATAAAATAGACAATCAAGCAAGTATTTCCACTCTGCGTCTCTCATCTGTGACCAGAAGTAGAAAAGGCATGAATAACAATCTAATTACAGCGTATGCAAATGTGGGTACTAATTCACAAATGATTCAATTCGGGCGCGCCGGTTTTCATTACTCCGCTATCGGCCGGCATTAATCTTGGCCGACTTGGCCACGGCAGTTAGTTTACGTCTCAAGCTTGTCTTTTTATCTCAATTAAATTGGAAATTAGGGGATTTTATTGTGAAGTAGAAAAATGTCTTGGCCGTACGGTAAATAAGGAAAAGTGCGCATTTAACATCCATCTGGGTTTCGAGTATGGTTACGGTAATTCGTGTAGGTAGGTGTAGGTACTATGTACTATCGCGGTCGTCGTAATGTTCCACCTTAAGGGTCGTTTTTGTATTACACTGTCGACGACTACCCTTAGCCTGTTGACCAATAGAATTCCGAGTGAAGATCCCAGCGTGATGCAATACAATTGCCTTAGCAAACATTGCCGTAAAGATATCTGGTTGCAATTTGTTAAAACAATGACCTTGTTTTTTATAAATTCCAACCGGATGCCTTACAGAACAAAAGAGGGTCTTCTATTGGTCAACAATAATAGAAGGCGGGATCCTGATAGTACGACATATAAGTACGCTACAGTACTGCCACTGTCATATTTGTGATTTGTAGTACGTTTGATATAAATCTGGAGTGGTTTTGACCGACTTTCTCGTATACCGGAAGCAAAATTTGATAGAAACCTTATATTTTGATGTCGTATATGCATGTTAAATTTTGGTCACCCATCCGAGTACTCGACCGCGCACTTGGTTGCTTAATTTTTGTGATCGACGACTCAAAAGTTGATAGAAACCTTATATTTTGATGTCATACATGCCTGTTAAATTTGGTTGCAATAAGTAAAAGCATACTTGAGTTATCATGCTAACGCACAGACACACAGACAGACATAATTCCAAAAACGGTATTTTTAGACTCAGGGAGGTCCAAAACGTATATCCGTCAAAATCTTGAGGTCGAATTTTATGACGATTACAAGACTTCCTCTATACTACGTACACGAGAAAGTACAAAACGGCATTTCGAATTTCCCGCATTTTACCAATAAAGATACTTTTTCGCACCCTTGTTGCTGATTGGTTGTGCGTTTACCGCGTACTTATCATGAAAATTTTTACTTTCTCGTATACCTACGTAGTAAAGAGGAAGTCTTGTAATCGTAAAAAAAATTCGAGCTCGATATTTTGACGGATTTACACGTTTGGACCTCCCTGAGTCCAAAAATACCGTTTTTGGAATTATGTCTCTGTGTGTGTCTGTGCGTTAGCACGATAACTCGAGCATGCTTTTACTTATTGCATCCAAATTTAACCTACGTGTATGACATCAAAATATAAGGTTTCTATAAAATTTTGAGCCATTGATCACGAAAGTTAAGCAACCAAGTGCACGGTCAGTACTCGGATGGGTGACCAAAATTTAACATGCATGTATGACATCAAAATATAAGGTTTCTATCAACTTTGAGTCGTTTGCAGTATACGAGAAAGTCAAGGGGAGACCACTCCCGATTTTTATTTGTATTCGTTTGGCTTATTTGAAAGACTTTTTACAATAGAGTAGGTACGCTAAAACGCTATTGAGGATACAACGTAGTTCTCACTATTACAGACTTCCACGATTTCCTACTCTGCTCTCAATCAATTTGCGGCCGGTGCAACATGTCTTGCTATGGACATAGGTACTGATCTTTTTACAGCAGCCGGGTATCGACTTGTCACACTCACAATATAATTATATCTATGCACAATTGCACATATATGAATGAGATAAACCAGATCCCCAAGAAAAATAAACAAACATTATTTTTAAAACACGCATCCAAGTAGAGCAGCGTTCATCATCATTTCAGTCGAGAGACGCCCACTGTTGGACATAGGCCTTCCCCAAGGATCTCTAAACCGGTCGGTCCTGCGCTGCCCGCATCCAGCGGCTTCCCGCGACCTTTACTAGATCGTCAGTCCACCTTTTGTTTCCCGGTACGTGGTCGCCACTCGAGGACCTTTCCGCCCCAACGGCCGTCAGTCCTCGTCGCAATGTGTGTAGTGCGGATCTCATCATTTCTGATATGATCACGCAGAGAAACTCCGAGCATAGCCCTCTCCATTTCCCTTTGGGTGACCTTGAGCCTTCTTATGAGGCCCATTGTAAGCGGCCGAGGAGCAGCGTTGCAAAAGCCAAAATCGGCTGCACAGCCGGCGCCTCCTTTGTTCAATACAAATTATAACAGGCCAACATTATTGGTACTAAAAAAACAGTACGGGTTTCTTCTTATAAGCAACAGAAGCCGTTGAAACAGTTTTTAGAATTTTTGTCTGTCTGTTTGTATGCACATTACGAGAAAACTACTGCACGAAATTAGATGTGGTTTTCGCATTGCTGAATATCTAACTTAAAATCTGACGTAAGTTTGACTATCATTTTTGAAATATAGTATGCTCGATGAATGGAGATTTCGGAAATGTTAAGAACTTACTGGCAGTTTAGAAGTAACGTTTTCGCGCCAAATTTTGTTGTATAATCTGTGGCATTGTACAAAAGAGAAATAAATTATTGAAGCAAGAATACATTTTATTTGCAATAAAAAATTAGACAGAATAATATTTACTGGCGTTGTGGCGCCGCAACGCTGTGTTGTGTTTTCGCCCTAAGTGCAGCATCACTTTTTTTACATATTTATTTTGCTTCATTTCCTCTCATCAAGCCTTTCATTACAGTCAGACCTAATAATGCTTCGTGGTTCTGAAAACTTTACCTGCCTTCGGTTGGTCGATTAACTTACAAAATACATTACAACAATTACAAATATAGTAATAACTACGCAAGCTCCATTAAAAAGCATCAAAACTTCCGCATTAACAGGATAAAATCGTAATATTCTAGCAATATAGTCTCAAATGAAAGCTGTACATTATAGAATTGTTCTCTTTTAGAAATGCTACCCTATCTTCATTTATGGACGAATTTGAACTCTATTATAAGGGAATACGTGTAAGTGCGTAAGGCAATTGAACGCCGCTCTAATGGTCCCGGCACAGTGATACAAATCGCACCGACACGCGTTCCTAACGTAATCACTTAATTATTGAGCGACACCTTAGTACGGCCCTGTAAGGGTTGTCGCAAGATAAAGAACAACTGGTAATTTTGTATGAGACCTGTACCTACTTTGTAGCAAATTAGGACGTTTACATTCGAAAGATCTTTACAAAATACATAAATATTTTGTATGGCGACAACGCAGTAACTCATGGGAGAAATAGTTATTGGGCCCAAAAGGGCAGAGCCTTAGATAACATTTGGTTACATATAAGGTCACTAAAATAATGAAAGGTTGCTAGCCTGTCGCCAACATAAAATGGACAAGAAACCCACAAAGTAACAAGACCAAACTAACAAACAAAAGCCAACAAGCAGGACAAATGCTACACTCGAAATCATCTCAGCAGTTCGGCTATACTGTATGACGCTATGTCAAATGCCTTTGACACGTCCAGGAAACATGCTTAAACTTGCGAGTTTCTATCAGTATAATACCGAAAAGGTGTGCTTAAAGCATAGTACCGGTTGATAACTCCGAACTGAAGCCAAATTGAGCGGCCTACAAGTTAGTATGCTGCTTTAAGCACAGTGTCCAGTTACTTGATCAAAATAGTCGTGTGCATTGTCCGTCTTATTTTTGATAATTGGTACCATAAAATGCTGTCACCACATCGCAAATTCGGCGACATACGTTCTTGTGTCTTTTAGATTGTATATTCCCAAACTAAATAAAATTATCTTACGTTAGTTGTAGAAATTGAACATTGTTTCGTTCTGTATCAGTCATTGAAGTGAACCCCGTCTGTTCGCCTACTGATATTTTCTACGACTCTATAATTGCCCAGACTATTTGGAATGATTCTTCTTTGAGCTTTTATCTCTCCTATATAGTAACACAAGCTTGCCTAAAGAAATAATAAAGATGCCTATGTAAATATTGCTATGTCAATCAAACTGAATCGGTTAAATGGTCAGGAGAGTACTCTGAGTTTATAAAATAGGATGTGGAGTGAAACAGGGTGAGTTGTCGTCACCCACACTATTCAATCTCGTATGTTAATGGATTGATTGGCTATATAAAGATATATACAGATATTAAAAGGTCGATTTTCCCTATCACAGGGCTATAATCAGGGTAAGAGCCAATTACGGCGGTAGTCGTTTCCTAATACGGAGCATGGACTAGTTAAAATATTGTTTTGTTTCGTTTTCTGGAATAAGAAACAGAAAGACGGCGAAAACATGACTGCTGAGTGGCGCGTGAGGAGAATTTACAAAGGAATTTCGGCACATTTTAAAGTCCAATAACTTTTTTCTCCCATGAGTAACTGAGATCTTTCGAATGGTATAGGTCCAAATTTGCTACAAAGTGGGTACAGGTCTCATACAAAATTACAAGTTGTTCTTTAATATATTTTCCCGAGGCAGTGCCAACCCTACGGGACTCCGCGCCCAGCGTTAACCATACTACATTTTATTATATCAATTTGTGGCCATTCAAGGCGCAATTTTTAGGCTAATTCCTTTATAATTGCAGGATCGGCCCTTTCAACTTTCTACTGCTATGTGAACTCGACCTTATCTGATTTAGGGAGCACGCGGGGTACACAGAACATTAGTAAAACGAAATAATGTTGTATTTATTATCCATCATAAAAACAGAAGCTATAATACTATTTTGAAGGTTAAGCTATGATAATAAATGTAACAATAGAATATGTTTATGTCCATACACATCGGTTACTCAGTTATATGTTATAGATAGTAGATGCCTTTTTATAGACGTCTGATTTAACCCCTCTGTGGTCTACTTATTCAGCATGGTTGGTTTAATACCAGCTGATTTTATCAGCTAATTTTGATCTACCACTATTCTATCAAAGTCTCCATTGCAAAAGTGTTAAGGCACGATTCTATTATACTGAAATTCATACACATTAAACTTGAAGACAGTTATCACCTAGTGAATGCAAAATATAGTTAAACATGATTCATCATCATCAATAGCTCATATGATGTAGCCACCGAGGGGCTCAAGCATACCCCACATTAGGGGCAATTAGGCCTTAGTCAACCACGCTGGCCAAGTGCGGGTTCGTCAACTTCACACAAAACCTAAGCATTTCTTCATGGGTGTGTGCAGGTTTCCTCACGATGTTTTCCTTCACCGTAAAAGCGTCGATTTAACGTGCATATGAATTCAAAATTTGAAAATATGGTTAGAAATATGTAATTCACTGGATTCACAGTTCTCACCAAATTATACTTAAAAACTTATTATCAATACATATAAAAGTTAATCCAAAACATGACACTTCTTAAACCTACTTTTTTATACTACGAAATGGCAAACAAGCTTGCGACCCACCTGGTGTTAAGTGGTCACCGTCGCCTATAGACACTTGCTATATATTATGAGTAAATCACTGAACATTGCAAGTGCGTTGCCATCCTGGGGACTAAGATGATATGCCTTCCATGCCCAGTAATTACACTGGCTACCTTTCCCTTCAATCCGAAACACAGAGAACTGCTCCCACGGCAGAAAAAAGAAAGGCGATGGTACTTACCTAGACTACCCTACATATAGGTCTACCACCTAGTAAAACTTTAGAAACGTGGATAATTTAATCTACTTATACTTCTATACTAATATTGTAAAGAAGAAAGATTTGTATGTTTGTAACGAATAAAATCAAAAACTACTGAACCGCTTACAAAAATTCTGTCTTTCATTAGAATGATACATTATTCCTGTGTGACATAGGCTATATTTTAAAAAAACCACGCGGACGAAGTCGCGTTTCATATAAAATATGACATAAATATGACTGCTCTCCGTATTCTGCCATTACTACCAAGTATCTCTGGGAAATGCTTGCCTCATGATCATTGTGCTTTAGTAGTTTTAGGGTGAAGCCAAACGAAGGTCATTTTGTGAGTTGTGAGTCGCGCATTTTTGGTCACGCAAAATCTGCTGCGTTCGTTATACAAACGATGATGCAAAATGAGTTGGTTAATTCTAAGGCGAATAATTGCGCCACCGAAATTACCTTCGCTTGGTATCGTTTGACATTACTAACCAATGGGTGATATGAAGACCAAAAGCTTTCTCGTTAAATTAAAAAGAAAGTTAAACAATTCTATACTACAAAAATACATACAGATGACTACAGAACCTCCTCCTGTTGGGAAGTCGGTTAAAAATCACAAATTATATGTACGAGTATAACTGTACAAACAACAGTGGCCAATTTAATATCGAAATACTCGAACAAAACGCTGGCTTCTTAATAGAAAACAAATGAAATTCGTGACTTGCGAAGAAAAACGCGCTGGCTCAATTATGAGAATCATAACAGGAAATTAAAGTGCCCGAAAAAGGGATGCCACATAATATGAGAATGAAAAACAGCAACAGTAGGTAGGTATAAGATTTTTTATTAAAACCAGGGATGTTATGAAAATAAAATTACGGATCTGGGTTTGGAATAAATTATGTTATGGAATATTTTTTGCGTTTACAAACGCGTAAATATTTTTAAAACTAGAAAAAATACACTGAAAAAAACGACCACCCCAGGCCAGAATCGAACCCAGCATCCTCCGCAATCTGGGTGGCTACGTTAGCCACTACGCTACCAGGGCACTGCTTTCGATGTCGAAATTTGACAGTGCTTGGTGCTTATGTTTATGGTAAGCATTGTGTCATCAAATCTTTGAAATTTGCACTTCTAAGATCCGAACGAAAAAGTTTTGCAAATATTTGACGCCCAGTTAAGATGAAACTACCTTATATTATGGAATATTTTTTGCGCTTACAAACGAGCGAACGGGTTCGATTCCCGCCTGGGGCAAGTCGATTTTTTTCAGTGTATTTTTTCAAGTTTTATAAATTATGTTGTGAAATAAGGTGATATAAAGGATTAAAAATATATACCTACTAATATTGCACTATCATGTCTCCCACCCACTGAAATAATATCTCACTGCCGTTTTGGGTCGACTGGAAGAGATCTCTTAATGAGATAAGTTTGCCCTTAGAAATTGTATTACTGTAAATTGGTCGTTTTGTTTTTTTAAAGTGCAATAAAGAGTTAATAATAAAGCTGAAGAGTTTGTTTGCTTATTTGGTTGAACCTGCTAATCTCAGGAACTACTGATGAGGAGTGAAATTGTAAAATTATTTTTGTGTTGAAAAGTCCATTGATCGTAGAAGGTTATATATAGGCTATATAATAACCGACATTAACGTGAGAGAAGCCACTAGTATGTAATAAAATGTATGTCGATTGTAAGCCTAAATAGGAAAGTATTTTACGTCTTCACCTATGAAAATGTCGTTTTGTATGTAAGATTTCCAATCTCCTTGTGATTATGAACGTGATATGTAGTATGAAAGTAGGTATATATAGATAATAATAATAATAATAATAATAGTTCTTCTGATAACCTTTCATGTTTGGCTTCCAGCCCGCATGATACGGTTCTTCCTCAAATTTGAGAGATTTATAAATCAAACAATAAAAAAAAATAATTATAAATATAGTCCTAATCGCTAACGAGTAAAGTCATAAAAATCTTGAACTATTCACAAGAATTAAGAAGAATTATAATCTTTGATAATTGTGCCATAAAGTAACTTTTTATGTTGTATTCTATATTGTAAGCATTAATTTTAAAAAAATCCATTTGAAACTGACCAGAAACTGCAAGAATTATTGCGCCAAAAATTTGTCGAAAGAAAGCCCCGCAAATGAATTTAAAAATACAACTTTTGAAGTAACACCGCATGCTATTTCCATTGAAAAGTATTATCGTAATGATGGAAAATTATTTGTGCTGTGAGTTTTCTAGTGTATCGTGTATGCGATCGGTCTGTTTAACGAGGAGCAATTTTTATAAATTCTATATTATTCACCCTACTTGGGGTGACCATAAAATAACGTCATACAGGACATACGTAGGTACTTACAGTTGTTAAAATAAAATCCTAACAATATTTTTATTTAACTTCGAACTATAAGTTTTGTTTTCTAATAGGTCTCTTCTCTATGCATGGGATTATCGGAAAATTAATTCTTATAATTTTATTATTCAACTTAATTCACACATACATAATCACGCTCCAGTCCCAAGAGGGGTTGAGCAGAGCCGTAAGTGACATTTGGTTACATAAGCTACATCTGACAGTATAGGCCATGTAGTGCCTCAAAATAGTGACAAATTTCCAGCCGCTCACTCGACTCATGGCGCAATTATGACCAACAACTGATTTAACTTTCAAATTTGGAACACCTATTTGGAGAAGTAAAATTAACAACAGTATTTCATCATTCATTTGTCTATATTTTCCCCATTTTGTTCGGGGTGGGTGACGGGCCGTGTTCTCGACATTAACCCTGTTTAGGAATGCTATCGTTAGTGATTGCCCCCGCCGTACGTGGTGGCCATATATCGACCATCAGAGTTTCGTCTGAATCAGGTCAAAATTCTCTTACGCTCTCTCTTATTACGATACCCTTAAAGTAATTTTGGGGTAGGATGCTTTCCAGCCGCTTTGTAACAAAGAAAACTGCATAATTTTTTTATTTTATTAAATAATAAACCATACTCAAAAACAGTGAAAATGCAACTAAGAAACAGTTGCTATTCGTAAGATAGAGCAGCATGGGTAGAGCTATAAAACCAAAGAGGTTTAATACACCGTGTATAAAATCTACAGCAGTAATTGGTGATTAAAGTTATGCAGTTTTCTTTGTTATAAAAAAAAATAAAAAAAAAATAAAATCATTTATTATCAGGCCACATAAACCCATAGTACATAATATTTAGGAAGAAGGCACTTAAAATATTGTTAGAATTATAATTAAAATCAAAAAATTATTAAATTTCAGATTAAATTAGACATTAAATTATTCAAATCAAATCAAATTATTACATTTCATTGAAAACATTAATACTATTAAATAAAGTTAAAATAGAAGAGAAATAAGAAAATAATAAAAAAAAAATATATGTCACTTAGTCATTAAAATTAAAAAGAACATATTATTTAAAGCCGCTGGAAATATTTCTACCACAAAACTTATTTTTCGAAATTAAATAATTTGACAAAACAGTTATTATGCTGCTGTTGGTGAGTAAGATTTCGTCTTCTTTGTTTTTTTTTAATTTGGCTTCGCGAAAATATATTATGTATTCCACTAATATTCAGAAAAAAATGTGTGACTAATGACATAAAATTATATGATAAACTAGCTTTTTCTCGCGACTTCGTCCGCGTAGAATAGTTATTTAGGGCAGCATTTATATTTTCTTCTTATTTCTTCTAACCCAAGCGCCATATACCCAATTACCCAATGTTCATCGATATTATTTTATCGCGCTCGCGTTCACGTGCGGCGAGCTCCTGCTCGCGCTCGAGTCGGCGACGTAGAGCAAGTGCTTCAGCGGCAGCCTTCTGCGCCTTAATGGTGGTCGAGGAGCGTGAAGATCTGGACTTGGTAGAGCGTTCACTTGGAGCTGAACTGCTTCTTAGTTGTGGTTCAACTATCCCAGATGACTCCACATGTCCAGGCTTAGTGGCGTTGGGCACAGTGTTTGAAGACGACATGGTTCTACTTTTACTACGGGTGAGCATGGATAAACACTGATGAAAATAACGATAAACGAAAATGAAATTTAAAATAAATTATTAGGCACTGAAACTAGTGGGAGAAGGACCAAAGTGGACTGTTAAAATGTTAAAAGAGTATATTGAATGCAAAATTGTAAAAAATACAAACTGCCGCTAACTACAAGAACACGCACGTAAACCCTAAGACGTTGACAATAATAATCGCTGACAAGAACACTAATTTTGAACATTAATTGAAAGCCAAAAAGGACCTTAAAACTATGGTTGCAAGGAGGTCCGCAACATATAGTGTATCCGCAACATATAGTGTATATATGATATCGAGACAAGAACTCTGGAACTCCTGAGTACGATTTCTATAAAAAGATTTTTTTATGACGGTTTCTGTTCGCAAATGACCTTACCGATTTTATAATAAGGCGAGGCCTGTAGGGCGAACTTCCCGTAGAGGGTTTCTTTCTATACGACCGGTATCTACCGCGAGTGAGTATCACTGTGGTCTGAAGTCTCTGCAGGATTCGGATGGAAAGGAAGTGGCAGACCTGAGGGTGCCTTTGTGAACTGGGTCTGTGCGTCCGTCTATAGTTTTAGTATAACTAAACTTTTACATTCTACCGTTTTTAGTTTATGATTAATATACTTACCAACATTTGGCTCATATGCCTATTTAATACCCTAATTAGATTTTAATTTTCATTAGTTTTTAATTATTATTATACATATCTAAACATAAAAATAACAATTTAGGTATTCGTGTATAACGTACTTCGCAATACATTTTATTTTTTTTCTTTCGTTAAGTAGTTTGCTAATTTTCAAATACCTTTCCTTATTTTTACCTCCAAATAATGGTCACCCATTCTGAAGGCGATATAATGAAGTGATTACGTCACCTCTGTACCACGAAAACGCCTTAACAATTTTCACTTGCCCCACGATAACTGCTGATCGGCATGCCACTTAATGAATTTCGTTTAAAAGTCATTATTAAACGTCTTCTGTATGATGTAGACTTTTTAAACTACTTTCCTTTATCTACATGTGAACCTATCTATTTCAACGAGTCACGGTGTTAAACCTTCTTATTTGTCATCCAAATAATGAAGGTAAACCTGATGAAATATTCATGATTGTCTTTTGTTTAAATTGTCAGAAAAATTAATAAAAAATTATGAAACAATAAAACGGGTTCTTAAAAAGAATTTTAATTTTATTTAAAAGAAAATATATAAATGAATATCTTTTCTTTCATTAAATTTTTTACAGTGTAATAAATAAAGCAAATATTTTTATCACACTCAGGAACGAATTTATTTATTTAAAAATTTTAAATCACATAATTTTAACAAAAGCAATGCCCTCTGCTGAGCGGACAAATGTATAAGTTAATTTAAATCTGATTCTTGTTTTAGTTTTTTCAGAGACAAAATTATCTTCATAATACAGCTGAATAACTAATCTCTAATCTTTATGGTTTCTTGAGCGCATTTGTAATATCGTGCTATAATTAGTCTTAATGATGTTTTAGATTAATCTCCTTATTTACCGCAAAAAGGTGTGAACATCTGTTGCACCTGTGCAATGGTCGTCTTGTGCTCATCAGTGGAACGTGTAAAAGTGGATTAACTCAGTTAGGTAAGGACTTGTACCGTTCTTATTTCCGTGTAATAGAATCCCTTTCCGTCACAGATACGAGATAACTTGTTGTGTGGTTATATAACGTAGTGCCGACTGCGAACTTATTCGTAGTTGTTGTTGGGTCTGCTATACAAAAATATATTTATTGACACTACAAGGTTGACATGAGCAAGGAAAACACATAATAAAATCAAAAATCTGAACTTTAATGGGAAACTACTATGATATTACGTTTGTATTAAAGTAAAAAAATGTCTTGTGTTTACAAGACATTTTTTTATTAATAAAATCAAAGAAGGAATAGTTCTGTCTCTTTTTTCTGTGCAAGTGATAAGCTTTAAAACAATCAAATACACAGAGCTGGAGTTTATGGGCATAAAGGACAAAAATATTTTGTTTATTTTCAAGTCTTAGTCGACATCATCATCATCATCAACAGCTCATATAATCTCCCCACCGAGGGGCCCGAGCATACCCACATTAGGGGCAATTAGGCCTTAGTCAACCACGCTGGCCAAGTGCGGGTTGGTCGACTTCACATACAACCTAATAAATTTCTTTATAGGTGTGTGCAGGTTTCCTCACGATGTTTTCCTTCACCGTACCGTTATTTGAAATTACATTGGTATGTGGCGGGGTTCGAACCGGTGCCTCCCGGGTGGGAGACGACGCCCTTACGCACTATGCCACCGACGCTTCATAGTCGGCATAGTCTGAGTAATTTACATTCTAGGTACGACTATGCCAGGTACGATTAATCGCGTAGCTGATCATATGTATGACGACATACAGTGAAAAAATATTATAATATTCTGGCGCTGAAAGGGTTTAAAGTTAATTATGCAACGTTTACCTTTATCTACATTTTACTGAAAATATATTATATTTTTAGAATAAGAGCGGTTATCTTTTTCTTAATTTATTCTTATTATGCCCGGACTGCTGAGATGAAATGTAAACATCTGTCCTTGGTCTTTGGCCTTTGCAATTGATTGTTTACTGAAAGATTGTTACTTTTTGGGTTTGGTACCCCTTTTATGTAGGTGACAGGCTGGCAACCTGTCACTATTTGGAAGCGCTGTATTGGCCCATACTACCGGATGTGGCTTTATGTGTAGGTATTAAAATGTTACTTAAGGCTCTGCTCAACCTCTCATGCGAGCGTGATCGTATAAATGTATGTTGACTCTTCTCCAAATCATCTTGGGAGTCTCGAGGAGTTATAGTAAAACTGTAGTAAGTATCTACGATCTCAACGTCACTAACGCAAAAGTAGTTCTGACGGGAAAGCTGAAGAGTTTGTTTGTTTGAACGCGCTAATCTCAGGAACTACTGATTCAAATTGAAAAATTCTTCTGTGTTGGATAGTCCATTTATCGATGAAGGCTATAGGCTATATAACTTCATAACACGCGAACAAAGTCACGGGCGCAGCTAGTTAAACCATAAAGTGAATATGGCGATTTCTATGATCGCGTCAATCGAGAGACGAAATCTGTATAACGAGTTTAACCAATGGGCATTTATGATTTTTTCCTGTTCTTTAAACATGATTGATTTATGCCCAACTCTATCCATTGGCACAGCAAAGCGTGGGCCCCCGATTACCACCAATAAACAGTCCGTGACACCTCGATCTGATTCCGCAAGCTTCATGACGCCGTCTAATACTTATTTCTAATTTATTACCACCGTTTATGCCTGGGCTGTTTAAATCGGAGCCGTTTGTGTCGAGATAAATGTATTCCGGAACGCTGTTAGCTGGCAAATATCGACGGTGACAAAATGAACGCCTATTATAAAGGTTTTATTCACTTAACTTAAATTTGTTTGTTTAAACAATCATTTCGGAAGCATAATGAGAATTTTATTATCAGTATATTCAAAATAGGGGAAAAAAAATTGTTTCTAGTTTTCAAGTGAAACCTCAAGAGTTAAGATCTCAACCAATTGTTTGCAGACCATTTGCTCTTCCAACTGATTTACTCAGGACTTTAAGCAATCATTTCCTCTTCTCCATTAAACATCGCGCATCAATGCAAATTCAACTTCTCTTTCTCAACTTTCCCGTATAATTATCAAACTACCTTTTCGTAATTAGTTAACTATTACTAAATATTTCAGATAATTTATGATTATTACGATTACATATATCATAAAAGATAACTTAGTAACGTGTAGGAAGGACTCTTGATGTTGATGCCTATGAAACAAGTAATTTATCGATAGCTTCATGCTTTAAATCAGCTGGGATAAATAAATAATTCTTACAAAATTACATGTTTAATCTTCATACTTAAAAAATTCACACGAAACGACGCTAGAAGATAAAAAATCTTTTCCTGACCAAATTGCTTTATTAACTCGGTCCGACATTACCCACATAAATGGCTCGTAAGCCGATCGTTCGATTGTTTGAAACAATTCCGAAGCAGCAGGCTGTATCCAAATAATTGTATGTAACCACTGCCGACCGTATAATCAAAAGCGTATCAACCGAAATCAATTTTTCATCGCCGAGGTCGATTTAAAAAATTATCATACAAACCGGAGTTCGACATCGAGACCAGCTTAAGTTGAGCTATCACGTCGATTTTTACGCCTTCATCTCGCGAACAAAAAGTCTTACGTGCATCAAGGTTCGTTGCTTCGTAGGAACGAAAGGTAAAACGTGAGGGTTCAGATTAGACGGTCGGTACATAATTACTTAACAAGTGCGTGGCGTTACGAGAGGTCCAATAAAATTGATTTAGATTCGGAGAGCAATCTATGTAATCGCTGCGCACCTACGCGCCATGATTACCCCTTTGCGTAGGCTTTGAGTTGGCCATATAAAATTATTTCACTTGACAATGTGTGTTTATACATAAGCACGTATCGCTGTGTGATTTGAAGTAGTTCGATAAAACATTATTTGCTATTACTTAAATAATTTTACGCATTTTACTAACCATTTACTAATCATTATGATATAAATTACGGATTACATAAAATATTTTAAATAATATATGAAAGTAATAACAGTATTTTCTACTTTACATCTGATGTATGTAATGTATGCGAAAGGTAAGCAGAGCAAGCGCCACCGGTTGTATTAATTTTCATCAAACACTAATATTATTCACACTGAAACTCAAAATTTCTTGATTCAGGCCCGGACTCCACCAAAGCGGAGACATATAATTGAGAAAATATTCTTATGGAACTAGACTTTTACACAACAAATGATTAGTATAAGAACATTTCAAAACTTTTAAATTTTAGTGTATCAAAAAAATCTTGAAAATAGGTAACTAGATATCTCCAAAATAAAAAAGTTAAACTACTGGAGCTATTATGATAAAACTTTATTCGTCTTGTAGATAGTTTCGTTATTTAAATATTCATACGAGAAAAAGTAGCCTCTGTTATGAAAACTAATAACTTTTTAGTCATTTTTGCGTTTTCTGAGTGTAATATGCAGGCACCGGGTAACCTCTTATCGTCGCCTTTACAATTTTGAATCACTGTATGGCCCATAATTTCAGATGTGACTTGTGTGTGTTATAAAATTTTACCTAAAATTTTATTCAACTCTTTTGGAATTTGGGAATGATAGTAAGCGGCAGAGTAGAATAGCATCACTCAATCATCAATAATCTCAAGGATCAGCAAAGGGGTATTAACCTCCGAGGTCGAATTATAAAGACTGTCGCTGTTATGATTATGATAAAGCGTGTATTGCATGCATTCATTTTCGCAAATACACCTTCTCATAGAAACAATGAAAACGATGTTGTTTAAATATTTCCCGTTTATGGTAGATACATATATAGTTATAAATTGGGTACATTTACACAAACGGGAAATATTTAAAAAGGACATCTTCGAACGAAACAGTAAAGATTTCACTATAGTTTAATAGGTTTTAAGTCGTAAAATGGGTTCAAATCATCTTGTTGTAATTATTACCACCAGGCACGTTTGTTAAAACATGTAATTTACGTGACCATTTCATTTAGTTACCGCACTCTCGAAGCATTAACTGATTACCAAATCATAGTGTTTACCATGATAATGGACATCGTGTTACGAAGTATGATTTCTTCTCACTTTCACAGCACTCGAGCAAGAATATTTATTGCAATTTAATAATTACTACACCAGTAGGTACCCGGAGTGACATTCTCTAAGTCGCCACTAACTTTGTCCGTAGAACAGCACTCAATGTTTCGCGACTTTAAAGGATACGATTGCATATCTAGTAAAATTAAAATAATTTAGAGTGAACTAAATAATTGTGGAATAATTTTATTGTTGCGTTTACAAACGCGTAAATATAATACTAGAAAAATGCACTGAAAAAAATTGACTTGCCTCAGGCGGGACTCGAACCCGCACCTTCCACAATCCGGGTATATCCAAATAATTGTCTTTAAAGAAAAGAACAGGGCTAACTAAAATCTTTTCCAAAGATCTGAAGATAAGATTTTTTTAAAAATAAATTTAAATAAATGTATAGTTAAACTGACTTGTGAACTTGTTGAGTTAATCACGCAATCGTTTGTCATACTAGGATTCGAAGCCAAACTACTTTATGCTTGGCACCAAAAAGTTGTCCCTCTCGTCTTTTCTAGAGTCTACAAGAACTCAATTCTCACTTTCGCTCTTGCTTCGATTTCATCTGTCAAATGTTATGGAATATGAATGTTTTGTCGGGTAAAATGTAAATGAAGTAAGCTATATCGTGTTATTAATTATAATGACTTAAGATCTTATTTCATGGGTCAAAGATGTAAAATTATATGTTTTATCAAATATGCATTAGTGTGTAGGACAGATGGTTTTGAAGTGAGCGCCAAAGAAAGAAGTGAATTGTTTACATAATAACATGTTTGTGAACTCTGAATTTGTGTCTTCCTATCAAAGAGTAATAATGCAAAAATACCAGTGAAAAGACTTCGCTATCATAACCTTAAATATATCTTAGGTCCATCGACGATTCGAGATGACTCTACAAAAATTAATAAAAGAATTAAATTAACTAATTATTTGATTCACCTATAAATGAAACCAAAAATGTTGAATGCGTGATATTGATAAAGAGTTTGGCTTACACAGGTGTCGTAGCTCCTGTCTGGGTATGGGGTCAAACTACGCATTAGAATATAGTAAGGAAATACGTCTTAAATCTCTTTTTTTCTAAGTTTAAAATTGGGTCATATTTCATATGTTGAAGTCATAATAATAATCAAATAATAATCTAATAGTCTTTATAAAATAAAGACTAGTCTTTTTTTATTATATTATTATGATTGATTTTATTTAATTTAAAATACATACAAAATTATATTTCTAAATATAAAATTTTTACAATACTTTTACTAAAAAATATAACATTTAAAAATACAAAAATGCAGTTTTTGTATTTTTAAATGATCAGGGTCCCGGCTACCGGTGGGTAAGGATCCAGAGACAGGAACCTCCTCACTATACAGGCCGTGTCTAGAAGTACTGCCTTCTGCATCTGACTCTTGATCCAACCACCTAACGCGAGCCTCTTAAGGTGTTTATCGCGGCTCTTGGCTATCAGGCCATGGGCGGATATGACTATCGGAACAACAATTGCTGAATCGATGTCCCACATGTCAACAACCTCGTGAGCCAAATTATGATTGATTATTATTATGACCTCAACATGTGAATTATAAATCAATACTTTAAATACTGTAAAGGGAGGTTCTTCTCAGAACAAGGCCTACTGGCTGATGGCATATAATTGACTTTCATAAGTGTACGAATTGTACCTAAATGAATAAAGATATTTTGACTATTAAACACCAGATTCATAAGGTCAGAGAGAATATTTAACCAAATATGGCCAGAATAAATCTCTACGTGTCGCCACGAAGTCGTATCGTAAGGTGTGATGCCCTCACACTAGTTGCGAGCGTCGGTTGCGTGTCGCGCGCGGCGCGGCAGCGGCAATTTGCACGTCGCGCGGCGATCGCACAATTTGCTTGTCAAGCAGGCTCCGCCCGGGAAATTACCAGCGGCATACACGCTCACAGAACGAGGAGCCGAAAGTTGCCCTTAATGTGCTTAATGTAACACGGACTTCTTACAATGTACCCTTTTAAAATTGAAATAGAATCAATTATAATCGAAAGGTCTGTTTCACGTGGTTTTAAGTAAGTCCCTATTGGCGTTTGTTTGACAGTTAGTCCATACAAAACTGTCCATTTAACCATACAAACTAAAAAGACTCTAAATTTACAGTCAGTTGTGGGTAACTTTAATTTTTGGAGAATCAATATTAACTCAAATTTCTTTATTCGTTTAGGTACAATTTGTACACTTATGAAAGTCAAGTTTGATGCTATCGGTTAAAGAGTCTACCAGGCCTTGTTCTGAGAAGAAACTCAACAAGTTTTATCATCCTTTTACAGTTTTCATAGTATTGATTTGGAAAGAGTCATAATTCACATTATAGAGGTACTGATAATATTGATTCTCCAAAAATGCGTTGCTCTAATGCAGATTTTTACATGATAGTGGGGTAATTTCAAAATGCTTTCAAACAGAAACAATAACCGATAAAATTTATAATAAAAAGAAAGTGGATATATTGCATTGAATATTACAGTGGGTTTCAATGTTACCCGAACTAACTTTAGATCTACTGATGAAATAAAGACGTCTTACGTAAGATTCGCTTATTAGCTAGTGTAAGCAATTATAAAGTACTAGCTTCTGCTCACGACTTCGTCTGCGCAGGATTAGTTTTAATTATAGCCTATATATTATTCTGATGTATGAGCAATATTATTTTAAAGTTTCATTAAAATCCATTCAGTAGTTTTTGCGTGAAAGAGTAACAAACATACATCCACACATCCGTACAAACTTTTGCGTTTATAATATTGTAGGTTAGGATTTACCTCAATGAAGATTTGATCGTGTCTACATTTTCCAGTACGTACCCACTGATCAAAGTGGCAAATACAACGATTTGAAATCAAACAGTTATCTTTTTCGGATAATTATGTGATCTTTGACTAAAAACATTTAATGTTCACATTAAGCGTCAAACGAAATTGTTTCACAGCAAGCGACCAGAAATAACGCAGCAGGCTACGTAACCAATGAGGTGTTAATTTACCCGCTTTAATGTAAGCAATATAGGTTTCTAATCCGTACAAACGAATTGAGATGACCCAAACCCAGATACGCCCATGGACTGCAATGAAAATGACCCCTTAGCTAGATGCACGTGCAACTTACGAGTACAAAATCACTTCACAAGATTGACGTAACCCAAATAGCAGCGATCCCGCTACGTGACCAATACTTGTTATGAATAAAACGAACAGATGAGCGTCGAAAACAATTATCAAAACACTGATTGTACCAAATAATACGTGACAGCATGCGAGAGCACGTCATCAGCTCGCCATCACATTCAATCACCTTCACCTAACGACCGGCCGCAAAAAACGGGGCAGACGCTCCCAGGAAGTCGGACAACAATAAAAAAACAAATAAGTAACTCCAGCAAATTAAGTTATAACCTAAAACACGTATGAAGCCATCATCCCAACGGTGTAATCATATTAACGACTACAAAAGGGGCGGCAAAAAACACAAAAATTAGAGGATCGGAAAATGTGGGCCAAACAAAAACGTAACATATCGCCTAATTATAGCTGTTGCTCGAAAAAACAATTTTATGTTCGCTGCGCCGGCGCACACGGGCCGATTTTGTAACTAACCTCTAATGGAAAGAACGCAACATTGTTAGCGGAACGTCGCCCCAGGACATAGCGGCGTGATATAGATGTATAATGGTATGTCCGGGAGGTTAATTAAAATTAATAAAAAATAACGGGTCATTTTGTTAAAAAATAACAAGGTACCTAATTGGTGGCTGTCAAAAGTTAATACCGAAAGACGATTCAATTTCAAGTTGTATGTTCTATTAAGATGGTATACAATCTAAACTCATTTTCTCGTAAATAGGTTTGTCAGTACTAAGAATGTTTAAAACAATTTATCCTTTTTTTCACTAAATGAATAAAGACATTTGAGTTTGAGTTTAATATTGATTCTCCAAAAATTAAAGTTACCCAAACTGACTGTAAATTTAGAGTCAGTTTCACAGGTTCTGAAAAAAAAAACCCTTCAAAGTCAACCTATTCTACAAAAGCCAGATCGTATCTAAATACACTATCAAAGCTCATTATCAAAAACAACCCAGTATTTCTAAATACATACTCGTAGATGATACAAGAAATTGCGTGTTGGAAAGTTTCCCAAAAGTCACCCCGTGTCTCCCGACACTCGGCCGAATCCTTTATTATTTCGACGTGTATATTTTTATTTTGTTTCATCCACGATTATTATTTATGAATTATTATTATTTGAGGATTTATTATTACCTTCGAGAGCAAGCTCGTCGTTTTCAATTTGCCACAAGGTGCTTGGGTGAAGCAGGTACGGACCGACGCTTTTTTCATTTTTTCTTAATACCTTTTTGACATTTGTTTTCTTGTGTTTCGCTAATTAAATTTCTGTTTAGTTCCCAGCCGGGGCTAATTGATTCGGGCTTTAATGTAATTATGTTTTTAATTCGAAACCTTGCCGGAGATTTAATGTTATCTTTTGAAGGATAAAAAAGTTGCCCTAAATGTTGATGTTTTGTCAGTTTCCTTGATTGAGACGTAAGCGTAACATATGGTGATTTTCTAACGCTCAGAGCTTGCTATGTTAAAAGTGTGAATACAGGATAATATCTATTTATTATTTTTATATACAAGTTTTTTTTTTTAGTAAAATTTAATAGGTCCTTACGTTTATGGCTTGGTTTTGTTTTTACTTAATATACCTTTTATAAAATTTATGAGTAGTAATGGAGTGACTAAAAGTAAATAAATTTATAATTGCTTTAGACCTTTCAAATGCAAATGATTTACATTTACATATGTACGTACTTACGTATACAGAGGGCTCTACGTGTGTAGAGCCCTCTGTATACGCATAGTTATGTTATTGCGTAGTGATTTTATAGAGCAATAAGATATATATTCCAAAAACATTTACATCAGTTTCTGAAAATCCGAATGCAGTGAATTATTTTCTGTGACAAATTATAATAAATCAGAAATAAAGTTTGTTACTGACTATACCATTAGCCGTGTTTTGTTTTGGTTGTGGATTGGAATAGATATTTTAGAAAAATAAACGTTTCGTAAAATGGTATCAGTTTGGAATACAAAATGTGGGGTTGTTCCACATTCAACCACCGATTTTTCTACCACTAATTATTTTTTCCACTTTCTACCACTCAATAAAATACATTCCACATTCAACCACCAATTTAAATTTTGAATTAGGTAGATGGATAACCTGCTTATAAAATAGATACACCAAAAATTGATAATCATATTTTGGGTTGTTCCACATTCAACCACCGATTTTTCTACCACTAATTATTTTTTCCACTTTCTACCACTCAATAAAATACATTCCACATTCAACCACCAATTTAAATTTTGAATTAGGTAGATGGATAACCTGCTTATAAAATAGATAGACCAAAAATTGATAATCATATTTTTATTAATTTTATACACCTGTAAGAAGTATAAAATGTTTTGCATAGTTGGAAATAAAATCAACATAATCTTATCTTTATAAAAATCAACTTATGTATATGTATATATTACTTAGCAATCTCAGTACTATTATTAAAATATCCTAAAAGTAGTCATTTACTTTGAAAAAATCACAATTATTCTTTTCATACAATAATAAGCTAGCTCCATGAGCTTTGTTCCTTGCGTTGTAGAGACCAGATTTAATTTGGCAAATACTGGCAACTCTGTTACTAGATGCAAACCCTTATTTTGTAAAGATCTTAATGTTTCTTCGTATAATGTTTACATTGGTTTACAATTTAAGGATTTTGCTTGTTTTTTAAAGTGGTGAATACTCTCTTTGATAATATTTTTTGTTTTACTTGCTATGCATGTACGTATGTATGAGGACGTTCTTTTAGGGTGAATTTCCCGGGACCAAAAATTGCGTGGCATCGATGAAATCGGTATTAAAAAACAAAGCTATAACGTTCTTATTTTTTTTATAGATAAATGAAATAGTTATCTATGTGGGGCACTAAATATTTTAATAATAGGAATAATAGGTACTTCAAAAAAAATTATTAAACCTCGAAATCTTTCATTGCCGTGTTTGTCCACACGTCACCTTGATGTATATTATACCTCATTGCTAAAAATCTATTGATTATTTATATTGAAATTTAGTTTTATTTGATGCGTGAATAGTTAAAGTATTGTTACGGAATACATTTATTCAAATTATTAAACAATACAACGAATGGTTATTCTAAATGCATTTGTCCCAGAACAAACTTTCATCGCCATGTCCTAAACATTTTTAAGAATATTGTTTTATCTAACAACTTGCGGCCCCCTCCTTGTGCGCTAAGCGTTGCATATTAGTGTCGCCTAAGTACTCGACGCGGAAGGACGAACACAAGTGCATGCGTTTTTGTGCTATAAATAAAAGTATTCCATTTTTTATGTTGTCGTCATTTTTTTTTTCATCGCCGTGGATAGGTATAACTTCTATATGAATAAGTTTGTCCTCATGATTGAGTTTTCAATAGAATGCCATTTCTCATCTGTTTATTTGTGAAGTGTTTATTACCTCGAATAACTAATAGTTTTTTTGTTATTTTATATTTTTGCCTTGATTTTCATCGCCATGCTTTCATTGCTGTGGTTTCCGTGGCCAAAATTTGCTATGGCAATGAAAAAAAAGACACGGAAATGAAAAAAATTTCATTGCCATGCCTTGTAACACAATTTAGTTTCATTGCCGTGGCCAGGTGTTTCATTTCCGTGGCCAGGTGTTTCATTTCCGTGACTTATGTTTTTATTGTCATGATAAGATAAGGCAAAAAATACATCTTTACCTGTAATACAGGTAGTGCCGAGTATTGACCGCAACAATATACATATGTATATGAAAATAAACTCAAAATTGAAATTATACGCCTCTGCCCCACATACAATGTTGATAAAAATATATAACCATATCCCAAAAATAAATTAAAAATACTGAAAAATTAATCAGTTTTGAGAATCACCAAAACAGTTTTTAATTACAAAAAGTTATAATGGCATTAAAGAATTTTTTGATAATGAAACTGAATACCAAATGCTGGCTTTTCTCCTGCAGCTGCGCTTGCAGTGGGTCGGTGTAAGGGATAACCTATATTTCTTAAAGTCTAATCCATGTATATTCCAAATTTTATCAAAATAGGTTCGGTGATTTAAGCGTGAAAGCATAACAGACAGATAGAAGGAGTTACTTTCAAAATGATGACGATAATACTCAAGTAAGTACATATATAAAACTAGCTTTTGCCCGCGTGCTAGACTTCGTCAGCGTGGAATAGTTACTTTGGGTAGCATTTTTATTTTTTTGGGCACTTATTTTGCAAAAGATACCCATACAAACTGCTGTGCATTACTGTAAATAGATTATAATACATTTTTACAAACTACCTTTTTTGTTTTTCCATCCTTTGCTAACTTTCATGCGACCTTCCATCCCCTATTTCATCCCCACATGGGTCAATATTTCAAAAAACGCTAAAACAAATATCTGCATATTTTTTGCGTGGTATTTAAAATTTTATGGTCTTATCTTTGGTAATGAGGAATCTCATAAAAATATTTAATCTCTTATTTCAACCCCTTCATTCCCTTTTTTACAAAAAAGTAGCTTTTATTCAATTTCGAGGTTTAGTCTATTTTTGTACCAAATTTCATCAGAGTCGGTTCGGGAGTATGGCGTAAAAGCGATTAAGTTAATAAGTAGCGTCCAACATCTTGCATCTCAAAATGGATGTTGTGTTCCCGAAAACTAAGAAAATGATCGATTTTATATCCAAAAGGCGTATCCGCCATCTTGGATCTCGAAATAAAAGTTGTATTCGGAATCAAGACCGCCGAAAACCTCAAAAATTATACTTATATTGCTTTTGAGTAAAAAGTCACGTCCGCCATCTTGGATATCAAAATAGATGTTGTATTCGGAGTCAGAACCTCCAAAAACCACCAAATAGATACCCATATTGATATTAAATTAAAAAGTCGCGTCCGCCATCTTGGTTCTCAGAATGGATGTTGTATTGGGAATCGGGACCCCGAAAACCATAAAAATAATACCCATTTCGATTTTATATTAAAAAGTCGCAACCGCCATCTTAGATCTCGAAATAGATGTCGTATTCGGAATCGGGACCCCCGAAAACCACGAAAATGATACCCATATTGACATTTTGTCAAAAAGTCGCGTCTGCCATCTTTGATCTCGAAATAGATGTTTTATTCGTAAACCGGACCCACAAAAACCACGAAAATGATACCAATATTGACATTATGTTAAAAAGTCGCGTCCGCCATCTTGGGTCTCAAAATGGATGTTGTATTGGGAATCGGGACCCCCCGAATACCATAAAAATGATACCTATATTGATCTTATATTTAAAAGTCGCAACCGCCATCTTGGATCTCGAAATAGATTTCGTATTCGGAATCGGGTCCCCCGAAAATCATGAAAATGATACCCATATTGACATTTTGTCAAAAAGTTGCGTCCGCCATCTTAGATCTCGAAATAGATGCTTTTTTCGTAATCCGGACCCACAGAAACCACGAAAACGATACCAATATTGACATTGTTTAAAAGTCGCGCCCGCCATCTTGGATCTCAAATGGGTGTTGTATTGGGAATCGGGACCCCCAAAAACCATTAAAATTATACCTATATCGATCTTATATTAAAAAGTCGCAACCGCCATCTTGGATCTCGAAATACATTTATTCGTAATCCGGACCCACAATAACCACGAAACCGATACCCATATTGACAATGTTTAGTGTGTGGTGTGTTAGACGTGAATGTGTGACTTTGTTTTTATTTCCTTACGAACTTTCATCCCCACATGGGTAAATATATCAAAAACGCTAGAACAAATATTTATTTATTTCTTATCAAGTGCCTACATGCAAAGTTTCATGGTTTCGTCTTTAACAATGACGAATTCCATACAAACTTTCATCCCCCATTTCACCCCCTAACAGGTCAAAATTTAAAAAATTTTTGATCAAATATTCATTTTTTTCATAAGAAGTGCCTAAATTCAAAGTTTAATGGTTCTATCTTCGAAAATGACGAACTGCCATACAAACTTTCATCCCCTATTTCAACCCCTTCAAGCCAAAGTAGCCCAAGTTCTTCCCAGAGCTCTAGTCTATATGTTAACAAATTTCATCAAAATCGGTTCAGTGGTTTAGATGTAAAAGCTATAATATTAGTAGGGATTTTATGTTGAATATAGATTTTCATTTCCGTGGATGCGTTCATTCCCGTGGCATAGTTCTTTCATTGCCGTGGAGGCTTGTTTCATTGCCGAGCACGCATGTTTCATCGCCGTGGCACGAAATTTTTAATCTTGTATATCTCGTTTGTTTTTTATGTTATCTGCTAGATATTGAGGAAGAATACATACATTATCAAAAACTTTAAAACCCGCAACTTAGTTTTTAAAAAAACTTTAAGATAAAAAAGTCCACGGAAATGAGATTTTTTTTGGACCTGTTGAAATTCACCCTTTACTATTGTTTGATTTAGTATTTTCTCATGACCGTAACATCGAGGCACTTTCACACAACGCCACATAATAGCTAGCTCCATCTCGTGTTTCTCCTTTCTTTCCTCTCTCCTCTCTCAGATTTAAAAACAAAACACCACTTTGTTTACAGTCGCGTAGAAAGAGGTCAACTGATAATATAAGAACTACTTTATTTAATCATAGTATGCAAATTTCAAAAAGAAAGAGAGCGAATATTGCTTTTTCTTTCACTAGCATTGAAATATAAAAATGCGTCTTTGATACATTCTTACCTGCGATCTTTCGAATAAACCAAGATAATGACAATTATTGACCCCTTTAGCAATATACTACGTCTAATAGAAACGTGTGATTATTAAACTTTCTTATGATTTGATTTGAACTTTTATCCTTCACTAAGTACCTACCTAGAGATATTTCGGACCTATTTTTATTAGTGGTTGAAAAAGGAATAAACTGCGGGTCGAAACTGGAAGGAATATATTTGGTGGTAGAATATGGAATAGAAAGTGGTTGAATGTGGAAAATTATTTCGGTGGTAGAAAAATCGGTGGTTGAATGTGGAATAACCCAAAATGTGTGCCTATTATTACTAAAAAGAAATATTTTACGTTTTAGTAATAATTGGCAAATGTTTGTCCGCACACTCACCTAATCTTAATTGATTTGCACTACGATGATCATGCTTACCTAATATAAGTCGCCTATGCATTCTCGCCTTGAAATATCTAATATTCAGGGAACACATCAGCAGGCAAAGAATTACACACTATATGACTCCAAATGATCAAAAGCAAAAAGTTTTAAAACTGTCAAACTCGACTACAGAAAAAAATTAATGACATCGGTTAAAATCGGGGTTTACAGGGTAAAAACGGCTCTTTTTGTTGTTACAGACGGTTAAAATATAGCTTATGTTAACCGGACTTTAAAAACTAATCGATTGAAACCTTATTCATCAAAATCGAATGAATAGTTTAGGCGCTACGAAGGAACATATGTACATACAAACATATATATTTAAATGCTGCTAAATTCATTGAAAGACCATTGCTATTAGAATAGAATGTGGTATCCGAAAGGAATAAATCACAAATATCTAGGTCTCAGGTCAGATAATTAAATAAAATTAGCTAACACCGGAAATTGTATAGGTAAGAACTTAGGTCTGACAGCTTGGTTTTAAATCCTGTTAATTGTAAACACTAAAATTTGTTAACGAGCCATAGTTAGGATTATTTGTATGCTTCCTAATAATGGTGGCACAAATTGTGAAAAATATCTACTATTTATGTACTAGATCAAAGGTATAATTATCCCGTATTTTCCCTTTTCTTCGATTAATAAGGCGTTTACGTCAAAGTACCCAGTAACTTTGTTTTAACACAAGTACTTTATGAGCTCTATAAGATTACCACTTCATCTCGCTTAAGGAACATTGAATGTTCAAAGGGCTACCCTCATAACGCCTATGACTAACAAAACGGGAAAGGTAGAATTATATTACGTTTATTACCAAACATTAGTAGATCTTTTTTTGCAATTTGTGCGTACAACGAATCTCTCAAACAGATCTTTTCCTGCCCACGTAGCTTCTGTAATATGGCCGGAATATAACTACAATGAATCGGTTTCATAAGCATTAACACGCCGCCGTCAAAATCACGCGAATCCACTAATATCTTCCTTCTAATTTTTTTCATCTTATCTAAAGATAAGTGTTAGTTTTTGTGAATGTCGAAAATGCCTTGATTTTAGAAAAAAGCATTTTTCGACCGCATCCCGGTCCAACAGCTTAGTTTATCCAAAGCACGGAGGAAATTAAAATTTTGACATTTTTCGACAATCGCTCATCATGTCTCTCTGTCGTGGACAATGTTGCTGGTTACACAATGAAACCAATATTTATGTAATAGTTTTTAACTAATTAACATTAGAAAAACTAGAAAAATGCACTGAAAAAAATCGACTTGCCTCAGGCGGGACTCGAACCCGCACCTTCCACAATCCGGGTCGACGTTTTAACCAATTTCGCCACCGAGGCACTGCTTTTCGCTGTCGAAATTTGTCAGTGCTTGGTGCTTATGTTTTTATGGTAAACATCGTTTCATCAAATCTTTGAAATTTGCATTTCCAAGACCCGAACGAAATATTTTTGCAAATATTTGACGCCCAGCTAAGATGAAACTACCTTACATTATGGAATAATTTTATTTTTGCATTTACAAACGCGTAAATCAGAGTCCCGCCTGAGGCAAGTCGATTTTTTCAGTGCATTTTTCTAGTATTATATTTACGCGTTTGTAAACGCAAAAATAAAATTATTCCATAATTAACATTGTTAAATTGTTCTTTGTCCCAGAAAAAAATATAGAATACCTTTTTAGAATACCTATCTTGAAAAACACGGAGAAAAATTAAGCGGAAAAAATCTAAGTTCAAACCACGTATTTAGTGAAATGGTCGCTAATTTTTTTGCGATAGTATGAAGAACGCACGTCTGCGGAACCATCGTCTTCCTCTAATACATACGTACATACGATCACGCTCGTAATCCCATGAGGAGTTGAGCAGAGCCTCAAGTAACATTTTGTTACATATAAAGCCACGGCGGGCACTTCACCAAAAGAGTCGATTAAACGTACATATGAATTCAAATTTTGAAAACACATTGGTACGTGGCGGGGTTCGAACCAGTGCCTCCCGGGCGGAAGACGACGCTTTACGCACTACGCCACCGACGTTTCAATTTAATACAAATACAATTTAATATGCATAATAGTAAACAAATTTTCGTGTTCATCGTACTAACATTTACTCCTACCAGGACTCGAACCCGGACCGCTTGATGTCTAGGCAGCTATACTGACCACTCCACCACGACGGCGTCATAAAAGGGAGCACCAAACCTAAAAAGTAAAGACTATATACTCCGTGCCAAAAAGTAACAATCCTTAGTAAACAGTACGCTCTAATATTTTCAAATAAGACGCTTTTTCCTTCAAGCAAATTGATTAACGCATTCATATCACCATATTCCTGACCAAAAAATAATAAAGCCCTGCGAACACTTTGTTAAAAACAACATCGACCCTCACGTATACAAATTTCTTAGGTTCACTCTTATCACATCAGTGGTACAGTCGATCAGCTATTTAATTTGTTCACCGCTACGGGCGAGGTGTGCATTTGAGAAATTGCCCCACAGATACCGCACGGTGTTATTGCTCGTTATAAATTACACTAACTTTATCGAGCGGATAAATACACTCGGTTAAAAACGTGTGATTTATTTGGGGTGAGTAGAAGAAAGTTGTTATCAACTTTGTTATAAACATTCGTGACCGTCGCTCTGAAGTTGCTAATTGGCAACGTTTCCAAAAGTAATACTGTTTTGATAAACCCGCTGGAAACCACGAAATTACAAATGTTGGCATACATTCGTGTATCTAATATTGCATCACTTACCTACAGCAATTTTTGTGGCCGAGCTACGGCGTATGTGACCCAGCACGGGTCGTATATATATACAGCTACTAACACTAAGCTATAAGCTAGGTTATTAATTAGTTTCGGTTGTTTTTACATTGGACAATCTACCGTAAGAACATTTAGAAGCGGTAAAGAAAAATTTCATTCGAAGGTCGTCTATCGTGGAGCATCTGTTGCAGTCTAAATTTCATCATTGTATTCAGTTTTCATCGCTCTCTTATTAGGATTTGAGCAAAGCCTTAAGTAACATTTTGTTACACATAAAGTTACATCTGGCAGTATTCGCCACATAGTGCCTCAAAGTACTAGGAAGCAGACCCATATGTAGAGTCGTCTGGGTAGAGTACCACCGCCTTTATTATTTCTGCCGTGAAGCAGTTCGATGTGCTTCGGGTCGTAGGGAAAGGTAGCCAGTGTAATTACTGGGCATGGAAGGTATAATATTTTGTCCCCAGGATTACAACACATTTGCAGTTTAAATGATTTACCCTTAATATTGCAAGTGTCTGTCTATAGGCGACAGTAACCACTTAACACCAGGTGGGTAACAAACCAATGAACCAACAAACAAAAATCCAACAACTACGATAGATGTTACGGTCCGAGTTGGTGAGATTTAGTATGAAATTATGAATCAACAAATTTTATCACTATTTAAATTCTAATGCTGGGGCCGCACTTGCGCCTATCGTCACGAAGCTTCGTGCTAGGACACGATACACGCAGATGTGACCGGCCGTTATCGGCTATCGTCACGAATATTCGGGTTGAGTGTGCGTTATCGGCCGGGAGGCGGTACGTCAGGGTTTTAGCGCGCTAACCTATCGCGCTGCGTGGTCAGACATGCGTTGTTCATTTCGAAGGTTGTTCTCGATTAGTTCAGACGCGTACGGGTGACTAAGTATACGATACAGCTGAGTTATTTTTTATAATAAATGCATTACGTAATTATTAGCACACAATTTAGAAGTAAAGAAAGTGATTATGCATAGTTAAACGCAAAGAAGGATAATAATACTACGCAATTTACACGTCTGGAAATGATTTCGGCCATCTTGGATTATTGCACGATAGTTCGTGCAAATAAAGAAATGCCACATGCTTTATCGCGATAACTTTGCTAGGGCCGCACTTGCGTGTATCGTACGAAGTATCGCCACGCATTACTTCGGGACGATAGGCGCAAGTGCGGCCCCAGCATAAGAAAGGTTCTATAAAAAATATATGAAGTAAATCCTCCTTAAATGGAATTTCACGAATTGTGATGACGACTGCGAACACATGGGTATACGTGTTCGCAGGATGACGATCATGAATTTATTGATAGTTAAGTGTCAACTTGACTATCGATACTTCTTAAAGAAACACAAGAAGTAAAAATCTGATATGATTTTAATATCGGCCCTTAAGGCATTACAATAGTTAATTTCCAAAATAACGTTAAATTAGTTAATTTCCAAAACTGTAACATTAAATTTGTTATTTTCTAAAACTGAAAAATGACTAACATTGAATTCAATTGAATAGCAGAGTTCAATTAAGAGCATTCTATTCAACAATTTCCCTCGGTTTCCGCGACTGCAAAGAAAGGTTGGTAATCCTAGTTATCGGGCCTGCGGTTATTATTTTTCATTGTTACTGTTATTGCTGGCCGTACGCTTATTATTCTAACGTTACGCCGCTTAACAAACTATTAAGAGTTCTCACAACGCCTTACCATTTTGATAAATCCACTCGATTGGCGAAGCCTCGGGTTAACTTTTTTCTTTTAAGCACTTTTGAAGTTTATAATGTAGCTGATATTCTGGTATAGAAATAATTTCTTTATTTCACTCTTTAAATGAGACCACTTTTAGGCAAGCGTAGTGTGTAGGACGCCCTATGACCCGTTGACCTTAGGGGGACTGCTGACAGCGGCTGAATGCGGGAAGCCCAGGAGACGCATTTTTAAATCATTCGAAGTGAATCTTAAATTCATGCACGAAAGAAAAACGTTATATTGGTTTCTATTGCTCCCAATTTTACGTATTTTTGAAACATTAGAAATCCGGTAATTAAGTAAGTTACAGTTACGAGGAAACGGAACGTAGGTAAATTAAAAGTTATAATGTCACTGTCAGTCATTTGATTTTCTTCTGGGTCGGACCACTCGTTGCAAAATTCAGGAGTATGAATGTTCAAGAATAGCGATTTTAGGAATTCGCATACGAATCTTGCGATTTCGTACACGATTTGGAATTCCAATGATTCAAAAATGCCTCTCCAGAATCGAAAACGATGGCATGATTATGACGGAGACCAAGTTCAGCAGTGGACGGATAGAGCCTGTTAACTTGAATGGCTGACTGAGTCTTTAAATACAATGGGTAATCATGTCAATTACTAAATGCTTAGAACCTAGATAATAAAAAAACTACAATGTCAAAAAGTGATAGTAATAATAACAATGAGTTTAAAATGCATTAGTCTACCCTTACTCCAAGAATAGGGAGAATAGGTTGTTAGTGTTATCTTAATATACGTATATAAATTACATGTCACGTTGTTTGTCCGCGATGGACACCTAAACTACTTAACCAATTTTAATCAAATTTGTACACCGTGTGCAGTTTGATCCAACTTAAGAGATAGGATAGTTAATATCTTGATAAGTAGTAATTTTTTTTTACTGCAGATACAATGTTGTAAGTCAGTAGTATGAAATTACTAAGGAACGCGTGGCCGGGACAGCTAGTGAATTATAGTTTTGTAAGCATCCATATATGCTAAAACAGCAGCCATCCAGCCGTCTGCATGTTTGCCACACTTGTAGAATAAACGAGAGAGGGGAACGCAGAGACACGGACGGAGTGGTGTAAGTACAGTCGACCAAATTGAATCATGACCCACCTTAAGATCATTTTCCTACAGTCACTCTATACAAAGTAGGATGAAATTCGCTTGAACGTACATTTCTAAGTAACGAACCTGTTATCAATTTGTTAGACACTGACAGTGTCAAATAAATATGGCTTTTTAAAATTTGTTCAGACTACTACTTGACATCTGACACATAACGTCGATATCTTATTTAAAATTCCAATTGAGACTTTAGTGCAGTGATAAGAAAGATTAAAATTGCATAGATCTCTGACACGTAATGACGCATTTTTATTCATATTTAAAACGTACTAAGTGCAACACGCATGATAGCGAAGAAAACCTAACTAAATTTATGATTCTAAAGGGATCATTCCTTTAGAATCATAAATTTAGTTAGGTTTTCTTAAGGCCAAGTGGGTCATGATTCAGTTGGTTCGACTGTACACAACGACAGCAACATAGTACAGATAAAGACACTATTACACTCTACTACCAAATATGATAAAACAAAATAAACTAATAATATTACAAAATAATTTTAAAATTATAAACTTTATAATATACTATGTACTTCCTTCGTAAGATATGTTTAGTTAAAGCTAAACAAGCATTTTGCAAAGTTAACGCACATCCTCTGGGAATACGGTGTATATTTATGGAGACATACAAATGTAATTCTATTAAACATAAATCTCAAGGCAAAGGTAACAAGACAGGCACAAGGGCTACGGGTTCAAGAATTTAATGTTCAGCGTGAACTCAGATTACGCATTTACAAATGTAACGTAAGAAACGTCTGAGGTAGGCTTTCTAGATAAGACGCTAAGAGAAATGGCGTACATTAATTAATATGAAACACGTACGTGGCTCGCGTATCTCAATCGGCATCCGACTCTGAGATTGCCCGATTCCGTTTACAGCCCGGGTTTTTCGCCGATTCTGCAAAAATGATTATGTTCTGCAAATTAATTTCAATAACTACAATAAAGGTTTTCTTGCCGATAGTCAAAGTCAAAGTCGAAATTTCTTTATTCATCTAGGTACAATTTGTACACTTACGAAAGTCAATTTTGATGCCATCGGTTCAAGAGTCTACCAGGAGGCCTTGTTCTGAAAAGAACCGGCAAGAAACTCAACAAGTGTTATCCTCCCTTTACAGTTTTCATAGTATTGATTTGGAAAGAGTCATAATTCACATTGTCAAGTCTTTAATAATTAATCATAATAATATAATAAAATAAAGACTCATAAAGTACATGTAGGTAATAATTTATTTCAGTTCGATCCTGATAGACGGAAACTTCTACCATTGCATGGATTTACCGTGCGACTGCCGCGCGCATTATCTACAGACAAGATAGCTAGGGAGGAATGCCTGGGATTTGTAAGTCAGGTGTAGGTTTAAGGGCTCCCCTTGAAATGCATCAGTACTCACCTAAACCATCCCGATTTCGCTCTCTGCCCACATATTTGGTAAGATTCCGCGAAAGTCGTTTAAGATACGCATTCCAGTACAGAACTAACTGAAGTTCTAGACAAGAAGAGATATTCTCATCAATGTGTTTTAAAATTTTGAATTCATATGTACGTTTAATTGACGCTTTCACGGTGAAGGAAAACGTCGTGAGGAAATCTGCACACACCTATAAAGAAATTCTTAGGTTGCGTGTGAAGTCGACCAACCCGCACTTGGCCAGCGTGGTTGACTAAGGCCTAATCACTCCTAATGTGGGGTGGGCTCGAGCCCCTCGGCGGGGACATTATATGAGCTGTTGTGATGATAGCTGATATAGACTTCACACTGTAATACTCGATTTCAACTGGTTGTATTTTCCTTTCCTAAATGGGTATATATGAAGTGAAACAACAATTTGATGGTTTGGCAGTACAATGTTTATTTAGGGTGGACAATATTCTGTTTGTTGCACTAGAAAAGTTATTTACTTACAATTTACATATTCCAAATAATATACCTTTGTGAGAATTCTCTTCCTTGAAAATACCTAGTTTACACAAGTTAGATTTTACACAATTTAGACCTTCTAACTTATATATCTAATAGTAAAATACAACCATAAAAATAATGAAAGGTAGGGTCCTGGAGTCTGCTCTGATCGTTAACGAGTGGAATTTGGGTATTACTATGTATAAATTATTAGTAAACGCGTTATGAGACAACCTTCTGCAGAGTATTTGTAGAACTCTTCGACAGTCAGCCGCTACCGTTTGGTTAGTGTAGTGTACCTGGATCAGTGCGTTGTGTCTTGGCTCTGATAGATCAGCCACTAGTTAGCTCTCTCTATATATTGTAGTTCACCGGTCACTTTTCCAAATTGATCTCACACCTCCAAACTCTGGTTTTGCGCAGGTCTCTCTACCAGGCGACTATATTTGTAATGGAAATTTGGGTCTCTAAACCCGTACCGACGACCCTTTCGGGTGAATTATTAACTCCTTAACGGTTATTTATCCGTTCCAGGACATTATGAAAATACGGAATTATCTTCCTTCCAAATTAGAAAATAGTTCTCCTTCGTTAATATAATCCTCGCATATGTTATTATCACGAAGATGTTTAATGTTCCTCAAAAATAAATTCAGCCTTGAATTTGAAATTCGAAATGCGAATGAATAATCTGACAAGCAAAAACAAACGTCCCTGATTGGTCGGCCTACCTATGGTTTTTTTAACGTCTGAGGCAAAGGAAAATGAGTCCATACATCCGAATGAACGAAATATTCTTGTCAATACGAATCTTTGCGAATAACTACTTTGAATGAATTTTGAACAACTAATATGATCCCCGTAAGCCTAACGTCACCTAAATAATGACGAGACTATAGAAAACGCTCTAACGCGCCCCAATTCAAAAACAAGGTGTAAGAATTCCACACAGACGACCATAATCTCTAATATCGAACTGAAACATGATACAACTTACCAAGACAAGAAACTTTCGTCTGAACTATTTCTTTTTTTTTTTTTTTTATAATAAGTCGCTGGGTATAGAATTTATCACTTTGCCTAAATGTCAAACTTAATGCGAAACGGAACGTAATGTCACTTGTCAGATTACGATGTTGACTTTGAAAAATTGATAAATAAACAATGCTACAATATCCCCCTACCCGGGTAAGAATTCACGTAGTGAATTCGCGTTTGACGCCCACGTCAACACCCAACACTATACCTACTCAGACAACTGACCAAACCAAACCACACAAAAAAACTAAGTTACCTCTGCACAAAATACTAAATTAAAACAAATATAAAGAAAGATCTTCCAACGCACAATTCCTTCCTATTTTATTGAAATAACTAACTCAAGGTATTTCGTGTTAGTGAAAAATATATCAAGTCTAATGGGACATCATGGATGCAACCGTGAAACTTCTTTGCTTTCACAGTTATCAAAAAACAAAATCATAGACACGTATAGATTCTTGATTTTATTAAAAAAAAAAATTAAACATACTTTTAATTGAGTTTAATCAAGTTATGCTCTAGTTTAAATAAAAAAAAGTACCTTAAAACAAAAAAATTAAGCATCTTCACTTAAGTTAAAAAAATCATCAAAGTAAAAAAAAATAGAAAAAAAAAATGATAATGTGCTATCTATCTACTCAATGCTTCTTGGCACGATAAAATGTGTAACTATGTCGCTAGATGGCAATAGCTACCCAATAACCTTTCCCCCTGCTCCGATAGTGATGAATGAAATGCGCTTACTAGATGGTGTTGTTAGCTTACCAACATTTCACACTCAATTACGACAATGCCTGCCCTAATACCTCAGCCCCTCTTAAATTTTTCCCTTTGTATTTAAATAAATGATCAGATTTAAATAATATTATATGCTTAAGTAAACTAAACTCCATTACTTTAGTTTTACCAAGCACATCATCGCTACAAACGTCAAACTAAGGAGAAAGGGAAAAAACGAAAAACTGAGGCAACAGGCAGGCACCACCGGCCCCATCTGATCTTAATAGAGCAAACCCTACAGTCGGCTTCTACGACACGCCAGGAAGTACGGCGGGGTGGATATTCTTCGACCGTCAACCCACGGTGATGCAAAATCAAGCAAATTAAATCATTAATTAAAATAAAAGTTAAAAGTTAGAATAAAGAAAATGATATTCACCCATACAGCCGGGTGTTTCATATTACAATATCTCAGTAAACTACACGGTATCTTTATACACACCGGGATAAAAAAATAAAGTAACTTTAAATGTAAGGTTGTTGTCACACTACCGTGTGCAACAGTAAGTATAGAATTATTTTGTAAAAGTTCATATTCCCTAAATTCTAACGGTACTCGTACCTCGTTCCATTGGGTATCATCACAGAGTTTAAAAATGCTTTTCGTGAAACGTATTAATCTACCATCCATCATATTATGAAAACTTGGACACGCTCGTGGCCTATCCGTACAACTTTTTATACTATTATTATGCCAAGAATAATTATTGGAGATCATGTGTATGGGTGCCACTGGAATTGCAAGGGAAAATAACAATAAAAATACTAATAAAAGTGGTAGCTTGCAACCCCAACGAGCCAAGGCTGTCCATGAACGATTCCCATAGACTATGGGAAATCGTATATTATCTATGAACTGTGTAAATGTTTCGCATATGTCAAAACTAGGGCATAATCTCTTCTTTTCAGCAGGAAATTTTTCAAAATGAGAGATGACTCTCTTAGCCTGGCTATGCTCATCCTCGGACAGCGAGTCAAGATCATGCAAAGCCCCATCTGCCGCCACAACAGTGTCTACCTTTTCTTTTTCAGATAACAACTTGCCACCTTTCAATAACGCTAAAACATCGGGAGCAATCTTAAATTGCTTCCATAAATTTATGCCGAAGATAAACTCTGTGATACCAGGAACGACAAAGAATCTAATTAAACGAGTTCTCTCATCAACTGTTACCGGCAAATACATATATCCAGTTACAGGAGATAAGGAACCATTCGCAGTTTTAATACATTGTAGGTTATGTGAAGTATGTAAATTGGTAAAATTAATAAAATGATTTACTGAATCCCCTCCAATTATTGATATTTCAGAGCCGGAGTCTAATAACCCTCTGAATTCCGAATCATAAATATTTACTTTTAAATAAGGGCGTACATCACTATGAATAGGCTGAATTGACTTTGAAACACATGTAGACTTTATTGTATTAATTTTATACTCTTGTCTTTTGTTAGAATGAATTATCTTAGACTGCATATTTGGCAAATTTTTCTTAGAGTTACAACTAGGACAGTTCTTAGCAGTAAACTCCTTTGTACCACATCTATAGCAAATCACAACAAAAGGTGCCTTACAATTACTTAAACTGTGACCATTTATCCTACAACGGACACAGAAATCATTCTGTACAGGCTGAACTGAAGCGACCTGCTGTTGTGTAACTTTTTGCTTACCCCTATAACACAAATCAGGGGCTAATGAATATGGGGTATTATTAGGTTCCCTAAAGAGTCTACACCTCTCCTGTGCCCCCTCCAGTAATCTACACTTCCTTTTCAATTCTGCCCATGAGTCTACAGGAGTCAAAGCTAACTGGGCTGTGTAAAATGGCCTTATATTAAATAAAACAATATTCAACCTTTCATCTTCAGATAAAGGCTTAGATAAACGACTAAAATAATTTTGCATAATACTGAGGTAATTTATAATATTTTCATCAGAACCTTGAGTTCTAGAACGAATTTCCTGCATCAATCTATTATCATAATCATAAGGTAAGTATTCCTGTAGTAACAAAGACTTTAATTCTAACCAATCATGAACTTCTGACCTAACCCCACGATACCAACACAACGCTTCATTGGAAAATAACTCTGAAGCTGATATAAAAAGTATAGTTTCCGATACACCCCTAGATAAACAAAGCTCTTCCAAGCGTTGTAAGAAAGCCTTAACGCATGATTTGCCATCGAATTTCAAACCAAGCTTATGGACTGCCGCGTCCCCTACCAAGTTTTGGCTAGCAATATCTTGTGGCTTGCTAATGGAATGTTCTCCAACTTTCTCCTGTGCTAAGCTACTTTTGAATGTGTGCATTATATTATCAATCCTTACCAAAACACTTTCCAAACGCTTTTGGTAAGTATCAAGCATAGTGGAGAAGTCGCTGTCAACTTCCTCCTCTACATCAAGCCGACCAATTCTGTGAAACAAGTGGTGAGCCAATGTCTGAATTCTATTCAAAGACTTGAGGGAACCTGCCTTTGATGAAGATGTTGAAATAAGTCTGTCCAAATCCTCAAATTTTTTATGAACAATTCTTAGCTCAGAAACTACATCCAAATCACACTCCAATATCTCATCAGAGGGTAAGTCCTTATTGAGAGAACGAATCTGTGCCTTCAAAGCAGTTACTGTATCTGCAGGTTTTGCACCCCTAATTCTAACTTCATATTCAAGTTCATCTTTAAGTAGTAAATTAAATGTAATAGGTCGTTGTTCCATGTTTCAACTTTATGAAAACAAATAGGTAGTATGAATTTTCCTAAAAATGTGTAGTAAGAGAAGGTTTATGTTACCAAATGTATGTAATGTAGTAATTTGGAGACTAAAAATGATATAGGTATGTATTTGCAAAGATTAGAGTTAAAAAATAAAAAATAAGTGTAATATTTGGTTCAAGCTCAAAAAATAAACTGCAAATTTACTTATATTTATATTTTCAAACACTTTGTGAGTGGTATGAAAATATTAGCTTATTAGCATTCAAAAATGTAAAAAAAACCCATAAAATTAAAAAAAAACCACTCCAAAATCGATCAAAGCTTACATAACTCCATGTACATGAATGCAAAAATACCTAAATATACAATAGTTAACTGGAGAACAAACAATATTAAAGTTTATATATTGCCACCTTTGGCACAAATTAAAACAAGAAAAAAAAACCTCAAACTCACACCGTCAACGATCAGCCTCCTCTGAGCGAATATGACCAGATCAAGAATTAAAAAAAATAACAGAACCTCCTCTCCTAATGTTCGGGCGCCATGTAATACTCGATTTCAACTGGTTGTATTTTCCTTTCCTAAATGGGTATATATGAAGTGAAACAACAATTTGATGGTTTGGCAGTACAATGTTTATTTAGGGTGGACAATATTCTGTTTGTTGCACTAGAAAAGTTATTTACTTACAATTTACATATTCCAAATAATATACCTTTGTGAGAATTCTCTTCCTTGAAAATACCTAGTTTACACAAGTTAGATTTTACACAATTTAGACCTTCTAACTTATATATCTAATAGTAAAATACAACCATAAAAATAATGAAAGGTAGGGTCCTGGAGTCTGCTCTGATCGTTAACGAGTGGAATTTGGGTATTACTATGTATAAATTATTAGTAAACGCGTTATGAGACAACCTTCTGCAGAGTATTTGTAGAACTCTTCGACAGTCAGCCGCTACCGTTTGGTTAGTGTAGTGTACTTACCTGGATCAGTGCGTTGTGTCTTGGCTCTGATAGATCAGCCACTAGTTAGCTCTCTCTATATATTGTAGTTCACCGGTCACTTTTCCAAATTGATCTCACACCTCCAAACTCTGGTTTTGCGCAGGTCTCTCTACCAGGCGACTATATTTGTAATGGAAATTTGGGTCTCTAAACCCGTACCGACGACCCTTTCGGGTGAATTATTAACTCCTTAACGGTTATTTATCCGTTCCAGGACATTATGAAAATACGGAATTATCTTCCTTCCAAATTAGAAAATAGTTCTCCTTCGTTAATATAATCCTCGCATATGTTATTATCACGAAGATGTTTAATGTTCCTCAAAAATAAATTCAGCCTTGAATTTGAAATTCGAAATGCGAATGAATAATCTGACAAGCAAAAACAAACGTCCCTGATTGGTCGGCCTACCTATGGTTTTTTTAACGTCTGAGGCAAAGGAAAATGAGTCCATACATCCGAATGAACGAAATATTCTTGTCAATACGAATCTTTGCGAATAACTACTTTGAATGAATTTTGAACAACTAATATGATCCCCGTAAGCCTAACGTCACCTAAATAATGACGAGACTATAGAAAACGCTCTAACGCGCCCCAATTCAAAAACAAGGTGTAAGAATTCCACACAGACGACCATAATCTCTAATATCGAACTGAAACATGATACAACTTACCAAGACAAGAAACTTTCGTCTGAACTATTTCTTTTTTTTTTTTTTTTTTTTTTTTATAAGTCGCTGGGTATAGAATTTATCACTTTGCCTAAATGTCAAACTTAATGCGAAACGGAACGTAATGTCACTTGTCAGATTACGATGTTGACTTTGAAAAATTGATAAATAAACAATGCTACAACACCTACCTAAACCGCATATACACTAACGATGTAGCCATTTCTTTTTATAGTGTGGTTTTGGGGATATTCGTTTCACATGGTACAGTTAACTCGACCTGTCCTGTGTAGATGTAGATCCGCTACTGTGATTCGATTTCGGTTCTGAGCCTTCTGTAGTAAATTTTACGATACTTGTTCCTTCTCAGTTGCTTGCTTTTCTACGACTGCAAGACTAACAGTTTCAAGTATGATTGCATATCTTATCGTGACGATGCGAATCTTCCATGTGCACTTTATATGCACCAGTATGTAGCTAGCAGTTCCAGGTGGCTCTCTACGTCCTATAACACGTCTTTTGGATTTCCCCAAACGCACTAAGTTACATAGATCAGAGATAGTCATCTGCATGGAATTCATTAATATGTGTATATGGTTTAATGACGCCGTCGTGGTGGAGTGGTCAGTATAGCTGCCTACACATCAAGCGGTCCAGGTTCGAATACTGGTAGCAGCAAATATTTTTGTGACGAACACGAATATTTGTGTGCGAGTCATGGTTGTTTATATTTATTTAAGTTTATTTATAAAAATATGTAAAATTATTATGTATATTAGTATCCGTTATCTAGTATCCGAAACACAAGTTCTTAATGATACTTACTTCGGGCTAGATAATTGGTGTGAGCGAGGAAAAAAAAATGAGTTTCGTTTCCATTTCTAAAAACTAACAGATTAAAGCCTTACAGCCTTATTCATAAACACTCAATAAACCTATTTTAGTTATTACCTTGTTAAAAAGTGTTTTGTCTCATTCATCTCGTGCCAGAGTGACAGAGACAAACGATTTGTAAATCTCTAATAAAATCACATATTTTTATGAATAAGGGGGTTAGACTTTGAAGTAATTCCATCTAGCCTATGGAGGTTGCTGATTACATATTTCTACATCACTTTCTGTATGGCCTTCCTCACAAAGGAATAAGTTATTTATGTAAAAGTCCTTTCTTTAAAAAGAGAACCATAATTATATTTTCTTAAAATGCATAACTTAGATATACAAATATAAATTAAGACCTTCAATCTCGCGAAGTCTAATTGTAATGAGGTCATTCGAAATTCCTTGAAAAAGCGAACTTATTTAAAACTCAATAATTATTCATTTAAATTCCCTTCATAATTTGAGCCCGAAGTGGCACAAGCCGGTCGGTGCATGATGGTATCGCGCGGGGTCACACAATAACACCTCGCTGCGCCAAATGAAACGCTTTCATGTAATTGGCCGATGCACAGTGGGACGACTACAGATTTTGATAAAACTCGTTGCCAAAAATAAAAGCTATGATATTTTTGATGTCAAGGGGTTTGGTGTTGTAGTGTAATTCGATTTCGTACCAAAGTTGGTAATATCCGCTTTCATCAGCAGATGATGAGTCATTCAAAAATGAATAATTCTAGCACCTCTGCGCTTTGGTAGGCGGGACGTGAGGTCATTTATTGGTAAAGGTTCATAGTCATAGTCATATCTTTATTCACATAAAACATGGTATAAAAGGTGTTACAAAATTCATACGATCACATGTTTTGCAAATTTCTATTGCATGCAAATGTTAAAAATTATAAATTCTTATTATAAGGGATTGATAAGGAAACACCGATTTTAGACTCCAGGACATACGGGAAGCTGTCTATGCGTTCGCGGCGTGGAAGCTACTAGATCGTGTGGCGTAGGCTTAACCTGCCTTAACTACCTGTCTTAAAAATATTAACTAATCGCGGGTCGGCAGATTCCCGTATTTACTTTAATATCAAGAATATTATTACATGGCATGATTTATGTATCTATGTATAATATATATCTAAACTTATAGCTAGACATTTTATATTTACTTATATGTGTATAAAACTATTTAAGTAAGTTTATTATAATAAAATGTATTTATTATCTTATAAAATAACATGAGTGCATGGTGCGTCGTCTACACTTATACTTCCAAAGGTCGTTAATGTCATAGAACATATTTTCTTGTAGCCATGATAACATATTTTTCTTAAATTGGTTAAAACTTAGTATTTTTATATCATTTGGAATTTTATTGTATACTTTTACACACATAGCAAGACAACTTTTATTATATTTATCTGACCTGGGAATATCTCTTAATACAAGTCTGCTAGGGTTCCTTTTAAGTCTCGTGTTGGCCTCGAATGCTTTCTTAAATAAATCATAATTCTTGTACACAAAAATACTTATTTCATATATATACAGAGACGGTAACGGTAGTAGTCCAAGGTTCCTAAATAAAGGTTTGCAGGACACGTCAGGAGGTATACCACAAATAGCTCTAATGCATTTTTTTTGCGCAATGAATGCCCTATTTCTATCTGTACTGTTGCCCCATATAATTAAACCATAACGAAGGATTGTACGCATGGTATGTCATAATGGCAGTTTTTTTGTCAGTTACTTTTACTACTTTATTAAGAGCATATACGAAACTATTTATTTTATTGCTTAGTTTGTCAACATGGAATTTCCAATTTAAGTCTTGATCTATATTTACACCTAGGAATTTAGTTTCATTTACTTGGTTTATTTTGTCTATTTTGAGTTGGAAATTATATTTAGGATGCTAAGATCTATTGAATTGTATATAATTTGATTTATTCAAATTTATTTTTAAATTATTTTCTTCTAGCCATCGTATAATGTTGTCAATAGTATTATTAATCGCTATTTCATGGTCATTTAAGGAATTACTATTTTTATTTGATGTCACAATTATTGAAATGTCATCCGCGAATAATATACATTTGTTATTTGTCATTTTTGTAATGTCATTTATATATAACACAAATAAGATTGGTCCTAGCACGCTGCCTTGAGGAACCCCGCATTTGTTTGTTCTGTAGTGAGACGGATAAGGTAGCAAATTATTATTAGTTACACTATTAACCACGACATACTGACGTCGGTTAGTCAGATACGACGATAGCCATTCAATCGCGGGTCCCCTTATGCCAATCGATTCCAGCTTTTCTAGGAGAATGGCGTGCGACACAAAGTCAAAAGCTTTTGACAAGTCAAAAAACAACACTCTAACTCACTCTAACTCATTCATATTAACAAGTTAGTTCAGCGTTTTTGTGTAAACATCTTTATGTTTTTACCATTGCATGTAATGTTTCCATGGATAGAACGTGTGTATAAGCTGATGATGATGATCTATTTATACGTATATTTTTAATTAAAATTAATGTTTATTGTTTGGTTGCCAAGTAATTGCTATTTTATTTCAAAAATGACTCATTATTATACCTTATTACCAATATAGACGCGTTTATTTATTTACTGCCTACTAAATATTAATCACTTACGTCTTATTTTTTGTTCTTTTTGCACCATAACGTAACATAATACGTAAGACATTATTACGTTACGTTATGGCGCAAAGAACTCTTTATTGCTAGTCAGTTTCAGTGTCTCTCAAACGTTGCAATACAAAACTTTTATTTCACATCCTGTGTTGCCCATAATATGTATAAGAATTTACAATAACCATACAATAAGCTTTTGTTATAATGGTAACACTATACCTATTTATTAATGTTTTTTTCTTCTTATAAACTTTGACCACTTTCCACAGTCCTGCTCCACTGTGCATTCTCAGCAAGGCGGGGCGAAATGTTTTTTACGATTGCATCGAACGTGCTCACGGTGCGTTCCTACGCTGCACAATTACAATACGTTATTTTTTTTATAATAATTAGTATTTCTCTTATTAATTTATTAATTATAATTAGCGCTTATAGTCATTGTCTTGATTCAAATAGTTATTGTTTTGTAAAACGATCACAGAGTAATCATGTTACATGAGGAAAAAAAGGACACATTATTGTACTATTCAATATAGACGCGTTTATTTATATACCTGCCTACTAAATATATGAGGTATGAACTTTAAGGTTCATTAATTAATATTCTTCAATTAATCAATATAAATATTTTTCTTTCAATGTACCAAATAGAATACTTCTTTGAAGGAAAGTATTGAAATTATTGGCACATAGTTCGAAATGTCTCACTTTACGCTCTCGTTGATGTCTACTATATGGAGCTAACGCATGTCATGAGATTATTGGACATCCGATACTCTAAAAAATACTTTTAGTACCTAAATACTTAAGGGAAGTGCATAAACAAGACAAATTGAATAAATAAATAAATAAATAAATAAATAAAAGAGACTGTTTACCGTCAAAGAATTCTTACAGTATCAGTTACTGTAAGAATCACACGTTCACAAGTTTCTTCACAGAGGAAAATTTAATTTGAATTTGTTTGTTAATCTTACCCGAGTACCGCGTACATAGTTGTTTAACTTACATGATAACAATTGTTATTTGCTTACTTCTTTGACGATCATAAAAATAAAGCAAACGAAAACTTTTATGTCCTTTATTGTTCAATATCTGCTAGGCCTTAGAAGCAAAATGGCTAGACAAGGAACGCAAAAACCGTCATAATGCAAAATAGCTTGCAAAAAACGAAACAATATATTTACGACACAGAAAACATTTCATAGCACTCACGTAAAGGCGATGTATGTACAAAAAATGAACAATGGAGTACTGTCTCGCTCACAACATTGTTCGTACGATCAAAAAAGCCAGAAAACAGACGTTGTAATTAAATTACCTTGCGTCTTAATTAACTGCAGCCAGTAATTGAATGTTTAATTTATTGCTAATTACTTGCATTTCTTTGCGAGTGATGCTACTCAGACTGTGTAAGATACAATCAAGCGAGTTTCACGGTTACGCACTTGCAGTGACATGGCGGGGGAAATAACGTCCGAATGTGTATTTGAAGCAACTGATTACGGATGCATCGAATGTTAACAAGTTGAACTTAAAGAAATTTCAACAAAGTCAATGTCTAGAAAAATATACTACAAAAATAAATAAAAAACCGCCTTCAAAACTAAAAAGGAGGAACTAAATGAGGAAAAAACTTAATTGTTTAAAAAAAAATTAAATGTTTATTTGAGGTCGGTCCCAAATACAAGTGACTACGTTTATTCTAGATATTGAGGTTGGCACCGACCTCTAACCATTTAGATTGTTTTAAAACGTAAAAATTTTATTTCTCCCTTTTTAGTTTTTTTTTTTCTTTTTAGTGTTGTAAGGATAGAAATTTTCAGGAAACTATCTAGAGATCGTTTAATCAAAAAAGTAAAATAATGATGGGATATTGATGGATGGAAATATTAGGGATAACTCAAAAACTACTTGTCAGATGTTGATCTAATTTAAATGGGACCACATGACAAGCATCAGCTTCCAAACGTTACAAGGATCTTCAAAATCCGTACACCCAGTGAAGAGTAACGTAACAAAAGTTCAAGAGTAAAGGAGCTTTAAAAAGTTTTCATTACATTTGCATAGTTAAATGTCCTAATTCACATCATTCATTTTGGATTGGAAAGTTCCACGTCTCAATCCACCATCAAACTTCTATCCTCATGATTACTTCTACCCGAACAAAAAAGTTTTCTAAACATTTTGCAAATCATATAAACACAAATAGGCGATTAATAAAATATTGATAAAGAATCGTCGGCAAAGAATCACAATGGGTTGTAATGATTGGTGATGCCGCGATAGTCGGGAAACGAATACGTCCTTATTGATTCAGACAATCGGACCGATTAGCCGCCTCTCACGATTACCGCGCTCAGATCTGATATTTAGAAAGCAATTGAACTTTTTGGATAAGGCTTTGTTGCTCGTCAATAAAACACGCCTTTAAGAAAACGATTAGATTAATTTAAGGGGAATATAAGTGGTACACGTGAAATTTTTACCGATTATAAATCATCACGGGTTAACATTAAGAGCGTAAATTTTGAAAAAGTAGACGTGTGAAATTAAGCTATTTACACAAGAAATCAGTACGAAAATATTTCAAAATTTCTACATTTTATATATTAGACTAGAAAAAAGCCATTTATTATTGTTTCGTTCGTCAATTCGGGGCCTATTGCGTCACTGCGACTTATAAAGTTCTATTGTGACTAGCCTCCAAGTAAATCCTATTGAGGCCTTACATGTACTCCTGTAGCTAGGGTATTATCTAAAAATTATAAGATATTCCCAGCTTGTATCGATTTAACATCGACTGAGTCAAGAATGTGTCTCCTCTAATGTCGGCTTCTTATACGAATGAGAGGTTCACAAGAGCACAGGAGGCGAATTGGTGTTTCACGCTCCTGTTCACAGAATCTACAAGCATCAGTATATTTTAGTCTCATGTCGTAGAGCTTGCAGTAGCCAGTCAGAGCCCTAATCAACACGCTCAGTTTGCCCTTCAGTAGCTTATCAGTGCTCTTACGAGAGTATGGTTCGATTAGCGCTTTTGAGTTAGTTAACCCAGGCGTTCTTTGCCAGTCCACTTTTACCTCTTGGAGGAGGTGGGTTTTTAAGTATCGCATGGCCTTCTTTGAGATAACTACTGAAAGGTCAAGGAACATCAAAGGGCAATGGAGAGGTCTATGCTCGGAGTTTCTCTGCGAGATCATATTGTAAATGATGTGAATCGTAGAAGAGCCAAGGTCACCGACATAGCCCAAATAATTGTGAACCTTAAGTGGCAGTAGGTAGGGCACATTTTTAGGAGGACTGACGGCCGTCGGGGTGGAAGCTTCCTTGAATGGGCAGCCGTACCGAGAGACGCAGCGTTGGTAGCACTATTCTTTACTCATATCGGAAAATTGGAACATTACTGCTGATAATGTAATTTTTTAATTATATCTACTTTAGAATAAATTATGTGTGTTGTCAAGGCGTTAAAATTATCTCCTTTTTCTAACCAAGTTAACCCTGGCACAGGTTAAAGACTAAGATTTTGCTACCAAACTGCGCGCATGGATGGTTAACTTTTGAAATCGATACGAAGAACGCACAATTGCGGCGCCATCGGCCTCCAAGGAGCCATGGTTATATTACCTATTAGTTATCTATTAGGAACATCCAGTCGAGGTTCTAAATACAACTTTAACGTTCCCAGGTCATTCAGCCGTTCAGTTTAATCATTTTAAGCGTCCAATTGTGAGTGAACAATTTAGATTATCTTCGTACATCAGTGTCTGTTTAACACCTCTCACGATTAAGTCGCGTCGGCCGCGGCAGGCGGGCGAGCAACAAAGCCGATCGTAAACCGACCAGAATAAAAACATAAAAAATCCGAGCCGAGAGCATAATAAAGAGAGTCAATTCGCCCCGTCTCGAGGTGTGAAGCTGTCACGGTAGAAATGATGACTCCATTATTAACCGGCTAAATAATAATTTCAACCGGTCCCGTTGCGTTTGCTTGATGTGTTAATAAGTTGTACATGGCTGTGTTATTTCGGTTGATACGTACAAATGATTGCGTGTAGGTATTTGTAGGGTTGTCGCTGCTCATTGTACGCGACGTTGAACATGATGCTAATAGTTTGTCGCTCGAACATTATAAGCTTGTTTGTTGTGATAGCTTTGAAAAGGCAAATATTACGGTCACGTTAATAAAAATGAGTAATAAATCGTTGAATCAAATTAAACTTTAAACAATAATACATGAAAGATAAAAATAGGTTGTTACACTCTACATCCACAGATAAATGATAATTTATTTATAACAAGGAAATTTGGAAGAAATGACATTTTTTTGACAGCCCATCGTGGTGCATTGGCTAGTAACGTTAACTACTAGCTCGTATCCTGATAGAGACAAAATGCTTATGCGTGAAGGGAACACAAATATTTGTGCACGAATCATAGTTATGTAAGTTTATTTATATAATTTGTAATTTATTGTGTATGTTTGTGCGTTAATTAAGTAGATAGATATACTCTTTATTGTACACCAAAAAGATAAATACTTACAATTAACAATAGTATATTATCTTTTAACACAACTTAATGAGAGGAACTCTACATAATTTGGCCTAAATAGTTGAGGTACTTACTCCTACGTAAGCGTGGATAATACTAGTTTATTAAAAATTATTAACATTTGTTATTTAGAAAATATTATTATAAGACTTATAAACACGTTCAGTTTGGATTCCCACAAAAAATATCGAGATAAATAATATCCTGGTATCATCATAGATATTTCGATACAAAGAGCTTTTATAGAGCTTCCGACAAACAAAGACTAATCGTAGGCGTATACCTTTCTACGAACTCCGTTTAATCGATTCGATTAATAGATACCGTTGTCTATGGCACTAGTTAGCCCCAATTAACATAGACAATAGAAAGTGTCTCGTCATTGTTTTCGGTACGCGCGAGCACGCCCTCGCTGGGCGGGAGTTATTGGCCAATCAGCGTTCAGCGCTTGCGCACTGTTAATGTCACAGGTGACTCGCACGCATGCGCGGGAAAATATTTTACAACCCATCAAAATTAACAGCTTAGAACATCTGCTGTTAGATGATAACCTCTGGTTTTTATGCGTCATTTATCATATATTTTTAACGATTTTTGCGATTGAGAGGTTATTAATTATTTTTTGCTATCTTATGTATGTATAAAATTTCGCTCTTGATAATTACTTATTATATTAAGTTTGGTAAGTATCAAATATTACGAGTAAAATTTTTGACCCTTATCGCACAGGGTAATAATATACTTAAAATATTTTTTAAGAACGTTTATAAACTATTTATTATAATGTATCATTTCCGCCGCACACTAACGTACAGAAGCTACACCATTAATTAAATATTCTAAAGCACTTCCGCGTACCAGTTACAAATAATTTATGAAATCCAAACTGCATGTCTGAAGTGAGACGTTAATATCTTTCGCCTTTCTTCAAGACTACAATTAAATTTCGGCTGCGTTTAAAAGGAACAACTTAATTTAAATTATTTCAAGCGGCTTTTACGGAGCTTCGAAAGCAGAGCTTTGATAGAAATTAAAGTAATTTCACTTACCCGATCAAAGTTGACAGACTGACAGATTGCGTGGCGAGGCAGGGGGGAGGTACGAGCGGTACCTTTGTACCTTGAGGTGCTAATAACGAGGCGTCCCGCGGCGGGCGCCCCACTGCGAAAGGAATGTTAGGGCGAGCGACCATGTTGACACCTGGAAAAATTCTTTTTTCATTATCGAATGCCAAAATAAATTTGTGTAATACCCTACGCGTGATTAAATTGTTTGGGCGTTTAATAAATTTGGGGATTTAATTCGATATTTATTTAATGGAAAACCGAATGATCGTGCGCGTTCCGAATTTTGTTTTGGTATTGGTTATGGAATTGTCCAGTCTCCACGACACTGCAGTGAGCCCGGTAGCGGGCAGTGTGCACTGTCATTCTACCCTCGACGCATACAATTAAGTAAGAATGAATCCATTCCACCTGATAGTAAGCAGAAGTGGAGTCCAAATGTAAGGAGATAATCCGCCGTGCTATAATCACCCTCGCCTGGCCGACCTGCAAGCCTCTTTTGAATGACCCACTACCTAACTTACCCTGTGTGCGTTGCGGCCACGACATTGCGGAAAGTAGATATCGGTTTTTAGGGGGCATGCCTAGCTAGAGATTCTTATATAACCTAGGGTGGCCTCACTTTTCACCATTATCTCCAGTTACTCGTACATAGGGGACGGGGGGGCAAAACGGGGTCGCGAGGCACGACGGGGCCATCCTCCTATACAAGTAACTACACGTACTAGAAGTGTGTTGTTTGTGCTAATAAGTGGCCATTTGACATCGCTCTTTAGTGCCAAAGTGACCGGGGACTAGATGGCGCGTGTTCGTTTTTTACGACAAAAAATTAATTTCAATATTGTTTCATCTAATTTTTAGTAACACGAAAACACATGTAATAAAGTAATTGTTTAGATTACTATTATTGTTTTTCTGTTGTGCTTTTCTAACGATATTACTTATTGATATGCTGTAAGCTAATGCACTCTAACTATCGATTATTGTTTTTTGTTGATCATATAAAATATTAATTTACATGGGGGCATAACGGGGACATGACTACGGGGCACAATGGGGTACCCCTTTATGCCAATCAATGCATTCAAAAAATGTGTAAGTAGGTAAATGACCAATTAATAAAAACAACTTTGCCGATTCAGATTTCTTACCTGCATCTACAACGGAAATCAAACATCAAGCGGCTCCTTCCCTTGAAGAGAACCCACCTGAACCATTTTTGCCTGTAACTACCTGCAAATACGCACCCTTTACAGAAAACTCCTTTCTCAGAGCCTCCACCTCGACGATCTACAGAACGAAGACAGCCAAATCCAATTTCTAATTAAAAAGTAGGTCGTAATTTAACTACGGCTTTACAATAATATGAGCAGTACTCCCCCGAATTGATACCCCATTCTGCCCCTACCCTGGGGCATGATGGGGTTTTCATAAAGGTTTCGTAAAATTAAAATTAAAATGTTGTTTAATTAGTTACTTCACCAAATTTAGTGCCAAATGATAATTTATTATATAGCCAAAGCGTTCTGATTAGATTTAATTAATTAATATATTCTGTTCATTTTTTTATTGATTATTTTCCTTAACGTCCCCGTTATGCCCCCCCTTCCCCTACCTACGTCGATAAAACTACGAATGTCTGATTTGACTAGAAAACATCGTGCTTTCAATATATGAAATTTATTGAAACACGCTAACGATTTTATTACATCCATATTATTTCAATTGTTATTGCTCCTTGGTGCAAGTTTCAAGTCCTCGTCCCGCTCTTAATATACTCCCAAAAGAGAAAAAAAAAGAATTTCTGTTGATAAAAAGTCTCCATGCCTACAAAAGTAATTTACATCCCACTTCGCCCATGATTTATTAATTAATTAAATAACAAAGTTGAATTAAAAATCATTTTGTTCGAAGAAATAAAAAATAAAGCTGTAAGAGGCGCGAACACCTGAGGCGCGAGTGAGATATCTCGGCTGCGGTCTCTATTAACTATAATCAAGTGAGCGGTGGACGGGCTGAGAAGACGCAGCCTATTTTTACATTTATGTTGAGTAGGGGAACCGTCATTTAAGACATTTTCCCGTGTCTTTCCAGGCGAATCGAAGCCAACCAAAATGGCGAGTGTGACGAATGATTATCGTAAAAAAAAAACAAAGATTGCGTATCATCTTGCATCGTGTCATTACCAGCCACCGGAAAAAATGTATAAAGGAAGAAGGACCGAACTATTAATATGAAGAAATCAAAAATTCCTTTAATCATTTCAAATTTTTGATATCATCATGGTAATTTTTTTTTATTTATTATTAATTTTACAAAAAAAATATAAGGTTTAAACCTGTGCTATTTTGTCCTATTTATATCACTATGTTAACATGGCTAGGTGTTGGTCATACCATGCACTCTTTATATTATGGGTCCTGTGTACAGACACACAGGACCCATAATATAAAGAGTGCATGCTGCAAGTCCTGACCGGGCACCATGCGAGGTTTCCCTGTTTTCAGAAATAATGAATCATTTACACAGTCAAAGATTTTTATCACCAGAAGCTGGTCAGCAGAGAGGAATGTATAAATGTTTCCAAAATTGGTCAATATATATGAAAAAGTATTGAGACTAATGATTATATTGGGAAACTACATTTCATTACAGATCAGTTATAGTTTGTTTTGTTATTTTTTCCGGAAAATGAACTCGCTCCACGTGTATATAAGCTAGTAACCACAGGCTGTATGATTATTTAACACCATCGATGTGTAAAAAAGTAGCTAAGTACTAAAGTATCACATGTAAAAATGATTTACTTTATTCTTTCAAGCAACACGGTACAGAATAATTGAATTGAGAAAACACGTCTCCATGCTAATATCAGCAAATAACTTGTATGTGACATGCAACTGTATAAGTGAACTTGTTATTGGAGATAATTTACAGTTCCAAATAGATTCGTGGACTCTGAAGTGTCTAAAGCGTGACCTGTAATTTATTTTTTATAAAGAACGCTGGTCACCCTATTGTTAACGCTTAACAGTACCGACGTATTGGCAATGATTAAGTGGTAACTGCGTCCTGTTGTGACGATGCATACCTATTGGACATATGGCTACGTTACTGTTACATTAATACTACCATTTTGAATACACTGTAGGGTATCTCCTTTTTATTTTATATTATTGAAATGGCAAACTAGCATATGAGCCAACTTGCACTCTGCCAATACCGGCCCTATTCCCTACCCCGTAGACGTACATTATGATAACGAAACTAGCCTGTGGTCTAGGGTTCGCCCACCAATTTGTTGCAAAAGTACCGGGTTCGTTAAATTTGTGTTTGATTTATTTTATAATTTAATTTATTTTAATGAGGTTTTTATAAAAAATGATTTTTTTGAAGTTATACTCATTTAATATACTTCCAGCCTTATTCATAAACACTTAATAAACCTATTTTAGTTATTACCTTGTTAAAAAGTGTTTTTTCTCATTCATCTTGTGCCAGAGTGACAGAAACAAACAATTTGTAAATCTCTAATAAATTCACTTTTATATGAATATTAAAAGAGTCAATAATTAGAGTTGCCTACAGCGCCAAGCACACATCAATGTATTCCGACCTCCACGAGCTCGACTATTCTGTCAACAGTGTACGATACAGAATAAGAAAAAGATATACATATATAGGCAGATAAGTAATTTTCACTCCCGCTGTTATTGAATACGCCATGATATGAAAACGCATTTTTGTGTGAAATTTCGTGACTGTACACCGCTCGGTTTTCTGTCATCTGCAGCGCACGCGAATACCACATAGATCTGAATTAATCCTTAGGATTGTAGCAAGTGAATTTTATACGAAATAAGACGTTGCTAACGCTTTAATATTTTCATAATTGTTTATAAATTAATAATTAATATCTATACAACAACTCTTATTAATTATGTAGCATTACCCGCCTATTTATAATTAATTAATTTATAATTACGGTCCCTAATGAGTTTTATATAAATTATTGAAATATGAATTTAATTTATTTTTAAAATTACTTGCATGAGATTTAAAATTCTACTAATCATGAAAAGAAAGAAGAAAAAGCACAAAAATAAGAAGGAAAAGAAATAGTTAACATAAAGGATAAGTGAATATTAAACTAATAATGTCAAGGGTTAGTATAAGGGTGAGTCGAGGGTGAGTCACTATGACAATCCTATACTACAGAGCTTTTCAAAATATAATATTTTCTTTCTATTGATAAAGTGCGAAAGCTCAATTTCGAAACCACGAACTGCATCTTTGTCAACGTCAATTTTCGTTTTAAGATAGGTCTAATATGGGAGTTTCTCCCGAGTTCTTGTTATAAAAACACGTGTTGAGAGACTCCATTTTTAACCTCAATCAACCGTATAATTTTTATTAATTTAGTTACACTTTCACTTGACATTGGCAGAATGCGTACGCTTAATGCGACGCGACGCCATTAATTGAGAATAGTATAGGTCTATAATATAAAAAAAATAGAGGGGTGTTTGGCGGGAAATCATGGCGTCTGGATGTCGATCTTTATTTCAATAATTAAAAATTGCTTTGGAGTGGATTTTGTGCAGTGAAAGTGGTGTCGTTTCGTTGCATAAGCATTCGTGTTGACGAACAGTTATGAGGAATCATTGAAATAAAGGTTTTGTGTATGTGGCGTTGAGAATTGTATAGTGGTTGGAAATCCCACTATACAATTCTCATCAGTCACCATCATGAGGTCTGTACCATACATTTCTCGCCAAGCATTCCCTAGGTGCATTAAAAAGTTTGGCACCCACATTTTAATGCAAAAATCAAGAAAGAAGATGAAACTGAAGACTTGGCTGTATGGGCTAGATCCCTTTGCCGTCCCGTAACAGGGAAAATGTAACCAAAAAAAAAAAAATAGACTGGAAAATTCTACAGAATTGTAAAACATGAAATGCTCTATACCTAAACCTCAAAACCAAAAATAATACGCCAAGTCTCGCCTTAAGCAAAAAAATAGCTTCAACAAAATGCAAAAAGTCAGCGCTCGGAATGCTCTCCGCCCAGCGTACATTGTAAGACAAATTGTTTTTCCGACGACATGTCTAAACACCCACAGCCTTCGCATTGATTGAGCCATCACCGACGCCGTTTCAGCTTCTTTACGCAACTTTACCAAGTACCAGTCACTCATAATCTTGTATCTGATCTGTAAAGCCCAAGAATAAAGTTCAAAATAAACAAAAACAAAAACTTCAACTGCATTACTAATTTTGTACGCATGGTGTATGCCGCCGTAACTGCAATCTTATGCATGCACTTGAATTACGGCCCTACGAGCGTTATTACTGACGAATTAGAGTCTAAATTTAACTGGATTTTCAACCTTCAAGAGACATCTCACTGTTGTCGTTTCTGAAGTATGTTGTCGTAACTCAGATGTACAGTCGGAAACTATTATTTGTTGTGGTCACAACACAATGTGTTTTGAGTTAAAAGCTTTTAGTTTTTGTGTATGAAACGATCATGCTTTTAAATTGTTGGGATACAAATTGGTTTAACTTTTCACAAGTGTATGGTTATTCCGGCTTTAATGTTCAAGTCAGGTTTACACGAGTAAATTTACTTTTTGTTATTCTTATGAGCATAAATGAAGTAAAACGTAAGATAAATAATGGAAAGGAAACATGATTATATACAATACATTTTTTGTCCTTGCTCTCTCTTGGCTTGGAAAACTTGGAAACTCTTGGCTTTAGTCTGATGGTGAGCAAAGATAAGGTGGAACAAATAAGTGAGCTTCATTCGTAACCCTCAATCATTGGATACTGGCTTTCTTATCATTAACATCGGAACACTACAATGCTGTTGACATAAGTGGAATAAGAGGTGGTAACTAGTCAGACTTAAAACTAGACATACCGAAAACAAATTTGTGTTCTTAAAACTATACGAAAACCTAGAGCAGTGTGGTAACATATTGCACAGACCCCCAAACATGTCAGGACTAGGGTAGGAAAAAGAAGATAAACATGCAAAGAGTCAAGCCTTCATCCCATAAGAGTAGGCAATGATCACGTCTTTTTCCTTTCTCGTATACGTAGTAGGTATAGAGGAAGTCTTGTAATCGTCAAAAAATTCGACCTCGAGATTTCGACGGATTTACACGTTTTGGACCACTCCAAAAATATTATTTTTGGAATTATGTCTGTGTGTGCTGTGTGCCTGTGTCTGTGCGTTAGCACGATAACTCGAGCATGCTTTAACTTATTGCAACCAAATTTAACATACGTGTATAACATCAAAATATAAGGTTTCTATCAACCTTTGAGTCGTTTCCGATGTTCGAGTAAGTCAAAGGGAGACCAGTCCCGATTTTTTATTGTTATTTTACGTACCTATTTCTTTCTCTTCATGTGAGGGGAAATAAAAAGTGTAACCGGAGCTAAGGAGGACGCACTACGTCGGTTAAAATAAAACTACGCCTTGTCCATCGCCCGTGTACTTACACAGCTACACGCACACGCATGTAAAGAAACTACGCCTTACCTACATTAAAACACAGGCTCTCGCACTACATAATTTTATAAACTTGGCGTTCTCATCAGCGCTCCTTCAATATTTTAATTTAATCTGAGCGATTCATTTATTCTCGTCACCAATCAAAAGCATCCAAAACATACATGTATAATCAGAACGTGTAACCAAAATTTCTTCAAGCTGAAGTTAATATTGTTTTTCTCATCCGACGTTGATCATTATATCACTTTGTAATGATCGCAATTGATTCACACGGGCTCCGAAAACGCGCTAACGTGCAATAAAGCAGCTGGGACAAAAACATCACCTTGATTTTTGATTAAAATATGATTGCACGAAACGCAATGGAGACATCAAATTGAAAATCATCGGGAGCTGTAATAACTCTGTCTTTATTGCCTTGATATATTGCCTGTACAAATTGTGATCAAGCTAGTGAAAATGTCGCTTCAACAAAACACTGTATTAAAAAATGAGTAATGACTTCTTTGCCGACAACGTCATTATAGCGTGCGGTCAACGGAGAGATTTCTATCTAACTTACACTAGTCGGCCCACAAACGGTTTTGTACTCTGAAAACTGAATGATTAAAGCTGATTTTTCTTTACTACAAGACAAGAGAAGCGCAAAGAAATTTAAATTTTAAAACTACTAAGTTTAGAGTTTGTTTTCAAGCGCGATTCTTTACAATCGTAAATAGTGCCATGTGTGGAGAATTTTCACGTGACTGTGCTGTGGCGAATCGGATTGACAGCTAAGAAGGTTATTATTATCACATTTTACTTTAGTGTATGTGCATTTACATAAAATAATGTGGTAATTTACTTTAGTCTTTACATCTGTAATAAAATGCGGTGCGCAAGCGCAGCTCAGTACGATTGGTTGTAATCATTGATATAATTACCTTGATTAGAGAAATAGACGGATGTATGATGATTCCTAATTCGTTGATGTATGAACGTAATACGCTACAGTTTGCTTGAATGTTGTGTAATATGCAATATATTTTGATTAATCACGTTATCGTTGTTAGAATCTATAGTTTATTGGTATATTTAATCTATGGTCAAATATGACGTTTGTACTTGACAGCCCGCCTTTTCACAATCTCTTCTATTTCTGTGTGTCAATCTAGCATGATGTAAATTGTAACGTAATAATAAAATGATAGATTTAAATAAAGTGTGTGTCATAGAATAACAACCGAGTTATTTATTTCGTGCCACTGTGTTGTGACTTATATTAAAAGGTTATGGGCACTTCAAATCTGCATTTGCCGCAACTGTCTGCGGAGAATTTCAATCATTGGAAATTCAGAGTACGATGTTTGTTGGAAGAAAAACAGTTATTAGATACATTGGAAGATGAAAAAGTGGATAAGAAAAATGACTCGAAAGCCAAATCTCTAATCGTACAGTGTATAACCGACAGACACTTGGATTTGATAAAGGATGCCACCACAGCTAAGGAAATGTTCGACACATTGCGTGCAATCTTTGAAAGAAAATCAATTGTAAGTCGCCTACATTTAAGGAAGAAATTAATAACGTTAAAGTTGAGAGAAAATGAAAAATTAGAAGAATATTTTTTCAAATTCGAGTCGATTATAAGAGAATTAGAAAATGCTGACAAAAAATTGGATGAGGAAGAGAAAATTACATATCTTTTATTGGGGCTTACTGAAAATTACAACACTGTGGTAACCGCTATTGAGACGATCAATGAGAAATTGTCACTAGATTTTGTGAAGGCAAGGTTGTTAGATGAGGAACTGAAAAACACCAAACACAGTGATCTAACAGAGAATATGGCATTTAAGTTAAGTACAGTAATATGTTATAAATGCAAAAAGGAAGGACATAAGAGTTTTGAATGCCGATCAAATAACAGAGGAATGAATACAAATTACAGAGGAAGAGCATTTAGAGGCCGTAGTCGAGGCAGAGTATATCAACAAAATCACAGTCATGTAACAACTTCTGAACAGGATAGAGGTGTTGAAAATTTCTCCTTTCTATCAGCGACAGAGCATTGTCATTTATCTGAAGATAGTAATGGACAGAATATAGAGTTTATTATAGATTCTGGGTGCACAGAGCATCTAATACAGTCTAAATATGAAGAAATTATGAGTGATGTTATAACATTAAAACGTGAAATTAAAATCTTTATTGCTAATGGAGATCATGTCACAGCAAAGAAGCAGGGAACCTTAACATTATTGTGTGATGGACATCAATTGTCTATGAGTGCTCTAATTATAGATAACTTATCATTTAATCTTATTTCAGTAAAAAAAATTGTGCAAAATAATTATTATGTTCAGTTCGATAAAAACAAAGTAAAAATTCATAAATATAATTCAAATGCTTATATTGCAGGTCATTGTATAGGAAAATTGTTTATTCTGAAAGCATCTTTAATGAAAGAAAATTTCTGTGGCATTACTTCTGATTTTTTATGGCACAAACGATTAGGACATGTTAACAGGTATGGTTTGCAACTTTTAAAGCTTCCAAGTTCTGAGAAGAAATGTGGACCATGTATGATGGGTAAGTCTACACGTCAGCCTTTTCCGCATACTCCGAAGCCGAGGTCAACCCAGGTAGGTGAACTTCTTCATACCGATGTAGCCGGACCTGTGAACATAAAAGGAATTAATGGAGAGTTATACTATCAGGTAATTGTTGACGATTATTCACATTTTGTAGTAGTTTATTTACTTAAAACTAAAGATGAAGCAACACATAATTTAATAAAATATATAAAGAGTATTGAGAATCAGCATAACACAAAGGTGAAGAGAATACGATGTGATAATGGTGGTGAATTTAAAAATAAAATATTAGAGTCATTTTGTACAGATAAAGGCATAAATATAGAATACACCCACCCCTACTCTCCACAACAGAATGGTGTATCGGAGAGAATGAACAGAACCTTATACAATAAAGCAAGAACACAAATGTTAGAGTCAAATCTTCCAAAGTATTTATGGGGAGAGGCCATATCAGCTTCAGCTTATCAACTAAATAGATGCCCCTCATCAGCCATTAATTTTCAGACTCCTGTTGAAGTGATGTTTGGATTTCGAGACTTGAGTAAACTACGAATTTTCGGCAGCAAGGCATGGGCAATCCAACTACCTAAAGGAAACAAATTTGAAGAAAGAGCTCATGAAATGAGAATGGTAGGATATTCACCAAATGGCTATCGTCTTTGGAACCCAACTGAAAACAGAGTGGTAATATCGAGAGATGTAAGATTTGATGAAGAAGACATAAAGTACAAGACTATAAGCAATGAAGGAACACAGAAAGAACAGAAATATATTTTAGAAGAGGAAAATGAAAATGATTCTAATGCAGGATGTGACACAAAAGAACAAAAGGATAGTACAAACTACGATGAAAATGAACAAAGAGATATTACTAATAATGATACAAGACCACAAAGGACAACTAGAAGACCAAATTACCTACAAGATTATGAAACCGATTTTGATAATAGTAATGAAAATTACCATGATGTTGAATCTAACATAGCATATTGCTTAAATACCTATATTGACACTGAACCTATAACCTACAATGAAGCAATTAAAAATACAGAATGGAAAGAAGCCATAGAAAAAGAGTTAAATGCACATAATAAATTACAGACATGGGAAACCTCAATACTACCAGTTGGTCACAAAGCTATTGACACAAGATGGATCTTCAAAATGAAGTCAGATGGAACAAAAAAGGCCAGATTAGTGGCAAAAGGATACCAGGAAATGAATAGCTATGATGTATATGCTCCGGTTGCCAGAATATCCACTATTAGATTGTTAATCAGCATATCACTACAAGAAAATAAACCTATACGACAGATGGACATACCAACAGCTTTTTTAAATGGAAACTTAGAAAAAGAAATATTCATAAAATATCCAGAAGGTATAAAAAGAGAAGAAGGAAAAGTTTTAAAACTAAGAAAGGCACTCTATGGTTTAAGAGAAGCTCCAAGATGTTGGAACGACCGAGTACATAAATTTTTTACTGAAAATAATTTTGAGCAATCAAAATATGATGTTTGTCTTTACTATAAACCTGGTACATGGGTTCTCATATTTGTAGATGATTTTCTACTGATGGGAAATTTCGAAGATTTAAAAGTAAAACTACAGAAAGAATTCAAAGCAAAGGATCTAGGAGATGTAAAGGAATATATAGGAATGGAAATACATAAAAATAAAGATACTGTGTCTATAAAGCAAGAAAAACTTATCAGGAAAATATTAAGAAAATTTGGAATGGAAGAAAGCAAAGAAGCCAAAACACCCATGGAGAAGGAACCTATACAATCAGAAAAAGAAGATATAATAAATGTACCATATCGAGAGTTGATAGGAAGCCTTACTTACCTTTCTGTCACAAGTAGACCAGATATAACTTATGCTACTTCTTTCTTGAGTAGATACCTGGACAAGCCGACAACACAACACTGGAAAGCAGCTAAAAGAATCTTAAGGTATTTAAAAAATACTATTAATAAAGGACTTACTTTCTTTAGGACTGATGAACCAATACAGCTGACCGCATACACAGATGCTGACTGGGGAAGTGATAGAACTGACCGCAAAAGTGTAAGTGGTTGTGCAGTTTATTTTGGTAAAAATTTGATATATTGGTCATCTAAGAAGCAATGTACTGTCTCACTGTCATCTGCAGAGGCTGAGTACATAGCAGCCACCTCAGCTACATCAGAGCTCATTTATCTTAAAGGTATTTTGAACAATTTTTACAGTCATAATTTTGAAATTAAACTTTTAGTAGACAATCAAAGTGCTATAAAAATAATATCTAATAAAGGAAATGGAAAAAGAACTAAGCACATTGATATAAAATTCCATTTCATTAGAGATGCAGTTAGGATTCATAAAATTAATATTCACTATGTACCTACTGAACACAATGTATCAGATATATTTACTAAACCATTATGTGAGATTAAGCATAACTATTTTTCAAGAAAATTAAACATTTTGTAATTGTGTAATACAGTGTGAAGTAAAATATTGTAAATCAATATTAAAACTTAATTAAAGTTAGAAACTTACCTATTTTTTGTTATGGATGGCATTATGCAACATGCAAGTATTAATAACTTTGTAGCAATGTTAATATTTTACCATTGAAGGGGGATGTTAGAATCTATAGTTTATTGGTATATTTAATCTATGGTCAAATATGACGTTTGTACTTGACAGCCCGCCTTTTCACAATCTCTTCTATTTCTGTGTGTCAATCTAGCATGATGTAAATTGTAACGTAATAATAAAATGATAGATTTAAATAAAGTGTGTGTCATAGAATAACAACCGAGTTATTTATTTCGTGCCACTGTGTTGTGACTTATATTAAAAATCGTAATAAGTAGCTTAGAATAAATTTCTGAATCAAAAGCCTAAATTAATATCTGAATCTTAATATGACATATAATAAGATACAAATTAGATTAGAGAGAGAGGCGCAAAAAAATTGTCTCGCGATCCAGCGAGGTAACGCAGCCAGTGTTATTGGTACACTTCTTGTTTCAGAGGACCTAGGCGAAGTCTTTTACATACATACATACATAGAGTCACGCCTTTCTCCCACAGGGGTAGGCAGAGATTACTTGTTTCCACTTGCTACGATCCTTGCATACCTCTTTCGCTTCATCTACTTTCATCACATTCTTCATGCATGCTCGGCGGTTACGCGTACTTCTAACCTGGCCCTTTTTCAAAACGTCTTCGATTTGATCGTTAAACGTTCGCCTAGGTCTACCTCGCCCCGCCTCTCCATTCACTTCTGATTCATAAATCCTTTTAGTCAATCTACTTTCCTTCATCCTCTCCACGTGTCCGAACCATATGAGCATCCCTTTTTCAATTCTTGTCACTATGTCTTCTTTCACACCACACATCTCTCTTATCACGCTATTATACAACCTGTCACTCAATTTTACATCTGCCATGCTCCTCAAGGCTCTCATTTCTACTGCATTTATTCTACTTTCATGCCTTTTCTCCCATACCCAACTTTCACTTCCATACATTAGTGTTGGAACCAGCACACCGTTATGTACTGCCAGTCGTGCCTTGTCAGACAGCGTCTGACTGCTCATAAAAGCGTGCAAAGCTCCATTAACTGCGTTTCCCGCTTTCACTCGTTTTTTTATATCACTTTCACACTTCCCATCTCTCGTGAATACAGATCCCAAATATACAAACTCACGTACTTGCTCCAATTTTTCGCTCCCTATCATAATATCACACTCAGTCATGTCCTCGTCTCTTTCAAAAACCATTATCTTGGTCTTGCTTACGTTCACTTTCATTCCCTTATCATATAAAGCTTCATTCATTACACTTACCATCTCCTGCAATTCACTGGCCGATGATGCTAATAAGACCTGATCATCAGCGTACAGTAGGCATTTGACAAGTAAGTCATTCATTCGTAAACCGCAATCACTCTCTTTCAATCTTGTCAGACATTTATCCATGAATAAGTTAAACAGCCATGGAGACGCCACACATCCCTGTCTCACACCTTTTCCAATGTGAAACGATTCCGTGTATGCGCCGTTTATCCTAACACAAGCATTGGAACCCTCATAAAGAGCTTTCAATGCTCGGATCAGGCTGCTGCTCACCCCATGCATAGACAAAGCTGACCACAATTCACTTCTCACCACTCGATCATAAGCCTTTTCCAGGTCTACGAAAGCGCAGTATACTCGTTGGCATTTCGCCAGAAATTTCTGAGTTATGCATCGCAGGGAAAAGACTTGATCTGTACATCCCATCCCCTTTCGAAATCCTGCTTGCACGTCCCATATTTTGTCATTCGTCTCTTTTATGACCCTTTCTATCAAAACTTTTGCATACAATTTGCCGACAACGCTGAGGAGGCTTATCCCACGATAATTCTTGCACTCCAGCTGCGACCCTTTCCCTTTGTACAATGGTACTATAACGGCTTTGCACCAATCACTTGGCACTCTGCCGCTTTCCCAACATACATTGAAAAGGTAGTGCAGCTGTTTAGCAACGGCACCTCCCCCCGCTCTCAACATCTCTACCGTAATCCTGTCATACCCTGAGGATTTTCCTGCTTTCATACCTTTTAATGCATCCATAATTTCTACCATACTTATCTCGCTTACATCGCAATCTTCTTCCGTGGGTGAAGTATCGCAATGTACCTCTTCTTCTCTTTCAAACAGGCTCTCAAAATACTCCTTCCATCTCTTCAGCACTCTTTCCTCACCGTTCATGATACTTCCATCCTGGCCTCTGATATTTCCCAGCTCCGAGGTTGCACTCTTTCCTCGAGCTGTCCGTATGGATTTCCAGAAAACTTTTATATTGGAACGGAAATTATCAGAAAGCCTTCTATCAAAGTCATCCTTACATTCTTCTTTTTTTCTAGCTACTGCTTCCTTCACCAGTGCGTTCCACCTTTTGTACTCACTTCTAGCATCATCTACATCCTTAACTGTCATCTTTTGCATCCTTTGGTCAGCCCTCTTAGCTAACCAATCTCTCCAAGCTTTCTTTTTCTCTTTCACAACCTTTTGTATCTCTTCGTCCACCCATACCGCCTTTCGTTTCTTCCCCTTTCTTCTTTTCGCAACTCCGCACACACTAATAGCAGCACTCACTACTTCATCTTTGAAAATCTTCCATATATCTTCAATCTCACAAACGGGTTCTATTTTTCCAAATACGTCCCTTAACTTCCTCCCAAATTCCTCTTCCACTCCCTTCTCTTGCAATTTTTCCACTCTTATGCGCTGCAGGATACTTACAGTATCATTGGTTCGGTGCCGCCATCTATTAAACAGACCACTTATTCGGCTTACTACCAGAAAGTGGTCCGTATCTAGGCCAACGCCCCGAAACACTCTTGTATCCCGCACCTTGCTCCTCAGTCGTTCATCCACAACCACAAAATCAATCATGCTCCTCGAATTTCCTTCTTCTCTTGTGTACATATGGATCATCTTGTGAGCAAACATTGTATTTGTCACTAAAAGATTCCATTCCAGACATATATCTAACAAACTTTCCCCATTCTCATTTATCCTTTTATCCCCAAATTTACCCAAAACCTTTTCATACCCATCTCGCTGTGTACCCACCCATCCGTTGAAATCTCCAAGCATAAAAACTCTCTCATTCTCCGTGCACTGCGTCAAAATATCTCTCACACTCTCCCAAAATTCCTCCTGCTCTTTGACGGCTTTTCGGGACCTCCTGGTACCCAAGTCTGTGGGTGCATATACACCCAAGACGAAGATACGGGTAAGGCCCACCTTCATCCGTAGCCAGAGGAGTCTGGGACTTACACATTTATACTCTCTAACACACTCTGCCATTCTTTCGGAAAGAAAGATACCAACTCCCTGCTGGCATCTACTGGATTCAGGAACTCCAGACCAGTATGCCGTAAAGGCTCCATGTGTGGTGGTATCGCATCCTTTCCGCTTTGTCTCATTCACACACAAAACGTCAATATCCCTTACATTCATCATCTGACATACCTCATCTATTTTACCTTCCATCCCCCCTCTCACGTTCATCGTAGCGAAGCGGCTTTCTGTAAGCCACTTCCCGCCCCCGTGAGAGCCGTGGCGTGACGGGTGGCGAGCCACGTCGCCGTCTTTCTTATGATTTCTATTTTGAGTCATAGCGTTCCCACGAGTTGTGGGGAAATTAATGTCGATCCTGGCAGAGCCCCGATGCCAGGACAAGGCTAGCCTTCCTCTGGGTGCGCCTATTCCCAGGGCTAAAGTGGCACGCTTGCGACTAGGCTCACCCCTAGCCATGCATCCATAGGCACGGCAGACCAAGGATTGGCGGAGAGGAAGGAAAACGGGAAAATTGGGTTAGGATTGAATAATGAGAGAAAGGAGAAGTGGAGAACGGTCCAGGAAAAGGGTAATTAGGATACCACTAACTCGGAGGGGATATTTGGACAGAGTTTGTAGTAGCTCGGGAGCCCGGGGTTGCATACCCGTAATGCAGATTAGAGTGCATTCCCTGAAGTCTTTTATCTTATAAATAAAACAACTTTTACGGATTTAACTCGCCTGTAATTAGATTTTACATGTTGTTATTATTGCCCGACGTTTCGTAACACTTTTCAGCGTTCGTGGTCACGGGATGACTCAAAGGAGTCTTTTATCTGTAATTTAGTAGTTTATAAGTTTTTGGTATCTAGTTGTAGTAATTGGTATCTAGTTTAATTTACATTTCTAAAAATTTACACTTAAAATGTTAAAAGATTATTACTTATACTTATTTAATTTGTTTGTAGTCAAATAAAATGCATACCTACAAGGAACTATAATATGAACAGCAAAAATATTAGGAAGTAAGAAAGAAGAATTAAATCAAGTTTCAATAGCCGATCGTTCTTATCTAGCAACATAACACATAAACCAGGCTTTCCCAAACTGTGCGTCTCTCCCAAAGGCATCAGATGCTTAGAAAAGCAAGCACACATCTGAATAAAGAAATACTTCTTTTCATAATTTTATTTTCCTTCCTGGTTGAGTCGCAAAAAAATGGAAAATTCCTTAGGGCGTCACAATAAAAATAAGTTTGGGAACCACTGGCATAAACAATGGACAGGACACAAAATCAAGACAATTTCGGAAACTCACAAAAAAGGGAGACAATTTAATTTTAAAATGGCACAGTTTGTAATCTTTCCGTGCAATAAATTCTCAATAAAGGAAATCCAAAAATTATAATTACTTTCAGTGAACTACAATCCACAACTCAATTGAAACGAAAGCGTGAAAAGCCCCGAGGCTATGGGCGTTATGGGAGATGTGATTAGATGACAGATGCAGTGTATTCTACGTACATACATTAGATGGTAATAACAGTATACCTGTAACACTCAATTGAAGCCTGTTGGCACATTAATCACTGTTATGAGTGTTTTAAGCTCGTAATGATGGGTTTAGAGCTTGAGGTGTACCGTAAATTGTAGTTCACGCAAAATCAAACAATGAACTTGAAGCTTAAGAATCAAAATCATTTAAGTGCATATTCAATCAAATCAAAGAAGCGTCGGTGGCGTAGTGCGTAAGAGCGTCGTCTCCCACCCGGGAGGCACTGGTTCGATCCCCGCCACGTACCAATGTGTTTTCAAATTTCGAATTCATATGTACGTTTAATCGACGCTTTTACGGTGAAGGAAAACATCGTGAGGAAACCTGCACACACCTATGAAGAAATTCTTAGGTTGTGTGTGAAGTCGACCAACCCGCACTTGGCCAGCGTGGTTGACTAAGGCCTAATCGCCCCTAATGTGGGCAGGCTCTAGCCCCTCGGTGGGGACATTATATGAGCTGTTGATGATGATGATGATATTCAATGAGAATTAAGATTTTTTAAAGTATACTTAACAAATAACTTCATCCCGCCTAATGGTACCTAAGCAGAATTCAAATACAAAATTAACTAAAAAAAAAATCTAAAAAAGCTTTTCTTTTAAATTAAATGCACTAAAATGATAAAAATAAAAATATCAATAAAAGTTTGTCGCGAGATATACTTGTGATTAAGATAAACGATAGATTGTAGTAAATCTCGCGACAAACTTTTATTGTTATTTAAAGTTTATTTTTATCATTTTGGTGTATTTAATTTAAAAATAAGCTTTTTTTAGGAACATTTTTTTCTAGTTAATTTATGTATTACTTTTTAGTCAATATTCGTATTCTTCTGAGTAAACCCTTTCATTTGATACCCATATCGTACAAATGCATTAAAAATAACTATTCCGCCATCTTGGATGGTCCGCTATATTGGATTTAGAATGACGTAACACAGCTTGTTATTATTTTCATCCAAACTAAACGTGTGTACAAATTTTCAGCTCAATCGGTTGAAGAAATCTGCTTCAAAATCGAATTGCAAGATTCTATACGAACAAACATACATTGCAAGTTAAATAAAAGCTTTTAAAAATAGATAGTGCGCGAGATATAAGCGGCGTTAGCCACTCTCGTCTGCCTCTTTTGAATGACCCAGGATAGTAAAAAGGAAGGAACGCGTGCACTGGCAGAGAATTTCATTTCTAGATTGTGCGACGGAAATGATTTGCCAAAATCTAATGCTGGCACTTCACATGGCCGTATTTGTCCAACATTTGTGCTGCATCTCTGTCACACTATATACAGAATGAAAGAGATGCAGCACAAATGTTTGGCAGAGTTTCTCCCGAGTTCTTGTTGTAAAACCACGTCTCCACGACTCCATATTTAACCTCAATCTACCGTACAATTGTCTGTTACTTTAAAAGTACATTTTTACTTGACATTGGCGAAATGCGTTAAATAACGCGAACGCCATTATTTAAAGAAGAAGAAGAAATGTTTGGCAAATACGGTCATGTGAAGTGCCAGCATTAGTTCGCGCTGGCTAGTGGCCGCAGCTATTGTTTTTACACAACAAACCCTCGTTGTGGCACTCGAATTTGGAATACTTACTTCGATCTTATTTAACCAAGTTAGACCAATTACTCTATAGCTTCATGGCTACAGCCAACGGCTTTGCTGCGTTAGACCATGTTATATGTGATATTCCCTGAGCACGTCTGCCATCTATTTTGCCTAAACCTTACAGAAGGCCGCTAACAAATAATGCCGCTCACTTCCATCTCATACGCTCTTTTGACTCTAACCGGTAGATATACTCCCAGGAGAGGTTCAAGACTAGGAATTCTCTTGGAAGTTTCGTCTTAGAGGAGAGGGGATCCACCAAGGTCGTCGCCTTCTTAAAAATGACGGTGTTGCTGTACAGACCATCTGCGAAAATCAGCATTAGCTAATTTAAAAAAAAGTAACTGAGTCGTAAACTCTTACCCCCTTATTGTAAAACATGGACTAAAGTTAATCATGGTTGAAAACTGATGCTGTCACTTTTATTTGCTGAAGGAAAGACGGAGTAAGCATCAGTTTTAAACCACAACTAACTTTTGTCCGCGTTTTGTCCTAGGGGGTTAGCATTTCATTGATCCACCGTCCGGGTGCTGTATTCATAGTGTTGCAGTGACGAGAGCTAGGAGCATTGCCTGGGATTGATTAGTAGAGTTTACAGAATAATTACTAATTTACTCACTAATGCCAGGTTTTGGCTTGAAGATATATTTTTTTAGAGATAATCACATTTTACACGTCTTTCTTTACTGATTTTTATTACTATCACCATAACAGCCTTTATAACTCGACCATTGCTGGGACACAAGGCCTCTCCTTGTCATCAAAGGAGGTTTAGGTAGTAGTCCACCACGCTTGCCCAATGCGGATTGGTGGACGGAGGATATGGGGTGATGCTATTCTACTCTGCCGGCATCACACAGCGGATTTTTATTACTATGTGTGCAACAAAATATTTATAATTATACGAGGATACTCGAGTAATCCCTGATTGACTGATCCCCAGTATACCTAACTTGTTACCAACAAGCCAACAAACGCTCAATCGTATATTTGCTTGACTTGACACCTTTACTCAACTACTCTATTTAACGTCGTGTTCCAACGGTTAATAATAATATAGTCAGTCCCAAGGAACAGTGGTTGAGGGGTCCGAATTATTATCAATTATGAGATGAAGGCTAGGAGGTTACATAAACGGCAACGTTATATTCTTACAAGTCTACACTAGTGTCATTGATAGTGTCATTGTTTTATGTATTTAGTAATTTTTATTTCATCACAGTATAGGAACGGTGTCCTGTCATTTGACAAAAAACGAAGAACAAACTATTCATTTTAAGAATAACGTTGGACTTTATGCTCGATAAAATTACAACAAACTACTTAGCAAATAAATCATTTGACAAATAAATTAAGTGACAAAATTTCATAAGATATCATTTTACAAGCTAATCTTATTATGAATATGTCAATTGCTAAAACAACGCAAAACATAAATAACGTCTGACATAATGATAATCTACCTTATGATCTCAGACCAAATAAAAAAGCGGAGTGTACTGTTTTGGGAGCGTCCTTAAGTTTTACCTACCTACATGCATGGCTGAGTGATAGGTAGGTTCAGGTTTTTTTGAAGTAAAACATCTTTAGGCGCGAATAGGGGGTAACTCAGATTTTTCTAACGGAAGTAACGCTCAGTATTCTATAGTCTGTGTAGTTTCCGCTATTTAAAAATAGTAATTTCGATTGGTCGTAAGTATCTGTCATATTTTATTTTTTTTTCAGTTAAAATTTAATCATTTCAGTGATCTACGTCAAAGAAGTTTTACTTCAATCGCGCGTAAAGGTTACACGCACACAATTTTTTTTTACTATTGCGGAGTATACTTATTTTGAGGAAACACTCACTATAAATGACCGTGCAATAAAATGAAATAGTAACGGCTAACATAACCACGTATACTTCAAGAAATTTTCAATCAAGTGACTATCTATAGTCAGTTGATAAAATTTCTTGAAGTATAAATAGCTTGAAGTATCAATTTTGTTATATTACAAAATGACGGTAGACCTAACCTAGTTTGTAAAATAACAAAATTGGCAAACGATTTTTGTAAAATGATGTTTTACATTAAAAAAATGCATAGTAAAACATTTTTGAAATATGTATTTGGCAAATGAATATTTATAAATGTAGTAAGTAAGTAATATGTTTACGAAATCAAATGATTAGTTTTTAAGACGTTATTTATCAAATGATTAGTTTTTAAGACGTTATTTGTCAAATGATTAGTTCGTCATTCGTTTTTTGTCAAACAATAGAGAACCTAGACACATACACAACACGTACCTAAGTATACCGTTTCTCATTTAGCAGACGATGAGGTGTCAGGAGACAGTTACTGATTGATTGATTGCTATTGAAGAGTCACGGCATCAGAAGGAAACTCGTTCGATAGTAATTCTAAGAAAAAAGTCAAGAAGGAAAATACACCATGAAGTAGGCAGGTAATGGAATTCTGAAGTAACTACCTACTTATTTAATACCATAATTAATGCTTCAGTTAAGACATTATTTTTTTAATTTACTACTAGCATATAATATTACAAATACATACATGTTTCACTTAACAATACATAGGTAATAATAATAATGTAAACATTTAATATTTAGAAATATAATTTTGTATATATTTTAAATTAAATAAAGGAGATAATAATAATAATCAGGCATGTAATATCCTTATATTATTAGGTTGGGGAAAAGTCTTTTCGCATTATAGTATGTATAAACTTGTAATAAAATCTCTTTGGCCATACTATTTGTATCTGGCTGGTTTTGGTATCATTGAAAGTTTAAGTTTTAAAGAACATAATTCCAAATTCAAATTAGGAAAATGTGTGATTTTCATTTGTTTTTCGTACCGCCAATATGAGTGAATCTAATGAAGAAATTCGATACATTTTAAAATTTTACTACAAAAAAGGTAAAAATGCAACGCAAGCCGCGAAAAAATTTTGCGATGTTTATGGACCTAGTGCAGTGTCTGTGAGAGTAGCACAAATTTGGTTTAAGCGTTTTCAATCCGGAAATTTTGATGTCAAAGATGCACGTCGCTCTGGTCGCCCTATTACAGATAAAATGGATGCCATTTTTGAAAAAGTGGAGCAAGATCGGCATGTCAGTAGTTACGACGTAGCTGAAGAACTGGAAATTGACCACAAAACAGTTTTGGCGCATTTGAAAAAAACTGGGTACACAAAAAAGCTCGAAATTTGGGTACCTCACGAGCTCACTGAAAGAAACCTAATGAACCGTGTATACTCATTTGTGATTCTTTATTACGACGTAATGAAACCGAACCATTTTTGAAGAAGCTGATAACTGGTGATGAAAAGTGGATCACGTACGACAAGAATGTGCGAAAAAGGTCGTGGTCAAAGGCCGGTCAGGCTTCACAGACTGTGGCGAAACCCGGGTTAACTCGCAACAAGGTGATGCTGTGTGTGTGGTGGGATTGGAAGGGCATTATTCATTATGAACTAACCACCAGGCAAGACCATCGATTCTGAACTCTACTGCGAACAACTGATGAGATTAAAGCAAGAAGTTGAGAGAAAGCGGCCGGAATTAATCAACAGAAGGGGTGTGGTTTTTCGTCATGATAACGCTAGACCTCACACATCTTTAGCCACTCAGCAAAAATTAAGAGAGTTTGGCTGGGAGGTGTTAATGCATCCGCCGTATAGTCCTGACCTTGCACCTTCAGATTTCCACCTGTTTCGGTCTCTTCAGAATAATTCTTTAGGCAGTGTCAGGTTAACATCACGAGAGGACTGCCAAAACCACTTGTCGCGGTATTTTGACCAGAAGTCCCAAAATTTCTATAGCAATGGGATCATGTCCCTACCTACAAGATGGCAAAAAGTTATCGAACAAAATGGTACCTACATACTTTAGTTAAATGTAAATAAACTATATTAAAAAATGTTTTGAATTTACTTAAAAAATGCGAAGAAACTTTTTCCCCAACCTATTATATGCCTTAATATCTTGCCTATGAAAAATTGACGATGTGTTCTGACACAATTTTAATAACTTTAAGTAGTGGGTAAATTTTGTTATTTGTGATATGTAGATAATAAAATTAAGCAAAATTATTGAAAAACTATAACCTTTGCTAGCAGAGTTGACTTCTTGTAGCTGTTGAAGTGGAAAACTGCAAATGGATATTTTTCCGAATGACTATTGTTTTACCCAATCATTAATATATTTTACTGTTAATCAAAAACGAAGACGTTACTAGAATTTGGGTAAGTAACGTTACATAAATATATTTTGGTAAACAAATTGAGCGTCAAAAACTTCTTCTATTCTTTGTAAAAGAAAGCGTTCTATATGAAAAACAAATGAAAGGACATAAGTAAGCCTTATTACTTATGTCCTTTCATTTGTTTTTCAACAAAGGCAGTGCACCTTGAAGTGTTTAACTTACCGATCATGTGAATGTTTTTTGGCAACTTTTGATCTCTTTGTCGCACGACGCGGACTTTGCTTATGTTTATATTCCGATTGTGGCACTAACTTTATCGCGGCCTCAAAACATTTAAAATAAGTTACAAAATTCCTTAATAATTACCAAAATCAAAACTATGTTACGAATGATCTAGATTTTCGACAAGTTTGAATGGCGAACTAATCCGCCAAATGCCATCAATGGGTGGTTTATGGAAGGCTAGAGACCCATGAATGTGGTGTAGATACTTTTACATTGAATCTATGTGCGTCAGTGCGAGTTAGAGCTACCTTCCAGAGTCTAAGTAAATAAATGCAAAATAACAATTATTTATTAATACCAACCAATATTCCTCTTTTACACCAAAACATCAGAACGTTCGGCGTTCAAAAGCTAACCAGCCTCGTCCGTTAAGGCCTCGCTATAATTAAGGAGGTGATCTTAGCCGCCTTCACCAAAACACATAAATCATAATAATTTAATGCGAGCGGCCCTTTCTCGCGCCGCCTCAACCTCAGTCGGCCTTTTAGGGGCCAGCAACACCGGACAACTTAACTAGCGCCTGCTGCGGGAATTGAGTTATAGGTAATGTATTGTTTTAATGAGCTAATGGCTTTATATGATGATGACTGCCGTTGGAAATCGGACACGGCTTTTATTTAGCAAGTACTGGTTTTGGTTAGTAATTTTATTTGGAATAACTAGAGCTCATACTTAATATTTTATTTTTTGACAACACCGATTTGGCTTTAGTGCGTTAATAAAATTCCTTTATAAAAAAAATATTTAAAGTGACTACTCAGAATAATCCCAAATCTAGTGTCTTTTATGTGTTTAATTGTGAATCGCTATAACAATAGACAATAATCGTTGTTTGCGAGGCTGTTTTCCCACGAAGATAGCAATACAGAGCACAGATTGCGCCTGACCGCGGATCGTCACGAATATCCAAGAGGTTCTCTGGACCAGAAAGTCAAGTAAGTGTGCAATACTTTTCATCCTAACAGACCTGTGAATGTGTCTTTCCATTGTTCCTATTGCAGCTCTGATATTCCGCCCCGCATACTGAGGCTACGTATTTTGAAAGTATGTAGGTACTTAGGTAAGTATCTAGATTCTTTAAAAACATTTGGTTGTCTTTTACCGCAAAAATACAATCCGCTATTTTCTTTCTAAACTACGAAAAAAAATAACCACCACAATTGATGGTAAGCGCTTACGAAAAAATATCAATCGAAGCATGTTGTTTTGCCCTTAACTATACTAGGTGGTAGACCCATATGTAGGGTCGTCTGGGTAGGTATGTACCACCGCCTTTCTTATTTCTGCCGTGAAGCAGTTAACTGTATTTAGGATTGAAGGGAAAGGTAGCCAGTGTAATTACTGGGCAGGGAGGGCATATCATCTTAGTCCCCAGGATGGCAAACGCACTTGCGGTGTTAGTTGATTTACGCTTAATATTGCAAGTGTCTATAGGCAGCGGTGACCACTTAACATGAGGTGGGCCGTAAGCTTGTTTGGCATCTCGTAACATAAAAAAAAACAACTAATATTTTAATATCGCTTCTTCGCTTATGCAGGATATATTACCATAACGGAACCACCAGTCCCACAACTCTTTCAAACTTCACCAATTTTTTTCCTGAGTTACGATCCCCGCGCATCTGCTCTCTAACCCGAAACGGCTCGCAATTGACAGCTTTATAAATACAAGAAAGCCTTTGGAAAACGCGATTTGTGCGAACGCTCGTAAATAACGGGCGATGTGGTCTTTCAATTTTATGGAGAACCTACATTATCTCAGACGTCTCTATTAAATAAGGAATACAGACAGACCGATGGAATCGTGCAGTGTGTGGGTTTTATCGATACCACGAAGAACAAGAATAAGATCGGCTTAAAATCTTAACCGGACAGTGAAGACAAGGACGTAGGTTGTTTTAGGGGCTCTCCACACACCTCCGTATCAGGGCTATCCGATTTCTGATTTGTATGTTTCAGTGTTCCCGTCAGGGACGTGCCATCCGACACCCGTGTTCACACATATCCGGTAAATCGGTATGAGTGTCGTCTGTTTCCTAAGTAATCGCCTTCATTCAAAAAAATATTTTATTAATGCATATTAGTGGACTCAAAAATTACGCACTTTATAGGCATCTTAAAAGTAATATCGTCGCAGATGATTGTGTCAAAATTATCATAAAAGCGGGCAGACTGTATGAAAAATAACAATACTTTAGGTATTATTGTAAGCATAATAAGCAAATGCCTCTGCCAGCAATAAAGTTATCACGTCCTTTTATCATGGTACAAAGATTACTCTTCAGTTGAATAACGTGCACACAGACACCTTAACATTAGCTTTCTAAAAAACCATTTTAAGTACGTTCGGATTACGTTTTTTCTCGTATTTTCCAAAAGCCATGAAGCTTGACCAAAAATTAATTCTATTTCAAATGCCATTGTCCGTTCACCATAATATCAAGTGAACAACGGCAAGATTTACGAGTTGTGTAGGCACAGGCCGTAAACCGAGTCTAATTAATATTTATGTAGTATCCATTCATAGAAATATATCATGTCGCTAACCAAACAACGGTGGATTCTGCTTACATCGTACTTAAATCTTTCATCAATTTCTATAATAAGTTAACAATTTCAAAAGTTAATTGTTATAAAATAATTTATTCTAGGAATAACGATTATATTCTTTGCTTCCCAATCCCTTCCGATTCGGACGCCCTAGGCACGCTAGACGGTCGAGAGACTCACGAAAGGGTGTTGCTCGGTCGCCCAGTAATCCCCTAGGAACGTTCGACTTATAGAGATCGTGCTTGAGGACCCTTAAGGTCTTGGCCTTTTCAAAGCAGCAGAAGAGCTGAGCTTTCAGAGCAGCCCTAACTGGAGTAGTACCTCCACCTTATAGAAGACCATAGTCAAATAACACTACAGTTTTGTGGTGTTGTGTTTCGTTGGTGAGTAAGGTCGCCAGAGGTCCTAGAGGTAGGGAAGGGGACTAGGGTTGGCAACGCGTGAGTGTCACGTCAGTGTTGAAAGCGTCTATAGGCTACGTATGCTGGCGACATAAGCTGTCGCGGACTTTTTTTAGAAATATTAATAGAAAACAATTCCGTCATACATGATTTTTCCGTAACTTTAACCGTTTACGCAGTGAAAGCTCTGAAAAGAAATATTTTTCTCCCGTTTTTGCAACATTCTTCATTGATGCTAAGCTTCTATTGGACGTACCGTGATTTTTTATATAACCTATAGCCTTCGTCGATAAATGGAATATCCAACGCAAAGAGAATTTTTCAATTTGAATCAGTAGTTGCTGAGATCTTAGAGTTCAACCAAACAAACAAACTCTCTAGCTTTATTATTAGTATAGATTCGTTCATAATAATTATCTTAATTTCGATTTAACAATTCTAGCCTCTCTAATCAGCCCGGGATATCTTATAATAATAATAATAAAGCCTTTATTACCGAAAAATTTTGCATTAGTGTCTAATTATTTAAAAGTAACAAAAATTACATGTAAAAGGAAGAAATCTACACTTATATTACAAACAATCTCCTAATTCGGTGTGCCAAAGGCATCTCCAATGCTTTCTGTCAGACGCCACTCTCATCCAAAGGGGTAATTTTCAAATCATCCTCCCATCTTCTTGCTTGGCGACCTTGACTTCTAGCTCCATCTCTTGGGTACCAAACTGTCACCAGTTTGCTCCAATTCTCTTTTTTGCAGCGGAGCATATGTCCAGTCCACCTCCATTTAAGTTGATCGATAAGTGACAAGGATATCTGTTAATTTCGTTTTGAGCCTAATGTCTATATTTCTAACTTTATCTATTTGTTTCAGACCTAGCATGCTCCTTTCCATACGTCTTTGGCATATTGCCAGTTTCTCTCTATGGCGTTTCGTCAAAGCCCAGGTCTCACAGCCGTATGTGATGCAGGGTAGGATACAGGTATCGAAAGTTTTCTTCTTGATTTTAATGCCCAGTTCCTTGCTTTTCATTATTTCTTTCAGGGCCCAGTTTTTCTGTCGCAATTCTTTTATCTATTTCTTTGGATTGGTCATTTGGTGATATTATCTGACCCATATACATATTCCTCTACATATTCGAGTTTCTGTCCGTTGATGGTTATGTCTGTGGGTATTGAGTTTGTCATCATTTTGGTCTTGCTGGAGTTCATTTCTAGACCCACTTCTCTACATCTGTCTGCTATAGCTTGTATCATGGATTCCAGAACTAATAGTCCACCTTCAATAGAACTAGGTCATCAGCAAATCTTAGATGATTTAATCGCGATCCTTTTATGTTTAGCTCCAGATGCCATTCCATGTTTCTGAACATTTGTTGTAGCACTGCTGTTAACGGGATATCTTACTCTTAAAATAATATTGTGATAAAAATTAGAATTTTAAACGGTTTAATCTTTATCTTCCGACGAGCTTATTTCCAAAATGTTGTACAGTATAACCAAAGACTATATTTAGTACTCCGTGCATATAATCAAAGAAGTACCGACTTCATGAATACAACTAATCAAGTTCCAAATCTTAATGGCCTTAATTTTTTTTTTTTCATATCTTGAATTTAACTAAAACAATTTTCAATTTGTAAAGACACTAATAGCTCCATAAAGAAATCCTATTGATACGAAACAAACAAGGCAATTTATAGATGCCAATGTCCAAATCAAACCTAAAATATATTATATAAAAAAATCAATGCTAATACCCTATACCAATTAACAGTAAATCACTGTGAATTATTCAATAACAATTAAGCCAGTGAAGCGTTATAACGAAGACAAATCGCCACGTTGCTCATTACCCAGCGCGTTAAAATTCATAATGAGCCCATCGAATATTCAATTAATTAATAACGTTATCGATAACGCGCTATTTTATCGGTAACGGCGTCTGGGAATAATCTGTGTAGTGACGTGCTAAGGTTTTATAATTACAATAATGAAACTTTACTTCCCCCGTGAGAATGTGCCTCGTGAGAAATTCATTAGCTTTATAAAATAAACTCTTGAAATATTTTAACAAAATTCGACTACTCATATTTTTTTCTATTTTTAGCTTAGAGACGTGTGCTGACGCTATGTCAGCCCGATTGTAGATTAACGTTTTAACACGATCTCTTTTAAATAAATTTTGTAATAGTTGAAATATCTTGAAATTGTCTCCTGCTCCAGACATTTTTTCTAAATGTATGAGGCCATAGTTACCGAAGGATATACAAGGTGTGAAAGTGGCAGTCAATACAAACAACTCTTGTTATGGGACCAAAATCGAAATCGGGCAAATAAAATCAACTGTTCCATACAAAAGGTTACGCAACCAAAATGTTCGCAAAAAAACAGCTGATATTTTTCTTCAAAACGCATAAAGTTAACAGATTTACAAGCAATCAATAACAGCTTTTATTCTAATAAGAAAAGGAATCAATTCTGATTTAAATTGATACCAAATTAAATAGAAAACGAAAAACGTGGAAAAAAATCCTATCATTGATAAGTGCTGAACAAAAAATAAAAACAATATTTCAGGAATAGATTCTCTTAAGAGATGTTTTCTAATTAAAACATCAAACCTTTAATTTATCGCTAGTACGTGCTGGACCACATAATTACTTTTAAACTTAACAACATTAATTTTAAAGTTATGAACGGTAGCTCAATTACGAAAAGTAACCCGCAGTGAAGGCAGTCAATAAATTTATAATGAAATCAGATGTATTCATTAATACTTTCGTCTTAATTCTTCTTCTTACCGAAATCACAATTTATATGAGGTCAGTGCAATGTGTGCTTTTTCTTCCATTCTTCTCAATCAATTATCATCTCACTACCCACTCCTTTTTTATTATTCCTCACACAAACCATCCACCCATCTTCTGCGGCTTTCCTCTTCCCCTCCATCCGTCCACAATCAAATTCATAAATCTCCTAGTCGCATGCATGTTATCTTTGCATACTTTCATCTGAATCAATTTTATGAATATAGAATGCAACATTTTTCTTCTTTCACAATGAAATAACCACATTACAATTATTCTGAAAAGAAGACCAGAGTGGTTAGTGTAAGTTTTTTAGTATACAAAACGCACCGATTCTAGTTGCGTTAAGAGCTCATTTTGTATAGGAAACGCGAACAGCGCCCCTAGCGGAGAGAAGCGCAAATCATGTTTCCCATACAAATTGAGCTCTTAACGCAACTAGAATCGGTACGTTTTGTATACTAAAAAACTTACACTAACCACTCAGTAGGCCTATTCGCTAACTTTTGTGACAGTTGAAAGTGATCATCACTGAGTGAATTACATATCCATTGCAGTTTCACACGACACGCTATTATGGCACTTGTCGTGTACGAACAGCAATGGATATGTAATTCACTCAGTGATGATCACTTTCAACTGTCAAAAATAGTTAGCATATAGCCCCCCAGTGTAACATGGTGGAAAAGCGTCTACACATTTTACAATGGAAATAAACTAATTAGAGCATTTAAAATCTTATTAAAATATTTGTATTACTCACCTCCCAAAGTAACATAACCCGAACTCCTCAATTTAACTAATCGACTTCGAAACTTTAACTTTTCCATAAAACTATTGGTTCAATAATGCGACATTGTACAAATGTTAAGCGCTTAAGGGTGTCGATCACAGATTTAATAATACAAGGAGATAGGCCAAGCCGGCGTTTAACTTGTGACAAGTGCCTAGCGAGCATACATTGCCGTCAGTTTGCCTTCCGATAATAACGGTACGTATGTCAGAAAGAAATATCCGTTTTTTTTTCAAAATGACGTCCTGTTCCACTGTAACATGCAATCATTGCAGTGAAATGAAATGAAAATCTCTTTAATTAAATGGACTTTGCTAAGTACTTTTAAATCGTCTTTCAAAACCCTACCACCATTTCGGGACGAAATAATGAAAGTGATGTCGCTATGCAACAGAATTACAAATATATTTGGATTAAGCACGGTACCATACTTGCTCGGAAATCGGATACTTCTGTGGTTATTGCGATTTAATCAATACAAGACATTAATAAAATCCAATGAATTTGATTTTCATAAATTAGTGTTCTTCGATGTAATTAAGTTTAATATTCCGGCGGTAATTAAATACTATGGCTATTTGCTATTATATTTATATAGCATCATTGTGGGTCGAATTAGAAAAATATTAGAATACCTACTTTACCTACACTATCTAGCCTTTTTTATTTTCTGTGATTTTAAAGAGTGTCTTATAAAGTATATTATAAAAAAATATTATCTTTGGCTTATAGTTAAAACATTGCACATACCTATAGTTTATTTAATTTTATTATGCTGTATTATTAAGGTTAGTATTTTGATAGTTATGAACTACGACTGTGATTTTTTGTATCTGCCAATAGACTTTTGTGTAGTCATTTTAGACAAATATTATTATTACAAATGCTATGTAAAAATATTAAGTATCTATAGTATTTTTATCTCACGAGCGCGGGTTAACCGTGGCTGCGTGTTGGGATACATACTCGCTGTCAATGTATGCTTCAGCGCTGGTCCACAACGCGGGGACGATCGCGATGTACGAGTGTACGCACGCCCGTTGCTCGCCCGCGCTCGTGAGATGAAAGTGCTTGACCTTGCATACGATAATACTTGTTCTACCTCATATAATTCTTCAAATAATCCCACAAAATATATTACACACAAATATTATTATCGTCGTACTATGATGATATTACACACCTTTAGGATATATTTTATTTTCTGTACTGAAACGGGAGTGTCAGGTTATTGTAAAGATATCTATACAACAATCCAATTAATTATTATGCAACTAAGTATTTTATTATTTATTTTGCTACATGATGGATAAGCACGCATTATCAGTGTATTATCAAAATTGCCGGGGGCTCAGAACTAAACTGCATCTGTTGTATATGAATATCTTACAGCATAACTACGATATAATAATACTAACTGAGACATGGCTCCAAAGTAACATCAGTGATAATGAATACATACATTCGCGATATAATGTATTCCGCAGTGATAGGATCCTAGGGGCTGGCGGCTCCGGGCGCGGTGACGGAGGGGGCGTGCTGGTGGCGGTGCGGCGCGAGCTGCCCGTCTCGCGGCTGCGCCCGCTGCCGTGCGCGGCCGGCCGACCCCTCCGCCGCCGCACAGTGATCAATTATGAAATATTAGGTGGATAATATTCAAATTTGACATTGTGAGGTTAGTTAAAACAAATTATCTCTATGCGATTAGGGGTACTTACTTCGTATTCTTGTTTAATATGAACGGTTGAAGGTAAGTCATTACTGAGATATCAGCTAGTGAATGCAGTGTTCTTGCTAATTGTATTGATTTGTTTAATTTACTTCATGTTTTCGTGCACAGTTATCTAATTGTTGTGACTTAACAGTGCATTATTGCGCATTAATAAATATGGTACACATTAATAAAGGTATGTGCTTCATTTCGTATAACACTTAGTAACTGTTAATTGTTATAGTAATTTAGGAAAAAATATTTAAAACATAGCTTAAAATTTAGCATTTTTTTATATTTTAAAGCCTGCATCTTACGAGGAACATATTAGAACATAGACATTTTTACACTATTAGATAATTGGAAGTCTATATTACAGTATTCAAGTTAAAAAAGTACCCCAAAGTACCCCTGCCTGAACAAACTTCATTTTTACAGGAAATGGTAGTACAGTTAAAAATTCCGATTTGTTTAATTACCTCCAAAAACACTTACCAATTAAACCTGCAACTAAGAAATGTAAAGATATGTTGTTAAACTATATTTATGAGGTCATTGGAGTATCAGATTTGACAACACAGCAACAAAATGAGTTACGAAATTCAGTACATAGCTTTTGTTTATCAGCTTCCATAAATTGGATTAAAATCGGCAAAGATGTTTCCAAATTCGAAAAAAAATATCAGGATTGGTTGTGTAAATGCAGAATAACATCTGGAGATCATAATATTGAACAGCCTTCAACTAGGTCTGTAGGTAGAGGACGCCTGAAAAAGGATTTCGTGGATTTGGGTGAGAGAACTAAGCGTAGAAGGTTAAAAGACAAAGTATCGTCCAGAGGTGAAGAAGAGTTGTGCCTAGCAGCTGAGATGAAACTTCATTCAGTCGGAAAACGTAGGGCTTCTTCAGCACTTCATAATATTTCATCATCTCCTGAATGTACTGTTAAATACACGAGACAGTCTACAAAATGATATTTCTTTCGGCAAAAGAAGCACTAGCACTTTTTACTCAATTAAAATTAACGCGTCTTCAGTAAGTATATTGAACTAAGGGCATTAGCAATACGAAAAACATTTACAGAAATTGTATTTTTCCTGCAGAAGTCGTTAAATTATTAGAACAAACTAATTTTGATACAAACGAGAAAGAACTTTCACACTATTTTTTTTTTGTAAGTTAGAGTCTCAAATACTGAATTTAATAAAGATTTCTTTATTTTTTTATTAATATTTTCAATAACAGTATAAGATCATTGTAATTCCAAGTTAAAATATTTTTGTCATCCTAAATTGTGATTATTGATCACTGTGCGCCGTGCGCGCTCATTGATCTCGTTATATTAGAGCTGCGCATACGTAACTACTTATGCATTATCAGTGCTGTCTATATACCACCAAAACTTAATTCAGAAATATATGCTACATATTTTGACTATTTATCTTATATTCTACAGTTACCTGAAGTTCAAGAATACGTAGTGGTGGGAGACTATAACTTACCAACATTAGAATGGACCCCGAATAACAACTTCTCAATACCTATATTACACAGCAATAGTAATTGTGCGACCAATAAATGTTTAACAAACTTTATCGCCTTAAATAACGGGTATCAAGTTAATAAACACAAAAATCAGAACGATCGATTACTTGATTTATTTTTTACAAATGTAAATAACTGTATATCCTTCGTACCGCCTGTTTCGTTACTACCTCTAGATACTCACCATCCCGCCTTCTATGTTATTGTCTCCTTAACTATTAAGAATAAACCACTACTGAGCCAACCACGTACACAATTGAACTACAAATTAGCTAATTATTCAAAAATTAACGAAGAATTAAGCAAGGTTAAGTGGGAAGAACTACAAAATTATGACTGTGCGGAACATGTAGTCACGGCGTTATATGAAATTATTTTCTCAATAATTAAAAAACATGTTCCTATGAAAAAGGTTTTTAACTCACGCTACCCAGTATGGTTCTCACGCGCACTTACACATATATACACAAATAAAAATAAAGCATGGGTGAAATGGAAAGTTTACCGTAATCAATCTGATTATAATACTTTTTCAATGTTTAGAGAGAGGTTTAAAAAAGAGTCCCATATCTGCTATAAAAAATATATGGCATCTGTTGAAGACAACATAAGAAACAATGTTAAGTATTTTTGGACATATATCAATAGCAATAGGAATGATTGTAAAATTCCAAGTAATATGGCTTATTTAAGTGATACTGCTAATTATCCTACGGAGATTTGTAACCTCTTTTCATCATTTTTCAAGTCGGTCTTCCACCCGTCCGATTTAATAGATGAGGAAGAAATAGACATTAACTGTAATGAAAGTGAAGACTCTAATTCTGGGATACTTATTAGTAACATTTATATCAATAGAAGTGATGTACTTGAGGCACTTCGTGAGTTAGATTGCACCAAAGCGCCTGGAGTAGATAACATCCCCGCAGTTTTTCTTAAGCAGACGGCAGAAATTATCTATGAACCGCTCCATTACATTTTTAACAGATGCCTTAATGAAGGAGTTTTCCCAAGTGTCTGGAAAGCTGCTCATATTGTACCGGCTTACAAGGATGGACCTAGAAATAATGTAGAAAACTACCGCCCCATTTCAATTCTACCCACTCTGTCGAAGCTTTTCGAAAGACTTGTACATAATCGCTTATATCCTCACCTACATAATATTATAATCGAACAACAACACGGTTTTGTCAAAAAGCGCTCCACTACAACTAACTTAATAACTTACACAACTTATCTTTTTGAAAATATGGACGATAATAAACAAACTGATAGTATTTACACAGATTTTCGAAAGGCTTTTGACAGGGTGGATCATAAGTTGCTTCTCCAGAAACTTGCCTTTAATGGTATTCGTGGCAGTTTATTACGTTGGTTTAAATCATATATTACTATGCGTACTCAAAAAGTGGTTGTTAACTGATTTGAGTCAGTCTTCGTTCCCGTTACTTCTGGAGTGCCTCAAGGTTCAATTATTGGCCCACTGCTGTTTGTTATTTTCATTAATGATATTCACAAATGTTTTAAGTTTAGTAATTTCCTACTATATGCAGACGATCTTAAAATATTTCATACCATTGATGATATTAATGATCATATTAAAATTCAAGAGGACCTTGATCGCTTCTATCTCTATTGTACACAGAATAAATTAAGTCTCAATTTGAATAAATGCAAAGCTATAACTTTTAGTAAGAAAAAACAATCCATTAGATTGCCATACTACTTATGTGGAGAAGAGCTGGTTAGTGAAACCTCCATCAAAGATCTCGGCGTCACACTTGACTCCAAATTACACCTTGATAAACATATTGACACAATTATCAGTAAAGCCTACAAAATGTAAGGCTTTGTTATGCGGACATGCTCCAATTTCTCTCGCCCTTATACTTACCTTCATATCTATAAGAGCCTTGTCAGGTCTCAACTAGAGTACGCAGTATCCATTTGGGACCCGTTTTATAGCAAATACATTGACGCTCTCGAATCAGTACAGAAAAAGTTCTTACGAGCTGTTAGTTATAGGTGTGGTAGAAGTAAACTGTCATACGAGTTGATACTTGACAAATATAACTTTACTAATCTTAAAGATAGACGTATACTACTACAAGGAATGTTTTTATATGATATTATTCACGGAAAATATGACTGTATAGCTTTAAATAATAAGTTGAACTATCAAGTACCTTTTAGGACACATTGCCGCAAGGAGCATAAATTATTTGCTGTTAACTTATGTCGCACTAATGCTGGCAAACGCTCACCTATGTACAAGATAGTTCAAACATACAACGAATATTTCAACATTGTAGATTTATTCAATACTAGTAGAGGTAGATATCGAAAAGAAATATTTAAATACATCTGAATTTTATAACAATAATAACTATCATGACTTTTGGCCAATAGTAGGTATTTAATAAGTACAACTATTACATTTATAATTAATTAAGTTAAAATTAAATTAAAGTAATTTCTGTCACTGGTTTATATAATAGTTAGTATTTAGCATAGTCAATCTAACTGTCGATTGTAATTCATGGGATACATTTGGCACCAGGTTGACTTTACCACCTATTATTATTTTTTTCTTTTTAGTAACCTGTGGTTTTTTGATGTTGGTTCACATTTACTATACGAATTTATGTAATATTATTATTAGTACAAAATGTGTAACTGTTTGAAAACCCAAATAAAGAGAAAAAAAAAAAAAAAGTGAATCAGGTATTTATCAAATAATGGAATAACTTTTCACACGTCAGAACCGAAAAACTTAGATTTATATTTAAAAACCATATTTAAACAAATAGCCCGACATTTATTCATAAAAACATAATCGCTTAAAATTATTCGTTACTATCTTACAAATTGTATTACATTGCGGCTGTGCTTAACTTTGATTGCTTCGCAGTCCTTAATACGCACGCAATAAATACTCGTAGTGTATATTACGGCATACTCAACTAGAATCATGTTATGTTGTACGGCCGCTGATCGCGTCACTCGGACTTCATATGAACTCAGCGATTTGACCGATCTCCTTTGCGGCTGTGCTTAACGCGCGCAATGGATAGAGTATATTACGGCATGCTCAACTAGAAACATGTTATGTAGTACGACCGCTGATCGTGACACTCGGTCTTCCTATAAACTCAGCCAGTTGACCGATCTCCTTAGATTGATATATCTGTGGTGTTGATAGCCCAGCAATTAAAAAATAAACCGTCATTAAGACATTCTACTTAATAAAAAAATTGTATAAGATAACAGAATCATCGCGTAAATCACGAGTTAGATTAATATTCGTCGCCTATAAACACTCGGCTACCATCTTCCAATTAAAACTCAAATTAATTGAAAACTTTAAATACGATAAATATAGTAAGTGCGTAACAACTCAATCTAATATTAAGGGTTGGTTTCGTGGAAGCGTCTCGAGATTTTCCCCTAATAATATTAAATGTTCTCTTTTCTCATAAGCATTTCAAAGTCTTGAAGAGGTTACGACGTGATTCGTGTATGAAAGCTTAATTTCATAAACGCTGTTTAGGTTTATTACCGAATATTTACCTATCATCGTTATTTTTATCTTTATTATTACATGAATGAATAAGCTGTATAATTTGAAACTCATATTACTCAAAAACAAAAGCCTACAAATTATTATTTTTGAGTATTTTCAAATAAAATCATCAGAATTTGAAATTATTATAGATTTATTTTAGTCAATAATCATTAAATTTATGTTTATAATTAGAAATATGGTCAAAGTAACTAATGGACTAGTAAGAAGATCCAAATGGCGATTTAAAAACCAACATCTCTAAAGTATGAAAAAATAGTATTGAAAACATCTAAAAGCAGTTCTAATATGAAAAGCTGTATCATTTAAATTGGAACATATTAAATAAAGTAATATATAAAGAATAGTATTCAATGTTATGTATATATTTACTGCAATAAAAATAACAAATTAAAAATAAGTACCTACATATTTGAATTTTACTACGCGACGAAGGCTCTAACCAAACTGCGCCTTAACAAGACACACGATACAAACGCGTTAAAAAAATATGGCCAACGATAATTAGACACGCGAACAGGCTATAAAGCAAATTCTAATCTCTTTATAAAAGGCGATAAAATACAAAAGAAAGAAAAACCAAGATGGCCCCGCTTCCGTACAGATAAGGCGACAAGATTTTATCTAAATAGCCTGTGATGTACTCAGTGGCAAGTAATTATTATGGAATCGACACTACGTTTGAAGTGTCAACACTATTGAGTTTGAAAATAAAGAAAACAAATCATCAATCGCCTTGGTAAAGATTAATAAGTGATGAAAACTTACCTCAAATAGCTGCAAATTTATAAAAACAAAGGATGTATGATTTAAGTATCGTTGTTAATTAATTTGTTAATAAAGAGCAAGTACTGTTATTTGACTAGGTGTTTTAATTATTCAAGCTTTTCTGACAAGAATTGTAAAAATTTGGTCATTCTATATTTTAAACTTAGTACACTATGGAACACACTGACACACCATATACCTACACAATACAGATCATGTAAAGTTTTTATCAAAATAAACAGTATGTATCTAAATAATAGATTAAAAAACATTTTGGTCGTCTAATTCAGTAGCTCTCCTTGTACAACATCCTATAAATAATATAAACGTCAATTTCCACCCGACGAAGTCCTTAAAGCACCGCTAAGGCGATCACCAAATGAAATAATTTCATAACTAATCCCAAAAATATAGCGCCCATAAATAAAACGTGGATTGCGTCTGTCTAACTAAACCCTATTATAGTGAGGCTACCCGACATTAGGAATATCGATAAAACATATGGTGGTACGGGGCAACAGTATTTGTTGCACGAAAAAAATAATTAGATTTTACGGACGTCAATTTGTGCGATCGTTATTTTATTAAAAAATATTGGTGCCTAATATTTTTTTGCCTTTTTTATTTGGTAAAATCGTTGGGAATCTTTTAAATACTTATGATAATATCTACATACTTTACTGCTAATTACAATATTTCATTTACTAGATAGGTAAGTACACGTTAGTTTAATTTTGGAGATATCTGTCAGTTCAATTGAGTCCTGAGTTCTTGTTGTAAAAACACGCGTTGAAAGACTCCAACTCAATCTACGGTACAATTAAATCTTATTATTAAAAAAATCACTTGATATGTGTCACGAGGCTATTAATTAAGTACTTATTATTAACTACTACAACTTAATTTATCGCCAATTAAAGTAATCTAAGAAAATTTTAAATCTTATATGGAACCGATCAAATGCTTAACTTATAAAGATAAAAACAATTTATAAAAAGAAAGTGTACAGGAAAGATCCGTTATATTCCTATTTCCAAATGTAGGTAAGTAAAACGATGTTAAATTCATATCAATTAAAATAATATCGTTTAAAAATTAATAACGAAATCGATATCAAAAATATCGATATCGCGATGTAACTTATTGAAATCTGAACAACCAAAACTAATCGTTCCGACATACTGGATACAGACATTTGTGTAGATTAAAATATATATCAGTTAATAATATATTAGTGGTTATTAAAATATTCGTTTTATTGTCGTCCGTTAACACTCCAGCGTTAAACGGTTTTTCGATAAAAGTTTCAACGATTTCACTTCGACAATTGTAATCCTTTGAGTTAAGGAACACTATTTGGAAAGCGAAGTTTTAATATTATTTTTACAGCTTTTTCTTTTGTAAACAAATTATGAAATATTCAAAGATCTCGACTTACATATTCGTAAGTTTTCCTATTGGAAGTCGTATCTAAAACGGTTCTCGCGGAATGTTACCTAATTGGCTGGGAAGAGACAGCCAGGGCAGTGGAGGTGAGACAATTCCCAGCCACTGCTCGTAGCTGCGTTCTTCGCAACTCTATGGTATGGACCCAGCACCCGCATGGTGAATCCATGGAATGCAATTTTCGTCTTCTTTCATAAATTCAAAAATAGAAACTATATTTTGTTTACAACGTTAGTTACTAATAAAATTTGGAATCACGCGAGTGGCGAGGCGTATGCTACAGTCTCTAATTCTATATCTCTACGTTGTGCTTATTATTATTATCCTTATTCTTATGCAAGGGGCTGAGGCTGTGTCTCAGAGCACTTCGACCCTATGGAATCTTTTGTGCTTCCCCTGTCACCATCACCCATCGCCGCCAACATCGAAAACATTTTGTATGAGTTTCACGATGTTGGCGGGAATAAGGTCTATAAAGTCCTGTGGCTTAGGGTAACCTAAACCCAGGACCTTTAGTCGCCTATTGGCTAGTGCATCGCAGTCACATAGTATGTGCTCCATGCTTTCTTACTCCTCACCACACATTCTACAGATGGGGTCTTCAGCTTTGCCTATTGTACACAGGTGACTTTTAGTGGCAAAGTGGCCAGTGAGAGCTCAATGAGGCAGCGAATTTGGCGATTCTTCCTTTTCTTGAAGGTAGCCTATGTGTGAGGATCCTAAAAGTTTCTTTGAGTATGTCAGTCGGGGAGTGGACAACCATATACGTTGTGCTTAAAATATGTTTTTTTTTGTATAACTATTACTAGGTAAGTACATATATTGTGTTTTTAAAGACATGAAAATTATACACAAATAGAAATTACATTTCACAATCTCTAATTCTATATCTCTATGTTGTGCTTAATTTTTTTTTGTATAACTATTACTAGGTACATATTTTATGTTTTTAAAGACATGAAAATTATACACAAATAGAAATTACATTTCGTTACTCACAATAAAATTGTCGTCGGAATTGAAACCTTCGCCTCTACATAAGTGCAAATGTAGTGGCCCCTAGATTAAGTTCTTATTCTAAATGTGATTCATAAATCGTCCTCCAAATTCTCCACATAAATATATAACATAATTAACTTGATTGTGAGACATAATTTACCTATCACCCCGCTATAGAATAAAATTGATGAAACTTTCACGAATGAGAATACAGGTCCGTATTTTATAAACAAGCCAACACGCCCTATTCTATTCTATGAACGGTTAATTGAGCAATATAATTTGACACCTCACGGCGCGGTGAATAGCCAATTATTAATATGGACCGTTGATTAATTGTGATATCAGCATTTAATTTACGTGTTAACACTCGCCTCGCGACGGCCATTGTGCCGCGCGCCTTTGTGTGCCGTGACGTTTCAATTTTGAATAAATTAAATTTCGAACGCTTTATTTTTTCCAAAGCTTTGCCTTTGGAACAAGCGGCCAGTGGTATAATTTATTGTCGTAAAGCCTCGTTTATATTGTCCAACGTGCTACGTCTCAACGGCAAAGCAAATAGAGCGCTTTCCTAAGTTTTTATGCGCTTTTTTGTTGCCTACTAAATACATTTCAATTTTTTTCGATGTTATTATAAAGACAAAATGATTGTATAAAAAAGTGACATTTAAATGGAATATACGTTATAATAATAAATTATGCTTAAATTTTTTTTTTAAATGGAATTAGATTTGCAAATTTTGAAGGTAGTGACAGGTAGTGACTTTGAATTACCTACACCGTGAAAAGAACGGAAATTTATACCTAGAAGAAAGGCTTTGAGTTTGAAGGCAATTGTTTTTTTTTGCTGAGATGATTTAAGGTCGTAGCACATTTATCAGCTCGGAACAAGAGTAAAAAGTAGTTATAGGTTCACTGAAGAGTTGATATTTTTTTTGATTTGAAGCCTCTATTCGCTAGGCGACAGCACCAACAACCTGTCAGTATTTTGAGGCACTACCATGGTTCGTACTACCAGATGTGGCTTTATCTATATTCAACCTACGGCTCCGGTCAACCTTTCCGGTTGTTTATGCTATTAAGGGAGTGATTGTACGTATATAAATTTATCAATAGTACATTGTTACCCTAAGGGTGTGCGCCCGAGCAAAGTGAAGGCGCCAATAGTTTAAAAAAACATTAAAAAAGACACGTACCTAATCTCACATAGTTTAATAACAGTCCGAGCACGTGTGCTAAGATTCGAAGACAAGAAGAGGCTCGGCAGAAACCCTCTTCAGAGTTTAAGGTTTCCAGAGAGCGTGTACAGATAGGGGTGCCTCTATGAGGTTCCATGTCCATGAGAAGTGTCTGTACAGGTGTGTAACTTATGAAGCTTATCTTCTGTACTGTATACATTTTGTGTGACACACAAAAATAGACGTGTGGCACTCGGGGACTGCCGCGGTAAAGCTATTGCATAGCATTTTGTATCAACTTATGCAATTATAATTTTATTTATTTATTTTATTCATGCAGTATTTCTTTTTCTTTGATATTAATTTTTAATTTTATAATTGAAATAATTAACTGAAATAATTAACATTCATATTCAAAACACTTTATACACAAATTTTACAAGTACAGCTATTCACTGTTGTACATAAATACCTATACACCTATATACTTTCTCATAAACAGCTGCTTATGTATTCGTCCGATTTCGGAGCAGCTCGTCTCGATTCGTGCGAGTTTCGTAGAGTCGTACAATACGTCACAACGCCGTGTCGAAGACTGCCGAACTGAAACGACGTTAGACGATGCACGGCCTTCAAGCCACACCTCCTTGCCCATCGGAGTGGGGAGCGTGAGGTTTTTTCGTTACGGAATTTCTGGATTCGGTCCCCGCGCTCAAGGCCCGCGATAGAAGCTATGCAATAGCTTAAAAATATCTTTGCAGATCATTCACACCTCATCTTTGTAACCAAAGCCTTTACTTGTTAGTTACTTAGCCCGGGGTTAGAATAACTGTTAATGATCACTCGTTGTGTAAAACGAATGGTTTTAATTAACTAAACAAATCGCCTCCAGTGAGTCACAATCGGTTGTTGCGAATAAGCTGTTTGGACAACTATTGTCAATGGGTACAATATTATTATCTCACCAACTCGGTGAGACATGACTGTGTCGACATACATGCAGATTGTTGCTGTGTGCGCTGGATGGACCCAAGATTGTACGAACACTGATTCCATTTCCTAATTGCATGACATAGAAATGACTTCGCTTTCTTATAGTTCGCGTTGGAATGGTAGCCACAGTTTCACGGTGGCATCGTTATCCAGCACATGTAGTTCTTAATAGGAGAAAAGTTCATCATTGCACTCGTCGTGATATAGATGGCAGATTGCACTGAATAACGCAATATCGCAATTGGAAAGGCTCAAGATGTGTTCAGTAGATAATGATGGTCTTCAGTTGATAATGATGGGCAGGGTGGATGGAAAGAAACGCGCTGGAAGATGACGAAAAACGTGACTGCGAAACATTAGGGTAGGCGGTGGGTGATGAACTAAGTAACATTTTTACACGAGTCATGGTTTTTTATACAACATATAACCGAATTAACGCACACCCTGAAATGAGTTCGCTTGAAATTTGACTTCTACTATCAAGTGTAAGAATCATACTAAATTGGCAAAATATCGAAGATTTTTAAAAAATAAATATCAAATAGCCGTCAAAACGTAAGGGAACTAGCATTAATGATTTGTAAATTAAACTACAAAATCATAAAATAGTACTTGCTCTTTCTACTTAGACAACATTTTTTTATTTCTATCAACAAAACACAATTTCAAAAATAGCTTTTTTTGAAAAACCATCACCGATTGGCCTAATAAAAAGAAGACCGTTAAAATGTTTCAGTTAGCTACCGGCCAATGAGCAGATCCAATTATCGCTTTTATGGCGGCAATTTGGAATATAGCCGCCGCGGCTCGTTCCAAATTTGAAAATCCGAAGCGCCCGCGTTCGAATCAATGAGTTCATCCTAATTTTATTAGTTGGCATTTTGGAATTTACTAAAATGGCAGTTTATAAAGCTCTTAACGCTGTGTAAGAACCATAAACATTGTTTATTTTTCCCGTTCAAAATTTATGGAAGCAATAAAATTAATTGAAACACCGGTCTAATATAGAAAAGTTTTATTAATAAAAAAAACTTTATTAACGTTACTCTTTCGATTGTAATTTATTTAGTGTCGGTAATATAGTGTGAAGTATTTTAAATAAATCATGCTCACACATAATTGGTTGTAATATTTTGAATTAATTGACGAAAAACATGGATACGATCAAAATCTGTAAGATATCTAATCTAATATATTTTATATCTAATTTAAGCTAATGTTATCTCAGATATCTAGTCAATAAATTTAGATACAATTATTTTTATCAGCCTGAAGACTGCGGAAGAAGTAGTAATTTTAAGACTAATCTTTATTTGACTGTGACCGTTGTCTAGTATCCATAACACAAGTTCTGAATGATACTTAATTTGGCTAGATAATTGGTGTGAGCGAGGAAATATATATTAATATATTACTATTATTTGACTGTGTGTGTGATACATATAGTTTTTCCCGTGTCTATCCTACAGACATCACCTGGAACGATCTTAGTGTAATGCGTTTTTAATCACTTGATGCCCTGCGCCCGCGCAGCCTATAATTGAGCACAAGTACGGTGTGTTACTGTTAACACATGGACAAATTGACCATCGAAGGTAGGTAGGAAATAAGAATGAGTGGACACCTGTAAAGCTTATTGTTAAAAAGATTGATGATAAAAATGTAAATTTTAAAAATGTAAAAAGATTACGAATAGCCTATTCGCGAGTGTGTTAACTCGGTCGAGTAATTGAGCAGAGCTCACGATGTCATACGACTATTTTCAACAAACTTGGAGGAAGTATTGTATTTTTGATTTTGGCAGTATGATACTTTCATTCTAGCATCGCCTCGTCAGCTGAGGATGTAAGACGGTCACAGTACCTATATGCTTATATAAGAGACGTTGGGCTTATTTTTCCGAAAATATAAAATTTCGATTTGTATTCCGAAATCGAAATCTAACTGGCTCTAACTCGAAATCGTGTGAAACTTAGATTTTAATACAAACTTCAAAGAGATTTTCTTCCAGTATTTACTGGACATGGCTCTATGGACTAGAGCTTTCTTAATAGTTATTTTATACAAAAAAGTAACTTAGCCTACATCGAATTTTATAAATGAATAAAAAAATACATAAAACTCTTTTTGGTAGTTATGGCTAACTTATTACGCTTATCATACCTATCTGCTATCGTAGGAAAAGAAATCGGGAACTTTTCGCGGAAGGTTCATGTGAGTTGTTATATTGTAGTTCCCAAGTGCCATATGGCAGTCGGGTACAACCCTAGCGCTGGCCCCGCCACCTGCCAGCCTGAATTGAGTCATTTCAAACTACCTGCCACTTAATGACCGTTTTTACTTAAAACTTAAGCACTTGTGCAAATAACCTGCATTTAGCGCGTATTTTTAGAGAAATACTTAAACCAAAATTAATGAATTGTTGGGTTAATGATATGGTGGAGGCAGAAAAAAATTTGCTTGGGTGTCGTAATGGCTCGTACGAAATAACTTAATTTACATCCATTATGAGAATAGTAGAAAGTTAAATAACTTTAGTCAATATTATGTATTATTATCAGTTAATGGTGATTGTGAATAATGTATAACATGCGACATAATTTAATATTCCTTTTGAAAAATCACTTATGTGTTTCATACATAAAGTAAAATCACAGTAATTGTTAAAAAGTCACTTATATTCATGTATGTATTTTAATTTTTGACATAGGGACGACAAAAATAACAGGATTCCGAGACAAAGACTTCTTGATTTTTTTAAAATAAAATGGTCTTGGATATTACTCCATTCCACCTGGTGACAGGTAAGCAGAAGTGCAGTCCAAGGGCGAAGATAGCTAATGCGAGTGATAAACTGTATCTTATGATAATATAAGTATAGGAACTTCAGGGATAGCTGCATAGTCTTTTTTATAATTACTGTTTTTAAACTTAATCTTAATAATAATTAAAAAAGAAAAGTCCTGCCTGCATAAGTAACTGACTGAACCTAGATAGCTCAAATTTCACAGAGGTTCCTTTTATGATGGTATACAAGGGATAAGGCTGGGTTTTTTGAAATTCTACCCCTAGGGGGTAAAAGAGGGCATGAAAGTTTGTATGGGGAACCAAGATTAATAAGACAATTTTATTAGAAACATCACAGGAGTACTCCTATCGTTAAATGAGTAATACCTGTTTCAGATTTTTCAAAACTCTACCCCTACATGGGGGAAAATAAAGTGACAAGGTCTGAAATCGGTATTTTTTCGTCATTATCAAAGATAAAATCATTTGATAAGGGAAAACATGTGTAGGTATGTTAAGTAAAAATTAAGTAGCCTATCCTAAGAAAATTAAAATGCTACCCAAAGTAACTATTCCACGCGTACGAAGTTGCAGGCTAAAGTTGTACCATATTGTGATATTTGTATTGTACACTCAGGTCAGATTTTCTCATTAGACTTTGATCTCTATTAATAAGAAATTAGTTTGTAAATCTAACAGTAATAAGTTTAACAGTCCTGGAGGTAAAATATTTTTATCACGAATAAGAATCGTACAGTTCACTCTGTAGGAGCTGCTAACTCTGACTTATCTCCATCTTTTCAGCCTTTCCTTGTTGATAAAAAAAATAGTTTTTTGTCTATTACAAATTGCTATCCATATAATATCAAATTATAGAAGTCCGCAATTGCAAGTTAAGTAGGAAGTAATAAAAAGACTACCTATTTATGAGGAGAAGAATTTGAATTGTTTTTCATCTAGTCTGACTTTTTATAAAAATACTTGAATATTTCAAGTATTTTTATAAAAAGTCAGACTAGAAAGAACAAGTTAATTAGGAAACAAGCATCTCGTAGGTGTAAAGAAACATGCGTAAAACGTAACGACTATGCATAAATCTCGTACGTCTGCGCAGCCTAATAAAAATCCTCGCAAATCATGGACGAGACTATAAAATAGCAAACTCTCCCTTTTTTGGAGGAAGAAAATTACGCATAAATTGTATTTTATTGTTTTCTTATAACGATCAATCAACGTTATACGAGATAATGTGTTATTAATAATTTCTTCGCCTCGCTGAGTTCTTACAAGGTAGGTCTATGTCATATTTCTTAAAGTAACTTCATCATTAAGAGCTCATATCACCGAAGAGCTCGAGCCTACCTCACATTAGGGGCGATTAGGCCTTAGTCAACCACGCTGGCCAAGTGCGGGTTGGTCGACTTCACACACAACCTAAGAATTTCTTCATAGGCGTGAGCAGGTTTCCTCACGATGCATGTTTTCCTTCACCGTAAAAGCGTCGATTAAACGTGCATATGAATTCAAAATTTGGTGCCACCCGAGTGGGAGACAACGCTGTTACGCACTACGCCACCGACGCTTCTTACATTAATCAAATTTTATAAAAAGTTTTGCTTAGACCAGTAAAATAAAAGGAATATTTATTGAGGTAACCTTGTGGACCACCCGCTCAAATTTTAAGCGCCCAAATTGGGCAGTACCTTCTTACAGAAGACTGCTATCAACTAACCCTTGACACAACACAACTCCTCGTTATTACAATAATCTATGACAGTGTGAAAAAATGTATTACTCATAATGCAACAAGCAGTAAGCTACGGTGACTGATTACCAGCAGCCGGAGAGTATATTTGACTGATTATTTTAAATAAAAAATTCAACCAAATGCCTCCACCCGATGGTGAGAAAAAGTAGCATCCAAATGCAAAGATACCTTGTGCGAGAGATATACTGCTGCGTTAGCAATCCTCGCCTTGCCGACTTGCAAGGTGCTTCTAACAATCCTGGGTCATTACCCAGGATTGTAAGAAGGAGGATACGTGTGCTGGCAGCGAATTCCATTTATTACCGCCTCCGTCTGCCGGTTATAGCCACATCCGCGATCTATCGGTTCATCCGCCGGAATAAGACCCAGAGGTCCCAAATTCGAGCTCCAGGAATACTGTACTCGGTTTGGTTCGTGGCAGGACTATTTTCAAGTCCACCACCATCTTATCAAAGTATATCGCCATAGTAATAATGTTAACAGGGACATCGATTCAGCAATTATTGTTCCGATAGTCATATCAGCACGTGGACTGATAGCCAAGAGCCTCGATAAACACCTTAAGAGGCGCGTTAGGTGGTTGGATCAAGAGTCAGATGCAGAAATACTTCTGGACACGGCCCGTATAGTGAGGAGGTTCCTGTCTCTGATCCTTAACCACCGGTAGCCCGGACCCTGATCTTGCTACCGATGGGGAACTGCATTTCTGTATTTTTAAATGTTATATTTTTTTGTGTTTATACATTGTAAAAATTTAATATTTAGAAATTTAATTTTGTATGCATTTTAAATGAAATTAAGGATGTTAACAGCATTATTGGGTTCCGACAATTAATTATAAGATAGCCACTCCTTCTATGGTTGAGAGTTCCAGGTGTAGCTCGATTCCATCACCGGTCTTATCGTCACTTGCCATCAGGTGAGATTGAAGCCAAGAATTAAAAACAAATGGTGTCATCCACATCAATAAAATAAAATATAATGCTTGACACAGTGTTTACAAGATACTCAATAACTTAGTGGACTCCCCATTGTTACTAAGAAGGTTGTCATTCGTTTCTCGTGTCCGTCTACCAGCGCGCCCCTCACGTTCTAAACCACTCTTTGTTGGTCCTCGTTATCGTAAAAGTTATACGCGTATCTCGTATTTGTTTCGTTCCACTAACATTTACAACAAAGTATTTACTGAAATCGATTTATTTAACATGCCATTAGAAAAATTTAAATGTACTCTTTTTAATGTTTAACAAGTGGCTAACTGGTATCAACGCTCGTCTTTTTATGTTTATTTTATTGTGTAACATCACATCATGACAATGTAATGTATAACACAGATAAGTCGCACCCATTGTCCTGCCCTATAGTGAGCCACTATAGGGCAGGTGATAACGAATACTTATATGATCTCATTATATGCACTGTAGGTCTTTTAACATTGCACACAGTGATTGCGCCAAGTACCCTGTGTGCATTAAAGCCACGACCTAGAGGAACACGTCAGTTTTTAGTTGGTATGCCCTGACAGGGTGAGTCCCACATAACTTTGGGGTGGCCCCACCTGCCCCAAAGTATGCGTAAAGCATTTTCTGACGCAAAAAAGGTCTTTTAACTTTATAGGTACTTGTTGTAATACTACCATTTATTGTAAATGACTGTTTGTTGCCTTAAATATATGAAAAAAATGTATAACATATACCCAACAAGCAGGGTGTGATGACTTTTTGGGCCGTTAATCAAAAGTGTATGAAGTACCATCTAAGTGAAAATGTGGGCTTTTGGAAGATAGTTCGTTTCACCATTTGTATACTCACATTTAGATTCCAGTTACACTTAACATCAGATTTAATATGCTAGGCCCTTAAATAAGTATTTTAAATACCCAACAATAATTATATCCTCTGTTAGATACCTTAGAGGTAGGAGCACAATTTACTCAGCTGCAATAAAACGAGCAATGCGCTGACGGGCGCACTCAGTGTCACCATCACACCTAACAATACCATCTCATTCACAACACACCGCCGAATCAATTTCATTCACGCAAGGAGATCATTAAAGTTAAATTAAAGCTATTTGTGTAAGCGCTCCGTGAGAACACCGCTCATTCGCTCAATCATTCGTTCACTCACGATCTGCTAATGGAGTGTACATGAGTTGCTTGTTGTTTAGGATATTGAAGAAAGGCCCTCTTTAAACTATTACAAACCTATAATCAAAATTTCTACGACCACTTGCGGCGGCAGAATATTATGGGAATGGCAAATTAAGGCCAGCGTATTTTTTATATTATAAGACTAGTGGTAACATATTTAAATTATGCTTTTTTTAGTCACGGCAAATGACTACCGCCTGATGTTAAGTGGTAAGTATATTCCAAATGCGAAGACTATAAGTGTAGCGCATAATATTATTTCGGCCTCTTCACGTTAGAATTATCATCACAGGCTTTATAATTCGACCCACTGCTGGGACACAAGGCCTCTCCTTTTCAACTAAGGAGGTAGGTATAGGCAATAGTGCACCCTTGCCCAATGGGGATTGGTGGACGGAATATAAGGTGATCAATACCCCTTTGCTGACCCATTAGTTGCCTTCTACGACACCCATTGGAGGATATGGGGTGATGCTATTCTACTCTGCCAGCATCATGCGGCCTTAGTTACGCCACGTGCCACATAATGCCACGTTAGAATGTCATAGAGGAGAAGAAACTATGGCTGAACAAATTCCATGCTTTTAAGGTTGAGCTGCGACAAAGAAATAAGTAAGAAAAGAGCTGTGGTGGTAGTCATTGTAGGGCCGCCTGGATTGCCGCAACTATCTTAGCAAAGTCTATTACCAAAGTATTGAAACGTATCTTTGTTCTGAAAGTTAATAGAAGGTAGCTTATAACTTTCTTTACAAAAAGGTGAAGCAAATGGCTCCATTCCACCGGATAATAGGCAGAAGTGGATTCAGTGATTGAGAGTTTCTTACTTGCTCTCCGGAGAGTTAAGACCAAAAGCTTCCTGTTAAGATTTAAAAATGATACATCCACAGACCACAGCCTTCCTTCCTCTTCACTCTACTGAATTTATATCACTGGGGGTGTCATATGAAATCTCTATGCCTTTTGACGCTATCTCTCTATAGTGACGTCTTGTTTATATATCCTATATCGTCAAATATACTTACGGAAAGCACAGCTACTACTGCTACTAATTTTATTATATCAAAACCTTAGAAACAACGTATCTTTGTAATGTGCAATTTAACTAAATTTTATGTGTAGGTATATAAATAAATAAATAAGTTCAGACCGTAAAATTTTGTCAAGTGTATCTAAGTTTTGTACTATTTTAAAGCTGTATCAATGTATTAAAAACTAACAAACAACCTAAGCCCTAATATTGCTACAATATTATACTCCAAATCTATGCTTGAAAATAATTAGGGTGGCTCTGGTGTTTATCTCTCGCACTAGCTAACTTCTCATTTGGACTCCACTTCTGCTTACCCTCAGGTGAAATGGAGTCATTTACTTATCTTTTTATTAAAAAAAATTAAATGCGTTTGGTTGCTTAGCTTAGCACCCTTAGAATACATAACTTAAATATAGGTACAGTCAACAGCACGTCGGGCTATACAAAACTGTCAAATTTCTCCAAACGATTTTCAACCTAATACTATTCAATATAAAGTGTATAATCGATTGCGAAAATTTGACAGTTTGTGGTAACCCAACGTGCTGTTGTCTGTACCTACTCTTTTCGTAATATACAATATTTTTTCATGATTTATTTAGTAGTTTTAAGCAGTTTTAAGGATCTTTGATAGCTGTGAAACATAAAGAAATCTTGTGATAATAAGACGAGTAAATTTATTATAAGTGTTTGTAATAAAATAGTAGTTTTCTTTTTCCTTTTTCAAATCCAAAAAGTAAAACAAACTCTATTATTTACACAAATTTCGAAGACAAAATTTAATTAGGTTTTTACAAGGACTAAAAAATACGCACCAAAGAAAAAATATGGTGCTCCTACAGGTCATTCTTGTCAATCGTCATCGAGTCGTTCCCATATTAATTCGGAGTTTGTGTCGCGTCTGACAGCTTTAATGGCGGACGATTTGTCGGCACGTCTGTGGCCGGCATTATCCGGCACAATGCGTGATTGAGACGTCTCGAGAGTATCATTGTAATGCCTTTTTAATTTAGTCCACGAAATAGATTTGTTGTTTTTTTTGTGGCGCTTGGTGTACCGTTCCTTTTGATTCTAATCGTTCAATTTCACACGTCCCTGTTTGTGAACCTAGTTGTAAAATCGGAAAGCTCTTTATTTAAAATGGATTCTTGCGCTGTTCAACGACTTCAATACGAATCAATTGCAATTAGTAAACTGTCTCGACTAAAATTTTATTCATTAATATGATTCTTTTTAGTAATTCTAACCTTTTTTTATCGGATCTTCGAGGTACAGGCGTAGTAATTCTAACCTAATATCTAAATAATACCTATTTATTTATCTCATCATCATTTCAGCCGAGAGACGCCCACTGTTGGACATAGGCCTCCCCCAAGGATCTCCAAACCGGTCGGTCCTGCGCTGCCCGCATCCAGCGGCTTCCCGCGACCTTAACTAGATCGTCAGTCCACCTTGTGGGGGGCCTACCAACGCTGCGTTTCCCGGTACGTGGTCGCCACTCGAGGACCTTTCCGCCCCAACGGCCGTCAGTCCTTCTCGCAATGTGCCCTGCCCACTGCCACTTGAGGTTCGCAATTCTTTGGCCTATGTCGGTGACCTTGGTTCTCCTGCGGATCTCATCATTTCTGATATGATCAAGAGAAACTCCGAGCATAGCCCTCTCGATTGCCCTTTGGGTGACCTTGAGCCTTCTTATGAGGCCCATTGTAAGCGGCCACGTTTCGGTTCCGTAAGTCATCACTGGCAACACACACGAATTAAAGACTTTCGTCTTGAGACACTGCGGTAGATGGGCCGAGAATATGCCGCGTAGCTTCCCGAACGCTGCCCAGCCGAGTTGGATTCGTCGATTGACCTCTTTCTGGAAGTTGGACTTACCCAGTTGGACTGTTTGTCCCAGGTAAACATAATCGTCGACAACTTCCAGTGTAGAGCTTCCAACCTTTACAGGAGTGGGTGCAACATGGATATTAGACATGATTTTCGTCTTATCCATGTTCATTTTAAGACCCACTTGTTGGGAGACTCTACAGAGATCGTCGAGCATTGCGCCCAGGTCTTCCAAGGTCTCAGCCATAACCACGATATCATCGGCAAAGCGAAGGTGAGTCATGTACTCGCCATTTATGTTGATGCCAAGCCCTCTCCAGTCCAGAAGCTTAAACGCGTCCTCCAACGCAGCTGTGAACAGTTTCGGCGATATAACATCACCCTGTCTCACGCCTCGCTGGAGCTGTATGGGTTTTGAATTCTGGTCCTGAAGGCGAACTGACATAGTGGCGTTTTCGTACAGTGACCGCAACACTTGGATGTATCGGTAGTCTATGTGGCACCTCTGGAGTGACTGGAGCACTGCCCAGGTCTCGACAGAATCGAAGGCTTTCTCATAGTCTACGAACGCTAAGCATAATGGCAGGTTATACTCTTCGGTCTTCTGTATAACCTGCCGCAGCGTATGTATGTGATCTATGGTACTGAAGCCTTTTCGGAATCCGGCTTGTTCGGGAGGCTGGAAGTCGTCAAACCTGCGCGCGAGACGATTCGTTATAACTCTTGAAAACAGCTTGTAAACATGACTCAGCAGCGTGATGGGTCTATAGTTCTTCAATTGGGCCCTGTCGCCCTTTTTGAAGAAGAGTTTCACCACGCCGCCATGCCATGCCTCTGGCGTTTTGCCCTCGAGTATAACGGTTTAAATAGCCTCTGAAGAGCTTTCAGGACCGGTCGTCCACCTGCTTTCAGAAGCTCCGCTGTCACTCCGTCATCACCCGGCGCCTTGTTGTTCTTAAGCTGTTTAAGAGCTACACTAATCTCGTACAGGCTGACGTCCGGGATATCTTCGGTATAGTGTCGGGTTAATTTGGCTCTTGGATCGGTGGCCTGAATGACAGGTGGGTGTGATGTCGCGTAAAGCTGTCCATAAAAGTTTTCAATCTCGGCCAAAAGCTCAGGTCGTGATGTGATGGTTCTGCCGTCCTCTGTCTTCAGCTTCGTCAGCAAGCTCTCTCCAAGCGACAAATCTCTAGCGAACACTTTGGAGCCTTTGTTCCGCTCGATGGCCTCTTTAATACGTTCTGTATTAAATTGGCGTATGTCGCGAGTTAAGCACTTGGAGATATGTTTGTTGAGCTGCCGACGCCTACGAGCATCTTCAGAAGACTGCAGAACCATCCCTCGTCTTTCCTCCATCAGCTTTAATGTGGGCTCTGAGATTTTCTTCGCTTTTTTTGTACGGCTGGGTTTGAAAAATTTTGAACCCACCGTAAGAACAGCTTCCACGAACCTGTCATTGTAAGTGTCCACATCTATGCAGTCCTCCAGGCATTCGAAGCGATTTTGCAGTTCGAGTTGAAAGCGCTCGGGGTTTTGGATCTGGATGGCTTCAGGGCGGAGCGTAGACTTCATCAGTCGATACCGTTCGGATTTGACGTTGAGATTCAATGTGCCTCTTACCATTCGGTGATCGCTTCCCGTGTTAAACGAATTGATCACAGAGACATCATTGAATATCCGAGTCTTAGTCGACATGATGAAGTCAATCTCATTTTTTGTTGTACCATCCGGACTTTCCCAGGTCCATTTCCGATGCAGCCGTTTCTTGAAGAAAGAGTTCATCATATAGAGTCCCTCTCTCTCCATATATTCGGCTAGCATTTGTCCACGGTAGTTCCGGATTCCAGTTCCAAATTGCCCCACTTTCAACTCATCATCGCCACGTTTGCCTAGCCTTGCGTTGAAGTCTCCCATTACAACAGTGTAGTGGGTCCTGGAAGCATGTATTGCCCGAGAAATGTCCTCATACATTACTTCCACTTCCTCGTCGGGGTGTGTCGAGGTCGGGGCGTATACCTGTATGACCTTCAACGAATACCGTTTGGTGATTCTGAGTATAAGGTACGCCACCCTATTCGACACACTTCCGATCTGTACAATGTTGTTCACGAGAGACTTGTGGACAATAAACCCGACACCACCTTGGGACAGATCTTCGCCCTCCCGGAAATAGAGTAGGTTGCCGGATTTAAGAATCACCGTGTCCTCGCCCTGTCTTCGGACTTCGGATAATCCCACTATACTCCAGCGAATCCTACTCAATTCTTCCTCTAGTTCCAGCAGCTTCTCCTCGGTCCGCAGTGTGCGTGTGTTATATGTTGCCAGGGCCAAAGTCGTATGACGGGAGGTCATCGCCGCCCGGGGATTCTTGGCACCCCTGGTCCCGGCACCTCGCCAACGTCCGTCACCGCTGGCACGGCCTCCGGTACCGCCGGGCACTTGGGGCCTTGTGTTGGGTTTGTATACCATTTTGGGGGGGTTTGGGCCTTTTCCCACCACGCTGGCCCAGTGCGGGTTGGTGGGGAGCGCCAGAGCCTCGTCTGTTGTTCGGCAGGGTGTACCGCGTGCAGGTGAGGTTGACTTGGGTTCCGTCAGCTGTTGTTTGGAACCCCTTACACCCCCTAAGAAAATAAAAAAACAAAATAAACAAAAGCATTTATTTATCTAAATAATACATATTTGACGCCGTCTTGGTGGAGCGGTCAGTATAGCTGGCTACACATCAAGCGGTCCGGGTTCGAGTCCTGGTAGCGACAAATATTTGTGTGATGAACACGAGTATTTGTTGATGAGTCATGGTTGTTTATATATTTATTTGAGTTTATTTATAAAAATATTATGTATATTAAAAAAAATGTCCGTTATCTAGTATCCATAACACAAGTTCATAATGATACTTACTTTGGGCTAGATAATTGGTGTGAGCGTGGAAATATATTATTATTATTATTTTACAAAAAACAATCTATCAAATTGTGGAAAGCAGAAGTGAAGTCCAAATGCGCCTCGCCAACCTGTAAGGTGCTTCTTTACGCTTCTTTTGTATGAACTAGGATTCCAAATACGAGGGAACACGTCACAGACTACAGGTTACTTACGTATAAGCCCGTCAAAACAGTCTAGTTAGAGATTTTCCATCAAAAAAGGGTGGTTTAATGTCGTAGCACACTCCTTTTCCGAGCTGATGAGCTCGGAAAAGGACCGTAACCATATAGCTTCTTTTAGCGCGGACTGTAATTGTAACTGTATTCTTAGACCCACTCCAATTGAACAAAGTTAGTGGCAGTTGTCCAAAAACGCGAAAATTATCCCGAAAAATCTTCAAGACAATCACTGAATCACGTAAAGTATGGAAGGACGAACCTGAAAGCCAACAGCATCTTGCGACCTCCAGAACCAGCGCCGTAAGTAATATTTTATCTCCTTTGGTGCCGCGATTTCCTGGTCACTGTAACGAATATAATGAATATTACATCTAAAAATGAAATAACAAATAATATTAAAACTTAAAATTCTGTTATAAGTCAGAATAGCAGCGCCCCTGTGGCACAATGTCGCAGAATAACATGCTGAGGCAGGGACCTTCCCACATGGCATTTTCTTTTGTTTATTTTGTTTTTTTATTTTCTTTAACACATGATTTTAAGTACACGGGGCCGCTTACACGGCGGAGCCGCGCCGGCCGTGTTAACAAGAACATTCGCTATTTTCCGCGATTTCGTGGTATCTGGGGATTTCGTGAAATCCCTGATTTCCTAATTTCCCTACGACATATACCTACTTCTTTACTATTTATTACTTTTTTGATTGCCTGCTACTAATGAGTAATAATACCTAATATATAAAATTTTGCCACTCAAGTGCAATTAATTACAGATATAATTAAATAAGTTTGCTATAGATTTTTTGTTCATTTTTCTGTTCATTAAAATGTATTTTCTTTCATTCTTTCTGATTTCACGCAATATTTTAAATGCATACAAAAAAATAGTACTTTATCTAATTAGGTCAGGCACACTAATTCACATTACTATATACCAAAAGATTAATTAGCTATTTTATTATAAAGAAAGAGCTTTTTACACAGAAATGAAATTGAAAGCTGCATAATCATGTGAACCAAATTACTTAGCAAGTAATCATGTTAAAAAGTGGGTAGAAAAAGCAAGTATTACAAGTTTTTGCCAATCCTGACGTATTAGACCCTTATTTAGTTAAGGAGTAAATAAATTACACATCAGACATGCGTTCCAGTGAAATGAGGTCTTAATCCAGACAGGGATGCTCAAACTTGTGCAGAAAACCCTAACTATTATTATAATTACGAAAATGACTTTGTTCATTTAATATATTACGCCTTCTCGTCTAAACCACTAAACCGATTTTAAAAATTATTTTCCCAAAAGAAAGCTATTTTATTAGAGAGTAATATAGGCTGTATTTATTTATTTGACGTTAGCTGCCATTTTGTTTTACCTCTACAATTTAGGTTACTATGGAGATCCATTTGCTTTGACATATAGAGTGGTTCCATATTTCCACATTATCCGATTCGATATCGGTATCGGTAGCTAATGTCAAGACATTTGTATGAAATTTGACAGTCCGATATCCGATATCGGGCCGGGCAATGTTAACGGCGGGTAAGTATGTTTCACACATTTTCATTGCTCCCGATATCGGATCGAATAATTTGGAACCGCTCTTAACATTTTGATATTATACAGAGGAATATGATAAAAATTTATACCAAACTAAATAGAAAAGAAAAAATCACCCTCCAAATCTTCTTTACTTTAACCCGCGAATTTTAGAAAAAAAAACAAAAATTCTTTCACTGTTGGATGCTTTATTATTCCTGAATGACAAAGGCTACATTGGTATATGGAACTACATATGCTATATTTAGCCGTGTGATACCGGCAGAGCAGAATCACCCCATAGCCTCCAACGGAGATCGTAGAAGGCGTCTAATGGATCAGCAAAGGGGTATTGATCACCTTATACTCCGTCCACTAATCCGCATTGGGCAAGCGTGGTGGACTACTGCCTAAACCTCCTTCGATGACAAGGAGAGGCCTTGTGTCAAAGCAGTGGGTCGAATTATAAAGGCTGTTATGATGATATGCTATATTTGATTTAAAAAACTACGCGGGCGGAGTGCTAGTTATAAATAAATACGTAGTTATTATAGGTGCAGGCTACGAATAGAAATAGGATAAATTTTGAAATACGTGCAGATCATCAAACTAAGGGGTTAATAGTGCGGTGGTGAGTAATCTACCCTCAACGGCATTCCCAGGGAAGATAGTAGACAGGCCAGTAGCGAATGAAAAAGATATAGATTTATTATGAAAATGTCGACAAACCATGCAAAAATGCTGCGACAGAAAACAAAGAAATGTAATGAAATGAAAAAGCTCTTTATTTAAATGGACTTTGCTAAGTACTTTTAAAATCGTCTAAAGCCCTACCACCATTTCGGGACGACATAATTATTTTACTTAAATTATTATTAATATGCTGAGAAAGTAAAAGACAATTAACAAATGGACTTCAAAAGTAGTAAAGTAACAAATACAAAAATAACTATCAAAAGCTATATACTATAAAAGCCGTAGAAACGTAGTAAGTGGCAATGGTGACATTATTGCTGACCCTAAATAGCCAATTGGGATTGGAGTTTGCCGCAACCGTTGTGTTTAAGAAGGTTTGAGGTGATTCGACGTGAAGTCAGAGTGACATCATTTGAACACCACTGTCTCAATCTATCCGCCATCAATCAAGCAACAATGTAAAAACGCGATAATGGCCCGTTCATTATTAATGTAATCATGTGGTACATTTCTATTAGGGCATTAATCTGGGCAGAGGCGTGCGGCTCGTTGCCCTAACTATGTTTTAATTACAGGCCACGGCGAAACAACTGTTTGTTGGTAATAATTACAGGGACCGAGCCGGCGGAGCACTGTTCTAGTTGTTTGTAGTTTTAAATTTGCAGGTGAACAGTGAAATTTTTGAAGGTACCTCTCCTAAATTGTATACCAACTATGTATTTCATATCAAGCGGCAGTATTATTAGTATTATTCTACACGGGCTAGAAACATTTTCTATTCTATTCTATTCTTAATAAGTGGCGTCGCGTCGCATTAAGCGTACGCATTTTGCCAATGTCAAGTGAAAATGTAACTAAAGTAACAAAAATTATACGGTTGATTTGGGTTAAAAATGGAGTCTCTCAACACGTGTTTTTAGAACAAGAACTCGGGAGAAACTCCGGCTAGAAACATAAGTGAGTCAACTACAGCTACATAGTGCCCCCTTCCCACTCCTACACACAAAATTCTAATCGATGTAGAGAGTGGTAGAGACTCCCCCGCGGAAGATACTCGCCGGTTAGAAATCCTTTCTTGGGTGTTTAATGATGAAATGTAATCAATATACATAATACTACACTATAGATAAGTAAGAATTATAATTCATTGTATTTTTTTTTGCATAATTATTTTTTCTGTGTGCATCAGTGGCGGTAGCCATGAGCGCTCCCGCACTGACTATCTAAGTATCTACACATAGTTTTTTTTGGCAAACCTACATTGTGGAACCAATGTGAAATTTACGGAACAAGTAAATTTTGCTGCTCATGGATGCGGCAATGTACTCCAAATAGTCATAGTAATTTACAATTGTGCCATAAGTACATATATGAAATAAGTACCTGATGTCGTTGACTCTACTATCAAGAATAATGTTTTCCGTTCCACTAGCAGAGTACAGTCCAGTCAACTGGCCAGTGTGAACAGACATTCACAGAGGCGGATTGAAGCCCCACAGAGACGCCGCGATTCTTACAGCCGTAATCGTAATTAGAGTCGAAATTAACCCTCCAGTTATAGCCGACGCGCTTAATAAGCATAAACAGAGAAATATAACACATTACCATCAATCTACACGTGAAGTCTGTCTAAGTCTGTATTTAAATAACGTAAACGTACAACGGTGAACTTTCCGGGGTTATGTCTTCATTGTGGCTTAACTCCACCTTCCTCTTTCCTTCTAAGGACTACGCGTGCGGGCCAAAGCTACAGTTTGTTACCAAAACTGTAGCTACCATTGTAACGCCAATGAAGAAATTTGGCAACTCATATCTCACTATGAAGATATGGATTATCTGCAGCAAAGAGGAGTGAAAAACGACACGACGTATGTTGTCTCTCACAGTATTTTCGCACTTGGTTTCCACTCTTACCATCATGTGAGTGGAGTCATTTGCTGCATCTTCACTACATAATATAAAACAAAGTCGCTATCCGCCGTCTGTCTGTCCCTATGTATGCTTAGATCTTTAAAACTACGCAACGGATTTTTTAATAGATAGAGTGATTCTTAAGGAAGGTTTATATGTATAATACATGCATATTTACATAAGCATTGCACCCGTGCGAAGACGGGGCGGGTCGCTAGTTTTGAATAAAAATAATCATCATGAACCGAATAACGTATTTATCTTCTACTTACTTAGTTAATAGAGTTTACTGGTTCATGTAGAGTGCATCTACTTCATTAACTTTAGTCACAGGGATCTTCAGATTTCCGAAAGTACCCCAGCAAAAAGTATATTCGTATTCCTTTAAAATAGATATTACATTTATTTGGGCAATAATCTGTAATGATGTAAATTATAAAAAATGCACTGAAAATCAATCGACCTGCCCCAGGCGGGAATCAAACCCAGCATCTTCCGCAATCCGGGCGGCTGCGTTAACCACTACGCCACCAGGGCACTGCTTTCTCTGTCTAAGTTGGTCAGTGCTTGGTGCTTATGTTTTTATGGTAAACATTGTTTCATCAAATCTTTGAAATTTGCTCTTCTAAGATCCGAACGGCATATTTTTGCAAATATTTGACGCCCAGTTAAGATTGAACTACCTATAATTTTTGTTAAGTTTGTAAACACAAACTCGTAAATATTTTCATTATTATTATTTCTGTGGAGCCAAAGGTGGAAGCAATTGGAGCCTTAAACCCTCTATCACTGAAAGTCTATCTTAAAAACTATTTGTTAGGCCAAAATCCTTTCATAATAATGGTGTAGTAAGCCAGGCGCAGTAGTTCACTCACGCGATGGCGAGTACGCAACTCACAACAGCATTCCTAGTCAGCAATCTGGTGACATTGCACTGACCCAAAATATATTGGAACCTAGTGGGAAGAAGCAGAAGATTAAGCCGTCCAGACTTAAGACAAATCAAGTCCTACTAGCGTCCTCTAACCAAAACAAGTCACAATTTAACAAATGATAGCGCTTTGGAGCACTCGAATTGGGGGTAGTACCTTACAGAAGACCATAGTCAAATAACACTACCTATATTAATTGGTGTTGCATTTCTGTTGGTGAGTAAGTTTACCAGAACTCCATGTGTTAGGGAAGGGAACTATGGTTGGCAGCGTGCGAATGTCACGTCAGTGTTCCTACCTTCTAAAGGCTACGGTGGCTGCTTACTACCAGGGAGCTACTACCAGGGCCTGAAGTCTCCTGGGTGCGGTCCGATGGCTGCTCCCGGTGTCCTCGTCAGAAGGACGCGCCAGGTCGAGCAACCGTCGGTAGAGGAGTGGCTGCTGGCCACTAATTGGTGCAAGGAGTGTCTAGACAGGCAGCGTTGGGACGGTCTCGGTGTAGTTGCGCTCACGTGCGCCGATCTCGAGCCGTCCCGTAACAGAGCACTGAAGGTCAGGCCGGGAAGGATGTTTAGTGGGTATGGAGGGAACGCCTTTGTCTCGAGTCCCACGACATATCCCCTGCGGTTGGCACCACCATCCCATATCCACACACATATCAATACACACCATCGGGAGCTACCGGGGAACTACCAGAGAGCAGCTCAAATTGTTGACGAACCAGCCCTTTCTGATCGGCTTGACACTTTGGCATTGCGTAGAGATGGGGGTGGGGAGTGGTCTGAGGAGTTGCTCGGACTTGTACCAGTTGCTGCATTCCACCATCGTTCCTCGCGACGGCAAATTTATCCCCACAGTCTTGATGCTTGGCTGTACACAGTCGTGCGTTTATCGCGCAAATTCCTGCCGCGGACCACAAGACTGTGGTACCAACTTTCGCCAGCAGTGTTCCCGAACCGATACGATCTGGAATTCTTCAAGAAAAGAGCGTATTCTTTCCTTAAAGGTCGGCAACCACATATATATCAATGTAAGGCGATCGGTCAAATCGCTGAGTTTATAGGAAGACCGAGTCTCGCGATCAGCGGCCGTACTACATAACATGGTTCTAGTTTAGCATGTCGTAATATACACTATTCATTGCGCGCGTCTTAAGGACTGCGAAGCAATGAAAGTTAAGCACAGCCGCAAAGGAGATCGGTCAAATCGCTGATTTCAGCAGCCGTATTCACTCGACTTTATAGGAAGGCGAACTGGCAGCAATGTATGCCCGCTGGACATACACCTTTTCACAAGTTAAACGCCGGCTTGGTCTATCTCTTTGTATTACTAAATCTGTGCCGCCAACGTATTTGCGATTCCTCTAGTGTTGCAAATGTCCATGGGCGACAGTGATCACTTAACATCAGGTGAACCGTCTGCTCCTTTCTCCCCTTTTCCATAAAAAAGGGGAGGCCGTATGTTTGTCTGCCCACCAAATAACATAACATAAATGATAAGACCAGGAAAATGATACCTTTTATAAGACTTGCGAATTAAGCACTTAAATATTTACAAATTGCGCATAATTAAACCTGTTTCCGTTCATTTCGAACTCGCAGCCACTACTTAGCTGCGATGTGACAAACGTCGGCGTTATAATCACAAAATTACACCGTAACACTTATCACTTCATTTAAGCCGTCAAAAGCGGGTGAAAACGCGAAATAAACTGTTTGAGCTGTTATGAATTGTGAAATAACTCAAAACTATAGCAGGCTGCAATTTGAGTGGCTCACGACCGCGTCAAATGGAGATATTAGCGCAATTTACGATGGGTAACTACCTCCGGGTAGTGCGGGGAGTGAACTAATAACGCCTAGGCTATATCAATAAAAGCTATTAGCATCGATCAGGGTAAGTATGTGTCCGGGACAGACATTGGCTCGAATTAAGTTAAATGCCCCTCGAGCCGAGACAGTAATGATAGGGCGTAAGCGCCGCAAGCGCCCAATATGGCTGACTTCGGTCGGCTGACGACGCCGCCGCCGCCTAAGCGGTTGTAAACATGCGCAGTATTACATAAAACATTTAAAATGAAAACAATAGAGGAAGTCACAGCGCTTATAATATTTGGCTACTGTACAAATAGCTTAAATATAAAATGAATAAAATAATAGAAAACACCGAAGTCGGTGTACGTGCCGGTCAAGAATAGGACCCTTTCCATCCCGTGAGTGTCGAAAAACCTACTGAGATTCTGAACCCAGGGTGATATAATATTGCACCCACGTAAATTGGAATTAGTTAAGAAGAAGAATTTAAAAGAAAAAAAAACGTTATAAGAACGTACTCAGCCACTCGGAATTGACGCTCGATGGAAAATAAGATCGACGGAAACCACTTAACCTTTGACATTCCTAGTTTAATGTTGGATACAGCGAAAAGTAGTACTAATATTGGTTAATTAATCAATTCACTTAATTAATTAGCAAATGTTTGATAAAAGTTGACGATATGGTGAGAGCTAGCTGCCCAAATGATGAAATGGCCACGTCTTATGATATTCCGAGGCATATTATGATCTAGCCAATTAAACGATCGGACGAAGACATTCATAAGAACTCCGCATTCTTTAAATTAAATATTAAATATTGCTTTTAAATAAATTCTTAAAGGATTCCAATCCAATGCGGTAATGTTGTCTCCCTCGCACTAATTGGCTGGCCGGGCAGCGAATCCAATTAGTACGGCGCGAGTGCGGGTACATGCGAATTTATTACTGTGCCGTTGTTTAGTTAACTCCGTTTTTAATTGAAACGTAGTGCGTAACTCGCCGTTCCTCTAATGATAATGAGCACGAATTGTAACCTATCTGCAAAAGTTGTCGCTGATTCTTTTAATACCCACTTTTGAAATTAACTGAAATTGCGCGTACCGTGACCTACGTAGCAAACTTGGTAGCAACAACGTAGCAAATTGCCATTGCTTTGTCTAATCACATATGGACCTAGTAAAGTTTAGTCTACTACTTTACAATTCGCCATGTTAGGTCTCTGTCGTGACGTGGTAATCATCTAGCTAAGGTGTCTCGCTCTACAGTAGACAATCATGATCTATGTTTTCTTAAAAACCAGGACGCTGTAAGAGAGGGTGTATCTGCGGTCATATTTAATCATTATTAAAAAATCATCATATCATAACAGCCTTTATAATTCGACACTGCTGGGTCACAAGGCCTCTCGTTGTCATCGAAGGAAGTTTAGGCAGCAGTCCACCACGCTTGCCCAATACGAATTGATGGTCGGAATATAAGGTGATCAATCAATAGCCCTTTGCTGATCCATTAGTCGCCTTCTACGACACCCATTGGAGGATATGGGGTGATGCTATTCTACTCTACCGGCATCACACGACTGCATCAAAAGCTCTAATTTCGACTTAAAGCCTACGGTGTTTTCTAACATGATGAATGAGACGTTGCAAGCTTTGGTGAACAAACAGAAGGTCTAACATTTTAAGGCAGTTCGCGTTGCATTATTTACTTGGATAATTATGTAGGGTCTAAACGCATACAATAATATAATATAGGTAATATAATAATTATATTTCCACACTCACACCAATTATCTAGCCCAAATTAAGTATCATTAAGAACTTGTGCTATGGATACTAGATATCGGACAAATATACAACATAATAATCTAGATATATCATAAATAAACTCAAATAAATATATAAACAACCATGACTCGTGAACATCGTGTTCATCACACTAATATTTGCCACTACCAGGACTAGAACCTGGACCGCCCGATGTATGGGCAGTAGCGTTACTGACCACTCCACCACGACGGCGTCAAATACAATATTAACATACTAATTGTCGAAATACTATGTGCCTTGACTCGACGTTTCGGCTGCCTTGTAGCGGCTGTGGTCACGAGCGAACTAGTGCCCCGCGCCGTAGTCTGCCAGAAGAGCGGTCTCTTCCACCCTCGCACTTTAATTATTCTTCTCAGTCCTTTTTTTTGACGGGGAGGACAAATGCATTTACGCATCGTCCCTGCGAGGTGGTGCCAACCGCAGGCGATATGTGGGACTCGAGGTAAAGGCGTTCCCTCCATACCCACTAAACATCCTCCCCGGCCTGACCTCCAGTGCGCTATTCCGGGACGGCTCGGGATCTGAGCACGTGAGCGCAACTACACCGAGACCGTACCTACGCCCCGTCTAGGCACTCCTTGTGCACCAATTGGGGGCCAGCAGCCCACAGGGGCTACCGACTAACGTCAGCCTTATAGGCCGCCTCCTCACCGACGGCTGCTCGACCTGGCGCGTCCTCCTGACAAGGACACCGGGAGCAGCCATCGAACCGCACCCGGGCTTCGGGCGCGGTGTTGGCCCTGAAAAGGGCCGTCCAGAACTAGCCGTGGTGGGAAAACAAAAACAACTTGACGATGGCATGTGACTTCGAATGCCAAGGGACACACACACCCGCCGAGAATGTTTCCCCACCACGTTACCAGGGTCCGTCACAAGGAGGCTTCTGGACGTGGACCCCATGACTATGACCTCCTAGTCTCTTCGCAGTGTTGTGCTTCCATTAGTTGTGCTATTATGTTTATATCTGTGAAATATATAACTACTTGTATTTGTTTGGTCACCTTTCGGCTCGAACTGCGTAGAGACTCTAATCGATAGAAAGATCTACCCAACGGCAGAGACTCACGCATGTATGAATGACTTTGTCATTAATCATAAAGTCATTCATACATAAAGTCACGCCTTTTTCCCATAGGTAGGTTAACTTGTTTCCACGTGCATCCTTACATAAATTTCCTTCGATCCATCTCCTTTCAGCACAGCACAGTGCTCATACATATTCGGCGGTTTCGGTTTCGAACGCCGACTAGAAATCCTATAGGGAGATTCGCCTTTAGCTATGTAACCCACCAAGGTCTTCTTAAAACCTCAGGTGACGTTGTAGGTAAAGGTCATCTCATCTCAACAGAAATAGTCAATCAAAAACACGCGATTGGTCCATATTTTTAATAACCAGTACAAACTCGAGCTACTTTATCACTTAACTTTGGAACACAATAGGTTTTAATTTAAAACTTTTGTTATGAGAAGTCGTAATTTGCCTTAAAAATCCTACTTTCCGCCTTTAACTCAAGGGGATAAAATGAGCTTTACCGTCGTCGTTGAACAACGATAATTTGCTATCAATAACGGTCGGAGCACAGCAGTCTCTTCCTTCTCTTTCTCAACTCAACTTCACCTAAATGGTGGGTATAGGTCTCCTTACTCGCACGCGAATCCATTCGATCTTGTGTATTTCCAATGCTTTTCAACATCCCAGTTCGTCTACGGATTTTCTTATTTCAACACAGCAGTGTAAGTTAAATTTATTGGAATGGTGACTTAGAACCGATGCCTCTTTAAATTCCGTAAGTGACCAATCAAATTGAGCACAAAGCCCACTAATCTGACCCGGGCTGCGGTTTGGAGTCTAGTAGCAGTAGGCACCAAATCACGAAGGGCGGCTAAAAAATAAGGAATAGAAGCAGCTAGGTAGGTATATCAAGAAGCGTCGATGGCGTAGTGCGAAAGAGCGTCGTCTCCCACCTGGTTCGTTCCCCGCCACGTACCAATGTTTTTCAAATTTTGAATTCATATGTAGGTGACTTTTTTATTGGTCTGAGGTAGGTACCTACGTTTATTCGACGCTTTTACGGTGAAGGAAAACATCGTGAGGAAACCTGCACACACTTAAGACGAAATCATTTTGCACACACCTATGAAGAAATTATTGTGCGGTAGACTGAGCTAAAAATTGAGACACGTGATATACCTACAACAAGAACTCGAGGGGAACTCCGTAAATATAATTATAATTTTATTTTTCTTGATTCTGTTATTCGCTACTGCCATCTAGTGGCTAGTAGTTAAAATGGATGTCTTCATGTTCAAAAGCATGCTGAAAATTTTAGCGCCATCTAGTATTCGTTGGAAATTTTTATATAAAAAGCAGGAAGTGCTTTAATTTCAATACTTCATTCAGCACAGATTAAATAACACCAGACATATTACATCAAGGAGTTCTCTTGAGTTCTTTTTTGTAATAACCTTTGGTAATAACACGTATTTGCTCCATTTTTAACTCATTCTACCGTACATAAATATATTTTCACTTTTTACCTACAACCTTCTTGAATAGAATACAATACATGAAGTATTACTAGTCTCTGCCTTTCATTCATCCATTCATTCACACATGTCAAATCAAATGTCAAGTAAACTTTTTTTGTTTTTGTAGGTACTCTTTGTCTAAGGTACTCGAGCATGTTTAGCTTTGCTTGATTATACGATCTTGTTTTTTGTTTTTCTTCTAGGAAATCCGAAAATTAAAGTAAAAGTTTTGTAATCATATTATAAGAATAACATTGTATTATTTACGGAACGTGAAAACGATCGGCAAAAATGTAAGTGACACGTTGTAGTAATGCAAACATGTGGAATATCTAGCTAGAGCAACTTAGCAGTTTGAATAATATTTACTTTTGTTACTTCTTTATTTTAGGAGCTTCGTAGATTTAGCAACGTTAACTCTTCATCGACGACACGAACTGGAAGCCAGGATAAACACATTTGTAAGTAAATGTGACCGTGCGATTAATGACATCGAAAAGTTGAAAGTACAGGTAAGTTGGTGAACTTATTTCTACCTTCTTTTTTATTCAGTTCATAACTTTCTTTGTTTATACCCTCTTACATAAATTATATCTAATATCATAATGTTAAACGATGTATAAGAAAATATATTACCTACCTATTTAAGTTTAGGTACCTAGTACTAAAAAAGTATTTCGTGACAAATGGTAATACATTCACCTAATAAATTGTAATGCAAAACATTCTTGTTTGTTGCTAAAACTGATGATTCAGAAGTTGTATTACAAAGCAATAGGTACTAAGACTACTGACAAATATTATTACTTGCAATACCTAAGTATTTTTATAGGTATCAATAAATTAACGAATTGAGGTGATGATTGTCAGCAAAAAAAAATATGCCTTGCAGGAATGATAATTGCTGTCAAAATAAATAGCTGCTATTCTGGCCAATTCATTTTAGTTTCGGAATATCTCACACTATTACAATTTGATACAAAGTACAATAACATGTTGTAAATTTCATCAATAATGTTAAGAGTGTGCAATCCTCGAAGTTCCAATAATATTTTTTTCGCTGTATTGTTGTTAGATACACATATCGATGTGACCCCATACACACATAGATATTGCTCGCAGAGCAATAGGTCCACTGGCTTGGGAGACCCGGGGTGTAAAATCCAAAAATGGCCACAAGCTCGAATTTAGACCAATTTTCAAATAATTATTAAAATTTTCTGAGTGCATTTAACAATGTTGTAATATCATTTTAATATCTAGCATTATATGTATTTTAAAATAATAAGTATATTATATGAGTTCAAATACATTGTAAAAATCGTCATTTAAATTTACCAATTTATAAAATTTTTTGGTATCCCTTTTTAATTTATGTTGTCTCAATTTTTTACTTATTTAGGCTCTATATTGGTTTATAATAGTATATTTTCTATTGGCAAAACAATTTTCACAAAGTATTGTTTGCCATTATAATGTTTGTATTTCATCTGAAAGATACCTCCAAACTGAATTTTTGTAAAACTGTGCCATAATGTTCTCCTTGCTTTACAAAACTATAAGTGTAAATTAAAATATCTCTCTATAGTAGTCTTAATCAAGAATTAAACTTTGCAAAATTTTGAAACAAAGTGAACAGTCACTTTGCTTCAAAATTTGGTTTGGTAAATCCACAAAATGTGTCAATTTTGACGTAAATCGAATCGAGTGCACACCCTAGTGTTAACTATACTTGATACTGGCAGAAATTTCCGAGAGAATCGGCAGATTGCCATAGTTAAAAAAACTATACTGTCAAAAATACTTCAAAAATGTTGACCATACTTACAAAACGAATAGATAACTGCTATGCTGTATAATTATGCCGCTGGTCAATTCATTTAAGCTTCGGAATATCCCACTTACAATTTGATAAAAAGTACAATAATTATGTTATAAATTTCTTCAAAAATGTTAACTATACTGCTGCCCTAAGGAAGAATGCAGTATCTACTGATGTTGGAAATAATATCTAAATTTAAATTAATGTGCACATTAACCAGATTATCTTCATGAATCTGTGAAACTTTCAAATCTTAAAGAGATATTTTTTTTTTCCAAATCTTACATTAACTAGATAAGTATTATCAATCAAATATAGGTATATCTGTATGATCGGTTCTATTCTATTCTAAATTCCACACTTTATCAGATCATACCAGGAAATCGATCCATTAAAGTGTGGAATTTTATTAATGTACAACCAACATTAGGCTCTCCATCAAAGGTCAGCCCCACTTAGTTCCAAAAAAAATCGAGTCGAGCACAGTGAACTAGCCGCTTGAATTTAGAACAGCTCGTACTGGGGTAGTACCTCCACCTTACAGAAGTTCGCAGTCAAATAACACATTTTTGTGGTGTTGTGTTTCTGTTGGTGAGTAAGGTAGCCAGAGCTCCACGGGTTAGGGAAGAGGACTAGGGTAAGCAGCATGCAAGTATCATGTTAGTGGTGCAAGCGTCTATAGGTTACCGTAGTTGCTCACTATCAGCCCGGCCGTATACTTGTCTGCCAACCATTTGACTTACAAAATACTAAATGTTACCATAAACTCTTCTCAACCCCTTTGGGATTATGAGAGTGTATAGGGAAAATAACAGATGCCCTAAATCAAGCTTTAAAACTAAAATGGCAATGGGTGGGTCATCTAGCAAGAGAAAATCATAGGTGGACATTAAAAGCTACAATCAGAGAAAAGAAAAGTGGGAAGACCCAGATTATGTTGGAAAGATGACTTGGAAGCAGTAGCAGAGAAAACTGGGTCAATATTGCTGGAGACAGGGAGAAATGGAAGAAGATGGAGCAGGATTTCACCCATCATGGGATCCCAGACTAACTTTCATAATATTTTATAAAAGATACTATTATTATTATAGTTAAAATGCGTAATCTTTGTGTTGCTAAGTTATTAATTAAGAATAGGATATTGTGAGAGTATACTCCTTTGCTTTGGACCATTTTTCAAAATACTATGATTTCAAATTACAGTAATATTCTTTTTTCTTCTTCCTAAATTTTACTTTTCTTTGTTTCAGGCCCAAAATTTTGTTTTAAAATTGAACTGTGAGCCGTCTGCTCTCAAAGACCGATTTCTTAACTGTATGAAACAATTAGATGAGTATACATACCTCATCACTGATTTCAATTTGGCTTTTGGGAAACTTGGTAATTTTCTTATTCATTTACAGTATATTACAAAATTATCTAGCTTAAAATAAGCATATTTGAGACTTGTTGTTTATGTTTCATTGCTCTGCCAATTCATTGCATCATTGCCGTTAATTAGAATAAGGGCATGACTATTCCATTAACTGCGGACATGCCATCTGCTTCCTAAGGTAGTAAGTTCTAATACAGTTTATTTGGGGTAGCTGCCAAAGTCACCATATTGCCCATAAATAAAAAATAAAATAATAATTATTTATTTCAGACAGATTCTATAATAATATAGCTTTGCTTTTAGTAAATAGTTTTATGGCTGACTTCTTCCCTGACACCACCTCCTTGGGAACATAATACTACTAAGGACATAATATTGTAGCAAAATAAGGTTGAAATTGCAATGAATAGGCAGAAAGACCAACATAGTACTACCTAGTAGTGCTATTCTAATTGAGTTCTCTATCATAGAAGCTAGAAAATGTTTAACAATTAACTATTAGCTTAATTAACTATCTTTATAATTCTTAAAAATAAGTTTTATTTAACATTCTGCAGATGAATGTTATTCAAATGACTACACTCCGGTCCACGATAGTTCTATCAGTTCAATCCTACAGCCACATCCTATACCAATGTCCACTCCCATAAATCTCCTGGACGTGCTTAGTGAGTCAAACCCTTCGACACCCACAACATGTCCTAATCACTGTCCTTCTGAAAAACCAAAGAAAGCTAAGATCAAGAAAGAAGACCAAGTGCTTATCGCTTTCTCAAGCACCTCAAGCTCATCGGAAAGTGTTCCACAAAATAAAATTCAGATGGTTTCCAAAGAAGCACAATATGACCTTGCTGACAATGTCAGCAATATTAATATAAAAGGTACACAGCATTGTTTAGTAACTTATATGTTTTTGTTTATTTGTATATGTTACGCTCAAAGACCCATAACACTCATTGAGCGAAAAAATAACTCACACTGCAATGTGGTCACAAAAAAGTACACTCTGCCTGGTCATAAAAAAATAACCCTAAACTACCCATTACTCAGCCATGTAGGTGCATAAAACACTACCCTCCCAAAAACATTGCACTCTTCCTGGTCGGCAGAGCAAAAATAACCCTAACCTACCCATCACTCTGCTACAGTGTTCGAAAAGATAATTATCACAGATGTGGATGTTTTACTGTGACCACAATGCGATGTGAGCGTTTTCGGTCTTTGAGCGTAACACATATATATCTACATACTCCATTATATTTAAGAATTTTGGTACAGATTATAAATGTTAAAATCTTGCTTCTTTCTCCTACCCTCATCGTCATCATTTCAGCCGAGAGACGCCGATTGATCCTGCGCTAATGAAAAATTCAAATGAAAAAGCTCTTTATTTAAATGGACTTTTATAAGTACTTTTAAATCGTCAAAAGCCCACCATTTCGGGACAAAATTATTATTTTACTTAAATAATTATTTTTATGCGGATTTAAAAACGTTTATTTATTATTAACCAACAACAAAAAAAGAGGAAGTTCTTATTTCGACTGTTTTTTTTTTGTTACGCGATTACTCCTCCATTTCTAATCCATTTGATTATTCTTGTTTTGTTATGTGGGTCAACTTCATATGGGGTCATATAAATTTTATTAAAATTGATGCAGCACTTTCTAAGTTCTATGTTTAAATAATAATAGGGGTTAAAGAATGAAATTGCCGATTTTTTCCTCATTATTCATTAGTGTATAATTAATTTAATACAATAGCTTTATCCATTATTCTTTTATTATTTTAAACTTTTTTACAAGAACTTTTATTTATGTATAAAATTTTATTCTTATCTTTATTTTTTTCACTATAAATACATCTTCAAAAACAGCTCGGCCTAAGAGGTGCCCGTCTCCGTCATAAAAATATGAATATTTTTTTACAGATATAAATTCACAAAATTTTTCTCTGTGTATCCTATAGCTTGATGTTGTCTAAATATATCCACAAAATGACACAAAGTTTAGATTTGTGATTCCTTAAAAAATCGCAAATATATTTGTATGGAAATATGAATTTTCGTTAAATTCTCCATATAAAACGGCAATTTCATACTTAAACCCCTAATATTTATCTATGCTTATTGCAAGTCAAAAATATATATTTCACTCTGTTATAGAATCTCAAAGTCGAGTATCGAACACTCTCAACCTTCCCGCACAGAAGGTGCTGCAAGTGGACCAACAATATCCAGCTACTATAATGAGTATTGATGAAGTTTCATTCTGGGTAATCACTGACGATGTCCACGAGGTGGCTAAGTAAGTTTCATGTTTTATTAATTTTTTCCAAAATGATTTACCAAAGCCACTGCATGGTCCATACTACCAAATGTGGCTATATGTGTAACCAAATTTTACCTATAATGATTATAAGTATTATATAGTATATACAAAAAAATATAATATGTATTTATTTTTATTTCTTCGACATTAGTAATCTATTCATCTAACTATATTAAGACTATTTCTGCACTATAAAAGTGCAATGTATTTGTATGCTTAAATATTTATTTATGGTAATAACATCTATTTTAAATATATGTTTTAATAAGTGGTAGACCCATATGTATGGTCGTCTGGGTAGGTACCACCGCCTTTCTTATTTCTGCCTTGAAGCAGTACGCTGTGTTTCGGATTGAAGGGAAAGGTAGCCAGTGTAATTACTGGGCATGGAGGGCATATCATCTTAGTCCCCAGGATGACAAACGCACTTGCGGTGTTAAGTGTTTTACACTTAATATTGCAAGTGTCTATAGTCGGCGGTGGCCACTTAACATCAGGTAGACCGCAAGCTTGTTTGCCATCTCGGAACTTAAAAAAAAATGTAGCATTTTCAATAAATGAAACATTTTTAGTATTACTTTAATTCTTAAATAAAAAGCAATTACTTAGGTACATTCATGTTAATACTAGTGCAAAAAGATCTGAAATCTTCGATAGTAACACAGATTCTAACTCACATCTTGTTGTCTTTCAGCTTTATGAAGAATATGACACAGTTTTACAAAACCTACCACAGAGAATTGACTTTGAATGAAATCACCAACCTCATATATTGCGCCTTCTACGATATCGACAGCGATTCCTACTACAGGGCTTTATTCTTGAAAGTACATAACGTAAGTTTTCGAATTTAAATTATTTATTGCTTAAACATGTGCTTTACATCATAGTTCAATAAATAATGTTAAATAAGTCAAATAAGCGCTGTCGCAAGTTATAAGAAATATCTAACAGAAAAATTCTGACGCTCGCCGGAAAGCACTCGGGGTGCATACATTTTGTATTAAATCACGCACACTGTTAGGAAAATTTCTTGACTATTTTTCTCAAAAAGGCTCAGCAGTTGGCAGAAAATATGCCAATTAGATACCAGGGCTAAGAAATTTAAAGCAATTCTATCCGTTGAATTCAAGTCATCATGATTTGCCTGTCTTAAGCCCAATTTTATTTGTTTGGGCAGTATGCCTTGATGTCGACAATATGCTTAAGGATTTGGCATTCTATTTTTCCCGCCTTCCGCCTTTCTGACACCAACCGTGCTTGGTAACGACTGCTATCTTTCTACAGCACCCGGGACCACCGGCTCAACGAGTCTTCCGAAGCACAGAGGAAAATCGATTTGAAAAATTTTCGGTCACCCATCCGAGTATCAACCGCGCACTTGGTTGCTTACATAACAGAGCTTATGGGACAAACATAACATAATTTAATTTTTTAATTCATATTTCTGCAATCCACAATTGTTTCGTTAAAGCAATGAAAGATTATTTCATATGTAAATGATTATCAACATTTTCATCAATCCTATTTTACTTGCAGGAAGAAGTAATTAAAGTGGAAGTGTTTCTTGTCGATACGGGTGAAGTTCGCATCACTTCGGCTTCAAATATTCAGCCCCTGGAGCAGCAGTTTTGTACTAAACCGCCTTACGCACGATTCTGCCATCTAGCCGGAGTGAGTTATTATGACAATATTTTCATTACTTACTACACGCAAATGATGGGCAATGTTGACAGAACTCATCGAAAAAACTTTTAGGAGACGTTGATCCATGTAGTGGAAGCATCGGCATCATCAATTCCATTTGATTTTCACTTCGTTCTTAGTAGAATTGTGATTTGCTGTATAAATGTTTCTTTATGTATTAACTACAGTTCCCTGTCTTAAATAATTAATTTTAAAGTAGCAGTAGTAATATTATAAAATTGTGTTTAAAGTATTAAAAGTTTCTAGTGGGTACTGAAAAAAATTAAATAAATATTTGTTCAAATTCAATAGACTAGAAAGCTTCTGAACGCTTGCCTTAGTATAGGTTTTTTATCTCACTAGCGCTGGTGCACCATAACTATATGTACATATACAATTATTGACAAAGTTCTCGGTGTACCACTTTAAGGCGTGGCACTGACTTGTCTGATTAACAGGCGAAAGCGAAATACCGGTTTGAGTCAATAAGAGCAAACGTCGTACCTCGTCGGCTACGCTAGAGCGACTGCGGGGAAGGGAGGCGATTTGCGGAAGCGGGAGAAGTGAAGACGCTGCGCCTTATTGGCTCCGTGTTATGTTAATGTTCTATTGGCTGGAGTAAAAAGAAGGCGGAGCTTGATACACGGCAGCAGTATGTTTGCTAAATGCAATACCGGGAGCTTTGTCGACAGTAGAAGCACATTCTCCTGTGTGTAGTACTTAACTTTTCGAAAACTCCATAGTGCCTGCGTATATGAAATTATTGTACGCATATTCATGTAATGTGTGATGCAAGCATTGATTAATAGTCCACAAAATTAACAATCAATGAACAGAATTAGGTTTTGGTTGTCAGAGACATGAGACTGGAAATAACTTGGCCGTTATTCTGTCATCCTGAATTGAACTGCTGGAACGTAATACTGCTTTTAGCATTGTTGTTATGGCGGCAGATTGATAATAATATTATGGTGGTAGCTACCCAGGCAGGCTTCAAACAAGCCTAGCCAACCGAGCACAAATTTGTCCTCCCTAGGGAATTGAATCCGGGATTCCTGGATCTAAACCTTGGAGGCGGTGAATGGTAATGTTGTTCTCGTGTTAAATTACACTTCACATGTCTGGATCCGGCTTTAGGTGAGCGACAGGGAATGGCACAAAAACGCAAAGGTTTTCTTGTGTATTTTCAACGTGACAACATAGTTCAAATACGTTCAGCTGCTTTTCAATACAGACGCATTGCCGTATTCGCCGCTCACATAAAACTATGCCTGAGCACAAAATAAATAGGGCACAGAAGTCTAGTTATTTTATCTACAGACATTTACACAAAACGCAAACTTAATTTTTCTTGATAGAATTGGAACTTTGTGACTTAGGAAATAATAGTTTTGAAATGTGTGGAAGTAAGTTGACAAAGTCAAAGACAGCTAGAAAATCAGCAACGCGTGGCATTCGAGGTGTCTTTGACTTTGACCGACCATTCCCGACATTTGTGACGCTTTGTTTATAAATAGGATTAATTTTGCAACTTTTTGAGGCCGGCGCGTGACATACCTGCTTCAATATTTTAAGCATAAGCATAATTTAATTAGAATTTCTTAAAAAAAGACGACTTATAGCTGTTTTATGCCGTCAAATCGGTGACAAGTCTATTTTTTTAACAAACGAGTACTGAGTATGTCTCTCGCATATTTCTAATATTGACAGAGTGAGATGGATCATGTTATGGGCGAGCCCTACGCCTTTGTTCAAAACAATATTTTATATAGTATTAATATTTTATGCACTAGAACTTATAAATCAAATAATTATTATATAATTCTTGTAGTCTTAAAAAGTTTCATCGTCACTTCCTTGCGTCTTTCTGATGAACTTTCTGCAGACAGTTGAATAATAAACTGCTCTAACAATATTTGTTCATGGCACGTTTATCATAACCGGTCTTTTGTGGCGTTTGTGTGAAACGAACTTTATGTTGATTAAGTGGACCAATAGCAACGCTGACAAAATTTTGTGGTACTCGTTTCTTAAAAATAAAGTAGACTATAGTCTCTTTTTTGACTATTGACTGATTTGATGACGCTTTTGCGACTTTATTGACTTGTTGGCCCATCACTAGTGTCGCTTAGTGTATGAACTTTCTGTGCTCTGTTTATTCTGCGGCCTTAGTGCTAACTGTCTAAATTTTGTAAATAAACATAAAATGCCCCATAACAGGGGCAATCGCATAGTATTAAGCGGCTCCTCTTGAAATACTTCGCGACTGCACTTGATTGGTACTGCAGGAGTAAGGCAAGTTTTATAGGTATTTTGTATTGGGAGCGTAGAATTAATCAGGGGCCTTATCGCGTTACTAGTGGCACAGTATACCAAGAACAGTAATACGTCTTCATACAAACTGGCCGCTATCCATTAGAATGTGTGCGTGCATACTCGGCGCCGTGTACGCGCACATTGACATAAAATATGGGGGCATAAGGTGGTCTCGCTGTCTCGGTGTGATCGTGCGTTTTTATATCATTGTACATTCGCTCGCCGCTTGTTCCCGCCCGGCACATTTACGATAGCCCTAGCGTCAACGCAGAGTAGGCTAATAACTCGCCGACAGCCCGCAGATAAACTACTGTTCTTGGTATACTGTGCTAGTGGTCACCCGCGTCTTCGCTCGCGTCAATGTCGGCTATCGTGACAAAATGTATCCTATGTCCTTATTTCCTAGGGTCTCAAACTATATCTCGATAACAATTATCAAAATCTGTAAGTGGTTTAGACAGACAGACAGTTCCTTTCATACTGATAATTAGCTATTGAATTAAAGAAATTGCAAGTTTCATCATCATCATCAACAATAGCTCATATAATGTCCCCACCGAGGGACTCGTTAGGGGCGATTAGGCCTTAGTCAACTACGCTGGCCAAGTGCGGGTTGGTCGACTTCACACACAACCTAAGAACTTCTTCATAGGTATGTGCAGGTTTCCTCACGATGTTTTCCTTCACAGTAAAATCGTCAATTAAACGTACATATGAATTCAAAATTTGAAAACACATTGGTACGTGGCGGGGATCAACCAGTGCCTCCGGGGTGGGAAACGACGCCTTCCGCACTACGCCATCGACGCTTCTTTGCGCGATTGCAAGTTTAGGTACAAGAAAATATAACAACAACTTCATAGCTAAAAAGACCTAATATTAGTAGAAATCCAAAGTTTCATGGTATCTATTGGTACTGTATCTTTTATAACTGGTTGATGTACAATAAAGTAATATTCTATTCTATGCTAGTGACGAAAAAGTACCCATGTTAATTTTCACATTTTGTCACTCCATTCCCTTTTAGGTGTTGAATTCTAAAATACACTGAAACTTTACTCGATAGGAGTACATCTACGAAGTTTCGAATAAAATAGTCTACCTAATCTTGTTTCCCCATACAAACTTTGGACTCCCGTTTCACCAGTTATGGGGGTAAATTTTGAAAAATCTTTTCTTTATGCACCCTCATAAGGATCTACGTGGATAATTCGAAATCTCTAGACCCCGCGGTTTGGGCTGTGCGTTGATATTTCAATTTAACAGTCATCATGATAGTATTTCACGTCCGCCACATTGGATTTTAAAATTTTTGTTTTTTTCGTAATTAGCGAAAATCCGATAAACCATACAAAAATACTCATGTTGATTATCAGACATGGTCACCCCCTTTTACGGTTGAATTCTGAAAAAAAAACCTGAAAACCGCCTTTATTCATTTATAGATTAGATAATTCTTGTGAAGTTTCGAATAAAATATTCTATGATCTTGTTTCCCCTATATAAATTTACCCCTATTGTACTCCCTTAGTGTTTTCATTTCGAAAAATCCGACCTTATCTCATACATCATCTGGAAGCTCTGTGCAAAATTTCAGCTATCTAGGTCAAGGCTGGGCTTTGATCAGTCAATAAGTTCGTCAGGACTTATCTTTTTGTATATATTAACACTTACGAGGGTATTCACCAAAACATGGGTTATGACATCTCGCAGAAGTCAAGCTGTTGCCAAATGAATGAAAACGCAAGTGTTTGGATTTCGTTAATACGCGATAGGGTCCCAGGGTGCCTAGACAAATGGTCAATAAATTCCATCTAACGGCGCTCGCCCGCGTCAGACTTTTTGTAGGGCCGACAATCGGGCCGATTTTTTTATTATAATTGAGATTTAATCACAATTTCTCACCGACTTTTTGCAGGACGTGTGCGTTTCACTATTTCTATTGCTATACACTCCATTTTTCCTCTACAAAAAATCGGTCACCGATTTATCGAGCGTGGGCGGGCACCGTAACGCTTTATGAATAGAATATAATGTGACTGACATATTACTGATAAAACATTATAGCGGCCTGTCGTGTCAAATATTAGAGTTAGTGTTTTTATTTACAGAAACGCTTTGGAGCGTTTGCCACTTGTCTAAGCATAAAGGAGCTTTTTGCATGTTCTATTTTGTAGTTTGAACTGGCTTACAGCTTAGTGTTTGTAATGTCAGAGCTATGTTAGCATAAATTAGTAGTTTAATGACATATTATGCATTTTAGAATTTGTACTTAGTTAGAGCATAAAGTTTGTAGTAAGATAAACTATTTACATTTAATTTCAGATCGACATGGTTAACAACAAGAATAAAGACCTGATGACAAAGCAAGAGCTGTTCTTGAAGGAGTACACGGGAACACAGTGCACCATCGAAGTCGACGATAAGTAAGATTTAATACATTTTAAGAACTAAAAGGTTTGAATGCATTTTAATATAATATAACTATATTAATATATTTTATTAAATGTATTTAAATCTTTATAAACTATTAAATTCAAAATATAACGATAAATAGTTTTAACTAAAAATCGAAATTCTTTGGATCTAACTGAATAGCATTTTTGAACCTTAAGTAAGGCTTTAAGTCCGATTGGAATTTTTTATTGCTTTCGCTAACAGATTTTAATTAATTAACTACATATTTGTCCATTAACATTATAGGGATTATTTGCTGATAAAGCTTATTTGTAAAGAATTCTTTAAACGGTTTTAATGTGAACTAGTTATATACAGTCTAAATGGACTAAGCTTTCCAATGAACGCCTAGGCGTATACATGCACGCTAAGTACGAACCCGCAGTAATCTGTATAATTTTTGAGCACGTGTGGTGACTCTGCGTGTCATCGGCCTTTGGTAAAAGCTCAATTTGGGCTACAAAATGAAGAAACTCACAACTTTTATGAAAATTAGATGACTACAACAAATAGATGCCTGGTACAGTTTTTAAAAGCTTTTATTTAACTTGCAATGTATGTATGTCTGTTCGGGTCGAAACTCCACATTCGCAGAACCGCATAAACACTTGTAACAATTTTTGTTACCACCAGTCAGGTCAGGGCTTCGCACAAGACTCATTCAATTCATTTTAGTTTACCCAGGGCGCCTTTATTTTATTTATATGCGGTATTCTAGGGATAAAGAAAGGAAACTACTTATGATACACACTATACAAGATATTTTATTCAATGAAATTAAAACAAAATAAAGAAACCTTAACCAAAAAATCTAGTACTTAATAACAACCTATGTAAATTGCTAAAATTAAAATACACTGTTTTAGCACAAATAATATAGAAATTTTACTTTATTGATTAACTTATAATTACTGACAAGAATTTTATTTACTTTATTTCTCATTAGATATACTTAATCCAGGTTACATTCACCTTATATGTAACTTAGTAAACTTTTATTATTAAGAAGTTACATTAATAAAGATACACTCTCTAGACTTTGTATTGTCTTTTTACAAGTTTTATTAAATATTAATTAAATTCTCAATTCAAACTAAAACAAAACATTTAGTGAATGCACTAAGTAAGCAAGGGTACAAAGTTATGGGAGAATTACTTAATTTCAAGACCTGGTAGCAGAAAGTCTCCCTTGCTTTCTTTTGTCCGTGTGACCTCTGAAGTTTTCCTTCTGACTTTCCTTACTGATTCCTCAAGATTAGAATGGATGACACTTCATGATGTCTTCACATTCAATCATTCTCCCCTAGCTTCTCAGTCTCACAACAGAGATATAACTATTGTCAAGTGAAGAACCGACAACAATGGCACCACAGTCCAAGGAACCCTAGAAATGCAATACATAACCTAAGAATTTGTAAATTTACTCAACACCTATTCCTATCCAAATGATTATAAACTACATTACTTACCCTTTTAACGCAGGGGAACGCACTTTTCACTTAATGACTGATAACTTAGCAATTGATTTGAGCAATTCTCCTTATCAAGATACTTCCAGGAATTTAATCAATATACCTAGATGGTATTCAAGAAGTCAAGTACACAAATGCATGATCTCCACGCCCAAGTACTGATATTTATAGCCTCCCACTCTTCCTCTAAGCCTGTGTTCAGAACTCCAAATCACTACCATATTTGGTAATAAATTTGGTGGCGGAAGTTTTAATTATTATTTACTCTTTTACATATTCTAGAATAATGATTAAAGCGACAAAACATTTGGGTGGTGAGTAGCCAAACTAACTGAATCGACCTCTTCCATATAACTAGCGACCTCTATCCTACTTCCATGAATCTTCATTATTTATGTCACCCGTGCTGTGCTACCATAAGCAATATCTATTTAGCAACAACCCTCTTACTTGGTGTGACGTAGTAAGACAGATGGCTCCACCACTCTATTATCAATCTTATAGATGGTAATTTTGATTTATTTTTACTACACAAAAAAAAATGATGTTACACACTATACATTACAATTGCGACTTATTAATTTGGATGGTAAAGCCGGCAATATGGATGGTATTCGCGGTTGAGTGTGAAGCGGCCATTACGCATTCATTGGGACTATGCGTTAAAAGACCATAACTAATAATTGTAATTAATTTTAGAATTATTTCTGCATTTTACAGTACTTCGGAATCATTAGGCGTGTACGTAATACTCCCGTCGAAGGTTGTTCTCAACGATATTCTCGTAAAAGAAGGATTGGCGATATCAAGTAAGTTACAGTATCTTGATTTTGTCGGCTCTGAGCGCTCCCGCACAGACGCACACAGATAATTTGCATGTATATCTACACAACTGCCATGGCTCATCCGCATTCGTGAGTTAACATTACCACATCATCAGAATCTTAATTTTATATTTTTTAATAGTAATAAGTATTACTTATTTCAGAGTATTTTTTATTTTACAATCGTTGACATGTTTGGATTAATACGTAAAACTAAAGGCTAGACCGCACTAGGCGAAACTGCGCGTGTACGGCGCGGCAATTACACAAACAAAACTGTCGCTCAGTTGCTGCAGTTTAGTTGCCGCTTAGTGCGGTCTAGCCTTTAGGGGTATTACCTCTACTGCTTTATAGAAATCACTACTAATCTATACCAATAGATAGATTATTTAGGTATCGATATTATGTATTTGATAACTGTCTCCGTGTTTCAATGGTTTAGCCACTGAAATTAAGATCCAGAGTTCCCGGGTTCGATCCCTAGTGGTTGGTAGAATTTGTTGTAAATCCAAATGGCAGCTACCACAATATTTTCAAAATCTATCCCCGTAACAATAGTATTAACAGCATTGTGTTATGACAGTTAATAATACGATAGTCAATCCTTCAATAGTTTAGAGAGATGAGGGCTCAAAGCTGCCTCGTCAAAGATAAAAAATGAGTGAATTTTCTTCATTTCAATTTGATTAAAACGACTTTAGGTGTTAGTAATTGAAAATGATTTGTTCTTTGTACAGCAATGATATTATATTGTATAGTATTAGATACGTCATACGCTCACAAAACAGGAAAAAAATATGATCCGAAATGCTGTAGCAACACACATGTACACTTCTAATATTTCACTACATTGGCAACATTTTCAAAGGGATGGCATAATTAATCCAATAGGGACAAAAAAGACAGCTAGTGTTTGTCATTGCGTGACCATTACCATAGCAACCATGGCGCTATATATTTGTATACAATGATAAAAAGAAATCAAATAATATAATTTCGGCTTACTTACTTATGATACGTGAATCCATGAGCTTTATTTATTTTTCTTGCATAGTTAGTATATTTTCGTATAACACAGGCTGGCATTTTGTTGCTTAAACACGTTCAAAACTTGAATGCACACGCGAAGTCTACTGTTTCAAGAGAGAGCGGCTAAGGCCCAACAGGCAACACGTGTTGCCTGTTTTGATTTTGTATTTCGGCGCGCTCATAACGTCTACCTCTTTTATACTATAACTAGCTGTCCCGGCCACGCGTTGCTGTGGTAATTTCATACTACTGACCTATAACATTGTATCTGCAGTAAAAAAAAATATGACTACTTATCAAGATAAAAACTATACTATCTCTCAAGTTGGATCAAACTGCACACGGTGTACAAATTTGATTAAAATCGGTTGAGTAGTTTAGGAGTCCATCGCGGATAAACAACGTGACACGTAATTTATATATATATTAAGATAACATTGTTGTACAGTAAATACTTGTAGCATAATGAAATATTTTAGCAGACAAACCTATCTCCGAGAAAAGCCAACCAAAGCAAGGACCCCCTGAGATGGTGCGAGATGACAGTGAAATCGACCTGACCCAGTGCCCAGAATACGAGGATCCTGTTGAAGCTGTTACGGTAAATTATTTTACTATCAATCTGTACCATGGTATGGTATTTCAATCTTGTTGGAAAATGTTTAAATAAATATACCTTTGATTAACTTTATCGTATTACGTATTTAATTGAAACTTTACTACTTTAAAATGAAAGAAAAGTCTTGTAGCTTGCGCGTTGAAGTAGACCAATGTAAATGTCAGACGTAGTCGAGTTCGGCTTCCGAGGGCCAGCTGGCAGAGAATAATGAATATAAAAGGCTTAGACTGAGTCACTACTACGAGTACAGCATACCAAAGTCGATTTAAAACTAAAAACATAAATTTAAAATCTTCGCAACTCACGACGGCGTCGACGAACATAAAACATAAATGAACAATACTTTGCCTTTTCTTTCACTTCACGTAGCTTTAGTCTTGAGTCAGAAAAGTTACAGAAAATACGTGTATGTGTGTACCTACGGAACCGAAACTTGGCCGCTTACAATGGGCCTTATAAGGCTCAAGGTCACTCAAAGGTCAATGGAGAGGGCTATGTTTTGTTTGCGTGATGGTAGCAGAAATGATTAGAACGCCGATATAACCCAAAGAACTGTGAACCTTATGTGGCAGTGGGTAGAATAGAATAGAAATAAACTTTATTGCACATCGACATAAAAATAGTACATTTTATAAAATTTTAACTATAATGCACAATGGGCGGTCTTATCGCTAAAAGCGATCTCTGCCAGGCAACCTTAGGATGGATAGGAATTTTACTTAAAATAAAATGGGAAGATGGCGATGTAGCAACCTACTGACAATTTAATGTATAAATATAATCAAATCAAATCAAATCAAATTTATTTGCCATAAATAGGGTGAATACAATGGTGTTTATAACGGTATTATGTAGCTTAACCTATTTAGCCATAGATCTATAGCATGCAAATTTATAATAGTAATTTATAATAGTACTCGTATTTTTAAGAATGTCAATCAATAGTAATAATAACTGATACTAACAACTAACAATCAATAGTAATAATAAAATTATAAATACTAATACACTATATAAAAGTACTAATACATACATACATATATTATAAATACATAACATTACAAACTACATACATTATTACATAATACATACATAAATACCTACATAAAATAGTTATAGCGACAAATAGTGTTCCTTTACCAGTTTTTTAAACGTATTCACGGATTGTGCTCGTCTTATTTCGACAGGTAATGCATTCCACAGCCGAGTAGCCTGCACGGTAAAGGATTTGTTGTAAAATTTAGTGAAGTGCATTGCATGGGTGTCGCCAAACTCAGATTTTCCGATGATCTAAGAACTCGGGCGTGAGTGTCGTGCAAATATTTAAAACGGTCTTTGAGGTAGGGTGGAGTGTTTGGGTAAAAAAGTATAGTATAAAGTAAGGAAAGGATATGGGCATCCCGGCGAAGGCGGATTGGCAACCACTAGGTACGGTACATTGCGAGGACAGCCGTTGGGGCGGAAAGGCGAAAAAAAATCAACCACGAGATTTTGAGGGATTTACACGTTTTGGACCTCCCTGAATTCAAAAATATTTTATTTGGAATTATGTCTGTGTGTGTGTCTGTGCGTTAGCACGATAACTCGAGCATGCTTTAACTTATTGCAACTAAATTTTACATACGTGTATGACATCAAAATATAAGGTTTCTATCATGAAGATAGAATTAAGAATGGAGTCATTAGTCAAATGAAAAAAGTGAGGGCAAAAATTTTGACAACCCTTGACATTTCATGACATTTCTTGACATTGCTAGAGAGGCCCTGTCTCTTTCTAGTAGGGTGCCTGTAGCATAAATTAATCACGGACAGTCTTGTGCCACGGGTAAGGTCTCACGTGCTCCCACGGTCCTAAGATATAGGGAGTTAAATGAGACACGAGAGATCCGTGCAGAACAATTTATTAAATGGTGGTATAATGCCCAATAGCGTGTACTCCCCTGGTGGTAGCCGGAGATGGTCTCGGTGAGGGTCGCTCGGTGGGACGAGTTAGGGCGGCTTGTACTGCTGCTCACTGTAAGTCCAGCCCTGGGCGAAAGTGAAATAGCTGAGGCGACAGCGGCTACCTTAGCCTAATCTTGGACCCCAATTAGGGGTTAAACACATTAAATAAATAACTATTATTGCACACGATTATCAAATTAGTTAATTAGTATTAGGTAGGTCTTGTCGGTGCTCAATTTACTTAGCGAACCACGCAAGCGCAAAACCGAATCACCAAGCCTTTGTTTGTGATTCCTGACTCGATCGAGACTGCCCGGCGACGCAGGCGCAATCTATCGGAGATTGCCCGCAACAGTCGTACGGTCACTAAAATGTAGCTTATCAACGTTAATATGGAGCGCTAAAACCTATTGATAAATTTAGGAGGCGAACTTTAAAGAAATATTTCAATTAGATGAGCTTCCTTTATATCTTAATTTATGTAATATTTATAAATAGTGTAATCTGATTTAATTAAAAAAAAATTATGTATGTGGGTCGGTAAAATATGTATGTGTAACGTTACACTTGAACTTCGTTACGTTAATAAAACCACAAGTTGAAAATAATTTGAGTTTTGAGTTTTCCATGACAAAGAATCAAAATTCATAATAATTACTTTAAACTTTTTTTCCTGAGTGCCTTTTAGCACGGTAATGTTATCTATTTTCGGCTCCCAGGAAAAAAATCAGCAACCGAAATACGAGGATTTATCGCTTCTGTGACTCTTGATTTTAAGAGGCACGTTACAGTTTATTATATAGCTTATCTCATGTCACGTCAACTCATAGACATTAAATTATTCTTGTTTTTTAGGTGCTAAGCATACATTTAAGGTTTTCCGGTTAGCAATGCTATAAAAATACATTGTGTGGTATACCGATCTAGCCGTTCTTGAGTAATGATAATAGGGCCGTAATGATGCGCAAATTACCAACTTACTACCAGACTTTCTTTATATTGATAGATATTACGGCTGAAAGCCGAAGTGCGGTTTTTTATACAACAGAAGAAATTGTTAGCTCTAGTAACTTTCCGTGAATTAGTTACATAAGTAACAGCTACTGGCTACAAAAAAGTAAGTTTAGTAGCACTTGGTTTTTAGTATAATACAGGCTGTAACATGAAGGGTACTTAAACATGGTACCCTACATGTTACAGCCTGCATTATATGTAATATTTGGGGTGTTTTAGGCCATCAATATAAACAACTTTTTGACGCCGTCATGGTGGAGTGGTCAGTATAGCTACCTACACATGAAGCCTTTCGGGTTTGAATCCTGGTGCCGGCAAATATTTGTGCGGCGAACACGAATATTTGTTTGCGAGTCACGGTTATTATATATTTATTTAAGTTTATTTATAAAAATATCTAAAGCTATTAATTTATATTGAAAAAATGACCGTTATCTACACTTACGTGCAATAAAATCGACCCAACTCGTCGGTTTCGATTCGACATTTATCGGTATATAAAAAGAAGATTAGGCAAACAAAACTTGTAAATATAATTCAAATCAAATCAAATAATTTATTGCATTCATGAATGTAAATAACAGATGTTCACAAACAACACCAGCACATCATGGTGCCCATTTGGGCATAGCATAATCAAGATAAAAGTGTAACGGACTAGATTAGAAATTATTCATACTATATTAACTTAATTCGAATGTATATTTCTTACGCTTTATTTAACCTACTCTAAACATCGATAAATGAAGTGTTGGTGACAATAGACTAATTACTTCGGAAATCCTGGTTTCTCATTTTTGCGTCATACGGCATTTTGGTGACTATACAGAATGTTAAAATTCAATTGAGTCATTGTATATTCAATAATTGATGATGCCTGATGCCCTTAAAATTATTTCCCCAAACATTTTAGCTCTCTGTATTAACTGTACCTATATTATCAAGAAAATTTGTACTAACCAATTCAAGGGTTGCCTTTGAAAAGTGATTGAGTAGTGGTTTTATTGAAAAAAGGGCTTGAAGTTCATAGCATCATAAGCAGTTGCCTTGAAAGTGTCGGTGTCTTGAAAGTGGAAGCTACATATTTTCAAATTCATTAAAATTTTGTTTTTAAAGACACAATAGACAACCATATGGTCCGTCGCTTCGGAAATCTAAAAAGAAAAGAAAATTTTATGTATACAAGTTAAAAGTGTATATAAATATTTATGTACACTTTTAACTTGTAATCAAATAGCATATTAAAAACTATCATTTGATAGATTTTAATATGCTATTTGATTACAAGTGCAGAAGAGCGCAGCCACAATTTTATTAATACTGTCTGTCTGTGTGCAATGTATCTGCGTTGCATGTTAGTACATGCAAATGTGAATGATAAACATTATTACACTAGTACAATCCAATCAATACTCTCATTATCTTTTTCTCAAATAAAATAATTTACATTACACAAATTACATATTTTATTTGTAAATAAACATTTCGAACTAAAAATGGGTAAAACTATTTATGTATTTTATCTATGTAATAGTTATTTCAAAGAATTAAATAAAATAATCTATCAATTTTGATTACCATTTATAAAAGGAATGGATATTATTTCCTTATAATTCCGGAAATCCTAGTCACCCTAGTCATTTGTTTACAAATATTTGAATAAGTAAATTATGTACAAAAATTCATTAAATTCTAAGATAGGATTAAATACGAGTATCAGAAATTTCTCCCTCTTATGGAGTTTTGCAAAATAACGCTAATAATCTGGAATTACGGGTGAAAAATGAAATTTATAGATTGAACAATATTATATGCAATTATGACACTTACAAGTGAAATTCACACTGCATCCTCAATACTTCTACCAGCACAAAATAACTATATATGTATAATTTTGCACTATTTATCCTTATTTTAAACTAAAAAGCCGTACCAAAATCGCGAGTCGATATTTATGAATACGTCAATTTCGACAATTTATGTCATGTTGAGATTTCGGGACATTGACACATGAAGAAAGTGCTGCCATTACATAAATCCTTTCATTTCCCATAAGTTATAGAAAGAATCACAGTGATGATTTTCAAAATAAAATACAAACCTAAACATTAAAAGTAAATATATTATATTTATTTCTTTCATTGATAATAAATACTGATAATTGAATACAATATGTTAAGTTTTTAGCTACTTTTCTACTTTTGTTTTAGAAAGATGGCGAAATACTGGGGAAATCTTGTTTCTATGTAGTCGTGTTTAGAAAGAGATGACGACAATTTCTAGAAAGAGAGATGTGTAATTTGAAATGTCAAGTATTGTCAAAATTTTTGCCCTCACTTTGTTATTTTGACTAATGACTCCATTCTTAGTATAAGCTCCTTGGTTTCTATCAAATTTTGAGCCGTCAATCACGAAAGTTGAGCAACCAAGTGCGCGGTCGGTACTCGCATGGGTGACCAAGATTTAATATACATGTATGACATCAAAATATAAGGTTTCTATCAACCTTTGAGTCGTTTCCGGTATACGAGAAAGTCAAGGGGAGACCACACCCGTTTTTTTGACAACAGAAAGTGCGCCCGTGTAATGGGTACTCACGCTTGCTGGACCGCTCTAAACCGCGTGTTGTGGTGTGCATTTCGCACAATTTTCTGAAGTAAAGTGGCGCGAGAAACAGCGCACGCAAGAATTTCTCGTGTAAAGGATTTTTTTAAGACTGGATTGTGCGCATGCGCAGCTTTCAGTCGTAGATCGCGGCGCGTACTCTTTCCTTTCTCATCCGACATTCTTTACACGTACATTCTTTACACGCACATTCTTTCACGCGCGTTAAAGTGTACGTCTAAAGACCGCTATTGTCTCATGTATTTAGAAATGTCTGGTCTGGTAAACATTTTGGAATCGGTTACCATCCAAATAGTGAAATCATTTTTAGCAGAATATTAATTTTTCATAACATTTGAAGGGCTATTCCAACCGTGACGAAGCTGACATATGCAAACATTATAAGGGGGGCCCCAGCAAAACTTGCTTCAAAGGTCCCAGGTGCACCAAGAAACACATTCTTAAACATCCAGGTAAGCTAACGAATTGTCGCAGCTATAACGATAATTTTTATCGTTATAGCTGCGACAATTCGTTCCAAGCATTTCGATCAATCTTCTCAAATGTACTAGCTAATGTTTTGCATTATGTACTTTTGCTGATAGATGCTGGATATTTTAATGTATATTCTTTTAATGACATTACTATTTTGATTTTTTTTTATATTACCTTTTTTACAGTTTCAATGTTAGTTGCGGAATTAATTATATGTATTTCTTGAGTGATATTTTAAGCGTGCTTACTAAAATCATAGGTTCATATTTTTAATTTTGCACCGAAACGCGTCACCGATGCCTCTATTTTAATGAGTGTATTTCAAAAACATTCATTCAATTTTATTTATTTATTAAATAATGTCGATTTTCGCAATCTTCAAACGTGTCAATGGAAAATATATGAGGCTTTTTTCTCACTGCCAAAAATTTACACAGACGGCTGGACCTTGGATCGTGTGGAAGTGCCAGCCAAAGTGAAGTCATTGCCCCTGCCGGCTCCTGGCACCTGGCAAAAGGTTGTCGTCACTGTTGTCTGCCACTACGACAGGTTCTACGTCCAGTTCATCAAAGACCATGAGCCAGGTAAGCGAAGGTTTTGTAGCAAGTTTGGATTAATTATTATATCATATTAATAATTATTTAAGTAAAATAATTCTTTCGTCGAAATGGTGGGTAGGGCTTTTGACGATTTAAAAGTACTTAGCAAAGTCCATTTAAATAAAGAGCTTTTTCATTTCATTACGTTCTGTCTCTTTTATGTTATATCTTCGTCCTTCTCTTACCCTGCTCCCAATTTTTTTGGGGTCGGTGCAGTATGTCTTGCTGTCATCACACTGCTATAAAATCAAAATCATTCTAAACCATAGATATGGAAAACTGTAGATCGGCAATGTAAAAGAGAAAGAGCATACTAACGCGTATATTAGAGCGAGATAGATAGACGAGACCATTTCACGTACAGGCAGGGGGCCTAAGGAGGCCTGTCAGTCACATAGAAAAGACAGCAACTGTCAGACTGCAGTACTATTTTTCATGCACACATGCGCATTACGCACACATCGGTGTATTTTTTTGGTCTCACCCTAGTCGATTCATTGCCAATCTATAAACGTAAGTAGTAATAAATCTATGTTCTAAACAGAAAAAATGTGTATGACAGCTAACTTTCTACTAGAGATGATACGGATATCCGGTAACTATCCGGTATCCGGCCTTAATTTATCCTGCCGGATACCGGATAGTGTATCAATATCCGGCCGGATACCGGATATTCAAAAACTAGACAATTTCCTATAGTAAAATAATAATTATGACGGCTTTTATTTAAAGTCGAAAAAGGTACAAAAAAGACTTCCATAAACTAAAATTTTCTCCTGAGAAGATCTCTAATGATAATTACATGAATAGTTAATATCTAAACTAAAAACTATTAGTAAAAACTAAGGGCGAAACCGCCCGAATTGATCTAATCGCGTTCGATTAATTTTACTTTTATATTAACACAGTTTTTTTGTAACAGAGGAGCTGCCGAGCTTCGGAGTGGTGCTACCTCCGTCTACACTGCGATCTCTGGTCATAGACATGAACAGCCCTGCTACAAGGATGGCGTATAAACCACTCAAGGTATTCATATTTTATTCCTAAAGACCAAAATAGGCATTTTATGCATATTGCAGCCGCATGTTTTATTAATAAATCGATCTTGTTTAAATTATTCGCCTCAAGTATATCCAATTGAGCTTAATAACGTTGCTTTATCTCGCAAAACGCACTTTTAAATACAAAATACAATATAATTGATCTCTTTATGAGTTAAAAAGGCCTAATAAAATTTTAGTGTCTCTTATTAACTTTGAGAAAACAATGCTGAATGACATCATACATCATTCCAGAAATAAAGAAAAAAAGACATGACTGTATGGGATCAGATCCCTTTGCCTTTACATTTGCTATTTAAAAACTTTTAATGGTGACCGTCTGGGAACACCGCGTGATGTTGCCTTTTTTACATACATCAAACTGAAAATTAATCATTTTTTTTTTTACATAAATAATGTGGTTTGTACCTACATGTAATTTATGATGTGTGCCAAATAAATTATTTCTTTCTTTCTTTGTATTGTAAAAGTTTACAACACAAAGATCAACTTTTTTATTTATGGGTATTAAGGTTTTTTTAACGATTTAGAACGGTGATTACCTGCCAGAATCACATAATTTTTGTATGTTTTTTAATTATTATCTTCAGTAGACTAGGGGCTTCTCTAGGGACTCCCTTTTCAATAATAATAACTAGGACCATAAAGGCATTGTTTTGTTTTTAGTCGTTCTGTTATTTGGTACAACAGAAATTATCAATTACCTTTTTTTTTCAGTTGAGTCCCGCCACCGGGGAACTAGTTGCTGCTTTATATCCACTCGACGACCAATGGTACCGTGCCCGAGTGCTGACTGTGACACGAGCTGATCAAAACGTTGAAGTAAGACATTTTTTTTAAACTACCTACCATCAATCAGAGTTTGAAATTATCAAGATAAATATGCACTTTGATAATTATCGCTATAATTATCCGATAATTATCAAACAGATACTTATAAGCACTTTTTCGTGGCATTACGTAAAGTTGAGGGAACAATATATTCTATATTTTTATACACGACTCAAGTTACGCTAAGAGTTTAAAAACGAACTTCAATTTCTTTGTTTCGGCCACACCAAATGAAATGAATGAAGAAAATAATTAATATGTGACAGTTCAGATACGAAAACCCTACAACCCGGGGAATCCCCGCTATTGACGTCAAGTGGCACGTTCCGATACACGCAGTCGTTGAATGCGACAAATAAAAAGTGGCAAATATTTCGATTATACTTATCAACATAATTATCAATGATAATTATCACATCAAACCCTACCATCAATATACACTTAGGTCCTTATGAATAAACCTCAGTCAAGGCATTCGTCTCGAGTCTAAAGTGGGATCAAGACAGATATTGTTTTTTATCACATCTATTCGAAAATACGTAGTTTGTTTTACGCTAAAAGGGACTAAAATAGCGTTTTAATCCATTGGGACTAAAGTGTTTTGATTTAGAAATGTGTTCATTGTTAGTAATCCAGTTCCAATCACCAAAGAGATCAATATAAACATTAACCTCTACTTATTTGTATGTCATGTCTTATTGTTCTTGTATGTTAATAAATAAACGTACTTTTCTTACTTAATCATAGTTGCATTTACTTATTTTCTCGTAGAGGGTGATAAAAAGTACAGTGTCCACCTTGGGAGTAACACTAATTTAAAGCTTGAGCGTCGTTCTTTAAATTTTCATACAAATTAGTTGCGACCCACGTGTACCTACTCCTTTATGTACTACCCACGGCATCGCTAATAGACAACACACCACATTAACATGAGTAAAAACAGGAATTAGTGCGATTAAATTACCTTGTATTTTTTTGAGTCCGTCTGTGACCACGGTCGGTGCAAAAACGGGAATGAACGCAATTAGACGATTGGGAAGATTAATTCTTGATTAAAACTGCCACAGAGAGATATTTTAATTTACACTTATAGTTGTGTAAATCGAGGAGAATCTTATGGCGCAGGTTTACAGTTTCGTAAACCGTATTATGAACCGCTACAAAGCCTAAATAAGTGATAACATAATAATAATATTATTAAAAATGGGATACCAAAACAAAATAAAACTTCTAAATTTTAATGAGGATTTTTACATAGTTCTTAAAATTGAAACTATACTCACTTAATACACTTACCATATTATAAATGCATATTGCTAGACATAATAACGATATTATAACGTTGTCAAATACAATCAGAGGTATTTAATAATTATTTTTATAAAATGGTTATATCCGAGCTCGCGGTCATTTTTCGTATGCCCCGGGTCCTCCCAGATAGTGGACCTGGAGCAATGTCTATGTGTGCATTTGGTCACATAGACATGTGACCAAATATAGCTAAAAAAATATTATTGGTACTGAAACCACACCAGATAATGTCGGCTGAGTCTACAGTTAAAGTGGTGGTAGGTACCTACAACATAAATTTGTTACAGCATACACGTGTCTTTGGTGGGCGTTTACATCATATAAATTCTATTTATTCCAGGTGTCATACATTGATTACGGCAATGTAGTGTGGGTTAAGGAGAACGAAATCCGCGCGTTGGAACCGCGATTCCTTGGACTGCCAGCGCAGGCCGTGCGCTGTGCTCTGGCAGGAGTACGGGCGAAAACCACCTGCTCCAAGCAATGGGCGGAGGCGAAACAGGCACTAGCCAAAATGATCGAAAACAAGTTGTTGAACGCTCATATTATGTAAGTTTTTGCATCTGTTATAAACTAACACCGGCAGTCTTATTAGCGATCTTAAAGTGACAGTCGCTAGTTGTATAATTGTACAATTATTGCTAGCAAAACCTAAATTCGGAACGTACATTGCTATGATAGCGCCCCAAGCGGCAACTTAACAAATTAAAAGTGCAATGTCAACACATTGGGAACAGCGACTGATTGTATCTTGATTGTATTTTGGTATTACCAAACTTTTTTGACAGCGACGTGAGAACAATGGCGACTATGATCTAACAACTAGTCATATTGTAATTGTTTGTAGTTGCTTTGGTCAATTATTGAGGTGTTTAAGTTTATTTAGCTGTAATGGAATAGTGTTTTGTGTTAGATTATTGTTAATTAATAATTGTGTGGTGTTAACTTATTCCTATCTATTTAAAAAACAACTAAAATATAACGTTAATAAGATGACATAAAGTTTCATAGTCTTTGACATAAAGTAATCGCAATAATAGTTGTCATTAGTTGTACGTTTAATTACGAGTGGCGCTGGTTTCCATACATTTTGGTCGCAAATGCACATAACGTGCGACCACTATGCGATTTGTTTCCGTAATACCAAAAAAGCAACCGCAACTAGTAGCAGTCGCGTTGCCGTTGTACAATTAGCTACCGGTTGCTATAGTTCGATAATTAGCTTGCCGTATTCACAAACTTTACTATGAGATCTCTCTACTCATGGATAAGAAACAAACCAATCACAGAGCTGTATTCAATGCCATTGCGTTGAATAGAGCTCTGATTGGTTCGTTTCTTATACAAGAATCGAGATATCTCATAGTAATGTTTGTGAATACGGGTGTAAGTCATCCATTTCCAGTTTAAATATCCATCCCTGCCTAACCTAGACCAGTAGGCCTATTCGCTAACTTTGAACGTGATGATCACAGAGTGAATTGTATATCCATTGCTGTTTTGATACGACAAGTGCCTTAATACCGTGTCGTGTAAAACAGCAATCTATACGTAATTCACTCGATGAATATCACTTTTATCTGTCAAAAAAAGTTTGCAAATAGGCCTACTGGAATGGTCAGTGAATCAATCGCGGAAAGGCAAAACATATAAATATATAGCAGTCAGCAAATGCTGCGCGTACCATCTTGTGTAATATTCAAAAACCGATCCATTGCCTTGGGTCTAATCAAGTTGGCTACTTCTGACCTAGACGGGTATATATCCACCACTTTGTGTTTCTCATTAGACTTTCTGTAGCATATCAGCAGCCTTTCCGACATGATATAAGGACCTCCAAGAAAAGAGCTTATTCGTTTCTTAGGAGCAGACAACGTAACTGCAATTCATAGTGTGTTACAATCGTAAATCATAGATTTATAATTACTGACGTTTATAGATTGGCAATGGAACGACTAGGGCGCGACAAAAAAAAATTACACCAATGTATGAGTAATACGCATGTGTGCGTGATAAATAGTACTGCGGTCTGACAGTTGCTGTCTTTTCTACGGTTCTGACAAGCCGACCTTACGTGAAATGGTCTCGTCTATCTATCTCGCTCTAATATACGCGTTAGATGCTCTTTCTTTCTCTTTCAAATTGCTGATCTATAGTTTCCTATATCTAGTAAACAATGTGCGACGTTGATAACTTACCGTCAGGTGACCCGCATTTGTCTCCCAATACCAAAAAAAGATAACAGTGAAACATGGCCACTTTAACTTAACTGTAATAAATAAAGAGTTTTTGGTGGGAAACTATGGCGTCTGGATGTCGATCTTTATTTTGATAATTCAAAATTGCTTCGGATTGGATTTTTTGCAGTGAAAGTAGTGGTATCGTTTCGTTGCATAAGTATCCGTGTTGACGAACAGTTATGAGGAATCATTGAAATAAAGGTTTTGTGTATGTGGCGTTGAGAATTGTATAGTGGTTGGAAATCCCACTATAAAATTCCCACCAGTCACAATCATGAGGTCTGTACCCATGCACTTCTTTCCAAGCACTCCTTAGATGCGTTAAAATGTGTGATGCCCCTTTTTTAAATGCAAATATCAAGAAAGAAGAAACTAAAACTGAAGACTTGGCTGTATGGGCTAGATCCCTTTGCCGTCCCGTAATAGGGAAAATTAACAAAAAAATGTAATAAATAAAATTTCTCATAATTCCACCGTTTCCAACGGAGACTGTCGTTAGTTACGTTATTGAAACCTGTCATTAATCTTAATTTTGTAATGATAGAAGTCACTGATGATATGTTAAATTTAATGATTGAATTACGGTTCCAGAGCACGGGAATACAACGAATTAATCGTAGAACTGTACGATGACAGCGGCTACAGCATATCTGAGCGGCTAGCGGCTCTCGACCACGTCACGCTGACGGATTACGCAGTAGTTGACGACTCGAAGGTCACCAAGAAAATTGTTCCAGCATAGTCACTGCTAACAGAGGTGCCTATCATCCAGACCTCCGTAACGTAGCGCTGAGGAAAGTGCACCAATGAGGGTTTTATAAAAATAGTATTCGCTAGGTGGCAGCACTGTTTCATAAGCTCCACCTGTCAATATTTCATGCTTCTTTAAATTAATGGCGTTCGCGACGCATTTTGCCAATGTCCAGTGAAAACGTGCTACACTTACGAGCAATAAAATCGACTCACCTCGTAGGTTTCGATTCTTAATATATCGGTATATAAAAATAAGATTAGATAAACAAAACCTGTAATTATAATTTGAATGTATATTTCATAAGCTTTATTTAATCTACTCTAAACATCGATAAACGAAGTATTGGTGACAATAGACGCATTTCTTCGAAAACCCTGGTTTCTCATTTTTACGTCATACGCCATTTCTGTGACTGTGAAGAGTGTTCAGAGTTAATTGAATCATTGTTTGTTGAATATTTGAATAATCTTACAGATTTATTGACCCTTAAAATTCAGCTGATTTCCCCAAAAATTTTAGGTATTTTAACTGCATTTGGTTTTCCATTTGTAAAATCAATAAACCAAAATCTATCACAGTAAAAACTGGTCTAATGTAAGTTTAGGTTCTTGTTAACACACGGGGTTAAAAATTATTATTTACTAATTGTAATTTTTGATTAGGGAGTTCTGAACCAAAGCGTACCGGTGAGTCGATTTCATTGCATGTAAGTGTAGTATTAAAAATTGTATTCGCTAGGTGGCAGCACTGTTTCATGAGCTCCACCTGTTAAGATTTCATTCTTCTTCTTTTAAATTAATGGCGTTCGCGACGCATTTTTGCCAATGTCCAGTGAAAACGTACTAGTAGCAAACAATTGTACGGTAGATTGAGTTAAAAATGTAGTCTCTCAACACGTGTTTTTACGACAAGAACTCGCAAGAAACTCCCTAGATTGAATTCATAAATCCTCATTTTTTGGAGTCGGGAATTTCCTAAGTGTTTTGACACCAGTCTTGTCTCAGTGGTGCCATCTGGTTTATCAAAAACCCTCATTGAACTAATAACCAAGCTCTCATTTGTGCATTTCATCCTATATGATAGGCAACTGAACGGTTTTGTTGATGTATCCATAATCAGTTCGACTAGTATATGGCGTCGTCTTATTAGTGATGATGACTGGAAAATTCTGTTTAGTCCGTCAGAAAGAACACGAAAAAGTATTGGACCTGTATTTTTTATCACGTAAATAATAACGGCGATACAGTGCATTGTAATTTAGTGTGACGTTAAACTTTCGTAAACTTTTTACGTCACAAGCCCCCACGCCTGAAGTTTAATGCTCTACCTATATGTTTTTAAATATTTACTGAATTGATTAAATAGAATATACGTGTCTTTTTTGATAATCTTTCTGGCGCACTTAATAACGGGTGTAAAAATACCTACGACAAAGCCGAGAACTACGTATTCTGCTCATCATTAGGACCATTTTTTTCTTCTAGACTATACCTGGGAAATTAATAGTTATGAAGTTATTGAAGGTCAAAGTTAGATTTTTTTTTTGAAACATTGTTGTTAAAACTTTATTTCTTAATTTTTGTCCAAAGAAACATCAAAATTTTAAATATTTCATACAAAAAAATGGCTTTAAAACGTCAGCACTCAATGTAACCACTCGATATCGGAGCCATTCAAATCAGCCGACCGAAACACCAAAAAATAAAAATAGTTTCCGAGCAATAAATTTTTGTATGTTTCTTGTTTTGATGCATAGAATGCGTAGTCTTTCGACTTTTTACATCCTGTATAATTGTTATATTTTTACCTAGTCATCATTGCTATTGACAACGATCGTACGACGGCATGATGCGTTTTCGTCGCGCAATGAAAGTAGTCGTACGATGGCAAAACAGATGGATCCTAAATGGATCGCGCGATCAAACCCGTCAAAACCGTCATTATTGTGTATTTTCTGTGCTCGCGCGATGACTTTCTTCATTTAGGGAAAAAATCTTGTATGGTGATGAGAACGCATTGAGTCATCGTACGTTCGTTGGCAATTAGGACAATGCCTATTCCTAACTGGCTCAATTAATTAGATGCACGTAAATAATCTGTACCGGATCTGTGCAGGTATTGTACCGAAACGAGCTGGTCAGAAAGGGGCCTTAGTTTTAATAATTAATTAGATGTTTTCTTACTTAGCACCACATATCGACCAGTAACCTCTAGATGGTGGCAAAACCAGGCTCTCACTCAAAACTTTGTTGCTATCCTAGATACCGCAGTTTTGGAACTTCGTCTCACCGATGGGACAGAGTGATATTTAACTGCGACAATGTCCTTTTAATAAAATTAAGGCTAAACAGACGAACTTTCTTAAATAAGTAATCTTAATGTTAATGACAGAAGTAGATAGTATCATTATTGGTAGGTTAATTACTTTGTAAAATGGACAAGAACTGTTTAAAAGTTTTTCTGCAAATCGTTCATGGGTCGATAATTCGTTACACCTTGCGGGACCAAACTAGTCTCGAGTATCGACTCAAAACAAATGACTCGAGCTAGTCAAGCCACGGTCATAATGGTTGTAATTGGTGTGTTTATTTTATAGTTGTTTTCACCACCTTCATTGTGAAGTCGAAGAAGTTTAGATTTCTGACCATGCATAAAACAAGTGACACCTAATTTTTTTAAGGGTAATGTAAGAAAAAAGAAAATTATCCTTCAACGCCTAGATGCTCTAAAATGGCATTCTAGGTGCCATCGTTTATACCGTAAAGACCGAGTGTCATTTTGCTGCACGCGACTTTTGTTATTATGACTTAACCGTTAAGGCTTGGTTTGACCTGTAATATTCTGACAGAAATAAAGCTTGACTGAGATGATCTGAATACCCTGATCTGTTTGCTTTGCAACACCGGAAACTTTGTCGGCTTTATATAACATATAAACAGTCATAAATGTTACATAAGTAACACTATATAAAGTTGATTTTTCCATGTTTCACTTTATATTTAGAATCTAGGTTTTATGTATATGAATATTTACGTTATTTTTGTCATCTTCGAGCACTCTTCTCGTAATATTAATGTTAGCTGTGTTGAATTATTTACATTTAAGTAATCAATTGCGAAAAGTGCGATTATAAATGTGTTATTGTATGTGATATACATATAAGTACATGTTTTACGTGAATATAGTATTTTCATCTGGTTTTCGAGATATTTAAAATCTACAAATGATGCAAATTTTGGGTATTTTTTTACTAATTTAACGTTGTTATAAATGTCAGGTACGGAATTTATTTACGATATAATAATGCAAAATAATTTAATTCGTTTCATAATTAAATTTTATTTATTTACGAAACGTTAGAATATATTGTTACCAGTTTTCTACTTTCACAAATCCATTTTTATCGAATATTCCAGTAATACCTCTTAATGTACCCAGCGAAAGGGATTTTTGTAATTGTTGTCCATAAATTCCCCTCCGCCGTTTCAAATATACATACAAACGGAAATAGGGATTAAAATTTCTAGTAAAAATCAAACTTACTATCTCCAACCACCAATTTTAAAAATGTTTATTTATAAGTATATTTGTTAAGGTTAATTTGAAGTGACTTCCCTTCAGAAGGATTTTTAGCTCAAAATGATATATTTGTAAGTACAGTCTGCATCAAAATTAGACTAACAATTTGGTACCTATCTTTTCATAATAATTATTCATACTTAATGGTGGCAACTATTACCGCATAAGCACTGGTGTTGCTATGACATGGTACTAAAGTGTTTATCTACTTCTGATGCTGACCGTTCTTTCTAGGTAGAATAGATTTGCTTTAAGTGCTAGACTAGGTAATTCGCTGACACAAGACAACTAGCGCCACCAGCACATTTAATTTTATACCTTCCAAAACAGATAAATTTTGAAAAATCGAAAACGGCCACGATCACAAAGAACATGTCTAATATTTATTTACCAACTGCACACTCGTTTACGTTCTTTCACTATGTTATAAAACATAGATTTATAATTACTGACGATGACCAAAAAATGCACCAATGTAATGCGCATGTGTGCGTGAAAAGTAGTACTGCAGTCTGACAGTTGCTGTCTTTTCTACGTGACTGACAAGCCGACCTAGGCCACCTGCGTGTACGTCAAATGGTCTCGTTTTTCTATCTCGCTCTAATATACGTGTTGGTATGCTCTTTCTCTTTTACCTTGCCCATCTATAGTTACCTGTATCTATGTTATAAAATGAGTTATTTGTGGCGCTGGTAGCATAAATTGGTGCCGCTAGTTCACTCATGTCAGCTTCATACTCATAGTATGTAGCTTTGTCTATTAGGTATAGACATAATCAATCTGTCGAACCTATGATAAAAGGGTACAAGCAATTGATAAAACACCAACAAAAATACCTGATTAAGTTATGTTAAAAAAGTCCGAATTAGTAAGAATATTTCTGTGTGTAAGAAACGTCTGAGGAAATGTTCATGTTTTGCATTAAAATTGTACGCGCTCTTCATCTTTAAGGTGCGGTTTTTCTTATTTTATTAAGATAAAATCAAGCTGAAATTTTCCCTGTAGATGTTATACTTCGTATAAAGTACGTTAAGTTGAAAATCGATTGGAGAAATTTGATTGTTGTGTTATCCTACATGCTGTTATCTAAACAGTCAACTGCATAGGAGCATTCTAGTTTCAAGACAGTTTACACAGCGTTTGGTGCAAATGTCTGTACATTTATTTGATTTGGAATACAATTGTATTCTTCGACTTTTGTCAGATGTAGTAGTCTTTATAAAACATTTATGATATTTAAAGGAGCACAGATGTGGCACTTTTAGAAGTTAAGTTGTGATAATTATAACAATTCATTGTGATCAAAATAAAATTGTTTAACTTGTTATTTGGTGCTATAAAGACATTAGAGGATTAGGACCTATTAACGTATAAGGGTTTAACCCAATCCCACCTCGTATCTCGCTGCGAGGGTATACCATTAGTATTGTACCGCGTTCACATCGCTTCACACGTCAATACGATTAGCATAATGTCGTGAATATTCAAGATTTAATTGCCAAATATTATATACATATGTATATATATACAGATTATTACCTACTGGTTGTGCGTATACATGCTGCATTAGGGAGGTAAATGTTTGAATGTGTTTTTTGTTAGCAGCGATACGTTGCAATTGTTGTGGCCACTATTACGAAAATATGATTGAAGCAACTCCTTATTTATCTCGAAATTAAGTCAATATATACTTAACCACAAAATCAAGAGAGTACATAAGGTAATAAAAGCAGTAGCAGATAGCAAGCGATAGGACGTTATATATATATATATATATATATTTGAACGATTATAACTTGACCATTCGAAAGTCGATTTATTCGACCTTTATGAGGCGTTATGAGGCAAAATTGTTTAAAGAAAAAATGCCTTCTATTATTAACAATAAGTAAATTAATTTTATTTTGTCTTTATTTTTAGGCTTGATTAAATAAATATTATTTAAAACGAAAATCAAGGTTTTATTCTTAGCATGAAAAGGAAACCAACAATATGTTTATTATGTTATTATATTAATGTTTACAATTTCTTTCAGCCCACCTTAAGGCACTTCCACTAACCACAAATCTAACACGAATGAATGATATAAATTTTAGTATAACCATTAATATAATGATATCAACACAAACTAAATTCACAAAACATAGTTCTAGATAATATAAAATACTTAAAGTATCGTGTATAAATGTGGATAAAGCAATAAATGTTGCTAGAACTATCCACACAAGTTGTAAAAGAACAAACATAAGCATAATCTTCAGTAAAACCTTTTTTATATATATGAATCTAACATTAACCCATTCATTTCCTACAAGGCAAGCACCTTGGTCCTGTAGCCCATAGGGTAAACTTTTCGCAGAGAGTTTGTTTTGGACAGGTATCTCCCGCGAGGCAGTCTGAAGGGTGGACCTAAGTGAGGGTGCATCTAGGGCTCTAACCTCTACTCATGTGTGCCGTGACGTGGAGATTGGTCACATAAAATTATATAAGCGCAATTCGATAAGCCTTGCCTGCTCATCGGCGCGCGAGTTTTATGACTGTAGATTTCGATACAAGCTGTTCGTACTCAGTTAATGGGCAGTGTCTTTAATACGAGCACAGAAAATATTAAAATACTAGTCACACATGTAGCCGCAGGCTGTCTGGACAACTCTTCAAAATACCTTACATTGACATAATAGGGCATTTTATGTGATGGCTAAACACCCTTATTTCAGCATAGGACGCTACAGAATCTTAGAAGTAGGTTACAATCATAGAAGTAACTTACGATAGTTCCAAATTCATTGGGGTAAATTTTCAAAGCGGACTTTTTTGCGTCATTGCGGTGGCAATTTTTTTTTTTCACCAATCACCCGAACCAAAGACGCTAGATTATAGATTAGGATGCTGTGAATCTAATAATTTATGAGGCACCCTTTAGAACACAGTACTTTCGGAGAAATATATTTTTTAAAATTTTGTGCCACCGAAATGATGATAAAAGCCACTGAAATGACTCAATTAATTAATTAAGCAAATTTTCTTAAATATTCATGTAAAAATGCGGTAATGTACTTAAAGATTATATTTTTATAATCAACTTTTCTAGTACACTGATGGCAAGTAAACATTGATGACACAGTAACAAAAATAAAGCAAATATATCTTAGTTAAGCTAGGCTTCATATTCTTACGTTATAGTTAAAGTTCATCATCATCATCAGTTTAGCCGAGAGACGCCCACTGTTGGACATAGGCCTCCCCCAAGGATCTCCAAACCGGTCGGTCCTGCGCTGCCCGCTTCCAGCGACTTCCCGCGACCTTTATCAGATCGTCAGTCCACCTTGTGGGGGGCCTACCAACGCTGCGTTTCCCGGTACGTGGTCGCACTCAAGGACCTTTCCGCACCAGCGGCCGTCAGTCCTCCTCGCAATGTGGCCTGTCCACTGCCATTCAAGGTTCGCAATTATTTGGGCTATATCGGTGACCTTGGTTCTGCTTGGACCTGCGGATCTTATCATTTCTTATGTGATCAGGCAGAGAAACTCCGAGCATAGCCCTCTCCATTGCCCTTTGGGTGATCTTGAGCCTTCTTATGAGGCCCATTGTAAGCGGCCACGTTTTGGTTCAATAGGTCATCACTGGCAAACACACACGAATTAAAAACTTACGTCTTGAGACACTGTGGTAGATGGGCCGAGAATATGCCGCGTAGCTTCCCGAACGCTGCCCAGCCGAGTTGGATTCATCCCAGGTTAACCAAGGTTGGTAAACCAACCGTCCCAGGTTGTTTGGCCCAGGTAAATATAATGGTCTCTACCACTTCCAGTGTAGAGCTTCCAACCTTTACAGGAGGGAGTGCGACATGGATATTAGACATGATTTTCGTCTTATCCATGTTCACTTTAAGACCCACTTGTTGGGAGACTCTACAGAGGTCGTCAAGCATTGTGCCCAGGTCTTCCAAGGTCTCAGCCATAACTACGATATCATCGGCAAAGCGGAGGTGAGTCATGTACTCGCCATTAATGTTGATGCCAAGTCCTCTCCAGTCCAGAAGCTTAAACGCGTCCTCTGACGCAGCTGTGAACAGTTTCGGTGATATAACATCAGCCTGTCTCACGCCTCACTGGAGCTGTATGGGTTTTGAGTTCTGGTCCTGAAGGCGGACTGACATAGAGGCGTTTTCGTACAGTAACAGCAACACTTGGATGTATCGATAGTCTATGTGGCACCTCTGGAGTGACTGGAGCCCGGCCCCGGTCTCGACAGAATTGAAAGCTTTCTCATAGTCCACAAACGCTAAGCATAATGGCAGATTATTGCTCTTTGGTCTTCTCTATAACCTGCCGCAGCGTATGTATGTGACTATGGTACTGAAGCCTTTTCGGAATCCGGCGTGTTCGGTAGGCTGGAAGTCGTCAAACCTGCACGCGAGACGATTCGTTATAACCCTCGAAAACAACTTATAAACATGACTCTGGAGCGTGATGGTCAATAGTTCTTCATTTGGGCCCTATCGCCCTTTTTAAAGAAGAGTCTCACCACGCCATCATGCCACGTCTTTGGCGTTTTGCCCTCGAGTTGAATAGCCTCTGAAGAGCTTCCTCAATCTCGGCCAAAAGCTCAGGTCGCGATAAAACGATTCTGCCATCCTCTGTCTTCATCTTAGACAGCAAGCTCTCTCCAAGCGCCAGATCTCTAGCGAACACTATATAGGCACTTGAAGATCTATTTAGTGAGCTGCCGACGACGACGAGTGTCTGCAGAACCATTTCACGTCTTTTGAACCCACCGTAGAGACAGCTTCCACGAACCTAATATGCAGTCCTCCAGGCATTCGAAGCAATTTTGCACTTCGAGTCGAAAGTGTTCGGGGTTTTGGATCTGGATAGCTTCAGGGCGGAGCGTAGACTTCATCAGTCGATACCTTTCGGATTTGACGTTGAGATTCAATGTGCCTCTTACCATTCGATGATCGCTCCCCGTGTTAAGCGAATTGATCACAGAGACATCATTGAATATCCGAGTCTTGGTTAACATGATGAAATCAATCTCATTTTTTGTTGTACCATCCGGACTTTCCCAGGTCCATTTTCATTTAAATTTATGTCATAATAATTGAGCATAGTAATACGTGCAGTATTTTTCTTTCTCTCCTTATACCTCATTGAATTTTTCTATTTCTTTCCCATATTATTTTCCTTTTTGAAAAGGCAATTGAGCTATAGGGAGAATCTGCATTGTTTTTGTAGACATAATTTAGAGTAATTTTTAACTTGGATCTGTAGTACCTACCTAGTAATAACTTACAATACTAATTTTTATCTTTAACTGAATATTGTTACTAAATATACTAATAAATTCTATGGACTAAGTATTATGGGTCTGAACGAAATAAATTCATTGCTTCAATAATACTAAGAAGGGAAGAAAACAAGAACGCAGTATGAAACCATTATCCAGTATTCCAGTCCCAAACTAAGTCAGATATACATAATTGTATTTTAGGATAAAATTAATAATAAATAATGAAAGATTATTGTATTTAAAACATATAAATAGTATCGATTATACAGGTATATATCATTACGGTGGCTCATGCGTCATTCCGGTGGTTCACTACGCCACCGCAATGACGCCACCGTAATGACGACAAAAAGTATTTTTTCGTTATAATTACCCGAGTACCTAATTAATTTAGTAGATATTTACAGGTCGTAAGACTGAGGCAATTATCTACAACATACTAACTTGACGATACAATACATCACTCTGTTCATAATCTAAAACTTGCCACCGAACTGACCACATACAGTAACCAAAACACATTTCTCGAAAAACTTACCTCGGGAACGAGTTAAAACTTGCTTAAGCATCGTCCTTTCCACACACAAGTTGGGGCCCGATTAACACTCAGGCTGATCGGAAATAAAAATATGACGTGACATCGCTTGACTGATAGAAAACAAGTGGTCAACTGCAAGCATCGGAAGCGCAGTTTTACGCGGGACAAAGACATATTGGCGTCTCAGTTTTTTAATTTAATAGTTAGTAAAGTTTTTGTGCCTTAAATTGTAAAATGGAGTAAATATCTTTAAAATGAGATAGTTTGATAAAAGATACGTTAAAATTTCGTTTAATAGTGAGTGGTTTTGTTAGCGCGATTTAAAGTGGGACAAGCCTCCCAGGGCTAGGCCGCTCATACAAGTCGGATATTCAATGTGGAAATTCTTGTAAGTTTTATATTAATTCTTATCAAGTTTTTTAATACGGTTAAGCTACGAGGTATATTTTCAAAAACACGTGTGTTTAGTCTGTTAAGAATGATAGTTTCCTTATAAAGGTCATAGGACGCCCAAAAAAGTACGTTCGAAAATTTACCCATTGGCTTTTTGTTATCCCGCCCGAAATCTCAAGGGCTCACATAAACGTGATGCTACGATACATCGTTTCACTATGCGACATCGTATAGTGGAAATTGTGCTTAATTTCACATCAAAACAACGTAGATATTTACGACACGATGTCGCATTAGCGTCGTGTCGTGTTTGTGTTAGAGCCCTGTGAAACTAGAATTTTCTTTTCTTCAAAATCTTACATACGTACGTTGTTTTGGCTAGGTAGGTACTGAATGGGTTAAGAAGATCTATGCCCTTGGGTTCGATCAAAACCGGAAATTCTGACTAGATTGTGACACAAAATTCTCCTTTTAACTCAACAAGACTAAGGGTTCATATTCCCAATGAGAGTAAGAAACTTTTCTTTTAATAAAAAGGTGCAGAAAATGACTACATCCCACCTGATAATAAGCGGAAGTGGAGTCGAAATGAAAATAGTGCGTGATGTGATATGCGCACCGCACTAGCCTTGCCGAACTGCAAGGAGTTTCTGGCCAGTGTTATACACCCAGGGCCGGATTTAAAGGTCTGGAGGCCTCGGGGCAACAAAGGAGTGGAGGCCCCTTAGCCCCAAATTATTTTCCAAATAAAATGAGCAATTTTTTTCAATCGAGTTTTCGGTTAAAAAATAGGCATACTTCTTTACGACCTTTAATCAACGAACAAAATAGAAAGATATTATTATTATTCATGTAATCATGTTTGTACAAAGTACCGTAGGTAAAGGTAAAACGCGAAATAAAATATGAAAGGAAAAGTTGTTTACTGGTGTTTACTAGTCTGAATTTGAAAATATTTTTTCCGATGTCTATTGTGGGGGCCCTGGGCTGTAGCCCCGCTTGCCCTCCCCTAAATCCGGCCCATGGCCATGTCAGTACAAACAACTCTTGCTATGGGACTATGCAACCAAAAATGTATGAACCAGCTGATTTTTCGTGATTTAAATATTGGTCTTACAACAAGAGTAGTTTGTATTGACTGGCACTTTCACACCTTGAAATATAATTGTCATGGTTAAAAAAAATCACAGTGTTTAAAACGATATCTACATTATGTTCATATCATAGGCGAAACATAGATCAAATCTGAATTATAAAAAAATAAGAGGGTTCACACAGCAATACAGTAATAACACGAAGACTAAACACTTATCTAAGTACTAATAATATTGTTAAATACCAATATTTGAGACTTGAAAGTATGTTTACTGCATATCAATAACAATCCTATGTATAGAACCTCTTAATATACTATTTTTATGGTTAAATACTTTGAACACTTTAGGCAAATGATTAATGAGTATGTATATGCATGAAGTACATAATATGATTTTTAATATGAGAAAAACATTTTACATTTATGTTTTACAGACTGCTATAGACATATTAACTTACTACTTACAGTACGGGTACCGGGACATGTAGGGATTGAAGGCAACGAAAATGCTGAGAAACTAGCAAGGAATGGATCGGCTCAAAACATCAATGATTATCTAGAAGCACCATAAAAATGGCACTAAAGGAGTATTGTCAAAAGAGACACCTCAGGGAATGGTTGTCCACTCCCCGCTGACGCACTCAAAAGAATTTTTTTAGGCTCCTCACACATAGGCTACCTTAAAAGAATGGGAAGAATCAGCAGAACCCAAATCCGCTGCCTCATAGGTGCTCTCACTGGCCACTTTGCCACTAGAAAACACCTGTGCACAATAGGCAAAGCTGATGACCCCATCTGTAGAATGTGTGGTGAAGAGGAAGAAAACATGGAACACATAGTATGTAACTGCAATGCACTAGCCAACAGGCGACTAAGGGTCCTAGGTCTAGCTTACCCTAAACCAGAGGACTTTATAAACCTTATTCCAACTTCGTGAAACTCATACAAATGTTTTCCATGTTGGTGGGGATGGGTGATAAGGAAAGGTTAAGCACAAAAGATCCCATAGGGTCGAAGTGCTCTGAGATACGGCCTCAGCCCCTTATTTAAGAATAAGAAATAAGAATACTACTTACAGGCTTGATACAGGAATAATTTCACTGAATCGCATTTTAATATCAGCTGTGCTGATTTTAATGCAAAGATGGGCTGTTAAATACAGCCCATCTTTAGCCCATCAGATTATAAATCTTTGGGTTTTTGACTAGACTAGACATCACATATCTCCTCTTTAGAAGAATTTTTATATAGGTAACCTAAGTAGATACTGCAGGTCAGGTTTCATAAATTTATCAAAATTATTTAATTAGTATTTAAATTCTATTGAAGCAATTTGACAATTCGTGGTAGCCAGAAGTTCAGCTGTGTGTACAACTGAGGAAGTTCACATAGTCAGCTCTTCAAATTAAAGAACATTGATACAAGTGATCATTGCCTTACAGTGATCTACTATAAGGATATTTAATTGTACAGATTCCGAATTTCAATATCAATTTCAGAATAACTTTTGTCATTTCCCTTAGTATAATTATGATGTAATTTATGAATTTCCTTATATCATATTACACAACTAATGACTAGATCTACGATCTGCCTGTAAGGCTACATACAGCACATTATAGTTTGGCAAATTTAGATTTGCATACAAGATCTTACATACTAAATGGTAAATCACATACAAGAGACCAATCATTCAAGTAGAAGATATTAAAAGTCAGCAACAAACAACTTTGGTAATTCTGATTCCAAACGAATCACCCTCACAACTGATATCAAACGCCAATTATCATATGGATTTGAGTTCTTGGGTGTGTATGATTCTGGTGCAACAAATGTACTATAATATGAAATTAATTCATGGGATTGATCACCATCTAAATCAGCTATCATCAATGACTTCTCCTGATACTCCAAGTCAGGCTGACATATAGGGAGTGGTGCATTCATATCTATAGGTCCTCTAACACATATTTGCACAATATCCATTTGACTCACATTAACATTGTGTGTTTGCATTTTATCAAATGACACCAAAACTATTCTCTCAGATATGTCATGGACTGTAAAATTAGTGTACTTTATAAAAGATGATATAGAAGCAATGTTTATAATAGGCCGGTAATAAAATATATCATTGGTATTTTTGGGACTCTGATTCTGAACATTATATCGAACCTCATCAATTTTAAGTGCACCCTTAGCATGATGAGCACTGTTCCACTGTCATAATTTCAGGACAAACCCTCGTATTGAGTTTGCAAAGGCAAAAGAACTCGGCCTCATAGCATAAACATGGTTTGCAGCATATTCCCAACTAACATTAGTAGTGCCATTTCGTTCCAGCAGCAGTTTCAAATTAACCCTGCAAGAATTTGGACATTCTCCAGAGTTCTCTACAATAAGTTTACCAGGGCCATTTGTAAATATTTCCCGTGTATTTCCAATATTCTTTTTCAAACTGATATTAACTCTCTTTGTTACTGAACCAGAGGATGCTGTATTATTTGCTGTTTTATCTAGTTTCAGGAGTTTGCGATACAAATTGGGATAAGATATAAGTCTAACTGCTTCAGTAGTACCATTTTTGCAAATATATGTGATGGTGTCAGATTCTGTCAATAATTTTACAGACAAACAGTCACTTATTGTCATTGGCTCGCCAATAATGTTGCCTGTTGCTCCTGATATTATTAACAATGAATTGTGGTTTGTGTTAGGAAACACAGTTGCAACAGTTAGAAGATCATTAACTTTATCTTTGTCCATATCTTTCATGAGAATAGGGAAATCTATTGCAGCAATATTACTGAATACTTTCCCATGCTTATGTATGTACCAGTAGTAAGTACCTGATAAAGGATTCAAAGCTGCAAGTAATCCTTCAGAACCTGAAACTATGCAGTCTTTAAGGTTATCTCTATTCACATCAATGAGATGGCAATTTATTTCTGTTGGTATCCTGTTCTCTCTTGTATACCAACCAATTTTACCTGAATTGCCTACTATAAGCAAAACACCATTCACATTGTCATTTGTTTTTTTCTCTTCTTTCATATGGTTGCCTCTGTAAATAAATATTAAGTTCTTTGTGTTAGGTATAGCACCTTCAACAACTTGGACGGCTCCAGACAATTCTATTTCATCATAAGGTAACTCCCAACTGGTGGTCTTGTCTTGCCATTCATTAGTAGCACAACTACCGACTTCAGAGCATGGTATGCCCCACAAAAATATGACTACTGTGAAAATGCAGACAAGAATAGAAGTGATGAAAGCACACCGCCGCGGAAAAGACATTTTGTTCGATACATCTGACTGTAAGAAGCTTACGTTGTCCATTGTACTTTCTACAGTGTTGACATTTGTGTTAAACTCGTCCATGTCACTCAGGCTGTAGTTTTTAGACGACTGTAAACCGCTGTTGAAGTCCAAATTGTTACAGCTGTCGGTTGCTTTGATATGAGGACCATTTTCCAACTTATGGTCGTCGTCCGATTCAGAGTCTGATAAAATCTGTTTGAGTGGCGCGTAATTGCCACCATTTCCATTTACTGACATGACGTATATAACTGCAATTCTGTATATTACTTACATTATACAAGATTCATCCGATATTGTAATATTTGTGCATTCTTATTAGAATTAAAATCAATAAACATCCTTTTTACAACGGAGGTAGGTAGCGCAAACGTCAATGTCAGAATGAATGAAATGTCACTAAGAGTGCGTTCCAAAACCAGGTGAAGCCAAGTAGACAGCGTAAGAAAGCTTTCTAATTGGTGTAAATTAACTATAGTTTAACAAAACTAACCAATGGTGAAAGCGCTTCTTAATAACGACCAATAGTGAGCTACCATTTACTCTACCCCGAGTAAATTGAGATCGTTTTGGAACGCACCCTAAGTAATGTCATCCCAATTTTCTAATTTTCGGCATTAGAAAGCAAAGGAATATAGCATATACATCTTAGATTATATACCTGTAGATGGAGCCATCGCGTGGCTACTCGTGAAACAGCTATATATTTTTTTTAAATGCCAGTGTTACTATTACGCAAGATTTTCCCAAATTATAGGTAAAACGGTATACACATTGTTGCATTGGTTGAATATTTTGCACTTCTTGTAAAATAATCTTAACCCTTTTTGTGGGAGGTGTCACTGGTTTTTGAACTTTCACCAGAGTCCTTGTGGACTCTGTCAATATATTTTCTTGGGTTAAACTCGAAAACTGCAAATTTTGGAAAAAAAATTACCGTCAAAAAAATTTTTCCGTTATGCGCCATCTTGTTTTGTATTCATATCTATGTAAGGCCATAAAGAAGTTTCACTTCTTACGTGTGTACACTAGTACACGCACACATTTTTTTTTTAATATGAATGAGTCCTTATCAAAATGTATTTAAGAAATCCTGGAGTATTTTGGTTGGTTCCCTATTTTATCATCCAGTACCATCCGCCCAATTCGTATTGACATTACTATTACTATTATTAGGAAATCTAAAATTTTTAAATAATAATCACCAAGGGTGCGTTCCAAAACCAGTGACGCCAGGGTAAAATTTACTTCGTGAATAAGAAAGAGTCAGAGCATGACGCTCGAAAGAGAAAAAACATTGTTTTAGAACGCTAACGAGGAAATCTCGAGTAAAAATGTGAAAACAAGACATGTCGCCATTTTAATTTGTTTATTATCATATATTGGACAACTCTGCGCACGAATTTAATAAATTAACTTTTTACTTTATGTAAATAAAATACTATTTTACAGTAACCATCGTTTTTTAATTATTATTTTTGTAATTACACTTACAAAAATAATAATTAAAAAATTTGATCATGAATATGAAAACGTAGATGATGCTCAACAGATTGACAGCTGTCTGGCTGTTTTTCCCGGTCTCCAAACACCGATAAAAATCGCCCCAGCGGGGTAAATTTTACTCTCCCCAAAGTCGTTCCAAAATACTCGAGCAACTGTCAGAGTAAATGTTCGTTTACCTTCGGTTTCACTCGGGTTTGTTTTGGAACGGCTTAGAGCAAAATTCACTCTACCCCGAGTAAATTGAAATCGTTTTGGAACGCACCCCAAATTGCAAAATGGGGTAAATGAAATTCGCTATATGACAGCCCAAAATTCTTATCATCATCAAGCTATTTTTAAAATAATATGTAAAAACGCCCATTATTTAAGAATTTAATGAGCTAAATACGTTGGATCACACCTGGAAAAACTAAAAACTCATTGTTTTAAAGGGTTTTCTATCCAAATGAAAGAAAATTTTACATACTCACGCGTGAAATGTTATTCCGACAATATTTCGCTCACTTCGACTTTTACACCCCAAAATAGCACAGCCCACCATCGCACTTATATTTTTTATTTAATTTGATCACCAAAAACACATATAAGTACACAAAAAAATGATAAAACTACTAACGTGAGAGATTGACTGACACAAACATTGCATTGTTTGTCACAATGTTGATTGTGACAAACAAAAAAACAGGCCACGGTGACAGGAACAAAAAATTTAATCTTCTCTCTTTATTCTTTGCATAGGTTTTATATCTAGCTATCTCACTTTAACAGTTTGATGACGTCATATGGCTCCATCTACAGGTATATAATCTAAGATATACATTATTTATTTTGTATCGTCTTCTTTCGTATGTCGAGTCGAGGGTCGTAAGTCGTGAGCAATCTTATGTTTTGAAAGAGAAATAAATAGTACTAGAAAAATGCACTGAAAAATTGGTTGTCTGTAAAGTCGGTTTACTGACGATAGTTGAACGTGACAACGTCTTAAGAAAATACTGATGGAATGGTAGCATTTTTCAAAAGAAAAATTTAATTTCATTTGTTTTGCCGGCCTTACACGAGGTAACGCCGCATGCGTCATGTTTTTTCGTGCGTGCAGCCGGCTCTATCGAATTATAAGACGTTGTCACGTCAAAAAATCGACTTGCCTCAGGCGGGACACGAACCCGCATCTTTCGCAATCCGGGCGGCTGCGTTGACCAATTACGCCACCGAGACACTGCTTTTCGCTGTCAAAATATGTTAGTGCTTGGCAAGGGTGCTTGGTGCTTATATTTTTATGGTAAACATTGTTTCATCAAATCTTTGAAATTTGCACTTCTAAGACCCGAACGAAATATTTTTTGCAAATATTTGACGCTCAGTTAAGATGAAACTACCATAAATTAGGGAATAATTTTATTTTTGAGTTTACAAACGCGTAAATATTAATAGAAATGCACTGAAAAAAATCGGCTTCCGGTCCCGCTTGAGGCAAGTCGATTTTTTTTCAGTGCATTTTTCTAGTATTAATATTTACGCGTTTGTAAACGCAAAAATAAAATTATTCCCTTAAATAGTAATAATCAAAACATGACACAAAAATTGTCTGAAAAAATATTATTCGTCACTAAATTGCATATAACACACTGATCTCCGACAAAGACTCACAGCTAACGAACGCTAAATGGTAAAAGGTTACTAATTTGAGCGACCGGCCCAACGAATTATCATTCCTAATTTGTTGGACCGGCCGGCCTATTGATAGAAGTGAATTACATATCCATTACTGTTTACGCGACCCGCTATTATGCACTTGTTGTGTAAAAACAGCAATGTATATATAAGCGAGGCCGAATATCCGGCGGCCGGATATTCGGACCATTGTCTCGTTGCATGACGTGACGAGTTTCATCAGATCAATTCGGGCCGTTTCGCTTAGTTTTAGTTTAGATATTTACTAAATAGATATTTCTAGAAAAATGCACTGAAAAAAATCGACTTGCCTCAGGCGGGACTCGAACCCGCACCTTCCACAATCCGGGTGTTTACCATAAAAACATAAGCACCAAGCACTGACAAATTTCGACAGCGAAAAGCAGTGCCTCGGTGGCGAAATTGGTCAACGCGTCCACCCGGATTGTGGAAGGTGCGGGTTCGAGTCCCGCCTGAGGCAAGTCGATTTTTTTCAGTGCATTTTTCTAGTATTATATTTACGCGTTTGTAAACGCAAAAATAAAATTATTCCATAAATAGATATTTATCATTAGAGTGAATATCTGAAATTGTCGTAGTATTTGAATATCATGTATCCGGCTGGATATTGACATCCTATCCGGTGTCCAGCTGGATAGTACATGTAAGTCATATACCGGATATCCGTTGCATCTCTAATTTATCTTTTAAAAAAGGTTAGCGAATAGATAAAGCCTACGGAGCTCCCCGATCTCTCCCTCTTTGACGAATATTGGCTCTAAGCTTTTAAAGTCCTCTATGTATGACTTTACAAATTATGTAGGTATCCATACTTACCGTGAGTAAGTAAATACATAAATAGGTACCTATCACTATCAACCAGGATCTGTACCCTTAATATGAGTTTGTTAGTTTTCGAGCTCGATCAAACGTATCGTCTCTTTTCATACATTGCTTACTGTTTCTAATAGTTTACGCTAGAGGCGCTAGTGGGCAATGTATGAAAGGAGACGATACGTTTGATCGAGCTCGAAAACTATAAAAACTCACACTAAGAGTACTGAAGGACGGTTCCTCATTGAGATCGCAACGCACATCGAACGTCTGACTGACTCTGCCTATCTTAGGAGCATTAAGTATGGTAATACGAATACGAGCGAGCACACATAGGTAGGTACTGTTCACGCCAACGTTAGACATTCAAAATTTTCCATTCTACCTATGTTTATAAACTTATCCACATTTTAGTTTAATAAGAGTAACTTCTATTCTAAGTCTACGAATTGACGGCGACTTGCCCGGACGCATACTCGCTGATCCTGGTCTCCCGCTCTCTGGAACCTTCTATCTATAGATACCTACTAGGAATGCTTCCTACCGTTATTCTAAGGGTTTATGCGCTTCATAAACCTACCGCTCGCGCTGTGAATTTATAGTGCATTCTTTAGTGCTTCATATACCTGCCTACTGTTTACCACCCTCTGTGTGCGATACCAGTGTATCAGCCAAGACAGCGGGCAAGGCTGTACAAGGCTGGTCCTCCAAAATATCTCGCCCCATCTTCGTGGGCTGTTGAGGACGAGGTAGAAGTCTGCAGTAACATTACCCGGGTAGTGCTGGGTCGATGCGATGCTGAAGGTAAGTTGCTGTTTTACTTTCGTAGTTGCAGAATGCAGCGATTCCCATGCGATATCTATCTCTTCTTCAACAGATGCTAGCTAAACATTTTACGACCTATATAGCTAAGTTAGTGCTGGTTAGGATCTACGAACCTTATTGCTAGGTTTAGCGGCCATACAACTTTCTGCCAGTACCTAATAGGTATCTTTCTATACACTTGTGATGACATTTCGGCACTCTTAAAGGTACCTACCTACATAAACTGATTTTAGGAATTAGGACTAGATTACGTATTTAATAGTTCTGTCAAGTAGGTACCTATTTAAAATTTTAAGACGGTGCACTCTCTTTACGCCAATTTTCCACATTTTCTCTTAAGGCCGTAGTACACTTTGAGTTGAATGTATCAATACCCCTTTGTTGATCCATTAGTCGCCTTCTGACACGCATTAGAGGATAAGGGGATTTGCTCTTAGATAAGGGGTGACATGCTATTCTTCTCTGCCAGCATCACATGGCTGGTTGTGTTAGGCCCTGTCCGCACAGCGATAAAATATTCGCCCGGAAATAATATCGCGTTCAATTTGCATCAAACCACAGATTTTTTCGCGCGATTTTTGTACCGCATGTGCGGATAGTCCTTTAAGATCCTATGTGTCACAGAATGTTGCGAGAAAATAACGCGCGGTGAAATATCTGGGCCTAAGCGGAAATTATTTCCACACGAATGTTTTATCGCTGTGCGGACAGGGCACAGTTGACAGGGACAGGGACAGTGTTTATAGAGAATTCCTTTGGTTTATAGGCGACATTCAAGGAATTTTGGCGACAGTAACCACATAACTGTGCACGGCAGTTTCTTTCAGATTCTCGTTTATCTGCGGCGATTAATCAAATCTGTAATTTTAAGCGGGCGGATGTAACTGGGTATAGGTAACCAAACCACACTCATTCAGCTTTAGTCCATAGAAAACAACGATCAGATTCGTTTTTATATCGTAGTAAGAGAAATTGTCGGGTGTTCAAAGAGAAACTTTATTGTAAATAAAATTCATATTTCTAGGCAGAATGTATATTTTGTTTTATATTGTATAAATTATTTGCAGTTCTTTCGATACATTAGTCTACAAACATTTCAACACAATCTCTTCCTATTATGTCACACTTATTTAATTGGTGCTTTACCCTTACAAAATGGTATAAAAATAAAGTTGTTTCACAAAGAAATAACGTACCTTAAACATTTCTAAGATATAGACATACTATTACATGCATTCAGAAATCACACTTCTTCGAGGCTGCATTACACTTTTATAATTGGTGGTATAAAGGTGGTGATATAATGAAAACTTATTTATTCGAATTGAGATTATTAAAGGTACAATTATAAATTTTATATTGATTTAGTGAACATCACCATTAGTTACTATCAACACATTAAAGTATACCAAACAACCATTACATGGCATGGTTGACATTCCTTTTCAATATTTTATTTATACCTAACTAATTATAATTACGAAATAAATAGAAAACAAAACAAGAACTATACACATGTTCAGCCTCAAAATTATATTTATACGATTTGATAATATTTTCCTACGGTGTACTATTCATAACATGGTTATTACAATATTGATGGCACTTCACTTATTCATTTACTTTAAACAGAATTTACAAGTATGTGCCAGAAGATTGTCAATTAAATGAAGACTTACTGTTTATAGGAACAAAGATAAAAGTAGCATTTCACACCCCAGATAACACTAAAAACCTTAAATGAAAAATAAATTAATAAAAATATAGCTCTATAAAATAATGTGATGATTTCTTAAGGCAATGGACAAGATTAGGCATTAGTGAACATTGCTGAATTAATATCAGGTCTTTGTACACGTGCTCGTAACCTACAAAATAAATATATTATCCATTTTGTATCATGCAATTTGTAATATTTATGACACTGAACAGAGAAGATAATCGTCACAACAGACATTCAACGAATCAGTCTTGCTATATACTCACAAAACATCTTTATATACAAACATAGAGGAGTTGACTTAAAACAAAAATAAATACCATAGTTGAGTCCCATATTATTATTCGCAATAATAAAATTTAAACTATTATAAATTAACATTTTTGTTAGAAGGTAATAAAGGAGCCAGCCCTTTGTACTAGCAGCCAGCGCTAGACCCACTTCATATACAGTAATCTGTACAAATTAAATATAATATTATGATAATGCACACAGAGCCCATAGGATACTCTGACATTGATCATGGTCATAACACCATCACATACCACATAATGATGCCCAAATTTATAAACCTAAGCGTACTACACGCTATTTGACTAATAATGGTTCCATATAACCTATCTTTGAAAATTAACGTAAGTAAATAGTCACTGGCTAGTTTCAATATTACTCATTATTTTTACTAAGATCTGTTACTAGGACCTTTATGCAGATCAAAGGTTACACTGAGTATGGATATTCACCGAGATAGTCTTTTAGTGTTGACGGCAGTGGCAGTAACCTATGCTCTGGTGCTGACCATAGTTTGGGTTTCAGAGGATTAGAGTTCAAGGCTTTATGAATTGCGAGACGAGCTGCGTGAAGTAGAGACGGTGGCGACCGCCGTAGTGGTGCCGCTAGATGTACTGCTGAGTGAGTGCAACCATCACGGTCCACCCACACCGTTCCACGTTGCTCGGTGCGTCTATAGTATTGTATTAATTCTACCACACACCTAAACCTCGGCATACACCGTGCCAATTGTCGGTCGCAGTCTAACCTGAAAAAGGAAAACATTATTGTGTGATTATCTCATTATCATGCTTGTATGTTTTCATGTTTAATCAGAAATAGTGCCCCGATGGAGTAATAGCTTGACAATATAAAAAAGATAATATTAACGAAAAATAAACTTTATGTCCAAATTAAAAAGGAAAATTTATATTTTTATAAATATAAAGTGGTTTAAATAGTTACCTAAAGAAACCATCTTCATAGTGTAGTCTAACAGAAGTAGGCCCTCTGTCTGTTTGCACTGATAGGGAGAATATGAAATTGCTGTCACCAGAATTTCTGATGAGGAAAGCACCAACACTTGTATCCTTTAATAAAGTTCGAGCACCCTGGAACAAAGAAAATAAAACATTAGTTTTTCTGTAGCAATTTTTTAAGCACCCTGATTTTATTGTGCCAACCTCTCCAGAGAAATGTTTATTTCAGGGTTTAGAGTTAGGTCAGGTCATATCCCATTAAATAAATATTTGAATATAATGTTCATCAAGCCATCTCCACTCTGTGTTAAATGTAATAGGAAGATCTTATCCACTTATTGATGGATTGTCTGACAAAACTCAATAGACAAAAATATCATTCATCTAGTAATTTAATAAATGGTGGTATAGACCTAATATTAAGGCCACTAAGAGGAAGTGAGAAATAGGTACTAATGAATGTAGGTATTTATTTGTAAAACACTCTTATAATGAGTGTGAATAGGAAGTAACAGCTATGATTAATCAAGTTGCCCTATGAGGCTGACATAGTCACCTAGAGTGTACTAAAGCCTCGCTAAAGGAAAAGATTTAAAAAAAAATGAATTTTTTATATTTTTGACATATTGCTACCATGCCCCACATGTTTTTTGTGTTGCTCTTTTATTTTTAAGCTTCTTGCTTTAAGCAAAAGTGATGGAGAGTACACACCAATGCATATTAGGATATTCACTAATGGAAGTTGCATGTCAGTTTAGGACTGTATCAATAAGACTTAAAAAGGGAGTTTTCACAGAGTTCATGTTTTAAAAACACATGTTGTGACACTCCATTTTTAACTCAATCTACCATACAATTTCTATGTTATAGTTAAATAGTACAGACAACAGCATGTTGAGTTACCACAAACTGTCAAATTCTCCTAATCGATTATGCACTTTATATTGAATAGACTTAGGTTGAAAATAGTTTGGAGAAATTTGACAGTTTCATATAGCCCAACATGCTGTTGACTGTACTTTCATTTCACTAAACATTGACTAAATGTTTACTGTGAAGCCTCAAAAAGAATAATTAGAAGAAGGCCTAAAAGATAGTAGATTATTAAAAATTATTAATGGCTTCGTAACAATCAATTGCAAAAGTAATTACTAAATTGCATGGTTAAAAATTAAGTTGAAAAATAATTGCTGGACGTAAGAGAATTGCTAAGAAAAAATGCTTGGGCAGATAAAGTTTTATCTTTGTAAGTAATTCAATTGGGTGACAAAGCCTTGTACTCAGAATTAATGCAGATAGTGACTGATTTTTATCTTATAGATCTGCAGCACAATAGTTTTTCGTATTATGACTAATTCTAATTCTTGTTTAATCACTACAAGTACTAATATGAATCATTATTTAATTAAAGATTTCATAATTCTATTTAACCAAACAAAAGTAGACATACCTGCCAATCTAAATGTCCATAGTACCACCCTGATAGCCTGAGTGTTCTGTATGCTTCCTCTAGCCTTCTTAGTTTGTCATCAAAGGGTGTGAATGTGGTTGTATAAGGTGAATATAGTGGTGTAAAATTGAATGGTGAAGGTGTGAGGGGGGTCGGTGGTGTGTGCAGTGGTGGCCTCTTGCCAGGGCATGCCGCCAGCGACACACGCAGCTCATGCCTGCAGTTGGGGCACGGTCCTGACCAGCTGCTAATTGGTACTTCCACACATGCATCTGAAAAGAAGATAAATTCACTATTAATTATATTGTATCTCATCTTATAATGGGACTATAACTAATGTTAACAGTAAGTTTGAGCAATGGGCTTTTTTGAAGCCACCACCTTTATAATAATAATAATAAATGCTTTTATTGCACACAAAAAATTGTTAAGCTAACGATTAACGGACTTAGGATAATTTAACAGAAGTTAATGCGTCCGTTAATATTTTTTAAAGTTAACTTCAAAGTTAATCCGTAATAGAAATGTTAACTTCGTTAATTAACGGATTAACGACTTAATGCCCAGCTATGATCACATATGATACAATTATATACCCAATCCCATGTTCATGCATCACATGTGATGCAAGTGGGTATACAAAATCAATTTCTTTTATTTTCATGAACGTCTCAGTTACATTAAAAAATATCACAAGGACGTCTAAGCTAGATATTGAGGTAAATAAATATCAAATGACCCGACAAGGTTTTATTATAAAAAAAAATTAAGCAGTAATGAATGTCATTAAGAGTTAATTCGATTTGGCCTGGACGGTCAACTTGTTAATACAAGGCTCCCATAGATAACAAAAACAAAGAAGTGATAAAACTCAATAGACAAAAATATCTTTCGTCTATTAATTTAATAAATGGTGGTATTAACTTAATATTAAGGCTGCCCCTTAGTAAGAAATTGATATTAATATACATATTTATTTATAAAACACTCTTATAATGAGCGAGAATAGGAAATAGCTATGATTAATCGAGTTGCCCCATGAGGCTGACATAGTCACCTAGAGTGTACTAAAGCCTTGTTAAAATAAAAGATAAAAAAAAACATTGACATGACACACGCGCACTGCCAACCCTAGTCCCCTTCCCTACTCCGTGTAGCTCTAGCAACCTTACTCTCCAACAGAAACGCAACACTACAAGAATGTAAGTAGTGTTATTTGACTGTGGTCTGTAAAGTGGTGGTACCTACTACGGCAGTTCCGGCTGCTCCAGATGCGAGCAGCTAGTCTGCTGTACCTTTCTTAAGACTAATCCCCCCTAACGTCCCCCAGTGGGAGCCATTAGTGGGGGACAGTAATGTTCCGAATTTACAACCTTGGTGATTTCGACCCATATCAACCAATTATACATATATTTAGACTAAAATTAACTCGTGATTTGATTTCTTTTTATGTTGAATTTTACTAAAAATTGCCTTTTTATTAATACAATTAACTCCATTGTAATTTTATTCTGAGAAGTCTCGAAGTACTTCAATCGTAGGCTGTCGTCTATTGTCCCGGGACTTCCGAAACTAATCACAGCATCACATCTGACACTATCACATTTTTTTAAAAGTACTTTCCCGTTCATTCAACGCCGTATCAATTTGTGCAAGGCAACAGTTAAATGCCAATATCGATAGCATTAAATAATTTTAATTTACAAGACTTAGAGGTTATGTTTCCATAGTCACTAAATAATCTAAAACTTACTAGGTAAATGTAGTCTCGCAGCTAAAGTCATGTTTAAAGCATTAAACTTGGCTTCTTTTTGTTCTATAACACACATTGGTTGTTCAATAATCGGTGGATAATTGTGTGATCCACCCGAATCGTCACCAGGGAGGCCACGATTTACACACTTGTTTATTACAAAATACAACACACGACGCACTTAATTGATGAAAGTCAATATTGAACACCATTAACTCACTTAAAGTCAAGCGTTGTTATAATTATTTTCCAACAATTAGTAGTCTTCACTTCACAATACTAAATTAAAACGTCAAACATGCGTCAAACGCCAATTAAAATAGAACGTTCGAAAAATGGCAATTTTTTCCCTAGGTTTCACTTGCTGTCACAAATGCACAATCCGCTTGAAGTTCATAAAATACTAGTTTTGAAAAATAAGCATGCTTTTAATCGCAAACACACCGATTTCTTTTTTTACAAATACATTTTAAAATTTATTTTTGTACGTGCGCTGGTAACTGTCGCGACGCTACAATTCAATTCAAATTCAATTGCGTAGCGCTCGCTCGGTCGGTCGCCAGTGGAGTGGAGGGGTTCGATCGGTTCACTCACTCACTCGCACGAGCGAGGATGCGGTCGAATCGACGCGCGGGCGCGACGCATGCGATTACCTAGGAAACTCGAACTCGATCAAATTCTGAGAAATCCGTTCACAATAAATACCAGTTATTATGTACTTATCTAGTCATTGGCTTTCTTCATTGTAGGTATTAAGAACTAGATTTACAACGTTTTACATTGAAACAACAATAAAGTGCACTCAAAAAGATCATAAATAGGTACTTGGTTTAATAAAACAACACAGTAGGTCCTAACTCTCCAATTAAACTAATCTTCCGTCCATTTGCCCTACTTTCCTGTATTGTAGAAAACGAATGACCTAGTAAAGAATTTTTCAAATAGGTAAGTACCTAGGTACCTACCACTAGATTTAACGTAGATAGGTAGGTACCTACTATGATTAGGTAAGTAAGTACCTATGTACCTACTTTGTGCAGCAAACCTGGTAAATATATTATTCTTGAAGATCAGTGAAATAACCGGCGCCACAGAGTAAACTTTTCTTTACTCTGTGCCAGGGTCCTAAGGCCAGGGACCAATTGCCCCCCTTTGCCACCCTATAGTTACGCCACTGACTATGTGGCATCTACACAATAATGGCCACAGTTTATATAATTATGAACAAAGATATAATATAAATTAATTATGAGCATGTATTGTAATCACGGTTAATCAGCTCTATAACGCTAAATAATACTTATCTAAGTCCCAAGCAGTAGTTAGGTACCTACACAAAAAGAAAAGCATGAACTTGGACATTCTAGGCACGTATTTAAATGCGTTTAGGTCACATTCTACTTAAAATAATTTAAGAAACTTCAAGTGATTACCATTACCTACTAAATGATATGATTACCTAGTAAGGTTTATTTATTTATTTATTTATTTAAACTTTATTGCACACAAAAAAAGGTACAAATGGCGGTTTAGTAGGTAATCATTTAATAATATAAAAAAAAACTTGTCTGATTTGATCCAATATGCGTGAGCGTATTTAGCGTATACTCCAGGTGTTCGATTCGCATTCAAGTGGGGTATTCGAGAGCGAATTCCTCGTAGTGCGATTATATTCGGTGTTCTCGGAATCCCTTACCTGCGCCCGCGCAGCTTTCACAATCATCTGCCGGTTGTCATTGGTTCGTGAACTCGTGATACGCAGCTGCGTGCGCGGTACGTAGTCGGTTTTGAATTATTGTCCCCCACCCAATACAGGACCGTTTTTAAAAATAGCTTTCGGGGTGTTTGCTTTGCTATTGTAAAGTAAAAGGTATTATTATTTAAAATGTTGCATTACGTTTAAGTAGGAAATGTTGTAATTTAAAAAAAATATCTACACATCAACTAGGTATTATATTTATACCTAGTTGATGTGTAGATATTTTTTTTAAATTAGCTACCCATTCATAATTCGTTTTTTGAGGTAAGTTTAAAAAAATATTAGGTTTCCAGAGAAGCGCTAATGTTATTGTAGATATAACTAGTGTTATTGTAGAAATAGCGCTAATGTTATTGTAGATATCACCAGTTCATACAAAATAAATTTCTGTCTGCCCCGGCGACGAAAAAGCCACGGTAATTAATATTACCGTGAAAAAGCGATTCGATAAAAGGGACATCGAATGTAAATTTTTGAAGAGTGGGTACTACTACTCCTACATACCTTGATTATAGGAGTGATGAAATTTCGTGATCATCGATTTATCATACAGATTAAATAATACAGTTTATAGTTTTTTTGACGTGACAACGTCTTATAATTCGATAGAGCCGGCTGCGCGCACGAAAAAACATGACGCATGCGGCGTTACCTCGCTCTGAGGCGTTCCATGTAAGGCCGGCAAAAAAATGAAATTAAATTTTCCTTTTGAAAAATACTACCATTCCATCAGTATTTTCTTAAGACGTTGTCACGTTCAACTATCGTCAGTAAACCGACTTTACAGACAACCATTTTTTTTAAAATACACAATTACGATAATCTTTAACACGTTTAGCTTCATCTGTATGTTAGTATGTAACCGACTCCTTTGTACGCAATTTTGGCGCACTTTAAGCGGTAAGATTTCATTTAAACTTTATAGAATTAGCAAAGACCGATGACATTACAATAATTCGATAAGAATATCTCATTATCCTGATTATAATCGCCAGGACAAATTAAAAATTAAACGTTTGGAATGTTAGTACAGTTATACGTCACTAGATGGCGCTGTCATTGTTAAGCCGGCGGTGTTAAGTTTTTTTATTAATATACCTAAGTACTTTCATCGGCGGTTATAATTCGGACTAAAAAGTGGAAAATAACTTTTTAGTATCTAAGTAGGTACCTATAGAAACTAAATGAGGAACGAAAAGTATAATTATTATTAAAGAAAAGCGTGGGGTGCTCAATTTAATTATACCAATCGAATATTTTCAAGAACTAATGCTATTGAACATCCCACGCTTTTCTCTAAGTAATAATTAATTTATAATTTTCGTTCATAATTATACTAATACCTATGTTATTTTTCACTTTTTAGTCCGAATTAACATAAAATCGTGTAATTTTTTTTGTTTGTGGTGTGGTTTGTGGTAGGTTAACTCAGCCGCCCGGATTGCGAAAGATGCTGGGTTCGATTCCCGCCTGAGGCAGGTCGATTTTTTTAAATTATTCTATAATGTAAGGTAGTTTCATCTGAACTGGGCGTCAAATATTTGCAAAAATATTTCCTTCGGATCTTAGAAGTGCAAATTTCAAAGATTTGATGAAACAATGTTTGCCATAAAAACATAAGCAACAAGGACTGACGAATTTCGACAGCAGCGAAGAGCCTCGGTGGCGGAGTGGTTAACGCAGCCACCCGGATTGCGGAAGATGCTGGGTTCGATTCCCGCCTGAGGCAGGTCGATTTTTTTCAGTGTATTTTTTCTAGTATTACATACAGTAGTTATATTATCTAAAGTTAGAGTCTTTCCAATAAAGGAACTTATTAATCAGTCAGTAATTAAGCTAACTTACATCAATAATTAACGAAATATAAAGAATGAAAAGCCCGAACACCTCCGACAAGTAGATATTAGAATGATCGGCATTAGTCGGCAATTTGAAAACCGAATACAAATACTATAGTTGGCCCACCACTAATTTTAAGGAAAATAAACAGTTAGGTACCTATCTATTTATGCAAAAACAAAAATATATACATAAATATTACCTAAATAATTATGATATCTTATTATTTAACTTATTGAGTAAATATTTTAGCATTTATCTGCGTAACTAACAGAAATGATGACCGCCGCCGTGTAGGTGCCCTAATATGATAATAAAAATCTGTTTTTTATTAGTACCTATTCGTTTTTAACTGCATAAATGGCAACCCTAAAACCTAACTCGAAAGTGAATACCAATAGGCTTATCTCACTTTCAGTGGCTCTATATCGTATTTGGATGTATCTGGTCAACCCGAATTTCGCGGAACGCGGCGTGCCCCGTTTTCATTTTCGCATTGCATACCGTTTGTTCTTGGTAGGCACTTCTTTTGAAGGGGAGCGGAGCTTGAGTAAACATTTACGCAGAATTCATTCCAATCGATGTTTCCAATAGGGTTTTTTATGTTCCGAGGAATACTGAGTCCAGATTCCACTAATTAAAAGTCTATTAGGAGCATTTGGGAATATTATTGGGCTTTAATTTAGGTACTTACAATACATTCAAGACATAGTACATACATATACCTAATCACGCTCACAATCGCGGGAGGGGTCGAGCAGAGAGCGGTAACATTCGGTTAAGTAAACACAAAGCCACTGGCAGTATGCTTATAGGCCATAAAGTATGCTTATAGGTACGATTAATTCATAGCACGATATGTGTTCACTACCACCCAAAGTCGATTATTTTTAGTTCTGCTTGTTTTGGGCCTAAAATTTCTAGGCCAAAAATTCTTAGAATTGGAAATTAATGATTAATTCCCGCCTGAGGCAGGTCGATTTTTTCAGTGTATTTTTTCTAGTAGGTATTAAAAAGATTTAAGTGTTTGTAAATGCAAAAATATTCCATAATTAATGATAAGTTCTGTGAAATTCTTTTTTCAGTCTCTACTATCGGTAAAAGTGTGTATTTTCACAGCTGTATCTGCCTGGCAATCGTGCGTTCTATTTATTTAATAAATTCCATGTTGTAAATCGAGATTACATTTTATTTCTTATTTTTCTTCAACACGCATGTTAATACCTTTATTTATCTGTTCGATACAACTACCTACTACAAATTCTGCCGCACTGCTTCCGCACTGTTACATCCCATTGAGGTTCACGTAATAGGCAATATTTTCCCAAATTCTTTGCTTTTATTCTTTTCATCGGTCTAATATTATATTATAATGCAAAACTCTTTCCTATTTAGACAATAAAACTGTGGTAACGAAGGTATGACTCCATGGAAGAAAATAAGTAGGTACCTACACAACACCTTGCCCGGCGGAAGTACCTACTCCCCTTTGGACTTCCTACAAAACGAAAACCCAATCGCTAATTAATTTACAACTTCTCAACTAAAAATATACAGAACGTTGAATTGGAAAAATCTGGACACGGTCATAAAGTTTTTGTTCATATTAAACTTTAACGTTAACAAGCATTTGTAGGAATGCCAAAGTAGAAAATTAAAATTAATTAAGTATAGACATTATTTGAATAAAAGAGGACCTATTCTTTAGCGTTTTAATTTAAATTCAGAACGTATTGGGTTTCGTTTTCATTAGAAAACAGGTACCTACATTTTGTGGGGCACGGCTTTAGCGAGTTTTTCGGAGAAATACCTACATTGTATAAACAAGGTCGTTACGGACGTTTCTTGTTGATTAACACTATTTTAATAAAATATAAAATTACGGTTTTCGTATTTTTTTCCGAAGTAGGAACGTGGTCAATAATTTATATAGGTATCTATAATTTGATTTTTTTTTTCCACGCTTACACTAATTATCTAGCCAAAAGGAAGTGTCATTAAGAACTTGTGTTATGGATACTAGATAACGGACTTTTTTTTAATAAAAGTTCATAATATTTTTAGAATAAACAACCATGACTCGTCAACAAATACTCGTGTTCATCACACAAATATTTGTCGCTACCAGGACTCTAACCCGGACCGCTTGATGCAGCTAGGTATACTGACCACTCCACCAAGACGGCGTCTGATTGAATTACTAGTAGGTATAGGTATAGCTATTAAATGCATTTCTAGTTTAATTTAAAATTGAAACGTATGAAACATGTTGACAGTTTTAGAGCAGTTGAATTGGAATTCTTTAATAATCGTTAGGTAGCCATCGTTATAAGTGACTTCGTGCGAAGTGTAAATTCTAAGAATCCGAGGCAAAATGTTGCCACTTGCGAGTTGCGACAGCTGAGCGCGCTTACGCAAACAAGTGACAGTTTTTTTTTGCCGTCTTAAAAGGGGATTAGTTTCAATTTTATTTCTCAATTCTCTAATGGAAGAATAATTGAAAGTATTGCAATTAAAGGGAACACTTGTAACGGTACGTGCCCTATGGTCCAACTCTGGCAGTATGGTCCACTAATCAAACACGTTTCCCGTCACTATTTTATTTTATTAAGTTAGTTAAACAGCTTCAAATGGTATATAAAAGGCACTAATTTTAGTGCCTTGATATAATTTTATAAGTAGGTACGTTTTATAAGTAGGTAGGTACGTAGTAAAGGCCCAAGCCGAGGTCAGAGCGAGACCCTTAGGTACGTTAGTAATGTAGCCAAGTATGTGTTCTGTGACACGGTCAGTAATGGAATGAATCAAAAATGAACCAAATGTCATGATGAATGATAATTTTGAAATTGATAGTTACTTTTTAAAAATACAGCTAGTAATAATGTAGACGATGGTACTATAACATGGCAATGTTATAGTAGGTACCACGTTACACACTTCGAGAAAACTAAATCTATTAATGGTCAATACGGTCGTGTCGTGATGCGTGAAAGGTAAAAATGAGTGATATTAAAACAAAAAATTGTTAGACAAACAGAAAACACAAAAGTTAAGTATACGTTAGTTTAAAATCTTTTTAAAAGAAAGTACCTGGTATCCATTTTGTTTTAAAAACACGATGATAGCTATCTATCTAAAAATTAATACTGATAATAATAATTATAAACCTATTAAGATAAGCAATAGGTACTATATGGAGCAAATGATTTGTGTTCTCATTTACTGTGTAGATAAACTCCTTTCACGTTGGAATTACAAATTCATAAGTTTGTCCACATTTTATTACTGTAGATTTCAAAACAAACGCACAACCTACGCCTCTACGCGTTTTCTTCAAACCACGTTCTCAATGACGATATCTTTCTAAGAATAACTCTCTATTTGCTATTTCTTAGATACGTCGGCGTAGAATTATTGTTCTAGGTACCGTAAATAATTGAACTAATAATCTGTTACGGAGAAAATAATGAATAGTATACGATATCGCGTAGAGAATGACTTTTTTTTTGTAGTTTATTTCAAACTGATTTACTTTGTGCAACTTTATACCATACATACAGCACTAAATGTACAGAATAGAAAAAACGCCAATTGTGGAGGGAAAGTACCCGTAATGATAACAAGTTTTATTAAGAGGAAATAAGGATCTACTATATAATATATAAAATTAAAAGTCCTGACTAATTGACTGCGATATCAACGCACAGCCCAAACCGCTGAACCTAGACTTGAAATTTTGCACATCCACTAAGATAGGATTTTTGGAAATTCCACCTCTAAGAGGGTAAAATTTCCACACTGACGAAGTCCCGGGCGGAAGCTAGTTTGTTTAAAAAAAGTAACGAAATTTCAAATATTTTTGATAAATCATTAGGAATCGAACCTGCTGAAATCCGAAAAAATAACATTGTGTAGGCGCCTTGAAGTGTCAATCGATATTGTCCGAACAGTAACTGGATTAGCTATAATGAAATTTAGCTAAATAAAGAATGGAAGGACATATTAATTAACTAGTTGACCCGCCAAACGTTATTGTGGTTAATTCGCAAAAGAAAATTGAGAACTACTTAACAAGATAAAAGCTATGCTAGAGTCTAAGTTGGACCAAAAAAAAAACGCATTTAAAAAATTTCATTAAAATCGGGAAATAGTTTATAAAGAAATTTATCCAAAAGTGTATATAAAGTTCCCAGCAATGATATTATATTATTAGTTCTCACGCACTAAATTTGTGACTCAATAATGGCAGATGAGTGAAAAAACGACGGGACGAACAATAAGAATGTTGATTTTACTATTTCCCTCGCAACTTTTGCACATTTTCTCACCGTTTCAACTTTCCCTGAATTTCCACAAATACTTCAAAACCAAAATTAGCCAAATCGGTTCAGTCGTTCTCGAGTTTTAGCGAGACTAATGAACAGCAATTTATTTTTATACAATTATATATAGATAGATTTCATTCCTCTCGATATTTATTAAAAAAAATTATATGCTCGTTCATGGTTAAAATATAGGTAAGTACTTACATAAATATTTCATATGCCTTTTAAAGTGAAATTGCTAATATATCGAATGACATGAACTTATCCTAGGGCCTTAACTACTAATTAAAAATGACATGACTTCCAACGAGTTGCCTTCCCAGACATTTCATTGCGGGTTATTGGAGGTTAATAGAAGTATACCGTTATGAAGGAACAGTCCGGTAGAAGGTCATCGCATTCTCCCATTGTTTTATACGAAGCGTAACATGTAATTTAAGGGTCATCGTTATTTTTATCTATCATCAATATCATCTGTATTTTCTACTTATTTATAAAAAAAGTAACCATCATGTTTACTGTGTTATTTCTGCACTTGTCTATAACCATAACAGCGGTTATAATTCGACCCACTCCTGGGACTCAAGGCCTCTCCTTGTCATCAAAGGAGGTTTAGGCAGCAGTCCACAACGCTTGCCCAATGCGGATTAGTGTACGGAGTATATAAGGTGAATCAATATCCCTTTGCCGATCCATTAGTCGCCTTCTACGACACCCATAGGAGGATATGGGGAGATGCTATTCTACTCTGCCCGCATCAGAGGCTAACGTGCACTTCTCTTAAAGAACATAAATTATGCCAAATCCCTCATAGTGAGCGCTGAGCGATTCATCCCGCGATTCCCGCGCCTACATGGCACAGGTAGGTACTCAGAAAAAGCATAAACAGTACGGTTGAATTGAGTTACAAATGGAGTCTCTGAACACGTGTTTTTACGATAAGAACTCGAGAGAAACCCCATTTAAATAATGAAACCATCTACAAGATGAATAAAATTTTATGAAAATAGCTCCTGTAGTTTCAGAGTTATGTCATTTTTTATTTAGATAAGACCTATTTTAAGTACCTACCTTTATTTTTTAATAATAAAAATGTATAAAAATTTCAATGTTTTCATAGTGGTCTGTTGCGTAAGTATTGGTCTAGTTTCACATGTATATCTCCTCAAAATTAACGCTCTTATTGTTAATGTTAACAGTCATGATGATCATTCGACAAATACACTTCTTATAATATGTATAGCTAGCGATCCGCCCCGGCTTCGCACGGGTGCAATGCTTATGTAAATATGCATGTATTATACATATAAACCTTCCTTAAGAATCACTCTATCTATAAAAAAAACCGCATCAAAATCCGTTGCGTAGTTTTAAAGATCTAAGCATACATAGGGACAGACAGACGGCGGATAGCGACTTTGTTTTATACTGTGTAGTGATATGACATGTAATTTATTAGACAACTATTTTTATACATCATTAAAAGCAATAATAAAATAAAATCAGAACATTTAGTAAATGAAATTGTCGACCCACATTCACAATGTTAACCTCCTTATTACAATACGCTAAAAGTTAGTCTTTGTTTAAAATTGATGCTAACTCTGTCTTTCGTTCAGCAAATAAAAGTGACAGCATCAGTCTATACCATTATCTTTAGTCCATGTTTTATAATAAGGGGGTAAGGGACTCTTTTGTTCTTGTTGAAAGGATTTTCCAAAGCTGACTTCAACTTTTATATGGAACATTTACTCTACGCAACGAGTAACTTTTGATCTCGAAGACAACTATTTTTCATAAAGAAATAATAAAGATGTTCTGTAGTATTTTGTATCAATATTGACAATTCCAGGGTATTTATTTTGTTTACCTTGTTCATCGCGTGGTAGAGTCGTGTATATAAAAATATAAATTTTCACAAGGGTCAGACACGAAATTTGTTCATAAAAGTTTGTAAAAATTAATTTTTACCTTCTTTTAAATTTTTACAGAATTGATTGCCTATTTTTACCTTCTTTTAAATTTTTAGAGAATTGATTGCCTCTTTAACTCTTAAATAGGTATCCAGAAAGATATAGAAAAAGGTAAGACTAAGCGGTTACGCATGTTAAGCTTAGGTTTTACATACACATACATTATCTGTACCTACTGAAAATACAACAACATGAAAAATTTGGATTCTATTAATTTATAATCTATTTATGCCTGGGTTAGTACTTTAATAATAAAAAAATACTAACGAAGTTATTTGTAAAGAAACTTGTTGTGCATTTGGGTTACCTACCTACCTATGTATAAATTTGGCATACCTGCGAAATACGCTCTACAATCTGTATTAACACTAAATGTTTTACTCAACATTTGTAAAATGATGTATCTCTGTAACTACCGCAGTCCGGAATTTTGTTAGTTATAAATTGATACAGAGCAAAACAGCCAGCGTTGGTGTTGTGTGAAAATTTCGGAAACACGGAACGGAAAACTATATACCCGTATCCTTCATCTGGGAACATCCAGCGCTTCGTTTTAAACCTCCATAAAAGTAATTTCCGGTGAAATTTAACGATGTCTGGGAACCGAGGTGGCCCTGAGGAAAATGTGTTATGTTCCTTGTATGTTCCAGCGATTCCGAAAACATCTTTAATGTGGAGCGGTATAAAACTGTTTGTATGAAATACGATAAAGATTAAATAGGTTGATGTTATACACGGAGGACAAATACAATAAAGTAATATTCTATTCTATTAATGACAGATTTATCTAAGTATATCCATAATCATAACTTCTCAATATAAAGAGGAAAGATTTGTATGTTTGTAATGAATAGACTCAAAAACTACTGGACCAATATTAAAAATTCTTTCACAATTAGAATGCTAGTTTTACACTTAGTAACTTAGGCTATAATTGACTGTAAAAAATTATGTTCCGACAAAGTCGCGGGCAGAGCGCTAGTGTATTAACATATTTATTTTATAAATAAACTTAAATAAATATATAAACAACCATGACTCGTCAACAAATACTCGTGTTTATCACACAAATATTCGCCGCTACCAGGACTCGAACCCGGACCGCTTGATGTGTGTAGGCAGCTATACTAACCACTCCACCAAGACGGCGTCCATATTAATTATTTATTTATTTTTGATAATGTGGTTATTTTTATGGAATTATTTGGCCTTCAGCTTACCCGATGGCAAGGTCTTAAAATGTCATAGACCCATTTGGGAATTAAAGTATGAATTTATTATTTTTTAAACAATAGACTCATGGACCTCTGGGAATAACCCCTCAACCGCAGGGTTTCACCATCTTATCTCTAGCCGTCGTCGGAGCAAAATAATACTGTTTGTGTAAGTTTTTTTAGTAGAAAAAAACGTAACTATTTTTTACTGCTAGGGCGCTAATCACGTTTCCCATATAAATTGAGATAATTTTTTTTACTACAAAACTTAAACTAAGGGTACTGTTGACGTTTCTAGTTTAAAGTGTTGACAAAATGGTGACTAATCGGTCTCCTTCTGCCTTACGTCACATACCCCACTCAGGATAAACAACTTCCTCAAAAAAAAAATTCATTTATATAGGTATCATCGGTTCATATTATAATTAATTAAAATATAAATTATAATGTATGAAGTGCTGATTCAATTCCTTACCTTTTTTGATATAAATTATGACTTTAATGACAACGGTATAAATGGGGTATAGATAAAGTAGTTAATTGGCAATAAAATGTTGTTCCTTTATATTTTTATGACAGTTTTATGGATAATGTATACAAAGAATCGTTAGTAATAATTTATTAAGTAGATACCCAACTTACTTTACGTATTTACCTGGCTTTTTTATACTCATGACTATACTCGTCTGGGATTTTCGTTAGTCATATTATAAGAGTTAAAGTAAGTAACTATGTATTAAAATAATAATAATAAAAAAAATCCAATCACAATGACTTATAAACTTATGGATTACAATGAGTAATATAGAATTATATTCTTGACTTTTTAGTAATAAAAAAATTAATGCGTAAGAAGGTAGTAATTATAACTTTATTCGCGAATAAATCTTTGTTAAATCTTTGTTGTTGTATGATCTGATATAACAATAATTACGCTATGTTATTTTAGTATGGGGTTTGAATAGCATTTGATATAAATACAAAATAGTCACACTTTACTAAATCGGAAAATGATTTTTACTGGAAAAAATCATTGATTATATTACACTCAATGGAAAAAACATACAGTCGAATTGATAACCTCCTCCTTTTTTGAAGTCGGTTAAAAAAGGAGAATAAAGTTTTTTTTATTCTTCTTTTTCCATTGAGTGTAATATAATCAATGATACGAGACTAATAAAATGTCACCAACCTAACTATGAACTGCCTATTAAAAAGTAGCCCAAGATCAAGCACCTAATCAAAACAAAAAATATTATGGCATTGTTGTTTGTTTTTTGTGCTCAATTAAGTATTTCCTACTAAAACCTCTAAGTAAGCCAGTCGGCCGCTTCCGTCAATAACTCAATTCTTTTTTAGTCATAGGTAGGTTTCACTTCTGTCCTGTCATTTACGAAATAATAGATCAAATCATAATAGATCATTAGTAGGTGGCTATTAATATACATAAATATAAGTATTTATATGTATTATAATATTTATTGCTATCATTATATATTTATATGTATTTACAATATATATTCCTATCATTAGCTTATTTATATATGGTATATGTATTGTATAGTATCTAAATGCTTAGGTATGTGTAGTATGTATGTAGGCAGGTTACCCAATGTTGTAAATTTATTATTTATTGATACTTAAGGTGATAGATTAGTAAGTTCGTGGATAACTATAATTGGCTTACAAAATGTAATAATTACTTATGTTGTAATATCAATTGTAAAATGCTGTTGATATCCCAAATAAAGAAAAATAAAAATAAAAATAAATAAACTCATATCACTTCTACAAAGAGCCTTATTGCAATGAGCTAAAGAGCTTTATGAATGTTACAATGCGGTGAGAGGATACAAAGATTCTTCGCTTGCTCTTAGCTTTCATCTTACCCGATATAAATGATGAAAAATTGTAAGGTAGAATTGAGCTTAGGCAGGTGAACTTCAAACAAGCCACCAACTAACCAAAAACCTTTAAAATTCTTGCTGATTGCGACTCAAGAGAAAACAAATTTTGCCTAAGCACTATCAAATAGCACCCTAGTCCATGATACCCTCAACTCAGTAAAAGAACTGTTATGTTTGGAATCTCTTGTTGAGAGACTCCATCTACCGTACAATTGTCGCTTACTGGACTACATTGTCACTTAATATTGGCGCAATGCGTAATCTTTGTGTCGCAATCGCTATTCATTTAAAAGAAGAAGTTCTACCATTGGTTAGAATTCTATTTGATCGACCGTCCTATCAATTTAATACTACCGTGCCATACTAACAATTAGTACACCATCGTATTATAACTTTTCTAAAAGTTTTCCGCCGACTATAAAGGAAGTATGTAGGCAAACTATTCTCATTTTGCATGAACATTAACAGTGATGCGGCGACCTGCAAAACTTTCTCTGAACATTTAAGCTTCGCGTGAGTACCTACGTTCCAATATCAAAAATAACAGTTATAATATTTTAGCTTTAGTCATCTATTTCCTTAGCAATAGAAGAGATTTTCCAACAACTAGAGGTTAAAAAGATTGATATTAAAATCCTTTCGCCACTTTAAAAATAACATGTTGACAATTTATAGAAAAATACGACGCATTTTTATAGCGAAAAGTAATACAATGAAGCACTTAATTGCATTAGTCCAGCCAGATGTTACATCGTCCAATCTATTCTCTATGTAGGTACAAACGTTATGATTCTGCGTCTTGTATCTTTATTCGAACAGTATAGCGTTTAAAATCGAATAGCAATTTTACGATACATTGGACAGCACCTACACACATGTATGATGAAACTATGCATTTTTTACGTACAAAATGACATAGCCTTTTTGCAGTAAGAGCCACGGCCCAGCAAATAAATGAATCCATACATCAATTCGAACTGTGAATGCTATTTACGGGAATAGAGGTCTTAAGCCCGCGCAATAAAATTTTATATCGAACTGGACGAGGAAAGCTTAACCTACACTTCGGTGAACTCATATTTTTGACTTCTAAATATAGACAAATGATAAGGCAATGACCTATTCACTGTTTTTGGTAAAACGCTAACGGTTGATTAATGTTGTGTGTTGAGAAAGCTTTGTTCAAGCCCAAAAAAAGTATTACCTACGTTCTATTTTCGAATTTTATCTTTTCTTTTTTTAAATGAGCGAATGTTTATAAAATTCTTTAATACCATGATCGAATGGGATCTTTTTACATACATATAGACTGATGCATAATAGACCACACACATACCATTATATTAAAATGATATTGAACATGGCATGGCAGACCAAATAGGAATACAATTGAATAAGCGCTTGATCTTTATGGCCAGCTTCTGAGAATATGTTTATGTTTATCTATGATTGGTTCGTATGTAAGAAATTAAAGCCCTTTTATTAGTATACGTCGCAAATGTGAGTGGTTTTAATAGCCTTATTACAATCGAAGAGAACCGTTATATCAAAGGAGCACGATTTATTTAATGAGGAATTTTGTTTAATTATATTTATAGGCATCTTTCATCTTCATCGCCTCCATAAATAAAAAGGTAACTTGACGAAAATTACTAAGTTTATTTTTAAATAAAAACAGACAGACAAAAAAATAATGAATAATAAATTTCGTTACGAAAATTTTCCTGCAGAGATTGAGTAAGTCTTAATATAATATTGTGTAACATATGAGCTTAGAATAAGAATAATAGGTCATTATTTACACATATTATTGATGTTTATCGATCTCTTGGTGGACCAGAGTTTATCGATCCCCGATAAATTAAACTAAAAGCGCGTAATATTTCGATTTATGTCGATAAAATTTCTATGAGAACGACTTCTTCGTAAAGGTAGGAATTGTACATCAATTCCTACTTTTAAAATTGACAGAGGAAGACTGCATGTGCTACTCAGACGCTTAGTCCGAGTTCAAAGCTCTCGCTTGTCACCCTTTTGACTGGGAAGTGTTGTGCTTCGGACAAAAGTAAAAAAAGTCAAAATTTCTTTATTACTCATTTAGGTATAATTTGTACACTTATAAAAATCAATTTTGATGCCATCGGTTCAAGAGTCTATTAAGACGCCTTGTTCTGAGAAGAACCGGCTAGAAACTCAGCAAGTTTTATCCTCCCTTTACAGTTTTTATAGTATTGATTTGGAAAGAGTCATAATTCACATGTTGAAGTCATAATAGTAATTAATGACAATCCTCCTGAGTTCTCATTTCCTTTAAAATTGGTTCTATAGGAGAATCATTGTAGGCGCACGAGAGTCTGTTGTATACGTCTCTATCTCTCTTACGAGCCTAGCTATTGGCAAGAGGCATTGTCTATGTCCTCGTCTAGGGGGGAGACTCCAACATCATTTTATGGCGGCCTCAAAGGATTTTCTGAGATAATAAAGAAACAAAAAGGTAAGAATTGCTAATTATTTCATTAATATTGATGGACATGTCAGCGGCCATCAATCCTGATCCTATATATCCACTACAGGTACTCCATTAAGTGAATTCGTCTTGTGTAACTTGGAAAACCCAGAAGCCAGTTTTCGGCTGCTGGGTTTTCGTCGATAAGCGCTTTGAACATGTTGTATAACAACGCGTCATATTTATTTATTTAAGAACTTTATTGCACAACCTTTGGATTATCTACTTGATGATAAGCAGCATTTCGTAACAGTTGACCAGTAAGGTATGGACATCAGTGCTTCAGGTAAGCTTATTCAGAATACCAAATAATGCATGACTTCATCTCAACGAATCACGAATCTTTGAATAATGCATGTTTAACTAGACAACTTAACATATTATAATTATTATCAAAACACAGGTTTGATATTATTTCTCCAAACAGTACATGACGAGCGAGGTTAAGTTTCATCATTATAACTTTGCGATTGAGAAAATAAAGTAATATTATTACCACGGTATAAGTTTGCTTCAAGTATGCTATTACTGCTGAGATGTAGAATCTGCTGATAGTAAAATCTGTCCTGGTGAACTGAATTTGTGTTAAGTTACTTTTTCGGTTCGATGATGCATTTAAGTGAGCGACAAGCTTGCAACCTAAAGAACATCGCAGCAAACGCGTCGAGTGAATGGCTCAGTCCTTCGTTCTCTTTGAGGTACATTCACTGAGAGAAAAAATAATATTAAACTACTTATTATGATAGTAGATACTAATTAAAAGTAGGGAAGTATAAAGCAAATCGCTTTAGCCAATTCGCTAATGCAATCGAGGACAGGCTTTGTTCAAGCTTCATAATGATTAATTAAGTGCTTTTTTAATAAGGTTACTATTACTAAGCATGAGATCGTAAGTGGTCAGATTAGAAGATCATAGAATAGACTCTAACAACACCTCTCACAGAAGAAAACTGTATGAAAAAAAGTTTTGTGTGCGTGTAACTAACCTTTACGCGCGATTGAAGTAAAACTTCTTTGACGTAGATCACTGAAATGATTAAATTTTAACTAAAAAAAAAAAATATGACAGATACTTACGACCAATCGAAATTACTATTTTTAAATAGCGGAAACTACACAGACTATAGAATACTGAGCGTTACTTCCGTTAGAAAAATCTGAGTTACCCCCTAGTCGCGCCTAAAGAAGTTTTACTTCAAAAATCGGGAGTGGTCTCACCTTGACTTTCTCGTATACCGGAAACGACTCAAAGTTGATAGAAACCTTATATTTTGATGTCATACATGCATGTTAAATTTGGTTGCAATAAGTTAAAGCATACTCGAGTTATCATGCTAACACACAAACACACACACAGACATAATTCCAAAACCGGTATCTTTGGACTCGGGGGGGTCCAAAACGTGTAAATCCGTCAAAATCTCGAGGTCGGATTTTTTGACGATTACAAGATTTCCTCTATACTACGTATGCGAGGAAGTAAAAAAACGGTCTTTTGTAAGGTGGTGGCGGTATACCTAATAAAACTGGAAGGGTATTCTAAATTCAAGAGGCTATTTCGCTGTGCGCTGCACAAAACAAAAACCCAGCAAATAACAAATTAAAAGGACGTTTTATGAAAATAAAGCTAAATAAAAAGTGACCAATCCTACCCGCGTTAGAGTTGAATAAACGGTGGAATAGTTTCACGAATTCCATTTTGCGTAGACTTGAAAGTTCACGCTAAACGAAAATAATACTGTTATACCTGGAAACATGTGTGTCACAATTGAAAAATATTCACGAAACAGCCTACGGTCCGCTACATGCTGACTCACACAGGGTGAAGGCTGGTCAGTGGTTCATTTTATTTTTAGAGAACCTTGTACGGGTTAAAATAAATGCATTCGTTTACGCAAAGCTTCATTATTATCTCTAATCTAAGCTATTACAGATTACCTACTAGTCCTTTCCCATTTCTGTACAACGTGTAACAGAAATGACGCACTACGACGTTACTACGAGTATATTAAGTCAATCATTTATTATTTAATAATTTTTAACTATAATACTTTATAAACTAATTATCCTCATTACATAAACGCATAGCATGGAAAGTCGATGCACCTACAAGCAAATTAGTTTTAGGGTGTGCGTTGGTTGCTCCTGTATAAAACTACTCGTACTGTGATCTGAGTAACCAAGTCAGGTACTGGTCTACGTGCAGAGGTTATGGCGACTAATTTTTTTTTTATTAATTTCCGCTTTTCAATAAGTTAATATGTCAATGTAGATCGTATTCGTGGGTTCTCAGGTAAAGTGCAGGGAGAAACAGCTATACATCAAATAAAATAATAAAACAAATTCGTGATTGAAATAAGATAAAAATATTAATGAGTTAAATGGATCAAGTTTGTGAATTGTGGCTTTATACGTAGGTAACCAAATGTCTATCTAAAGCTCTGCTCAGCTATTTTGGAAATAAGAGTTAATTTGATATACTTAAATAGAAATAGTTAAATTGGTAGATATTTATATCCTCACTCGTGAGTAAGACAGAGACAGATTGGCAAGCAATAAACTAATAATTAATCTAGTGCAATATCATCGCATTTATCTTGAAATTCTTGAATGGTCACGTGATGTTGATATGCTGTCAATAAGAAGAAATTCAATGCGTCTGTATTTATCGAGCATCAGACGGTGTCTAATTCTAGGTAAGAAATATATTATCTGCATACTTAATACGACTTCGTTGGAACCACGTCACGGTTGATAAGATAGTATCATAGATAACATTATAGGAAATCGTAAGTACATAAATACCTACTACTTGTAAAGGCCTAAGTACCAAAGAATAAAATTATCATGTGAAATTTTTACTTCTTAGTAAGAATGTTTATCAATATTTATAAATTTGAAGGATTAAGATTCTTATCCCCTAAAATTATTCTAGGTTATTAATATTTAAGCTCAGACCAATAAATATTTAAATAGGAACTTATTAAAAATCAATAGCTAGACAAAACTACTTTATTAGAAATTACCTAAGTAGGATAAATTAAGTTGGAGAGCTCAACAGTTTAAATATTAATTATTGTCTAAAATTTCTAATTCCTTGTGATATTAGGTAACAGACAGGTACTAAAATTAAGAATATAAATTGAAATTGATTGTTTTTACTTGGAAGAAGATTATTAGAATTTCTTAATAATTATTATCGGAGATGTTAACTACAATTTAATTATCAAATTATTTGTGTCCAAACTCAATTATATTTATAGACTCAATAAGGAAATAGCAAACAGAATTCCGCGTATTAGATACGCACTAGGTCATTAGTTTGTTTTTATCGAGTAAATAGGTACCTACCTATTTACTAACAAAAAATAACCGTTTCGAAGGTGAAATACTTGTACTTAGTATAATTTAATTCCCCGCCCGACTTTACGTTAAGATAAAAAAAATGTCAACAGTACAATATCTTAATACCTACCTAGTAATATTTTTTGCGTAATGAATGAATGAATATTTGAGTACCTACTGGGTCAGCCAGCACGATTTACTTGGGTAAAATCTAAGCTGATAATAAGTCGCCTGATCGCGCTATGAACGTAAGCAGGGTAGGTAGGTACCTAATTATCGCGCTATTTACAAAGTTTTTACCAAAACCAAATCGTTCTATTCTATTCTATTCTTAATTAATGGCGTCGTGTCGCATTTACCGTACGCATTCTGCCAATGTCAAGTGAAAATGTAATTAAAGTAACAAAAATTGTACGGTGGATTTGGGTTAAAAATGGAGTCTCTCAACGCGTGTTTTAATGACAAGAACTCGGGAGAAACTCAACTAAATCGTTGAAGTTTTCAGTTTTCATATGTCTAGACATCTGACAGCCGTCAAGCTGTTGTCAAAATGTATGAAAACCGAAGCGTTTTGAATTTGGTTAATAGTCGCGATCAGTGTCTGCTGTTAAGTGATGATAATGCCGTGGGTGCTGGACGACGACTGCTATCCACAGTAGCCACAGTAGCCGGGACCTACAACTTAACGTGCTTCCGAACACGGAGTAGTATAGAGTTGAAAAATTTTCGGTCACCCATCCGTGTATCGATGTTAGTTGCTTAGCTTTATGATCGTTACGAAAAACGCAAGACCGCCGCGACATCGAGTGCCTACGAAAATTTTAATGCGAATTTTATAATTTATCAGGAAATAAACGACAATCATTGTGCAACTGGTATTTATGAAGCGCCGTGTTTCCATATGGTTCGATAATCAATCTATTATAAAAACTCATATCAGTGTTAGGTCCAAAAGGCCCAATTTTATACCAGCCAAGGTTTAGATTAGTGACATTCAATTTATAAGATAAAGGCAAGAGGCTATTACGCGTGGTAAATAAAGCCCGAAACATTTATATTAACATTTATAGTAGTATTACTTATTTAGCTGTAGCGCTTTTCCCGTCCAATAATAGCATGTCATTTGTTTCATTTTATGTTTATTTGATAAATTAACTTTATTATAATTTTCAACAGAAAATAGCTAATTCGTGAAAATATTATTGTAACGTGCAATCTCAATCTATATTTAAAAAAATGAATACTGACTGACTGACATATCAACGCACATCCCAAACCGCGGGGTCTAGAGATTCCAAATTTGGTACGTAGGTTCCTTTCGAGGTCCAGGGGTGCACTAAGAAAGGATTTTTGGAAATTAACCCTCTAAGGGGGTGAAAAGTTAGTATGGAAATCCGTCATTTTTAAAGTAAAGTAGATTTCCGCCTGAGGCAAGTCGATTTTTTTCAGTGCATTTTTTCAAGTAAAATCCATAAAAATTGGTACATTCCTTTCAGTTACAAATTAAGAAAGACGTATTTTAATATTTTTGGAAATTCAAGCCCCTTGTTACTACGTACCTCCCTTCCTTTGAAGGGATGTGTTTTTTACTTCTATTGCAGTGTATGGTCAAAATAGATATTATAAAAGTTAATGGTACCTATAATTGAAAGCTCATGTCATATTCTACACTATCATACGAAACAATCAAAACATCTCTATTGATTGAAAAATTCAAATACCTAATTATTTCACTCATTATACAACTTTCATTCAATAGATGTCCCACTCCATGAGGCAATTGATTCATTCAATTCATCTTTGTTTACGAAACAATCTTGAAAATTTAGCTCTAACTGTTTATAAATAGCTTCATCTGAAGTGACCTACTTAATGTTAATTTAAGTGCGAGCGATGCTAAGGCTTCTAATTTCAATAATAATTGTAACTCACTCTAATAGTTTACAAGGAGATCCATGTTTATCTGTAATAGCTTATACTAGAGATTTTAATGATATAGGTATCTTGTTCCTAACTAGCAGAATAAATGAGGCATTACTTACAAGCTGAGCTGAGTTAAATAGATCTAGGCTGACCTGTGGTCATAATATAAGTGCAGGTATTAATTCTATTAATATTGCAATTTTGACTTTTGGCACTAGAATGGGTACAGACAATACGTCATAGCATTTTATGATTTGATTCCGAGAAGAGTTCTGGTTGCTATTTATAGTACTCAATCTAGATATTTGGACTTCAATTAAAGGCAAATATTAAAGAAAACCAACAGCGAAGTTGACGTGTAGGTACCTACTGTTAAATCGTCCTATTTTCCATCTCCTGTACAAACTGTGAAAACGCTATAATGCCAAATATGATCTTGGTCACGTATCTAGATAGCGCTTTTCTCTTCAAAGTTTTAGCCTTTGACACGGACAGTACTGCTGCAACGAGCGGCGCCAACGTGTCGCCTGATTTACATCGTAGGACCCAAGACCGAGAAGGAATTCTTTAATGACTTGACTCAAGAGATGTCAGATAACAATGCACGACGAACGTGAGCAGTTGTGCAGGACCAATGCGACCTTAGTTTCATAGATAGCGCTATATTTGAGTGTTGTACACATAAAATCTTTACCAATAATCGTTTAGATTCAATGTAAAGAGTTTAGCGCAACCTTCGCGTGTTCCGAGAAGGCGAGCCGGGCGCGTCCACCGTTCCACGAAAGGCGACCCGCACTCGATTCGATTTTTAAAATAGATGCGTTCGTTCCGTTATCCATGGGCCGAAGGGCTCCGATTTATGGCCCGTCAATTATACGTTGTGTAATCTTTTAAATGAGGATAACTATTTTTACCCTCGGACAGATTCGTTTCCGAGTGAAAGGGGTTTCCTACTGTGAACTTGTTAAACTGGTTATGGCGTTACGAACTTTCCTCTGGTTACGGCGAGCGTCTTTTCTATGGCTTAGGGAATTAAAGTTGGTGTTGTCTAAAAATATTACAGGATCAATATCTTAACTGGTTACGCGTGACAGCTGTTGCCTTGTGAACAAGTTGGTATCTATGTAGTCTTAGTAGGTTGTGACGTAGTTTTACAACCGAGCACGCCCGCGGACTCAGCCGGGTGACCTAATGGCTCGCCTTCACCTTATTTGCTTATTTATTAATATGCGGGGTTGACTACCGTTCGGTGTCACACGAGACTACGTCATCTTCTATAGCAAATGGTTAATATTTTATTGTCATGAAAATAGTAATTGGCCGACGTAGCTAGCGGGTTAATCTAGACAGAGTGGAGCAACAGAATGACTAACGTGAATTTGGTGTGAGGTAATGGATCAAAATATACACTTGTGAAGTGAAGTAGCTGCGATCTAATTGAATTTTCTAAGAATATGATATCAAGATAGTTAGCAATTAAATTGTAGGCTAAGCGCTAATTGGTTAACTAAGAGATGACTTCACTTATGTAACTCCTGGATGTATTATACATATTCTTGTATAAATGGAAGTAACATAAATTTGCAATAGTAACACATACTACATCAAAATATAGAACCTTTTTTGTAAGTAATATGCGAATTGAAGCTTTAGAATTTAGAATGTTTTTAGGTATAATGCGTTTAAAGTAAAACATTATTGAATCGTGCAAAACAATAAGTGCAAAACAAACGAGTTGGGGATTATATATCTAAAGTGATAAATGTGTTAAAATTAGCTCTCAATTCCGTAAGTACATTTTAGTCGGAATGTTATTATTATGATAAGCTGCCATGAATGTCGAGTCGGTGCCAACTGGCGCTTGGAAGCTTTTCCGGTGCACTAATTTATCCTTAAACAAAGAGATATTGCTGATAAAAAGCCATCCGTTTTTGCGAGCAACTTCGCTTAAATCTCGTTATTTTAAAACTAACTACAGGCCAGATACCAAAAGAATAAAATTAACAATAGCTCCTCTGAATTGGATTATAAGCTCAGTCCGCAATTTCATACGGTCCGATTTCGTGCGGCGCACTCTCAGATCAAAGGCAGTATTTCAATCAGTTCGTTAGTGTTTCGCTGAGCGGGTTCGCAGTAGTCTGCCATTGAAATTTAAACTAGTCGCCCTTCTGGGAAAGCAGCGCAAGCCTGTCTTTTTGCTTCTTTTGAGCCGCGTCCTAGCTCGATAGGGGAGATATACCCGCAGGCGAAACAAATTGTTAATTTAATGCTAACAAGGAATGTTGGTGGTCTATTATTTGTTCTGAGGGGCACTGGAGAGCCTTAACGTGTAATTGTGCTTTAAATAACTGTGCCCCGCCCTTATGTCTACTTAATGAGACACCTTTTGTTCAGCTGTGATTATAAATAAGAGAATGCCAAAGATAACTCACTACCCAGAAGTGTTACTCACGCACTTTGTAAGTATTGTTAGATTCGGAATAGATTCTTATACTACAATTACATCACATTGTAAAAGCAATCTACTAAAAGAATGGATGTTATTTTTCATTATTACATCATGAACAATAAACAGTTACGAGTTTGTTATTCAAACATTAAGATTTCATGATATATTTGCGTTCTTTGCCGTGTTTTCTTTGAACTCGTGTTTCGTGCACCAACATAATTTATATCAGATTATAATTTTACATTAGCTATAACATGAGACAGCAGTAAAAAGTGCTTCGGAGAATCGCATAGCGAGTAATTACTTCTTAAGAGCTTAGGGTCGGCTTCAGAGGTGAGCATAAAACATATTCACCATGCATAATGTGACGCGGCATTGCCGGTCGTTCGCCGAACAATAACCCGTACAATTTTCGAAATGAGACAATGCAAAAAATAAATAAAACGTAGTCATAATACTGGCGATTTCGCACAACAACCCTTGGGTTGAAGGTTTCCAAGGATTAATTATGAGTTCCGAGTAGGCCCGCCAACGGACCATCGGATTCTCGGTAAGCTCGAATCGAAAAAGGAGCAAAAACGACCGCGGCTTTCTGAGAACGAGTATACCTGCGCCCGCGCAACCATCCCACCTTTTTCCGTCCGACTAGCGTTTCGAGAGAACGAATGATTTTCCTAGTAGTACACTCTTTACTCTCATAAGTAAAACAGACATTTTCTTCGTTGAGCATGTTAATATCCAAGTTTCTCTCGAGGGGACCACATTGTTAATATTGCTTTAAACAAACTAATATTTCCTAACCCGTCTATTTTGCTGCGTAACGTTGGTAGCAGAAAGGGTCAAAGATAAATTTTGTTTTTCTGATTCCATATCAAAAATTAGAGCTAAACAAGACTATTTATCTTAATATCAACAGTTTTATCTTCATGTTATATGGTAAACACGTTTATTTATAAATCTTTTAGATTACACTTGTAAATTAGACGCAATTTACAATACGCGTCCATCATGTAATGGGAATAAATGGCGCAAAGTTGCCATGATTAAAAACGGGTTTATTATTTCAAATGAAGTTATGTTTTGCCTTGACAGCAAGGGATATGTATTCCTAGAATACAAAAACCAAAGATATGAAAATGAGTGCAGAAAATACTTACCACAAATGAAAACCGATAACCATTCGCATTATTGTGCATGGGCCGATTATGTTTCTGAGAATCAGCTATCGATCCTCCACTTCATTGTAAATATTCCTCGAAGCTAAAACATTTTTAATCAAAATTCATGTTGCCAAGAAATACAAAGGATGCGTAATTTACATCTAAGTAATATGTATTTAACAATAGCATAGTACATAATAATATGTGCATTTATTTGTTTGCACAGATTCATATGCTATTTCATTTTAGGACTTGTTACTTTACTGTTTTCTTAATGTTGAGATATGAATAAAAAATGCCTTCGAAAATTCTTGTATTAACATTGTTTTTGTCTATAATTGCACCTAGGTCTACCTAGGTGCTTTTTCGTGGAAAGTGCCCATAAATATTCCAGAATACGTATATCCAGTGATCCATTATAGTCAATGAAGACTTCGATCTATATTAATTATCTATAAACAAAAAAACCGCCTCTTAGTTTTGAAGGCGGAATTTTTATTTAAAAGTAATTTAGTTTTGCTTTTAAGTGTTCTAAGTATGTAAGTTTTCAAACTATCTCGAGATCTTTTAGACAGACAAGTAATAGAACTATTACGATATCATCGACGTCAATTATTAGGTATAACTCAAAAGCTACTCGTCAGATGACGATCAAATTGAAATGTGACCACATGACAAGCACCAGCTTCCAAAGGTTGAAAGAACTTTCAAAATCGGTACACCCAGTAAAGAGTTATGAGGTAACAAACATAAAAAAATACAGTCGAATTGAGAACCTCCTCCCTTTTTTCAAGTCAGTTCAAAATATTTCAAAGAAACCAATTTTGTGTTGTACAGACAAATTTGACGTATCTAAAGAATTTGCGAAAACTTCTACAAAAACGTAAGTTTAAGTAGGTAATCTATATATATAAAAATGAATTGCTGTTCGTTAGTCTCGCTATAACTCGAGAACGGCTGGGCCGATTTAGCTGATTTTGGTTTTGAAATGTGTGTCGTAGTCCAGGGAAGGTTTAAACTGTGAGAAATTATGGAAAAATTGCGAGAAAGATAGTAAAAACAACAATTTCAATTTCCCATACAAACTGTTCTGCCTACTTTCCTATCAAACATTTGACGTTCCGCCATTTTAGCGAAGGGAGAGTTTTAATGTCGTTAGGATAGGTGCAAAGACGTTTAGTACTCCGTGAATAGGTGATACGAAGTACACCGGGTCATCTAGTACTTAATAAACAAGGTAAGACTTTACTTATACTGCATTGACTGCACACAATAAGCATTATTTCAAATTCTTTAAGTTGTTGTCTTATTTAATGTGTACAACCTAGGCTAGGAATTGCTAATTCATATCGACATATTATTTCCTTTATCTCAGATACTTGGAATTAAACCTCGCACCCACGTCACTTAATATACTATTGTTTACGTTGCTTTATGCAACTACCGTTAAAGGCACAATTGTTGTAAGTGTAAAATTATTTATTATTACACATACAATGTCCGTGAATCGGTCGTTTCCATCTGCAAGAGAATTTTTAACAGCAGCATTATTATACGTGACTCCATAAAGTTAATAATAGTGCATGTATTTTGTAGGATTGAGATCCATAATTATTTGCAACATTCTATGCCGTAGCACCTATAATTGAGGTAGGTATATTGAAAACGCAATTTTAGGCAGGTATTACAGTAAACCAATCGAATTATGAGACGACGGAATTTTAAAGTTATCATTAGTTTGATTACACTCGCTTTGTTCTCAAAATTAAGAGTGTGTTTGATCATCTATCAATTCTACAATACCTTAGAACATCGTCGAAGCTCGCCCCTACATAAAAATCGGTGAAAATTGTCAGCAACGAGTATAAATAAGGTTATACCAAAAAGTAGACCAAAATTAGCTTTTGCAAAGTTAATTTTTGTCTACTTTTAACATATTAACCAAATTAATTAACCTTGCTTTCAAATATTTATTTTTGCATGTAATTAGCAGGAAGTATCTAACAATTAACTCTGTCTTCAAGCAGAGATTCATCTTGTTTTCTTTAACTTTGTAGAGTTCGTTAGTGTTTATTTTCGACAATTCCTTATAATTTAAAACGTTAACTTGTAAAAGTTTTCGAGAATATGTACCTATATTCTTTTATCAATAATTTATCTAAGTTCGTAAATCCTTCTTCTTATATTTTCTTTAAAAATGTAACCGGATCTTAAGTAATCCGAATGCAATTTCGATAAATAAATGTTCCTAGAACGCCGTCAAACAGCTCGCATTAAACAGAATTATATACAACTAAGTAACAACCGTCTTTTACGACTGGTAGGCCTGCAAAAAAGTCATTGTCTCTTTTCTCAGATAAACAAAGAGACTCGCTGCACCAAGTATACCTCTGATGTTCCTGGTAAATTGTGAACAATGTGTAATTGTTAGTCAATCGCCGTAGCGCGTGGGCTATTGTAATTGGTCGGGTGTGACCAACACAGTAGCTAGAAATTTTGTGTAGGTGACTTGTGGTTGTGGTCAAAATTCTGCAGTGATTACCAATAGCACAAAAAATCCACAAGGCAATCTGGTAAAAGATGAACATACATAATGATAAAACGTGAAGGACGCTTGAAGAAGTTAATAAACCTTGTAATTAATTAAACACGTAATAAGAAAATGCTGTTTTATCTTGATTCATGTAAGTAGATAGATACCTCATAAATAGATAAACTTTTACCTACTATTTTTTAAAATATAGTTTGTTCATTTGGAAAACATGTTTTTTTCACCTTAGATAGGGAAGCTCACGTTATGGTAAGTGATGACATGGTCAAATATAGAACCGATCTTTACCCTGAACCCTCGACTACAGGGTGACTATCGTATTATTAACTGTCGGAATACAAGAATGCTAATAAAACTATTTATTTACGGCCATAGGCTTTTATAAAATAGCGGTAGAAAGGAGGACAAATCTTAAATCAAGCTCTACCGCGAATCTAAATCATCATGTGATGTGACCCATGAACCAATAGGTAATACCTCAGTAGGTTAACTTTATTTAATCATTGATACATACTATATTGCTGCTGACTGGGTATGGATTTTCAACCGACTTCAAAAAAGAGGAGGTTATCAATTCGACTGTATGTTTTATTTTTAATGTTTGTTACCTCATAACTCTTTACTGGGTGTACCGATTTTGAAGATTCTTTCGACCGTCGGAAGCTGGTGCTTGTCATTTGTTCCTATTTAAATTTAATTGTCATATGACGAGTAGTTTTTGAGTTATCCCTAATAATACCTATTTTAGGCAATTGGCATCGATGATATCGTAATGTTATCACTTGTGTTTCTAAAAGATCTCGAGATAGTTTCCTGAAAATTTATATACTTAAAACAATAAAAAGCAAACAATAAAATTATTTTAAATAAAAAAAGCCGCCTTCAAGACTAAAAACGGAGAAATAAAATTTGTATTTATAAAATTCACAATGTCTTTTTGAGGTCGACCTCAAAATTTGGAATAAACGTTGTCACTTGTATTTGGGACCGACGAATTTTTATTTCTCCGTTTTTAAGGCGGTTTTTTGGTAAAAATCGTTCATCGACGAACAATCGGAAAAGTTTCCACAATGTTTGCTCTGATACATTCCCTAAAATTCATTCTGATCTTCTTTCGCGCTTTAAAAGCTACGATCTTAACTGATTTCAGTCGAAACAAAAGTGGCGCTTAATGGAAAATTGTAAAATTCTTTCACGTAATCCTTTACAATGTTTTCCATGCGATAAGAAGAAGTAACTGGTACCTAATTAATCACTAAACATTCTGAGGAAACGATGACATTATCGCGTGATCGAACGCTAATTGTTTTCAAATGAATGTGTTGACTTGCTCGAGTGTCATTAGTCAATACACTAATAAAAAAATTAACGTAAGTACTTTTCTCAAAATTTTTAAAGATAACTTTTGGTCTACTGTTTAAAATAAAACATTTCGGTGATTTGATAAGTATAAGATATGATACTTAGAATTATACCTAGGTACGTTAGTTATCAGTTAAGAATCATAAATAAGTTTCTACTAAATCAATTGTAAGGATTTGTAAGATATTTTCCTTAAAAGTAGGGTCATTGCGCCTGTTATCGTCCACTTAGTGGAGTTATCAACTTTGAAAATAAAATTAAAATATTTCTTTATTATAATTTTATAAAATAACTACTGAAATGAATTCCTATATTAGTCTATTTATAATTATTGCGAACGTGTTAGTGGTGACAGTCATGTTGTTTTTAATATTTTAAAAAAAGTAATAAAATGCCAATATTACCAGTTTCCGACCGCAAAGTTCAGTTTTCGTCCACCAGTTGTCCTATTTTCGACCGCATCAATTGAGTATGGATTTCATGAATAAAAATATGTTTTAAAAGGAAATTGTTAATCAAGGTAGGGCACAACAGACTAGTCGCTAGAATTTGCAGCCCAAGTTCGGGCTGCAAATTCTAGGTAGTACCTAAGTACCTCCCCATTACAAAAGAACACAGTCAAAAAAAATTTTTTGTGGTGTTGTATTTCTGTTGGTAAGTAAGGTCGCTAGAGCTCCACGGGGAAGGGATAAGGGTTGCCAGCGCGCGGTGTCAGATCACTGTTGCAAGCATCTAAGGCTACAGTTGCTGATTACCACCAGGCAGAACGTATGCTTGTCTGCCAACCATTTACCATAAAAAATAACACCAATCACTATTTAAATAATGAGGTCATTACTATTATCCATCATCATCATAATTTTAGCCGAGAGACGCCCACTGTTGGACTTAGGCCTCCCCCAAGGATCTCCAAACCGGTCGGTCCTGCGCTGCCCGCATCCAGCGGCTTCCCGCGACCTTAACTAGATCGTCAGTCCACCTTGTGGGGGGCCTACCAACGCTGCGTTTCCCGGTACGTGGTCGCCACTCGAGGACCTTTCCGCCCCAACGGCCGTCAGTTCTCCTCGCAATGTGCCCTGCCCACTGCCACTTGAGGTTCGTAATTCTTAGGCCTATGTCGGTGACCTTGGTTCTCCTGCGGATGTCATCATTTCGGATATGATCACGCAGAGAAACTCCGAGCATAGCTCTCTCCATTGCCCTTTGGGTGACCTTGAGCCTTCTTATGAGGCCCACTGTAAGCGGCCACGTTTCGGTTCCGTAAGTCATCACTGGCAACACAGACGAATTAAAGACTTTCGTCTTGAGACCATCATAATATTTCAAATTTAAAGAAAATTGGCCGAAAACAACCCGTTAGTCCGTTTTGCCTTTTAACCCCTAAAATATGATGTTAAACTTGCATATTTTTTCATTCATCATCATCATATCAGCCGAGAGACTTTAGGACATAGGCCTCCCCCAAGGATCTCCTAACCGGTCGGTCCTGCGCTGATCGCATCCAGCGGCTTCGCGCGACCTTTACTAGATCATCAGTCCACCTTGTGGGGGCTTACCAAAGCTGCGTTTCCCAGTACGTGGTTGCCAGTCGAGGACTTTTCCTTCCACCCCAATGGCCGTCAGTCCTCCTCGCAATGTGCCCTGCCCACTGCCACCTTAAGTTCGCAATTCTTTGGGCTATGTCGGTGACCTTGGTTCTCCTGCGGATCTCATCATTTCTGATATGATCACGCAGAGAAACCCCGAGCATAGCCCTCTCCATTGCCCTTTGGGTGACCTTGAGCCTTCTTATCAGACCCATTGTAAGACATTGTAAGGCCCATTCATTCAACTGTTTGAATATTATTTAAAAAAATAATATTGTAAAATTTTATTACACTATCATAAAATAATCTTTTTAATTTATTCTAAAATAACAAAGTATATCGAAAACTGGGATTTTTACTTTATGTCGAATTTTCGACTGCATGCCATTTAAATGTCTTACATTTATACTTTATTAAATCTAATAAGCGGACTGAAATTGGCCGTCGTAAATATTTTTTCATTCTATTGTTTTAATATTATTTCATTTAATAATATTGTAACATTTGGTTGCAGGTATCATAAAATAATCACTTTTAGTTTGTTGTAACAGAGTATGTCGAAAACTGGGACGTATTGTACTTTATGCCCGATTTCCGACCATAGGCCATTTCAACGTATTAGGTTTATACTTTATTAAAGCTAATAAGCGGACGAAAATTGGCCATCGCAAATATTTGTACACATAAAGTTCATATTGCTAAATAAAATTTAGTTTACTTACATGCATTTTCGTATATCAGACAGAATCTAATTGACATGGGCGGGCCTGTTATAGACCACCCGGTCGAGATTAGGACTTTCTAATAAAAAGGGCGTACCCTTTCTCGTCCACTTCGTTTTATATATTAATTATTGTAAATTAGAATAATAAACTATTCGTCCACACTATATTTATAGCAAGCTATATGTATAAACAGTAAACAAACCAAGAAACACAATAGAACTATTTTTTATTTACTGCGTAAGTTCCGGCACGTCACTATTTTTTCTGCAATATTTGACACATTTTCACTCTTTCGCCGGGTACCATAAACTGCATAGCTTAATCCTAGTTAATGGCCGCGTTCCAGTGAACTGTGTAGGCATGTACTTACTGTGAAGTTATTCAGGTCGTAATACATAAATATTTTAAGGACCTATGTATAACCGTTTTGCTATTTTTTGGCGTTATATCAAGGATGGATGGTTAAATGGACGAAAAGGGGAAGCGGTCGGCAAACAGGCGCAATGACCCTATCAAGAATAGAATTAGAAAGTAGATTTTACTTAAAATATGTTATCGTAACGAGTTAAGTGTATACCTATTATGAATATGCAAGCTCACAAGCCTTTTTCTAATGTAGCGATATTTAACGTAACGATCGTAAAAACCAAAACCAAATTATTAACGTTCTATTCTCAATAGAGTAGGTACTTCTTCTTTTACTTTATGGCTCTCGTTTTCACGAATTCTACCAACGTCAAGTCCATAGATTAACATAAGTACCTAGTCATGGGAGTGACATTAGGGATACTTAATACGGTGCTCTTTCGATTACAATTCATAGTTGTAGAGTCTAAAACAGAACAAAACAACGACCATCACCAGTTGTTAGTAGTTAATCTTGCAGACGTACTTAGATTTTATACTTATATAATTCAATAACACAGACACAAATAGAGGAAAAACATAGGTTAAAAGCGCAGATGTATAGTCTAGTTAAGAGTGATTTAAAATCTGTAGAATATTAATGGCATTCGCGACACTTAAAGATTACGCATTTTGTCAATGCAAGTGAAAAATATATCTACGTAACAATACAGTAGATTGAGTTAAAATGGAGTCTCTCAACACGTGTTTTTAAAACGAGAACTCTGGAGAAACTCCATTTATTAACTTTCCCTTAATTTTTTGACATAGTGATTACTGTAAACGTTCAAAATGTATGAAAACCCTGATCTCGCTATTTACAAAGTAAAACCAAATCCAAAACGCTTCTAAGTAAGCCAATGTCGAGTGATAATGGTATGTCTATACTAAAATTGTAGGGGAGATTGAATTAAAAATGGAGTCTCTCAAGTCTCAACACGTGTTATTTCAACAAGAACTCTGGAGAAACTCCCCAAAACACTTCGGTTTTCAAACATTTTGACAACAGCTTGACAGATGCCAGATGTCAAAATATATGAGAAGTATTGAGAACGTTAACGATTTAGTTTTGTTTTTTTTTTCATTCCTAGTGCAATCCAGGGGTGTCTAAAGGAAAAGGAACTGTTAATAATGTAAAACCCATAAGATCGGAATATTTGAAGGCTTAGAAGTCAAGCTTAATTAATTTTATAAGAGTAATACAACGAGTATTTGCCACTCTTCTAGAAATGCAATAGAAGTAAAATTACCGATGTCAGTATTGTCATTGAAAAAAATCGTTCATAAAATTGAAAGAAGTTTATACTGGTTTGTTATCTCGTTGTCATTCTTTGACCCAAACATCTGACAGTACTTCAATAGCCTACATCACGCTATGTAGGCGCCACTTGTGGCGTCAGATCCGTGTTCATAATAAACAAGACAATTTGATTGTTACAGTCTAAGATAGCCTTGGGTGTACTTGGTATTTGGTGTGTATTTGGTTCATAGAGTTTAATTTAAGCAAGTGGTTCGAGACTATCTTTACAACTATTTTCTTATATTATAGTAATCCACCTCATAATACAAGTATTCCTTACCTGGCAGTTTAACCACCATTGGAGGTGTGAAGGGGTGATTGGGATCCAATGTAAACGCTTTGTCTCTGAACACGGAAACACACAAGCCCACTTATAATTACTTATATTTCCTCAAATCCACTTTACGGCCGTTTCGCTTCTCGGTAAACTCTTTATAAACAGTTTCGTAGAATCCGAGTGCACTGGAGAAATTAATTTGCAGAAATCGACGTCGCCGGCGGGCGGCCGACCGCGTGCCGTAACAGAAACGCTTTCTAAGAACGCGCACATTCAATTTCACTCAATGTTGGGGTGTTTATCACAGATAACGATATCGCTACGGAGGTGAAAGTTCGGCGAGGCCGGGCGCCACAGCGTTAACACTCCTCTATCGTATTCAAAAGTAGACTGGTATATCGGCGAGAGGAGCGCAACGAACGTGAAGTAAACAGGGCAGAGGCGAGTGGCGGCGGGGGCATGTGCGACGGAGAGCGAGCGAACTGCTCGCTGTTCCGTTCCAACTTGACGGCGCGCGGCACTGCGCGGCGTGCCGCCGCTTCCCAGAACCCCAACCTTGGCACTTCTACGAAATAACTCGAGCCATTGTCACTAATTTATAAAACTTATGTTCTTCCGTCCAAGGCTGGCTAGTACGCAGCCGACACGCCATGCCATGGCCATAGCTTGTGATTCCTGAAGCATGGGAAGGGTGTTGACCTTTGCGCCCACAAACCCACAATAGTAAATTAGGGAGCTCGTTGTTTATCTATCTGACCTTTGCGCCCAAAAACCCACAATAGTAAATTAGGCAGTTTGTTGTTTATCTATCAGTTAAGTCCCACACAGTTCAGTTGTAAATGGTGAGCCTCAAACTAAAGTTAGAGCGGCCAAAGATGGAGCAAATATAGAGTCAATACACCGTTTTCACTCTATAGCTGCATGCCATCTATCCAAAAGAAAGAGAATAGTCTTCTTGGATAACTTAAAGTATTAAATTTACTGTTGTTCTATTAACCCCATGATCGAACGTAAGTTTACTAACCTTACAGCTGCCTTAGAAAACACCTGCTACTATGTATATGTTTATTCTAATTGATATGAGAGCAAGCGATTTCATATATTTTTAACTCACTTAACTGTTCTTTACATATAAAATCAATAAACTTGGCTTAATTTGTTCTTGCTTATTTTAGTAAATTAAATTATACGGATTAAATAATACATTCTTTTTTATTATATTCACTGTTAGCTTCCTATTCTTCATCGCAAATTGCTCTATCATGATCATCATAACAGCCTTTATAATTCGACCCACTGCTGGGACACAAGGCCTCTCCTTGTCATCGATTGAGGTTTTGATAGTAGTCCACCACGCTTGCCCAATCGGCTTGGTGGACGGAAAATAAGGTAATAAACACCCTTTTGCTGATCCATTAGTCGCCTTCTTCGACACCCATTGGAGAATATCGGGTGATGCTATTCTAATCTGCCGGCATCACACGGCTATCGGCATCATCAAATTGCTCTATAATTGACAATATTATTTTCACCGGCAAATCTGCAAAGTGATTTGGAAAAATGAATGTTACCATTCATATGAAAATCTTCGTTGTATTCTTTGTTATTCTCTGGGCAGGTATTAAGGGTATCATTACATTTAATTTTGCATATAGATAACTTGTAATTAAATAAATGGTGGGAATGTAACGCCACAACTAAGTCCATATTTCCCATTAGAAACGTGGATTTTTTTTATTTGTATCAAGCTTCAAGTTGAAGCGTCGGTGGCGTAGTGCGTAAGAGCGTTGACTCCCACCCGGGAGGCACTGGTTCGATCCCCGCCACGTACCAATGTGTTTTAATATTTTGAACTCATATGTACGTTTAATCGACGGTTTTACGGTGAAGGAAAACATCGTGAGGAAACCTGCATACACCTATGAAGAAATTCTTAGGTTGTGTGTGAAGTCGACCAACCCGGACTTGGCCAGCGTGGTTGACTAAGGCCTAATCGCCCCTAATGTGGGGTGGGTTCGAGCCATTATATGAGCTGTTGATGATGATGATGGTGGAGCTTCAAGTTTGAGAAAAACTTATAAAATGTGATGTGAAACCAAATGTTTCTATTTAGCGTTAAACCACTATCCGCAAAGATTGTCATTCCATCAATGGATCTAATCTAACCTAATCTTACCAGGCATATAATAAGTAGATACTCGTACCTAGACTTTCAGATATAGGACGAATTAACTTTTTTTTATTCTGAGACAAAATAAATTCTTAAATTAATGTTATTCCTCTGAAAAACGATAACGTTATAATAATGAGCAACATTCTCAGTAGTTAATCTAAAATAAATTAATATACGCTTGCACAGTTCCTAGAATCAATATCAAAATCAAATCAGACAACAGTCATTAGTGCAAAATTCAGGGCGTTTCCTATTTTCGTAATAGAATAAACACAACGCAAACGAGGCTCTCGCTTTTACGCGAACTGGAAATTTTACTACGAAAATATATTTTTGTACTATAATGCCCTCGATGTCTCACTTGAGTTCTATAATTCAAATAAGCTAACAACACGAAAGAATTTTACTTGCGATGACATAAAGCTAGATTGTGTAGCGACTGAAGCCACTGTGGCATTTGTCGCTTTTGAGGTATTCAACTCGGCTCCTTCCCGCTCGAACACCTAGAGACTCTAATGGGTGTCGATCGACTCCCCCACGGGAGATGTTTGTCGGTTACAAATGGCTCTAATTACAGGCTAGAGGACCCACTAAGGCCTTCGTCGTCACCAAAAACCCCAGTGACGCAGAAAAGATCATCGGCGACAACCTGCAGTACTCAGTTAAAATAAGATATTCAATTCTTCGTCATAAACCAATTTGACATCCTGAGTAGGGTTTAAAAAAGTAGGGCGTAGAAAAAGAATCTGAGTTTGGCTGCAAAGTTATGTGATAATCTGGAAGAAAAGAAACATAAACAAAAAAAGTCAACTCTACATTGTAAGGATTTATTCTAAATACATTGGATATAATTGTAAATTACTTAGAGACAAATAATTACGCGTACGTAGAACGATAAAAACATATAGGTAGCAATGTTTTGAAAGGTCGACACCTCAATAATTATTATACACATTAATTTATTTTTCGTAACGTGTCTCCATCAATATACAATAGGTAGAGTAGGTCATTTGCTGCCAATTCCATTGTATTCAGGTACATTATGCAAATTGCTTTCCAGAATATCAAATTGGTTGTTATAGACCATATTCCACAATTTTAGCCTAATTTATGTATCATTGGGATTTTAGCGCATCTAATAATAACGCATAAACCTAGATATTATGTATTGGTATTTATTTTAGATTAATATAAACAACCAATAAGCGATGATGGTAGTATGAATGGATATAGAGCTACAAAAACAACGAAAAAAAAGATGGATAAACTGCTTGAAAGACGATAGATAGAATAAAATAGAATAATCATAATGGTTAAGAAAATGCTAATGTTGACCTGGCCGCTGCTCGAGAAGTATGGAAGAAGAAAACATTTACGCGACACTACATTTATGACACTGAATTAACTGGGAATCGGACGGGCTGAAGGTGAGTTAGTGTTGATCAAGCAAAGATTTTCCCAGAATTCCAGAATCCGAGCCTACTGAGACCGTTAAGCGTGAGAATATTCAAAGATCGCCCAATTATTTAACTGTTTATTTTATTGTGTTAAATGTTCAAAAATAATTAGAAGACTTCTATCACACGTAGGTGTTGTCTATAAAGTATAATTGTATAAAGTATAAACTATATTTATATATAGTTTTCTAATAAGTAGGCTTTGCTTAGGTACGTGATGTAACAAAGGAAAAATAAAAGTTCCAGATAAAACCCTGAAATGATGTTCTTAGTAAAGGATGGATGTTGGTGATAGTGCGGGCGTAATTGACAAGTCGTCTCTGGGATAAATATAGGTATACCCACAGAAGTGGGTATACCGGTTCGTTTAGTATGCCATCCTAGTGAGTGAAAGCAAAATACTTAATTCCTTTATTATTCGCCTGTAACTTCACTAGGTGGTAGACCCCTATGTAGGGTCGTCTGGATAGCCACCGCCTTTCTTATTTCTGCCGTGAAGCAGTTCGCTGTGGTTCGAATTGAAGGGACAGGTGGCCAGTGTAATTATAGGCGACGGTAACCACTTAACAGGTGGGGCGCAAGATTGTTTGCCATCTCGTATTATAAAAAAAACAACTTCACTATGAATCGTCATCATCAACAGCTCATATAATGTCCCCACCGAGGGGCTCGAGCCTACCCCCACATTAGGGTTGAAAAGGTCTTAAGTTTTTGCAAATATTTGACGCCCAGTTAAGATGATCTTAGAAGTTGAAAAGAAGAAGTGCAAATTTCAAAGATTTGATGAAACAATGTTTACCATAAAAACATAAGCACACCAAGCACTGACAAATTTCGACAGCGAAAGCAGAGCCTCGGTGGCGTAGTGGTTAACGCAGCCGCCCGGATTGCGGAAGATGATGGGTTCGATTCCCGCCTGAGGCAGGTCGATTTTTTTCAGTGTATTTTTTCTAGTATAAAAAAATTCTAATTCTAGTCTACACTAGAAGAAAAAAATGTTTCTTATGATGAGCGGAATACGTAGTTCTCGGCTTTGTCATATGTGTTTTTACATCCGTTATAACTTTTGTAACCAAAAATTATCTCAAGATATAATATATATTCAGTATTAGACTTATATTGGTTCGACAGTTGAAAATTGGAGTCCTACTAATCCAATTATTCAAATGCAAACTCTGATGTAATGCGCACTCATCTGCAAGGGCTCTCATCGTCTCCGAACTTATTAAAGAATCAAATTATTTAAGTGGACGCTGAATAATGTAAGTAACTAAATATTATAATGTTTGGAATCTATATCAAATTAAATAGAAAACGTCAGGCATGAACGATTTTTTCTTTATTTTTCGTTTCCTATTTAATTTGGTATAAATTCGAAGCATTTTAATATTTATTATTTAATAAAAATAGTAGGTTAGTATTTCAACTTAATGTATTAACGTTGAACATTAATATAGATCTCTGAAAACCGTGACACTCATATTGTCAATACTAGGAAGAAGCACAATCTTGTTGAACATTCTATTCGTGTCCGCAGAACAGCACAACTCTTGATATTGTGTAAGCTTATTAAGAAGATTTCTAACTAAATTTATTACCCATACTCGATAATTAATTAAGTATTATACTCTATGTCTGTATCAAGCGTACTCGGTTTTTAAATAAGCCTCACATGGTAACTCTGGTTACACATTTCTCTTCTTCTACTGTCATGTAGATCACAAGGGAGATTGACTTGTTAAAGGAGAATACCTAATTTAGTATGAGTCTTAGGCCATGATTGTGCTTTAGTGAAATGAGTACCAAATACTGGGAAAAATCTAATTTTTTGTAGAAAAAATATCAGAAACAAACACAATAATGCCAAATAAAATTAAAAACATAATTCGACTAAATAAGTACATGTGGGTAGAATAGTCAGTAAATATATTTTTTTATGGAAAAGGGAACAAACGAGCATACAATTCACCTGATGGTAGTAATCAACTGCCATGGACATTTGCAACATTAGAGGAATTGCAAATCAGTTGCCGGCCTATAAGGAAATAATACGCTGGTTTTTTGAAGACGGGACGTATCGGTTCGGTTTCGGGAATACTGCTGGCGAAAGTTGGTTCCACAGTCTTGTGGTCCGCGGTACAAAAATGCCCGAAAAACCAGGCATCAAGACTGGGGATGGATTTGTCTTCGCGAGGAACGACGGAATGAGAATGGAATGAGCAGTTGGATACATTCAATATAACCCATTATACTTTATATAGTCGAGAGACTGCAATTATTCTGTTGCAAGATTCTTCGGTCCCCAAACCCACCTTGTTTGATAAAAAAACTTTCACGACGACGAATGGTGAATTAAAAAAAAATCTTCCACACTTTTTGATCAGCCGTCATCTTAAGGTTAACACTTTTCTTGAACATATCATCTTTCACGCAATCTATAAATACTTTGGTCTTCTTTTCCATATATTTTATATACTAGTGGTCGCCGACGGATTCGCTCGCGTTAATATCGGTTAAATTATAGCCTATGATGTATGAGCTATATTATTGTACAGTTTCATTAAAATCCGTTCAGTAGTTTTGCGTGAAAGAGTAACAAATCCACATAAATCTATACATCCATACCTACAAACTTTCACGTTTTTAGTACCTATTGGTAGGATTACTAACGTACCAGGCTACATGGCATGGGTCAAGACTTAAAGAGTCGTGTCACTTTGTTTGATAATTATGTAGCAATATGTCCCAATTTATGATTGGGAGATATCGCTACATAACAGTCTGTCAATTAGAATTTATTTTAATTAATTTATTTATTTTATTCTATAATTATTTATTTTCTTTCTCACTAATTGTTAATTGCTCTGCTTAACTGTCTTCATGATTTGTCATGCTGTCAACACTATTAGATAGATCAAAACTTGTAACTTTCAATTCAATATAATTTTGGTAACTATATGTTTGTGTTGCAATAAATAAATGAATAAATTAGTCTCAATGTAATTATCATGAAATTATTACCTAGAATGTTAATAATCACAGTCGCAACAATAGCTATAGGTAATCTGCCTCCCAGCGCGAGCAATCAATACGAGCAAGATAATCGTGAGTTCGTCGAAAGCGCGACAGTGCGTCGCTTCTCGGAAGCTCACTATTTCTCGGTGCTGCTAACTGAGTACAATCGATAAGAAAATATTTTCACATTGATAAGGTAACGAGAAATTCATTCCACGTTTACAATTTCGAAGAGAGATTATGAAAATTAAATACTTAGTGATTTTAAGGAAAACGTAGTTAAAGGATTAATGCATTCTATTTCACTAGAAATGTTTGAACGCAAATATGTTTTTGATTAAAGAACGAGATATGAACAGAATTCTTGAGTATAGATTAAAAGTTAAAATTCATTCCTAACTTCTAAACTAATATGACGGAAGATTTTCTTCGTATCTTCGTTTTTTATACCAAAAAAATCCTCCTGCGTCAATTACTTTTATTCCAGAGTTTACTACGACAAATAAAGGATTCGGTACAGATTATTTCAATAGTGAACTTGGTGTTTAATTATGGAATAATTTTATTTTTGCGTTTACAAACGCGTAAATATTAATACTAGAAAAATGCACTGAAAAAAATCAACTTGCCTCAGGCGGGACTCGAACCCGCATCTTCCATTATCCGGGCGGACCCGTTGACCATTACGCCACCGAGACACTGCTTTTCGCTGCCGAAATTTGTCAGTGCTTGGTGCTTATGTTTTTATGGTAAACATTGTTTCATCAAATCTTTGAAATTTGCACTTCTAAGACCCGAACGAAATATTTTTGCAAATATTTGACGCTCAGTTAAGATGAAACTACCTTACATTATGGAATAATTTTATTTTTGCATTTACAAACGCGTAAATATTAATACTAGAAAACCCGGACCGCCCGGATTGTGGAAGATGCGGCTTCGAGTCCCGCCTGAGGCAAGTTGATTTTTTTCAGTGCTTTTTTCTAGTATTGGTATTTAATATTAAGAATTAGATATCTCTATTTATTTGTTGCACTTCAGGGTGAATTTCAACAGGTCCAAAAAAAATCTCATTTCCGTGGACTTTTTTATCTTAAAGTTTTTTTAAAAACTAAATTGCGGGTTTTAAAGTTTTTGATAATGTATGTATTCTTCCTCAATATCTAGCAGATAACATAAAAAACAAACGAGATATACAAGATTAAAAATTTCGTGCCACGGCGATGAAACATGCGTGCTCGGCAATGAAACAAGCCTCCACGGCAATGAAAGAACTATGCCACGGGAATGAACGCATCCACGGAAATGAAAATCTATATTCAACATAAAATCCCTACTAATATTATAGCTTTTACATCTAAACCACTGAACCGATTTTGATGAAATTTGTTAACATATAGACTAGAGCTCGGGGAAGAACTTGGGCTACTTTGGCTTGAAGGGGTTGAAATAGGGGATGAAAGTTTGTATGGCAGTTCGTCATTTTCGAAGATAGAACCATTAAACTTTGAATTTAGGCACTTCTTATGAAAAAAATGAATATTTGATCAAAAATTTTTGAAATTTTGACCTGTTAGGGGGTGAAATGGGGGATGAAAGTTTGTATGGAATTCGTCATTGTTAAAGACGAAACCATGAAACTTTGCATGTAGGCACTTGATAAGAAATAAATAAATATTTGTTCTAGCGTTTTTGATATATTTACCCATGTGGGGATGAAAGTTCGTAAGGAAATAAAAACAAAGTCACACATTCACGTCTAACACACCACACACTAAACATTGTCAATATGGGTATCGGTTTCGTGGTTTTTGTGGGTCCGGATTACGAATAAATGTATTTCGAGATCCAAGATGGCGGTTGCGACTTTTTAATATAAGATCGATATGGGTATAATTTTAATAGTTTTTGGGGGTCCCGATTCCCAATACAACACCCATTTGAGATCCAAGATGGCGGGCGCGACTTTTAAACAATGTCAATATTGGTATCGTTTTCGTGGTTTCTGTGGGTCCGGATTACGAAAAAAGCATCTATTTCGAGATCTAAGATGGCGGACGCAACTTTTTGACAAAATGTCAATATGGGTATCATTTTCATGATTTTCGGGGGACCCGATTCCGAATACGAAATCTATTTCGAGATCCAAGATGGCGGTTGCGACTTTTAAATATAAGATCAATATAGGTATCATTTTTATGGTATTCGGGGGGTCCCGATTCCCAATACAACATCCATTTTGAGACCCAAGATGGCGGACGCGACTTTTTAACATAATGTCAATATTGGTATCATTTTCGTGGTTTTTGTGGGTCCGGTTTACGAATAAAACATCTATTTCGAGATCAAAGATGGCAGACGCGACTTTTTGACAAAATGTCAATATGGGTATCATTTTCGTGGTTTTCGGGGGTCCCGATTCCGAATACGACATCTATTTCGAGATCTAAGATGGCGGTTGCGACTGTTTAATATAAAATCGAAATGGGTATTATTTTTATGGTTTTCGGGGTCCCGATTCCCAATACAACATCCATTCTGAGAACCAAGATGGCGGACGCGACTTTTTAATTTAATATCAATATGGGTATCTATTTGGTGGTTTTTGGAGGTTCTGACTCCGAATACAACATCTATTTTGATATCCAAGATGGCGGACGTGACTTTTTACTCAAAAGCAATATAAGTATAATTTTTGAGGTTTTCGGCGGTCTTGATTCCGAATACAACTTTTATTTCGAGATCCAAGATGGCGGATACGCCTTTTGGATATAAAATCGATCATTTTCTTAGTTTTCGGGAACACAACATCCATTTTGAGATGCAAGATGTTGGACGCTATGGAATAATTTTATTTTTGCGTTTACAAACGCGTAAATATAATACTAGAAAAATGCACTGAAAAAAATCGACTTGCCTCAGGCGGGACTCGAACCCGCACCTTCCACAATCCGGGTGGACGCGTTGACCAATTTCGCCACCGAGGCACTGCTTTTCGCTGTCGAAATTTGTCAGTGCTTGGTGCTTATGTTTTTATGGTAAACATCGTTTCATCAAATCTTTGAAATTTGCACTTCCAAGACCCGAACGAAATATTTTTGCAAATATTTGACGCCCAGCTAAGATGAGACTACCTTACATTATGGAATAATCCACCCGGATTGTGGAAGGTGCGGGTTCGAGTCCCGCCTGAGGCAAGTCGATTTTTTTCAGTGCATTTTTCTAGTATTATATTTACGCGTTTGTAAACGCAAAAATAAAATTATTCCATAATGTAAGGTAGTTTCATCTTAGCTGGGCGTCAAATATTTGCAAAAATATTTCGTTCGGGTCTTGGAAGTGCAAATTTCAAAGATTTGATGAAACGATGTTTACCATAAAAACATAAGCACCAAGCACTGACAAATTTCGACAGCGAAAAGCAGTGCCTCGGTGGCGAAATTGGTCAACGCGTCCACCCGGATTGTGGAAGGTGCGGGTTCGAGTCCCGCCTGAGGCAAGTCGATTTTTTTCAGTGCATTTTTCTAGTGTTGGACGCTACTTATTAACTTAATCGCTTTTACGCCATACTCCCGAACCGACTCTGATGAAATTTGGTACAAAAATAGACTAAACCTCGAAATTGAATAAAAGCTACTTTTTTGTAAAAAAGGGAATGAAGGGGTTGAAATAAGAGATTAAATATTTTTATGAGATTCCTCATTACCAAAGATAAGACCATGAAATTTTAAATAGCACGCAAAAAATATGCAGATATTTGTTTTAGCGTTTTTTGAAATATTGACCCATGTGGGGATGAAATAGGGGATGGAAGGTCGCATGAAAGTTAGCAAAGGATGGAAAAACAAAAAAGGTAGTTTGTAAAAATGTATTATAATCTATTTACAGTAATGCACAGCAGTTTGTATGGGTATCTTTTGCAAAATAAGTGCCCAAAAAAATAAAAATGCTACCCAAAGTAACTATTCCACGCTGACGAAGTCTAGCACGCGGGCAAAAGCTAGTTTTAAATATGTACTTACTTGAGTATTATCGTCATCATTTTGAAAGTAACTCCTTCTATCTGTCTGTTATGCTTTCACGCTTAAATCACCGAACCTATTTTGATAAAATTTGGAATATACATGGATTAGACTTTAAGAAATATAGGTTATCCCTTACACCGACCCACGCAAGCGCAGCTGCAGGAGAAAAGCCAGCATTTGGTATTCAGTTTCATTATCAAAAAATTCTTTAATGCCATTATAACTTTTTGTAATTAAAAACTGTTTTGGTGATTCTCAAAACTGATTAATTTTTCAGTATTTTTAATTTATTTTTGGGATATGGTTATATATTTTTATCAACATTGTATGTGGGGCAGAGGCGTATAATTTCAATTTTGAGTTTATTTTCATATACATATGTATATTGTTGCGGTCAATACTCGGCACTACCTGTATTACAGGTAAAGATGTATTTTTTGCCTTATCTTATCATGACAATAAAAACATAAGTCACGGAAATGAAACACCTGGCCACGGAAATGAAACACCTGGCCACGGCAATGAAACTAAATTGTGTTACAAGGCATGGCAATGAAATTTATTTCATTTCCGTGTCTTTTTTTTCATTGCCATAGCAAATTTTGGCCACGGAAACCACAGCAATGAAAGCATGGCGATGAAAATCAAGGCAAAAATATAAAATAACAAAAAAGCTATTAGTTATTCGAGGTAATAAACACTTCACAAATAAACAGATGAGAAATGGCATTCTATTGAAAACTCAATCATGAGGACAAACTTATTCATATAGAAGTTATACCTATCCACGGCGATGAAAAAAAAAATGACGACAACATAAAAAATGGAATACTTTTATTTATAGCACAAAAACGCATGCACTTGTGTTCGTCCTTCCGCGTCGAGTACTTAGGCGACACTAATATGCAACGCTTAGCGCACAAGGAGGGGGCCGCAAGTTGTTAGATAAAACAATATTCTTAAAAATGTTTAGGACATGGCGATGAAAGTTTGTTCTGGGACAAATGCATTTAGAATAACCATTCGTTGTATTGTTTAATAATTTGAATAAATGTATTCCGTAACAATACTTTAACTATTCACGCATCAAATAAAACTAAATTTCAATATAAATAATCAATAGATTTTTAGCAATGAGGTATAATATACATCAAGGTGACGTGTGGACAAACACGGCAATGAAAGATTTCGAGGTTTAATAATTTTTTTTGAAGTACCTATTATTCCTATTATTAAAATATTTAGTGCCCCACATAGATAACTATTTCATTTATCTATAAAAAAAATAAGAACGTTATAGCTTTGTTTTTTAATACCGATTTCATCGATGCCACGCAATTTTTGGTCCCGGGAAATTCACCCTTCAGACACATCAAAAGTCCCGTATGGATCAGAAGGTTGGGCGCTAAGACGAATGGATGAAAATCCACTATACGTGGCTGAGATGCGAAAGCTACGGTGGATGTGTGAAGTAGCAATAAAAACACTGAACAAAACGAGGAATGTCTACAATGGACGGAAGTTTGAAAGTAACACCAGTAGAAAGATTGGGAGGCATCAGTTTGGCGTGGTATGAAATAAAAAAGTTCTGTAGTTAAATGGACTTTGCTATGTACTTTTAAATCTAGAAGAAAAACACTGACAAAAAAATTGACCTGCCCCAGGCGGGAATCGAACCCAGCATCCTCCGCAATCCGACGGCTGCATTAACCACTACGCTACCAGGCACTGCTTACGCCGTCGAAATTTGTCAGTGCTTGTTGCTTTTAATGTTTTTATGGTAAACATTGTTTCATCAAATCTTTGAAATTTGCACTTCTAAGATTCGAACAAAATATTTTTGCAAATATTTGACGCCCCGTTAAGCTGAAACTACCATAAATTATGGAATTACTTTTAAATCATTACCACCCTTTCTTCCTATAATAAGAAAAACTATATGTAAGTAACTAATTTTTTTTGTAAAAAAAAAATAAGAAATGCTCGACCCCTAAATTGTCTTACCTAATAAATGAATGGCCCTATAGGTATGCCATTTATTTGCATTTGTATAGCTATAATTAATACTTTTACTGTCGACAGTACGTCTGCGCCAGCTGCCTCCCACATGTGTTCGCCTAAGGTTCGCCCGTACCGGTATTTCGACAAATAATCATAGATTATAAACCTCTAGGACTTGTACGGTTTGGTTCTTGTTTGGTTGCATATAAGATCGTTAAACTTAGCGCCTTAGCGCCATCTGAAACACAGGTACTTTACGTTGACATAAAGTGGACGAGTGAGCTGTTTCCCTTGACACTAAACTTTTTGTTTCATAAAAAAGAACGACCAGATGGTCTATTGGTGATACGATCCTACTTGGTTTTTACGATAAATCTTGTAAGTACACTTTATAGTTTTGGGATAATTAGATTGATATATACCCGGACCGCTGAGTAATTTAGACTGTAACATCTGTCTTGGTTTTTGTTTTTTTGGTTGGTTCACTGAAGAACTAGGCAGTATTCTACCTGTATTTTAGAACTCTAGGCCTCCAACCCTCAATGAACTCAATCAAGTGATTACAAAACTGGTTCTTGTGTTACAACCAAGTAGGTTTCCATCCATCGTACGTATAGTTAAGTATTTATTTATAGCAGAGATCAGAATAGAATAGAATAGAAATATATAATAGAATAGAATAGTGACTGTATGTGCCACATGTGTGTTTGTGTGTGTGTGTGTGCGTGAGTGCGTGCGTGCGTGAGTGCGTGCGTGCGTGCGTGCGTGCGTGCGTGCGTGCGTGCGTGCGTGCGTGCGTGCGTGCGTGCGTGCGTGCGTGCGTGCGTGATTGCGTGTGTGATGTGCAATTGTGCATTATATCTCACTCAATAAGTTTTTTAGTCTCATCGTATGTTTTGTTAAGAAGCCATTGCCTTATTATCTTTTTACATTCATATCCATCTATATTTATTTGCATTATGATATAAAATTACTTACCTATCATATAAAAGAACCTCTTAGCAAGTGATGTGCGGGAATTTTCGATAGGGCATACCTTACGTCGTCTCCTAGCTGTTTTGGTATTTGGTGTATATTTCACTAGAGGTATACTTAAAAATATAAACAATTGCCTTACAGTAAGTACCCCAGCTTCGCAAATACAGGTAGTTGGATAAAATCTAGGTTTAAAGAGACAAATCTTCAATATAAGTCTTTGTGCTCTTTCCAACTCAATTAGTTTCGTCTTTGCTGCTCCACCCCAAGATGTTAGGCAATATAATACTACTGATATGGATTTCATTATGTGTCCATTATGCTACATGTCGCAATTGATTGAAGACGAATACAAGCTTTCTGAGCCTCTGTGAAATATTATGGATGTGTTCAGTGACAGTAAGATTCTTCTCTATATTTACACCGAGGCACGGTAATATTATCATGACCGAGGTATTTTATATGTGGTGTCTTATTTATCACTGGACATTGGCATGTTGATACCAATGTTTGTTTTTACTTACCACAAACTAAAATAAAAACTAAATTTGTACTTTCCCGGGGATTGAACCCCTGTGCACATGTTACAACGTTGGTAAGTTGCAACTTGCGTTATTAATAAAGTTCAATCGTGCTCCGTAAATACTGTCCTTTAAATACGACAATTCGAACACTCCTTATGGTATAATCCTTGTATTCCATTCCACCCACACCTCTCTATAGTTGGCAAAGGTCTCTATAAATCGGAACAAAATATCTATATAAAACAATACTTGCGTAACAAGCACTGCCCAACTCCTATACTCGTATAAACCTCATTAACAAACAATGAAATGCCTATTATGGTTAGGTATCCACACAGTGCTTAGTTGAATACTAAATCTACATGACGTCACAAGTCACAATCGATAACTTGGCTATTAGATTTTTTATTTCATTTCTCAAACTTGGAAAGATTCCAAACGCTTCTTGATCTGAGTATTGGGTGGAACACGCCTATTCCCACCACTGGCCGGGAAAAGTCATAATAATTGCTTCCTTCCCTAGAGCGGGGATGAATTTTAAACAGCGGGATGGTTAGCGGCGTTGACGCGATGTGTTCCAAATTTTAAAAAAAATCTTTATAAGGACATTAGACGTCATTCACAAATAATATCAAGGTGTTAAAGTGCTAAATTACTAAAAGTTGGTGTCATTTTATGCCAGAAAATCTCCATCGTTTCAAATCTCTAGAATTTGATTTTTAAGTGTATCAAAATCATTGTATAGTCAGTCAGTTGACTACATAGATATAGGAAACTGTAGATTTAGGTTGATTTAGATTAAAAATGGAATCTCTCCACACGTGTTTTTATAACAAGAACTCGGGAGAAACTCCACGAATTCATAATGCCATTCAATGTATGGAAGCTTAGAATAAGAACATACTAGAAGGATAGTTCCATACGCTTCAAAACTGACGCAAAAAATTTGTTATGTGTGCTAACGCTTACACACAGATACACGCACACTACTAAAAATTGGTGTGGCTACTAAAATCTCGTCACCCCAAAACCAGGTAATTTGAATAAAACATGAATACTACTTCTGATTTTGAAGTGAAACTTCTTTTTATCCGATAGGTACATCGTAATTTGTAAATTCGATGAAACGGAAAAGCCACACCAAAGTTTTTGACGGATAGTTTTATATAGAATATCAGGGTACCATTTTGGTGGTTTTCGGGGGTCCCGATTAAAAAAAAATATATATTGAGATCCAAGATGGCGGAGACAACTTTTTAATATAATATCAATATGGGTATCATTTTCGTGGTTTTCGAGGGTCCCGATTCCGAATTCAACATCCATTTTGAGATCCAAGATGGCGGACACAACTTTTTAATAAAATATCAATATGGGTATCATTTTCGTGGTTTTCGGCGGCCCCGATTCCAAATACAACAAACATTTTGAGATCCAAGATGGCGGACGTGACTTTTTGATATAATATCAATATGGGTATCATTTTCTTGGTTTTCGGGGGTCCCGATTCTGAATTCAACATCCATTTTGAGATCCAAGATGGCGGACACAACTTTTTAATATAATGTGAATATAGGTATCATTTTCGTGGTTTTCGGTGGTCCCGATTCCAAATACAACACCCATTTTGAGATCCAAGATGCTGGACACAACTTTTTAATAAAATATCAATACGGGTATCATTTTTGTGGTTTTTGGGGGTTCCAATTGCGAACAACAACTTTTTTGAGATCCAAGATGGCGGATATAACTCTTTGATAAAATATCAATATGGGTATCATTTTTGTGGTATTCGTGGACGAACACGTCGAAAATGATACCTATGTCGATTTTGTATTAAAAAGTCGCAAACACCACCTTGGATCTAGAAATAGATGTCACATTCGGAATCGGGATCCCCGAAAACCACGAAAATGATACCCATATTGACATTTTGTCAAAAAGTCACGTCCGCCATTTTGGATCTCAAAGTAGATATCTTATTCGTAATCCGGACCCCCAAAAACCACGAAAACCATACCCATATTGACATTATGTTAAAAAGTCGCGTCCGCCATCTTGGATCTCAAAATGGATGGTGTATTAGGAATCGGGACCTCCGAAAACCACGAAAATGATACCCATATTGATATTATATTAAAAAGTTGTCTCCGCCATCTTGGATCTCAAAACAGATGTTGTATTTGGAATCTGGGCCGCCGAAAACCACGAAAATGATACCCATATTGATATTTTATTAAAAAGTTGTGTCCGCCATCTTGGATCTCAAAATGGATGTTGAATTCGAAATCGGGACCTCCGAAAACCACGAAAATGATACCCATATTGATATTATATCAAAAAGTCACGTCCGCCATCTTGGATTTCAAAAAAGATGTTGTATTCGTAATCGGGACCCCCGAAAACCATGAAATTGATACCCTTATTGATATTTTGTCAAAAAGTCACGTCCGCCATCTTGGATTTCAAAAAAGTTGTTGGATTCGTAATCAGGACCCCCGAAAACCACGAAAATGATACCCATATTGATATTATATCAAAAAGTCGCGTCCGCCATGTCGAACTTCCATACAAACTTTCATCCCCTATTTCAACCCATTCAACCTTTTATTCGCGATAAAAAGTAGCCTATGTCCCTCCCCAAGATCTATATTTGTACCAAATTTCATCAAAATCGGTTCAGTGCTTTAGACGTGAAACACAGACACAGACAGAGTTACTTTCGCATTTATAATATTAGTAGGGATAAATATTTCTACGCTCACACCAATTATCTAGCCCAAATTAAGTATCAATAAGAACTTGTGTTATTATTTACTTTGAATTCCTTTGCTTCGCTCTTGAATCAAAGTAGCGCCCTCGCCGTAAAAGTAGATTGTATGATAAGGGAGCAAAATAGCTCCCTTATCATACAATCTACTATTCCAAACCGGTCTAGGCGTATAAACATACATAAAAAAGAAGGTTAAGGCGACTTGAAAACCTCCTCCTTTTCTTAAGGCGGTTAAACATGTCCATACGTTAAGTCAAAACAATCTAATCATCAGAAAATATTTTTTTTATGTCCTTAGTATTTTTTATAGAACAATTAATATTATTAAATTATTGCATTCGACTAAATTCTAAACAACCAAAATAGGTAAAATAATTTCTGTAACTGGCAGCACTCAGTATTTAAAAAATACAAAATAAAATATTTGGTTTTTATTGCTTAAAAAGTGAAAATACAATAAAATATTAAAAACTTACGTGTGAAAAGTAATGTTCTGACTCTTTTTATTTTTTTCAGTTCGATTATTACACCATTTAATAGCACAAATCGTCATTTTTTAATAATTTGTTGGAGATGCGTACGGAGTGCGTTGACCTCGAGGACTACGCATAGACTTTCTGTATTGTGCCAATTAAGGCCTAATATTGGCGGAGCCAAATTGAGTGCCCGGATTCGGTATCTGTATGTTCTTAATCTAAGGTATGGAAGAGTAATTGTTTTGACAGCTAATAAAAAGTATCTCAACTGACTTGACAGGCAACACCCCTGGTCAGCGGCGGTGACGTGATGTGTTCCAAATTCAAAAAAAAATTTTTAACTTGCCTATTCTCTCTAATCTGTGAAAAAGTGTAAGAATTTTACTGTTAGAAATTTCTTATAGTATAATGTGAGGCCGCGCTTAACCGCCTCCGGTGGCTTTGCCCACCGGAATTAGATCCAGAGCTCCCAGGTTAGATCCCCACGGGAGTACTTTGCACTCGGTTTGGTTGGTAGTAGAACTTTTTTCAAGTCCATCTGGCTAGATACCACCATATCCTTTTAAAATCTGTCGCCATATTAATAATGTTAACAGCATTATTGTGTTCCGAAAATTTATTTATGATAAGATAGGAAAGAGACCTTATCCTCACTTATCTTCAGGTGAAATGAACGCCAGGAGCTTCCCTGTCAAGAATATAAAAAACAGGATAAGACGCCTATTCACAATTTTCGATGAAACCCAAATTGCAAGTTTCAGCGAAACATCAGCAAACAGATATATCAATCTTTAAATCTGTGCATCAGCAGGTCCTCTAACTCCTCGTATTATAAAACGCTTAGAGCGGATGGTTGGAATATCATTATCAACAATTTAAGAGCGGTAATTAAATATGAGAATAGCATCATGCCATATCCTCCAATGGGTGTCGTTGAAGGAGAAGATCACCTTATACTCCGTCCACCAATCCGCATTGGGCAAGTGGTGGACTACTTCCTATACCTCCTTCGTTGAAAAGGAGAGGCCATGTTTCTCAGCAGTGGGTCGAATTATAAAGGTTGTGATGATGATGATGAATTAAATCTGTGTCTCAGAAGTAGTCGGGAATTGACACTAAGTTCCTTACTAAAGCTATACCTGTTGGTTCAGTTTTGTTACTAGTCTTTCTTTCTCCAACCAATTTATTTGATGCACTATCTCTTGATATCGACAATACTGTTACAAGATTTGTCATTAGGTTTTTACAGCCGGCCGCCTGCCTGCCCGCCTAGTGACCACCGAAACATGATATGATATAGCCATATAACGCTTTGAACTGATAAAAATCATTGTCAATCATAAACGCAAACTTGAAATTTTATGGACACTGCGAACATTTATAAGGCTTATACATGTGCGCAGTATCGATAAAATTTCAAGATTGCATTTATATTCAATGATTTTTGACAGTTCAAAGCGATAAATGGCTATGGAATAATTTTATTTTTGCGTTTACAAACGCGTAAATATTAATACTAGAAAATATCTGATAAATGGCTATATCATATCGTGTTTCGGCGGTCATGCTAGGCGGGCTGACAACACTACTACTGCTATCTTACGACAGTAGCTGAGACCCACCATCACGGAAGAAAATTGAGTTGATCATTACTAGGATGGGATAGGAACGCGCGACCGCGGCGCCATGCATCGACCACCTCGATGAGCGTTATTGAGTTATGTTATTAGTTTAGGTTAATAATACGAGTACCTATCTAAATGTTATTACAAGCCTTTAATAACAATGACATAGCACGTGCCAAGAACGCAAAATTCCTGGTATGTAGTCTCAATCAGACAATTATAATCATCACACCATTTCAAAACTTGTTTGGTGAATATAAAAATATTACGTAGTACCTATGTAGGTATCTACATATTTTTTTAACATCTCGATAAACGAATGACCTTTTTATCAAGCTTTTACCTATTAAGTAACTGAAATGCCTTATTTTTTAATTTACCAAAATATTTTCTGATCACCATATTTAGAAAATATTTGTTTTTGGTAGACTCAATGATATTATATTAACAAATAAGTTTATAATATCATTGGCTAGACTCTAAACACAACAGACGAGAGTATATTAAAAACGGTAATATAAATATGACTGTTTTGTGTAGATTTAACCCTCTGACGCTTTAATAAATAAAAGGCCTCAGGGTTTCATTTCAATAATAAGACTGAATAAATAGCGAAATGGAATAAATTTCTCTCAGGCTGAAGTGGGTGGGATAGGGTCCTAAAGGGGTGCGGATGTTACGGGCCATCTCAAATATTGTCAAGGAGATTTAGTTAAACATTAAAGAAAAGAGAAAATGTTTTAATATACTAATCGATAGCACTGACAAATTTCGACTAAAGTAGTGCACTGGTGGCGTAGTGGTTAAGGCAGCCGCTCGGATTGCGGAAGATCGATATTTTTCAGTGTATTTTTTTCTAGTTTTAAAACTTTTCACGCGTTTGTAAACGCAAAAAATATTCCATGATAAATACACAATTAGTATAAGTATCTAAACCAAAAACTTTTAGTAAAAACTTAGCGAAACCAGCCCGCTTAGCATGACCACCAAAACACGATATGATATAGCCATTTATCGCTTTGAACTGTCAAAAAAAATTTAATATAACCGTCAACTTGAAAATTTATCGAAACTGCGAACATGTAATAAGGCTTATACATGTTCGCAATTTCGATAAAATTTCAAAATTGCGGTATATCCAATGATTTTAGACAGTTCAGCGCGATAAATGGCTATAATATCATATCGTGTTTTGGTGGTCATGCTAGGCGGGCTGTGCGGCGCTGAACTCGTCACGACATGCGATGAGACAATGGACTGACTATCCACTCTCGCAGCTCGCCGGATAGTCGGTATCCGGAAAAACAGCTATGTTTCATCTCTACTATGAACGCTACGGAGCAGCGGCTACGAACTGGCTACGAGCCGTAGCGCATCATCACTTCTCTTTCATAGTAAAAAGAGGCGAAGCGATGTGTGCTACGGTTCTAGCCACTCTTGTTTTTCCGACTTGCAAGAAGCTTTTTTATACCTTACTAGCGGACCCGACAGACTTCGTCCTGTCATAAAGAAATTATTCGAATTTTTCTCGCCGTAAAAACCATCCTTGAACTTCAACGAACATTTTAAAAAAAGAATTGGCCAAATTGGTCTAGCCGTTGTTGAGTTATGCGCTTACCAACATATTTTGCGATTCATTTTTATATTATAGATTAGGCACGCAGAAGAATGAAATAAATTTAAATTAACGTTCAATCGCTTAAAAGAATATATTTACATAAACAACATGTAAAATAAATAACCAACACCCTGAACATAGGTGGTTTGGGATCGGCTTCTGAGTTGATTTCAATTTTTTTTTTTAAAAAAACGATTTTTTTTTGTTTTTTTTCAAAAAAAAAATCGTTTTTTTTTAGATATTGAAATCAACTCAGAAGCCGATCCCAAACCACCTGTATTCAGGGTGTTGGTTATTTAGTTTACATGTTGTATATTTTTACGGATTTCGATATCAAATTTCATTATAAACCGACTTTAAAACAATCATAGCATTAATAAATAATATTTATAACTTATGAACCGATAAATTGCTTTAGGGAGGATTAAATATCTATACATATGTAGGTATAGCAAGTGCTTTAACATTTTGTTGAAATTGGTAATTATTTTTGTTTAGTTACCTACTTTGACTAGGTATATTCCTTTTTTTATAGTAACTTCAAAGAGTGATAATTTTTATAAGTACATACATGTAGGTATAAATGTCACAGCCAAAGTAATAAATCCGAATAGTAGGTATTCAGAATAAATTTTTATTTAAAAAATTTACATTCTTAGCTAGGAATTGAACTTGATAAAAAAAACACAACATGCATTATTATTTATTACAGCATTCAATAGTGTCGCTACATACGACAAACTTAAGAAAAGAGCTCATTTTCAACAAAATTCATAATTATTATTCTTACGTTACCATTAAACGTTAACTAATTCATTGTTGATTTTTCAAAAATCCAAAGTTTTCATCAAAATCGGGCCTGAGACTCATTTGAGTACTTTTCGCTATTCTCACATTTTCGGATTTGGCTATCCACGCCCACTTGAAAAATGTATATGGGTACTATCAAGCCGTTATGTACAAAATATCTACTCAATTTGGAAAAAACGATGAAGGATCAGGATCCATGACAGTCGATCTCTCCTATTACCGTCCACCATGATAGGCTGATGGGACTGTCCAAATGTCCTTGATAATAATTGTGTGTTGTTATATAAAGAAGCTTAAATTCATATCGATTATCGTCTACCTTAGGTAATGAATTAAATTAAGATATTGTTTGAATCGATCCAATTATAAAATGGTAAGCTTTTAATCTACACTAATATTATAAACCTTTATTATTAAATTTTTGCAACTAAAGATTCAAATTGAAAACTTCTTTTTGTGTCGGATAGTCCATTTATCGAGGAACGCTTTATAAGAATCGACATTAAGGCGAGCGAAACCACGGGCAACCACTAGTGAATTATAATAGGCAGTAAACAGGTTCTCTTAGGAGAGCAATTATGTGGAATTTAGGCACATGTTTTTTCTTACTGTTTCTCAGAGTAGTTAGACTTTTTTCTCACGTACGACCAACTGAGTGGAGCGAATGCTCAATGAGTTTGATTATCACTCAAGAAAAACGTGCCAAACCTTGTCCCCGATATTATGATGTCAAACCGTTGAGGTTTTTTTTTTAAAAACGCTTAAGAATTGTTACTAACTTTTTCACACTTTTAATCGGTTGTATCACAGAAGCTCAATGCACAAGCTAAAGCAATGTTATGAGACTACGTTACGCGTTACCGCAATAGATGTTTACTTCGATGCACGTTACCGCGATGTTACAATACTGCGATGCACGTTATCGCAAAAGATTTAATTACTTCGTTGCACGTTACCACAATGTTACAATACTGCGATGCATGTTACCGCGATGTTAAAATACTGCAATGCACGATACATCGGGAGATCTTCGTCGCGAAATTGTTTCTATGAGTATAAAAATCGAGTCGTTGAGTATGCGTCCATATCCAACAACAAGCGTTCATATTCAACCTACCTACGATTTAGATAATTTATCACCATCTTTGCAATTTGATAAACTTTTTATGTAAGTAGTCTCGCGTAAGCTATAATTTCTTTAGCTGTTCTTCAGTTGGTACTTCCTGTTGTCCCTCACTAATGTCCTGCACTGGTAGACAGGATTGTACGCTTCAGTTTTAGTTGATAAAAAATATGCCATGAAATCTAATCTCCTAAGTGTCGAAACGGACTCCTACCTCGAATTTATTTTAAACTATTGATTTTAACTGGAAAATTCGAGAGAGGTCGAGATCTGTTCTTGAGAATAGTTAAGATTCCACAGGCTCGAACTTTCAATACCAAAGTTTGCTATTGCCGTGCAAAGTTCACATTTCGCATGCCAAATACTCTGGTTTATCTATGCTTCTCCTCACTAATATTACAAAGAGAACACAATATATTGTATGTTTGTAACGAATAGGCTCAAAACTAATGGACCAATATTAAAAATTCTTTCACCATTAGAATACTACTTTTTTTCACTGAGTAACATCAGCTATATTTTATTGCAAAAAAAAATATTCGCGGACGAAGACGCGGCCGGAAAATGTAAAAGGAAAGATTTATACTTATTATTTATTATACCTATGTATGTAACGAATGAACTCAAAAACTACTGGACAATGTTGATGTTTGGTTTCATACCAATAAAAGTTTTTTTTTTGGTCTGAGTGTTTGGTAATTAAATATTGATTAGACGTTGAGAGAGGACATAGGCTACCTTTATCGCGAAAATGACTTGAAGTGGTTGGAATAAGGGTAGAAAATTTGAATTGAGGCTCATCAATTGTGCAGATAAATCCATGAAACTTTGAATTTAGGTACGTTTGATAAAAATAAATAAACATTCTTTCTAGCGTTTTTGAAATTTTGATCTCTGTGGAGATGAAAGGTCATGTTAGTCCAAACAAAATGCAAAAAATACTGCCCAAAGTAACTATTCCACGCGGACGATGTCACGGGCAAAAGTTAGGATTAAGTAGATAAAAAAATATAATATTTTATAAGAAAAATATAAATAGTATGGAATAATTTTATTTTTGCGTTTACAAACCCGGATTGTGGAAGGTGCGGGTTCGAGTCCCGCCTGAGGCAAGTCGATTTTTTTCAGTGCATTTTCTAGTATTATATAAATAGTAATAAAAAAACTACATAGGTGTGTCCTGCATACATATAAATATACATTTACTCTACGTTACATTAAAAATGTTTTATTTTAATTACATTACGACTGTTATCATATTACAGTGAAATATGATAACTATAATAATTAGAAGTGTAATAATTACATATTTTAATAAATACAATATAAAAAAGACTATTTTTATTCTTATTTTTACCACTACCCAATGGGGAGTTTTCAAATAAAATGGAGGAATAACTTTTTTGATTGGCCAACTTTACTTTTTTGACATCCACTCACAACACAATCAATTGATTGATTGGTTAATATACAGGGTGTAAAAGACATGAGCAGTCAAACGAAAACCATGTATTCTGCCCATCGTCATAACATTTTTCTTCCTTTAGACTATACCTGGGAAATTGATAGTTACGATTTTATTGAAGGTCAAAGTCATATTTTTTTTTTTCATTTTTTTATGAAAACGTATTCTATACGTTATTTCTTAATTATTGTCCAAAGAAACATTATCATTTTTGTTAGTATTTCATAACAAAAAATGGCTTCAAAACGTTAGCGTTCAATGTAGCTCACTCGATGCGCACGGACACTAACGAACGGGGCCGCCGTCAAGCAAAATTATCGCGGTTTTGCGAGTTGCGTGCGAGTTGAGCCCTTTACATTGCGTGGTACAATTTGCAATTTTTTGTAACACCAAAAAATAAAAATCATTTCCCAGCAATATTTTTTTTGTAATATGTCTTATTTTGATGTATAGAATACGTGGTTTTAGTTTGACTGCTCATGTCTTTTACACCCAGTATAATATTTTAACAAAGTTTTTTTTTTTTCGAAAACTGGTGTTTCGTGGTAACTATGAAAATTTGAAGCGTTGCGGCTGAGTTCCACAGCCGCAACGCAAATTTCCATAAATAGATCTAATCTTCACATTTTTTGTCGAGTTTCGGGAATATGGTAGAAATGTAGCTGCAGGGGGTCCACCGGAACCAGTAAAATTATGAAAGTGGTCTACAAGTAGGACATGTTTGGGAACCCCGGTATTAGACGATTATGAATCAGACGAATAATTTTCCCCACTTGAAGAAAATTTTAAGTGATCCGTAGGGAGAGCAATATAACTGGGAAGCCGATTAACTGAATTTCACGTGAACGAAATCGGGGATGAAACGTTAGATAAACATAAAGATTCAATGTTAGATTTTATTGCTGGATTGACATGAAATCTTTTTATGCTGCTTTGCAGAAGAATATTTAGGTACTATCGCAAGCACACGTCACACTCACGGCAAAACATAGTAAAATACTCAAGGAATTAGGAATTACTTATACATAATTCGTTGAAAATACTATAGTACTCAGTTTACGCGTCATAGGACACTCGTTTTGAATTGCTTAAGCACGGAAGTCCATCACTAACATTTTCGAAGTTTGTTCAAATATACTTTTCAAAGCTTCCACACCTAGCTACAGCAACGCAAAAAAATAGCACGACTTTTTTTCTCGAAATTCTAATGTTCGAAAATTTGGTGAGCAAGGTGGCTAGCGCAGCGGTATATCTCTCGCACTAGCTATCTTCTATCCACTTCTGCTTACCATCAGGTGGAATGGAGTTATTTTCTTAACCTTTTTATAACAAAAAAATTTCCTCCACTACCCCATATACCAATACGAGGGAGACTGGGATTGATAGAAGAGTTGTGTTATGAACGCGGTGAGATTCAATTTTTAGCTAATAAAGCTTATTGTAACTTCAATATCTGCGAAAGTAGACGAGGCGAACCAATTTGTTCGCGTTGCCTGTAATTTATATTTCTCGATTTCCATTGAAATTCATTTCATAATTTCGCCGAATGACTGCACTACATTTCCTTGGAACTTGATTCGATATTTTTACATTCAAATACCTACATGTGCAGTACTTGCTTATTACTTACCTGGAAATGCACATTGAGCTTAGTACGGGTTTGTAAGTCATTGTCATATTGAGGAGGTCGATGGCATTGGCGCTCGGTCTTTGTCTATGTCACGATCATAGATATAGGGAACTGTAGATCGGAAATGTGATAAAGAAAGAGCATACTAACGTATACAAGGTATTTGGTACATGGGGTATGAAGCCGGCACCTACCCATGCTAACATGGTCCTAAATACATACAATTATATTACCTCCTCATACAAGTGACGTGCAAGTGACAACGTTTATTCCAAATTTTGAGGTTAGCGCCGACCTCAAAAAAACATTGAGATTATTATAAACGAAATTTTTGTTTCGCTGCTTTTAGTTTTGAAGGCGTTTTTTTTATTTAAAAATCATTTATTTTTTACTTTTTATTTTTTTAAGTAGTTACAGAACTTTTTAAGAAACTATCTCGAGATCTTTTAGACAAACAAGAAATAGAACTATTACGATATCATCGACGACAATTAAATAGGCATTATTAGGGATAACTCAAAACTACTCGTCAGATTAAATGGGACCACATCACAAGCTCCAGCTTCCAAAGGTTTACACGGTTTACAGAATCTTCAAAGTCAGTACACCCCGTAAGGAGTTATGTTATGAGTAACAAACATAAAAAATACAGTTGAATTGACAACCTCCTCCTTTTATAAGTCGGTTAAAAGTTTTGTATCTTCTGTTGTTTATATTAATTAGTTATTGGTAAGTAAATTTAGGACAATCTTTATTTCGCCTTTAACCACCTAAATAAGATCCTGGGGCTACCAAGAGCAAGGTCGCTGACCATAGCACCCAAGTCGACCAGTCATAGAAAGGGCATTGACTTTATAACGGCTAGAACTGTAAAACCAGGTTATAAATGAAGGTATTTCCGCCTATATTCAAATTCCAATCGTCGGTATAAATTAATTGGACCGTGCGGTTGTAGTGTGTATTAATGATTTAATCGATCAGGATTAGATTGGTACAGTTACTCTTCACAAACATTCCTAACTCACAGAACACTGATCACATTACAATTTGTGTAATGTTTTAGTACCACTGAACATGTGACTTTTGTTACAGGCTGTTTGGTTCACGGTACAACATGCGAGTACCTACCGGTGCTAATATAGTCATATAAAATATTATGGTTTTATTGAAAATATTTAAGTACCTATGGCCAACTCAAATTACATAATTATAGTGTTGTTCCTTTATTTGAACGGAACTCATTATATAATTAGGTACTGTATATAATATAACTTTTTGTTTTCTAAATATACGTAAGTATAAAAAAATACAAGTAATTTAAAGAATGGTAATTTATTTATTTATTTAATAAACAATGTTTCAACAGCAACACAAAAGAACAATAGATGATGCTACTTAAATATAAGCCAATTAAAAAACACATTTTGATGACAAATAATATTAAAATTCTCTATTATAAATTCTCTAAATTACTTTTATTTTTTTTTATATTGAAGACTGGCGGATTTACAAATTTGCCGCCAGTAGGCTAATACATTTTTGCCGCCCCTACTTCTGAAATTCGATACCCTAATTGACAACTTTATTGTGCTCTATCTTCCTCATTACGTCAGCTTTTTTCCTTTTATTAAAAAATATAATTTTTCGGCGCTTATTTCCCAAAATTTGGGTCTTGCCGCCCCCTAAAATCTGCCGCCCTAGGCTCCAGCCTACTCTGGTAAATCCGCCACTGAGTGAAGAGATTTACTAAATGGAATACCGATTTTGTAGTTCTCTCGATAAATAGCGAGCTATGAGATGAAGTCAGGAAACATGATTTGTTTCTAATTTTAATTTGGCATGTTTAGATAAGAAAAACATAGAAAAATATTCCTGTCATGGATCTGGAAAAATATTCCTGTGCTAAGAAGGCACAGGAGAAAGAGAACGTGCTTTAACTGTGAGCTATTCGCATAAGCCGAATACCGACTTTTGTCGGACGCTGTGTCCGGGCTTTCGGAAGCGACGGCAGCGGAAGAGGTGGTGACTGCAATCTGCCAGGCGGGAGACTGGCCGCGCCGGAGCGGATTAAGATCGGAGAGTTGCGCCCCACTGGCTCGGGGACTCTTGTGGACGAGCTGTCCCGCGGAGGTTGCGGCTGTGGTGACAAAGAGTGGCCAGCTCCAGGTGGGCTGGGCGGCGGCGCAGGTGCGGGTTCTCCCCCCGCGCGAACTGCGCTGCTGGGCCATGTGAGGGCGAGGTGCGACGCCAAGAGATCCTTTGGAAGCTTGCTACCGATATAGTGAGGCGGGCCACAAGGCAGTATGATGTGAGAGGAGGCCACGCTGCATACTGTGCGTGGAGGAGGGTAAAGCTGGCCATCGTATGGGTGACGCGAGGTTCGGTGCCCCCAGACAGTGAGGCGAGCTCCGATAGGAGGCCACAAATGTGACCCCCCACGTTCTGACGAGCAACCAAGCGCAGGCGAGCCCATGGACGCTCAATCGAGCGTAAAATGGCTGGCAGTGGCGGGCCGAAAGGCGTAGCTAGGGCCCTCATGTCAGGTGACTTCTCCGCAGGAGGGGTCGGAGGATGGCTGTATCTCGAGTCCCACATATCCCTTGCGGTTGACACCATCCCGCTGGGACGATGCCTAACATGAATTTGACCTCCTCGCAAAAAAAGGAACTAGGTAAAACGCGTTTTAACTAAAAACTGGTTTTAATTGTGATATAAAAATTATTAAAAATTAGGAAGTCTGAAGATAGAATGTTGTAAACAGCCCAAAATATGAACAGGCGCCGCGAATCAAACAATAGTTTCTCGGAAACAATTCCAAACGAACGATATATTATCACGACCTCATTTCATAATGGCCGCGTCCACATTATACCAGATCGCTTGTAATACTTAGTTTTTACTAGAAATTGTCAAAGCCACGTGTAATTTATTTTTATTTTCCGCAGTTCCAAGAAAAAAAGACGTGGTTAACTAATCTCAATTTGCTGTTTCTAACGAACACGTTATTTTGTTAGATAAGCCAACCAATAACGAATATTTTTATTATTGTTGGCCACAGGCGCGTTTTTCTAAAGCTAAATTACAGGATATTTTCTTTTCAGAGTTTTCACTAATAATCACAGAATACAAGCACCCTTTTGTATATCTTTAGCTGAACTATACTGATACTATTTGACTGAATAAGTAATACTGCTACTATGTATCTATACATAATATAAAATGAAGTTGCTTTTTCTGTATATACGCTTAGAAATTTTAAACTAACAGATCAATGTCGTTTCCATCAATAGATAGAGTGATTCAAGAGGAAGGTTAATATGTATAATTCATTAAGGTTAAAGTAAGCTAGTTTAAAAATAAAATAATGACTGCACAGAGAAAAACGTTATAATTGTACAATATTCATCATCATCAACATCAACAGCTGATATTATGTGCCACCGAGGGGCCCGAGCCTACCCCACATTAGGGGCGATTAAACCATAGTCAACCACGCTGGCCAAGTGCGGGTTGGTCGACTTCACATACAACCTAAATTGAAAGGAATGTCTGTAAGTACCTATCTAACAATAACATAAAATGGTGCTGGGTATCAAAATTTAAATTACTTAATTCATTAGATTGAATTATATAGAAAAGCCTTTCGCAAGATAAATAATCCAAATGCGTGGGAGTAATAACTACCCAAAATTTACGCATGTAAAATTGCAACTTAAATTATATTGATAATTATTTATTGACTTGTATTGATGTTTTGAAATTATTACGAAATTGTAAGCTGTGGAGTTCCTTTCGCCATTTCTTCTCCATCTCAGCATAATAATAATTATTTCGTCCCGAAATGGTGGTAGGGCTTTTGATGATTTAAAAGTACTTAGCAAAGTCCATTTAAATAAAGAGCTTTTACATTTTCAACCTAACAATTTCTTCATAGGTGTGTGCAGGTTTCCTCACGATGTTTTCCTTCACCGTAGTAGGTTCCTACAATATTAAAGCCTATTTACTTTCTGTTCGCTTCGCATGGTTGTGGGACGCTATGTTTACATGATCTTCTTTTATTGTTTAAAATTTTAGAGATAAAGGTATTTATTTTCCATAGGTACCATATTTTAGGGAATTTTTATGTTATGTTTTTCACAAAATTTCAAACTTGGCTTTGTTTAATTATCAGGCGCCATCATTGTCGACATACATAATCGCGATAGATATAGATACTTAATGTAACTTAATTCTCATATCAAATTCAATCAGCAAATATAGACGTTTTGTCCACGCCAGTTTTTTATAAAAAAAAAGATACATCATATGAAAGAACCCGTAGGTAATGCTATTATCAACAATATCTGACTCGCATTTATTTCAATTGCTTAATGGATTCCAGGAGGGTATGGGATTAATTGGTGTGCGAAAAATATGATATCATTATGTTTGGTGGTCGGAGTTATATTGCGAATCCACTCTTATTATACGGTTTAAGATATAAAGTAAATTATAGTAATTATCGGATAATGTATAGTATTTATCTATACTGTACCAACATTTTATATTAAATCTGCTTAATTGAATTTGGAATGGAGAAGACCTAGGCAAAACTTTATCGATGAAAACGAAAACATCTTAAAGAAGGATCAGGTTAAAAGTAAAAGTAAATTTTTTGATCTTATTTTATTAGTAAATGGTTAGACCAACTTATCATATAAGTAATGTTTTTATTTTATTTTCAATCTTGCACGCACTGTTATAATATCCCTTAAGATTTCCATTTATTTACTGAAGAATGCCTGGATGAGATTACTGCTTAGCAATAAGGCTGTCTTCTACGTAAATTTTTTTCTTTAATTAAAACCTTATATCCATCTAAGGAGATCGGTCGAATCGCCGAGTTCATAGGAAGACCGAGTGTCGCGATCAGCGGCCGTACTACATAGCATGGTTCTAGTTGAGCATGCCGTAATATACACTGTTCATTGCGCGCGTCTTAAGGACTGCGAAACGATGAAAGTTAAGTACAGCCGCAAAGGAGATCGGTCGAATCGCTGAGTTACGTACTCAATTGACTTTATCTGAAGGCGAAGTGGCGGAAATGTATGCCCACAGGGCATACACTTGTCCCAAGTTAAACGCTGGTTGGCCTATCTCCTTGTATTATTAAATCTGTGTTAAAACCCATGAAGTGTATTGTTATTGTATTGAAGAGCGTGTGGAAAAGATTCAGTAATTTCATAGGCACTTACCTAAAGTAACAAATGTAAATTATTGGATTATTATATTCGTAATACATGTAAGGAATTATGATATTCCAATAATTTTGTGTCCCGTTCCTGTGACTTCTCGGCAGTAGTCAGTAAAATGTCAAAAGTATAAATTGCATCAATGGTCTGCGCGTGAAGTAATGTTCTTTTAATCGGCGAGTCATTTAATGTCATTGGGGACACGTCGCAAGCAAGGAAACACTCAAATTACACCTCTTTCTCAGAAATCTGGTAATGGTTTAGTAAACGTTTCTCGTAGATACAGAGAACACTTAGATACTTAGAAATAGCTATAACTTGCGACCCAAAGGCATTTGTGTCACGTAAATGTCTTGAGTGTCTTCTTTGACTTTTATCCTCCCTAATATCTCGTTCATACTTTGCAGATATTTAATTAATGTCTGTCAGCAATGGTACACTTGTAGAGCCTTCATATATAACAAGTCATATGTAGCTTCACAACAAAACAAAACATTAAAAAACAAAATAACTTAATGACGTAGATCCAGCCCGTCCGCCTACTGTTGAAATATAGAACTCGACCTAGGGCTCGACCGACAGTCCCATTGAATGTTTCTAATTAAAAACAAAACCTAACAAAGCAAATAATTGATAGTGAGCTAATTGGTTGAAGATGATAATTACATTAGCAGTAATTCTTACCGTCATTGGGGACATGTTAGAAGTAAGTAATTGGAGTTTAACTTGAACTCTTATTGTATACACGTGTTGTGAAACTCCAATTTTCACATTTGTTTTTTTTTATCTATATTAGGGACCTGATTTTGTTCACTTCAGGCTCATATGAATCAGGTCTACCTATGAATTTTGCGATATGCTGCCATTTCTTCTTTTCGACCAAAAAATATAAAAATGCTTTTCATAAAAAATCAATGGAATAAAATATTCCATAGAAACTTTAAGAGAAGTGAAGTAAAAGTATGTCTTAAACTTCTTATAATCGTGAAGTATCACAGGATTACAATTTGCTTAAACTATTAATAAGGTCTTAACTAAAAGATTTAACAATATCGAAGTTATAGCTTAGTATTATGGTATTAATTAGCGCGTTCCAAGCATTAAAAAAGTCTCTTTTGCTGACGGTGTTTTTAAATCGACAAGTATTCTCAGCGAGCGAGGTACGCTCATTATGCTCTATACCTACTTTATGGAATGAAATGGACTCGAGCGGAATAAAATTAAAATAGTGCCTCAATACTCTTAACAATGCAACTGATGGGAAAAATTCAAACATTGAAGCTCCGGCGCTCCTAATTTGGCTATTCAAACCTCAGGTAGAGGAGACCGAGGCAGAACGGGATACGTAAGAGAAAATTCATTATATTAAGAAAAATAAACAGTTGTAACAAGAATTCATCGTAAACCGCAACGCCGCGCCGCGCGGACCCGAATACTTTCCCTCTCGCACAATCACCCGTCCCTCTCATGATTTTGCACACGGCACTCGCCGCGCCGCCGCCATCCCTATATAAGCAGCTGCGCGCCGAGTAAACATCAGTTAGCTAGCGACCGTGCTGGAGCGATAGTCACTTACAGTCCTCCAGTATCAGTCAGTTGGGTGAAGGAGTGCGATAGCCCCTGCAGTCCACTCTTGATCCTTAGCTAGGACTCACGTAGTTAACTTATAGGCTAGGAGTGCGATAGCCCCTGCAGTCCACTCCGACGCTTGTTAGGCAGTCATAGTACAGATGCACCTACTTATGTGTATGCAAAACTTATGTAACATTGTATGATCTATCAGTTAATAAAGGAACAGTACGGACATATTGGCGTTTCACTGCACACTCCCTTCACAGTTTAATAGAATATCTTCTGCACATACGTCAACGTTCATAAATCAACTTTATATAATCATACAATTAGTCAATTTACCCACATATATTTCTTTTCATTCCAAAGGTTGTTGTACATTTTAAAGAAGTATAACAAGTGAGACTTTTTATTCTCTCCAGTATACAATTATTACTTTCCGATTCATAATCAAAGTCTGACTGGTCAAACCCCGATTTCATCAATTTCAGTTTCGGTATTTGACTGATCAAAGTAGTCGCTCCTAGGATTAGCTGAAAATTCGTTAGTCAAACGTAGAAAAACGCTATCGGTTTGTACTTTGACCAACTTTGACTAACGCTTTATGCTAGACCTATAGCCAAACCTAGGAGCGCAGGAGCTTTGAAGCTGTGACTATAACATATAAATACAAAAGTCAGTAACCAACATAAGACTATAAGTATAATTTATTTAATTTTATACTAAAGGTGTATTTATTTAATTTTGGCTGTAATTATCTTAATATATATAAATAACGTGTCACGTTGTTTGTCCGCGATGGACTCCTAAACTACTAAACCGATTTTAATCAAATTTGTACACCTTGTGCAGTTTGATCCAACTTGAGAGATAGGATAGTTTTTATCTTGATGAGTAGTCCTAATTTTTTAAAAACTGCAATTTCAATGTTATAGGACAGAAGTATGAAATTACCACAGAAACGCGTGGCCGGGACAGCTAGTATTTAGTATAAAATTAAAGTAACTGAAACAAACTTTCAGCAGAAGATAATATTTTCTGAATTAGTTATAAATAAACTATATACAGGGTGTAAGGGACCCGCTCCCTAAAACGAAAAATATAAAGTCTACTACCTCAAAGTAAATTTATGGCATAAGCAGTTTTTTTTTAAATTGAATATTTAAAGAGTTGGTAATTTTACAACGCGCAATGTATTACGTACGTGCGGGCGGCCCGTAGCGGCCCGACGCAAGCGGCGGCGGCGCCCCGGCGCGCGACGCGTATCTAAAACTGAACAGGTTCGAACGCCCGCAGACTAAGCCCGCAGATCATGAAAACCTCTTCACAAATCTTTAGTTTAACAGAGTAACAGTCATTTTTTATGTACGGACAACATTTAATTTTCAACCTTAAACGTGTGCATGCAGGGGCATTGAACTCGTAAAGTAGGTAATGAAACTTCAGTAAAGTAACTAACAAAAGCCAACCACCAGGACAGATGTTACACTCGAAATCATCTTAGTAGTCCGGGTACCGTTTGATAATTGTAGTAGGTACTTAAGTATCATACAAATAATAAAAAAACACAAATAAATAATCAAAGCGACGAGTAACAACTTTTATCTTATTAATTACCTACTTAGCAAATAAGCGAAAGCGCGCGTCATCAAATCAAGTTACCTCAAATTTTATTTGGTCTGAGGTAGTTACCTACCTACCTTTTCACTAACTTGAGAAGCACCATGACATGCTGAGTGATCGCGAAAAAAATAGAAAACGAAAATGATAAAAAATTCTAACATGATAAAAGCCCGAGAAAGGACTCGAACCAGGGACCTTTCGCGATCCGGGCGAATGCACTCCTCTAAGCTACACAGGACTTGTAAGGTTACAACGAGTTACAACGAATTTATTGAAGACATTATTTTACACACTTACACACAATCAGTATACCGATTCGTTAGTGTCCCTTTTTATGCCTTGTAGTCTTAATTGATTTAATTTCTAGGCACGAGTAATAGTTTAGCTATCTACGTTTAAAAGTAAACAACAACAAATACCTAGATCGGTGTACGTGAACGGAGAAATAAGCCAGATTTCAGATCCAGATTCGATTCCGCACTAATATTAGAAAAATAACGAAAATGACAAGGAAATAAATAAAATTAACAATTTGATAAAAACTACGTACCTACGTTAGGCATTTCGTCTAATGAGGTGCAATTAGCGCTCCCAGATTTGGATACCTACGCCGCGATATCCTTAATGCAAGAAAGCATTTCATCCAGCTTCTCTGAGGCACATCCACTTAATATTGCTTCGTATTCGCAAGCACTATACGCCTAATTAGAGGCAGTTTAAAACACAACTCACACACACACACACAAATGAACTAGGTAGGTAATAACATTTCGTTCGTAAATCACATGCGTTTACGTTCGAAGCTAACAGCGAACTGCGCGTGCGTCCTGCGCCGTGCACCGACTGGGCGGCATTTTCATTTGTCCTTTCGGCAAATACAAAGAAGCCGCCTGTCATGCCGGTGTCTTTGTACTATCCGCCAAAGAATGCTGCCGCCGCGCCGCCGCGTGTTGGTGGTGCCGCGCAGAATAACAGCTGATCGGCCAAAAGTGATAGAATTTCTCCAAAAAGTACCTATGACTTTAATCAGTATTAAGTTTATAATGATATTTTATGTGTGCAAGATGCATTGTACTAAAGGTTATTTTTGTAGCTACTTTTGTTTGTACAGCGGTTTAATTGTGTTGCATAAAGTTCTCGTCAATACGTGAGTTATGAAATTTAGTTTGTTGAGTTTGCGTGAGAGTCTCCTAGCGCGTGTTGACTGATGACGTAAATGCCTACATTATCTTGTTTACTAGGTAACATAACTAATAGCGGTATTTTAAAACTTCGTAATAATGATTAATGATGTAGGTATCCCCTCAGTAGTCTGTGGAAGAGTGGATTATTATGATGATATTTAAGCACGTAGGCGACACTGTATACTGCAGTACCTACCTACGTTATTTTTGGTCATAATTAAGTGGTTATCCAGGCGAAAGAAATGTCGCCATTACGTACCTAGGTACCTAATAAGAATGATTATTCTAACTCAGTACTAAAATGTTAATACTTAGCTACTTACCTTCTTTGATTACATGGGCTATTTTACATTTGAAGCCTACTTTAGTCTGTCATAAAATTTAAGAAACGGGATATCTGTTATGCTTGTGAATTATGATAGGTACCTATCTAGCAGGTGTGGTAAAACATACCTAGCTTCCCTATCGTCGGGGTGCGTCAGAAAAGTTTAGATAGTAGATGGGATGGCGCGGCCGGCCGGTATCGCTCGCGTGCGCTGACCTTGGTCAACGTGCGCGGGTTCAATGGGTCAACAACGGTCAAGGGCAAGGCAACGCAGCGGCGCTAGACGTTTCGCTCGCCCGCCGCCCGGCTCGTAGACTGCGCGTGATATTTTTTAGTACATTGCTTTTATTGTAAAAAAAATGAATTTGCGTTTGTAAATTTTAAATTATTGTTTTATTTTGTTGTCCTGGCATGATAATACACAAAATAAGTGAAAAAAAAGTGTTAAAAATGTAATTTATTTTTGAGATTTTACCTATGACATCGTATTCAGTATCACTAGGACTACCTCCTGTTTTCGTTTTAGGGAGCGTTTCCCTTACACCCTGTATATAACTATCTAAAATTACAAATGAAGAAGTGATTTTAGTGTGTATATCGCTAAAATACCGTGGATCATGACAAGAGATTTTATAAATTAGATTGAAAATCAGCAAAAAGAAATACGCAACTACTAATAGGCAGTTCTATTTACCAAAAAATATTGTATAATGTAACACTAATCGTATTGTATGAAAATATAACTGTCGGGTCGTCACGTCAATCAGTTCTCGATATGAAATTAATTAATTCTTAGTAATGCCACAAAAGCTGCTAATATACATTTAAAAACTCTAATGACTTCTTTTCACTGTTTTGTTAAATAATTGGCACATATAGGTATATGATTTTTATATACAAATAAATCGGAATAAGTTATATATGAGTGAACTTGAAGCGTCGGTGGCGTAATGCGTAAGAGCGTCGTCTCCCACCCGGGAGGCACTGGTTCGATCCCCGCCACGTACCAATGTGTTTTCAAATTTTGAATTCATATGTACGTTTAATCGACGCTTTTACGGTGAAGGAAAACATCGTGCGGAAACCTGCACACACCTATGAAGAAATTTTTAGGTTGTGTGTGAAGTCGACCAACCCGAGCTTGGCCAGCGTGGTTGACTAAGGCCTAATCGCACCTAATGTGGGGTAGGCTCGAGCCCCTCGGTGGGGACATTATATGAGCTGTTGATATGAACTTCAACAACTAGGAAATTTTACTTAATTTTAGTAAATAAAATATATTTTTATTAAATATATTTACATCGTAGAAGATATTTATTGTGCTACTTTGGTAAAGATACCAAGATACTTACATAAAACGAAGAAGAGTTTATATATTAATTGTAGTTTTTTTTTTTATATATTATCGCCACTAAATTGATTACACACCAAAATTGATGATTGCACCAAAATTAGTTTTCTCTTTCTTGCATAGTATTTCTCAATGCTGAGAGCCACTATTTGTTTCTGTCTCTTCTGTCTGTCTTTCTGTCTGATCATATAAGATGATCTGAGATCGAAAGCCTTGCTGTAGTCGATGAAGCACAATATGGTCGGCATGTAAAATTCACACGACTTCACAACGAGTTGTCTGATATTAAGAATTTGATCGCGGGTGCCTTTGTTCTTAACGAACCCCGCGTGCTCCTGAGGAATATGTCAGTCAACGAAACTCTGAATCCTGGCATTAATAATGCGAAGAAGAATCTCGCTGCCATGGGAGATTAAAGCAAAAGTATCGCATCTCCGCAATCGAGCCCTTTTCGTGAAGTTATATCGATTCCGACCAGTATTTTGCGCCATTAACCATGTTGCCAGATGTGGTTTCAGATCGAAACAATAAGTCAATACCCTTATGGCCCAGAGCTTTCAGAATCTTTTATGTGTTTTTTCGGCGGTAACCTAGAAGAATTACGAAGAAAAGAAAGCTCTCTTTCTTTTTCTCGTAATAAGTATTTGTTGGTTCAATCCTGGTTTTTTCTTCTCTCTCCAATCCTTTTTTTCTGAAAAACTCTTTGTGAGTCGACTTTGACTGTTTCTTTGGCATCTTAAAATTTAAGGAATACATTAGGTCATAAATGTCATAATCTACCAAGCTAAACAAATTTTGGTGCAATTCATATTTTTTTTTGGTAAGCAAAACTCGACCAAAACCAGATTTTTTGTCCAGTTATTGAAATAAGCTTTAGGTACTTACGCTATTTGCGGGAAGCCGTAACAGGGTCATACATAAGTGTTGATGCTGCACGTTAGGCATCGACTGAAGGGATCAAAATGATGATGATATGTCCTTCTTCACACTAACACGTTCTGATTTGGTTATTCCTACCATAATTTTGATAATCGCGCTGACAGCTCTTTATAATTTTTTCTAGGATAAAACCTAGCACTAAATGAGATAATGAAATTAGAAATATAAAGAAAAACGAATACTGCATATTAAAATATTCTTTAATACATGTAAACTAACACAATTTCGTGTAAGTTGTGGTAATGCTCGGCAAAACAGATTGTGGACAAACCACCAAAATTAGAAACACGTCCACACTAAAAATCTGTCCATCTAATGCACGGAGCACTAAATCTAATGCCTAGTTAGTTATAAGAAATAGCAAAAGCCGACCATGGAAAAGTAAATATACAGAGTGTTTGGTACATGGGGTATGAAGCCGGCACCTACCCATGCTAACATAGTCATATAAATACTATGGTGATATTAAAAATTATAAATTGTAAAAATATTTTTTTAATTTTCCTTACATTTTGTTTTTTTGATCGAACTATTTGTATGGGGAATTCAATTTTTTTTACAATTTAAAGTTTTTGATATCACTATAGTATTTATATGACTATGTTAGCATGGGTAGGTGCCGGCTTCATACCCCATGTACTTACCAAAAACCTTGTATAGTCGCCATTGAACTATTATTACTTGTACTTATGATAGGCGCCAACTTTTATGGCTATCGATAAAATTATTTTTAAATAAATAAAACTGTAGAGGACAGCGCGCCGCGATCGGTCTACCAGTCACTAACTGCAATACCTCCGTCCGATATACCCTCCCGTTTTTGGAACTCAAGGTTGAATCTTGTAATCGATCGTTGAGACTAGCGATAAGTGCAATAGGTATAAAATGTATATAGCCAATGTGTTTTAAAATAAATTAAGTGAACTACCGATGAGACTTTTACTTCCAAAGAAAACAACAAGAACCTTCCTACAACCTAGCTTCACTTCACAACCAAATTCGAATACAGTCCACAACAGTTTCCTGGTCCTTCGAGCCGGATTTCATGAACTCGCACCAGGACACAACAGTTTCCTGGTCCTTCGATTGCCGGATTTCATGAACTCGCACCAGGACACAACAGTTTCCTGGTCCATCGATTGCCGGATTTCAAGAACTCGCACCAGGACACAACAGTTTCCTGGTCCATCGATTGCCGGATTTTAAGAACTTAATTGAAGAAACCCGCGCCAGGACACAACAGTTTCCTGGTTTCATCGCTCACCATATTATATGCAAGAAAAAATGGTGAGGACACGCTCTCAAGAACCCGTACCAAAAACCGTATTTACGGATCCTCCGCGTTCTCCGTCGGCAAACGCAAGCCAAGGCGCGGCACGTTCGGGTGGTTTGATCGACGCCACTCTTCGCGACCGACTTGAGGCATCAAGCAACGCACCTGCGGACTACAACAGAGACGCGACTGTCGCCATGGGCGCCGAGGGGGGGGGCTATAGCGCCGAAGCGCTGCACACCTCTGCGCACCTTTCGCGTCTCTCTCGTCCGAGCGAAGCTCTACGCGCTGAGTCACCACGTCGCCCGTCACCTTCGAGGTCCAGAGCATCACGAAGATCGACTAGCAGCGCCGTGGCCCGCATACGGAACGCACAATTGGAAACGGAAGAGCGACTAGCAGAAATACGGAAGAAAGAACTCGCATTTGAAACAGAAATAAGGAAGAAAGAACTCGCAATTGAAACAGAAATAAGGAAGAAAGAACTCGCAATTGAAACAAGTCTCATCAGGAAGAGGTTAGCCGTCGACATCGAGAACATTCGAGAAGAAGAAGTCGACGTAGAAGGCTCGTGCGTCGCCGACATCAACGAGCGCATCGATAGCTGGCTGCAACAGAACGTCGAAATTCCCTCCGTGCGACGGGGGGAGAGAATTACTCCGGGACACAAGGCGCCTACAACCGACGACGCCGTCCCTACGCAGGCGCTGCGGACCCCGTTGACCGTACGGGGGGAGCAACCGACATACGCAACCCAGCGGCACCACGAACGGGTGCACTTCGATGAGAACGACGCTCGCCGACCGCGATCACCGACGCCAACACGACGACAGAAGGGGATCGAGCAACTCACAGAAGCGTTCGAGAGGATGTCCCGGGTGCGCCCCGCGCCCCGGCAGGCCACCGAGTTGCCAACATTCTCCGGCGCCGTCAACGAGTGGCTACCCTTCAAAGCGGCGATGATAGAATCCACCGCCACTTACAATTTCGCGCCTACCGAGAACATGGCCCGCCTTCGAAACTGTCTACGAGGGGAAGCTCGCGAAGCAGTCGCCGGTCTCCTGTGTACCGTATCAACCCCCGCACAAGTAATGCGCACACTGGAACAATGCTTCGGTCGACCAGAGTTCATCATAGACAAGGCGATGGAAGACTTGCGCCGCCTGCCGCGCCTGGGGAGCTCCGCCAACGAAATCAACACGTTCGCAGTAAAACTCCAAAACATCGTGTGTGTGCTACAAAACATAGATCGCCGTGACTATCTACACTACCCGATGCTGCCGAGGGAGGTACTGGAAAAGCTGAGCCCCTACTTGCGCGCCCGGTGGTGCGACTACGCGAAACAACGCATGCGCAGCAGCGACCCACAACTCGTCTTGCTGTCACAGTTCCTGATGGAGGAAGCGGACCTGGCGCTACAATTTACGTACTCGTCGCACCCGGTTGCGGCTGCGATACCGAAGACGTCCCGACTAGCAACATCGGCTCCGACGGGCGCCGTGAAGAAGAAGGTCAACATATATACGACTACTGCAGACACCGCATTTCCTGTGAAGAAGACGGACGCCACAGCACCGCCGCAAGAAAGAAAATACGAGTGTACGAGCTGCAACGAAGAACATCTGCTGCCAAACTGCAAGAAGTTTCGAGCAGCCAGCGTCGACGAAAGATGGAAGATTGTCGAGGACAACGGCGTGTGCTTCAAGTGTCTGGAGAGCCGCCACCGACGTCAACGCTGCAACAGGGGAGCGTGCGGTCTGAACGAGTGCCGCCGCCCCCACCACCGCCTGCTACACTTCGAAGAAAGAAGAGAAGAGTCCAGGACGCCGGAACACGCCGCTGCCACTGCCGCCGAAGAGAACGTGTCAGTAGCTGTCGCTGCCGCCGAAGAGAACGTGTCAGTAGCTGTCGCCGCCGCCGAAGACAGAAGCATGGTGCTGCTGAAGGTGGTTCCGGTCACCGTCGGAGGCCCGGAGGGGGAAGCTGACACCTACGCGCTACTGGACGAAGGCTCCACCGTGTCGCTGATGGAAGAGGAACTGGCAAGACGACTGGGCTTCAAGGGGCCTACGCGACCGCTTCACATCCACGGCGCGACATCCAGCAGCCGAGAAGTCAACAGCCAGCTCATCGAGGCAGAGATCAAGAGCAAGAGAGGCGCCGACAGTCACCGGGTGAAGATGCGCACCACACAGCAACTGGTACTGCACAGTCAAGCAGTACCGGCCACGCTGCTGAGTCATGCGCACCTCCAGGATTTGAACAAAGAAGAAGTCTGCTACAAGAAGACGAAGCCGCAGCTGCTGATAGGCGCCGACAATTGGCACCTCATCGTGTCACGGCGAGTTAAGATGGGCCGAAAGAACGAACCGGCCGCTTCTCTCACCGAACTCGGTTGGACGATCCACGGCACTGTACCGCGGTCTTTATATGACAGAGACTGCGCGTCGATATTGCATATGTTCACACCGAACCACAGCGACGCAGAGAACGAACGACTGGAAAGAATAGTCGAAGAACATTTCGAAATCGACGCGCCGGGGGTCGCGGACTCCGAACGACAAGCCGTCGAGATCTTCGAAGCCACCGCCCGACGAGTAGACGGCCGCTTCGAGATGCAACTACCGTGGCGCTGGGACGATGTCGCCACGCTGCCAAGCTGCAACGCCGCACTTGGACGATTGCAACCAACCGAAAATAAGTTTGAACGAGAGCCAGGCTTCGCTTCGCAATACGAACACGAAGTTGAGGCACTGCTGATGAAGCCATGCGACGAGACCGAAGAGAGCAGCAAGAGGCAGTGGTACCTACCGCACTTCACGGTTTTCGATCCCAACAAACCGGGGAAGCTGCGCCTGGTATTCAACGCCGCGCTGCGCGTCAGCATCAGAGACGAGGTGAACTTCGTGCACGCACAAGCAGGGTTCAAGCTGCGCGGGTGGAACTCCAATGCACGCGCAGTCAGAGAACACGTCGAAATGGGGCTCCGATCGAACAACCCCACCTGCCTGGCGCCGGCACCAGACAAGACACTCGGCCTGTTGTGGGACGCTAAGCTAGATCAGCTGGCTTTCAACACGACGCTACACAGAGTTCCAGAGGAGGTCATCGGGCGACAGCGCACACCAACAAAGCGCGAAGCCCTATGTGCGGTCATGTCGCTATACGACCCGCTGGGCCTGCTGAGCCACTTCACGATACGAGCCAAGATCACACTGCAGGATCTATGGAGACACAAACTTGGATGGGACGAGCCCCTGCCTGACGCCGAAGCTGACGACCTCGCATGCTGGTTGCGAACGCTACGAGGCAGCGTCGCGCAATTACGCCTGCCGCGCTGGTACGGAGCCGCCGAACAGAGAGAGCTGCACGTCTTCTGCGATGCAAGCGAGCAAGCCTACGCCGCCGCTGCATACTGGAGGATGCGACGCATCGACGGCACCATCGACGTCACCCTGGCCGCAGCCAAGGCCAAGGTGGCCCCCATCAAAACACAAAGCATACCCCGCCTAGAGCTACAGGCGGCGGTCATAGGAACACGCCTCGCCGACGCTGTCGTCACCGAGCACGAGTGGGTACCAGATCGCACTGTCTACTGGACTGACAGCCGCACGGTGCTACGCTGCATACGACGCAACGCACGACGCTACACGCCTTTCGTCGCGCACCGTCTGGGGGAGATAGCCGAACGCACCGAGCCCGAACACTGGCGATGGGTGCCTACCCTGCACAACGTAGCCGACGACGCGACGCGCATATCGAGCAAGCCCATAGCCGCCAACGATAGGTGGTTCGACGGGCCTGCCTTCCTGCTTGGACCAGAGGACACTTGGCCAATAGAAAAGGAAGCCGAGAAGATGTGGATCCAAAGGGCACAGCAAGACAGCTTCGAAGCGAAGATCCGAAGCCTACAGGATGGGAAGGGAATCACCCGGTCCAGCCCGCTATACAAGCTGGACCCCACCCTGCGGGACAGCGTGCTGTGCTTGAACGAACGCATACGTAACGCCAACGTACCGCGCGACATGAGGGAGCCTACGATCCTGAACAGCAGGCACCCTTTTACAGGCCTGCTGGTGATGAAGGAGCACCGGCAAGCACACCACGCCGATCGAGAGGACCTTGGCCAGCGACACCGCACAAGTTGGCGGTTCATCCCTCCTGGGGCTCCTAATATGGGGGGAGCCTGGGAGCGCCTGGTGCGGTTAGTGAAGGTCGCGCTGACCAGCGTCCTGCACGAGAAGACACCGACCGAAGAAGTGCTAGCAACAGTGCTAGCCGAGGCCGAGCACAGTATCAACGCTCGGCCCCTCACCCACGTTTCCGTCGATCCTCATGATCCGGAGGCGCTGACACCGAACCATTTTCTGTTGGGAACCTCCATGGGCCTACCACACACGGGACCCTGCGACCCAGCCGATCGACGCGTCTGGCGAGCGAGTCAAGCGCTTGCCAACGAATTTTGGCGGAGATGGGTGCGCGAGTACCTTCCTACACTCGTGCCCCGTCAAGCTGCCGCCACACCTGGAGAGAAGCAACTCCAACGAGGCGACTTAGTCGTGATCGCCGACCCCAACCTGCCACGAAACGTATGGCCCCGAGGAGAGGTCATCGAGGTGCACCCAGGCCCCGACGGCCGAGTGCGCTCCGCCGACGTCCGCACACGAGGAGGGATCCTGCGACGTCCAACTACCAAGCTCGCCGTCCTCCCAGTGAAAGATGGCTGCGACGAGTCTACGCCGGGGGGAGAGCTGTAGAGGACAGCGCGCCGCGATCGGTCTACCAGTCACTAACTGCAATACCTCCGTCCGATATACCCTCCCGTTTTTGGAACTCAAGGTTGAATCTTGTAATCGATCGTTGAGACTAGCGATAAGTGCAATAGGTATAAAATGTATATAGCCAATGTGTTTTAAAATAAATTAAGTGAACTACCGATGAGACTTTTACTTCCAAAGAAAACAACAAGAACCTTCCTACAACCTAGCTTCACTTCACAACCAAATTCGAATACAGTCCACAACAAAAACCGCCTTCAAAACTAAAAACGGAGAAATTCATTTTTTTTCTATCAAAATCTAAACGATTTTTTAGGTCGGTGCCAATATTTAGAATATTGTCATTGATCGTTGTCATTTGTATTTGGGACCGACCTAAAAAACTTTAGATGTTTTTAAACAAATTTTTATTTCTCCGTTTTAAGTTTTGAAGGCGGTTTTATTTATTTCAAAATAATTTATTTTATGTATAAAAATTTTCAGATTTCGAGATCTTTTAGACAAACTAGAAATATAAATATTATGATATAATCGACGTCAATTAAATAGGCATTATTAGGGAGGACTCAAAAACTACTCGTCAGATGTCGATCAAATTTAAATGGGACTATATGACGAGCAGCTCCCAAAGGTTGAAAGAATCTTCAACATCGGTACACCCAGTAAAGAGTGATGAGGTAACATACATAAAAAAATGCAGTCGAATTGAATACCTCCTCCTTTTTGAAGTCGGTTAAAAACTTCGTCGAAGTCTATTAACATGAAGCAGAGATACCAACATCCATTAAAAAGAAACACAGTGACAAGGTATTTCTTGGAGGGGCATAGCAGATAAATAATAAATAAAAAAAAAGTTGACAATCATGAAGTCAGCTGCGCGTTTAGTGGTTTTTCCACGGAGGAAGACGTTTTTTTGTATCTGTAATAAATGACTGTCATACAGGCTTCTGACAATGTTACCGGCATTGCTTCTTGGAAACTTTTTTCCATTGAAACAAGAACTATAACGAGGTTCTCCGTACAACAGAAATTACCAATACTTATACAATGTTTCGACGAACTAGCGCGCCACCTTCGAAATTGCAATTACATGTTACGTGCTTAATTATTTAAGAGATCAATTTTGCCATTGGAAGCAGAAAGCCAGCTTAAAAATGTTAAAAAGTTAACTTAAAAATGCAGTATAATAGCCGCTTTAAATTATTTTTAAATTGAATAATAAACAGCTTGGTAATAGCTCTAGTGGAATTCCTCCGCATTTGCATTTTTCTGTTATTTTGATACAACAAATAAAAGAGACTACGTCGGAGAGTTGCAAAGCATGTAATTTTTAATAATCCCCAAGGATGGCAGCCCACTTGCAGGGTTAAGTGATTTTACTCAAACATGCATGGAAATGTCATTATTTTCGAAAAAAGAACACGCGAAGTTTCGAATTTACGGACAAAGAAAACCAAATCCATTGCTGGAGCGTTTTTGAATTTGGAACACTACAACGCTCCAGCAATGTTGTATTGAAACGGCGTGCTGGAGTTATTAAATACCGTAAAATGGGGGGAATAGGGTCTAAGGGGCGAATAGGGACTTTAGATTTCATTTAGATACTCTTTAATTGGATCTCTTTTAACTATCTTGGCATACTAAAGTCTCTTTGCTTAGTACAAATTGCGTTCTCGTGGCTGTATAGCCATAATGCGTTTGTCTTGGTGATAAATATAAAATTGGTGGCAAAACTGAAAATTCGTCTTGATTTGTTATTTATATATAATTATATATTTATAAATTTAATAATTAAAATTAATTCCGACGGTTCAGAGAGTGAAATGGAGATTGATTTTATTTACTTCACCAGATTTAAACGACAATCGACCGGATTTAAAGGCAAAAACATAAAGCAATTTTTAATTAAAGCCCCAGATGATATTTATTTAGCGACTTATTTCCCTCGCGTTTTATTTCCCTGCATTCTTTTGAGAAAAGCACTATACATATATGCCTCGGCCGAAATGGCAATTGCTTATTTCGCGGCCTTTGCAATACTGTACTATACCTTTATTATTGCAAGTGTCTGTAGGCGACGGTAATCTTAACACCAGGTGGACCGCAAGCTTGTTTGCCATCTCGTAGTTTAAAAACAATAATTAATAAATCTACTTAAGGATTTAACTCGCGTGCATTTGGTTTCACAATTTGTTATTACTGCCCGACGTTTAGTAACACTGCCGCGCTCAGTCTCGAAAAGACTGTGATCTAACTAATTTAAATAATGTAATGTTTTGTTTTTATAGCGTAGTTTTGATAACCTGTTTAACTCAATAATAACACAAATGACTACCTACTTAAAAGTTCCGACTGACATCCAAACTTCGTGCTGCAAGGATGTTACCGGAAACAGATGGCGCTCTGTTGTTAAAAATAATTACACTTTCTCGTGAAACCAGCATTTTACTTAAATAATATGTGATCGTATGTAACTAAAAATTATGAGAGGTGGGGCCGGTAAAATAATAGGATTATCTTCATCAGTTTCAATGATGAGAGTAGATCCTGCCAGCTTCGATGCTGTTATAGATCGAAGTATTCCTTTATCTTTTCTCTCATGTAGACCCGTAGCTTTGGTTTTCGGATTCTGTACTTGGAGGGTCATTTAATGACAATTAATTGATAAAGATATGCTCAAATAGTTCGATCAAATAGAAAGGATAATTATGTGAAAGTAGATTGACGAAAAGGTTATCATAAATCGGCAATGAACGGAAATTCGGGACGGGGAAGACTTATTGGACGCCACACATTTATCAATTTGGCATGACGCTGCAGATTGTCAATTCAGCAGCGTTTTCGCTTCAAGTATACTTGTCATGCTCGCCCACAGCGACACACGATCAATTTTACTGGATGCCCTTCCACTCTCGATGCAGAATTGTCGTGCCGAATTAATTGTTATTGGTAAAATCGAAAACATTTAAAAAAAAAGAAATATACAGATAGGGATCGTAACAAATGAAAATCGTGATCTCTGCTTCGCCATAAGGGAGAAAGGCATGAAAATTATACAACATGTAAATTAAATAACCAACACCCTGAATACAGGTGGTTTGGGATCGGCTACTGAGTTGATTTCAATATTTTTTTTTTAAAAAAACCTTTTTTTTTGAAAAAAAAAAAAAACAAAAAAAAGAAAAGTACCCAGAAAATGTTGTACAAACAACAGCACGTTGGGTTACCACAAACTGTTAAATTTTCCCAATCGATTATGCACTTTATATTGAACATGCTTAAGTTGAAAATCGTTTGGAGAAATTTGACAGTTTTGTATAGCCCGACGTGCTGTTGACTACAATATTTTCTGGGTACCTTTTGTTTTTTTTTAAAAAAAAAAATATTGAAATCAACTCGGAAGCCGATCCCAAACCACCTGTATTCAGGGTGTTGGTTATTTAATTTACATGTTGTAAAAAACAAAAAAGTACCCAGAAAATGTTGTACAGTACAATATTTTCTAGGTACTTTTCTTTTCAAAAAAAAATCGTATTTTTTTAAAAAGCCGATCCCAGACCACCAGTATTCAGGGTGTTGGTTATTTAATTTACATGTATATGAGGCGATACGCTTACTTTCTGTGGCCGTTCCGTAGTCGTTACGTAGCTGACTCAGTCAGACACTGCACACTCAAGCACTAGACACACTTTTGTCATACACCGCACTCGTCGAACAAGGGTGCGTAGACCCGGTCTACATACGACGCGCTATACCCGGTACAGACATGTACCGGGGCGCTTTTCCCCGCCTCCACCACGACACGATGTGCCCGAGCCGAGGTCCGAGCCTTTAGAGGCACCCTCGGGCATGTCGCTCCCTACCGACACGGACGCCCTAGGGACGCTAGGCGGTCGAGAGACTCCCCACGGGGGAGATGCTCGGTCGCCCAGTAATCCCCTAGGAACGTCCGACCTACAGGCTTGAGGACCCCCCAAGGTCTTCGCCTTCTTAAAACCCGGTGACGCAGAAAATGTCATCAGAGACAATCTGCAATAGTATTCAAAAAAAAAAAAAAAAAAAAAAAAAAAAAAAAAAAAAAAAAAAACGTAGCTGATACGAAGCCGGCTAGCCGTTATGTAAGCATACGATCCCTTTCAGAGTTGACAATAATAATTTAGCTAAAATTTAATAATTTACTACAGTGTAAATGCTATAGGTTGTGATTCTGCCGTCTTAATTATCGACCGGTTGAACGTGGATCGAACATTTTATTGCTCTGTGGGTTGAACAAGTTATGCTTTATACAATTTCGTAAATAATGAACATTATGTAGGTATAATGAAAGAACCATGAAATAAGTTCACTGTTTAGTGGTTAACGCAGCCGCCTAGATTGCGGAGGATGCTGGGTTCAATTCCCGCCTGGGGCAGGTCGATATTTCAGTGTATTTTCTAGTTTTAAAAAAAAATTGGTTGTCTGTAAAGTCGGTTTACTGACGATAGTTGAACGTGACAACGTCTTAAGCAAATACTGATGGAATGGTAGCATTTTTCAAAAGAAAAAAATAATTTCATTTGTTTTGCCGGCCTTACATCAGAGCGAGGTAACGCCGCATGCGTCATGTTTTTTCGTGCGTGCAGCCGGCTCTATCGAATTATAAGAAGTTGTCACGTCAATAAAGTTTGTAAACGCAAAAAAATATTCCATAATGTCAAAAGTTTTCTTCTCCCCGCTCACCCCTGTCATACCTAGGAAAGGTGTGACAGGGATGAGCGGTTCTAATCGGTAGGTTATAGGAAAACTCCCATAATATTGTTACTAATTTAAACTGTTCCCAATTATTATTGGAGTAGTATATTCTATTCTATAAATTTTCCGCCAGTAATTTTTGTGGTAATGAATGAGTGATAATGATACTGATAACAACATCGAGAATAAAAATAATTACTAACCTTTAACCGCCTTCAATGATAAATAGTGACATAGTATGTTGACCGTGAGAAAATATATGAAATATTTGTATAAGTAGGTACCTAATTAAACGCTTTTACTTAATAACAAACATAATGGTTCAAAGGTTGCTTACATATCTTATGGATCTATCAGTACTCGTAGTGTAAGTTTTTTCGTTTGAAGTAACTATTGTAGTTGCGTTAAGAGCTCGATTTGTATAGGAAATGTGAATAGCGCCCCTAACGGAAAGAAGCGCAAATCATGTTTCCCATACAAATTGGGCTCTTCACGCACACTACTACGGGTACAGACAGGAGGCGGTCACTCGGCCAAGCGGTATAGCGGTCTCACGTTCTGCATTCTGTTTCTATAGGTTGACCGACGCGGTCTGAGTGGGCATGTCATAGTATTGTTCAAGAATTATAGTTAAAACTCAAACCCCGAATAACAAAGTGAAGACAACTCTTTTGACCCCAAGTAACCTTTGAATGTTACCGTTTCCTACCCGTCTCTTTCCAACTCTCCCCATATCTAATATGATGACGTACGTACGTATTACGTTTTAGACGGTCACGTGACACGTGCTCTAATGGTTTGAAAGAAGCATATGGATAGCAAGGAGTTTCAATGTCAAATTTTTTGTATTCACTTTTTGTTAGAGTTGTGACCTCCTCTTTTACCTATATATTTATTGGTATTGCTATACAATAGCAAACGCAAAACTGACCGCTTGAACGCTTGGCCGCGTCACCACCTCCTGTGTGATCCCTTACATAAAATGTAGGTACCTAGGTATATTGTACTGATACGTAAGAGTATATTACTGTTAAGTACTTTGTTTGTACTACATAGAAGGCTTCCGTGGTCTAGAGGGTCGCCCACTTCAAATCTCTGGACCAATAGTCCTGGGAACCGACGGGTCTGGACTTTCATGTGCGCCTAGCTATCTACCGCTATCTTGTGAAAGTTTGTCGCCATCTTATTAGTGCTAATAGTTAATAAAGTAGCCCGTTTCTCGGTGGTGGATGGGGTCTGTGTCAATCTCGCTTCCATCTTCTTCGGCCATAGTCATTTACTATCAAGTGAGAAGAAAGGCCAAATACTTCGGAGCGAAATTAAAAAATCTTCGGGTCAATATTACCGTACATTTTATTTCAATACTAGCGACCATCCCCGGCTTCGCACGGGTGCAATGCTTTTGTAAATATGCATGTATTATACATATAAACCTTCCTTAAGAATCACTCTATCTGTTAAAAAACCGCATCAAAATCCGTTGCGTAGTTTTAAAGATCTAAGCATACATAGGGACGGACAGACGGCGGATAGCGACTTTGTTTTATACTATGTAGTGATAATTAGCGTAAATGTGTTACTTCACAGATAATAATCTATCTATGAGCCAAGTTTCATTCAGATCCGTTCAGTCGTTCTGGGATAACTGAGTAACAAACATCCATCCATCCCAACTATTGAATTTTAACTTAAAATGCAAAAGTTGGAATTTAAGTAGTAGGTACCTAACAATTATCTATCCCACAAGAACGAAACCAAGGCAATTGCTCGTACAACATGTAGGTACCTATGTGAGTTCAGAATATTTTTGATAGCATATCAGAAAGATCACGTAAATAAAATTACATTGGATACGAAATTCTTGGAATTAATTATTATATTCTGAGTACTTATATAGCTGCTATCCTGTTATCGGAGTTTACTCATTATTGCTAGTTTACTCGTTATTGACAGATGAGTTATGTGAAAAGGGTAGGTATGTGTACAGTTAAGCACAATTTTAACAAAAGCTTCTAACAAACATAAAAACAATATTAATAATACTTATACAACATTTTTACTTTCTCGTATACGTAGTACCTATAGAGGAAGTCTTGCAATTGTCAAAAAATTGGACAGCGAGATTTTGACGGATTTAAAATATTTTTTTTGGAATTATGTCTGCGTGTGTCTGTGCGTTAGCACGATAACTCGAGTATGCTTTAACTTATTGCAGCCAAATTTAACATGCATGTATAACATCAAAAAATAAGGTTTCTGTCAACTTTTGAGTCGTCGATCACGAAAGTTAAGCAACCAAGTGCGTGGTCGGTACTCGGATGGGTGACCAAAATTTAACATGCCTGTATGACATCAAAATATAAGGTTTCTATCAACTTTTGAGTCGATTCCGGTATGCGAAAAAGTCAAGGGGAGATTTTATTGTTATTGTATCTGCAATCAGTCGTAGACTCGTAGACTATGAGCAAACCTATTATGTCGTGCCGAGTGCGCCTCCCACTGAAGGCAGCCTCATAGTAAAGGTTACGCCTGGTCTGGTCCCAAGATTACCCGTCGTTTCAGACGCGTTCCATGCCTAGTTCTTGTTAACTGGTCTGCTCTATCATTGGGATGATTTGCTTGCCTTTTCTCATACTTACATTGCATTTAATTTCTTTCGTCACAGTGTTAGCCTGGAGGTTCCCATGTACCTCAGCATTTTTAACAAACCATGGAACATTTGTTATTGATCTTAATATAATATTTTGTTGTCGTTGTAAGATATTTATGTTGGAGCCACTAAAGCGCTTCTCCACAGCTGAATGCCATATACATCCAAACAGATGTTGTCCAATAGTCTGTTGTCCATATAGAGTTTTGAGTTATATGTCGCTATTATACTTTGAACTCTACTACGTAAGGAGGTTAAAAACCAATAAAAACGCCAACGGGACAATACAGTATTTGAGCAGATGTAGTATTACTTAATAATTGAATGTCGATACCCCGTTCCCTTAAGATTAAAAACTGAATTAGCGAAAAGCGCAAAAGAGAAGAAAAAAAAATAAAGTTGAGAATCATACCTAGCAGTTCACATGGTTATTAACTGGAATTATATTAAAATTGAGAAGCAATTAATAATGCTTAATTAGGTATATTTATTAGGTATATATATAAAATTTTAATCATAAAGTAATGGAAAGTGGTATCGACATTCAATTATTATGTAATACCATAGTCTACTTATAGAAGTTCTTGCACTGTGGCAATACTAAGTAAAATCCAATTCGTAAATAACATCTAACTGTACCCTTTTCCAATACTTTGTTATCGTGGCTCGGATTAGATAAATGTATAAATTGTATAGGATCTCTCAGAATCCACGATGCGGCATTGAACAACCCGTCCATGTTATATGGAGGATCAATTCTATGAAATCCGTTACGAGACCCATTCTATGTAATAAAGTTGGTACCTATGGGTTGTTAGAGCGAATTTCTTTTACCGTCAAGGGGATTTGGTATGATTTTAATTTCGTGCGAAGGATCGGGAATTCGGTATTTTACTATCGACATTTCACAGAAATGTCACATGTTTGAGCTCCGTTGGAACTCGATTAACTCCGAAATCCTAAGCCGAAATCAGTCAACGATATTATAATCTTTTTTAAATTTTGAGGATTTGTTCCATTTTAGGCTATATTGGTCTGAGGCTATAGCATAATTTTCATTTTAATTTTAATAATCAACAAAATAGTAAAAAAATACTTTTTAGTTTTCCCTGTTTCTTTCTGTCAAACATCTATTGTATTCTATTTTAAATCAATGGCGTAGCGTCGCATTAAACGTACGCATTTTGCCAATGTCAAGTGAAAATGTAATGAGTTCTCAGCTCGTTCTCAGCACGTGTTTTTACAACAAGAACTCGGGAGAAACTCCCTGTCAAACATCATTGGTCATTGTCATTACTTAGACAACAAAAAAGAAAAACGCGGCGATCGCCAAAATTGAAGTCTTAATATACTTAAATTAAGAAGAATAATACTTAAATTTTGGCCATTTCAGATTGCTTAATCCGATGTTAGGTACACGGTTCAATCATATTGAAGCAATGCCATTGAAAGGCATTGAACATTGAACGATGTTTCCAATTTACATCATACAAATGACATTCAATGTTCACATAACGCAAGGCGATGTCGCGTCAGCCAACTCGTGCTCGCGAAAGCTACGCTGCCGTGCACGGAATGAGCTACCGTTCAATCTTCAGTTTACACCAATGAGCAATATTTAAGCAATCCCATTGAAAGCGTTTGGTAAATTTAAGCTTTCAATGAAATTGGGCAATGGCATTGCAAGGAATAATTACACGTCTCAATGACATTGAAGCAATTTAATTGAAAGCAATATTGAACCATAGAATTTCGGCTTTAGCAACCACAACAAGAGTTCATGTACAAACTATAAAGGAATTTAATTAAATCGGTTAAAATCGAGGCCACAAGGAAAAATTCTCTAACTCCTCCTTTTGTTAAAGTCGGTTAAATGTAGCCTATACCTATTGATCGAATCATAATAACGAATCGTTTGACACCTCATTCATCAAAATCAGATGAATAGTTTAGGCGCTACGGTGAAACACATAAATACAAACATACATAGACTGCTAAAATCATTACCCTCCTTTTGGCTTTGGCGTAGTAAAAAAAACTAATTTTATTTTAAATATTGACATAGACACCCGAACGCAGCTATGTCGATTCGCATTCCTTTTCACGCAGCGATGTTGGCATCAATTTCGTCCAAAATTGATCTTGGGTTTGTAAATTACTGCAATAAAGAGATTAAACAAAACATTGAGTCACGTTATGGCTGTTCCATAAGGAATTCTGAGTTTCGGATCGAATGCACGAACATAGTTTGAAGAATTGCAAAATTGAAGCGAGATTGGGTGGGGCATATTATTCGGAGAACGGGTGGCCTTTGGAGCCGGAAATTCCTCAGTGGTGATAATGTAAATATTGCCCCGAAAAACGAGAAAAGGTTAACTGAAGATCTGAGAAAGCTTGCGGGAAACCTTTGGAGAAATCTGTGCTTCATCATCATCATCAACAGCTCATATAATGTCCCCACCGAGGGGCTCGAGCCTGCCCCACATTAGGAGCGATTAGGCCTTAGTCAACCACGCTGGCCAAGTGCGGGTTGGTCAACTTCACACACAACCTAAGAATTTCTTCATAGGTGTGTGCAGGTTTCCTCACGATGTTTTCCTTCACCGTAGAAGCGTCGATTAAACGTACATATGAATTCAAAATTTGAAAACACATTGGTACGTGGCGGGGATCGAACCAGTGCCTCCCGGGTGGGAGGCGACGCTCTTACGCACTACGCCACCGACGCTTCAAGTTCACTCATAACTTATTCCGATTTATTTGTATATAAAAATTATATACCTATATGTGCCAATTATTTAATAAAACAGTGAAAAGAAGTCATTAGAGTTTTTTAAATGTATATTAGCAGCTTTTGTGGCATTACTAAGAATTAATTAATTTCATATCGAGAACTGATTGACGTGACGACCGACAGTTATATTTTCATACAATACGATTAGTGTTACATTATACAATATTTTTTGGTAAATAGAACTGCCTATTGGTAAATAGAACTCAAAATATATGTAGGTACCTACTGTTGTTTTAAAATCCCAATGAATTCTTAATTTACATAACAAACTGTTCGAGAGACTCCTGGTGTAAGTCCAAGAGCAAACGCTTTACGGTACACGTTGAGGAAACAAATGGTGCTAAAATGGATAAAAACATTGGTTTGGAATTAACTGTATTATTTGAAGCAATATTCCAATAAGCAAATAAAATTGATCCCTGATCTTTGATGAGAGATTCACAATTCTCGGAAAGCATACTTTATCATCATCATCATCATCATCATCAACAGCTCATACAATGTCCCCACCGAGGGGCTCGAGCCTACCCCATATTAGGGGCGATTAGACCTTAGTCAACCAACCACGCTGGCCAAGTGCGGGTTGGTCGACTTTACACACATGACACAACCTAAGAATTTCTTCATAGTTGTTGTTCAGGTTTCCTCACGATGTTTTCCTTCACCGTAAAAGCGTCGATTAAACGTGCATATGAATTCAAGATTTGAAAACACATTGGTAAGTGGCGGGGATCGAACCAGTGCCTCCCGGGTGGGAGACGACGCTCTTACGCACTACGCCACCTCCACTTTAAGCATACTTGCTTTCCGAGAATTGTGAATCAAAAATAGTTCTTCGATAAGGAAAATATAGTTATCATCTCAAAGTCGTTATTGCTCCGTCTTTGTATAGTTGATTCATTTCAATCATACATACATAATATCATGCTGAAATGCGATTTCACTTCCTCGTATTCCAAGTTATATGTGACCTTGTTCAGACATCGGGCCGTACACATCGAACACATGGCACTATCATTTGCATAACTTATGAACAATGTTACATCATAATGCTTAATCAAGATCTGGTCGAATGTCTAAAACTGCACAAGTGTTAAATTTAAACTTTGAATTTGAATTTATTTTCTTCATTTTAATTTAATTGAACTTATTCTCAAACCTACCAAATATACACGAAAAAATCATAAAAATCGATAGTCCATTTCGGAGGAGTGCAATCACAAACACCGTGACATGAGATTTTTATTTATTAGACACTCAGCTAGACCAATAAAAATTAGACAAAAGCGATTTGGAAGAGTCGGTGGCGTAGTGCGTAAGGTCGTTGTCAACACCACCAATGAGTTTTCAAATTTTAAATTCACATGTACGTTTCATCGAAGTTTTGCGATGAAGAAAAACATCGTGAGGAAACCTACACACACCTATGAAGAAATTCTTAAGTTGTGTGTCGTAAGTAAGTTGTAAGTCGACCAACCCGCACTTGGCCAGCGTGGTTGACTAATCGCCCCTAATGTGGGGTAGGCCTCTCGGTGGGGACATTATATGAGCTGTTGGTGATGATGATGACAAGCGATTTACAAGACGAATCTACTATTCTTTGAAACCAAACACGACACCGCTCCTGTTATTTCGTGAGGAGTTGGGTATACTACAGATGTTGGGTGATGTTGCAGCGTAATTAAAGCAGCAGTAATTAGAGCTATATAGCAAACCAAATTTTGAATCAATCGACATATGGGAGTTGTTCAGATCCCTTCCTAAGCTATAAAAGAGCTGGTGATCTTCACATTGTCCAAAATACCTTTAACAAAAAAAAAATCAAAATCGTAACACCAAACGCAATACAGATGTTAAACTTATAAGACCCTTTTTTATCGGGGGTTAAAAATAGAGGTTTCCATAATATGGTACTTACTAGGTGGTAGACCCATATGTAGGGTCGTCTGGGTAGGTACCACCGCCTTTCTTATTTCTACCGTGAAGCAGTTCGCTGTGTTTCGGATTGAAGGGAAAGGTAGCCAGTGTAATTACTGGGCATGGAGGGCATATCATCTTAGTCCCCAGGATGGCAAACGCACTTGCGGTGTTAAGTGATTTACACTTAATATTGCAAGTGTCTATAGGCGGAGGTGACCACTTAACATCAGGTGGGCCGCAAGCATAGCAAAAATATGGAAAAGCTCGAAATAATAATTTAACATTTGGGAGAGTAGGTATCGGAGTTTGTTTACTGATACAGACTAATGCCGTTCCACGTCCCACTCAAGTTTTGATAAAGTATGTTTTGACTTCTAGTGTTATAAAAATAATTATGAATGACGTTACAAGATGACAGCATGATTAACTAAATCATGCTGTCATCATGACGCAACTGAGGTGTATACTATTCATCTTTCTGATGCTCATGATCTTCCTCGTGCTCATTGTAGGTAACGATTTCGTTACAAGAAATAGATTTGTTTCCAAGAATGTACTGGTAACACGGAAAAGGTAGCCACGTTTTTATAATAGCGTCACTGATGCCGCAGAATTAGACAATTATTTACAGAACCTCACAGATGACGCTCCTAATACGCAATGCTTTAAAATAAACTATCAAAACAGATGACCACAAATTTAATTAATTTGAACAACCACAATCAAACTAATGTCATTGACCGCTCGATGATGGTATAACATTATTATCACATCCGGCTCGAAGGACCATTTGATATACGCCGTCATAGTAGACTACAATAAGCAACTTAAATTTTCCTATTTTCGTTATGGTGAACTGTACCTACCTCCCTTCAATTAAATACGAAATATCTACTTAACCTGGCATTCACTTCCTTTGGAGAGTAGGTAGAGTACCTGCCTATACGACCGAATATTCAATTATAGTATTTTTTCTTCCCAATTTTATCATATCTCACGCTCAGCATTTCATCAGGTTCAGTCCAAAAGTTTGGTCAGATTCTTTTATTATTTTTGACTGACCGGTGGTGTCAGATGACCTTTCCATGGACACCGGAGTTTATAACCTTGGAGGGTCTTCAAGCTAGTAAGGTGTACCTCCTCAGGGGGTTACTAGACGTAGACGATCAAGCATCTCCGTCAACGGATTCTCTCGACCATCTACCGTCCCGGAGCCGGAAAGGTTAGTCAGTATGATCTTATTTCATCAGTCTGTGGGTTACACATCATTCTGCAGCCATTCTAACCAAAGTGAATGAAATGTTCTGAGAGTAAAATACTGTGCATGTAACATTCCTCTTATTATTATGAGATTTCTTATGTTCTTTTCTTTGCTCTAAAGTGAAAATAAATAATGAAAAAAATAAAAAAGATTTATTTTTTTAATGGAGAAATTAATAGCGTTTAAGTATTAAAAATAAAAAGCAAAAAATTCAAATGACGGGAATGAAGTTTGTCATAGTATTAGAGCTTATGGTCTATATTGTTAACGCATAAATATATATAATTGTACCTATTATTATAACTTAAATATAGCGCTCAATACCTACCTAAAAATATCATACATTCAATGAACCAACAAACAAAAGTCAACCTGATGCTACAGGGTGACTGGTATCTCTCGTGATTGAGTTCTACTATGTCGTCTAGACTCAACTCATTCTTGAAGTCGAATTTTAAAACATTTTTACTTTCTCGTATACGTAGTATAGAGGAAGTGTTGTAATCCTCAAAAAATTCGACCTCGAGATTTTGACGGATTTACACGTTTTGGACCTCCCTGAGTCCAAAAATACCGTTTTTGGAATTATGTCTGTGTATGAGTCTGTGTGTCTGTGCGTTAGCACGATAACTCGTATATGCTTTAACTTATTACAAACAAATTTATCAACTTTTGAGTCTGGATCATGAAAATTAAGCAACCAAGTGCGCGGTCGGTACTCGGATGGGTGACCAAAATTTAACATGCATGTATGACATCAAAATATAAGATTTCTATCAACTTTTGAGTCGTTTCCGGTATACGAGAAAATCAAGGGGAGAACACTCCCGATTTTTTGTAATAAGATTCTACGGGCTTACTGCTTGAATTCGAATGTCAGATGGCTACTTCTATTCGAAGGATAAGATTATCACTGCAATGGCTTTTCGGTGAAACGGACCCCCGAACTAAGGACTAGTCAAAATTATAGGTTCAGACAATAACACAACGGACTATCACAAACTAACAAATTTTCTTGCATGTCTGATGTAAGTACTGTTTTGTACATCGATACATTGGGATATCGGCAAATCGGATATTCGAGTTAATGGCGTCGAGGAATTAGCCATCGGGCATTTGATATTCTGGGTTAAGCACTTAACCCACTCTCTACAGGGAGTCTGATGGAATAAGTTGGAAATGGTTGCATTGTTGAAGTCATTGACAGTTTTGAGTAGGTAGTCTTGTATCTACAGTTGTATGTAGTTGTTTTTATAACTTGGAGTAATCTATAAGTGAAGAGGATAAATCATAGTCTCCACGTTACATTTTCTATGAGGTAAAGTTTAACGTTTAAAGTTTATTTATTACGAAACTAATTTTACGTGTCAAATGTAAGCAGCCGGGCAATACCGCAAGCGAAGCCCGATGACACAACTAAGGTCAAGTCATCGCATCCATTCAGTAAAATAATTCACTTCGGAACGAGGAAGTCAGGAAATAAATCTTAGTTTTCCTTAAACTTATTCACGGTAACCGCAACGACTATTATAGGGTAATATAACATTTATCTTTCTATGAATACTTTGGACGAATAAAGTTCTCGTGGTAAGGATAATGTATAAAGTTAAAATATTATCTTTGTCTATTCGCTAACTTTTTTTGACAGTTGAAAGTGATGATCACTGAGGGAATTATACATTCATTGCTGTTTTTATACGACAAGTGCCATAATAGCGTGTCGTGTGAAACAGCAATGGATATGTAATTCACTCAGTGCTGATCACTTTCAACTGTCAAAAAAAGTTAGCAAATAGGCCCACTGGTCCGATCACAATCTGCATAAACCCACCGCCGATTACGCAGCAAATATTGTGTAGACATTAGATATTAGTCTCTCCCACAAACAGTCTACCCGCTTGGTGATAATACATTACCCTGAACCTACGGATTACTCCTGACCACTACCATTTTCAGAAAATGGGTTACTCGACCAGTGGTCGCGATTTTTATGGTCCAGTGACCACCTTAGCCGATATTGCGGCGTTTCATGATATAGGTACCGACTGCTGAGCCATTTCCTGTTCTGGTCTATTATACGATCTGACGACAACATAATTTAAGGATGTTGACGCCATTCATAAATAATTGCGCCATTCATACTTAATTTAATAAGCAAGTATAAAATGCATAAAAGGGGACCGTTACCTTTACAATAAAATCATCGTAATTTTAAATTATCTCTACAATTACTTTTTTAAACTTATCTAATTAATTTAATACTTAGGTAGTTTGTTGACTATAAAATATTGTTGTAAAACCATGAACGCCTATTTACAGTTCATATTAATTAGGTAGGTACTTAATTTATCCTAAAATTCGTAACTCTTAATTAACACAATTAAAAACGAAACACTTTTAATTTTCAAATTAAAATCATTAATATTCAAATATTGTAGAGTCCATATTAAAGATTATTAAGAACGTGTTCATAATGATAGATTTGATTATAAATAGGTTATTTCTTGATAACCAATTAATATTCATAGGTAGCTAATTAACAGTTCATGTTAAATATACACGCAATGTTATCGATAGGATTGGGATATTTTTTATTTCATTTTATTTATTAGGTTTACCAACAGCTATTCCATCAGTACTACGTTTTTTTCACTGACTAGCTAGTACTTCACAAAATATGGTCTTAAACTTAATGCACAGCTAATTAAAGGTAAACACCTCATGCGATATAAGGTATAAGTTAGGTAAATTAAAATATGCTGCTGTAACAAAACTTAAAACTACAGCTTAATGTTTATAATGGTATTTATAAATGTTAAGCCATAACTAATATAATATTATATTAGTTATGGCTTAACATTTATAAATGATTTCAAAAATGAGCTTAAGCTATCTGCGTAAACATCCAAAGACTGACTTCGGGCATTGTAAACTTTTGCTAGTCTACATATGGGAGAGCTGGCGCCGAACTTTGTTGAGCGATATTATGAATAATTCATTGTATTAAACTAGGTCCGCAAACTGCATTGATTGAACAAACAATATAAAACATGTCAGAAATAATGTGAAAAATTATCGCGTTCGTCCTAAACATTGACTATTAAAACATCATCCAAAGCGTCAGGTAGCGTTATTGACTAAAAGGGCGGAAAACCATAGAGAATTTCCAATTCTGAACACGCATTCTAACCTCGGAATGACTTAGAATATTTCAATCCTACGAAATCTGGCTGAATGATCTAGAAGCTTGGGATATCCCTACGAAACCTGAGATGACGTAATGCCTGCTGTATAAGAGGCAGAATTTATTAGGTAAATCTTAAAAATCCGATGACGTGTTCCTGATTTCGAGTCTTCTCTTCAAAATTCCTCTAGCTATACAGCCGGACCATAGTTTGAATAGTAAAGTTGTTTGGAATTTGAAGAGATGACAGAACAAGATTTTCCAGTCAGACGATCTTGTTTCAGTAATCCGTGTTACTTTTATTGAGTAGAAATAATTAACAATATAATTATAAACTGGCGAAAAATTGTAAAGAGTTTTTTTTTATATACTACGAAATGGCAAACATGCTTGCGGCCCACCTGGTATTAGGTGATTACCGTTGCCTATAGACACTTGCAATATTAAGGGTAAATCACTTAACACTGCAAGTGCATTGCCATCCTGGGGATTAAGATGATATGCCTTACATTCCCATTAATTACGCTATATACCATTCCCTTCAATCTGAAACACAGCGAACTGCTTCACGGCAGAAATAAGAAAGGCGGTGGTACCTACCCAGACGACCCTACATATGGGTCTACCAAAACTGTGCCAGCATTACTGATCACTCTACCACGATGGCGTCAATTTTACTAGGATATTATAAATTCCTACCATTGATCAACTTCCAAAGCATTCTGAGCACACAGAATACAAATCAGGCGGGCTGTTTGTTGTTCATTTTCTTTTATTCATTAATATTAAATTTGAATTTGTATTAGCTTACAAAAAAGCGGATTAACAACCGCAGTGAGACTTTTATTCTGCGTAATGTTCATTCTCAAAGGTGCAACTGGGAATACCCGTTTTATTTAAACTCTGAATAGCTTTTTTATATTCAAGGGAATTTAAAAAACTAGTTAAATCGTTATTATTGTGCGAATTTTTAAAGCGATTGTTAATTTGCATGGCTCTATAAACGACAGCTATTGTTAATACAGTTGCAGTTAAAGGTAGGTCAAGATAATTGGCTCGATTCTGAAAGTGTAAAATAATAGGTTGGGGAAAAAGTTTCTTCGCATTTTTTAAGAAAATTCAAAACATTTTTTAATATAGTTTATTTACATTTAACTAAAGTATGTAGGTACCATTTTGTTCGATAACTTTTTGCCATCTTGTAGGTAGGGACATGATCCCATTGCTATATAAATTTTGGGACTTCTGGTCAAAATACCGCGACAAGTGGTTTTGGCAGTCCTCTCGTGATGTTAACCTGACACTGCCTAAAGAATTCTGAAGAGACCGAAACAGGTGGAAATCTGAAGGTGCAAGGTCAGGACTATACGGCGGATGCATTAACACCTCCCAGCCAAACTCTCTTAATTTTTGCTGAGTGGCTAAAGATGTGTGAGGTCTAGCGTTATCATGATGAAAAACCACACCCCTTCTGTTCATTAATTCCGGCCGCTTTCTCTCAATTTCTTGCTTTAATCTCATCAGTTGTTCGCAGTAGAGTTCAGAATCGATGGTCCTGCCTGGTGGTAACAGCTCATAATGAATAATGTCCTTCCAATCCCACCACACACACAGCATCACCTTGTTGCGAGTTAACCCGGGTTTCGCCACAGTCTGTGAAGCCTGACCGGCCTTTGACCACGACCTTTTTCGCACGTTCTTGTCGTACGTGATCCACTTTTCATCACCAGTTATCAGCTTCTTCAAAAATAGTTCGGTTTCATTACGTCGTAATAAAAAATCACAAATGAGTACACGGTTCATTAGGTTTCTTTCAGTGAGCTCGTGAGGTACCCAAATGTCGAGCTTCTTTGTGTACCCAGTTTTTTTCAAATGCGCGAAAACTGTTTTGTGGTCAATTCCCAGTTCTTCAGCTACGTCGTAACTACTGACATGCCGATCTTGCTCCACTTTTTCAAAAATGGCATCCATTTTATCTGTAATAGGGCGACCAGAGCGACGTGCATCTTTGACATCAAAATTTCCGGATTGAAAACGCTTAAACCAAATTTGTGCTACTCTCACAGACACTGCACTAGGTCCATAAACATCGCAAATTTTTTTCGCGGCTTGCGTTGCATTTTTACCTTTTTTGTAGTAAAATTTTAAAATGTATCGAATTTCTTCATCAGATTCACTCATGTTGGCGGTACGAAAAACAAATGAAAATCACACATTTTCCTAATTTGAATTTGGAATTATGTTCTTTAAAATTAAAACTTTCAATGATACCAAAACCAGCCAGATACAAATAGTATAGCCAAAGAGATTTTATTACAAGTTTATACATACTATAATGCGAAAAGACTTTTTCCCCAACCTAATATACTCGCACCACAAATTTAACTCTATTAAAATCTTCCATACGTAATAATGATACCGGATAATAAACGTATAATACCTCGCACATACAAATATCTTCTCTTGATAAATTATTTAGATTAACACTATAAATGCTGTCATTGCTTGCACTGTAAATGCTGTAAAATTTGTCAGAGGACTCAAATTCATGAAGAACATACCATTATGTTACCTTAATTAAATCAGTAATAATCGAGAAATGTTATAACACTGCAGACGTTGTTAATAATAAGTTTCTAGCTACTGGATTACCTACATCCTACAATTTATTTTTGATACCTACCCTTGATTGTAAGGCTGGTTCCACCAAAGCTGTGCGAGGCAACCTACAAGTACATTGATCTTTTCAAAACAATTATTTATTACCCTCATCCTTATATAATGTAAAATAATAATTACAACATTCGCATCTTATTTATGTTTTCCTATTACACAATGACTCCTTTATTATGCAAATGAATAACATGATTCGTTAAGTGATTCATCTCGGAATTTGTATGCAGAATGAAAATCAGTCAAGGAAAAATGTAGGTAGGTTCCTACCCAATTCGAATTTTAGCGGTGATGGTGTCTTTTTTTAACGGCTTCTGAATTTTACCATTCTGCATGCTAATGTGTCTGCCGTTGCTTACGATCCATGTGCTTACCATCAACCTAATTGTCTTTTAGAGTTATGTATGTATACAATGATATTATAATACAAAAAGAGGTTAATGTTATAGCTAATGTCCGAACTATAAATAATTAATTAAACCAGTAGATTAGGTTAGGTTAATAATCAGAATTAGCCGGGTACTTTCGATGTTTTTCATCTTTAGGCTTTAGTAGATACCTAATATCCACGTTGATAGGTAATAAGAAATTAAAAGATATGATGATATCACAACGTCGCGTCGAAATGTCATATGCAATTCTGTTATAAAATGTTGGATCAATGCAGGTAGAGAATTGGTAGGCATTTGTCATATTTATTTAGCAGGGTTTAATGATTCCAAGTGCTTTATCACAGTCTATAGACTCTGGTTATATGGCTGCCCGCCTAGCATGACCACCGAAACACGAACGATATGATATAGCCATACCTATATCGCTTTGAACTGTCAAAAATCATTGGATTTATCCGCCAACTGGAAATTTTAACAAAACCGCGAACATGTTTAAGGCCCTATAAGTACATATTCGCATCGATAAAATTTTAAGATGTCGGTTTTATCCAATGATTTTTGACAGTTCAAAGCGATAAACGGCTGTATCATGTATCATATCGTGTTTCGGTAGTCATGCTAGGCCATGACAAGTACGCGTTTGCGGTCAGAATTGGAGCGGATTTTTGTGTATCCGACGTGACTGTAATCGTGCCACGTTAACGTGAACGGCATATCAAATAGTCTACCTATCTACTACAAAAGCAAAACAAACGCTCTAGATAAGTTATGCATATTTGACAGGTCTCTAATATAAATTAAGTGAATTAAACCCTGCGCTGCTCGTGGCATGGTCGAATTCTGAACGGCGAATACAACTACAAAACCAGAGACTATTCCATAATTGAAATTGGCTGTATTCGCATGTCAATTAGGTTATTGGATATTTCATTAATTTAACCGACATTGGAAATGTTATTCTGATCCAAGATTGTTTCAATTTCGTCATTAAATAAATTGCGGTTGTTATTTCAAATAAGGTATTATTCTGTCGTAAACACACATTTTTATTTACCTTGCAGATTAGTACCGTACAGGTCAAGTTATGTTAAATAAACAGTTTTTTACGCAACAAAAAGTCATTGTATACAAATTTCTTCAATTAAAAAAGTTAGGAAAAATGATAATGCGCAGTCGGCCATACACAACTTGGAATACTTTGAACTTACGAAAACAATACCTCATTATCATTATAAAATGCGGGTTGTGTGGAAACAAGTTGAAATTATGCCTATTTATTTATAAAGCTTAATTAAAGCACATTTTAACGAGTTCCATGGAAGGAGAATAATACTTTTGAGTACTGAGGAAATAACTTCATTAAAATACAATTAATGGCGGATAGTCAGAAACGTTACTCGATTATTCAAGTAATGGGTGTCACCGTCAAATAATCGACATAATACAGCGCTTCGTTTAACAAGACCAATTCAAAGAAACCGAAATAAAAATAAAATACTTTATTATCTATACATCGCTATGTGATGCCGGCAGAGTAAGAAAACTCAGGTAGTATTATCATAGTGGAAGCAACTGTGCCATATCCTCCAATGGGTGTCGTAGATGGTGACTAAAGGATCAACAAAGGGTCACCTTATACTCCATTCACCAATCCGCATTGGGCAAGCGTGGTGAACCTCCTTCAATGACAAGGAGAGGGCTTGTGTCCCTGCAGCGGGTCGAATTAAAGGCTGTTAAGATGATGATATGATGATTATCTATACCTACTAATGATACACGATCACCCTCGTAGTCCCATGAGGGGTTGAGCAGACCCTTAGGTAACATTTACTTACACATAAAGCCACATCTGGGAGTATGGTTGCCAGCCTGTCGCTTATATACATAACAGGGGCATATACCCAAAACTAACACACTTTCAGTGAACACATCAAAATCAGATCACATCAAAAACAAAGGCTACCAACCAATATCTGTTGCGAAGTTCAATGAAAAAAATGTGTGCAAGAGCGATAGCCTATATTATTTTTAAATTAAAAAACCGCCTTAAAAACTAAAAGCGGAGAAATTAAATTGTTATGTTTAAAAAATCGTTTTTTTTTTAAGTCGGTCCCAATGACAAGTGACTACAATTCCAAATATTAATTTTATTTCCTCGTTTTTTTTTGAAGACGGTTTTTTTCCTTTTTAGTGTTGTAAGCAGGGATGCCAGGTGTTCGGTAGTTTAGCACCGTCTTCGGTGTTCGGTATGACAAAAATACCGAAGTATGGGAGGTTCGGTATTTTTTTATCATATTATTTTTTCTCCCTGATAAGCAAATCGTGGCCTCGTCAACGGGGCCCATCTAGCCATTTCACCGCTCTCTGGAAAGCCGCCTCCCCCCCCCCCCCCCCCTCCCGCCCCCCGCCCCCCGCCCGAAGTCATAAGCGCGACTCAAAGAATCGGCAAGACGGCAAAGTGAGGAGCTTTTCTTTTTTTTTTGCTCACTGTTCGGTATTTTTTTGGAAAAGACCTGGCAACCCTGGTTGTAAGTATATAAGTTTTCAGGAAACTATCTCGAGATCTTTTAGACAACCTAATAATGAAATGAGAACGATATCACCGATGTAAATAAAATAGGCATTATTAGGGATAGCTCAAAAACTACTCTCCAGATGTTGCTCAAATTTAAATGGGACCCACGTAGCCTTACCATCCTTCCGGAAAAAACCGGACAGTGTTAGGCTTTTCGAACCCGTGTCCGGACCAATTTAACTCCGTCCGGCTTTTGTTAGGCTTTTTTTCTTTTTACGCAACCAAGCCGCATACACTTCACTCTACCCGAGTTCGCCTGTTGTCGAAAATACATGTGTTTTATTTGAACTTTTAGTCAAAAATCCTTTTTTTGGGGTCCGTCCGGTCGTGGGACTCAAAAGCCCGGTTTTTTAAGCGCGTAAGTCTGGTTTTTTGATTTTTAGATATAGCAACGCTAGACCCACGGAGTATACTCAATTGGACCAAATTCCAAACACCAGCTTCTAAATGTTAAAAGAATCATCAGTACCCTTAGTGTAAGTTTTTTAGTATACAAAACGCAGCTCAATTTGTATGGGAAACATGATTTGGGCTTCTCTCCGCTAGGGGCGCTGTTCGCGTTTCCTATACAAATTGAGCTCTTAACGCAACTAAAGTAGTCGCGTTTTTTATACTAAAAAACTTACACTACGGGTACAGGTTCCGTATACTCAGTATTGAATGAAAATGTCGAATTGAGAACCTCCTCTCCTTTTTATGAAGTCGTTTAAACATTGTTAAAGATTCTATAGATGGAACTGACGTAGAAGACTGCTGTGAGAGCTGAGACTCTTAATATGGAATAAGAACTAAATTCTCATTTTCTTTAGTCTTTATAATATTTTTTAATTGGACGCAGTTTTGTTAAATTGTGTGACTGTTTTATTGATTTTTTTAAATAAGTCTAAATTGATCTGTCTCTTCTAGTCGTATATATTTTTTCCTGTGCCATGATATTTATTAGGTGCTGCTTATTATCACTAAAAGTATGTAATGTCCGTTATCGTTATAAGCTACATTTTTTTCACAGCTTTAAGGGACTGTTGACCTGTACCCGTAGTGTAAGTTTTTTCGTTTAAAATACGCAACAATGTAGTTGCGTTAAGAGCTCGATTTGTATAGGAAACGTGAATAGCGCCCCTAACGGAAAGAAGCACAAATCATTATTCCCATACAAATTGAGCTCTTAACACAACTATAATCGTAACGTTTTTAGACGAAAAAACTTACACTACGGGCACTGAGTCTTAATTTCAACTCGATACCTCTATGCGTTCCCGAGATAAAGGGACAGATTCCGTCTATCTGTCCCTTTAGCTCGGCCAAATGGGCGGACGAACAAATTGATCCTGTCTGGGTTCCGTTTTTTCCTTTTGAAGTACGGAACCCTAAAAACAAAACAAAACTAGTGCTATCGGATCAACAAAAAAAATAATTAAAATGTTAGTTGGACTAACCATTTAGGAGGAGTTTAGTGACAAACACGAAATTTTATTATTGGTAGTGCCTGCTTGTTTAATCATTATACAGACGAAAGCGACGCAGGCTACCCAAAACATTCAAATTTCTTTAATGAATTTTCAATCTTATTCCAGCAACATAGAGTTCAAAGTTTATTTAACAAATTTAAGGCCTGATCTGCTGCTTCGGCCTCAATTTTTCTATAACATGCTGTACACATGATGTAGAAGAAATGATGGCCATTATACTCTTATCTATCTTAGGTGACAAGCTAGCAACCAGTCACTATTTGGAGGCACTGCATGGCCCATACTGCCAGATGTAGCTTTATGTGCAACGAAATGTAAGGGTCACACTAGATTATACAATTTAGTTGGACGACTAAATTGCAGTAGACATAGAAGGCCGCACATCTATCCAACTAAATCGCACAACTAAACGATCGCATAAAGAATGGGCTTCTATGTAAGGACGATTAAATTGTGGAAGCACGCAATTTAGTTGTACGATAGTTAGCCAACTAAATTGTATGGTCTTCGTTAGCTCTTACTCAAGTCATTCATGACCTCTCTCGGGACAATGAACGTGATAGTATGTATGAATATATACCTATATGTATGCTCTTCGCTATACGAATACAACCTCACAATTACCCTGAATATAACCATCATTCATATCTTAGTCACAATAATTTACGGTTACCGTCGTCCGCTCGACCTAGAGTTGGTAATTTATTTTTAATTTAATTATGAAAGGTAAAGTATAATTATCTCTCCAACGTCTCGGATACGCGTGCGTGTAAACAGCTACAAATAGTGTTCTTGGAAATGTGTGTTTACATGTTTATTTTGATCGCACCAAGTGGTCTCGACGCGCGTGTAATGCCAACCAGATTTTTTTTATTGCAAATTTATAGGTTTTGTCGATTCTCCATACTTTTATTCGATTTTTAAGACGAAATAAATTTGCACAATTACGATTTGTTCGAAAAAAGAGATACCTATGTGTAATTTATGTAAATATATAATCCCTCCAAAAACAATTTTCATTTCACGCACTGTCAAAAAGTTAACAAATCTCATCAAAATATAATCATGTTGTTTCATGTCATCTAACCCCTTGTGTGTCGCGCGACCTCCTGGAGGTCGCTGTCAAAAACGCCTGTGTGTCGGCCGACCTCCTGGAGGTCGATCCCCCCCCTCCACTGTTTTCCGATGATGTAAATGATGATTATTATTATTATTATTTAAAAATATAACTATAATTAATATATTATATTCTGTTAGCTTATTTTATTACGATTTTAGTGACAAAAACTCTTATTTATAGTTTTATTACAAAAATTTTGACGTTTTGCATTTTTATTACACGCGGAAAATTCGCGAAGGAAATCCGGAAGTAACTGACACATGCGCGAAATGTTACAAAATGGCGGCGACACAATAGGGGATAACAAATTATCCTTAAAGATATAACCCTAACTATAGTCTCGACATGAGCCCTGTCAGGGCGCTACAACATAAAATTTATTAAATTACATAACATTAAAATAATTAATTACGATAAAACAAATCAAACATACAATAAAATAAGTCAAAGATACAACAAAATAAGTCAAAGATTCAATAAAATAAGCCAAAGATGCAATGTAAATCCAAGCTTCTAACTCTACAGGCTTTTCAAAATCTATACCTTAGTCAAAATTATGTGACTTGGCAGTTCTGCCACCGTCAAATAGGCGTGGTGAAAAATTTATTCACTGTTTCATTACTTTTCTGTTATAATTAATTCTTAAAGCAACGAAACGGCCAAGCCACTAAGATCTGATATAGCGTCGTCTTGGCAAATTGTTACATGAAAATGTTTTTGGTGTGATATCTCTTCTTACTTATGCTAGTTTTAGACCTAAGTATTAGATTCTTTTATCTTTATTTTTGTCCATGATGTAAATCTGAATTGATGTGATAACATATGAAGAGCGAGGCTCTCCCAACACAAGTATCTTCGGATTACTTTCTGGCAAGCCCCGGAAACTTAATTGTAAAAGATGTACTGAAATAAAACACATTTTATTTTATTTTAAAAACACATTTCATTTTTCTTTTTCTAAGTTCATGACAATCCCCTAGTTTAAGGGGGTTTGGATGTAAAAGTTCGATGTTTTTGTACTTAGGTATAAAGAAAGAAACGTGTTAGGGCTCCGCTACGCTCCACACCCAATTTTTTTCTAATAACCCTTATTTCACAATAATCCTACGACCTGACAAGAAGAGCTTATAATTTTATTTTAATCAAACCTACAAAGATTCTTTCCATATCAAAATCTGTGTCTGGGTTTTTCTTAACCATAACCATAAAAATAAAAAGGACGTTAAACAAGTTTCGTGTGCAAAATATTATTCCTGTCATTATCGATTTTACCTAATCCAAATTATAATTGGAATTTGGCCAAAATTAGCTGGCAGTGCTGGCAGTAAGGTATTTAGTTCCACTAATTATGCCTATTAGCAATTAAATGCTTTTGTGATCGCAAATAAACTAAACGCTTTCATTATTAAAATCAAACGTGTAAAACCAATTTTCCAAGGACGTATTTTGGAAAATTGCTTTTACACGAATTTTCACAGCAGAAATTTGCATAAAAATTGTATTAAGTAACTCCAAAACAAAGAAATTTGAGATAAAAATATTAATAAGTAGATAATAATATTCTTATCTATTAATATTTTTATTGAATTTAATGGCCTTTTCAGCGTGGCCGGAGATTTATATGAGCGCTATCTTCCACCCGGGAGGCACCGGTTCGAACCCCACCACGTACCAATGTGTTTTAAAATTTTGAATACATTTCTACGTTTCATTGACGCTTTTACGGTGAAGGAAAACATCGTGAGGAAACCTGCACACACCTATGAAGAAATTCATAGGTTGTGTGTGAAGTCAACCAACCCGCACTTGGAAAGCGTGGTTGATAATGCCTATCATCCCTAATGTGGGGTAGGCTCGAGCCCCACGGTGGGGACATTATATGAGCTGTGATTATGATGATGATGATGGGCCTTGGTGGTTCCTCCAGCCTGTACGACTACTCGTAGAGAGTTTTTAGTCGACTGATATCCCGGGGGGGAGTCTCACTATCGTCTAGACTAGAGTTTCTGGAAGGGTTCGAAAAGAGAGTTGAAAGAGAGCGACAAACCTAAGGCTGCTGAGCGCTAAGAGCCTAACAAAACTCGTGCAAAAACAGCAATAGATAATGTAATTCACACGGCGGTCATAACTATCATCTGTCAAAAAAAGTTAGGAAATAGGCCGGCAGGATAGATGTTACACTCACGCAAGATAGCCATACTTGCTTGGATGAAGTTCCAATTGCGGTAATTGCCGAAAATGTCCACATTCATATATTATACTACCTCGAACGTACCTACACCTACTGCCATAATCAATCACTCAATGCGCCTGGCGCTAATATGACACATTTGAATGCGCCGATGTTTCAGCTACACGTGACTTGGGTGAGGGACGATGCCAAAATAATTTCCACACTTTAGCGAGTGCAATACTGTTGTCTCATTTATCGCTTGTATCTTTTGTTCTACAACATAAAAAACATTACACTGGCGCTAAATACGTAATTACGATGTTTGGGACGACGTGGGATTGTTTTTGTAGTTTAAACTAGTTTTTTATCTCTTACAGGCAGCTCGAAGACTTCACCTGGAACCCTCAATCACTAAAGGACTGGCTTATCAGTGTTAACTGTCCGAACTGGAGAATGCAATCCCGTAGCAAATTCTTAATCCCGGTATTTGCGGGATTACACATTTTAGATCCCGCGGGATCTAGGCATTTGCGGGTTCCCGCGTAATTAATAAAATTTCGCAGATAAACAAAATGATACTTCGTTTGGGTGCCCCTTTTCTAAAGTGCCGCCCTCGCGCGCCCCGTGTTTCCGAGTGCAAGCAAACAATCAAAGCGATCGTCAGTTGTTGCTCAGCCGTGCGCTCATGAATTTGCCTTCTCTTCAATCCCGCTGTTCCCGCGCGGGATCCCGTTCATTTTACGAACGGGATTAATCCCGCACAAGGCATGTATCCCCGTATTTTTTTTATAATACTAGATGGCATACAAGCTTGCGGCCCACCTGGTGTTAAGTGGTTAGAGTGATTACCGTCGCCTATAGATACTTGCAAATTAAGAGTAAATCACTTAACCCACTTGTTCCTGAAACAGCATTTTGCTATTGATCTTAATGAATTTTATATATTGTTCTATTTATATGATACAAACGGAGAAAAAAATTCATCATAAGGAAAAGTGAGAAAATGGTGTTCTTATAAGGACGCTAGGAAAATATACCTACTTTGAGGTCTAATATATTAAACAAAATATATGTATTTTTATGTGTATTTGATTAATGTATATGATACATATCGAAGCAACTTTAGGATGCGAGTTAGATTACATTACATTTCGGGCAGAGAATTTTGTTTTTTTGTGACAAAAATGCATGGTAGGTACTTACGATCAAAACGTGAATTTTCTCTAATAAACTGTTTACCTACATCGGTAACTCCCCTAACAAGGAACCATTGCCTCGTCAATGCTATGGTGTTTTTCAAATGGCTTCAAAATTCTTGTTTTAGCATATCAAATAATTCACGTGCTGCTTTTGTAAGCTTGTCATTGGATCTTAGATTAATGCTGAATTGCTGATCCGTTTCCGAGCTGTTACCTATAATGTGCTACGACTCGAAGCGAGCCCGGTACAGCTCCCGGCAAACATCTTGATTATTTTTAAAAATTAAACAAAGTAAAAAACTAAATATTGCAATTACGCGTGTATTTTTTATTTGTGAAAATATTCAAGATGTTTCCCGGGACCTGTAGTAGGTACTCTGCCACTACCTTGTACTCCAGCAGCTTATTCCTCCTCCATGCAAGTTCTGCACAGTGGGTTGTTCGTAACATACACCTATATCAAAATTATTGTACTTTAATGTTTATAGCTTAACTAGCTAACCCGGCAAACGTTGTTCTGTCATACATTGTTTTTTTTTTCTTTTTAGCGGTGCTATTCTCGTACCTACCAAATATACAAAAAAAATCATAAAAATCCGTCGAAGAGTTGGAGAAATCGGAGGAGTTCGAACACAAACGCCGTGACGCGAGATTTTTATATTAGATTTGATATTCTCTTGCAAGTGCACGTTGGCACCAGGAATTATTCAGATGCGTCTTGAAAAGTGAACTTAGTCACACCATTGACGCTCATTGCAAACGTCACTTGTACTGAAAATAACGAAGCTCACGTTCTGTCCATTGTCATTTGTCACATGGGCTGATGGATTTAAATCTGTGATTCACACAAGAGTTACGCAAAATACGAAGCGCGCTAGTTGCGTGGGCGCAGGCGTCAGCGATCGTTTTTATATGACGTAGGTATTTAGTATTTTCAACAAAAAGAACAACAAAATTTTATGAATGAAAAATATTTGCAAGGATTCATCACCCAGTCTATTATATTGTTATTCGTGGTGTTTGAGCTATATGCGTCGCTGCGACCTAAAAAGATGTATTATGACTTTCAAGATATCATTTTAGGTAAAGTATTTAATTTACTTTTACTACTATTTACTACTAATTTGTTTTGAAATAAAACATTAGTGTCTATCTTAATGCATGCAAAGTCTAGCCTAGCGAGGTTCATATACATAATATCCAGGCTATAGAGTTGTGCCTACATGGTTGAATAGTGCTCAACTGGGCACTTATTCTTCATTTACCTGCTTGCTCTCAATTTTTTTTAAGTCGGCGTAATAATTATGTTTTTGTCTTCCTACGCACTCAAAAGGTTTGGCTGACAGTTTTACGGCGGGCTGCCTACCAGACGTCAACCTTCCTTGGTCATGATCACATTATGGTGTTGCGTCAGGTATTCGCGTTTGTTGACACCCATGAGAAGTGTTAGGGTCAGAGCGCATAGGAAGCATGCAAAAAGTTGGTAGGTATCCAACAATTCATGGATGTTCTCAGGATCATCAGCCTATATGCTCCCGGTGTCCTCGTCAGGAGGACGCGCCAGGTCGAGCAGCCATCGGTGAGGAGGCGGCCTATAAGGCCGGCGTCGGCCAGGAGCCCACAGGGGCTGGCGTTAGTCGGCAGCCCCTGTGGGCTGCTGGCCATCAATTGGTGCACAAGGAGTGCCTAGACGGGCAGCGTTGGGACGGTCTCGGTGTAGTTGCGCCCACGTGCGCAGATCCCGGTCCGTCCCGTAATAACGCACTGGAGGTCAGGCCGGGGAGGATGTTTAGTGGGTATGGAGAGAACGCCTTTACCTCGAGTCCCACATATCCCCTGCGGTTGGCACCATCCCGCAGGGACGATGCGTAAATGCATTTGACCTCCCCGACAGCAAAAAAAAATCATCAGCCTATATACGTATCGCTACTGGGCATAGATTTCTACATGAGGAATAATCTTAACTTATCATCTATCATGCTGAACTAGTTTGGTGGGTAGAATGGATGCAGTAAACTGTTACTGCATCCATTCTACCCACCAAACTAGAGCCTTTGAAGGCAAGATAAGCTTAGATACTGATCTAAGCTTATCTTGCCTTCAAAGGCTTAAAGATGTTCGAGATTATAAATATTTATATGAAAATATGTCTTGTACTGCTTGTTAGTCTTGAGGAGTAGGTATATCTGGGGTAAAATTGGGTGACACTTTGAACAATGACGTGATAAAGGAGAGGTCTAGTTCGAAAGAAAATAAAGGGACATAAGAAAGGTTTGCTCATGGTTCGGACATGTAGAAAGGATGTGAGAAAATAGATCGACGAAAAGGATAATCATGAATCTGAAGTGATCGTCGAAAAGATGCGGGAAGACCTAAGCGAAGGTTTATCGCAAATCAAAAACGTCTTGATAAAGAGCCAGATCAAGATACGCGAAATAGCCGAGTATGTATGAGGACCTCAGATCATATAAGTGAAGATGAGGGCTGTGATGAGAGTAGATAAAGCTAAAGAAATAATAATAATATATTTCCACGCTCACACCAATTATCTATCCCAAATTAAGTATCATTATGAACTTGTGTTATGGATACTAGATAACGGACTTGTACATAATAGTATAGATATTTTTATAAATTAACCTAAAATAAGTACATAAACAACTATGACTCGTGAACAAATGCTCATGTTCATCACACAAACATTTGCTCCTACCAGGACTCGACCCCGGACCGCTTGATGTGTAGGCAGCGTTACCGGCCACTCCACCACGACGGCGTCATATTATGAAAGAAAAATATTTAAGGATCGTAGCAAGTGGGAAGAAGCTTTCTCAGCCTACCTGTATAGGAGAAAGTCGTTATTGTATGTCCTGCTCTTTAAAGAGATCAAAAATATGCAACCACATTCAAAATACTTCACCGAACTTTGGAAGGATTAGAGAAACTGAGCTATTGGGTTCCCTTGTCAACACTTTCATTACAAAGTAATTCAGTACGTCGTCATTATCTTGCGAGCATGACCCACTTGCCAGTTACTCATTTTGGAAATATTACTTCCATTAATTAAGTCGATAATCTCTGAGCGGTTGTTGAAATCGTTTGTATGTTAAGAGGCCAACTTTGTAAAACATTTGTATTAATACGTTTAATAAACTTAAATAGTAATATCTAAATGGTGTGAAGTTTCTATAGGAGATTACGGGTAATTGAAACAACGATTATACTGAAGAAATTATTGTGTACTATATTCTTCTCGTCACTAAGAAGGTATACGTCCGTTGCCTAGCGCTGCTCAACAGAAAGTGAAGCTCAAACAAACTAGTGAAAAATTACTAAAGAAAAGATGGCGCTTCAACTACAGACAAAGTCATCGTAGACATAATGCCACAGACATGACCATAAAGAATATTATATCAAAACTAATATTTAATAGATTAATTTTTGCAAATTAATAAATAAAATTCAACACGCCCCCTCAAAAATTAATCGACTGGTCATTTATACAAACTTAATCACAAGTTAACAATCAAATCCTAAACAGATCGTACACCTTCTATGTGCTCACTGGGATACATTATTATGGTCCAACATTTGTTGCTAGGATTAGGGAAACCCAGAAAAACCTAACCAGACCATTCACTCACTTATATATCTATGAAATCATATGCATTTTATAATAAGATCATTACATATTAATATTATTATTCAAATACATCATGAACTTCTCTTAAGCCCATTTTTTTTTCTATGAATGTATTACAACGTCACTGCGAGAAGAGACGCTTCGTCAACGCATCTGCTGCTGACCTGTTGAAATTTAATTTAATGTTATCACATATTTATAAATCTGTTAAAAAGAAAAGTGATAATTGATATCTAGTTAGGTATATGTTTAGTTTGCAATACTTTTGCAACCGTTATTACGGTCAATAACAACAATTTTTTTTATCAATATATTTATATTGACAATCACTACAAGTGATTTTAGCCACAACGCATCTCGGACTGCTTCATAAAACGCCATATATTTTGTCTCAATAAATGACACTGCTACGGACATTATTTTGTCTGTTTGTAGTGCAGTTTACTGAGCATTATTAAATTTAGTATTTTCAACTACAATACAAATTACAACTTATGGCATTATACTTATTTGGCGTTTAGACAGGATTCCAGGTGTGGTTACTCCTGTAAATCTCTTTTTGAAATACGATTGCAAATAGAAATAGGGGGTAGATTGAGATTTCTCACTGTGCCTCATAAATATTACTTGGATCATTTTGTATAAAAGATGAATGATCTTTGATAGAATAATTATATTGGCCATCTAAGTTTTACCGATTCAAGGTCGAGTTTACTCATTTTAGCAAGTATCACTTTGATATTAGGTACTACTACACAGTGCACACGTTGGTCTTGATTGCACAAAATTAATATCGACTCACGAGCTACAAATTAATTCATGTTTTAAAATGATTACTTGTAAACATTTGAAATAAAACCTACTTATTTTGACATAAGATATTTTTGTCACAATAACGTTTAACTTATGCAGCAAAACGAAACATTTTCAATTTTTATTTTTAGGTTTTATGCCACATTTCATATAGTTATATCTATCAGAGCTTTAACTGGGGGAGATATGTTAATTAAATACGTATCTGTTACAACGACAGATATACCCCAAAAAGATTTGCTTTGTTTCGCACTTGTAGCAATGCTCAGGTCTAAAAATGTTTAATTTCTCAAAAGAAAATACATTTACTTATTATTAAAAATAATAATTAAAATTTAATATTAAACTATGCCAATGATCGAGTCATTTCTGTAAGTGTACGATTTACGCGCTCTGATACACTGTTTTATTGTGGTTTGTATGGCATAGCCATACATACCTAATACCTTTGCCACAACAATAAGTCTTGAAATCAATTTATAGATAAAGAATGCAACTCATCTCTAAGCATCTGATGACGAACAGCCAGATTAACATTTTACAGTATCATGTTTTACTTTTCTAATTTTACTAGGGCTAACATGTATAGATAATATCAGATTTTCAATTAATCTGATTTTAATACGTCCGAGTTTTGAGACTTATTTGACACTGATTTCGATTTTAAATTAATTTCAGTTTTGTCACGAGAATTTAGTGTATTCTCTTCAGGCTTCTGTGCAGACCTGTATTGGTAAATAGCCTTGTCTACAATAACATCTCTGAATTTAGTTTTCAGATCCCCAAACTTAATAACCGTTAGGGTTTACTCTTCCATGATTTAATATCAAATTATGGTTTCCTCATGATTTTAAGCCGTCAGATTTCCGAGACTTATTTGACACTGATTTCGAATTAACATTCATATCAGTTTTGTCACGAGAATTTAATATATTCTCTTCAGGCTTCAGAAAAGGCCTGGATTGCAAAAAAAAATAGTATCTTCTACAAAAACATCTGTGATTAATACAATATACATGTACCTTTTGTTACCAGGTTCCTAAACTTTACAACCGTTTGGTTCATTTCCATGATTAACTGTCAAGTTTTCATTTACTCGTTTTATTAAGAACAAAAGTGGTTGAGAGAAAAATTTTTTTTTTTTTTGGTCTTTTCTTATGCCACATTTTGAATGGTATGTATTTGTGAAACTTTTAAAGCTGATGTTGTTATTTTTATTAAATAAACAACAGGCAAAACTGCATGACTCCAAAACATTTTATTTAATTGACCACCATTTAACAATAAACGAGTTTTTTTTTTAAGTGACAGGCAGTAACTATCTGCTCAGTAACACTATTTAATTGTAAAGTTTGAGAAACTGTCAAAAGATATGTTATAGGTACCTTTCTCAACACAGTAACTTTTTATATTAGTAAATCAGCATGAACAAAACACATAGGCCCATATAAATATAGACCTTAATGTTAGACATTCATACTGAAAATAAAACATAAGTAAATAATTAGCCACTGGGCATTTTCCGCGTCACATAACGTACGGCGCAATGTTCAGTAGCCATCCTGTAAAGCGCTGAAATACAACAACTTTCGGTCGACCTGCAGGCGTCGGTAAGCTTACCAAAAATGAGTTAAGATTAACTCTGTGACGAGCATCTAAACGTACACAAAACATAAATATTCCCGCCATATAAGAATGAAGATTAACTAAGTACTTTAGAATTGAATTGGGCCTCACTTTTTGCCTTTGAACATAGAAACTGCTGAGTTACATGGTAGCAAGTATGTTACACAGTAATGAGTATACTCATCAACAAAAAGAACGATGTTATTTTTCCTGTCAATGGTTGAAGGAGTTATAATAATAATAATAATAATTTTTATTAAAGTAACCAAGACTCAATTTTGTTAGTACAAACAAATTACTTAAAAACTATGTTATACTTAGCCTAATATAAATAGGAAAAATTTAAAAATACAAAGAAATGACTGAATCATTTCTGCGCCACTCCATAGGCCGTGGCACAGCAATGATTCACATACATACAGTCTAACCTACTAGCAATCATGGTCAGGATGCTGTTTCCACTGCAGCGAATTCTGCGCACCAGAGATGTGCATTTCTTGCGCATTGTAGCGAAAAAGCAGTTTACCCGTGCTTGCGCAAACATCCCCGATGCGCTACAGAAGCGAGGCAGGCCCAACAGCACCCTGAATGCATTATTATATTGCACCCGAAATGCATTGTAAGTTTTTTGCGTATATTTAACCCACAGGCTACACGTGTAGAAGGAAGTGCAATACGCTCTAAAAAGAGTTAATTTCACGTCCCTTGTACAACGTGCAAACCTACGGGCCAGCATGTTGGCTCGGACAGACAAAGCACGGCGTTCTCTTTCTATGTCCTCGTCGTCTTTGAGGTCAGGAGTCAATATATGGCCAAGATATTTAAATTTGTATACTCTCTCCAACTCAGAGTTATTTAGGACGACAGGTGGTATTTTATCATGGCTTTTGCCCCTGACCTCAAAGACCATGAGTTGACTCTTTTTTACATTGTATATGAGGCCATGTGCCTCTGAATAAACCTCACACAAGGCTAAAAGCTTTCTCAAGCCACACATAGATGCGCTCAGCAGCACCATGTCATCCGCGTAGCTAATGTTATTAACACATACGCCGTCTATATAGCAACCAACTTTGGTGCTGCTGAGTTCACCTATTAAATCATTCACATACAGGTTGAATAGAGTTGTTGAGCTAGACCCACCCTGCCTGACCCCACACTCCAACCCATACGAATCTGACAGCGCTCCCTCCCACCTGACGTTGTTAATCTGGCCCCCATACCAATGCTTAAGGATATTTACGAGTTCAACCGGTAGATGTGCTCTTTGAAGTTTTTTCCATAATATGTCATAAGAGACCAAGTCGAAAGCTTTAGACAGATCTAGAAAACAAGCGTAAGTTGGGGTTTTGCGCTGTGCATAGTACGTGACGGTATGCTTGAGACACAGCACAGCAGTCTCCGTTGACAAACCAGGCCTAAATCCAAACTGATTATCATGAGGTTTGAGATACCTATTTAACTGTACATCAAGCAAGCCGTCAAATACCTTGGAAATTACTGTAGCCAGCGAAATAGGCCTATAGTTGTTTTTATCTGCAAGATCGCCAGTCTTATTTTTAGCCACAGGTACCACTAACGTTCGCATCATGTCACTAGGCATATAACTATGGGCTATGCAAAAATTGTATAGCATATAAAGCACACGAGGCAAATGCGGACCAGCAAATTTGAGGTGCTCAATACTGAGACCGTCGTGACCAGGGGATTTCCCTCTAGACATAGACTGTATTTTCGATTTGATATCTTTAACCGAGATTTTAATCACCCTGTCCACTCCAGTCACTGCATCCAGCACAGACTGCGAAGGGCCCAATGGTGACTTCACAAAGAAATGGCTTCTAAATAAGTTAGCTATCTCTTTAGCCTCACTAACACCTTCCACGCACATCGGGGGGCTCGGCTTACTTTGCAACTTGTTAGTGTGTTTCCAAAAAGACCGAAAATCATTCACTGAGTGATGCGCAGCTATGATATCCATTTTAATCTGATTTTCATTGTTTTGACACCACTTCAGACGCGATTTAAATATTTTTCTAGTCTCTGTCATTTGACTGAAAATGGTACCAGAAGGTGGTTTGCCGTACCACAGCCATAACCTATATTTCAGCTTCGCCTCCCGATGCGCATCGGCCACATGCTTATTCCAGCCAACTACAGTTCTTTTTGTTCTCCTATTATACCTACAACCAGCAGTAGAAGCCTCGCTGATAGATTCTACAATTTGTTGATAGAATTTGTCTATAATAGATTTATGGTCAGGATTACTACACATATGATCACAGCAATTGCGCAATTCATTTGGGAAATCAATGAGTTTTAACCTGTCATGACACTCCTGTCGATAAATATCAATTTGTTGATTATTTCTTTCTCCCCATATTACTTTACTTTCAAACACATTTTGTTTAGACTTCTTAGGTAATATCACGTCTAAATTACATTCCATCACTAGCGGCAAGTGATCTGACCACAGGACATCCTGTATAATATATACTTTTTGTACAGATCGAGAAGCAGCTTTGGTGACTAGACAGTGATCAAGCCAGCGCTTTGATCCGTGCACTTCACTTATAAAAGTAAACGTATCAGACGTCACGCCTAACAGCTCGACATCAACACATAACCATTCTCGATCGGTACAAAAACTCATCAACTCATGGTAAAAACGCTCATAGGGATGGGCATTATAGTCCCCTAGCATGTAAACACAATCTATACTGCAACTGTCTATGATAGCACTCACCGCGCTCATTACGTCCGTGAAATCTGATAAGTTTAACACTGCATCCGTAGGCATGTATACACTAAACACTAAGATTGACTTTTCTTTTAACACTATTTTTATTGCACAAATACGTGCATTATCGCACTGAATTGCCACCACATTTTGGAAAACACTACTTCTCCACAACAACGCCACTCCACCGTTATAAGGCCGGAAATATCAGAATGAATAATATACTAGCTAACTTACCCACGCGTTGCTGTGGTAATTCCACATTACCGTCCTCAAATAAACGTTTAATTTGCAGTAAAAAAATTGAGGTCTACTAATCATAAAAAAACTGTTTTATAACCTAAGTTGGACTAAGCAAAACACATTTGCAAGATGTCATCAAAATCGGTTGAGTAATTTCGAAGTTCATCGCGGTCAAACACTGACAAGGAATTTTAATGTAACTTTTATACTTGTTTAGATTGATTAAATGGCAGTCGACTCTGTTTCCTATTTATACATGCTTCACATAACTTATTGTTAGGTGCTACTCTATTAATTTGAGCTACATCCTCGATTAATAATTTTATTTTATTTCTAATTTTTTTTTTTTTTTTACTCATAATGACTTGAATGCTGTAGCCATAATTAATAACTATTGTTATCACTACTGCACGTATGAGAAACAGAATCACTACGATTCACAAAAGCTACAAAGTCAATAGCAATTGAATTGTTAAAAGGTTACCTTGCATAATGATCTTACTGTCCTTGTTAATTTCGGCTCCCTGTCGTCCAAAAACAACCTTGTATCCAGCTCACTGTATCTTGGAGACTGACTGCAAGTTATATGATTTCCCAAATTAGTAGTAAGCAGCTGCAAAAATTCAGCTTCGCCAATTACTAACGGAATCTGCATATTGTTGTAGGATTTGTAAAAAATGTGTTTTTAAACTCGCTCTTGAATCTAGAACAAAATATATTTAATTAGTATTAGAATCAAGTAATATCATTCACACTATAAACAGATTATTAAACAATACTGTCCTTGTTATTAGGTTTCCATTGTATCCGCAGTAGATTTGTAGCCGCTACTGCAGTTGCCAGCTTCGTTATATATTTATTATAGCTAACGGTGATTTTTCTTGACACGATTGCGGCGACTACAATTATCACACACAATACAACTTCGAAAATCTTATGCATCGTATTTCCTGGTAGTTTTCACAATGCAAAAATTCAATTGTTCTTCTCTATTAGTTTCTAAGGCAGTTGTTACACCTTATTCGTGTTATGAGGGTAGGATCAATTTTCAATTGTGAATTTAAAAAAATGCACCATATATATTTCACACTCGCAATTTTTTCTTCTTTTTTTTTTCTCTTGATGCGGTAGTTTATAACGACACTAACAATTAGTAATTAGTGTAAAAGTGATTTCTTACGAAACTTTCACATTCTATAACGTTCACAGTTAAACTGTTGAATATTTCTTCTTACGCGACTTCATTTTAATTTTTATTCACGACAATTTTAAATTCACTGTTACCGTACTTTTAACACACTAATCGTTACGTAGACTGGGCCCATAACCTATAGGAGATTACGGGTAATTGAAACAACGATTATACTGAAGAAATTATTGTGTACTATATTCTTCTCGTCACTAAGAAGGTATACGTCCGTTGCCTAGCGCTGCTCAACAGAAAGTGAAGCTCAAACTAGTGAAAAATTACTAAAGAAAAGATGGCGCTTCAACTACAGACAAAGTCATCGTAGACATAATGCCACAGACATGACCATAAAGAATATTATATCAAAACTAATATTTAATAGATTAATTTTTGCAAATTAATAAATAAAATTCAACAGTTTCGACGCCACCCAGTGGTCAGTAGGTATTAGATAGATACAAGAATGTTTGTTCACAAGTCATGTTTGTTGAAATTATAATTTTATGCCTGCATCTTTAGTATAAAAAAAAATGTATATTGTTGTGAACGACACTAATACTGGGTGTAAAAGACATGAGCAGTCAAACGAAAACCACGTATTCTATACATCAAAATAAGACATATTTCAAAAAAAATATTGCTGGGAAATGATTTTTATTTTTTGGTGTTACAAAAAATTGCAAATTGTACCGCGCAATGTAAAGAGCTCAACTCGCACGCAACTCGCAAAACCGTGTTAATTTTGCTTGACGGCGGCCCCGTTCGTTAGTGTCCGTGCGCATCGAGTGAGATACATTGAACGCTAACGTTTTGAAGCCATTTTTTGTTATGAAATACTAAAAAAAATGATAATGTTTCTTTGGACAATAATTAAGAAATAACGTATAGAATACGTTTTCATTAAAAAATGAGAAAAAAAATTATGACTTTGACCTTCAATAAAATCGTAACTATCAATTTCCCAGGTATAGTCTAAAGGAAGAAAAATGTTATGACGGTGAGCAGAATACATGGTTCTCGTTTGACTGCTCATGTCTTTTACACCCTGTATATTTACCTACCTAAAAATAAATAAAGAATATAAGAAAAAGAAAATAAAATTATTTTATATTCTCGTCTATGTAAATAGACGAGAAAAAAAATTTAATTTGATATTTCTGTACCCTGCTTTCCGAATGACCGGTAGATAATGTCTTATGGCATTCAGTCCGCCATTTGTATATTTTTGTGAACAATAATTTTTAATTAAATAATATAAATAAATAAAGCTACATCGGACAGTATGGGCCGTGCAGTGCCTCTAAATACTTAGTGACTGGTTGTCAGCATATCGCGTAATTTAAATTAACACTACATAGTTATGTATTATTTTCAGTGATGGTGGACCCAGTTGCAAGTACGGACTAGGAGTGGGACACGCACCTTATTTTTGACGCAATGTTACCAAATACTTATAACTACTTAACTAAAAAAATATTAATGGCCTAGCGTTAGAAATAGAAGGAACATTTTTTTCTTTCTATCGGCAAAAACAGGTCACTACCAAAATTCTTAGAATTGGTGGGCGACGAAGAACATTTTTGTTCATGTCCAAAATAAAGTGAGGACAGAAGGCGAGTACCTACGAGCGCTGTATGGGGCCATTCATTTATTACGTCAGACGATTTTTGCTAATTTTGACCTCCTATAATAAGAAAAAATATTAAGAAAAACCGGATTGTAAGATAAAATAAAACATGGTCCAACCCTAAATCGTATTAGGTATGTAATAAATAATGGCCCCTATTAGCAGATCGGAGCTGTTGTAATGCGCCGCGTTGCTTCCCACAAGTACTTGGAGATGACGCTGTACAAAGACGTATGTTTGTACAGCAAGGATTTGGTATTAGGATCTGCCCGAGGGAGTAGTCCTGGCAGGTAGCATCAGGGAGGTAACGACAACACGGATGGTAGAAAACAGAATTTTCCACTATATTTACCTATATGGTTGAAATCTGGTTTATTGTGGTAAATGCTGATCTTTTTATGTAACTGCTGCTCAAAAATGAATATCAGTAAAAACTAGTTATAACGATACAGAACGCGTTTTCTCGAAATTATTCAGATAAAACTATTTCAACCGGTGTCAAAGTTCATCGTGCTTTAGACTATAATATTAACAGTAGGATAAAAACATTGTATTATTGGCAACTATACACTCCCATACGAGTAAAGTAATTGATTACCTAACTATTTGTCTCTGTGCTTGGTAGGTTAAGGTTATTTTTGGATTATTTGGACCTACTCTCATAGGTGTAAGTTGCCGGCACGGTGCAGGTAGCTGCTGATCCGCGTAATTTGGTTGTTGTCTCGCTGCTGACCACGACGCCACAAAGTTCAATGTTCAGCTGCTACCTCGAACACGTCCTTCTACACACAAATTTTGCTGAGCAGTTCCACTAACGGGACTTTTTACTTTCTCGTATACGTAGTATAGAGGAAATCTTGTAATAGTCAAAAGCTTCGACCTCGAGATTTTGACGGATTTACACATTTCGGACCTCCCTGAGTCCAAAAATACCGTTTTTGGAATCATGTCTGTGTGTGTGTCTGTGCGTTAGCACGATGACTCGAGCATGCTTTAACTTATTGCAACCAAATTTAACATGCGTGTATGACAACAAAATATAAGGTTTCTATCAACTTTTGAGCCGTCGATCACGAAAGTTAAGCAACCAAGTGCGCGGTCAGTACTCGGATGGGTGACCAAAATTTAACATGCATGTATGACATCAAAATATAAGGTTTATATCAACCTTTGAGTCGTTTCCATTATACGAGAAAGTCAAGGAAGACCACTCACGATTTTTTCACTAATACTTACGTACCATTAAACATTAAAATATATGTCACAAAATAGTGGAACTAGTCGAACTCAAATTATTCTACTTGCTTTTATCTACATAACACCACTTCATTAAGGCAAATTAAGGCAAGTTTCGAATTCACTTCATTTTTAATGGACACATGGCATTTATCACCACCCCCATTGCTTAAAATTGTCCTTTCACCCCTTATCGTGGCACCCGCACGGCACTTGCCGTTGGGTTAATATTTTATATTTTTGAAGCACCCGTCATAGTCATACCTAAAATCAACCAAAGTTTGCTAAGTTTTAAGCTTTAAAAGTTTATCCACTGTTCTGTGATTTTTGTACCTTAAGTTTCTAGCACATAATACGAATACAAATATTATTAAATTGATAGCTATAATCATAGTGTAAAAACCAATTTAAATTGTTTGACTTCCATATTAATTATGATTTTTATTACACATAATGTACAAATATCTCGACGACGTCAAAGTATAGCAAGGGCGGATCTAACTATTACAATTTTTGGTTATGATTGACATGTTCTGAGAGTTTGTATCCGTGAGAAGTGTTGGTATATAAATGCGTTCAAAGATGTTACCTTCTGTTCTACCTTTATTTTGTGTTTGAGTAGGTAGGCATTTGCTTTTCATCATTTTCCTTCTATTCACACAGAAGCCTATAGAAATGTTTGACAAATAACAAACAAATCACGCCTCTATTCATAGTTCTCAAAGAAAGAAAATATTATTTTGTAAGAGGTACCTTTAGAAAATGTGAAAGAAATTTTCGAATACCTACCTACATCATGTGTCCGACATTTTATTTAGTTAGTACGCTGAATTAGAATTTCACTAAAGTAACTTTTCACAGTTCTCATTGAAAGAAATTATTACTTTCCATGATAAAATTTGAGGGTGAATTTCAACAGGTCCAAAAAAAATCTCATTTCCGTGGACTTTTTTATCTTAAAGTTTTTTTAAAAACTAAATAGCGGGTTTTAAAGTTTTTGATAATGTATGTATTCTTGCTTAATATCTAGCAGATAACATAAAAAACAAACGAGATATACAAGATTAAAAATTTCGTGCCACGGCGATGAAACAATCGTGCTCGGCAATGAAACAAGCGTCCACGGCAATGAAACAAGCGTCCACGGCAATGAAAGAACTGTGCCACGGGAATGAACGCATCCACGAAAATAAAAATCTATTTGAAAGAAATGAACCAATACATATCTCTGAGATTTTATTTGATTGGTGGGAATCAGAATTAATTTCATTAAACAGGCCAATTAGAGACACAATTTTAGGGTGTATGTCACTATTTCCATTGCGGTTTCACGCGGTTAGTCGCGCGTGGATTTGAAGTCGAAGGTCGGATTTGAATCTGTGCAGATAGTTCCTGCACAGATTCGACTATAGCTATAGTAAGCTTCTCTTTTTATGTTGAATTATTTTATGATAGTTGAAGTTTAGTGTTGTATTTTATAAATCAATAGATAGAGAATCAATAGATCAAATAACTAATCGATTTTCGACCAAAACAGTTTTATCATTTAAAAATATGTTTTACTTTAGTGGTTATTATTACTTACTTAGTTAAATTGTTTGTTTTGATATTTTTAAGAATTATGTGCTGCAGACTTTTCAGCCTAACTACATATATCAATTGGGCTTGAAGCAATGATATTTATAGTAGGTCATTGGCTTCAAGAGCCTTAATGGTCTGGCCTTGGATAGGCCATTCTCAGGATATTCATTCAGCCCGTGGGTTTGATAACGTGCTGAGCCCAGTACCCCTAGTACCTATGAGTTTGTTAGTTTTAGAGCTCGATCTATGAAAAGAGACGATCCGTTGCCCACTAGCGCCTCTAGCGTAAACTATCAGAAACAGTGTGCAATGTATGAAAAGAGACGATACTTTTGATCGAGCTCGAAAACTATCAAAACTCATACTAAGGGTACAGGACTTTAGTTCTATTTTTGGCTGCGATATAATCCTGTTTTAATGTATTCGCTTGATAGTGGCGAACATGAACAAAGTAAGTAGTGCTTCTCAACAAAATTAACTCAAACTGCAACTCTTGATTGCCAGAAACAAACTAACAATAGTCTTTGACTTACACAGATATAATATCATCACCTTTAGAGCCTGCGCGCATTGCGGCAGCAACCGGTGTGGTTTGCTCCCGCAAAAATCTGTGATGTATGAACTACAGTGGAGGTACGCGCACTGCGGCTGTTCAACCGCATGCGGCTAAAAAATCTGTGATTTGCTACAGATTTCTTGCGGTGCGGTGCCGCACGGTTTTTTTGCATTTAATGAACTTGTATGCAACCCCGCGCACTGCGGCAGAAAAACCGTAGCGCGCAGCAGTCAGTAGTGATCGAGCCACGACGGAAGAATGTTATCGCCGAGCGCGTCCGACGACGCGGCGGCCAAAGCGGTCGCCGATGTCATTTATGATGCCCTAATCATCGAAGTACAAAGTCGGCCCGTACTGTGGGACAAAATTCATAGAGGATACGCAGAAAGAAAGGTCTTTATGCTCATTCTGTAGTAACCAAAAACCTTTTTTGAAAACATTCGCAAATCATTATATCTCATATAGAAAAAACCCTTCATAGGTCTCATAGCTGTTAATGGATGAACCCAATACTGCTTGCCTTTTCGTTTTCTTGCCCTTCATATTAAATAAATGCAAATCTGAAGTCTGGTTTCGTAGTCCATGCTGGTCGACCTTCCGCTACCAAAGCTGAGGAATGGCAAACTTGCGGCCGTTTAACCGCAATGCGCGCGCCAAATGGTTTCAGAATTTCGCCGTACCGGTTTTAAAACCGCAGCCGCAACTCGTCGCACCGCAATGCGCGCTAGGCCTTAGAGCCTGCGCGCATTGCGGCAGCAACCGGTGCGGTTTGCTCCCGCAAAAATCTGTGATGTATAAACTACAGTGGAAGTACGCGCACTGCGGCTGTTCAACCGCATGCGGCTAAAAAATCTGTGAATTGCTACAGATTTCTTGCGGTGCGGTACCGCACGGTTGTTTTGCATCCAATGAACTTGTAGGCAACCCCGCGCACTGCGGCAGAAAAACCGTAGCGTGCAGCAGTCAGTAGTGATCGAGCCACGACGGAAGAATGTTGTCGCCGAGCGCGTCCGACGACGCGGTGGCCAAAGCGGTCGCCGATGTCAATATTGATGCCCTAATCATCGAAGTACAAAGTCGGCCCGTATTTTCGGACAAAACTCATAAAGGATACGCAGACAGAATGATCTTTATGCTCATTCTGTAGTAACCTAAAATCTTTTTTGGAAACATTCGCAAATCAATATATCTCATATAGAAAAAACCCTACATAGGTCTCATTGCTGTTAATGGATGAACCCAATACACCGTGCTTGCCTTTCCGTTTTCTTGCCGTTAATATTAAATAAATGCAAATCCGAAGCCTGGTTTCGTAGTCCATGCTGGTCGACCTTCCGCTACGAAAGCTGAGGAATGGCAAAACTTGCGGCTGTTTAACCGCAATGCGCGCGCCAAATGGTTTCAGAATTTCGCCGTACCGGTTTTAAAACCGCAGCCGCAACTCGCCGCACCGCAATGCGCGCTAGGCCTTAGTCTATAGTCGTGCGGTAAAACCTAAGATGGTTTGTGTGATACTGTGCATGATTGTTTATTTGCGTGTAATTAATGATTAATTATAATGAATTAAACAATCCAGTACGGCACAATCGTCACCTTTATTCACTCGAACATAATTTTGTTCTCACTCACTGCTTACACAGAATTACTATAGTTTAAACTTTAACAACGCACAAAACCTTGCAACACGTGTTAACCGAACGACCACTCGAAACTGCTCCAGACTGCCTGCCTTCCACAATCCTTCAAGCCACCTCAATGACGCGCTTCGCTCTGATTGGCTCACGTTACGACCAATAGGGAACGTTCACCAATCAGAGACAAGGACAGTGTTGCCAGTTTACAGACTTATAAATTGCAGACGCATATGTTAAAAAGCTAATATTACTTAGTTTTATTTACATAAATTATAATTATACATTTTGTTCTTTTTGCCACATAATTGCATTAATTTTGTATTTGACTTAAATCATGAACATATTTCCTGAAACTAGTACTTACGATAAGTCAAAACCACAACTAATATTGACGCAAAATAACAAAATCATTACATAATATTCATAACAGCCTTTATAATTCGACCCACTGCTGGGACGCAAAGCCTCTCCTTGTCATCGAAGGAGGTTTAGGCAGAAGTCCACCACACTTGCCCAATGCGGATTGGTGGACGGAGTATAAGGTGATCAATACTCCTTTGCTGGTTCATTAGTCGCCATTTACGACACCCATTGGAGGATATGAGGAGATGCTATTCTACTCTACCGGCATCACACACTCCTGGAGTAATGTATAATATATTTATGACTTAATGATTAATAAATAATAAAAATGTAAGTACCTTTATAAAATACTTACTTTACCTTTAATCTATCAGATGCAAGTACCTATAAAAAATACTTGATTATTAAGAGACGATTGTGCTAAGACTTACATTGCAATATCGAAATTAGACTTGATTATAAACAACGTGTGACTTATTACAGTAAACAAAAAAAAATAATTGCAAAACTAAGACACGTTGCTATTCTTTACTGCTGTTAGGTAATTTAATAACAATTAGCACTAAGGCTTAATTTGGTCGAAACTACTCTTTCATTTTTTGCGAGAATTCTTATTAGGAAGGTGGAAAAAGTTCGTTTTATATCCTAGCAGAGTAGACCTTTGCGGTAATGTCATTTCAAGTGCCTAGATTTGTGTAATCTCTACTAAGACGAAAACTCTTAGCCCTTTTCAGCTAGCGGACCTTTAGGTCGTGGGTTTGGCCGGCTGATAATTTGGTGGGCCGCCTTCAAATATAAATCAAAATTACTATGAAAGCGCCGTATGATATGGGTCTGTGATGCCCACGAGCGCTTTAGGGTCCTACTTACTAGTCTATTGGTGGTGACCACCGGACTGAGTTAGCAACACAGATCGGAACAGCAACGTTGTAATTCCAGCTACTGAGAATTTCAAGTTCAAAACTTTCACAGTTTTAAAATTATTGCGTTCTTCGTCGGACTGGGCTATGTCACACTCCACCTGGTACAGTGAAGGTTAATATTGTTTGTAACAATGTGTTTTTTATGCAAATACAAAAAACTCATGTCGATTTATAATACAAAATGATGACTGGGTAAAAATAAAAATATACCTAATTTTCATAATTAGTTTGAAAGATAGATTAAGTATTATATTTTTTGATTAATACAAGATTACGTGATAAAAAAAAAAAAATCGTGATCAATATTTTTTCGTGTTCTGTCTAAAGGACTAAATTTTTTCTGTCATCATCCCTGTTTCGACAAGATATACCTACTGTTTATTTTATTTTACCGAGTTCACATACTTAAAATTATGAAGATATAATCTTCTTTGTGAATGGCATTAAGAAAGATATATCTAATCATTCACATTGTTCGAGACTATCAAACTGGAAAATGTGTATAACGTGAAGGGTAACCAGTCTACCTGCAGTACTTAGGACAATATTTTACCGAAACAAAGATGTCATAACTCATATCCCGACAAATATATTATAGAAGGGTATTGTAATATGAAAAAATATTAAAATTTTTATATTTTAAAATAATATCATTTCAAATACATTTTATCAAAGTATACGGAATTATGTTACCAGAGAGAATAATCATGGGAACAAATTAAAATAACAAAATATTATTACAGATTGTCGTTTTTTTATTAGAGTTCTCATGAAATTGTGAATAAACGCGTAAATATTTTTAAAACTAGAAAAAATCAACCTGCCCCAGACGGGAATCGAACCCAGCATCTTACATACTGTAACCTGTAACACAGTTTTCAACTATCACAGTTTGCATGGATCCACTAAATATTGTAACATTCTTATTTCTTTGGAATAAATGATTATTATTATTATCCTCCGCAATTAAACACTACACTAGGGAAGGTCGATTTTTGTCAGTGTATTTTTTCTGGTTTTAAAAATATTATAATCCTTGATTGCCTATCAATATATTACCGAACTATATATTACCGAATTTCTAGGCGAAGGATGTTACCACAACAGCATTGAGTAACTTGAACACTCTGTTTTTAAACTTTTTTCTATCTCGTACATACGTAGTATAGAGGAAGTCTTGTAATCGTCAAAAAAATTATTAGATTACTAAAGATGATTACCTAAAGTAGAAATATTAAAATGCAATTAGTCGGCCTAAAAAACCCGAGTCTTTTTCCAATCATATCTCTTGTAACACAGATTATACCTAGGTACATCAATTTTATTTTCCGCACTTCTCTAAGTATATGAAGTTACAAAGTTTTTTTTGTCCACGTTCTAATATAGATATATGTTAGTCCTAATTACTACTATTGTTTTTGGCCACACTACGCGCAGTTTTTAAATTCCTCAATAACCGGTTCCAAGAAATGTCAGTTGCGAATTATAACGTATTGCTTTTTACAGATAGGCCAACAGGCGCGCGCTTCTATCAACACCTGATTAGTTTGCTATTCTCACACATGTATAACAAGCGTGAAATTAACCGGTAAAACCTATAAAAGGCAACAATTCACAAAATTAACATTTGACTAATTAATATTGAGTTTTGAGTATCAATACTGTGTTTGCAAAAAGTACCTACCTAAATAATTATGGGTATTTATTTAATGCTGACACAGCTAGGCACATACCTAGGTCGGCGTTGTCTTAATAATTTCTTTGTATTGCGGTCGCAAGAACATACTATTATGCAACTCACAACAAAAAAAAGCCTCTAAAATTTTACTAAATAAGGCTCAACACCGAAATCGATTCACAAACCATAGGAGATACCTACTCGATTCTAAACTCGATTCCAGACAGAAAACTTCTAATGGAGACGCATGAGAAGTACTTTGAAATGACGTAGCGGTTTCTACATTTAGGCCGGACAGGTCAAGGTAGGTACTTTATTTACGGGTACTCAAAAGTCAGTAACGAAATTTCTTTTCAAATAGTATCAAATAAATTGTTTTCAAACATTAAAATCCACAACATCGGCGATCACAAAAATGACAGAAGAAAACCTTTATGATATTATGGTCACCCATCCGAGTACCCACCTAGCTCATCGTTGCTTAACGTTTGCTATCAAAAAGTGCACAACGCGGCCCACTACGAAGAATGCTAAAACAAACGACAGTCTTGTAACGTATTTGGGATGTGCTTCCTACGATTTGCCGTGGGAAGGAGCGCCGGATGTCACACGAATGCGGCAGGGGTGTCCAACCTTTATTCATTATATTAACATTGAAAAACTTTTTAAGAAGTTGCTATATGTTGTATAATTAAAGCATAAAAGAAAAATCTTTGTTTTAGGTTATTGGAATAAGACTTAATTACATTAATGTTATTGTGATGTAATCATCATATTTTGTATGATGCAGATGCAGCTTTTACGAATATACAGGGTGTAAAAGATATGAACAGTCAAACGAGAACCATGTATTCTGCTCACCATCATAACATTTTTTTTCCTTTAGACTATACCTGGGAAATTGATAGTTACGATTTTATTGAAGGTCAAAGTCATAATTTTTTTTTTTCATTTTTTTATGAAATATACGATTTTATAAAAAAAATATACGTTATTTCTTAATTATTGTCCAAAGAAACATCATTTTTTTAGTATTTCGTAACAAAAAATGGCTTCAAAACGTTAGCTTTCAATGTAGCTCACTCGATGCGCACGGACACTAACGAACGGGGCCGCCCGCCCGCCGTCTGGCAAAATTATCGCGGTTTTGCGAGTTGCGTGCGAGTTGAGCCCTTTACATTGCGCGGTACAATTTGCAATTTTTTTTAACACCAAAAAATAAAAATCATTTCCTAGCAATATTTTTTTTGAAATATGTCTTATTTTGATGTATAGAATACATGGTTCTCGTTTGACTGTTCATGTCTTGTACACCCAGTATTAGGTACCAGAAATTTCTTTTTCTGTCCATTTTTCTATCATTTTATAATCATTTGATCAAAATTTTATAGAGTCAGCTGTCCCGGCGCCACGCGTTGCTGTGCTAATTTCATACTACTGTCCTATATTATTGAATTCGCAATAAAAAATAAGGACTACTTATCAAGTTAAAATTCTCAATTTGGGTAAAACCCATTTTAAAAATGTTTAAATCGGTTTGTTAGTTGCGGAGTTCATACCGGGGTCATTGTCAAATTTTGCGCAGGTAAACTAGTCCCTCAACTGCGTAATTTTTTTTATTAGTAATAATCACATAACCGCTAACAAGTTTTACATTAAAAACAAAATACATCGCATTAATATACATTGATACCTAAAATAAAGACTTAGTTTTGATATTTTTTCATTTTCTTTAAAGTAACATTGTGGTCATTTCTGGTAACAGAATGGGTTTTCTAACAATCTCTATATGTCCTTGGTAGCACTCCGTTCTAATAAAGATCCAATAATTTCATTTTCTGCTATATCAACCTATCTTAAATAAATTATTACCATTAAAAGAGTCTTATAAATAGTTATAAAATATTTCTTAAAAGCAGTTAGTATTAAAATGCAATTAATAACAATTTTTTAAAACTTGGTCCCGCGTATTGTGTGAAACTGCCCGGAATATTATGTTACTGCAGAAATCGCGACGTAAAATAGAGATGGCGGGCGCGGCTTTTGACTTTTTACTAGCTTGGGCGGGATGTCTGCATTAATTGTGAATGATCACTAGATCGGAGGGAGGGATATACGAAGAGTCAGTGGACCGCGAGTTGTTGACCAGGCTGCGTGTTTTTATTGTGCGTCCACTTTGTTACCTACCTATTTATGTAAGTAAATCAACGTACTTTTCATTATTTTGCATTCCGTATGCTATTGAAGAGGTAACTATTATAAATATGAAAGAAAAAGTGTAGTTTACGCAAACCTTTATGACTTATATCTTTTAGAATGTAAAATTTACTACTCTGTTACTACAACTCTGTTATCCGCTCGTGTAACAGAGTTGTTAATAAAGTAACAGAAATGTCTTTTCTATTTAATTTTGGACTTAAATTGTTGTTTCGAACGATTTTTTCGTTCGAAACAACAATACATGGATTTTTTTTGAAGCGGGACAAGGTAAGGGTGCAGCAGATGGGATTGGCGGTTTGCTGAAGATGCTTTGATTGAGAAGGAAAATATTCACGTAATAAAACAAGGTGTTTGTGTCTGGTTTCAAATTTCCAGCTTAAAACAGAACTACATATATCTGGATAAGGTCTTATCTGAAGTAGAAGAAGATGGTGAAGTTAAAAATAATGTTTTTAAGTCAATCGAAAATTAGTTGAGTGTGATTTATCTTATGTGGCTTTTGATAATTTACTTGCTATTGTTCCAGAACCTTTTAAAAGTTTGTAAAGGTAAAAGAATATACTACCATTTTGATACTGCTTTACATTTTATATACTTAAGAAATAAGCAACTTTTACTTTCCAGTGACTCTTTCAAGAATATTTGATTTTTGTTTTATAGAGTTAATTATAAATTGTCTTAAAATTAAACATTATAAAAAGTCATTAAGTTTGTTATTTTAATATTGAAGTTAATATTTATGTTATTAAGAGCTCAGGCTCAGCCGAGTGCAATTTAGTCAAGTAAGATAAAAAAAATAACAACTATGTTACTGTGTTACAACTCTGTTATTTTTCTGTCCCAAAGATTAAATGACATACTAAAGATTTTTATGAAAATCTAGTAAATAAAATATTGTAATAAAACAATAGGTTAATTTGTTAGATATTTCTACGGTCATATCTCATAGTTAGCAGTTAATATATAAATATTTAGAGTACTTCGGTAGAATTTTCTTTCTCTCAAAATTCAAGAAGTAACAGAGTTGTTTGGAGTTTAAATTAATGATTGTTAAACTTAACAAAAATGTTGTGATTCTAAGTGTGATAATAAGATAAAAGACTGCAATTAACATTCATGCCAAAATATTTGGAATAGAATTGTTCAATTTCATAATAAACATTACAACGTTATGATAACAGAGTTGTATTTTTTTGCACCCTAACCCACAAAACCTGGAATAAATCATAAATCACTTATTAAACATCGCGGCCGACAGTAACAGACAAAAGTTTACTTGTTTTAACAGGCATGGACAATACGAAAAGTCATGTTTAAGGTTTTTTATTTTTTTATAAGTTTGTCATTTATAGTCGCGGTTACCTGCACGAAATTTGACAATGACCCACCGGACGAACGTCGTCCGGTATGAACTCCGCAACTAACAAACATTTTGCCTTTTAATGAAATACTTAAATAATTATGGAATAGTGTTAAATTATTTATAAGTGGAAATAATTTTTATAGTTTTAAAAATGGAAATAAAATAAAAAATGAACGTAATTTTTAAGAAATGTTTGGAACCACTGCTGCAAGAACCGTAGCCGGTGTGCAATGTACCGGTAAGCAACGCTTCAAGATTACATGGAAACGCAAAGGAAACTGACAATTTACGCAACTGCCCGCTTTTCTGAGGTAGTGTGAATGATAAAATTTCAAAGAAAAGGTTGCGTGTTATTTTAGTACGTATCACTTCTTTACTGTGTATGTTTGCATAACACACATTTTGGTTGTTTATTCTATGCGAAACGCTGACATGGCGTCACGGAGGTGGACTTACGTGCCGTCTCTCCCCCAGACAAAATAAAATAATAGTTAAAATTAAAAAATACGCTTTTATATTAAATCGACCTAAATGGGGAAAAATAACTTTTTAATATAGAAAGGAACGAAAAGTATAATTATTATTTAGAGAAAAGCGTGGGGTGCTCAATAACATTAACATTCTTGAAAATATTCGATCGGTACAATTAAATTGAGCACCCCACGCTGGCCAAGTGCGGGCTGGTCGACTTCATATTCACACACAACCTAAGAATTTCTTCATAGGTGTGTGCAGGTTTCCTCGCGATGTTTTCCTTCACCGTAAAAGCGTCGATTAAACGTACATATGAATTCAAAATTGGAAAACACATTGGTACGTGGCGGCATAACACCGCCGGCTTAACAATGACAACGCCATCTAGTGACGTATAGCTGAACTAACATTCCAAACGATTAATTTATTAGTTCTGGCGATTCTAATCAGGATAATGGGACATTCTTATCGAATTATTGTAATGTCATCGGTCTTTGATAAGTCTATAAAGCTTAAATGAAATCTAACCGTTTAAAGTGGGTCAAAATCGAGCCCAAACGAGTCAGTTACATACATACAAACAAACAAACTAACCAATAAACATACAGGTGAAACTAATATAAGCGTGTCAGAACGTACTGAGGATGGTACCCATAGTGTAAGTTTTTTTGTATAAAAAACGTAACTATTGTAGTTGAGTTAGGAGCTCAATTTGTATAAATACGTTATACATATCGCGAATAGCGCCCCTAGCATAACGAAGCGCAAATCATGTGTCCATTGAGCTCTTAACGCAACTACAATAGTTACGTTTTTATACGAAAAATATTACACTACGGGTACAAATTTATAGATATTTTTTATTATTACGTTGTGCGTGAGCCGGTGTTTATATCCGACTACGACCAAGCCAAAAGAGAGGATTATGATTTTAGGAGTCTATCTATTTATGTATAATCCTCGTTGGTGCTTAAAGTATGCATCCGATTTTGAATAAGTTGTCAATCGATTCGTTGTTATAGCCCGGATAATAGGCTGCATTTTAACCGATTTTAACAATAGGAGGGGTCGACTTTACCTTGTAAGCCCCAATTCAACCAATTAGGTACATGCCTTTCTTTTTATTGGGCAGGCTTAAATTATTTCCGTTGCCAGGTTACAGCTTTTTTTTTACTTGTTATGTATAAGTCAAGGCGTAATTCCGTTACATGTGTGTGCGTGCTAACATCGATGCGTAGTTTTATTTGACCGGCTCAGTGCATTCTTTGCGAGCTCCGTCTGCACTTTTTTATACGCCTGGATGATGATGGTTAAATTTATTCTATGCTTTTGTCATTTATCTATTCATTCAGGAGCACTTACTAAACAAACCACGGTAAAAGAAAAACTGCAACGGTAATACAAAGCAAGGAATAATTTCTATGCCAGAAACAATTTTACACCTAATTTGTTGAATCTTTGTCTAGTGCTTCAGATCGAATAAACGTCTCATAAATTAATTATTAATTTATTTTCTATATATTCTAATATAGGTGCGCATTTTCTTACATAACTTTTCAATTCCTATCATTCCGAAAATATTTCTCATACCATTTAAATCCATAATGATCATTCTTCATAACAAATCAATCTTCATAACATAATCATTGAAATTCATAATATCATTAATCATACATTTTTGGGCGAGTCAAGTGTTTTATGCACTCACATGGCTGGGTGATGGGTAGGTTAGGGTTATTTTTTTATGACCAGGCGGAGTGCACTGTTTTTGTAATCAACAAGGTAGTAACAGTATTAATAAAAAAAATATGGCCACTATTCTTATTCTTATGTAAGGGGCTGAGGCTGTCTCAGAGCACTTCGACCCCATGGGATCTTTTGTGCTTCCCCTTTCCTTATTACCCATCCCCGCCAACATCGAAAACATTTTGTATGAGTTTTACAATGTTGGCGGGAAAAGGTCTATAAAGTCCTCTGGTTTAGGGTAACCTAGACCCAGGACCCTTAGTCGCCTATTGGCTAGTGCATGACAGTCACATAGTATGTGCTCCATGCTTTCTTCCTCCTCACCACACATTCTACAAATGGGGTCTTCAGCTTTGCCTATTGTGCACAGGTGTCGTTTAGTGGCAAAGTGGCCAGTGAGAGCACCTGTGAGGCAGCGGATTTGGGTCCTGCTGATTCCTCCTATTCTTTTAAGGTAGCCTGTGTGTGAGGATCCTAAAAATTTCTTTGAGTGTGTCAGTCGGGGAGTGGACAACCATTCCCTGATGTGCCTCTTTTGACAATACTCCTTTAGTGCCATTTTTATGGTACTCCTAGATAATCCTACAAAAGGCTCGGGCCCATTGAGGTCTTGAGCCGATCCTTTCCTTGCTAGTCTGTCAGCATTTTCATTACCTTCAATCCCTACATGTCCCGGTACCCACACTAGTCTGACTAGGTTGTGCTTGCCTAGTTTGTTTAGTGCGTGTATCGCATTCAAAACTAGTTTTGAATTGATTTGGCTTTAAGTGCCGCTTGGCTGTCACTAAGAATGTAAATGGTCATTCCTTTGGTGCCCATTTCTAGGTTCTTTTGAGCACAGGCAATTATTGCATACGTCTCAGCTTGAAAGACTGTTGCATCTATTGTTGTAGCTATAGGTATAGTATTTAGATACATTGCTATCTTGCTTAGGTGTACGCTGATGACTTATCTATACTCTATTCTCAATCTACGGTGTGCCTGGCCCATGCTTTGTTGGTACTCATACCCGTTGCCGTAAATGCCTGCCCTTGTACCTGACTCCATTTTTGATCCGTCAGTGTACCTTAAAAGACTGTTTTCCTTAGGGGTTTTGAGTCCTCGCTTCCATTCCTCCCGCGTGGGTATATGGATGCTGAATGATCTCCTAGATACAAACGATGGTTGGTTTACATCGCTTGTCATCGCTGTGACGATATTTAGGTTTAGATCCTTTTCAAATTTGGTGTGTCGTGTCCTCGGCTGTGAGTCCATTCATGTTCCACATACCTGTAACCTATGGAGAGTGTCTCTTGCTTGTGATTCGATGGCTATGTGCAGCGGTGTTAATCCAAGGATATTTTCTATGGCTGCTGTTGGTGTGGTCCGGAATGCTCCAGTGATGGCCAAGCCCGCCATTCTTTGAAGTTTTGCCAAGTCACTTTGACAGGTTGATAACTTGGTTCTGGGCCACCATGCTATACTACCATATGTAACTATCGGTCTTATTAACATAGTGTATAGCCAGTGCTTTACTTTGGGCTTTAGACTCCATGTTTTGCCGTACGTAGTCCGACACAATCCCTTTTGGCATTTCTTTATTGTGTTGTCTACATGAGTTTTCCACTTTAGTTCCTTATCCAGTGTTATTCCTAGATATTTTACTTCCGTGGACCATGGCAGTTGCGTTCCATAGAGTGTAAGTGACTTGGTCTGTTCTACTTTCCTCTTCCTAGTGAATGGTATTACTACTGCCTTTTTTGGGTTGATAGAGAGGTGGTGGTTATTGCACCATTGTTCCACCCTTTTAAGGGCCTGTTGCATAAGCGCGGTTACTGTGCTCATGAATTTCCCTCTTATCATTACCACTATGTCATCTGCATAGCCAACGGTATATAGTGGTCCATTGTTTAAATATTTCAATAGAGAATCAATGACCAGGCACCACAGTAGTGGGGACAGTACACCACCTTGGGGGCAACCAATTGCGATTTTGATGCACGCATTGTCTCCCATCAGTGACGATGTTATTATTCTCCCTTTCAGCATGTTATTGATCCACTTACAAAGTGTTGGATCAATATCATGACATATTGCAGCCTTGTGAATAGACTCATGCATGGTCTTATCAAAGGCTCCCTCTACATCTAGAAATGCTGCCATACAGATTTCTTGTGCCTCTAAGCTCCCTTCTATTTTATCTACCACCAGGTGCAAGGCCGTTTCAGTCGACTTGCCTGGTTGATGTGCACATTGAAGCCCGTGAAGAGGTTTCCTTTTCAGTGGCTCTTCCCTAATATGTCGGTCAATGAGCTTTTCGAGGCCACTAACTATTATGAGCTCCGTTGGTAGTAGGTAATAAAAATGTATGAATAAAAAAGTATGAAAAATAAAAATATGAAGAGTGATTATTATGAACACAAATCGGTAGTAAAACAAAGAATAGGATTTGAATATTATGTGAGCCAATATGGACCCTTCTAATATTAATAGATAAGTATGCTTTTTCATTATTACGACATTATGTATTTTTGAATGTAAATTATTAAAAATAATAATATTAATGCGTTTACTGACTCTGCGGGTGCGTAAGACGCGGGTCGGCGAGCGCGCAACTTCCATGGAAGCGCGCAGGAAGCCGCCAATCTGCGCAATCGCCTGCTTTTCCATTAGCGGGTTACACAAGGCCCGTAACCCAAGGGCTACCACCGAACAATATATATTGTATTAATAATAAACGTAAAGTTGGTGCTTTAGTGAAGAAGAGATCGCTCTTTATACTGTAAATGTTTGAACTTTTTTGGGTCGATTTCATTACTTTTAATTTTTAATCTAAAAGTATTTGGAAGGGGCACCGAACACCTGCCCTATCACGCCGCCGTGGTGGAGTGGTCAGTAACGCTGCCTACACATCGGGCGGTCCGGGTTCGAGTCCTGGTAGTGGCAAATGTTAGTGTAATGAACATGACCATGAGTCATGGTTGTTTATATATTTATTTAAGTTTATTTATAAAAATATCTAGATTATTAAGTATATTTGTCCGTTATCTAGTATCCTTATCACAAGTTCTTAAGGGTACCTATCAAAATACAGATTTTTTTGTCATCGAATTTCATTTCACCGAAAACTATTCCACGATTTTCAATATCTATTTTTCTTGATTGATCGACTAGCTAATGATCACCGTTTCATATTATCGAATAAACTTTCATAAAAAAAATGTTTCAAAGTTGTGCTGCTTACCAGAATAATGGTCTATCAAACTAACATTTCATATAAACTATTAAGTTATCGATAACACTATTTATAAAAACATGTTTCAATATTTAACGTTACGCATTGTAAAGTTTCGTTTAACAACTTTCCATCGCAGTAACGTTTCATCGAACGATACATTTGCCTGTTGACGTTTGACGATAAAAACTGTTAAGGTTAGTTCTTAATATTAAAAATTAATTCTTAATTTGCAAGTAGGTACACACCAGGGATGTAACGGAGGTAGTTTTATCGGAACCGAAGTCGGAGTCGGAGTTTTTAAATTTGATTTATCGGAATCGGAATCGGAGTCGGAATCGGAGTCGGAGGCAGGGTCAGAAGTGGTGGCATGAGAAAGAATTTTTATTTACAGACAAATAAAACATTCTTAAATCATTTTTATTAAATTATAAAATAAAACACAAACAATGAAAAAAAATTGGTTGTCTGTAAAGTCGGTTTACTGACGATAGTTGAACGTGACAACGTCTTAAGAAAATACTGATGGAATGGTAGCATTTTTCAAAAGAAAAATTTAATTTCATTCGTTCCGCGCTCTCGCTTGCACTTCAAGCCTTACATGGAACGCCTCAGAGCGAGGTAACGCCGCATGCGTCATGTTTTTTCGTGCGTGCAGCCGGCTCTATCGAATTATAAGACGTTGTCACGTCAAAAACCTTTCATAACAGTCGACACAGGCCGCCGTCGCCGCTATGTTATGCTTCGACCTCCGATTAAAACCTCCGATTTAAAAGTGTCGGAGCCGAAGTCGGAACCGAAGGTGTAATAATAATCGGAAGTTCCGACTTAACGGAACCGGAGTCGAAGCTCCGTAACATCCCTGGTACACACCATGCAAGTAAGCATACAGCATGCAAGCAAGCATGCAGCATACAAGCAAGCATGCAGCATGCAAGCAAGCATGCAGCATGCAAGCAAGCATGCAAGCAAGCATGCAGCATGCAAGCAAGCATGCAGCATGGAAGCAAGCATGCAGCATGCAAGCAAGCATGCAGCATGCAAACAAGCATGCAACATGCAAGAAAACATGCAGCAAGCAATATAATGCTCCGCTCGCTTCGCTCGCTCCGCTATGCTTGGTCACAAGTCTAACCTAACCTAACCTAGGTTTATTTTCGTATTAATGGTTTTTCTTTATAGCGGGGGGCCTCAGGCCCCCCGACCCCCCCAAGCAGGGGGGCCAGCCCCCCTGCACCCCCCGGCAAGCATCTTGCAGGCATGCATACAGCATGCAATGCAAGCATGCATACATCATGCAATGCAAACATGCATACAGCATGCAATGCAAACATGCATACAGCATGCAATCCAAGCATGCATGTAGCATGCCAGAATACAACAAGCAATCTCCGTTAGCTTCGGTTGCACCGCTGCCTGTTGTTCTAAATCTAACCTAACTTAATCCATAGGTTTTCTTTACAGGGAAACAAAAATGATTACGAGTAATTACATAAAAAAAGTATTTTCGATGTACACTAACTTTAGTGTAGTAAAAATTGATGTTTCAACTATTCTGCAAACTGAAACTTACGTGGAAACAAAATTATGGGTAACAAAACATCAATTTAACATTATTTCGATAAAATAAATAAAATAGGAAAAGAATTTACGATAGAATGAGCTTGTAGATAACAACTATTCGAGGAAATAAAATTGCGATGTAACCTGATACTAGGAGTTGTTATGTATTGTATAAAAAGATCTGCGAATAGTTTTATGGGGAATGAAAATCGATGAAGTTAATTGCGATAAAGTGATGGGTTCCCAGTTCTTAAAGATACTTAATTTGGGCTAGATAATTGATGTGAGCGTACAAATATATTATTATTATTATTATCAATTATATTTTTTCATACTTATAGATTTCCTGAAAGATTGATTGATCATTTTAGCGATAAAACCGGCATTTGGAGCACACCGGCTAACGCACTAGATTCGTTACACGTTGTTATTTTGAACTATTACAAATTATTACTGGTGTAAGGTCAGCACGAAACGTAAATTAACGTTTTACCTTGCCATAATAATTTCTAATTCATCCGTTAGCCGTACATCAGTTAGCCGCCTAATAGTTTTAACTGCATATGGCGCAGAACTTAGTTTACTCGAAAGTTTTGCAATATGTGGACCCCATTGCAATTTAGAGTCTAACATTACTCATAATAAAGTTGTTGTTTCTACAGGTTTCAATTCTACTCCATTTATATGTACATTAGTTTCTACACATCTCACATTCGGTGTAGTAAACTTAACTAATTTTTTTTTTTTTCATTAAGCAACAAGTTATTAATATCAAACCAATAAACTATTTTGCAAGTGCATTGTTCACTTCGTCATAATTATCTAATTTTCTATTTATTTTGAAAATCAAAGAAGTGTCATCCGCTAACAACACAATATCATGATTGTCCCTTATGTAGTAAGGCAAGTCATTTATATACACTAGAAAGAGAAATGGACCAAGAATTAAGCCCTGCGGAACACCTATTGTGACTAGAGAACCTGGAGATCTTTTACCATTTATATCAACATTCTGTATTCTATTGCTTAGGTATGAAGTCATAAGGTTGAGAGCCTTGTTCCTAACGCCGTAATGGTGTTACTTCCTGACCAGAGTATCATGATTAACACAGTCGAAAGCTTTAGATAAATCACAGAAAACCCCAAGAGCGTCGCGTGATTCTTCCCAAGCAGCAAATACCTCCTTTAACAACTCGACTCCCGCATCAATGATGGAGCGACCCCGAGTGAACCAGAATTGCTTTTGATGAAATATGTTATATTTATTGAAGTGCTTTAATAGTTGATTGAGCATTAGTCTTTCAAAGATCTTACTTAAAGTTGGTAAAAAAAAATATGTTTTCAGTTTCAATGTTTCACTTTATAGGGTTGAAGAATTATTTTTTATACCTGGTAAACATATCCACTTCCTAGAAGTAAAGAGGACACATTTTTTCAAAGTTAAATATAAAAACATGAAAGTTACCTTGGCCGACGCATATATCTATGGCAAAACGCTCATTTTTAGAGGCAGTGCATAACTCATACTGCCAAATGTTGCTTTATGTATTTATGGCTCTACTCAACCTCTCTTAATGTATAAAATAGGCATAAATAATAAGTACCGTGTCCCCACGACAAATTGCCACCGACCTCCTGACTATTCGATGCGTGAGTTTCCCGTTCATTGTCCGGAACGGTAAGACAACCCTATATTAGCTTCTTCAACGAAATGATTATTCGGTCCGATAACCATAAGGGCCTGCATGTCAGCGTCACTAGGAACACCTGCGTGACACGTTACAATGTAGGTTTCCTCAACCACTACATAGCGGGAGTGCAGAAGGATCACTTCATGCCAATACATGACATTCGACCGCTTCTATGGTAGAGTGATTCGCCCATCGTTTTAGATCATTTGATCACAAGCTTGTGCTCTCTTTGGTTGGTAATAGGACTGTTTTAAGTCTACCTGATTAGCTCTCACCATCTTATGAAAGTTTTTATTCGACAATGCTGCTGTCGTCTGGATTTACACCAGTAATAAATTACAAAATACATATACATATCTAAATGCACAAATATCTTATCGCTAAATAGAATTGAGCAATTCCAGACAACATTTGGATGGACAGGAAATACTATAATTTATCAGAGATATAATTGATGCGCCGTCAAATTTTCCCCCACTTGTTTTGCTTACTAAAGCCTATCCCATCCTAAGGTTGCCTAGAAGAAATCGCTCTCAATAATAAGGCCACCGATATTTACCTACTGTATTACAATGATGTGTCCAATAAAGTTTATTTCTATTCTATTCTACTTGTATTTTTAATGACTTATCGGTCATCTTTAAACAAAAGGAAACAACAGCTGGAAATCACTTGCATTTTGAAAATTTATAGGTATTAATTTTATGTGGCTCAGGCTGTCTGGACAAATCTTCAAAATAGCTTACATTTAAGTAGGTCAATAGGGCATTTTATGTGACGGCTAACCACCCTTACTTCAGAAGAGGTGACGCTACAGAATCTTAGATAATCGATCGAAACTGTGTCCAGCCAGCTTGAAAAACCACTTTTCGCTGGTCTCTCAATCTCGGTAACGGAAGTGATTTTGAAGACTTTTTGCATATCAACGGGCGTCACATAAATTTGTGACGGGCATCGAGCTAAAAGTTTCGTGATACGTACAGCGGTTTTTTAGAAAAATGCAAAAATCTGTGTCCAGCCAGCTTGAATTTACGTATAAAACTTCTGGCTGGCACTCCTGAATCTCGATAACGGGAGCGTTTTCGAATATGGTTCCTCTACTAACTAAATGTGACGCAAGTTGTGACGGTAATAACGTTTGATTTATGGCGTCACGTGTAATGGTTTACGAGAAATCAATTAAAAACTGGTGTCCAGCCAGCTTGAAGTTCAAGCTGGCTGGACACACATATCTCCGCTGCCTGATGGTCTACGGCCTTCGTAATATGTTAAAGTTTTTGTGACGGGGACGATAATGATAATCTGATGTTGTGACGGAGAAAGTTTACGTAGTTTTAAAGATATTGATCATTTAATTTTTTCCATACAAACATCTATTAATAATGTTAGGTGACCATAATTTTACACAAATAAAGGATTTCTTTTTAATCGACTTATCGGCCGGTTGTGGCCACACCTGCATTGTATTTGATTTTTTCCGTGAGAATAGGTTTTCCCGCAGTAAAAAAAAATTAAATAAAAAAAACCGCCTTCAAAACTAAAAACGGGAGAAATAAAAGTTTTGTTTATAAAAATCTAAATGTTTTTAGAGGTCGGTCCCGAATACAAGTGACAACGTATATTACAAATATTGAGGTTGGCACCGACCTCAAAAAAAATTAGATTTTTATAAACAAAATTTTTATTTTTCCCGTTTTTAGTTTTGAAGGCGGTTTTTTCCTCCATTTTGTGTTTTAAGTATAGATTTTTTTCAGGAAACTACTTCAAGATCTTACCTACTACCTACGAACTACCTCAAGACACACAAGTGATAAAATTATGATATCATCAATGTCAATTAAATAGGCATTATTAGGGATAACTCAAAAACTATTTGTCAGATGTCGATAAAATTTTAATGGGACCCCATGACAAGCACTAGCTTCCAAAGGTCAAAAGAATCTTCAAAATCGGTCCACTCAGTAACGAGTTATGAGGTAAGAAACACTAAAAAAACCATACAGTCGAATTAATAACCTCCTCCTTTTTTGAATTCGGTTAAAAAAGCGTAAATAAGTGTTAATTCAAAATAATAATTGACTACCAGCGCTGCCTAAAAAGAGCCCCCACTTATTATTTTGTGTTACTTTTTGCCCATCATTAGTTTTTACGAGTTGAGTAGTCAGATTGTCAGAATAGTTTTCTTTCCTAATTAAGTCCACCATTTGTATATCTACTGGTAAGAATTTCGAAATAAGTCTCCTTTTTTGGAGGTAGAGGAGGGTGGGGGGAAGGAAGGGAAGGGGTGGAAGTCGCCCCCCGTAAATTTCGAATGCCGGAAATGCTTACTTTTTTTTATAAAAAATTTACCTCAAAATATATGAAAAAACCCTAACCTACCTATCACCCAGCCATGTAGGTGCATAAAACACTAGACACGAAAACTCGAAAGCAACCAACGGAATGACGCAATTTAACGCTGTCAGAAATGTCAAAACTATTATCAAAATAGTGGATTGGCGTTTCGTTTCACGCGTTTTAGTACTTCAAACTAACTTCAAAAGTTTTAAAATCTTATCATAACCTAAAAAAGTATAGAAATTACGTTTAGTTTCACGCAATCACAATACAATAAATACGAATTTAAAAAAAAAATTAAAATATTTAAAGGCAACTCCGGCAGCCGAAATTGTTTTAGGGTGATCTTACGGAGCTTCCTTGAGCCCCCTACACATTCAGTTTCCTCAGATTCAGGCGACTCGTTTCGAAGTCCGACCCTATCTACTTACTCTCCGATTAGGGGTCAGGCTTCCAAGTGAAAGCTTTCGAAATGCAACTGGGATATTCGCTAGGATGAAGATTTGTACCCACATCTACTATTTTTTGTGCAATAAAGAATAATTAAGGTACCTAATTAAAATAAATGCTTTACCGTCGTTAATTTGTTTTCTTTTTTCCCACCTCAATGAGAAAATATTAACTATCATTTTTTTGAGAAAACCCAGAGTAAGTACCTAGTCGTAGGGCGCGCCATAATCGGTATAGCATGCGGGTGATGAAAGTGTCTGATTCAGAGGAAGAGAACATAATTATGATTCGAACAGTTGTCCTAGTAGTACCAACTTTAAGCAACAGATGGCGACACCAACATCAACTACCTACCTATAGGTTTCTCTGTCTACGATTGAACCCAAGTCGGTCTGCGGCAGCGTATGAGCACGTTCAGAAATTGTTCAGTATCTTTTCGTGACCAAGATATTTCCTAAAAAATATTTTTACAGTAAAATATAACTAAATATACTTAAAATATTTTTGACTCTCTTTGCCGGAAAGTATTTACTTTTAATAGAATTTTTAGAAGAAAAAAGAAACCATTGTATCCTGTGTTGCTATAGCATTATTTATGCAATAGCATTAATTATTTATGCTTACCATGAAAAACACCAATACTTACCCACTAAAAAGAATAGTTATCTGCACGTAAATAATCAATTACGCAAAAAATTACCCCCTTTCAACACCTCTACGCTTTTGTCTTCTATCAATTAAAATATCTAGGTACTGTAAATGTAGGTTAGTAGGTAGGTATTAATATCACCAATACACGTATTTTCGTTCATTAAAGCCTTAAAATAATATACTTGTTTCTACATAAAACCTACAATATTGGTAACCCTACTGCAGTGTTTGTATGAAAATAATTTAATGATCAATATCTTTGAAACTACGTAAACTTTCTCCGTCACAACATCAGATTATCATTATCGTCCCCGTCACAAAAACTTGAACATATTTCGAAGGCCGTAGACCATCAGGCAGCGGAGATATGTGTGTCCAGCCAGCTTGAACTTCAAGCTGGCTGGACACCAGTTTTTAATTGATTTCTCGTAAACCATTACACGTGACGCCATAAATCAAACGTTATTACCGTCACAACTTGCGTCACATTTAGTTAGTAGAGGAACCATATTCGAAAACGCTCCCGTTATTGAGATTCAGAAGTGCCAGCCAGAAGTTTTATACGTAAATTCAAGCTGGCTGGACACAGATTTTTGCATTTTTCTAATAAACCGCTGTACGTATCACGAAACTTTTAGCTCGATGCCCGTCACAAATTTATGTGACGCCCGTTGACATGCAAAAAGTCGTCAAAATCACTTCCGTTACCGAGATTGAGAGACCAGCGAAAAGTGGTTTTTCAAGCTGGCTGGACACAGCTTCGATCGATTATCTAAGATTCTGTAGCGTCACCTCTTCTGAAGTAAGGGTGGTTAGCCGTCACATAAAATGCCCTATTGACCTACTTAAATGTAAGCTATTTTGAAGATTTGTCCAGACAGCCTGAGCCACATTTAATTTTCATACTGATAAATCACTTGCCTAAGTCAATTTATTTTCATTCTTACCACATTTACCCCTTTATTATAAAACGTGGAATAAAGTTAGTCATGGTTTAAAACTGATACTAACTTTGTTTTTCATTTAGCAAATATAAGTGACAGCATCAGTTTTAAAGCTTACTAACTTTAGTCCATGTTTTATAATAAGGGGGGTATAGTTTACATACAATAACTGGACTTCTGTGAACCCGTTGTATTGTGTCACAACGTAATAATGGTTACAAATGATAGTTGTAAACGTCATGCATCTCTGTACTAAATTGTGTAGCGGGTTATTCTGCTGATTTGTACGTATTTATTTTAACACTACAGAACTTATGTTTACCTTACGCTACGCCACAAATCTCGAATTTCTTGATCCTGGATAAAACGGGGTCCAATAGTGTTGAACTATATCACATCAAAGAGTTTGTGGTGTCACGTAGGAAAAAATACAATTATTTTTGCCTTTATAGGCTGTAGATTAAATAGAATAAAATAGAACATTGTTTCTTGTCCAGATGACGACGGAAGATTAGACTATCTTAAACTGTCAACTTTTTTCAATAAACTTACCTTTTATGGTTGAAAATTTATTGAAGAAAGACAGTTTTGGTTAGTTTGATCGGCTGTCGCCTTTACCCCTAAATCGAATCGAAAAACAATCGAATCATGTTTGACCGCGTCAGTGGTGTAGTGTTTCGTCCGTTGGATTTTGAGTTTAAATTTTATTTTATTTTTATTTATTATTATTATTGGAATATATCCAGAAGTCCCGGGTTCCATCAATCAATAAACAAATCTAAATTTTCAACGTAGACTTTTAAGCTAAGCGTCCACTAGGCGCGCCGAGTCGAGTCGAATCGAATCTCAAAAAGACGCTTCCTATCTGTTTACTATGAAACGACGTCCATTAGCGGCGTGCCGAATCGAATCGACCGCGCGAATTAACGCACAAGGATTGGAGGAATAAAGATTCGGCTCGATTCGACGCGTTGCTGCTGTAGTCGACGCCGGGTTTTACAAGTCTTACAATACATAGTATGTAATTAAATTAAAAAATATTGCTGGTTCGGATCCCCGGGGGAGTACTATTTTATACTCTGTTTGGTTGGTGGTAGGACTTTTTTCAAGTCCTCCTGACTATGGCTAGCTGCCACCATCTGATCGAAATCTGTCGCCATAATAATAATGTTAACAGCATTATTATGTTCCGACAATTAATAATAAGATTACCTGTCCCTCTGTGTTTGAGGGTTCAGGTGAAGCTTGATTCCATCTCCAGCCTGGTCGTCACTCACCATCAGGCGAGCAGTTCAAGAGCTTTTTTTTATGTTACAAGATGGCAAACAAGCTTGCGGCCCACCTGATGTTAAGTGGTCATCGCCGCCTATAGGCACTTGCAATATTAAGTGTAAATCACTTAACACCGCAAGTGCGTTTGCCATCCTAGAGACTATAAGATGATATGCCCTCCATGCCCAGTAATTACACTGGCTACCTTTCCCTTCAATCCGAAACACAGCGAACTGCTTCACGGCAGAAATAAGAAAGGCGGTGGTACCTACCCAGACGACCCTACATATGGGTCTACCACCTAGTAACCACCTTTGCTGTTTGCCTGTGAAGAATTAAAAAGAATCACGCCACATAATCCCAAAAGGAGATAAGCAGAGTCTCGGAACTCTCGGATAATTCGATTTTTCACCCATCCGAAATCGGACTACGGGTGGATCAGTCCCGTTATTTTCGTGGCCAAATGCTTCATGCAATATTTACGGGTTGCGGGAGTCTCTGGGATGAGCCCCTCTCTGGAAAGTTACTCCGAGACTGGATACGGTTTGCGTCATCTCTCCCTGATGTCCCTCGTGAGACTTTTTTTTGTTCCTGCTGGTAAATACAAAGCAAGCCTTCACGGCTTTTGTGCCTCCTAACAGGGATTTGCCGCTACACTTTTGGTACTTAGGTACGGTGACCGTTTCATAAAACCCCTTAGTAGTTATACATTTGCTGCTATTACGCTCTTTACGCGAGAAGTTAATACCTGTGTTCGAAACTTACACAATATTCCTTGTACCTAAATAGGAAAAGGTGGTTCGACGGGGTTAACCAAAGCTTCGTAACTACTATTCATTCTAATTCGCTTTTCTCGTGAGTGTTTTACTGACATAATAAGAAAGTTTTCTAACATCTACGAGTGCCTGCAAGAAGCTTTTTTAAAAATCCTTGCCAACAACAGTTATATATAGTTATTTATAAACGAAAAAGAAATTATTTTCTTCCTGGTAACGCGCTTTTTTATCTAGTATTATATTACTACAGCGCTCTGTCTGTTGACGGGTGGTTGAAGGACACTTAGATAAAACTATTTTTAGATAAAAAAAAACAGCCTTCGGAGAAATAAAAAATTTGTTTATGAAAATCTAAATATTTTTTGAGGTCGGTCCCAAATACAAGTATTAACAAAAGAAATAAATTTGTGTTTAAAATAGATTTAAATTCCTACCATCCACAAAAAAAATAGATTTTTATAAACAAAATTTTTATTTCTCCGTTTTCAGTTTTGAAGGCGGTTTTTTTATTTATAAATAATTAATTTTATTTATGCTTTTTGTGTTTTACGTATAAAAGTAGTATAGGAAACTTATCTCGAGATCTTTTAGACAAACAAGGAATAGAACTATTACGATATCATCGACGTCAATTAAATAGGCATTAGAGGTATTATTAGGAATAACTCAAAAACAACTGGTCAGATGTCGATCAAATTTAAATGGGACCACATGACAAGCACCGGCTTCCAAAGGATGAAAGAATCTTCAAAATCGGTACACCCAGTAAAGAATTACGGTAACAAACATAAAAAATATGCAGTCGAATTGAGAACCTATTCGTTTTTTGAAGTCGGTTAAAAATAGATAAAATCAATTTGTTATATAATTACCTTTTTCTACGTACCACTTTCCCTCATACAATCAAGTCTTTCGTGGTAAAACAATAATGCTACCTAATAAAAACATTTGTATTGTCTTACAAAGTCTCTAATAGTTATTTATTATACAAGAGTGGAAAGTTCCTTTTTAACCGCGTGCTCGATTTGGATGACCGAGCAAGCGAAGGATTCTAAAGTTGAATCACGAGCGCAGCGAGTGATTCTAAATTAGAATCCTGAGCGTCAGCGAGGGAAACAAACGAGCACAAGGTGAAAAATCTTTCCACTCGAGTGCAATACGTAACTTTTCATCCCACCTCAGCGAGGAAATGACAAAATAATCTTCATTCTAATCATAAATGACGTTTTGAATTTACAATTATATTGAGTACTCATTATATGTGATGTTCTAAATTCAAATCTACTTTGCCGCTCAAGCGAATAAAATAGAATTTTCCAGCCAGATTTCGAAGCGCAAAATTACACTTTCCGAGGTGGTGGGATGAAAAAAGTATTTACTCGGCATTTAACGTTTCGTAGAATTGATAATTGATTGCTAAGTACCTATTCAGTTACTATGAAATAATTTTTCATGCGAACCGCTCAATTCAATATTGTTGCTGTTACGTTCACAAACGCAATTGCATTTTATGGATAACTAGAACCCCACGCTACCAAAGTACGTGGGTATTTCTCTAAATTATAACTTTATTCGAGGTAATTTGTACGAGGGTCAAACTGAAAGTCCTTAGAAAATCAAAAACTGAGAAAACTAGCAAGTTAGTTTTATTACTTAAATCTTTTCAAAAATAGTGTCCATTAACATTTATACATCGCTGCATCCGATGGAACCACTGAGAAAATCACTTTGCCCACTCGTCCTTAGGGTTCTCTTCAAAAGTCTTTTGAAACACAGTCACTGCTTCCTCGGCGTCCATAAAACTTTTTCCCTGAAGTTTTTCTTTTATTTTCTGAAATGAATAAAAATCGCAAGGTGCGAGGTCGGGGCTATATGGTGGGTGACCCAGTAATTCTACGTCTAAAGTAGCTTAATATTTTTTTCGATTGAAAGTTACTTCAGAAACTGCCAATTCGCACTAGCCGAATTACTAGAAGAAATCAGGAGCAACCTGGGAGCAACGCATATAGGACGCGGCGCGGCGCGGCGCTCGCGGCTGTCGAATTTTATATGCGCGTATATGAAGCACCACACATCGAACGCATATATATCGCCAGCCGCTGTCGCTGCGATGTGCAGTGCTCTCACTGCAATAGTACTGGCATGAAATTTATTAGCATCATGTATACCAGCACTAGCATGTGCCAGCCAGGCGTGTTCGCAGGTGCCAGGTCAGAACAGAAAGTATTAGTATAACGAGGTTCTAGCTGGCTAGCATGGCTTGACTAGCCTTGTATATCGTCGTGGTGTAATCATAGGATAATATCATCTACTTACCTAATTACATCGAGCACATTGCTCGATGCCTAATTATAAATCTATGTACCTACCTATGTAATCAATTTCAAGTAATAATAAGTCTGTCAGATTGTCGGTCCTACAAAAAATCTGACGTGGGCGAGCGCCGCAAATAGTTTTAGCAGTTTCAATAGCCTCCACCAACAACGTAGGTACCTATGATATGGAATGGCTCGTCAGTTTGAGGAGTCCCTTTTTTGTCCAGGGTCCCTGTGATAGTCCCTGGAAGGTAGTATAAGCCAACTAATTTAAAAAGGTATAATAAAGCCTAAACATTTAATGCACTTTCCCAATAGTGTAGAATAAAATACGTTAATTCGTTCAAGGTTTTATTCTTAACTTACGATCGAAACAACACTTGACACTACTCGAAGACGCGTTTCCAAATCTTGTAGTCAGGGGCTCACAATGAAAACGAGTATAACACGGAGGACAACTCTTCAGCAGCATGGGCCGCAGGGCGGACAGGGCCCACACGGCCGGGACGGGCATGGGCCGCAAGGCGAGCACGGAGGTGGGCCGCAACAAGGTCCACATGGCGAGCACGGCCCACAAGGTCCGCAACTCGGCCCGCAAGGTCCGAAACTCGGCCCACAAGGTCCGCAACTCGGGCCGCGGCACGGCGAACCGCAGCAAGGCGACGGACACGGCCCGCGGCAAGTCGAGCCACAGAAGGATGGGCACGGATTACATGGACCGCATGGAGGGCAGCACGGCCCGCAACAGGGTCCACACGGCCCACAACAGGGCCCACACGGGCCACAGCAAGGGAACGAACCGCAGCACATCATTTCTTCCTTGTTTGTAAATTTACACCGCCACGTAGATAAAAGTTATGATTTGTTTGTAGATAGGTACTTGTAGAATTTACTATAGTGTATAAATTTTATTAATAATTTTCTGTGGTAAAATTTTATACTTTTTTTTATATAAATTTTAATGTTTCTTGAGTAAAATTTTGTAAAAAACTGGAGTCAGTCAATCGAAGAAGGGCATTGTGTCAAAAATTGAAATTCTAAATTTGAACGTTTTAATCATTTTAAAATTTAGGTATTTGCTGCCAGTACTACTTGTCGAAAACCTTCTTGACTAGAATATTTTACGTGATAAGCAAAGCTATCATACCCTTACAGCCATTCGTGTTTCGCGTTTCCACATAAAATATCCGATCCGATATCGGTATCGGAAGACGATACGATATCGGGGCAAGTAAGGCCGTTTCCGCATTATCCAATCCGATATCAGTATTGGAAGACCTATGGTAGTTATCAGCTTCCAATAATCCAATTGGAGGCAAGTAAAATGTATGAAATAGTCCCCGCCTTTCATATTGTCCGGCCCGATACCGGATCGGACTGACAAACTTTATATATTGAGATATTCGCTATCGGAGTTCGAAACCGATACCGGATCGGGTAATGTGGAACCACTCTCAATGTATGAAAATATGTACAGTCAACAGCACGTCGGGCTATACAAAACTGTTTTTTTTTATAGCCCGACGTGCTGTTGACAAATTTCTCCAAACCATTTTCAACCTAAGACTATTCAACATAAAGTGCATAATCGATTGAGAAAATTTGTGTGTGTGAGGATTGAGGGCCACTTTGTCATATTCTCTTAAAAATGTACCTATGATTTAGTGTGCGTTCTAAAAGAAATGTGAAAGCCTGAAACGACTTTGTGAAACCTTTGAAAGGCGAGTTATAGGCTGAAAGGTTGGGCCCTCAATCCTCTATGTGAGGATTGAGGGCCCACCTTGTTACCAAAAATAAACAAAATTTGTTTATTTTCAGATATTGTCCACTTATCCAATGCGTTAGTTAAAAAATGTGAAATTTTCCGGAACCGAGAGCTTGCTCCAACTCCTCCTGGTTTTATAGAAATGACCTTAATAATGTTTGGGCCCTCAATCCTCCATCTGTTTCTTGTTTTTCTTTATTATGTATTGTGTAGGCATAATTTGACAAAGCTAAGGTATTCTGTTTTTGTGAAAAAAAATGTGAAATAAATTGACACTAAGAGTAATTTGAAAGACTCATTTATTATTGCAGAAAACAATATTTTAATTTTTATTGTATAAATAATTTTTCACTAAGTAAGATTTGACAGCAGGGTGGCCACAAATTTTAATTATGTCAAAAACTACCGTTGTTGGCTAATTAGGTTGACTAATTAGGATTTTCGAATATTTTTTTTTAAATTTTCCCTATTACGGGACGGCAAAGGCATCTAGCCCATACATGCCATACAGCCATACAGCCATGGCTTAAGTTTTCTGTCTTCTTTTTGTTGATTTTCACATTAAAATGTGGGTGTCACACATCTTAATGCATCTCATCACCATCATCTAGGGAGTGCTTGGCGAGAAATGCATGGCAACAGACCTCATGATGACGACTCATTAGCTGGAAATCCCACTATAAAATACTCAATGTCATACACACCAGTCACACCACAAAACCCTTATATCAATGATTCCTCAAGTCAAGACCTGATCGTCAAGCTTATGCATCGAAACAACACCAATTTCACTGCACAAAATCCACACCGAAGCAATTTTGAATTATCAAAACAAAGATCGACATCCAGACGCCGTGGTTTCCTACTAAACACAACTGAATAAGTCGTAGTATAATAGTAATATATTTTATGCTACAGTCTTTTTAAAATATGTTTTTTTAAATTAAATTTTGCCTATTATGGGAAGGAAAAAGGATCTAGCCCATACAGGCTTGTTTTCAGTACTTTATTCTTGAAGTTTACATTCAAATGTAACTGTCACATATTTTCCACAACAACACCCGAACCTGACGCTACAATAGTGCGATAACTCAGCTGACTATGTATTGAGCAGAGCTCATGAATAATATAGTGTTTTCAAAATACTGAGAGGACGGTAAATTTAATTTATTTTTATTTTGGCGAGAGTAGACTTTTATTAGCAAGATTGGCCTCTTTTAGGATGTCCAGTGATGTAAACACTATTTTATTCGTCTTTGCTCCTTGAAGTTATCATTTCTTTATAAAATCGCGATAACCTAATAAACAAATTACAATTTTCGTGCAAAAAGGTAAATATATTTTATTTATAATCACGCCATTCCGCGCGTTAAAAAGTGTCAACGACTGCTGGTCCAGAGGCGACTTTACCTATGGTGCAGGGTGTGCACACGGCCGCAGTGGTCTTACGGACACCGAGCGCCACACGCCACGCGCCTTGGATCTGGCGAATCGGGCAACTTGGTCCTAACTTAAGGCCACCACGTTCACTCATCTAGACTGGACTTTTTCTATTGGGTTTGTTTCAACTGCATCTAATAAAAACCATGGCAACATTAGATGAGCTTCGAGCTTCGTCAAAAATCACGTCAAAAAAGCACGTAGAATAAAAGGATATTTTTTAATGCGATGTTGTCCCTGTATGCCAGTGGCAAACAATTCGAACATTTACTGTAATATTAATAATGCAATAAAGAGAATAGAATTGTTTCTACATTTTTTTTTTTTGTTTCATTCAGTATTTTTCAATGATAAAAACCTATTTTGAGCCCATGACAAAAATTAATGGCATCAAAAATTATAATTTATGAATTTTTTGTAGATAATTTTCCTAGAGTAAGTAGTATACAAGTTCTCAAACTTAGTGGCGCCAAGTTTTTTTACACCACGATGCGTGAAAGTGAAGGCAAAGTAAAAATCTTTAAAAATTTTAGGGAACATATATAATCTTTATTGAGTTTTGTTTAAAAACGACAGATATTCTGGGATTTTAATGGTTTTAGTGATGTTTTGTTGATTAGCATATTCAAATAAAAAAATCAGAAATGTTAGAAAAAGTATAGTAGCAGATAAAATCCCAAGGTGTGGCAGTTTTCGAAGCCTATGTCAATGTTTTTTTTTATTAAAATGAAAGTGGAGTTATATTTTTTGCTTTTGGTGCCCGCTTATCGTTGAGTTTTACACACGTTATTGTAGGTATAGACATTTTAACATGAGTACGTTTCGGCATTTTAGTTTGTTAGCGCGCTTACCAAACAAGAGAAAATAGAATTTTCCACAGGTGATTGTGACTCTATTCAGAGTCAACAGAACAAAATAGTATCCTAAACTGTCATATTTCTTCAATCGATTTTCAATATAATGCCCTATCATTAGAGTTTATTATCCATTGGGGAAAGACAGTTGGTGGTAAATTAGTGTGCTGTCATTGAATCGTAAGGGTTTTGTGGTGTGACTGCATTTCCAGCTGATGCGGTTTGTTGCCATGCATTTCTCGCCAAACACTTCCTAGATGTATTACGATGTGTGACACCCACATTTTAATGTGAAAATCAACAAAAAGAAGACAGAAAACTTAAGCCATGGATGTATGGGCTAGATGCCTTTGCCGTCCCGTAATATGGAAAATTTAAAAATGTTTATTCGAAAATCCTAACTAGTCTGTGCCAACAATGGTCGTTTTTGACATTATTAGAATTTGTGGCCACCCTGCTGTCAAATCTTACTTAGTGAAAAATTATTTATACAATAAAAATTAAAATATTGTTTTCTGCAATAATAAATGAGTCTTTCAAATTACTCTTAATGTCAATTTATTTCACATTTTTTTTCACAAAAACAGAATACATTAGCTTTGTCAAATTATGCCTACACAATACATAATAAAGAAAAACAAGAAACAGATGGAGGATTGAGGGCCCAAACATTATCAAGGTCATTTCTATAAAACCAGGAGGAGTTGGAGCAAGCTCTCGGTTCCACAAAATTTCACATTTTTTAACTAACGCATTGGATAAGCAGACAATGTCTGAAAGTAAACCAATTTTGTTTATTTTTGGTAACAAATTTTTGCAAGCGTGAGGATTGAGGGCCCACTTTGAATTGCAGTATACCAAATACTATAGCGTTATGCGCTGATATCTTTAACTTCACAGTTTTTTTTAACGTAGCGTTAGATTTTGATATAAAAAGTTTTTCTGTAGAGTGTTTAGTTTACTAGTTACAGGTGGGCCCTCAATCCTCACATAGAGGATTGAGGGCCCAACCTTTCAGCCTATAACTCGCCTTTCAAAGGTTTCACAAAGTCGTTTCAGGCTTTCACATTTCTTTTAGAACGCACACTAAATCATAGGTACATTTTTAAGAGAATATGACAAAGTGGCCCTCAATCCTCACACACACGAAAATTTTACAGTTTGTGGTGCAGTTGTCTTACATAACTGCCTGGTGAGACCAAAAAATACATTGATGTGTGCGTAATGCGCATGTGTGCATGAAAAATAGTACTGCAGTCTGACAGTTGCTGTCTTTTCTACGTGACTGACAAGCCGACCTAGGCCACATGCGTGTACGTCAAATGGTCTCGTCTATCTATCTCGCTCTAATATACGCGTTAGTATGCTCTTTCCCTTTTACATTGCCGATCTACAGTTTCCTATATCTATGGTCCCATCCATCAGTAATAATAAATCTATGGTCCCATCCGATATCGAATTTTGGATCCGACGCCGATGTTGGCGGCACCATCGGACGCCCGGGGCCTGTGTCGGGTCGGATAATGTTAGTATGTGCGCTATAGGAAAAGTCCAGTGTGTGGACGGGTCAGGAGGGTTAACTAAAGGTGACACATTTTATTTTGTCAGCATCGCAAACGCCCCGTACGCAGCGTCCCAGCCGCCGCATTTATATGACGACGTGAGCATATTCAGATATGTACTGTATTTTTAAAATATGACGCGCGCGGTGTGGGTCAAATGTGCGAGGTTTGATATAATTCCAAAACGTACGCCGCGTGCGATGCTGACAAATGTGCGTTCACCTTAAAGCTCATTTTCAACCCTGTTGGGATTATGAGCCTGATAGTACCTCCGTGTACCTATGGGAAATGTTTTGTTGTATTCAAATTCTTACTTTGAAGGCTTGCACAGAGTTAAAGCCAGTGTTCCCATGGTATAATCTCAAGCCCACGCTGACTAGTCATCATCAAGGTATATCAGCTAGGTAAGTAAAGAGGAATAATGATACGAAAAAATATTTCATTAAATTCATTTTGTATAAGCAAGTTAATACAAAAAAGTTTAGAATTGTTACAATATTGCCGTTTCAAACATTCGATCCAAGAAGTAAGATACCACTGAGAGATTCTCACATAGCAACAATAACTGAAGATCCAAATAAGCAAACGAATCTAATTTCTGGGTTCTAAGTCGGCATTTATCCACAGAAAGGCCCACAACAGCTGCCGCAGATACCTCCAGTGCAACCCCCGATGCACCCATGGCCGCAGCTGAAGTACGAGCCGGCGACTCCGCATCTAGCTCTGAAGAAATGAGAACATAAGTTAGTTTTCTTAAAGGTACTTACAACCCTTATAGCATGTGAAATATATACAGAGTGTAGGTAGGGAGCGCTTATGAAGCAAAACATCGTGGCAGAAATGGCAGCGATTTCGAGAGCAGTTTAATGAACAATTTCTGCGCAAGATTTTGGAGTGCTTGTAGCGTAAGGGCAGGCATTAAATAATCTTTGCTAAATAATTTTCCATTTAATAATCTTCAATAAAAATATTTTTAGTTGGTGGTTTGGTGCTTTTCTTTTTATTTTGGTTTCCGACCCAATAAATTGTACGATAGATTGAGTTAAACAATGGAGTCTCTCTACAAGTATTATTACTACAACAAGAACTCGGGAGAAAAACCCCTTGATGATCTCTAACCCTCAGAGATGCTTTTGACATTTGCAATTGAAAAATTAAGGCAACTTCGAAACACCGAGACACCGCACAAAATATCACCAAAACTCAGTGCTTTCTCGACTCGCTCGCACATATAACGAATCGTTTGCAAACATCGACCTCTTTGTCAAATCTAGGGTCACATTCAGAAATAATATCAAGGACGCGCTTATGTGTCGGATGTAAAGATGACACCTCTACTTGTATGTATTTTTGATGTATCTATTCTAGTATTCACTTTTTAATATTAATATATATACTTATTTATATATTTATTTGTAAATATGTCCATGTTTATATATCTATTATATACTAATATCGTATAAAGACTAAGTTAAGTACTTAGTCTACTACATAATTTTCAATATTGGTAAACTTAAGCCCATTGAGTTGTTTAATCTAGGTAATTAGGTTTTTTGTTCTTGTATAATTACTTACAGATATTTTAATTCCGGCAACACTGAATTCTCCATAAAATTAAGGAAAACCTTTTATTGGCCATATTATTAGTGCTTTAGATATGTTTAATAATTATTGTAAACGCTGTTGGTTTTCTAAATAAATAAACTTCTCTAAAAGGGAAACCCAATTAAAATGACAAACTTCCCGATGCAAAGCGGTCATACTTCTATAACAGAAAATTCTAAGAGATCTTTCAAACTGATTGACGATTTATACCTAACTAATATTTTCTCACGGGCATATATCAATCTAGCAAAACTGCGTTATTACAAAGACACTTTATATCTTTGAGTCATTAACCTTCAAAGGCTGCGAACTTGATTTACGTGGTCGTAAATTCTAAGCATGTTGTGTATTTATAGATTACATTTTTGAAATAAATACGTTCTGACATATAACAATGTAAATACCCGTGCACGACGCCACGATCACCGCAAGGAGACTGACATTTGACACCGATGGTGTGCACGCAGCAGGGTCCCACATCTCCGCAACAGTTCGTCCGGCCCGCCGTGGGCCCGCAGGGTCCGCACATCGGCCCTTGGCATCCAAAACAGCAGTTACGGACGGGCATTTTTGAAACCTGCAAGCATGTTAACTTTCATTTTACAAATAGTAGCTGTGTGTTTGCTCTCTAATATAGAGACCAGTAGTAAGAGAAATGGAGAATAAGACCGTACTGTATAGACCACATATAGACAGTAGGTATGTACAGCTGCTGACTACTGAGCTGGTTTCCACAGAAATCCCTGCGAAAACCAGGCGGAATTAGATGTTAGCTAGGATACCAGGTCCAACGTCAAGGTCAACCTACCTACTTTAATCCGAATCAGAGGTTTTATATTACTTTTAGAAACAGTATGTACCTACCTACGTACGATGCCACGTTATTATGCAGTTCCAAATTTTATTTATATGCTATCAAAAATGTAATTTGTGCTTAGAACTTTTAAATTTTTTTGTTACTTTTCAAATTACGTATAAACTTGGGAGTAAACCACTTAATTTCTGTTTTATGTGCTCTTTAATGTGACATTGACATTAAAAAATCTTCTCTAGACAGGGACAGATGTCATTATCAACAGAAATCAAGGAGACAGAAATATTTATCATTATTATACCAGGAACCATTGCCTAAGTTATACCATGATCGTATCTACTCTATATCCTCGACATTTTGTCAAAGTTTGTCATTCCACTTTCTTTGGATATCTTTGGTTCTTTGGTTGTGACTTAAAAAATTTCGGAAACGTCAAAAAAATCTTCCTTGTCAACACCAAAAACTTAACCAAAAACGATACAATACCAAATCTACCTTTTTCCTACAACATAATAAACAGATCCCCTAAATGCCGTGCTGTTCAAGTTGTGGTATACCCTGCTGCGGTCAGGTGGCCGGCGTGTCGTACCCAGCACCGTTCGTCGGGCCTTGTGCCGGCATCTGCATCGGGCCTTGTGGGAGAGCCTTTGGGACATACAGCTGGCGTTATGGACCAACGCGCTGCATATAAATATACTACATTTCTACAGCTGTTTAATGTGTATTAATAAAGTTATCTGAACGCATGTCTCATTTTTTGTATTTATGAGTAGTTGCCTTCTTTTGTCAAGAGTAGCATTAAAAGCTTAGATTAAGTACCTGATCAAAAGGAATGTCAAAAGGTGTGATTGTTTTTATGGCCAAGCGGAGAGTAGGTAAAATAATTTCACCTAGATTTAACTAGAAACCTAATGAAAACTCATGAAAAAAGTAACTAGTCTGTTGGAGATATATCAGTAGGATTCATAGATATAATGTCAGTAATTATAAATCTATGGTAGGAATATACGGAATAAGTAGGGACAAAAAAATCCCTTGGGATAGCTAGCTGGGATCGCTGGGATAGGTGGAACAGGGGCCACAAAACTCTATTATATTTTCGCTATACAGAACTCTTCTGTAGCACCAAGAATCCTTGACTTTTTCGGAGGGCTAATTTCTGTTTCACAAAGCGACTTTAGCTGTGATTGTAATATTTTACGAATATAACGTCAAGCGATAGTGAACAAACCCACCACCAACCCATGGTCCTTCCTGCCTCACGGCACGTACGGACCGAATCGTCGGGAGAGTGCGGCGGTACTTGCATTGGGCTCGTTCCCCTCCGCACTGTCTTGACTCCCTACAAGTTATTACTCTTCGTCCTTTGTCACTTGTTACCAACTCTCCCCCTTCTGGGGCTGGAAACGATACAGTACGTGACTTCGCGTCGGGCGTCTCTAAGTCTCTTTACCTTTGTCCTACTCGAAAGTTCGTCGAATGGTGTGCCAGGAGTGCGCGAACTCGCGCAGCGCTTCAAAGTTACTGCGGCTACTGGTGAGGTCCTCGTGAAATATGGGATCGGAAGCGATAGTGAACAGTGGGAATCGCTTATCGTTGTATTTGACCGTCTGGATCAGTCGCGATGGCTGGACCAAAATTAAATAGGAACATGGCAGTTTGGGCCATATACCGGTGGAATTTTGTAATGCCACTTGAAGGGAAAGTATTCTTAATACTATAGACAGAAAATTTTACTCAAAGGAAACATTCCTTTATTTTTGAAAAGAAAGAAAACTGCAATGAAATTTTTTCGAAAATTCGCTTGCCACACCCGGGAATCGAACCAACTAAAATCTGTAAAAATTACACTATGTACTTTTATTGCATTGATCGTTAGGGTCATTTATAAAGACGAAATCTCTCCAACAAACTTGATAATTGAAATGAAAGGAAAGCCATGAAAAAGGACTTATAAATTCAATGGGTCAAGTTAAAGCACTTTTACTCAAAGATCCATCAGCTATCCATGTTAGTAGTTAATAAATTATCATTGACGTCATTTATAAGTACATTAAAATGAATGAATTTGTTAGAAGAATAAATTTGTGTATTCAAGAGAATGGAGCCCATTTCGAGCAACTAATTAGTTAGTTTACCATTTTATGTAAATAAATAAAATAATTGAGGGTTTCATGGCTTTCCTTTCATTTAATTTATCAAGTTTTATACAGAGATTTCGTCTTAATAATTGACCCTAACGATCGATGCAATAAAAGTACAGGATGTAATTTTTACAGATTTTAGTTGGTTCGACTCCCGGGTGTGGCAAGCGAATTTTCGAAAACATTTAAAAGCAGTTTTCTTTCTTTTCAAAAATAAAGGAATGTTTCCTTTGAGTATAATTTTCTATCTACAGTATTAAGAGTACTTTCCCTTCAGGTGGCATTACGAAATTCTACCCTGTATACAGTACCCCAAAATAATGACCGGTTGGCAACCTGTCGCCTACAAAACCAAAGTAAATACTTACTTATTACCCATAGGTGTTTTCCTAAGTGGGCTCGTCGCCCAATTATTGAACCTACCTAAGTAAGGTGGCACTAGTTCTAGAATTACTTAGCTATTTGACAAATCTTTATTTCTGAGAGGTCAATCGCATCATCCCTGCATTACTATGCAACTGCAGGGGTATGTGGGACTCAGAGGTAAAGGCGCTCCCCCCACAACCCACTAAAAATTCTCTCCGGATATCCTGACAAAGCATTACGACATCAACCCGGGATCGCGAACTTTCACCACTTACAGATGCCATCTATGCCCGCTTTCGGGCCCACCAACTGATGCATCGTTCAATCGGATCTGCTGTCCGGCATAAATACCCGACAGAGAGCACAAGGCTCCGCTGACCCTGAAAAGGGCCTTTTCCAGGGTCCCTCCAGTGGTACTAATGGCGGTTTGCATGATACTCAGCGTAGTTTTAGCTATGTCTCTAATTAAGTCATAAATGTCCCCCTACCTAAGACCACCACCAAGCTCTAGCTTCGACAGGGTGACGCTGCCCCTCGACACACCACCAAAACCGTGGAAAAACCTTCACTATTCTGGAAATAACATGTCTTATAATCTATGCCAACTACCAAAATAATCTTTCATATTTACACGTGAGATCATCCATCTTAATGTAGTGAGGTGTTCAACCGGAAATACGGTCATTTTGCGCCATCTGATAACTGGGCGGAAACTCGGCTTGTGATGTGCGGAAGAACGTCACTTATCAAGTCTTTCATCTTGTCGTCTTTATGAAAAGATACCAAGTACGAGTAAAACTAATAAATTTGTATTTCTTTAAAACAAGTTCTATTTTTATCATGAGATACAATAAGCTATTGTACGAGACCAATCTGATTCTCCCCTGTCGCCTTGTATCGCAGACCCCAGTATTAAATTCACAATAGTAATGCAATAATAACCACGGTGGATGTTTCGTTCGTATCTTCTATCCATTCCATTATACGATATTTAGTCGTCATACGAAGTAAAATGAAGTTGCGAAAGGTTTTATCGAGAATACCACATGGTAAGCTCTAACAACATTGTGTATGGAGATTGGAGACGCGTACGTCGTCGTTGTATTTCTATAGACAAAATCTGTTCTCCACTGCTGTTCTCTCTGTTCTGTAGGTACTAACTAGTCGGGTTAGTTGGTTCCTTAAAATGAAAAAATCAATGTACTTAATTTGGACGGAAAGGGATTGAAGGGAAAGGACGCCAGTGTAATTGCGATGCATTTCATCTTACGCCTCAGGATGACAACGCAACTGCAATACAAATTAAGTGACTTTTTCCTTGACAGGTGTTTATAAGCGTCGTGGAAGTTTCCACAAGGATTCCCATGGTCCCGTCCGGCAGCGACACATCCGCGGCCGACGCGATCTCCTCCTCCTCCATCGTCCGATGAGGAGGACTGGTGGTCATTGATGTTATCGCGCCAAGGTGCATGTGAGGGATATCGTTGGGTTTTAGTGAGTAGGCCCTGCCTTTAGTAGAGAGTCCCACATAACGTTCTTGCCACCCCAAGTATGACGTATGCATGGGGTCCACGTCCGGAGGCCGCTTCGTGGCGGACCCTGGTAACGTAGTAGGGAAACTTTCTCGGCGGGTGTGTGGATTGTGTCCCCTTGGCATTCGATGTCACATGCCAACGTCGAGTTGTTTTTGTTTTCCTACCACCCACGGCTAGTTCCGAACAGCCCTTTTCAGGACCACGACCGCGCCCGAAGTCCCCCGGGTGCGGTCCGATGACTGCTCCCGATGTCCTCGTCAGGAGGACGCGCCAGGTCGAGCAGCCGTCGGTGAAGCAATGGCTGCTGACCACCAATTGGTGCAAGGAGTGCCTAGACAGGCAGCGTTGGGACGGCCTCGGTGTAGATGCGCTCACGTGCGCAGAGTCGTCGTGTAATAGCGCACTGAAGGTCAGGCCGAGGAGGATGTTTAATGGTTATGGAGGGAACGCCTTTACCTCGAGTCCCACCCGGGGACAATGCGTAAATCCATTTGACCGTCAACAAAAAAAGGTATGACGTAGGTATGCGTAACACATTTCCCAACGTAAAAAGGTCGTCAGCTTTGTTTGTCATCTAGTCGAAGCAAGCCAAGCAAACTTGAAAAAAGTCCAATCATCTACCAAACCGATCATGAATTTGTACTCCCTGGTGATCGAACCCGGGATATCTGGATCTAATTCCAATGGGTGAGTGAACCACTAGACCTCGGTGGCGGTTACTTTGGCGGGAAATGTAAGCGAAACAAAAAAGGTATGCTATGCAGAACAAATTTTATTTTTGATAACGAACTTGAGGTTCAATGACAGTTGTAACATGGTCCCACCGGAGAGCAACAGCATCCTTGTGTGCAGGGCAGGCAGCAACGGCACATGGGTGGGTCACACCCCCCGGGGCAGCGAGCGAACGTGCCAATATTGAAATCACGGTAGCATCCATACTGGTAAGGCATTGTAAACTTAATTAATCGAAAAACAAAGATTTCACTTCTTTAGAGAATTTTGTTTAGTTTTCTTTCTGTACCTGTACATCAAATTTTTTTTGACAATTTCATAAAATCGTAAGTATTGTCAAGTTTGACATTTCCGACAAATTAAAAAATCGGAAGTGGTCTCCGGCTCCGGTAGGCGGCTAGGCTAGGTATATACCTGAATTCCTGTATATACCTAATCTAATGCGCCCACAGAGAAGGTAATCACTACGTTTTATGCGCCCTCCACACTTTCGCCGAGAATCCCCGAGAACAAAATTAATTATTTAGACAGGCCCTGTTTCAAAGCTCAGATTAATAAAATAATAAATGCAAAGCACACACATGCGATGGAAATCACTTCCTACATCGCAGTGAGGCCGAACGAGAACAAACGAGAATGTGATAAGGTTCTCGTTTCTCGCCCGAGAAACCCTTTGAAGCGGGCCAAAAACCGACACCGAGCGGAGAATAGGCGAGCCCGAGAACGAGAACGCGAGAAACTAATCACACTCACGCTTCTCGGGTGTTCTCGGGGGTTCTCGGCGTGAGTCTGGAGGGCGCATTACATGCGTGTTAAATTTTGGTCACCCATCCAAGTACCGACGGCGCACTTGTTTGCTTAACTTTCGTGATCGACGGATCAAAATTTGCCCGTGGCATTTTGCCAGCCATACCACCCTATTAGTTACGCCACAGCACGTATGTTAAATTTGGTTGCAATAAATTAATGCTCGAGTTATCGTGCTAACGCACAGACACACACATAGACATAATTCCAAAAAAATATTTTTGGACTCAGGGAGGTCCAAAACGTGTAAATCCGTCAAAATCTCGAGATCGAATTTTTTGACGATTACAAGACTTCTTCTGTACTTACTTCGTTACGAGAAAGTAAAAAACTGTTTGTTTTGGCGCAAAATCATAGCTCCCGATGCCATGATTTTTGTTTCCATAATTCAAAATTGTTTCGGAATTCATTTTGTGCAGTGGCAGTGGTGCTATTTTGATCCACAAGCATTCGTGCTGACGCTGAAGCTGACGATCAATTATGAGGAATCATTGAAATAAAGGTTTTGTACTGTATATTTCCGATATTCGTGTGTACTTATACTTTTACTTTTATTTTTATACCATGGTTCTAAAATATTATGGTACGATGACTATTTGAAAAAAAAAGAAAACAAAGTACCGAAAACGAGTAAAATTTAATTTCAAAAACAGAACAATAACACACAGTCAGATCCCAACCGTCACGTATTGTGCCAGATAAATTCCAAGTTCAAAATATCGCATACACAATCAACCATCACAATGCCAGTATACTACGGAGGATTTGTGGGCGGGCCCCATGGCGGCGGCTACTGCTTGTACTCCAGCGGGTGCTCGCCCTCCACTGGCGGTTTTAGACGCTGTTGCCCGTTGCCCGGACCTTACTGTCCACCCTCATGCTGATTGTATGCAGGTCAGTGTTTTATAAAGGCTAAATACACACGCAACCATCCGTTTGTATCTTTGTTCATACTTATAAGTAAAAAATAACAGTTCCAACAAATCTCTTGTTATAAAAATTCGTTGTATTAACTTGGTGGCATCAAAGAGGCTTGTTTGGTGCTGTGACAACTTTCTGTTTTCGTTCTGCACAATCTGATTTCATTCTAGGGAAAAAATAGAAAATACCTATATTTATTCCCTTGTCTACCGTAGTCGTAGTAGTTTTAACTGAAAGTAGGGAGTGTTTGGCGAAATGAAATGAAATGAAATGAATGAAATGAAATGAAAAAGCTCTTTATTTAAATGGACTTTGCTAAGTACTTTTAAATCGTCAAAACCCTACCACCATTTCGGGACGAATAATTATTATTATGCTGATATGGAGAAGAAATGGCGAAAGAAACTCCACAGCTTACAATTTCGTAATGATTTCAAAACATCAATACAAGTCAATAAATAATTATCAATATAATTTAAGTTACATTTTAACATGCGTAAAGTTTGGGTAGTCATTACTCCCACGCATTTGGATTATTATCTTGTGAAAAGCTTTTCTATATAATTTAATTAATCATAATTATTATTGAACTAAGCAATTTAAATTTTGATACCCACCACCATTTTATGTTATTGTTAGTTAGGTACTTACAGATATTCCTTTCAATATAAGTGGTAAGCATACATTTAAGACCCGGTTAACAATGTTATAAGAATACAATGTCCACACATTGTACAAAAAAAAAAACAATTATTACATATTATTATTGCATGTGTCATACAATTGTCCATCTAAAGATAACAACTAATTATAAGACCTACGTTTACATCAATCAAGAAAACATGAGATGACCAGGCCCCGCTGGCGGCACCTGTTCACAGGCATGACGCAAGAATCAGCCATCGCTTCGCTCAACCATATTTTAGGGAACGGAACGACCCGACGCAAGACGACACCGCCACAAGACCTTTTTAGTGAGAATGACATACACATGCTTCTTGATTATTAACTAAAATAAATTTAAACTAAAGTTATGCTTCCGAGTCAACTATAAGACACATTATAGATTATATGCATAATTAATAAACATATTTAAAATGCATGGACCTCGAGCAAATTCACCCCCATGCGTTAGAATCATTTATGTAATCAGACACCTTATAGTATGCTTTAGTATACAGTTTATTTTTAATAGCAGTTTTGAATTTATTAATAGGTAGGCTTCGAATATTATTTGGGAGTTTGTTATAGAAGCGTATACATTGTCCCATAAAAGAATTGCTTATTCTGTGGAGACGAGTAGCATGTACCACAAGATTATGTTTGTTCCTCGTATTAACATTATGAATGTCACACTTTTCAGAAAAATTTGTTATGTTTTTTCGTACGTACATTAAATTTTCAAATATATATTGTGATGCCACTGTTAGAATATTTATTTCTTTGAACTTTTCCCTAAGTGAAACCCGAGGACCTAATTGGTAAATAGCTCGTACTGCTCGTTTTTGCAAAACAAATATGGTGTTAATATCCGCAGCATTACCCCAGAGAAGAATTCCATAAGACATAATACTATGGAAATAACTAAAGTACACAATTCTGGCTGTGTCTACATCGGTAAGTCGTCTGATAGTTTTAACTGCATATGCAGCTGAACTTAACTTACCAGATATTCTCTCAATGTGTGGACCCCATTGCAATTTAGCATCCAACACTATGCCCAAGAAAATAGTAGATTCAACAGGTTCCAATCCAATCCCATTTATTTGTACCATTGTTTCAACCCGTTTGACATTGGGTGTGCAAAACTTAATTAGTTTGGTTTTATTTTCATTTAATAGCAAATTATTAATGTTAAACCAATCTACTACTTTAGATAGTGCATTGTTTACTTCGTCATAATTAGTCATTTGTCTATTTATTTTAAAAATCAGAGATGTATCATCTGCAAACAACACTATGTCATGACTGTCCTTTATACAGTAAGGTAGATCATTAATATATATTAAAAATAGAAAAGGACCAAGGATTGAACCCTGCGGAACCCCTATTGTGACCGCAGCTCCAGAAGATCTTTGACCATGTATATCAACCTTTTGTATTCTATTAGTCAAGTAAGAAGTCAAAAGGTTGAGAGCTTTATTCCTAACGCCATAGTGATGTAATTTCCTGACAAGAGTATCATGATTTACACAGTCGAAAGCCTTGGATAAATCACAAAATACTCCCAAAGCATCTCGTGAATTCTCCCAGGCTGAATATATATTTTTTAGTAATTCAACTCCTGCATCTGTGGTTGAACGGCCCTTCGTAAAACCGAATTGGTTTTTATGTAATAAACTATATTTTTGAAAGTGAACGAGGAGTTGATTAAGCATTACCTTTTCAAAGATTTTACTTAGCGTTGGTAATATAGATATCGGTCGAAAATTCGTGGGGTCAGAAGTATCTCCAGACTTAAATAAAGGTATTACTTTGCTATGTTTCATCAAGTCAGGAAACACACCCGAAGTTATACAGCTATTAAACACGATGGCCAAGTAAGGGGCAATTACGTGTATTATAGATGAAATAGTATTTACAGAAAGTCCCCAGAGGTCCATAGTTTTTTTAACATCAATAGTTTTAAATGTATTTACGATATCTCTGGAGTTAACCGTTGAGAATTCAAAACTAACATCGCATTCAGAAACACTTTCCTTAAGAATCATTTCAGCTGATATCGAAGATGAATCAAGCGTTTTAGTTGTCATGAAAGGAATATCTGTAAAAAATCTTTCAAATTCGGATGCAATTTTTAACTCATCTTTGATATCTACATTATTTACATTCAAGACGAAATCACGTGCGCGTGCTCGAGCTCTACCAGTTTCACTATTAATAATATTCCACGTTTCTTTAATTTTATTCTGAGATCTAGTTATCTTATTTTTTAAATAAATAGATTTTGCAGTGGAACAAGCTCGTTTAAAGATTTTTGAGTAATTTTTAACATAATTGATGAATGCGGGGTTAAAATTACAGGATTTTTCACCATATAGTTCATATAATTTGTTCCGACTTTTGTAAATGCCAGCGGTGGCCCACTCACTAAAAGATAGACGGTCACTGATTGTTACTGTTTTAGTTTTGAAGTGTGTATTAAATTCATTGCTAATAAGATTAAAAAGAGCATTATATAGGTATTCAGTACAGTCATGATAGGCGGGAAATCATGTCGTCTGGATGTCGATCTTTATTTCGATTATTCGAAATTGCTTCGGAGTGGATTTTGTGCAGTGAAAGTGGTGTCGTTTTGTTGCATAAGTATCCGTGTTGACGAACAGTTATGAGGAATCATTGAAATAAAGGTTTTGTGTATGTGGCGTTGAGAATTGTATAGTGGTTGGAAATCCCACTATACAATTCTCATCAGTCACCATCATGAGGTCTGTACCATGCATTTCTCGGCAAGCACTCCCTAGATGCATTTAAAAGTGTGGCATCCACATTTTAATGCAAAAATCAAGAAAGAAGATGAAACTAAAGACTTGGCTGTATGGGCTAGATCCCTTTGCCGCCCCGTAACAGGGAAAAATTAACCAAAAAAAAAAAATTAACTGAAAGTATTATACGAAAATATCACTATACGAACTATAATACTCGTAATTATTGTCAATTTATTTAATTAATTTATTATACTTATCTCGTTTAGTTCGACAATTTGTCATGAAGGCAAAACCAATGGCATGGATGAGAACGGAACTTTTTTGGTTTCAATGTCCACCACTGAGAGACCGTAGGAGTTGCATGCAACTCCTTTCTTCCCGTAGAACCCACCACAGTAGAGTGGTCGACTACTGGCATACATAAACATTATTCTCAATGTCTGCCAGTGAGCAGTTAGGGCCAGGAATACAAGGGTCCACACGATAAAAAAATTGGAAAGCCTTCAAATGCCAAAATTCAAATCCTATCCCAATGCCTAACCCAGAGCCCAATGCAGTATCCAATCCAAAATAAAATAAAACCAAAATTAAATTATTGGTTTCAGGTACACCCTAATAATGTAACGGATGAAAATTTATACTTTGTGGTCTCATTGCTTGTCATCATGTTACTAGCTGTGGTAGCATTCTTCGGTTACTGTTCGGAATTGAGTGACTTAAATTCCATTTGCTATTTTTAAAATAAATACTATGAAATTAAAATTCAAGTTTTATTCAACCCTGCTACGTCCACACTTGTAGGCGAAGATTCGTGTTCGCGTCGTCGCAATAATTTCGTGTCCAATCTACGAAGAGTGCTTGGCTACATAAAAAACCGGGCATTATGTATAGGTTAAAAGAAAAGCCTTCTGCTTTTTTTTATGTCATCGGCAGATCGATAATTGGCCAGATCATGAAATCCCTCGGCATATCATGGGTGGCTACTGACTGGACCATACAAATCAATGCACTGGTCGAGTAGGTAACCCATTTTCTAAAAATGGTAGTAGTTGTGGTTCAAGTATTTTAACACGTATACTTATATTATATATTTTAACAAGCTTATATTAGTTTAACCTGTATGTTTGTATGTAACTCGTTTGGGACTCGTTTGCAGTACTTCTTATATTAATCTATGCTCGTTTGGGGTCAATTTTGACCAAAGCGCGAAGAAGGTCAGGCCGGGGAGGATGTTTAGTAGGTAGTGAGGGAACGCCTTTACCTCGAGTCCCATATACCCCCTGCGGTTGGTACCACCCCGCAGGGACGATGCGTAAAGGCATTCAACCTCTCCGTCACAAAAAAAGAAGTTCATTTATACGTCACGAGATGGCGTTGTAATTATTAAGTTGGCGGTGTTAAGATTTTTTTTTATAATTTATGTAGCTACTTTCATTGGCGGTTATAATTCACACTAAAAAGTGGATATAATAAAAAAATATTTTAAAAAAACTAACTTTTTAGTATGAAACTAAATGATGAACGAAAAGTATAATTATTATTTATAGATTAGTCACATTTTAGTCCGATTTAATATAAAAGCGTGTTTTTTTAACTATTATTTTTTATGATGGACTATATGTGGGAGAATCTAAGGTCTTATGCATAGTCTACACCTATCTCTGTGATCAGTAGATGCAGGTAGATCGCGATTGGTTCAGTTCAACGAATGCCCTACGATATTAATTGCTTTTCCTATTTAGTTAACTTTTCCGTCATTTAGGTAAGTACTTAGTAGTTTTGCATCGGTATTCGATAGTTACAAGTTTATTTTATTACTCTAATCTTTGTCCTACACTTAAAATAATAACAATCGGACACAATACAGTAGTTACCTTTTGTTAAACCCACGCTCTTTTCCAATAATTGTATAAATAACTTTATAAACTACTCTCAGCGAGGGCGTGCCTATGACAACTCTAAATAATTGTTAAAATTAAAATTAACTCTTCGTGGAATTCACGTAACGAAAGTAAATTCAGTGATAAGCCGAGTGAGATTTCCTAGAATCCCTTGTCATTATTTCACGCCTAATAATTATATGTTGTTGCTGATTGAGTTAAGAGTGTTTGTAATTAGTTGGCAATAGCACAAAATAGAGATATAAAAACATAGAGTGGATAGGTACAGACAACAGCACGTTGGGTTACCACAAACTGTCAAATTTTCCCAATCGATTATGGACTTTATATTGATATATTATTCTTAAGTTGAAAATCGTTTGGAGAAATTTGACAGTTTTGTATAGCCCGACGTGCTGTTGACTGTACCTACATATCTAGAAGATAAATTTCATCTCTCACAGACGTGGATTCAAGAAGGCAAAGGGAGGGGTCTCTTTTATTTACCCTGAACAGAAAAAAAAATTAAAAAGCAGAAAGTTGTACCGAGATTCCGTCAGACCCGAACATTAAAGGTAGAGCTTGGCGCGTACCTTAAAACTGGTTTCTAAGTAAATCCTAAAATCGCCTTTTGGTCTCCCTAACTAAAATAATATAGTGACTGAAGATAAATATATCCCGCGCTATGTGTGGACTGCCTAGTGGCAACAGCTGCACACTTTGCTTTTCGCGGACGCTCTATCGCGTTCTCAGGAGTGTACAGGGGCCTTATCGCGCTATTTACAACGTTTTTACCAATGAGATAGGTTTTTACTAAAAACCAATAATTATCGTTTTCATAGATTTTGACAATAGTTTGACAGCTGTCAGCTGTACAAACGTATGAAAACGATAATGATTTGGTTTTGGATTTAACGTTCGTAGATAGCGCGATCGAGGCGCTGGATTGCACGAAAGACTGCCAGTTTTTTAAGTAGATGCACGTTCTTTCACGCGATTAGTTGTGTTTGTTTTTGACAGAGGAGAGCGGCAAGTGGCGATTCCTCTAAGCGGATGAGGATGGCGCCGCCAAACCAAACATCAACAAAATAATTAAATAGATATCTTTACCAAAATTAAATAATTTAACACACTAAACAAACAAATATACCATTATATTAGAAAGTAAATTATTTTATTTAGATACATTCATTTGAATCGCAATCTCGTCCCGACTAAGTTTGCTATCATTTATACCGCCAGGTAGGCCGAATATTTGTCTGCCAATAAACGCCTTTTATTTCGTTATATATTTTTATGTCAGATAATTACGTCAGCTGGTCACATGAACATGAAATCCATATGAATACTACCTATTAGCACGGTAATATTATCTATATTAGAGCCTGAAGTTGTCTTACGAGCGAAAATTTTTCTAAAATATGAATTAAAAACACTTTGCTCATAAGAAAACTTCAGGCAACTTCGTTTTTTTATTTCATGTTACCGTGCTATTAGAGTCTGAAGTTGTCTTACGAGCGAAAATTTTTTTGAAATATGAATTAAAAACACTTTGCTCATAAGAAAACTTCAGGCAAGTTCGTTTTTTTTTATTTCATGTTCGTGTGACCAGCTGACGTATTATCCACCACTTTATAGTCAGCTCAGTTATTTTCTTTCAGACATTGGATTAGCCATAAATTTGATTATACATACTTTCAATCGGCAGGAAATGATTAAAATTCCTTTTTTTTTCAACGTGCAATGGAGGCTACTGCTTCTTCTCACTGCTATTAGAGTCTGAAGTTGTCTTACGAGCGAATTTTTTTCTGAAATATGAATTAAAAACACTTTGCTCATAAGAAAACTTCAGGCAACTTCGTTTTTTTTATTTCATGTTCGTATGACCAGCTGACGTATTATCCACCACTTTATAGTCAGCTCAGTTATTTTCTTTCAGATATTGGATTAGCCATAATTTGATTATACATACTTTCAATCGGCAGGAAATGATTAAAATTCCTTTTTTTTCAACGTGCAATGGAGGCTACTGCTCTTCTTCTCACCCACAGAACCACAGCTGACTTCTTCTTCATCTTCATGATTCAACTCTCTGAGTGGTTAGTGTAAGTTTTTTACTATACCAAACGCACCGATTCTAGTTGCGTTAAGAGCTCAATTTGTTGGGAAACATGAACAGCGCCCCTAGCGAAGAGAAGGGCAAATCATGTTTCCCATACAAATTGAGCTCGTAACGCAACTAGAATCGGTGCGTTTTGTATACTAAAAAACTTACACTACGGGTACTGAAGCAATTTACCATGTTATTTCCCGAGAGAAACTCGGTCAAGAAAATCTGTTGCAGTTCGCGTCTAACAGGCCAGAGTAAGCAAGGTCCTAAATCTCCGGTGACGCTGTAAACGCCATTTGCGGCTAACAGCAATAGTCTAGCCAGCAAAACAAAAAACAAATCATCAGGCAAGAGCCGTTTTATAAGATCCTTTTATCGAAGATTGTACGAGAAGATATAACAAAAAATGTTAAGGGACATTCATCATTTCAATCATAATTCTACAAGCTTCTCGGAAGTGGCTCGCAACAGCTGACAGCTGTCGTGGGGTCACATTGGACCCTTGTCAATCCGACAAAAACCTTAACAAAGAAAAAATAAAATACACGAGACATGCATGCTACTGTTTGAGAATTCCGTTTTCCTGGAAATTCTTGTATACATACAAAGATTTTATAAGATAATTTGTTTGGTAATTTTTGTTGTTGCCTAATTTTAAACACGCGAACAAATCAACTATACTTTGAGAAAAAAATGGCTACGTACCTTTTTATACATAAAGATGTTGTAGATTGAGTTGTTTTGTAGAGGTAGATAGTACATACACCTCAAATAAAAATAAGGTAGTAGTAGTAAGAAAGTAGGTAGGTATGAGATCTAACTTTACCTACATGAGAATAAATTTATAAACGTCGGCAAATACGACACAAATCTAAAAAACGGATATTCCAAAGGAAATAATTAGTTTATTGGCAAATTAAATGATTAAGTAGGTATGCACAATATTCCCGGTAGCGCTGCGGGCGGCAGCCGGCGAGCCCTACCCAGAAGCACGCTAACTGACTACAACGAAATATGTTTTCCGGGAAATTTCATAAACGATACTAAGCCGAATCCGGGATACCTAGACCCTTCACAATAATTGTAAATCTGGTAGAGAACCAGATGGAACTTCTCGAAATTTTATTATTTATTCTTTATTGTACACATAAAAACATGAAAGAAAATACATTAATAAAGACATGTACAAAGGTGAGCTTATCTCTAGAAGAGATCTCTTCCAGCCAACCCTAGCTTTTGTATGATAATTAAACTTTAATTACGGGTATAATGTGTACTACTAGTTGCTTTATAAAATTAAATAAAGACATATAATAAGAATATCATGACAACTATATAACATAATATATACATACTAAATGCTTAAAAATATAACATACATACATATCTAATCGAAGTAATATGTTTTGTATCAATATACATACATATATAAATACTATACAACCTACACATACATATCTATAATAAATTGGATAGGTAGTGCTCTTTTAACTTACGTTTAAAGGAAGTAATCGATGAACTCTCTGTAATCTCTGTTGGCAACTTATTCCACACCTGTGTTGCAATCACAGTGAAGGATTTGGCAAAAAATTTCGACTTAGTGGTAGGGCGAACTAAAGTTTTCGTGACACAAGCACGTTTAGGACGGGAGCTAGACGGAAGGAAATTAAAACGGGATCGCAAGTAATCGGGAAGTTGAGGATTGTGAAGGATTTTAAATAGAAGGGAGAGGATGTGCATATTGCGGCGAAGTCGAATAGGGAGCCACTTTAGTTTTTCGCGAAATTCAGATACATGGTCAAATTTCTTTAAACCGAAAATAAATCGTATTGCCAGATTCTGAAGGCGCTCCAGCTTATTAAGCAGCTCTTCTGTTGCATCTAAATAACAGACATCAGCATAGTCGAGAATGGGGAGTAGAAGAGTTTGAGCTAGCATAACTATTTTATTCAGTAGAGACGACTTGGACACAGTTCTTGTTGTAAAAACACGTGTTAAGAGACTCCATTTTTAACTAAAATCTACCGTACAATTTCTAATAACTATAATCAAGTTTTCACTTGACATTGGCAAAATGCATAATCTTTAAGATTTGCGAATGCCATTTATTAAGAATAGAATAGAAATTGTTGTGTATTGAACTTAAGCTACTACTAAGTACAGGGCCGGATTTAAAGGTCTGGAGGCCTCGGGGCAACAAATGAGTGGAGGTCCCTTAGCCCCAAATTATTTTCCAAATAAAATGAACAATTTTTTTCAATCGAGTTTTCGGTTAAAAAATAGGCATACTTCTTTACGACCTTTAATCAACGAACAAAATAGAAAGATATTATTATTATTATTATTCATGTAATCATGTTTGTACAAAGTACCGTAGGTAAAAATAAAACGCGAAATAAAATATGAAAGGAAAAGTTGTTTACTAGTCTGAATTTGAATTTTTTTTTTGAATTTGAAACTCTATTATGTGGGCCTCTCTTTTGTGGAGGCCCTGGGCTGTAGCCCCGCTTGCCCTCCCCTAAATCCGGCCCTGACTAAGTACAACATATAATAATAAGCCTAATGCTTGCGGTCTGCATGCGTCTCAGGGCTAATGACTACACCACAGATATATCAATCTAAGGAGATCGGTCGAATCGCCGAGTTCATAGGAAGACCGAATGTCGCGATCAGCGGCCGTACTACATAACAATGTTCTAGTTGAGCATGCCGTAATATACACTATTCATTGCGCGCGTCATAAGGACTGCGAATCGATGAAAGTAAAGCACAGCCGCAAAGGAGATCGGTCAAATCGCTGAGTTACGTATTCACTCTTGACTTTATCGGAAGGCGAAGTGGCGGAAATGTATGCCCACAGGAAATACACTTGTCACAAGTTAAACGCCGGCTTGGCCTATCCCCTTGTTTTATTAAATTTGTGGGCTACACCTTATGACAACATGCAGCGGCCACCTATTTAATGTTTTTTTATGTTATTTGATTGGCAGACAGGCACACGGCCTGCTCGGTGGTAAACAATCAAATTAAGCAATAAGAGTCCACACAACATAATATATTAACCCGAGCGCGTACTAACGCCCGACTGCGAGTCGGAGGCGCGTGAGTGCACAGTACTGCACAGAGTCGTGAATGCGATGGAGAACACCTGCGATGCGTTTGAGACAGAGTGAACAGTATATACGCCTGGGCCCGCCGTCTCTTGTGTCCCCAGGATTAAAAGGTTAAGAACCACTGCTATAGATAGATGCTCCCAATACTGACGTGGCGACGACGTGGTGACACTCGCGCGCTGCCAACCCTAGTGCTCTTATCCCTACCCCGCGGAGCTCTGACAACCTTATACTACCCCTCAAAAAAGTAATGTTTTTGACTGCGAAGGTACTTACTACCTCGATTATGTTTTGGTGTAATATGGAATGTGAAATTTGTGGCATTACTACAGGTAAGACCCTATCTGCAAAATAATATAAGAGTTTGATAAGCTGTCCATTCTCCCCGATGTTAGGGCAAAGAGGGCTCGTGACGTCATAGTCTGTATAATAAAGTATGGTGTCTATCAAACAAAACAAACAATATTATTGTTTTAGATTATGTTGCTTTTTATGTGATTTTTTCTAAGGAATATACGACACCAGACAACTTTGGGAACCCTGGTGTAGGCAGCTATAGACTTCAGAATACATACATGAAATGAATCAACATTTCGCGTTAATACCGTGTCAATGTGCCGGACTTTACACAGCGGCCGCACATGGAATTATGTCCAGGATATAAGGTATTTCCGATGAAGTAAACCCTGCAAATTATCACGAAACCATTACAAACTAAATTCTTTGAAATGAAATGAAATGAAATGAAATGAAATGAAATGAAATGAAAAATATCTTTATTTAAATGGACTTTGCTAAGTACTTTTAAATCGTCAAAAGCCCTACCACCATTTCGGGACGAATATTTATATGCTGAAATGGAGAAGAAATGGCGAAAGAAACTCCACAGCTTACAATTTCGTAATGATTTCAAAACATCATTACAGGTCAATAGATACTGGGTGTAAAAGACATGAGCAGTCAAACGAAAACCACGTATTCTATACATCAAAATAAGACATATTTCAAAAAAAATATTGCTGGGAAATGATTTTTATTTTTTGGTGTTACAAAAAATTGCAAATTGTACCGCGCAATGTAAAGAGCTCAACTCGCACGCAACTCGCAAAACCGTGTTAATTTTGCTTGACGGCGGCCCCGTTCGTTAGTGTCCGTGCGCATCGAGTGAGATACATTGAACGCTAACGTTTTGAAGCCATTTTTTGTTATGAAATACTAAAAAAAATGATAATGTTTCTTTGGACAATAATTAAGAAATAACGTATAGAATACGTTTTCATTAAAAAATGAGAAAAAAAATTATGACTTTGACCTTCAATAAAATCGTAACTATCAATTTCCCAGGTATAGTCTGAAGGAAAAAAAATGTTATGACGGTGAGCAGAATACATGGTTTTCGTTTGACTGCTCATGTCTTTTACACCCTGTATATCATTACAAATAAATTACAATTTGAATGCATTTTTGGGCAGATTTCACTCCCACGCATTTGAACACAATACATGCGTGCAGGTAAGTTATCTATTGGTATATGGTTAGGAAATCATAATTCACGTAATATGGAGTCATTTGCAGCATTAATTATTGCATTTTCCAGGTAGCTTATACTGCATATTATATCTACTTAAGTAGGTACCTGAATCAAACAATTAGCCTCGTTTTCCAACGGTAATTTTCTATGTTTAGAATATCAGTAATTAGGTATTATTATCATTTACCTACTTACTTAGGATAAGAGGAAATCACGGTTATTAGTTTTTTTGTAAATTACAGTGGATACCTACTAGAGATGAAACGAATAGTTGTGTGGCCGGATACCGGATAACCGGCGAGCTGCGAGGCCTGTACCCGTAGTGTATGTTTTTTAGTATAAAATACGCAACTATTGTAGTTGCGATAAGAGCTCAATTTGTATGGGAAACACGATTTACGCTTCTTTCCGCTTGGTACGCCGTTCACGTTTCCTATACAAATCGAGCTCTTAACGCAACTACAATAGTTCCGTATTGAATACGGGAAAACTTACACTACGGGTACTGATGGCCGGATATCCGGCGGCCGGATAAATGGCCCATTGTCTCGTCGCATGTCGTGACAAGTTTAGCGCCGTACAGGTGCAGCGAACGCGATTAGATCAATTCGGGCGGTTTTACTACTAAAAGTTTTTAGTTTAGATATTTACTATTTAGGTATGTATTTATCATTAGAGTGAATATCTTAGAAGAAAATTTTATTTTTTTGAAAGGCCTTATGACGTATGTAACTTTTTTGACTTCAAATAAAAGCCGTCATAATTATAAGCCATTTTATTGATATTTACCTCACAAAGATTAATGCATTGCATTTTATTTTAGAAAATTGTCGTAGTTTTTAAGTATCCGGTATCCGGCCGGATAATGAGTTACTATCCGGTATCCGGCCAGATAGTAAATTTAGAGGCCGGATAGGCCGGATTCCGGATAGTTACCGGATATCCGTTTTATCTCTAGTGCACACCACCAAGCGGAGATGAATCATATTTGTATGGCGCGATCGAGCTAGCAGAGATGTGAGCTGTGCCTCGCAAGATGGCGCCACCGGCCGACTGAACGCAGTGGAGACGAGAAGAAATGTGAGCGGCGTATAGCTAGCGACGGCTTTCGTGTCAGATCAAACTAAACTGTAATCTTAACAAACACCGCACACATCTCCGCTGCAGTCTAGTCAGTACGAGTCTCCGGTCAGTTTTGGTGGATACAGTTTGAGGAAAAACATCTCTTCTCGTCTCCGCATAGAACATCTCCGCACATCTCGACTGGTGGATTCCGGGCCTTAGATGCATAATAAAACCCACAATTTGTTTTTCCATTCAACAAATACCTAATCAAGCAATTCACTTAAATAATTACTCGTGGCCCATGAGTACACTTTTTGTAGCTTGTGTAGGAAGCGTGTAAAGGGTACTGTAGATAGCTAGGTAGGTATTGCTCGCACCTCAGTGAAAGCTCCGTCAAGTTATTACTGGATTCTTTGGATAGGTTACAGCGACGCGCGACACGTATCATTGGCTACATAGAAGACCAAAAATCTCGAACCTCTACAATTACTTAATCTATCGTCAATGCCACGCGTGTTGTGTTTTTTCTCTAATCCCGTATTCTCTCTTCCTTTAAAGGACTAGACGTGGTGGCTTAAGTTGTCACCTAAAAGCAGTAGCTATCATTCCAACGCGAATAATTGGCAACTCATTTCTTTGTCAAACAATAGAGGTCGGCAAAGTGTCTACTGCGGCGCAGATATCATCTTTTGCAATAGCATCTTTGTATTTGGCATCCACTTCTTACAATCATATGAGATATTTAATCTTAGACTATTTAATAAACCTTTTGACGTGACAACGTCTTATAATTCGATAGAGCCGGCTGCACGCACGAAAAAACATGACGTCATGCGGCGTTACCTCGCTCTGAATCTAATTCTCTAATTTGAATTTGGAATTATGTTCTTTAAAATTTAAACTTTCATTGATACCAAAACCAGCCAGATACAAATAGTATAGCCAAAGAGATTTTATTACAAGTTTATTCATACTATAATGCGAAATCTATTAAACAAATGAAATTAAATTTTTCTTTTGAAAAATGCTACCATTCCATCAGTATTTTCTTAAGACGTTGTCACGTTCAACTATCGTCAGTAAACCGACTTTACAGACAACCAATTTTTTATAATAAAAAAGAGGCGGCGCCGCGGCGTGAGTTTACATTCGATGACGTAAAATATCAATTAAGGTGGACGCATATTTAGCCGAGCCGATATTTGAGAATCGAAGACGAACGCGAGAAAGAAGAAATCATTGCACTGTAATTATATGTGGATAGGAATGCGAGCGCATCGACCGAGCCGTCCACAAAACCCGCGCCGAATCTGATGACGCATCCGAATTTCCGGGACTAAATTCTGTCGATTCGACGAGGGCAGGTGTGCGAGATTTCATAGGATTTCCTTTAAAGAATTCTAATGTGGACGTACATTTAGCCACGCCGAACAAAACGAAAAATCCCTCAATTCTCAAAGACAAGAGACGTTTATCTGTGGACTCTATACGCAAAACGGACAAAGACATAAGAATTACGTAAGGGAATTAAATTAATAAAGGATTTTAAGAGGATTCGTGAAAAAAGCAAGCGATTAATAGGATTGACGATCGCGGAAGAACGACCCTTTCAGTGAACATATTTGTAATAAAAAAAAAACAGTAAAGTCATATAAAAATATTTATTAAACATTAACTTTTTAATCAGCCATTACATGACTTATAACACTTGTCATTTATCGTTGCTTAATTAACACACAAATACCGCATAAGTATCTGATCTTAAGAGTACTGAGAGAGTTAAGCAGTCAATGATTAATCTATGACACTCTTCTCCGCTTTCTTCTAGAAGTCTCTTCATCACTAGCTGATCCGTCCGAAGCAGGCGGCGATAAGATATCCGTCTCAGCATCATTTATATTATTAGCGTCATCTGCAAAAATAATGAATTCTTAATATTGACAAAATCAAGGTATTGGGAGCCAACCCCATACTCTACAATCTTATAATTGCAGGGGCTCGTTCAGAGACTACAACTTTTTACTCTAATGTCGTTTTAGAGCTTTCTGTATGAATTATTCGGTTCGCTTGTCAAAACTACCCCGTTCCGGACATCCAAATCTGCAACTTTTTAGCGATCAATTTTGAATGTTAAGAAACACTCGGACGTTTACAAACGTTATGAGATTGTTGTCCGGCTTTAGTTGTAGGTAGTGAGATGGGTGTCCTTTAGATTCAGAAATATCGGAAATACAATAAAAAGCGAATCGAATCGCAAATAATAATACAACTGAAAAAATAGAAGCAAATGTGACATTACAAATGTAATGTTTAAATCCAACTAGGATCGTTCGACATCTCAGAGAAAGACAAAAAACATCCTAACAACCAAAGTGTAACCTCTGAACGAGTGTTACACATCCAATGCAATCATAGTGAATCATAGTTAGTAATCAAAATGTTAAAATGCTTCACATCACTAAACAAACTGAGACATGCACACTACATACGTACGCATGTACGTAAGTTTCGTACGCACGGACGCACGCAAGCTGGACAGTTGCACAACAATTTTTTTTTTTTGCTTTTTTATTCAACATTTTACAAAAAGAAAATTAAAATTTCAATTAAGTACAATGCTTTAAGAAAACCACTTAGGTTTATCACAAAAAGCTGTACAACATCAGAGTTAATTAATATTAAAACATTAAGCTTTTTATCAATTTTATCAAAAATAAAATATAATGGCATATACGTAGAGGAATAAAATCTTATTTGAAGCTACACAAGTTCGTATAAATAAACATTACTGATGTATTTAATTAATCTAGAAAATATTATGTTAAAATGTTTGCAAAACAAATTTATTTTGGAACACGTGCCAATCATTTTAAATTGTGTCAAAAAAAAATACTTGTCTAAAATCTTACCATCATCTTTACTCTGGTCAGCATCCTCTTGGTCGTTGGCGTGCAAAACTTCCTGGAGCACAGGAGCTCTGATCCTGAAGTCACGAGCTGTTCCCAGAGACAGGTAGTGTTGAATGTTTAACTGTTGAAGAAGGTTTTACTGTTTCAAACCTTTGGTAAATACAATTTAAAAAGATTTCTCACAAAGCCTGGTCGTAGGAAGACTTTCATTTTTATGGGCGTAATAAATATGAAAGTCTTCCTACGACCAGGCTTTGTGAGAAATCTTTTTGATTCTATCCTATCAGACCACAACAAAGATTCATTTGATTTTTCAAAAATCCAATGATGGAGTTTTAGTTTTCATCAATATCGGGCCTGAGACTCTGAGTACTCTTCGCTACTCGTCATATATTCAGATTTAGCGATCCACACCCCACTTGAAAAATTATTGCTGTATAAGGATCGTAGTAAGTGGAAGGAAGTGATCTCTGCCTATCTCTATGGGAAAAAGGCGTGACATTATGTATGTATGTAACAGAGACGGTCCTTTCACTTTCAATATCTATTTTAACTAAGACAATTCATAGTTACCTTAGCTTTGTTGGCGAGTAGAATGACGTTCCTACTGAACAGCTCTGCGTCGAGAACGAGTCGCGGTATGAGCTTAGTATCGCGCAGTACCCGACTGGCTGCGTTTTGTTGCTGCGAAGCCTCCACGTAAGTTATTAGAGAGTCTGTCACTGAAGATAGTTTCTTGCCGCACAATTTCAACAGGCGATCCAATCTGTGCCCAAAAATACCAAAAGTAAAATGGAAATTATTAATAATTTCTTCAAATTTGGTAGTTTGGAAAGAAAAACCACAGGCACACAATGAAGATAAAATGCCAGTGAATTTTCGTAGTGGGGTGTTTTTACATGAGTCGTAGAACTCGTAGAAAGTTATTGTGTAATCCGAGTTATAAAAAAAAGTAGGTAGCAGGTTTTACATACCAATCGTTATGATATTGTGTACCTAAATAACTAATGTATTAGGTATTGTTTTTTTTTATGCCACACATTGTATTCTCATAGATATATTTATTAACCAAAGGATCATAAATGTATGCTTAGCACCTAAATTGAGCGAAATCTATCTAACAATAACACAAAATGGTGGCGGGTATCAAGACTTAAATTAATTAGTTCATTAATGTGATTAATTGAATTATATAGAAAAGCTTTTACAACATAAATTATTATTATATATGAACCAAATGCGTGGGTGTAATAACTGCCCAAAATTTACGCATGTAAAACTGTAATTTTAATTATATTGTTATTATCTATTGACCTGTAATGATGTTTTGAAATCATTACCAAATTGTAAGCTGTGGAGTTTCGTTCGACATTTCTTCTCCATCTCAGCATAATAATAATTATTTCGTCCCGAAATGGTGGTAGGGTTTTGACGATTTAAAAGTACTGCAAAGTCCATTTAAATAAAGAGGTTTTCATTTCATTTCATTTCAATACTACATACCAAAAAATCTACAAAACAACCTAAAATATTTTTTAAATATCACTTTATACATAATTGTATACTTACACACTGTGTTCCTGAGGATATTCAAATTGCCTCTAAAGCTTTTATAAAACATATCTTACAAAGGAAGCAACATAACAGAGCGTAAGTTTGATGTAATTTTAATCAATTTAATTTGGTTGTATAGTGTAAAAATGTCTTATGATTCCGTTAAGTACAAGCGCCCTATACAGGTGAGTTTTTTTTTTCGGGTCAGTATGGGGAATTTCTAAACTACAAGAGATAGAGAAAAACTCTCTTAGAAACCGTGATCTTAATTGCAGATAAAATAAAAATGGTTATAATAAAAAAAAATTATCTAAAATTAAGATCACGGTTCCTAAGAGAATTTTTCTCTATCTCTTATAGCTTAGAATTTCCCCATACTGACCCGAAAAAAAACTCACCGTGTATATTACGGAAAATAATCCAGCAACTCTCGATTATTTTCAGTCTTTTTGCGGCGTATACACTTCTTATTCCTTACTATTGTTTAAAATTTTCCTATGATTATCTTATTATCCAACCGTAAGTCTCTTCTTTCTCCTACCCTGCTCCCAATTTCTTTCTCTTGATAACTGCTATTGTTTTTAACCAACTTCAAAGAAAGGAGGAAGTTCTCAATTCCACTGTATTTTTTTTGATACCTCATAATTGTTTACTGGGTGTACCGATTTTGAAGATTCTTTCAACCTTTGGAAGCTGGTGCTTGTCATGTGGTGACATTTAAATTTGATCAACATATGACGAGTAGGTTTTGAGTTATCCTAATGCCTATTTAATTGAAGTCGATGATCTCGTAATAGTTCTATTACTTGTTTGTCTAAAAGATCACGAAAAAGCAAAAATCAATTATTTTTAAATAAAAAAAAAACCGCATTCAGAACTATAAAAGGAGAAAAAAAAAGTTGTTAATAAAAAAATGTTTTTTGAGGTCGGTGCCAACCTCAATGTTTGGTATAAACGTTTTCGACCGACTTCAAAAACCGACCTTGTATTTGGGACCGACCTCAAAAAATCATTTAGATTTTTATAAATTCTAATTAAAATTATTGCTTTTTCTCCGTTTTTAGTTTTGTTTTTTTTATATATATTTCGCGTTAGATTTTTACGGCCGTCCGCCTCCCTGACACCAACACTCCTTGGGAACGTTAAGTCTGCTATATAAAAAAAAGTAATTACATTTTAAACATTACCTAAACGCCTGGGCCAACGGTACAGGCAATTGCTTCATGAGCGTAGCCAACAACGAATACAGTCGCATGCAAGTACTTAGTACTCGGTCGCTGCCTCCTCCCACACAACACCTAAGCTTGGCTACTCTAGTCGTCCACGTAGTCAGCTGGCATAGTTGAATTATCAAAGATTTGTATAGCTCTTTGAGTTCTGAAAATTTTACAAATGTTATTTTTCAACCACCTCCGACCACTGGTTCGCCCACCGGAATTAGATCCAGAGATTTGAAATTTGACAGTTTTGTATAGCCCGTGCTGTTGACTGTACATCACAGATACCATTTTTATATAATTCAACTTGTATATTTAACTTACCTCTATCTATCCTCTGTTGATTGCCGTGTACAGCATTATTTTGAGCGACAGCGAGATCCCGAGCTCTGCTCAACAAGTGCTCAGCGCATCGATATCTTTGACTCAGGTGTACACAAATATAGTTGAGTACGTTATGGCCGGACCGAGAGTCGATGGTGGGGAAGTGAGCAGTCTCGTCGGTCACTGATGTGTCTTCTTCCTACAGGAATTATATTTCAAACAATAATAAATTGCTTAAATAAAAAAATAACTACCTACAGCAATTTAAATTATTTTAATCGTTTCCAGAATATCATCCAATGAATTTGCCACAGACCGCTAACGCAACTGCTTTATCACTATGAACTAGTTACCTCAATATCCACGTAATAAAATACCAATGTGGCGCTAGTGTCGATATTCAAGAGTACGGAACGTCCCAATAACAATGTCGATCGACCGGGATTGGTTTCAAGAGTAAGCCTGCAGGGCCCGTAGACAAGGTAACATTTACAGGTTGATTTTTTCAAGTGGGCCTTCAGGGCCAAATCCTAAACTATAAGGAATATCGAAAAATGCTCAAAGGGGTCGCGAGCCCGATTTTGATGAAAAAACAACAGCATCATTGGATTGATTGATAAAATAATGATCATCGCTTTGATTATCGCTTTAACCATGGTGGAACAAGAAATATTTTATTAAAATTTAACATTTTCCATTAGTTTTTCGTACCTATATCATTACTTTCCAGAAATCGATCCTTATTATCAACACTATCGAATGGTGTCATAATACAGGCAATGTTTTTTTTTTTTTCAAAATTATTGAATTTTCAAAAATACAACAATGCAGTTTTTGTTTTCATCAAAATCGGGTTTGCGACTCCTTTGAGCATTTTACGATATTACTTATTGTTTAGGATTTGGCCCTGAAGGCCCACTTGAAAAGTTCAACCTGTATATAACATCTATACATAGTATAAAATTAAGTGATAGAGTGATTCCAGAGTAAGGTTAATATGTATAATTTGTTAAGTACTCTGAGCACAATCCGTGCGAAGCCGGGGCGGGTCGCTAGTTTATCATAAATGTTAATTTTGCAGTACGAAATTGTCAGATAAGGTTATCGTAACAATAAATCCACTTACATCAATCTTCCCTAGTGCGTTAACCAGTTTGACAAGCAGATCGTCAAGAAACTGCGCCTCTTGCTGGTCGCGGAAGCCAGCCGTCAACACAGCCGGGATAAGCGCTAAGCAATCTTGTTTGCTTGTACGTATATGTTCCTCAATCTTTATTATAATCTGAAATAGAATATTCCTATTTAACTTCCAGACATTTTTTTTATTTAAAAAGTTTAGCAAGTGACTCCAGCCGTAAGCAAAGCCTCTTTAAGCGCCGCACAAGTCATCCTCGCCTTGATGATCTACGAAGTGCTTCTTCAAACTTCTTTTGAATGAGGAGAACTGTAAGGCCGTAAATCCGTTTCTTGATTGACAAACCTTATAGACAATCGTATTTGATGTTTAGAGAACTGTCGAATTTAGTTAAGTACATTTCTTGGAGTAGTTTTAAAGGCCCTGGAAGTGTTGGTACTAGGTTTTAATTTAAATGTGTTCTTTTAGAAGTCTAACACTAACCGAAATCAGTTTAGCTAAGATTAGAACTAAAGTATTATAGACGGTTGAAATAATCAATCTTCCTAAAGACATGAAGAAAAATTCATATTACATGTACTCCTTGTAGCTATGTGATGCTGGCAGAGTAGAATAGCATCACCCCATATCCTCCAATGGGTGTCGTAGAAGGCGACTAATGGGTCAGCAAAGGGGTACTGATCATCTTATACTCCGTCCACCAACCCGCATTGGCCAACCTGAGAGGTCTTGTGTCCTTGTGTCCCAGCAGTGGGCCGAATTGGGCTGGGCACTGTCTAAAAATAATAAGATTGTAGCGGCTACGTCAATGTGCTACATAGACAGCATCGAGTAACCGAGAAACGGCTGATCAGCGAAAAGTACTACCGGAAACCGGATATTAAAAAATTACGACAATTTCCTATAAATAAAATGCAATACATCTTTGTGGGGTACATATGAATAAAATGGCTTATAATTATGACGGTTTTTACTTAAATTCGAAAAAGTTACAAAAAAGCCAAACTAAAATTTTCTTCTGAGATATACACTCTAATGATAAATACTTAATTAGTAAATATCTAAATTAAAAACATTTAGTAAAAAATTAGCGAAATCGCACGAATTGATCTGATCGCGTTCGCCGCACCTGTACAGCGCTAAACTCGAGACAATGGGCCAAATATCCGGCCGCCGGATATCCAGCCAACCGGCCTCGCAGCTAGTCGGATATCCGGTTTCCGGCCAAACAACTATCCGTTCCCTCTCTAGTAAACATACCCCACTCATTTCCTGGCAACCCACGACAGGAGTCTCCAATATCAAGGCTGTGGTCTGCACTAGGACACTGAGCATTTTCTTAAGCATTTGATCTCGCTCCTCCACGTCACTCTCTGATTCAACTTGTACTAGCGCCGTATGCAATTGCTCTAATATACTGGCTAAGCCTGATGATATTGAAGAATCTGGGACGCCCGCTGTAACAGGAAATGATCAATATGTAAGTGATACATTACTAAAGTAACGAACGAGAGGTGGAAATTGTGACAGTGACATAGAGAAACGAGTAAAAGCTGAGCGATTGAAAGGCGAATGGGGCTTTTCACGCTTTTGCGAAGTCAGGTGTAAAAAAAAACAACCATTCGTGCCTTTTTAACACCTTCGTGTGCTGTTTCCAAAACTGATGTATGTAACAGAAAGTTGGACTGTGATACGAATCGAAAATTGAAACACCGAGTCACTGTATTCCTAATGAACACTTAACCTAATATCTCTTGACCGAATGCACACTATTTCGTATCACTGTATTACTAAAGAACGCTAAAACTAATATCTCAATTTAGCGTAGGTAGTCCATTACTCTTAAATAAGTGTTCTGTACCTAAATAATGCTGTATCTTCAAAACTGATCTGGGATAGCGTACATTCTGTTTAGAAATATTAGGTTCAGCATTCTTTAGTAATAAAGTGATTCGAAACAGCGTGCATTCGAAATTGAGATATTAGTTTTAGCGTTCTAAAATTGATACTTATGTATAGTAATAAAGATTATTTACTTTACAAAAATTTTAAGGCATAAGCAAAAATCTACAAAGACATCCAACAATGACCTATTTTAAAATAAAAATTACTGCAATCTGTCAATTTTTATATTAGTAAGATACCACTTTGGGGTTGTGCCTTATTTTTATAACATGTTGTATATGCCGAAAATAAGATTTTTCTCTACATTTTAAAATAGGTATTTCATAAGTGCAGGTAGAAATAAAATAACTTTTTAGTTTCCAAAAGTCTACAGCTACATACTCGTATATCTATTTATCAGCCGCGTGTCATAGATATTCAGAATCATATTTAATATGATTGACACCTATTGCATTACACCATCCTCGACGCTGTCACCTATAGCACAGAGTAGGTAATATATAAACATTAGTTTTCTCTGTCTACGTGGGTTTGATATTTCCGTTTCACTCTTAATATTATACTGCTAAGTAAAGTTGCGCACGAAATGAATGGATTGACGAATTCATGAGTAGAAAATAAATTTAGCAAGGTATTTTGTTTTGTCAGTGTGCGTATCGCGTTAGTATTATCAGTTTAATTGTATGAGTTTGGGACCATGATTTAGCGGGCTTCGTTAGGGAGTTATGATTCTATATCATTCCTAATTCGTTGGTTATTCGGTGTTCTGGTTTTCGATTTTAAATATGACAGTCGAAAGTTGGAATGACAGAAGAGGAATGAAAGCAGAATAAATACGGTAGAAATAAGAGACTTGAGGAGCGAGGCTGGGGTTAAATTGAGTGACCGATTATACAATGAAGTAAAAAGAAAAGTTGTGATTTGAAAGAAGATAATACAGTGACTAGAATTAAGAAAGGGATATTTAAATACTTCAGACATGTATAAAAAAATGATTAAAGGCTTCTTCGGCAAAGAGCTTACTTGACAAAAATATAAAAAACTCCGGTAGAGTAAAACTATATTTACTATACTTACTGATTGTCGGTAAAAAGCTCTCAATTTTCAGCGACTGGTTTGCAGATAACAACAACGTGAGGCACGCTTTGAACACTTCCACACAACTGAACGCTGTCTGATCATCAAAGTCACACATGTCTTGAAACCTTAAAGAATTAATGAAGGATATGAAAATGATATTTCATTTTTTATTAAATACCTATACTTTAAATACCATAGTTCGTTAAAAAGTACAAGTTAAATACGAAAAAAATATAGGTATTTTATTAAAATATACAAAATTATTAAAATATGACGTCATAACAATAGTAATGTCAGTGTTGTTCTTTTCCGACTGTTAGAAAAAAAATAGCCAGTCAATCAGAGAAAATTTAGAATGAAACTTGGTCGCAATTTAAAGGCCAAAACTGTAAATTTAAAAATCGGGAGTAGTCTCCCCTTGACTTTCTCGTATACCGGAAACGACTCAAAGGTTGATAGAAATCTTATATTTTGATGTCATACATGCATGTTAAATTTTGGTCACCCATCCGATTACCGACCGCGCACTTGGTTGTTTAACTTTCGTGATTGAGGGCTGAAAATTTGATAGAAACCTTATATTTTGATGTTATACACGTATGTCAAATTTGGTTGCAATAAGTTAAAGCATGCTCGAGTTATCGTGCTAACACACACACAGAATATTTTTGGACTCAGGGAGGTCCAAAACGTGTAAATCCGTCAAAATCGCGAGGTCGAATTTTTTGAAGATTACAAGACTTCCTCTATACTACGTATGCGAGAAAGTAAAAATGTACTTATGTCCTATGCAATATTCTATTTAACGTACCAGATCAAATATTATAAAATAATGAAACGAAACAACTAGACAACATTACCTAACGTTGCTTATGTCATTTAATTATGTAGCTATACATTTTTTTTTACACAAAGCATTTCATCATCATCAGCTCATATAATGTCCCCACAGAGGGGCTCGAGCTTACCCCACATTAGGGGCGATTAGGCGTTAGTCAACCACGCTGGCTAAGTGCGGGTTGGTCGACTTCACACACAACCTAAGAATTTCTTCATAGGTGTGTGCAGGTTTCCTTACGATGTTTTCCTTCACCGTAAAAGTGTCGATTAACTGTACATATGAATTCAAAATTTGAAAACACATTGGTACGTGGCAGGGTTCGAACCGGTGCCTCCCGGGTGGGAGACAAAGCCCTTACGCACCACGCAACCGATTCTTCTCAAAAAAAAAATTTCAATATACCAAAATAAAAACATTTAACAAAAAATGTGTCATGCATAGTTTTACCTGGCAACACAGCGTTTGTAGACGACAGCAGCTATCTTAGGCACATAACAGGCTACAACTCTGCGCTCAATATTCTCAGTTGACAACACTGACAGTATCCCGCGTAATGCCCATTGGTGGAAGTCGCGGCGACCACGCAATTGGTTACGTTGTTCTAAGCTACTCCATGCAAGATCCTCGCTAAAAAATAATTTATTATTTTAGCAAGCATCGACAATTCAAGTCCTTAATCCCCTTTCCGATTTTTTAAATGCAATAATCACAAACAAACATACAGTTGTCTATAGAATGCACATTTATGCCTTTAGCACACTAAGTAATTCGTCATCTGGTCCCACGGCCCATTTGGGACGAGTTGAAGAAAACCAAAAATAATAAAAAATCTGTTCTGCAATTCGTCCCAAGCTAATTTCTGTATAGAAATTTAACAATTATCAACACATTGTACAGTGAGTAAAAAATACCCACATAAAATATATTTTTTTAGATTGTTTTTTTTATAGAAAGACTATATTTTTTTTAAACTTCTGCTCCGAAACCATAGCAGCGAAACAGCAGTAATTTCGCAATGTCCGTTAGACATGCGAAAAAGAAGCGAAACTGCCGTACACTTTACAAATGGAGCAGATCTTAAAGTGATTTACCCCTCTAGATGTAAGCATAGCATGCTTAAAAAACTGGTCAAGTGCGAGTCGGACTCGCGCACGAAGGTTTCCGTACCATCTATGTATATAAAATTCAAAGTCCTGACTGAGATATCAATGCACAGCCCAAACCGCTGATTCTAGAGACATGAAATTTGGCACATAGATACCTTATACAGTGTAGGCATCCAATAAGAAAGGTTTTTTAGGAATTCCACCCCTAAAAGGGTAAAATGTCCACGCGGACAAAGTCGTGGGCGGAAGCTAGTTATCTATAAACAAACGGCAATAAAATCATTATGTTGTATGGGAGCCCCACTTAAATAATTATTTTATTTTAATTTAATTATATAGTTTTAAAGTAAATATACAGGGTTACAGGAAAAGTCGACCTAGATCCGTTAAGGGCGTGTAGTGCACATCATTTCTGAATGATTTCACTATGGAACCCCCCATCCTAAACTTAATCGTTTTCGAGATATTCGTGTTTTAATTTTTTTTATGAAAATGCCCAATTTTTCGGCTATTCAATTGAATATTTTGAATTTTTTTGATTCTAATGATTATTTTTTCGGTTTTTTACATGAAGAATGAGATGGTTAATGACCTCAATGACTAAAATTGCACGTAAGTTAAATAAATGGGTCATTGTAGACGATCGAAACTTAAGAAAATAAGTACAAATTATAAAAAAATATTTCCTTTTCTGGATATCTCAAAAATTTATGATGGCACTTGCTCTGCAGATGTGCTTAAAAACATCTACATTTTATCAGCTATCCAACGAGGTATAACAACCTAGGGTGGAATTAAAACTCATAGAAAAAAACATAGTTGAAAAGGTTCAGGTAGTAGGTCTAACGGTGAAACTTAGTTTCTAAGGCTACATGGGGCAGTCAGAATAAATAGTGCTTATTTAATCTAATTAATTTGACTTAAGTTCAGCATCATCATTTCAGCCTACTGGCTTCCACTACTGAACGGCCTCCCTCGGCTAGGTACAAATTTCATGCATCCATCGATGTCCCGCTATCCTGACCTAGGAGATCATTCAGTAATTCACCTAATGTTTTTGAATAAAATTTTATAGTTCATGTTCTACGTGTCCACCTCTATTTCGCACACATTTTCTAATTCTTTCACGTAGTCCACTTTTCACTACACCAGTGGTTAATGTTCTTCTTATGTCGTTAGCAGCATTAATTATCCTTTCTTTGAGAACTTCCACTGACGATATGGGGTTGAGCTCACTGTAAACGAGGCTCTTCATGTGCCCCCATACATAAAAATCCATGGGGGTCAGGTCGGGAGATCTGGCTGGCCAGGGTAAAGGCCCACCTCGTCCAATCCATTTGTTAGGATAGTTAGTGTCCAACCAATCCCTAACGCTTCTTCTGAAATGAGCAGGGCAGCCATCATGTTGAAACCACATGTCCCGCAGTAATTTATTGTAATGGGAGATCATCTAGTAGGTCACCTAAGTCACCTCTTAAGAAATTTTGATTTCGTTGTCTTGTTCCTCGTCGTCATCAATGACACGTGGTCTTCCTGAGTCCGTACGTCGTCGCAAAACTGAGCCAGTTTCACGAAGTCGTCGGTAAACTCCGTCGAAAACGCTCACATCAGGTACTCGACGGTCGGGATAGCGTCGTATGTACTCAGTCCGAGCTTGTGCGTTTCAACTATGTTTTTTTCTATGACTTTAAATACAACCCTAGATTGTTATACCTCGTTGGATAGCTGATATAATGTAGATGTTTTTAAGCACATCTGCAGAGCAAATGCCATAATAATTTTTTGAGATATCCAGAAAAGAAAAATATTTTTTTATAATTTGTACTTATTTTCTTAAGTTTCGATCGTCTGCAATGACCTATTTACTTAACTTACATGCAATTTTAGTCATTGAGGTCATTAACCATCTCATTCTTCATGTAAAAAACCAAAAAAATAATCATTAGAATAAAAAGAAATCCAAATATTCAATTAAATAGCCGAAAAATTGGGCATTTTCATAAAAAAATTAAAACTCGAATATCTCGTAAACGGTTAAGTTTAGGATGGGGGGTTCCATAATGAAATCATTCAGAAATGATGTGTACTATACGCCCTTAACGGATCTAGGTCGACTTTTCCTGTAACCCTGTATAACTAAATATTCTGTGAATATGTCAAGCATCTACCTCTTGCCGTTATCAATATCGAGCAAAAAAAATCACGTTGGTTGTATGGGGGCCCCCGTAAATGTTTATTTTATTCTGTTTATTAGTATTAGTTGTTATAGCGGCAACAGAAATACATCATCTGTAAAAATTTCAACTGTCTAACTATCACGATTCATGAGATACAGCCTGGTGACAGACGGACGGACAGCAGTCTTAGTAATAGGGTCCCGTTTTACCCTTTGGGTACGGAACCCTAAAAACTGATACAATTTACTATCTAAAATCAGATCAAAACACTACTCACTTAATTTACCTTTTACTTGCGTAGCTCATGGTAAAAAATGAAACTACCCTGATAGCAGAGATGATAGATCTGATGAAGGACTCGGAACTCAAGTGTAAGTGCCTTAACGTGGATTCATTATGAATACATACCTGTAAAGTAGCTCAACAAGCCTCAAGCAGAATCGAAGATCCCACAAATATGGCAGTGGTTTGAAAGGTCCTGCCCTGTCCTTAGTTAAGTTGGACACCTTCACTGGTGCTTTCGCTTTCTGTGATTTTTGCGATTTCTGACTCTTTTGCGATTTCGTTGTCTCTTTGGTCTCGTTTAACGTCTTGTTGCTTTTCTTGCCCGATTTCGGAGGTGTCTATAATAAAAACACGTATAAATACGCAATAATTTTATCATTACTAGCCTAAATAGTGAGAACAAAGCAGCACTTTACTGCTTCAGAGTAACAGTACAGTTAAGTTGTATGAAAATCCATTACTGCATTGTTTTCGCCCTAAAGCCACAAACCCCAGGTGACTGTCCAATCTCGCCCTAAAGCCTCAAACTGACTGTCCAATCGCAGGCTTCATCTTTACAAGCACAACTAGTTTATACCAGCCAATCAGCACTATTCTGACAGGCCAATCGTAGGCTACAAGCATGACCAACTAGTTTTCTACCAGCCAATGAGCGCTAATATTATTCCCGGAAATGGCAAAATAAATGTGCCCGGTGAAAATGTTAACCTTACATTTAATAATTGTCCGAATTTTACTATTATTTTTTCTTAATAAATTGTTTCTACTTTATTTGATTCCAGTTCTTTATTCGGTAGTTGAAAGAAAAGCAGACTATGAACCTCGCGAAAGTGAAGTTTATAATTGCACTCGTGTTTTAGACCCTCCAAACTAACACTCGATGCAATTGTACGTCACTTTCTTCTCGATGCAACAATCTGCTATTTCCACTTTTTGTAATTTGGTAAACGTGAGCACTTTTTGCGTTATTATTATACGTTAATCTTAATTGCCCATTGTATAATCATTAAATTGTCATTGGTTAAAAGCCCGAATGTATAGCGAATGTGACAGCGGGAGGTTAGGCTGCTAAATGTCTTAAAAGTGCACCATAGTCACACAGTTCAAAGATTACTGACATAGCAGTCTTTAGTAACCTGAAGTTCAACCATCTGTTCAAGAAAGTGTCAAATTTTATATTTATCACCTTTGTTTGTTCGAAGAGCTGATGGCACGCTGCATACAGATCATAGACGGAATCCACGACGTCTGTACTGTTAACATTCCACTGCATTATTCTATGAGCTATCAACGCTTCATAACACTGCAATATCTGCTGCACTTTGAGGCATTTCGCTTTGGAGTCCGGTGTTATATCTGTAAGACCTGGATTCTCCTGATGATAAAGAATTGGTCTAATATTAATACGCGAAAAAAAGATTTGGTAACACTTTTTAAGCATGTTTGGCATTAAGTTCAGAATAAAAGAGTTGACACTTTTGCCGACGAGTATTTTAATAGTTTGAAATAGCCCATTGTGCTGTTCAACATTTAAATATGTTTTAACACCATTAAAATGATTACCAAGTCAATAAATCCTATATTGCTGCTACAGACATTTTCCATGACGCTAATAAGCTTGCTCTTGAGGTAAGCACTGCCGGTATCCGCGGTTTGACTTGAAAGTATGTCCTCAAGGTCTTCCTCTTCAGCGGCCTGAAGGAATTGTGCCGTTACATACAACAGATGGCCAATTGGTTCCTGAAATCATTAATATTTCATTTATCTCTTTTCAGGGTTTAGAACCATGTGATGCCGGCAGAGTAGAATAGCATCACCCCATATGTCTTAGAAGGCGACTAATGGTTCAGCAAAGGGGTATTGATCACCTTATACTCCGTCCACCAATCCGCATTGGGCAAGCGTGGTGGACTACTGCCTAAACCTGCTTCGATGAGAAAGAGAGGCCTTGTGTCCCAGCAGTGGGTCTAATTATAAAGGCTGTTATGATGATGACTCATTCTGAGGAAATCATCCTGACACTCAGTTCACACTCAACTCGACGCTCATGACTAGACCTGACAATCTGTTGATTCATTGAGACCTGTTGAGACACTCATATTGATAGTCAACGTAACACTCAGTAGATAGCCGTTTTGATACTAATTTCGACACTGCTAACCCTCGTTTTGACAATCATACTGACACTCAGTAGACCACTCGTCTGATACTCATCCCAACACTATGCTGATCTTGATCGGTGCAACAAGATAAAATGAGCAAAACAAAGCAATAACTTTGTTTTCTTTTAATAATAACGTAAAAGAGGAATTATACACAATCAACTCATACACATTTTCATTACATAATTGTTTTTCCTACAGAATTACTCCTACAGAGATGCGATGGCAACTATTACATTTATCGCAAAAACAAGCAGTCTTGCTATTTTTATCAAACAGGCGCTATCTAGCAAAACCAATATTCATGCCAAATATTCTTTACATGTCCGTTTATTCCTGAGTTTTTGAATTGAAAACTTAAGAACACAAAAAGAACAATTATTTGGTATATATTTAAAAACATTCTGAGCGTTCAATCAGAAAATATACACCTGGCCGGTTACATCCCGGCCACAAAAAAAGTGCTTTTATAGACAAATATATTTGTGGTACATTTAATTCAGTCACGAGTACTCTAAGAACATTTATAGAACGTTAAGTTGGTACGTCTATATATTACGAAATCGAATGTGGCCGGGCTGCGTCGCAACACGCCTACTTTTTGCTCTGCATCTTTAAGAGCCATTTCACCGATCGTAAGCGCTCGACTTTAGGTTTTTTACGCGCTGCACGCTTGTGTGCGCGTACTTGGCAGCGTGAGTAGAACTATCGTCTGCGAAATAATCTTGATCCTTAATGTTTTTTTTTTTGTATTGGTTAGCACATATTTAATGTGTTTTAAAGATATTTTTTATAGATACCTATCTACTGTCCGTGTTTCATGATACTCATACTAAAGAACGTATTACAGCACAATAGTTATTGATCAATGAGAGATGGGTGAAGGTGGTATTGTTATGGCGGCCACAAAAGCATAAAGGTATTCTGTGAATATTTAAAGTGCCTACCTATTATGGTAAGAGATATAGCCATATGACAGAGAGACAGACACATAGCGGAGGCATATTAATCGGGTCCCGTTGGCACCCTGTTTTATTCAGAGTTCGCTATGGGTAGGGAACTCTGAATAAAATAAGAATAAAAAAATATCATACAGCGTCACACACATTGACACACATCGAAGATGCCGTTGTTGGAGCGGTCAGTATAACTAACCATATTTTTTTATATATTCCTCCGATACTTTTTTTTTATTGGTTATATGGCTATGGTAACTAATGTGAATTTTTTGATTCCATATTACATCCATGGATATCGGGGTGATCCCAAGATATTTCAATGACTTATCGCTCTATTCTTAAAGATATATTACAATAAAAAGTGAGATGATATGTATTTTTAAAATAACCACTTGCTTAAAAAAAAAGCCGTTACCCTTTAGTATTAAATGACGTTTGTGATTTCACGTACCTACATCCACGGATATCTACTTGATCTGTAGATATTTTGGTGTTCTAAAGATTTAATCTTAAACAGATATTACGAAAGGCTTTGATATGGTGAATATTTTTGAAAAAAATGGTTGTATGTAAAGTCTGTTTACGGACGATAATTTTACGTGTTAACGTAAATACCGATCGTGCTTCTCTATCGCCTATTCCGCGCTCTCGATTGCATACTCTCCTCAGGCGGAACGTGACAAAGAATCATGTCTTTTTGTGCAGTCGGCTTTCGTCGATTTATAAGACGTTATCACGTCTAACTACTACACAATACATCCACGTATATCCATGCAATCCTGTGATATGTTAGTGATTTTAAGAGTTCATTTTAATGACGAATTATCGTGGATTTCGGGATAGTATATATTTGTGTTTTATATGTGTAACAAATAAAGCAAATATCAGTGATTTAATATTCAAATCAGTTTGTTGTCGCGTTTTGTATCAAGGGAATTTTCACTAAATTTCGTTATCCATAATACATCCACGCATATCATTGCGATCCCGTGATATTTTAGTGGTTTTACGATTTAATTTAATAGACAAATTGCCAAGGATTTCGGGATTATATATATTTTTGAGTTACGTTCATTTATTAGTTTTAGTGCAAACATAACAAATACCAGTAAAATAAAATAATAATATAAAATCACAGTGTCATATAGCTTCGCTTTTTCTTCGTTCAATATTTTTGATTTCGATTGTAACAAGAAAACCACTTAGCTATTTCTACATACTTTCATCCCCTATTTCAACCCATTCAACCTTTTTTTCGAGATAAAAAGTAGCCTATGTCCTTCCCCGAGATCAAATCTATATTTGGACTAAATTTCATCAAAAACGGTTCAGTGGTTTAGACGTGAAAGCTTAACAGACAGACAGACAGAGTTACTTTCGCATTTATAATATTATAAGGAATAAGGAAGTGGGGATTGTGAATATTGCTTGCCTTACATTGTGCCCGGTGCATGGCAACAGACTCGCCACCTATTACATGGGGACCTAATCATATCTGGCGAAATGTGGGTGTTAACACCTCTGCCTATGCCTTCGGGGATAAAAGCGTGATGATATGTTTATGTATATGTTTATAACCAGCTTCCAGCTCCGTCATCAAATCAGCTTCAGGACATCATAATATTGCTCAAGTATATCGTTATTTCGGCCAAGTTGAAAAATAAATTATTTGCTTTTTTAAGGCTGCAGAATTATCGCGTTTCCTTTTTTTAACGCAACGGTAATAACTATCCTTGCGACCCATAGCTAAAAATAAATAAATAAAAAGAATGTTATTATTATACAAACTACTAGTATAATTCTTATACCAACATATTTAATAACTAACAAAACTTAAATCCAAAAACAAAACTCAAAATATATCAAAACTATTTGTCGCAGTATGATTATGACTACTCGATACGAGCGAACGAATATCGGGACGCGGGAAAAAATAGCACAGGTCCTACCTGGAAGGACGCTCGCGTCAGACTAATCGGAGCACGCTTGTGCATCGTGATTTATACTAATTTATTTCACATTTCATATAAATATATTGACAAATTTATTGTTGATATTGACCAAATAACTCTAGAAATCAAAAGTCGAAGGAATATTGTTTATTTTGGGATAATTTTATTTTAGTTATTACGATGTATTTTAACCAAAATTGGCGATGAAATTATTATGTTAATGTTAGAAATTTGCCAAATGATTTATTTTTTTACTCATAAATGGTAATGAAATTCAAGAATCTATTTCATTAAGTACCGACTGGAACATATGTCCGATGATTCCTATATTTTTTTACGTTTATCATTTTAACATTATTAATAGAATAAGGACTTTGAAATTGAGTCTGCGAATGTTTTTCAGCAAAACGGCTGTGGGAGATCGAACATTACAAATTAATCAAATAAGTTTTAGTAATTTTGTTTCATTAAACGTCAACAACATAGATTGGCCTATTTTTATCAATTATTAAATAATATCTGGGTATTCCTTAAGATTGTGATATAGGACTCCAAAATCTCCGAAATTCGTGCAAAAACGTGAAATGGCTCTTAAAATGCCAACGTGTAGTACACCTTGGGTAAGTTAAAAATTAACACATTGTTGACATTTTATACAAACCGTCAAAACTGCAGAAGCACCATTAATTTGCACGCATTTCTCAAACAATAGTGGCGCGTTACTGCTGTCTGCTTCCGGCAAGTATTTAATTAAATGCTCGTATAATAACTCCAATACAGATTCGTGAAGAGCTATCTTTTCTCTGGCACAATCATAAAGCTCTAGAAAAAGATAATATTAACTTATTTTTTACTCAAGGCTGCTAAATCTATTCAACAAATTTATATCTATCATAATTTATAATCTAATAAATTTCAAAGTCTATTCAGAACACTCGATAGTGTGTCATCTATACTTTGACGGTAACTAATTAAAAGGTAGGCTTCTCAGTACCATATATATAAATATGAATGACATAGCGACAGGCGGTTTTCATACTTCTGTGTATAACTTAAAGACGTATATGCAGTAACGATATCAAATAGGTAAGTCACAAAATAACATAGGTCCATATCGCGCGCTATCATGAAAGTGGAAAGAGCAAGACAAATCCTATGTTGGCAGTCAGGTATACAATATCTACCTCACTTCCACAATCTCTTGTAATAGCGAATGATATGTGTGACATTTATAAATACGGAGAAAGAAAGCAGAACAATAATAATAATATCTATATGATATAAACTTACTTGTGTACAATAACTGTTTGACAGCAGCATCCTGGACAAGACATCGTCGAAGAATGGAGACTACTTCCATACACATAGCCTCATTTCGCACTCGGGATGTTACTCTACATTTATGTAAAATATAGTTTCGTTTATTATCTTTACGCAGATACAGATAGTTCAGCTATATATCATATCTTACAGTTCAATTAGACAACCGCCTGTATGTTCTAATGGGTGGCCTACTGGTTTTAGATGTAAAAGGTCCCGGGGTTTGTACAAAAGTGGGCTTGTTTTGGTATGGTCATGGAAATATTAAAAGGGCTTCGGTCACAAAAAATTCGCCGTGTACAACAGCCTTAAAATACTAGCACCGAGTTTACAAATAGACATTTGCAATAATAAGGGTAAATCACATAACAGTGCGTTGCCATCCTGAGGACTAAGATGATATGCCCTCCATGCCCAGTAATTACACTGGCTACCTTTCCCTTCGATTCGAAACACAGCGAACTGCTTCAAGGCAGAAACAAGAAAGGCGGTGGTACCTACCCACACGATCCTACATATGGTTTATATAGGGTAGGCATACAAATTACTATATACTGGATGAATTCATCAAGTAGCCAAATACGAAGCTATGAGGAATAGCGAAAAGTGCTCAAAGGAGTCTTGGGCCCGATTTTGATGAAACTAAAAATGCATCATTGGATTTTTGAAAATCAACGGGTTCGATTCCTGGCTAGGAATATTGTATTCCTAGCCAGGAATCGAACCCGTTGATTTTGACAAAAACAATCTGTATTGTTACACATAGTATTATATTATCTGTGGTTACACCATTGAATAGTGTCACTGTCAGTAATAAGGAACAAATTCTGGAAAGTAATGTAACATATAATAACATATGAAAAACTTATGGAAAGATCTTAATTTTAACAAAATACTTTTTTATTTTTCTTATGTTACCATTATACCTTAACTTATTGATTGATTAAAATATTGATTTTTAAAAATACAATGATGCGGTTTTAGTTTTTATCAAAATCGTACCAGAGACTCCTTCGAGTACTTCTCACTATTTATTTCTTGTCATATTTTCGGATTTATCCATACACGCCCACTTGAATAATTCAACCTGTATATCGTTGTTATGGGCAGGTGTTTGCAAAGAACATAACCCTTAACATAGCCAAGAACATAGCCCTTTTAAGTTTTATTTTGCACTTTTGTTAGAAACAACTAGGGATCGACTTAGAGACTTCTACAAGATCTGAAACCAGGACTAATAGGAGAGTGTTTGGCGGGAAACCAAGGCGTATGGATGTCAATCTTATTAAAAATTGGAGTGGATTTTGTGCAGTGAAAGTGGTGTCATTTTGTTGCATAAGCATCCGTGTTAACGATTAGATGAGGATTCATTGAAATATAGGTTTTGTTGTGTGACTGGTGTGTATGACGTTGAGAATTGTATAGTGGGTGGAAATCCCACTATACAATTCTCATATGATATGGCTCAAAGGTATTAGATACCAGGCCAAACACTCTTAACAACAGGACTACTAGACCCCTGAGGTGAAGATATCAATAAGGTTCACTTACGTAGCTCCTTGCTGCGTAGCATGCAGATCTACAGTGAGTTGCGTGAGGTACGAATGTGAGCTATATTGCTCACTGCAAATGCTCTGACTGCTGCTAAATGTTCCTTGAGATAACTTCATGTGTCGCAGTACTGTCAAAAACCCAGACAAAGCCAGGCAACGGTGCTGAGAATCCCTGGAAATATAAACTCATTTATCGAGATTTGAAGCAGTTTTAAAATTATATGGTAGGGAACCCATGTTCAAAAATATAATGAACAACGTAAAATATACAAGCCGATTGGAGACAAGTAAAATCAGCAATGATCGTGGAATCTTATAGTTGCTCAATTTCGACTTTCTCAGTCTACACTGACTCCTGTGTGATATAATTTTTTTACAAATAATCTAGACACAAAACAAACGAGAAAAATTAGCAGATGCCGAAATAGAGATTTTTGGAGTTTACTCCTTAAGAATCGATTTGCATATATAAGGGGCCCGATATGAGAAAAATGTGAGGAGTAAAATCTATCGATGAATGACCTCGTTACGTTTTTGAAGGTCAAAGTCATAATTGGTGCGCATCCTATGTCGCGCAACTTTCTAATTGTCAAAACACGGATGACAGCAGGTGCGCCATCTCACCTGTCTCGGAGTAAACTACAGTCGTGCGTCGGAGCTGACACACACAATTTTTTTATAGTTATTGTACTGGTACATTACCAAAGTGATTTCCACCTTAAGGGTACCTGTTCATTGGAGTGAAAAGAGGCGGCAAAGCGGTGAGCGAGGTAAAAATCCCAAACAAATTGCATTGCTCAATTTCGGGAGCGGAGATTTTATGCAATTCCATTTCTGGATTTTTACTTCGCTCACCGCCTCGCTGACTCGCTCCGCTCTAATGGACAGGCAGCCTAAACGCTAAAAACAAAGAATTGACGCTGTCGTTATACTATTCAACGCAATTGTAAAATTTAACAGGGGTAGATATATCATACGTATATCACAGCCGAAAACTCACCGAGAATACAATCCCTTTCTGCAGACCATGACTAAAGTATCTCTGGTTCTGGTGCTAAAGTTGAGCAGCGGATGTACTGCGTCGAGGACCGCGGCAGCCGTGCGGTAGTCGGACGGTGAAGGTTGGCAGCTCTCGAGGATAGTGCCCAGTTGGGTACACCGCTCTAGGGAGACTGGGGTTAACTTGCAAAGGACGTAGAGGCAATCTGGGGATAGATTTTATAGTCAGGTTTATCGGTGGTCGTAATTTAATTTTAAATCACGCAAAGATAAACGTAAGCATACAGTTCATCAGCCAGCCGAAAAATACTCGTAAACAATATTATTTATGCCACACCTGACCAGAAAGTTGCTATTTTCCGTCCGCCACGGTAAATTCCTCTTCATGATCAGGGGGTGATATAAAATTTTGTATTTACCTCGGGCAGTAAAAAAGAAAGTATCAAGTCGCATACGTCAACTCGGGCGTCTAACACCTACGATCTGATATATTCTTTATTTTACCGCCCTAGTTAATTAATGCACTATTTGTGTCGTGCCTTTAATCACTCATTGCGCTCAGTAGTCTACTTCCCTGGTTCGTGATTTAAAGTCGGCACTTGCAGCAAAAAATAACTTTGCTCACTTATTGAACTAATAACTATAACTATGGTCGCATTTCGGAGAATGTGCGGAAGTTTTGCATAATTTGATCCCCTCTGCCCTATTCCACCACCGGACGACCAGGCGCGATGAGGGCTTTCATCCTTATGTTGTTGACATTCCTGCCATTCGCACGAAGCGATTTGCTTCCGCTTTCATTATGCAAACAGCTAAGGAGAGGAACTCTTTGCCGAGGTATGTTTTCCCGGATCAGTTTTATCTGGACATCTTTAAGGCCAGAGTGAACAAGCATCTTCTAGGCGAGCGTGAACCTTAGGTCTATCATCGCTTTCCATCTGGCGTGATTGTGGTCAAACACCCAGCCTATCTATACTAATAATAAAGCCGAAGAGTTTGTTTGGTTGGGTGAACCTTTAGATCTCAGCATCTCCTGATTCAAATTGAATAAATATTTTTCTGTTGGATATTTATCGGAAGACTATAGAGACTATACCTCCATAACATCACGCTACGACTAATAGGAGTAGAGCATTAATGAAAAATGTTGCAAAAACGGGAAATCCACGTGAACGAAATCGCGGGCACAGCTATTTCATTATAAGACAAAACATAAATTGTTTGCAACAAATAGTACAGATACAAAAGAGTTGCTTACTATTGCTGCACAAAAAGTAACTACGGTTTGGATGCACCACAAGCGAGTTAAATCCGTTTAATTAAACTATTAAAGCATTAAACTATCATTAATACATACTTATTTTCATATAATTTATTTTAGTTCAATCTTACCCGCATATTGCTTCTGAATATTATCGCCAGCCAGTTTATCATAAAGTTGTGCCAGTATGTGAGGCGCAGTTTCCGGCTGGGCTTTGCTCAAACGTACAAGGATCAATTTGCCGTGAGACCAACAAGCGTGCGCTACTGGCTTCACTCGTGACACGGATAGCAAGGAAAAGGCCAGGTTTATAAGACCCATGACTGTCAGTTGACGGTGGTTCGCACTGCAAATTCAAAATGAAGAACTAATTTTAATATAAAAGTTTATAGAATTATTTTAAAAATTATTTAAAGAGACTTAGGTATACTCCCATAGTTTAAAATTTGGAAATAAAATAAGGTAAAGATCAATCAAGTCAAACCTATAAGTTCTTTATTTAAATGGACTTTGCTTAGTACTTTTAAATCGTCTACGTGCAATTTGCAGATCGGCAAGGCGAGGGTGGGTATAGAATCTTAACTTTGCATTTGGTAGGCTCTTTAGGATTGGTCCCACACAAACCCGCTGATCCAACGTATCTAATACTTAGGACTTCCATAATCAGTCATTACACTGGCTACCTTTCCCTTCAATTCTAAACAAAGCGAACTGATTCACGGCAGAAATAAAAAAGGCGGTGGTACCTACCCAGACGACCCTACATATGGGTCTACCACCTAGTAGATCCGTTTAGTCTACACTTCTGCTTACCATCAGGCAACGACTTTTAAACTATATCGATAAAAAAGGCTGTCGAAAAAAAATGAATTAAGAAGTCTATTGATAGAAAAAAAAGTATGTCTAGAACTTACCTCTCAGTGGTAAGTACTTTAAGAACACTCACGATGTCAACATCGGGAGGCAACACAGCACGAACCCACGCCGAATCTTTACTACGAAGCTCGTCAAGTACACGCTGTTCTATTGCCAATTTTATCACCTGAAATAAGAGACTTCATTATTAGGGTTTTTGGCTTGGAATCTAAGGCGCGAAGCACACCGATCTGGCGTCTGGCAAGGACACAGCACGGACATCATTCAAATACCGTACCAAACACAAGGCAACAAGGTCATTAATTGAACAAATTCAACGGCCTTCATCTGAGGCGTTATAGCATGCCATTTCGGCGTTGAATTTGTTCAATTAATGACCTTATTGCCGTGTGTTTGGTACGGTATTTGAAAGAAACAGAACCGTGTCCTTGCCAGACGCCAAATTGGTGTGCTTCGCACCTAAGACCTTTGAGCCATATCTTCATTTGGTAATTTCTTCTTTCTTGATGTTTGCATTAAAATATGAGCGTCACACATTTTAATGCATCTAGGGAGTGCTTCGCGAGAAATTCATGGTGGCTGGTGAGGTGGCTATCCCATTATCAGGTCAATATTCGGATGGTTGACCGCAAACCTGTTCAATTCGGTTTTCCTCCGTGAAGACACGTTAAGCTGGTGGCACGTCACTTCTTAGTTTAGACTTAAACAGAGCAAAGTTGTAGTAAACAGTAGGTAATTAAAACTCGGGATTCTACTAAGACTACGATAATATAGGTAGGTATCCTTTTTTACTTTCTCGTATACGTAGTATAGAGGAAGTCTTGTAATCGTCAAAAAATTCGACCTCGAGATTTTGACGGATTTACACGTTTTGGACCTCCCTGGGTCCAAAACATACCGTTTTTGGAATTATGTCTGTGTGTGTCTGTGCGTTAGCACGATAACTCGAGTATCCTTTAACTTATTGCAACCAAATTTAACATGCATGTATGACATGAAAATAGTTTCTATCAACTTTAGAGTCGTTTCCGGTATGCGAGAAAGTCAAGGAAAAACCACTCCCGAATATGAAATACTAAAAAAAATATAATGTTTCTTTGGACAATAATTAAGAAATAATATTGAGAATATGTTTTCATAAGAAAATGAAAAGAAAATATGTCTTTGACCTTCACTAAAATCGTAACTATCAAATCAAATTCCCAGGTACTTATAGTCTAAAGGGAAAATGTTATGATGGTGAGCAGAATACATGGTTCTTGTTTGACTGTTCATGTCTTTTACAACTTGTATAATCAAGATGATATTTTTTATGGTTAATCTGTTTATTTATACAGCACTTTCTCCATTTAACAGAGAGTCTAAAACGCTATCTTACTGAAATAATAGTACATAAACAATTTTTACTAATCCCTCATAATAACTTACGTCCAAACACACTGTTTTGAAATCTGTCCCTTTGTCAGATATCGCCAGTGCAAGATCCAGTAGGAACGGTGTTCTCAACAGCTGGGTCCTAGGCCAAGTTTTGAGATGTTTTCGAATCACTTCCGGTTCCGCAGCGCCCTCTGTGATGTGGTATATGCAGGTAGACAGGCATCTTGAGAGCTCAGCTCCGCTATGAGGAACTGTGTTAAAAAAAATATTATTTAATACCAGACAGCAAGGCAAAGTGCGTTTATTTTTAATGCCTCCACCGAAATCAGTGTCGGGCCGAGTCGGCCAATGAAGAAACGCTCGATTGGTGGTGTCTGTATTCTGCTTTCCTTGTAAGCTTTTGTTACTTTCTCGTATACGTAGTAGAGGAAGTCTTTTGTAATCGTCAAAAAATTCGACTTTGAGATTTTGACGGAGTTACACGTTTTGGACCTCCCCGAGTCGAATTATGTCTGTGTGTTGTGTGTGTCTGTGCGTTAGCACGATAAATCGAGCATGCTTTAACTTATTGCAACTAAATTTAACATGCGTGTATGACATCAAAATATAAGGTTTCTATCCACTTTTGAGCCGTCAATCACGAAAGTTAAGCAACCAAGTACGCGGTCGGTACTCGGATGGGTGACCAAAATTTGACATGCATGAATGACATCAAAATATAAGGTTTCTATCAACCTTTGAGTCGTTTCCGGTATACGAGAAAGTCAAGGGGAGACCACTCCCGATTTCTTTTTAACTCCCGACGAAAAATACTGCAAAAGAACAATGTCGTCTAGAGATCTACAACGTTGCTGATCTCTCAATCAGGACTTTGCCTCGCGACCTAGATGTTTAAATATGTATTTTGAAAAAAAAACAACTTAATATATAAAGATTCTCAATATTGAAGAACAAAGCAAAATACAAAAAGGCGTCATAATGTTAGGAGGCAACTAAAGAAGCATGTGCGTAGAAATAAGAAGCATGTGTGTAGAAATAAAGAATTTTTATTTTATTTTATGTTTTTTTTACTAACTTACCAATATCATCAATATCCATAGTTGTAGACTCGGAATCCTGAGGTGGAGGCTCTAGCTTACTGTAGAGTCTCACACCAAAGTAGTGACTCAAATGAGCTAGCACTATATCCACATGATACAGTTTACATAGCCTGCGTAATAAAAAATATTATAATGTAAAGAAATAATTATGGAAACTTGTTCATTATAGGTTTTTCGGTACATCCCACTATCTCCAACAGCTGGGAAGTAAGTGAATTGATAAATATTTAGTGAAGATAGAGTTAGCAGCTATGCATTACAATACTAATTGATTAATCCTACAGATTTATTGACCCTTAAAATTCAGCTGATTTCCCCAAAAATTTTAGCTATTCTGCTTTTGATTTTCAATTTGTAAAATCAACATACGAAAATCTGTCACAGTAAACACTGTCTAAAGCTTATGTTGTTTAACTAACAGGGTTAAAAGTTTTTTTTTATTGTAGATTTTGATCAAAGCGCGCGGCGAAATTTCGCAGTGCGAGATTACCCTAAAGGCAAAAAGGTCTGCAAAACCAGTAAGTTTTCAATATTTTGATTTCTTGAAAATTTTCAATTAAAATCATAATTAACTTTAAATATTACTTCGGGAACTTACTTCAATAATTGATGCACAAGTGGGGGCAAAACATCTGGAGGTATATCTATGATGTACGAACATATTTTATTAACCACTTGTTTGTGTTCGTCTCGAGGGAGTTGCATGTCCCTAGAAAAGAGTAAGATTTAAATGTCATATATAAAAATTAAAATAACACTTATTTAATTAAGATTGAATAAAAAATGTTAGAACAATTTCTATAAAATAACTGACATTGCCTAAAGAGTAAACCTTGTGAAAAAAGTTATTTGCTATGTGTTAAACATAGTTGTTTTTATTTTATATTTTTAAAATAAAAACTTATTATCATACTATTGACCTACACATTGAATGCGTGTATAGGTCAGGTGCAAAATTGTCACACTTGGTATATTTTTCAGATCTAATTTTGAAGCAATGTGACCAGACTTTGCATAGAAATTATATATCACTAGCGACCCGCCCCGGCTTCGCTCGGGTGCAATGCTTATGTAAATATGCATGTATTATACATATAAACCTTCCTTAAGAATCACTCTATCTATTAAAAAAAACCGCATCAAAATCCGTTGCGTAGTTTTAAAGATCTAAGCATACATAGGGACAGACAGACGGCGGAAGCGACTTTGTTTTATACTATGTATTGATAAGAAGATTAATTCTTGATTAAAACCGCTATAGAGATATTTTAATTTACAATTATAGTTTAAGTAAAGCGATGAGAATCTTATGGCGCAGTTTTACGAAAATGCAGTTCAGAGCTATCTTTCAGCATTATAATGGCAAACAATATCTACATCGCAAAAATTGATTCCCCAATAGAAAATATCACTACTTAGTATAAAACAAAGTCGCTTCCGCCGTCTGTCTGTCCCTATGTATGCTTAGATCTTTAAAACTACGCAACGGATTTAGATGCGGTTTTTTTTAATAGATAGAGTGATTCTTAAGGAAGGTTTATATGTATAATACATGCATATTTAAATAAGCATTGCACCCGTGCGAAGCCGGGGCGGGTCGCTAGTACTATTATAAACCGCTATAGAGCCTAAATAAATAAATAATTGAGATAAAATACATTTTAGAAAGGGATACAAAACCTTTATAAATTGGTAAATTTCATGACGATTATTACAATGTTTTTTAAATTATACTTATTTAATATGCTTACTATATTATAATTCATTAATGCTAGACATAATAACGATATTATAACATTGTCAAATGCAATCAGATATTATTAATAATTATATAAAAAATGGTCCGAGCTCGCTGCCATTTTTCAATCAGAGTCCTCCCAGCTAGTGGACCTATCGCTCTGCGAGCAATGCAATGTCTATGCGTGCATGGGGTAACATGGTTGGACTGGCTACGGACAAGAAATGGTCTGACTGAGGTGCCAGTCCTGAAGGGGACGCTAGAGGTTGTGGAAGTCCCGTGACCGGGCGAATGCTAGGTAGAAAAATTTGGTTAAGGCTTCCCAACGATGTAACAAATGTCCGTACTACATCACATACCCCATAGTGCCAAAGACAATTGTACGGGAGATTGAGTTAAAAATGGAGTCTCTCAGCACGTGTTTTTACAACAAGAACTCGGGAGAAACTTCGTATGGATGTTGTGTTTGTTACTTTTTTACGCAAAAACTACAAAATGGATTTTAATAAAAAATTACAATAATATAGATTATACATCAAAATAACACATAGTTCTAGTAATAATATAAACGTGATAGTTTATAGGATGTATGTGTTTGTTACTCTTTCATACTGTTGTGTATAAATAGTGAGGGTACTTGCTTAACATTATTGATTAATAATGTTAGTACAGTATGTGGGTATTGGTAGTTAGTTGTGACATGCACCTCAAGCTAGAGTTAGTTTTGCTACACAGCACAATAAATGTAATTAAGATTATTGAGTGTTTTATTGGACATAACAGTGGCGACGTAGTGAGAAATTATAAAAATGGAGTGCAAGGCAGTTAAATTTCGTGAATTCAATCCAAAAAGTGATAACTGGGACAATTACATAGATCGGCTGGAATATTGTTTTGAAGCGAATGGCATCTCAAATGACGCAACTAAACGAGCTAATTTCTATACGGTTTGTGGTGAATTAGTTTTTGAAACGTTACTAGCATTAATCACGCCAAAAAAATCTAAAGAAGTATCATTTGTGGAAATAAAAAATGTTTTAACCAAACATTATAGCCCAAAACCAAATGAGATTTCAATGTCATTCAAATTCTACAAAAGAGATCAAAAAGAGGGAGAATCGGTATCGGACTATATTGCGCAATTGAGAAAAATTAGTTCTGGGTGTAATTTTTCAAATTTAGAACGTATGCTTCGAGACAGACTGGTATGTGGGATGATTGATAAGAAGTTGCAGTACGAATTATTAAAGAAAGATAACCTCTCGTATGGAGTTGTTGTGGATGCAATGTTATCAACAGAAAGCGCGGGAAAGGATGTCCGCATGATGCAGAACACTTCAACATGCGAGGATGTAGTGGCTTCTACATCTACATGTGAACCGATGGATGTAAATGCAATACAAACAAAATCGAATATGCGACTCTGTTATAGATGTGGTGATCGTCACGGAGGGGAATGCCGTTTTGTAAATGCAGTTTGTCATTTTTGTAAAAAGAAAGGACACATTGAGAAAATTTGCGCTGCAAAGAAGAAAAATCGAGTAGGTAGATTAAACTACACAGAAGGTGATGAAGACTTACAACTAAATGGCATCTACAATTTGGATACGTCAATGCCTCGGGTACCTGCATTTCGAGTAAAGGTCTTGATGAACGACATTCTTGTAGTGATGGAGGTGGATTCGGGTGCCTCGTTTTCACTTGTTAACGAGCAAACATGGAAACGGATAGACGGTCGCAACGCACTTCGCGCGTTACCTAACAGGTTGTCTACGTGGAATAGCTCACCCGTGCAAGTGCTTGGACAATCTACAGTGAACATTAAGTATAAAGACATTAAGGTTAATTTAAATGTAGTGGTAGCTAAGGGTATGGGTCCTAATTTAATTGGACGTAACTGGTTTGAAGCACTAGGAATTTATCTCAATATACATCATGTATCAGATATTGAGGAGATCGTAATGAATAGAGTTATAGAGAAACATAGTGACGTTTTCAAAGAAGGATTAGGTACTTACCAAGGAAATCCTGTCTCAATTCATTTAAAAGAAAATGCTTCGCCTAGATTTCTCAAAGCTAGGCCGGTACCTTTCGCTATTAAGGAGAGGGTTGAACAAGAATTAGATCGGTTGGTAGGTGAGGGGATATTACGCCCAGTTGCCTTTTCGGAATGGGCAACCCCAGTAGTTCCTATTATAAAACGAAATGGGGATATACGTTTATGTGGGGACTACCGGAGTACGGTGAATCAGGCTACTGAGTCTGACACTTACCCAATGCCAACAGCTAGTGAAGTATTTGCTATTGTGGCAGGAGGTCGTTTTTTTACTACCCTTGACCTCGACAGAGCATATACTCAAGTGGTGGTCACAGACAGCACAGCTAAGCTTTTGACGTTGAATACTTGTAAAGGGTTATACACTGTACACAGATTAGCTTTTGGTGTCAAGGCGTGCCCAGGTATATTCCAACGTTTAATGACTGCTTTACTGGCCGGGATACCGGGGGTTGCAGTGCTGATCGATGACGTCATCATCAGTGGGCGTACAATGACGGAAATGACGCAACGCCTGGACACGGTACTAGAAAGGATTAAAAGAGCAGGGTTACGCCTCAATAAGGACAAGTGTAAAATAGGTAAAGAAAGAGTACAATTTTTAGGTTTTGTAATAGATGCTGAAGGTATACACCCCTGTCCAAGCAAAGTTCAGTCTATTATAAATACTCCAGAACCAGAAAACGTTCAGCAATTACAAGCTTTTCTGGGATTGTATAACTTTTACGAGCGATTCATTCCTCAAAAAGCTACGTTATTGGAACCGTTACATAGATTACTTGATAAGAAACAATCTTGGCAATGGTCGGCTCGCGAGCAAACTAGTTTCGATACGGCAAGACGTCTCTTGTCCTCTGAATTAACCCTTGTACATTATGATTCAAAAAAACCACTATTACTCACTTGTGATAGCTCGGAATACGGCGTCGGCGTCGTGTTATCCCACGTAATGGAGGATGGAACCGAGCGTCCTATTGCAATGGGTTCCAGAACATTGCACATTCATGAACGGCGGTATTCGCAACTTGATAAGGAGGCTACGGCCATAATTTTTGGAGTTGTAAAATTCCATAATTATTTAATGGGTAGGAATTTTACCATAATAACTGACCATAAACCTTTAGTAGGTATATTTGATCCGAAGCGCCCCATGCCTACAGTTTTATCACCGCGGTTAACTAGGATTGCATTAGTTCTCACTTCGCATAACTATAATATTATGTACAAGCCAGGAAAGCAGATCGGTCATGCTGATGCATTAAGTCGTTGGCCTCAGCCTGTTCCGGACATGCCAGAACAACAACTATGTGACGTTTTAGTAATGGCTGAGACACCGGCTGATTTTCCTGTAGACGTGGAAATTATAGCACACGAAACCAAACGTGATAAGATTCTATCTCGTGTGTGTCACTATACTCTATGTGGCTGGCCAGCAAAAGTAACAGATAAAGACTTGCGTCCGTACTGGTTACATCGGTCGGAACTTTCCTTACATGAGGATTGTATTTTGCATGGTTGTCGCGTAGTTGTTCCACAAACTTTGCGTGACCATATTTTAAGAACTTTGCATAAAACTCATAGTGGTATTGTACAAACAAAGTCCTTGGCTAGAAGCTATGTTTGGTGGCCACAATTAAATGACGACATAGAAAATTTAGTGCAAAGTTGCAATAAATGTTTAGAATATAGACATATGCCACCTAAAACAAATAGTGTATGGATAACACCCACTAAACCATGGTCTAGAATTAATGTCGATTTTGCCGGGCCTTTTCATGGTAAAACGTTTTTAATTATGGTTGATGCATATTCCAGATGGCCAGAAGTTTTTATTGTAAATAATATGACTTCTGGAACGGTAATTAGGCACCTCAGAAATATATTTGCTATACATGGTCTTTGTGATTCTTTGGTTTCTGACAATGGAACTCCTTTTGTGTCCAATGAAACAAAAGACTTTCTGAAAGCAAATAAAATTAAACATATTACAACTGCACCGTACCACCCTACCACAAATGGCTTGGCAGAACGTATGGTCCAAACTGTGAAGGACAAACTACGCAAAATGCGCGATTATGCCTGGGATGTAAAAATTCCGAACATGCTTTTAGGTTTACGTACGACTCCGTGTGCCTCAACAAATAAAAGTCCGGCAGAACTATTGATGAATAGAAGATTGCGTACTCTGTTAGATACTATACATCCAGATAATCGACAACAACATAGGGCAGAAGAACAAATTGATAAAAATTCAAAACAATTAGGTAGGAAGGCTATTGTAGGCCAAAATATAATGTATAGGAATTTTAGTAACGGACCATGTTGGTTACCTGGTACTATAGTTGAAAAAGGTGGACCATGCAGTTATGATATTGCAACAGAGGATGGTAATATAGTTAAAAGGCATATTGATCAGGTCATAAACAAGGTACCACAAGATCAGGTATTAGACAGTGAAGATGGGGTAGAGAGGATAGTGCAGTGCGAGAGCCAAGGAGAAAACGAATGTGAAGAGATTATTGAAGTTCCAAGTGAGGACAAATGGGGAGAGTTGTTGGGTGTAGAAAGGGGCACAGAACTTAGTTATTCGGGGGGTAAAATTAAGAATAAACTAAATGTTCATTCTAAGCTACCTTATAGTAGACCTGATTGTAATAACATTTTCTTGGCATAATTATTATTTGAGTATGGTCTGATTGTAACATGATTATTTAAACTGAAGGAAATTGTTTATGTTATTAGAAGTTAATTGTTTATGTTGTGTATTTGCCGTGTATATTGTTGTGTTTACTTGGGGGAAAGGTATGTTGTGTATAAATAGTGAGGGTACTTGCTTAACATTATTGATTAATAATGTTAGTACAGTATGTGGGTATTGGTAGTTAGTTGTGACATGCACCTCAAGCTAGAGTTAGTTTTGCTACACAGCACAATAAATGTAATTAAGATTATTGAGTGTTTTATTGGACATAACACATACAAATACTACTGGACGCATTTTAATAAAACTTTACAATAATATAGATCACACATCAGAATAACATATAGGCTATAATTTAACTGACATTGACACAAGCAAAACCACATGCGACCACTAGTATTACATATGCTTAAACATACTTAAACATTGCAACTAATTGTACAAGTTGCTTTTCAGTCCATTTACACTGGCACAAGGTGTGTATAGCCTGTACTTTATATTCATCAGGAGTCATTGTAGTACCACAGTGCTTAACCTCGCTGTAGGAAGACAGAACACTCATACATTCTGGGAGAACATCACGCCATCTGAGAAACAAAAATCAATTTCAAAATATACTAATAGTCTTATGCCAGAAAGTAAAATATAGTCAGTGATTAATTTATTAGAATAAATTAGTCAATTTACTAGGCTGACAGATTTGAATATCCTAAAATGAAAATTAGTTTACTAGGTTAACAGAATTGAGATATTATATTTATAAATACGATTCATTAAATTGAATACCGTCTTGTCTTAATTTATTTTTAGATCATCATAACAGATTTTCAATTTTGTTATTTAGGATATTTTACTATGAGATATAGCAGCCACATATTATATTCTGAACTTGATAAACTCATCAGAAGCCTGCATCAAGATATAAATTAAATATTTATCAATGTTTTTAGGCAATCTACATGTATACCTAGTAATAATACCCTGCATAATATGTTTTAGTCATATTTAAAGTTTTGTTATCATTATGATAGACATTATTAATATTATTAAAAGGTTAATAACAAAACTGTTTGATTTTATTAATAGAAGATATAATAATAAACTTAAAATTATTTTCAAACTCACATCATGTTCACATCATTATCTTGAATAATTGACTGGATACTATCATTGCTCCATCTTATTAAATCCTCCAAGGACTGTCGAGACAGCTCTAAGCATAACCTGCTAATAACATCTCCAACATGTGTAATAGAGGTAGATTCCTTTCTCATACACTGCAGGATAATATCTATCAGCTATAATATGTAGAAAATGAGGCAAAGATTTATTTATATACTTTAAATAAAAGGATAAATTAACTTTTTTCTACTAACTTTTGCAGCTTGTTTACTAGATGAAGTTGGGTTATCTGGAAGGCCATTTATTATACAGTCTAGTAAATCTCCCCCATCGCTACCCAAAATTCGTCGAGGTAATAACTTTAAGATCTGTAAAGTTAATGTTATAAAACTATTATGTTTTAAAAGCACTACGCGGTTATTTACAAAAAATAGCAATAATAGCAAACCTCTTCGAATTTGAAGCGACATAATTCCTGTAACTCATCGCGTTTGCTATTGATATGACCCAATTCTTTTATTTTCGTGAATAAGTTTGCAAAAGTTTCCATTTCATCAAATATGACTATACTATAAATGATTATTAATTATTTTGTTTGTGTCCTTTGTGTTTATTGTGTTTTTCATAAAACGACGACGCGCCAAAATTAAAATATGTCAATGTCACCACATCACTTATTTTGTCCCTAACGGACGGGCAAAGGATAGCAAGTCCATACAGCCCTATCTGTATTTATTTATGTTTTCTTTCTTGATGTTTGCATTAAAATATAGGCGTCGCACATTTTAATGAATCTAGGGAGTGCTTGGAAAGAAATGCATGGCAACAGACCTCATGATTGTGACTGATTAGAATTCTATAGTGGGATTTCCAACCACTATACAATTCTCAACGCCACATACACAAAACCTTTATTTCAATGATTCCTCATAACTGTTCGTCAACACGGATGCTTACGCAACGAAACCACACCACTGTCACGTCACAAAATCAACTCCGAAGCAATTTTGAATTACCGAAATAAAGATCGACATCCAGACGCCATGGGTTCCCGCCTTGTTCCCGCCAAACACTCTTTTTTTTGGTTAAATTTTCCCTGTTACGGGACGGCCACGGGATCTAGCCCATACAGCCAAGTCTTCAGTTTCATCTTTTTTCTTGATTTTTACATTAAAATGTGGGCGCCACACTTTTTAATGCATCTAGGGAGTGCTTAGCGAGAAATGCATGGTACATACCTCATGATTGTGACTGATGAGAATTGTATAGTGGGATTTCCAACCATTATACAATTCTCAACGCCACATACACAAAACCTTTATTTCAATGATTCCTCATAACTGTTCGTCAACACGAATGCTTATGCAACGAAACGACACCACTTTCACTGCACAAAATCCACTCCGAAGCAATTTTGAATTATCGAAATAAAGATCGACATCCGAACGCCAAACCTCATGTCACATCACAATCACAGATCAATCATCATCCAAGGAGCTTATACGGTAAAATATAAGCTCCTTGATCATCATCACAATCACATCATAAGTTGCTGTTATAAATTCTCCCTAATAAGAAATGCAAAGGGATCTAGCAGATACGACCATTTCATCGGGAATAAACTCTTTTTTAAACACATTTTTACTGACACTTTGAGTGGATTTTATGCAGTGAAAGTGATATTATTTTGATGTCTAATCGATTCTGGGGCTTTAGACAACATGCATTTCGACAATCGCTCTCGCAATCGCTAAGTCAAAAAATGTATGGGATTGACATAAGCAATCGAAAAGTGACGTCATCAAAATAATCGAGTCGAAAATTGCTAGCCAAATGTCATTTTGCGTTTCTATTGAACCGAAACGCAAGCAATAGAAGGCGTCGCTCGCTAACTTCCCATACAATGCGTAGCCAACATGCAGCTTTGAGACTCGAAACCGACAAACTAGCGTTTCGGTCGATCGCTTGGCTTTCGATCGCCGAGACCATGTAGAAAACGCTTGTGAAAAACGTTATTGATTAAAATATCAGCAAAAAAAATAGTTTTTATTATTTCATACGCTACGTAGGCGTAATATAGTGTTATTAAAGTTTGTAGAGGTGCATTCTGGGATATACTTTTATGGAAGGAAGGACAGAAAGTCAAAGCAATAGCCCTTAACACAGCTGGAGGATACAGTGGAAAAGATAAAGAAATTAAAGTGGAAATGGACGGAGCCCATACTTAGAAATAACATACAGAAGTGGACAAGAGATGTTACTGAATGGGGGACCCATTCAGGTATCAATGTAAGAGGAAAAAGGGCAGACAGAAGAGGAGATGGTCAGATGACATTAAGAGGGTAGCAGAGCCTTTGTGGTTATGGTTGGCCAAGAACAGATTAGATTAGTACCTATGGAAAAGGCTGGATGAGGCCTACGTGTCAGGAGGACACACCGAAAAATAAAAACAATAATCAAAATAGTGTTAATACTGTAATAAATTTAGATTATAATGTAAAACATTTTCGGTATTAAATGGGTTTGAAATTGAATAGTTGTATTTTTTAGTAAGAATATACATTATTTGTACACAGTGGTTGTATATTAAAGTTTATATGTAATAGTTATTCTCATGACCGTGTCATGCTGGCAGAGTAGAATAGCACCACCAACCCTATATCTATAAATAGGCGTCGTAGAAGGAAGCTAATGGATCAGATAAGGGGTATTGATCACCTTATATGCTGTCCACCAATCTGCATAGGGGCAAGTGTGGTGAACTACTGCCTAAACCTTCTCAGATAACAAGGAGAGGCCTGTGTCCAGTTAGTGTAATTAAAAAGGCTGTTATGTTATGATGATGAATTGTTTGCTTAGGTTATCATTTAAAAATACATTATCTTAATTTGTTGTGGGCTGCCCGTAACAATGAGTGTATCTCATGCACCCAAAACATATTTGAGACTAAAAACTATAGACTCTCTAATCTGTGAAACTAATAGAAAACTTTAATAAAATGCCTGATTGATTTATTATTTGGAGATAGATTTACATATTCCACATTTTGAACACTGGTGACAAAAGAAATGCCTATGGAACTTAACAACAATTTCACATTATTTTACAATCAAAACTATTTGTGTGCTTGTGAAAGTTTTCATGTTAGGGATTTATTTGTATGAAACAGGAGATCATTCGCCCCCTAAAAGAACAGACCTAAGGTATTTGTATGTATGTACATAAAACTATTTGTTGATGTTTTTGTATGAACATTGTGAATGCGTGGTGTATAGCGTGAATCTATATCTTCCGGATGTAGATTTTTTGACTCGATAGTAAAAATTGTTTCGGAATGGATTTTGTGCAGTGAAACTGATGTTATATTGATGCACAAACATCCATGACGACGAGCTGTTAAGAAGAATCATTAAATAAAAGTTTTATAATGTTAATTTATTTAATTTTATGTAACTTTTAATTTTGAGCAACAGGAAACATTAATTAGATTTTCTGTTCCTCATTATTCAAAGTTTTATTCCTCCAGGATTGAAGATTCCTAGTTTTGATAAAATAAAACAATTACATTAATCTTTTATTTATTTTTTACATAAAGCTAACATGGCCAGCAAAGTTACTCGATTTTTCATTTAAGTCTACAAAACCAACAAAGCTTGCTTGTTGTATATGTCAGTTTCCAGGGCCATTTCAAAGAATAATACTGCTTACATATTTTTCCTGACCCAGTATTTCACCTGATGCAACTGTAGGTGTTACAGTAACTCATTAAATAATTATAATGGTAATTTGTCAATTGGTTTGCTGATGATCATCTGAAAAATAAAATAAGCATTTTAACTTTAGGTTGAAAATTACAGGATTTATTTTCCTAATAATTTATATACTAATTCTAAACTAATTCACAGAAAATTGATTAAACCTTTTTATCTAGAGAGAAAAAGATAATCACTCAGAAATTCTGTATAACTAGACGTTAATTTGATGCTGTTGTGGTGGAGTGGTTAATTTAGATTGCTTACAGATTGCTTAGATTAATTAGGTAATGGCTTAGAATATTGGGTAACTTGATAAACCTAATAGAAAGTGCTGTGTGGAGCTTTCTGATTCAAGATGTAGGTACATACTGATTTTAAACTACGATCAAGACCACATACAGAATGAAATAATCATAATTATTCCTGTCTTTTGAGAAATCTCATAAAATATTAAAAACACATAATACAAATACCAGAAACTTCTAGACAAGCTATCTTATGTGGTTTTCGCTCATAAGGTGCAAAAGAATGATCATGACGCTTTCTTGAGTAACTCTTATCACGGAATTGATCTGAAAATGAAATAAAAATATATCATTAAGAGACGTAGTCATCAAAGTCATCTTGGCTTAACTTTTGCAATGTACAAATTTAATTAAATTTGTAACTACACATGCAAAATAATGGTTAATAAGAATATATGTATTGTTAGATAGACAAATGTTAATAAAATATTACCTATTTCTGTGGGAACAGTTGATGGTATTCCTCAGTATTCAACAGTTCATGGTAAGATATCTCGAGTTTCAAAAATAAAGATGGACAAGCACCACTCTTCAATTTATCTCCATGACAATTTTTTTCTCAAAATGTTTATATAGGGCACGTAGGTAGATGCATGTTTTATGGTTTTTTCACTAGGAACTATAACCTAGGTATGTCTTTTCATAGAAAATAGAAATGATTCTATGAAATTGATGAAACTTATAGGTCCTGTTGTAAATTACTTCGGTCGGTACGCAACACGTCTTGTGGTGTGGTACATTATCGTAAACCACCAAACCACCGATGGGACTCATAAGTATATTCAAAGTGGCGAAAACGCCGAAAACTCTTCATGAAATAAATTTAATTTATTTAGGTTATGTTAGTTTGTCATTTTCAATTTTTGACATTTCTTCTCTCGCTAACTATAGACAAAAATTTTGAGTTATCGATACGACGCCTCGATTAAGCGATCGCTACGTTACTGTCACTTTGGCTACCAAACGATAATCGCTATCGCTGAAGCGTTAGCGATTAGACTAACCGACTCGCTTGTAAGCGTGAGCATGTTGTCTAAAGGCTCTGAAGAATCATTGTAATTAAGTTTTTATGGTGTTTTGAAATTGAGAATTTCATAGTTCTTTTCACCACCGTGTTATCGCTTAAAATGGCATTGAAGTAGGGTTGTTCGATCCAGGTGCTTTGTATCGATATTCCGGATCGTAATGGATCGTAATGCACTGTATCGATCCAAGTATCGATCCAACAGATTGGATGCGATACTTTGGATCGATCCAGTATCGTATCGTATCAAGTATTTTTTTTAAATAAAACCTCAAACCACGATACAATAATTAAATTTGTAATATAGTCTTAGTTTCAAGTCACTGAAAGATGAAAATGTATTTATGAAAGTATATTTCTTGCTCTTTGTCAATAAATGGTACCTACTTCCAATTTCTGAAGAATTACTCTCGAGTACGATTTGCAAAATGGAGTTTCCACAACTGACTTTGCAAAATGGAGTTTCTCCCGAGTTCTTGTTTTAAAAACACTTGTTGAGAGACTCCATTATTTTGTTACTTTAGTTACATTTTAAATCAATTAATTAAGAATAGGCTTTGCAAAATCTATCGCCAGACTCACCAGAGAAATATTTATACTAGTGTAATTATAAATATTATGCTAAATGTTTGTTTACCTTTTATAGAATTTAATACAATGATTCGATCCGATCCGCAGTGTGCATGTATCGATCCACTAACGGATCGAAAGCCATTGTATCGATACAAAAATCGGGTGGATCGTATTCTTTTGTATCGATCCACACAAGTATCGGATCGGATCGAACATCCCTACATTGAAGTCGGGCACCAACTTCAAGATAAAGAAAAATATTTACTGATAACTTGACTGTAGGAAGTACATTCTTTTGCCTGTACTGAAAATGGGAGAATTTAAAACAACACAAATAACGTCTTTCAAATTTTCAATGACGTCATCAGTTTATGTTTAGCTTGCGAGAAGTTGAAGTTACGAAATTCACAAATTTTGTGGTTCACACGCTCGTTTTAAGTACAAATAATTTGTACAACGGTTTAATAAGTTTTATAGTGTATAATGTGATCGTACTATTGTACTAAACATTTCAAATTTATTAATTAGTATCGAAAAATTGTTAAAAATACGTTGCGATACTTTTGGCGGCAGTGCATGAAGCCACAGAAATAGATTTTCTTGTGCAATGACAATCTTTGATATGATTGTGTGATGATTAGGACTGGCATATTTATTGATCTTCTAAGGATCCCATTCGGTAATATGTGTAGGTATGGTGGTTTGAAAATTAGGTGTTAAATCTTGTTAACATGGAGAATCCAACGGTTACTGGATTGCGGTCAAGGTCGCGTTCCAAGACACCATTCCTTAGGTCAAGCTGCGACAGGGAACAGTGCGCCGAAGATGAAGAACATACCCACCATAAGTCTGGAAGGAAAACTCCTGTGAAACGAAGCACTCCAATAAAGTAAGTAATCAATCTTTAAAGTACTACTCTACGTTCAATTTTTCTGGATTAATATTGGATTCTTTTTATTTTTGAATATTTTAGGTTTTCACATCTAAACCTGATTACTATTTGCTATCATTTAGTCATCTAGTTAAGACTAATAAAATGACTTATGAGTACATATCAGATAAGATAAGTAGGTATTACGCTAGTGACTTTAAGTATTTATTGACTTATTATGAACCTAATAAAGAAGAGTTCAATCATTAAAATTTTGATTGAGATAATTTTTAACCTAACCTATACCTCAAAGGCTAATAATTATGTTTTATAAATTATTTCGACTCTCATTTTATGAAACAGCTAGATGAATACAATGTGTACCTATAGAATCACCTATAAAAAACTACATTACCTAAATTATTACTGCTAAATGTCTGTTGATCCATGACCATCATCATATTAAAAATTTGTTATCAACATCTAACAGAAATAATGCACACACTGATAGTAGTTTGCTTGGAATCTGCTTCTAAATCTATACAATGAAAACAAATAAAATTATTTAATTACCCCAAAAATAATAATTAGGTACTCTAAATATCCATTATTATTTTTTTAATTATTATGCAACTAAATTTGACTTTTGTGTAATGGTACTATGTTTACTTCACAAAAATGGCAAATTACCTCATAAATATTAAGTTAAATTAACCTTGACTTCTGCATTCATTATAAAATAGAAAAATATAGGTTTTTAATATGAGATCTAATAACAAGATCTTGTTTTCATCCCAACTAAGGTCTAACATAAAAAATAAAAAAAAATGAATTCAAGGTTCATCTGAGTATAAAGTTGTTATGTGATGTCACAAGGGTTACATCATTATTGTGCCATGGTTCATGGTGACAATGTAGTGACCTCATTCTAACATACTTATTTGCAAGTTAATGGTGTTGTTGTAAAATATAAGTAAAGCTAAGCTATATAATTAAAATACTAAAATAAAAGAGTAAAAGTATCACAAATTTAGTAAATTCATTTATTTCTTGTGAGTTATTATATTAGCCCCCCATCCATGTGTTTATTCCTGCCAGAATTTCGAATCTATGAGGAAGTAATTCTAGTGGATGGGCAAAGCGCATAAAAATATTGGTTTTAAAATAATTTTGTCCCTTCTTCTGTCGCACCTGCATGACACAACTAACTTAACTTAGCTAGTCACAGGAAGGAAAGCATATTGAAATTGATATGTCATTAGTTCTATACTTACTTAATTAATGGCGGCGCGTCGAATTAAACATACACATTTTGCCAGTGTCAAGTGAAAATGTAACTAAAGTAACAAAATTGTACGGTTGATTTGAGTTAAAAATGGAGTCTCTCAACACGTTTTATAACAAGAACTCGGGAGAAACTCATGCCATTAGTTAGTCGCCACGTCACAACAGTTTTATTTATCCCTACAATGATTCTCTACAGCTTACACATGAGGAGAAGTCATACGGAATAATCTTGTTTTTTTTTTTACAAATATAATTTAAGTAACGAAATAAAATATGAATTGCTATTTCTGTATACAGATATTTATCTTAATATATATAAATTAAGTGTCACATTGTTTGTCCGCGATGGACTCCTAAACTACTTAACTGATTTTAATTTAATCAAATTTGTACACCGTGTGCAGTTTGATCCAACTTGAAAGATTTTATCTTGATAAGTAGATTTCTTTTTTTTTAAACTGCAATTTCAATGTTATAGGAAAGAAATATAAAATTACCACAGCAAAACATGGCAGGGACAGCTAGTATTTTTTAGTATAATCTATATGAATGATCATGGACACTCATAAACATGGAAATAGTAATGTTAATGAATTTTGTTTCTAATTTTATTTAATACAACAAATTGTGTCAAATAAAATTAGAAAAAAATTACAAATAACATCCTAATAACCCAGATTTTGCAATAATCCTACGTCATATACAAATAGAAATTTCATTGCCTAGTAAATCCAAAAAGATTTTTCTCATTGTTTATCCTGAATTTAGTGGGTGTCGTATAAGCCGACTCTCGCATTGGGCAAGTGTGGTTGACTACTGCCTAAACCTCCTTCGATTACAAAAAGAGGCCTTGTGTCCCAGCAATGGGTCAAATTATAAAGGCTGTTATGATGATGACCCTGACTCTATCATACCATATAAATATGTCATAAACAACTATAACAAGCTGCCGCTAATTGCCTACTAAATTCAAAAATAATTTGATTCTTCCTTATCCTAACTCATTCGTACTGCTATGCTTATCACTTCAAAATTAATAACCAATGAAAATGTTATAGGCAACTCCAACAAGCTGTCGGCAAACCTTCAACCGAGGTCATAGTTGAAGCAGATGATGAACATGAGTCACCACCTGTCCATCGTACAAGGCACTCAACACGTATCATTGAGAAAACTGTGGAGTACTCATCAGATGAAGGACAAGGCCGGTTATTGGGACATAGGAAGGAAATTTATCAGGTATGTACATTTTTTACTTATTAGACAAACTCAAATCATTATTATTATTCAAAATTGACCCATTAGACAATATGGTTTACCTAATGGGAAGCCAAGCTGCAACTTTTGCCTATCAGGAACTTTCAATACTAATCATAATGCAAACCATATAAATTAGGATCTCAATAATAGAAATCCTTGCATTTGCTTCCGATTCCTTTAACACTTCTTGGCTCACCAGTCTCATTTTCTAATTGTCTTATTATTCATCAGAAGGGCGCTTTGATGGCGGGTACAGATTTGCGAGATATGGAGCAATGTAACACGCAATGAAAGAATTTGCCGTCATGTATCATGCAATGTAACAGAATTCCCATAGGGATGCCTTTCGAGCACGAACCGTGCACACTATGCGCAGGAAAGAATGCTTCTTGTCGCCCGTGTCAACTGGTGCTCACCGCGATCCGCCATTTGTCGGTTTTTTCGCCGAACACAAAGGGGCGCGCTGTGTGCATGAAGCGCCAGTGTGGACGGGTTGTGTGTCTGTACTGTGGAACGCGCACGAACCATGGAAGAAAATACAGCTACAGTTGAATCATGGAGTGAGCCGCACGCATGCCGGAAACAGATGCGAGTACGTACATGCTCGGTTCATGCGCGCCCTGCACACTTATGAAATGCTCCTTTCATGTTACACTGCATACTACATTTCGCAAATCTGTACCCACCATGATACTCTATGAGACTGTGGCATGCGCGAGCGTTGGACTCGTTCCGATTATAGAGGTGTTCAGATTATCTAGACTTTCCAGCGACATTCGGAACTTATCGGCGTGTTCTCCCCTAAAGCTTAGAGAATAGCCTCCCATCCACTAGCGTTTATTCCTGCCTGAATGTCCAATCTATAAGGCATGATGGGCAAAGCGCGAAAGAATGACGGTATCAAAATCTTTTTGTGCCTTCCGTCGCGGCTGCACGACGCGTCAATCCTGACTTTTACGTTACATAGAAAGTCGTTATTAAGTAGTTATTAAGCGTAAAACCGATTCGGAAAATATGACATTTAGTGATAACGTGATGTGCTGTTGACTGTACATCCTGTAACGTCCACTCGTAATTAGAGATGGGTCGAGGGCAAAAACAAATATGGACAAAATGGGCATAAACTTGGCATATTGGGCAAAAATGAGTTTATGCCCAAATAAATGCCCGATCACTGGGCACAAAAACTAATAGCTTTATTTTGTAAAAAAAATAAGCCGGAACTTAATTTAAAATTAAACTTAATGTCAGTATTTAATAACTTAAAATTTTAATCAAATAATCAGCCATAATAATCAAAGTAAATCAGACATAATAATCAAAGTAATATTAAAAAATCACAGTTAAATAATTATTTCAATAGGTAGTTATAGAAAATATAATTTTAACTCTCGTAAATATATACTTATCAATTTTTATAATCATCGTGGTCTTAATGATTATTTTGGTTTCATTTTGATATCTTAGGTACTTGATTAGGTACCTACGCAAACATTAGATTTCACTTCACATCTTCACATCATCATCGTCATCACTAAGGCAACAGATATTAGATGCAAAATCAACAAATTCTAGTTCTCGGTGTTAAAATGAATGTTGATGTTGATTCATGACCAGGCGTATTGAATTGCAATCGGGTTAGATTCAACTTGAATATCATAATCATCGCTTAAAAAGTGGTCGATTTCCGTATCGATTTGAATGTTTTTAGATGGATCATTCATTATTTTCCATTTAGGTAATTCTAATTGTATGCCAAATATGTGATTTGAGCTTAGTAAGGCGATTTCGCTTTGCACTGTGTGTGAAACCATGCATTCTAAACAACCTTTCAGTAGCTGCAGATGTGCAAAGTGCTGTCAGGAAACGACACTTCGTATCCTGACAGCACCTTGCACACTTGCTACTTTACTTAGCGACGAGGAAACACAAATTCCTTTTCACCACGATACAGCATCTACCTTCTCTACAGCTTTCCATGTGATTTTTTCTCCATATAGGTACCATCTCTCGCTATATATTGAGCAAGATCAACCATACAATCTAAATTCTAAAAAAAACCGCCAGGGTTTGATTAAACTCCATCGCTTCCATGTCTTGATCCTGATTGAGTTGATGTCCTTCAGCACTAGGGTTTACCATATGTGCAGCGTAGGGTATTGGTATGAGAAATGTTCATGCTGCAATCTTCACACATTCTTCATCAAAAGTTTCCAGAATAGTTGTCGAAGTGAATAGTAATTTAAATAATATATTTTTGAAGGTTGTATAAACTTTCATCATAATCATTTCAGTCGAGAGACGCCCTCTGTTGGACAGAGACGCCCTCTGTTGGACAAGGATCTCCAAACCGTTCGGTCCTGCGCTGCCCGCATCCAGTGGCTTCCCGGACCTTTACCAGATCGTCAGTCCGTCGATCGATCTTGCCGCCCCAACGGCGGCCGTCAGTCTTTCTCGCAATGTGCCCTGCCCACCACTTAAGGTTCGCAATTCTTTGGGCTATGTCAGTGACCTTGGTTCTCGGATCTCATCATTTCTGATATGATCACGCAGAGAAACTCCGAGCATAGCCCTGTCCATTGCCCTTTCGGTGAACTTGAGCCTTCTTATGAGGCCTATTGTAAGCGGCCACGTTTCGGTTCCATAGGTCATCACTGGCAACACACACGAATTAAAAATTTTCATCTGCAAAGCGAAGGCGAGTCATGTACTCGCCGTTTATGTTGACGCCAAGTCCTCTCCAGTCCAGAAGCTTAAACGCGTCATCCAACGCAGCTGTGAACAGTTTCGGCGATATAACATCACCCTGTCTCACGCCTCGCTGGAGCTGTATGGGTTTTGAATTCTGGTCCTGAAGACGGACTGGCATAGTGGCGTTTTCGTACAGTGACCGCAACACTTGGATGTATCGATAGTCTAAGTGGCACCTCTGGAGTGACAGGAGAGCACGGCCCCAGGTCTCGACAGAATCGAAGGCTTTCTCATAGTCCACAAACGCTAAGCATAATGGCAGATTATACTCTTCGGTCTTCGGTATGTATTATATGGTACTGAAGCCTTTTCGGAATCCGGCTTGTTTGGAAGGCTGGAAGTCGTCAAATCTGCGCACGAGACGATTCGATATAACCCTCGAAAACAGCTTGTAAACATGACTCAGCAGCGTGATGGGTCTATAGTTCTTCAATTGGGCCCTGTCGCCCTTTTTAAAGAAGAGTCTCACCACGCCGCGATGCCATGCCTCTGGCGTAAAATATAAACTTTACTGATGTTATACTCATCACCTTCGAGTTGAGAGATAGCTTGTGTGATTGGTTACATTATACTAACATATTGTTGAACCATAATCAAAAAAACTATCGTCGAGGATCGTACTATTAACGTCTGGTGTAGGTAAATTAATATTAAAAACAAGGTTTAAATTTATTTTTAATAATGCAAATGATCAAAAAGGAAATGTTGCACTTCAAAATCTCGCTGTCCATGAACATAACCAGTTCATGGACAGCGAGATTAAGTAAATTTATGGGTGTTTACGACTGTTTATTAGTTTTTTACCAATACATCGGGCTTAAACCCTGTAGTACAATATGTTTTTGTGAAATAACCTTTTCAGCACACTCAAATATAGCTATTTGAATGAAAAAATTAAATAAAGTTCTGTTAAAGTTTTTGCCCAGGCAAAAGGCATTTACTCGGCATTTACAGGCATTTATCCGGCGTTTATTCAATGCGCCCAATATGCCAAGGCATAAACCCATCTCTACTCGTAATTAATTATGAAAAATATTTTGCCCTACAAAAGGTATTCATCATCATTATCATCACAGCCTCAATAATTCGACCCACTGCTGGGACACAAGGCCTCTCCTTTTCAACGAAGGAGGTATGCAGTAGTCCACCACGCTTGCCTAATGCGGATTGGTGGACGGAGTATAAGGTGATCAATACCCCTTTGCTGACCCATTAGTCCCCTTTTACGACACCTATTGGAGGATATGGGGTGATGCTATTCTACTCTGTCGGCATTATGCCAATATTCACTGCATTAAAAAAACACTAAAATTATGTTTGACTTTACGTTTGGTGGAACTAATACCGTTATTTCTAATTCAAATACAATTACACCGCGGACATAAATAACAATCTAGCAATTGACTTTAACAGACGCCCACTCCACTTGTATGTTGTGAAGTTCGGATGAACTTGGGTAGCTATTCGAAAGAGATAATTAATTTATCTCGAAAGCTTAGTTTAAAATAAGCTTTCCTTTTTGTTTCGTATTTCTCAATACGAAATTACGATTGCTTTTGCAAAGAAGCAAATTGGGAGTGATTATTTCATAATAAACAATTTTGAATGTAATAAAAATTACCTTAGTGTTAAAAAATAAACCTAACCTTAAGTCTTAATACTTAAGATTTTGAAAGTATTAAAGGAAAATCGCGAAATATGTGAAAAGTGAACGTTGCTCATTTTTCATGATATTTAATTGCTCACTTAGTTCATGTTGGTTACTTTGATATAATGTTCAGATTATTACTAGCCCTAATTTAACACAAAATTCGATAATACTGACGTATCTACTATAGACTAACTCTCGCTTTTAAAGATTTACAACTGTTGCGACACCTACGCAAATCGGACAGTTCACAAGAGCAGTGTTGCGTAATATCAACAAAGGTTGTCGAAATGCGAAGCCTATCTGTACAATGCCATACAGTTTGAATAGGTACTTGTTTTCTGAGAATTCAATTATACAGCCACGCCTTAAAATACACATACATAGTGCTTTATTAGCTTCAGAAAATTTGCTTAAGTGTACCGTAATTGCTACAAATAAGAGATGTAAATAGAGGGTACTTTACACCATGAAAGAAAAAAATTAAAATTGCATTGTTTGATAGATATTGCAAAAAGTAAACGAGAAACATCGATATTCATTCATAAATATGAAATTTAAATTTTATAATTCAGTTTTAAAAATCAACTTTAATCTGTCACTGAAATCTTTAAAACGCCGTTCGCCATTTTAATTAAACCACCTTGGTGGCAAACAAGCATACGATCCGCATAATGGTAAGCGGTCACTGCAGCCTTATGGACACTTGCAATACCAGTAAGGGCAGCAGGTATCACACGTGCGTTGCCGACCTAGCAAAAACTTTATCACACCTTTCTTGAAGACACCTATGTTGTAGTCTTTAGGGAAAACCTCGACAGGGAGTTTATTCCACACCCCCACCGAAGCGTCGGTCGCCATATTGGAATGCCACGTGACGTCACTCCGTTAGTAAACAAAGTATCGAACTTTGTGTTGATTTTGAAATCGCTGTTGTTTGGTTTACTAACGGAGTGACGTCACGGGCCGAAAAAGCATGGCGGCTAGCGTTTCCGCGCGATAATTCGAGGTATCTTCTTTCTCCTACTGATCCCAATTTATTTTGGGGTCGGTTCTGTATGTTATTCTGTTTACAAACTGCTATAGTTTTAGGCATTACATTATTAGAGCCGCACCCCTGACATACCAACCCTCCGAACAACTGCTGTCTGGAACAGCAGCTGGGACTGAGCAACTGGGGCATATCGTGCCTTCCAAAGCACAGAGGAAAATCTAATTGAAAAATTTTCGGTCATTCATCCGGGTACCGCGCACTAGTCACTTTCGTGATCATTTTACGAAGAACGCGCAATCGCGCCGCCATCGACCTTCTATCGTGGTTAATCGCAACTATCAAAGCTTTACAAACCGCCTAGTCAGGCATTTTTTATGAATGTCGTTTTGTTGATCTACATCTACAGTTTTAACACACATTTGAATGAACATTTTGAATTTCAAGCGACAAATTAGGTAATGATTTTGGATTCATTCGAATTCTTTTTTTGTGATAGTTGCATAAGTTTTTAAATATGTTTTTTCTTAACATACTATAATTTTTTGTGATATCTTCACTTTTACAAGTTGCTTTGTAGTAGGTACGCAAGAACATATTGTCGTAGATAGCAATTTGTTAGTGAGTAACGAAATTACTCAGTGCTGTAGCCAGGTTAAAAGGTAGGCACAGCATTATTTTTAAACCTGTGAATAGCGTTCGTAAAATAAACAACAAAATTCCCATTTTGTTATTTATACACCTATAACATTTTCCATTCGCCATGTGATGCCGGCAGAGTAGAATAGTATCATCCCAATATCCTCCAATGGGTGTCGTAGAAGGCGACTAATAGATCTAGATCAGTATAGGGGTGGGTTTTGGTAAAATGGCGCACACTATGTGCGACGATCCCAAAACGCCCCCCATAAGGGCTTAGGAGGGTACCGGTGGGTTATAGCGGAGTAGGACCGGCGCTGTTCCGCGCCGGTGAGTACCGCACACGCCGTACGCCAGCGTGCGGTATGGTCCGTAAATGGATTTCCCATCGTCACAAAAAAAAAAGATCAGTATAGGGGTATTATTTATCATTATCACCTTATACTCCGTCCATCAATCCGCTTTAGGCAGGCGTGGCGTGGTGGACTACTGCCTAAACCTTCGATCGATAAGGAGAGGCATTGTGTCCCGGCAGCCAAGTGGGTTGAATTATAAAAACTGTAATGATAAACAATTTGCTGCTCTCTACAAGTTACTGTGGAAAATTCGTTGGTTGCATATATTATTTCAAATACATGTGTACCTAACATACAGTACCTATCTACTGAATAGTGATCTATGCAAAAAAAACAACAGAAACTTTGAACTAGAACTTCAAAGACTAAATTACACCTTCATCAACATATTAATTATTCTACTTTACACAAACCAATAGCAATGTTTATTTACATTTTATATTTACAGCGGAAGCTTGTTGTGACAAAAATTTTAAATAAATTAATCTTAATCATTATATTTACTAACAGATTAAGTAATAATGTATAAGTAAAGAGAAAAAGAAATAACAAAGGTTTAACGAATAAACTTAAAATAGTGTATTTATTGATAGTGCATTAATTAAGAACATCAAAGCGCCACTATCAGAGACAGGAAAACGCTAATACATCCAAATATAACCGAAATCAAACTTCCCCCGCATTGGTTTATTTTCGATGCCCATGGTTCACATATGGCTAATATTATTACAAGCCATCTGCTCTAACAGCGCTTCAGTACAACGTGGAATATAAGAGAGTGTGTTGTGATATTGTGCATTTTGTAAGTGAGCTTATTTAATTGAGTTATGATAAAGACCCATGACCCAGTTATCTTTTTTTAGGCGTTTCTATGGACTCAGGATAGTCGGAAGGTACGTTTCATTGCGTTGCTATAACGATCGGAGAAACAGTCTGTACGATCGATGCGATATAGTGCGTTACTGTGTGTACTACGGAGATGTATTCTCCGCCTGCGAAGGTCAGTTTTGTAATACTAGACGAACTTTTAAGGCCATACACCTGATAAAATTGAGACTAGTCTCGTCTGTCGGAAGTCGTAATTAATTTATAGTAGGTATATTTTTGTAAAAATAGCATATATTTTTTAATAAATGTATGATTGATTTGTTTGTAGTGTTTTGCTTATTGTGAATGACTTATTATGAATCCTTGGCATAGCCGTGCCATAGGTCTTTCTATTTGGTTGCGCTAATTAGAAACAGTGGGCGAATTTGCATGCGGTGTTTTCACTGTCTTTATAATATTATGAAGTATATTATTTAAAGGAGTATTTGGTTGCATTAAAAAAAGCTCAGCTCTTAGTTGATAGAATTATATCGACCGTAATAATTACTAAGAACAATTAAGTATCTATTAGTTGTTAATAAAAACATTGATCCTTTGGTTTCTTTGAAACTACTTATGTTTGTTATTTTGGGATGCTATTAGGTACCTACGTGGATAAAGAAATTTGTTAAATTCTCAGATATTGTTTTAAAATTTAATTGTTTTTCTTAATTATAAGTACATAATTTTAAATTCACGCCTCAAAAGATGGTTTTGTAACAGTTATACTTATATCTAACGTCATATAACTTTAAATGATAGGGTGACGGCAACTTAAATCCTATTAATATTCCATACAAACACTTACAGTTAATTTATATTGTCAACTTCCGCTCCCACTTAAGGACATCATTGTGGTTCCAGTTAGGCCATTAATTAAGCGATTTCTAGGAACATCAAGTGAAATATTGTTTTTTTAAAGTGTCTTGATTGTCTTTCTAAACATATAAAAGTAATAACCTCGAGAGCGGACTTTTTAGAAGACGAATACAAAATATTTACAATACCATTATGATAATCAAGTAGTGACTCAGAGACAGAGTAGTGATATACATAACAATAACAAAACACAGTTGCATACCCAGATAAATATGTTTTCTTGACATTGACACCTATCTGCGAATCCAGCGACCACAATAGAATTTTTCTTTTTATTCTTGACACTGAAGCTCTGCATCTCTTAATGGTAAAGTAACAATATGGCTAAAGATCGCTTCACCTGGAAGCCTCAACCACAGGACAGTTTATCTTATCATTAATATTCGGAACACAATATGCTGTTAACATTATTATTATGACGACAGATTTTGATAAGATGCTGGTAGGCGCTAGACAGGCGGACTTGAAAAAACTCCTACCACCAAACAAAGCGAGTACAAAGTACTCTTCTGGGGAGGACCTTTGGATCTAATTCCAGTGGACGAACCACTACACCGCGAAGGCGGTTAAATTGTACAAGTTTTGCTGATGCCATTATGACTGTTTGATACTAATGTTTTAAACAATTTTTATATTTTGAGTTGCTATTTTAGATTTTATAGAACACAGCTTTTAAGTTCTAGTTAAATAGTTTTGGAGTAGCAACGCATAAAATAAATAATATATTGCAGTGCTCTGCTCATATTAGCAGTCTTCTATTTTTTTTTTATTCGTCGACGGCAAATCGTTCACCTCATTTATTTTCAAGTTAATGCAAGTCGAAGATATGGCACGCAGTTCATCCGGAGGACCTTCATTAGACTGAAGATGACTGACTGATGTCTTATCTTACCAATATTTTTTTTTAATTTAATAGGATCTGAGATCAGAGACCAAACTACTATCTAAAGCACATAGGCGGTAAATATTTTTTTTATAAAGATCAGTATTTTTTTTAGAAAATAGGATTTTTATGAATGTTAATAGCTAATTGCATTCACTAACTAAAAATAAATACAATATAATGTCGATTTCAATGGTATTATCTACTTATTATTTAGTTAGAAAATATTTGAGCTAAGGACCAGATTTTCGAACTACGCGAACTCTTTATAGTCCATCAATTAAAGCAGAGATTATCAAACTTATTTCTTTTACCGCCCCCTTTGAAAATCAATTATTTTTCAGCGTCCCCAATTTTTTATACACTCCTAAAACTTAAAAACCACAATTTCATTCCTTTAATTACACAAACACGCACAAACTCGTTTATCTCTTTCGAGGCTCAATCGTACTACCTCTAGTATGAGCTTTGTTAATTTTCGAGCTCGATCAAACGTACCGTATCTTTCATACATTGCCCACTAGCGCCTGCAGCGTAAACTATCAGAAACAGTGGGCAATTTATCAAAGAGACGATACGTTTGATCGAGCTCGAAAACTATCAAAACTCATACTAAGGGTAGTACTGAGCAAGTTAGGACAGTAGGTATCGATGAACCCTCAGAGATGAACCAGCCGATTGCTTCCGGATTGCGCCAATAGCGCCATTTAACAAAATCTTGTTACAACTTGATTGCATATGGCGTACGTATCCTACGAAATCTGTGTTAAGTATTTTTAGTTTTAATACCATCATACAGGGCAGAAATATAATTGTAATAATTCGATATTAAGTAGTAGGTACGCAGTGATTTTAGAGAATTTTAAATTTAAAGTATGTACTTAAATGAAATTACAAATCAACCATCGCCCCCCTAAACTACGCTAACGCCCCCCATTTTTTTCTGGGCCCCTTAACGCCCCCCTCTAGGTCTCCAACGCCCACAAGGGGGCGTTATCGCCCACTTTGAGAAAGACTGAACTAAAGAATATACATACCTACATAAGGAACGATGGAAAATCCCGAGATTTTCCAGAAAAGATTTACCAAGTTTTCCAGGAAAGATTTACCCAGTTTTTATGGAAAAATCCCAACGGGTGGTATTAATCATCGTTTATTATTGACTTTTGTATTATCTATATTTTTTGTTTTGATTGTGACGAAGCGCAGAAACAATTTTCAGATAGAGTCTAATAATTATTAGACTAGCTGAAAATGACATTCAATCAGGTTAGTTTCGACTACTTGTATAAGTCTACGTTTCTTTCCGCTTAGTCATACATAACAAACAAACTTTGAATGTGCCTGTCGAAAGAAGTAACGTAAACAATTCACGTCAGAGGCCAGAAATGTAGACTTGTAAAACTCTGACACGGTCGTATTTAACTGGTCAGAATATTAACCTAACTTATCCAACAAAAATACTAATTGGACGACATAAAATCATTAATGGGCGAGTAATTAATGGGCAACGAATGATTGCATGCCTTTTTGTTAAAAAATATAAAAATTGTTATAAATTTAGAGTAACCAGACACCCCCGTGAACTAGGAAAAAGGTTGATATCTTAGACGAAGTTGATACTCTCCCACCACCATGTTTCTAGAAATATTTTTTTTTCTTCTAATAGTTTGTATGTGATGCTTCCTAAAATTTATAATCACTTACCTGACGATCTTAAAAAGCTAGACGTTAAAAATTTTAAGCAGAATCTGACATCAATTTCAAAAAACCGGACAAGTGCGAGTCGGACTCGCCCACCGAGGGTTCCGTAGAAATTTGTAGTTATAACATAAAAATATTATAAATAGTTCAGGAATCGAGTCTCGCAGTTTTTTCCGAGCTTTTCCCATGATTCAGTTTCCAAAATTATAATTGTGGTTTTTTTAATTAAACTTGTTTTTTACTTAAATCTCAGATTTAATCCAGATTTGTAAGTGGTGTCTGAAAAAAAGAATGAATACATAATAACGCATTGTACATCAAAGTACCATGTAGAATTGTAGGGTTCGCATCAGCGCCATCTATTAGCGACGTTACGAACCTAACATCCTGAAAGTGTCGAAATATAAGTTTTTGCGGCATAAACGGCTGCATCTTCTTTTTGCGTTAACTTAGAAGCATGAATTTTTCACAGCTTCAAGAAACTGTAGACCTGATTACTCATATAGTTTTAATTCCAACTCGATTCCTCCACTCGTTCCAGAGATAAGCGCATACTTCGATGATTGATTGCCTACTTTAAATAAAGATTAATTTTATATGATTTAATTACAAATGTATAGTTTTCAGAGTTTTCCCTGTATTTGTAGTATAAGACAATATTACTTGTCAAATTTCATAGTCCTAGGTCAACGGGAATTTTCAACTCGATACCTCTACTCGTTCTAGAGATAAAGGGTCTTGACGGACAGACGGACAACAAAGTGATCCTATAATGGTTCCGTTTTTTCCTTTTGAAGTACGGAACCCTAAAAATGGTCTGTCTGGCCTGGCCTGCAGAGTGCAGCTAAAATGTCATCCGTAGTGGATTCTATCAATATTAGTCTGTATAATCGAATGGATATCGCTCATTATTGATACATTGGTAGTATTTGGTAGGTCAGTTCAGGTTATTTTTTATGACCAAGCGGAGTAGAATCATTTTCACACGTGAGGTAGCCGCATTGCTTCACAGCGACGTTTTACAATCCGGCGCGCCGTTTTGTAATATAGCGTGATATAAAATAATGCTACGTTATTTACATTACATCGCTGTAGTAAATTGTAAAATCGCTCGTTTAGTTGCTCGACTTTCGATGTCAAAGTCCTCAGTACTCATGAATCATAGATGCAGCGTTACAGATCTGAAAGATCGCTTCACGGCTCGATTGGCAAGTCGGAGGCATTTCTTCTTACACTTTTTTTTGTTATCATTGCTGTTGATGGTGATATCATCGTGGCCATTCCGTTTTTTGTAGTCTTCTGGCGTTTGGATTCTTCTCAGCGTTAAATATTGTTTCATTTATTTTTAATAAACGACTTATATGCTGAAATAGACACATTAAAGTATAGTAGTAAAAAATCGGGAGTGGTCTCCCCTTAACTTTCTCGTATACCGGAAACGACTCAAAGGTTGATAGAAACCTTATATTTTGATGTCATACATGCGTAGTACATTTTGGTCACCCATCCAAGTACCGACCGCGCACTAGGTTGCTTAACTTTCGTGATCGATGGCTCAAAATTTGATAGAAACCTTATATTTTGATGTCGTACACGTATGTTAAATTTGGTTGCAATAAGTTAAAGCATACTCGAGCTATCGTGCTAACGCACAGACACACACACAGACATAATTCCAAAAAAAATATTTTTGGACTCAGGGAGCTCCAAAACGTGTAAATCCGTCAAAATCTCGAGGTCGAATTTTTTGACGATTACAAGACTTCCTCTATACTTACTACGTATACGAGAAAGTAAAAACACTTGTGCCTATCTTGTATGTTTGTTAAAAAGTTCGTTAATAGGTTCAATGAACAGTCTTTTTTTTTATTTCTTTCACAATTAAACTTGTAATAGTATTGCAAAATCTAATTTCGTCTGACGTAAGCGTGGTATGGAAACTACAGGAAAAAGTGTTCATATCCCCGTCAGTTATCGAATTGGTGTTACCACGAATTGTTCGATTGAAAATGGAACCTATTTGCAGTGGTTTATGATATAACGTATGTTTTGTCTACAGAACGAACTTAACAATCAGTATGAGCGCGTGTCGACGAGTTCCCGCGGATACAATACACTCGCGGATGTCACCCTTAGCCCCATCTCACTGCAAAACGTGACGCGTGACAGGTGAGTAATTATTACAAATACTTATTATATAAAATATTTAAAAAAAAGGCACTAGATATAGGCACGGTTTCTGTGCTGCAATATCGGAATAAAATTACGGACGATCGCCACTCAGAATACCGAAACTCACAAATCTCTTGAATAAGTTATTAAGTTTTAATCATAAAAATAGCGTTCGAAGTCTATTGAGGAAATTTGGGCAGTTTGAGTCAGTCATTGTTCACATAAGCTATACTGGTAAATTACAGGTAAAACAAAAGACATTTACCAAAAATAATTTTTCTTGCTAATTAATTAAAATTTTCATGAATATTAAAGTTTGAAGTGGTACTTATTTATTGTATACACATTTCTATAGTTACATTACTTTGTTCATGGAGATATCTAGGAATGTGTATAAGCAAAGAGCATAATCTCGATGTTATTGTTAGCTCGATAACGGTACTGAAAGCGTTGCTTGACCTACCGAGCATGTACGCCAAAAACAGTACATGGTACTAACATTTTCATAACGCCTTTAAGCCGTAAAAAGGCTTAAATAATAATTCATATAGGTACTCATTATTATTACTATATAATTTTCCCTATAGAATAAATGGAATGAACATAAATTGTGGCAATCAAGTAATTTCTTATGGCCGTGTGATGCCGGCAGATTAGAATAGCATCACCCCATATCCTCCAATGGGTGTCGTAGAAGGCGACTAATGGATCAGCAAAGGGGTATTGATCACCTTATAAGGTATATAAATACTCCGTCCACCAATCCGCATTGGGCAAGTGTGGTGGACTACTGCCTAAGCCTCCTTCGATGACAAGGAGAGGCCTTGTATCCCAGCAGTTGGTCGAATTATAAAGGTTGTTATGATGAAGTGATTTCTTTACCAACGTCAAAATACACACGTCGAAAATGTACTGTATTATTTATTCTGTTCATGGACTGAGCACGTTTTGCTAATTACTTAAACTGTTGATTATTTTTTACTATAAAAGTTTAAAGTCATCAAACTAAATAAACATGGGTCATTCAAATATTTTAAAAAATAGTACATTTTCTAACATTGTAAAATAGTACTTTTCCCATGTCAGTATCGATTAATATGTCAGGTCGAGCCTTCCCTACTATAGGTGTATAGGCGACCTGAACAGACTCATCAGAAGGTGCTATGAAATGAAAGTCAGTTATAGACACCAACGCGAGTATATTGTCTTTGTTACACAATGGTTACACGGAAATGTTTACAAGATGTTTAGAGCTAGCAGAGCGATAACACGGCGCGAGTGAGCTTACGGGCTCCTAAGTGACGACTGAAGAGTCCGTCTTGCGACTGCGGCTCTCCAGCGAAATATGTTGCGTCAGCGACATTTGCTTGACGCATGTGTCCCTACATAACACCCTTCCTAAATTTTTTTATTAGGAAGAAAAAAAAATTTAAACACAAAAAATCTATACAATACAAAAGTGACAGCCCTAACTAATTTAAATGAAAACAATATAGCGACTGTGTCGCGCTGTCGCACAAGGAATTTGAAACTCTGCAAAATGATCCGAGCTCGCCGTTATCGCTGCATGTTTACACGGAATTACAATCATAACACTGAATCTAAAAATAGACATTGAATTAAAACTGAATTGATTCTTACAATATAATATTTTACCAAAGTTCAACTGTATTTCTATAAGTAACGGTTTCTCTTCTGGAACCAAAAGTTACTTATACATTTACTACCCTTCCTTAGAGTTAGTAAAAAAAAAAAATCTTAACAATACCTAATACACATGAAAGAGAAATTACGACTTAAAATGGTCTCTGAAAACAAATACATAATGTTATAATACCCATTAAAAAGAAAATAATACAAAGAACGTAATAATTTCCAATAAAAAATATTCTTTCTGGTCACATAGTTTACAGAATTTTAATTTCAAACTAATCACTTCTTATGTTACTACAAGAATAAGATTGTGGTCACTTTACAACCTCACAAAAAAAAATTTTACCAAGAACATTCTAAATAAATCATCACACAATGATCTAATGTTTTATTTCTACTTACTCCTTACAGTAAGAATACCTTATTTATATTTACAAAAAAACACACGCGTACGCTTCCTACGGGTCGCTTTTAAAAGTCACTTGAAGAGTAACTGTACACAAAAAAAATGTTAAGGGTAGTCATTGTGCAGACCTGCCTGCAATAAAATAAACACGGCCCCCCGGGCACTACAGTGTCATACACAATGACACCATGCTAAACCTTAACTACGCCTGGTGTACATGCACCTTTATGCTTAAACGATCGATAAATCATGGTAGAACAGATTACAATATTTAAAATCAACACACTAAATTCTGATATTATGTAAAAAGAAATAAACTTTGTTCACTGACAAAATAACACGACACTGTTGTCACTCTAACTGTACGTACGAAAAATATCGTTATAAATTACCTTATTTTCCCAATTCACAATAATGGGTTCTCACTAATAAACTGACTGCTGAACTGGTTGTTGCGGTATGGATTGCACCTTTACTACAGGATGTTCTAATCCTCCGCTCACTACTACTTGCTTCCTTAACCAAGCTTTAGTAGACTTTAAGCAATATCTTCTCAAAAAAATCAAAATTATGCACGCTAAAAATATTATCACAACAATAACGATAATAGTCAAAAGATCCAACTTGGATTCTACCTGCGTGTTACTACTCGTGACTTGGGCTTGGGCTACAGCAACGCTTCCTTGTGTGCTTTGTCTGCCCCCCATTTTAAAAGAATCTTGTGAAGTCAATATCTTCACCAAAGATTTCAATACAAATGACGAATTACTCTCTCGTCCTCGTTAAATATACTGCAGTTTCAGCAAAATAAAAATGTACTGATCATTTTTCGTACGTGCACAAAATAGCAAGATAGCAAATATCTTGCAACATTAAAATCTCAATAAATAACCTAATTGCATAAAGTACGTATTCGCTATTTCAATAAAATTACTTTTATATTTCGCAATACATTCGCACTCATGATTAAGTTGACTCAATAAAATACACAAATTCCCAATGTCACATTAAGACATATAACTTATAAAAAAGGAATTCAATTTATAATGACACAATAAGTCATTCAACAAAAAAACATATATCGATATCGATCGATTCACAATGACACAATAAGTCATCTGCTTTACAATTTGAAACGAATAGGCGGTTTAATTACACGACCGCTCCTCGACTTTTTAAGAATGGACTTCGGTCCATTACTAACATAACTCTCCTTGAGATTTTTAATATTACAATCTACATTGGTATCCTGCGATACTACAGTGGATGTAACGTCATCATTAACACTCTCGTTCAACAAGTACGCTGGCTTCAAACGATCAATAGAAACCGTAACCTTACGATCTGGATACTGTACCAAAAATACTTTATCGTTACGTCTCAAAACTTTATACGGACCGTCATATGGAGGTTTTAAGGGACGTCTCACCGTATCATCCCTTACGAAAACATGACTAGCGGTACTCAAATCCGAGTGAACAAAAAAAGAACGTGAATTACTAAACTTAGTACACGGTTTGTACTTACTAATACTATGACGAATTTTCTCAACCAAAGTAATGTCATCACTAATCTTATCATTACTGTCGTCGTCATAAAAATCACTCGGTAAACGTAAAGTACGCCCAAATGTCATTTCGGCTGCGCTGATGCTATTGTCGCTTCTCATCGCAGAACGAAGTCCTAACAAAACAGTGGGCAACTCATCAACCCACGACGAATTATTTAACCTAGCTGATAGCGCGGCCTTCAACGTACGATGCCAACGCTCTACCATACCATTACTCTGAGGGTGGTATGCTGTAGTACGGTGTCTCTTTACACCGAAAGTTTTTAATAGGTTATTGAACAAACTACTTTCAAATTGTCTGCCCTGATCACTAGTGAGTATACTTGGACATCCGTAACGAACTATCCATCCACTGAAAATAACTCTGGCTACACATTCCGCAGTGATTTCCTTCACTGGGAATGCCTCCGGCCAACGAGTTCTCCTGTCAATTGCTGTTACGCAATATCTATACCCCTCTGCTGTAGTAGGCAACGGACCAATAATGTCTACGTTAATATGTTCAAATCTATCTACAGCAGGAATTTCGCTAAACTCTGACAAAGTGTGTCTATTAACTTTGCATTTCTGACACTCAATGCAACACTTGGCCCAAACACTAATGTCCTTGTTCATATTTGGCCAAAAGAATTTACTGGCTATTAACTTCCTGGTAGTACGAATACCAGGATGACTCAAATTGTGAATTGCATCGAAAGCTATTCTCCTAAAACTCTGTGGTAGGTAGGGTCTGACATTGCCCGTTGAAGTTTCGCAATATATCGAATTGCTACACATAGGCAAAAACAATGCTTTCATACATACCTTGCTGACATCATCGGTACGTGATGTTTGCGTAATGTAGTCGTCCTGTTTCTGCGCCTCTGCGATTTCGTTGTAATCGAGCACTGTGGGACAGGAAATCGTCGCGACTCTCGATAATGAGTCGGCGACTACATTATGCCTACCTTCGACATATCGTATATCAGTTGTAAATTCGCTAATAAATAACAACTGCCTAGTTCTACGTGGAGTTTCTTTATTACTGTCTAATTTTTTGAAACAATGCACTAATGGCTTATGGTCTGTAAAAATAATTAAATTTTGGCCCTCAAATAATCTCCTAAAATACCTAACACATAAAAATATGGCCAACAATTCTCTATCATAAGCACTGTACTTTTGCTGAGCTGCATTCATTTTCTTGGAGAAAAAACCTAAAGGTTTCCATATCCCATCAATACGCTGCTGAAGTACCCCACCAATACAGGTATCAGACGCGTCCGTCATCAGAGATATGGGGCATTCTTCACTTACCATCTGGTGAGACAATGTGGCGGCTTTTTTAAGGCTCAACTTACATTGCTCAAATGCCTCCATAGCTTTCTCTGTCCATTCGATGAGCGTCTTATCGCGTTTTTTACTATTATGCAGGTACTTGTGCAGCTCAGCCTGATGTTCGACGGCCCTAGGTATATGTGACCTATAAAAATTTAGCATGCCCAGAAACCGTCTTAGTTCCTCTACAGTCTTCGGTCTGGGGTAGGATCCTATGGCCTCGACCTTGTCCTCCAAAGGTCTTATCCCCTCACTGGACACGTTAAATCCTAAAAATTCTATGGTAGACTTACCGAAACTGCACTTGGAGATGTTGATCGTGATGCCAAATTTGTTCAGCCTCTCGAATACCATCTTGAGATGCTCCTGATGGTCACGATCACACTCACTAAATATTAAAATATCATCAACAAAATAAAATACAAAATCTAGGCCCTCTAGTACCGTAGCCATGAATCTTTGGAATGTCTGTGCCGCGTTACGCATACCAAAGCTCATCCTGAGAAATTCAAAAAGGCCGAAGGGCGTAATTATCGCTGTTTTCTCAATGTCTTCCTCAGCTACGGGTATATAATGATAGGCTCTGTTCACATCAACACGCGAGAATACCTTCTTACTTGACAATAAATATGTGAAGTCCTGAATGCGCGGGATTGGGTACCTGTCGGGCTTAGTTACTGAATTTAGCCGTCTATGGTCCCCGCAAGGTCTTATTTCGCCATTCTTTTTGGCGACAACGTGCAGCGGACTGGCCCATGGACTTTTTGAAGGCCGACAAATGCCCAATTCCTGCATTAGCCTAAATTCTTCCCTTGCCTTTTTGTACCTCTCAGGAGGCAAGGGTCGTGCCTTAGCGAAAACCGGTGGTCCCTTCGTCTCGATATGATGGCATACGTTATGTTTCGGAGCTTCCTGAAAGCATATAGGTTTGGTGATGTCAGGGTACTCGCTCAACAATGAGTGGTATGGATGACCCTCATCCACAGTTTTAATTGCGGGCTCGATTGAGCTTACTATACACGCATTAACATTTAAATTTGTGACACTGTCAACAAGTTTTTTTCTTTTTAAATCTACTAATAAACTAAAGTTACTAAGGAAATCGGCGCCCAAAATTGGCTGCTTAATGTCCGCTATCACAAAGTTCCATCGAAAACTGCGTCGCAACCCTAAGTCTAATTCTAACGATTTCACGCCATACGTTTTAATCTCAGTTCCGTTGGCGGCATAAAGTTTATAGTCACTACACACTGCACTATTACATTTGTTCTTAACTGGTAATACAGAAATATTGGCACCTGTGTCCACGAGAAATCGGAGTCTACTGTTGCCGTCGTATACGGAAAGTCGGTGGCACGGTTGTACAGTGCAAGCTTCCACCTCAGCTTGCACTACTTCCGGTTTTCCGGCTGCTTCCACGCGCAGGGTTGTACACAACGGTGGGCTCGTTCCTTGTAGCGGAAGTGGTAGGGACAAAGCCAATCAGGGCCTCCTACCTTACGCCTCGTCGATGGGGAACGTCCTCTCCCTGCTTCGCGTGACCGTGACGAACTGCGTCCTCGTCTGTTGCTGTTTTCGATGTTGGAGATCCTCGAGGTCAGCTTGGCAATCTCCGCCAAAATCGCTGCCGTACCGTCACTACTGGTACCTGCAACGGCTACCTCGGCTACTTGTATGGGTCGCGTGGCTTCCATGACCGTGTCTGCCATCGTTGCCAAACGGTCAAGCTCCTTACTCTCCGCGGCTGCCAAAACTGCCCTTACTGCCGGTGGTAAGTGCTTCTGCCACAGGATACTGAGTGTGGGGTCGCTTACTTTCCCACGAGCAAGGTCTCTCATCCTTCTCAATAATTGGGATGGCTTTTGCTCCCCCAAATCCATCTCCCCCAGCAGCTTCTGCAACTGTCTGGTGGAGGATTCTTCGTAGACGGATAATAATCTCTCCTTCAGCGCCTCGTATCTGCCTGTCGGTGGTGGTTGCAGTAATAAATCTGTTATCTGCCCAATGACCTCCTTGCTCATCCTCCCGATGATTAGGTCATACCTGGCTTGGTCGCTAAGCTTCTGCGGACTCAGTATGGCCTCCACCTGGATGAACCATAGCCTGGGCTGGTCTGCCCAAAATTCCGGGATCCTCGATGCCACGCAAACTGCCGCTAACTCCATGACCGGCACTGGCTTAGCCTCTTGCGCCATAATTCGTCCTTACTGATACTGACGAAAACTATAAATAGAAAACTGCCGCGTCTGCTAGCCCCGTGAGTCGTCGACGCCCGATAAGCACGCGGTACATAAAAATAAAACGCACTAAAAATTACAACAATGTTCCGTTTGCATCACCACTATCGTGTTCTGAGGGGTCACCACTGTCATGACCACTGTTATGTTCGGGGTCACCACTGTCAGGTTGCGCCTTCCCTAGTATAGGTGTATAGGCGACCTGAACAGACTCATCAGAAGGTGCTATGAAATGAAAGTCAGTTATAGACACCAACGCGAGTATATTGTCTTTGTTACACAATGGTTACACGGAAATGTTTACAAGATGTTTAGAGCTAGCAGAGCGATAACACGGCGCGAGTGAGCTTACGGGCTCCTAAGTGACGACTGAAGAGTCCGTCTTGCGACTGCGGCTCTCCAGCGAAATATGTTGCGTCAGCGACATTTGCTTGACGCATGTGTCCCTACAAATATAAATAGAGATTAATGACTTCGTTCGATTCTTACTGTAAAATTTAATTAGTTAACTTATGCAATACAAACGACACAGTGATACAGTTGGAAAGCGCCCAAAAAATTACAGGACGAAATAGTTACGTATCGTCTACTGACGTAAATTAAAAATACGTGTACTTATTATAATAGCACCATTGAAGTAGTCTGCAGTATAGTATAATGTTCTTTTTTTTTTTCGTAAAGACAGATAAAAAAGCTCGTTCCAAGTAATATTTGGATAATGTTATAACCTAAACTACTCACGAAAATTACAGTAAGTATACCATTTTACTTGCACGTACACTTTACGAAAGGAATTTGAAGACGCGGTATATTGACGTACTTCTAAAATATGCAATTTTATAAGTATCAACTTTTGATTGGAGTTGCTGACGAGGCGTGAAGAGACATCATATGGGCCGGTGAAGTGGAGATTGTTGTGCGTCCTCCAACCGATGTCGGTATCAATCGATCGTTAGGACGAAATTTAACTTGTTTTGTTGCTCGTACATGGTATGCGCGTATGGGATACTGAAAGTAAGTGGGTATGCCCGCCATGGTGACTCCTACATAACCCAAGCATTGTCACACGTTTACACGTTCTGCCGTGTGCTATTCTATAAAGAACTCGCTTCGCATTCCTCGAACTTGTCTTTCTAACCCGAAGGAATATTTTACAAAAAATTAACATTTTCAATCAATATGATTCTGTAAATTACATCTAATGTCGTCATAGAATACCACGGCTAACTTCATATCCAGTTTATCCGACAGTACAACTAAAAGATTTACTGAATTAGCACGGCTGTTATTTATGAAACGTTTTCCGTCATAAGAGAAGGTTGTGTGCAAAAACAAATAACCGTAAAGCAGTTATGTAGTGGAACTCGTAGTATAAAAAGAAAAAAAAACTATTTGACATTAAATAATAGCTAAGCTAATAGTCGGAAATGGAAAAGATACATAATAGTCCGTATTGAATTTACAATTAGAATGCAAATGCCAATCCTGGTTCACTCACTTGTAAGTTTATTAAACTTATAGGATAGTGAACCAGGGTTCGAATCACTCTAGTTGCAAATGTTTTTTTTTTCATGTGTCGATATTGTTTGTACCGACATAATGAGGATCCGTAACGATTTTAACTATGAATGTAGCTTTGTAGACAATTAAAAAACAAAATAAATGGTACCAAATTTTTTTTTCTACGATGAAAATTGACGAAGTTATGACGAAAAAACGGATCGTATCCGCCAAGCGGCCGCCTGGCAGGCGTGTGACGTCACTCGGCACTACATCACTGCCGACTGTACCCGCGCGCAGCGCTTCTTGCGAACATATCGTATTAAATACTATACATATTGTTTTTTTGATGTTATAGTGGTGGACAAAGCCTATTCAAGAGGTTTAGTGCTAATTTAGTGTAGTTTGAGCAATACTACTAATTTATAAACACGAAAGTTGGAATGGATCGGATGGTGAAAGAAGTATGCGAGCGTATATACGTCTCTATGTCTTTAACGCAAAATCTACGGAATAGATTTTAATTAAAATTTGTAATAATATAGCTCATACATCAGAATAACATATAGATAGGCTACCTTTTATTGCGAAAAAGGGGTTGAAATAAAGGATGAAATTTAGTATGGAAGTTCTTCATTTTTAAAGAAAAGCCATGAAACTTGAATTTAGGCACTTGATAAAAATGAAATAAATATTTGTTTTAGCATTTTTGAAAAATTTTGATCCGAGTGGGGATGAAAGTTCGTATCGAAGTCCAAAAGTCACGCTTTCTATTTTATTAAAATTAGGTTCAAAAGCTTACCTTTATTTGTAAAAAAAGGGCATAAAGGGGTTGAAATACGAGTCGAAAGTTTGTATGGGAGTTTGTCATTATTGAAGATTAAAGCATGAAACTTTGAATTTAGGCTCGCGACAAGTAATAAATAAATATTTTGTTCATGTTTTTTAAAGTTTGACTCGTTTGGGGATGAAATGTTGCATGTAAGACTAAGCAAAGTCACGCTTTCGCGGCTTCGATTTTGATGAAATATGGTACAAATATTGACTAGACGCTGGGAAAGGACATAGGCTACCTTTTATTACGAAAAAAGGCTTGAAAGGGTTGATATGAGAGATGAAAGTTTGCATGGACGTTCGTTAAAATTATAATTTAGGCACTGGTTTTTTTCCCTAATAGGTGAAATCTTGACCTTTTATCCTCACAAGGATGAAATGGGTGATGAGAGAGTATGGAAATCCAAAGTCCCAAAAATGCAGCCCAAAATAACTATTCCACGCGGACGAAGTCGCGGACAAAAGCTAGTACTACAGCTAGATATAGATAGTAGCTTACTAAAATAATTAAGTTTAATTTCGATTATATGATGGCGATTGTATGATGTATGATTTTATATTATCAAAACTATACATACAATTTTCAAAATCTTGGAATGTGTAGGAACTTTGCTGAACAAAAATAGATTTTTTTACTCAGTTTAGTTTAATTTACAATGTTTATCTTCTATTATTACCGTGGTCTAGTCAAATATTACTTATCCAAATATACATAATAATTTGCAATCATAATGTATACCTACTATTTTCTTTTCTCAAAATTTCTGTTAGAGATTTTGCCGACGTTTGCTGAATTTCTGGTTATAGTTTTATTTATTAGGAAATAACAATATAATTTGACGGATAAATATATGTTTCTTGGGGTTTCACTGCGTAACACATTTAAATATATTATGTCAAAGTGAGAAAAAATGTCCAGGCCTATGTCCAACAGTGGGTGTCTCTCGACTGAAATGATGAAAAATAATTCTAAGTATTCCTCGATTTTTGTAACTATTTTAAATAAAATTTTACTCACGAATTATACATTATTTAAAAGTATATAATATGTATATTTAAAATTATCAGGAATAAAATCATGTAAATATCTTTATTAACGCGGAAGTTATAACTTTATGAGATGATGATGAGTAAAGTTTTATGATGTCAAGGTGAGAAAAAATATTATTTTAAGTACCTACCTACTTATTCCTCTAATTTTTCTAACTATTAAAAATAAACTATTACTCACGGAATATACATTATTTAAAAGCATATTTATTCAAGATTATCAAGTAAAAAAAATCATGTAAATATCTTTATTAACATGGAAGTTATAGTTATATGAGATGAAAATGAGTCGAAGTTCCTAGTGTGCGGCGACTCGGAGCGGGCGGATAGTGCCGGGTGACGTCACAGCCATGCCGTAGAGCGCAGCGGATTAAATAAAATCAGTTGACGCAAATTGCTTTATAACTTTGCAACGGATGGGCCGATTTTGATGATTTAAAAAACATCTTTATTGTGGTACAAAAAGGAATGTTACTATGTATGTTGTATTAGGAAAAGCCATACCATTACGGGACCTCATTAGTGGGTAGTAATTATATCAATAAAAATAATATCTATTGTCTATGCATGTACCAGTGTCTAATATGGTAGTAGCAACTGTATTCCGGTACTTCAAATTTGCAGACACCAATCGACCTTGAGACTGCTCAATAAACAGAAGAAATGGCATCGCAATTCACAATGCAATGACAAATTAAGATTGCAAATGGGCTAATTAATTCACCGACAACAGGTGGATGCGTCTTGAAGGTTATTTTCGACGAAGCAAGTAGGAAACTAAATATTTACATTACTCAAATCATTGTTACTTGATCAGAAATTATTATTGAAATAGTTTACTTGTTACACCGCCATTATTGAGAGCGGCCGTATTGAAATTTGAAAATTATTATTCAGTGGTAATTTATTTCATTTAATAAGTATTGCTTGTTTACGTTCAGCCAGCGTCGAATATTAGGTCATTTCGCACGCTTAAAAATAAACCGGAATAAGTCAAAATTTCACTTTTTTGGGAAATCGCTGTCAAAGTTTTGAGTCTCTACCTTGTTGTAAATATTTTGATAGTTTTCTCGTGTTTATGGTGCGATTTTTATTTTCTTGGTATTAAATTGTAGAGAGATGTATAGCGAATTTAACTGAGGTAACAGTTTAATTATATTATTTATATCAAATTAATAAATGGAGTGTAATTTTCAAGCTTCGACTTACGTCAGTTTAGTATAAAAATTAATGATAAATTATCAAAATTTTTGACCAATAATATTTAATAATTCGGTTTAGTATTAAAAAATAATATAATATATTTAGACCTTTATAACTTATTACACTTTAAAAGTAAAACGGAAATAAAAGTACGGAAATATTTTGCAAAACATCTTTATATTTGTCAATGTGAGTTAACAATTTACCGTTTGAGTTTTTTATTAAACTGCTTTCTTAACCTGATAACAATTATAGGTATAGTAAACAGTCTTAATAGGAACTTCTTATAATTTGTACTTAATAATGAACGTAATTTTTTAACAATCACAGAATAGAAATTAAAGTTTCAGTCCTCACCAAATGTTTTTAGTTTAAGATTTAGCTTTACGTAATATGTTAAACAACAATAAAAATGTAATACAAAATCATTAAAATAAAATCACTATGTGCCTTCTTGGCTTGGGTCGAATGTGGGTTCGGTAAAGTGACAACGTAATTAAAAAATCTATGATCTAATTATCGATTTATTTGTAGAATTTATGAAATAATATTGTCTAATATTAATTAGTCTTACAGTTATTCAATAACCTATCTACAGTTATAGGCTTCTTACAGTAACCAGGCAACCACTGTTATTTTTTTATGAAAAGGTCGAACAAATGACTCCATCCCACCAGGTAAGCAGAAGTGGAGTCCAACCAAATGCTAAGACACCTAGGGCGAGAAATAAACGGCCGCGCTAGCTACCCTGGCATTTCAAACCTGAAAGATGCTTCTTCATGCCTCTTTTGAATCGCCCAGGATTGTAAAAAGGAGAGAACGCGTATGCTGGCAGTGAATTCCATTTCTTGATTGTGCTACATAGAAATGAGTTGTCAAATTTCGTAGTTCTCATTGGAATGGTAGCCACCACAGATTATTAAATCTATGGTAGCCACAGTTTATTAGTGGCATCGTAAGCCAGCACGCATGGTCCTTAAAAGGAAGAGATATCAGTAGAGAGTCAGAAGGGAATCAGAAAGCATTGCGTAAGTACTTGGCGAAGCCATCCTACAGGTGCGAGTAATACTTTACGCAGGACCATACTTACATCTTATGTAGCAAGCACAGTTGATCTGGCGTGAAAAAACGCCTTTCCAAGTTTAGGATTTCGAGTTTCCGTGAAGCTGTTTATATCACGCTTTCGATGTTATCTTTCTGATTTAAGTCGCAGCGAACCTCCATAGCAAGGAAGCTGATAATGTCAGTAGTGTCAGTGTTGTGCCCTGAAGAGAGGGAAGGGAAAGAAATGACAACGTTTTCATCGTAAGCAAACACACCTGAATTTTCTTGGCATTAAACCCAACCTTATTTGTTAGACCTAATTTGGAAACAAGGTCCAGCCCCCGGTTGAGTTCAATGACAAGATTCTCACAATTCTACATGGCTTCCGTTCATCCAGTTGCATGTCCTAAATATGCCGCATGGACTGTACTATCGTCTGCATAGCAATGGATGTCATCATATCATAAGCAGAAGAAACAGTGTACGGGATATAACGGAGCCCTGGGGAAAACTGGTATTCACTGACATGAACTTTGAACTCCATCCGTCAGAGAGGGCACGGATTCTACGCTCATGCAGGAAGCCAACCACCCAGGTACAGAACATTTGTCCGTATAAAGTGGTGAAAGACAGCGACTTAGGTTTTTTTCCTTTTTTTAATACAGATGTGTACGACTGAACGCTGTTACGTAAATGCTTGGCTTTATTTTGTTTCCCTTTTGAAGTTTTTCGTTTTTCGTTTTTGGTATCTTTTTACCTCAATACTGGAACTATCAGAGTCACAAGAACTTCATGACGATTCAGATGGTGGAATAATTAAGTTATTTGATTTATTTTTGTTTCTGTTGTCGCTAGTGTACACATAACTAGAATCATCTTCACTCAAATCGATGTCGCTCTCATCGGTAATTATCGGATAAAACACATAATTTGGCATGGACTTGAGATTTTCTCGTGAGCTAGATGGATCCAAAAAACAATAAATAATACTGTTTCAATGCTGATTGATGACATTACACTTATATTTATTTATTAGAGTAATTTAAGATACATTTAATTATTTTATTAAATTTCCAGGTGTTCCGGATTCACAATTCTTTTTTTCAATGTCATTTACCTCTTTATTAGGAAAACTAACAGTTTTTTGGCTAGCTATTTTAAGTCACACTCGTCCGATTCTTGAGAATAAGAATCAGAATATGAAACTAGCAAGTTCTCGGTGATAGGATTTGCAGGCAAGTGTGATAATTTTTCTTCATTCTGATTATTGTAGGTAACTGAACCCAAACAATTGATTGTAGGTACTTCAAATTAAAAAACACATTATTATAAGAATAGCACGTTGCTTTTTTGTTGATGATAAGAATAGCACATTGGTATTTTTTTAATAAGTCGTGGACTTCAATGAATTAATTTCTGTAAGACTTGTCATCATTACAAAGTTTCTGAGACGATTCTTCGGGTGTACGTGGGTTATAATCACAGCCTGGGAAGTGGGAACATGAGCCTGAGGAAGACGAACCCGCAGTAGACGAGCCAGAGTAAAACGACGAGTGTGAAGAAGATGAAGACGAACCTGAAGAGCTACTTGAAGATAAGCTAGACTTTCTGCGTGGTGGCGAGCTGGACTTTCAGAATGGTGGTGCCCTCTACTAACGGTGGTGAACTCTAAAATAAAAAACACAAACAAAAATAAAAACCCCCAATTAAATAAGATTTCACATCTATGATTTAATAATAATATCGAAACATCTAATGTCCAATATCTATCTAATACTATATAACCTACTTACTGAGATCATTCCAATGAGCCCAAACACGATACCTCTGCTGTTAATTGTTATGGTATTGGTTTTGCAGAAACCTAATAATGCTGCAGCATCAGGTAAACTTACTATGTTTTCGGGACATCATTGAGGTAACTGTACACCAATTTTCGTATGAATTAAACATGACCGTGTCACCGTGAAAATGTATAAGGGTATATTTAACTAGGAAAATACGATGCTATTTACTTACTTTTATTTTTACTGAATTACAATTTATTTCTGAACGTGTATCCGTGTATGTAAGTACGTACATCCAGTATTAATACTCATCATAAGAAGTTTTTAGGCAACGCAGCTTCCTATTTGCAGACGTAATCTTCAGGTCAAAACTATGGAACAGGTAATTTATTACTTTTTATGAATAGATAATTAAAAGATTTTTTTAATAAACTGCAGCAATTGCTAGAGTATATTGAGACTTTAGGATAATTTAGAATATAAACCGAAATAAATACAAGTATTTTTTAAATGTGCTGATAGTTTTGGTAATAAAGTGATATAAAAGGAATTGCTTCCCGAATTTTAGTTATAATTTTATACTAAAATGCACTAAAAGGCAATCTTTTATAACTATTTAAAAATAATTTAATGATAAACCGCAACAAGTCTAAATAGTACATGCTGTATTTTATCACCTTTTTCAACTAAAGTGAAATAAATAGAAAACATGCTAGATTAGAACAAAAATAATGTGAAATAATCTCACCTGCGTTTGCAAATAAACAGAATTATCTCACCTTACTCCACCTTAGTCACAAAACCATAACTCCTATCTCACATCGTGGTCGCCGCATTACTGAATGGATCACTATCGCATGAAATGCATTGTCCCGCGCTTTTCTAATAAAAAGAAGAATGATCTAACAAATCGGCCATTTTGGTGTGTTTCACACGGCGATAGGATTGTACCTATTCTTCATTCGGAGTTAGTTCGTTTTATTAACAAAAGTGGAAATCCTGATTTTTTGACTTATTCCGGTTTATTATTAAGCGTGCGATTTCATTAGTCAAGACACTAATTTAGTTAGGAAAATCCAAAGTGTCCAAAAGTATTTCCAATGCCAACGCATTTAAATCGATGATAACCCACGGTTTAGTGAGCCAAAATTCTTAAAATGTAAAACGTATGGCCACATTTTTTTTTTTTTTTTTTTCTGAGGTTTTTGTTGTTTTGTCAGTTTTTAATGGTTTTTTTGGACTTAGGGTCTATTACAGCTTTCCTAATGTCTGTGGCCTACATGCGTCTCAGGGCTAATGACTACACCTTATGACAACATGTAGGCCACAAGTTTTACAATGTTATATTTATTGTTTACAATGTTATATAGAAGCAGTTCCTCAAGCTGCTTATTGTATATTATATTTTATGGTATTGTGTTGTATTTAAAGTGTTCTTGTTACATAGTGTGGGCTTATAATTAAGTTTACTACAATTAAAATATTGTTGTGTGTGTTTGTGTTGTTTGTAAGGGTGTTTATGTTATGTTGTGTGTGTAGTTTGTTACATTTGAGGGTTTACAAGTCTTTAGGTTGACATTTATGCTTACTTATTGTTATGTACAGATGGGTTTATTTGTAGTTGGCTTAATCTGTTATAAAGGTTTGTATATTATTGATATTTGTTGTTTTGTTTTCCTCTACATGTTGTTTTTGATGTTTATTAGGTTTTTAGTGGGGTCAGTGTGTTTGTTATTGTTGGTTTTTACTTGTTTTATATTTTTGTATTTTTCACTTGCGGTTTGGTTGTTAGTTATATTATAATTTATTTATTTATTTTGGTGGTTTATTGTTTTATTAGTGGTTTGTATATTGGTTATTCTTTGTGTATATTTTTATTTGGATATAGATGGATGACTTTACTGTTTAAGTAGGTTTGGTTGTGATACCCGCGTCTTCATGTAAATAGCGAAAATGTGTCGTTACTTATATCTTTACGGAAGTGACTAGAAAATGAAATGTAGTCATTTTCATCAGGTCGTTCCGCCTTGGCAGTCCAACACACAGCGCATGCTCGACCGACAGCTCGTTCGCGGAGCAGGCGCTGGCTGACACCAGCGTGCTGCTCGACAGAGAACCCACCTTAGAGCATCTTCCATACCGTCTTTATAAGATGGCTGGAGAGTACTGGAAGTGAGTATATTACATCTACTTTCTTATCCTTCTTAATTAAGGCCTCGCTGTGATTTAGTAAACCTATATCCCAACATAATGCATTAGTTTTTCCCTGCCTGACACCAATGTGGCGTGCACCAATCTTCCTTTTAGATTTACTTGCCACCGCGCGTATGATGTGGGTGCGATAATCTGCCCAAAATGAAAAGAGATTATTATCAATATTAATTAATACCAGCCCGCCTAGCATGACCACCGAAACACCATTTATCGCTATGAACTGTCAAAAATCATTGGATAAAATTGTCATCTTGAAATTTTATCGAAACTGCGAATATACAGGATGTAAAAGACATGAACAGTCAAACGAAAACCATGTATTCTGCTCACCATCATCATTTTTTTTTTCCTTTAGACTATACCTGGGAAATTGATAGTTGTGATTTTATTGAAGGTCAAAGTCATATTTTTTTTTCATTTTTTTATGAAAACGTATTCTTTTCGTTATTTCTTAATTATTGTCCAAAGAAATGTTATAATTTTTTTTAGTATTTCATAACAAAAAATGGCTTCAAAACGTTAGCGTTCAATGTAGCTCACTCGATGGGCACGGACACTAAAGAACGGGGCCGCCGTCAAGCAAAAATATCGCGGTTTTGCGAGTTGCGTGTGAGTTGAGCCCTTTACATTGCGCGGTACAATTTGCAATTTTTTTTAACACCAAAAAATAAAAATCATTTCCCAGCAATAATTTTTTTGAAATATGATTTATTTTGATGTATAGAATACATGGTTCTCGTTTGACTGTTCATGTCTTTTACACCCAGTATATAAGCCTTAGATGGGCTGGAGATATATTGGATATATTCCCTATCGATAATATTGATAACAGGAGAAAATATTGCTAACAACAAATCTAAAATTGTTTGGCAGATACAGTTAAAAATGGAGTCCCACGAAACCAGTTATTAGTACATCAGGATCTAGGGTGAAACTCCATAATTTTTTTATGTATTCTTATCACTTTGGTGGTACCAAGTTAATGGATATAGGTCCGTTAAATGTGAAATTTCACATAGAGGCAATAACCGAGCAGGTTATCAGCGTAATTAATTTGACTATGTTGTGCTGGTTTTGTTGATAATTTCACTCCTTTCTTGATAGACAAGAAAGTTTCATGATTTTATTTAAAGTAACTTTTAATAGTTTATTTGCGAGCTTTTATGTTACAGCACCCAAAATAATACTTTTCTATTCATATGGTATGATAATTGAACTGCCCAAAAATACTTCAATAACCAATTTTGTAGTTCAAATAAGGTGTCGAACTAACGTATGATTATTATTACGTGGAAATTTATTCCTGCTTATAATTTATGCACCTATTTCTAACAAAGTTTCCCGCGCATTCCAAATGTCACGTATCCATTTCAAGTATATATTTTAAATTAACGGATGCCAAACTAGTTTTTGTTGAAAACCAGAATCCAAAATACATTCATAATAATTCAGTGTGAAGCTACATGATCTAAAATCTGTTTTTAAACGTATTATGTTCCGCATGCAACGATGCTTATCGTAGATATGTTTCTAGGTCACTAAAATCACTTATCCTTGCAAGTGGTTGACTGATTTGAATATCAAACAAAAGTTTATGGTACTGCTCACCTTGAACGCTTGTGTTAAGTTTCTTGGTTTTACAGCTAATAGACAAAAAGGTCTCTGTCGAAGTAATAAGCGGTATACGTGGCTTAATGTACGATGACTTCTTTCAATATTTTATTGTAATTTTTATAACATTAAACATGCTCTAAGAATAACAGTGGAATAGATGGCGTGAACAAATTTACAATGTAGAAATACCAGTGTATTCAGTTGGACTCTTGTTTGCTTTTTGTGGAATAAATGGGATTTAACTTTCCAAACAAAAGTGAATCTGTATTAGATACAGAAGGCCCGGTCTATCCCCAGGGAAATACCAAGTACATATATACTTGACTTAGTTTATGTTATATATTATCAAAGTATATCGCCATAATACTACTGTTAACAGCAATATTATGCCGACAATTCCTTTGGTTGGGGGTTCTGTACCCGTAGTGTAAGTTTTTTAGTGTAATAAACGCAACTACTTTAGTTGCGTTAAGAGCTCAATTTGTATAGGAAACGTGAACACCGCCCCTAGCGGACAGAAGCGCAAGTCATGTTTCCCATACAAATTGAGCTCGTAACGCAACTACAATCGGTGCGTTTTGTATACTAAAAAACTTACACTACGGGTACTGAGTGATGCTCGCTCCCGTTTTCGGCCTTATCGTCATATACCATCAAGGTGAGATGAACGCCAGTGGCTTCTTTCTTAAAAAGAACGTATAGGCAGATTTGTGTAAATCAGTCTTATGTTTTTTGTACTTGGCCTATGACGTTCACCTAGAAAAACGCGTTGTTCAATGTTAACTTTTAGATTAAAATGATTAAAATAATCTAAATCACAGTACAATATAAATTTATCACATAAGCAGAAAATTGTTCAACATTAACACAATGACATTTTTTTACAAATCATATAAAATGTAGGTAACCTATAAGCGAGGGTAACCGAATAATTTTCATGATTAGTAAAATCAAACAGTCGCCAGCTGGCTGGAATGACACAGACATAATTTTCAAAATATAATTGTGTTTTTTAATAATATTGACGTTATAATTTCACAAACATGACTAATTTAATAACTGTTACTGACATAGAAACAATTGAAGAAGTGATAACTTTAAGGTTAGTGAATACACTTTCTTAAAAAAAAAACAGTTTATATAAGCGGTAAAACACTTGATAACTCAAGAAGTCTTTCATAAAGTTCCTTTTAGAATTAACAGGAATTTTACGAAAATTATAACTCGAACAAGGAAGTCTTAAAAGAATTATCTCTAAACTCAATTAATGTTGCTCTTTCAATTAATTTATTCACACGTTATCAAATGTTTTTCTTAATACAAGAATATATTATCTCGCAGTGAGATATCAGTAAGTATATTTGGCATGACTTTACTTATTTTACTTATACCAAGTGTGTGCTTGATTCTATAAAAATATGTAAGGTAATAACTTAAAAGTTCAACTGTGAACAACCTCAAATGTAATGTAATATTCATGAGTGATACTGAACTTAGCAAAATAAAGGAGTCATAATGTATTTTAGCAGACTATTGATTAAAATCGTAACATTAAACTTAATCAATAAGTATTTGATAGCCGATGATAGCCTAACACTTGGAATTTGGATGCTAAACCAGAATTCCGGGGTCGAAACTGTGCGATGATCACGAACATGTATTTACAAGTCATGAATATGATTGCATGTTTATTTATATATAAATGTTAAATCAATGCAAACATATAGTTTCCTTTATTTGAGTTTGGTATTGAAAGAAAGATTATTTCATCAAACAAGTAATCCCCAGAATTCTCTATGCATGACTGTGCTGCACTATCGTTATTTCCAAAACGAAGACGCTGTTATAGAGCACTCACAGCGAATGTAATGGGCTATATTTGAACCAAGGGTGCACGCAAATGTCAAATACGCTTAGACCAACGCCGCGGCTTCACTGCATTTTATCTTTTAGATGATATCTGTGGTTTTACATACAAGTTCAAAGTATATAGTATGTATGTGAATGCATAGAACTATCTCTCTATTATTAAGTGAGTGTTTTTGTAAAGTGGAAGGCCGTTTCACAGATAGTGCAATTGTGACTGTCCAATCATGTATGAAGGACTCAGATTCACGGAATTTGTCAGGTAAATAGTATAAGAATGTACAAAAGCACAGTATAGAAGTAAATAGGCGATTGTTATCGATTTATTGTATTCGTTATACTTATTGTATAATATAAATGTATAATCGCCTATAGAGAATTGCTTGATTCTAAAAATAAGTTACTGGAGTTGTTTATGAATAGGCCTGTTATATTTCCTAATATGTATAAAACTTTCATATGTAGAGAAATGTTAATTAATTTATCAACAAATATTTTTCTTTGTTTTTCTTGTTTAATGTTATTATTTATACCGGCAACATTCTATTTTTTTTTTTTCTAAACTTAACCGTATTTATTGGGAGATATATTTTTTCGTGTTTTTTGGTTGACAGACAAACATGAAGATTGCTTACCCTATAGACGCTTGCAACAATGACGTGACGCTCGAGCGCTGCCAACCCTAAACCCGTTCCCTTCCTCGTGAAGCTCTGGCAACCTTATTCACCAACAGAAACATAACACCACAAAAATGTAGTGATATTTAAAAGTTAAAATTTGTAATTCATGTTTTTTACCAGACTGCAAGGAAAGGGTTAACAATTGATCTAGTTTCCATCTTTTGAGTAGACTAATTGTATTTTTATGCAAGCGGGTATTTAGTTTTTTATTTCCTTGCGATCTTTTCTACCAGTTTTTACCATCTGATCTTCTTATTCATGTAGTTATTCATAAAACTATCCATTTCTACTATCTCCTTATTACCATATATCCCTCAGCACTCAAAGTTATCAGTGTCCTAGTAACATCTGTTTCATTTATAATGCACGTATAATTCGTAACGTCCTGGCGTATTGTACTTCCAGCAAATACCCCAAGACAGACTACACGTACTCGCTGATGTCGAAGGACCGTGTAGAGCTAGCGCCAGGCCAGGTGGCCGTCCCGAACATGTCGCGGCGGTCTCTCTCGCAGTTCAGGGTGCAGGGACCCAATACCTCCGTAGATGAAGTCGACAAACTGACCGCCTGGAAGACGAACGCTATGAGGAAGCGGTACACGGTAAGTTGGGTTTTATAAAAAAAGGAATTAAAGCTGTATCCATATGGGTGTCGCGTAATGTAAGTACGTGTAATTTAGCATCAACAGTGTGGACGGCGAACATTCAAGAACTGTTCCATTCAGTTGCTACGAACATACTAAATAGGAAGGTCGTGATATCTGGTGATTCTTGTATTATTTTGTATTTAGCTAGCTAGACCGAAACGTTTGGTACGTCAATGGAGGAAAAGTAAGTTGTATACGAAAAGATCTTCATTACCTGTGGAAGTAAAATCTCAGCAAATCCACATTCACGAACAACCACGTTACACAACTCAACGTCACGAACGCCGTCCAAACGAGCATTGCGAGCATCTTTGTGTTCGCGCTAAAACCGACCGCGGATGGATTACAGCGAGTCGAGCCCAGTTAGTGTAGTCCAAAAGCAGAATTTGCGTTACCTTACACGGTATATTGTACGTTACATCCGTCTGGACCCAGGAGAAGCTTTCCACCAGAGCAGTTCGCGGAACTATGCATTGTCCTAAAAGTTTAGTAGGTAATGTAAGTGCAAATAATTTTAAGTGGTTGATTTTGATTAATTGATTTGAGGGTTTTTAATTAAACCTTAATTTATTTAACACCCCGGTATTTCCTTCAATACGGTCAAGTCTTCTTTATAAGAACTTTTCAAGCTCTGCAGAGACCAATCATCTTTTGTAACTAGATTCCATCTAAATCTTTAACAGATTCTGTAAACATTTCCCTGATCTTGATTTCACCTGATTTTGCTGATCCTTCGTTCTGACTGTATTTTTTATTCATATTGTAAAGCAAAGCTAAAATACTTTAGAGATTGTTTTCGTCAAATAATAAAAGAAAAATCATGTTCCAATGGGGAAGACAACTGTCAACTAGTTTCTCCTAGGTGGCGCTGAGTGTTTGTTCCAAACGATGTGTCAATATCAGTACATTTTATAGGGATTTCTTAGTATTTCTAGATAAACAGAAATATGGGACGATGTGTAGCTTTTCAGTGCGTAGAAACCGGTACAGACAAGTTTTCTACAGATTTGTTTCTCAGGAAAAAGTGGGAAAAGGCTTTGAGAAGGGTAAATTTTAAAGCTACTAAGTACTCCAGAACATACAGCAAGCATTTCAAAGAATCTGATTTTGAAACTACTTCCAGACAAACAGGTGTGTTCCAGTAAACACATTTATACCTATATTAATATTTTTAGAATGGAATAGAAAAAAATTGTTCAGCACACAAGTGACATATAATTATTTCAAAAGACATTTAATGTATGTACATTGTACATACATACAATAATTTAAAAACATTAATTTTTAAGTGGACTGTGTTTAAATCACTGATGTTATTGTTCACAACAGACTTTGACAGGTAACAAATACACAGCGCCCTCTGTAAAAAAGTTTTGCGTTTTCTTCCCCATTAAATGTCTAACTTCAGGCTCCGTTGAATCTATTGTCAACCCATCCCTAATATATAAATAAGTAGGATCGATTTCACAGGTTCTGAATAGGGGTATCGGGCAGTTAAACCAACAGTTTTGTATGGATTATCTGTGATATAAATGCCAATGGTATCTTACTTGTAACTTATGAGATAGACCCTAAACTTTATTTTTAATATGTAACTTTGTAGCCACGAGTAGAGGCTTCTGCTGAGGAGCTAACTCTGCCTGACAATAGAGCTCACACATCCGCGAATCTATAGTTTTGAAAAAAAATGACGATTTCCTTTCCGATTTTGAATTGGTGACATAAAATTTTGTACTTACCCTTTATTTTTAATATGTAACTTTGTAGCCACGAGTAGAGGCTTCTGCTGAGGAGCTAACTCTGCCTGACAATAGAGCTCACACATCCGCCTATCTATAGTTTAAAAAAAATTAACGATTTCCTTTCCGATTTTGAATTGGTGACATAAAATTTTGTACTTACCTTGGGCGGTAAAAAATAAAGCCTCAGCACGCATATTAAACTTCCAATACACTGCGGTCTGAGACATTCTTTGTTTTACCGGCCTAGTTAGTAAATGTACTATGTATTTTCTTCTTTCACAGAACGTAGAAAGTTCCGACGACGAGAGCTCGTATATACACGGCAATGGCGGCCTGCGACCTGTGAACCAGCAGTGGTGGATCACGCAGCTCCTCATGTCAATAGTCACCACTATCACAACCGCCACCAGCAGCGCCTATAGAAAGGTCGTTGGACCTTCGCATCGATACCCTTACACGGCCAGAAGACCTGCCCAAGGTGAAAATATTATCTTTGTTACAATTCCATTGGTTGAATTCCAGGTTTCCTGCAGAAAAACAGTCTATGCCCAACAAGAAACATCTATCATTTATGTCAACAACAAGACCATTGTTCCTGCAATCTAGTTATGCGTTGGGCGCAGCGCAGCGTATTTTTCAGTGTCAAGTCAAGTCATTATCAACCTTACTTGTGTTGAAATTTAAAGAGAAAGCAAAAAACTATTCATTCTATTTTGATGAATAATGTGCGTCGATTTGTTATTATGGTCCAGGTAACATGCCTACATATTAACCGGCTTTAACAATAGGAGGAGTCAATTTTACCTTGTAAACCACGATTCTAACCTATTTTCCTCTTTTTCTCTAGTCGGGTTACAAACTCGCAAAAAGTTTAAAAAACTAACCCGTTTTTTAAACTTTTATATTTGCAATGTATAAAAATTACATTTATGAGGGTTATGTATTCTTGTTTTATATAAGAATGCTTTTCAGATGAGTTTATTTATTGCAGCGGGCATAATATCACGAGTGTCATCGGCGTCTGTGGCTCCTTTCTACTGGATTTACCAAACCATCAAAACTATTGTCACCACTACCATCACTACAGTCACTGAAACGGTATGTTTACAGCTTTTATTTAATTATTTTTTTGTGTTTAAAAAATCTAATGATGTAGCAATTAAAGTGCATTTCAAGTGTACTAAATGACAAGTCGTCGAACTATTCAACTTGTTATATTTTTCATAGATTTTAACTGGAAATGTTTGTCCTCAAGCTGTGTTGACCGCTTATCAATAGGCGGAGCGGACCAATGAAGTTTATAGATATATAAAATGTGCAAAGATGCTGTATATTCGAACTAAAAATGATGTTAGTGTGCTCTAACAACACATATAATGATATTTATTTTATAAGTATAGTATAATAATAATAATAATAATTCTTTATTTCAGGCAACAAAATGTGTAAAATATAAAACATTAGGCCCATATTACATATACCTTAAAGACTAACATACATATAAATATTATAATTATCTAATTAACACTAGGCACTATCTTCTGCGTCTCATGACGTAACGGCGCAGTGTCCGGTAGTCGTCCCCTAAAGCGCCGAAAGACAACACCTTTCGGCCAGAAATCTTCCTTGAGGAACGTCTGCAGTCGTTCTGTCGGCACGCTCACCACAAACGAGTTAAAGTTAATAATATTGAGCAAGTAAGGTACATAGATAATTACAGGAATGCCCAAGAAAACCAATTAGAACGCGTTCTTTAGACTATAACCAACCAGTATATATTTTTTATTTCGTTATCATTATAAGATACTTGACGAATGTGTACTTGATAATATATGTGCCAACTCAATTTGTATTATAAGTTTCTTCTAACATTTTGTTTCTAATATTTTTTATACTTAAACTAGCTTCCGCCCGCGACTTCGTCCGCGTGGACATTTTACCCCCTTGGGGGTGGAATTTCCAAAAATCTTTCTTAGTGGATGCCTACACTGTATAAGGTATCTATGTTCAAAATTTCAAGTCTCTAGGTTCAGCGGTTCGGGCTGTGCGTTGATATCTCATTCAATTAGTCAGGACTTTGAATTTAATATATATAGAAGATACATTTCAAAGTTAAACTTAAATTAAATTTCGCATTATTTGATATATTTAAAAAGTGTGATGCGCCTATTTATTTGTGTCTTATGGTTATGTAAAACATTTAATTACAGATAACACCGAACCACGTTGAGCAAACAAAGGCGTACGCTACACAAAACCAACAGCATAAAGAAATCGCGAATCGTCGTATTTGGCCCTGGTTGTTATTGCTGCTATTACCTGCTTTCGTATATGGATGTAAGTATCTTATTTTTAACTTGTTTGTTTAAAATATCTTTGAACAAGTTCTTCAAACTTAATGTATTAGGTACTAACATGATAAAAAATCTATAAAAGCAAGAAAACCACTATTTAATAACAAAATCGCTTAAACACAATGTTATATTGTTTTTCTCAACTGTAGTAATTTTATCTAAAGTTAAATATTTGTTTGAAGATAATAGACTACGCATGTAGAGCAAATTATTTTGACTCATTCATATAGTGAAGATTACTATTCCACTTAATTTTTGGCATTGTTTTTTTGTTGTGGTGAATACAGTAATGTTTTCTACATATCAAGTGGTCCGGGTTCGAATCCTACTTAAAAAAAAAATTGTGATTAAAATGGATATTTTGTTCAGGAGTCATGGTACTTTTAATATTTACATTAAGTGTATTTATACTTAAATATATTAGAAGAATTAATTTCATTTTCCGAAAATCCATTATCTTGAATCCGTAACAGAAATACTTATGACGCTATGCAGACAGAGCAACTTTGATCTCCGTATTGCGGCCACAAGCAACTAGCTGTTTACGTATAACTTATAGAAGCTACGCAGACGTAGCAACTTCGATGATCCTTTCAGTTTTCAGTTGCTGCACTTGAGAACAGAATCAGTTTCGAATTGACAAAATTTGAACTAATTGTGTCAAATGATCCACAATCACACTTAATGTTGACCATGGTTTTGAAAAATCTTATTTACACTCGCGGCGACAGTAGACTTGGCCATTTTGCAGCTTCAACTGGTAACCTTAAAGCCGAAAACTATTAAGAGTGCGTTCCAAAACGATTGCAATTAATCGGGGTGGAGTAAATGATAGCTCACTCTTGGTCGTTATTAAGAAGTGCTTACACCATTGGTTAGTTTTGTTAAACTATAGTTATTTTACACCAATTAGAAGAAAAAAGCTTAGAATCACCTGGTTTTGGAACGCACCCTAAAAAGTTGATTGTTACTTCAACTAAGTTGATAGTTTCTTTAACTAAAGTTGCTCTATGTGCATAGCGCCTAATAATACTTAATTTAGGGGTAGATAATTGGTGTAAGCGTGGAAATATATTATTATTATGTTAAAGGTAATTCACGTCGTAAATAAAACAATTCCTTACAGCGCACTATACTTATGAAAACTGGGAGCATCTAGCTATGCCGAACCTAACCGATTTCCAACTAGATCTCTCCGAGTTCGCTGCTGTACGAATGCCTAAGATATCTCTCCCGTCGTTACCCAACATCACACTACCCACCTTCAATATCACTATGCCAGACATTAACATCACCTTGCCAGACATAAGAGACAATTTGCCAGACATGCCAGAGGTTACGAAGACGTACATAGAGTATAAGGATATTGTTCAAAACAGAGTTGGGGACGCTTCTGATTATATGAAGGTTGTTGCGGAGAGCTGTTTTGAAGAGATACGCCGTTTTTGGCATGGTGTTATCGGATGACAGAAATTCAAATGATAAAGTATTTAGTATCTGTTTGCATTTGAATAGACAAAATACTTTTTTACATAAAAATATACGAAGATTTTTTTTTAAAGCCACTCTGCTACAGTGACACAAACCAGCTTTATTTTTTTTTACATTTATACTTCAGTGCAAACGTAATTAAGAAATCATTTTACTTTCTGTTGATAGTACTTAATAAATAGGGTTAACGAAAGTAGTTGTATTTATTTCATATTACTATCGAGGATGTTTTATTGGGACCGATTCTGCATAGCAGGTTTATAAGTATGATAAATTGAAATTAATTATTTTATTTTGGTAGTTTAAAAGATCTACTATGGTTGTATTACGTAGTTGCCCAGTACTTTAGAAAAAGCTAAAAATATTTTTTTATTCTCCTTTGTTTTCGTCTTTTAGTTGTGAGAATTTGTGCATTCAATAAAACTATATTTTCAGAAAATTTCTTCTGAATCAGTCCTTTGTTTTCTACTGCCAATCATTGTGAATTGCGGGCCATCATAATACTTGAGTATTGAGTATAGAAAAATGCTATATCTGATAGACATTACAGTGTCAAAAATTTAAAATGTCCAACAGTTCCATTTTATTGGCAGTATTAGGGAATATGCATGTTTCATTTTATATTCTTATAGTTTACATCCCCTTATTATAGTATAAAAATAACCACCATGCACGGGCATTTTAAACGCTCGTGACGTCACAGTCTATACAGGGTGTAAAAAGACCTAACACAAAGTCGAAGTCTATGCATTCTATACATCAAAACAAGAAACATAAAAAATTATTGCTTGGAAACTATTTTAATTTTTTGGTTTTAGAAAAACCCCCAAAAATTACCACGCAATGTATAAGTACAGCGCGCAAGTCGCGCGGCACTTAGCAACTTGGAGACGTGCGCGACGTTCGGTCGGCTGAGTTGAATGACCCCGATATTGAGTAGATACATTGAGTGCTGACGTTTTAAAGCCCTTTTTTTGGTATGATTAAAATACTTAAAATTTTGATTATCTTTTCTGAACAAAAATTAATAAGTAATGTTCAATTTGTTTTCATAAAGATCTTGAAATAAATTCTAAATAATAATATGTAAGATTAAATGGTAAGAATGTATTGTAAAACTTTAGCTTAAAACTTTCACACCTTTGATTTCAACGGAAATAAAATCGGGATTTCATGTTAAAAAAGTGATCATCACGACATTATATAGATTTTTGATTGACCTGTTTATTAGTTTTTTACATCACAACCGCTCTCTCGCGTCAAAATGAGTTATGTGAATTGCATGCATATTCCCTATTTTTAATAAATTTTATTATGAGTAAATATAAGATTTTTTTACTTTTAAGCAATATGTATTTATAAGTTATTATAATTATTTCCATTTATATTTGTAATTGACAGGAAAATATAAATGTAAATGTGTGCAATTTTTGGTTACAAGTAGTAACTTGTACTCTTAATAATAATAATTCACAAATACTTCTATTAATATTAATATATTTTATGTTAATTGTAATTTATCTCTAAATATACTATACTATTTGCAACAATGTACCTTTTACGAAGTGGCCATAAAGATTTTTTTATTAAAGATGAAGCTTTAAAATTTTCTTTTCAATTTTGGTACAAATAACTTTCTAATCATAGCTTGTAGTTAGTGTGATTTTAATAAGTGAATTCAGAAAAGACTAACACCTAGTCGTAGTTCGATGTTTTAATTTAAATTGTATTGTACTGTCTTAAAAAATTTGGTTTTGGCAGCAAAGAATTTTAATTGAACTTGTTAATAATTTTATTTTTGAATATGGTATTATACAACATGCATTGATTACTTTTTTCTTTTTTAAATGGCAGATTTAAACATTTTCCCACCTTATTTTGAACGTAAAGGGTTTTAACATAAGGTTGAAAGCCAACGAGTTATCAAAACTATTTCTGCCTCATAAATGGTAATATAGGTAGACGGATGTTGTTAATTATGATTTGCAACTTATAAGTATTGTATAAGTTAGTTAGTATTGTTACTCCACTACTAAATATGTCTGTAACTTATTTAAAGGTATACATACATGTATGTATGTTACCTTCTCAAGTGATTCTTCCATGTCTACGCCTAGCAGTAAGCCATGTATATTGACGATAATGTATATTACCTATTTCAGTGATAAATAAGTGTTGAAACTCCGCCTTATAGAACAGTTCTTACCATTAACATATAATTTCGCATCACGTAAATATAATTTGCATCCTATTAATATTTTAATAATTATTTTGTATTAATGCATATAATACCGTCACAACATAAGTTGTTCTAACTGTGTACCTAATAATTAATTAAGATTAAGGTTTTGGTTTTCTAATATTAATTTAATTTATTGATTGCGGTAAATGAAAGAAACCTTGTGCTTATTCTTTGGGTTATTCTAATTATATATTTTTGTATGCAAAATGTGTTTCTGTCCCCTTCACACACTCCCACATAATTCTTCCCTGTAGCAATGACTTTTTGAAATATCGGGGAAGGATAGAGGTCTAAAACAACACCTATAAGAAAGTAGCGGTTCTCTGTGGGACACTACGCTTTTAGGTGAGTTAATGTTTAAATATTATATAACTATCTCACTCTGTCCTTCCCTACGCGATTCAATAAGTCTCTACTTTTATTCCATTCAAAAAAACTGTGTGGGAAGGACAGAGATATTGCTTAGAATTTATATAGACCAATTTCTATGTTTCAGGTTACAACTACTCCGACCAAATTGTACCTCAAGAGAAGCCAGCTACCGTAGACACTTACAAATCGCCTCAGATAGTGCAAGACCCCGATTTGACAAAACGAATTGCGGCTCTAGAAGGCTGGGCAGTAAACGTCGATACGAAGTTGAGGAGTTTCGACCAAAAGCTATCGAAGTTTGACAATCTAGAGGCGCAAATAGAACAGTACTCGCTCAAATACTTGCAGCAGAACTTTATCAATATAATCAGTGCCAGTGATAATAACGACGCGTTGGCAGCGCAACTGAAGGGTTACTTCGACCAGCATTACATGTCTAAAGACGACATGCAAGTGTTAAGCCAGGAGATACATAAGAGATTGATAAATTCTTGGAAGCCCGATATGGACGAGGAAAAGATTAGGCGGTTGGTGCAAGAGTACCTGGCTGTGTTCGAGCGTCAACAGATGCAATTGGTTCTTGAGAGAGTGAAGGAGTATGTAAGGGAGGTGGAAGTTCGTCACGTGGATGCTTCGTTTGACGTGGAAGTAGTCAAGAGGATTGTCGCTGGGATGCTGGATGTATACGACGCAGACAAGACTGGGCTTGTGGACTACGTGTTGGAGTCAGCAGGTGATATATTTTTCCTTTCATGGTACACAGTAATCACTTCATTGGCTAGTTGATCCTTTTGGGGAAAATTTATACTACTAATTTTGAATGGGTGTATAGATTTCTTCCTTTCGTTCCTCTCCTTCCACTCGCTCTCTCAACTCTTATACTAGTAACTAGATAGCTCACATTCGACTAGGAAATTTTGATTTTACTGAACTTCTTACTGAGAACTTCTTACCGGTTTTACTGAAAAAAAAAATCAAATAAAATTATTATCTATCTAACTTTCAAGTCATTTAGACTAGTCAGAAGACAAACTCCTTCGCGAAACTCCTTCTGCCGAAAATTGGCTTGATTCGTATCGTTACTCATTACTTTCGTAACTTCGACAACGTGATAAGGAACGAGTGCGAATGAACAGTGCGTACGTCTCGTATCCATAATACAGTTCTTATTTTTACACAACCTATAACTGAGTACGACCGAGTTGAGCCGAGCAGATTATCATCCATTCATTTACCAGCGCGTTTTGTTCCCATTTCCGCATGTTTACCGTTTGTTTGATAGACAGATTGTAAATAACATTTTAAATTTGTCGTTGCATTTTACACTTTAATAATTAATAATTATGTCGGGTTACGAGGGAAACACAGAAAAATTGTATTTGGTTCCTCAATTCGTTCGTCAATTCGTTCTCAAAAGACGTCCACTGTTGAACATAATTCTCCCCCAAGGATCTCCAAACCGGTCTTTTGTCGGTCCTGCACTGCCTGCATCCAACGGCTTCCCGTGACCTTCACCAAATCGTAAGTCCATCTGACAAATGCGAATAACGTATTTGAAAGTAACGTATCGTTACTTCCGTATCGGGTGGTGTACCCGTTACATACGGCTTGTTACAGCTTTAAAATCCACCAAATAAAAATAAAAAAAAATAGTTTTATTCATTAATTCATGGTTATAATCTTAACACCTAGTCTTCCCAATAAGTAATCAGAGATAATTTTGTTGGGAAAGTCTCGCAACTTCCCTAGTCGTTTACAAAGATTAATAGTAGAAGATCCGAACCTATATCGACCTTCACCGAGCTGATAATAGAATGAAACATATTTTATTATTAATTTAGTATATTAGAAAATATATTAAAAATGGGTTGTCTAAAAAAATCCTGGACAGACTATTTTTAATTATTTTTTGAAAAATGATTTTTAAAAAAAAATGAATAAAATATTGCAACATCAAGATAATAAGAAAATTTTGTCCTGACTGATAGTAGAAACCGTATAGAATGTGCAGGCATTGGGTTGTCTATTATTTACCTGCGCGAACTACTGGGTTGTCAGGTATGAACAGGTATGTCGATATCAGTTACTTTCACTCGATTGGATAATAGAAAAAAATTTATATCATCATAAGCGCGCGACAAAATTTTCTTATTATCTTGATGTTGCAATATTTTATTAAAAATCATTTTTCAAAAAATAATTAAAAATAGTCTGTCCAGGATTTTTTTAGACAACCCATTTTTAATATATTTTCTAATATACTAAATTAATAATAAAATATGTTTCATTCTATTATCAGCTCGGTGAAGGTCGATTTAGGTTCGGATCTTAGACTATAACCTTTAAACGTTTTACAATATTGAGTTACATAGTAAACTAGCTTCCGCCCGCGACTTCGTCCGCGTGGACATTTTACCCCCTTAGGGGTGGAATTTCCAAAAATCCTTTCTTAGCGGATGCCTACGTCATAACATCTACCTGCATGCCAAATTTCAGCCCGAGCCGTCCAGTGGTTTGGGCTGTGCGTTGAGAGAACTGTGTCAGTCACCTTTGAGTTATATATATTTACTAGCTTCCCGGCCACGCGTTGCTGTGGTAATTTCATACTACTGACCTGTAACATTGTATCTGCAGTAAAAAAAAAATGACTACTTATCAAGATAAAAACTATCCTATCTCTCAAGTTGGATCAAACTGCACACGGTGTACAAATTTGATTGAAATCGGTTAAGTGGTTTAGGAGTCCATTGAGGACAAACATTGTGACACGAGATTTATATATATTAAGATATTTAGTCTACGAAATAACGTTAGTTACGTGTTTCTTTCCACAGGCGGGCAGGTTATATCGACCAAGTGCACGGAACTCTACCAGATCAAAACAAAGCAGTACTCCGTCTTGGGTATACCGGTATGGTGGGTGCATACCTCGCCGCGGTATGCGCTCACTCCCGGCGCCATGCCTGCCGAATGCTGGGCCTTCCAGGGCTTCCCAGGGTACCTTGGTCAGTATCAGTCTTAGTTTATAAAAGTCAGATAACTATAAAGATAAATATATTAGGAAAAATACACTGAAAAAAACTCAATATTGGCAAGTGGACTCTACTGGAGTTATTTCAATAAAACTTTATCCATCTTGTAGATAATTTGATTATCTAAATATTCATATGAGCAAACTAGCAAGGGAAATCAACAGTTTGTTTTACGCACGCTCCATTTAGTATGGCCAAAGTCGCCAGTCCATATCGCCAGACAATGTTGTACATACACGTGTTCCTGAGATAAAATACAATTTCCCTGTCTATTTTTAGTGAAAATGTTACATAATATACACACAATCATGCTTATATACCGAAATGCAGAGCAGAGCCTTAGGTAATATTAACACATATAAAGCCATATCTGGCAGTATCGGTCACACAGTACCCCAAAATAGTGACAGGTTCATGGACATCTGTCTTGGTTGTAGGCTTTTGCGGTAGTTTACTGAAGGATTGTTACTTTTTGGGTTTGTTGCACCTTTTATGTAGGCGACAGCTGGCAACCTGTCACTATTTCGAGGCACTACATGGCTCATACTGCCAGGTGTGGCGTAAAGTGCAACGAAATGTTACCTAAGGCTCAGCTTAACCTCGTGGGATTACCAGTGTGATCGTATGGTATGTATGGAAATATTTGTATTTTTCACTTCAGTGGTCCGTACGTATGCGATCATCGAAGTGACTGGTTTCTCCCTTGAACATATGTCACGATTGCTCGCCGCTGATGGCAAGATTGAATCTGCACCAAGGAACTTCTCCGTTTATGTGAGTATTTCTTATGTTTTATACAGGTGGTCCAAATAGTAACGACCAAAAAATTCAACATTATTTCGGTGGATATTAGTGGATATTTGTTTAAACATTATATTTATAGATTTGTTCAATTATTAAACTCTAAATTTTACTTTTGAGGATCAAATGCATGTGTTTAATGGCAAAAGTTAATACTTACAACGATCTGCCATCAATTTCAAAATGAAGCCAGTAAAATTAACCTAATATAAAAGAATATACCTACATGACAAGATGTTTTCTTATTGCAACTAATGTTTTGGTTTTTTATTATTACGAAAGCATGTATAATCTAAAACAATATAATTAACTATCAAACTTGTTATCAAATGCACTTTCCTTTTCATATGTTGACTGTGCACATATTAAGTATAATAATTTTTTACTTTCTCGTATAGAGGTCTTGTAATCGTCAAAAAATTCGAGATTTTGACGGATTTTACACGTTTTGAACCGAGTCCAAAAATACCGGTTTTTGGAATTATATCTGTGTGTGTGTCTGTGCGTTAGCACGATAACTCGAGTATGCTTTAACTTATTGCAACCAAATTTAACATGCATATATGACATCAAAATATAAGGTTTCTATCAACTTTTGAGTTGTTTCCGGTATACGAGAAAGTCAAGGGGAGACAACTCCTGATTTTTTTTTTCGGTTTTTCTATAAATTTTTGCATTGCATGCATTTCTCGAAGTATTTTTAATAAGCTTTATGCACAATGTTTGAGTGTGGGTTTCTTGTGTTATTTTTTTGTAACTAAAATTGTATTACACCTTTAATATAAAAAATAGGAAATACACTTTCCTATTATGTATGTTACTTAATCACACACATCACATTCATGGTTTTCCGCTAAGTGTTTATTTGCAATTTTGCAATAACATATAAAATACTCCATTGCATGTTAACATAATACATAATCAGTGCATTTTAATTTGCACCAACATTTTACTTAATATCAGAGTGATATTCACTGCACGTGAAACTCTGATATACCAGTAAATCGGTCACGTTGATGGTAAGCTGTTGCTCTCGCATACCAACTTACCAACGCTTTTAACACAAAATTCCACGCAAATGGCATGAAAAACCAAAATTCCTACTTATTAATTTAGATTCACTAATCAGTTCAAAGGTAATGCAGCACGTCAGAAATGAATATTTCTATTTTCTGTGTTTATTTTTTTGCTTATAACTATTTCATATTGTTTACCAAAACAATGCCAGTGTAAGTAAAACTTCATTCTGAGCATGTTGTTCGTTTAAAAGTTGCACGTTTTTTAACGAACTGCTTCGCATAATTTTGTAATTGCCAGTTGCAATATATTTTTTTTTTGCTAACATGATTATGCATGTATAATAAATTTACTTTTGCATCACATTACCCGCAGCTTGAAAAACTACATATAAACATTAGAAGGGCACACTAACAAACTTTAAGATTTATATTTAATATTTAATTAATCACCTACAATAGGCGCATAAAAAGATTGCATGCAACTGATATAAGAATGTTGCGATAGATGTGTGGCGATAAGACTGGATGAGAGGAAGGTTGCCTCATTAATACAAAAACTAAAAAGTAATCTTTGGGCTTGGTATGGTAGGGGTAGGACACATTATGTAAAAGAATATAAAACACATGTGAGTCAGAGAATGATGAGTTTAAAAATATAAGGTTGGAATGTGTGAGGAATTATATAATTGAAAAAGATCTTTTCATCCCACCACCTCGGAAAGTGTAATTTTGCGCTTCGAAATCTGGCTGGAAAATTCTATTTTATTCGCTTGAGTGGCAAAGTAGATTTGAATTTAGAACATCACATATAATGAGTACTCAATATAATTGTAAATTCAAAACGTCATTAAACCTATTTAATGTAACCTCTATTGTGCCAAATTTATGATTAGAACTTTTTAAATTGTGAAAAAGTTCTTTTTCATTTTGTCATTTCCTCGCTGAGGTGGGATGAAAAGTTACGTATTGCACTCGAGTGGAAAGATTTTTCACCTTGTGCTCGTTTGTTTCCCTCGCTGACGCTCAGGATTCTAATTTAGAATCACTCGCTGCGCTCGTGATTCAACTTTAGAATCCTTCGCTTGCTCGGTCATCCAAATCGAGCACGCGGTTAAAAAGGAACTTTCCACTCTTGTATAATAAATAACTATTACACAATACCTACATAAATTCCAACTAAACTTAGTAAATTAATAGCCTCCTTTAAGCAAATGAATTTAAAGGGACGGTGCTTTATTGAATCTTAGCAAGGGTTTTGTAGTATAGATGTAAAATACTTCCATATTACAGGGTCTTCATGGAGAAATGGATCCTGAGCCGCATCTGTTCGGCGACTACACGTATGACGCCAACGGGACCTCAATCCAATACTTCCCAGTGAAATACCCAAAGACCACTAACATCGATGGAGTGGAGTACCCAGTAGCGTACGACATCATCGAGCTCAGGGTTGAAAGCAATCATGGCAACCCCACCTATACATGCGTTTACAGATTTAGGGTACATGGCAACCCTTTATCCGATATCCGAAGAGCAACAGAAGACAGCATCAAAGACAGTGAGACGTAGTTTGGTCATTGAACAACTGTGAATATAGTGAATTGTGCAGTGTCGATTGTCCATGAAACGTCCGGAATTGTTCAATTAGGTATGATCGGATAATTCTCATTCCTAATTAGGTGTAAGAATCGTGGCCTTAACGTAACTAATATAGCATAAAGTGTCCAAAGTACAAAAACTGTTGGTTAACTTAACGATGACTTACATTTATTTGCTTAGAAATTATGTGAAGAAATATTTATTTTATACAAAGAATTATATTAATCTCTGGTACCGCACAATTGCCGTTTCCAATACGCTTAGTTGTTCTGAATTCTTTTACCAATATTTATATATAGGTTTTTATTGGATATAAGTCTTTGATTAAGAATTTTAATTATAATTATTGCACATGGATCTATTAGAAGTCTTTTTAAATTATTATGTATGCTTTATAAACGCAAACAAATGACAATATTTATGAGGACAATGCTTTACCAGGAAAATATTAAAACATTGAGTATATTAATTGAGATGAGCAAGCTACATGCAGATGATGCAGAGCATCCCTTATTTATTCCTATTTTTTATAAAGCCAGTGGTGTTCATTATTAATATCATATTTCTTTACCGAGGTGTTTAACAAGTACATCAATTTAAAGTATTTAATTAAATTTACATGATAAAGTAGGAGTTTTATATTCATAATAATCTATCCTTTATTTAAAATATTCTCTGAACAAGATTTTAAATATCACTCACTTAAAAATATTGTTTTGCAAATCACAAACGTATCAAGTTTAATATTAGTGTAGTATGGTCACAAAATATTATCATTTGATATTTATACACCTGTTTTATACAAATCATGTACGGCAGCTAAGTCGAAATTTCTATTGAAACTTAGAACAGGAAAAATGCTAAGGTATAGATTTACTTGTAAAAGAAATGTTTTAAAATATTTGTCTGGTAGATCCATGTTAGGTTAATATAACTTCTAAATATGCATAGTGAAGGAGCTAGTCCAGTTACATGTTAATAAATTTTATATCAACTTAAGTGTTTTAAGTTTTGTCTCAAAGAACTAATTCATTAGGTAGGGAAATCTAACTAACGTTGGAAGGACCTAAATAGATTATAACCTAGTTTTATTACTTAGTATTGTACAAAGAGCTAAGCATAGTGCAGCCTATGCTAAGTTAATATCCAATTTGAAATGACCCAAGTGTACATGGTCCTTCGAGCCGGACCCTGTACAGCATAACCTAAGAATGCGATCCAGTCTGAACTCTCGCTATGACTTTGCACATGAGCATGGTATTCTGATCTATGATGAACTAACAATATATTACAATACACAGTAAATCTAGGACAATTCATAAAGTTCTTACTGTGTTTGTTCAATTTTATTTAAACACCATTCTTACCAAGAAATAATTACTCCATAAAAAGTTAAACAGTAAAGTTAAACTAGATAGGTATACCATTCTGTACCACTGAATGCAGATGTTAGTTTCATAATCTTGGGGCTTAAGACAAGTGGCAATCTTTTTATAACGATAAGATATCGAAATTCCTCATCATCGGCCATATTGCTTGGTCATTTACAGCGTCTTAGAGCTGCGATTGGTCACGTGACTTAACGACGGCTTAAGTCAATCCCATACATTTTGTTCATATCGAACTTCGTTATCGTTTCTATACAGGTTGAATTTTTCAAGTGGGCCTTCAGGGCCAAATCCTAAACTATAAGAAATATCGAAAAATGCTCAAAGGAGTCGAGAGCCCGATTTTGATGAAAAAACAACTGCATCATTGGATTGATTGATAAAATAATGATCATCGCTTTGATTCTCACTTCAACCAAGAAATATTTTATTAAAATTTAACATTTTCCATTAGTTTCCCGTATATCATTACTTCCCAGAAATCGATTCTTATTAACAACATTATCGAATGGTGTAATAATACAGGCTGTCTTTTTTTTTTTCAAAATCATTGGGTTCGATTCCTGGCTACGATTATTGGTTTTTCAAAAATCCAATGATGCAGTTTTTGTTTTCTTCAAAATTGGGCTCGCGACTCCTTTGGGCATTTATCGATATTCCTTATAGTTTAGGATTTGGCCCTCAAGGCCCACTCGAAAAATTCAACCTGTATGTTACTTTGTCTACGGGACCTGATCAGACAATATGGATGCAGTAGCATCTATTTTTTCAATAAAATCTATTAAACTAAACACTGGGTCCGGGATATATGCAAAAAGCTTAATTTATTTTAATGGAAGCTATTATGTTTAAAACCAATTTATTATTTTAAAGAATTGACATAACGACTATTAAATGCTTCATATCAAATTTTATTCCTGACAAGACTATATACTTATTTGAGGAGTTACCACCACATTTGTTTTTAAATTCTCTTAAATTTGATATGAAATTGTTTACTACTTATTTTAATACAAACTATGAAAAGGTTAACAATAAATACCATTAGTGATTAAAGAAATAAAAATGAAGCCATTGCTGCAATTTAGCTACTGTAAAGTGGTTCTATAGTGTACGAGACTAAAGCTCACATTTGAAGGCTTATTTTTGACCTGTAGGAGCAGTATGGTAACATAATAAAAACTCTTAATATGTGAATTGTGAGGATTTTTTATAGTTGTCCCTATTGTTTGTCTATATTTTGAATCTTCAAGAACCAACAACCCAATGATTCATTATATGTACCTATCTCAACTTTTAAATTAAACTATTTCATACTCTGCTTTGTTAAATTTGCGAAAATTGTGATGTACTAAATAAACTTTTGAATGGTATTATTATACTTTTAATTACTTACCTGCATTGATATTATGATGAAGCGTCGTTGGCGTAGTGCATAAGTTTCAAATTTTGAATTCATATGTACGTTTAACCAACGCTTTTACGGTGAAGGAAAACATCGTGAGGAAACCTGCACATACCTATGAAGAATTGTTAGGTCGTGTGTGAAGTCGACCAACCCGCACTTGGCCAGCGTGGTTTAATGTGCGGTAGGCTCGAGCCTCTCGGTGAGGACATTATATGAGCTGTTGTTGATGTTTCACATCCCTACAAAAATAGCGTGACGGTCGATGAAAGTAGTACCTAGCTACATAAATATTAATTATCACACTCATAATATCAAAAGCAAACCAAAAGGAAGTTAAGGTACTAATTCAAGAGAATTTAAATACACTACAGAATTTGGTTACACCAAAGGTGACATCACATTTGTCAGCATCGAACGCTCCGCACCAGCTTCATTTACTGAATGGAATAGTGACGAGTTGCCAGGCTATCGCCTCTAAATGCAACTATATTATTGAATATGATAATTACAATTCGTGGTTGGGTTCCCCAGAAAATATCATCAAATTGTTACTTCTACTTCTACTATGTTACGATTCTATTCGATGTTGAGTTCTACTCTGTTTCTAGTAAGGTTATCTTATATAAGTATTTCTAAGAAAGTTTATCAAGACAGCAAACTATTAAAACTCCTATAATAAACGGAATATGTATACAAAGGTATTTACTCTATACACAACCACGACCACTAATATTGCAAGCTGATTTTTTTTCCCCAGAAATGGGGAAAATATTTAATCATCAAAAATTTTACTGTAATATTTTCAAAGGTAAGCGCGACAATTTTTAATCGAACATTATCGCATATTGTAAGGTAAGTATATTTTTATTAAGATGATTTTTTTGTATTCCAGCTATGGTATGAACGGAAATGCATCCTAAGAGAATATTCTGAACTTCATTCCGACATACAAGAGTAAAATGTAGGTATAGTATTTTATAGAGTAAAATATAGCTATAGGCTTCTATAGTCTAAAACTATCCATGTACGTACTCCCTTTAAATTTTCTAGTTTTCTGATCATTGTATTTATTAAAACATTTTGTTGTCCTTAATTTTGACTTTTGCCTACAAAAACCAGTGGTTAGGTTAGATACGGTAAATACATATTATGTTTCCTTACTAAGTTAGTGTGTTGTGGTGAATAAAAATGCAGACAGGCCAAAATAGCTAAATAACAGGTGTATTTTGGTGTTATGGTACACTGCTGTCACAAACACTTGTTAGTAAATGTAGGTATGGTTGAAAAATGCTTGTAAACATTTTTTAACAGCAGTGTGGGACACCAGTAAATATTATTACTGTTGTATATTTGTAAGAACTTTTGAGCCACAAGAGCATTTTTTCTTTCGCAATTCTTGCAGAATATTCTTCAACTTGACAATCCTTTTTTGTTGCCGTCGATTTTTTTGAAGTACCGTTTTGAGTTTTCGGTAAAGCTTACATTGCAAAATCTCCTTTTTGCGTAATTTTCCCCGTAGTGAAACTACTAAAGGAGAGTCAAAAACATAATCTAAGTCGTCATCAGATGTCTGTAACAAAATATTAAATAATTTATATTGCTCTTAATAAAAAATAACTTAAAATGTATTTTATACTGGCTGTTAGCCTTGACATCGCCAAAGCTTTTGACAGGGTCTGGCACATAAGTCTTCTCTTCAAGCTTCCGACGTATAGTCTGCCTGTTCAGCTCTATACCTGAGTGGCCGACTTCCTGGATAAGCGATGAATTCGTGTCCTCTCTGACGGATGCAGTTTGCAGATCATGTCAGTCACTGCCGTTGTTCCCCAGGACTCTATTTTATCCTTTACACTGTTTCTACTGCATATCAACGATATGATTCCTTTAGGGAACATCCATTGCTATGCAGACGACAGTACAGTGCATGCGGGCTATTTTAGACACGCAATCTGGAGGAGCGGACACCGTGAAGAGTCGTAAAAATATTGTCATTAAACTCAACTAAGAGCTGGCTGGACCTTGTTTCTAAATGGAGTACAGTAAATTTGGTTGAGTTCAATGTCAAAAAACTCAGGAATGCGCGTTAACGGCAAAAACGTCGCCATTCCTTTCCCTTCCCTCTCTTCATGGCACAACACTGACGCTCTGTATGAAGGTTCGTAGCGACATGAATCCGAAGGATTACATCGAAAGCGTGATAAAGCCGCACTTTATCACGCGAGAAGAAGCAGCTTGCAGGTCGACAAGGCGAGGGTGGCTAGCGCGGCAGTTTATCGCTCGCACTATCTATCTTCGCGTTTGGACTCCACTTCTGCTTACCATCAGGTGGAATGGAGTCATTTGCTTAACCTTTTATAGAAAAAAAAATATTGAATCATCTTTTTTAAATGATTCATCCATTTTAAGATACCAGAGGAGCACATTGAAGCCACTATGCCGCGCAGGGAGCGGGTGGAGGATGCCGCTTGCTGCCGGTGTATACGGACGGAGGAGACTTCGGGTGGCAATGACCACCAGTCTTTCCCAGCCCTAGCTGTGGCCTGCACACGTGCATCTTAGAAGTTGCCTCGTCTGACTGCCTTTTCGCTAACTTTTTTTGGCTTTGGCATTACCCTAGTAAACTAGGGTAATCCTCCACAGACGCAGCCCGACTCACTTGAGTCGGAAAGTCCAAATGGTGCGATAGTAGTGGTATACATAGTGGTACGGATCTTATTTATTTACCGTGAAATGAAAGAGGTTAGCAAAGCTTTTCCAGGAGGCATTAGCTATTCATCCTAATAGCCTTCATAATTCGACCCACTGCTGGGACACAAGGCCTCTCCTTGTCATCGAAGGAGGTTTATTCAGTAGTCCACCACGCTTGCCCAATGCGTATTGGTGGACGGAGTATAAGGTGATCAATACCCCTTTGCTGATCAATTATTCGCCTTCTACGACACCCATTGGAGGATATGGGGTGATGCTATATTGCTATTTTACTCTGCCGGCATCACATGGCGTTATTATTAGCTGTTAACAATTATTTTTCTCCTGATTTAAAGGTTTACTATATCTTGAGTACATTTTTGTTACAAGCTAGCTAAGCATATATGTATACAACCGAGTGGTTAAGCATGTAACCGCTTAACATAATATCATATTCTACCAAACTGTCATATAAAAATATAGGTACTTCACGTACGAGGTTTGTTGATGCCTGTAATGCCTGTTTTGTATTCTCATTCCCTGTCTGTACTTCACGTACGAGGTTCGTTGATGCCTGTAATGCCTGTTCCGTATTCTCATTCCCTGTGTCGTTGAGTTGCTCGGATTTAGAAGACTGATCTGTGCTACAAGTATCAACATATTCAATTGGTTCACTATATGATGTCTCCTGAAATTAATTAAAAACTCTTGAATATTAATCATTCTTTTGAGAACCATCATTTATAAAAAACATTTTACTTAAAAAAACCGCCTTTAAAACTAAAAACGGAGATTTTTTTTTTAAAATAAAATTTTTTCATATTCATTTTCTTTATATTTATTTATTCCAAATATTGAGGTTGGGTGTTTTAAATATAGAAATTTTCATCTCGAGATCTTTCAGACAAACAAATAATAATATTACGATATCATCGATGTCAATTAAATCAATAGGGGCAAGTTAAAAAGCACTCGCCAGATGTCTATCAAATTTAAATGGGACCACATGCAAACCACATGACAAGCACCAGCTTCCAAACGTTAAAAGAATCTTCAAAATCGGTACAGCCTGTAAGGAGTTACTGACTATTTTTTTACACCCAAAAAAATAGTCAGAACCTCCTCCTTTTTTGAAGTACTGGCTTCTTGTAATGGATTACAGTGTATATTTCTCTATGTAAGCTGTAAGCCCCCTAAATAAACTAAAACAAAGCTTTTATGCCTTTTGTTCAATGGTACTAACTAAAGTTATGTATAGATATTAATAATTGGTTTTACTAGGACGTACCACGAATAATTGATTCTGCTCTTGTAAGTCACTATCATCTTCATGTTCGTTGCAGCAAATGTGCAATGCCTAAAATGACAAAAGAGTAGGTACTCAATATAATGTTATTACTATGGAATGCGTAAATACTGTAAATGAAAAATATCACACCTTAGTTGGGAAAGCACCTTTTCGAATTCTTACGTATCCCTTTTTAGTAACATATTTATCTTTTTCTTTGAAATGAACTGAACAAACTCTATTACATTTAGTCGGCTTCCACCAAACCTCCTTACGATTCAACCGTAGATATTTGGTCCAACGTGCAGCATCAATTGGGTCAGTGGGAAACCTGAAATATAACATTAATACATAAGATCACGCTCATAGTCCCAAGAGGGGTTGAGCAAAACCTTAGATAACAGTCGTTCGTGGAGGTTTTGGTTTAGTGGCGTACGTAAAGTACGCCGATCCCAAATCGTCCCCAGAAGGGCTTAGGACCGGTGGGATTTAGTGGTTAGGACCGGCGTTTTTAGTGATTGCGCTAAGTACCCTGTGTGCATCGCGGCCACGACGTTGCGCAAAACATCGGTTTTTAGTGGGTATACCAGGGTAACCGGGGATTCCTACATAACCTTAGGGTCGCCCCACGTGTCTTTGGGTAGGTATAAAACCTTTTCCGATGCTACGATGCTCACAAAGGTTTTTTGGACAAATTGGCAAAGGAAAGGTCATTGAAACTCTCTATCTTAGGGCTGAATTTTGTCCCATATAAATACACTGCTACTGCGTGACAATTAGAACAGGCATCAAAATGGCAGAAGGTCTGGTAACCGTAAATGACTCCATCCCATCTAAGTTTTAGCAAAAGTAGAGTGCAAATATAAAGATAGATGTGCGTGAGATAATATATGCGCCGCACTTTCCACACCTTCGCCATGCCGACCTGCAAGGTGCTTCTTCATTCCTCTTTTGTATGGTCCAAGGTTATAAGTAGGAGGCAACAGGTGTGCTGGCAGAGAACTCCATTTCTTGATTTTGCGTCATTAAAATGGGTTGCTGAATATTTTAGTTCGCATTGAAATGTTGCAGTCTTTGACATCGTAAGCCAGCAGGCGTAGTCCATAAAAGGTGTGATTCGGAAAAAAGCTCCTCAGAACCAGAACTGCTAAAAAATTAACATCCTGAAGAGCCAGGAGGCGTGGAGCTACAAATTTCTACTGGGCCAAAAACCTGTGGAAGGAGTCCACAAAAATTTCATGGGAAGTATAAAAACGAGCAGGATTATCTGAAGAAGATATCGCCTAGATAATCCACAAAGCAAGAGCTACCGTTGTACACTATTATGCATTAATAATACTAAAATAAATAGTACTTTCGGTATGTACTGACTGAAAAGAATTTCAAACGTCATGGGACATTTGACGACATGGGAATTGAAGTTACGTATAATATCGCTTCATGAACTAGAATCGACAGAGAGACTCACACAAATGGAATAGCCCTATAGACTAGAATTTGTCTAAAAATTCCCCTTACTTGCTCTAAAACCCCACCAAAGTCCTCACCTTCAAATATCCGGTGACGCTACAGAGCGTTGGCATTACAATGCGATTTTGCGAATCTAGTTTTTTGTGCCTAATCCTAAAGTACATCTGTGGTAAGAATGTATTTTTTTTTAACAATACGAGGATGGTTTGATTTGCACTAAAAAATGTGCTCTTATACAAAATTTTGGGTAATGCGAACATTTAGCTAGCAACACTTGAATTGAAATGTCATCACAAGTGTTTGGCGGGAAACCATGACGTTTGGATGTCGATCTTTATTTCGAAAATTCAAAATTGCTTCGGAGTGGATTTTGTGCAGTGAAAGTGGTGTCGTTTCTTTGCATAAGCATTCGTGTTGACGAACAGTTATGAATGAGGAATCATTGAAATAAAGGTTTTGTGTATGTGGCGTTGAGAATTGTATAGTGATTGGAAATCCCACTATACAATTCTCATCAGTCACAATCATGTGGTCTTTTGCCATGCATTTCTTTCCAAGCACTCCCTAGATACATTAAAATGTGTGATGCCCATATTTTAATGCAAATATCAAGAAAGAAGACATAAATAAATGAATATATGGCTCAAAGGTCTTGATACCAAGCCAAAAACCCTAACAAAAAAAAATGTCATCATGATGCAATCATGCATGAATTCTTATTTTCTGTTCTACAACAAATAAATCATTAAAATCTTTTACTTACGTATGAAATGTAATGTTACTATCCTTTTTATGTTTGTCTGTCCTGTTATGGCATCCGCGTACCGCACAAACTGTCATATTTCATAAAAACAGAACTGTACAGTGGTAAAATATAAGCTCCTTGTGTACAGTACAGATACCGAATCCGGGCACACACAATTTGACGTACGTAACCAATTATTAGGCCATAACTGGCTCAATACGGGAAGTCGCTGCTATATTTAACTCTATGGTCGCTGCGCAGTCTTCAAGGTCAATGCCCTCCGTACGCATCTCTAACAAATATATCAAAAAATGTCGATTAGCGCAATTAAATGGTGTCGCAATAAAACCAAATAGCATTTAAAGACTGATAACATAACTTATTTTCACGTTAATGCAATAAAAACTAAATACTTAAGAATTTAATTTCGTAAATTGTAGGTAAATACTGTGTGTTGCTAAATATAGAAATTATTTCACACATTTTTTAGTTATTTTAACGAAATTTCGGGCACAGAAGGCTCGAATTCACTGTTGCATTATGTAGGTACAAAAAATCGTGATTGTATGTCCAACACCAACAGTTTCCGATATCCAGCAATCTGCCAAACTTTACCCCAGGAAAAACTGAAATAGCTACGGAATCCCGAGGGTCACAAATTTTATTTTATAGGGCTCATTTATGCTCCAATTCGAGCTACTTTACTGCATATTTTCTTTTCAGATAGACCTAAAAAATAAAAATTGCTGGAGTAACGTCACTCCAGCAGAATTCGGGCTAATTTACATCAGATAGGGCTCGTAAATATCTGCATTATTCAATCTTTGAAAAGAGCTAACATTTTGCTTGTGTAACGCACACGAGAAATCACTTATTTCGGCTGTATCTTTTTAACAATTTTTTTTTACGAATTTTAGGACGTTATTCTATAATTGTTTTACAATTTCTACTGAAACCTGTAATATACTATTCACAAATTTGCGATGTGATCTCTCATACATTTTAAAAATAGGTAAAGCGCATTTTGCGCTTGTTCCCAACGAGTCACACTGTAACCTGTAACACTGTGACTCGTTGGGAGAACTTTGTAAAATGATTCCCAACTAGTCACACTGTAACACGTTGGGAGATCTTTCTTAAATAATTCCCAACCAGTCACACCACACTGTGAAACGTTGGGAGACCTTTCTTAAATCATTCCTAATGTTAGGCTAACGTGCTGATAGGTATACAACACTCCCACATTGATGGGGATTAGTGGCCTGGAAACAGTATATCTGTTTATATTAAATAAAAATCATTTGTTATGTGAGTATTCGTATTTCGTATTATATTTAACAAATATATTTTTTAAATGCCGAGGTTTTTTGGTACGATTATTTTGAGATAACTGTACTTGGACATACTTTTGGCTAAGGGGCGAACAGATCACGTCAATCGTTCTGGCTCGGCCACCATCACGGATTCGAATTCTGACTGCACAAAATTTTTGTCTCTTTTTTGCCTAAATTTGACCCCTAACATCCGATTTTGCCCAGTCAGTGGTTTAAAAGTTATAAGGGTGCATTGGTGGCCGAGCTGGGACGCATGCGCCCTGGCTCGGCCACCTTAATATCTCGAAAACGATAGCACCTAGCTTCGAACTGTTTCCTCTCAGTTTTTGACCATAATTTGCCCAAGTCTTTCCCCAAATATCATATTTTCCAAGGCCATAGTTTAAAAGTTATAAGGGTGCATTAGTGGCCGAGCTGGAACGCATGCGTCCTGGCTCGGCCACCTCTATATTTCTATTAGTTATGTTATATTGTGAGACCTACAACATAAAACAGAAATAACGCACATGGTGAATGTAGTTTTTTTTTTTTATAAAAAGTCGAGCAGATGACTCCATTCCACCTGATGTTAAGCAGAAGTGGAGTCCACATGCGAAGATAGCTGGTGCGAAAGATAAACCGCCGCGCTAGCCACCTTCGCCTTGCCGACCTGCAAGGTGCTTCTTCACGTCTCGTTTGAATGACCCAGGATTGTAGGAAGGAGGGAACACATGTGCTGGAAGTGAATTCCATTTCTTGATTGTGCGACAAAGAAACGAGTTGCCAAATTTCTTAGTACGCGTTGGAATGGTAGCCACAGTTTGTCGGTGACAACGTAGACCAGCACGCGTAGTCCTTAGAAGGAAAGGAGATGGTGGTGAGTTTGTTCATAATACGCAAATTAATCAATTTCAGTTTTTTATGTTAATATATTTTATTATTATTTATTTATTTACCTCAAGTAACAATGTGTATATAGGTCGTATGGTAATGTTCATGCTCAGTATCCATGTACTTAGATCTTTGTTTATAGTTTTATAAAGTAGGTAGGTAAACTTTATTACCATTACATAAAGCTCAATTTTAGTCGTAAAATTATAGTACCTACCTACATAGGGATATTTTAACTATTTTAGGGTAATTTTACCTTACCTTACTACTTTACCTACCGTTGTTATTTTATTAGCTAAATATTTTCGAGGCGACCTTAATTTAAAAAAAAAATGCAAGTTCAGATTAATTTGACGCCACGCTAAATACATGTCTATTTTATTTAGTAGAACGAGACTGTACGTCTTGACCTCGAAACGCCTCGACTAGACCAAGAGCTAGACTGAATAGGTACTTATATTATATTTTTTTTTATGGAGTAGCTATTAGGTATAAACATATATTGTTTAGTGATATATAAATATCGGAGCCAGGAGTCTAAATATTTTAGCCTGACTGACTGAAGCATAAGACTCAACTCATAACTCCACTGCTCAATATTTTACCGTAATATGTTAGTTGCACTTAAGTTTCCGAATAGACTCCAATATTTAGTGATTGCGAGACTGTTGTGTACCTACCTTGAGTCTGTTTAAAAGTGAGTCACATTCTGGCAAGCATCTACTAATCAGAGTTGTGATTTGATGGTGTATTTAACTGTAGTAATGTAGTAGTAATGTTTGGTGAGTACCTATACCTTTTTTTGGTATGGATAAGATAATAATAAAAATGTTATGCTTAATCAAAATACTTGTTTTTCTTCAAAAACAGTAGTCGGAGCACCGCATATCGCACGTGGTGCGGTGCGGTGTGGCGACCGTGTCTGGCGAATTTTTTGCGTGTATATGGCCACCACAGATCAAACGCAGCGCGGTGCGGTTACCACCGCTCCGTGTCGGTAGTACTAACGTCAACATGAAGTGCAGAGCTACGCACATTGGACGCGGCGCTGCGTGCATTGTGCGGTGCTCCTAATAATCAATGACAAAAGTAACTAAGCAGCCAAAAATCTATCTTCAATCAAGAAATGGCAGTCACGATGTAAGATGCATGAAGTTAGTGTGTATGTAACGCAAATGGGGCACCAACTACCGCCGTCGGTGGCGGCCACAAGCGGCGTGTGGTCGCCATAGTAGACTCAAGTGTTTGCGAGACTGTTGTGTGCATGCTTGGACGACTTACTCTTCACTCTGTAATACCTACTCATAAGTGTTAAGTTTACTAAGCTCAGCAAAATTGAGTCAAGTTCACGAATTCACTCTTTGACTACCTACAGTTTATTTACAACGCGATACTTATATTTTTCAATACACTTCTCAGTCCCTTGTATTCATTTAAGACATTTAATTAATAAAATTATGCTTCTATTACTAAATAAACAAATTGTAAAAAGAATAATTTATTGTCTTATTTTAAGCAAAATTTGTTTTTTTAGCTCTAGGACTAGCTCTGGTATTGTTTAACAATGCACCCTTATAACTTTTAAACTATGGCCTTGGAAAATATGATATTTGGGGAAAGACTTGGGCAAATTATGGTCAAAAACTGAGAGGAAACAGTTAAGCTAGGTGCTATCGTTTTCGAGATATTGAGGTGGCCGAGCCAGGGCGCATGCGTCCCAACTCGGCCACTAATGCACCCTTAACTTTTAGGCCCTGTCCGCACAGCGATATTTCACCGCGCGTTTTTTTCTCGCAAAATTCTTTGACACATGGGATCTTATAGGACTATTCGCACATGCGGTAAAAAAATCGCGCGAAAAAAATCTGTGGTTTGATGCAAATTGAACGCGGAATTATTTCCGCGCGAATAATATTTTATCGCTGTGCGGATAGGGCCTTAAATCACTGACTGAGCAAAATTGGATTTTAGGGGTCAAATTTAGGCAAGAGGCAAAAATTTTGTACAGTCAGAATTCAAATCCACCATCACGGTGGACGAGCCAGAACGATGGACGTCGCAACGTGTCACATGTGTGCGACTGGTTGGGAATTATTTTAAAAGTTCTCCCAACGAGTCAGTGTAACAGGAACAAGCGACGTTTTGCTGGAGTAAGGCACACCTTTATATGCAAAGATAGAATTGAAACTTTGCACCTAACATGTATGACCACCTTGTCAACAAATATCTTTGTGATGCTGACTATACCTCAAGTCGGTCAATGACAAAACTTGTTATTACTATTAGGCGGAGTACGTGTGCATGTCTGTGTGTAAATTACAAGGATGTGAAAATAAAAGCAGGTTTTAATTTTACGGATTTTTTTCATGTATTTTTCATTAATTTTTATAATTTATAAATGACCTAGTAAGAAAGTAGTCTTATCCGTTTCAGCACATACAATCATCATTCATGAGATTACAAAAGATCCTTTGGCGAGTGCAGTACCGAGGCCGGCGGTCGAGGCGCGCCCGCGGCGCCGCGCTCCGTCCTACCGTCACACTATTACGATTTAATTACAATAATATCTTACGTACAATTAAATTAACTGAGATTACTTGACAAGCCTGAGTGTGCAGCCGGCCGCGGGACCGGCGGAGCCGAGGGCTGCGGGAGCTAGCGCGCAGCGCTTAGAAGCACTTCCTGTGCACGATTGAGGGGCCAGACTCATCGTATTCTTGTTTCGAGATCCACATCTGCTGGAAGGTCGAGAGGGAGGCGAGGATCGATCCACCGATCCATACGGAGTACTTCCTCTCGGGAGGTGCAATGATCTTGATTTTCATTGTGGATGGCGCTAATGCAGTAATTTCCTTCTGCATGCGGTCGGCGATGCCAGGGTACATCGTGGTACCACCAGACAATACTGTGTTAGCGTACAAGTCCTTACGGATGTCGACGTCGCACTTCATGATGGAGTTGTAAGTGGTCTCGTGTATACCACAAGCTTCCATACCCAGGAATGAGGGCTGGAAGAGGGCTTCTGGGCAACGGAACCTCTCGTTTCCGATGGTGATGACCTGACCGTCGGGAAGTTCGTAGGACTTCTCGAGGGAACTGCTGGAGGCGGCGGTGGCCATCTCCTGCTCGAAGTCGAGCGCGACGTAGCAGAGCTTCTCCTTGATGTCGCGCACGATTTCACGCTCGGCGGTGGTGGTGAATGAGTAGCCGCGCTCAGTGAGGATCTTCATGAGGTAGTCTGTGAGGTCACGGCCAGCCAAGTCCAGACGAAGGATGGCGTGGGGCAGGGCGTACCCCTCGTAGATGGGCACTGTGTGGGACACACCGTCGCCGGAGTCGAGCACGATACCGGTGGTACGACCGGACGCGTACAGGGAGAGCACGGCCTGGATGGCCACGTACATGGCGGGTGTGTTGAACGTCTCGAACATGATCTGGGTCATCTTCTCTCTGTAACAAAAGAGCGCAAGATGAGCGAATGTCGGCGTTGGAAGCGGATCAACTTGAATCTATTACTTGGGTTTCTATAATGTTGATGAAGAATATGATTTGCCTTACCTGTTTGCCTTGGGGTTGAGGGGAGCCTCTGTGAGAAGGACGGGGTGTTCCTCGGGGGCCACACGCAACTCATTGTAGAAGGTGTGATGCCAGATTTTCTCCATATCGTCCCAGTTGGTGACAATGCCGTGCTCGATGGGGTATTTGAGGGTGAGGATACCCCTCTTGCTCTGGGCCTCGTCACCGACGTACGAGTCCTTCTGTCCCATGCCGACCATCACTCCCTGGTGGCGCGGGCGGCCCACGATCGAGGGGAACACGGCACGCGGCGCGTCGTCGCCCGCGAACCCGGCCTTGCACATACCGGAGCCATTGTCCACTACGAGTGCAGCAACTTCCTCGTCGCACATTGTGAATTAGTCTGTAAAGTAAAAAAACACTAATAAGAAATATTGTACAACAAATGTTTACTTACAACTAGTTACAATGAAGTTCTAATCCAGATATGGCTCTACCCTATTAGGACTGCTCCCATAAAGGGTCATGTCGTAGGCCGCATGCCTACGCGGTGCCACGCGATTCTATTGGGAGTGGGCGATGGTCGACACCAGACCAAATAAGGTAACCTTGCAAGTTGCGGTAAGGCGTAAACGTGGATAGTTTCTCCAAGTAAGTGCCCACTTCTACGAGAAAGTAAGCAGATGTTCAAAAGTAACTTCGAAATTGAGAAATTTAATGATTAAAATTATAAAAGGGGATGATTATGTAGGGTCCCAGACCACGCCCTACCGCAACCGGCAACTCCAGACTCCCGGCGTCACACGACCCTAATGTCACTGACCGCGCACTCACAATTTATTGGCACAACTCAATTTTTCACGTCACAATCACTTAATGAATCACAAATATTAAAACTTAATCAACTGCAGTCAACTTACTTTTAATTAAAATATTCCTATTATAAATAAATAAATAATCTGCTATTGCACAGCCTCGGTAATGCTGCACAACACCTCAACTCGAGCTCACTTTGTGGAATGTCGGCGACCGAGGCGAACTGAGTATATAAATGAGGCTGATTATCGGGGCGCCCCTTCCCCGCTTTGGCGGGTCTCGACCAACCACAGAACAGTTGAGGTTTTGTGCCCATATATGGTATTCCGTTGCAGGGAGCCTGCGCGTCCCCCCGTCCCCCCCACCCGTACCCCCGCGACCCGCGCCCGCTGATAGCGCGCCTCTTGATAACGACACGATCCACAGCTCAAGCCGCACATTGACCACTTGGCAATCAGACAGACTACCTCTTTCGGAATTAACTTAAAAACAATTGCACACAATGCTTGGTTTTATTGGGCTAACTAATGAATTAAGTAACAAATTCGTATTTGGCATCTTTGCGATTTCATACCGCTGAGGATATTACGGACAGAAAAATTACCTTAAACCTGGGTAGGTGGCACCTGGTACTCAATCATCTGATTTCTATGATGATCAAAATGATTAATGCTTGTAACTAGTTGTCTGATTAAAGATAATTAGGTACCTACATAGGAAATAGGTATTATTTTTCTTAGAGAACTGATATCCGGGTTCCCAATAGTAAAATGACTAGGTGTTATCAAAAGTAAATGTATTAAGTATCGACTTACCGTGTTAAATCCGAAAAAGAGATTAAACAACAATGAAATGAACTTCGACTGGTTTACGTTACGTCCCGAGAGAAACGCCGGCCGGTATCTTTCTGCGCTCGCTACCTAGTTGGTGGAGTGAGTGAGGTGAGGTCGATTTGCTTCACTACGCCGGCGCCACGACAGAATCGACTCGCCCAACGGACCCCAACCGGTGTTGAATATTTATTTTATTATCTACAGAAAATACACAATAAGGTAACAAAACTACTCATTTATGGCGTCTACAATCGGTCCTAATTGGCAGATGTCAACAATTGTTCGTAATTTGGTTTTGGAATGCTATTATTTTTCGTTCCAAATTGGACTCGCCTAACCTCCCCACTTGCCGCAGCCGATGGCTTTGCCATATAAGGTAATCAGTAAAATCCAGCGTTCCGATTGGTCGAAGGCAACAACGGTCGTTGTGTAGACACAAAGCACACAGTTGTGAATTCTGCTTACTTTTTATTTGTGTTGGTGTCTAGTAAGATTTCATTCAACGAACGCCAGACAACCCGCAAAACTGACTACTCGAATCTCGCTCGATCGAATGCTCAGTCAGTCGGCTCGGCTATCAATAGCGCGAAGAATATTAATCATTAATTAATCTAAGTATCTTCAATTCACTCACGGCTTCAAACTTTAGTAAAGTTTTTTTCGGTTCTAATATTAGTAAAAAGTTGATCTGCTTATAAGCAGATCAACTTTTATCTATAAATAGGTAGGTATTATTATCGAACGCTGCACATTTCTTAATGTTTGACTTTTTTATTGGTCTGAGGTTTTACCTCAGACCAATAGAAAAGTCATTGGTCTGAGTGTTTTACTTACTTAGGTACCTAATTCTCATGTTGGCTTGTTTACCTAAATTATTGTTTAAAAAATCTTAAATTCCAACTTAGATTACCTAATTAATCTAAGATATTCAAGCACTATTTAGGTACTTACCAACTTTAAATATAGTAGGTACTCTTAAGTTTTGAACTTTTGCTTTAATAACACTATCGATCTTGACCCCTTTTTTGTTTTAATGGATCTTGACCCATAAGGTAAAAACCAAATCATTAACTTTTTCAGGTTTTGAAATCTGACAGCTGCAAGCTGTTGTCAAAATGTATGAAAACCTTAGATTAGGTACCTATATTCTAAGATAAAAACGGAAGCTTTATGGATTTGGTTATTTATTAGGTAGGTAGGTCTCACTCAGCTTAGATTAAAATAAATGTTTTAATCTAAGGGTCTCAGAGCAATTGAACCCATTACGCTCTGAGGTTTAGTTGTAAATAGCGCGATCAGGGGGCAGTTCTAAAGTACCTACCTAGGTAAGTAGGTAATTGTACCTATTTTGCTATAAGCTGAGTAAGTACCTACCTACTCTAATGCAAAATTTATTACGGCTAGCCTCTGTTACAATTCTTTTCCATCTTCATGCACATAATGAGTTAGAATGTTTTAGTTACGCTTTTTAGAAAATCTTATTAGTAATTCGTGAAAGAGAGATGTGCAACTTTTAAGTAGGTAGGTACCTACTTACTTAAATTATCTGGTGAAATTTATTTTATAATAAACCACCAAAGAGGTTTAGGACTCCGTGTAAACCACAAACGAAATAGGTAGGTTCCCACGATTTAGACCTTTTTTTTTTAACTTAGACTTTTTTTTTAAACTTAGACCTTTTTTAATCTAAGTCCCAAGGGCAAAATTTTAGTTTTTTATAATTAGGTCTACTCATTTGATGAATGAATTGCGTCTAAAAATGACATAGGTATACCTAATAACCGACCCAAGTATTTAGGTACCTACCTAAGTAATTTTACGCAGCATTACTAAGTAATTAAAAAAATATAGGTAGGTAAGAATTTTAAATATAATTTATCATATCGACACATAGGTAGTACTTACACCTACCTACCAATACAGTATAGTTTCCTGCTTTGTTTTATCAGTTCCGTTCAAACATGCATTTACTGACAGACAGAACAAGTAATGAGTCACAAGTCACAAATGCCTCGTAGTACTACGAGTGGTGAGTCAAACTTGAAAATTGCAGCTTTGTGGCGGGCCTCGTCATCGATGTGTTGACTCCTCACCATGTCTTTGACCGACTTAACGTCACTGATTGAAGCAAGATCTGGTTTTCAACTTCATAATATGCTCAATCAAGGATTCAGTGATATTGTGAAAGCTGATTTTACCAATATTTAGAACAACGATCTTGAATAAACTCAAATTAACTAGGATGTTATGCACCTAAGTACTTTATTAATCCCTCTGTGATTCTAACGTCGTGTTACTTTGACCATATTTACTTATTCAAATAATATTTTGGTGTTTGCAACAAATAAGTCCAATATTAACCAAGGTAAAAAAAACTAAGTACCTATACAGAACACAATAGACGAGACACTAGAATTGCCAGAAAATGCATGTGAAATGAAAATTAGTGTTGGTAAATCTATACGAAAGGTGGCTCCCAGATAAAGATTTTGTGAAGCACATTCTATGCTTAATCTGATATATGGAAACTGATATTTCAATATTATCAACATTAACTGATTAAGTACCTACCTGAGATACACCACAAACTGGGTATAATTATGAGCCTACTGTCACGGTAATATTATCTATACAGTATTCTATCTTCATACAAACGGTCGGAAAGCGCGTCATGCTACGCGCCTCGAGTTCGCGGGGCACCCGGTGGGCATCCAGTCGCGAATGCGCCGCAGCGACGACCGAACGGTGTGAATTGTTTTTTAAGCAGTTAGCTGTGCGCGATTTGTATTGTGAATATTTGATTGAATTAAGTAGATACCTACATAATTTAATATGGCAAAGAGCAAAAGTCGATATTGTGCTGTTTTTGGTTGCTTTAACTCTTCAATAACGCACCCAGCGATATCATTTTTTAAATTACTTGGAATATTGGAAAGGTAAAACTATAAATTATTTTTTATATGCCTATCTACTAGTACCTAATTTGTTTTTAATATTTAGGTATTTCGATTTTTCTGGAATAATTTATAAATAAGTGGATAAGGTGGAAAAAAGAGACAAACGAGTAATCTACCTACGCTCGCGTTAAAAACAAAACTACATAGTAGTTGGTAGGTAGATTCCTAGACTAGGCTGTCTACTTACTGTTGTAGTTAAGTTATATATGTACCAACAACCAACATATATAACTTACATTATTGAATTAGATGAAATATCATTATGAAATAATTTATGAGAGTAATAAATGGTAGGTATTGTAGTAATCGGATCTTTTGGTGTATACTGGCAGGTTATTAGATAATTTGGAAAAGAGACGGATTGTTGACAGGAATTGATAAATGGAAAATTATAAAATAGGGAGATTTGTGCGGAGTTTAAAAAACAGTATTTTGTTTGTTGATAATAATGTGTAATTTCCTGAGAATAAAAGTGTTTCAGTGACAATATAGTACGTCTCAGTCGAGGCGTGAATATTTTTGTCTCATTTGTATAATTTTTTTTATTAAATATTACCTAAAAATATCATGTATTTTATTGAACACTTCCTATTGCATTCACAACAAATGTTTTTTACATATAAAATAAAATATATATAATCACAAAACTAGAAAGAAACTCAATTAGATATGTAGATGAAATAAAAATACTGTAGGCGGATAGCCCTACCGCATGTTGACGCCCCGCTCGGCCGTAGCACGCCGTAGCCAGTTATTTCAAGGACAGGGCCGAGTCACAATACTGCATAGATAATATTACCGTGCTACTGTCCACTATTGATATTATTATTGAAAAATGTTTCATTCCGTAAACTATAAACGAAATGACTAGTTCATGTTAAAGTGAACTTCAGGTTGTTTTAGATTACCCTAATATTACGATGTATCCAACGAATTAGGAATTATATAGAAGCATAACTCCCTAACGAAGCCCGCTAAAACATGGTCCCAAACTCATACAATTAAACTGATAATACTAACGCGATACGCACACTGACAAAACAAAATACCTTGCTAAATTTATTTTCTACTCATCAATTCGTCAACCCATTTATTTGGTGCGCATCTTTACTTAGTAGGATAATATTAAGAGTGAAACGGAAATATCAAACCCAAGCGAGTTCGTGTGAAACGGATTATTAAGCGGTACACGCCCAAAGTATGTTACCTACTCTACTAACAGCGGCGAGGATGGTGTAATACAATAGGTGTCAAGTCATATTAAATATGAGTCGGTATCTATGACACGCGACTGATAAAAAAATATACGAGTATACAATTTTAATTTTTTAACAACGTAATATGAGTTTTTTGTGTTTTGTCACTAATCTTATGATTTAAGGTCATTGTTCATAGTAAAATTTAAGCATCGTTATAGGTGTTTATTGGTAAACTCCTTTAAGAAGAGTGCTAGGCTTTTAAACTAGTTATAGCTAGACTAACAATCTTGATATTGTAACTGATATTGAGATATATTATTAATATATCTATATTATGCACAAAAAAATATGAAACTATATATTATCGAGCCCTAATGCTGTGCTTACCTGTTAATTCAAGGACACTTGGCTTAGTTATAAGCTAAAGGTATTAAAATAGATCCAGCATTTTTTTTGACAACCCTCTACCATCCTATACGAGTAGGCAATCATCGCTCGCACGGGGTCTCAGTCGGCGTACTTGTTTACTTATACTATGGTATTATGGATAGAATGATCTTCTAAATATTGGCTGCCAATTTTTTGTCAGCTGTAATTTCGCGCCATAATTTGCGTTTTGTATTCACTGGGCAAGTAGGTGAACAAAACCCGTTATACGTTCCACGGAAAATCATAATTATTTTTATTTAGTTTATAACGATTTGAATCCAATATCTATGGATTATTATGTCTTCATGTATATGAATTTACCTATGTCTTCATTCTCAAAACGTATAGAGCACACTTTACTGGCATTAGTTGGTAACGAGTCATCATCTCTTCTTTCTAAACGGAAAGCTGCAATGCACTGATCGTCGAATATCTTTTTTGGGGAAATAAATATGTTATTAATAAGAAACAGCAGGAAATCCAATTTTTAAAAACTCTATACTTAATACTAAATGTTTAGTTTAATAGTAACATATTAAAAACTGGTTGGCTACTGATTGCATAACACAGACAACTCAAGACGAACAAAACATGAAATTACTTTACTTACATGAGATAAATTATCCCGGTTTGTTTTTTACTTCCTTCTTTCCGTCTTTTACACCACTTTACCGCACAGGAGGTCATTTTTGTCCTTGGGAAATGAGCTGTTTATTGTATTTTTCGCAAAACTAAATGACACGGACGCTTGTCGCGGCAGACTGATGGACGCGTTGATAGTACTTTTTCGGCCCCGCCCACTTGGGGATAGTTTGCGTGTAACGATTTTTTGACGGAGTTCGTGTTCTATATAATTCCTAATTCGTTGGATGTATCCCACCCACAGTCACAGCGATATAGGTAAATTTGTACAGAGTAAAGTGAAATTTGGCAAAAAGTGAAAGAAAGTTACTTATGTTGCCGTAACGCTGCCCAACTTTAAAATCAGTCTACATAATAATGATAACAGGTAGATTATTGGTGTTATGGTCGAAATGAAAATCAAAATATTATGACCTCAAACTTCACAGAAAGTTTCTTTAGTGATTGGTTACCATAGTACGTATAACATGACCGTAGTACCTACTTATAACTTAACTTCGTCATCTTTGCTAATAGGATTTTTTTTTGTGATGACACTAAAATTAAGTGTCTGTGTTGCAAGTATTCATAAATGAATCATCGATATCTGGTTTGGTTATAGAACTTCGACGTAGCCTTTTCCTCTTAAGATGAATCAAGGTAAATGCATTTTTCCTTCCATCAAGCATGATGACGTGTTTTAGGAAATTTAAATTTAAAAACTTACTTTTGCCCATTATGCATAAGGTAATCAACTTTAATGTAATACTTATTTAAATTCACTAAAGAAGTGAATTTCTGGACAATTTCGGAAGAAATCTAATTTTTAATTGCAAGTAATTTGAAATTAGTTGTTTATTTTGGATTGACATCTTTCAAGACATGTTTTCAGAAATGTTTATTTTACCTAAACAATTTTTAAATGCAAACAAATTCTGTAAATCGGCATTCTTAGTTGCTAAGAAATACAAAAGTAAAGTTACTTACTTATAGTTATTGAAAATGGTATTTTATTAATAGTAATTTTATCTTATTTGTATTGAGAATATAATATTGATTGTTATTTGAACATAGCGCACTTTTATTATTTTTAAATGTTGTTAAGTAAGTAACCACGAGGTAGGTGCGTGTTATAAATTTTCCTTATAAGTATTATATATATTATTGTGCTAATTTACCAATAGTCGGTAGGTATGGTTTGGTAAGTACTTCTGTTGGGTACTCATATTGTTTTCCCTTAATTTGTTTTAGTCACGGAGGTTTTAGTTAACCAATTTTGTACCTATATAATATCCTTATTCTGTGTTAGTTTTTGATTAGCTGTTAAAGTCCAGTCGTCAACTATTAATTGTATTTTGCTCATCATATTTTAGAACCATAATGAATAACTTTAGGTTATTACAATCCAGTCATTCAAAAGAGGCGTGAAGAAGCAGCACCTTGCAGGTCGGCAAGGCGAGGGTGGCTAGCACAGCGGTTTATCTCTCGCACCAGCTATCTTCGCATGTGGACTCCACTTCTGCTTACCATCCGGCGGAATGGAGTCATTTGCTTGGCCTTTTTATAAGAAAAAGGTACCTACCACAAACTGTCAACTTTCTCTAATAAAATTGTTTTTCAACAAATCTATTGGGAAAATTTGCCTGTTTGTGGTAACCCGATGTGCTGCTGACTGTACCTACTTAGGTAATGAGAAAACTGAATACTTATCACATTAAAATTGAGAGCTACAATCTACAATAGATTACTTTTCTAAATTGTAATAGATAATATTATAATATTAGTGACACAGTAATTAGATATATTTTAATTACCTTTTATTTAATACTAAATTCATGACGTTTCGTGAAAATTCGGACTGTGAGTTAGGTATTTATAGTTTTTAATTAGTTTTCACTAAGAGTGGAAAGGTATTACTTATCTACCTAATGATCAACGATGTTTACACATACCTACTTAGAACTTATAGATAATAGTAAGTATAATTATAGAAAATAATTATGATTTTTTTTTTCATAAAAAATCTAAATTATCATAAAAAATCTTTCTTATTCTTATTATTTATTATTAAAAAATCTAAATAATATACCTACCTATTTTGTCTAGTCTAGACCAAATAGGTAGGCTTTACAAAGGCAGATGTCTAGGTTTTCAGGATTATCATAAATCATAAAATATAGTCTCAAATTATACTTAGAATTAATAATTAAAAATTTTCGTAAATTGCATTGGGTGTCGTGAAAATTAAACTTTATCAAATTATTCTGTATTCAGTATTCAAAGACTTGTCAAGAATCTTGGTTGTGAGAATAGCCTAGGTAGGTAGAGTAGGTACCTACCTATTAGAAAAATCAAATCTTAAATCAATAATTTTATTTGAACCTGACAATAAAAGGAAAGAAATGCACAGTTTTCGAAAAGGAATATAAATAATGTTTAATAAGTAGAGTACCTACCTAGGTATTTGTATTATTTTATTAGTATAGTGACTTTTCTCGGCAACAAGATTACTTATTTATATCCCTAACATAACTAGACTTAGTCACTATCTTAACTAATGTTGAAACACGCTTCTTTAAACACAGTCCTTGAATTGAATGTAACAGTGACACATCTCGATAAACATTGACAAACCGTGAGTCATGCCGATATTGTTTTCAATATCAAGTCTCGAGAGACGTTCATTATTATGTTATGAACCACTATAATACACGTATTATCTTACTTGAGAGAAATTTAGAAAGTGCATATCCACGTCTCAGACCAAATCCACGTATCCAAAAGTGAATTGCTTTGCAAGTAATAGGTACCTAGTTTCATAAAGATCTTAATCACTTCGATTAAGATGAGAATTCACATTATAGAAAATTCGACTCGTCTACTAAAGAAAATACATTTAAAACAATCGGAGACACTTGTTTTAAAAGCAACAAGACAGTGTACGACAACAAGTATCGATATTTTGGGGCTAAAAATAGTACTAAATTTTGCCCCCCAACTTAAAAGTAGGTATATACCTACCTATGTTCCGTGTCGAGTGATCATAAAATATGTTGATAAACGATACTGCGTAGCAAGCTATTGACCTTTAACCTCCTTTGAGCGAACAAAAGAGGAACCGAAAACTCCTCGATGCTAAAGAAGTGATGAGGGTGCTTTGAACGGAACTTGTCTTTAGTACCTAGTAGGTACTCAATCTTAGGTAGGTACTTAAAATGCTATTGTTTTTTCGAAATTCTTTGTCTTAGACAACTTTTACATTTTTCAGTGTAGAGTACTATCCTCTAATATTCGCCTCTAAAGTTAAATAAGTACTATCTTTATATTCGGGTAGGTCGGTAGGTAGTTATTTAAAATTTAGCTTCTCATCCGTATGTTTATGTTCGTAAATCTCTGAAGGAAAATGAAATGACCGAAGTCTACATAGCATTGCATCTTACTAAAATTGTTTAGAATCTTTATTCCGAAATTTCCAATGGAGTCGGAAATGTTTTGTACTACAACGTATAAGTACCTAATTACCTACTTAATAAGTAAAATATTTTTTGAAGAATATTTATTTACTTATACTTATTTATACCTATTAACCTATCTATTATATATTAAGAAAACTATATTTTCTGGACTAAATTGACATTTAGCATTTAGCTATTTCATAATGCGTAGTTACCTACCTAAACCAACCATATAAAATGAGTCAATGAAGGAAACCATAACAAGCCTATAGAATTCTAATGTACCGTATAGGCATTGTATTGAAATATGTTCGTCCCAAGAATACGCAAGTACAAACGTTGTGACTTGTGTGACTCATAATGTTATAATGGGTTGGGTGACAAATGTATGACCGGCACACAAGATACTAATGTTTTATTAAAAAAAAAAAATAGATGTGGACTATGCCTCGTTTGGAAGAAGAGCGTGGGATCCACGAAGTTATATTAAGAAGTAAAATATAAGCTCCTTGGTGGGATCCAAATACAACTAGGTACTTATAATTATGACTGCGTTTGTGTTCGAAATTTAAAAGATAAATTTTATGTAACCACGATTTTAACTTTCATAAAATAATATTGCTGCGAGCTTGTCAGCAAATTACAGAGAAAGGTATATGATGAATGAATCAGATTTTTATTATTGTTAAGTGACCTGGTCCTTGCAACTTAGTTTAGGAAAGATTTTTATAGAACAATTTTTAAAGGCATATCGCTATATCTAGTAATCATTCTAGATCAAGTATTAAAACCAAAACATACCTATTACGGACTACCTTCTTAAAATCTAAAATCCATTCAATCAACCCATCCAATGAACCCAAACTGACCCAAACACGATAGGAGATCTCCTTTGAATTCATGAATGTTACCTAAATTAGAGTTAATGTTGCAGCTTTAGCAATATCATTACAGTTAAGTACAGCTAGGGTTACCAACTTTTTTTCTAACAAATATAGTATTTTCGAAGCTATTACCTTTAAAAATACTTATAGTAAGTAGATGGCAAAAAAAGAAAAAGAAAATAGTATGTAGTTAAGTAATACTTTATTTTTTAAAGCAATATTTTTGCTGCTCTGTGCCTTAATAATTAAATTTACGCAAAATAATAGTAGTTTCGCTCGCCTATTATTTATTTTTTGGAAATATAGTATTACACGTAGAAAAGTATAACACGGTCTATAATATAGTACCTATCCTAAAATAGTAGGATACTATATTATACACCGTTTTCCTGAAGTTACATTAACTTCGGCATTTTATTCAGACTATTAAATTGATCATTTTTTAATATGGACACTTTTATGAATTCCAATTTCTTTAACATTTTTTATTTTAATACAAACTAAGTGCATAGATGTAATTTATCTAATATGAATTACTGTTTACCTGAGCTGACAACGTCGCATTTGAATTTTGGCCCACATATAAACTTTTGTTGATGTTCTTTAAGTTGAACGCGTGCTTTTCTTGAAATTCAGTTTGATAGTTTTGGTTGCACAAAGTGGCAATATCTTACAGATAAAGACTCTTTCTCACTGCACAACAAAATTAAATTGGTTACACTTAAATTACCAATAATTTAATAACTATGCTATTTAAACTACTACTTCCTTTGTACGACATGTTTAACAAGAGCTATAGAAGTATTATTCAATGTTAATGTATATCTTCAGGAACGCAGTGTATGTAGAGTTGGCAACCGTTTTTTTTCTTTATTTTTTGTCGGGGAGGTCAAATGCATTTACGCATCGTGGTGCAAGTGGCGCAAGGTGGTGCCACGCAGGGGATATGTGGGACTCGAGGTAAAGGCGTTCCCTCCATACCCACTAAACATCCTCCCCGGCCTGACCTCCAGTGCACTATTGCGGGACGGGGATCGGGATCTCGGGATCTGCGCACGTGAGTGCAACTACACCGAGACCGTCCCAACGCTGCCCGTCTAGGCACTCCTTGTGCACCAATTGGTGGCCAGCAGCCCACAGGAGCTACCGACTAACGCCAGCCCCTGTGGGCCACTGGCCGACGCCGGCCTTATAGACCGCCTCCTCACCGACGGCTGCTCGACCTGGCGCGTCTTCCTGACGAGGAGACCGAAAGCACCATCGGACCACACCCGGGGGACGCCGCCGGGCGCGGTCGTGGCCTTGAAAAGGGCCGTCCGGAACTAGCCGTGGTGGGAAAACAAAAACAACTCGACGATTGCATGTGACTTCGAATGCCAAGGGACACTTGACTTCAAAAGCCACACACCCGCCGAGAAAGTTTCCCCACCACGTTACCAGGGTCCGACATAAGGAGGCTTCCGGACGTTGACCAGGATTGGCAACCCTAGTTACAGCATACCTACCTTTCGAATGTATAAGTATAGACTGTGGTATAGGTACGCCAAATACACTTTTGTATTAATTTATTATCAACCCTTTGACTCAAAAATCAGGAGTTCCATGCATCAATCCTTATTTAGAAACAATAATAGGTACCTAATTAATAAAGTGCGTACTTAATTATAAAATAAGACTGTTTTGCATTCCAACAAAACAGTTATTATGTGTGTGAGAAAACACACAGCGTTGGTTGAAGAAGCATCTATAGATCTTGCCTATTTAATGTAAATAAATTGCACTTACCAAGATAATTTCATCTCTATTGAATTTCTTTCACTCACCCAGAGGCTGAATGTACCTTTCTCCTTTGTCCATGAAGCTGCCTTGTGACAACAACAACTGTCACTGTCATAGTCTTCAAATATTCACCTGCAAGCAACTTGCTCAACGCTGTGTGTTTTCTCACACACATAATAACTGTTTTGTTGGAATGCAAAACAGTCTTATTATATGTGTTTCTAAAACACACAGCGTTGGTTGAAGACCTGTTTGATATCTGCTGGTGAAAGAAAAAACAAACGCTATGTGATATTAATTGTTAATTAAATGAATCTACACCTTTCATTAATAATTATATTTAAAATAAAACTAAAATGAAACAAATCAACATAACAATTATTGGTAACTAAAAAATAAGAATTCTTCTTGAATTAACAGTTATTAACAAATTTAAAATCTACTTAGAATAATAAATTGAGATCAATATTGTAGGCAAATTTCCCTTAAATCAGAACTTATTTAACAAAAACAAAATAGTTTAACAATAATTAAATATTGGAAAAATTATCTACTAAGAGATCCTGAGCACAATTATTAACCTCCCTCCGTACACTCTTGCAATAAAATTTATAAAATGTCTGTGCACTTTTCCAGTTAGACCTATTCATTATATCCTCTATAGATCTATTCTCCATCCAACTCTTTGAAGCAACCGCTGATCGAATGCTACCTGGTGATGCCTCAATTCCAGCTTCCTTAAAAATAGACCTAATCCAGCCGCCTATAATAGTTCTTGTAGCAGGTTTGACTACACCTGTTACTGATATAAATAGGCTGGTTATGTTAGGTTCTTTAGAACGCGTCCCCGCTGTCACCTGAATTAACTTTTTAACATGGTGAACGGGGCATATTGATTGATCAGAATGTTCTTTCAGTAACCATCCTGACTGTCTTACATTTGCATTATCTGTTTTTGAACCAAATCGAGGCCACAAACAAATTTCGTCTTTTGTTTCTTCAGGTAAATTTAATAAAGTAAGGTCATGAACTCGTCGACCAGAGGCTAATAGAAGGATTATTGCTGTTCTTCTCGAAATGTCAAATAGTGTACTGGAAGTTGGAGTAACTTGTAACCAATTAAAAAGTAACTTTGTGTCCCAAATTGGGGATTTGGTAATTATAGGTTTTGCTAATGAAATGGCTTTTAAAATCTGGTTAACAAAAAGTTTTTGGAAAGGTTATCTGTATTAGTGGCGCAGTATCTGTAAATAGCAGACTTATGTAACAGAATGGTACGGTATGCAAGATTATCTTCTAGATACAACTTTGCCAAAAATCTAGCCACATCATCACCCTGTGGAGACTTGTGATTGACTTTAAATGTATTGCACCAATTAACCCATCTTCTAATAGGGGCCTTATAGGTGGCTAATGTAGAATCACGCCAGCTCTTTGACAATAGTCCTTTTTCCTGCAAGGACCAGTGGGTAATCTTATCTGACCATCCCCAACCCTCCACGTTAGAAACTCCAACCTCTCCACCAGGAGTGGGGTCACACCTGCTGGAACATCTATCAGGTTCTTGTGGAGGTCCTTCATCACTATTGATTCCTCTAGAGCTCTCCTCTGGAGGTTGGGTAGCCAAAATAATTGGTTCCACCGAGGAGCCACTACTATGTATGTACCCTGAGCTGTGCTGAGATGTCTGAGTACCTGGGGCATTTGAAACGGTGGTGGAAATACCCACGCCAGACCGTAGCTCCAAGGTCGACTGAATGCGTCGTAACAGGGTGCGTACCCATCTCTGCAGTCCAGAGTTACGTACCGGGACACAACCGCGGTTTTTTGAGACGCAAACATGTCCACTTCTGGGACGCCCCACTTTTTGAATAGAGCCTCCGAGGCCTGGGGCAACAAGTGCCATTCCGGCACTGGTAAATTTCTTGAAAGGCGGTTGGCTAGGCCTTTGTATCTCCCCGAGAGATACGCCGCCAAGAACGTTGTGTTGAGTTACTCGATTCTCACGAAAAGTCTGAGCATTGCGACCGATCGCATACTGCCCTAGTTGCGGACCTGTGAAACTAAAGTCCTGTTGTCCAACTGTACAAGTACGTGAGCGTTTTGGAGACTCAACCGTTGCCAAAGCCCCTGGCTTCGACACCATTTCCCTGACAAATATAGACCTTTGAGATAAGCACTCTAGCCCGCGTCCGCCGCGTCTGTTACTAGGAAATGAGTTATCACTCTTTTGTGTAGAGGGACTATACTGTGCTTGACAGACTTTATCAACCACTGCCGTTCCCTGTGTACTAAAATGTGTAACTCTAGCTTCCTTCTTAGATGACCTTGACTGAGACCTCTCAGAAACCTCTACATGCGTTGGCAGTGTAAATGGTCTTTCAGAGTTGTCAAGTTTGCAAAATTCAACAGACTTAATAATTTTTGCATTACTAGGAAGGAAGCCTGACTTTTTTCGAGCATCTTCAATAAGAAACTCTTTAACCTGGAAACTTTCTTTACAGGTAAGGCCATTGTCCTGTTTTGAGTATACCATAGGAGACCCAAGTATTCTATCCCCTGGCACGGTTCTAGTATGTCCTGTGATATTATTGTAGAAAAACGGTTTAAAAGAAAACCAGTGGGGTACTAAAGTGGTGGTTTGGTTCCGAACGAATTGCTGCACTTGGTTATTATTTTTATTACAAAAGGGTTTTAACCCAGGTGATTCCACACATGCGCTGTGGTCCTTAAGCAGCCTCCCTGAAAATGTTTGTCTGTGGGCATAGTCATTTCTGTTTAAATTCAGAGGAATTCTCTCCTTGATTATTGTTGAAGCGACGAAAATTAGTATGCTTCTTAGAAGCAACCCTAAACTTCTTATCCACCCTATTATTCTTAACACCCTGAACATTCCTATCCTGCTTATTACTAGAGCGCTCTCGAAAATCTCTATTTTGACCTCTGTCTTTAATATATGTAGGTGCATTTAACCATACCTGGGAACCACCTAATGATTGAATCACAGGTTGCAGGGCCTCTCTACTAAATAAATGTTCTGAGCTTGGGGGGATATTTCTCAATGTAGCCTTTAAATTAACATTATGAATTTCTTTGATAATTCTCTCTCGTCTTATTTCAATGCATTCGCTGCGTCTGCCACAAATAATCTGCATCATCTTTTCAGAACACTTGTGCATAGGGGACCCCGGACCAAGCAGTACTGATACCTTATTAAACAGGGAAGATGGGTTCAGCTCTCCTGGATTTGCTGCCGACCAGTTTACCAGGTCTTGTAAGGCTTGCTTCAAAAGCTCCCTCTGTTCCAAACCTGCATTGGTAAGGCCCGCTAGCATGTCTTCAGCAGATGCCAAAAAGTCCTTACTTTTATTAAAATGGCATAACTCATCATTTACTTTAAGGGCCACAAAGGCCGGAGAGGCTTAATGTTGCTTTGTAGCGAATTCCTTTCCATGATTGTTTATCAAAATGCTGTAACCTGTTCACTTCAACAAGTCGTTCTTTCTTAGCTGGAGGAACCACTCTTTTGTCGTCATATTCAGTGTGCAACTCTCCTATTTCTAAATTGTCAGATGAAGTAGAAGGGTTCACTAAAAATTGTGAATGCGAGTTTGGTGTGTAGCTACAAGTAGTGTATGTATTAGGAGTGGGTCCAGACGTAGATGCGGTGGCTTGCCCACAGTTAAAGTATTGTGGCAAGTTAGATAGATAATCAGAAATATAATTCACCTGACTTACCAATGACGAAATCCGTGGGTCATCACGTCTACGTTTGGTTCGTTTATTTGGCGGTGGAGATGCGAATCCTTCCTCATCTTCCGAAGATGTAGAAGACGATTCTTCTCCACCGCTAAAATTTGGGGCACGCTCTCCATCCGAAGCAGCGGCATCCAAATTCTGAACAACGTGACCCGACTCACTTCCGTCGCACATCCTGTTGTTATTTTATAGCTTGCCACACACAACACTACTTAAACTTAACTTAACTGATTTTTTTAATAACTCTGTACTTAATTAACTTAGTTTTCAATAGTATATTACTTTAAAGAACGGGATGAAAAATTTTGCACGTTTTGCCGGCAAAATCTACAAACGCTATGACAGTGACAGTTGTTGTTGTCACAAGGCAGCTTCATGGACAAAGGAGAAAGGTACATTCAGCCTCTGGGTGAGTGAAAGAAATTCAATAGAGATGAAATTATCTTGGTAAGTGCAATTTATTTACATTAAATAGGCAAGATCTATAGATGCTTCTTCAACCAACGCTGTGTGTTTTAGAAACACATATAATAGCCAGTTACCTATTTTTTTACAGAAACAAATCTACTCTACTAATATTAAGATCGTGAAAGTTTGTATGGATGTCATAGTTACTCTTTCACGAAAAAACTAGGTAATGAATGCGAGAATCCACATTGATGCGAGCGAAGCCGTGGTCGACTACTAGTAGTCAATAACTATATTCAAATCATGATTTTAAAAATTGGGCCAGCAGTTATTTTTCTTCAATTAAAGTATTCGTCATAGACGCGTTCACTTCTTACTACTTTCAGTTTTTAAGAACTAGCATTTTCCTTATGAGTAATCGTAAATATTACTTCTAGTAGCATACGGTTTTGTCCAAAAAAAATGCTAGTAAATTTTCTAACGTTAAAATGAACAAATAAGGTACGTCTGTAGTATAAATAAGGGTATGTACGTCTGTAATATAATATGGGTATCCATCCACAATCTATCGATATTAGCGTCAGTTCTATGGATGTCCCTAAGATATTTTCTCCTTACTTTTCTCTCATAACTTTACTATTTTTGTCATAATCATGTAATAATCTTATTTGTCAAAATAATCCATTCGCTATCCTCTCTCTCTTTCTGCATTACATGTGGACCAATACTCAACTGCCATATAATCAAATTATTACTGAAGATTCTTTTATTCTGCTTCTGGTTATCTGATATTTTATGAACATGCCGATGGATAAAAAAGTTAGCCAAGAATATTAAAATATGTTTAACCTAGCCAAGAATATTAAAATAATAGGTTGGGGAAAAAGTTTCTTCGCATTTTTTAAGAAAATTCAAAACATTTTTTAATATAGTTTATTTACATTTAACTAAAGTATGTAGGTACCATTTTGTTCGATAACTTTTTGCCATCTTGTAGGTAGGGACATGATCCCATTGCTATAGAAATTTTGGGACTTCTGGTCAAAATACCGCGACAAGTAGTTTTGGCAGTCCTCTCGTGATGTTAACTTGACACTGCCTAAAGAATTCTGAAGAGACCGAAACAGGTGGAAATCTGAAGGTGCAAGGTCAGGACTATACGGCGGATGCAATAACACCTCCCAGCCAAACTCTCTTAATTTTTGCTGAGTGGCTAAAGATGTGTGAGGTCTAGCGTTATCATGATGAAAAACCACACCCCTTCTGTTGATTAATTCCGGCCGCTTTCTCTCAACTTCTTGCTTTAATCTCATCAGTTGTTCGCAGTAGAGTTCAGAATCGATGGTCCTGCCTGGTGGTAACAGCTACACCTTGTTGCGAGTTAACCCGGGTTTCGCCACAGTCTGTGAAGCCTGACCGGCCTTTGACCACGACCTTTTTCGCACGTTCTTGTCGTACGTGATCCACTTTTCATCACCAGTTATCAGCTTCTTTAAAAATGGTTCGGTTTCATTACGTCGTAATAAAGAATCACAAATGAGTACACGGTTCATTAGGTTTCTTTCAGTGAGCTCGTGAGGTACCCAAATGTCGAGCTTTTTTGTGTACCCAGTTTTTTTCAAATGCGCCAAAACTGTTTTGTGGTCAATTCCCAGTTCTTCAGCTACGTCGTAACTACTGACATGCCGATCTTGCTCCACTTTTTCAAAAATGGCATCCATTTTATCTGTAATAGGGCGACCAGAGCGACGTGCATCTTTGACATCAAAATTTCCGGATTGAAAACGCTTAAACCAAATTTCTGCTACTCTCACAGACACTGCAATAGGTCCATAAGCATCGCAAATTTTTTTCGCGGCTTGCGTTGCATTTTTGCCTTTTTTGTAGTCAAATTTTAAAATGTATCGAATTTCTTCATTAGATTCACTCATCTTGGCGGTACGAAAAACAAATGAAAATCACACATTTTTCTAATTTGAATTTGGAATTATGTTCTTTAAAATTTAAACTTTCAATGATACCAAAACCAGCCAGATACAAATAGTATAGCCAAAGAGATTTTATTACAAGTTTATACATACTATAATGCGAAAAGACTTTTTCCCCAACCTAATTTGTAAAAAAATATTTTTGTTTTCGACGTAATATCCAACTATCATTATGCATTTCTTTCACTCGCTTTCCAAAGGTTCTTTATGTACCGGTTTTAAATAAGATTCTTCAAAGTCTTCAAAATACCGATAACTGGGGCTTTACTCTCTTTATTCGAATAACATGTCTTCTACCTACCGACCGTCTTAGGTATTTTTAAGTTTAGAAAAATAGGTGAAAGCTCTAAGGTGTCAAATTAGGAGAATAACTTGGATGAGGCAAACACAATTTTAGCCATTGAGTAATAACAGAACAGACATGTGAACGCCAGGGCTGTGCATTTTCTTACATAACTTTTCAATTCCTATCATTGGAGATTGGAGGTCCGAAAATATTTCTCATACCATTTAAAACCATGATGATCATTCTTCATAACAAATCACTCTTCATAACTTCATAAAACATAATCATTTAAATTCATAATATCATTAATCATACATTTTTGGGCGAGTCTAGTGTCTTATGCACCTAGATGGCTGGGCGATGGGTAGGTTAGGGTTATTTTTTTTATGACCAGGTGGAGTGCACTGTTTTTTAAGCAACAAGGTAGTAACAGTATTAATAAAAAAATTATGATCACTAACTCGTATGAGCTCCGTTGGTAGTAATAAAAATGTATGAATAAAAAAGTATGAAAAATAAAATTTTGAAGAGTGATTATTAAGAACACAAATCGGTAGTAAGACAAAGAATAGGATTTAAGAACATTATGTGAGCCAATATGGACCCGAACGCCAGCATTATCCTGGTGAAACAACACTTCATTTCAGAAGAATCCTGGACGTTTCTCTTTCGTTATTGATTTTACCCGAGGTACCTACGGCACAGAGAATTTTCTTCGAGGTTGTTTTGTTTTTTATGTTTTTTGTTTTGTATTGAACGTAAGCTACTATTCACATAGATTGCCTAATGTTTGCGGCCTGCAGGTGTCTCAGGGGCGTCTCAGCCCGCCTAGCATGACCACCGAAACACAATATGATATAGCCATTTATCGCGTTGAACTGTCAAAAATTATTGGATATAACAGCAATTTTGAAAATTTATCGAAACTGCGAACATGTACAGACAACAGCACGTTGGGTTACCACAAACTGTCAAATTATCCCAATCCATTATGCACCTTATAATCAATAGCCTTAGTTTGAAAATTGTTTGGAGAAATTTGACAGTTTTGTATAGCCCGACGTGCTGTTGACTGTACATAAGCCTTATATATAAATGTTCGCAGTTTCGATATAATTCCAAGTTGGAGGTTATATCCAATAATTTTTGACAGTTCAACGCGATAAATGGCTATATCATATCGTGTTTCGGTGGTCATGCTAGGCAGGCAGGACTACACCTTACGACAACATGCAGGCCATATGCTTATAATGTTGTATTTAATGTTAAACATATGTTAAATTGGAGGGACACAGCGGATTAGTCGCTCGAAATTGGAGCAGCCCGAACTTGGATAGTACCTACATACATAGGTACATACCTCCACCTTACAGAAGACCACAGTCAAATAACACTACATTTTTGTGGTGTGCTTCTGTTGGTGAGTAAGGGCCAGAGCTCCATGGGGTAGGGAAGTGGATTAGGGTTGGCAGCGCGCGAATGTCACGTCAGTGTTGGAAGCGTCTATAGGCTTCGGTGGTCGCTAAACACTAGGCAGATCGTGTGCTTGTCAGCCAACCACTTAACATAACAAAAAATCGGCAGTGGTCTCCCCTTGACTTGTTGATAAAAACCAAACTCACCAAATTTTTCCAGTGCTTGGATTGTTGTTTTAACTCTAGACTCTAGAGTTATCTAGAGATTCACTACGCTCTAGAGTCTAGAGCGTAGTGATGAACCCAAATTTCATCCACTGTTACAATTCTGACAGAAAATCGTGAATCAGCCTGAAAAATTCGTTTTTTGCTCGACTGAAAACAATCTGCAAAGTCACGTCGTCGTGGAAACCCTGGCTTGGATCCAAATTCATTAAAAGATGTCTAGTGTCCGTTCATAAAAGACGCTGTGTCTGTCTGCTATCTCCCTGATAGTCAATCGGTTATGTAGTCTTTGGCTGTCTTCTATTATAAGATCACACATTTTGCAGATATTTTCTTCACTCGTCACCCCAGAGTGATGGTCACCGTTAATGCTCTCTCGCTTACTTTTCAATTCTGCACTGCAACCCATTTTTCACACATACATTCAGTGGTACAGAACATTCCACTAAGTAATATTATTTTCTTATCTGAATGGATCATGTTAACCTCATGTTGTTCAATTTTCGCTGCACTTGTTGCTACATAATTCGCTCTAACTTAAAAACAAAAAATATTACGGCTACATAATTTTATATTCACAATTTCAATAAAATTGTGAACCCAATGAAAATAGTTAAGTAGTAAAAATAAAACGTGTATTTAAAAGTGAGGCCACGAACGTTTCAATTCCTCTTCAATTCAATCCACTCTCGTACCTACTCGTAGTACCTACATAACGCGAGTTTTTAAGTAAGTAATAAATTATGCCTAATATTCCACAATCTTTAAAGCATTTTAATGTTGTTGATTAAAGACCAATGAATGAAGACCTTTGAATTTAAATTTCTAATGTGTCAAATAAATATTGTTGCTTCCCTTTCTCAAAGAAAGTTGATTTTAGAAGAAAATTTGTATTACATAATTGCAAAGTGATGGTCTCAAACCAATCGGTCTGAGGTGATGGTATAATGATTTGTTTTACTTGAGGAACGCAACATAGGTATATTACGTATAGAGAAAGTTGTTTATGTGTTTAAGGTAAATTATAGGCAATGAATCAAAGTAGAGGAAATTGGTGCAGATTCTATGATATGAGATTTAATGCGATTCATATTTGGGAAACAGGGATGACGTGAAAGAAACTTTTCGAAGAAATTTATCACTATGTTTTATGATATGAGAGAGCTGAGATAGGTAGGTAGCTAGGTAAGGTACCTACCTAGTTAATCTATCCTGGTTCATTGAAGGTTTGGTTACTTTTTGGGTTATATACCTATGCCCTTTAATGCAGGCAAAATGTTGGCAAGATGTTAGTATTTTTAACCGACTTTCGAAGAGGTTCTCATTTCGGTTGGTATAATTTTTTTTCTATGTAGGTAATGTGCCAAAGACTGTACATAGGTAGGTACATCGATTATGCCGAGATTTCTAGTCCGATTTTTTTCACGCTCACACTAATTATTTAGCTCAAAGTAAGTATCATTAAGTACTTGTATTATGGAGTTACTTACATTATAATTTTAGATATTTTTATCGACCTGGGAAGGTGGTACCTTCCCAGGCGACCTGATACTATGGGTCTACCACCTAGTATAATGACTGACAACTGATTATCCACAACCATGCGTTTTTCGCGCAATTTTCTGCCGCGAACCATCTGGTGGCATCTGTGGAAAGAACTGTCGCCAGCGGTGTTCTTTTCGAGTTCTTAACATTATACCTTTTGTATTTAACCTCTTAAAATCAGTCTAAATAAACATATTTATTATAGTAAACTTTTTTTAAATAAACTTATAATATTTATACATGTAATATATTTATAAACAACCAAGACTCGCAAACAAATATACTTACGTGTTTATCACATAAATATTTGCCGCTACCAGGATTCAAACCCGGACCGCTCAAGGCAGCGATACTGACCACTCCACTACGAGACGGCGGCGTCGATTTAAGTAGCAATTATTCGGCATCAAACAAAAAAAGAATCACTTAAATTATTTCTGTGACTTAAATCGACGCCGCCGAATCGGACCAAATGGTCCCATAAAATTCTTTCATGAATCGTTTAGTAGTTTTTTTAAAGTCGTGAAAATAGGCAGTCACAATATGATTTTTTTCCAACTGTTCCAACTTTATGCGTCGATATCTTTGAAACCACAGATTTAATAAGATTGAGATAGGTACCTACTTATTTGTGTTCGAAACCAATTTCAATCATTCTTTTTTTTTGTCGTAAAGTCTCGAAAAATAGTTTCCTGAAAATGGTTCTTAGACCAATAAGAGCAGTGGTTAGAGCGTTAGATCTTGAGAATTTTTTTACTGTTCTGAAAAATAACGGCGGCTAAAAGTTATTAAGACAGGATTGTCTTAACATTAATTAACGATACCGATAATAATAACCGGTTTTTATAACTATCCAACTCTACTTAATACTTCATATAGGTTTACCTACTTAACTTAAAACATTAAAAAGCAAAAAATAAATTATTTTTAAGTAATAAAAACCACCTTCAAAACTAAAAACGGGGAAATAATAATTTTGTTTATAAAAATCTAAGTTATTTTGAGGTCGGTCCGAACTACAAGTGAGTGACAACGTTTATCCCAAATATTGAGTTTGGCACCGTCCTCAAAAAAATTTAGATTTTTATAAACAAAATTTTATGTCTCCGTTTTTAGTTTTGAAGGCGGTTTTTTATTTAAATTAATTTTGTGGTACCTACAGCTACTTCCAGCAGCGGCCAGATGTGGCGTTATGTGTATTTATTAACCAAACGTTACCTAAAGACTTAGTCAAGACTTGCTCTCAAGAAAGAGCTATAATATTACTAGCGTGATGTACTCATACATCATGTACATTTAAGTAGACCTACTGTACCTATGTAACATTCTGTCTGCGCTCTGACTTAGTACTTATACCTAATAACCACACTTAAAATTTGATCCAAATACGAGTACACGGAATTGGTTACCTATTATAGTCTTTGTGCGAGTAGTGTAACATACAGTGACCTCTAATAAAATAAAAATTAATTAGTTGAGTACCTAACTATTTATATTTTTTTAAAAGACCATCAGGTTTTACTGTATTCAATTTTATATACCACTTTCTATATTAGTCTGATATGAAACTAGCACAATAACTAATTACCCGAGAATGTGCGATGATCACGTTACGCATATGAACGCACCAGTTGCTGTGATCTGACGTAAACTGTCCTACTTACTATAAATACGAAACCTTACCCCACGGACCATACAGATGCACAAACCTTTAAAGGAATGCTATATCTAAGGCAGTCTTAATATGGTTGTGTTTAGCAGAATATATTTTGTAACAAAAATAACTCGAACAAGCAAAGGGTCCGCTTTTTTCTGAGTTTCTACCTGTGGAGAGAACTTGCTCGAGATTATACTACGACTCTCAGACCAATCTATGATATTTTAAAATCTGAGATGTATCCCCATATCCAACCAACATCATTTAAGCAATCTCTACTTTTGATTTTTAACAGCCCTTTTATTCAAGCCTTTTATTAATATTACCACAGATAACATATTACTATACTAGTAATACTTATTACCTACTTTTTCCGGTAGGAAACCAATTTTATTAATTTTTTACTGGAAAATGTTGTTGACGTGCAGAATTTCTAGAATACTTAGGTACCTATAGGTACGTAGGTACCTACCTACCATCTATGAAACGTGCGTGTTGCGTGAGTTTTTCACGGTTACTAGGATAGGTACCTCTTGTCTGGCTAGTAGGAATTTTGTATATTCTCCTCATAGTCATGTATCTAAGTAACTTATGCTTTAACTTGAGTATTTATAGCTGCCGAGTGCATTTTGCAGTGACTGCAGTCGTATCGTAATCGTGAATTCCTGCCCAAATATGGTTTCACACAGCCATACCACAGCTGTATCTCACACGCAGAGGAGGAGCAAATTTCTACTCTATTACTCATGAGTTTGAGATAGTAATGTGTTGGAAAGTTCGGGTAGCGTGAAGTCTAGCCGAGCGGACGTGCGTGGGGGGGCGTCGAAATCGATCGGACGCCCGCCGCACGGCCGCGCCCTTGACCCTCGTGGCGGGTGCACCGCAAGGCGTCTCTCCCTCCACACACGTCAATAATGTAAAATAATTTCGCCACCAGATAATTAAATATGCCACCAGGGGTGGTGCTAAACTAGGTACCTACTGGTGGTGATTGAAAACATTTTAATCAGTAATAAAATATTTTTAGCAAAAAAAAATAGGAAAACCGACTTCAATGCGTACAAATTTAAACTAAAAAGTAAGAAATAAATATTTCATAATTGACGGAGTAATCGCGGAACACATACAAAAAAAAAATCATACAGTCGAATAGAGAACCTCCTCCTTTTTTTGTTTGAAGTCTGTTAAAAATACCCCGATTTTGAGATTTCTGCTTATTATATAATATAATGTTTTCAACCAATTTATTCTACGTACGTAGGTATGTACCTACCTATCATTTATAATGTAAGTACGAGTAGTAAATTAAATCTGTGAGTAGTACGAGCAGTACGAGGGTACGAGTATGATACTTACATTGAATAAAGCAATAAAGCTCGTGCCAAAGGTGATACACTAAACTTAAAATCTCTTTTAATCTTTCCTAAAAGATAAAACCATTAATCTTCGTACCTATGTAGTAGTATAAATAAACATTTGCTCCAGCGTTTCTGAAAGTTTTTTTTGCAAATTAAGAAGGTACGCGTACCTACCTACCCCCAAAAAATTAAAACGCTGCCCAACCCAAAGCACCCAAAGTAAGTATTCTACGCCATTGAGTTATAAGTACCTACCTACCTCAGTAGCTAATTAAAATTCCTCCACGGGGAGTAGCGAAAGACAGAGCAGCGAAGACAGACAGAAGAACCTTCCGGACACGCGAGGGAAGGAGGAGGTGTTCAATGTTCCACGCAACGAAGTCGCGCGGGCAAAAGCTATACCTAGTTATCTATAAATGCATGGTGTAATAATTAATTTTACAATGAGTCACAACCACACAAATTATAAACCTATTTGTGTTTTAGATTTGTATTTGCTAAAGCTTTATGTGAGAGCGCCGGGAAATATCAAACTATGTAAAACAGCTTAACTACCTACCTATCTAATTATATTTTAACTACCTATTATATAAACTATTATTAGTAAACAAAGAACATTCCTTAACTATGTTAGTTACGATATCTTGGAATATTCTTATTAAAATACCATTTAATTTTGGGTAATTTTAAAACTATGATTCATCGTTTACAAAATTTACTAAAATACCATTTAATTTTGGGAAATTTGAAAACTATGATTCATCGTTTAATACAATATTTACCTAAAAGGCTACAACCACGGTAACAACAAAGCTACGCATTTATTTAATTTTATGTTTTATACATATTTATACATTGGCGTAATAATCGGGTGTGTTGGTTTATTCAACTGTTTTCATGATCTATTCTGAAATAGTTAGTCGTAAAAAGTATGAAAACGAAAACAAATTATAAGTACAATTTATGTTTCTTCGTCAGCATCTATGGTACTGTCAACGAATTAGGAAGGTACTGTGTATTAAATATTTTATACTATAATACTAGATTCGGCCCGCGACTTTATAAAGTTGACAAATTCTGTAAATCTGGCAGTTTTAAAACTGTAAAATTTACTATTTTACAATGTAATTTTTCTTCTTTTGCGTTCGAAGCGCCACGTTACCATTTCAAACTATTAAAGTTCCTGTTTGCCTATTTATTTACAGATATAGCCATAAACGTGTATGTATATATTTTATACACAACACAGGATAGGATTTAAAATAAAAATACTCGTGTGCAAATTCGATTTTCTATCATTAAGATTGCAACACTCGATAAGCGTTCTTGGCTCATAGACGATCGCAAATAATTTTTAAATACATAGTTTTAGTTTGCTGAAACTTCGCTCACAGTTTGCGGATGTAGCAGGAAGCGTAGAGTAAATTCGCAGGGCAATACAAATATTAGGAAAAGCATCCTGCAAATCATGCGCATAGATCTGTTGCAAGAGATAGAAACCGTTATGTTAGCCTTTTCTATATCATTCTCTTTAAGAAAGTAAAGTTGCTGGCAGAATTCAACGGAGCTTAAATCTCGCTCGTGTTTTCGAACCAGATCTGCTCCATACTTTTGTAGTTCTTCAATTGACATTTTCAAAATATTAGTACCATTAAGTAAAGCAAAATTCGAATTCAGCATGGTAGCACAGTCGAACCTCTTTAAATTCTGATATAATTTGATTAAATACCATCATTATTTCTTTAGAAAATTGTTGAACAGGTTGGAGTGTTTGTAATTCGTCTTCACACATCTCATCGAAAAGTTTTTTTTACGTTTCGGCGCTCTCGGTACCTATCGGTCGAGTTGATATGGCCATGTTTCTGTGCTTATACTATACTATAATTTATTCCGTGCCAAAGTTAAGTAAATGATGAGTAGTCCATTCGTCTATAAAGTGTGAATTTGGCCGTCCTCTGAACTTGCCACCCGGGGCACAGGCCCCGTTCCCCTCCCCACTAGATCCGGGGCTGACACTAGGCTAAAACAACGATTAATTACGTCGTGCACTTCACAGCAACGTAACAGTAGTAAATATGTAGGTAGATCATCAAAGTCACAACTCCAAAATGCATTAGAAGAAAAATCAATCTCGAAATAATTTCACTTCTAAATTTTCTTCAAAATTTCACTCAATTATCAGGTCTGTGTGAGTAAATATTCGTATGATATATCGTCATCCCGAGCTTTTTTTTATTAAATTTAGTTTTTATTTTGACCATCGTGTTTTTCTGTTTCTACGTAGAGATAGGAAGGTATTCTACTATTGGCGCTATTACCAGTCACGGTTTATATGCGGTTTATAAATGACAAATGACAACATACCGTCCTAAAAATGTTGAATGCCGCATAAGTAACAAAGTGGAATAGGCATTTATGCAAATCTGTTATCAATGTAATTCATCTCATTGAACAGATGTTTCTTATGTTCATTCATTAGCGACTAAATTAGTTGCCCAGAAATAGAAAGCGGGTCTATCGTATTCAATCAATCAGCATCTTTTCACGTGTATAGTGAAACTGTTTATTCAACATAACGCAATCCAGAAATAGTGCATAGTGACGTGAGCACGTACCGTGCGCCCGAGGGTGTGTCTGCTGTGTTAATTATAACCGAGTATATTTGGAACACATAGTAGGTCAGTCAACTACGAAATCTCTATTACAACAGGTTGATCCCGGGTTCAAGTTTAAGGCCGCGAGTTCATTTCTATCGTAACCGAAACGTAAACATAATTTCTTTAGTCTTGACCCACTGGTTTATTATTTTCATATTAAACTTTCGTAACGAATCAACTGAAGCGTATAATTGTATTGCTTGTGAAGTATTGACAATATTTTACTCCACACACCTATGACATGACATTTCCTCTGCGGATAAACAATCGTGTCATTTTTATACCTATACCAGTAGACAATTAATACGGTAATGGACATACCGCCTGACCTCTCCTACTTCCATCCCATTAGCGGTTTATGTTAAGTATTCTAAACACGAATACAGTTTTAAGTGTAATTCTATTTCTAAATAAATTCTAATTCATTTTTCAAAGCTTTAATTTTATGCATAAAATTTGTGATAAACCATATGCTACTTACTGTTTATAAATCTGCATACTCTATTTTTACAAACAAACTTGCTGAATATTTAATAACTAGCTTAGTTAGAACAGAATGTGGCTCTCCTCACCGCCGGTTGACTTGCAAGATCGCAGATCTGTGTCAAATAGATCGTCAACGGTACCTCCTGTCATTCTTTCACTTTCGACAAAATTGCCGTAGCTGCTAATTCTGCGAGAAAGCGAGGATCAGTAAATAAAATTCACATTTATACCGGTATATAAATTATTTTATTACAAATGTTTGTTAGTGACTCTCATAAATAAATTCAAAATCTTTGTCAAAATCGAATTTACGTAATATGCATATTACGATACCTTACAACCTATTTAAATACTGTACTTAAAATATAAATCACAAGCGTAATTTGAGCCGCCCATATCGGGGACTGGTGTAGGGCATCATCATTTAGGAACAGTCATTTGTTGTAATAATTTAGAAGCACTTCCTGTGCACGATTGAGGGGCCAGACTCATCGTACTCCTGTTTCGAGATCCACATCTGCTGGAAGGTCGAGAGGGAGGCGAGGATCGATCCACCGATCCATACGGAGTACTTCCTCTCAGGAGGTGCGATGATCTTGATCTTCATTGTGGATGGCGCGAGGGAAGTGATTTCCTTCTGCATACGGTCGGCGATGCCAGGGTACATCGTGGTACCACCGGACAATACTGTGTTGGCGTACAAGTCCTTACGGATGTCGACGTCGCACTTCATGATGGAGTTGTAAGTGGTTTCGTGGATGCCGTTAGCTTCCATACCCAAGAATGAGGGCTGGAAGAGGGCTTCTGGGCAACGGAACCTCTCGTTTCCGATGGTGATGACCTGACCGTCGGGAAGTTCGTAGGACTTCTCGAGGGAACTGCTGGAGGCGGCGGTGGCCATCTCCTGCTCGAAGTCGAGCGCGACGTAGCAGAGCTTCTCCTTGATGTCGCGCACGATTTCACGCTCGGCGGTGGTGGTGAATGAGTAGCCGCGCTCAGTGAGGATCTTCATGAGGTAGTCTGTGAGGTCACGGCCAGCCAAGTCCAGACGAAGGATGGCGTGGGGCAGGGCGTACCCCTCGTAGATGGGCACTGTGTGGGACACACCGTCGCCGGAGTCGAGCACGATACCGGTGGTACGACCGGACGCGTACAGGGAGAGCACGGCCTGGATGGCCACGTACATGGCGGGTGTGTTGAACGTCTCGAACATGATCTGGGTCATCTTCTCTCTGTAACAAAAGAGCGCAAGATGAGCGAATGTCGGCGTTGGAAGCGGATCAACTTGAATCGGAATTACTTGGGTTTCTATAATGTTGATGAAGAATATGATTTGCCTTACCTGTTTGCCTTGGGGTTGAGGGGAGCCTCTGTGAGAAGGACGGGGTGTTCCTCGGGGGCCACACGCAACTCATTGTAGAAGGTGTGATGCCAGATTTTCTCCATATCGTCCCAGTTGGTGACAATGCCGTGCTCGATGGGGTATTTGAGGGTGAGGATACCCCTCTTGCTCTGGGCCTCGTCACCGACGTACGAGTCCTTCTGTCCCATGCCGACCATCACTCCCTGGTGGCGCGGGCGGCCCACGATCGAGGGGAACACGGCACGCGGCGCGTCGTCGCCCGCGAACCCGGCCTTGCACATACCGGAGCCATTGTCCACTACGAGTGCAGCAACTTCCTCGTCGCACATTTTGAGTTAGTCTGAAACAGACAAAGTCCTTTATTAAATACCCTATGCCTTCACTTCCAGTCACGAGATTTATCACTTCACTGATTTTAAGATTACGTAATCGCTATTGCATAATAGCATCACCTGTTCACTTTTTTTTAAACAAAACACTTTTTAAATTTATATTTTAATAACTTAATGCCTATCGAAAATATTTAAAGAAATACCAGTGAACAAATAATTGAAACTTACATTTAATTTAAAGTTATGACTAAGCAACGAGTACACTGCGCGCCGCTACGCCGACCACTAGTCTCTACTAAATGAGACCGGCACGTGAGGATAAACTATATAAAACAGACCTTATCAGCACTCGCTCACTATCGGTAACCATTTCATTTTCCACCAATCAGAGGCTCCCTCCATTTTTGTCACCATATATGGAGATGTGGTAAACACACTCATATAGTTAGGGTTTTCACTCACCGAGCGTTTATAAATAGTATCGTTGAGATATCGCGTCAAATTGCATACATTGAGAATTCAATAGACCAGCACTAACTAGTGATCGGTAATATGCATGATATTGTTAGTTAAACTTTATTGCACACAAAAAAGTACAAATGGCGGACTTAATGCCATAAGGCATTCTCTACCAGTCAACCAGAAAGCTGGGTACAGAGATTTCAATTAGGTGGTGGGTGCCTAGAATGAGTACCGTTATAATGATGTAGATATTTAAATATAAAAACCATAGAAAATACATACATACAGAAAATCAATATGAGTACACACATACAAGGTAAATAGAAGATCATAAAATAATAAACTAAGCAACAAATACATGATAATAATAATATATACGTCAATAATACATAAATATAAATAAATATTAATTAATCAATTTCAGTCTGTTCCGACAAAATATTGGTTGCAATCAATCGTTTGTTGAATTCAAATAGTAGCTGCGAACAAGATTTTTGAATGCAAGTTAATTCTTTGCCCTTTGAATGGAAGGCGGGAGAGCATTCCAGAGTCGTATTGCTTGAAGAGTAAAGGAGATAGAAATAAAACCAGTACGGTGAAAAAGTGTTGAAAGAGTTAGTTTGCTGTCTGATCGAAGAATACGGTCATGAGAGGCACCTAAATACTGAAATTTGCATTTCAATTATCCAGGTGCACATGGATCTTTAATAATAGAATAAAGTGTGGAAAGGATCCTTAAGTCCCGTCTTTGACGAATTGTCAGCCATTTGAGCTCTCGTCGGTATGAAGAAATATGGTCGTATTTACGCAGGCCATATATGAAACGAATACAAATATTGAGTAAGCGATCCATTTTACTAAGAAAATATCCCTTTATCCTGATTATAATCACCAGGACTAATAAATTAAGCGTTTCTAATGTTAGTTAAGTTATTCGTCACTAGATGGCGTTGCCATTGTTATGGCTTATTCTAGTTCATCGGCCATAATAAAGTAGAATATAATAATAGTTTAAAAGAACAAAATGATGAACGAAAGGTATAATTATTATTTAGAAAAAAGCGTGGAGTGCTCATTTCTGGCATTCTCTCTTATCGAGGTGTAAAACGGGACTTGAAATATTGGGTGCTGTGAAGTGCCATCTGTATGCGGCCAGCATTCAGTCAAAAAATAAAGCCTATCATCAAGCGTTAATTCATTTATATCTCAAAAAAAGGTTTTAGTATCATCCTCCCCACTGAGCCTGTCTTGGTACACCGGGGTAGATGACACCAAATAGGGTCGTCGGCTCCGTGCGCAACATTTAATAATTTACTTCTACAAATGTTGGTTTTTATTTTTTGATGGACTAACTAGATAGGTCTCGCGAGATCGTTTCTTCAGCCTATTGGTCCAGCATTCAATATTAGAGAGGAAATTTTAAAGAACTTCGTATATCTTAAATACACACACTCGCACCTAGAAACATTTTTGGATTTTTGGCTCCCGGTTACGTAGTTCACCGGGGCAGGCTCAACGGAGAGGATGACGATGACACTAAATAAAAAAAGCTACTTATGACGAAATAATTGATCACTTAAAATATTCAGGTGTTTGCACCTATGCAACGCAATATAGTCATGAGACAAAATCTTGTGCAAAATGCTGGCTCCATCGCGTTGCAAAGAGGAGGCACAGTGCCTGACTTGTGGCCCAGGTGTAGGTTAAAATTGGCCTCCTTATCCCTAAATTCTAGACCTATATCCCCTTCCCTGTGTTAATAATTAGGCTAATCTCCAGAGCCTTGACCACCGAAGGCGTGTAGCTTGCCTCTCGGTCTTTTATCGGTTGCATTTCGGAGAGTGTGCGGAGGTTCTTCATAATGTGATCCCCCCAGCCCCTTTTCACCACCGGACGACCAGACGCGGCGAAGGATTTCACCCTTACGTTGTAGATATACCTCCCATCCGCACGAAGCGCTTTGCTTCCTCTTTCATTATGCGCACAGCTAAGGAGTGGAATTCGTTGCCAAGGTCTGTTTTCCCGGATCAATATAATCTGGGTATCTTTAAGGCCAGAGTGAACAAGCATCTTCTAGGCGAGCGTGTACCATCTTAGGTCACATCTTCGCTTCACATCAGGTGAGATTGTGGCCAAACGCTCAGCCTATCAAATATATATAAAAAATAAATAAATAATAGAACTTTCTTCTTCTTATAAACAAACTACAAGACCAACGAGGTCTTTTAATAATATATTATGGGATGAAGCTGGTATGCCCTTCGTGCTATATTTTTGGAGAATTCAAATGCATTTATGCATCATCCCGTCAGTACGATGCAACTGCACAGGTGTGTGGGACTCAGAGGTAAAGGTGTTCCGTCCTACCTAATAAACATCCTCTACACCAGGTGCTAGGAATTTCGCTGCCCCCCGTGACATCCAACCAAAACCAATCCAGAGGTCGCTTCCGTTTGCCATCTCTGAAAGCAGAGGCGTATCAGGAATGACCCATCTCCCAGTTCCGCTCAAACCGGCCCAGCAGGCTATTGGCCGGCCAACCTGCGACCCCAGTTTCGCTAGTCCTGAAAAGGGCCGTCACCTGTTCCGATGTCAGTCGGTCGGCAACCAGACGTTGCCCAGGGTGTACCTCGGGGAGGTCTCGGAACATATCATCCCATACCCCGCGAGACTACTTCTACCGCAAACCTGTAAACACACCAACGAATATTGGTTTTTAAAGTGTGGTCTTTTTCCCAAATCCTTTTTCGTTTTCCTAAGTACAGTCAGCTCCACCAACAATACACGCTTGAGGCTCCGTGAGTACTATGTCCGGTCTACATCTAGAAACCGATACGTTGGGCATTTGGTATTATATAAAGCTTCTCATCGTGTCCATCAGAGGGCCCAGCCAGCCAGAGCCAAGCCTAGAATCGAGTGCGATTTGTGTTGATGTTCCGTATTATGAAAAATTATGAGTTGTAAAATTTATTTCGAAACCCCACTTGTAAGGAGTTTGAAATTTATTGTAATTTTTTTAATTTTTAAAACGATATAAGTAGTATTTGTATAATGAGTGAAGTTATACATAATCAACAATGAGGCGATTACCCTCCAGTGCGAACGCCTTCGCGACTCTAACCAACAGATAAATTCCTTCGCTAGAGAGACTCTATGAATAAAACTCCAGTAGTAAAATTACGAGGACCGAGGACTTACGAGGACCCACCAAGACGCTGGAAAACCAGCACTATTTATCCATGTCAATACGTAATATAAAAGGCGGCATGAATACGGTAACTACGTTTGAACCGCGCCGTTAGCAAATACCCTTATGTGTTACAACAGAAAACATCCTCGCTCGGAACTGAGTTATTTTCGTAGAGCGCCATTGATAGCGTCGAGGAAAACCTTGCTAAATCGTGCTCGGTTTATTGCAATTTTAGCTATATTTATAATGCCATTGTATGTTCCCGCAGCGGTAGTAAATTCCCATATAATGTGGTATGTAGTTCTATGTTCGTTTTGCGGTACTTTTATTATCTACTGGATTCTTTAGTGTGCTTTAGTTTGTTTAGCTTAACTGTATACTTTTGGTTTGATAATATGAATGCTGAAATCCTACTTCATATTACAAACGTAAAAGTCTGAATGGTTGTATGAGTGTTTGTTACTCTTTCACGCAAAAACTACTAAACGGATTTTAATAAAACTTTACAATAATATAAATAATATAAATATAAACTCATACATCAGAATAACTTATAGGCTATAATTTAACTGAAATAGTATCTAATAATATATATATATAATTTACCTTTAAAACGTTAATCATATTTTAGAGAATTCCAATAAACAATATTTATGAGTGATTTCACATGCGGTAATCGTAGATATAACTCGCCACGACATGCTTATGCGATAACGGGTATGATTCATCAGTTATCAAATCATAACCACGGTAATCATAACTGTAAGAACTCTTGTGGCGTGTACCGTGCCCAGAACTTAGAATGATAGTTAAAACAAATTTTGCATGAAATATTAATAGATACAGTATACAATTAGAGAGTTAGATTAAAAGAAGGGATAGAAAAAAAACACAATAAAAGTACGTATATATTTTGCCTTACTTATCGACGAGCGAGTAAAACCGCGGTGTTATGGCTCGTCAGTAAAGCTGGCGCAATACCGCGGTTTTTTGAGTGACGAGTCTGGCTCGCGGTTCGTCATATTTTACTCGGCTCGTCGTTCAAATCCGCGTGTCTATCACGGCGAAGTCGCCAGCCAGTTATAGGGACGTTACATTTTTAATAATGGATCTGCGAAATCACACGATTGCATAATACTTAGAATTCATAAATGGCTTCCGAGAGTGTCCCTGTTTAGGGCAAACTAAATCAAGCGAGTATAAAACCAAAGGAAATCGGCTTGCTATCTCTTTGTAGCAGTCAAACGCTCATGAGAAGTAATAGCTTCTCGCATTGTAGTGTTTTGCTTTTGTATAGGTAATGGGTGTTACTAAAGACAATAAGTCGTTGTAGACTATTCTTCAGACATTCTCAGATAATTTCTGTAATCGAGTTGTTCTGCTGACAATTCTCGAATTAAATCTGTAAGCAATAATGCTTGCCTTTTCTCAATCCAACTATTAATCCAAACTGGCTAGCGTTTTTTTTTCTTAATTTCCTGTTATGGTATAATTAATACCAAGATAACACAAAGCTTCAGACTCTGAACAAGACGAGTATTCGACTATGATACGACTGTTTCACTCGCTAGTCGATCACCACCAACGAGCCGCGAATAAAACCGACGTTCTTGAAAACCGCGGCATAGGCTCGTACGTTGCTCACCCACTTTTGTTTTTAGGATAGGTCGTCTCGTGTTTAAATTTTTTTAAATATTTGCTTTTAGATTTTGAGAGAAAACGAAAGAATTAGTAGTTAAGTAGTGGGTACGAATTTTAAGGAAATTTCATCATCATCATTTTGTAAGCATAAAATTTCTAATAAGATCTATATTGTAGGAATATCTGTTAGATTAGCAACTAAACATTTTTAAATTTATTGTTCACAAGTGCATGTAAAGATTCCCAGACTTACTAGGTACATTTCGTTATTGAAAGTTCAAAAATATAACTTGATTAGTTGATAATAGGTGTTAATTTCCCAAAACCCGTAAATCGATAGACAAACAGCGTGATCTTAGTTTCACATAGAATGTAGGTACTTTCTCTGTGAGTCGGCAGTATTACACTAATTGAGTAGACGTCCGATGTTAACCTGAATTCGGTAAGTTTAATTAGATGAAACACTAATTCTAGCATATATGTAGTGGGTAATGCACTATAACTGTTATTTCTCGTTAAAAAATATTACAAACTTACGTATTTTAAATGACTTGGAATTTTTGTGATAGTTTTGCTTTATAAATTTTATTATTAGTTATTATTAAACCTGTATTGCAGATGATTTTAGTGTGACCTCTGTCACGTTGTTGACTTTTGTGTATTTTTTTCTGGAGGATTGTTATTTTTGGGTTTAGTGCTCCTTTTACCATAATCCTAATTTATCATAAATAGCCTTAGTAAATAGTGTTGAACAGACAGGCACTTTGACAGACGCCTGATTCTGGCGTCAGGACATACGAGAGGCTAAAAGGCTCTACCCCTTCTTGGGATTATGAGCGTGATTTTATGTATGTAGGTATTTTTTTATTATTGGTGGGAAATATTGATAGAAATCTTGAAATTCGGTCGTGTAACAGACGGATTTTAGATTTGACATTTTGCTTTTTTTTTCTTCTGGTGATAGCTCAGACCAATAAAATAGTTATTTGTTCAACAAGTGAACAAAGTTGTTTTTTGCTGCGAGTGCTGATATTATATCACGAACTAGTGAAGTAGCCTAATTCATAAATAAATAGACTACTAAGCGCAGTGAGTGATTTAAAGGCATGAGACAAAAAAAAATATCGGTTAAAACATACAACTTTTCACCTCTCCAGCGAGAAAATTGTTGTAGGTGAGAAAAATAAGAAAATGTTTAAATACCTACAACCAACATGTTTATTACGCTAAAATTTACTATTAAAAATAAAAGTAAAATTACTGCAATTGTGTAGGTTGACCGGTACAGTCCTGTTTGGAGCTCGCAGCAAAAAACGTTTTTCCTTCGAGATTTTAAGAAGCAAAAGAGGTATTTTGGTGCTTGAGAGGTGAAAAAGTCTTTTTTATGGGTCTGAGGGTGATAGCAGGAAAATTATTTTAAGCGGACATATTTGAGGACAAGATCTAACTACCAAGATGAAGCGCAAAGGATTATTTGTGAGGAATTCTTATCTGCCTCTATGGAGAAAAAGGCGTTTCCATGTGCATGTAGCACGAACGACGGCAAGGCAGACTACCCTGAAGCTGTCTTTCTTTAATAATATTTCAACCCTTTTCCATCGTTCAGAGAGTTCACAGACTAAATTTTCAGTTTGTGATAAACTTGACGTGCAAACACGGAGTTTTTTTTCTAAAATCTATTTCTAGCATTTGTGTAACGTTTTATCCTCGTTTATTCGCAAAAGTTCCATCCACATTATAGCCTTATTTTACCTTTAGTGTAATGTTTCCGTTGCCATGTTGTTTTTGTTGTGGAACAAATATAAATTTTGTTGGTTTAGTTAGAGAATAGGTAATCGTCATTTTTACTGATGATATCATTTACATCATCAGTAAAAATGACGATTACGTAATTGCGTTCTCTGGGCTTACAGAAAAAAAACCGGGATTCCTATTACCCGAAAGGATTACATTGAGGTCATTTAGGTTGAAGTGTTGGAACCACAGAAAAGGTAACCTATGAAGAGAACTTAGGCTCATTCTTTGCTACTGTATGCCGTACCTACTTATTCCTCAATAAGTAGGTACCTACGGTAAGTTTAATCAGAATCTGTAGAGCATAGTCAGCTGTCCCCCTAATCACAAATGTTCGAATACCGGATACGAATAGGGATAACGACTGAAAAAGTCCAAAAAATTTTCAACATCACGGACCATTCATGAAAAATTCAATCAACTGATCTCAGCTGGCCTAGATAATATGGATTTTGACTACTTGTAATAATAATATTATCTTTAGACGAGTTATATCTTCTCTATGTAATGTATCGTTTCATCTAAAGCCAAAAATAAATCAGAATCATTATTACATGTGTTTGTAATAAATTTCAATTCTACCTTTAACTTTACTCTGTTGTTACTAACTGTGTTATTAATAAAGAAATATTGTTAATCAATTGTAACGGTTAATATTAAACAAGCAATGATAGCAAGTTGAAGTATTTGTTTTTAGCTACAAACTTTGTTAGTGCTATATTGACAAGCATGCTGGGTTATTTTCTACTGTAGGTATTTTATTTATTTTTAACCCTTACGTTTTGTCAGTGTACTTTACCTAATGCATAAATCAACTAATAAGCTAACTTACCAATTGAGGAAATTGTCAATTTATGTTACAAACAAACAATGACTTTATCTTTTAGATTATAAACATAATTAATTAATCAGTGTAAGTAAATTCATTATAATATTTATTTGCTTGAAATATTATACCGAAAAGAAGGTCGGAAGAAACGACCTCGCAGTAGGATTCTCCTTCACCACGACAACGCTCGCCAGGCGAATGATCGAATTTGGCGACATCAAACGTAGAATTACTGGGTCATCTACCGTATAAGCTCGACCTCGCACCTTGCGATTTTTATTTATTGCCGAAAATAAAAGGAACCCTTTGATGAAACTTTTTGAGGACGCTGAGGAAGCAGTGGCTGCGTTTCAAAAGGCCGTCGAAGAGATCCCTAAGGACGAGTGGGCAAAGTGCTTTTCTCAGTGGTTCCATCGGATGATTCGGGTTCGGGTGCAATGCCGCGATGTATTGATGTGAATGAACACTATGTATTTTAAAAAGATATAAGTATTAAAATTAAGAACCCTATAGCTTACTCACTTTTTGATATTTTCTAAGATCTTACAGTTTGAGCCTCGTATAAGGACCCTAACTACCTTGCAGTTCGGTACGGTTGCAGGACTATGTCCAACAAATATATAAAGGCGATGATTTAAGGAAATGTTTGCATTGAATATTACTATAATTCTACAAAGAGTTATTTTTATAGTCACACTTTACAGAAAACAAGCTCTAATTTGATACATTGTTTTGTTATCGGCATTCAACTAACGGAAATAATGCTTCGTCATACTAACCACATAATCAGACCTACTTCATTGTGCCTGGATTAAACGAATCATTAAGTATTCCATATGGTATGGATATTACATGACCAAATATGGAATCGTAAAGCGAATTGATATAAATATTATCTTCAGATAGGTACGTTTTTAAATTCTTGATAACTGACACACGTAGGTAATGCTACTAGTGTCAAAATTATAACTAAAGTAAAATGAGTAACATTAAGCAAAATATCAGCTTAGGATAGAATAATTTTCCTTTATGATTAGACAGGTGATTAGTAGGTAGTATTACAAGCGTAATAAGTGGTTCTGGTTGGTCATACACCATACTAGAGAGTTATCAAAAATTCAAAATTGAAAAATACTTGTAGGTTTTTACATTTAAAATCGACAAAGACATGTCTTTTTCAATTTTGATTCGACCATCACGTATGACTTTAACGCGGCGACAAATTAATCTGAATTTGGTTTGGTAAAAATAATAGGCTGGCAGCCACAGCAGATAATTAGTTAAGTAAATAGCAGTAGAAAGTAGCAGAATAGTAATCTGTTGTAAGCTTTTTATTAAAACTGACATTAATTCCCGAAAAAGGCTTTTATTTCAATTACTCTAAATAGGTGACCTAGAGTCTAGGGGATGAAAGGTAAGCCTATATGGATTCCTACTAGCATCTAAATCTATATTTGTACCATATTTCGTCAAAGTCGGTCTATTAGCTTTTCAGTTTATTCGTTACAAACATACAAATCTTTCCTCTGTTTATTATTGGCATAGAAGTAAATAAGTAATACGTAGGAATTATAAAAATCTTAATTAATACCTTAGATTTTGCATGGTATTAGGGGTTTAAGTATGAAATTGCCGCTTTGTATAGAGAATTTAACGAAAAGTCATTTTTCCATACAAATATATTTGCGATTTTTTAAGGAACCACAAATCTAAATTTTATGTTATTTTGTGGATATGTTTAGACAACATTAAGCTATAGGATACATAGAGAAAAAAATTGCGAATTGATATCTGTAAAAAAGTATTCATATTTTTATAACGGAGACGGGCACCTCTTAGGACGAGCTGTTTTTGAAGATGTATTTTTAGTGAAAAAAATAAAAATAGGAATAAAATGTTATACATAAATATAAGTCCTTGTAATGAAGTTTAAAATAAAAAAAGAATAATGGACGTAGCTATTGTATTAAAGGAATTATACACTAACGAATAATGAGGAAAAAATCGGCAATTTCATTCTTTAACCCCTATTATTAAGATGACATGCATGGAATTTTCACTTATGTACTTAGAACTCGTAGCGTCATTACTCTTTGAAACTAAAAACTGTGTGATTATTTGTGAATAGTGTCAATATTTTTTCTTCTAGTCAACATTATACATTAATGTATTTTAATTAAGTTTTCTTTAAATAGCTTAACTTTATCGGTTTCTAAAAAAAAACCTCGTTACAAACACGTATGCAGGTACACAATTTGTTTACTTAAGTATGTATGTTTATATCGCTTATGTGCATAGTAAATCTGGGACTAGACAGTTATACATATTTGTCTGCGTGTATCGATTTGCCCACCCTCGTCCGTCGGTCGCGCCCCGGTGCATTACGAACGCGCCCCGGCCATGGGGCTGCATCATGACTCAGCTGTTGTCTGCCCGGTGTATCGGAAATTTGTAAGGGATGAGAATGACGTCATCTTGAAAAACCCAAAATTCAATGATATTATATTTTTAAATATAATGTCCCCACCGAATGGGCTCGAGCCTACCCCACATTAGGGGCGATTAGGCCTTAGTCAACCACGCTGAACAAGTGCGGGTTGGTCGACTTAATACACAACCTTAGAATTTCTTCATATGTGTGTGCAGGTTTCCTCACGATGTTTTCCTTCACCGTGAAAGCGTCAATAAAACGTACATATGAATTCAAAATTTGAAAACACATTGGTACGTGGCGGGGTTCGAACCGGTGCCTCCCGGGTGGGAGACAACGCCCTTACGCACTACACCACCGACAAATTTTCATAGATACATACCTATAATGTTATCAAAATATTTATTTCATTAGAACCAGCGGAAAAGAAAAAAAAGCTGTTTTTTGAACTTTTTTATTAGGATCTGTCTGATACACGTCGGATCAGAGTGGTTAGTGTAAGTTTTTTAGTATACAATTAAGAGCTCAATTTGTATGGGAAACATGATTTGCGCTTCTCTCCGCTAGGGGCGCTGTTCGCGTTTCCTATACAAATTGAGCTCTTAACGCAACTAGAATCGGTGCGTTTTGTTTACTTAAAAACTTACACTAACCACATCATAAAAAGTTACTTATTCTTCATAATTTTTTACAAGCAAATTTTTGTTTATTGATTTTATTGGACGGATTCGAATACATTTTTCGGTATGAACGCTACGGAACAGCGGCTACGAAACTGCTACGGACCGTATCGCATCGCCTCTTTGACATAATAAAAGAGGCGATATGGTTCCGAGCTGATAAGTGTGCTACGACCTTAAGTAGGTAGCCTTGCGTTTCTTGAAATATTATTTAAATATTATACAGTGGTCGGCAAACTTATTAGCCAAAGAGCCAAATAGGAAATTATTACACTAAATTAGGTACACTAAATAAAACTATATTTCATACTAAACATTTGTTAATGGGAAAAATATGCTTTGTATCAGTTTTTTTTAAATGAAAATATTATTGCGCCTTCCGTAGAGCCACATGCGGCTCCGAAGCCGCACTTTGCCGACCACTGGTATTGGGTATCAAAATACGTACAAATACTTAATACATAATATTCCTCCGTTTCTGAAAATCATAAAAATAATGCATTGGAATCATATCTTATTTCAGTAATCCAATAAGATTAGATTACACAGGAATTTTGTCAATTAGTATAATTTTAAGGTGTAGGGACAGTGGTGGCACAATGGAAAAAGGGGTACAATGGAACAAAAGCGATCGAGGGTAGAGCAGAGAAATTGTGCAATATGCCCATGGCGAGCATGAAACAACGGAGGTTTGAGACGAGCGAGACGAGTTGTTTTTGGCTGTGGAAAGTTAAAATTCCGCTCAGAGAGGTTTCGTTTTTGTAAAAAAGGAATAAGGTATGCGTGATTTTTTTGCAACAATCTTAATTATTTTGATACCTAATCAAATGCAGTAAAGTATATTTATATAGTGGCAAACATAACCTACAATTTATAAGTTCTTGTTTAAACGATTTACTATACTTTAAGGGGTACAATGGAACAGTGTTCCATTGAGCCCATTCCATTTCATAAACAACAAATATGATAAAAATTATGTGTCGCAGATGGTGTGCCAAAATGGACAACAGCTTTTATTTTCGACTGACTGGAACCAGATACCGAGGTAGGAGATCACCACCATTTATAGACATAGAACTAGTACTGCCAAGTCCAACCTTGACAGGCAAGCAAAACAAGCGCTAGAGAGGTAATATTTATTCCATTCCAAGAGCGGTTGATGGGTTAAACCACAGATTTAATAATACAACGAGATAGGCCAAGCCGGCGTTTAACTTGTGAGAAGTGTTGCACAGTGGGCATACATAGACGCCAGTTCGCCATCCGATAAAGTCGAGTACCTACCTACTTGATATATCTGTGCGTCGAACTGAGGTTATGTATCTATCAGTATCTATAGACTGTGGTATTATATTGCCAAAAGGAGTGCCGGCTGTTGCTGGGCAGAAAAAGGACTAATGCCAACGGATTCTATATTTAACCTCAAAAAAGTATCGCTAAAAATATTGAATTTAAATTAAAGGTATCATTAAAAAAAATATTACGCAACTATTGTGCTTATCTTCCATTGTTTTAATTTAAGTACTTATGTGTAAAATGTTATTATTTTTAAATATATAAATTACTTATATAAAAATTTACTAAAAAAAGATATTGCACGAAGAAATATTAATTTTATCGAATAACAAAATCAGCGATCTATCTTAATCGTAACTTTGATAAATATTCAATGGTAGGTAAGTAGATGCATTACAATACAACTGACGAAGCTTATTCGGAAAGTATACGTTACCTATTAAGTAGTAGGTAGGTATGTGGCTATATCATCGTGTTACACACTAAAGTACACACGATATTCTATGGAAAACAATATTGTTTACCGTTACAAGGAAAAATAAAGTGTATTGATTTATTTGTGTCATTGATATTTATAGACTTATATTTACTTTATAGCCTTGGTTTATTTTGGTAGACTATCAAAAATAAATAATTTTATCTTGAGTTCAAATGCTGAATTTTCTTGAGAATATAATATTCAAAACTATATTTAATAAATTAGGATGTGGCTATATTGTGTAACCACTTTTGGGATTATGACCACATTTTATAGCTAGCTACGTGATTTCTTTAAATATTTCCTTCGTTATTCAGTCATTTTTTTTAGATAAAAAATTATAATCGTGTTTTATCAACTATTTCCCAGTACTTTGTCGATAATATATTGACAAATTTGATTATATAAGAGATAAGTTTGACGTGGCGATATGGGAACAATTTACACACAAGGCTAATTAGGCACTAATTAAGTCACTATCAGCTGTCTTCAAGAACGCACTACGATTGCTAGAATAGATTATCATCAGGTATTTGTTTAGTTTTTACCAAATAAATTAAATTTGATATGATCATCAAGGCTAGGCTGCATATTACTCGCTGTTGAGGAATCACACGTCATTGGTGCAAATAGGATGATTTTATCTGCTTCCTCAACCACTTTTAAGGTCTGGATAGACGAGGGAGAACCTTAGGGATAGGTAATAGCTGAATAAGAACGCATACGGGATACCAAAGTACCCGTTCCTAACAATGACATGCACAGACTTCTAGCTTCTAGTAAAATCATTAAAAACGCAACGTACGTGATCTTAGAATATTTGCTTCCGTGCGTGACTGCTTCTCTTTATTTCACGAGAATTTCTTGGTGGACATTTTATCTGACGGCTCAGGGATTTTAGTCTTAACTGACTTCAAAAAAGGACGAGGTTTTTATGTGTGTTACCTCATAACTCTTATACTGGGTGTACCGATTTTCAAGATTATTCCAACGTTTGGAAGCTGATACTTGTCATGTGGTCTATTTAAATTTGATCGACACCTGATGAATGGATTGTGAGTTCTCCTTAATAACGCCTATTTAATTAACATCGATGATATCGTTATACTTAATAATTATTATTTGTCTAAAAGATCTCGAGATAGTTTCCTCAAAATTTCTATACTTAACTAAAAAGCAATAAATATTTTTTTAAATTAAAAAACCGCCTTCATGATAGAAAAAAAAACAGGAAAATAAAAATTTTATGTTTAAAAAACACCTCAAAAAACACATTTAGGAAAAATGTGTTTTTTGAGGTCGGTGGTAACTTCGATATTTGGAAAAAACATAGTTTAATAAACATTTAGGACAGACATCAAAAAATCATTTAGATTTTTTTAAACAAATTTTTTTTCTCCATTTTAAGTTTTGAAGGCAGTTTTTTTGTAGGGAAAAGTCATTGCCTAGGATTTTTTAGTACAGACGATCAGTAGATCAGACTACCCAAAACTATGAAATTTTGGCTAATTCTGTTTATCCTCCCTAAAATAGCCACCTTAAGGTGGATACTCGGAAAACGCGTGTCCATCTATCCACCCTGAACGGGGTGGATAATCGGAATTCACTTCTGATTGATCTGGCGACTTTTCACCCCAAGTACAGTCGACAGTGGAATAAAATTAAACTAACACCCTGAATACAGGTGGTTTGGGATCGGCTTCCGTGTTGAATTCAATTTTTTTTTAAAAAAAAACAATTTTTTTTTAAAAAAAAACAATTTTTTTTAAATAAAATAAAGTACCCAGAAAATATTGTACAACATTTTCTGGGTACTTTTTGATTTTTTTTCAAAAAAAAACGTTTTTTTTTTCAAAAAAAAATTATTGACATCAACTCGGAAGCCGATCCCAAACCATCTGTATTCAGGGTGTTGGTTATTTAGTTTACATGTCGTATAATACATGCGAGGGAGAAAATCACAAGAAAGATATACCTAATGTGAATTCCGATTATCCACCCCGAAGGGGTGATAGATAGACACGCTTTTTCGAATATCCACCCCTAAGGTGGACTGGGTGACTCTTTTACGGTGGATAGATGGAATAAGCCGAAATTTTTCCAATTGATTTTCAACCTAAACATTGTGCATCATAAAGCACAAAATTAATTGGGAAAAATGTGAGTTTTTGGTAACCTGATGTGCTGTCAACTGTAGCTAATACTTATCAACATCTATACTAATAATAAAGCTGAAGAGTTTGTTTGTTTGTTTGTTTGTTTGTTTGTTTGTTTGGTTGAACCCTAAGATCTCAGCAACTACTGACTCAAATTGAAAAATTCTTTTTTCGTTGGATAGTCCATTTATCTAGGAAGGCTATAGGCTATATAACATCAAGGTACGTCCAATAGGAGCTGAGCATTAATGAAGAATGTTGCAAAAACGGGAGAGAAATATTTCTTTTCAAAGCTTTCCCTGCGTGCGCTGCGTAAACGGTTAAAGTTACGGTAAAATTATGTATGACAGAATTATTCTCCATTAAATTTTGTAAAAAAAAGTCCGCGATAGCATATGTTTATCTTTTATGGTTAGCTCACTATAACCTTTCTTTTTGGTAATCAAATTTGTTTTAAAAGAATGCTTTATCTGCGATGGTGTTTTTGTATGCATGATATTATTCCTTATCAAAATAAATACATTATTTATCACAAGCATTTAATTTTGAACAAAATTGTTAATGACTTCATTTGATTTCAATGAATATCTTAAGAGATATCATAGTTTGAAATAAACGGAAAATAATAAATTTTGATTTTCAGAGCTTTTGTTGCGTGCGCTGGGTAAACGGTTAAAGTTACGTAAAAATCATGTACAACGGAATTATTCTCCTTTAAAAGTTCAAAAAAAAATTCCAGACAGCATTTATCTATCGCTTAAGGTTGACTCGCTATAACCTATTTTAGTTAATAAAATTTGTTCTAAAATAATGCATTAGATGCGAAGGTATTTTTGTAAAAATAATATTATTCCTTATCAAAATTTATACTTTATTCATCACAAGTATTTAAGTATGTACAAAATTGTTCTTTACATCATTAGATTTCAATGAATATCTTCAGAGATATTACAGTTTCAACATAACTCTGCAGCTAAATAATGATCAAGTACTACGCACGCATCTATACCGAGTTGTTTTTTTTTGTTTAGTTGATCGCGCTTATCTTAGGAACTACTGAGGCCTTAGTATGAGTTTTGATAGTTTTCGAGCTCGATCAAACGTATCGTCTTTCTTCATACATTGGCCACTGTCTCTGATAGTTTACGCTAGGGGCGCTAGTGGGCAATGTATGAAAAGAGACGATACGTTTGATCGAGCTCGAAAACTAACAAACTCGTACTAAGGCCTCTGATCCCGTCAGATTCGGACGCATTAGAGACTAATAGGTTCAGAGACACCTCCGAGGGAGATGCTCACCGGTCAGGAATCCTCTTTGGAGTGATTCGACCTTAAAGCTTGAGGACCCATCGAGGTCCTTTTCCTTACTAAAAGCCCTGGTGACTTCAAAAAGGTCAACAAAGATAGCCTGCAAAAAAAACCGCCTAGAAGGAGTCGAACGCGCGAACGAAGGGTTGCGTGCCATAGATTTTATCAAAAATCTCCAAAAATTATTTGAAATTTAAATTAAATATATTAAATAAAACACGTTTGTTGTTGAGCCCCCTTAAATATTAATTTCATTTTGATTTAATTACTTATTTTAAAAGTGAATAATATAACTAAATATTCTGTGAATACTTTAAGCTTGCCGTTATCAAAATCGACCAAAAAAGTCACGCTTATTTTATGGGAGCCCCTTCAATATTTATTTTATTCTATTTATTAGTATTTGTTATTACAGCGACACCAGAACAGCCGGACAGCGGAGTCTTAGTAATAGGATCCCGTTTTACCCTTTGGGTACAGAATCCTACAAAGGGGAACTACTGATTCAAATTGAAAAATTCTATGACTGTCTATTTATCGAGGAACACTATAGGCCAGAGCTTCCCAAACTTATTTTCATAGTGACGCCCTTAGGAATTTTCCAATTTTTACGAGCCCTCCCCCTGTTATAGTAACAGCCAAGTTAAGTACATACCTACAAAAACAAAAACATAGCTTTTTTGGAATTATTTAGGCGTTAACGAATGCGCAAATATTTTAAAATAAGAAAGACTGGAAAAAAATTACCATAAAAACATAAAGTAGCACCGACAAATTTCGACGGCGAAAGCAATGTCCCGGTAGCGTAAAGATGCTTATTCGATTTTTTCGCCCGCGCTGGACGGTCGATTTTTTTCAGTGTATTTTCTTATTTTAAAAACAGAGCATCTCAAAACCGGGTTCAAGTTTAGAAATCGCGACTTACATTTCTTTGTCTACATTTATTTTCGTTCGACTAGCTCGCTAAGCTAGCTAGACAGCCATTCTATGTGGATCGTCTCACGACGCCCGCCCCCGGGATAGAACCGCGGCACCCCAGGGCGTCGCGACGCACAGTTTAGGAAACCGTGATATAGGCTTATATACCTCCATAACATCACTCTACGACTAATAGGAGTTGAGCATCAATGGAAATGTTGCAAAAACGGGAAATCCACGCGGACGAAGTCGCGCGGGCACAGCTAGTTGATTATAATATGTAATTTAATTTAATAGAGCTAAGCCACTGTGGTTTATCTGATGTCTTTGATGTTATAACAGGATTTGATAATACACAGTCCAACACAAAACGTTAATTGATCTCTGAGTCGATAGCTAAAACATGATTTTTATTTTTCATCTTCGAAATTATCTATTTAGAAATCAAGAAAAATCAATATTTTCCATTAATTATTATTTTTTGTATAATCATACCTACTTATCCAAACAATGCTTGAGTTAACATAAGGCTTCTATTTATGAATTTCCTATTTCCGATGTCTTCATTGGAAGTATATGTTTTGTGGTTTGCTGCAAGGATGTTCCACGCCTTGACCGGCATACCAATAAGCGAAGAAGAGAGTCCACTTATAAATGGCCAGCGCTATGCACAGCGGATGTGTTGACAGATGCAAATTTAACTGCAAGCAAAGTACTTGTAGACATGTTCGTCTGCATCACAAGGTCGAGGTTATCTACTTGAAAAAGTTCATTGGACAATTGAAGGTCGCCAAGGAGATTAAGTGTCAGAGGTTACCGAGAAATACATCCATAATTATTTTATGGGGTATTTCGGTATCATTTAATTTTGTCTTGTATTATTATGGAGCCATGAGCAATCTTGCGTTGCACTTCGACCAAAGACTATATCGCCGTGACTTCGACCTATTTTACTTCCCCTTTCATTGATCATCCTGATACTTGATGTTAAGAGGAAACACAAGGCCCGTTTTTCCATACAAACGTAGTCCCCTGTTTCCTCCCTGGACAATGCCGGTAGAGTTATAATTTTTTTCCTGAATATCTATGGCCACTATTAACATGTCCCTATGTTTTCGTTTTTTTCATAAATTAACTATTAAAAGATATATGAACGTTCAAAAACCTAAAAAAATGGCCAAATTTTCCTCTGTGTTCAAACATCCAGGAAACAAATTTGACTAAATTATATTAAAAAATTAAAACATAGGAACACAGCTCAAGCCTTTGTTATTTTTTTTATGAAAAAAGTACTTAAATCGGTTAAGTTTTGGAGAAGAAATCAGGGGACTACGAATCGTTGATTTTCTGTTCTTTTAATAGGTATTTTCAGTCCAAGCTGCCGTTGTCTCTATCGCGCTCTGCGGGGGGAGGCTTGAGGTTAGGGAGACGCGGACTAACACGTATACACTCATGACGTGACATGTAGTCGATAATTTTATCGATTTAACCTAGTGTTGTTCATCGATATCGATATTTCTATATGAATATTTTGCGTGCAGTGTATTTAACACATTATGATGTTCGATTGTTAGCTCGACTGCGCAGATGCTACTGCTTAAATTAACTTCACTGCCCCTTTGGCAACTTAGGATTATCACGCGGCCTTCCGCCACTGCGAAAACTAATCCCATCGCCCCCACTATGGGTTCCGTTCGCCTTCCGCGTTCATACCCTGCCCGCCTAGCATGACCACCGAAACACGATATGATATAGCCATTTATCGCTTTGAACTGTCTTATATAATAGGACTAGCTGTGCCCGCGACTTCGTCCGCGTGGATTTCCCATTTTTGCAACATTTTTCATTGATGCGCAACTCCTATTAGTCGTAGAGTGATGCTATGGAGGTATATAGGCCTATATCAGGGTTTCCCATACTGCGCGTCGCGATGCCCTGGCACCCCAGGGTTCGCGGTTCTATCCCGGGGGCGGGCGTAATGAGACGATCCACATAGAATGGCTGTCTAGCTGCTATGCGAGCTAGTAGAACGAAAATAAATATAGAGTAAGAAATGAAAGTCGCGATTTCAAAAGTTGAGCCCGGATCGACTGCCTAGGGCGGGCGGAAAAATAATTTTCGGACAGTTTCATAAAATCTATGGCACGGAACCCTTCGTTCACGCGTCCCTCTCCTTCTAGGCGGTTTTTTTTTCTATTTTTACAGGATGTCTCTGATGACCTTCTTTGAGTCACCAGGGGTTTTAGTAAAAGAGAGGACCTCGGTGGGTCCTCAAGCTTTAAGGTCGAATCACTCCAGAGAGGAGTCCTGACCGGTGAGCATCTCCCTCGGAGGAGTCTCTGAACCTATTAGAGTTTCTAAGGCGTCCGAATCTGACGGGATCAGTAGTTCCTAAGATAAGCGCGTTCAACCAAACAAAAAACAACTCAGTATAGATGCGTGCGCAGTACTTGATCATTATTTAGCTGCGGAGTTATGTTAAAACTATGATATCTCTGAAGATATTCATTGAAATCTAATGATGTAAAAACAATTTTGTACAAAATTAAATACTTGTGATGAATAATGTATTTATTTTGATAAGGAATAATATTATGTTTACAAAAATACCTTCGCATCTAATGCATTATTTTAGAACAAAATTTATTAACAAAAAAAGGTTATAGCGAGTCAACCTTAAGAGATAGATAAATGCTCTCTGAAACTTTTTTTTAGAACTTTTAACGGAGAATAATTCCGTGATACAGAATTTTTGCGTAACTTTAACCGTTTACGCAGCGCATGCAAAGAAAACTCTGAAAATCATTTCTTTTTATTTTCCATTTATTTCAAACTATGATATTTCTTAAGATATTCATTGAAATCAAATGAAGTCCTGAACAATTTTGTGCAAAATTAATTACTTGTGATAAATAATGTATTTATTTTGATAAGGAATAATATCATGCATACAAAAACACCATCGCAGATAATGCATTATTTTAGAACAAATTTGTTTACCAAAAAGACAGGTTATAGTGAGCCAACCTTAAAATATAGGTACTTGCTGTCGCGGACTTTTTTTTTGAAATTTTAATGGAGAACAATTCCGTCAAACGTGATTTTTACGTAACTTTAACCGTTTACGCAGTGAAAGCTTTGAAAAGAAATATTTTTCTCCCGTTTTTGCAACATTCTTCATTGATGCTCAGCTCCTATTGGACGTACCGTGATGTTATATAGCCTATAGCCTTCCAAGATAAATGGACTATCCAACGGAAAAAGAATTTTTCAATTTGAGTCAGTAGTTGCTGAGATCTTAGGGTTCAACCAAACAAACAAACAAACTCTTCAGCTTTATTATTAGTATAGATAATGGAATAGGATATAACAGTCGCCTTGAAATTTTATACAAGCTGCGAACATGTTTACGCTTTGTTGTACATGTTCGCAGTTTCGATAAAATTTCAAGTTGGCGGTTATATCCAATGATTTTTGACAGTTCAAAGCGATAAATGGCTATATCATATCGTGTTTCGGTGTTCATGCTAGGCGGGCTGGTCTATCTAAGAAAGCGCGTGCACCTTCCCCTCTCCTGAGGGGGCTGCTGCTTCCGATAGCCTTATAGCCACCACACTAGGCAAGGGGTGCTTAGTAAGAGGTAAGAGTCTGACATAACCCGAAGGCCGTCCTCCAGGTATCCATGAGGATAACACCACCTTCTCCCAACAGGATCCGGAAGGTCTTCTTGGCCTTGATTTGTTTCTTACTCACTTCTCGAAGGGGAAACAGACCGAAGAGTTAAGGGGAATAAAACGATCTCAAAATCTCAAAATCCAATGCACAAGCCGATATAAAACAGTGAAGTAATACAATATAAGGTAATACAATAATTATACGAAACAAATACACCGTAAGCGCCGAAATCAACTTGTCGATTGCAAGGCAGAGTAACTAAAGTCTCCGGGAGTGTGCCGAGCGCAGGCGGACGCGCCTCCACGCAAACATTGACAGTCACACTCACACATTGATAGCTCGCGCGGCCGGGCACTGCGCGATAGCAATAGATTTTACAAATACCTATTTTTCATTTCTCTAGCCCGTGGTGTTTCCTCTTAAATGTTCTTCAGCTTGAAGAGCATTTATCCTTGATACCATGCATTAATGTACTAGCCATGGAATCATCACACAATTATAATAGGTGTTCATTTGTTTTATTTTTGTTTATAAAACGGCATATCAAATTTGATGGTGGACAAGAATGGAGTCCAGATGTAAAAATAGCGATAATACTTCAGCCGCTATAGATAACATTACCGTGGCAATAACCACCAATCCACCATCGCTTTTGAGACCATGTTTTTTGCTCTCTTTTGAATATGGATAGAATAATTTTTGCGTTTACAAACGCGTAAATATTTAAAATCCATGGATCATTACTTAGATAAAGTTTGGTTGTGATTAAAAAATACATATAGTAATCAATCATGCATGACTGAGGGCACTGGAGGGCACTATTCAATTTATTAAATAAAGTTGGTGACTTTGTCATCAACAAGCGGAATGTATGTCAGACAATTTAAATAACGCGTATTTTGTTAAAAAGGTATTATAGGTCGACTGCTATCCTATCTCAGGATTACCTTCGTTGCCGTTTAAGTGGTTGCCCGTAAAGGTTGTTGAGAAGCCTTAAAAGGACTAGCAGTGCGCACTCAGCTCTCGGCTCAAACCGCGCCATTTTAGGTGTCAACTACCAATCTTTGGTCACTGTACTTAGCTATGGTTAGAAGTGCTCCGTTTACCGTTTTAGGAGTGCTGTGGAGTGAAAAAATTGCTAACCTTATTGATCTTGCGTGACCATGATATTCGTAATACGCTAATTTTCTAGTTTTCATCAATACTTCCATGGAACGATCGTAGGCCCAAAAAAACGCTAAGTGGACGTGGTGAAACAGCTTTCACGACGTCCAGCTAGCGTAACATGGAGGACATGGAGGAGAACCAGCTGGCAACGGAGGATGTACAAGACCGGACATAGTGGAGAAAGTTAAGTAGGAAAGCGGACCCTGGCAGCAAGCCCAGAAAACGCCAGGCAGAAGAAGAATTAGTACTTAAGAATTAGTATTACGTGTAGGTACAAAATAATTGTAATTATTGCCACACACAACTTAGTACATTTAGTAGCCAAATCAGTTTGGCGAAATAGTTTGGCCACGCGAGGAATGAGCCTTAGCAGGGCTGTCCGGGCCCTTGATATGAGATTTATCTGTTACTTATTAAAGATTTTTATAAGAATGAGCGTGCTGGCTGCATGTAAGTAGGTATTCCAATGGGTAAGTGTTTTTTTGTAGAGCTCTAATTGTGATAGGATTTGTTAATTTATTACTAGCAAGGAAAGGATCGGCTCAAAACATCAATGGGCCCGAGCCTTTTGTAGGATTATCTAGAAGTACCATAAAAATGGCACTAAAGGAGTATTGTCAAAAGAGGCACCTCAGGGAATGGTTGTCCACTCCCCGACTGACACACTCAAAGAAATTTTTAGGATCCTCACACATAGGCTACCTCAAAAGAATGGGAAGATTCAACAGAACCCAAATCCGCTACCTCATAGGTGCTCTCACTGGCCACTTTGCCACTAGAAGACACCTTTGCACAATAGGCAAAGCTGATGACCCCATCTGTAGAATGTGTGGTGAGGAGGAAGAAAGCATGGAGCACATACTATGTGACTGCGATGCACTAGCCAACAGGCGACTAAGGGTCCTAGGTTTAGCTCACCCTAAACCAGAAGACTTTATAGACCTTATCCCCGCCAACATCGTGAAACTCATACAGAGTGTTTTCGATGTTGGCGGGGATGGGTGATAAGGAAAGGGGAAGCACAAAAGATCCCATAGGGTCGAAGTGCTCTGAGATACAGCCTCAGCCCCTTATTTAAGAATAAGAATAAGAATAATTTATTGAAGTAGAGGTGTTTTTAGTGGTCAGTATAGATACATAGGTACTTACACGATATGATCACATAATATGACCACGTCAGAAAAACTAAAACCTTTCAGAACCGCTTATCTCCTCTCGAAAAATAAGTATACTCTCGATAAAAATAAAATTAAGCTAACATCGTTCTCTTTTTTGAAGGGACCTTAGGAAACGAATATAATTGCAACGAAAACCATCTGGCAGGAAGGAAACGGCACCCCACCGTGTCAAGGTGAACAGTTGCGGGCCAAGTACACGTGTTCAAGTAAACAAGTATGCACATACAAGGTGCCGGTATCTTGGATATTAAGTGCTACAAGAAAAAGAGTATGCTGTATGTTACATTTTGTTTTATTACAGAGTTATTGTGCTTGTAATAAGCGGGCATCTACCATGCTGTCCTAAAAATAATCTTCATTATTTCAGCCACAAGGTCCATTTGGCAATCATCGTCATATAAATGGTGTTATTGTATGGTGTAAAAAAAATTTTTTACAATTTCGAACATTAGATGATAAAATATTTTTTTAAGGTTTATAGGTTAAGGTTAAGCGTGACAATAGCAATAGCAACGGCGTGATTGACGAAAAGGATATAATCAGAAGTGAACTGTGATGCGGGACGAGGAAGACCTAGGCGAACGTTTATTGATCAAATGGGAGACTCTTAAGACGTTGACTGTCCATGTCCAGGCCAAATCGAATTAACTCCTAATGACGTCCATTAGTTCTTAATTTTTTTTTATATTAACAACTTGTCGGATCGTTTGATATTTATTTACCTCAATATCTAGCTATCTAGCTTAGACGTCCTTGTGATATTTTTTAATGTAACTTTTTTTCGTTTAAATAAAAACTTGTTTTTAAATTTTTTTATAGTCTAAACTTGGAGTATTTTACTCTATCTAAGTCACCACCGCCAAGGTCCTCTAGAAGACCTACGCCTACAATGTACCGGAGTCTATTTGACACGATTTATTTATTAGTGTAATTGACCATCTGAGTTGTGTGATCTCTACTACCTTAGTTTGTAAGGTCGCCGGTCGCTCAAAATAAGGAAATTTTATGTGGGTTTATGTTACCTATATCTTGTTCCCTTTTTTGTAAACATCAAATTACCACGACCGGTCCACATACGTCTTCAATGAAGGACATGTTTACTAAATTTCAGCCAAACAAAACATTGTCAATTTGTCATATCACATGGAAACGAAAATTTTTTAATTATACACGCACATGCAAAAATTCACAATGTAGGTAGTTAGTCACTATTTATGCCAGCCCACGTACCTACTATTCACAGTTTCTTACAATCCTGGTTATTCAAAATAAGCGTGAAGATTTTCGTTCAATATCCTAAGTATTTAAAAATGTTAGTGACCCCACCGGGGCCCCGTTTCCTCCCGGGGCTCGTGGCATTTTGCCAGCCATGCCATATTATATACCCTATAGCCCTATGTATTTTGATACAACATAATACCAATTTCTTGAATACCTAGACCTTAAACTCAGACCAACCTTAAATAACAAAGATTGCCGGTGTCTTTGGCCTCAACTTGATTATCACACGAACAATTTTAATACCTTTACACACTGTAATAAGATCTATTTTTGTCTATATGTCCAAAATATGGTCCTTTCCGTTACAATTCAAATTCAAAGCACAAACAAGTCACTGAAATGTTCGCTAACGGATGCGCTGGCGATTATGAAACGATAAGATTAAAACTTTAAATGTTTTTGATAGGTCTTTTACTAAGTAACTAAGTCTGACTATAAAAGTTAATAAAATATTAAGTAAGAAGGTACCTACCTAATAATAAAATAATGTATTTCCACAAACGTTTTGTATTATGTTATGACTCACGCTCTAAAATTATCCAGGCAGTTGAATTGACCTTCAACGAAGTCAGGAACGGTCGTTTGTTTAAATTTTGTACGTTACACATATTAGACAATACTTACAATTAGGGATGCAACGATGTATCGAATTCGATAATACCGATTTTATCGACCATAAAATATTAAACCAGTATCGATACGATATATGATAGGTACTTACATGAATAATTATTTATCAAAAAAGGTTAATATCGATTTCGAAATATTTTTTTCGAGAAAGCATTGGTAATTTTAAGTATTTTATAGGGCAACATTACTGTTTTGCGATTTTACGATACATTATATAGCCTAGTGTTTTGTTTGACATCCTCTATTATAAAATAAACAATAGGTACCTACCTACTCGTTGGTTTGACTGTCATCATAATTCAAACATCATAATTTTGATGAAATTCCGACTAGGTAGGTCAAAATCCCAAAAGTAAAATAAAAACTTATTCTTAGAAAATACTTGAGCTAAACTACCCAATATAGCATGAAATACAAATTGCATACTTACATAATTTATATAAAATAGCATAAAAAAAATCTTCCCATAGTCGCTACGTCGTCGGTGCCAGCCGCGGAACTTCAATTGTCCAAGGTAGAAGCTACTGTCACCACGAGCAGGAATCGGATACTTACTACTTTTTTTATTATGTATGATTGGGAAATAATAGAATTTTAAGGTGTTATGTCATTAATTTGCTCATTACCTAGTTAATAAAAAGCTTTTGTTATAAAATTACTTATTGTTAACCTAATTCCAACATCATTTTTAAAATATACAGTTCTAATTTATAGATAATTAGTTAAAACTTACATATTATCGATATCGACATTTTCCAGCTTCGATATAAAGATCAATATTTATATCGATATTTTCGTCAGACTTGCATCCCTACTATTACTATATTATCAAAATCAATATTGAAAAAAGAAAATAACTTCGGCATTATTTATTAGTGCTTACGTCACTTATTAAATCGTAAACTACGTTTCATATTTTTTTAATACATAGTTATATTTAACTTGATAAATGAAGCGGCTTTACCCGTAGTGTAAATTTTTTCGTTTACAATTCGCTACTATTGTATTTGTATAGGAAACGTGAATAGCGCCCCTAGCGGAAAGAAGCGCAAATCATGTTTCCCATACAAATTGAGCTCCTAACACAACTACAGTAGTAACGTTTTTAAAACGAAAAAACTTACACTACGGGCACAGGTTCTCAAAACACCAGATTCTAAAAATAACAGTTTCTCTAAATACTTACCAGATTCGCATTATACCATTGAAAAGGTTTTCCTTGAATCTTTAAAATAAAATTATATAATTTTTTCTATGTATGAAACATCTCCTATGTAGTTATGGTAGCCTGGTACTTCGGGTTGGAAATATACAACTATAAGCTTTTTGACTTTTTTATTGGTCTGAGGCTTTTTGGTATCAAATAATTAACTGAATCAGCTGACTAAATAAATAACTATTGTTGTATTTTCGGTTAATTTGTAGTATGACGGGTAAAGATATCGAAACCGGCTGTTGCAAGAGGATATTCGTCCATATTACTACGTAGTAGGGAACAAAATGGGACATTATTACAATTCGAAATTACAGTAAAGGAACTGCCTTTTATTTATATTTAAAAAAATATAATTTCGACATGTTCAAATTCAAATGTCTCGGTCAGTTTAGGAATTCTGATGAACTAACAAGTACCTAAGGGATCAGGCCAGGTGATCCTGGTGGACGAATTTCTTATCTAATCTACGAAAGAGAATTAATCACTCCACCTAGTACCTACCCATCATTTAAATAAATGTAAGTAAATAATATTTTGATTTCGACTGTCCAAATCTCCTATTTTGCGAATGAGAGAAACTGTTATTTTGAGAATCTGGCATTACCGTGTCTGGTTCGATGGATAGCGTAGGACATGAACACGGTGCTATAAGGCACGTGAATCAATGGCCAATTTATCAACATAACATAAATATGACTATCTTCTGCAAATTAAAGGAAAACACTGTATTGAATAAATCAAAATCTTTCTTGATTTTGTGTCAAAACGATAAGATTTGAATTAACATTACTTTGAAGTCTAGGTTGTTGGAAAAAATATTACTTGTATGTGGACGTAAAGTAAACGTAAAAGTGTTACAGACGGAACATGAACTTAACGTAAGAATATACTATGCTGATACTTCTAACAAGGGGCTTATGATGACACATTGTCGTAATTAAAAGTAGAAATAGGAGCGAACAATTTCACGCGCGGTTAGCGAGAACCGAGAACATACAGACACACGCATCTCTCATCTCGCGCATTTCTTAGTAAACGTACTTACCTATGTAACGTTTTTGCGTAGCATTTCCACCGTGATTGTGTCATAGCAGTCATTCAATGGGCGGCAGTGCTCACGCTTTCCTCTATGAAAAGTTCCAGAATCCGTGTCAGTAATGTGTTACGTTTTTTCCCAACTTTACACAACCGCCGACAATGGAGCGTTAGATATGATTATCCAAGTTTAACAACAATAACGGTTCTCATTAATGAAGATCGGACTGTTTACTCGTGAAAGTGAGAGAGTAGAATACATGGAGAAAGTATCATCGTTCGGTTCGGAGTTACTGATACGAAAGTACTGATCATCAGGTCATTTGCAAATTTTGACTATTGAGGTATCTTCCTTTAATTGTTTTACTTATAACATTATTTTTTGGTTAAGCAATAGATAAGATAAGAGATAAAACAGTTCCAAATTAGATGTTTACTTCCTGTTATATTTCCGCTCTACATTGTACAGTTAAATTATTATTTTAAGCCAACAAGAATTTTTCTAATTACATTTTAATTTCTTTTACGAATATGAAGACTTTCGCAGACGCTATTAAGCTACATTTTTCACTTTTCTTATTGCCATTATATTGGCAATATTTCTTATTGCCTTACAATATCCATGAAATTATTTAAATGATCTCTAATGTTACTTTTAGTGCTGTCTATTTTCGATAAAAGAAGCTGTTTCAGGAGACTGGCCTTTCTGGCCGGGCCTTTATTAGCGTAAATTTCTTTCAACTTAGTTCATATACGACCAGCGGTTTTTCAACGTTTTATTTGCTTTGATTCCCTTGGTGAAATTAAAAGAATCTGCTCAGACTGCGCTAAAAGATCCTGTTCAATAGTTTTTGCATCGGCATCAGTTGTTATCGGATTTTCCAAAATCGACCATAATTTTGTTTTTATAAACTCATAAACGTATTATGTAGGTACGGCTTTTGCCTGAAGTGCCCATGTATCATAATTAGGAATCTTTAGTAAGCGTTAATCTATTTAATTTAATATGGTAGCAGAGCAAAAATTGAGTCGCTTACAATGATATTATATTTAAATGTCTTTTTGTATAGGATTATCACTTTCACTCGCTACATTTCTACCTAGGTACATACTTATAATGTAAAAAGGTGTTTTTCTGATGTTTTATCCTTCAGCGGTTTTCATCAGTCCTATTTAGATTATGGTAATTTATCAATATGTCTAAAGATATTGCCGCGTGCCATCATGACTTGAAATATGGGTTACGTTACGCTGGTCTATTTCCCACGCCCTTTTCATGACAACAATGTTCGGGTTTGGTTCAGACCATATATGGTGAATTCCACTGACACAGCACGCAGCAGAGCGAACCGCTGGCTTCACGCACCAATACGCAGCTCTTCCAATGTTGTCAGCACAAGATAGCATCGAATTACTGCGATTAATAGCATTTCAGCGGAATCAGAAATCTCTGCGATGCTAAGAATTTTTATCTTTACTGGTCAGTAAGTGCTTAGGAAGACTATCAGTTTCAGACGGTGACTGGTTAAATATTACATACCTACTTACCCTTTTTTGACAATTTGTAATCTTTTGCGTGGGACTCCTCTCTTCTTGAATAACTTCGCAGCTGAAGAAAAAACAAACACCAAATAAGTTGCAACAATTACCCCGCCTAGACTATTACCGTGCCTAGACTATCTACTTACTAAGATCGTGCGGGGCTATTCCGCCTAAAAAAAGTGACGTATGAAATTCAAATGTTTGCTATTACGCTACAGCAAGCAATAACAACAAATGAGTAAATGTATCGTAAAAAGCATTTATTTGTTAATGGTTACGCTGTATTACTTCTGTGGAAAATCAATATATTATGTAACAACTAAGAAATTTTATCAACAATTCTGGATAACAGCGGAAAAGCCCCGCTGCGGGGCTATTCCGACTTTTGGTTTTATATCTGCCATCTATGAATCAATTTAGAAAATACGTAGTGGCTCATAAAATTCACTGAGGGATACATACTATTCTAAGCTTTAAAATAAGCTAGGAGGTTTTAAATTCCTTTAAAATCATTTTTAAATAATTGTGGGGCTATTACGCCAAGCCTCCATACATGCTAGTGATGTGCCTGTGCCGAATAATTCGACAAAGGAGAATTTCAAAATTGGTATTGGGTAATCCTCCACGATAAATTATACATTAAATAAAAGTTTACAATAAGAGCTTTGTTTACAGATTTTTTTTGAGAACAAGTTGCCAAAAACCTAACTTTAAAATTGTTGCTCCGATATTTGCTTACGCTAGAATTTAAAAAAATAGATATTATAGTACAAAACCAAGCGGAGAATGCACTTTCCATCCTTTTGCCACTTTCCATCCTTTTGCACGTCTTACGATAGATTTTTATAATTGAAGCCAAAAATCGTTCTGAAGGAAAAGACAAAGACACTATGCTACCTTGACGCATCAGAGCTGTCAAGAAAGACGTCATTTCACGGAATTAGATTTTTTTTTGAACCGTGAACATGAATATTTAATTTTCTAAAAAATGCTTGGACTTTCAATGTATTTTTTTGCTCATAATATTATTTAAAAATAAGCTCTTTCTGTTAGAGTGAAAACTCTTTAGTGTTATTTGTGAAACCTATGCTTTTGATATATGACGGTTACCATGGTTTTTGTTTGTTATTGAATGTCTGTTTGTGTCTTTGCATTTTGTATTTTTGTAAGTTGTATGTAAATTGATTATTGTTGGAATTATACACGTATACCATTTAAATTTGTATTGTCTCTTCAACACTGCTCTGCTCTGCTCAAAACATATAAATTCAAGAGGTTATGGTGTTCATCTACGTGTGAAGAAACAATTGCACAAATTTTAGAAATGGAAGCTGCCAGAATTTCTTTTAGTTTGCAAGATTCTAGATACACTGCCACAGGAATACTTTGCATTCAGGTCAAGTTAGTTAATGATGTCCAAGAAAGATAGAACCATAGACAACCTAACGAGTCAGTTGTGTTCTCACGAAAGAGCTTTGACGACGACCTATCAGGAAGATGGACGGAGCGTTTCAAAGTCTATTAGTGAAGCACTTCCAGTTCTTGCTGCCCACAAGAAAAACATTAAGAAGAAAACCAAAGCTTTCAAATGTCATATCTGCGGAGATGTCGGACATTTTAGGAAAGATTGCCCGAAGAAGAAACATGCTGTAAAACCTGAGGCTAGCACAAATATGACAGCTGTGGTGATGAATGTCACAGATAGCGTCATAGATCGCGACGAGTGGTACGTGGACAATGGAGCCACACATCATGTCACGATGAGAAGCGACCTGTATCAGGAGTTCACACGTTTTGAGGAACCACATTCGGTGATAACTGCAGATGGGAAGACTATTGAAGCTGTAGGTAAGGGTTCAATACTGATGAAGTACAAGAAGAATATTTTCACATTGAAGGACGTATGGTACGTTCCTCAGATCACGAAGAATCTTTTCTCAGTACTGTCTGCACATGATGTAAATAAAATAAGTGTGTTTGAGTCTAGAGTTACTACTTGTTCTTTTACAATTGAAGGAGAACTCTGTGTTACTGGAACTAGACATAGATACGGCGGTTTGTATAAGCTGAACTGTAGACCGGTTTCATTTAACGGAAGCGTGAACGTCAACGCAGTTGTGAATGAGGTTGATACTCTGCAGCTTTATCATGAACGTATGGGTCATCAAGATAAACGCCATGTTAGGAAGGTTATAGAGCACGAACTTGATATCAAAACCAAGTACAGCGGGAATCTATGCGAAGGATGTATCTTTGGGAAAACACATAGACGGAAATTCGGTGTTCGAGACAAAGCAACGAGTCCTGGAGAACGCATACACACGGATGTTTGTGGTCCATTCCCACCGAGTGTCTCTAAATCCCGTTATTTCGTACTTTTCAAAGACGAATATAGTCGATTCCGTTATGTCTATATTATGAAGTATAAATCGGAAGTACCTGGAATATTATGTCTGATGTTAGCAGAAGCTAAAACAGCAGGTCACGTGATTAAAGAGCTTTTGAGTGATAACGGTGGCGAATTTGATAACAAGGAAGTTCGCAAAGAATTGGAAAAGCACGGAATACATCAACGGTTAGTTATGCCATATACGCCAGAACAAAACGGCTGTAGCGAAAGAGAAAATAGGACAATTGTCGAAATGGTTCGAGCCATGATGTATGCACATGAAGAGCTACCCCAGGAACTATGGGCTGAGTTGACACAGACGGCTGTTTACATACTAAACAGAACAGGCCCTACAACTCAAGAAAACAAGTCGCCTTTCGAATTGTGGTACGGAAAGAAACCGCAAATAAAGCACTTAAGAATTATAGGCTCTACGTGCTATGTGCATATCCCTAAACAAAATAGGAAGAAAATACAGCGTAAGGCAAAGATGTGTATTTTAATGGGCTACGATCATGACGATGGCTACCGCCTATGGCACAAAGAAACAAAGTCTTTGATAAGGTCTAGGGATGTGATATTTGTTGAGAAACCCTTAGATTCTAAAATTGGAAAAATGGATTCGGAAATTTCAGAATCAGCACAAGAAGTTGGTGAAATAGAGATTCCTATTAGAAATAAAACGCATTTTGAAGATGCACCTACACCAATCACTACAGAAGTGAGGCAGGATGCATGTCCTATGTATGACGATATTAGTTCGATAGGAAATGATAATGCTATACATGAAGCCCCACCTGTAACTAGTGATAGTGATGATGAAACTGAGTTCGAAGATGTGAGACAAGATGAACCGATTGAATTAGGGGGAGAAAATGAGGATGATACGAATGAGGATACGGAAGTTATCGAACAGTTAGCAAGCAGACACGGCATGCAACTGAGGGATCGATCACTACTCAGACGCCCGATCAAATTGAACGATTATGTGTCTCATATCAGCGGAAATAGTGAAGGTTACAAGGAACCAGAAACTTATAAAGAGGCCATAGCTTGCAACGAGAGTGAACTTTGGATAAAAGCCATGGAAAGTGAGATCAATTCTCTGAAAGAGAATGACACTTGGGTTTTGGAGAAACTGCCCAAACACAGAAAGGCCATTCCATGTAAATGGGTCTTCAAGGTCAAGTTGAATCCAGATGGCTCAGTTGATAAGTACAAAGCGCGACTCGTAGCTAAAGGCTTTCGACAGAAAAAAGGGGAAGATTATGATCAAACCTTCAGCCCTGTAGCAAAGATGGCAACAGTTCGATCTGTATTGGCTGTAGCAGCGAATTTAGGGATGCAGATGTGTCAATTTGATGTCTCGACAGCCTTCTTATATGGTTCTCTCTCAGAAGAAGAGATTTACATGAGGCAACCTGACGGTTATGATGATGGCTCAGGTCGTGTTTGTAGATTAAAGAAGAGTCTGTATGGACTAAAACAAGCACCCCGCTGCTGGAATAAAACCATCTTAGACTATTTTAAGGAAATCGGATTTCAAGTCAGTGAAGCTGATCCGTGCCTATTTCAAAAGGTAAAAGCTGATGGAAGGAAGCTAATAGTAGCTTTATATGTTGACGACGGACTTGTCGCAGGAACAAATCAAGAAGTAATAGACGAGTTTCTTGAGCAGTTAAAACAGAGATTTAAAATAACCACAAAGCCTGTCTCGTTCTTTCTCGGCATAGAAATAGAAAAGAGAGAAGGTGGCGATGTAAAAATACATCAGACTTCTTACGTACACAAAATTTTGAAACGATTTGGAATGGAAGAGTGCAGACCGGTGACAACGCCAATAGTAAAAGAAGATGTACCTCAGAAACCAGAGAAGGTAGATGAGTACTTTCTCACTAATTATAGGCAAGTTGTTGGAGCACTAGCATATTTAATGGTCGGTACGAGACCCGACATTGCATTTGCTGTAAGCATAGTTTCGAGAAAACTTGCTAGTCCCTCTGGAGAAGATGTAACTAAAGTAAAACGAATACTTAGATATCTGCAGTATGCTCCAGATCTTGGCATTGTCTATAAACGGAATTACAGAAAAGGAGTTTTGGAATGTTTTAGTGATGCTGATCACGGGGGAGATCAGACTACAGGAAGATCTACTTCAGGTGTTCTTTGCTTGTATGCTGGAGGAGCAGTATCCTGGCTCAGTCAAAGACAGCCAAGTGTTGCTATTTCAACAACAGAGGCAGAGATCGTTGCAGCTAGTGAAGCAGCAAAGGAAGCTCTATGGCTCAGTCGCCTGTTAGGCAATATTGTGCCTGTGGTGAATCAACCCATACTGCATGTTGATAACGAGGCTGCAGTAAGATTGGCAGAGAACCCAGAATTTCATAGGCGGACAAAACATATTCGCATAAGGCACTTTTTTGTTCGTGAAATGGTAACCAACGGTGAACTCAAAGTGAATAGAGTTGGTACAGAGCTACAACTTGCGGATTTGTTCACAAAGCCACTGGCTAGACCTAGGCTAAACTTTCTCGCGCAAGAGATAGGTCTACACAAATAGAGAAGGTGTTAGAGTGAAAACTCTTTAGTGTTATTTGTGAAACCTATGCTTTTGATATATGACGGTTACCATGGTTTTTGTTTGTTATTGAATGTCTGTTTGTGTCTTTGCATTTTGTATTTTTGTAAGTTGTATGTAAATTGATTATTGTTGGAATTATACACGTATACCATTTAAATTTGTATTGTCTCTTCAACACTGCTCTGCTCTGCTCAAAACATATAAATTCAAGACTTTCTTGCTGTATAACTTTGTGTTGGAGGATTTTCCAATACCAGCTTCCATACATTTTTCGAACATCTCCTTTAATCAGCTTGGAATTGTAGAGTTATCGCTAAATGTCTTAATTTAACAGCTTACCGTATTTTGAAATATCTGTCATCGTCATCATCATCATCAACCTTTTGTCAAAAAATACATTAATTTGTACCGTACATATCAGAATATGCAATATTAAATAACAATACACCAAGAAGTATGGGTTTCATATAAACATTCATCGTTATATTTTCGACACAAGGACATCATCATTCCTAATTCGTTGGGACATCACTGACTTTCTTCAATGTCGTACTAAAATGATGGGGCTATTACGGCGTGTCATTTTGGTTGGAATAGCCCCCATCTTCGTGGAGCTAATATGTCCAATCAAATAACTCAGTAAAAACACAGCGCAAAGTAAAACTGAACAGCACAAAAGAAATTCCTGTTCCTTAAATCGTCATTTATCTATAAAAACCTAAAAAAACTGATAAATTTTACTCATTTTTGAAAGCAAATTCGTGGAGCTTGCTTTTTACTGGACTTAAATGGCGTCCTAAACAAAAATGGCTGGCGATCAAACAGTTAACACGACAGCAGTGCCATCTAAATGTCGTTCTAAAAAAATAGTTATCCCTATCCGCTCATAGATGCAGCTATTGACAAACAATTTATTTGTAAAAGTTACAGCCAAACGACGGAATAACCCCGCTGACGGAATAACCCCGCTGACGGAATAGTCCTGCATGACATTAATTGTATTGTATACCTAGCTAATATTTATTTCAATATTCCCATAAAAAAAGGAAATGTGAGTGTATGGCGGGCAACCATGGCGTCTGGATGTCGATCTTTATTTCGATAATTCAAAATTGCTTCGGAGTGGATTTTGTGCAGTGAAAGTGGTGACGTTTCGTTGCATAAGCATCCGTGTTGACGAATAGTTATGAGGAATCATTAAAATAAAGGCTTTGTGTATGTGGCGTTGAAATTGTATAGTGGTTGGAAATCCCACTATACAATTCTCATTAGTCACAATCATGAGGTCTGTTGCCATGCATTTCTTTCCAAGCACCCCTAGATGCATAAAAATGTGTGACTCCCATATTTTAATGCAAACATCAAGAAAGAAGATAATAAAACTGAAGACTTGGCTGTATGGGCTAGATCCCTTTGCCGTCCCATAACATGGAAAATTTACCAAAAAGAAAAATGTTCTGCTGCAGGCCTAGCACGGGGAGTGGACAAAATCTCTCTCCACCATTTGACAGGAGACAAAATTTGTTTCTCCACGAGAGTTAGCATGGCATTTGGGGACAAAATAGTTTTTTCCCTTTTTGACATAATAAGTGGACTGTTTCTCCACTTCCCTAGCACGGCGTCACTTATAAGGAGGACATATTTCCACTTTTGACATTTCAAGAAGAGAAATTTGTCACCGAGATATTTAGGTGGGGACAAAGTTGAATCTTTGTGATTTCCTTTATGATGAATCTATAGGTAGTTCACACAGTAGTTTAACAAAACTAATCAATGGTGAAAGCGCTTCTTATATAACGCCCAATAGTGAGCCTTTTGGACGCTACCCCGAGAAAATTTAAATCGTTTTGGAACGCACCCCAAATAAATAAACACGTCAATTTTGTATTTATCTTAACAATTTTAAAAGTCAATAGATTCCACTCTATTAGGCCAGTTGCTATGTATTTCTATTTTGGTAGCGTTGTCGATGCAAAAGAACGAGTTCAATCATTCGCTCTATATTTCGCTTAGATTGGCAGCACTGCCGGGAGAATTTTGTCACTGGGGACAAATTAGTCTCTCCCTATTGCCATGCTAGCTCTAGGGAAAGACAAAGAGGGAGAGAGAAAAATTTTGTCTTCTCCCCGGGGAGATTTCTCCACGTCCCGTGCTAGGCCTGCAGCAGAACATTTTTCTTTTTGGTCTTTTGTCTTTGTGAAATAAGTAAAAATCGCAACAATTACAGAAGCTGGGCAACTAATTATCAACATAAATATTATTTTCCTGGAGTAACGTACACAAAAATAGGTAAAACTGGAAGCCAGACTACCAATAAAAAGGTGAAGGCATAAAATTTGTCCTTGAAATCACTTCCTATTTGTCCCTTTCTAACCTCTAGAGCACACGACACCTGACTGACCGCCTAGGTCAGGCAAAGGTCAGGTGACAGTCTAATACGTATGTACGTGCTCATATTGCTTGTGCAGTGAGTTAGAAAGAGACAGGTAGGATGTAAGCGGTTTCTAGAACAATTTGTTGACTTCACTTTTTTATTAGTAGTGCGGCTTCCAGTTCTACCAAGCCATCTTTAGGAAGCTTATAATTTTACTTATTATAGAATCTATCTTCGTTCCTTTAAACCAAAAACCTTTTAACCATGAACCAAGATGAACCACTCAGACAAAGAATCCTGGTTTAAGATGATCCATGATTACACTATAGCTTCATGCCTAAGCTTCATGCTATAAACTTGACCGTGACATAATTAAACTTGTGGTGCCATCTATTTTCCTCGATTTTACTTAGTAAAAATGTAACCAACGCCATCTAACTAAAAAGATACGTAATAAATGCGTTTGGTTGAGTGAAAAAGGTTCAAGGTACACACGATTGTTAATATTTTATAGAGAATTCTTTTATTTTATAAAAATAAAAGCGACATTCTTATAATATTAGTAAAATTTTAATTACTTACACGTTTTTTTATATTAAAATAACATTTAATTTCGTTTTGTTAATCGAATCCGAGGACAATGTTTGACAGTTCTAGAAAAAAAATAAACAGCTGCTTTGCTTTTTGTATTTTGTCAGCCTTGCTTGCTTTGCTTGTCAGTGTCACAAAACCTATTTGTTTCTTTCTTTCAATCTCCTCGAATATATCAAAAATCGTGGTAATACGCAAACCTGTGAACAGATGACTTTTATGAAGGAATCTACCTTAAATTGGAACATTTGTCTAGGTAGCAATGGGAATTATATTCTTAGAAATATGACAGAAAATAGGTGGGTAACTTACTACCTACTAGATAGAATTCAAGATTTTATTTCCATTTTATTAACGTGTGAATTCTGTTTTCAGGAAGAGATCTAGAGAAGACGATTCTTGCGAGTTTATGCCTCTTTCTAAGAGAATCAATAATCTGCACATAAATAACACTCTGGCAAGCACAAGTGTATCACAATCTCATAGCACTAGTCAATTGAATGGAATTAATTTAGAATCTGGTATTTCCAGTCCAAGTTCATCATCAGATTCTGATAGAAGACCAAGTTATGACCCTGGTATCAATTCATCTCAAAGCAGCTATTATTATGACAATAAATTACTGTTTGAGTTACATTTAGAAAGAATGCAAAGATCTGGACAGCAGTATCCGTTTTAGGTTTAATTTTAGAATTAAGTCTTGTGTACCTTTATTTTGTTGTGCCTATTATTTAGTCATATTTAATATTTAAAATAAAAGTATGGATACCTATGTAAATGTATATTTTTATTTTATTTCCCATGGCAATGCAACAATGTCAAAAAAAGCGAACTATTTTCCAGTTCATCCACCAATCACAAAGAAGGTACCTACTAAAATTTGTAGAGTTGTGTACTTGCCTTCTGCGCCATCTAGTGATAAATTACGATAACTAGAAAACAATTATGGCGGATATCCATTTTGTAAAGTCAAAGTGAAGGGACTCTGTGTTATTGAAATGAATGGATAGATTTTCTGGTATTTGTTTTGTAGATACGCATTGTGATACGTAGAAAAATTGTAATCGACGACGAAAATTATCATTACTGAGGTGAGATTCAAATCATTTATTTGTTTACGTGTGAGAATATCCATGACCCTATTTTGCAAAGCGGTATTCGTTTTACCGTTATACGGGCGCGTGGCGAGGCGACTAGACTGTCGTCGAGAGTGCCGCGAGGATCGCGTACAACCCCTCCTCTCGCGATTTTCCTGCTAGTGGAGGAAGGAGTCGGGAGCGGGAGTGATTTGGTGTGGAAGGCACATGGAGGGGATCCCGCATCTTGGTGGGGATGCGTCGCGTCGTGCGTGATGGATGCTCAGCGGGGCAAATTGAACTGGTAGGGGTGAACAACCTGCAATCTCAGTCTGGATCCGCCCACAGCCTTCAGACTTGCAGCCGAATTTATGAATAAACTTTTTAATTAATTGTATTTAGGTAGTAATTGCGTAACTTAAGTCATTCCCTACGTCCGTTTTATTGGCATCCTTTGTCTATAAATTTTCAAGAAAAGTTCTTTGTTACAAAAGTTGAAGGTGAAATTTTGAAAGTTTGCTGACTGCATCACACAAAAAAGTTCATATATATTTAATAGTACCCTACTAACTCTTCAATAATTGCATAGCTATATGTCAGCATTATTTTATAACTTAGGTACTCTGAATTCAACCATTATTTAATTTACATAGTAATTATTCACTAAAATAAGTTATGGCAAAATATTATTTAAAAATAATATAATAATATTATGTATTATACACACCAATTATCTAGCCCGAATTAAGTATCATTAGTAAATAATTAATAAGTATGTGTTTGAATACTAGATAAACAAATTTTAATACATATATAGTAGTTTGTACGTATTTTGTAACAAGTTTTAGTTACCTTTTTATAATATAGAATTAAAATTAAATCTTTATTTAACTGTGTTTGTAAGTCACTGTAAATAATATAAAAATTTAAAAAAATACTTAATAATTTAGATATTTTCATGAATAAACTGGTGAACAAATCTTTGTGTTCAATGTACTACTGTAAAACTTATTTGCAACATATTTGATTACTCAATCAAGCTGTCTGCAGTCGCTGAACCACAACCACACCTCAGCATGTCTTGTGAAAGTACAGTAAAGAGAAAGTGAGGATCACGTTAGAGCAACATGCACATATACCAATTGTCTGCCAGTGTGTATAGCTAACTTGCTGGTTGACTATCGACTCTGCATAAAAAACTTTCTTTAACCCACTTTCTTGTAGTAGTACACAATCATCTTGTGCCTCTCACCGTCGTTGAATTAATTTTAGTGTGTTGTGCTTGGTGGTCAGTAGTGGTATGTGCCCTACCATTTGATTGTCCCAGAGTAGTCCCTGCGTGGCGGCGCCGTGGTGGGACGGGACGTGGGGATACGCGCGGGTGTTTTGTGAATGACTTAAGTGGGACTAGTGTTTTTTATTTCGTTTTTCACCCGCTGCGGCGGCAGAGTGGAGGGTGTTGCAATGTGCGACATGCAGAAAATGCCCACCAGAGAGGATGCTTGGTATGGGAAAGTGATTCAGATGCTATTTTTTTTATAAATAGTATTTGTAAACAAGTCTCTTATCACTTTAAAAGTTTAAAAAAAATTATAAACCATTTTAATTATTGTTAAACTTATTTATTAGATACTTTTAACTGACACAAAAAAATTAAACAATTAGAAAGTTTTTGTGAGTGTAGCAAACATAGTCTTATACTCTGCTTACTTTCACTTTTATGCAATAACTACTTACAATGTAAGGAATATTTAATCACAGGATATTTTTGAGACATAAATGTACTCTAGTCATTAAATTATTATTAACTAGCAACCAGCCCCGGCTTCGCATGGATAGTACTTAGAATTATACTTCTAAACCTTCCTCTTGAAACACTATCTATTGATGAAAACGACATTGAAATCCGTTGCATACTTTACAAGTTTTAAGTGTATGTACAGAAAGATAGATTTTGTATTATACTATAGTAAAGATAAGCAAATAATTGATACTATAGACTATAAATGAACTAAATTTAACAATCATTCTATGAAAGTAACCATAATTTTATCTTTTTGTACAGTGACGAAGAGTCCGATATGAATTTTGCTGCCTTCTCGGCGGTGGGTGCTACAGGCACCCACTTTGTTACTACCGGTGGCCAAATGCCTGTTACCAAAATACAACAAAATGTTACTAATAATGGAAATACACTATCACAGGTACAGTACAGTTTGTTAATTTTGACTACCGAAAATTAAATACCAAATATAATTGTGTTATTTTATTTTGAGTCGAGCTGAACCAAATTCTTGAACCAATCATCTTAATTATATTTGTAATTAACAATCAAAAACTATTGAAAGAATAAAATTCATAATAGTTTTTCTTTCTAATTATATGAAATTGCTATACTGTTTCGGTTCAGTAAAAGAATAAATGTATGCATAAGAACAAAGAAAATATAAGGCTAAACAAGGATATCCCAAAATAAGAGGCAAGGAACATATTTCAGGGAAATGCCCTATCATAAGCAAGGCGCCACAGACTTTTACAGAGACTTGTATAGGCATGAGGCGCGACCAGCTACTGAAATAACAATGAAGAAGAGATACCACAAATTCTACTATGCGAGACTGACAAAGGAATCCTCACGCAAAAAGATGGGAAAGCAGCGGGAGACAATGGAATATCTGGAGAATTACTAAAGGGGCAATACATTACTTACTTCAACCTCTTACAACGCTTTTTAATGAAATAATGGAATTTGATGTAATACCAACTCAGTGGACCAAGTCCACGATAGTCCTGCTGTATAAAAAAGGTGGAAAAACAAGAATTGAAAACTATAAACCCATAAGCGTAATGTCCAACATGTATAAAGTATTCTCCAAAATAATACTTGGAAGACTAACTAAACTTCTGGATGAGCAGCAGCCTAGAGAGCAGGCCCGAGTAACTTCTGAACAATTGATCACATCTACATGGTTAAACAATTAATACATAATATCACCAATATGGCGAAAAGAAGCATTTGATATATTAATTCATGAATACATATATGAAGCTCTTATAAGCCAAGGGATACCACAAAAATATTATAATACTGACAAAAAGCATTTAAGTACGATAGAAGTACTGCAATAATTATTTGATACATTAACTTATGAACAGATATATGAAGCTCTTATAAGCCAAGGGATACCACAAAAATATATAAGACTGACAAAAATCATTTACGATAGACGTACTGCAAAAACCCTAATAGAAAGCACAGGAGAAGAATTCCAGGTCCAGAGAGGTGGACAAGGTGACCCTTTGTCTCCAAAGTTATTCACATCGGTACTACTAGGTAAAAATAATTAACCAAGTTAGATAGATATCTATCTAACTTGGTTAATTATTTTTACCTAATCAACACATGGAAAAGGAAATTTGTTGATTAGGTGAAATTAATGACTCGGTAGATTATTCCACATCAACAAATAGAAAAGGAAATATAATAAGGTAAAAATAATTAACCAAGTTAGATAGATAGATCTATCTAACTTGGTTAATTATTTTTACCTAATCAACACATGGAAAAGGAAATTTGTTGATTAGGTGAAATTAATGACTCGGTAGATTATTCCACATCAACAAATAGAAAAGGAAATATAAAGACGAGTTTTTAATAGTTAATCACGATACTGGACACTAAAATAAATAGTGGAAAACAAATCCATTCCAATAAAAGAAACAAAGAGAGTTTATGAAACATTTATACTCCCAGTACTTAACATATAGTTGCCAAACATGGTCTCTTACCAAGAAACAAAGACAAAAGATAAAAACCTGGCAAAATATTATGGAGAGCAGCATGCTCAGCATCAAACTTGACAGATGTAAACTAACCACTATAAAAAGAGCACAAAAATCAAAGATGTTGGAAAAGTAACAAAACAATTAAAATGGCGGTGGACAGGTCACAAGTTGAGATCTGCCAAGAGCAAATAGAATAAATACTTTACAGAGTGGTATCACCGCAATAGCAAAAGAGCCAGACCACTGAACTGATGGGAGGATGATATGCCAAAGAGATAGTGGAGAGTTTGAAGGGTATAGCATTATTTGGAGGAGGCCTATGTCAATAGACAACCAGAATAATATTTACTAGGTGGTAGACCCCTATGTAGGGTCGTCTGGGTAGGTACCACCGCCTTTCTTATATCTGCCGTGAAGCAGTTCGCTGTGTTTCGGATTGAAGAGAAAGGTAGCCAGTGTAATTACTGGGCATGGAGGGCATATCATCTTAGTCCCCAGGATGGCAAACGCACTTGCGGTGTTGAGCGATTTACACTTAATATTGCAAGTGTCTATAGGCAGCGGTGACCACTTAACATCAGGTGGGCCGCAAGCTTGTTTGCCATCTCGTAACATAAAAAAAAATTGTTTGATTTGGTTCATCCTGGTTCATCATTCAATCTCTGTTAAGATAAAAATGTGAATCAGTGATTTATACTTCAAATTAATTTAAATCATATACTAAAATTACCAAATTATAACATCAAGCAAGCGAGAGAAAAATTTTGAAATAAAAAAACCCAGAAAAAATTATTTGGTCATTGCATGCTGAAATTGGTATTGCATGAGGGAGAGATGGTTTATTATGTTAAAAAAGCAAGGTATAGTAAGCGATAACTACAAATTATTAATATTGTATCATTAATTGTAGCAATTGTAAAGCATAAATGTCAATTTTATTACAATTGAACATGTTTTTTTATAGGTTGTGGGTATGGTTGGCGGAGATGGAGTACAATATGTTCGCGCGATAGATGGCAGTGCTCTACACGCTAGCCCTCAGTTTATATCCGTACCTATAACACTACCCGGTGCCAAACCAGGTTGGTTTTTTTCTTTATAATTCATCATCTAATCTAATGTGTTTCTGTTTCTAAAAAACTGCTTGGTGATATCTGCTTTTACCAGCAGCTTCTTCAAGGTGGACATGATTTAAGGACCTACAAGATAAAAGCCTCATCAGATGTTCATTTGCCATAAAAGAGTTATTTCGCATATAAATTTTCACACTTAAATTATGGTGATGTAAAATATTTCCAAAAAGTAGTGTAGATGATGATGCGGGTGCTTTTAGATCACTATAAAAATAACTATTTTAATCATAAATATTACGTGTATTTAAAGTAACAATAAATTTTACGGTAGATTGAGTTAAAATGGTCTCTGAACATGTGTTATTGCAACAAGAACTCGGGAGAAACTAAAAAATATTTTTTCCCCTTTTATGAACACTTCTAAAAGTTAATTTTTTAACTGTTTCTTTTTGTGTGATTTTTGTCCTTGGATGACATTAAAAAAGATAACATACTTTATTTAATACAATTTCTTATTCATTTTTCTTCCAGGTGACCCACAACAAACAGTACAAATACAGGTGTTAAGCCCTAACCTTACACTGCAACAACAGCAGCAGCCGAAATACCAGATGCAAATACCGATACAAGGCTTTCAACAAGGTAGATTTTCTTACAATTTTGTATACATATGTATTAAGTCGCAGCCATATCGTATGACACGCATGAAATGTGTGTGCACTGTGAATGGTTAAAACTGACTAGAACCGTTAGTTGATAAATCCGTAGTGGTTTCAGAGGCTTTAGACAACATGCATTTCGACAATCGCTCTCGCTATCGCTAAGTAAAAAAATGTATGGGATTGACATAAGCAATCGAAAAGTGATTGATTGCTTATGTCAATCCCATACATTTTTTGACTTAGCGATAGCGAGAGCGATTGTCGAAATGCATGTTGTCTAAAGCCTCTGTCTGTATAATTGAATGTAGATCGCTTATTATTGGTTGGTACAGTTTTTTTTTACATAAATGACTAAGCTATGTTTACATTGGTATAGGTGGGTGCTCGCTTGTTATAGCTAGGTACCAAACATCCTGTATAACAAATTGAAAATTCTTTATTTCCGACATATAAAATTTTGTTATAGGTGGTGCAGTCCTTACTGTGGCATATTCTCCTGAGGCAAATGAAGCGGGTGGAATACAGCTAGTGGGGCAGAACTCACTGCCAGAAGGTAAGCAATATCTTTTCAAATTACCATTTACATGCAACATATAGAAACATATAAATAGAACTTATGTGTATATTCAGGTCCATTCAGGATGGTAACAGGTGAATTACATTTATGTAAAATTATGTAAGTGTCAATAAATGTCCAGATATTATTGCACTGCCATGAGGGCAATGACACGGAACACTGAATAAATAAGACTTTATAGCACATAATATAATCTGTGTACACTTAAGGTATGATTCTGAACTCCACAGTAGTGCTACCGCAGAACTACTGGTCCCCAGAATTATATTCTTTATAGTCTTATATGAGACTAGCACTCCGTCCGCGTCTTCGTCCACGTAGTTTTTTCGGTTATCGATCTGTAAAATTTCATACATTTGTCTTGACATTAGCTTCCGATACCTTTTGCTAACAAATTGCAGCTCACGTGAAATAAAGTATCAAAGGGATCTCCATAGTATCCTAAATTGTGGAGTTTCTCAAGAGTTCTTTTCGTAAAAACACGTGTTGAGAGACTCCATTGATAATTCAATCTACTGTAAAATTTAAGTATGGAATAACTATTTTCATTTGACATTGGCAAAATGCTTAATGCGAAGCCATACTTAAGATTAATAATATCCTAAATTGTCTAACGAATAACAAAACGGCAGCACACATCAAATAATGACTATTTTATTATATTTCCGTAGGTATATCTAATTAAAAATAAATAAACACAGCCTATGTCCCTGACAATGTAGCTTTCTTTTGGTGAAAGAATTTTTAAAACCTGCTTAGTGGTTTAGGCGTGAAAGCGTAACATACAAACTCACCGCATTTATAATATTAATTAGGATTACATTCCGAGCTCCGCATCAGTCCAGCGGCAAACCTATCGAGAATATAGAAACGATAACGAAGTTTGATAAGAACAAAAAAAAAATGTGTTTACATAGAAATTTTCAGGAAACTATCTCGAGATCTTTTAGACAAACAATTAATTACAATCACCGATGTCAATTTAATAGGCATTATTAGGAATAGCTCAAAAACTACTCTTTAGATGTCGATCAAATCGGACCACATGACAAGCACCAGCTACCAAACGTTAAAGGAATCTTCAAAATCGGTACACCCAGGAAAGAGTTATGAGGTTAACAGACATTAAAAAAAATAGTGTAATTGAGAACCTCCTTTTTGAAGTCTGTTATAAATGTATGGTATTGACTCAAGCCGTCTTTAAATCACGTGGTCAATCGTAGCTCTAAGTAGATAAGTTGGAAGCGAAAGCTAAGATGCAGTAGTTGACGAATTTCAATATCTTATCGTTATGAAACTATTCCCACTTATCTAAGCCCTAAGAGTGCTGATCACTGCTGCATGCAGGAGATTGGAATCATACCTTTAAATAGATTCTTATGCACTGCTATTTGTTTTTTTTTATTTTAATACTAACATATTCCCTTGCCAAATAGGGTAACAGGGTCATCATTTTTACTATAAAATCCATTTATTTAATAGCCTGATTTTTTGATTAATATTTCGATCAAATTTAAAAAGGATTAAAAAAAGAAATAAATGTGCCTTTATGGTGCCATTGCTCTTTTTAATTTAAAAAAAAAATAATCTCTGAAACTAAAATAAATATAACCTTTTTTTTAATATGACTTATTTAAGTTGATTTTTAGTAGACAATCCAGTTTTTTCATTTTTATATTTTAATCAAAAAGTTTTTATCATTATCAGCCAACGTCTATGTATCCATTTGTAGGGTTCAGTTTATCATAAGACCCTTTTATTATGTTATTTGAAATAATATATTATTGTCTATTGTTATTTTATTATTAGGTCTCCAAGTGATTGCAGCCTTGCCGCAGGAAATGTTGATACAGCCGGCACAGGCGCAGGACAAGGAACACATTCCACAACATCAGGTATAGAAAATACAACTTATGGCCACTAATGTTTGTGATGTGTTTGATGATTGATGGTAAAGGTATTTGAAGTACTGTGAGAAGTTTGTTTGTGTTAAATGTATTGTGGTATTTTTAATTATTTACCGATAAATAAAGAAATAAAATAATAGAGATGAACGATATGCTTACTTTCGATTATACTTTTATTAATTTTAATTAGTTTCTTACATAATAGCGGCCTTTACACACACACTCTACCGCGCGTGAAACAGCAATCCTGCGCGAAAGAGCGCGCGTATAATGGATATGAAAGGGAAAGACAAAAGACCACGCGCCGCGCTCGTCAGTCGTGCGCGCAATCACGTTTCCTCTGGTTGCCTTTACTTTATAAATTTTTTCGCGCACCACGACCCAAAATGGCGGACATACGTACGTGGAGTAAAGAATTGTTTTTGGAGTTGATTACACTGTACAAGTCTTTTCCTTGCCTCTGGAAAATCAAGTCCGAAGAATATAAAAATAAAAATCTCAAAGACGAAGCTTATAAAAAAATAATTGACTTTTGTAAAGAAAAAGGTTTTCATGACGTCAATCGTGATTTTGTGGTCAAAAAGTTACAAAGCTTAAGGGGCTCGTTCCGAAAGGATATTAAGAAAGTTACAGACAGCCAGCGTAGTGGAAGAGGAACAGACGACGTGTACAAATCTTCTCTCTGGTACTTTGACTATATGCTCTTCACTCAGGATCAAGAAGTACCATTGATCGTTTCTTGTTTCTTTTGAGTGGAGTTAAACCAGCGAACATCATTACTCGCGCCACACGATATCTTCCATCCATTTTTCACCGAAACACCCGCGTTCTTCAGTAAAACTGAATGAGCTGGCGCGCTCTATCCCGCGCTATTAGCCTTTACACGACCTCTCATTCCGCTACGGAAAACAAACACGAGCAATCGCGCGCGAAAGAACGGGGAAGCGTAGAAAACCTTACAAAGATAATCGCGTGCGAATGCGCGTGCGCGCTTTCCCGCGCGAAAACCTGTACGCTCCAAAGAACGCGCGATAGAGTGTGTGTAAAGGCCGCTATTGTAATGCTACAAATGTGAAATATAAATTGATAAAAATGAGTCTTAATCATTTACTTTTGGATGACTGAATCAATCAAGCATCAGTACAATGAAAATGTTGTCTATTAGTATTTCATATTCACATAAATGTTCTTTCAGGTCTACATTACACCGAACCAGCAGATAATTATCAATGGCCCCGAAGGTCAAAAGGTGTTGAACAACAATACCAGCTCAGACAACAATAACGCTGCTGTGAGCATTGTCATCAAGGAGGAGTGTGATGATAATATGAATGAAGATGTAAGTTGATTATTACTAACTAGCTTCTGCCCGCGTTCTTCATAACCTACGAGTATATGTTATATTAATGTAAGAGCTATATTATTGTAAAGTTTTATTAAAATACATTCAGTAGTGTTTGCGTGAAAGACTATGAACATACGTCCATACGAACATTCGCGTTTGTAATATTAGTAGAAAATGTTGATATAGCTATGAAAATTGTTCTTGATCTTTTGTATTTAACATACCAAATGTACAGTTTGGCATTTATGCATATTAGGTATATTTAGAGACATTACGTAAACAATATGTCATGAATGTCACAATAACGGCGTACTATCGCGGACATACGTGCTTGAGCATCCATAAGATCAAAATCGCTTGCGCACTCGTAGCAAAACGTATTAATATACAGTAGGTAATTTAGTTTACGGTTCAAAGGAAACTCATTTCGGTTTTGAATTGCACGGAAGTCCGCCACCGTACTTGCAATTTTTAAAATAACAAAAAGGCAATTTTTATTTTTTTAAATGCGCTATATAGTTACCCTAGTTTAAATTATACATCTGTCTAAAGTAATAAACTGATCTAAAAATAATTTGAATGAAATTAACTTACAATTCCAAAAAAGTTTTTTTTTTAAATTAGTATTATAACTAGTTGAAATTTAATATTAAAAAGGACCCTAGGGTTTATTAAGTTTAATTGGCTAGCCCTGTGGCTAATATAAACAAGGTCCTTTTTTAATTAAACTAACTAAACATGAGGCAAAGCCGTGTGATGCCGGTAGAGTAGAACAGCATCACCCCATATCCTCCAATGGGTGTCGTAGAAGGCGACTAATGAGGCAAAGGGGTATTGATCATCTTATACTCCGTTCACCAATCTGCATTGGGCAGCGTAGTGGACTACTGCCTAAACCGCCTTCGATGACAAGGATAGGCCTTGTGTCCCGGCAGTGGGTCGAATTATAAAGGCTGTTATTATTTTATGCGGCTGTATATATATACATAAATTCTTTTGCCTTTTCGAAGGAATAGTGTGTTTTCCACTGCAAAGTCTGCAAATATCGCTACACGTTTCTTTTTATGATAATGCAACACCTAGTAGTAGTGCGATTGAGTTTGACGTTAGTGAAAAAACATTAACCTGTTTCGGAGACGGACCACTCTATTGGTTATGTGCTCGATGCCTACTACCTCTTCTTCTTCTTCTTCTTATTTTAAGCGAATGGCGATCGCGACACATAAAGATTACGCATTGCGCTAATATCAAGTGAAAATTTTAATAAAGTAACCGACAATTGTACGGTAGATTGAGGTTAAAATGGAGTCTCTCAACACGTGTTTTTGCAACAAGATCTCGGGAGAAACTCTGCCTAAACCTCTTTAGATGACAATTAGAGACCTTGTGTCTGAGCAGTGAGTCGAATTATAAAGGCTATTATGATGATATCAGTAGGCAGTTTCTGTTTTCCCACTTTTTATATGAAATACTTGTACTAAAGTCGTTCCATGTTGTCGCTGAATTCAATGTCTCATTGCAGGAGAGCTCTCAGGAGACCGAGGCCAGTGACAGCTCGATGTGGCAGTTGAACAGTGGCAACCACCAAGATCTGATCAAGTACCTGAATACGCTCCCACCACAGGTTAGCCTAGTTAATTAATACATCACGAGAGACGCCCACAGTTGGACATTGGCCTCCACCAAGGATCTTCAACCTCATGTTTGAAATTTATGACCAGATTTTTTTCTAGATTTTCGTTTACCATTTAATTTGGTATAAATTTCAATAATTCCAAATAAAATCAGAAACACAAATTCAATGATCATCATAAGACTCGCTTTGTATTTCCTCTTTGAAAACCTATATTCTTTGGTTGGTTCATAAAGCTCACTCAAGTGTCCGCGCCATCTTGAAAGTGTAGACTGGATTTGGAACATTTACATTTTATGTTTATGATTTTAATCCAATTATGCAGCACAAAGGAGATTATTGAAACATGTGTTTTATTAAACTCTTAACACCTAGCTGTAATGTCTTGTTTTAATTATGACACAGAAATCTTTGTTTCCAGCAAACGCAACAGTTGCCTCAATCGCTCCAGCAATTTTTGCGGTTGAACTCGCCCAACATTAAGACTGAAAATAAACTAGCCGTAGAAAATATCAAGGAAGAAAAGGACGAGCCTATCACTGAAGCGGTGGTTGATGAAGGTAATATTCTAATGGTGTAATGTAGCTTCTAATGGCGAAATAGTTTTTGAAATCTATCCAATAGTTTTCATACAAATCTTTCCTCTATGATATTAGTATAGATTATATACATGCAATATGTAACAGAAATAAAGCAAACACTGAAAGTAGTTTGCTTGGAATCGACTTCTGAATCGTTACAATAAAGAAAAAGATTATAATTTGGACAAGAAATTGACCCAAAAATAAAATATCCTATTTGATAACAAAAATAGAGTTTTGTGTAATGGCGATAAAGTTTGTAATAATGGTACTATATAAACATGTCACCGCGCATCCATATCGTATAACACGTCGTACTAAAGGCGCAGCGGATTGAAAAACGCTCAGACCAAATAAAAAATTACAGACAGAGCGCTACAACGAAATAACAAAACTACGCCTAGGCTTACTTACCCACTACATAGATATAAAACCGGCCTCATTTTTCTCCTTGCAACGCTCCATCTTTACTTTTTATTTGATTTGAGCGTTTTTCAATCTGGCGCGCCGTTTTGTAATAATACATTGGCACACGCCGATAAATTCACGAGCGGGAAGTAGCTATTTTACGAGATTATTTGTAATTTTATGCCACACCTTACCAGAAAGTGGCATTTTCTGCACGGTACGGAACATCCTACTTTCTGGTCAAGGGACGTCATAAAATTTTGTACTTACCTCGGGCAGTAAAAAAGAAAGCCTCAGATCGCGTATTAATCAAATAGCTATCTGAGATTTTCCTTGTTTTACCGCCCTAGTTAATAAATGTACTATTTCAGACGGCACAATCCACATAACGCAAAACAGTAAAAAGAAGAAAAAGTACAAGAAGAAGCCTCCAAGACCAGCTCGTCTGAAGCCCGGACAAGTGGTCATAGCGTCCGCAGCAGACGGGTCTACCATCTTCTGTTGTCCCGAGTGCCAGATGGCATATCAGGAGAAGGAGCAACTCGAAATGCATCTTATAGTTCATAAGATTGACCGAAGGTTTATTTGTGGAATCTGTGGCGCTGGGTAAGTTATTTAATTACATTGAAAGAGATTTCTTATAGAAGCAGTACCTTGTTATTACCAGCTAATATTTGTCTGCTTTAGTAGGAAGTTACACTAAAAAGTACCATATATTGGCATACAAATCACTATAATCAATCATTTGGGGAGACACATTCTCGACCCAGATTACATCAAAACAGTCCAAGCTGGTAATATGTTATTATTTTTAGACATCACTTTGCTAAAAGAGTACATGTAAGGCCTAATAGTACTTACTTAGAATCTAGTCACAAACTTTACAGGTCGCATTGTCTCAAAACAGCCCCGAAACAACAACGAATAATAGGTAATAAAAAAAGTACCTTATTAGTACCAGTTAATTTGTGCCTTTAGAAGTGATTATACTAAAATGTATCATATTTTGGCATATAAACCATTTATCACTATCAACCCTACCGAGGGGCTCGAGCCTACCCCACATTAGGGGCGATCAGGCCTTAGTCGACCACATTGGGCAAGTACGGGTTGGTCAACTTCACACACAACCTAAGAATTTCTTCATAGGTGTGTGCAGGTTTCCTCATGATGTTTTCCTTCACTGTAAAAGCATATAATCCATTATAATTTTTTTTTCAGTTTGAAGCGCAAAGAGCACTTGGAACGGCACAAGCTGGGGCATAACCCCGAGCGACCTTACGTGTGCGTCGTGTGTCGTAAGGGCTTCAAGCGACGAGAGCATCTTAACTTGCACACTGCCATACACACCGGCGTCAAAACTGAGATGTGTGGCGAATGTGGCAAAGGTACAGTCTCTATATAGGTGTCCCAAAAATATTTTTAAATTAAAAAATACCGCGTTCAAAACTAAAAACGGAGAAATAAAAATTTTGTCTATAAAAATCTAAATGCTTTTTGAGGTCGGTTCTATTCCCAAATACCAGTGACAACGTTTATTCCAAATACTTACTGAGGTTGGCACCCACCTCAAAATAACATTAAAAGAAACAATTTTTAAATTATCCGTTTTTAGTTTTGAAGGCAGTTTTTTTTATTTAAATTACATTTATGTTTTTGCTTTTTAGTGTATTAGGTATAGAAAGTTGCAGGAAACTATCTCGAGACCTTTTAGACAAACAAGGAATAGATTATGATATCATCGACGTCAATTAAATGGGCATTAGTAGGGATAACTCAAAAATTACTCGACGGATGTCGATCAAATTTAAATGGGACCACATGACAAGCACCAGCTTCCTAAGCTTGAAAGAATTTTCAAATCGGTACACCTTGTAAAGAGTTATGACGTAACAAACATAAAACAAAGAAGTCGAATTGAGAACCTCCTTCTTATTTGTAGTCTGTTAAAAATTGCTTCGGAGTGGATTTTATGAAGTGAAAGAGGTGTTATTTTGATGCTCAAGCGTTGAGCTCTTAAGAGGAATCATCAGAATAAAGGTTTTGTGGTGTGTATGACGTTGAGAATTTTATAGAAGATTTCCACCTCATCAGTCGCCATCATGAGGTCTGTTGCCATGCATTTCTCGCCAAGCACGCCCTTTTAAACTTACGTGGTCTTGTTCCGCGCTCTCGGTTGCACGCTCGGCGAAGGAGGAACGTGACAATGAGTCATGCTTTTTCGTGCGTGCAGCCGGCGTTCATCGATTTATAAGACGTTATCACATCAAAAACCTTTTTTGTTAGAACTACACGTGTACTGGCAGACAATTACATGTCCTGATTGTGCGACACAAATCAATTTTTCACCTTCAGCACCAAAAGACCTCTTTTGTTTCGTAAAATCTCGAAGCAAAAACGCTTTTTGCTGCGACTTCCCGACAACACTGTAACGTTCAACCTACACAATGTAGTATTTTTACTTGAATTTATAAAACTAAAATTTAGCGTAATATACATGTATCAAAATGTTTTCTAGTTTTTCTCACCTATAAGAATTTTCTAGCTAGAGAGGTGAAAAGTTGTATGTTTCACACGAGAGCAATTTTTTTTGTCTCATGTCTTTAAATTCAACAAAAAACAACTTTGCTCACTTGTTGAACAATAGTACATTATTGCAAAGGCCGCGAAGTAGGCAATTGCCATTTCGGCCGAGGTATATATATTGCTTTTCTCAAAAGAATGCAGGGAAATAAAACATACTTTACCTTTGTCGCTAATTATATATCATCTGGGGCTTTTATTAAGAATTCTTGCCTTTGAATCCGGTCGATTGTCGTTTAAATCTGGTGGAGTACATACAATCAATTTCCATTTCACTCTGAACCGTCATAACTCATTTTAATTATTAAATTTATAAATAATTTTAATTATGTATGTAGATAACAAAGCAAGACGAATTTTCAGCTTTGGCGCCAATCTTCAAGACAAACGCATGTATGACTATACAGCCACGTGAACGCAATTTTTCTCAATTTTTACTAAGCAAATACCTTTAGTATGCCAAGATTAATAAAAGAGATCCAATCAAAGAGTATTTAATAACTCCAGGGGCCTATGGCATAAAAATTAAGTACTTATATTATAAGCAATTAACTCTTAACTTTTACTCATATTATAAGAGTTGTGTTGCATATAATTAATAGTTCATAATAATAGTTACAAGAGTTATAACTAATTTTAAGAGTCTATTAATTTACGGTGCATAAAGAAATTTTAACACTCGTAAAATTACTACTAAATTTCAAACTCATAATAGGAGTGGAATCCAATATCATTGCGTTGTTGATATGCATGGTATTGAAAAAGTATGTAGAGTAATAAAAAAAGTAGACTATGGACGCCACTGCGCTACTTGTAATTGTTGTTGAGGACTTAGGGCATAATTTCTAAGCGTTGGATGTTGATATAGGTACGCCTTGTATCCTTTCCAGGATAAAAAAAGAATTGATTAAAATTCATTCTGAATCGCCGATTACATTCTTATGTGAATTGCAAATAGTTCTATCAATTAGAACTATTTGCAATTCACATAAGAATGAAATTCTTGCTTTAAAAACCCACTGTCGACGTCTTGGCATCATTCTTTTATCACCTGAATCACTCGAGCACATTGCGTTTAACTTGTGATCGCAACTAAGCATACAGAAATATACTTATAATATATTTTAACCTCCTTCAATGGTTGATAGAATTACACCACTAATAGGAGTAAATAATAGTAGCCGAGTCATTTTTTGCAACAGAAATTTTGTTTCACATATATTATTAGCTTGTATTTCCCGGCAGTAGACTACTAACTTGTATTATTAGTTATATTTTTTATGCAACGAGACGCTTCTAAATTTTACAAATAATATAAGTATCCAACTTATTATATGAGTGTCTTTATTTTTATGCAACAAAAACTGAAATTATTTTATGCAACAGAATTTTTTGAACTTCTAAAATATTTTTAGAAGTCTTATAAAAATAAGCTTATAATAATAGTAGTTTTATGCCATAGGGCCCAGGGGCAGTGGCGTGCATTAATTTATACAATAAGTAGGCATTTAGATCGAAGTCTCTAAAACCAATCTGAAACGCTACCCGGAAATCTTTACATAGTATAAAATAAAGTCGCACCCGCGTCCTGTACCTACCTACGCTTATATCTTTTCTATGCAACAGATGTTAATGAGTGATTTAATAGGAAGGTTTACATGTATAGTACCATGCATAGTTATTACAGGATGGTAAAAAATCTAAAGTCCACGCGGACGAACTCGCGGACGGCCGCTAGTAGAAAATAAAATCTAAAAAACAATTAAGTACTAAGTGCGAATGGCGAACCCAGGATGGGTCAATTCGATGAATGTGTAATAGTTTCATAGTTATTTGTAAATAAATAAAAATAACTACCTATCTTTAAATTAAAAAAAAAATCTTACTTACCTGTGAAATCTAGGTTTCTTACGCAGTTTTTCTAAGCAAATTGAATTATCAGAACATTGGGAACACTGCAATTTTTCCATCGTCGTAAATGCACAACACAACACCATAAAAACACTTCTATGTAGATAAATATTGTAAAGAAATTAAGATTTGCACTAAAAAATATTTAACATTCGCGCGCGTGAGTGACATGACAGTCATATCATAAAGATTTGGATTATAAAAAATGGCCGGCGCTGGCGTATTCACTCATTTAAAAACTATTTCCTTACTTTTATAAGTTAATCACGTCAAGGTGTGTTTTATATAGGTTTTATAACAGTGAAGTGAAATAACAATAGATAAAAAGAATTTTAAAATTCAATTTAGTTAAAAAGATCATGTAAATATTAAGATTAAAACTACTTGCTTTGTTCTTATTCACGGACACTAGCGCCACCTAGGGAGTACTGGAGAATAATCTTGCGAATACTTTTATTTAATAAAATTTATTCCTAGTATTTTATGCGACGAAAGGTTACCTAAAATTTAGTAATTCATTATTTATTCATGAAAGTACTTTAAAATAATCCTATAAATTAATCAGCATCCTAAACAATATCAAATTGATAATCACAGTAGGTCGAGTAGGTCAGCCTACTTAATACGGCTAAATTGAGAATGTCAGTTTCCTAGCTATAATACCTGCTAGTTATAGTAGTTCAATCTTGTCGCTTAATACTGTCAATCGTTGTGTGTTTCTGAACAAGTAAAAAATATTGTAGTGTGTGTGATTTTTACAAGCAGATGAAACTAGTGCTTACCGCTTATATTGGCACGTAGGTATGTATACGTTACACGCAGGCCGTCGGGAAGCCTATAGGTTGCATTATTTTGTTCGTAGGAAGGACGTATAGTCTTTAGTAGTGTATGAGTAATATATTGAGGTAGGCAGTGCTTAAATGCCTTTACTATGAGACCGCCCCTGCCCAGGGGCCTATGGCATAAAAATTTTGTACTTATATTATAAGCGATTAACTCTTAACTTTTACTCATATTATAAGAGTTGTGTTGCATATAATTAATAGTTCATAATAATAGTTACAAGAGTTATAACTAATTTTAAGAGTCTATTAATTTACGGTGCATAAAGAAATTTTAACACTCGTAAAATTACTACTAAATTTCAAACTCATAATAGGAGTGGAATCCAATATCATTGCGCTGTTGATATGCATGGTATTGAAAAAGTATGTAGAGTAATAAAAAAAGTAGACTATGGACGCCACTGCGCTACTTGTAATTGTTGTTGAGGACTTAGGGCATAATTTCTAAGCGTTGGATGTTGATATAGGTACGCCTTGTACCCTTTCCAGGATAAAAAAAGAATTGATTAAAATTCATTCTGAATCGCCGATTACATTCTTAAGTGAATTGCAAATTAGTTTTAATTGATTCTTGCTTTAAAAACCCACGGTCGACGTCTTGGCATCATTCTTTTATCACCCGAGTCACTCGAGCACATTGCGTTTAACTTGAGATCGTAACTAAGCATACAGAAAGATACTTGTGATGTATTTTAACCACCTTCAATGGTTGATAGAATTACACCACTAATAGGAGTAAATAATAGTAGCTGCGTCATTTCTTGCAACAGAAATTTTGTTTCACATATATTATTAGCTTGTATTACCCGGCAGTAGACTACTAACTTGTATTATTAGTTATATGTTTTATGCAACGAGACGCTTCTAAATTTTACAAATAATATAAGTATCCAACTTATTATATGAGTGTCTTTATTTTTATGCAACAAAAACTGAAATTATTTTATGCAACAGAATTTTTTAAACATCTAAAATATTTTTAGAAGTCTTATAAAAATAGTCTTATAATAATAGTAGTTTTATGCCATAGGCCCCAGGGGCCTATGGCATAAAAATTAAGTACTTATATTATAAGCGATTTACTCTTAACTTTTACTCATATTAATAGAGTTGTGTTGCATATAATTAATAGTTCATAATAATAGTTACAAGAGTTATAACTAATTTTAAGAGTCTATTAATTTACGGTGCATAAAGAAATTTTAACACTCGTAAAATTACTACTAAATTTCAAACTCATAATAGGAGTGGAATCCAATATCATTGCGTTGTTGATATGCATGGTATTGAAAAAGTATGTAGAGTAATAAAAAAAGTAGACTATGGACGCCACTGCGCTACTTGTAATTGTTGTTGAGGACTTAGGGCATAATTTCTAAGCGTTGGATGTTGATATAGGTACGCCTTGTACCCTTTCCAGGATAAAAAAAGAATTGATTAAAATTCATTCTGAATCGCCGATTACATTCTTAAGTGAATTGCAAATTAGTTTTAATTGATTCTTGCTTTAAAAACCCACGGTCGACGTCTTGGCATCATTCTTTTATCACCTGAGTCACTCGAGCACATTGCGTTTAACTTGAGATCGTAACTAAGCATACAGAAAGATACTTGTAATATATTTTAACCACCTTCAATGGTTGATAGAATTTGTTGAAGTGTGGATAGTAAACTCTTTGGTTACTGGACACAAAAGAAACTTTTAAATATTTTTGATGTATTCTCTGTCTAATTGTCTTTCTATGTCTTTAAAATAAATAACACTATAAGTTTTTACGTTGAATATTATTTATCGAGAATATTATGTTTTAACATTGGTTATGGGCCATTAATTTAATCTCGAAAATATTTTCTTCTAATTGCAATATTGTGAGTAAATGTGATCAATATATTTTTTTGAAAAATGTTCGAGCCACCTACGTCAGGTACTTCAAATATTATGAATATGGGACAATTTGTCGTAAGTACTAGTTCGAGTGTACACATTGAAAAGCTCGAAGGCGTTTGTAATTATGGAACGTGGAAATTTCAAATGAAGCTGCTACTTATAGACCATGGACTTTGGGATGTTGTATGTAAGTCAGATACTGTGTTACCTGATGACGCCCCAGATCAAAAGGCTTATGCCAAAATTTGTCTTAATGTACAGCCTATTTGTTATCCGCATGTTAAAAATGCTAAGACTGCAGCTCAAGCATGGCATAATTTAAAAACTGCTTATGAAAATGCTGGTATAAGTCGTAGATTATTTTTGAAAAGAAAATTGGCTCAAATACGTTATATAGATCACAAGAGTATGGATCACTATTTAGGAAATATTATTTCCGTAACTCAAGAGCTATCGGATATTGGTTGCTCAATTGATGATGAGGAATTAGCAGAATTGATGCTCATTGGTTTACCTGCTGAATTCGATCCACTTATTATGGCAATTGAGGCCGCTAATTCAAAACTTTCTTCTGATTTTGTCAAATGTCAACTTATACAAGGTGAATTTAAGAGAGACGCGACGACTTCTTTGAATAATAATGAGAAATTGCTTGCAACTAAAACTAAATTTGTGCCAACGTGTCACAATTGTAAGCAAAAAGGACACATTAGACCTAAATGTCCGAAATTGAAGAAAAACTTTAATAAGAATAATTGTAATGCTGTTCAAGAAGCGTCATCATCTAATAAGGGAAGTGAAAACTCTTCATTATTTTTTACAGAAACTGCCTTAGTTAGTAACAGTTCTTGTGATAATGATAGCTGGATCATAGATTCAGGTTGCACTAGTCATATGACAAATCGTAAAGATTGGTTAATTAATTATTCTCCTAATATAACTTCTGAGATTACTACTGCTAATAATGATAAGATTTTTAGTGAAGGTGTAGGTAATGTAAATGTAATGCTAAATAATAATATTGTTAAAGTTATTAATAATGCTCTATATGTACCTAAAGTAGCTGCTAACCTTTTATCTGTGAGCAAAGCGACTGCAAAAGGCTATATTTTAGTATTTGATTCTGAAAAGTGTCATGTTTATAGGAACAATGATGTACGCGTGACTGGTTCCTGTGAATTTACAGCTACTAATGTGAATGGTATTTACAAACTTGATCAAAAAATGGGAATTATGGAAAACCAAGGACATAGTACCGGTAATGCATGTAACTCTTTATTAACCAAGACTGATTCATTAAATTTATGGCATCGACGTCTTGGACACCTTAGTTTAAAAGGTATGTTACTTCTTCGAGATAACTTAGCACGTGGAATTACTTTTTCAAATGGAGATTTAAATCCTTGTACCCCATGCATCGAAGGAAAACAAAAGAGCAAATCTTTTCCCCGTGGTCAGGCACATAGAAGTGTTACAAAATTAGATTTAATCCACACAGATATTTGTGGACCTATATCAGTAGATAGTTGGAGTGGTTGTCGTTACTTTATAACGTTTACTGATGATTTCACTAGAAAAACATTTATTTATTTCCTTGATCGTAAAGATCAAATGACAGTTTTGAATAAATTTATAGAGTTTAAAACTCTAGTCGAAAATCAAACTAATCTTAATATTAAGCGTGTTAGGAGTGATAACGGCACAGAATACTGTAATAAAAGTTTTGCGAATTATTTTAAGCAGTGTGGTATAGTTCACGAAACAACTGTGCCTTACACACCTCAACAGAATGGCGTTGCTGAACGTTTAAACAGAACTTTAATGGAAAAAGCTAGAGCTATGTTACAGGATGCCAATTTAGAAAAAAGATATTGGGCGGAAGCAGTTAATACGGCTTGTTATTTAAAAAATCGTAGTCCGACTGCTGCATTAACAGCTGCAACTCCTGAAGAACTATGGACTGGATCCAAAGTGAACCTCAGTCATCTTCGAGTATTTGGTTGTGTGGCATTTGCTCTTACTCCACAACATCAGCGTTCAAAGCTTGATCCCAAATCAAAACCTTACATTATGTTAGGTTATTGTGATCACACCAAAGGTTATAGACTTGGTGATCCAGCTGATGGCACTAAATTGTTTAAAGCTCGTTCTGTTGAATTTATTGAAAATATTAATGGTATTAAGTTCAAAACTAATAATAATGTTGACAACATTGATACGTCAACTAACATTGAATTTTATAATTCAAATACGTCTAATATAAATACTTTTATAGATGAACCCGAAGGTTCTACATCGAGTGATAATGCTAATAATTCTGAGGTTCTAGATCCTTTAATTGTAGAATCTAATACTCAAGAGATAGTGACATCTGATGAGCCGCAAGGAGATGTATCAACGTTGAATAGTATTCAACAAGACTCTGAAGCAGATCACTATTTTTCACATGAAGATTCATCAGAGATTTCAAGACCTGTACGTGATCGTCGTCCTCCTATTTGGCTTAAGGATTATGAAGTAAATTATTTTTCTGAACTAGCTTTCTCGGGACGAAATGAACCTAGAACTTATAATGAAGCATTGAAAAGTGAAAAAGCCGATGAATGGTTAACAGCAATGAAGGATGAATTTGATTCACTCATTTCGCATGGTGTCTGGGAACTTGTTGATAGACCACGAGTTGGAAATGTCATTAAATGCAAATGGGTTTTTAAAGAAAAAGTAGACCCCAGTGGCAATTTAGAAAAATACAAAGCCCGTTTAGTCGCAAAAGGCTTTACCCAAAAGTATGGCATTGACTATCAAGAGACGTTTGCTCCAGTTGTCAGACATAGCACTTTACGTTTATTATTCGCGATTGGAGTTGAAAATGATATGGACATTGAACATGTTGATGTTAATACAGCTTTCTTAAATGGAGACCTTAATGAACGCATATATATGGAACAGCCACCTGGATTTGTGATTGAGGGGCAGAATAAAGTTTGTTTACTTAAGAAAAGTTTATATGGACTAAAACAAGCTAGTAGAAAATGGAATGAGAAAGTTCACAAAGTTTTGGTCAATAGTGGTTATAAACAAGTAATGAGTGAGAAATGTGTTTACTTTAAGGATAATGTTATTATTGCTTTATATGTGGATGATTTTTTCATTTTTAGTTCCAATAATATTGAAAAGAAAAGTCTGTATAATTTGCTCAGTTCCAATTTTAAAATTAAATTACTTGGACCCGTCAAACAGGCTTTAGGCATGAAAGTCGAAAGGAATAGAGAGCAAGGGACTTTAAAGTTATCGCAAAGCGAATATATTAGAAATGTTTTAATAAAATTTGGTATGGAAGAATGTCACAAAGTTGCTACTCCTATGGAAGTTGGTTTTAATTTGCCAAAGGCGGATAATGTTGACTCAAAATTCCCATATCAGGAACTTATTGGAAGTTTGATGTATCTTGCAGTGTGCACCCGTCCTGATATCGCATTTGCCTGCAGTAAGCTTAGTCAATATAACACATGTTATGATGAGACGCATTGGATTGCAGCGAAGCGTGTTTTACGGTATCTGTCAGGAACAATAAGCTACGGACTTAATTTTAGAAGAGGTAGTCAAAGTGTTGAAATTTCATCCGACGCAGATTGGGCGGGGGATACAACTGACCGAAAATCTTATTCTGGTTTTATTACTAGATATGGTCATAATATTGTAAATTGGCACAGCCATAAACAACAAAACGTTGCATGTTCCAGTACTGAAGCCGAGTACTATGCTCTTGGTAATTCTGTAAAGGAAGCTAAATTTCTTAGAAATTTTTTGTTAGAGCTAAGTTGTAGGAAACAGTCACAATCTGAGTCGGTATTGGAACCTATCCTGATATATAACGATAACCGAAGTACCTTAACTATGGTTGAAAATGAATGTTTTAGGAGAACAAAACATATTGATGTTCAACACCACTTCATTCGTGAATGTGTTGAACGAAAAGTAGTATATTTAAAATATAAACCAAGCACAGAATTAGAGGCAGATCTCTTAACTAAAGCTTTGCCTAGGATAAAACATGAAAATTTTGTAAAGTGCTTAGGGTTAGATTAATTTATTTGTTTTAATGTTTTTACTCTTCCATGTAATACTTTTTATTCTCTTTTGGTTACATACATGTTAGAGTAAGGGGCAGTGTTGAAGTGTGGATAGTAAACTCTTTGGTTACTGGACACAAAAGAAACTTTTAAATATTTTTGATGTATTCTCTGTCTAATTGTCTTTCTATGTCTTTAAAATAAATAACACTATAAGTTTTTACGTTGAATATTATTTATCGAGAATATTATGTTTTAACAGAATTACACCACTAATAGGAGTAAATAATAGTAGCTGCGTCATTTCTTGCAACAGAAATTTTGTTTCACATATATTATTAGCTTGTATTACCCGGCAGTAGACTACTAACTTGTATTATTAGTTATTTTTTTTATGCAACGAGACGCTTCTAAATTTTACAAATAATATAAGTATCCAACTTATTATATGAGTGTCTTTATTTTTATGCAACAAAAACTGAAATTATTTTATGCAACAGAATTTTTTAAACTTCTAAAATATTTTTAGAAGTCTTATAAAAATAGTCTTATAATAATAGTAGTTTTATGCCATAGGGCCCAGCACGCCTTTTCGTTCAACATTGCTGGAGCGTTGTAATGTTCCAAATTCAAAAAACGCTCCAGCAATGGATTTGGTTTTCTTTGTCCGTAAATTCGATACTTCGCGTGTTCTTTTTTCGAAAATAATGACAATATTTCCATGCATGTTTGAGAAAACAACTATTTTCCAGGTTTCTATCGTAAGGACCACCTTCGCAAGCACACACGTTCGCACGAGAGCAAGCGAGCGCGGGACGAGGCGGCGGCTGACAACGATGTCCGCAGCGGCTCCTCCGCTACATCTTCCGCCTCCGCCTCTGTTACCTCCTCCACTAACTCCAATATATTGCCTGAAATCACTATACATGTAAGTGTTTTAATCTAAAGCTCTGTCCAGTAGACTTAATCTTGAGATTAATCCCGATCGATCGACATTGCTATTGGGACGCTCCGTACTCTTGAGTTTCGACACTAGCGCTAAATTAGGTTGTTTGGTTTGGACGTGTCCGCGTGCAAGTGAATGTTTGCCGCTCCTGTGACTCTTCCTTGCACTTGTCAATACAAACAACTCTTGCTACGGGACTAACATCAAAATCGCGAAAAAAATTATCAGCTGTCCTATATAAAAGTGTAACATCTATGCAACTAAAATGTATGGAACAGCCGATTTTTTTTATCGTAATTTTTATGTATATCCACTAAGATTGTAACATTGTTATTTTTTTTGGAATAAATTATTATTATTATTATATATCATAGCAAGAGTTGTTTGTATTGCCTGGCAATTTCACACCTTGAAATATTTGTCATGGTTTAAAAAAAATCATCGGTTTATAAAGGTCGTATCACACTTGTTAGCTCGGAAAGGGAACGCTACGGAACGGCGGCTACCATAGATTTATAATAGGGTATTTTACACCACGAAAAAAAAATATAAAATTGCAATTTTATGATAGACTAGCGACCCGCCCCGGCTTCGCACGGGTGCAATGCTTATGTAAATATGCATGTATTATACATATAAACCTTCCTTTAGAATCACCCTATCTATTTAAAAAAACCGCATCAAAATCCGTTGCGTAGTTTTAAAGATCTAAGCATACATAGGGACAGACAGACGGCGGATAGCGACTTTGTTTTATACTATGTAGTGATATTGCAAAAAGTAAACGAGAAACATCGACCCGTGTGTGTCATCCCGTGACCACAAACGCTGAAAAGTGTTACGAAACGTCGGGCAATAATAACATCATGTAAAATCTAATTAGGGGTCATCCATAAATTACGTCACACGTTAAAGGGGGGGGAGGGTATCACCAGAATGTGACATTGTGTGACACGGGAAGGGGGGGGGGTCAACTTCTAGAGCGGTGTTGTAATGCAAGTTAGACACAAAATTCACGAGAGTTCTGGTAAGGGTTTGAGTAGGTTTAAGAAAAAAAAAAGAAAAAATTAAAATAACTGTTTTCTTTTGATTATTTCTAAATACATGCATAAAATTAAAAAATGTCTGACGTCACATCAGGGGGGAGGGGTTCTAAAAATGTGACAACTTGTGACAAGGACGGGGGAGGGGTTAAAAAGTCCTAAAATTCGTGTGACGTAATTTATGGATGGCCCCTTACACGCGAATTAAATCCGTAAAAGTTGTTTTATTTATAACATCGATATTTATTCATTATACGAGATTATCTTTTCTCGTCAGGTACCGACGAGTTCGAACATGCAAGCGCCCGTCCAGATCAACATCCCCCAACACATGATGTCTTCCATAGCGGCGGCGCAGGAACAGAGCCAGCTAGACGCTCTGCTAGCGAATCACACGTGACGAACTCGCACGCGCGGGTAACTGGACTCAAACTAGCTGTAACTATCATTTGTATATTACGTCATTGTTTTATAAAAATCGTTCATGTTTTAGCTATGAAAATCATACTACCGATTTCAGTTATATGTATCTTCAGTGCAAGGCTATTCACTAAAGCCCGTCACGGACGCAGCTTTAACGTGTAAGATATCCTTTATGATATATTTTCTGAAGTAAATATTAGGCCGTGATATGATTATCTGAATTAATCACAATATGTATTACAGCTACGTGTGTGGAGGGCTTAACTACTAGATATTTTTTGAGAATAGTCGACAGCGTCGTCCAGAATAAACTAGAACAATTTGTAATTAAAATAGTAACATCTACTTGTACACTCCCTTAAAAGTTATTATTGCTAAAAACACTATATAAAACACTTGACATTTACCTAAAAATGACAGCTCTGAAGGGAGACGGACTGAAGTCAAGCTGCTGACATTATAATGACCGTCAAGAATATTATTGAAATTAATTTATATATCGACGAATTTCAATGCTGTAGTCGCAGTCACAGATTTATTGTAGTGATCAGTAATTTATGTTGATTTTTTATAATAATAATGAATGGTTTTCTTACTGTTTTGCGGATACTTAAAACAATGAAACCGGCCTTTCATTGACAATTCTATAGATATGATGTATAGAAAAAATTGTAAGCGTGGTACTCGCTAGTTTCCGTGCAAAACTTTTACTACATTTAATAAATTTGATCAACTAAAGATACTTGAATATGCCACAAAAAACTATTGTAATGCCTCATTTATCTTTTTTTCTACAAATATATGATAACTTTTTTTATTTATAAAATAATGATTAATATGACCTATATAATTTTAGTAACAAGAAAGATTCAATACGATAATACTATTAATAAAAATAGCTTTCATTGTATTCATGGCTTATTGTAAATATGTTAGTTACAGTAATTTTCTTAGTTTCGCTTTTTTATTTTTTTATTTAATTCTGTATTTCCTCGTAAGTATTATTTAGAACATTTGTGGAGATTTAAATACTAAAAATATGCTTAAGTGTACATAATAATTACATAAGTGTAAGTAATTACTGGAGTGTAGATAATTAGGTCGATAGTACGTATCATTAAATCTTGCGGAATGAATTGTTATGAAAAGAAAATAGTGATTGAATTACTTTCTTTTGTTTATGTAATAAGTCAAATGAGATTCAGAAAAATAGTGTATTTAAGTAACTACAGTCACTTATAGAACAAGCTAAGAAGCATTCTTTAAATCAAATTTACACTAATTAAAATTATACGCCGCTTGGTAGTGGTAATTTAGCTTATACAACATGTAAATTAAATAACCAACACCCTGAATACAGGTGGTTTGGGATCGGCTTCTGAGTTGATTTAAAAAAAAAACAAAAAGTACCCAGAAAATATTGTGCAACATTTTCTGAGTACTTTTATTTTTTTTTTGAAAAAAAAAATCGTTTTTTTTTAATAAAAAAATATTGAAATCAACTCGGAAGCCGATCCCAAACCACTTGTATTCAGGTGTTGGTTATTTAATTTACATGTTGTATATTACCATTATTCATTTTCATAAATATCGAATAATAGATGTCTATTTAAATCAAAACTGAGCATTTTCTTTAAAATTAATTAATATTTGGTACGAACTATGAGGTAACAGGGTATGACGATCTTGTGAATAAAGTAAGAAGTGACGAACATTGCTGCATGCTAGTACCGGAATAGACTGAATGTTAATACTTAAGATTGCTTAAACTTCCAACTTATAGTAAAGGACGCATTCGAATTTTTAAAACTCGAATATTTTGAATGGTATGAAAGGAGTAAGTATTGAGTTAATCAAGTAGGTAATAAATAAATTAAATAAAAACTTTAACTAAAAATATTGGCTGGGCTGGATTCCAAAGCTGAATTGAATTAAAGAACTTCATGATAATTTGAATTAAACTGTTCGTTTACTAAGTCACGCAAGCCATGACGTTCGACAGTCCGTAGGTATTGTGTGAATTAAGAAATTCGCCTAGAAATAGCGATGATCGCACAAACGAGACAAGACAAAGTATCTGTTCTTCTTTTTCTCGTCTAACAGAAGAATCATAAAAGAACTAGTGTCATTCAGGCCTTTGACATTTCACTTATTTTTATGAATTAGCCGTGGTCGTCACGATTTTACATTAAGGTAGGATATTTTATGGTGATTTATTATCACTATATGTAGTTAGACATATACCACTTTCCAAGCTATAAGTGATGACAATATGTTTACGTGGTATTGCGCCAAGGCTCCGCAGGGTAGAGAAGGCGACTGGGATTGGCACCGCGCGAGTGTCACGTCAGTGTTGCGATCGTCTATAGGCTAGGTGACCGCTCCTACCAACCAAATAACAAAAAAAATCAATATAACGTCACGTATAGTTGCAATTAAATTGCAATTGCTATTTTATACTTTCAGAGGTCAGTTGTACAGTTACAAGGTGACTCACTAAAATAAAACTCACAAATACACAAGAACCTTTAAAATTGAATCATGACATGATGATTTCAACATTAACAAATTGAAATTTTGCATAACGTTAATTATGTTAAAAATTAAGGACACTCGCAGTCATAACAGACAAATACTTTTGATTGTGATTTCAAATGCTGTTTTCGAATCAAATATGTATTAGTAGGGGGGCCCAAGAGGGGATTTTGGGATTGGTTCAAGCGTGGCAGTTTAATAGTAAGGGAGAATCCTTGTACCTTGTTAGGTACTTTCAGCAGGTATGAGCCCTCAATATAGTGTCGTATGTTCTGAGCCATTGATCAGATTAGTAAAAAAAAATCGAACCTCAGAACTGCTCGAGCGCGTCAGATTAAAACAATTTAGGTTTATAACATGCAGAAAATGATATTATTATAAAAATCTGACGATTTGACCGTGACGGAAGTGATCGAGAGAATTTCAAAGTTGCAAAAAAAAATCGTAACCTTGAAATGTTCGAGCGCGGTTATTATTTTTTTTTTAAAAAGGAAATTACTTAAAAATTATAAAAATATTATAATCTGACGATTTCGACAAGCCGAAACATCGAAAATAATAAATAAAGTGTTGTCTATGCATTATGTATTTCCCGCTCTACGACTCTCATTCTTTCTCACTCTTTTTTATTGTCTTTCTCTTTTTTGATCAGTAGTTCCTAAGATAGATAAGCGCGTTCAACCAAACAAAAAAACAACTCAGTATAGATGCGTGCGTAGTACTTGATCATTATGTAGCTGCGGCGTTATGTTAAAACTACCTATCTCTGAAGATATTCATTGAAATCTAATGATGTAAAGAACAATTTTGTACAAAATTAAATACTTGTGATGAATAACGTATTAATTTTGATAAGGAATAATATTATGTTTACAAAAAATTCTTCATAGTCTCCTCAATTACCCTGCTAGCCACGTGGCTATTATATTTGACCGATATTTCACCCCCTCAATTAAAGATTATGAGCATACTCTTCGGGGTTATACAGAGGACAAAGATGTTTACATCTCAGGTCCACAACAAAAGAGAACTGCTGATTTTGCAAAAGAGCTCAAAAATATTAAGTTTAAAGAAGCTTTTGTAAAATTTCTGATAGAACATTGGACTGACCGTGAGATGGCTACGATTATAGGTAACAAGACAATATATCTCAATCACGATTTATGTTATGTGTATACTGCTACTAATAATGAAGTGACGCGAACAGTTAATTACGATTTGACTTGTCAAGACCACGAAGAAGCGGATACAAAAATTGTATTTTTCACATGTCAACTTAAAGAAGATTCTACAGTTACTATAAGAACTTAAAAAAGCTTAAGCTTAAGCTTGAGCTTAAAAAAGCTCATTAATAGTGTAATAAGCAAAATTTAGAGCGTTCGGAATTTGCAGAAAATTACAGCAATGGCCTGTGCTATGAACTTTTTTTTAATTCTTTCAAATTGTCAGATTTAGCAAATCCCTTCACAAAATAGTCAGATTAAGGCTGGGTACTACTAGTTTGTCGAGTTGAACCATCTGTATGAAAATCTGACACGCGCGAGTATTGCAAAGTCACATTTTTTTTTTGCATTTGCAAAAATTGATTAGGGACTTTTAGTCACGTCCAAATCGTCAGATTAAGTAAGAGGACACTTGTGACGGCTTAAATAATAAGTCCCTATAATTACTGACACGCTGGAGAAAATACTTTTTTTTTTTATTTTTTTTTTGCTTATATCGCTATTTGTTACGAGCGATCCGGCAGATTAATATTTCCCCGCGGACACAAGTTTGTGGGCTATCTACACTTCCAAAATCTGACGCGCTCGAACATTTTTTTTTCATCACTTTTTTTTACATTTTTGAAAATTCATACACGCTCTCCCCACCACTAAAATGGTTAACTTCATAGGAGCTTTTTTATTATTTAGCATCTAATCTTTGCAATCCAATAGATCTTCTAACCGCTGGAGACACTACAAATTTAGCACTCTGGGCTCCCCTACTATATCTGTTTGTGAGAAAAATAATGACAAGTGGATTCGAAATCGCACCTACGTTTACTATAGAATACAGCAATAAACAGAAAAGTTAAATTAGCTTCTCTTTTATATGCGCTTGAAATCGTTTAATTGTTTTACACCAAAAATACACACACACAACATTTCCTAGTTATTCCTTCTTTACAGTCTGCGAAAATCTAGTATTCGCAACATATCACTAATCGTGTTTTTCATGTAAATATCATTTCACACTGTGATATTTTATACCATAAACAGATAAACATATTAATCATTGCAAATAAATATATTTTCTTACATTAATAGGTATTTGTTACGTCCATTTTGTGAAGTTTATAGTAGCACACGATAATGCAAATACTAAAGTTGCTTAAATGAATAAACATGTTTTAGCTTATCATTATATGATAAGTAAACTATTTATTTTTGGATAAGTTAAACTAATTTGATGTTTAAAGTAACTCTCAAATAGAAGCTTATTTAAATATATAGCTTATTTTTAAATTAAGTATATTAAATTGCTAATTTGATTTCTTAGTTTATAGAAATATTGTTCTCGGTATGGTAAGAGGACGATTTCTTTTACTTTGACTTTTATAATATCTCATAAATGATTATTGGTTTTTAACACTGTTTTTTATTCACGATGACATGATATTGCCTCTAAACATCGTTCATGAAATTCACTTATATAATGTAGGAGACATAAAATTCATGCTGTTACAACGGTGCTCTACCCACAAGTAATTGTTTATGTATTTGTAAGGGCGATATTTCCTAATTATTGTTCCAAACTAATATAATAGATAAGAGGTCTTGATCATCGATACTTGCATGCATGATGAATAAAAAAATATTTCATAATTTGAAATGTTATTTTAATTTACTATGTAAGTAAATTTAAATCCTATTAACTTATCAAATTATGTGTCCATATTTATAACATTGCTTTAGAGACAATTTTCTATACGCTTGAATGAGTGTTGATTTGGAGAACAACTTTATTTAATTGGGGTCGTATGATTTTTGATGTAAAGTGAAGCTGCGTCGGCCTTTCTCCACAATTAAGTTAATTTTGCCAGCTTTAATATAGGTCTTAAATATAATTAAAATTGTCTATGAATTTTAGTTTTATACTAAGTTTTAACAGTATAATCTTATGGCTGTCATGACAACACCTTGATTTTTTATTGTTAATGTAAGTTTAATATATCTAAATATTATGTAATTTTTGTTAACTAATAAAGCGTAACATTTTTGTATTTCACATCCCTGTTTTAAAACTAAAGAAAATTAACATGCTTAGACTTTAAATTGAAGTAATGATGTTTAATTTTTAACTTACAGCCAAACCACATTCAAATGAATTGACATATTTAATACTCATACTATATAGTGGTATAGTATTTTTATCCAACGAACACAAGCGAGCCATGACTTTGATTATACATGCAAATCGTCAATTTGTGCGTCAGTGCAAGCACTGAGTGCTCACGCCTTCGTATGTCTACACACAGCATGAATTTTATTTCCGTTCGTAAGATAAAAATACTATAAATATCAATGTAAGTGATCAAGGGTATTCACTTAAGTTAATCTGACAATAATTATATGTTCAACAAGTGAGCTAACATATCTTTTGCGAGTGCCGATTTTAAACCATCAACCAGCGAAGTAGTTACGCTCAGTTTCATAAATAGACTATGAGCGCAGTGTGTGAAACATACAACTTTTCACCTCTCCAGCGAGAAAGTAGTTATAGGTGAAATGTTTACTATCTTAAAAATAATTATTATAAATTAAATTACTACAATTATTTAGATTGAACGTTTACAGTCTTGTGCAGACCTCGCAGCAAAAAGTGTTTTTACTTCGAGATTTTACGAAGCAGAGGTCTTTTGGTGCTGGAGAGGTGAAACAATTTTATATGGACAATGGCACATATTATGACATTGCCTAAGTCTTTATATTAGGTACTTCATTTGAACAAGGTGCTCTTTTCGTAATATTAGGTAGTTCACGTCTCTCATTAACTAATTAAGTTTAATCGATAAGTTAATGTAAGCCTTTTTTCATGTTACATCACTATCTGTCACTTAGTCATTTATTTTTTTATTTTCGTAATTATTATTAAGTGATTCTTACCCAAGTCTTATTTATTTGTTAGATACTTTAGTAGGTGTTAATCAACTAGTGTAGCGTACTTTTTTACTTTTGTTTATACAGTGAGGAGTATTAAAAATTAAGTCGTAATAATTAGACGATGGGCTTCCCTAGGAAGTTGTATGTAATGTAAATTTTTTGTATGAGACCTTAGAGTACACCTTTATGAGATCAAATAAAATCACCGATTTTTTAATACTACTGACTTTAATTTTTTATTACCCGCATTTTATATCCCGTATAATCTAAATAACATTGCATTTAGTCAACAATAAAAAAAAATAAGGTAAACGGTAAGTAATATGTTGCACAACTCTCGCCATTGACAGGATTATATTTGAACTTTGGACGTAAGAATTTGGTTCGCGTGAATATAGGTAAGATCTGTGGAATTAATTGCCTGCAGAGGTTTTAGCAAGTGTGTTCAAAAAAAAAGAAAAAAAATGTTGATACAATCGTCGCGTCGCGTCGGTATAAATTTTTTCATCATCAACCACACCACAGGACACAGAAAGAGATTTCTGTTAATATCTGTCCTTAGGGATCTATATAATACTAGCTGCCCGGCCATGCGTTGCTGTGGTAATTTCATACTACTGACCTGTAACTGTAACATTGTATCTGCAGTAAAAAAAAAAAATTACTACTTATCAAGATAAAAACTATCCTATCTCTCAAGTTGGATCAAACTGCACACGGTGTACAAATTTGATTGAAATCGGTTAAGTGGTTTAGGAGTCCATTGAGGACAAACATTGTGACACGAGATTTATATATATTAAGATAACCTCGGGGCAAGCAACAAATACTAAAAATATGATCGCTGTGACTGATTTAGTTTGTTTTCGGATATTGGTCTTGCAGGCGTCCGTTGATTGCGGTGACTGCATTTTACAGACAGGTCACTAGTTTGATTAATATGGCAATTTACGATTTCCTGCCCGCCTAGCATGACCACCGAAACATGATATGATATAGCCATTTATCGCGTTGAACTGTCAAAAATTATTGGATATACCTAACCGCAATCTTGTTTATCGAAACTGCGAACATGTATAAGCCTTATAAATGTTCGCAGTTTCGATAAAATTCCAAGTTGGCGGTTATATCCAATAATTTTTGACTGTATTATAATAGGCACGGAGTCATAGATTAGTAATCTATGTACGGAGTACTAAATAATAATAGGGAATGAAAATGAAATATATAAATCATTTATTTGAACCTGACGCGAGCCTATATTTTTTACACATAGGTACTAAAAGGGACCAGTGGCGTAGCGTGGGTATCGGCCGCCCGGGGCGGAAGATAATTTTGCCGCCCTCTTATTTAGGTATTTCAATTTAATGTATACTATGCAATACACACTAAGAATTTTAAAAAGTATAGATGTATTTCACTTGCTCGAAAATGGCAACGAAAAAGTCAGGCAATTGCCGGATTTACATTCAGTTTGGAACTAATGAATAAAAATTCGGGAACGCTCTCGCATTTTGGCTGGTCGACTAAACTTCATTACAACGTTTTAAGTTGTCGCTTGAAAGATGCCTTCCTGTGTTTTTAAATAGTGTAGTAAATTACGTTATCGCTGTTAGAGACAAGACAACGTGTCATTTCATTCGAAAATACAATTTTCTTATTATAAAAATTCAAATGATTTTTTTTTGAAACCCCTCCACCTGTCTGAAAAAATGGCAGGTCGATTTTTTTCAGTGTATTTTTTCTAGTCTCAAAAATATTCAAGCGTTTGTAAACGCAAAAAATTATTCCACACTATAAGGTAGTTTCATCTTAACTGGACGTCAAATATTTGCAAAAATATTTCGTTCGGATCTTAGAAGTGCAAATTTCAATGATTTTTATGAAACAATGATTACCATAAAAACATCAGCACCAAGCACTGACAAATTTCGACGGCGAAAGCCTTGCCCTAGTAGCGTAGTAGTTAACGCAGCCGCAATTGGTCCGAATTTGTAGTTGCAATAAAATATGAAATGGTTTCAATTTTTTTTTTATTTATTGTGAAATTTTGCCGCCCCCTCAAATGTGCCGCCCGGGGCGGACCGCCCCCCCTGCCCCCCCTACGCTACGCCACTGAAAGGGACTACCTTATATGTATGTATAATTCACAATAAGAAAGTTAATAAAGGTAGTTACTTACCAGTAATTAAACTTTTCATGAATTATAAGTTCTTAGAACTCCCCATGGCCTTAGAGCCCACACATATAACCGCGTTGTGCCGCCACAACGCCGAAATCGGCGGTGGGCCAAGCCAATGTCAACTTAATTACTTAGAGAAGCGTCGGAATCCACCGCTGATTTCAGCGTTACGGCGCCGCCAAGCGGTTATGTGTTTCGGCCCTTAGAACCTTTTATAAATGAATCATATCTTGGGTGTAGATAAAGTCTTGTATGCAACTGTTTAAAATTAGGTAAAACACTCGTGTGATACTATTATCACATAAACAGTTGCTTCAATAACTATTATTACAGAGAAATAGTATAAATATACAAGGTGTTTGGTACATGGGGTATGAAGCCGGTACCTACCCATGCTAACATAGTCATATAAATACTATGGTGATATCAAAAACTTAAAATTGTAAAAAAACATTGAATTCTCCATACAATATGGGGATGATGAAATTCTATTAATAATTTAATAAATTCAGATGTTGAATTGTTGAGTAAAATTAGCATTTCTCATTTTTGTTATGAATTTTAGATGATGTACTGCTAATCCCCCAGAAAACATAAATCTGTTCGCTGGTGTGATTTTCGCGCAAATGAACGTTCGCGCTTTTGTGTGTCGCGCAATTACACTTTCGAGGAATGGGTACTTTCGCAATATCGTCTTCGCGCTGTTGTCATTCGAGCTATCGTCTTTCGTTATTGCGTAGGACACCCACATTAAGCAGGATAAAAACAAATGACGTCTTATTCAAATCAAACAAACACATAGGATACACCTAAAATAATTTCTGTTCTATTTAAAAACGAGCTTCACTTGGGAACTTTTAGACGCTTAGGTACACAGTTTATAATACTGTAAAATAGAGTTTGTAAAGTTGCGGTCTGAAATATGTTTCACGTTCGGTGTTAGTCCCAGTTTACTTTCGTAGATAAGTTGCTGAGGACGCACGTGAACACCCCGCCGCGGGATTGCCCGCATGCGCCTGGTGCCGCGCAACTAGCCCGCGCACTCCGCCATACACTGCCTATCGTATTTCACCTGCGACACACTTCTAAAACGTTATGAAAAGTCCTCTCTGCGCCAGAAAACAGGTAACAATTTAATTGTAAATCGTTTGAAATACCACTTCAACTTACAAGTGCTCGAAACGCGCAGTTTGGAAACGATGGTGTGAGAGCGCGGGCCGGTAAAAATAGAGTGATAGAAATGCGACGTTGGGGTGAGGCAGAATGGCGGGGGTTGAGTGAGCGCCCTGTAAGGGGCGCACCCTTGATTCACTTTGTTGTGGTTCGCTTGCCGCATACACCTGTCTGATAACAGGGTGCACCTTGCGTTATCTACACGTGGACCCTCGTTACCCCCTTTGCGTGCCCACCTTACATACCATCCGCGACCTGCAGAATACGTGCACCATTGTGCAAACAATGTCGGACGTCATTAACATTAAACCCAAAAAAGATTTTTCTTTCTTCATCAGGATTACAAAAAAGTGTCGTGTAAAGTTGAAAATAAAAGTGAATTGAAAATGTAAAGTTATCAAAAGTTGTACCTACACCTACGACTCACACCATCGCAACAAATTCTAATGGGGTGCCCCCACCTCCTATGACCCGTGCCACTTGCCCATTCACCTTGTTCCAGTCGCCGTAGTTCGTGATGAATTTCGCGCCATTTACGGGTCACATCCCGAGCGCAGCGGCGCTCCCGACGATCCACCAGTTCGCGGCCAAGTTTGGGTATGAAGGCAGTGGGAGCTCGGTGGTGCAGGAGACGAGGGGGGCGTACCAGGCGACTGGGGGCGGGGGAGGGGGCACGGTGTTCTCCGTGGCGCCAAACACGGGCTCAGTGACCCTGGACGGGGTCAAGTTCAGGCAGGCCGAGAGTGTGGTGGTGGTGAGCAGCGCTCAACCCTCCGCTGTTGCGCTGGCCGGCGTCGCCCCCATACACACAGGTACTATTGTTATACTAAGTAGGTACTAAACTTTCTGATGTTCACAATGAATTTTCTGAACTAGAGAAGTTTCACAACTATTACTGAATTAATAATATCTATCAAAAATAACCCAAAAATAATAATACTACCTAATTCATTTGAATTTAAGTAGGTAATTATCTACAAAATGTTTATAAAATTAATTACATTGGCAGGGTGCGACATTCCTTAAATTGCTTATTGTGTCTAGAGGTAATCTTCGTCTACTAATTAAAATTCCATATTGTAACGATTGTAACATAACATTTTGACATTGCTATTTCAAATTCTTATTTTGATTATAAAATATTATTACAATTGAGCGCGGTTTCTGTTTCTGTAAGTAATTTGAGTTTTAAATGAATGGTATCAAATATTTAAACTTTATAAATGCTAAAGAGTTTCTGTTGCAAACTTTTATTAACGAACCTATGTTAATAAATAATAACTATGTTAATAAAAATGTATGTTAATAACACCTATGACATTGCAGTGAACACAGGAGTCAAATACCAGACAATATCAGCGTCAACCTCGTCGGTGAACCTGGGTAACATATCGTACGGTGGACAGACGGGCTACGTCCAGGCAGAAACGGTGCACCAACTGAAGGCCGAACAGAGGACAGACAAGAGGGAGTACCGAGAGGAGATCCATCATGATTTGATGGCTACCATGATGCAGCAGCAAGGTATTAATGAGTAGTTATAAGTGACTTGTTCGGTGTTCCCAAAGATTGATTAAGTCATCCGTGGGAGTTCTATTAGTTTTACTTAAGTACTTTTTGTATAATTTACTGTCTTTTTATGTCTTTTTTATTTTCATAAGTAACAAACACGATTATGTTTTCGCGAGTCATAGGTTAATATTATATTAAAATTTAAATATTAAACCTTTATTTGTTATTTTTTGTAAGTAGGGGAAAGAGACCCAAAGCGAACACCGTAAGGGAAAGTAAAAGAAAATCAGTGCGAATCCTTACTAATATTATAAATGCGAAAGTAACTCTGTCTGTCTGTCTGTCCGTCTGTCTGTCTGTCTGTCTGTCTGTCTGTTAAGCTTTCACGTCTAAACCACTGAACTGATTTTGATGAAAATTTGTACAACTATAGATTAGATCTCGGGGAAGGACATAGGCTACTTTTTATCGCGAAAAAAAGGTTGTATGGGTTGAAATACGGGATGAAAGTTTGTATGGAAGTTCGTCATTTTTGAAGATAGAACCATGAAACTTTGAATTTAGGCACTTAATAAGACAGAAAGAAATATTTGTTCTAAAATTTTTGAAATTTAGACCTGTATGGGGGTGAAATATTGGATGAAAGTTTGTATGGGACTTCGTCATTGTTAAAGATAAAACCATGATACTTTGAACTGATTTTGATGAAAATTTGTACAACTATAGATTAGATCTCGGGGAAGGACATTGGCTACTTTTTATCGCGAAAAAAAGGTTGTATGGGTTGAAATACGGGATGAAAGTTTGTATGGAAGTTCGTCATTTTTGAAGATAGAACCATGAAACTTTGAATTTAGGCACTTAATAAGACAGAAAGAAATATTTGTTCTAAAATTTTTGAAATTTAGACCTGTATGGGGGTGAAATATTGGATGAAAGTTTGTATGGGACTTCGTCATTGTTAAAGATAAAACCATGATACTTTCCACTGATTTTGATGAAAATTTGTACAACTATAGATTAGATCTCGGGGAAGGACATAGGCTACTTTTTATCGCGAAAAAAAGGTTGTATGGGTTGAAATACGGGATGAAAGTTTGTATGGAAGTTCGTCATTTTTGAAGATAGAACCATGAAACTTTGAATTTAGGCACTTAATAAGACAGAAAGAAATATTTGTTCTAAAATTTTTGAAATTTAGACCTGTATGGGGGTGAAATAGTGGATGAAAGTTTGTATGGGACTTCGTCATTGTTAAAGATAAAACCATGATACTTTGAACTGATTTTGATGAAAATTTGTACAACTATAGATTAGATCTCGAGGAAGGACATTGGCTACTTTTTATCGCGAAAAAAAAGGTTGTATGGGTTGAAATACGGGATGAAAGTTTGTATGGAAGTTCGTCATTTTTGAAGATAGAACCATGAAACTTTGAATTTAGGCACTTAATAAGACAGAAAGAAATATTTGTTCTAAAATTTTTGAAATTTAGACCTGTATGGGGGTGAAATAGTGGATGAAAGTTTGTATGGGACTTCGTCATTGTTAAAGATAAAACCATGATACTTTGAACTGATTTTGATGAAAATTTGTACAACTATAGATTAGATCTCGAGGAAGGACATTGGCTACTTTTTATCGCGAAAAAAAAGGTTGTATGGGTTGAAATACGGGATGAAAGTTTGTATGGAAATTCGTCATTTTTGAAGATAGAACCATGAAACTTTGAATTTAGGCACTTAATAAGACAGAAAGAAATATTTGTTCTAGCGTTTTTGAAATATTGACCCACGTGGGGATGAAATAGGGGATGAAAGGTCGTAAGAACCCCCAGTACAAAAATACATCCAAGATGGCGGATGCGACTTTTTAACATATTGTCAATATGGGTATCGTTTTCGTGGTTTTTGGGGGTCCGGATTACGAATAAAACATCTATATCGAGATCCAAGATGGCGGACGTGACGTTTTGAGAAAATGTCAATACGGGTATAATTTTCGTGGTTATCGGAGGTCCCGATTCCGAATACACCATCTATTTTGAGATCCAAGATGGCGGACGTGACTTTTTAACATAATGTCAATATGGGTATCATTTTCGTGGTTTTCGGGGGTTCCGATTCCGAATACGACATCTATTTCGAGATCCAAGATGGCGGTTGGGACTTCTTAATATAAAATCGATATGGGTATCATTTTCTTGGTTTTTGGAGGTCCCGATTACTAATACACCATCCATTTTGAGATCCAAGATGGCGGACGCGACTTTTTAACATAATGTCAATATGGGTATCGTTTTCGTATTTATTGGGGGTCCGGATTACGAATAGAACATCTTTTAACATCTTTTTCTAGATCCAAGATGGCGGACGCGACTTTTTGATAAAATGTCAATATGGATATCGTTTTCGTGGTTTTTGGGGGTCCTAATTCCGAATACATTATCCATTTTGAGATCCAAGATGGCGGACGCGACTTTTTAACATAATGTCAATATGGGTATCGTTTTCGTGGTTTTTGGGGGTCCGGATTACGAATAAAACATTTTTTTCTAGATCCAAGATGGCGGATGCGACTTTTTGACAAAATGTCAATATGGATATCGTTTTCGTGGTTTTTGGGGGTCCTGATTCCGAATACACTATCCATTTTGAGATCCAAGATGGCGGACGTGACTTTTTAACATAACGTCGATATGGGTATCATTTTCGTGGTTTTCTGGGGTCCCGATTCCGAATACGACATCTATTTCGAGATCCAAGATGGCGGTTGGGACTTCTTAATATAAACTCGATATGGATATCATTTTCGTGGTTTTGGGACGGCCCGATTACTAATACACGATCCATTTTCAGATCCAAGATGGCGGACGCGACTTTTTAACAAAATATCAATATGGGTATCGTTTTCGTGGTTTTTGGAGGGTTCTGACTCCGAATAAAACATCGACTTTGAGATCCAAGATGGCGTGACGTGACTATTTAACTTAATAGGAATATGGGTATAATTTTCGAGGTTTTCGGGGTCCTGATTCTTAATTCATCATCTATGTCGAGATCCAAGATGGCAGATGCGACTTTTTAACATAAAATCGAAATGGGTATCATTTTCATAGTTTTCGGGAGTCGATTCCAAATACATCATCAATTTCTAGATCCAAGATTGCGGACGCTACTTTTTAACTTATTATTAAAAAGGATATCATTTTCGTGGTTTATAGGGTACGGATTATCCATTTTGAGATCCAAGATGGTGGACGCGACTTTTTAACTTAATGACTTTCACGCCCATACCTGAACCGATTTTGATGTTTGGTACAAAAATAGACTAAACGTCGAAATGGAATAAAAGCTTTTTTGTAAAAGAGGGAATGAAGGGCTTGAAATATGAGATGAATTTTTTTATGAGATTCCTCATTACCAAAGATAAAACCATGAAATTTTTAATAGCACGGGATAAGAAATAAGCAAATATTTGTTCGATAGCGTTTTTGAAATATTGACCCACGTGGGGAGAAAGGTTGCATGTAAGTTAGCAAAGGATGGGAAAACATAAAATGATAGATTGTAAAAATGCCATATACAGTATAGTACACGGCAGTTTTAATGTGTATTTTTTGCAAAATAAGTACATATACAAAGAAATAAAATGCTGCCTTAAGTAACTATTCGCAAGAAAGCAAGTGATACGCAATATAGATATTTGATTTGATTTAACTATTCCACGCGGACGAAGTCGCGGGCAAAAGCTAGTATGTAATATTTATTCCTCTTATATATAAATTTGATCACTTCTATAGTGATCAGATAGCAAATTTAAAGTACTTTGATAATGTATTTTAATAATTATTTATTTCTCTTAAGAATATTAAATAGGAACCCAAATATGAAACCCTTAAAAGTGCTTGCTTTACCCGGGGGGTGGCCTAAAGCGGGAACAGGTGTATGGGTAAAGCGAGGACGTAGAGGGCAAATTGAGCATACAATAACTGAATTATTATCGTAGAAATAGTTGACCAATAATAAAGAATAACTTTTTAAAAACAAAATGGGAGTCATATATTTTTTATTACAAAAACATTTTTTTTTCTAGTAGGTAATTAATTAAACTTTAAACATATTGGGGGGGTTGAAACCTAGCGGTTAGTTTAAAATTGTGAATTTAGAGCGGGGTGTCCGCTTTGGGCCTCGTTCCCCTATTCTTATCTTAATGTTACGGAGGGTTACTTAAATCTATACCACTACTTATAGTAAATCTTTACACTTTAATATTTATTATCAATACAACGGTGCAATTAAAAATTACACACAAATGTTAAAATTTACTAATTTTCTATTTAAAAAAGAACCTAATTATGTGTTTTTTTTTTCAATGCAGCATGGCAGGGTGAGTAATATAGTTAGTAAGAACACACATTACATTATGGCGCTGTCCACACATATCCGAGTTCCGCTTACTGACGGAACACAGCAGGTTTGATGAGGCAAATCAATTGACCTAATAAAAAATCAGCTGTTTAGGGCTGCCTGAAACGGGCTTATCTTTTCCTGGACATTTCTGGGGTTACAAACGAAGTTGGAGTTTAGAGTCGAAATCCAACTAAAAATGTTGGCTGTTGGACGGGCAATAGAAAAAAATATTACAAACTATTAAAAAAAGTATTACACAGGCTCTGTGAGTTGTGTGTGTGACAAGACCGAGGACATATATCTACAGACCGCGGTAAATTTCCTTCTTGTGTCGCCCTGTGGTACCGTTTATGAAAAAAAAAACTAGTATTCAATAATTTCGGGACAGTAAGGTGTAATTACTGGACACGGGACGACGCAAAATTCCGGGACTTTCCCGGACCTTAGCTGTTCCATGCAAAAGTGCAACCTATGCAATCAAAATGTATGGAACAGCTGATGATTTGCCTCGTATTTGGGGTAAATACCATGAATCATAGAAGAGTCTTATTTTAAAAGGATGCCACCACCACCCAGGAAGCACCGGTTCGAACAACGCCGCGTACCGCATGCTTCAAATTTTGTATTCATAATATCATAATATGAATACAAAATTTACGTTTAATCGACGCGACGCTTTAACGGTGAAGGAAAACATCGTGAGGAAACCTGCACACACATAAGAAGAAATTCTTAGGTTGTGTGTGAAGTCGACCAACCCGCACTTAGTCAGCGTGGTTGACTAAGGCCTAATCGCCCCTAATGTGGGGTAGGCTCGAGCCCCTAGGTGGGGACATTATATATGAGCTGTTGATGATGAACGTGAAGTGCGGTCGCCGAACAGAGATAATTTCGTACACCACGTTACGTATCCTTGTCGCTCCTGCGCAATTATGTTGGTGTCACGCTCACACCATAGTGACCGCCCCTTTTAGAAATACTAAACCTTTTGAAGATATTAATAACTGTGGAAATACAGTGTTAATGTGTTCAATAAAAGTTGCGAGTTAGAATTCTCTAAAATATTATCATCATAACATATTATTATTCTTAAATAAAATATTATAAATATTGCTTATTATTCAGAGTTTAATTTGATTTCTAGAATTTGAAATCAATCATTAGCACCCGTATTCAATGTCATTGCATTGAATAGAGGTCTGTGATTGGTTGGTTTCTTATCCAAGAGTCGAGAGATCTCATAGTGATGTTTGTGAATACGGGTGTAAGTAAAGTAAGTAAGTATTTTGTATTAATTATAAGGAAATAGGCATTTGGTGATAAATTAATACTTAATTATCACCAAATGCCTCTTTGCATCGGTAATGGCTATATGGCTCATTGATCACAAGCCAGAGCACCGCATAAGATTGTGAATAAAATGCTAATAACACTAACTAGTAGGTAATTAAAATATTTTTTTACGGAATTTTATAAATTTGACCATTAGCAACAATGTTTAACACAACTGCCTGTAGGCTGAAAGGTCATTGTACGAAATTATCTCTGCTCGGCGACCGTACTATAGGTAATGCGAATTCTTGGCTACAGTGACTCAAGCGACGCCACTACAACAAGGCACACAGCAATTGCTGGTGGTTCTCCACGAGCCTAAGGAAGCAGCAGCTTTGGCGCGCGCCATCAAACAAGAGACCAGGCCCGAACGAACTGCCATCGCTGCTCCCGCAGAATTCATTAGTAAGTTATTATTGCTTAGCTCCACCCTATTCAGGAAAGGCAAAGATTTTATATTTTTGACAGCTATTGTCTTTGACCTTGGATGACCTTTACAGCGCGAGACCTCAAAGACATTGTATTGGGGGTCCTTAAAATTCTAAGGCGAACATCCTTAGATTTTTTTTGGATGTATTAATATTTAATGCTGTTTACAACAGCTAGTGTCTTGGCAGTACCTTTAACTTAACCGATAGACATATCAAGTCAGCTATTAAAACTCTGAAGTGAGCGACTAGTCATTAATTCTGTTGCTCAAATTATTATTTTCCCAGTGCTATTTGATTACTGTCTTCTCCAAAGTAGCATACACCAAGTACAGGCGCTCCAATGTCTTGAAGAATGTCACTCATCTTTAACGATATATTACTCATATTTTTCAGGTATAGGCGATGTGACGGATGCCACAACATGGCAGACGCTCGGGGGAGGGGTGGCAGACTATCTGTCAGCATTGCCCCTACCTTTACACCACTTGCTGAAATACTCAACACCGGCTGACGGAACCAAACGAGAAGACCAGCCCACTATAGTCACGGTCTCCACTAACGCCCTTCCATCCATGCCAGCATTAGCGTCTGTAAATGTAAGTACTGTACACAATATATTAGGACGACCTTATACCTATGATATTGCGGTTTCGTATAAAAACTTTTCAAAAACCCAATTTTTCATATTAAGAGCCATTTCACCGATCGTAAGCGCTCGACTTTAGGTTTTTTACGCGCTGTACGCTTGTGTGCGCGTACTTGGCAGCGTGAGTAGAACTATATTCTGCGAAATAATCTTGATCCTTAATGTATTTTTTTGTATTGGTTAGTACATATTTAATGTGTTTTAAAGATATTTTTATAGATACCTATCTACTGTCCGTGTTTCATGATACTCATACTAAAGAACGTATTACAGCACAATAGTTATTGATCAATGAGAGATGGGTGAAGGTGGTATTGTTATGGCGGCCACAAAAGCATAAAAGTATTCTGTGAATATTTCAAGTGCCTACCTATTATGGTAAGAGATATAGCCATATGACAGAGAGACAGACACATAGCGGAGGCATATTAATCGGGTCCCGTTGGCACCCTGTTTTATTCAGAGTTCCCTATGGGTAGGGAACTCTGAATAAAATAAGAATAAAAAAATTCATACAGCGTCACACACATTGACACACATCGAAGATGCCGTTGGTGGAGCGGTCAGTATAACTAACCATATTTTTTTATATATTCCTCCGATACTTTTTTTTTATTGGTTAAATGGCTATGGTAACTAATGTGAATTTTTAGATTCCATATTACATCCATGGATATCGGGGTGATCCCAAGATATTTCAATGACTTATTGCTCTATTCTTAAAGCTATATTACAAAAAAAAGTGAGATGATATGTATTTTTAAAATAACCACTTGCTTAAAAAAAAAGCCGTTACCCTTTAGTATTAAATGATGTTTGTGATTTCACGTACCTACATCCACGGATATCTACTTGGTCTGTAGATATTTTTGATTTCTAAAGATTTAATCTTAAACAGATATTACGAAAGGCTTTGATATGGTGAATATTTAAAAAAAAAATGGTTGTCTGTAAAGTCTGTTTACGGACGATAAGTTTACGTGTTAACGTAAATACCGATCGTGCTTCTCTATCGCCTATTCCGCGCTCTCGATTGCATACTCTCCTCAGGCGGAAAGTGACAAAGAATCATGTCTTTTTGTGCAGTCGGCTTTCGTTGATTTATAAGACGTTATCACGTCAAACTACTTCACAATACATCCACGTAATTCCATGCAATCATGTGATATTTTAGTGATTTTAAGAGTTCATTTTAATGACGAATTATCGTGGATTTCGGGATAGTATATATTTGTGTATTATATGTGCAACAAATAAAGCAAATATCAGTGATTTAATATTCAAATCAGTTTGTTGTCGCGTTTTGTATCAAGGGAATTTTCACTAAATTTCGTTATCCATAATACATATACGCATATCATTGCGATCCCGTGATATTTTAGTGGTTTTACGATTTAATTTAATAGACAAATTGCCAAGGATTTCGGGATTATATATATTTTTGAGTTACGTTCATTTATTAGTTTTAGTGCAAACATAACAAATACCAGTAAAATAAAATAATAATATAAAATCACAGTGTCATATAGCTTCGCTTTTTCTTCGTTCAATATTTTTGATTTCGATTGTAACAAGAAAACCACTTAGCTATTTCTACATACTTTCATCCCCTATTTCAACCCATTCAACCTTTTTTTCGAGATAAAAAGTAGCCTATGTCCTTTCCCGAGATCAAATCTATATTTGGACTAAATTTCATCAAAAACGGTTCAGTGGTTTAGACGTGAAAGCTTAACAGACAGACAGACAGAGTTACTTTCGCATTTATAATATTATAAGGATAAGGAAGTAAGGATTGTGAATATTGCTTGCCTTACATTGTGCCCGCTAGTACATGGGGACCTAATCATATCTGGCGAAATGTGGATGTTAACACCTCTGCCTATACCTTCGGGGATAAAAGCGTGATGATATGTTTATGTGTATGTTTATAACCAACTTCCAGCTCCGTCATCAAATCAGCTTCAGGACATCATAATATTGCTCAAGTATATCGTTATTTCGGCCAAGTTGAAAAATAAATTATTTGCTTTTTTTAAGGCTGCAGAATTATCGCGTTTCCTTTTTTTAACGCAACGGTAATAACTATCCTTGCGACCCATAGCTAAAAATAAATAAATAAAAAGAATGTTATTATTATACAAACTACTACTATAATTCATACCAACATATTTAATAAGTAACAAAACTTAAATCCAAAAACAAAACTCAAAATAGATCAAAACTATTTGTCGCAGTATGATTATGACTACTCGATACGAGCGAACGAATATCGGGACGCGGGAAAAAATAGCACAGGTCCTACCTGGACGGACGCTCGCGTCAGACTAATCGGAGCACGCTTGTGCATCGTGATTTATACTAATTTATTTCACATTTCATATAAATATATTGACAAATTTATTGTTGATATTGACCAAATAACTTTAGAAATCAAAAGTCGAAGGAATATTGTTTATTTTGGGATAATTTTATTTTAGTTATTACGATGTATTTTAACCAAAATTGGCGATGAAATTATTATGTTAAAGTTAGAAATTTGCCAAATGATTTATTTTTTTACTCATAAATGGTAATGAAATTCAAGAATCTATTTCATTAAGTACCGACTGGAACATATGTCCGATGATTCCTATATTTTTTTACGTTTATCATTTTAACATTATTAATAGAATAAGGACTTTGAAATTGAGTCTGCGAATGTTTTTCAGCAAAACGGTTGTGGGAGATCGAACATTACAAATTAATCAAATAAGTTTTAGTATTTTTGTTTCATTAAACGTCAACAACATAGATTAGCCTATTTTTATCAATTATTAAATAATATCTGGGTATTCCTTAAGATTGTGATATAGGACTCCAAAATCTCCGAAATTCGTGCAAAAACGTGAAATGGCTCTTAACATTAGTTGTAAGTAGGGAAATTACTTCTTAGCACTTAGATACGTATCCAAAGCAGCTCCCACGAAATCGTACCAAAAATAGGTTAGCTGAGCCGAGAGAGAAGGCAGGGTGGTGGTGAGTGTTGATATGATTCAGGAAGCCCTTTAAACGCACACTTGGGTAACAACTCCCAGGCATTGCTCCTGGCCTGGTTTAGTACTCCGTGCTCCTGGCCCTCTCGGCAATACGATGGTTCCAATATTAAAAACATTTACATGGAAATGTGTATTAAATGAAAATGAATGAAAATGAAAACTATCTTAAAAAATAAAAATGGATAAATAAAAAAAATATGTTTAAGAAAATCTCAGACCAATAAACAACTCTTTTCAAAAAAACTTTTTTATTGGTCTGAGAAGAAAATCTAAATACCAACTATGTCTTTAGAGGTCGGTCCCAATGACAAGTAACAACGTTTGTTCTATATATTGAGGTTGGCACCGACCTCAAAAAACATAGATTTTTTTAAATATAAAATTTTTATTTCTTTTCTTTTTGTTTTGAAGGCTTTTAGCTTTTTTTATTTAAAAATTATAAAGAACTTTTTGATTTTGATAATACATAAATGCTAATTTCTGCTTACTAAAAAATGTACAATTAATTGTTGATAAAACTATTCAATATTTATATGACTAGGTGCTCGGTGATCCCTTGTTATATTATGTATCAAACATTCTGTATATCTTTACTCAGCAAATGCCATCGAACGCTGTGAACAGCGTGGTGGTGCAGACAGCGACAATAGTGAACCAGACAGTCAACACGAACACTCAGACGCAAATCATCACCACTACCACGCCCAAGAAGAAGAAAAAGAAGAAAAGCTCAAAGGAGAAGAAGCCGCGACCGAAGCCAGGGGAGATAAGACTCACTACCGCTTTAGGTGAATTGACCATACATCTTTCTTATTTATGTTCACTTGTGGAGGTAACAGGGTAGTCGGTAAGGGCGTGCGTTTAACCATGGCGTACCACATATTACGCCACTAAAACGAATACAGAGGTCATTCAATTGAAAACATGGAGGTCATTCAATTGGAAACATTGAGGTCATACAATTTAAGTTAGACACGTCCCAGCTGCGTACGTGTAGGCTTTTTTTAAAAAAATATTTGTATGTTTGTATCTATCAAATTTGGTAGAAATATCGATTAGACGATAGTAGGGACATAGGCTACCTTTTATTGCGAAAAAAGGCTTGAAGTGATTGAAATAAGGAATGAATGTTTCTGTGGAAGGTCGTCATTTGTGAAAATAAAACCATAAATAAATATTTGTTCTAGCGATTTTGAAATTTTTACCTGTGCGGGGATGAAACCTGTGTGCAGATGAAATAGAAGATGAAAGGTAGCCTTAACATTAAGTAACATCTAATGCTAATGTATATTTGTAACAATTTTTTTCAAAATCGGTCGAGTAGTTTTGAGTTTATTCGGTACAAACATACAAATCTTTCCTCTTTATGATATTAGTTTAAATTACAAGCAACTATTGTTGCTCTCTTTCTTTGCAATCACAAGTTAAATAATTAAATGTAATAAATTTATGTGTCTATCTTAACAGAAATAGTAGATACTTATCTAGTTATACAGGTATTACCTATAATGATTTATGATTCAACTTATTAATGATGAATTATTATTGTTTTATTTTATGTTGTATAACATTCTAGATGGCAGCACATTGTATTGCTGTCCCGAGTGTCATATGGCGTATCCCGAACGAGGGTTATTAGAGCAGCATTTAGTCGGACACACAATGGAGAGAAGGTTAGTTTATAATTTCTCAGATAGAAATCGTATTGAGTTAAAATAGAGCCCAACTAACCAATCGAAGAAGCTACCATTCGATATGTTATTGCGTAAATCCTCATTCGTTCTTTAGTCTATCCTAATTTTTACCATCATCACCACAGACACACCACACCATACACACCACGCCATCTTTTGTCTAAGTGGCGCCATCTAGTTTCTCAAATACCTTAATTTATAAAATCATCAAATGTTACGATAAACCTTTTACAAGTTTGATTGCAATATATTCTTGATTGTGCCTTAATAATAAGAAATATAACTTTCTTAGAACTTCTACATGATTATTGGGTGCAGTAAATTGCTAGTCGTTATACCATCGTATAGAATTAAGAGCTTTCTAACAATAAATCAGAATAGAGATCGAAAAACCGTGATACGCATTCATCATCATTTCAGCCGGGAGACGCCCAATGTTGGACATAGGCCTCCTCCAAGGATCTCCAACCCGATCATATCTGCGCTGCCCGCAACCAGCGGCTTATCGCGAACTTTACGAGATCATCGGCCCACTTTGTGGGAGGCCTACCAACACTGCGTCTCCCGGTACGCCGCCACCAAACGTATTGCGTACCTAGAATTATAAAATAATAGAGGAATATGTTTTCTATAATGCCTTAATAACTTTTTAAAATGATCTAAGGGAAATATTAAGGGACTGACACAAGCTAACTAGAGTCTTGAACATACATATTTCATTAGTTTAAAATTATAAAAATCCAGAACCGCCACAATGGTTGTGGCGGTTCTGGATTTTTATAATTTTGTTGTGTGTTAATGTCTAATATTTATTGAACGACTGTACACTCATTTTCGTACTTTCACTATAAGTTTTAAAATTGGTTTAAGTCAAAAGTAACTACTTACCTATGCTTAAAACACATTTTCAAATAAATGAAATTATGTGGTATGTTATAAATTAAACCATGTAAAGAGAACGTGACTGCTTTAGATTTTTCAAAATTGATCGCATTCAGAAGTTATAGTTATAAAATTAAATCTATTGATGGCGCTAGGCGACTTAACTACCTGATAATGTAGGCGTACTTACTTTGGTAAGCTCTTGCCCTTCATCTCATCTAATGGTAAGTGATGGTAAGAACGAGTTCAAACGATAATCTAAGATACCTCTTCATCTAACATGTGTGAACTCGCGTTAATGAGGTCGCCTAATCAAACCGGTTTTATGGCATGATATCGTGCCGTCTGAGTGATAACCGGCTAATACCCGTGAACCTACAGAGGCGATTAGCTTTGCTATATAACCTGCCTTAATTTTTATTAAGATTCATCTGCGACATCTGCAATGCCGCTCTCAAACGTAAGGACCACCTGACCCGACACAAGCAGTCCCACAACCCTGAGCGGCCACACGTGTGCTCAGTCTGTCTTAAGGCTTTCAAACGGAAGGAACAACTCACACTTCATTTCGTAATTCACTCGGGCGAAAAGAGGCACGTTTGCAACGAGTGTGGAAAAGGTAAACAAACTTTGTTATACACATAATTAGTGCAAAGTTTTTCTTATTTTTTTAGGTTATAATATAATAGATTTTTCAAAGATTATTTTATTTTCATACACCCTATAGTTTTCCCAGAAGCTACCAATATTTATTTAAATGAATGTTATTTTCGATTTCTATTGTTAATAAATTAGCGAACATTACTTAATAGGAATAAACTACACTTATCTATATAAAAATAATCTAAAATTTTCTGAATCATATCTGAAAAAAAAAATCGACTAATAATTAATTAAGTTATCCTTAAATAAGGGCTAAACAGAATATTAGTAATTATGTAAACTTTGGCTTTGCATTTTAATCATTAATGGAATCTTCAAGTAAATTCTTAACCAACGTCACATAAAACCAATGGCTGGGTGAGAGGGAACCAAGGGTGGTGGAAGTCAGTGTTGAACATTATAAAGGAACCCCCTAAACTTAAACTTGGGTCACAAGTATAAGTTTGAGGATCCAGGCATTGTTGGTTCCCCCTCATCAACGCTATGACCCGGCTCCTTTAAGGTGAATCGGAACGGAATTCTATAAATTTTCGTCTCAATGCCTATTATAGATATTATTCAATTCAAATTTGAAAATAATTTACAGGTTTCTACCGTAAAGACCACTTGCGTAAACACACACGGTCGCATATTGCGCGACGCGTCAAGGCGGAGCTTTCGCAACAGGCTCCTCCACCCTCCTGACCCGCCATAACTGAAGGCGAACCAGATGAAGATAACGACCTGGACACCCTCATACACGCGGCCAAAGACGCTTTCTGATACACGTAAACCGTTTTCGTTACTGTATCAGTAGTAAGTGAAACATTGTTCGACCTTTCGACCAACTGGATGACTACAATGACCTTTACCGCACACATGTAGCCAAAGACGCTTTGCATGTAAATGGACTACGAAACAGTGTTAGTAGTAAATAAAGTATTGTTCGACCTGACCTCGTGATCAACTGGATGACGAACACGTCTTAAACAGTGTTAGTAGTAGTGAAGAATTGTTCGACCTGACCTCTCGATCAACTGGACGACAAACACGTCTTAAAAAGTGTTAGTAGTAATGAAGAATTGTTCGACCTGACCTTTCGATCAACTAGCTATACGATGATTATGACCTACCCTACACCACATAATTTTAAGCGGCTAAACAAAGTAGCATATGAATGTTTATTACCTGACTGTACCAGCAAAATTTTGAGCCCCGACAACCCTAAAAAAGCTTCGTAGCTTTTTGAGGGTTGTAATAAAAATTTAATTACAACAAAAGTTAACGGTAAAAAAACAATATCAACTGAGTAACGTGCAAGCTATAGCTACGCAAATTCCCAAAAATACGCTAGATTCGTAGAAGTTGTGCGACTTGTATTTTTTCCTTGAATCTATTAAGTACCGTTTGCTTCCATTCCATTCAGTGGTAATATGTATTGAGCCTCTTTGCTGCGCTTCAAATTTTTTGGTGTGTGTGAGTGGATCCTAAGAGCGTAAATTTGTTGAGTTTTAGATGTAGTTGACTATGTGATCCGGTTGACTGCTAAGATCTATTTTGCAGATGTTTGTTAGAGTCATTTGAAAATAATTATTAAGCTAGAATGTAAAAAATAGACATACATTTACACTTGTCAAGAAATTGCATGCAATTCAAAATACATTGAACAGTTCCTATCAAATCAGGGAATTTGATGAAGTATCCCCGTCGCGATGTATGTGAAATTCCATGCAGTTGCTGGAGGATCTAATGTAAATAGACCTTTACAGTTGTAGGCCGCGTCCCCATTGGGCTCACAGACAGCACAGATTAGAGAGAGTATCTCACTGTGAGCAGCTAACTGTCCGCTGACTGAGTCTGAGCGGCGTATGCGGTGAACTGTACCCGTAGTGTTTAAGTTTTTTTCGTATAAAAAATGTAACTACTTACACAGTTGCGTTAAGAGCTTAATTTGTGTGGGAAACATGGATTTGCGCTTCTTTCCGTTAGGGGCGCTATTCACTTTTCTAATACAAATTGAGGTCTTAACCACAGTATACCAAAAACAGTAGTTTATCTGCGGGCTGTCGGCGAGTTATTAGCCTACTCTTGCGTTGACGCTAGGGCTATCGTAAATGTGCCGGGCGGGAACGAGCGGCGAGCGAATGTGCATTGACATAAAAACGCGCGATCACACCGAGACGGCGAGACCACCTTATGCCCTCATATTTTTATGTCATGTGTGCGTCACAGTGCGTGCGTACACGGCGCCGAGTACGCACGCACACATTCTAATGGATAGCGGCCAGTTTGTATGAAGACGTATACTGTTCTTGGTATACTGTGTCTTAACACAACTGCATTAGTTACGTTTTTTTATACGAAAAATCTTACACTACGGGTACAGTACCTACTGTAGCATATTAGCCGCGAATCGCTTGCAAACTCTTCGGAGGGGAGTACGGTTAGCTTCGGTAGTCTCATCGCTCCAATAAACGCCGGCGTAGTGAACGAACAAAGCCTCCGATCGCGAACATCGTTTGTTGCGATTTAGCCGCTCACTGAAAGATTCGACAAGCGAAACGTCGCAAACTGCGTACAGTACCCTTAGTGTAAGTTTTTTAGTATACAAAAGGCACCGATTCTAGTTGCGTTAAGAGCTCAATTTGTATGGGAGACATAATTTGCGCTTCTCTCCGCTAGGGGCGCTGTTCGAGTTTCCTATACAAATTGAGCTCTTAACGCAACTAAAGTAGTTGCGTTTTTTATACTAAAAAACTTAAACTACGGGTACAGTACGCGCTGGCTGTATGGACACTCCGTTTAAAATATATCATCATTAAGAGTTTGCCTTTATAATTTGACCGATTCCGACCCAGTGCTGGGACACAAAGCCTCTCCTTGATTGAAGGAGGTTTAGGCAGTAGTCTACTACGCTTGCCCAATGCGGATTGGTGGACTTTTAAAATATATTAGGCCTCCTTATATATTAGGTTGGGGAAAAAGTCTTTTCGCATTATAGTATGTATAAACTTGTAATAAAATCTCTTTGGCTATACTATTTGTATCTGGCTGGTTTTGGTATCATTGAAAGTTTAAATTTTAAAGAACATAATTCCAAATTCAAATTAGGAAAATGTATGATTTTCATTTGTTTTTCGTACCGCCAAGATGAGTGAATCTAATGAAGAAATTCGATACATTTTAAAATTTTACTACAAAAAAGGTAAAAATGCAACGCAATCCGCGAAAAGAATTTGCGATGTTTATGGACCTAGTGCAGTGTCTGTGAGAGTAGCACAAATTTGGTATAAGCGTTTTCAATCCGGAAATTTTGATGTCAAAGATGCACGTTGCTCTGGTCGCCCTATTACAGATAAAATGGATGCCATTTTTGTAAAAGTGGAGCAAGATCGGCATGTCAGTAGTTACGACGTAGCTGAAGAACTGGGAATTGACCACAAAACAGTTTTGGCGCATTTGAAAAAAACTGGGTACACAAAAAAGCTCGACATTTGGGTACCTCACGAGCTCACTGAAAGAAACCTAATGAACCGTGTACTCATTTGTGATTCTTTATTACGACGTAATGAAACCGAACCATTTTTGAAGAAGCTGATAACTGGTGATGAAAAGTGGATCACGTACGACAAGAACGTGCGAAAAAGGTCGTGGTCAAAGGCCGGTCAGGCTTCACAGACTGTGGCGAAACCCGGGTTAACTAGCAAAAAGGTGATGCTGTGTGTGTGGTGGGATTGGAAGGGCATTATTCATTATGAGCTGTTACCACCAGGCAGGACCATCGATTCTGAACTCTACTGCGAACAACTGATGAGATTAAAGCAAGAAGTTGAGAGAAAGCGGCCGGAATTAATCAACAGAAGGGGTGTGGTTTTTCATCATGATAACGCTAGACCTCACACATCTTTAGCCACTCAGCAGAAATTAAGAGAGTTTGGCTGGGAGGTGTTAATGCATCCGCCGTATACTTAGTCCTGACCTTGCACCTTCAGATTTCCACCTGTTTCGGTCTCTTCAGAATTCTTTAGGCAGTGTCAGGTTAACATCACGAGAGGACTGCCAAAACCACTTGTCGCGGTATTTTGACCAGAAGTCCCAAAATTTCTATAGCAATGGGATCATGTCCCTACCTACAAGATGGCAAAAAGTTATCGAACAAAATGGTACCTACATACTTTAGTTAAATGTAAATAAACTATATTAAAAAAATTTTTGAATTTTCTTAAAAAATGCGTAGAAACTTTTTCCCCAACCTATTATATTAACTAGAGGCAAACAGTTAGCCGCTAACTGTGAGCCGGGGCCGTAATTGCAAGAAAATAGACTTTACCTACCTACCTTTAACGCTTACATACCGTACAGTAACTTACTGATCCCGCCTTCAAAATTAGTTAATAATCTTAAATATCAATAGACAATATTTATAATACAAAGGAAAATTTTATAGATGTGATTCTAATTGAATAAAATTTAATCTATTGTGATTGTGATAATTGTGATTACTTTCGTTTCGACGATTATGCTATATTTTTTACTGTGATGAAAAAAGGAACAAATTAATTATTGTTACTTATACAATGTTTACTCGTTGGCGACATTTGAGAGTTGTTTTGGCATATTTTCTCATTATTAAACTTGTTATTGATATGTTTTGAGAGTATTGATTATATGTATTTCGTTCCAAAGGTATATTGGATCACAGTAACGCAATGTACTTATGTATATTTACGCACTACTAATATTAAGTTTAGACGTTAATATGTATAGTTATGAAGTTATTTATAAATATGAATATTTGTTATAAGGTAAAGCGTAGGCCACAAAATATTTTTATAATAACATTATGAGCAAGTCTTAGATGTAGCATACTGAAGTAATCCTTGTTGAAGTACAAAGAGCAGATTAAGCAGGACTGGATGAGAGCAAGTCTTGGTATAGATAATATTATCCATAGGAACTACATTTTTGAATCAGTTTTATAAAAGGCATTCTACCTAAAATCACTTTTGTCACTGTACAGATTATTTAAAAATCGGCAGCATTGATATAACATTACATACACCAATGACCGGCAGTTATTAAACTATTTATTCGCAATATCAATAAGTATTTAAAATAAAGACATCACCTTATATTAAAACAATCGATCGACTGAACTCCGTGTTTTCAGAGCACCAATTTAAGTTAATTTTATTAGTGTACGTTATGCTAATAATAACAGTATTCAGTACACTTGGTGGAAATTCCATCGGTTCAAGCAATACATTAAACACAAAAATTATAGGTAAATATATCTACCTATATCCAAATGACCACAACGCAAATGACCTATAAGCTCCATTGCGTTGTTGTTGGTCATTTCATTCATAAAGAACAATTTTTCCCTCACTTTACAAAGAAGTTTCAAAAACTCTAGTAGGTACCTACTTATGGAAAATAATATTATTTTAAAAACTTTCACACAAAATTTTAATTTCTTTGAAAAAAACTGAAAACATTTTATTAGGTAGATAACAATGGATATTTGGTATTCATTCTACCTACTTGATTGCTTGAAATGTTGTAAATGCTGTTGATTTTAAGATTTTTTTCACGAATAGCTACCTATATTTAACAACTAACAGCTCCTTCTCACTATACGTTTGTCAAGCGTCGGCGTTCGATCACACGCCACGTGTGCCTCGCGTTTTTTCGGCGTTTTCTCTGCAGCGCAGCAGCGTAAGCGAACACCTACGCTGGACAAACCCTAGTGTGAAGAGGCACTAAGTAATATGTATTAAACACCTACCTAGCTACATGAAATTATGTTGAGTACCTATACCTACTTAATTGAGTTAATAAAAGTTTGCTTTATTATCGATAAAGATAGTCTTTAGATGAAGATACTGCCGCCGTTTATTTCATACCTATAAGTACATACCTATTATAGTAGGTACTTAAATAAATACTGAAAATTAAGAAGCAATAATTATTGCTCGTAATTTACCTATATCAAAGTGCTTTAATATTTGTAACATTTATTACGCGACTTGATTAATTTAATAAATTGTTTAATAATAAATAATATATTGTTTAATAATAAATAATATATTGTTTAATAATAATAAATATATCCTGTTTTGCAGTTTACACACAGTATGTATACATTATCTAATGTATTTTTCTTTGGCTTCCATTCCGTTCCAATAGTCAAAAAATGGTTAAAACTCCAACTTATTTTCTTTTTTACTTAATGACGTATCTAATTAATGTTTGAAATTGTGATTCTTTAATTTTTAATTTACAGAAAGTAGAAATAATGTAAGTAATACTTATACATACAATTATGAACCGTATACATATGTAGGTACGTACCTATTCAATACTCACTTACTTAAAAATATATTTTCTTTACATAAATCTTAAAGTCGAATTTTTAATTAGACGAAGTAAACTGACAGCAGCTAATGTCACTTTGTGAAATAATGTTGCCATCTTTTATGTAATAGTGATGGGTTCAGTTTTCGTTCACTCTCAGGAATGAATGATGATATGAATGAGTACATTGTTAATCTTATCTTACTATACGAAAAAAAGAAACTATTTCTATTTTACTGTATAAAAGTAGGTCGATATCTGCTGGTATTTAATTATAATCACTTTTTTTACTACCTTCTTAAAAATAAGACAAATTCGGACGCGTCGGTCGCCATTTTGTCTGTGTCATGCGTCTTCTAACCTCTGGTCTGACTGCTAGAATATTTTCTCTGCGCATACGGTATTTACTTGTTGTTTTTGTTAAGTTTTTTTGGCTATAAATGCACCAACGTGTGAACACGTCGCAAGCGCTTACCGCACGCTTCCTTTGATCTGTGTTAAGAAACCGACACTAGTCCAGATCGGCGCAAGCCGAACCAACCACAGCCTAACATCCCTGGCACTTGTGGAGGCTTGCGAAGCCTCGGCAAGCGTGTAAATGTAGCATTAGAGTACTCGGTAATGGTAAATGTACTATACGCAGTCGTCGAAAAGTACGAAAACTCTACTCGTACCTACTTACATGGCACGACTAGGATTGGAACCCGGTACCCGATATCGGCAGCACGGCGTTCTAACCACTCACCAGGCTACTTTGTACATACATAATGTTCTCTTAGATTTGCGCGAGCACTACACATTATAAATAAAATTATTGTCCGACGTTTCGTAACACTTTTCAGCGTTCGTGGTCACGGGATGACCGTCATCCCGTGACCACGAACGCTGGAAAGTGTTACGAAACGTCGGGCAATAATAACAAAATGTAAAATCTAATTACACGCGAGTTAAATCCGTAAAAGTTGTTTTATTTATAATTGGACATACATACTTGTTATTATTTCTTTACTTGCATAATGCATAATTGCATACATATGTCTTAATGCTATGTTTTACAAAACATTACCTACACATGTACCCTGTTAGGGCATAGCAAAGGATAAAATATAGAATTATAATTAAAATCGTTAATAGTTATAAATATTAGTCATTATGAGAACAATTTTATACCGAGTTGCGATTTTTTCATTCATTCACTTTGTCACAACACTATTTTTGTTTTATCAAAACCTGACAACCCAGTAAACGTCACTTGACTTCGTCTAATTAAAAATACGACTTTAGTTACCTATATTTTACAAAAATAGTCATAGTGAAATGTGCTTCCGTTATTTTTGATCCTGTGCTTATCAAAACATTAAATACTCAGCATTACCTTGTCATATTTGTTTCACTAATAACCCTAAGTCTGAAATATTTTTTTCTTGATTAAATATTTTAGTATTTAATTAATTTCTTTTGCAGTACCCCCCCTAGTATGAGTTTGTTAGTTTTCGAGTCGAGCTCGATCAAACGTATCGTCTCTTTTCATACATTGCCCACTAGCGCCTCTAGCGTAAACTATCAGAAGCAGTGGGCAATGAATGAAAAGAGACGATACGTTTGATCGAGCTCGAAAACTATCAAAACTCATACTGAGGGTACTGGTAACTTATTAGTTGGTGTGTCTAATGTGACCCACTCTTTATCTCCATGGCCCCACCAAACTAATACAAGATGCTTAGCATGGTTACAAGCCAATCGGGCACTTGCACTTACTTTGTTATACGAACACTTTGGTGTGGTGTTTACAAAAATTCGATGTTGTAAAATTGTACAAATGGTTCATCAGTGACCATGGTGCATGAAATCAGTTCATCCGTGACCATGGCGCATGCAACTGCGCCGAAATATCAAGACTATTTTACGTACACGCAGGAGGCTAAGTCGGCATGTCAGGCTGTCAGTCACGTAGAAAAGACTGCACCTGACAGACTGCAGTACTATTTTCTCAATGATATTAATATATTTTTTATAGACACACAAGTGATAAGATAGTGCTTTGACATTATAATGTATGGTTATATGGTAAGTTTATTTTATGACTGGCATGATGTATAAAAGTCCCTAAATAGAGAAAAAAAGTGATAAGATTGCGATATCATCGATATTAAATAAATAGACATTATTAGGGATATCTCCAAGAAGCTTATATTTTACTTATATAGGATATCTCGAAAACTGCTAATCAGATCAGATGTCGATCAAAAAATGGGATCACATGACAAGCACCAGCTTCCAAAGGTCGAAATTTTCAAAATCGGTACACCCAGTAAAGAGTTATGAGGTAACAAACATAAAAAAACTAAAAAAAATGCAGTCGAATTGAGAACCTCCAAGAAGCTTATAAAAACCTCGTCCTTTTTTGAGGTCGATTCAAAAGAAAAAAAATAATAAACTAAACCCATGGCTGTATGGATTTGATTCCTTTGAAAAGATAGAAAATTTTAAAAAATGAAATGTCACTAGGTTTCTGTCAAATCTGTCAATCTCAACACTGTCATTGTCAGCTGTCAGTCATCAAGTTAGTCGTTAGTCGTATTTTCGGAGTCGCCGGTTGTGTTTGTTTCGATAGAAATGTTAGGTACTTAATTTACGATTTTATGATTGATTGAATATTAATCACCTTTTTTCCAACACCAATGAAGATTTTAGTTGTGTGTACTTAAATGTCTCTAAAAATCGTAAGTAAATTTTTTAAAATCAACTACTTAAAACGAAATTAATTACTCTAAAATCAATGCTTACGAATCTAATAATAAAAAACTTTATGTAGGACTTAGGAATACAGTGTAATAATGTGCTATTAAATTGTTAACGTGAATCATAAACATCTTTCATCGCATGTCAAACAATAGAAGATTCGGCGCAAATTAATTTTCATACAATTATATATTGAAAAATTAAATCGAATGCGCAACTAAACTATAAACATTATGCTGTATTATATTCATTCTTACGATTCCTTCAGGCCGACGTCAGGTGATAGGAGTTCATACAGATTCCAGCTAATATGGCCTTGACTATTTCAGACAATCATTATTACTAGTCTTGAGAATTTGTACACATGGTTAGACATTATTCACTATTTTGCTGTACAACCAAATAACCATGTTTTACTGGACAATCTGTGTATTAATAATTTTATGATATACTTATTGGATAAATATTTTAACCTCTGAATTATTAATAAATTCCAGACAATTGTTTTTAATTGTCTTGCTGTAGATATCTACTGAGTGGGGACCATAAGGTTAAAGACATTTTGAACCAGTAGTTACTCATTAATTAGTTTACATTTGTTTTTTATTTAAATGAAGAATATTGCATTTTGACTCCAATAAATTTAGTAAATTAATAATTTAGTTTATTTTTATTGAAAGGAAATAAAATAATTTTAAAGCTTATGTTGCTCTATTATACTTTTAAATTAATATTGTGTAAACACCTGTTTTTAGGATTAATGATGTCTGCTTTTGAGAAGTTACGACTTTTAATATGGAAAAACTTCCTACTCCAGAAAAGGCATAAATGGCAGACTTGTTTTGAGATCTTATCACCAGTGATATTTTCCTTATTTCTCATACTAGTCAGAATTCTCGTAGATCCACAGGCAAAGCCAGCCGTCACTTATCCACCATTCTTACCCACATACATAAACTTAACTAGCCAAAAGATGTAAGTATCAAAACTGTAATTGTATCTATTTAAATAAATAATTATATATTTTTAAATCTCACGTTTTAACAAGGCATTGGTACACACTAGGTGACTATGTCAGCCTAAATAGATTTTACTAACAGTTTCTTAATTTCTTTGTAAGAGGGAATATCACAGCAGCTGGAAGGCAAGGAACATTAGCTTTTTCACCAGAAAATCCACTTACAAGAAAAGTCACCGAAGATGCTATAGTTTCTGTTGCCTTAGACAATATGAGTGGATTTATGGCAATGTTTTTTGATACAAATATGCTTCCCCAACCCAAAGGTTATAAGAATGGCAAAGAAATGGAACAAGCACTTACCCAGCCAAATGTTATGAATGAAATTCTTGTGGGGATACAATATGATGATAACATGGCAAGTAAGTTCACACTTTAGTTAATATTTTTATAAAATCTAATATATAAAAATTTCAAGTCTCAGTGGTGTCTCAGTTGAACTCCTCTGAACCGGCAAAACCATTATGATATTTTTTGCGTATATTTGGTTGGTGTTAGAATAGGGTGGAAATAAAGTGTATTTCATACCGCTAAAAAAAAGAAAAATGTATATGGCAGAAAATCTTTAGCAAGGTCAGCTAGTCTATTCAATTTAATAACTAAACATTTTATAAAAAAATATTGTTTATAATTTGAAACCATTTATGTTCACATATTATTTACTTTAAGATAAGCAATGTTTGATTAATAAAAAAAATAGATTATTTTTCTTTGATTTTATCAAGATTACCACACAAGAAGGGCTACATCTAAATTTATTTGGTTACATCTAAATTGGATACTGTGGCAATAAATCAATAAAAATAGACAAAAATAAAGTTGTTGCTATCAAAGAAATCCCTACTATATAATATTATAAATGCGAAAGTAACACTGTCTGTCTGTCTGTTAAGCTTTCATGTCTAAACCACTGAACTGATTTTGATAAAATTTGGTACATAATTATATAGACTTGAGCTTGGGGAAGAACAGGGTACTTTTTTATCGCGAAAAATATGCTTGAAAGGGTTGAAATAGGGGATGACACTTTGAATTTAGGCACTTAGTAAGAAAGAAATAAATATTTCGACGCTTGAAAGGCAAAATTGACTAAGCGACATGGAGTTAATTGTTCAGGAGGACGACTTAAAGATTCATTTTTCATTCAAAAAAAGTGATAATTCGTAAAGTCCAAAATGCAGAAGCGACATTAAAAGTCGTCGTAGGAAGGCGTGAGTTAGACCAAACGACGCAGAAAAATTAGGCGATTCTAACTGTATATATAACTCAATTTGGCTCAAAATGGCGCTTAGTCAACTTTTCCTTTCAAGCGTCGATTTATTTCAGGACTTCAGAAATTTTGACCTGTGTGGGGGTGAAATAGTGGATGAAAGTTTGTTCGTCATTGCTAAAGATAAAACCATAAAATTTTGAATTTAGGCAGTTGGTACGAATTAAAACGCGTTTTTGAAATATTTAGCCATGTAGGGATGAAAGGTCCTAAGGACGTCCAAACAAAGTGACGCTTTCGCACCTAACACTTGAACTGATTTTGATGAAATTTATCACAAAAAATATTTTTAGCAAAAAAATAGGAAAACCGACTTCAATGCGTACAAATTTAGACTAAAAAGTAAGAAATAAATAATATTTTTATGAAGAAGTTGAAAAGAGCGTCATAGAAAACCAAGGAAAGTATTGATACACATTTAAAATTCTTTATTTATAATTCATACTCCGATATATTTGGAGCCGGTGCCAGCTAGCCAAGGAGGATAGTGTTTGCAATTTTCGAATTTCACGGAGCGGCGGATTATTTTTCATCTTTATTATGCATTCATTATTATGTATAGTTAATGCATTAATCAAGTTCGTATCTATTAGGTAAGTTTATTTTGCTTAGGCTGGCACCGACTCCAAATATATCGGAGTATGAATTATAAATAAAGAATTTTAAATGTGTATCAATACTTTCCTTGGTTTTCTATGACGCTCTTTTCAACTTCTTCATAAAAATATTATTTATTTCTTACTTTTTAGTTTAAATTTGTACGCATTGAAGTCGGTTTTCCTATTTTTTTGCTAAAAATATTTTATTTTATTATTTTTAGTGGAAATCACTACATAGTATAAAACAAAGTCGCTATCCGCCGTCTGTCTGCCCCTATGTATGCTTAGATCTTTAAAACTACGCAACGGATTTTGATGCGGTTTTTTTTATAGATAGAGTGATTCTTAAGGAAGGTTTATATGTATAATACATGCATATTCACATAAGCATTGCACCCGTGCGAAGCCGGGGCGGGTCGCTAGTTAAGTATATTTTATTGAAAATGGATAGGCCTTCTGGATAAATGGATAGACGCTCATTAAAACTTAACGGAAACGTAAACAAAATTTTTTTTGTTTATTAATGATTTGTTCTTAAAGGGTCGAATTTATATCGATACAATTTATACGGGCCATCTCTGATCTTGACGTACCTAAAAAAAGAATCACTAAAATCGAGTCGTAATAGGTACTCATAATTGACGGAGTATCGGGTAACAAACACAAAAAAACAGTCGGATAGAGAACTTCCTCTTTTTTTAAAGTCGGTTAACAAATTATATCACGTCTCAGACCTATAGCTCATTACAAATGCCTATCATTCATTCAGAATAGTTAATGAACTATGAAACTTGAAGAGAAACTAGTTATTTAACTTAAGTTCATAAATTAATTTATCATAGTTTATGTGTTGACTATTGGACCTACTAACCAAAATTTCAATATTGCATATTAGGTATTAGCAAGTTCAAAAAAAAAATTGTCATTATTTTTGTGTTCGTGGACGATATCATTGTTTCATCCCCAATGAAATTATCATTTCAACAAAAAAGTACTGAACCAATTTCGGTATAATTTATACGGGACCACCTTTGAAGTATGACCTTCCTAAAGAAAAAATAATCATCAAAATCGATTCACTATTGACGGAGTAATCGCGGAACATACATACAAAAAAAAAAAAAAAAAAAAAAAAAAACATACAGTCGAATAGAGAACCTCCTCCTTTTTTTGTTTGAAGTCGGTTAAAAATAGACTAGACCTTTAGATTCTTGAGATAGGACATAAGCAACATTTTTTAAAAGAGGGCATAAAGGGGTTGAAATAAGGGATGAATGTTTGTATACGATTCCTCAATATCGAAGATAAAACCATGAAACTTTGTATTTAAGCATGTGATAAGAAGTAAAAAAAAGTTGTAGCTTTTTTGAAATTTTTACACCCGTGTGGGGATGAAATAGGGAATGAAAGGTAGTATGGAAGTTGGCAAATGATGGAAAAGAAATGTATTATAATAAGCTATTTACAGGAAGGTACAGCAGTTCATATGTGTATTATTTGCAAAATAACTACCCTAAAAATAAAAATGCTACCTATTCCACGCAGACGAAGTCGCGCGCAAAAGCTAGTATAGTAATAATTCATAATAATAAATAATTAATGTTCTCAATCATCGCAATTTTACACAGTTTTTGACGGAAAACACGTGATATATGCAGAGAACCCCCCCTCCACCCTTACCCGACGTGATATTGGGATCGAGATCAGGACGCAGTCAGTGCGGTTCCGCAGTGGTTGCTGATGACGGCCTTCCTTCTTCTTTCTCCTCTCCACCTTGGTGAAGCTCCCCTCATCATTGACTAGCTGTTGTATCGGGCCCCTGCGGTGTCCAGGTCGAGCAGCCGTCGGTGATGAGGCGGCCTATACTGCCGGCGTCGGCCAGCAACCCACAAGGGCTGGCGTTAGTCGGTAGCCCCTATGGGCTGCTGGCCACCAATTGGTGCACAAGGAGTGCCTAGACGGGCAGCGTTGCGTTGGGACGGTCTCGGTGTAGTTGCGCTCACGTGCGCAGATCCCGAGCCGTCCCGCAATAGCGCACTGGAGGTCAGGCCGGGGAGGATATTTAGTGGGTATAAAGGGAACGCATTTACCTGGAGTCCCACATATCCCTGGCACCACCCCACAGGGACGATGCGTAAATGCATTTGACCTCCCCGTCAAAAAAAAGCCCCTTGCCGTGTGTCAGCTGTACGGCGTGTGCCGATACTCTTCGTGCATGTGCACGGTCGGTGACGGAACGGTCTAGTGGGCGTTGTTGCAATTAATTCATACAAAGAATATTTCATTTTATACGTTCAGGTATGCTGACGATCGTGGTACGAGTACGAGGGTGTTGATACCTTCTAGTGGGCATCGCATCTAGGTAGTTCGCATCGTGTTACCTTCCGTGCCTAACACGTATCTATTACGGTCATGGTGATACATTTTAGTGGGCAGACACCTTTAGATGCTTGCATTTTAGACCTTTTTATATACGAAAAAATCACCTAATTAAGGAAAGGTAATGTCAACAATTGATGTCTCTATTAACATTCACCAATCATTTCTCTAAAGACAGGATTTTGCATAAAATAATTCAAAACTCGAAATGTATGGAGAGTATTGGAGAGATAATACCTTTAACGCTATTTTTTGAAACTTCATAGGTAGGTACTTACATATACATACGGAAATAATAATAATAATATTGCAAGATTTACTAATTGACTCTTTAAAAGTATCCTCTTACGTAATAATTTTATGCTTTCACTCAGAAAATGTAAGGGAAACCAAAAAACTGATATTTAATATCTACTGTAATGCGTAACCCGAATCACGCCATGTAACCATCATTTGACCCATACAATCTCATTATGCGTATACATTACTGTAATCCATACAGTGCCAAGCGTTTGAAAATTGAGCCGATTACAAATCATCTCCTTCAAATACTCAATGATTAGGGCCAATGCGATTAGAAATAAGTGAACTGATAAATGAGTCCATACAGAAAGTTACGTTGTATAAGTACCTACATGATAAGCCTGAAGGCCTGTTTAAATCACATCGTATATATATACGATGTGATTGATCCGTCGTTCCAGACTGGTCGAAACGACGAATCGCTAGTGTATGTGTTTGTCAAGATCGTTAACGATTTACTTAATCGATGGGTCGATTTCATTGCACGTAACTGTACTTATTGATTACCAAATTAGTTTTTTGAATTTTATTTCCAGAACTTTAGTCCAACCTCTTTTCTAGGATTTTTGGACAATAATTACAAAACCCCCTTTCGCAAGGGCAGTGACAGGGGAAACGAATTAGGAATTTGATGGACAGGGGATCCTATTTCGACGGGCACTCCTTGCACCGATTGGTGGCCAGCAGCCACTCCTCCACCGACGACTGCTCGACCTGGCGCGTCCTCCTCCTCCTCCAGCTATCGGACCGCACCCTTGGACTTCGGGCGCGGTCGTGGCCCTGAAAAGAGCCGTCCGGAACTCGCCGTGGTGGGAAAACAAATCAAATACCAAGGGGACACACTTGACATCAATTAACCACACACCCGCCGAGAAAGTTTCTCCACCACGTTACCAGGGTCCGCCACGAGGAGGCTTCTGGCACTTTCGACATTAAAATATTTATAAGCGGCCAGGAACGCAGTGCTTTCTGTATACTCTACACATGAACTAACTTTGGCGATTACTTCCAGATGCGACACAATGGCCAAATGACATAGTCGTGAAACTCAGATTTCCTGCTGTTATGAGGACTCCGATGGTGGAACACCCCTTAAGGGCTAGCTGGAGGACGAATTTGCTTTTCCCATTGTTTCCACGGCCAGGCCCTCGAGACGCCGAAGACAGATACGGAGGAAAGACGCCAGGTATTATGAACAATTGATATTAGGTATTCTATTAAATAAATATAAGACTTTTTATACACTTTCTAATGCCAATTACATGTAGACAGTAGTGACATATAGAAATGTTATAAAGTTACATGCTGTTACAAACTGTATGGTAGAGTCGGGTAAATGTAGATTTCGAGTTTGTTTGCAAAGCTATAATCGTAACGCTATACGATTATAAATCCTATTGCGTAGGTGTAAAGACTGAACAAAGTTCTAATGTGACGTTTTTTGTGCACTTGATAACAGTTGACTAAAACCTACTTATCGTCGTCTCTCTACGTCCATCCATACTAACATTTTCTCACAGCATATTCACACATAATATTTTTAAATAGAACAGAAATAACGAAGGGTGTTTAAGTTGAGATCTGGTTTAACGTTACCTAAGCACCTTCCTGTATAGCTTATAGCTACCACCGTTTTATGAAAGCCTGTTGCTCCAACAATAGTGTCCACCATAATTTACAGGTTAGATACGATAATAACTTGTTTTGGACTTATCACTGGTCAAGAATTTGTGACATCACAACGGTTTTTTACCCTCTTACTCAGGTAATAAAAGGTTTTAGAATCACCAAATCAAAGTTTAATAGCGTCTATTTATAAGTAACACTATAATAGCGAGCGTAGCCATATGGGCTGAAAAATGCGACTTTCAGACAGAATCTCTACTTTACATCACTTTGACTTTCCGCAAAAAAAATATAAGAGCTTTTACATGGAGACATCCAAATGCGAAACTACATAGGAAAGTGATATACATTATTATTTATTATACTACGATACGACAAACAAGCTGGCGGCCCACCTGATGTTACCGCCGCCTATAGACACTTGCAATATTAAGGGTAAATCACTTAACACTGCCAGTGCGTTGCCAACATGGGGACTAAGATGATATGCCTTCCATGCCTAGTAATTACACTGGCATCCTTTCCCTTCAATTCTAAACACAGCGAACTGCTTCACGGCAGAAATAAGAAAGGCGGTGGTACGTACCCAGACCACCCTACATATGGGTCTGCCATCTAGCGTGTGTGTGTATTATGTGCAATTGCTATAAAATTACTAATCTATTTTAGGATACTATCCTGAGATGTTCCTGGCGGTGCAACATGCCGTATCAAAGGAGTTGATTGCAGCCAAATCTGGAAAACTAGTGAACACCAAAGTGTACTTGCAGAGACTGCCTCAGAACGAGTACCGGAGCGATGATCTCTTGATTGCCCTTGAAGCCTTCGTTTCTATGATAATCATGCTGTGCTTTGCATATACTTTCGTCAATACAGTCAGAGTCGTGACGGCAGAGAAGGAATTGCAATTGAAGGTAAATACAATTATTAATTTACTAATTTTCGCAATTTAGCTATGTGCAAGTAAGTTTGATCTGCCGTACTGTTCTATGTATAAACACCCCAAGTGATTCAGTCGACGCTCATCTTGAATTTACCTGTCAAACACGAATATTTCACAAATAAGATATATTTTTAATTAATATGATTATCGTGATTAGATCTTGTCATTATAAAATACTATGGCTAATTTCCAGACAAAACTACGGATATCCTCTAAAACTTAATAAGTTCTTTAAACAATAGCAATACTGATACAATTCTGTCACCCAATTTACGTAGGCAGACGTTGATGTGAGGGTATCCACCATCCAACCTGGGCTAAATTGAATCGCCTAGTTTTAAGGAACTGTGAAATCAATCAGTTTCAATTATCAACTTAATTAAGAACAATAGCTTACGTATCCCTTATTCTATTTGTTTCTTTCGTGGGTCCTATAATATCTATAAACTATAAGATTCCATTTAGTCCAGACGAAAACGAAAACAAATTCGAGTCTTAAGAATCTATTAATAAAAATACCTACATTCACGAAACGAATTGGTTTCTTTGCGATGTACGACACTAAATGGTATAGTATTATCACCATCAATAGCTGAAGAAAATGGTCCAGAATTCTGTACCTCTGTCCTTTTTATGTATCTTATTAGATAGAGTAGGAGGAGAATACTAATCCAATCTTATCCAAACTTTTGATTTGAATGATTTCGGGACGTAGTGATGTCGAGTCCCTTAAAACTGATATCATGATTTGTTTACAATGATCTAAATAATCTATGGTGTTCGGTAGCCTAATGATACGTTCAGGGACTGTTTTGCTTCATCGGCGGATCATTGGCTTTAGAGAAAGTAGTATCCATTGCTCTCTACGTTTTGAGATATTGTGTTTAAAATTCTATGATTAAATAGAAGAAAGTAACTAGTTATCAATTAGTCTCATAATATGGATTACCAGCCTTTTGCATTATTTGATTTAGGTTTGTATGCGAAATTTTAACACTGTTTCTGTTTGGAAACGTTTCAAAAGGATATGTATCTTGTTCATGAAAACTTTTACACTTTTATATATTGACTAATCTTTAGGAATATATATACTAAATTAAAAAACTTTTATATAGGAAATGCTAGTATCCCATATTATGGATACTATTCCATAAATGACTACTTTCCTCTACTAAAGGTGTCCTTGAGTATTTGAAACCGCAATGTACCTCATACTATCTATCCGATATTCCCATCCTGAAATATTTTATTTATTTTCAGGAAACTATGACTATAATGGGCCTTCCCTCCTGGCTGCATTGGCTCGCGTGGTTCATCAAACAATTTTCGTTTCTATTCATATCTGTAGTTCTCATGGTGATTTTTTTCAAGGTAAGCAAAGTAAAGAAAATATTCTTTATACCTAGTAATAAAAAACATTTTTGATCATTCGTAAACACTTTTTCCTTGCTATTAGTTATAAAAAATTATAGGTAGTACTTATATGTAGTATAACATTATGGTCTTTCTGAATCTCGTAATATTTTTATCAAAATATAGGTAGAGTAGCGGTATCATAACATAATATACCGATTCGTTCATCTTATATAGATACTAAATGTAAATTATAGAGCGGGTGTATTCTAAATTAGTTCACATTCATGTTGTGCCCACTTAATAAAGATAATGCAGAAGGTAAGCTTCATACATTGTGTGTTGGTCGAGCTTGTAATCATACATTACATTACAAGCTCGACCAACGCACACAACTTTCACGGACACGGAGTCTCTTAACATCTCAAAATGTACGAGAGTGATCGCAGCGCAGCGCGTCCAAGTTTGCATTTTGAATAATACTCGTGGTCTATTTGGCCCTATTGTTTAAATTCTTAAAAGTAGTTTTATTTAATAAAAAGAATATTACCTATTTAACTCCTCATACTTTACGGTCTTAAGTGAGAGTTGAAGTCATAGTGCTCGCGAGCACTACAATGTCACGACCACGTGATGACGGCGTCGGATCGGTATAAGGGCAATCCAGCACCGGGGGCCCCCAAACTAAATTAAACATTTTTAAACGGACGGTGGGGGGAGGGAGGGAGTGTTTGATGCATATTAGGACCCCACTTATGTTTGCATGAGGGCCTTTGGTTACCTAGCTACGCCTCCTCTTATATTATTCACTTTCTCGTATTAATTATTATACTGTGATACCATCCATGAGGCGGTCCATCGAGTAATGTGTCCCCGTTTTCTCGACAGTCGTCAAACTAATTGTTTATTCCTTACAAAAGGAAAACTAATGCGAGTTACGAAGGAGTACGCCAGGTACAGTATAGACAACTGCTTACCTTCTGTACTATCTTTATTTTGTATTGTTTCTCATAGATAAGTGAGGAACATCATTATTAATGTTACAAAAATATAGCACGTAATCTAATATCAAAAATTAGTGGGACCTATAGTAGAAATCAAGAAACAAATTAATAGTACAGTAAAAGGTACACTGTACGTAATTGTGTTAGTACACTGTACTTAAGTAAACATGCAACTAATACATTAATATCTACTAGCGTAATTGATTAATTGTGAAACACACCCAGAGAGAAGAGATGTCAAGTCAAAGAAACGAGCGTTAAAAACGTTAACAAGGGAACCCGTGTTAAGTTACGTTGACATAGAGCGACGTACAGTCAACAGCACGTCGGGCTATACAAAACTGTCATATTTCTTCAAACGATTTTCAACCTAAAGATATTCAATATAATGTGCATAATCCATTGGGAAAATTTGACAGTTTGTGGTAACCCAACGTGCTGTTGTCTGTACAAACTAGAACGTAATAAATATGTTAAGCCACGGCCATTATGTCATCATGGTATAGAAAATCTGTCACTGGAGAGATTAATAACATTTCTACATCCATTTATTTAATCGTGTTCGGAGTTAGACAGCAGTGACAGTTTAATCTGTACCTATAGTATGTTTAAGTGTGTAAGTAGACCAAAATTATCTGTATTATAGGTTAGAAAATCCCCTGAATGTTTGTTTATATCTCGTTAAAATAAAATAAAAACTCCCGACAAAAAAGAAACCTAAAATATAAAAAATAATATTTAACCTCCTCTCCCTAGAGGTCATACGGAATACGGATGTTCTTTGCCGCATACATATGAATTGACGTACATGCAAATATTTGTCGCATGAATCCAACTAGGACCCGTAGGTATAGTTTTTACACAGAGAAAATGGTCAACAAAACTATTTTTCAGATTCCATTTAATTCTACCAAAGGCGGAGATAAGTTTGCCGTCTTCACGTTCACTCCGTGGTCGATGCTTCTATTTTTTATGGTGTTATTCATTATTGCTTCCCTCGCCTTCTGTTTTATGATCAGCGTTTTCTTCACTAGAGGTAAGTTTTATGATACGTATTTTTTACCACAACTATAACACATATTAAGTTATTACGCGTGCGACATGCCCTTTCATGGCAGGAAAAATTTGCGCTCGGACATTTTTATGAATTTTTAAAAATTTATTGAGAATTCATTTGAAGTGCTACAGAAAAATGTACTTAAATATCAATTTACTCATTGTTGACCATGCATTTTAAATACTCATTGTTGACCATGCATTTGTACTAGATTGAAGCAGATAGGGTAGAGCGGGCAAGATGTACAAAGGGGGAAAAAAACTTCCAAGTTTGCGTTTTGAGCAATAATAAAATTTTCTAATTTAGTATGTATGTAGCATCTTCTTCTTCTTCTTCTTAAATTCCTGTTATCCCCCGCTGGGATGTAGGGTTCGAAGAACAGTTTTCCATGCTTTCCGATCCTGTGCAGCTGTACACGCCTGTTGCCACGACATTCCCAGTGCTCGTAGCTCACAGTCACCTGAGCGTCGCCAGGTCTCCTTGGGACGTCCCCTCTTTCGTTTACCACTGATACACCAGGGGAGAGCTTGTCGTGAAGGATAATTCTCGAGTCTTTTCAGGACATGACCAATCCACCGCCATTTACGTATGCGAATCCACAGCCTCCAGAGCTCACTGTTTGTGATAGTTTTATGCCAAAAGAGCTTCAATATATGCCTTAGACTTTTGTTCACAAACACTTGTAGCTTATTGGTTAGGTCTTTCCGGACAAACCATGTCTCGCAACCATACAGCAACACCGACTTGACATTGGAGTTGAAGATACGCAGTTTTGTTCTTCTGGATATAGTGCACGATTTCCAGACTGGTTTTAATTGGCAAAATGCAATTCTAGCTTTATTGATGCGATTCTCAACATCTGCCTCTGCACCTCCACTAGCGTCCACTATGCTACCCAAGTAACAGAATCGATCAACAGCCTCTACCACGTCGTCCGTAATTTCCAATGGCGTTGAATCAGAGGTGTTGAGACGCATGCCGTTAGGTGGTTGGATCAAGAGTCAGATGCAGAAGGCAGTACTTCTAAATACCGCCCGTATATAAAAGGTTCCTAGAGTCTGAATTCATAACCACCGGTAGTCGGGAGTTCGGGACCCTGATTTTGCTACCGATGGGAAATGGCATTTGAAAATAACATTGTAAAAAAATAATATTTAGAAATATAATTTTGTATGTATTTTAAATGTAATAAAGGACACTATAATAATAATTCATTAAATTGTTACACAAGACTTCACGTTATGTTCATTATTTCCATTTTGGTCGGCCTTACCCCATCCTAAATAAGGATGTTAATTATCCCGCGCTTGCCACGCAGTTCTAGCTCTTAACGTCTGTTACGAGAGAGGCTAGTAATTGCTTGCGATTGGTCCTAATTATTACACTGCCCATATCAATTTAAGCCATTTAACGAAACAGAAACAGGCAATGTTTAGATTTACATACTTAAATATGTAAATGTGCATTAAATTGATAGACAGTTTTTATTTTACTTTTTAGCTAATTAATTTGTATAATATGCAGTACACAATTATTGATTTAATTATCCATTAATTTTGTTTTTAAATTGAATTTTAAACGTCACTAAAGATAGATCTCATAGTACAAAAATAATGAATACATTTTACTAACTTTAGCTAAATATCACAAAGGTTTATTGTTGTATTACTTTCTATCTGATTAAAAAATCATCGGTAATGCCAGTGTACCTAATAGCTGGTTTAATTGAAAAGGATCTCCGTAATTGTCATTGATACGAGAACATTTGATCGTCAGGAGATTTGAAAACTACTTAAGAACAAGTATTTTTTTTGCAGCGATGTTTCGAGTAATGAACCTTTCATACCGAACGGAGCGCACTGGAGTGCATTTTATAATGAGTCGATGAATTGGTTGAAATTCAAAGATTTAAGAACGTTTTCTGTATTAGCACTCGCCATGCTAATGTTTAATTATTTTCATACATCAAGTGGGTTTTTAACTGTGAAGAGCAACTTAATTTGAAAGATTCAATTTTGCAATTATAGTGAGATGTCATCGTCGATGTTTGGGGTCATTATAAATAAATTACTATGGTTGTGAATAATCTAATCTAATTAGGCACAGACAACGGCAGAGCCGACTACCAAAATATGTAAAATTTCTGCAATACCTACTTGAACTCTATGTTTATGGAATAAGTTTGAAAATGTATTAAATAAATTTGACACTTTTCTGCTGTCTGTACGCTTTTTGATCTCTGTCTTCCTTACAAAGCGATTCTTCAACTCTTTTATCTACAGGAACAGCTAAAGGGGTAGAACTGTACCCGTAGTTTAAGTTTTCGTATAAAAAACGTAACTGTTGTAGTTGCGTTAAGAGCTCAATTTGTATAGGAACTGCGAATGGCGCCCCTAGCGGAAAGAAGCGCAAATCATGTTTCCCTTAAAAACTTACACTACGGGTACTGGTTATCATTGGTTGAACATTATAATTTAGATTCATTCAAGGCTGTATTGAATATGCTATTTCTAGCATTCACCATAGAACCAATCTTGCCAGTTCGAAAATTAAAAACTGCCAACAGTGGATAAATAGAAATATGAGCTTTAAATACCCTGAACGAAGTTTAAAATGCACTCTGTCGCGCATCGTTTAGTGCGTATCGTGCTTTATAAATGATACGTACATACTTAATTGCACGTGTTACGTAATAATTACTGTTTCCAGCGAACACCGCCGCGTCATTCATGGGGCTTGCGTGGTTCTCCACCTACTCTGTCTTTATGCTCACGCAAGTGTTGTACGAGGACATTAGTTTAACGGCCAAAGTGGTGCTAAGTTTGATATCCAATACTGCCATGGGATATGCCTTTCAGATGATTATTATGTGCGAAGGAACGTCCAGAGGTAAGTTAGGACATAACTTCTTAAAATTAATAAGAACACATTAAATAGTAGTTTATACCATTACCTACTAATGTTTAGCCGCGGCTTCGTTCGCATTCTTGTTCGCTTTTTTTCTGGATACTGGATAAGGTTTCATCTGAAAAATCTGAAAGGCCTTTCATTCAGGAAAAAGTACTCGTCTTTTTCAGTACCATCGGTAGCGGGGAGGTTTCCATTGCATTACTCGCTTTTAATAGCGCATTCTATGTATTATGAAACTAGGTTACAGTGTATTCGAAACCGCCCCGCTACACGCAGCGTACCAACTTTGTTTACGCGTAGAGGTTCACATATCGTAGTGGACTCGCATGGTCATTTTACATTTGAATAAATTGCTGAAAATTATTCTGAATACGACCTGTTGTTCATGTACGGTCGTATTCAGAATAATTTTCAGCAATTTATTCAAATGTAAAATGACCATGCGAGTCCACGGAGTAGCGAGATTTTTTCGAATGTCATCTATAGCCCTCAGTGATAGCCAATGAAAAGCCATTACCTACACTTAGTTTGCAAAATACAACAATAAACAATGAATATCTATAGCCAAATGTTCCTAAGGCTCTGCTTAATCCATTTGGTATTATGAACGCGGTAGTACATACGTAATATTTAATATTTTGTTGAAGGTCTTCAATGGGACCAGTTTTTCTCCCCTGTATCCTACCACGACTCGTATCAGCCAAACCACGTCGCCTTTATGTTGCTTCTGGACGCGGTACTGTACATGCTTATAGCTATGTACGTAGAGAAGATCAGGCCGGGACTCTACGGGGTCCCTCTGCCCTGGTATTTTCCTTTTACGAAGAGCTTTTGGATGCCCAACAGAAATAAGAAAGCGGGTAAGTTTAACTGTTGTATGACGATAAATGTTTGTGTGATGAAACTTGACATTGACCTTGTGAAGAAAAGTTTGAAAGCATAAGCTTCGCGCACTGCGGAAGTCAGTGCTTCAATCAGAATGAAACATTTGGCGCTCCACTTGTCGCATTCGAAAAACACTACCAAGTCGCGTCGCACCTTGTGTAGGCCGTAAGCATTATCAAAGGTTGAACAAGTCTACCACCGAAACCGAACGGAAATTAGTTCCTTCCTGGACTCGTGGATCTCGTGAGCGAGCCACTAATCTACATAAGTGGTAAAATTGTTTCGGAGAACCTCCTTGAAACGAATAACAGATTTACCTAAAACTCTGCTCAAGGCTTTTAGGTTTATGGACGTACCTAATGGTATCTATGTACTGCGTATGTTTGTCTGTAGGTTTTTATACGAAACACTGGTTAGTCATTTTACACCGCCTGTTACAATTTAAACGGTATTAGATATTCATCATCATCATTACAGCCTTTCTTATTCGACCCACTGCTGGGACACAAAGCCTCTCGTTGTCATCGAAGGAGGTTTAGGCAGTAGTCTACCACGCTTGCCCAGTGCGGATTGGTGGACAAAGTATAAGGTGATCAATACCCCTTTGCTGATCCATAAGTCGCCTTCTACGACACCCTTTGGACGATATGGGGTGATGCTATTCTACTCTGCCGGCAGCACACGGCTTTTAGATATTAAGAGGCATTTAAAGTCCTTTGGCGCAATCTGAGGATATATTGCAGTTGAAATGTTTATTAATATATTTTATTCGTTAAAAAAAACTAGAGTTCTTTTTTATAATCCATAGCAATTTACGTCACAACGATTAGATAATGACGTTCGCGGTGAGTGGTTTTCCTTGACCGTAGATGTTTGAATGGGCTTATTAGGGATCCGTGCCATGTCTATCATTAAGTTCTGTATCACATTTGTGAGAAAAAGCCGGTTTTATTTTTGTAACTACCTATTAATAGGTACATGTCTAAAGTTCTGAGCTCAGAAATAGCTACATATAATATTTGCCTCCGTAATTAATTAGAGATGATTATTATCCGCCTCGTTGCAGATATTTTATACCCGAACTCCTGATATTTAGAGTGTAGTAACTGTCTTGGTAGTCGGCTTTTGTATGTTGGTTCATCAAAGCTTTACCTAAGTTACACTCTAGGTTTGATGCGCTTTATGAAAGCGGCAGTAACAATTTTATGGCACTGCATGGCTCTAGGGTTGTCAACTTTTTTTTACAAGAAATAATGTATAGGTCTGAGAAGAAAAATAAACAGTATTTAAGGAAAATTAACAGTATTGCAGCTTTTTTAAAGACATCCTTTTAGTGCTTCTCGCACAACTTATCGATTTAGTATTATTTTTAATAGCCTCATAGGCCTCGCCACAATTAATGCTAAAAACAGTATTTTTACTTTCTCGCAGACGTAGTATAGAGGAAGTCTTGTAATCGTAAAAAAAATCGACCTCGAGATTTTGACGGATTTACACGTTTTGGACCTCCTAGAGAACAAAAATATTTTTTTTGGAATTATGTCTGTGTCTGTATGTATGTGTGAGTGTCTGTGTGTTAGCACGATAACTTGAGTATGCTTTAACTTATTGCAACCAATTTTAACATGCATGTATAACATCAAAATACCGTTTCTATCAACTTTTGAGTCGTCGATCACGAAAGTTAAGCAACCAAGTGCACGGTCGGTACTCGGATGGGTGACCAAAATTTAATATGTATGTATGACATTAAAATATAAGGTTTCTATCAACTTTTGAGTCGTTTCCGGTATACGAGAAAGTCAAGGGGAGACCACTCCCGATTTTTTATACTTTATTTTTGTTCAACAGTAAAAAGTATGTAGTGAAAAACACTATAATACCTACTGTTTTTAATAGATTAATTGGCAACTCTATCCATAGCGCTTTTTTTATATCACGAGACGGCAAACAAGCTTGCGGCCCCCTGGTCATAAGTGGTTACCGTAGCCTAGAGACACTTGCAATATTAAGGGGTAACACTGCAAGTGCGTTGCCATCCTGGGGACTAAGATGATATGCCTTCCATGCCCAGTGGCCATACACTGGCCACCTTTCCCTTCAATCCGAAACACAGCGAACTGCTTCACGGCAGAAATAAGAAAAGCGTTGGTACCTACCCAGACCACCCTATATATGGGTCTACGACCTAGTAATTTATTAGCTTATATTTTACCTTAAGCTGTAATTATTATGAACGTGATATGCTAGTATGTATGTATCTTCATCTTGATTGGGCGTAATATCTTAATTCGCAGGTTGTCTTTCTTTTTAACAAACTTATTCCGACTATCTAACTACGACGCAAATCATTTATGTGCTGTACTTTTTATCTTTCTCGATTAGCTATGTAATATTGCTCTATAATATTGCATACATATTATGGAGCTTATCGCAAAGGACACTAAACAATGTTTATTAATATCTAATCGTTTAGTATAAAAATATTTGAATAGAGTCCTATAAATATTTGAATAGAGCTTACGTGGTATTGGTATGGCATTTTCCTCAATCCATTTTGGCAATGTCAAGTATTTGGTATTTTTCACGAAATAAATACAAGCTTTTAAAGTATTTTAGTAGCCGTCATTGATAGCAAAAATTAAATATGATGATTAAAGGTGAACGCACATTTGTCCGCATCGTACGCTCAGTACGTGCCGTACAAGTCGCTTTTTGGAATTTGTTGTATGAATTTCCGCACACTAGACCCGCGCAGAATTTCTAAAATGCTGTATCCAAATATTGGAGGACGCGTACGGAGCGTATGACGCGTGCTGTGTACTCAAAACACTACAAAGGCAATACTCTGGATTTTCTTACAGCGCGTACGGTGCGTTCGAAAATATTATGTGCGAGGCCATCAGTAGATTCGGCTTGTGCGACAGGGACAAATGTGCGTTCACCTTATGACTTACTTCGGCCGTTTTAAGTGCTTTTTAGATCAACTGCATGAACCTGATACTAGAGTTTTGAATAGAAGTTAAATATTAAAAACATTTTATTTTCAGCAACAACTAAAAAAGAAGATGCAGAACTAGAGTACAATGATGGTTTATTGATGAAGGTAATTCACGACGAGGAACCGAGGGGAGTGCCGATGGGTGTTAATATTCAGGCAAGTATAGTTTCACTAACACTTTTATAACTCGAACAGTTAAGGAATGTAACTCATTGTCTGCTGATGTGCTTTCTAAAAGTTAGGTACAATTTAGGTTTTTTCAAGGCTAGAATGAGTAGCTACCTAATATTTATGAGACAGACGCATCTAAACATAAGTATTATTAGTAATGCCAATGTTTACCCAGTTATTTATTAGTCTACTACGTCATCGTTTTATCCGATTATTAGCTCGACGGCATATACCGCTGACACCCGCTGGGAGGCACTTATAGTATCTATACATTTTATACTACATACTGGTAAGGTAACTGACAGAACATTTTCTGGACGTAATGTGGCAAGACCAGACAGATACATGGCACAATAACATTTCAGAAGATTACCACTTTGTTAAACTTCTGGAATAACAGATATAGAACTTGCAATATTTAATTTTTAATACATATGTAATACCTATTATCCCTGTTCTAATTTAACCGCTTTCATGGTCTAGTGGTTCCCCCACCGGCATTTGATACAGAGGTCCCGGCTTTGATCTCCAAGAACATTTGTGTTTGGTGTGGTTGGCAGTAAGGCTTGTTGTAAGTCTGCGGCTAGCTACAAAAACTTATCAAACTCTGTTGCCATAACGATAGTGTTAAGAGCATTATTGTGATCCCATTCCCATCCATTGTTGTTGATTGGTTCCGATTCTCTCGAGATGAAGGCCAAAAACATCCCCGTCAAAAGAAAAAAAATGCGCAGAACATTTATTGTATTGTTGATTGGTTCTGATTCTCTCTGGTTCTTACTTAACTTAAGTAAGATACAGATTAAAAATGAGAATATTGGCTTTAAATATGACAAATCGAATGAAATTCTTAAGTAGCCTGGTATCTTTGAACCTTTTCCACACTCGAAACTCGGAAACTATAATAGCTCATTATATCAAAATATAGAATTAATATTTTTTAGATACGATATAATTGAGTTCGTTGTGTCTTTTATTCTTAATTAAAAAGCTTATAAATATATTTTTTCAGAATCTCACAAAAATATACAGAGGTCGCAAAAAAGCTGTGGATAATTTAAATCTCAGAATGTACGAGAATGAAATAACAGTATTATTAGGTCATAACGGAGCTGGAAAGACTACCACTATTTCAATGTTAACAGGTAATATTTTATGATTTTTCTTATATTACCTATAGTCCACAATTTTTCAACTCGAATAAAGCCATTAGCGTTAACCAGAGCGAGCTAGCTTATTGAATCCTGTACTAATTAGGAAGTCTGGGTTAAAACGTTAACTTGTCGTGCAAGTAACATGTTAACTCCGGGTTAAAACTATTTATTTGTTTATAAGGTTTGGCACAAATTTCGGGGTAACGTACTTGTCTCCATACAAACTTCGGACACCCGTATTATCCCCTTAGGGGGTGAATATTGGAAAATCCTTTCTTAGCGGATGCTTACGTCAGAAAACTATCTGCGTGCCAAATTTCAGTGCAATCTGTTAAGTGTTTTGAGCTTTGTGTTGATAGATCAGTCAATAACAGTTTCGTTTTATATGTATGTCGTGGCCCGATCGTATAATTGGCCAGATCATGAAATGTGCGGCATATCATGAAATGCTACTGAACCATAAAAATCTCGACCACAAGTCGAGTAGCCTATCATCTAAAAATGGTAGTGGTCAGGCAGGAGTGATCAGTACGTTCAAGGTTTTTTTTTTATGACCAAGCAGAAGTCCACTCTGCTTGGTCATAAAAAAATAACCTTGTGGGAGATTGTTGTTGTTTGTGGGAGAGTCTAATCTACATATCTGTGTGATTGGTACGATATGCCTGCGCACAGTACAGTGCATGCGGGCTACTTCGGACACGCAAAGGCTGGACGGGCAGAAACCGTAGAGAGTCGTGAGAATCTTGTCATTGAACTCAACCGAGAGCTCGACCTTGTTTCTCAATGGGGTACAGCAAATCTGGTTGAGTTCAATGCCAAGAAAACTCAGGTGTGCGCGTTTACGGCTAAAACGTCGCCATTCCTTTCCCTTCCCTCTCTCCAGAGCACAACACTAACGCTACAGAGCAGTATCACCTTGCTCGGTATGGAGATTCGCAGCGACTTGAATCCGAAGGACTACATCGAAAGCGTGATAAAAACAGCTTCACGAAAACTCGGAGTCCTGAACAAGGTGCGGCGCTTCTTCACGCCAAATCAACTTTGCTTGCTATACAAGACGCTGTGGGATGGCTCCGCCAAGTACTTACTCGATGCTTTGGATAGGTTGCAGCGTCGCGCGGCCCGCATCATCGGCGACGAAGAGGTGACTAAAAACCTTGAGCCTCTCCAATTGCGTCGCAATGTTGCGTCATTGAGCGCTTTCTACCGTCTGTACCACGGCGAGTGCTCTGAGGAACTTTTTTCCCTGATCCCACCATCTCCCTTCCTTTTAAGGACTACGCGTGCTGGTCTACGTTGTCACCGACAAACTGTGGCTACCATTCCAACGCGAACTAAGAAATTTGGCAACTCGTTTCTTTGTCGCACAATCAAAAAATGGAATTCACTGCCAGCACACGTGTTCCCTCCTTCCTATAATCCTGGGTCATTCAAAAGAGGCGTGAAGAAGCACCTTGCAGGTCAGCAAGGCGTGGGTGGCTAGCGCGGCAGTTTATCTCTCGCGCCAGCTATCTTCGCATTTGGACTCTACTTCTGCTTACCATCAGGTGGAATAGAGTCATTTGCTTGACCTTTTTATAAAAAAAAAAAAAAAAAAATGCCCAAGCATTTCATGATCTGGCTAATTATACGATCGGGCCACGACATGTATATACTTTATTTGTTGCCATAAAATTATAAAAATAATAGATTCGGTACTTTTTACCGACTAATCGACGAATATTATAAGCCAATGTTTTGTTTTTCAATTCCATTTCAGGTATGGTACCCCCGTCGTCTGGCTCGGCCATAATAAACGGGTACAACATAGTGACAGAGACGGAGTTAGCGCGCAAATCCCTCGGGATATGCCCACAACACAACGTCCTGTTCCCAGATCTTACAGTCGGCGAACACATAATATTCTACTCAAGGTTAAAAGGAGTACCACCAAACAAATTAAAAGAAGAAGTAAATCATTTTGTTAAGCTTCTGGAATTAGAAGAAAAGGTTAGTTTTTTAATATAGTTTTTGCCTTTCTACGAAATAAAGATTTATTTATTTATTTTATTTATTTATTTATTGGACAAACTTGCATTACAAGATAACCTAATGCGGCGGACAAGTTTTGTTTAATATTACTAATACATACTTACTAACTAATAACCACGGTTGCCCAATGCGGATTGGTGCACGGAGTATAAGGTGATCAATACCCCTTTACTGATCCATTAGTCGCCTTCTACGACACCCATTGGAGGATAAAGGATGATGCTATTCTACTCTGCCGGCATCGCACGGCTGGCGGAAGTCTATTGAGGAGATTTGAAAGTTTGTGGTAGTAATCTACAAGCGTTTGATGGGCATACATGTAAAATAACCTTCCTTGCATCTTAAAGCATTCACTGGCGATTATACAATTTTGTCGAGTGTTTTGTCGCGAAAGCGTGGCATCGGGAAGATTATTTATTTAGTAACGGCACAACTAATGGCATTATACTTGAAGCGATAGCTCAGTTGTCAGTTTTTTGTCACATCAAAGGGTTTTAGCGCATAGCTTAGCTCGTGATGGCGTTGTGCCGTAAGTTTAGCCAAAGCGCATTATTAATGCGTTACGTAACGCATAGTTGGACATGAACACTAACGTTAACGCAGTAGCATAACAGACAATTGTGTTGCAGAGGGACGTAGTATCAAGCAAGCTGTCTGGTGGGCAGAAGAGGCGGCTGTCAGTAGGCGCGGCTATGTGCGGCTCGTCGCGAGTCGTTCTCTTAGACGAGCCCACATCAGGGCTTGACCCCGCTGCCAGAAGGGCTCTATGGGACTTGCTGCTGAAGGAAAAGAAAGGTAGGTAACGGAATGACGCGTGACGGAATCTTTACATTTGTTACAGACTACAGCAGAATGCCTAGACAAGTGGCAAACGCTACAAAGCGTTTTTCGCTTTGTAGCTTTTGCCACTTTTACAACAACGCCAACTCTAATATTTGACACGTTGACGGTGGCCATGGTGGTTTGTTGGTAATTCGTCAGTTTCATATATGAAACCTTCTTTTCGTTAAGCGTTAGATGGAATCGATTGGTCACTTGTCACTCAGGCTACCCAAAACTATCAAATTACTTTAATCAGTTTTCAACCTTATTCCATAATCATATAGTCCTAAGTCTATTGAAGAAATGTTACTGGTACGATGGCAAATGCAGTTCCCGGGAATACCCACTAAAAACCATCCGTACTCTCATAGATCTACTAGTGTGCACATGGGGAGCCACTCCATGTGCGCAGACCTCACTTAAGGGCTGGGGAAGTCGGTCTACGCTGAATGGGAGCAGCTAGAGGATCGCTCTCCTGCTCTCTCTCGTGGTTTCGATGTCTGTTGCCTCCCTCTGCGAGACGGTGATTTCGCAGAATGTGATTAGTTTCTCGCGTTCTCGTTCTCGGGCTCGCCTGTTCTCGGCTCGGTGTCGGTTTTTTGGCCCGCTTCAAAGGGTTTCTCGGGCGAGAAAAGAGAACCGTATTAGGCCCTCCAGACTCACGCGAGAAGTCTCGCCGAGACTTGACCCGAGAAACGAGATGGTATCTACACTCACGCGAACTTCTCACTTGCATTCTCGACCGTTATGCGAAATGGATGACTTTGACAGTGCAGCGGCTTTGGTATTTACAGTGAATGAGAATGTGATAAGGTTCTCGTTTCTCGCCCGAGAAACCCTTTGAAGCGGGCCAAAAAACCGACACCAAGCGGAGAACAGGCGAGCCCGAGAACGAGAACGCGAGAAACTAATCACACTCACGATTCTCGGGGGTTCTCGGCGAGAGTATGGAGGGCGCATATCACATTCTCGTTCGGCCTCACTGCGATGTAGGAAGTGATTTCCATCGCATGTGTGTGCTTTGCATTTATTATTTTATTAATCTGAGCTTTGTAACAGGGCCTGTCTAAATAATTAATTTTATCTACACTCATGCTTTAAATCTTCTATTTAAAACATTGATTTTGCTTCTAATTTTTTTTTTTGGTATTTAGTTAAGATCGAAATTCTTAGCAATTCGTTCAGGTTTAAGTCCCGTCTCAGCACTTATCCATTCCATCCCAGGTTTTTTTTTCTATTCTATTTAATTTGTTTTGTTGTTTTTTTCTATAAAATATTCTAAAACAGCTCATTGCCAACATTAAAACAACCAATATCCTAGTAAAAACGGATGATATAATTATAGTGTTAGATTGTACTAATTTTTATACTATCACTCCTTCGCTTTTTCGATCCTACTAACTGCTGTGGTTTACTGTAAATACCAAAGCCGCTGCACTGTCAGTCATCCATTTCGCATGACGGCCGAGAACGCAAGTGAGAAGGTCGCGTGAGTGTAGATACCTTCTCGTTTCTCGGGTCAAGTCTCGGCGAGACCTCTCGCATGAGGCTGGAGGGCCTATCACAGACAAACGGAACATGTGTGGCAAACAAACACACAACGTGGGAATAGCGTTTAAATAAACTGTGAAATCTGTTGTTGTAGGCCGGACAATGATTTTGACGACCCATTTCATGGACGAAGCGGACGTGTTGGGTGACCGTATAGCTATAATGTCAGGAGGACGACTCCAGTGCGTAGGCACACCTTACTTCCTCAAGAGACATTACGGCATCGGCTACAAGATGACCATAGTCAAAGGGAACAACTGCAACGTGGATGATGTTACGCAATTTTTCAAAAATTACGTACCTGATGTTAAAGAAAATACTAATATAGGTAAGTTGGTCAGCTGTCCAATAAATCGTGTCACTATTGACTGGTAATTTAAATAAAAATATAATTGCTGTGAGCGTGAATTAAGTATCATTAAGAACTTGTGCTATGGATACTAGATAACGGACAAATAGGTATACATAATAATCTAGATATTTCATAAATAAGCTTAAATAAATATATTAACAACTATGACTCGTGAACAAGTATTCGTGTTCATCACTCTAACATTTGCTACTACCAGGACTCGTACCCGGACCGCCCGGCGTGTAGGCAGCTTAACTACTCCACCACGACGGCGTAAATAAATATATTTAAGTGTCACTACTAACTACACGTCGAAAAAATATCTTGATACGTTTATTTTTTGTTACACACGCACAGTCCCCAGTGTGCAGTAAGCATACGGCGCTCAACGCCCTCCTGAGTAGTTCCTCCAATTTAGATGCGTTTGCCGATAGCTGTAATGATATTTATTGTGCATAATTATTGTTCTTGTTGATTTAATTAGGTACGTTATTGGGTATATTATTGTTATTATTAATCGATATATTGTTGTAATTTGATAATTGTTAAATTATACATTTGGGTATATTCCCGTTAAATAATAAAAAATATGTAATATAATTTTAATAACGGTAGATAATAAAGTAAAATGTGCATATACAATTTTTCGCCTTCATACATTATGTATTAACTATGACATCTCTTGATGTTATCGTATAAATAGTTAAATAAAAATTCGTGTGACATTATTTACTGACTCTAGTATTTTGCAATCATTCTGAACTGCTGCTAAGTTGCACTGTAGGTATATTGTGCATGCGTGTAAGTGACAAAAAATAATTTTTACAGGATCTGAGTTGACTTATATCTTACCAAATGACCATGTTAACAAATTTCCGGGCATGTTAAAAGAGTTTGAGGCCAAACGAGAGTTATTGCATGTGTCAAGTTACGGGCTCTCCGTTACTAGTCTAGAAGAAGTATTTATGAAGTAAGTTGCGAAGAGTTGGCCCGTTGTCTTTTCGCATATACTGTTATACTAAATTTTCTTTCATGTTTAAGGGCCGGAGCGGAAGACAATGACATATCGTCAGCTAAACAAAATAATTATGTTAGTATGCATAATGATTGTGCTATAGTGCCTATGGATGGCAATAACTTACTAAATCATTCGGGTAAGACAAGGCAATAATAACAAATTGATTGGCAATAATATTCTCATTGTTACTAAATACTTTTTTTTTTAGTTGATTCGGGTCCTATCCAAAAAGTGCGTGGATATAAATTACTCAAAAATCATATAAAAGCAATGTTACTGAAACTAGCTTACAATACAATGAGGAACAAATTAACTGTCTTCATACAGTTTGTGACGCCCATAATAAATATTACTATATCGGTAGCAATAGCGAGGTCTTGGAAATTCGTTTCTCAGCTGCCTCCCTTGGCGTTGAGCTTGGAGAGTGGCTTCAAGGATACCGAGACTTTACTATCTCAAGGAAAGAATCTGAGTGACCATAGTCTGGAAGCCAGAGCTATGAGAGTGTTTAAGGATACTTTTAAAAATTCCACTTACCCTGGTATGAATCTCGTTGACGTCGGACATATGGATGTTGGAAAGTTTTATTTGAAATTGGTGAGTACCCGTTTAGACGCTTTACGTTTACCTACACGATTTGAAATAAGCAATAATAAATTAGTTGAAACAAATAAACCAGCAACAAAATAAAATGCAAGTGGTTATAAATTGTTTTTCATGAGTAATATCAATAGTTTGAGTTGAATATCAATTGTTAGACCTAAATTGTTTTATTCATTTTCACGTCACGCTTAAAAAATATTTTATATAGTTTATTAACTTACCTTATTGATACTGCAGTAATAGATATACACGTATAAAAATACCAACAAAATTACTCATTTAAGGTGGATGCACATTTAGCCGGGCCGAACGCGCCTAATTTTTGAATTCTCATTCTTCGGAAATTCGGATGACGTCACCAGATTCGGCGCGGGTGATGCGGACGACTCGGCCGGCCGATGCGCTCGCATTCATTCTATTCACATTTATAATTACAGTGCAACGATCTTCGGCGCTTTCGACACATGCCGCGCGTTCGGCTCGGCTAAATGTGCGTCCACCTTTATCGAAGCGTAAAGGTGATTTTCCACCAGAGTGGTGAAACGAGACGAGGCGAGAAGATAATTGAAATCCCACTGACCCTCTTTTTCACTAAAATAGTCGTAGGCTTTATTAGATAAAGATATAGGGTGCTGTTGAGTTTGTCTTGCAATACACACGCAATTTCTCTATTATGTCCCGGGACGTCTTTGACACGGGATGGGTGACAAGCAATACGGTTCATTTTTACACTAACAAAAATTTTAATTCTCTTCTCGCCTCGCCACTCTAGTGGAAAATCACCTTAAAACACATTACGACACTCAGAACTTCATGTGCTGGCTGTATTACTGCTATATTATTATCACTATCTAATGAAAACAATATGTTTGTTATATAATTTTAGAGTACTGACAATTTAGCACGAGTTCGATATGAAAACTTAATAGCAGCTACTTTTGCCCCCAATCAAATAACGGGATGGTTCAGCAATTACGGATACCACGACTCTGCTATCTCTCTTGCACATGTTAATAACGCCATTATGGGAGCTCTGTCGCCCGGTAGTACGCTGTCAGTCGTCAACCATCCGTTACCTTACTCAATCGAGAATTTAGTAAGTTAATTATAATTAATACATGTTAATTATTTTATTTTAATTCTTTTCCGCATTGACTTGACCTTGATTTTTTTCGCCTATAAAAGGGGTAAACTCGAAAAATAAAGTTTTCCTATTTATTTTTCTTTTTAAAAATTAAAACAATTTATTTTTATTTTATATTATTTCAGGTCAGGGTTATGGCTACTGGAAGCAGTATGGGATTTCAATTTGCCTTCAATATAGGATTTTGTATGGCATTTGTTACATCTTTTCTTGTCTTGTTTGTAATTAAGGTTAGTATGTATTATTTCATCACAATTAATAATGATGCATTTTTACTTTTTAAATTCTTAATTGAATTCAAGATCGGAACACATTAATTTGGAAGACCATTCCATTGGAAATCTTGAACAAAAATAATGTATAATAACATTATTTTTGTTTCATTCATCCTGTTCAAGATTTGAGGTTACAAAGATAGCTATAAGATTATACATAGGCTAAAATCAGATGAAAGCTGATTTTATATAACCTAACCTCTAACTTGTATAGGTGCTTTCAACCTAAATATTACAGTAACTGGGAGGAGATAATTTGTTAAATAAACTTAAATGGTATTTCAAAATTACCAGGAACGCATCAGTGGTGCAAAGCTACTCCAAAGAGTGTCTGGAGTTCGGCCAGCCGTAATGTGGGGCACCGCATTCTTTTGGGATTGGATTTGGCTTCTGTTAGTCTATCTATGCATAGTATTAACTCTTGCCTGCTTTCAAGAAAATACGTTGTCTACTCCGGCGGAATTAGGTTAGGATAATTTTAATAAATACTGTAATTTTCAATTAATACCCTGATTTTTTTCTATACAGTTGTGCGAATAGCAAATCTAATATTATACTATATAGAATTTTCTATTCGAAAGTTTAAAATGCCGTTGTTATATACATTTATCTACACCCATTTAGCAAGATTTTTTAAGTTCTTAGAATTCTCCATGCTTTCAGAACCTTTTATAGAGGATTCATATCATGGGTGTAGATAAAGTCTTGTATGGAACTGTTTCTAATTAGGTATAAAAACACTCATGTGACACTATAACCTACATTCGTGTTTTAATACCCCTCGTTATACAACAGTTGCATAAATAACTATTATTTAGATTGGAAGCTAATTGTATTTTATTTTAATTTTAATATTTATTAGCTTTTTATGTTTACAGGTCGCGTTCTGTTAGTGCTAATGGTATTTTCGCTGGCGATGATACCTTTGCACTATTTAGCGTCATTTTACTTCGAAGCTGCAGCCTCTGGGTTCTCCAAAATGTGCTTCATGAATATATTTTGCGGTAGTATTTTTCACGTTATTGTTAATAAAATATTTAAATTTTATCTAATCAAACTTGTGTTTGTAGGTACTTTAATAAAGTTAAGTCTATTAAAATATTTATACACAGACCAATTGCGAAGCGCCTCCTTGTTTGATGTCAGTTAAAAGGCGTGTTATGTTTTGAACTACTAAAAAATTAAACTGCATTCTTGTGTTCTAGGTTGCATGCCGTTCCTAATAACGGAGGTGCTGAGATTGCCAGAAGTGGGCAGTCCATATTACGCTAATATATTTGACTGGATCTTCTCGCCACTTCCTATATATTGCATCAGCAGAAGTTTTAGGTAAATCCTTCCTGATTTAAATATGAGCAGCTAATCCGCTGTGACCTACCTCTCTTATCCAAATTCAAGCTTCTATCTATCCTACTAATATTATCAACGCGAAAACTTGCATGGATGGATTTCTGAATTGTGGATGCCTCTTTGTTACTCTTTCACGCAAAAACTACTGGATGTTTTTTAATGAAACTACAATAATATAGCTCATCCATCAGAATAACATTAGGCTACCTTTTATCGTGAAAAACGGGCATGAAAGCGTTGAAATAAGGGATGAAAGTTTTATGGAAATTCCTCATTATCGAAGAAGAAGTAATAAATAAATATTTGTTTTTGAGTTTTTTTGAAGCGTTTTTGAAAAAGGAGATGAAAGGTCGTATGTAAGACCAAACAAAATCACACTTTCACACCTTAGATTTTGATGAAATTTGGTACCTACAAATATTGACTAGATATTGAGAAAGGACAGAAAGGACAAGGTAGTCTACCTTTTATTGCGAAAAAAGGGTTGAAATAAGGCATGAAAGTTTGCATGGAAGTTCGTCATTGTTAAAGATAAAATTATGAAACTTGAATTTGGCTATCGAAAGAAATAAATAAATATTTTTTCTAGCGTTTTTAGCGAGGTGAGAGGTCGTATGGTTATCCAAAAAATGCTGCCCAAAATAATCGCGGACAAAATAAATTTAGAATATAGTGAAGAAAATAATAAACTATACAAGTTATTTGTTACTTGCAGAGACATGAGCGTGTCTTCATTTTCAATGATGGCGTGTGACGGCTTGTGCGAGCGATTCGTTAATATAGCGAACTGTTCGAGACACACCATCTGCTCCGACCTCGGTATCTCCGTTTGTTGTAGTGAGTATAGTTCTCTCTTACAAACACGATTTAAAGCATTTAACACTAGTATTTATCGTTAAACACACTTCGCACTTTAAAAAGAAAATTGGTACTTAACTATGATTTTTCATCTACTTTTAACTAACTGAACGTCAAAGAAATATATTTTTTATGCCAATATTAGTCACAAAACTGCAGATGCATAATTTGTTTTTGGAGAATGTCACTTTTGTTATGTAGGTGCGGCTTATTCAGAATTAAAATGAAAAGTTATGGGAATACCTACTGGTTTTCTCAATAAATTCCCCGTTATCACAACTCGTAAAATATCCATATTTTTTTAATTGAAATGTTTAAACATTAACTACCTATTTAATTTAAGTAACAATTTTTTTTTTACTCGGAATTTTGAAAATATTGGTTGAATAATTTTTATGATTAGGCGAAGCTGTGTTATAACGGCTAATTGTAAAACTGACTATGCTTTTTAGCAATTTAAAACCAAAAAAAAATGTAATTAATCTGTTTGTACTTTAAACAGTTGAAGATAATCCCTTCTTTAAGTGGAACGAGCCAGGCATAGGCCGGTATTTAACTATCATGAGCCTCGTCGGCACCCTGGCGTTGGTCCTGCTTCTCATCAAAGAATATGAACTACTGAATAAGGTAATTTTTGTAAATGGTTTATTTTTATGATATATTTCAGAGGTACTAAGTAAATTATTAAGACTGAAAAAGTCGTGCAGCTTAGATTCCTTCTTGATCGGCGTGGTGCCGAATATGCATAGAATTGGTACAGAATTTACCATGTTTATGTAATTAAATGAGAGTTTTGTGATTGTATCGTTTCGGTACAAATTCTGTGCAAAACGAATCCACGCGGTTTGAGTTCGGTACGCGTACCAGTCATGCGTACGAGACAGTCAATGTGATTCTCGGCAAAGAATTTCAGATACGGTGACAAATCGAAAACACGCCGAGCCGATCAGGAAGGGGCCTTAATGTGGCAAAAATTACACTTTATTTTTGTGACGAACCATTGAATGTAACGAGTATGTTGAATATGTTATGCACAATATATTGAGTATGTTCGAATCCTCAACGTTACAAAAATAGTATCGTATTTTCTAACTGACTTTTTGGAGGTCGTTTCCCTTACAATAAATTGGTCACCGATTACCGTCACCTTCATGTCAAATATAAACGAAATCTAAATGTGTAAATCTAGATGTGCTATTGGTCACGGAAAGACCATAGTCCGCCGCCGCTCACCGAGGAAGACAGCGATGTTTATGCCGAGCGACAAACAGTGGAAACCATCGCCAAACAAGAGCTCTCTCAATACAGCCTTGTCTGCAGAGATTTGACCAAGTATTATAAGAATTTCATCGCTGTCGACAGACTGAGCTTCGGTAAGATATTAGATAAGTAATACAGATATGTAACATATTCTGGAAATCTATTATTATGACGCTGTCGTGATGGAGTGGTCAATAACGCTGCCTGCACATCAAAGAGTATGTGCTCGATGGGTAAGATAATGTAATAATATGTATAATAGCGCTCTATCACTCTATATACAGGACGTCTCACGGCTATGCCACATGAAGGGAAAGTATCTTAAATATTGTAGATAGAAAATTTTACTGAAACAACACTGAATTTTAATTTAAAAACGATATAAACTGCATTTAAAGATTTTTGAATAATCGCCTGTCTGAACCGGTAATCGAACCCGCCAAATGGTAAAAAAAAACACCCATAATTTTACGATACCTATCGAAAGACTCAGTCGTAAGCATTACCTTTTTCCAAATAACAGCATTTGAAATAAAAGGAAGACCATGAAATTTTACATTTATTTAAAATAATCACGTTTTGCTTACAATTAATTAAATTTAGGAAATCCTCAAAATATGTCCCATTTTGTAGTATACACATTCTCTCTTAACAATTTCGCTCCCTGATGATTTATTTATTTTTTCATTGTGAATGTTTAAAATGATACGTCTAAGTTCAGCTTTGTTTTGTTCAATGTGCAGTAAAGTCTCCTCCCTAAAAACTCCTGCAATTTTTAATACTGCTTCTTGTCAAGTAAATATTTTAAATAATCCCATAAAACATAGTCCGTGGCTTACTCCAACTATAAAAAAAACTATGCAGCGCAGAGATAAGGCTAAATCCAATCTTAAGAAAAGCCCGACTGATGATAACCTGCAAACTTACAAAACACTTAAAAATCTCTGCAACAGGTTGTGTAGGGATGCCAAACGCCGTTACGTGCACAAATCCTTGGAAAACACTTCTCCGAAACAAATCTGGAAATTTTTGAGATCGTTAGGTGTGGGTGATAATCCTGATAATAATAGTACCTTTCCAAACTTGAACGACCTAAACAAACATTTCTGTAAACCTCCAGTTATCTTAGACAACACGGTCAAAGACAAGACAGTAACTTTTCTAAATAATAGAACCCCACCTGACTGTGACCCTTTCTCATTTCGCGACATCACGGAGGACGAAGTTAAAAAGAGCATCCTATCAATCGAATTCAGAGCTGTGGGTAGTGTCGGTATCAGTCGTGACATGCTGGTTCCAAACTTGGAAGACGTAAGTATCATTATCACACACATTTTGAATTTCTCCCTGACAACTAACGTCTTTCCAACTGAGTGGAAAGTAGCCCACGTTCTTCCGCTACCTAAATCAACAAATCCTACAACTTTCTCACACTTTCGTCCAATATCCATATCCCTTTTCTATCCAAGGTCCTTGAAAGCGTTGTCCATCTACAACTTTCCTCTCACCTATTCCACAACAATCTTATTAATCCTTTCCAATCTGGCTTCCGCCCCCATCACAGCACAGTGACAGCCCTGTTGAACGTTACTGAAGACATTCGTCATGCCTTAGAGAACAGGCTTGCTACTGTTGTTGTCCTCCTCGACTTTAGTAATGCTTTCAATTCAGTTGATTATGATGTCCTTTTATCCATCTTTGGCTCAAATAACATTCAACCCTCCATTGCATTGGTTCTCTGACTATCTTCGTGGACGCCAGCAATGTATCAAGTGTGATGAATCAGCATCTGACTGGTGTCACCTTACTGCAGGCGTACCGCAAGGCGGCGTGCTTTCTCCTCTTCTTTTTTCAGTTTTTATTAATGAACTCACTAAGGTCATGTCTCCTCCCTACCACTTGTATGCAGACAATCTACAGATTTACAGGCATTGCGACTTGGTTAACATCGACACAGCTATTACCAAAATTAACGAGGACTTACTTGCTGTGCGATCCTGGGCTAATTCTTTTGGACTTCTAGTGAATCCTTGCAAGTCACAGGCCATGATTGTAACTAGTAATAGAATGCATAATAAGGTATGTGGTAACATCAAAACAAAGGTCATGTATAATGAAATTGCAATACCTTTTACGAAAAAGAGCAAAGATCTAGGACTGACTATTGATTGCACATTGTCATGGGCTTCACATATCAATGAAGTAAGTCGTCGCATGCACTTTTCTTATCACTCTCTTAAGCGTCTTCAATACTTTCTGCCGTTTGAAACTAAAGTTATGCTTGCTCAAGCTCTCCTACTCCCCATTCTCGACTATGCTGACGTCTGTTATTTAGATGCAACAGAGGAGCTACTTAACAAGCTGAAACGCCTGCAAAATCTGGCAATTCGTTTTATTTTTGGTTTGCGTAAATATGACCGTGTCTCTGAATTTCGTGCAAAGTTATTTGGCTCCCTATCCGCCTTCGCAGAAATATGCACATCCTCACTCTACTTTACAAAATCCTTCACAATCCTCTCCAACCAGATTACCTGCGTTCCCCTTTTTAACTCCCTTCCTCCCAGTTCCCGTCCTAAGCGTGCTTGTATCACTAAAACCTTAGTTCGTCCTGCTTCCAAATCCAAGTTTTTTGCCCGATCATTTACAGTGACTGCTACACAGTTATGGAATAAACTGCCAGTGGAGATTAGAGAGAGAGTTCATCGGTCACTTCTTTCAAACATCGGTTGAAAGAGCACTACCTCTCTAAATTGTGTTAAGTATTTGTATTTATATGTATATATAGTATATATATTATTTATTTAATTGTATGTATATGTATTAGTTGTTAATAACTGTATATTTTGTCTTTATCTATTTGTATTAGTACACGTTATTCCCGCTTATAATGGACTCACTAAAGCTAGGGTTGGCTGGAAGAGATCTCTGTTAGAGATAAGCTCACCTTTGTACATATCTTTCTGTATAGCTACTTCTGTAACCATTTTTTATGTGTACAATAAAGGATATATATAAAAATCTTATTTTATTATGCATTTTTAATAGAGAAATAAAATAATATGTATTTCTCAAGTGAAAATATTATAAAATTAATCCTATCAGCCTTTTAATTTGACCCACTGCTGGGACACAATGCTTTTCCTTGTCATCGAAGGAGGTTTAGGAAGTAGTCCACCACACTTTCCCAATGCGGATTGGTGGACGGAATATAAAGTTATCAATACCCCTTTGCTGATCCATTAGTCGCCTTCTACGACAGCCCATTGGAGGATATGGGGTAATACTATTCTACTTTACCGGCATCACATGGCTATAAAATTAATATTTACCTAAAATTAAATCTGTAATCTGTATACATTTTATAATGAGTAGCTGGATTTATTGTCTGGGTTCTTAAATACATAAATTTCAAGTGTTTTATATACAGGCTGTAAAAGACATGAACAGTCAAACGAGAACCATGTATTCTATACATCAAAATAAAACACATTTCAAAAAATTATTGCTGGGAAATGATATTTATTTTTTGGTGTTAAAAAATATTGCAAATTGTACTGCGCAACGTAAAGCGCTCAACACGCACGTAACTCGCAAAACTGTGATATTTATGCCAGACGGCGGCCCCGTTCGTTTGTGTCCGTGCGCATCGAGTGAGCTACATTGAACGCTAACGTTTTGAAGCAATTTATTGTTACGAAATACAAAAAAAAATAATGTTTTTTTGGACAATAATTAAGAAATAATGTTTAGAATAATTATATTTTCATAAAAATATGAAAAAAAAAATTATGACTTTGACCTTTAATAAAATCGTAACTATCAATTTCCCAGGTATAGTCTAAACGAAGAAAAATGTTATGATGGTGAGCAGAATACATGGTTTTCGTTTGACTGTACAGGTCTTTTACACCAGTTATTTTGTTACATTAGATATTGCAATAATAAAGAAACTCTTTATTATCTTTCAGCCGTCCGCAAAAGCGAATGTTTTGGTTTGCTAGGCGTGAACGGTGCAGGGAAAACAAGTACGTTTCGGATGTTAACTGGCGACGCGCACATATCGAATGGCAACGCTTACGTGCACGGTCTTTCCATCAAAACGAACATACAAGACGTGTACCGGCACATAGGTAAGGTCCTTTTCTTTTTTAATACTTAACGGGAAAGCTTTTTGCCTTCATCTTACCATAGGCTGAAGGTGGAAGCGTGGATCACCCGGAACCTAAATCCGAACGATCACATCGAAAGCGTGATAAAAACAGCTTCACGGAAACTCGGAGTCCTGAACAAGGTGCGGCGTTTTTTCACGCCTGATCAGAGTTAGAACGGCTGAAAATGCGCTAACACCATTATAACACCGCCATATACAGCTTTAAGTATCCAGGTAAACCGTTAGGCAGCCGCTGTACAGCTTTTTATGTGCTACTTGGGCTGTGCTTGCAAGACGACAAGTCTTGTCTATGAATAGGTTTTTACGATCCTGTGCGTCCACGCTCACTGTAATACCTCATTCTAATGTTTGTGAATACTGATGTAAAACGCACCGCCCGGTCAGGAAGGGGCCTTATAGTTTGAAGTTAGATGTCCAAGGGAGTGAGAATATACGCGGACAATAAACGGCTTGTTCTCACGCGTAATATAATAGAAAGAAGATATTACACATGATAATTTATAATTAAATATTTATATTTTGTTTACTTAGTAGAACGAGGTAGTAGCTTGTTCTTGACCAAATAAATGCTTTACTAAGCGATCCGTTTCTTACAGGATACTGTCCGCAATTCGACGCGTTGTTCGACAATTTAACTGCGCGCGAAACTCTAAAAATATTTTGTCTTCTCCGCGGTATACCAGACAAAACCGGAGCTGAAATGTCAATGCATTTAGCTAACAAACTGGGCTTCTTGAGACACTATGACAAAAAGGTTAGTACTTTTTTATATCATTTACTAAAACAGTTTTTAATTTTATCCACCTTATTATTTTGTATCTTCAAAACTATTTTTTAATATTTAATATATTAAATTAAACTTTAATGCAGTTTTGTGACCAATATTGAAATAAAATGTGATATGAAAGATTTCATTTATCTATTTACTAATAAGTTTCAGCTAGTAATAAAATTTGTACCTACGTGTACTACAAATTGTAAAATGTAATGAAAAATTACTATTGTGTAGATACAATTTTGTTTTTTTAAAATTAGATTTAGTAGGTACCTACAAACTTTGTTGGTTTGGAATGTTATGTGCATTTATTGAGGTTCTAATAAATTTTATAATACTGAATGAACAATTATTACAGATTTATTAAATTACTTCATCACTATCCCTCAGGTTCACGAATGCAGCGGCGGAACAAAAAGGAAAATTAGCACAGCTGTTGCCTTACTTGGCGATTCCCCTCTAGTGTTCCTAGATGAGCCTACGACAGGTAAAACATTAGGAATAATACTAGAAAAATGCACTGAAAAAAATCGACTTGCCTCAGGCGGGACTCGAACACAATCCGGGCGGACGCGTTGACCATTACGCCACCGAGACACTGCTTTTCGCTGTCGAAATTTGTCAGTGCTTGGTGCTTATGTTTTTATGGTAAACATTGTTTCAACTCAGATACAAGTATTATAATGGTAAACAATACTTTGCGAAAATAGTTTTTCCAATCGAAAATTACCTAAAATATTAAAAATGATTTTTTAAGTAAACCCCTAAAAAAAAAAATTTTTTCTTTCGACCTTTTTTACTTTGTTAAAAGAACCTATTAATATTTTTAGGATGAACGTCGTCGCGTCGGCGACCGCTCATCCTATGGCTATTCCATATTTGGCATTATCAATATTCTTTTTATTTAAATTTTGGTTTAATTTTATTTACTTCGCGGTCCCCCAACGCTTCATCTTAACAACATTAATTGGTTCTTTTAATAAAGTTAAAAGGTCGAGAGAATTTTTTTTTTCTTTTTACTTTTTTTTTGTTGAGGGTTACTTACTTAAAATTTTAGATTTTATTTTTATTTCATTCTTTTTAAATTACTCGTGAACCCCAATTCCGATTGACAGCAAGTCGATTTTTTTCAGGGTATTAGTTTTTTTATAGTTTTAAAACCATTTACGCGTTTGTAAACGCAAAATTTATTCCATAATATGAGGTAGTTCCATCTTAACTGGGCGTCAAATATTTGCTAAAATATTTCGTTCGGATTCTAGAAGTGCAAATTTCAAAACATTTGACGAAATAATGTTTACCATGAAAACATAAGGAAAGCACTGACAAATTTCGACAGCGAAAGCAGTGCCCTGTTGGCGTAGTGGTTAACGCAGCGGCCCGGATTGCGGAAAATGCTGGGTTCGATTCCCGCCTGGGGCAAGTAGATTTTTTTCAGTGCATTTTTCAGTAGCTTTTTTTTTCTAGTTTTAAAACTATTTACGCGTTTCTAAACGCAAAAATTATTCCATAAAAATCTATGATTATGATCATATTCCAACAGGTATGGACCCAGCTTCCAAACGTCTAGTGTGGTCCTCAATAAGCGAGGGTGTGACTTCCGGCCGAAGCATAGTGCTGACGTCACACAGCATGGAGGAGTGTGAGGCACTGTGCTCCAGGCTCACTGTTATGGTCAACGGCAGATTCTACTGTCTAGGGCCTTTACAGCATTTGAAGAGCAAGTTCTCGCAAGGTAAATAATTGTTATACATGAATTTCTCAAGTAGGCTTTCACGACCAAAATCCTTAACTATGAGGAATATCGAAAAATGCTCAGAGGAGTCGCGAGGCCGATTTTGATGAAAACAAAAACTGCATCATTGGATTTTTGATAAAAATTATGATCATCGCTTTGATTATCGCTTCAACCAAGATGGAACCAGAAATATTTAATTAAAATTTAACATTATTCATTAGTTTTCCTTATATCATTACTTCCCAGAAATCGATCCTTATTAACAACACCATCGAATGGTGTAATAATACAGGCTGTGTTTTTTTTTTCAAAATCATTGGGTTCGTTTCCTTGCTAGAATTTTTCAAAAATCCAATGATGCAGTTTTTGTTTTCATCAAAATCGTGCTCGCGACTCCTTTGAGCATTTTTCGATATTCCTTATAGTTTAGGATTTGGCCCTGAAGGCCCACTTGAAAAATTCATTCTGTATTATGTCGCAGGCGGATCGTATAATACGCCGTATTACAAAACGGCGCGCGGATTGTAGTGTTTGAGAGTGACGAGTGACAATAATTCCACTCCGCTAGGTCATAAAAAAAAATAACCTGAACCTACCAATAATAAGCGATCTCCATTCAATTATACAGACTAATATTGATAGAAGCTACTACGGATTTATGAACAAACGGTTCTATTTGCTTAACAATTCTCACACACTACAATCCGCCGCGCTGTTTTGTAATGCGGCGTGTTATACGATTCGCCTGCGACATACAGGATGTTTCAAAAAATAGTGTCAAGCTGAAGCCCAGAGATAGAGTAGCTCTAGACAAACCCAAATAACCCCAATGTATGTTCTACGACTTTTTGTAGTTTTCGAGTTATGATTTTTTAAACGTTTTTTTTGTAGTTTCTGACTTTCAAGGCATTCGGTTATTCGGGTTTGTCTCGGGCTACTCTATCTCTGGGCTTTAGCTTTACACTATTTTTTGGGACACCATGTATATACAATACATACTATTTTAATGTAATAACAAATAGAGTAATTCATCTATAATTTTAAAAGTACCTTCAGCATGATCATTTTATATTTATACTAGCTGTCCCGGTCACGCGTTGCTGTGGTAATTTCATACTTCTGTCCTATAACATTACAATTACAGTAAAAAAAAATTAGGATGTCTTATCAAAATAAAAACTATCCCATCTTTCAAGTTGGATTAAACTGCACACGGTGTACAAATTTGTGTAAAATCGGTTAAGTAGCTTAGGATTCCATCGCGGACAAACAACGTGACACGTAATTTATATATATTAAGATTGGCTTAGACGGGGTTTCATAACGATAAGATATCTAAATTCGTCATCATAGGCCATATTGCTTGGTTATGTACAGCGTCTGAGCTTGCGCTACCAACTTACTTAGAGCTAAGATTGGTCACGTGATTTAACGACGGCTTAAGTCATTTTGATCGTTGTCGTTTCTATTTGTTACGTACACCCGTATTCACAAACATTACTATGAGATCTCTCGACTCTTGGATAAGAAACGAACCAATCACAGAACTCTATTCAACGCAATGACATTGAAGTTTAGTCATAGTAATGTTTGTGAATACGGGTGTTTGTCTATGGGCTTGTAAGCTGTGGAGTTTGTTGCGCTGCTACCAGCTTATTAAATATTCAAATAGAATAGTCATTATTTCCACCGAAATGTAGAGAAGGTGGTAGGGGTTTTGAAAAATTAAATGTTCTTAGCATGGTCCTTTAAAGCCTACGAAATTAGGAGTTTTTTTAAAGTTGTTTTTTTATTTTATTTTACAGGATATACTCTGATAGTAAAATGTAAAATAAACGCGGATAGAGATTCCAGTGTGACGACTATAAATCAATATATAATGGAGAAATTTCCTGACGCCAAACTCATGTATGTATATTTTCCGCTGTATTTTTTTTATGTCGCGATATTTTGCAATATTTTTTACATATGTGCTGTTATTGCAATCTTTATGTACCTATATATTTAAGTAAAGCTAGATATTTAAGATTTTGAGATAATAAAACTATTTAATATATTCAAAATTACAGGCTGACACCTTTTTATACTTCAGACAGCTTATAATAGTTTACATATTTTTTAGCGTTTCCCCCAAACCTGTATTTTTTTCCTATTGTGTTGTAAATATTAATAAATACATACATACATTCACGCTCGTAATTCCAAAAGGGGTTTAGCAGAGCTTGAGGTAACATTTTGTTACACAAAGCCACATCTGGCATTGTGGGTCATACGTGTCTCAAAATAGTGGCAGTCCCAGCGTGTTTTTGAGTTTTTTTTCGGATATTTTGCTTTTCATATTATAAGAAAAATATCGTGATAAAAAAAATATCTTAAAATTAGTTCGTTGTATTGCCCTTTACATTTAACTTTTCAATTTAAGTTCCTGTTTTATAATTGACCCTGTATAACCCTCTCTCATGTGTACATGTAACCTTAGTGCTGGCACTGAGCACTCCCGCATTGACACACGCTGTGCTACGCAAACAGCCATGGCTCGCCTGCGTCAAATAAAATAATTATATTTAAAACCGTCGCTGTACTAAATTCACTTAGACATTCGGAAATCAACCATGTCTTGAGAATCGATTGTCACTTTCTTTTAAGCCCAAGCCGGCGTTGATTCTTGAGACTCATTCTATAATTCTATAATACCAAACTTAGAGGCTGATACGAGCCAACTAGCGCCACCAAAACATTTAATTTTATAACTCCTATATCAGTTTTTTTTTTAAATCTGAATCCACCATGATCTTAAATGCGAGCTTAATTTATAAATGACATACCACAACTTTTCATTGTTACGTTTAGTTTTAAAATGGGTTTTTGTGATAAGTGGCCACTTTCACATAAACCCATTTTATATAATAAATAGAACTGCTAGAGCACACGTAATAGACGGTCACGTGACCGTCTAAAACGTCATATTTACGTCATCTACTTGTACTGAGAGTTAGAAAGAGACAGGTAGGAAGCGGAAACATGCAAAGGTTACTTGGGGTCAAAAAGTTATCTTCACTTTTTTATTGGTAGTGTGGCTTCCAAGTTTTCGTATAAAGTTCTTGTTTTATATCTCCAGAGAGACGTACCTCGGGATTAGCACATATTACTTGAACGACTCCGGCTTGCCGTGGTGGCGTGTTTTCCACGTCATGGAAGAAGCAAGGAACCAGTATCCCATAGAAGACTATTCTGTCTCTCAAACCACGCTCGAACAAGTCTTTCTCAGGTTCACCAGACACCAGGGTAACGTTAAATAATAACGCCAATATGTTGTAGGGCTGAGTAAAGAAACAACGTATAACGTATACTCGTTATAAAAATATTGTTACTCGTTATTTTCGATCATCGTAATAAATGAGTGGAAATGAATGATGTGTATATGTACAGTCAACAGCAAAAGTAGATGATCAAATCAAAACTAAGTTCATTAAATGAATACATACATATGATCCCATGAACGGTTGAGCAGAGCCTTAGGTAATATTTTGTTACACAAAGCCACCACTGGCAGTATGGGCCATGCAATGCCTCCAAATAATGACAGGTTGCCAGCCTGTCCCCTAGATAAAAGGGACACCAAATCAAAAAAATCACACGCATCAGTCAATAAGGACAGATGTTACACGCTAAATCTTTAATGATATAAATTTATGTATGACCCAAATGACTATTTACACCCACAAGATGAATTTACTTTTAGATATTTTACATTTCTCTGTATTTATTTTGCTTTTAATGAATTCAGAAGTTTTGTTTTTGATCATCGGCTTCTGCTGTTGACTGTACCTACAGACAACAGTATAACTGGGTATCACACACTAAATTTTCCATTCGATTTTGCACTTTATATCAAACATGTATAGGTTTAAAATCGATGAGAGAAATTCAACGGTTTGGTAACCAGACGTACTATTGTCTGTATATAGTTCTCTTTTTTGTCAGACGACAAACTAAATCATTCATTCGTCGGCGTGTGTTTTTCCAGTATGTGGTTTAGGTAATTTTAGTAACAAATACATCGCCGGGTTAGTGCAAAAACCAACTAACTGTCACTGTTATTTTTCGGATTTACGATGAATTTATCTGCCTTTATTCTACATAATTAAAAACATAAATATATGAGAATGCAGATGATCATTACAAAAATTACAAAATCTTCTATCTAGCAGAAGTTTAAGATTCCCAAACTTTAAAATCGCAATAACTCAAAACTACAATTCCATGGGTTAGTTGGTATTTGCATTAAACCGGCGACATACGGTATATTATAGCTCTAATATTTTAAAATTAGATCTGAAAACTTACCACCCAAAGAGTAGTAGGTACCTAAAGACCAAATAGAGTATTTTTAATGAATACAAATTTCATAAAATGTAACTTATATTTTTATTATTTACTACAAAATATATATTTTAAATATATTATGAACTCACGTACAGACGGTGAGCTCAGTGTCCGAAACTGTCAAATATCCTCAATAATCAACCTTATTCCGCGGTATTAGAGTTAAAAGTGTATTGTAGAAATTTGACAGTTTGTGGTAGCCTGATCTGCCAGCGACTGTACATTTTTTAAAGATTTGTATTTTCAAATTACAAAAATAATTTTGAATGGAATCTTATTGTTATTAAATAACGAAGGAAAATTTAAAAACGTTTATTGGTTTTAAAAACCGATTAAAAACTTAAAGTATAGTTAAAAATTACTTATACTATACTAAAATTATGAGTTCATTTATCTTTTGTAGTATATTTACTTTGTCACAATTAGACGTTGTTAATAAATTATTATAACATATACAGAATGAATTTTTCAAGTGGTCCTTCAGGGCCAAATTCTAAACTATAAGGAATATCGAAAAATGCTCAAAGGAGTCGCGAGCCCGATTTTGATGAATACAAAAACTGCATCATTGGATTTTTGAAAAATCAATAATTCTAGCCAGGAGTGAATCCCAATGATTTTGAAAAATAAAAACAGCCCGTATTAAAACACCATTCGATAGTGTTGTTAATAAGGATCGATTTCTGCGAAGTAATGTTATACGGGAAACCATCGGGAAACTAATGAAAAATGTTAAATTTTAATAAAAAAATTCTTGTTCCACCTTGGTTGCAGCGATAATCAAAGCGATGATCATTAATTTTTTTTCAAAAATCCAATGATGCAGTTTTGTTTTCATCAAAATTGGGCTTGCGACTCCTTTGAAGAGTTTTCGATATTTTCGATATAGTTTAGGATTTGGCCCTGAAGGCCCACTTGAAAAATTCAACCTGTTTAAACAAGTCGTTTCTACATCGGACTTTTGTTGCTGAATAAAGCTACTAATAATAACACTTGGTAAATAATTAGTGTTTTCACAATAATTATAACCGTGAACGAATAGATCATTTATAAATTGTGTGATATGAAATTTTAATACACCAAAAATAACATATTTTAGTTCGATTTTCATTTTTATTAAAGAAAATTATATATTCTTCTTAGAGCATTATACACTATGATTACCGTATTAAAATAGTATGTATGATTCCGTCTACATTTGTAGTGGAAACTGAGTATTGCTGTAATTAGCATTTTATATACGAGTATTACAACTACAATAGTAATAATTGATGTCTAGACGTACGTATAGTTAACTTTGTATGTTCAATGTTGTTATCGCGTTTGATACTATACGTGTTGGGTGTTGCAAATACTACCTCAACTTTAGAATAATACATTTAAGATCTAAGAAATTTATGCATACTAGTACTAGTATTTATCTGAGTTACTTAATTATCGCTACCAACCTTAACCTACGAATGGTAAATTGTAGGCGTATTTAAGTTTTGGACTAGGATAAGATGTCCATAGCTCATTGGAACAGCAAATTGCCGTGACAAAGAATGCCTCAATGGTGAAATCAACATTGCTTGATTCTACAGACGTCTCATTCTTAATTGCTCTATTAAATGAATCTCTAACTGATCTTAATGTCAGTTCTTTTTGTTTTGAACTGTATACAGTTGCTAAGGTAGTTTAAACGAAATATTAATAGTTGCTTCAACTATAATCGAATCTAAAGTATGCATTTATGTACTATCGAGCAAATATAATCCTGAGCCATGCTAGAACTTTATCTCAATAACGAAAATGCCATATTTGCTGTCCTTGTCCAGTCAATAAAAGTCAATTTGATTAGGACAAGGCTCTAACATGGGGCAGGATTAACGTCACAGCACATTTATCACCTCTGAAAAGGTTAACTCAAAAAAATAACCGTATCTAACCGTACGGCACGGCTACGGTTTGTAAGCATATCGCCCCTTTTTTCATAGGAAAAAGAGGCGATACTTTTTGAGTTGATAAGTGTGCCACGACCTTTATCTATGCTCGACCGTATACTGAAAATAAAGTCCTGTGTATGTACCTACTTAGTTAAAAGCAGCATGGTGCTTTATTGCGTTAGATTTTATGCTGACTTATTTAAGATGTTTGATGTAATTGCACTTTTGTTTAATAATGAGGACGTGTATTTAAATTATAAATAGGCTGAATTTTGTCGAATCATGTCTCTAGTATCCTCTCTTGGTACTCTCTACACTAGAGTTGTTTCAAATAAATATTTTGTCAATAATACTTTGGCAATATTGAAACACCAATCTTTCGTTTCAGTTATGATTACCACGTTAATGAAAAAAATATCAACTTGTTTTATTGTAGGGCAATGAAACTTTTCATAGCTCTCTATGGGGATTTTTTAACTCTACCTTTTTACTCTTTACTCTATGTGATTCTTGAATATAAACCAAGGAGCTTATACTTGATATAAACTTTCTTGTTTTTGACTACATCATTTTTAAAAGCATGCCCCCGGCGAGCATGTTCTGTATTCGTAGGTACTATTTCGAGAATAAGAATTTCTTTGCAGCTTTTGATGGTATGATCAGATTTTTTAGGATTGTGTAAATTTTACGTTAACTCAGAAGTTGAGTAAAACAAAAATTATTCAAGCGAAGCCGCGGTGCTCTATAGTATTTGATAAATACAAGTGAGTAGCCCCCTAACATCCTAAGATAAAGTTATAAAATATGACTACATCATAAATACGTGTAATTTTGTCAGCCTGCTTGAAGCGAAAATATTTTTTAATAACTGATATAATACGAAGGGTACAGAGCGAGGGTACTGGAGAAATATTTTGTGATATAAGTAATCTGAAAGATCTTGTGATTTCAATACTATTAGTACTTACATACGTACTTGTTATATTTTGACAATTTTGAAATTATCTTTTTGTGTTTGTGTACGTAACTTGGCAGTTAAACTGTATTCTAAGTATATACAAACATATTTTTATTATAACCTACCTACAAATTAAATGTAATTCTATTATTAATTGTAATGTGTGTGCGTGTGTGTGTCTCTATAATGTTTTCACGATATACCTAATAATCAGTGTGTTTGTAACAGTTTTCTCTTATATAACCTTATATTTGTAATGGAAATTTAATTCAGATTAAATGTAAGAAATTACGGACCCGAGTAATGTAAAATCACATTTATTTTATTTATATAGCTCATGATCTTGCTGCACAATAGAACAATAACCTTAAGCTTTAGCCTTCTGGACTTTATGTGCACTTAATAGGTTATCAATTCGAATAGCAATATAAAAGCTCGATCAATTCACGTGTAAGGTTTGATTTAGATTATGTAATATTTTGACTTTATTTAGCGGTCCAGTACAAAACCAATCGATATGAAAGCTTTTTGTCTCGCTTTAATACAATCGTTAGATTACGGAATATTTCTAACACCTTTGTGCCCCTTCGCACTAGCGTTTGTCAAGCGACGTCCGCGTATTGTTTCGACGTTTTCTTTGCAATAAATTCAGTGTTGCCATATTATCCAAATCAATACTATGAAACTGTAAAGGGAGGATAAAACTTGTTGAGTTTCTTGCCGGTTCTTCTCAGAACAAGGCCTCCTGGTAGACTCTTGAAGCGATGGCATCAAAATTGACTTTCATAAGTGTACAAATTGTACCTAAATGAATAAAGAAATTTTGACTTTGACTATAGGGACTGAAAATCTGTACATCCGACAGCTGAAGTCGCGTCGACGCCTCGCCAAAGCTAGTGTGAAGGGGCACTTTATGTTTTGTTCTAACGCGAAAGTGAACATTATAGTTGTATATGTAACGGCCAAACCCGATTTTAGGATAAACTTTGTTTTCCTTGGTTAAACTAGCTCATCCTATCCTTTATGCGATAGGATAAACCGGTACAGACTAGGCTAAACTGGTTCGTCCTATGGCCGACAGGAGAGTAATTTAAGGCTGAACTGGTTGAGCCTAATATGAATAAGTACACTTCAGGATTAATTGATTTTGCCTAGTCTATACTAATTCTGCCTTGTAAAAAAAAATAAGTGAGACCTAGACACGAACAGAAATCCTCTACTCGTATTGCCTGCCTGGGCCTCCAAAACCAGTTTATGAAGAGTACTTATCATATTAGGCTCAACCAGTTCAGCCTAGGTTAAACTAGTTTCTCCTGTCGGCCATAGGACGAACTCGCATAAAGGATGAACTGTTTTGGCCTAGGCAAAACTAGCTGATAAAATGCTAAAACCAGGTTTCGCGGGTAAGATACACAAAATAAATTTTAGATAGTCAACATTTTATTTCTCAAAACTTGAAAGGTAAATTTCATGGTCTGACGCTGAAGCGTTAAGATTAGTTGACAAATATCTAGAAAAGTACAATAAGTTGAAATAACAATATTGAGGGCTTGACAAGTGCCCAATCGATTGCGTTGAACGCTTAACGACAAGGATATTTTATATGCCACTGACATAGTTAAAAGCAGATATCGAACACATACGCAATAGAGGCGTAGTCTTTGTAGCCATAAGAGAGTGGACTAACGCCTGCCGACTATAGCTGTGTTTTTTAATAGTTTTAATGCCGAAACCTACTCTATGTGCCACTGAATACAAAAAAATCTTGCTATGGGACCTAACATCGTATCGCAAAAAGACAGCTGATCATGACATGTTGGTTGCGTAGGAACTTTTGTATGGAATAGGTGATTTTTCGAGATTTCGATTTTGGTCCGATAGCAAGAATTATTTGTATTGACTGGCATATAGAGTAGGTTTCGGCGCAAAGCACTTAAAAAAAAAACTCGGTGTAAGTACCTATATTAAAAATAACAAAGACTTCCTCTATACTACGTATACGAGAAAATAAAAAAAAACGGTTTCAAAGGTAGTCATACCATTCAATTCATCCCTATTAGGCACGTGTTCTATGTAGAAGTATTATTGTACAAATTATGCTTTTTGTTCCTAATTACATGAGAAATTTATTGATATTTATATAATTTTAAAATTTCTCATTTGCCATTTATGCTTGCCAAGATGTTTGAATAGTGTTTGTTTGATAATGAAATCCTTAATCTGCCGACTATAGTCCGCATATTTTATTACTTTTATCTGTTATTATACTTACGCCAAGATAAAGTTACAACCTATTTACTCATGCTTTATTTAACAAATTTCCGCACTCGATTTTGAACTTTGTGTATCTAATGGTTAACGTCGAAGATTGAAGAAATTTTTGTAGCTTGGTTTGATTTTTTTATTTATTAGTTTAACACAAAATTATAACAAGCCACATATTGAAGGAAGCAGTTCAATATGTGGCTTGTTATGATTTTGTCTATATTTGTTATGTGATTTTGTCCTATTGAAAGGACATAAGAATAGTACATTTAAAGTACATAATAATAACTGTCGCTTATATGCTGCGCCAGCTTCAGTTATTGTGTATATTATGTGATATTATTTGTAACCATAAAATTTACTGCCATTTCCATTGGTTTTGTTATAAGGAATAGGTATTATTTTAATGTTACAAGTTTATTTACTAAAACCACAAAAAATACCTCATAGTTTAAAATGTAGGTACGGTCAGTAAGAAAACATAGGTCACCTTGTGATGGTTTATTATTTTTACACCCTTTGTATATAACTTAATGACACAAAGTATGACGCTGGCCGTTCTCTATTAATATAAGGTCACCAATAAAGTTATGTCAAGCCTTCGTTTATAAACAGTTGTCTACCGCGACAGATCTATTGGTAGTCCAATAGAAGGCGGTTAGTTTCTCTTCTAATTTGTTAGACAAGTTTTATTCACTGTTGTCACAAGAGTGGTTAATCCACTAGCTTATAAATAGTGTGATGTCAGCAAGGGGGCTTATCGCGTTATTCACCATCGTGGAAACCAAAACTAAATCGTTAACGTTCCCATATGTTTTGACATGGGGCAGGTGTCATGCTACTATCTGAAAACGTCAAAATGTATGAAAACGTTTTGTTTTGGTTACCTGATTTTATACGTTGTGAACCAGACCAGAACGACACCCCGGGAGGTGTCGTTTGGAATCACTATTCCGTTCGAAACCCTCCTAGTGTGTCGCGAAGCAAGCTATACTTGCGTAGTAACCACTGTCAAAAACAAATAAGACAATTTGATGTTACTATTTAATTAAAAGACTTTTAACTATAATTATTGTCACGGACTTAAAATATGCTTTTATGAACTTTTCTTCTTCAATTAGTTGGCCGGTAAAGAAATGTTTGGACAACAATTTCGCAATAATTTTTCAATAATATGACCTTTCTATATCAGTAGTAGGTACTATACTGTTAATAACTCCTTGCGTCGATCTACCCTACTTGAGTTATCAAACTTATCAACGACCAAGTACAGTAAGTTGTAAACATATGAAATCACTGTTCATTGAACTACTGAGAATAGAGGAAATACACCTATAATAATTTGCAGGACATCACTAATATTCGGTAGTATCGAACGGAATAGTGATTTCAAACGATACCTCCTGGGATGTCGTTCTAGTGGTGTCGAGTGGAATGAACGGTTAAGGCCCCCCGAAGGGATCTCTACTGGAGAGTAGCTAGAGTATATTTCAATCTGCATTAATGTACCTGTTACCTATTTACATAATTATTTACTTCTATGAGTTTTTATGTTGTCATACTTACTAAATATTGTGATCGTTTTGAAAATTTATCAAAGAATTTAAAGCTGTGCTGTATCTATTATACAATTTTGAATCCTGTGATTATTTCAATTAAATTAATATCTTTTTTTTTAATTATACATATTTATTTTTATATTAAGAGCCTCTTCATACTAGTGTTTGTCCAGCGTAGGCGTTCGATGATGAAATTGTGTGACGTCGGTGCTGCGCATACCTACGCTGCACTGGATAACCGCGAGTGTGGAGGAGCTCTAAGTGTGATGTTTGTACTGTGCTATGTTTTGGGATATTTTTTATTGAAATAAATAAGAATATTTTATCGAAAATGTTTTATTATTTTGTCATAAAATTGTCCAAAAATATTATAAAAATTAATTTTCAAAGTCCTAGCTAGCATATATTTAAAAAAAAAATCTTATCGTTGCAAACGGCTGCACGTCAGCCCACCACCAATGAATTGCTAAGAAATAAAGTTTATTAAAGTAAACTAGTGGTGACCCGTAGCTTCGCTCGCGTCGGTTATTATAATAGTCTGTTATAGCCTTTCTCGATAAATGGACTATCCATCATAAAAAAAAACAATTTGAATCATTAGTTCCTAAGATTAGCGCATTCAATCAAACAAATAATCAGCTAGGTATATAATATTATCTAAGCAATTTGACAATTTTGAGTAGGTAGCTTTCCGTACTCGTCTGTACAATACAAAGTGAAGTAGGTACCTATTTATTTAATTACACTGTTATAATAATATGGACTTTGGTAGTATTAATATACAAATATCAAAGTATACGCCTTCCTAAGTTTTTACCTTACTTAATACAAAAAATACATACATTGGAACTTGGAACCTCCTCTTTTTTTGAAGTCGGTTAAAATTAACTTACTACTTTATGGTTATAGGTATAATAGTCTTCTTAAAAATGATTATTTCTAAAATTAAAAGCTTTGATTTACCTAGATTATATACCTTGTCACCATTCCATCATCGTGAACAAAAGAAAAGAAAATAATTTAGCTATTTACATAAAAAAGTATTAATAATAAAATATCACATAAAATGTTAAAGATATAGACTTAATTAACATTAAAATAATTCTCATTAGCTAGATAATGTATTTGTAAAGGTGATTTTGACTAGCAATGTTTAATTATAGAGTGCAGTTCAAAAAGAATACCGATCAACCTCTTAAAATAAAAAAAGGTCGGTTGGGGGGTCAAACCAAATCTCGCTACATGGATGGTCAGAGGGGGTCAGAAAATAGTTAAAAACACCTCACGTGATCAATAGACCCCTTCGAATACGGCAGTAGTGACAACAGTTATTAAGCGTAGGTTTAATTGTGCCAAGTATGGTATTTAACCTCTTGATAGGTGGTGTATCAAACGTAAGTATAAAAAACATCACAGAGCTTTCTCTGTGATGTTTATACAAAGGGAAAAGTTCTGTCGCGCACGAAATATTAACCCCATTTGCTCGCAGTCCAAGAAATTGAACACCTATGAACATAATTTCCACTTAAAAAAATTCGTTATCTAAATACTCTTTACATTGTTTAATTATCCAAAATTCCGTAATGTTACTTTCAAATAATTTTCAAAGTTGTGGTATTCTTTTTGATTCAGCCTATACTATTTAAATATTATTCTGTTCCTCCTGGTATTTTGTAAACTGTAAAAAGATTTGCTCAAGAGTTGTCTGTGAGATGCTATAATCTTCAACGCCGACATCTCGCTTGGCCCTCTCCATTATCCCAAACATTTGTGACCAGGCGATGGTGCCATCTGACAAGTAGTACGTCAGAAGACCTTGGTACTCCTCCCTGAAATAAATGTTGACGTTAACTATAGCGCTCTAAAACTGTGCATAGTCGGCCTTAGAAGTAGATTAACGTAAGTTTAAATCAAACACTGTTTTATGTACCTACATACAGAATATATTAACATGAGTAAAAACGGAAATTAACGCCATTAGATCAATGATATTATAATATAAAAAGAGGTATGACAGCTCAAAACAGACAACACCTGTTGCCTGTTGGCCTTAGTCGCCTTTGAAACAGTAGACAGTACGCGTGTGCCTTCCAGTTCCCGCCAACCGTATTTATGCAACAAAATTACATCTTGCGTCATGCGAAAATGCACTAATTATGCAAGCAAAATAAATAAAGCTCATGGAGTCACGTATCATAAGTAATTAAGCCGAAATTATATTATTTAATTTGGTTTTAACATTGTAAAACAAATATATGGCTCCATGGTTACTATGGTAATGTCACGCAATGACAAACGCTAGCTGTCTTTTTTGTTCATATTAGATTAATTATGCCATCCCTTTTAATTTTTTGCCAATGTAGTGAAATATAAGTAAAAAAGTAAAAGTGTGTGTTGCTTCAGCACTTCGGATCATATTTTTTTCCTGTTTTGTGAGCGTATAACGTATCTAATACCATAATATCATTGGATTAGATTAGGTACCTTGGGTAATCTAATCGCGATAATTTCCGTTTTTACTCATCATTAGTTTTGTTAATCGTGCAACGGGAAAGGGAGAATGACCAATTTAGTATGGGACTTTAACCATGATTGCGCTTTAATGAAATGAGTCCGAAAGACTGAGAAAAATCTATAATTTATGTGGGGGAAATATCACTAAAATGTTTTTGGTGAGTTTTGCCAAATCATAAATTGTAATTAGTCATTTCGAGGTTACATTAAATTCAAATAATTGACAGAATGACAGCTGTAGTTTTTTGTTCTTAAATTCTCTCTAGTAAAGCCGATCGTAGGTAGGTACTAGTCGCCAAAAAGTACCTACCTACTTAGTCGGCTCAACTAATATTATTTAGACAAAGAAATTATATATTAGGTTGGGGAAAAAGTCTTTTCGCATTATAGTATGTATAAACTTGTAATAAAATCTCTTTGGCTATACTATTTGTATTTGCCTGGTTTTGGTATCATTGAAAGTTTAAATTTTAAAGAACATAATTCCAAATTCAAATTAGGAAAATGTGTGATTTTCATTTGTTTTTCGTACCGCCAAGATGAGTGAATCTAATGAAGAAATTCGATACATTTTAAAATTTTACTACAAAAAAGGTAAAAATGCAACGCAAGCCGCGAAAAAAAATTGCGATGTTTATGGACCTAGTGCAGTGTCTGTGAGAGTAGCACAAATTTGGTTTAAGCGTTTTCAATCCGGAAATTTTGATGTCAAAGATGCACGTCGCTCTGGTCGCCCTATTACAGATAAAATGGATGCCATTTTTGAAAAAGTGGAGCAAGATCGGCATGTCAGTAGTTACGACGTAGCTGAAGAACTGGGAATTGACCACAAAACAGTTTTGGCGCATTTGAAAAAAACTGGGTACACAAAAAAGCTCGACATTTGGGTACCTCACGAGCTTACTGAAAGAAACCTAATGAACCGTGTACTCATTTGTGATTCTTTATTACGACGTAATGAAACCGAACCATTTTTGAAGAAGCTGATAACTGGTGATGAAAAGTGGATCACGTACGACAAGAACGTGCGAAAAAGGTCGTGGTCAAAGGCCGGTCAGGCTTCACAGACTGTGGCGAAACCCGGGTTAACTCGCAACAAGGTGATGCTGTGTGTGTGGTGGGATTGGAAGGGCATTATTCATTATGAGCTGTTACCACCAGGCAGGACCATCGATTCTGAACTCTACTGCGAACAACTGATGAGATTAAAGCAAGAAGTTGAGAGAAAGCGGCCGGAATTAATCAACAGAAGGGGTGTGGTTTTTCATCATGATAACGCTAGACCTCACACATCTTTAGCCACTCAGCAAAAATTAAGAGAGTTTGGCTGGGAGGTGTTAATGCATCCGCCGTATAGTCCTGACCTTGCACCTTCAGATTTCCACCTGTTTCGGTCTCTTCAGAATTCTTTAGGCAGTGTCAGGTTAACATCACGAGAGGACTGCCAAAACCACTTGTCGCGGTATTTTGACCAGAAGTCCCAAAATTTCTATAGCAATGGGATCATGTCCCTACCTACAAGATGGCAAAAAGTTATCGAATAAAATGGTACCTACATACTTAAGTTAAATGTAAATAAACTATATTAAAAAATGTTTTGAATTTTCTTAAAAAATGCGAAGAAACTTTTTCCCCAACCTATTATATTATTTCTAAATAAAAAAAATCATCATCGGGGGTACACTCTACAGGTTAGGTCCACCAAGGTTCTCTCTTAAAAACACCATAAAGGCTATATGCGGCCAACAGCAAATAGTCGTAAAAATATGCAATTTTGGTCCTTCGTGCTGGATTGAATATATCTTTTACTTGTTTTTTTCGTGATATTATGAATGAAACTTACATGAGTTTAGGATTTCTGAAGTTCGACTCCACGTATTGCTTGACACCAGCGGTCTTCACACTTCTACCAGCGGGTGAAGGATCCAGTGGATCCACTTTTATTTTTATCGTCAAAGTGAACCCTGTGAACATTAAACTTGTTAAATCACCTCTTATAGTACCTACCTAAACTGGAATAAAAGAACCGAAATTTTTAAGATAATGGTGTAGAAGTTACTGTTATTAACACAATAATGCATACACTCTTTTCAATTAAAAGTAGGTATTGCAATATAGGTAGTCTTTTTTGCGATCTATTTACAGGACAGTACATTTTTTTTACTCTGGCACTGCCATTATTTTATCGTTATTACACAAAAAAGGTTCCCAATAGTGGTGGAATTAATGCCATAAGGCATTCTCTACTAGTCAACCGGAAAGCTGGATGTTAATCATCTTTTTTGAGCATTTAAAATAAAGTTTCTAATGTTTGTTTGCTATTCATTATTTTTTTTAGTTATCACTGGACAAAGTCTGGACTCAAGATTTTATATCATTTCAATTTTAACTTCAGGCTGAAGCTAAAATGCTGATGAACTATGTTTTTATGCATCCCCTGAAATGGATATCAAATCATATCATGGGGTGGGGGTGCATATAAAAACAGTTCATCTTCTTTGTGAGTCCGCCACATTGGATTAAGTGACGTCATTTTATTTTTACATGTCCGCAAACCTTTTTAAATGATTATTGTCATGGAGGCGCATAACAAATAACTAGTCCGCCATATTGGATTTAGAACGTTACCAAGCTGTATAACTATGTATGCATGTGATCTATACTAACATTATAAAGAGGAAAGATTTGATTGTTTGCATTAAGTAAATAGACTCTGAAACTACTGCACGATTTTGATGAAATTTGGTCTGAAGAATAAACGTGTAGATTTGCATTTTTTTGCAACGCAAGTTTTACCTGAACCCACATACAAACATTGCAAGTTAGACATAAACTTTAAGAAAAAGCTCTACCTTGTGAGAATTTGTTTTTAAGATGCTGCGGTGTCCCGAGGCACTGGAATCGGCCGTTGACCATGATAGTGAGCCTAGAACACAGTGCCTCGCACTCCTCCATGCTGTGTGACGTCAGCACTACACCGCGACCAGACTTCTGGGCTCCGCGTATTGCACGCCATACCTTTTGGAAAAAAAAAATACGTACCTACAGGTATCCACTTTTGACATTTCAGTATCTTTATTTCCCACAAAATAAGAGTCTCGAAGGAGTTTCTCCCGAGTTCTTATTGTAAAAACGCGTGTTGAGACACTCCATTTTTAACTCAAATCTACTGTATAGTAAAGGGAGGTATATTGGTGATATAAGTAATTTGGTGATATTTTTTAAACTGACTACCACACTATTCCCTATGCGAGCACATTCATGAGACAATGCTAGGGCGTTGCTACGAGTGTGAGGTAGATAGATATAAATTACGCGTTCCGCTCTAACGTTCCTCTGTTTAGTATACAAACTTTTTCGACAATTTTATACCTGTAGCGCCATTTTTCAATGAATGCCGGCTACGCTTTCGTATTTTGGATAAAATAAATTTATTTAATTAGTGTTACAAAGTAATTATTATTCAAATTGTTCAATAAACTAATAAATATTGAATTAAAAGCATAGTGAAGTCGTGTCTGTGTCAAAGTAAGTGTTTATTCCTTATTTTGTAACCCTTGTTTCTTAGTGTTTTTGTCAACATTTTGGATACGTTTTTGGGTGGTTAACTTTAGATTTATTTGGTGCTTGTATTAAAAATAAAGTGGAGAAGTCAAGTACACACTTCGAAAGGTTTTATTTTAATGTATCCGTAAAATGGGTTATCAGTTGAATTTAAGGTTATTTTTTTTTATCGCCAAATTACCTACTTCTAGATTGGCAATGGAGGAAAGGTGAAAATATAGGAAGTATAATCAGCAACATCTACAAAAAGCTGTCAGTCTCGTCAGACATGAAGGTAAAACCATAAAGCTGCCAAGGAAGCAGACGTCCCATGGAGCACCTTGTAACATTACCTTGGAAATGAACAGGATTCTATAATGGGGAGGCCCTATGCACTGTCTTGCAATTTAGGGTTGAAACTTCTGCCCCAAAAGTGACAAAAAGCAAAACTCGCGAGAGAGACAATGATTGGGAATGTGGGTTCTGTGAAGTCTTATACTCCACTGACGCAAAAAAGAATGGATCAAAATGGATCCAGTGTTCTTACTGTCTTACTTCATACCATGAGATTTGCGTATTTCTCGAAGACGCTAATCCCGACGAACAGCTATACTGCACATGCGATCGTTGCCAGTAATAATTTACTAAAGGATCATACATCTTTTTAATTACAAGGACAAAGTATGTAATTTAAAATAGTTCACCAAATTACCTATCCACTATCACCAATTTACCGACCCGTGTCACCAACATACCTTTGACTTCTTGGGAATTTAAAAAATATTTTTTCTTTAAAGTATTGAATAATTGTTACGTAAACTGTATTCATTATTTATTTTATGTATTAAACAATGTAAATAAATAAAATTCACTTTTTGTTTCATTGTTGATTTCCTATAAAATTAGTATTATTAATTTTTATCACCAACATACCTTCCTTTACCCTACTTGATTACATTTTCACTTGACATTAGCAAAATGCGTAACATAAATTTATCGCGACGCCATTAATTAAGAATAGAATATATTAACAATCCATTAATGAAGAATCAAATGTGGATTACCTATTATTGATCGTGACTGTACCTACCGTAGAATGTTGTAATTTTGCCTAAATTACGAAATCCTTAACAATTTTTTTTCTAATTTAAATTTTATACTTACTCTATTGTATTCTTATTATTAATGGCATTCGCGACACTTAAAGATTAGATACACATTTCGCCAATGACAAGTGAAAAGGTAGATTGAGTTAAAATGGAGTCTCTCAACACGTGTTATTACAACGAGAAGTTGTTAGTATGGGGAAATAACAATGTCATGACAAAAGTTTTCTTCTCCACGCGCACTCCTGTCGCACCTAGGGCGCGGTCAGTTTAAGCTATACAACATGTAATTTAAATAACTAATATCCTGAATACAGGTGGGTTGGGATCGGCTTACGAGGTGATCTCAATTAAAAAAAAAATATTTTTGAAAAAAAAAATACTCCAAAAATATTGTATTGTAATTCTGCTTTTTTTCTAAAAATTTTTTTTTATTGAGATCACCTCGGAAGCCGATCCCAACCCACCTGTATTCAGGATATTAGTTATTTAAATTACATGTTGTATAAGTTTCCATATACTGGGTGTAAAAGACATGAACAGTTAAACGAGAACCATGTATTCTATACGTCAAAATAAGACATATTTCAAAAAAAATATTGCTGGGAAATGATTTTTATTTTTTGGTGTTAAAAAAAAATTGCAAATTGTACCGCGTAATGTAAAGGGCTCAACTCGCACGCAACTCGCAAAACCGCGATAATTTTGCCAGACGGCGGCCCCGTTCGTTAGTGTCCGTGCGCATCGAGTGAGATACATTGAACGCCAACGTTTGGAAGCCATTTTTTGTTATGAAATACTAAAAAAAATTATAATGTTTCTTTGGACAATAATTAAGAAATAAAGTATAGAATACGTTTTCATAAAAAAAATGGAAAAAAAATATGACTTTGACCTTCAATAAAATCGTATCTATCAATTTCCCAGGTATAGTCTAAAGGAAGAAAAATGTTATGATGGTGAGCAGAATACATGGTTCTCGTTTGACTGTTCATGTCTTTTACATCCTGTAGGGAATTCACAGTGCCCTCCGAAAAACATTAGGTACACACACAGTGCCGACGTGTTTTTGCTATAGATTTACCTTTACCTAATACTGAGGTAAGTGTTATTGCGAAAGACCTCATAAAAGTGGTCTGTGACAGGAACGCACTTAATTGTTTGTTGTTGTTGCCCTAGCGAGTTTCAGTTTTCACGCTACGAAATTGAAATTACGATAGAAATAAAAAACTTCTTTATCGATTTTATGATTTAGTTAGCCGAATGACATTGTGGGAGATCGAAGATTCACTTCCGATCGTTATAGACAACGCTAGCTGCGACACGTAACCTAATTACGCACTCTTCGCACTCGCGCTATCTCGCTCTTTCGGTACGTCGACGCATCGTTATAGGAAACGCTAGCTGCGATACGCAACCTAGGTGCGCACTCCTCGCACACTATCTATCTTTTTCTAACTCTGCATTGTTATAACTAGCACTATTTGCAATATGTAATTTTTACACTTAAGTAGGATTTTTACAAAAATATACATTACTTACGCATCTGCTCTCGAGTTTCACTCATCTCTTTACACAAGAAAACCTGCCTCAAGATAGCCTCCACAACATTGTGGTTAAAATTGCAGGATTCTACCTAAAGTTTAGTAGGTACCCACCTGTCGCTTGGCCGCAGGGTCGACACCCGTGGTCGGCTCGTCCACGAACACCAGCCGAGTCTTGCCGAGCAGCGCTACTGCTGTACTCAGCTTGCGTTTGTTACCTCCAGAATATTGACTAACCTAAGTACATTAAACAAACTTAATAACATTTTTATATATGACTAGCTTATGCCCGCGTAGAATAGTTACTTCGGGCAGCATTAAAATTTTTTTATTATTTCTTTTTACCCAAGCGCACTATACATATATTAAATGTTCATGGATTTTACTTAAAAAATGACGGATTTCCATACAAACTTTCATCCCCTATTTTACCCCCTTAGGGATTGAATTTCCAAAAATCTTAAAATACATCTTTCTTAATTTGTAACTGAAAGGCCATGTACCTATTTTTATGGATTTTTGCTTTAAAAATGACGGATTTCCGTACTAACTTTTCACCCCCTTAGAGGGCGAATTTCCAAAAATCCTTTTTTAGTGCACCCCTGGACCTCATAAGGAACCTACGTGCCAAATTTGGAATCTCTAGACCCAGCGGTTTGGGCTGTGCGTTGATCAGTCAGTCAGTCAGTATTCATTTTTATTTACATAGATAAATAGCCTATAGACACTAACACTGGCGTGCCACTCGCTGGCAGCGCGTTAGTACCCTTGCCTACCCCGTGGAGCAATCAAATGGTAAAGGTAGGGCAGAAGACCCTGTTTTGGCCACTGACTCCTTTTTGGCCATTTGAGACTTCTAATCGTTGTAATTAAGGCATAGCTAAATATTACTTCTATTGTGTACGATTTTTAAAAAATTGAATTTGGCAAAACTGCTACCTTTAACAGCTGTGATTTGTTAAAATTCATTTCGATATAACAAGCCTTTTTGTAGCCGGTCGGTAAATGTGTAACGATCTTAGCAAAAATAATAAAGAGCAAGCGCAAGAGTAACCAGTTGTTAAGTGTTTGATATTTCCTGTTTGTTTTCAGAGATAAATAAAATTGTTCTAAGAAAATAGAATCGATTTTGGAAAAAAATAAAGTAGTATACGTACTTAAGTAGGTAGAATATTATGCCAATATTCACCACACAAAATAACTTTAGCGTTTAAACCTTAAGTATACTTATATTTTGATACTTACCTAAATAAAAACATTGGCTATGAAATGTTATGCAATACGATAATAAAAACTGTTTTTTTTATTTATTCTATATGTGATGGCCAAAAGTGGCACACTATGGCCAGAAAGGGGTAAATCTGGCCAGAAATGGCACAAAATGTTTTTTTGTTCTTTATTTTATACCTTTTTTTAACTAATTATATAAAAGAAAGCGTTTGTGAGGCAAAGCGTATAGGTTTTTAATAACTATCTACAAAGGTAATGTACTTTACTGCATATACTATAGATTAAGAACGCCTCAAAGTAGACAAAACTTTTAAAGTGGTTACAAACGGGACAAGAAGGATGAAGGAGAATAATTAATATAAGCATAATCATCTTAACCTATCCATCACTCAGCCATGTAGGTGCATAAAACACTAGAGTCTCGACAAAATACTATTATGCGACTATACGCTATGCCTAAAAACTTTATGCAAATAAAAATTATGCATAAATTTATAAGTCTTAATTACAATTATGCCACAATACATATGCTGACAAAAATAAATTATACCAAAGTGTTATTATGGAAAAAAAATGTATGCCAATTTTTTTTAAGGAATTAATACATTATGCCATACATGCTGAACGCGTCTACTCTAGACCCTTTCTAATTATCCGAGTGAATAATGCAACGCGACAGATTAAAATATTAATACGCACCCTCTTGTGCAAGTGCTTCGTGAAGCCAAGTGAGAAGGCCAGCGCAGCGGAATACGCCCGGGTGTAGTCCATGCGTAGTCCCCGCAACATGCCGAAAAGGACCAGGGTCTCCCAGCCCGTCAGTTCGCCGAACACCGCGTCGAATTGTGGGCAGTACCCTGTTCAATATCCCAAATCATTTTTAAATGGTTAAGGCACGATAATGTTATACACGGTGAGTTTTTTTTTCGGGTCAGTATGGGGAAATAGAGAAAATCTCTCTTAGGAACGCTGACCTGGTCTCCATACAATTTTTGGTTTGTATAGTGATATACAATCGAAATAACAAAAATATGTTTTTTTTTCAAAAAATGTGATATCTCCAAATCTATTAAGATTTTTTTTTAAATACCATTTTTATTTTATTTAAAATTAAGATCACGGTTCCTAAGAGAGTTTTTTCTATCTCTTATTGGTTAGATTTTCCCCATACTGACCCTAAAAAAAAACTCAACCTGTATATCCAGTATTGTATCTTCATACAAACAGTCGGGTACCCGAGTTCGGCACACACTCGGTAGAGCTCGCTAGAACTTCTAGTTCGCTCTGAACACGAGGCGATTACTTGAGCAGTACGAAATTGAACCTTGTTGGTAGGTGGTACGGCTGGGCTAACAAAGCGGAAATAACTTCAGAGCGAACTAGAACATTGTCGCAAGCTGTAACATTCGCGACCGGTAGGGGTACTGAGTATGTACCAGGTGTGTACTGAACGAGGGTCACGTGGGCATGACTCGCGTTTCGAACGTTTGTAAGAAGATACAATACTGAATTATTATATTAATGTGGTTAAGTGGTATCTTCTTCTTTGGTTTTTTTTTTCAATTTTCGCTGCCCAGAACTACGTCACTTGAATCGCAGAATCAGCAGCATTCAAAAGCTTTTTTTTATGAGAAAGGGGACAAACGAGCAATCGATTCACCTGATGGTAAATGATTACCACCACCCATGGACATTTGCAACACCTTTAAGACCTTTAAGGATTACGCTCTTTTTTGAAGATTTCGAGATCATATCGGTTCGGGAACACCGCTGGCGACAGTTGATTCCACAGTCTTGTGGTTTGCGGCAGAAAATTGCGCGAATAACGCACGGTTGTGGACAAACAAGCATCCAGACTGGCTCTTCTAGCGTGCAATTAGTGGCTCACTCTATCTTGCTCCTCGTGACGTGGGCAAGATAGTAATTGAGACATATGGTTTGCGAGAAGGCACCACACTCGCAATGGTCATTGCTGATGTAGCCCAACTAGACACATGGTAAAATACAGGGCTACACCGAACCCCCGGCAGCGCCAACGTGTAAAAAAAAATGCCGCAAGCATTTCATCCGGCGCCTATATTGACTTGGTGCCTGTGCGTTGTACACTCCGCCCATATGAGCGGCGTAGTCCTGTTAAATCTTATATATCAAAATCTCGTGATATAGTGTTTGTGCACTCCTCTGAAACGTCTCCACCGATTTTCTTTAATTATTTTGTGTATATTTTGTAGATAAAGTATTAGACGATATTTGCTAGTTTTTGACAACCTCCCCCATAAGAAAAAATATACATAAGAAAACCCCCCTTGTAAGAAAAAATAAGACATGGTCGACCTAAATCGTCTTGCGTAATAAATGAATGGCTCTAAAGCAATGATATTATATTAAAAAAGAGGTAGATAGGTTACTTGCTTGCAAAAAGTGGCACCCTAAAAGTAAGCTGATTAGCACACCCGAGCATATGTCTTTCTCGTTTACTCTATTGCTAGATATCATGTTGTCTTACTCACAACTTACAATACGACCATGTAAACTCGCCACATACGACAACATGAAATCGTAGACTTTAGGTGCCGAGTTAATTTGACCGTGTAACATGATGACATTTTGGACCATTTTTGACTTTGAATTCGTATGAAGGTAACCTATCTACCTCTTTTTAAATATAATATCATTGCTCTAAAGTGTATGTCATACCGCAAAAAAGAAAAAACATATATGGCAGAACAGCGTTAGCTAGTAATATCTAAGTCTTTACCTATGTTCTCGTGAACTTTATTAATCTGGTTGCGGACAGAGTAGCCGCTGACGAACGCGTCGCCGCTGGAGACGGACTCGTCGCCCATCAGCATCTTGAAAGTGGTGGTTTTACCGGCGCCGTTCACACCGAGCAAGCCGAAACACTCCGAGTCGCTCACACCTGAAAATATCGCTTAACTGTAGGGGAAACTGTCCATGAAGGATCCAGGCCTTGAAAGAGCCGGGTACGGACATCAATTTGCAGAGCATGTGGACATAACCGGGAATCCACGGGAATACTGTTGTGACTGCGATTACATAGGCACATTAAGGGTGCACACAAGGGGCACACTTTTCAGCTTTGAAAGCGAACGCCTTTTTTAAGACGCTTTTATAAGCTTCACCTGTATGTTTGCTTGCTTGCTTGTATTGTATGTTTGTAGCTGACTCCTTTGTACGCAATTTTGACCCACTTTAAACGGTCAGATTTTATTTAATCTTTGTAGACTTATCAAAGACCGATGACATTACAATAATTCAATAAGAATATCCCATTATCTTGATTAAAAGCGCCAGAACTAATAAATTAAACGTTTGTAGTGTCAGTTCAGTTATACGTCACTAGATGGCGTTGTCATTGTTATGGCTTATTCTAGTTGGCGAGTTTTGCTTATTAATTCCAGTACTTTCATCGGCGGTAATAAGTCGCACTTAAAAGTACAAAATAAGTAATAGTTTAGAAAAATTAAAAAAACACGCTTTAATGATAAATCGCTAGAACCAATATCAACTATATTAGATAAAAAATTTACACGTTCAAAAATACCACTAATTAAAATAAAAAGAAAATCAGATTTAAAAATACAGATAAGATGTAAGTACTTACTGAATGACACCTGGTCGACTGCGAGGTGTTTCCCATAGTATTTAGAGAGGCCAGTGGCCACGAGACTGTGTTCTGAGCGGCCCCTGGCGTCCACGAGACGCACGTGCGCCGCCTCGTCTAGGACATCTTGGTCCATGGTACTTTCGTTCACTGGTGGAGGCTTTTTGTCAAATTTCAATACCTGTTAAGGTTATTTTTAACATTAAATCTTGGTTTGTGCTATCAGTCTTCTTCTTCCAATAAGGTATTTGACTAATCTTGGAAAATTCATTTTGACTATTATTTAAATAAGAAAGCCCATATTGATGATTACGTGAGATCTGAGTGGTTAGTGTAAGTTTTTTAGTATACAAAACGCACCGATTCTAGTTGCGTTAAGAGCTCAATTTGTATGGGAAACATGATTTGCGCTTATCTCCGCTAGAGGCGCTGTTCGCGTTTCCTATTCAAATTGAGCTCTTAACGCAACTAGAATCGGTGCGTTTTGTATACTAAAAAACTTACACTAACCACTCTGTGTTTTCATTAAAAATCAAAACTAATCTACATTTTATTGTTATCCTCACAGAACACAGATTCTGTGTTTACAGTGTGGTGTTTTTGGCTTAAAGTATGTGGTTGGTATGTGGTTCCATTGCCAACAATAATATTAGTTATAAATGTATGTTATCTATGCTCTCTCTTTCCTACTGGGTCGTAGCTGCGGTTAGGTCGTTTAAGATAAGTCTGTCTAATTTTATGTATTAAATAAACTAGTGAGTCGGTTAACAGTCGTAATTATTGTCCGTCACCACCCCAGAACCCACGACTCTAAGAATACAACACACATATTCTATGTTTCCATTCCAATAAAAAACTATTATTCGTACATGGGTGTCTAATGCGATTATGATTAAATATATTAAAGGTTATTTGAATAATACTAATTAATTGATAATTGGATAAAGATAAGGAAAGCAGCAAAGCACGTGATAATTAATGATGCGTTCATTAAAGTCATGGAGACTAATAAAAATAAATTATAAATAAACAAATTATTACTTATTACGTACTTTAGATAAATATAAAAAAGCGTTATGGTAAGAAAAAACTTGATACAGTGATTTTATTTTCTATTTAATTTCGTTTCAATTTCAATCACAAAAAAAATTGATACCTACTTATTAAATTTGTCATATTTATTATTCACAATTCTTAGCAATTTTATAATTTTTCGATATTTACTTATTTTTGAACTTTTATCTATTAAATCATAATCAGTATCAACATCACTGCCTATTGTTTTCGTTTTAGAGAGTGTTTCCCTTCCGCCCTGTTTAATGGTTAGAGCTTACTATACCGGAAACGACTGAAAAGTTTATAGAAACCTTATATTTTGATGTCATACATGCATGTTAAATTTTGGTCACCCATCCGAGTACCGACCGAGCACTTGGTTGTTTAACTTTCGTGATCGACGACTTAAAAGTTAATAGAAACCTTATATTTTGATTTCATATATGCATGTTAAATTTGGTTGCAATAAGTTAAAGCATACTCGAGACATAATTCCAAAAACGGTATTTTTGGACTCAGGGAGGTCCAAAACGTGTAAATCCGTCAAAATCTTGAGGTCGAATTTTTTGACGATTACAGAACTTCCTCTATACTGCGTATACAAGAAAGTAAAAAACGCTGGTTTGCAACCGCCCTGACTACGCGTACTGGCTTACGTTGTCACCGACAAACTGTGGCTGGCATTCCAACACGAACTAAGAAATTTGTAACCCATTTCTAAATCGCACAATCAAGAATAGGAATTCTGTGATGCAGAAGGTATTTCATTATCTTTCGCACTACTTATCTATATTTACATTTGAACCCCACCTCTGCTTACCATGTAACTGACGTTTAGGCAGCTAAACTGCGGAGTTTAGCCGTAACAATGAAATGATTCATAACGAAAATTGTATAAGCAATAAATTTTGCTATATTAATGTATTAGGCCGTAACATAAAAACGTACCAAGTAATCATTGCTTACATAATTATAACGTACCTTTCTTATAAGGTTGTATTCAATGATCATGAATATGGCCCAAGAAATAACACCAACACCCAACATGGCTGTCAAATACCGTAGAACTCCCGGTGACTCCCAGTTGAAGTAGGGATTCTCCTCAACTGCAAATGGAAAAAATTAGACAAAGAAAAATAGAGGTTATGACGAAATAGTACCAAATTGATTGAAATGATATTACGAAGTATAGATAAGGTTTATCTTTTATTGCGTCTGAAGTGGTTTAGTTTAGTGTTAATTATTTTACTAAAATTAAATATCAAGCGAGGGTAATCTTAATGCTAAGTATGTCTAGGGCATTCTCAGGCTGCTGTGATCAAGCGATATGCGAGTTCCACGCACGTCTAACGTTATGGCACATTAAAAAGTTGTCAATGTGCATCAAAATCAGTCTGTTTCAGGAAACTTAATGACGGATTAAAAAATTTAAGAATTCAATGGAAAAAGGTGCAAAAACTCGTCCTGTATATTAAAGTTTAGCCAGAGATACTCGTAGAAATCTGCTAGTTAAAAAGGGTACCATACCGCAGCAAGAGTCCTGGTATTGGCACATGACATCCATGGTGCACTCGGTGATGTTAAGAAACACCTCATTACGGAACCGTTCACAGAGGGTCAGGCACGACTGCACTGTCATACCGTAAAGGTTCAACGACCTGCAGAATAATAGTAGAGTTATACATATTATACTAACAAATTTATCAAAACCAAAAAAGAATCTATAAGAAATAGTTTCGTGTATTCTACAAGAAAATACACAGTACTATAGCGACAAACAAGCAATACGATCTGCCTTAAGGGCTAATATTTTAGCTAGGGCTTTATCACACTGGCGATTAGAAAGCAAGTTCAAAGCCAGACGAGTGCGCAGCGAGTTCACCACGAGTGCGCAGCGAGTTCGCCACGAGTGCGTAGAGAGTTCGCCACGAGTGCGCAACGAGATTGCTGCGAGTTTGCAGCGAGCTCACTGCTACTGCAGCATGATAAAAGGAGCATCAAATCCAAAAACGTTCATCAACAGAGCAATCACAAAATGTTGGTATGTGTACTAAAATTAGTTACTTGGGCCGAATAGTTAACCGAATTACCTTTCGTCGAACAATCCGTAGCAGGTTATGTCAATAATAGTGTGAATATTCAAATAGATAGATATCACTTATTATTGGTAGGATAAGGTTATTATTTTTTTTATAAGCAAGAGGAGTGGGTTCTTTTTATGAGCGCATTTGTAAAACTGACTAAGGACTTTTCGGTGAGACGTTAGACAGCCAACAGTAATTCGGTGAACTGTACTATACTATCATAGTGAGTTATTGGTAAAACACCAACAACTTGTAAACCATTTGAAGATTTCATCAACATAAACAACTTTTACTATGGAAGTAACTCTGAAATCGGAAAAAAAAACAGCTGTTTCATACATTTTGGTTCGTAGGTGTTGCATTTTGTATGGAATAGCTGATTATTATTATTATCCTATGCTCCTGCTCCTTCTTAAATTAAGTTTAAATGGAGTCTCATAATACGTGTTATTATGAGTACAACAAGAATTATTTTACAAGGGCAAAACTTACTTGACCGCTGAAATCAAACTGTAAAGAGGGTAGAATTGTAACCCTTTATCCATTGCTTCCGCGATGTGGCCTGTGGTGAGCGTGGGCTGCCCCAGAGCCTCCACGATTTGTGGGCCCATAATGCCTGAAACATAATGATAACTAATATTAAGTGAGTGTCGTAAACCCACTCATATCTTTCAAACAAAAAACAACATACACTGTTTGCGGACGAACTAAGATAGACGGTAAATTTTGGGCTATAATTTTGAAAATGGGAAACTTTTTGTAAAATTTGAAAATAACTGTAAAGTACGTATAGTAAAAGGCACAAGTGCCATAATTGTCATTACTGCATAAGTAGGTACGTAATTAACGCATGAATGAAATAAGAAATAAAAAATTAAAGACTGTTTTATAAGCAAGTGTAGTGAAAACTTATTTGAAATCATTATAATCTTAAACTCGGAATGAAATGGGCGCCAACGGCAAATTATTCGTCAGTTCAAAAAATCTTAGATAAGTGATCGATTAATTGTAGGTACTTAACTTACCGATAATCACATTAATGAAGAACACTACCACAAAACCAACCGCAGGTGCTTGGAACAGTAATGTGAACAAGTACATTATTGGTAGCATCGCAGCGCCGTATACCATCAAGCAGAGATACAAGCGACCTGTGAAAGAAATTCCTTATAGAACGACTACCCACAAAAATGTAGGAATATAACTATAAGAGATAAGCTATAACAAGGGTGAAAGCTGCTCAATACTGGAGCTTACGAGACGTACGCAAGCCTACGTCTCTTTGTCCATGCGCTTACGTCTCTCCGTACGCAAGCCTACGTCTCTTTGTCCATGCGCTTACGTCTCTTCGTACGCAAGCCTAAGTCTCTTTGTCCACGCGCTTACGTCTCTCCGCACGCAAGCCTAAGTCTCTTTGTCCATGCGCTTACGTCTCTCCGTACGCAAGCCTACGTCTCTGTCCACGCGCTTACGTCTCGCCGTACGCAAGCCTACGTCTCTTTGTTCACACTTGTCCCTCACCCCTCCCGCGGCCAGCCTGCAGCACACTACTGTTACCGAACGTGCTTTCATTCACAAGGTAACTTAAAGTTACAGTTAGAGTGTTGCGTGCGTATTTTATTGAATTTGTAGGTTTGAAACTGATTGAAATCGAGCGAGCCGCAAGCGTGGCTGATCTGATCTGATTTGGTTAAGTGCTTACGTCCCTACCTACAGCTGGTGGACGACGAGCCGTAAGGCAATACGTTTCCTTTCAGAGTTGATAACAGTGCTACGACCTTTACTGATGACCGCTGTCAAATGTGTTGTGTTTCGGTCGTTGAGTAAAGATTCCTGAGAGTTAGTGTTGTCAAAGTAGGAGTTCTCAGTCAGACTTATGCTTATTTGCCAATCACCAAACATAAAATAGAGTTTTAATAATGTAAAACCTCAGACCAAAAAAAGCGCGGAGCGCTGCGAAGAAAAAACTCAGGCCAGTTTAATAAAACTACACCTCACCCATCGCCTGGCGTTGAATGGCGTCTCCCTACAACGTCTTATTTCAAGAAGAACTCGGGCGTAACTTCCATCGTCAGTTTATAAGTAGTACCTAGGTACTATAAACTTACGTTTTCATAATTTTACGATCACCTACATAGGCCACTGATTATGGAGTAATGCTAAGCAATGAAAAAATAAGTAGGAACATTATTATTGGGCGAGAATTTAAAAAGTCTAATCCTAAAACATACACGATTATTTTGTTCTAAAATACCTGTATAAAACAAAATAAGACTTACCGAGCTCCGCTGCCGTTGATAGACCCATAACATTGAAGGCAACACACGAGATAACGATGGTGACAGAAATTAACATAAACCAAATCCAGTCAAAGATGGCAGCACTGCCCCACATCACAGCTGGGTGTATACCTGCAGCTTTCTGAAGAAGTTTCGCTCGAGACACTCGTTCCTGTAATACGAGGACACCGTACAGTAGAAACCATGGGTAATTATGTTTCTACTTTGGAAAATGATTTTGTTTCCGATTCAAATTTACTTTATACATATAATTATCAACGGTAAAGCATAAAAAGGGTTTAATCCAATCCTCTAACTCGAAAACGTTGCTTCGTAGAGAAACTAGTATCGACACGTTATTTTGTAGATTTTACTATTTAGGTACCTACAAATCTAATCATTATTTTTCCGACAGCTATCGTTGTTTCAGGAGATATACGCAAAACACTTGTGTGAAACATTGATTAAGTACAGTAATATTACATCAAAATTCACGTGTGAAAAGAGTAACCTTGAACCTGAGACAAAAAAACAAAGCATAAAATGGATCCATGGGAACATTTGGCACACAGAATTTTTCGACGTATTAAGACCTATACAAAATCCAGTTTTTGGGTATTAATGCAAATCGGAACGTTTATTTTATCTGGACTATTTATTTTAACGTTACTACAAATACACACTAAATTCATTATAACAATTCTTTAAAATACAGTTTATTTAAAGAATTGAAATACCTATAATTATTAACAGTCGCGGAGGTTCAAAACAGTAATTTACATACCTTGATATAGAACATGACGAAAACTGCGCTCACCATGCCCAAACTGGAGCCGATACCGGACGCCAGTTGCATGGACATCATTTGTAACATCAACATCATGTCGGTCTGAATATGAAAAAACAACGTTATTTTCAACTACTCAGAAATTGACTATTGTTCAGCAATATTCTAACTAACTTTATCAAGAAATTTGCAAACGAGCATTTAAATGAGAAAATAACATTAAATTAAAGCATTTTAGTTCTTCGTTAAACATAATTATCATATTGGAATAATTTAAATTACTATTAATTTGAATTACCTGATCATTATAATTTACTTCTAAGGGAAAGTTGTTTACGTTAATTTGCGCGGTAGGATGACTTGCTTTCAGGAGGGCAGTGTGTAAATCCGCTAGAGATGTTGCGATGTCATGGTACCCAAAGTTACTGAACCAAACCGTTGCAGAGTCATCGGAAAATGTAGCACCACCTAACACCCTGTGACGGATGTTACCAAAGGCGTTGACATCTGAAGACTTAAAATTAAATATATGTTATTGATAGACCTAAAACGAATTGGGGATATCATAGTGCAATTCATCATGGTAGGCAAAATACGGAACAGTCCATGTAGATTCATTATTGTCTTATTGCAAGCTCCGCCAGTTTATGACAAATTTAGCGAGATTGTTGACTGGCGAAAAAAGGTAAGAACAATTTCGCTAGATAATACTGGGTGTAAAAGACATGAACAGTCAAACGAGAACCATATATTCCATACATCGAAATAAGACATGTTTCAAAAAAATTATTGCTGGGAAATGATTTTAATTTTTTGGTGTTAAAAAAAATTGCAAATTGTACCGCGCATTGTAAAGAGCTCAACTCGCACGTAACTCGCAAAAACGCGATATTTTTTCCAGACGCGGGCCCCGTCCGTTAGTGTTCGTGCGCATCGAGTGAGCTACATTGAACGCTAACGTTTTGAAGCCATTTTTTGTTATAAAATACTAAAAAAATGTTTCTTTGGACAATAATTAAAAAATAATGTTTAGAATACGTTTTCATAAAAAAACGAAAAAAAAATATGACTTTGACCTTCAATAAAATCGTAACTATCAATTTCCCAGGTATAGTCTAAAGGAAAAAAAATGTTATGGTGGTGAGCAGAATAAATGGTTCTCGTTTGACTGTTCATGTCTTTTACATCCTGTATATGACGACTGCAATTATACTTTTAAAGTATGTATACGGGTGAATTTCCCGGGACCAAAAATTGCGCGGCATCGATGATATCAGTATTAAAAAACAAAGCTATAACGTTCTTATTTTTTTTCTAGATACATGAAATAGTTATCTATGTGGGGCACTAAATATTTTAATAATAGGAATAATAGGTACTTCAAAAAAAATTATTAAACCTCGAAATCTTTCATTGCCGTGTTTGTCCACACGTCACCTTGATGTATATTATACCTCATTGCTAAAAATCTATTAATTATTTATATTGAGAATTAGTTTTATTTGATGCGTGAATAGTTAAAGTATCGTTACGGAATACATTTATTCAAATTATTAAACAATACAACGAATGGTTATCCTAAATGCATTTGTCCCAGAACAAACTTTCATCGCCATGTCCTAAACATATATAAGAATATTGTTTTATCTAACAACCTGCGGCCCCCTCTTTGTGTGCTAAGCGTTGCATATTAGTGTCGCCTAAGTACTCGACGTGGAAGGACGTACACTAGTGCATGCGTTTTTGCGGTATAAATAAAAGTATTCCATTTTTTATGTTATGGTCATTTTTTCTTTCATCGCCGTGGATAGGTATAACTTCTAAATGAATAAGTTTGTCCTCATGATTGAGTTTTCAATAGAATGCCATTTCTCGTATGTTTATTTGTGAAGTGTTTATTACCTCGAATAACTAATAGTTTTTTTGTTATTTTATATTTTGGCCTTGATTTTCATCGCCATGCTTTCATTGCTGTGGTTTCCGTGGCCAAAATTTGCTATGGCAATGAAAAAAAAGACACGGAAATGAAAAAAATTTCATTGCCATGCCTTGTAACATAATTTAGTTTCATTGCCGTGGCCAGGTGTTTCATTTCCGTGGCCAGGTGTTTCATTTCCGTGGCCAGGTGTTTCATTTCCGTGACTTATGTTTTTATTGCCATGATAAGATAAGGAAAATAATACATCTTTACCTGTAAGACAGGTAGTGCCGAGTATTGACTGCAACAATATACATATATGAAAATAAACTCAAAATACCGTTTTCTAAATTGAAATTATACGTCTCTGCCCCACATACAATGTTGATAAAAATATATAACCATATGCCAAAAAAAAAATTAAAAATATTGAAAAATTAATCAGTTTTGAGAATCACCAAAACAGTTTTTAATTACAAAAAGTTATAATGGCATTAAAGAATTTTTCGATAATGAAACTAAATACCGAATTTTCTCCTGCAGCTGCGCTTTCGTGGGTCGGTGTAAGGGATAACCTATATTTCTTAAAGTCTAATCAATGTATATTCCAAATTTTATCAAAATAGGTTCGGTGATTTAAGCGTGAAAGATAGAAGGAGTTACTTTAAAAATGATGGTGATAATACTCAGGTAAGTACATATATAAAACTAGCTTTTGCCCGCGACTTCGTCCGCGTGGAATAGTTACTTTGGGTATAGCATTTTTATTTTTTTGGGTACTTATTTTGCAAAAGATACACATACAAATTGCTGTGCGTTACTGTAAATAGATTATTTTAATACATTTTTACAAACTAACTTTTTTTTTGTTCCATCCTTTGCTAACTTTTATGAGACCTTCCATCCCCTATTTCATCCCCACATGGGACAATATTTCAAAAACGCTAAAACAAATATCTGTATACTTTTTGCGTGCTATTTAAAATTTCATGGTCTTATCTTTGGTAATGAGGAATCTCATAAAAAAATTTCAGCTCTTATTTCAACCCCTTCTTTCCCATTTTTACAAAAAAGTAGCTTTTATTCGATTTCGAGGTTTAGTCTATTTTTGTACCAAATTTTAATCAGAATCGGTTCGGGAGTATGGCGTAAAAGAGATTAAGTTAATAAGTCGCGTCCACCATCTTGGATCTCAAAATGGACGTTGTGTTCGGAATCAGGACCCCTACAAATATGATACTCATATTCATATCAAGTTTAAAAAATGTGTCCGCTATCTTGGATCTGAAAATGAATAATCCGACCTCTGTAAACCACGAAAATGATACCCATATTGATATTAAGTTAAAAAGTATTGGATCTAAAAATTGATGTTGTATTCGGAATCGGGACCCCAAAAACTAAGAAAATTATACCCATATTGATTTTATATCCAAAAGGCGTATCCGCCATCTTGGATCTCGAAATAAAAGTTGTATTGAATCAAGACCGCCGAAAACCTCAAAAATTATATCCATATTGCTAATAAGTAAAAAGTCACGTCCGCCATCTTGGATCTCAAAATAATGTTGTATTCGGAGTCAGAACCCCTAAAAACCACCAAAATGATACCCATATTGATATTAAATTAAAAAGTCGCGTCCGCCATCGTGATTCTCAGAATGGATGTTGTATTGGGAATCGGGACCCCGAAAACCAGGAAAATGCCATATCGATTTTATATTAAAAATTCGCAACCGCCATCTTGGAACTCGCAATAGTTTTCGTATTCGGAATCGTGTCCCCCGAAAACCACGAAAAAGATACCCATATTTACATTTTGTCTAAAAGTTGCGTCCGCCATCTTGGATCTCGAAATGGATGTTGTATTCGTAATACGGATCCACAAAAACCACGAAAACGATACCAATATTGACATTATGTTAAAAAGTCGCGTCCGTCATCTTGGATCTCAAAATGGATGTTGTATTGGGAATCGGGACCCCCGAAATGAAAACCATAAATATAATACCAATATCGATTTTATATTAAAAAGTCGCAACTGCCATCTTGGTTCTCAAAATAGATTTCGTATTCGGAATCGGAACCCCCGAAAACCATGAAAATGATACCCATATTGACATTTTGTCAAAAAGTCGCGTCCGCCATCTTGGATCTCGAAATAGATGTTTTATTCGTAAACCGGACCCACAAAAACCACCAAAACGATACCAATATTGACATTATGTTAAAAAGTCGCGTCCGCCATCTTGGGTCTCAAAATGGATGTTGTATTGGGAATCGGGACCCCCGAATACCATAAAAATGATACCCATATCGATCTTATATTAAAAAGTCACAACCGCCATCTTGGATCTCGAAATAGATTTCGTATTCGGAATCGGGCCGCCGAAAACCACGAAAATAATACCCATATTGACATTTTGTCAAAAAGTCGCGTCCGCCATCTTAGATCTCGAAATAGATGTTTTATTCGTAAACCGGACCCACAGAAACTACGAAAACGATACCAATATTGATATTATGTTTAAAAGTCGCGTCCGCAATCTTCGATCTCAAATGGGTGTTGTATTGGGAATCGAGACCCCCAAAAACCATAAAAATGATACCCATATCGATCTTATATTAAAAAGTCGCAACCGCCATCTTAGATCTCGAAATAGATGTTTTATTCGTAATCCGGACCCACAATAACCACGAAACCGATACCTATATTGACAATGTTTAGTGTGTGGTGTGTTAGACGTAAATGTGTGACTTTGTTTGGATTTTCTTACGAACTTTCATCCGCGATTTCATCCCCACATGGGTAAATATATCAAAAACGCTAGAACAAATATTTATTTATTTCTTATCAAATGCCTACATGCAAAGTTTCATGGTTTCGTCTTTAACAATGACGAATTCCATACAAACTCTCATCCCCCATTTCACCCCCAAACAGGTCAAAATATCATAAATTTTTGATCAAATATAATTTCTTTTCATAAAGAAGTGCCTAAATTCAAAGTTTTATGGTTCTATCATTTTTGAAAATGACGAACTGCATTACAAACTTTCATCCCTGTTTCAATCCCTTCAAGCCTTTTTTTGCAAAAAAAAAAAAAGTAGCCCATGTCCTTCCCCGAGCTCTCGTCTATATGTGTAACAAATTTCATCAAAATCGGTTCAGTGGTTTAGATGCAAAAGCTTAACAGACAGACAGACAGAGTTATTTTCGCATTTATAATATTAGTAGGGATTTTATGTTGAATATAGATTTTTATTTCCGTGGATATGTTCATTCCCGTGGCACAGTTTTTTCATTGCCGTGGACGCTTGTTTCATTGCCGTGGACGCTTGTTTCATTGCCAAGCACGCATGTTTCATCGCCGTGGCACGAAATTTTTAATCTTGTATATCTCGTTTGTTTTTTATGTTATCTGCTAGATATTAAGCAAAAATACATACATTATCAAAAACTTTATAACCCGCTATTTAGTTTTTAAAAAAACTTTAAGATAAAAAAGTCCACGGAAATGAGAATTTTTTTGGACCTGTTGAAATTCACCCATACACGGTATTGTTTCATACAAAAACCGCAGCCCAGCACTACGCTACGTTATGCGTTGTATAGTATAATTCGCCTATAGAGAATCAGTTACATTATCAGATGCATTGTCACAATTAAGCACATAGGTAAATTGATTTTGATTTCCTTTTAAAACACTATTTATAGACCTTATTATTCAATTTTTACCAACTTTTTGAACCCCATTACATCCCATTCTCGAATAGTATTTATCAACTAAGTCGATAAATATTAAAAGACTTTTTAGTATATATCGATGATATACTGGTGAATTCCTTAATTTGAATGTTTTATAAACTTATTTCATTGTTATTATTTTTTATCTTTTGTTTAATTTACTTATTGTAGATAATATTTACTAAGTCCTCGTCGTCGTGTTTCATGGAAACCTACCTACTTATAATAGAATAAATAATTGTTATCGGGGAATTCATTAAATACTTAAGTAATAAATTTAAAATACCAACTACGACAGTATAATAAATCTCAGGAAATCATTATGACATTGGAAAAAATACAGCTTTCTTAAAATTAAGGCATTCGCAAATACTGATGCATAGGTATTATTACTTTCCAGAAGTAGATTAAATTTCGATAAGCACTTAGTATTACAATCAAGAATTAGACAACTTATTTAGATAACGGCACAGATAATGGTATAAAATTTTGTAAACATTCACTATTTTTAATTTTATTAAATTTTAGAAGCAAATGCTAATTTTCAACTCATGTCAACCAGAAATATTAAGGGTTAATGCATACTGACGCAAGTCGGAGCGCATCGAAGTGTCTATCAAAAATTTAATTAACATACTGACAAGCTTTTCATCTACATAAAAAAGCGTATTTGATCGAAAGTATGTCTTGATATAAAGAAATATACCAAACTGTAGAAGCGTATTTTGATTAGGCACTAGTTAATGATAATAATGAGGCACTTTACAATCGGTCGTCGGCTTTAATTTGTTTATGTATACTTGCTACGTTTGAATAACTTTTTAACCGGCCCTATGGTCTAGTTTATCCACTACTCATGGCCAGAGGGTCCAGGTTCGATCCAGTCTGAAATTCGAAATCTGGGTCTGTGAAATAGCGTTTTACGTCTTATTATCTTTTATCTTTCTAATTCGGATGCCATAGTCACAATTGTGCTTACCTACATATTCAGTCTTAAGTTGTAAAATAGGAATAAACAACTTTTACAAATAAACCTATGAGAAATAAAAATATGAGTAAATATATATCCACTTACGATATTTAAGTAGTAATCATCAAGCGGTGAATCAACTACAGTGACTTGTACATTACTGGCTGCATCCAACATCACTTGGTAAGCTGATGAAGCCAACGCTCCAAGAGATGACAGAGATGTGCCATTGAACGATAAAAGACTTTCGACGCTAGTGTACCTGCCAAAAAATAATAATAACTAAATTATTTTGTTACACCCGCGTATAAGAATACGCGGGTAATAGTTCATAACTCTCATTCTTCGTTGGTTGGAGGAAATCTCTTATAAGTTCGTCCTTGTAAACTATCGTGCATCATCATCATCAACAGCTCATATAATGTCCCCACCGAGGGGCTCGAGCCTACCCCACATTTGGGGCGATTAGGTCTTAGTCAACCACGCTGGCCAAGTGCGGATTGGTCGACTTCACACACAACCTAAGAATTTCTTCATAGGCGTATGCAGGTTTCGTCACGTTTTCCTTCACCGTAAAAGCGTCGATTAAACGTATATATCTATTCAAGAAAACACATTGTAAACTATATTACTTTGAATTTTGAAGCGGAGCAGAGTTAATAATCATACTAAATATTGAAATGTGGAAGTTTAGGTTGTCCGACAAAAACGCCACAACAGTTCAAGGGTTTATAAATGCCTCCATCAAGATGAAATTTTACTGTATTCTTTAAATATCAAATTTACAAAAGTAATGTTTGGCTTTGTAAACTATAAATATTTCAATTATAGAGCTCGTCTACGGAAAGTTCCAATTTAAAAGAAAAATATAATTTTTATATTATCAATTCAACGAATTAGGAAATCAATTGCGATAAGTCATTCTTCTAAGGTACTTCACGATCAGTCGTCGTTTCAACATTAACCCCTTTTTTGACATTTCATCTTTTACGCAGTCTATTCATATTTTATTCGGTATTCCTATCCCTCTATCCCCATGCTCGTCATATCTACTAATTCCATTTCCGTACCGCGCTAGTATGTTTCTTTTCAATCTTTATAATCGACAAGTCATATTTTATCATTATAAACATGCGTCTTGAACGATATTATAAAGATAGCATATTATTATCATTCTACAACGTACAAGAATGTTCAATCTGATGATAAAACAATTTCCTGTCCGAGTTTATGTATAAAAAGATTGCCTCATGTACCCCTACGATTACGACCGGTTGCACCAAGTTATTTAAGTAAGTATAAACTTTTTTGGACTTCGTAAAAAATGGATATGTACTTAAAATTTGGAAATTTATTTGAACTACCCATTCCTATGAGTTGACAATTACTAAACACTAACAAAGTTACACTAGCAGCCAGTTACACCAAGGTTAACGATTTACAATTTTGCATAAAGTAACGTTTTCTGCAAAATTGTAAATCGTTAACCTTGGTGTAACTGGCTGCTAGTGTAACTTTGTTAGTGTTAAAAACGTAACTATTTCAGTCGCGTTATGAGATCAATTTGTATTGAAATAGGAGCGCTAATCACGTTTTCCATATAAATCGAACGCAACTGAAATAGTTACGTTTTTAACACTAAAAAACTTACAGCAAGGATACCTACTAAGCCCTCTTTATTTTGTGATCGAATACTATAATTATAGGGCTTCAGGCAACTTATTGTATCCGGTGTAGCTCAACGTATCATAAAGTGAGAGGTACTTATATCTTAGATACTGAAGATATTATTATTTTTATCGCAATAAAATCATCCAGAAGTAGTAGTAAGAAAAGCGAGGAAAATGGATGTTCTTTGTGTTTCAAAATTTTATTTTTGATGTGATAACGTCTTATAAATCGATGAACGCCGGCTGCACGCACGAAAAAGTATTACTCATTGTCACGTTCCTCCTTCGCCGAGCGTGCAAGCGAGAGCGCGGAACAAGCGATAAAGAGGCACGATTAGCATTAGCGTTTAACCTTATCACGTAAAATTATCGTCCGTAAACCGACTTTACAGACAAACATTTTTTTTTACCTTTTAGACTTTTACGTAAGATGCTTTATCATTCTACTAATATTACAAACATGAAAGTTTGTATGGATGGATGGACATGTGTTTGTTACTCTTTCACGCAAATACTACTTGACGGATTTTAAAGAAACTTAACTATAATATAGCTCACACGTCAGAATAATAATACCTAGGTTATAATTTAACCAATATTTACGCAAGACAAAACGCGGGCGTCCACTATAAGAACATAAATGCAAAGGTGAGTTTAATAATAGTTACGCTTTCACGTCTATAAGCTGCTTAATCTATTTTGACGCATGGGGAAACGGTTTATCAGCATCGTACGTAGGTACAGTACGCGCCGAACGAGTCAAATTTTATAATTCGTGTCATGAAATTATATGAAACCCTGCTCATTTGACTCGAATTTCAAAAATACTGTAGGTATCCCAATATTGAAAGACACATGCTGATGACGTCCTATAATGCTTTTTTTTTGGATATCTATTGCAGATTGTCTCTGATGACATTTTCTGCGTCACCGGGTTTTTAAGAAGGCGAAGACCTTGGGGGGTCCTCAAGCCTGTAGGTCGAACGTTCCTAGGGGATTATTGGGCGACCGAGCATCTCCCCCGTGGGGAGTCTCTCGACCGCCTAGCGTCCGTAGGGCGTCCGTGTCGGTAGGGTCATATAATGCGTCAAATCATGCAAGTACGGTGCGTACGGCGCTTGTATACTCAAAACACAAAGACAATATTAAAATTTTCTTACACTAAAATTTTACTTAAATGTCAGTTTATTAAGTCCGTGCAAGCGTCCAGCTGAAAGCCTGTGCGAGGCTATCTGTAAATGCGGCTTGTGCGGCGCGTACAATGCTGACAATTGTGCGTTAACCTTAAATAATCTAAAAAGGAGTAGTTTCGTACTGCTCATTAAAGGTGAGCGGTCTTCTTTGAATTCTCGGTGTGAGCATGGTGATGTATCTCATGACGCCGAGGGTTGCGTTGATCTGCAGCACGGGCACCAGCACCTGCAGCAGCACCAGCCCCCACGAGCGGCTCCACACTAGCCACAGCTTGAACCATATTGCTAGCATGTGTTGCCATATCAGGTGGATGCCGCTCACGAAATCGTATTCAGTTACTGCAAATTTAGGTGAAGACAAATTGTTTTTTATAATAAAAGGTAGGTATATAGCAATTGACTCGATCTCATTTGATGGTAAGTGGAAGTATAGGTTAGTACGCAAGACGGAATGAATAAACGCGCCGTACTAGCTTCTCTTGCCTTGCCGACCAATAAGGTGCTCCTTCGCCCCTCTTTTGAGGTTCTTGAAAGATTAAGGGTTGTTTTGTGCACGCTGGCAATTGAACTGGTAGTCACAGTTAGCAGAACTCAAGTCAACAGAGAATTGAGTTGTTGTGTTAGTTTTATAAGTGGCAATTGGCCAAGAATATTGAGGTGACTCGTGCTTTACAATTGACATCCTCCGATAGCAGCCGGGATCATCAGATTAAGGATTTTTCAAAAAAGTGTCGTGGCGTTAGTACGTTGGAGTTAGTGCGTTGGAGTTATTTACTATGCCTTTGTATGAGAGTCGTCAGACAAAGAGTGGGAGAGGACGAACAGTCACGACAAACTTGCTTGAAGAAAACTTTACCGGAAAATCAAGTACAAATATTATTCGCACAACCGCAGTGCTATCGACCTATTGAAGTTTATAAGTGTTAGCTTATAGCTGAAGGTAATAGTTACCGGTATTGGACACATTGATAGTAATAAGTGTTTGTAATTACCAGTTCGGATTCAGTGCTAATGTACCGGTCCATAACAGACTTAAGTAGCCACTTAATACGAGTAATTTAGTACAAACCACTCATAACGCTAACTACTCGTAGTGACAATATGTGTATCTCATTGGATAACAGTAGGTATTTGCTTAGCATCACATTTGAGTCACGGGTTGAACATCGACTATTATTAGACAGCACTTCAGTCAGGGACTTCCTTTTTTAACTTTTAAGTAGTTACTATTAAATAGTCACTTAAATTTTTCTGTTGTAGATTTGAAAACCATTCGGTATTATGAAGTTTTATGAGTAGCAAACAGTAAGTGGTTCATGTAGTAAGTGATTTTCATTCATATAATTTTGATCATTAAAATCAAATACAAAATTATGCAAAGACTAATTCATTCAGTGGTAAAACTACTTACGTAGTTAATATACATGTTTTCTGTTATAATTAATATCTAATTTCTAAGAGGTACTTACGTCGATCTGTTGCAGAATAATTTCTGTCCTCACTGCTTGATTCGGTCAGAACGTCACTCTCATCTAGTTCAGAGTGAATCACGTCGGAGCCAACCCTATTAAAAATATTTAATGTGATTGTAATTATAAATCAATAAATATAAGTTTACGTCAATTTTACATTTAGCTTTTAAATGTGATAAAAATAAAACATCAATTCTCAACTGAATTACTTACGACATAAAGACATCTTCCAGTGTTGTAGCGAGTAAACCATAATTTCTGAATTTTATTGTGTCCTTTTGATTTTCTAAGTCAGTCAACATTTGTTCGTATAAATGAGAGTATTCATTTTTAAGATTATACGTAACTTCTGTGCCTAAAATGGTCAAAAGGTGATTAGCTTATGAGTTATGACGTTCATTCGCGACAGATCCACGGAATGTGTTATGTGTATGTAATTCCTTAAACCTAAATAATAAATTCACCTCGATCTTCCTTTACTGTTGTTTCCGGTAAATGTCTGTTTATCAGGTCAGTGCAAGCGTCCAGCTGAAAGCCTTCGTCTTTTACCATGACAAGGGTGTAGCCAACGCCGTAGTGACCCTTGAGAAAATACGGCGAACCGACACATTGGAGCTGGCCGTTCGACATAATAGCTATTCTGTCACCAAGGATGTCAGCTTCATCCATGAAATGAGTGGTCAGGATCATAGACCGCCCTGTCGATACAAGAAGAAAGAATCAACGAGATTGTGTAGTTGACACATATAAAGAAAGGAGAGGTTCGTACGCCAGCCTTATTCGGTTGGCAACTATCGTCGTTTATGAAACAGGGAGTGCAATCGAAATAAAATGTTGGCCTCTAATTCTAATAGGTTCAATGGAGGGACTTCGTGGTCGACCTCTAAAGACGATATTCGTTTTTGCGGCAAAAAAAGAATACTTTTAATTTATCCCTATTATCTAACTGTCACTTTCTCCTAACTGAAATTTTGAAATATAGATACACCGTCACCGTGATTGAGTGGCCGGATCCATCAAACAGTTTTTTTTTTGTAAATGTATACCAAAATATATTAGGAATATTGTTGACTAATACTATATGCAATAGGGCCGCTAGGACGCGGATAGTGCTGATGACCGCTATGGACTAGAGAAGTAAAAATAGAAATTTAATTAATTGCGCACAATTTTTTTACCAAAGAACAACGCTTACCATTCTTTTCTTTTTGCAAAAGGTCCCACAGAGCTCGTCTAGATGAAGGGTCCATGCCAGAGGTTGGTTCGTCGAGAAGGACTACCCGGGCGTCGCCGCTCAGAGCTATGCCCACGCATAGGCGACGCTTTTGCCCACCTGATAAGCCTTCGGCTTTGTAATTTCGCTAAAACGTAAAAAACTTCATAAATATTAGGTACATTTTTAATGGGATGTGTACCAAGAATTAAGGCTAATTTTAACTACATAGCTGTAAATAATTTTAATTAATTTAAATGAATTATTTATAGTAAAATTTAGACTTTTATTTTAATTTTACATGGTCCTTAGAGCCGGATATGGGAATATATTAATGTGAAATATTAGAACTAAGTGTGGCAGTACATAAATTAATAAATTGCGGAATGTCCTACGAGGAAACCCTATGGCCCCGTGATAAGATAAGATAGGTACTCGTAGTTTAGATATATTACTCATTGAAGTATTTACTAAATGATGACTTACAAAAGAAGTTGATAAATATAGAAGACTAAAGGGCCAACAATTTATAGCATTACTAGCTATCCCGGCCACGTGTTGCTGTGGTAATTTCATACTACTGTCCTATAACATTGAATTTACAGGAAAAAAATGAGGACTACTAATCAAGATAAAAACTATCCTATCTCTCGACTTGGAACAAAACACACATTTAACAAAAAAGTTGAAACCGGATTGTTAGTTTCGGAGTTCATCCCGGAGAAAACATCGTGACACTTATATGGTAATTATATTTAATAGCATAAAATAGCGTCTAGACCTCAGATCATATAATAATAGTCTAATGTCAAGCTGATAATGTAAGTAAATAGAAATGCCTTTTACGGTACCTTCTCCTGTAGCTCCAATTTCTCAATTAATGAATCAATTTCTTCCTTCAACTCTTCTCCTTTAAATCCTTTCAAGCTAGCGAAGAATTCCAAATGTTCTTTCACGGTCAGTTCGTTGAAAAGCACATTATGTTGTGGACATAGGCCTATGTGACGTCGGGCCTCGCTGGAGGAATTTGTCATATCGTGACCCGCTACCAATACTGAACCGCAGGTCACCTCCAAGTTACCTACATGAAAACATTAAATTATTTCGAGCAAAGTTTTTCGGGACTTCGCTCATGTGCTGGCTTCAATATGAATGTAACTTAGCAGTCTGTTGGATCATTGCCTGTCTTCAAGGTTGAACATACAAACTGTAGTTGGGATCATCACAACCTCTTTTTTTCTAAACATTCATCATCATTGTCCTATGTGCGTTATCTCTACTGTTGGACACAGTAGATAGAAGTCATGAAATATTAAAAGATGAATCATCACCGCCGATGCGGATTATTGGATGGAAATAGTTACAGTGCTAACTGTGAACAACAGCGTAACATACCTTACAAAGTATGAAAGTGCTTTAGACTACATTTTTTTTTATTCAGGCGAAAATTGGGAGTCTCATTAGACGTGACTCAACTTGTCTCACCCCTCCAGAGGTTAAAGCACAATTCCATGAAACCGTAATTAGGTACTTTAAAAAAAAGCTAAGTGAGGTGATCACAGATGTTTCAGTATTAAAATATACCTGTTAACATTGAAATCGTGGTAGATTTCCCAGCTCCATTGTGGCCGAGAAGCACAGTTATCTGATCGTCGTATATGTTCAATGATAAGTTATTCACAGCTACATTTTGTCCGAAGACTTTAGTCAAATTCTGAAAGTGAAACATTTATCTATTATGTTCATTTTTATTTAAAGGGTAAAGGAACTGTGTTATTGTTTTACATTTGAGACTTTCGATGGTATTTAAATAGCTTATTAAATTAAACCATAGAATAATAAGAGAAAAATCGGGAGTGGTCTCTCCTTGACTTTCTCGTATACCGGAAACGACTCAAAAGTTGATAGAAACCTTATATTTTGATGTCATAAATGCATGCTAAATTTGGTTGCATAAGTTCAAGCGTTCCTACTCGAGTTATCGTGCTAACGCACAGACACACACAGACATAATTCCAAAAACGGTATTTTTGGACTCAGGGAGGTCCAAAACGTGTAAATCCCTCAAAATCTCGAGGTCGAATTTTTGACGATTACAAGACTTTCTCTATACTTACTTACTACGTATACGAGAAAGTAAAAAACTAGTAAAAAGTAAAAGTTCGGCAAAATTGTGATAGAATCAGCATAATAATTTTCTTGGGCTGATTAGAAGAAATTAACCTATCTTGTAATGTTTTATCTTATATTATGTGATATTTCCACAGATAAACCATATATCTATTGAATAAAATATAAGACAAGTAAACGTCCAAAAACAAAACAATTATATAAGTATCGCTTGATGTCATATCATAACTTTATGCCGGTCGCTTTGTTTACGTTGAATACGTCATTCACTGGTTTTATGTTAAAATTACGTTTACTTACAGTCATTTTGACACCAACAGAATGATCTATAGGATCCATTTCTTTCGTTATTTCTGGAGTTACAGGTATGTTCACTGCGAGATCCTCTGGAAATTTAAGCGTTATTCAAAGTATTGATATCCGTGAAACGTAGGTATTTAGAATTATCTATATGCATGAAGCATTGATTTACCTGGAGTAACTTTATTAGGGAACCAAAACTGTTTTTGGAAGAGAAAATACCATTTCTTCGGAGTACCATACGGTCCGGGTAGCACTTGTTCCAGATAAAGAGCTATGAGCATATACAGCACGCAATCAAAAGCGAGCATTATGACAACGTGACCAAACAGTAAACGAGATGTATTTGCAGAAGGTGACATCATGAACTCTCCCCATTGCAATCCTGTAAGAAAGAGCTTTTTTACTATTATTTTTTTCATTATGTAAGTAATATTACTGAATATACCTACTTAAAACCAAAACGAAAAATGTTTGTGTGTGTATGGTACCTACATTTTAATTGAAGCGCAAGAAGCATCCAGAAATAACGTCTTCGTACACTCGTAGATAACATTGATCGCGAGCCTTCTTAGAATGGTAGGTAACAAGGTAAGCCACACCAGGTCATCGCCGAATATTCGCGAAAGTTCTAGTGGGCACTAGTTGCTTTCTAACCCCTTATGGCCCTATACATATACACGTTCAGCTGATAGACAGCGAGGTGGAAAGACTCCTCGGATTCCCCAATCCACTAAACATTCCCAAGATCCAGGATACTCGTAATGTTTGCGAATGAGCTGATCAAGTAAATAAATAATTCCAGTCGGACTGCTGAGATAATTTTGAGTTAAATTGAGACTAAAATTCTTTTTTTTTTCAACGTGCTTGGGAGGCTATCGCTGCCCCCCGAACCGCAGCTGATGTTCACGGAACTTCATAATTCAACACTCTGAAGCATTTTAAAAGTTATCGCCAGAGAGAAACTTGGTTATTAGAATCTGTTGCTGGCTCGCGGTCTATAGGCGAGGCTTTGGGTACTAATAAAAAAAATCACAATGTATAGACGCGTGCAGCTACGCTATTGGGTCACGGTGTGTGAACTGGCTCATACTTGCATAATTACTACAGCATACTTACCACCAGTAGCTTCCCTTGAAAACATAAGTTGGAAGCCATAAGACATGGCGGTGTTGATACTGAGGCACGTGAAGATCTGTACGGGAACTGACATACTGATGTCCAAGGCCAGCAGAAACGCTGGAATATATGTGAGGAACCAAACCACTCCCGCAAAAAGTGATGCAGTACTTCCTGAAATATTCAACACTAATTAATTTCTTATTGAAAAGAAAATATTTTAAAGTCACAACTCACATTTAAAATTAATAGTAACACTTCCTTACTACTTTTAAATATAAAATATTTTCCTTTTTTTATTTCGGAAAAATGCACGGTTCCTATGGGATAGCAATAGTACTAGATAGGGATAGCAATAATACAATTGTATAGTTATAGAAATTGTGTAAATTAGTTCGTAAATAAGAGTTTTACCGCATTTTCCTCAAGTAGACTCATATAGGGTCGTCTGGGTAGGTACCACCGCCTTTCTTATTTCTGCCGTGAAGCAGTTCGCTGTGTTTCGGATTGAAGGGAAAGGTAGCCAGTGTAATTACGGGGCATGGAGGGCATATCATCTTAGTCCCCAGGATGGCAAACGCACTTGCGGTATTAAGTAATTTACACTTAATATTGCAAGTGTCTATAGGCGGCGGTGACCACTTAACATCAGGTTGGCCGCAAGCTTGTTTGCCATCTCGTAACATAAAAAATAATAAAAAAAAAAGAAGACTTGATAAATTTACACAGTAACGAAGAAAATTATCTAAATCATTGACCACGGTTTTGATCTGATATTTAAGTGTTGTAGGAGTCCTTTTTGCATAGAGCGCTCCCTTACTTGCGTATATGCGCGCGTTTACGTTACGTCCGCGCTGCTACTCAGAGAGTCGCTCTCGAACCGTGATATTGGAAAGACACGTCGTTGCCTTGCGCTCCGCGATCTTTCCACACAAACACTTTTACTTGTTAAAACGTGATTTGCGCTTCTTTCCCTAGAGGCGCTAGTCACGTTTCCCAAATAAATTGAACTCATAATGCAACACAAATAGTTAAGGTTTTGACAGAAAATAATAATACATGAACGAAGTCGCAAGCAACAGCTAGTATGTAATGTATTGTTAACTCCTTTACCTTTCGAGAAGAATCCGCTCAACATAAAACAGAAGAATATTGTGCACGCCAAATATAGGAGAACGAAAAATAGCAGCACTGTCCACGGTGTATTCGTAAATACAGCGTAATCGTCGAAACCTTCTTCGTTAGTGAACCAATTCACCTAAAACAATTGTTATTATTTCATTTTAAACGCAAATGAGGCTGATTTCATTTAAAAACTACGCATTAATGCGGTTTCATCACTTTTTTTCATTTTACGGTGAGTTCACGTGACTAAACTGTGCAGGTAGTCAATCAATTTTGAGCCATGCTGCCTTCAAATGTTGCGCTGTGAAAATTTACTGAACACAGCTAATTTTTATGTTTATTTGTTTGTTTCCTTATTAAGATATTTGTGTTATTTATATTTTGTCTGACTAATTGTGATTGAGTTTTGAAATAGCCCCTGAATAACATAGGTACCTATATAAAAAAACCAGGCTTTAGAATTCAAGTGAACTGAGGCCGATTTTACTCACATTTATCACCTGATATCTGCCTATTGGCTGTTTATCCAACTTAACAAGTAGGTATGCGTGCGTTCAACATACAGAGAAACACTAGATACTTTATTAAACACATTATCTACATCTTTCAGAAAATAAAAGTGATATCTGGCAGCTCTGGAATCTTACTCTATGATGTGATTTATGTGCAACCAAGGCTCTGCCCAACTCCTTTTAGAATTGAGTGTGTTTGTGTGTATGTGTATGCGAACTTACCTTTAGTACGACGACTATTAGTACCGAAGATATTAGCAGATAGAGAAATTGTTTACAAAACCACGCAGTCCAATGTATCCATGTTGGGAGGCCCATTATTTTGAGAGTTTCCTACAAGAGTTTTATGAATTAAACGTAGGTAATTGCTAATAAGAGCACATTTGTTAGTTTAACATATTGAAATGACTCTAGCTGCCAATCAATTTCCAAAGATGCATAATAACATTATTATATTTTTTATAAACTAATTTGGATTATATAATATAAATATCCATATTATCCATGAATCAGGAACAAATGATTATGTTAATCAAACAGACATTTAGGTAGATTTCACAAAACTTTACCAACCCGGGATCTCTTCATTCATAATTTATTTCATTCATAATTACGCTGATTCTATCAAGACAATCGTCTTGATAGAATCAGCGTTACTGACTCTATCAAGATAATCGTCAAATAAACTATGAATAGATTAAGCGCTGACTACAATATATAAGGAAAATTAGGATCTAATGGATTAGCCGCTCGAAATTGGAGCACTCGTCCCGGGGAAACACTTCCACCTTACTGAAGACCGCAGTCACATTACCCCTTCATAGTATTGTATTTCTATCAGTGATTTAGGTTTATAGAACTTCACGAAGTAGAGGAAAAGGTTGGAATAGTTGGCAGAATAGTTACATTACAAGCGTCTATAGACAACGTTGGGCGCTTACCTTCAATTGTAGTTCTTTTTCAACAGTGACCGCTCTTGTGATGTTTACAGCGGTATAACTGAAGCTGATCAAGATAAACATCGGGAACATAAGCTGCAGCGCCTCCACGGCCAGATCTTGCACGTATTCCGGGTGCGGATACCTCTGGAGATTCACATTAAACGACCTCAAGGATACGCCAGTCAATTTTGCTGCTAATGTCGTTGATATCATGTGTTGTAACGCAATAAACATTTCAGGTACGTACCCTAAAAGGGAAAAGATATATACATAAAGGTAATAAGCATCTCGCTTACTACAGAGATGTTGATGTAGCTCCGTAACGGAAAATATCAGACATTCTGTTATATCAGAAAGTTCCATGTTATTAAAAGTTATTTCAATTAAACATCATCGGGAAATCTACGACTTGGTAAAACACCAAATTATAAAAATGAAAAAATAATTTGACCATACTTAGTTATTCAAAACAAGATAAAATAAATCAAATCTACGTTATAAAAAGGGATACTAAAACTAGATACAAAAAAACACTTAGACTACTATATTACAGATAAAAGACTTCGCCTAGGTCCTCTGAAACAGGAAGTGTACCAATAACACTGGCTGCATTACCTCGCTGAATCGCGAGACTAATTTTTTGTGCGACATACAAACCAGCCTTATTGTCACTTACTGTCTCACGTAGCCGCTCTGTAATATCCCGAAAAATGAAATAGTTAAAATTGTAGAGGAAATGGTTTTTTGGAAACTATCTAAATCATATTCCTACTAAATGTTTTCAAATTCACATCTCCCAGCCTGAGAAGTATAATTAATAAGTCAAAATAAATTACCAGGATCTCGGCCGCCGTTTGGATTTGGACTCCTCGGTCCTGGAAGATCAAACACTGGAAACAAAAGATCAGTCCTCCATGTCCGACCTCCGAGTCCAAATAAATAGTTAAATCGTGGCCGTTCCGGAAACCGCAATGAGTATGTAATATTACCGGGTAGTTCGGTAGCACCTGTGAAATAATATTTTGATAATTCAAAAATCTTTTGATGTGTAGGTACTTAAATATCATATCATATCATACACAAAGATTTAAATTGTTAGATATGCCCCGATGCTATGTAACTCAAATGACAGACAATACATGATCTTTGGTTTAAGATAGGTATAACAAGAGATCATCTAGTATGGTATATTATAATCATATCAATAACAAAGCCTAACGATTCAAATCTTCGTACATAGTTATTGTCTGAAATTGCTGCTTACCATAGAGATTGTCATCGAATTCTACAGCGGCTATTACGTTTCGTGTATTTTCTTCATTAGCATAAATACTTCTAAGATCAACGCTGCTATTATATGCATCTACTCTAATGAATCTCTTAACTAATTCTAGGATGATTGTGGTATTAAAATTTTCCGTATCAGGAAAACCCGGCGGAAATGTAAAGTCCGGTATCCCCGTGGGGAGTGTGAAGTCTGGTAACTCTAGTCCCGGAGGGAGTGTGAAGTCTGGTAACTCTAGCCCTGGGGGGAGCGTGAAGTCTGGTAACTCTATCCCTGGGGGTAGAGTGATGTTTTGGAAACCTTCATCCAACAAACCGGTAATGATTTCCCGTGCATTAGTTACAAGTAAATCTGCTACGGCAGTTCTAACTACATCATCTATAACTTCACTCCTTGGAGAATAAGCTATAGACAGATCACTTATGTTCATTCTAAACCTAAAAAAGAGTAAAAACCACAACTTAGGACAATAGAAAAAAATCAGCATAAAAAATAAAATGTTTATAAAATATATAAAAATAAATGTTTATAGAAACCAGTAGGCATAATCTTATCAATTTATTTGATAAATCAAAAATAAATAAAACTACAATAATTTTATTTTGTGGGGCTCTTTCTGATTTTGGGGCTATCAGGATTACCTACGTAGTAAAATACAATCATACAAAGAATTTCGAAATTCATAAAAGGAAAGTATTTTTTCTAGTGGCATGAGTAGGTATACTTAATTACGCATAGGTGCCCATAGGTACCTTATTGATAATCGAATGAGAAACTAATAATTTATAATCATACACATAGTCAGTTTTCTGTGACTTTAGTGGGTAGTTCATCTAAGTACTACCGCTGTTGATCGGACCTACTTACGTTATGCACCCCAGCACTACAGTTAAACGTGGCATTAAAGTGAAATACATTCAAGAGCTCTTATTTCTGTGCTTATGTGTGGTTTGACCTGCCATACTAGGAGCCTAAACCTAATGACAAGAGAATGATGGATTTGAATATTGATGAATGGAGAGGAAGACTGCAGAAGTTATATGGATATGGATTGCTTGAGAAATGATTTGACAGAATAAGGAGCAAATAGGAAACAATGGAACACGTCTTGCAAGGATTTCAAAAAAAATAGGGTCAGAGTAAAAAGAAAAATATCGAGCATATACCTGCATGATATACAGGGTTACAGGAAAAGTCGACCTAGATCCATTAAGGGCGTGTAGTACACATCATTTCTGAATGATTTCACTATGGAACCCCCCATCCTAAACTTAACCGTTTTCGAGATATTCGAGTTTTAATTTTTTTATGAAAATGCCCAATTTTTCGGCTATTTAATTGAATATTTTGATTTCTTTTTATTCTAATTTTTATTTTTTTGGTTTTTTACATGAAGAATGAGATGGTTAATGACCTCAATGACTAAAATTGCATGTAAGTTAAGTAAATAGGTCATTGCAGACGATCGAAACTTAAGAAAATAAGTACAAATTATAAAAAAATATTTTTCTTTTCTGGATATCTCCAAAAATTATTATGGCACTTGCTCTGCAGATGTGCTTAAAAACATCTACATTTTATCAGCTATCCAACGAGGTATAACAATCTAGGGTTGTATTTAAACTCATAGAAAAAAACATAGTTGAAAAGGTTCGCACAAGCTCGGACTGAGTACATACGACGCTATCCCGACCGTCGAGTACCTGATGTGAGCGTTTTCGACGGAGTTTACCGACGACTTCGTGAAACTGGCTCTGTTTTGCGACGACGTACGGACTTAGGAAGACCACGTGTCATTGATGACGACGAGGAACAAGACAACGAAATCAAAATTTCTTAAGAGGTGACTTAGGTGACCTACTAGATGATCTCCCATTACAATTACTGTGGGACATGTGGTTTCAACATGATGGCTGCCCTGCTCATTTCAGAAGAAGCGTTAGGGATTGGTTGGACACTAACTATCCTAACAAATGGATTGGACGAGGTGGGCCTTTACCCTGGCCAGCCAGATCTCCCGACCTGACCCCCATGGATTTTTATGTATGGGGGCACATGAAGAGCCTCGTTTACAGTGAGCTCAACCCCATATCGTCAGTGGAAGTTCTCAAAGAAAGGATAATTAATGCTGCTAACGACATAAGAAGAACATTAACCACTGGTGTAGTGAAAAGTGGACTACGTGAAAGAATTAGAAAATGTGTGCGAAATAGAGGTGGACACGTAGAACATGAACTATAAAATTTTATTCAAAAACATTAGGTGAATTACTGAATGATCTCCTAGGTCAGGATAGCGGGACATCGATGGATGCATGAAGATTGTACCTAGCCGAGGGAGGCCGTTCAGTAGTGGAAGCCAGTAGGCTGAAATGATGATGCTGAACTTAAGTCAAATTAATTAGATTAAATAAGTGCTATTTATTCTGAATGCCCCATGTAGCCTTAGAAACTAAGTTTCACCGTTAGACCTACTACCTGAACCTTTTCAACTATGTTTTTTTCTATGAGTTTAAATACAACCCTAGGTTGTTATACCTCGTTGGATAGCTGATAAAATGTAGATGTTTTTAAGCACATCTGCAGAGCAAGTGCCATGATAAATTTTTGAGATATCCAGAAAAGAATTTTTTTTTTTTATAATTTGTACTTATTTTCTTAAGTTTCGATCGTCTACAATGACCCATTTACTTAACTTACGTGTAATTTTAGTCATTGAGGTCATTAACCATCTCATTCTTCATGTAAAAAACCGAAAAAATAATCATTAGAATCAAAAAAATTCAAAATATTCAATTGAATAGCCGAAAAATTGGGCATTTTCATAAAAAAAATTAAAACACGAATATCTCGAAAACGATTAAGTTTAGGATGGGGGGTTCCATAGTGAAATCATTCAGAAATGATGTGTACTACACGCCCTTAACGGATCTAGGTCGACTTTTCCTGTAACCCTGTATAAAAGTAATAAGACTCAATTATACTTACAAAACCGGCAAAGATTCATTTAAAGAGCTCACTGGAACTGGTGAAAATGTAACCAGTTGTTCAACATTTGGCTCCAATTGCCAGCGCAGTAAGAGCACCAGACACATGGTTATTGCTGGCACCAGTAGCTCCGTGGCAGTTTGAAGTGGATGCCTCCATTGTTGCAAGAAGTTTTTCCACATCAACAGCCGGAATTTCATCCATGCGCCGGCGCTCCGACCCTCGCTATGGCGCAACTCAGCTGCCATTATTCTAAACGAATAAATTTGATTTATTTATTTCTAATATGCTCACATAGTAAGAAATCTTACTTTATGCATAGCATCTAAACCAAACCAACCAAACAATAAAGAGTACATCCATCATTCATAACTTTACCTAGAAAGGTAATAAAACTACAGCCTACCTATAGATACCTACTACACAGCTCTTTATTTTATTTTTTTAATACTTTGCTTAAAAGTGCCACACTTTTATATCGTCGTACTTAGGTACCATTTGGAAGAAAGATAAAATTATTTTTATAAGCTAATGTAGAAGAAATGGATCAAGAAACTAACTAAACCCCTTCGACAATTGTTGATTTTCTCTAATATTAATATGTAGGACAAAGATGACGGCATTCGCCCGAAGAATATCGACTATGGAAATTAAAAAAGCTCTATCTGAAATAAATAATTCAATCTGATAAATTCAACTGCATATGCCGTAAAACTGAATTTACCGAACGCTTTTAGTATCTTAAGCGGGTGATCCATTGGCGAGCCGGCGAGCTAAAGGTATAAACTGTAGGCTCGTTGTACTGTCGGCTCGTGGTAGTGATCCATTAGCGTGCCCAACAGTCTACTCTCATCGTTGGTGAAGTCATGGCGTGCTCCCAGACGGAACTACTTTGTTACTTAGGAAGACTACTACAAGAACAACCAAAGAAAAAAATCGGGAGTGGTCTCCGCTTGACTTTGTCGCATACCGGAAACGACTCAAAAGTTGATAGAATTAGAAACCTTGTATTTTCATGTCATACATGCATGTTAAATTTTGGTCACCCATCCGAGTACCGACCACGCACTTGGTTGCTTAACTTTCGTGATCGACGACTCAAAAATTGATAGAAACCTTATATTTAGATATTATATGCATTTTAACTTTGGTTGCAATACGTTAAAGCATAATCGAGTGCTGCTAACGCACAAACAAACAGACACACACACCGACTTAACTCCAAAAAAAAATTCAAAACGTGTAAATCCGTCAAAATTTCGAGGTCGAATTTTTTTACGATTACAAGACTTCCTCTATACCTCTATACTGCGTAGGTATACGAGAAAGTAAAAAGTATGGGTCGAATAACGTGTTTGAATGCGTCTATGAAATTAAACTAAAACTTACACTAAGGGTACAGAACTTATTGGTGAACCAAATGATTATAGAAATTATTTAACGATGACCGAGGAAGTGTTTAAGGAGCTTCCGGATTTGTTTTCCCTTTTATAAAAATCTGATAAAAAGACAAGATATAGTTTTGCGTGTATCGAATTCACCATATGAACGCTTATGTGCAACTCTCAAGTACTAACTAGCGATTATAGGATCGTAAATCTGCCATTTTGCCGTGCGGCATGCGTGCATTCGCTACAGTAGCGTGAAAAAGACTGTCGGCTCGCGAAGCTTGGCTGATCCATTGACGGTTTATTATACCGCGGTCTTAGGATTTCAAGCATGCACGAAGAGCCAACGAGCCAAAACCGCGAACTTTAAAACCGCGGTAATGTAGGTGCTCCATTGGCGGTTTATACCTTTAGCTCGCCGGCTCGCCACGAGCCAACGGTCTTAGCTCGCCAATGGATCACCCACTTTACATTACATTTGTCCTCAGTACGTTGTTGTTTGTATAGGTTTCAATTCCATTATTTGAACATTAGTTTGGCATGCTTTACATTGAAACTATTTACGTAACAAGGAAAGTCAAAGTGTACAATAGTTTGCTTTGCGAAACAGGATGAGAATTGAGCCCTGCGCAACACCTACTGTGACTATGACTGGGGATCCAGGGATCTATCTTTTATTATTTGTTTAAATTTTTTACTTATTTTTTCCTAACCCCGTAATTTCCGATAAGAGAATGATGATTAGCAAGATCGATAGTTTTAGATAAATCACATTTCCTTTAAGTCCTATAACACCTGCATCAATAGTTGAACGACCCCATGTAAGGAATAATTATTGCTTACTTGTTGCCTATTAATTTTAATAAGAGCAGAGAGAAGAATAATTTTCGTATAATTTATTATTCACGTACGAAATAGGCAACAGGTTGGCAATCTGTTACTATTTTGGGGCATAGCATATGCATAGTGACTAATAGTGACAGATAATAATACAATGATATTATATTTTATAATATCATTGTAATAATATAGTTTTACGCTCACTCCAATTATCTAGCCAAAACAAGTATCAATTAGGACTTATATGTGATAAGGATACTAGACAACGGACATTTTTAATACCAATACATAATAATTTTACATATTTTGATAAATAAACAACCATCGAAAACAAATATTCGTGTTTATGACAAAAATATTTGCCGCTACCAGGATTCGAACCCGGACCGCTTAATGTGTAGGCAGCTATACTGACCACTCCACCACGACGGTTTCAAACAGACAGGCGGCGACAGATGTGACTTTATTTGTAACTAAATGTTATCAACCCCTTTTGTGATTATGGGCGTAATCATGTAAGTACTTATCCCTTTATAAGGCAAGGGGAAATTATTTCCCACTTTGTTAATACGTAAAATTTTTCCAGTTTTTGAAACCATGCCAAGCATAATCCAGCAAAGATAATATTTGCACACTTACGTAGAAAACATTTAATTACCAATAAGAAATTTGTTTTCAAAGTTTTTTCAGATAATTCTGATTTTAGGGTTGTCAGAATTAATTACATTATATGTCAATGGTCAGAATTATCTGAAATAAATTGCATGTGTTTACAATTTTTTTCATTTATTTTAAATATGTATTACCAATGCAACATTAGATAGATACTTACTGTCAACAAAATAAAGAACTCATTGGCAACGAAATATCAATTTGATTTAATAACGTTCTAGATTACATTAAATTTTTTAATAAAATGCTCACTGATGCTCACCAACTTGTAGAAAAATACTGCTTGTGAATATCTTGAAAATTGTCTCTTAATCAGTGATGTGATGACAATTATAATTTAAATATTTTGTTCACATTGCGTCACGAAGTTCTTCCAAAACTATAGATAGATACAGCTTGAAACACAGGTAGATACGTAGGTCCAGATCTAAATATGAAATTCTGTATTTCAACTTGAAATAACACAGAAACGTACTAAAAATCCAAAGTTAATTACTTTATGTCGCCAATCACTCACAAACACAACACTCTTTGGCACTGCCACACTATAATATGTCAATATCGTACATTCGGTATCATAATAGAATAATCTTCCGAACATATTCTATATAGCTATAGTAATATATTTCGTTATCAGTAGATATTACATATCTTCATATATTAGCACTGATATTGTTCGCGCATTCACGCTTCGACGTCATTCCGGATTCGGAAATTTAGGTACACATACTGCCGACCTTACGGTTTTCTGATCAATATTGCCTACCTATATGTAGGTTAGGTAAATTAATATCTTGTCGTTAACTATGCTGTGTTTTAATAACTTATTTACCAATGATTGATTTTACTTAATAGATGTAATATTAATCTCCTCTCTGATATTGAGATGATATTAAGTTTGTAACCAGTCAAATCTGAACAAGATGTCCCCGTATGGTGCCAATTTTCTCAATTTTGTTGGTTGTAGAGCTAGTTTTCAGCGCCTACCAAGCTGCCGCCATATTTTTTTAAGTTCACCAGTAGGTATCACAAAAGATTTAGAGGAAATATCCTGCGTAAAGCGCGCCTCCGCCTACGGCCTTCTCTTAGCTCCAAGCGAGATTCACCATCCTCGTCATAAGATAAAAAGGTCAGTGTCAGGTTTGGCAGCACCCGGGGTCCACGTCCGGAAGCCTCCTCGTGGCGGACCCTGGTAACGTGGTAGGGAAACTTTCTCGGCAGGTGTGTGGCTTTTGATGTCAAGGGTATCCCCTTGGCATTCGAAGTCACATGCCATCGTCGAGTTGTTTTTGTTTTCCCACCACGGCTAGTTGCGGACGGCCCTTTTCAGGGCCACGACCGCGTCCGACGTCCCCCGGGTGCGGTCCGAAGGCTGCTCCCGGTGTTCTCGTCAGGAGGACGCGCCAGGTCGAGCAGCCGCCGGTGAGGAGGCGGCCTATAAGGCCGGCGTCGGCCAGCGGCCCACAGGGGCTGGCGTTAGTCGGCAGCCCCTGTGGGCTGCTGGCCACCAATTGGTGCACAAGGAGTGCCTAGACGGGCAGAGTTGGGACGGTCTTGGTGTAGTTGCGCCCACGTGCGCATATCCCGAGCCGTCCCGTAATAGCGCACTAGAGGTCAGGCCGGGGAGGATGTTTAGTGGGTATGGAGGGAACGCCTTTACCTCGAGTCCCACATATCCTTGCGGTCGGCACCACCCCGCAGGGACGATGCGTAAATGCATTTGACCTCCCCGACAAAAAAAAATTGGCAGCACCCAAGTGACACCCTGAGATTTGCAAACTCTACTTATGGCTTAACGAAAATCGCTTATTACTTTTTGACACGCCCTTTTGTTTGCCATCCATCACAAAAAATACTAATAGGTACATACGGCCGGCATAAAGAGACTAACATTTTAGTATCTAACTAGTCATAATCATAATTATTGTGGCAACTTTTATTGCACAAGCGCCGGCGTTGCTATGACATGGTATCTACTAAAGTGTTAATCTACTTCTGGTGCTGACTGTACTACGTCCCCTAATAGATATTTATGAAACACTGGTCAATTACCTACTTTTTATTATTAGTAGTTAGATATGTATAAATTATCCGATTTATCTGAAGTGTATGAGTCAACACAAGGAGATAGGTAGTCATCGATTTACAATGAGTCACCTACTTAAGTTTACATAAACATTTTCACGTTGTTTTACTTTTGACAAGGTGAAAATGTTTGTCCAGCTAGGTAAGCTTTTACCTGTAGTGTAGTGTAAGCTTTTTAGTATAAAAAAATAACTATTGTAGTTGCGTTAAGAGCTCTATTTGTGAAATGTGAATAGCGCCTCTAGTAGAAAGAAGCGTAAATCGTGTTTCCCATACAAATTGAGCTCCTAACGCAACTATCATAGTTGCAAACCTTTGGCCGTGCCCTGCCTTAAGCGGGTGCACGGCGCGGGCACCCGCGCGGCGGGCTGTTTCATGCCATTTCCATAGAGCAGCGTCTTTCCGCTAGGGGCGCTAATCGCGTTTCATACAAATTGAGCTCTTAACTTAACTACAACAGTTATGTTTTTTATTATACGTAATAACTTACATTACGGTTAGGAACGGTACGGTATTAGATACAAATTGACAGTTCCTGACTCTTATTGTAGGAAATAAAGGTGCTGAAATGCGTTAAAAGTGAATAGATAGGTAGTTGCTCGTGACACTCTAATGAGAGGGCGCAGTTTGTATTAATATTTACGCGTTTGTAAACGCAAAAATAAAATTATTCCATAATGTAAGGTAGTTTCATCTTAAGGGCGTCAAATATTTGCAAAAATATTTCGTTCGGGTCTTAGAAGTGCAAATTTCAAAGATTTGATGAAACCATGTCTACCATAAAAACATAAGCACCAAGCACTGACAAATTTCGACAGCGAAAAGCAGTGTCTCGGTGGCGTAATTGGTCAACGCAGCCGCCCGGATTGCGGAAGATGCGGGTTCGAGTCCCGCCTGAGGCAAGACGATTTTTTTCAGTGCATTTCTAGTATTAATATTTACGCGTTTGGAAACGCAAAAATAAAATTATTCCATAACTTTCTCTTTTCAATTTGAGGGAATAATAGCTACTGTTCCGATCAGGTGTACTATAAAGTATACTACACCTGTGGCCTTAGTATGAGTTTTGATAGTTTTCGAGCTCGATCAAACGTATCGTCTTTCTTCATACATTGGCCACTGTTTCTGATAGTTTACGCTAGGGGCGCTAGTGGGCAAAGTATGAAAAGAGAAGATACGTTTGATCGAGCTCGAAAACTAACAAACTCGTACTAAGGCCTCTGATCGGAACAGTAGCTCTTATATAGTATAAAGTATATGGGGACTATTCACCGAACGCATGTAGGTATGCGTTCGGCCCCGTTATCGTACCCAATCGCCTTCCGCGCTTATGACCTAGTCCTATATTTATGTCTAGGGCAGCGTATGCACCTCCCAATCTCCTGAGGCTGCTTCCGATAGCCATATAGCCATATAGCCATTTTGGCACTAGGCAATAGGGGGTGTTTATTCGGTAAGAGTACGACATAACCCTAGGACCGGCCCTAAAGTATCCATGAGTATTCACTCATTCCTTCCCTTGATTGTCCGGAAGGTTCTCTTAACTCTTTTCGTTGCTGTCTTTCGCTCCTCCCCGTGGGGGAAGAAAAGGGAAAACAGCGGAGAGCATTAGGGAAAAAACCATTTTTAATCTCCGTATTGCAGCAACAGGCAACTAGCTATTTTTTTTATAAAAAGAATGACTCCATTCCACCTGTTTACACATACCTACATAACATAAAAGAAAACTAAGCAGACATAGCAGCTCTAGATATGATTTTCGATGATCGTATATTTTTTTTATTATGAGAGAGAGAGAGAGGGAGTATATTTTTTTTTTCACTTTGTGTATGGTTATTGTAATTCTCATACATATTGGGGGCAACACACGATAAGAAATTTTTTGTGCTGCAACGTCGGGAACACACTTATACAAAATAAAACCAAAGGCACTCACGTCCTGGGTCCAAAATAATTGCCGGTCATCTGCCGACAGTGTACAACGGCAACAAATAGTCGCACATGTCTTGTTTGAAAGTTTATATATCTAACAGGAAGACAATAGTAGGAGAGCTGGCACGAATTTTTGGGTAGGTATTTGAGGCAAGCTGAAAACTTGTCCTATACCTCTCCTATTATACCCCAACAGGGAACTGCAGACCTGGCTGGTGAGTAGCAGGGCTATATTAACCCCTAAATTTTTAAAAATATTATTTTTTTATTTTGAAAAATATATTTGAGGCAATATGCAATTTTTATATGTTGTAGTTTAATGTATAAAGAATAAGAAAAAAAATAAGCCAGACGATTTGGTCGGGATTTTATAATTGCCACGCGTGCAAAAATATTTTGCAAAAAAATATAAAAAATATATTTGAGGCAACTTGAAATTTTAATAGAACATTATTTATAACTAAAAAATAAGATCCTCAAAAAGACAGGTCATTTTTGTGGGACTTTCTACCTGCCAGGTGATTCAACAAGTTATGTATAGGTACGAGTGCGTAGCGCTATAGACAAGCTGTAAAGTGAGAGAGAGAGTTTATCGGCAGCTGTCTGCGTTCTTGCTTGCCGCGTTATTATTGGCTCTGGCGAGGTCACGTGACTTACAATAGCCATGAGGTTTTCAGTCGGAATTTCGGAGTCGTTATTCTCTGTCGTAGAGTTTTAATATTGGTGTTACACGTTTTATAAGGTAAATAATTTTAAAATGTCTGGTAAAAAATTAGTTTGTGTCATTTGCAAAAAAAGTGACGATAAAGTGATTGCGTTTGTAGAGAAAACTCTCAAAAAAAGTCATGAAATATTAGAAATCCGTAAACATCATGGATTAAAATATAACAACGTGGTTTTGCCAGTGATTCCTAACCTTACAGACGGTTATCATACAAGTTGTTATAAAAACTTTTTAGCGTTGATGAAAAAATATTATGACAATGTTGTGATAGGATCTAATATTTCTACTCCTATAAAAGGTATTGTATTAATTTAATTATTTTTCAAGTAATATATGCTCACAAATAAAATGAAGCATTCACAATATTGAGTTTACCAATTTTCTTACTGACAATATTAAATATTCAGTATACTTTTATTATTATTGTATCTTTTACCTATCTAACTCAATACAATAGCTATAACATCTGTGCATTCACAAATACTACCTGCTCGAATTCTGAGGGTCACTCAGACACTGTTAGAAGTTATTTCAACATAGAATTTTTAAACTTATTTATATTTCTATTTTATTTTTATTTAACTAAAATTACTTTTTGCTTAATTAAATGCAAAGGAGGACAACCAAAATGGGCTCGGCGCTAAACAGAGGCCTGGAAAAAAATAAAACACATCAAAAAAAATCTAATGATTTTTAATACGTTAGCCATTATTAATTTCAACATGAAAAAAATATTCAATTTCTGTATAAATTTTAAATTTGAATACTGTCCGAAAAAAAAAAGTAATGTTTTTTAATTTTAGATAGGTATGGTGGCGAAAATATGAATCCTATTAAAAAATTATTGAAACAAAAGTTTTTGGAAAATTAATTTTTTAAAGAAAATGTTTTTTATGATTTGTTGAAAAAACCTTTACATTTAGATTTATATTTAAATTGACTAGATAACAAATTTTATATGATAAAAAAATATAACAAAATAAATATATCCATTTAACACGCACAAATCAACACAATCATTTTTATATGAACCGTTTTTAGTAGAAATTCACAATTTTTTTATTTTTTACTCCGAAATTTTGAATTGGAACCTCGTGGCTATTGTAAGTCACGTGACCTCGCCAGAGCCAATAATAACGCGGCAAGCAAGAACGCAGACAGCTGCCGATAAACTCTCTCTCTCACTCTACAGCTTGTCTATAGCGCTACGCACTCGTAGCTATATATAAGGTGTTGGATCACCTGGCAGGTAGAAAGTCCCACAGAAATGACCTGTCTTTTTGAGGATCTTATTTTTTAGTTATAAATAATGTCCTATTAAAATTTCAAGTTGCCTCAAATATATTTTTTATATTTTTTTGCAAAATATTTTTGCACGCTTCTGGCAATTATAAAATCCCGACCAAATCTTCTGGCTAATTTTTTTTCTTATTCTTTATACATTAAACTACAACATATAAAAATTGCATATTGCCTCAAATATATTTTTCAAAATAAAAAAATAATGTTTTTAAAAATTTAGGGGTTAATTTAGCCCCGCTACTCACCAGCCAGGTCTGCAGTTCCCTGTTGGGGTATAATAGGAGAGGTATAGGACAAGTTTTCAGCTTGCCTCAAATACCTACCCAAAAATTCGTGCCAGCTCTCGGACTACAAATACACAGAATCTGATGGTATCAGTCCAAATTTAACTGATAAGCTTGTAAAACGATAAATTCAGACTGACGCTCGACCGTCGGTTCCTAGCGAAGGATTTTCACCTCTTTCACATGCGATTTTTTAAGCAACAGTGTCAATAGAATTTTGTTTTCGACTCCCTCGCCAGATGGCGTGGCGCACAGCGTCTTATTGGCCCAGGAATTGCAATGAAAACAATGCTTGCCATTGGTCAATATTAAGTCAAAGTGCTACCAGACGTTGAGAATTGAATTTAAGATTGAGAATATTCGAGCTAGAATAAATGGGGCATGTTGGGCGAAAATACAAACGCTTATATGATAACGAAACATTCTGTATACTGGGTGTAAAAGACATGAACAGTCAAACGAGAACCATGTATTCTATACATCAAAATAAGACAGATTTAAAAAAAATATTGCTGGGAAATGATTTTTATTTTTTGGTGTTAAAAAAAATTGCAAATTGTACCGCGCAATGTAAAGGGCTCAACTCGCACGCAACTCGCAAAACCGCGATATATTTGCTTGACGGCGGCCCCGTTCGTTAGTGTCCGTGCGCATCGAGTGAGCTACATTGAACGCTAACGTTTTGAAGCCATTTTTTGTTATGAAATACTAAAAAAATTGATAATGTTTCTTTGGACAATAATTAAGAAATAACGTATAGAATACGTTTTCATAAAAAAATGAAAAAAAAATTATGACTTTGACCTTCAATAAAATCGTAACTATCAATTTCCCAGGTATAGTATAAAGGGAAAAAAATGTTATGATGGTGAGCAGAATACATGGTTTTCGTTTGACTGTTCATGTCTTTTACACCCTGTATACCTTACATGCTCTGGCTACAAAACGAATAAAATATATACTATATACAGCGTATTTTTTTGTAAAACAACAACCTTTAAGCCATTTGAAGACTAATAAGGAACACAAATAAGGAAGCAACTCTGAAATCGCGAAAAAAAAATCAGGAGTGGTCTCCCCTTGACTTTCTCGTATACCGGAAACGACTCAAAAGTTGATAGAAGCCTTACATTTTGATGTCATACATGCATGTTAAATTTTGGTCACCCATCCGAGTACCGACCGCACACTTGGTTGTTTAACTTTCGTGATCGACGACTCAAAAGTTGATAGAAACCTTATAATTTGATACACGCATGTTAAATTTGGTTGCAATAAGTTAAAGCATACTGAAGTTATCGTGCTAACGCACGCAGACACACAGATATAATTCCCGATACTGTATTTTTGGACTCAGGGAGGTCCAAAACGTGTAAATCCGTCAAAATCTCGAGGTCGAATTTTTTGACGATTACAAGACTTCCTATATACTTACTTACTACGTATACCAAAATGTATGAAGCTGATTTTTTTTTTCACGATTTCGTTGTTGCTTTGGTAATAAAACTTGTTTCTGTTGAAGAGATCTTAAAATGGTTTGCAGTTTGTATGTGTTTTACAAATAATCCTGTATGTGTACTGTGTGTATAATATTTTTTAACGAGTTCTTTCTGTATTAAACCTTTACTTGTTGTATTGCACAATATCAGCACAAAATTGGTGTATTGCACAACATTAGCATCATTTTGTAATAATAATCTTCTATTTATCGATGGAGCGCCGACATAATTACTTATCTAATGGTATAAGCGGTTATGATTCGATTATATTTTTAAATATTGCTTATGTTTTTATCGTTTTTTAGGATTAAGAGCTTAATATCTGTTCTAGAGTTTTTGCCCTTTGTATCCAATCCATTGCATTGATGTACATATTAGGTTGGGGAAAAAGTCTTTTCGCATTATAGTATGTATAAACTTGTAATAAAATCTCTTTGGCTATACTATTTGTATCTGGCTGGTTTTGGTATCATTGAAAGTTTAAATTTTAAAGAACATAATTCCAAATTCAAATTAGGAAAATGTGTGATTTTCATTTGTTTTTCGTACCGCCAAGATGAGTGAATCTAATGAAGAAATTCGATACATTTTAAAATTTTGCTACAAAAAAGGTAAAAATGCAACGCAAGCCGCGAAAAAAATTTGCGATGTTTATGGACCTAGTGCAGTGTCTGTGAGAGTAGCACAAATTTGGTTTAAGCGTTTTCAATCCGGAAATTTTGATGTCAAAAATGCACGTCGCTCTGGTCGCCTTATTACAGATAAAATGGATGCCATTTTTGAAAAAGTGGAGCAAGATCGGCATGTCAGTAGTTACGACGTAGCTGAAGAACTGGGAATTGACCACAAAACAGTTTTGGCGCATTTGAAAAAAAAACTGGGTACACAAAAAAGCTCGACATTTGGGTACCTCACGAGCTCACTGAAAGAAACCTAATGAACCGTGTACTCATTTGTGATTCTTTATTACGACGTAATGAAACCGAACCATTTTTGAAGAAGCTGATAACTGGTGATGAAAAGTAGATCACGTACGACAAGAACGTGCGAAAAAGGTCGTGGTCAAAGGCCGGTCAGGCTTCACAGACTGTGGCGAAACCCGGGTTAACTCGCAACAAGGTGATGCTGTGTGTGTGGTGGGATTGGAAGGGCATTATTCATTATGAGCTGTTACCACCAGGCAGGACCAATCGATTCTGAACTCTACTGCGAACAACTGATGAGATTAAAGCAAGAAGTTGAGAGAAAGCGGCCGGAATTAATCAACAGAAGGGGTGTGGTTTTGCATCATGATAACGCTAGACCTCACACATCTTTAGCCACTCAGCAAAAATTAAGAGAGTTTGGCTGGGAGGTGTTAATGCATCCGCCGTATAGTACTGACCTTGCACCTTCAGATTTCCACCTGTTTCGGTCTCTTCAGAATTCTTTAGGCTGTGTCAGGTTAACATCACGAGAGGACTGCCAAAACCACTTGTCGCGGTATTTTGACCAGAAGTCCCAAAATTTCTATAGCAATGGGATCATGTCCCTACCTACAAGATAGCAAAAAGTTATCGAACAAAATGGTACAGTCAGCTTCATAAATATATGAGTGTCAAGACTGATCAAAATTATCTAATAGACAAAAAATCAATATTATATACGCTGCTAGAGTATCTTATTGTTGTAACCATCCAGAGTAGTCAATATTATATGAACAACACAATTCCAATATTATGTAATGTTGTTAAGATGAGCAATAATATATTCGCGAATAACTATTCAATGGTATCTAAGCACTAAAAGTTATCAAAAATATCTTGGTAGTAAAGAAAAGTAAACGCTAATCTGGGGTATTACGGTCCATATACTCCCTTCCTGTAAACAAAGGTAAACTAACCAGAGCTGTCATATGCATATGTCATATGACAAATGCAGGGGCTCTAAATCTAAGGTATTAATTTTACCGAATTCTACAAATCATTATATTTATTAATATAAATTAATTGCTAAAATGCTGAAATTAAATGCTGATTAAAATATCAATCAATGAAAAGAAAACATTTACAGATTTAAATGCTATTTTCTATTGCAACTTAAATATGTTTTTGGATAAAAGGCTGCATATTTGATCGAATTTAGTATGTCATGGGTCATGAATAAATGATCATCAACAGCTCATATAATGTCTCCACCGAGGGTCTCTGCCTACCCTACATTAGTGGCGATTAGACCTTAGTCAACTACGCTGGCCAACTGCGGGTTGGTTGTTTGCGTTCCCGTTGAGCCTGTAGCAAAAGTACTCAAAAAATTGTAAATTCAACCTTTCATTTGTAAAAGAAGACACTCAACTTTATAATCGGTTGAAAGTGGTCCCTCAATCGTGCGTGACTGAAAGTTACAAATGAAAGGTTGAATTTACAATTGTTTGAGAACTTTTACTATAGGCTTAGTTTATTTTATTATTCTGTATGTTAAATTTTTTCATCTTCTTTTAGCATATATTGCTCAAAATAATGCAATCATCTGCTATGACACTGCTGAGAATCTCAATAAAAATATTATTTATCTCCTATAGTTTCAATTAGGTATTTAAAATAATATTGATGATCTTTTTTATTTCTGTTGCGTTATATTTTGTCACCTTGGGTTATCAATCTCTGATCACATCAATTCAAATTTTTTTTAGGGAGTTCGTCCACTAGCGACTATCGCTGAGCTGTTTTGTTATAGGATATAAAATAATCAGAATTCAATACTGAAACGTCTAATTGCTACAAAAAGCTGCTCATCATTAAAGTCGGTCTATATCCCGGGCGAAGCGATTGTCGCTGTAAAAAGGAACGAGCGGAAATTAACTTGCTAACAAAATTTTTCACAAATCGCTGACAGAAGTTGTCATAAAAATTCGTTGTTACTGTGGGCGAGTTCCCATGGAAAATTTTCCGTCTGAAAATTGTAACTAAATTAAAACATAACATAATCGCATAAAATACTAATATAAAGAAAAATCTGTGAAGGCCCTTAATGTCTAACTTTCAATCTATTGAAAATGGAATAATCTTTGTAAGTGAAGATATTTATGAGTACTCTGAACGCTTAGATACCAATGAACAGTTACGATGCGTACATATAAAAGATCATTTTAATCGTGTATATGTAATTGGAGATTTATGGTATGAAGATATATAAGACTGGTTGTTTGTGTACAATATTTTGATAACTTCAAATGCAAAGATATTATTGAAACTTTGCTCTTAACATGTTTTTGACCACCTTGGCACCTCATATTATTATGAAGCTGACTGTACCTACATACTTTAGTTAAATGTAAATAAACTATATTAAAAAATGTTTTGAATTTTCTTAAAAAATGCGAAGAAACTTTTTCCCCAACCTATTATGATTCCCAAGGCTGGTGTCGGACAGGCCGCTTGTCAAAAAACTATATGTACTTGCTTCCCAGCCGATTTCGGCTAAGGCGACTGATTCCGCTTTGTCGACGCTCATGAGCCCTAATGTGGCTTACATACCCTGGAGAATGTACGTGCGCATTGAGAGCACATCATGACAACATTCTCATTGTTGTAATTGATGGCCGTTGGTGGTCCGGCCTTCAATTCATCGCGTTTAAGTTGCAATCAAGTTTAAGTTGCCGGAACGCCTCATATTCACAGACTTTGTCTTTAACGAGAGATCTCCACTCTGGGCGTTTGGATGCTAAGTTTTCCCAACACGCGGGATCAATGTCACATCTTTTCATGTGACGTTTTAAAACAACACGTGGTCGGACCCCCGAAGCTGCCGCCGCATAAGGCAGCCTTGACACCACCGACGTTAGTCCTTACGCAGTGTTTCGCACACGATCAGACAGTTTGATCTTTAACATTTTTCCAAGGGATTTCAAGTGATATCAGTCTACGGTATACGGTCTACGTTTCGGCAGAGTACTTACAGGATGTTAGGTAATACAATCGCAAAAAAAAAATAGAAATTTTCGTTGCCTGTTTTAGATCATGTGAACTGAAGACTTTTGCGTTCAAAGCGTCCAATTTACCGTAAGCCGTGGCAGCTGCAGTAATTCGGCTGTTAAGTTCGGCGTTGAGATCGCACTCAAAAGTTAGAGTGCTCCCCAGATAGCGAAATTTGTCTACCTGCTTCAGTGTGTCCGCCCCGAGTTTGATATTCAGCGTTTGGTAACCGTGAGTGTCCAAAGACATTACTTCCGCCTTCTTTACGCTTATTTTCAAACCAAATTTTTGGAACATTTCATAAAAAGCGGACATCTACTGTTGCAAGCTCTCTGAGGATTCAGACACAAAGCACTAGTCATCTGCATTCTGCATACATGATGTCAGAGAACATTGTATACTAAACTTTTGTGCGGGCCTTAAATCTGCCCAAATGGAAAACGTTGTCATCGGTGCGGACACGGATGCGGATACCTTCTGAAATGTTTTGCAAGACCACTTTGACTACGACTGTAAAGTCCAACGATATAATTCCTAATTTGTTGACCAAAACCTATAGAAGAGGAATGATGACTGGGTAACAATAATATGAATTCTATTAATTCCGTCAGATAGAGTACCAAAAAAATTAGGCACGTAAGTAATTTTTACTTAATCAGTAAATATTGAAAAAGATATGCGTCGAAGTTCAGTTCAGGCGTGGGGGCTTGTGATGTTTAAGCTTTGGTAAAAATTGTACAATTTTTAAAATTTTCAACGCAATGTGAAATTTTGTTTAGGTATGTGATAAAAGGAAACATACCTGTCCATTATTTTTTCATCTTCTATGAGGTGTTCTATCTGACGGACTAAATAGAATGTTTTCAGTCATCATCCCGATTGTGACATATTGCACCGACCCCTAATTAATTGGGACCTAGAATGAAAAAAAGTGATGACAGTTAATAATACGCTTTAATAAAAAAAAAACATTGTGTTCAAAGTTTCTCATTTATTCATATTTAAATATGTATAAAGGCTATTAGGTATTCATGTTTTGAGTACCAAACATTTTGATTCTGTCTCTAAATTTACATTTTTAACAAAATTTTGGTGTAGTTTCTATGTTACATAATACCTACTACAGAAAACGCATACCCTGAAAGTAGTTTGTTGCAATGATACATTCTGTCGTCCTAACGAAGAATGCAGTAAAGAATAAAGGTTTTCTTTGTTCCTGCTAGTGCATTCTTCGTTAGGACGGCAGCATAACATAAAAACTAATTATCCTCATAACAAACTCATAACATGGTCAATCTATGCACCACGCGGTTAGGGCCCATTCCAAGCAAACTACTTTCAGAATGCATTAGTACTTTTACATGTTGTATAGTGCGTTTGTTCTCAACGAGTCACACCGCAACAAGTAACACTGTCGCACGTTGGGATTATTTTTCCAAATGTGTAATAGTCTAAGATCCGAACCTAAATCGACCTTCACCGAGCTGATAATAGAATGAAACATATTTTATTATTAATTTAGTATATTAGAAAATATATTAAAAATGGGTTGTCTAAAAAAATCCTGGACAGACTATTTTTAATTATTTTTTGAAAAATGATTTTTAATAAAATATTGCAACATCAAGATAATAAGAAAATTTTGTCGCGCGCTTATGATGATATAAATTTTTTTCTATTATCCAATCGAGTGAAAGTAACTGATATCGACATACCTGTTCATACCTGACAACCCAGTAGTTCGCGCAGGTAAATAATAGACAACCCAATGCCTGCACATTCTATACGGTTTCTACTATCAGTCAGGACAAAATTTTCTTATTATCTTGATGTTGCAATATTTTATTCATTTTTTTTAAAAAATAATTTTTCATAAAATAATTAAAAATAGTCTGTCCAGGATTTTTTTAGACAACCCATTTTTAATATATTTTCTAATATACTAAATTAATAATAAAATATGTTTCATTCTATTATCAGCTCGGTGAAGGTCGATATAGGTTCGGATCTTCTACTATAAGTGTTAAACGTTGGGGAAAAAATTTACAACTTGTGACAGTGTTACTCGTTGCGGTGTAAGTCGTTGGGAACAAAACGGCTTAATGGAGTATAATATCTACTGCCATCTGTAATGAGCATATGCCCTGTTTGCTTCACACTGCTTATGTAAGTCCTGCTTCCTTTTCACCACTTTTCCAGTGTTATTTGCAGCTTCCAGAAGCTCCCATGCAAATTGTTCTGGGAAATGTACTGTTCTTTCCTTATCATTTGTGGCGTCTAACAACCACTTGATGGCCAAAAATAAGGATCTCTTCTCCGTTATGGGACCAGGAACCTGGAAGAATCAATAATCATCATAAATAATATTAATTATTACCAGTGCCAAAGGGTGAATTAGAATGACCTTAGAATGAATTACCATTCGCCAATGAAAGTTACTAACGGTTCTATCAATCTTAACATACAATAAAAAGGAAAAGTCCTGACTCACTAGGTGGAAATATTGCACAGAGATTCCTATTCAGTGCAGACAAACAATCAAATCTTTCCTCTTTATAAGATAGATAGTATAGTCGCCTAAAATAATCATTCATATTGTAATGACCTTATTTATAAAATTTTGCGTATATATTTTTTTTATTTTATTTTTATGTAGTGTTTTTTCCTAATATTAACATTATGTGTATTACATTTCTCATAAAAATGTATAATATTTTTCTTTGCTTTCTTTTGTATATTACGGCCTGATATCAGGCCGGCGGGCGTCGGCTAGCGGCCCACAGGGGCTGGCGTTAGTCGGTACCCCGCAGGGACGATGCGTAAATGCATTTGACCTCCCCGTCAACAAAAAAAATACTATATACCATACTGCTACTACCATTGCCTGTATCTGTATTACATACATACATAATATATATAATATATTTCTACGCTCACACCAATTAACCAGCCCAAATTAAGTATCATTAAGAACTTGTGTTATGGATACTAGATGACGGACATTTTTTTTATAGGCCTACCTAATAATTTTTAGATATTTTTTATAAATAAACATAAATAAATATATAAACAACCATGACGGGTCAACAAATATTCGTGTTCGTCACACAAACATTTGCCGCTACCAGGACTCGAACCCGGACCGCTTGATGTGTAGGCAGCTATACTGACCACTCCACCACGACGGCGTCATAAATAGTATTGACGTTTGCAATGTCATCTCTTTATTCTATAACGTTGTCTTTTTTTTACTTCCTCTCGGCCGGCCTGTGGATTCTAAAGTAATTAGAATATTGCCGTACTGTATTACTGAAATAAAGCAGCTGCAATAATTCGACTCAACGTACTAATAAGTATTTTATTTATTCTCTATTCCGAGTATTTCCACCTGCACTCTGCAACAGTATATGACCCTTGTATAGTTCTATCCAAATGTAATGTACCGTAAGATAAATTGTCTGACCACCGAGTTCACGTTACGCTTCTTACTCGCACTCCCATAGCATCTTTTCCCTCGCCTGGTATAGAGGAAGTAGATAGAGGAAGTCTTGTAATCGTCAAAAAAATTCGACCTCGAGATTTTGACGGATTTACACTTTTTTTACCTCCCTGAGTCCAAAAATACCATTTTTGGAATTATATCTGTGTGTGTGTGCGTACGATAACTCGAGTATGCTTTAGCTTATTGCAACCAAATTTAACATGCATGTATGACATCAAAATATAAGGTTTCTATCAACTTTTGAGTCGATTCCAGTATACGAGAAAGTCAAGGGGAGACCACTCCAGATTTTTATGTTTTGTGTAAGTACTTATTTTACTAAAAATACACATATAAAGTGCTGTAGATTACTTATTTTTTTTACTTCTTATCACGTGCTTAAAGACAAAGTTTCGTGGTTTTATCTTCGATAATGAAGAATCCCATGCAAAATTTCATCCCTTATTTCAACCCCTTCATGCCATTTTTACAAAAAATTTAGCTTATATTTTATCTCATGGTTTAAGTATATTTTTGTACCAAATTTTATCAAAATCGGTTCGGTGTTAGGCGCAACTTTGTTTGGACTACTTTACGCCTTTTAATCCCCTATTCCATCCCGACACGGGACAAAATTTCAAAAACGCTAGAACAGATATTTATTTACTGCTTATCAAGTGCCTATAAACAAAGTTTCATGGTTTTATCTTTGATATTGAGGAATCGCATACAAACTTTCATCCCTTATTTCAACCCCTTTAAAGCCTCTTTCACTAAAAAGGTAGCTTATGTCCTATCTCAAGGATCTCAAGGTGTAGTCTATTTTTGTGACAAATTTCATCAAAACCAGTTCAAGTGTGGGCGCGAAAGAGTGACTTTGTTTGGACTTCCTTATACGACCTTTAATCCTTTATTTCATCCCCACAGGTGTAAATACATATTTCAAAAACGTTATAACAAATAATTATTTATTTCGTATCAAGTGCCTAAATTCAAAGTTTCATGGTTTTATCTTCAAAAATGATGAACTTCCATACAAACTTTTATCCCCTATTTCAACCTCTTCAAGCCTATTTTTCGCGATAAAAGTACCCTATGTCCATCCCCGGGCTCAAGTCTATACTTGTACCAAATTTCATCAAAATCGGTTCAGTGGTTTAGACGTGAAAGCTCAACAGACAGACAGAGTTACCGCATTTATAATATTAGTAGGGATTTCAGTTATTAGGATAAAGTTTATTTTTACTACTATACTACACACCTTCGGACTCGCCTGGCGGATACTTGTGCACATCAAAATCGTTTTTTTTTTGTACTCGTACAAGCAACAAATTAAATATTTAAAAATTTCAAGCTTACAGTGACAAGTGACAAGTACTTTTATGTACACTTTTAAAAGCATATGGGATGATGACGTGCAGGGCTGATGGCTGCCAGGTAAGGGTTTCCGTACTTAACATGCTAAAACACATCACTATAAAAATTTCTAGCCTAACAGGAAGATCGATAGCCGGAGGGTTCAGTAGGTCTCCATCTACAGAATGCTACCATGTAGTAGGTGCCTTTTTTGTGACGATGGAAAATCCACTTAGGTACGGACCATACCGCACGCTGGCTGGGCGTACGGCGTGTGCGGGACTCATCGGCAGTCCTACTCCGCTAAAACCCACCGGTACCCTCCTATGCCCTTATGGGGGCGTTTTGTGATGGGCACACATAGCGTGCGCCATTACACCAAAACGCTTAATGTATAATTACTGTGAAGCCGTTAATTAATTTTCATAATCCAAAGAAGATACTCACCTGATATGTTATGCCACCCCTCTTAATGGGTGACAGTTGTAGTAAAGGTTTGGAGTTCTCAATTGCTCTATATAGAATTTTTTTGGGGTCTAATTCTATTTTATTCTTTTCTTCTTGAGTAGCAGCAAGATGGTACCGTTCTATTTGTGTTCTCTTGATGTTCTCAAAAGCTTTTTCAACAAGACTGCGAGCCAATGTTTTTTTGCCCATTTCCATTACATGATTAATAACTTTACTGAAAAATTTAAAAAGTTACAAATTAGTAATTTCTAAATACAGTAAAAAACACTTTATATATTTCACAATCAAGCTCATAAAAACTGAATATTACTGTCCCAGTTATGAACAGTTCATTATAGGTACCTATACAGATTTAAAATCGATTGATCGAAAAATCAATTATTGAGAGTAAAATAATCGATCTACAAATCGATTCGGAACACTACATCGATTCGATGAATCAATCCATAAATCTCTCAAAGCAGACTGATTTAAGTACTAGCGAAAAAGTTCCTAAACTGCTGCGGTATCTTAAATTTATGCTATTGTCGTGTTGCAAAAACAAACAGCCCAGCCTTACTAGATTGATAATTTGAACGCATGGAATAAAATACTTAAGACCACATCCAAAGATGGCACATAAAAAAAAGTAATGTTGTCGTTGTCAATCTTTAGACATATACTCAGAGTTTCTCCCGAGTTCTTGTTGTAAAAACACATTCATGTTGATAAACTCGATTTTTAACTCAATCTACCATACACAATTGTATGTTACTATAAGTACACTTTCACTTGACATTGGCGAAATGCGTTTGGTATGGATCAGAAAATAATAAAAATGTTATGATTAAACAAAAGTTTGTGAAGAACTGTTTGTGAACACAAAAACAATAGTCTGAGCACCGCACAACGCACGTGGTGCGGTGCGGCGACCGCGGCTAGCGAGTTTTTTGCGTGTATATGCACCACCATACATCGAACGCGGTGTCTATAGTACTAACGTCAACACGAAGTGCAGAGCAACGCACATCGGACACACAAAAACAATGACAAAAGTAACTAAACAGCCAAAATCTATCCTCAATCAAAAAATTACAGTTATAATATAAGATGCATGAAGTGAGTGTGTATGTAACCACCAACCACCGCCGTCGGTGGAGGCCACAAGCGGCAAGTGGTCGCCATAGTAGACTCAAGTGATCGCGAGTCTGTTGTGTCCATGCTCTGACGACTGACTCTTCACTCTGTAATATATACTCACGAGTGTTCAGTTTACTAAGCCCAGCAAAATTAAGTCAAATTCACTCTTTGACTACAGTTTTTTTTACAACGCTATATATTTTTCAATACACTTCTTAGTCATTTGTAGTTTTTATTTAAGACACTAAACTAATAAAACTATGATTTTATTACTAGAGAAACTAATTGTAAAAAAAAGTTACTTCTTATCTCGTTTTAAGAGAAATTTGTTTTTTAGCTCCAGGACAACCTCTGGTATTGATTAATGTGTTATAATTCCTAAATCATGGTTTTGAAAAAATCTAATATTTGACGGGACATTTTGAGAAATTATTGACTAAAACTGAGAAGAAACAGTTTGACGCTAGGTGCTATCGTTTTATACAACATGTAAATTAAATAACCAACACCCTGAAAACAGGGTGTTGGTTATAATAAATTTCAAAATTTAAAAAAACCCAGAACATGTACAATATTTTCTGGGTACTTTTTGATTTTTTTTTCAAAAAAAATCGTTTTTTTTTAAAAATATGTATATTGAAATCAACTCAGAAGCCGATCCCAAACCACCTGTATTCAGGGTGTTGGTTATTTAATTTACATGTTGTAGATGTGACCGAGCTCATCCTTCCTGGAGCAATACACCCTTATAACTTTTAAACCACTGATTGGAGAAAATCAGATGTTAGGTGAGAAATTTTGACTAAAAAGAGTCTAAAATTTTGTGTAGTCAGAATTCAAATCCGTGATGGTGGCCGAGCCAGCACGAATGACTCATATAATAGGTATCCTTTGTTATTGTAAAATTTTAGACATTTATTTTTCTTACAAAATGTCAACTTTCTATTATAATTTATTAGAGTTCAATAAAATTATTTATTACAAGGGGTATTACAAACAGTGTTAATAACACAGCTAAACAGTCATTATTAACTATGCACTAATTAAATACTAGGTAGGTATCTACATATATTAAAAAATAATTTTTAAATAAAAAAAATCCACCTTCAAAACCAAAAATGGAGAAATAAAAATTCTGTTTATAAAAATCTAAATCTTTTTTTGAGGTTGGTCCCAAGTACAAGTGACAACGTTTATTCCAAATATTGGGCAACAAACTCAGAAAAACATTTAGGTTTTTATAGCAGAATTTTTATTTTTCTGTTTAGTTTTGAAGGTGGATTTTTGTTAATTAAAAAATATTTATTTTTTGCTTTTTAGTGTTTTAAGTGTATGAATTTTCAGGAAACTATCACGAGATCTTTTAGACACACAAGATAACTCAATAACTCTCTAATACTCATCAGATGTCAATGAAATTTATATGGGATCAAATGACAAACACGAGCTTCCAAAGGTCGAAAGAATCTTGAAAATCGTTATACCCAGTAAAGAGTTATGAGGTAACAAACATAAAAAACACATACAGTTGAATTGTTAACGTACTTCTTTTTGAAGACGGTTGAAAATGTTACATAATAATGAGTCACACCGACGTTTTTTGTTATCAGCATATCTAAAAAGTAGGTAACTTGAGAAAAAAGAATCTGTTTTTATTTTATTCCTATTTTCAAAACTGACTGAGATATTAAACATTAAAGTACGGCTTCTGCGGCAAACTCCGATTAAGCGTCAAGCAATGATGTGGCGCAACGTCAATGTGAAAAAAAAAAATTTCTTTATCTTTCTTTAATTTAAGATACTATGTTGTTTTAAAGAAATTGATCCTTATGAATGACTCTTTCGGTTAGTATCATAAAATACCGAATGTTTTTTTTTTCACATTTCCGGCTCTATTTTTCAAAAATCTATAATTATTTTTGAAAATAAGGGAAAGTTTCCTTTCAGAAAAATTTGCCATCGTCAATATGAAGGGTACTTTTCCTCCAACCATGGCCTTTTTTTCCACCCTTAAATTTAATAACAATAATATTTAAAGTAACTGCTAACACACACACTTAAAATAATAAGTGCAAACCACTTTACAAATCAAATTTAATGAGTGTAAACACTCTGCATCACCCACAATCGAACATGACTGTCCCACTGTGACATCATCTCACGAGCACATGAAGGAAGGCAAATTGAATAAAGTAGTGAAACTTTACAACACTGTAACTTTGGAAATCCTGGCCCGATTGCGATGAAACAAAAACTATTATTATTAGCACGAGTCCGCCCATTAAATACAGTAACATTTATAGTAAACTTTTAATGTGTTGGTGTGACTCATTATGTAACCATTAAATATGGGTTATAGCAAGAACAAAACTGTAAAACTAATTATGTAAAATACTATTCTAATTCCCTATATATCCATGAGTACCACTTACTTTACAAGAGGATCGTGGTAAGCAGAACATGTTTCATAAACCGCTGGAGGTTTTACTGGTGAGGCAGCTAGTCTAGATAATTCAGAGCTTTCAATAAGTTTCTCCTGGTCTTCTTTTCTGAATATTGGGTTGTTGAAAAAGGTTGGAAATGATGTCTGTCTTGCGTATTGTCTATTTAAAATTATTGACCACCTGTAAAATACATGTCATATTCTATAGTAAATATATCATACATTGTGAAGCTTTGCCTTATTACTTTTGAATAATTTGTAAACTAGCTAGAATGAAGTAGAATATGTGCTAAGTGGTTAATCAATCTTTGCAAGATCCTAATTAAAGCTTTAGAGAGGTTAGGGACTTGCCTGCAATAATAAAGAAGATTCTTAGGCAATAAACCTAAAGTAGTTTTTAATGAAGTCATTGTTATTGCTACTATTTGTTATCTATTTTTACTATAATTTCAAACAAGTCGCATAGAAATTAGGATACAAAACAAAACCACAGATTAGAGAGTATATAACAAAACCATTCAAAATTACATTGGATGACATATGTCAGTCAAATGTCAAACACAGATTAGGGGTACGTTTCAAAACGATTTGGAGTTTCTCCGGAGTGTTTGGCGGGAAATCATGGCGTCTGGATGTCGATCTTTATTTCGATAATTCAAAATTGCTTCGGAGTGGATTTTGTGCAGTGAAAGTGGTGTCGTTTTGTTGTATAAGCATCCGTGTTGACGAACAGTTATGAGGAATCATTGAAATAAAGGTTTTGTGTATGTGGCGTTGAGAATTGTATAGTGGTTGGAAATCCCACTATTCAATTCTCATTAGCCACCATCATGAGGTCTGTACCATGCATTTCTCGCCAAGCACTCCCTAGATGCATTAAAAAGTGTGGCATCCACATTTTAATGCAAAAATCAAGAAAGAAGATGAAACTGAAGACTTGGCTGTATGGGCTAGATCCCTTTGCCGTCCCGTAACAGGGAAAATTAAACCAAAAAAAAAAAATGGAGTTTCTCCCGAGTTCTTGTTGCAAAAACACGTGTTGAGAGACTCCATTTTAACCTCAATCTACCGTACAATTGTCGGTTACTTTATTAAAATTTTCACTTGATATTGGCGCAATGCGTAATCTTTATGTGTCGCGATCGCCATTCGCTTAAAATAAGAAGAAAAGAACAAAACGATTTCAATTTACTCGGGGTAAAGGGAATTTTACTCGAAGCCGTTCCAAAACAAAACCGAGTGAAACCGAAGGTTAACGAACATTTACTCTGACAGTTGGTCGAGTATTTTCGAACGACTTTGGGGAAATTTACCCCGCTGGGGCGATTTTTATCGGTGTTGGGCATGAAGATAGAATTAAGAATGGAGTCATTAGTCAAATGAAAAAAGTGAGGGCAAAAATTTTGACAACCTTTGACATTTCTAGAGAGGCTCTGTCTCTTTCTAGTAGGGTGCCTGTAGCACAAATTAATCACGGACAGTCTTGTGCCACGGGTAAGGTCTCACGTGCTCCCACGGTCCTAAGATATAGGGATTTAAATGAGACACGAGAGATCCGTGCAGAACAATTTATTAAATGGTGGTATAATGCCCAATAGCGTGTACTCCCCTGGTGGTAGCCGGAGATGGTCTCGGTGAGGGTCGCTCGGTGGGACGAGTTAGGGCGGCTTGTACTGCTGCTCACTGTAAGTCCAGCCCTGGGCGGAAGTGAAGTAGCGGAGGCGACAGCGGCTACCTTAGCCTAATCTTGGACCCCAATTAGGGGTTAAACACATTAAATAAATAACTATTATTGCACACGATTATCAAATTAGTTAATTAGTATTAGGTAGGTCTTGTCGGTGCTCAATTTACTTAGCGAACCACGCAAGCGCAAGACCGAATCACCAAGCCTTTGTATGCGATTCCTGACTCGATCGAGACTGCCCGGCGACGCAGGCGCAATCTATCGGAGATTGCCCGCAACAGTCGTACGGTCACTAAAATGTAGCTTAGTAACGTTGATATGGAGCGCTAAAACCTGTTGATAAATTTAGGAGGCGAACTGTAAAGAAATATTTCAATTAGATGAGCTTCCTTTATATCTTAATTTATGTAATATTTATAAATAGTGTAATCTGATTTAATTAAAAAAATATATGTATGTAGGTCGATAAAATATGTATGTGTAACGTTACACTTGAACTTCGTTACGTTAATAAAACCACAAGTTGAAAATAATTTGAGTTTTGAGTTTTCCATGACAAAGAATTAAAATTCATAATAATTACTTTAAACTTTTTTTCCTGAGTGCCTTTTCGCACGGTAATGTTATCTATTTTCGGCTCCCAGGAAAAAAAATCAGCAACCAAAATACGAGGATTTATCGCTTCTGTGACTCTTGATTTTAAGAGGCACGTTACAGTTTATTATGTAGCTTATCTCATGTCACGTCAACTCATAGACATTAAATTATTCTTTTTTTTTAGGTGCTAAGCATACATTTAAGGTTTTCTGGTTAGCAATGCTATAAAAATACATTGTGTGGTATACCGATCTAGCCGTTCTTGAGTAATGATAATAGGGCCATAATGATGCGCAACTTACCAACTCACTACCAGACTTTCTTTATATTGATAGATATTACGGCTGAAAGCCGAAGTGCGGTTTTTTATACAACAGAAGAAATTGTTAGCTCTAGTAACTTTCCGTGAATTAGTTACATTAGTAACAGCTACTGGCTACAAATCGGCTAAAAGTAAGTTTAGTAGCACTTGGTTTATAGTATAATACAGGCTGTAACATGAAGGGTACTTAAACATGGTACCCTATATGTTACAGCCTACATTATATGTAATATTTGGGGTGTTTTAGGCCATCAAAATGAACAACTTTTTGACGCCGTCATGGTGGAGTGGTCAGTATAGCTACCTACACATGAAGCCGTTCGGGTTTGAATCCTGGTTCCGGCAAATATTTGTGCGACGAACACGAATATTTGTTTGCGAGTCACGGTTATTACATATTTATTTAATCTTTGCCAAATGAAATGTATGACATAATAATTTATAACAATAATTTTTAAATTTTAATTTCTGTAATTTATATTTGTATGCTGAATTCCAGCTAAATGTGAGAGCCTTTCCAAAATAAACTGTATCATTCACATCTATGTAATACCACATTTAATGACAAATAAAGTATTATTATTATTATTATTATTATAAGTTTATTTATAAAAATATCTAAAGCTATTAATTTATATTGATAAAAATGACCGTTATCTACACTTACGTGCAATAAAATCGACCCAATTCGTCGGTTTCGATTCGACATTTATCGGTATATAAAAAGAAGATTAGGCAAACAAAACTTGTAAATATAATTCAAATCAAATCAAATAATTTATTGCATTCATGAATGTAAATAACAGATGTTCACAAACAACACCAGCACATCATGGTGCCCATTTGGGCATAGCATAATCAAGATAAAAGTGTAACGGACTAGATTAGAAATTATTCATACTATATTAACTTAATTCGAATGTATATTTCTTACGCTTTTTTTTACTTAGCGATAGCGAGAGCGATTGTCGAAATGCATGTTGTCTAAAGCCTCAGTTCTTGTTGTAATAAAAACTATTGAGATAGTTACTTCATTTATAGCTTAATGTACCGTACAATCAATTGTAACTCGATATACATTTTCCAATTGACATTAGTCAAATGTGTAATGCTTAATGTCACTTACAGTCGGTAAGTGATTATTTTTAAAATTCTTCTTTAGTAATGCTATTTTACCGGAAATCCCATTCTTTAACTCTTTCGTACATACGTCATCTTTGGCATATAAATAAGCAAGTTAGCCAACATAGATATCTCTTCAAATTGTATATTAAGAGAGTTACTTAAACTTGATACTTCAAAAGGCTCGGGTTTGGATAATATACCGCCAATATTTTTGAAGTCTACGGCAAAAACAATTTATAATGCCCTTCACATTTTATTTAATAAATGTTTAAAAGAAGGAGTATTCCCCGCAATATGGAAATCAGCGAGGATTGTTCCAATATTAAAGGGAGGTGATAAATCCAACGTTGAGAATTACCGCCCTATATCAATCTTGTCCACTCTGTCGAAGCTTCTTGAAAGATTAGTTCATAATTATATATACCCCTTATTAAACACCCTTATAATTGAACAGCAACATGGTTTCGTCAAACGAAGATCCACAGTCACTAATTTGTTATTATATACTTCACATCTATTTGAGGCACTAGACAAGAACAAACAAACGGATAGCATTTACACTGACTTTCAAAAGGCATTCGACAGGGTGGATCACAGATTACTACTGGAAAAACTCGCCTTTAATGGTGTATGTGGTGATCTGTGGCGTTGGTTTAAATCTTACATAACAAACCGTACACAGAAGGTTATTGTTAATGGTTATGAATCTGAAATTGTTCTCATTACATCTGGCGTTCCTCAGGGGTCGATCCTAGGTCCTCTCCTTTTTGTCCTTTTCATTAATGATGTCAATCAGTGCTTCAGATATAGTAATTTTTTGCTTTACGCTGATGACATCAAAATTTTTTACACAATCGATAACAATGATGATCATAATAAACTACAGGAAGATCTTGATCGATTTACCACCTATTGTAACAAGAACAAATTAAATCTAAGCCTCAATAAATGTAAAACAATCACATTTACAAAAAAGAAAAAACGTAAAAGCAATTTCTCTTATCGTCTCTGTGGAGCCACATTAGAAATTGTCCATTATATTAGGGACCTGGGAGTGACCCTTGATAGTAAATTGCACCTAGACTTACACGTGGATAGTATTATTAAGAAAGCCTTCAAATTATATGGACTCGTCATGCGATCAAGTTTAAATTTTACACGACCTTCAACTTATCTTTATTTATATAAATCTCTGATCCGATCCCAAATTGAATATGCTGTGCCCATATGGAATCCATATTACAATAAGTATATTGATGCCCTTGAGGTGGTACAAAAGAGATACTTGCGAAGTATGCAATATAGGTGCTGCCATAACAGGTTACAATATGAAGAACTTCTAACTAAATATAGAATTTGTAAATTAAATATTAGACGCACGCATCTTGAAGCTATGTTACTTTTCGATTTATTCAGTAATAGATATGATTGTATTCAACTGGTTAGCAAATTAAGTTATAAAATTCCACGTAGAACCCAATTTCGTAGTAGTAACAAATCTCCAATGTTTGCGCTTCCTAGATGTCGCACTATTTCAGGTAAACGATCACCGATTTATCGGTTAACTAAAGCTTTCAATGTCAATTTTAGTAGCATTGATATAACAATAACATCTTCTTCTACATTTAAAAAAAAAATTAGAGAACTCTTAAAATAACGGAAACTACTCCACTCTCATTGTTAGTTTTAATTGAATATTATATTTTTATTAATCTGTGGTAAGTGGCGCTGAAAGCACAATGAGCACCTCAGACCAATGATTATAATAGACGGCGCCATATGACGTTGCCGCTCTTCATAGGTGTATATGTCAAATATCTTATATCTCTGTCTGTCTTATGTTACACTGATAAGAGTAAAGAAACAGTGAATGTAGGTTTGACAACGACGCTCTATCATGTGAAACGTGCCATGTCGTGACACGGTACTTGGATCACAACATTTCAGTATTGAGCAATTTTATTTTATTTTACCTAGCAATCTCAGTTGTTTAAGTTTATTTAAATTAAAAAATAATAATAATGTGTTGTGCAGCTATTTATTGTTTGTCAAGAACAACGAAACGAGGAGTGAAAGTCCCGGAATTATCATTTCACAGGTGAGTTATTGACAAACTATTTTACGCTTTGCGATGATTTCGATTTTATCAAAAAGCAGCAAAACATATAATTTTACTTGTTGCAAGTCACACAGTCGCATAAAATATTGAAGAGTATCACGTTTTAACCTTTAAATAAACATAATTAAAAAGGCTTTGTTGTTGACATAATTTTAGTGATGTGATTTAGTTTTATCGATAACATTAATCCTACTACAATGAGAGTGGGAACGGTATTGTTGACGTGATACCGTCTTATAAATCGATGAACGCCGGCTGCACGATGAAGTATGACTCATTGTCACGTTCCACCTGAGCCGAGCGTGAAACGAGAGCGCGGAACAAGTGATAGAGAGGCACGATCGGCCAAAGCGTTCGGCTTATGTATGACGTTATCACTAAATTTATCATCCGTAAAGCAACTTTAGAGACAACAATTAAAAAAAAAACACATACAGACATTTTAACTTAAAATAGGCCATAGCCGACAATGGGGACTGTCCACTTGTTGAGCATCTATGCAGGCTAACTAGCTCGCTTTTAGTTATTAAGTACTAACATTAGTAATTAAGATTTAAAGTTACTAACACAATATGGATTTTTGTTGTCTGATAAATAGCAACGTTTTCCCCCGAAGGGAAGAAAACGTATATTTAGGTTCCAGCGTAGCTTGACCTACTATTAAGGGCACATGAGAGAACCTCTTGGATTTTAAGTGAGACAGCATGATAAACCGGTCTCAAAATCATCCTGCGCGCGCCGTGCCCCTCCCCGCGCACGCGCTGTTCTCCATCCACCTTGCTGCGCCAGGCGACTAGCGTGGCTCCTCAGCCGGCAAGCCGTAAGAGTATAGTGGGTCAAGCTACGCTGGAAACTAATTATACGTTTTCTACCCTTCGGGGAGAAAACGTTGCTGTTTAGGTGTCCGAACTTCGCTTGACTCACTATAAAGGGTACATGAGAAGTGTTTATTTTCTACCGGCGCTGCATGTCAATGTAATGATAGTTGATATCAAAAGGTGGAGGTAAATAAGGAGAGGGAAAGTTATATTACCTAAAGACAAAGAACCTGCCTAATATTTTATTTAACTTTTTTTTATACTACAAGATGGCAAACAAGCTTGCGTCCCACCTGGGGGGCTATTCGCTAACTTTTTTTGACAGTTGAAAGTGATCATCACTGAGTGGATTACATATTCATTGCTGTTTTAAACGGCACGCTATGATGGCACTTGTCGTGTAAAAACAGCAATGGATATGTAATCCACTCAGTGATGATCACTTTCAACTGTCAAAAAAAGTTAGCGAATAGGCCTACTGGTGTTAAGTGGTTACCGTCGCCTATAGACACTTGCAATATTAAGAGTAAATCACTTAACTATTATTATATAGATTAAGATGATATGCGTTCCATGCCCAGTAATTACACTGGCTACCTTTTCCTTCAATCTGAAACACAGCGAACTTCTTCACGGCAGAAATAAGAAAGGCGGTGGTACCTACCCAGACGACCCTACATATGGGTCTACCACCTAGTAAAAAAGTTTAATGGACTATTAGCTATTAATAAGTACTTTGTAATATTATGTAAATATAAAATTTACATAATATTACAAAGTACGAAGTAAGTCTTAATTCAACTTAGAGTGCTATTTAATTGAAAATAAAGATCTATTAAATAACTTCTGGGTAATAAATCAGTTTTATAGTTTTATTATGTTGGTATAAATCACTCAAATAAGTTAATATTACTGTTTCGTCTACTCTATGTGGATTGTTGTAATTATTTGCAATAATGTTTAATGCCTTTTTAACGTCCAGTTTCTTCTAGCCAATGATATCCTCGATGTTAAATATTAAGCCGCTCTGGAGGTGCAGGGGAATCTTGTATAATATTTGCTTCTCGAAATATCGTCCGTGACCAACCAACTGCTTATAGGTATGTGATGCTGCACTCACTCTTCATTGTGTAGTAATAAATTTACTATTCAAATTCCTGTTATTATGATCATTTATCACATTATACCATTATCACATTTTAATATTTTTTAATAATAGGAGGACGTTTTAATTTCTTTCATTTTTCCGTTAAATTTAGTCGGGTTACAGTTTTTTTTAACTTTTTGTTTGTTTAGATAAGAACTTTCAGTTCCGGTTTCATCCTCATGTAGGTAGAAAATTAAGGAACAAAGTTTCATGGAACATTTATACAAACTTTCAACCCCTACAATCGAGCCTATGTACTTTCGCAAACTGTAGTCTATATTTGTACCAAACAATCAAAATCAGTTCAGTGATTTAGGCATGAAAGCTTAACAGACAGACAGACAGAGTTACTTTTGCATTTATAATATTAGTAGACATATTTTCTCTTATAATCATCAAAGTAGGTAGTCATAAATACAGACGACGGCAGATCTGATCAAACTGTCAAATAGATTTTGAACTCTGATTATCGAAAAAGGTTTAAAATATTTTTTTTTTTACTATATTGGGTGTCTGAGCCTTTAGACAACATGCATTTCGAAAAAAATGTATGGGATTGACATAAGCAATCGAAAAGTGATCGATTGCTTATGTCAATCCCATACATTTTTTTACTTAGCGATAGCGAGAGCGATTGTCGAAATGCATGTTGTCTAAAGCCTCTGATCTGCTGTTATCTGTACATAATCAACTTAATGGTGCAGAGGGCGGCAGATCATACTATCAAAAGATTAAATCGGGTTGCTATTTTCTGAGTTTATAACGGACAAACATCGTGAGACGGGAATTATATACAACATGTAAAATAATAACCAACACCCTGAATACAGGTTTGGGATCGGCTTCTGAGTTGATTTCAATATTTGTTTTTTTTTTTAAAAAAAACGATTTTCTTTTTAAAAAAAGAATCGTTTTTAAAATAAAAATTATTGAAATCAACTCAGAAGCCGATCCCAAACCACCTGTATTCAGGATGTTGGTTATTTAATTTACATGTTGTATATATTAAAGCCAGTAGCACGACCAAGGCAATAATATTGTAAATAGAATTACTTAAATTTGTATTTTGTATTTAGTTATAATAGTATATTCATATACATACATGTTCTGTAGGTTATTAGGTGCTGTATGGTGTATATGTATATAGTAAGCATGTGCTTGTAATACATGTTGTATGCCTGCCGGTATTTTAAGTGCTAAAGAAGAGAAAACTACCTCAGCGCCAAAATAAAATTTAAATATCTCCTAGGAAACTGAAGAGAATACAAGAAGAGAGGAATCAATGCAAACCAAAATTGGTTTTTGTTACACCGTTTATGGAAACATTTTCGTAAATATTTTCTGTAAATTTATAAATAAAAAAATTACAAAAATAAATTTTTAGTTCTATTTGGTGTTTTGTGTTTGATTTGCTCTTGAAAGCTCTAATAAATTAGAATAGCAAAAATATATAAACAGTTATCGATACTCAAATGATTATTATACATTAGTCACATCCCTACATCAATCAAAATGACGTAATCGAGAAATGTCAAATAACAGAAAACGGCACGCTTCAAAATGCTAAGGCGGAGTCTATTATAATCATTGGTCTGAGATGAGCACCGTTTAGTTACTAAGACTCTATTATCTTTGTATATTGTGTTTTTGTTAACTTACCCCAATAAATTAAAAAAAAAAAAAAGTAGCAAAGTGATTAAAAAAACGTATTTTTATTTTGTCCTTCACTTTGTAGTTGTGTGGACACCTAATTAGAAAGAGAGGCCCTGCCCTAAGTGAAAGAGAAGCATACGTCAAGGTCAGCTTCATGTAGGTATTTACGAGCGTGGCCTCCAGTTTTACCTATAGCTTCATGGAAAATTTAACAAAAAAAAAACAACGAGAGTGTTTGGCGGGAAATCATGGCGTCTGGATGTCGATCTTTATTTCGATAATTCAAAATTGCTTCGGAGTGGATTTTGTGCAGTGAAAGTGGTGTCGTTTTGTTGCATAAGCATCTGTGTTGACGAACAGTTATGAGGAATCATTGAAATAATGGTTTTGTGTATGTGGCGTTGAGAATTGTATAGTGATTGGAAATCCCACTATACAATTCTCATCAGTCACCATCATGAGGTCTGTACCATCCATTTCTCGCTAAGCACTCCCTAGATGCATTAAAAAGTGTGGCATCCACATTTTAATGCAAAAATCAAGAAAGAAGATGAAACTGAAGACTTGGCTGTATGGGCTAGATCCCTTTGCCGTCCCGTAACAGGGAAAAATTAACCAAAAAAAAAAAACAAGGAGTGTTTGGCGGGTAATCATGGCGTCTGGATGTCGATCTTTATTTCGATAATTCAAAATTGCTTCGGAGTGGATTTGTGCAGTGAAAGTGGTGTCGTTTTGTTGCATAAGCATCCGTGTTGACGAACAGTTATGAGGAATCATTGAAATAAAGGTTTTGTGTATGTGGCGTTGAGAATTGTATAGTGGTTGGAAATCCCATTATACAATTCTTATCAGTCACCATCATGAGGTCTGTACCATGCATTTCTCGCCAAGCACTCCCTAGATGCATTAAAAAGTGTGACACCCACATTTTAATGCAAAAATCAAGAAAGAAAATGAAACTAAAGACTTGGCTGTATGGGCTAGATCCCTTTGCCGTCCCGTAACAGGGAAAATTTAACAAAAAAAAAAAAAACAACGAGTGTTTTGGCGGGTAATCATGGCGTCTGGATGTCGATCTTTATTTCGATAGTTAAAAATTGCTTCGGAGTGGATTTTGTGCAGTGAAAGTGGTGTCGTTTTGTTGCATAAGCATCCGTGTTGACGAACAGTTATGAGGAATCATTGAAATAAAGGTTTTGTGTATGTGGCGTTGAGAATTGTATAGTGGTTAGAAATCCCATTATACAATTCTCATCAGTCACCATCATGAGGTCTGTACCATGCATTTCTCGCCAAGTACTCCCTAGATGCATTAAAAAGTGTGGCACCCACATTTTAATGCAAAAATCAAGAAAGAAGATGAAACTAAAGACTTGGCTGTATGGGCTAGATCCCTTTGCCGTCCCGTAACAGGGAAAACTTAACAAAAAAAAAAAAAAAAACAACAAAATCAAAGCTGTCAACTGTCAAACAAAAGCACGTATATTTTTTATATTATAAGACTCAGACTCTCTTTACTGTGTGTTTATTTTAAAAATCAAATATTTTCTGAATTGAAATTCTAATCCATGAGTTCAAATAATGTCAACTATTATTAAATTTGATGTCAAAGAGTTGAGGAAGTTGGCAAATGATAAAAATTCTTGTGTAATTGAAAAAAAAGTCACACAAAATCTTGCATTACAACCCTGGTGTCTTGGCAATTTAAAGGAATCTGTAAAGAATCTCCTGGATTACAAAATTGGAAAGTTTGACAAAGAGTACGTTTAACATTACCAACATATAATTTTCATATTATTATTTACTTATATTGCTGGAGCTTTTCTAAAATTTTTTAGCTAGTTCTAAACAATATACCATCAAACCGATGCAAAGATATTAATTTAATTTGCTACGGCGCTATGTAGGCGCTACAAATGCATTAAATATGCAATATGGCAAAAACTAACAACATTATCTTATTTTACAGATTTAATGGCATTATTCTAAGTTACAAAAATCTTTGTATTTTGCAAAATGTTGGTTCAATAAGGAATGACAATGCTGACATTCATTTTCAAGTACAAGCCGATTACTTCATATTTAGGCCACATGTTGGTGCTACATTAAAAGGAGTTGTTAATAAAAAAAGTCCTACACATTTGGGTATACTTGTGCATCGGTGAGTTTATATGTATATTTGTGCTGCATAATCAACACCTTTGTTCTGTTGCTCAAAGGACTACTGAATTATAATAATAATAAAGATCTTGGAAATTTACACTTCTAAGATCGGAACAAAATTTTTTTGCAACTATTTGACACCCAGTTAAGATGAAACTACCTTATATTATGGAATATTTCTTGCGTTCATAAACGCGTACATATTTTTAACACTAAAAAAATCACTGAAAAATCGACCTGCCCTGAGTGGGAATCCAATCCAGCATCTTCCGCAATCTGGGCAGCTGTGTTATGCAGAATAATTCTGATAACTTTCGACAGCAAAAGCAATGGCCTAATAGCGAAGTGGTTAACACAGCTGCCCGGATTGCTGAGGATGCAGGGTTGAATTCCTGCCTAGGGCAAATTGATTTTTTTCAGTGTATTTGTTCTACATTAGATAATTGTTAATTAAATAAATGTATATCATTGAGGCAATGATTTATGCATATACAAGGTAGATATGGCACTAGCGCTTCAAAAATGAGGTTTTAAAATTCAAGTAATTGGTGTAATTTCGTTTGGCTAGCGCAAGAATATAAAGGTAAAACTGGAAGCCATAGCTATAAAAGAAAGAGTAGACAAAATTTTTTACTTTGAAACTTATTATCTATTTGTCTTGTCCCAAACACTAGAGCATATATCACATAACCGTCTAATACGTATATACCTCATCATATTACTTGTGGCTTAGACAAAGGTTGGATCCTTAGTCTAAGACTTGTGGGGGAAGTTAGAACGAGACAGGTAGGAAACAAAAACATTCATAGGTTACTTGGGGTCAAAAAAGTGTTTCACTTTTTTATTGGTAGTGTGGCTTCCGTTTTACTTTTAACAAAGGTTGGATCCTTTGTCTAAGACTTGTGAGGAAAGTTAGAAAGAGACAGGTAGGAACAATGATATTATAGTATAAAAGAGGTAGATACGTCATAGACCTTGTCATAGCCGAAATGCAATATCATAATAGGCAACACATTGCCTGTTGGGCCTTGTGTCACTCTCACTTGAAACAGTAGATAGTTTGCGTGTGCCTTTAAGTTTTTAATGTGTTTAAGCAACAAAATGCTATCCTGTTTTATACCAAAATGTACTAACTATGGAAGAAAAATATATAAAGCTCATGGAATCATGTATCATAAGTAAGTAAGCTGAAATTATATTATTTAATTTGTTGTTATCATTGTAAACAAATATATGGCGCCATGGTTGCTATGGCAATGGTCACACAATGACAATTATCACGCAATGACAAACAGTAGCTGTCTTTTTTGTTCCTATTGGATTAATTATGCCATCCCTTTTCAATTTATGCCAATGTAGTGAAATATAAGTAAAATAATAGAAGTGTACAATTGTGTGTATTTTGGATCAAGTTTTTTTCCTGTTTTGTGAGTGTATAACATATCTAATACTATAATATCATTGCGTTGGAAACAAAAACATTCAAAGTAGCTTATTCCCAGCCGTCACCACTGGCGATGAACGAGAAAAAAATCCCATTTATTGCCGGATGGGTTATTAAAATCCCAGTTGTTGCCACTGGCGAGATTTGGGTCTTTGGGGCTTTTGGTCAAATCCTAATTGTTGCTACTGGTAACAGTTAGGATAAAAAAATCCCAATTGTTGTCAGTGATGAAATATAAATTTTTGGTGGCAATGCAATATTCCAAAATTACATACAAATACACTTCGAAAATATTTTATCAAATACGTTGACAGCTGTTGTTTTAAAATTTTATCGATAATGGTAAAGCAAAGGAGGTTATTTCATTCAGCCACAACCAAGCAATAATTAGGTAGGTATAACATTGGTTTGTCTTAAGTGGCAGTGGGCAGGCCACATATCGCGATTCCAAGACAAAAGATGGACACAAAGAGTCACACAATGGAAAGGTCCGGAAGGAAAGCGAAGTGTGGGCAGACCAAAAAGAAGATGGGTTGATGACATTACGGAATGTGTTGGTAAGGACTGGATGCAAGTGGCAAAAGACAGAAGTCATTGGAAGGAGTGGGAGGAGGCCTTCACCCAAGAAGGGGTTCATATCAGTTAACAAATTTTTAATGTTAAAATAAATCAAACAAGCATTATAAATATTAATTTTGTAATTAAATATTAATATGAATGATATAATTGAATTGATATAATCTATAAATTTTGTAAATTAATTTTGATATGAAATAAATGGCTTATTATTATTATTATTATTATAACATTGGTTTAGGTTAGGTAGGTTAGACTTGCGACCTATACGCGAGAGCCGAGCGAGCGAAGCGAGCGAGCCGCGGCAGCAGCCGGCGAAGCGCCAGAAACGTTTTTATATTTTCCTAAAGAACTATCTCATGTCTTTTGTTTTTTTTATGATGCAATTAGTTATTTTTCCTCTGATGATAATCGGGAATATTTAATCTCAAACGTCACCACTAGCAACGATTAGGAAGTTTCTTTATCAAATAGTCACCACTGACAACATCTGGGATTTTATTTTCCCTTTCGTCACTACTGTCGTCACCACTGGCAATAAATGAGATTTTTTTTCTCGTTTGTCGTCAGTGGGAACGTAGCAGCCAGTGGTGACGGCTGGGAATAACCGTTCAAAGGTTACTTGGGGTCAAAAAGTTGTCTTCACTTCTTTATTGGTAGTGTGGCTTCCAGTTTTACCTATTTTCGTGGGCTAGCGCGACGCGATCTCTTTCCGTCTCGTATATTATTTATGATCTGTTTCATTCACTATTGGGACAGTTTTCAAACGTCATGCAGTATGGATATGCGCCTTCTTTTTGGTTTGAAGCTTACGTCCAACTGTCTTGGCTGAAATGATGATGACAATGAAATAACTTTCAGGGTATTCAATGTGGTTATACCGAGACCAACAGAAGAACCTGGTAATAAATGGATCGGGGCAGAAATTGAGGAAGGTCAACAGGTTGTGTTTCGGATAGTGGTACTTGATTTGTTTGGAGCCCTACCTTACATTAGAGGAGAAATAGATGAGAGGTAATTTTCTTTTACACATTGAGGTTAAATAAAAATGTACAGTCAACAGCACATCCGGTTACCACAAACGGTCAAGTTCCCCAGTTGATTTTGCAGTTTATCTCACATGTTAAAGGTTTTAAAAATTACTTTAGACCCTTATGTCCAATTTTTGCTATTTTGTAATCCACACAACCAAACTATTGAATAAACATCAATTATAAAAAAAATAGTTTTTACTTATGTATTACGATTTTATAACATTATTGAATTTGTATGATATACTTACTTGTTATTTGCTTGTATGGCATAATGTTTAATGTAAACATTTCGTTTCAGTTCACTGAAATTAGGTCCAAATGGAGATGACGATATTGATGACGCAACTCCACCTATTAATGTTTCTTATGTTAAATTTGACAAAATCAAGCCATACTTACAAAAGCAGATGGGAGATGGTTTAGCAAATTCTTCAAAGTCAAATAATAATCATGAAAACTCAAGTACACCAAGTAAAAATCTGGCAGAGAATAGAAAATCAGAAAGCCAACATCAAAATGAGACCAACTTAACTTCTTCAAAATGCACAAAAAATGAAAGTGATGTGAGTGCAGTTGAAAAAACAACAAGCAAACAACAAAGCAAAAGTATCGACAGAGAGACTGCAAAGAAAACAGATGGCAGTATGAAACACTCGAAGAAACACAAAAGAGATAGCTAATTTTTTTTTATAATTTCAACACACAAATAGATATTTTACTATGTATTTCAAACTGTTATACAAAATAAACATATTCCTTTATAAATTTGACCACCAACTATGTATTTTCATTAGAACTGCCTGCTGACACAAGCTAGCTAAACTATCCCGGCTACACGCTTGAAAAGTCCTTCAAAGCGAAAGCCGGAGTATATGATTGGGCGGATGTTTGCTGTCGCCGTTTGAGCTGCCTGGAAGACCCTACCTTTTCCATGTTGGGGCTACACTTAGACTCTGGCCCTTCGGCCAGAATCTACGTGTCTCTACAGATCGCACACCGGAGACGCTGAGACAACTCGATTTTTGACGTGACAACGTCTTATAATTCGATAGAGCCGGCTGCACGCACGAAAAAACATGACGCATGCGGCGTTACCTCGCTCTGATGTAAGGCCGGCAAAACAAATGAAATTAATTTTTTTTTGAAAAATGCTACCATTCCATCAGTATTTTCTTAAGACGTTGTCACGTTCAACTATCGTCAGTAAACCGACTTTACAGACAACCAATTTTTTTTGTTTGTTTATCCACCCCACCCTTAGACGAATGGTCTAAGACCCCACCTTAGCTCCACCCAAGAAGCCAGATTATCATTTTCGCAAGAAGCTTATAGCATTTTCGTTAGAAATAGGTAAAATATACGCTTTAGACGTTCAACGCAATCGACTGGCCACTTGTCTAGGCCTTCTGGGGACTTCATTTTCCCTTTCGTTACCACTGGTAATAAATGGGATTTTTTCTCGTTTATCGCCAGTGGGAATGAAGCTAGTGGTGACGGCTGCGAATAACCGAAGATGGCAGATCTACTTATGGTTTAACACTTGTGAAAATTACGAATAAGCTGACTAAATAAATAAAAAAAATCTATAAAAAACATTTTTAAACAGAAGCTTTATTAAAATATGCTATAAAAAGGAAAACTTTAAATATTATAAAAGCTTGTCGCGAGATTCAGTTGTACCTATAGATAAACAATGATCGATCGATAAAACGATGATCGAAGTAAATCTTGCGACAAACTTTTATAACAAGTTTATTTTATTTTCTTCTTTTTAAAGCATACTATAATTAATAAAAAACTTACTTTTTGAGTCAGGTAGCGGATGACGCGCTGGAGCAATATCCCAATGAAGAACTGGTGTTTTTGGGGGACTTCAATGCTCTCACCACAGACTGTAGTTTAGTTTAGCAGGGATCTCTGCGTATGCATTCGCTCTCACCACGACTTGTCACAACTGTTTGATCAGCCCACCAGGATCCCAGACATTCCAAGTCAAGCGCCTTCTTTACTGGACCTTCTGCTTACGACCCATCCGGAGGGATATCAGGTCGAGGTCCGAGCCCACCTAGGCTCATCTGACCACTGCCTTCAAAAGTGCCGAAGGCCAAACCTCCGAAACAGCTAAACGCCGGGTACGGCATTATCGGTCAGCAGATTGGGATGGTATGCGCGACTACTTTGCGTCTGTCCCTTGGAAGTAACGCAGCTTCAGTGAGAACGATATACCAGCTTGCGCTGCTGCCATTACTGAGGAGATTGTATTCGAACAAAAAGTGAAAACGAAATATTTGACCTTGGAACATCTTATTATTCATTTGTCTCTTTCTAATCACTAGAGCACATGTCACGTGACCGTCTAATACGTCATACGTACATACGTCATCATATTACTTGTGGGGAGAGTTAAAAAGAGATAGGTAGGAAAAGGAAACATTCAAAGGTTAGGTACTTGAAGTCAAAAAAGTTATCTCACTTTTGACGTGACAACGTCTTATAATTCGATAGAGCCGGCTGCACGCACGATAAAACATGACGTCATGCGGCGTTACCTCGCTCTGAATCTAATTCTCTAATATGAATTTGGAATTATGTTCTTTAAAATTTAAACTTTTAATGATACCAAAACCAGCCAGATACAAATAGTATAGCCAAAGAGATTTTATTACAAGTTTATTCATACTATAATGCGAAATCTATTAAACAAATGAAATTAAATTTTTCTTTTGAAAAATGCTACCATTCCATCAGTATTTTCTTAAGACGTTGTCACGTTCAACTATCGTCAGTAAACCGACTTTACAGACAACCAATTTTTTTTTACCGGTAGTATGGCTTTCAGTTTTACTTGTTTTCTTGGTCTGTCAACTGGCAATATTATAAGACTATAATACACGATAGAATCTTTTCAAATTGTTGCATAAGTAGATGACCACACAAAGTAGGTACGCTAGTAAATACTAGTATTCCTAAGTCATATGTAAATACTGAGAAGACTAATGCTGTTCCAACGAATTGGGAATGCTGTTCACACTTTCACGACGTTACATCGTAGGAACGAATAGACTAGATATAAGTATAATCTTTCGTGTCCTACTTTTTTATACTCACTCGATGGGTTTAATTCCTCTGAGATGCACGTATAGATTTATGCGCAAATTTACAATTAAATAAAGCTTATTTCAATTAGGAATAATGTACACATACCATACTAATGCTGAAATGATTTTTGAAGTAGGTACCTACCCTACTGAAGTACGGTCCAGTAGTTTTCGAGTTTATTCGTACAGACATACAAATAATAATATAATATACCTAATATAATAATATATTTCCACACTCACACCAATTATCTAGCCCAAATTAAGTATCATTAAGAACTTGTGTTATGGATACTAGATAACGGACAAATATACCTAAATAATAATATAGATATTTCATAAATAAACTTAAATAAATATATAAACAATCATGACTCATGAACAAATATTCGTGTTCATCACACTAACATTTGCCACTACCAGGACTCGAACCCGGACCGCCCGATGTGTAGGCAGCGTTACTGACAACTCCACCACGACGGCGTCAAAATCATTTAAAAAATTCAATTACTTAGATAATTATTGTAAAATAATAATTATCTAGTAGTTTATCTGATGTATACTTCTCTATGAATATTATGTGATTTCTTTTTCAATTGTCTGTCATAATGTGTCAATGTATTACGTAAAATATTAATGTTATTTTTGCTTATTAAAACCTTTAATATCAAGGTTTTACTTATTTCAATTTAATAAGCAAATATAAAAAATATAAAATCACACACAAATGGAAAAATATCTTCGACCGGAACGTTTCGATGTTGACCCTGCTGATAGTACGGCGGCATGCGCTTGGCGGCACTGGCGAAGAACTTTTGAAAGTTTCCTAAATGCTCAAGCTGCTACTCAAGACGAATGGGAAAAGGTAAAGCTACAATTGTTAATTAATCATGTGTCGCCTGCCGTGTACAATTATATCAGCGAATCTAGTACTTATACCGAGGCAATTCAATTATTAGAACAACTCTACATCAAACCGAAAAATGTTATATACGCTAGACATTTGCTTGCTGCTAGAAAACAACGATGTGATGAAAACATTGATACGTATATACAAGCTCTCAAAATATTAGCTAAGGAATGCGATTTTTCTGCTGTAGATGCTGAAACTAATAAGAACGATAACATTAGAGATGCCTTCATTTCCGGAATAACATCAAATAAAATAAGACAAAGGCTTTTGGAAAATCTGAGCCTTACTTTAGATCAAGCTTATAATCAAGCTGTTTCATTGGAATCTGCCGAAGTCAACTGTAACAATTATAATATCGAAACTGTGAATGCAGTACAGAATGAGATAAAAGACAAACAAGAGAGACAGACAAGTAAGCCAATAAATGATAATACTTTTGCTGCAGTTCTACGTCGTCGCAGATGTTTCTTTTGTGGGGGAGCAGTTCACAGTCGTAATAAGTGTCCTGCGCTGGAAGAAATTTGTCAACTATGTCAAAAAAAAGGCCACGTTGCGAAAGTATGTAGATCTTCTAAAATTCTCAACTCAGCTACGACTAGATCTGAGGATCAGCTTGCATGTGTCATTGCTGCATCTCCCTCATCTCTAGGAAAAGCAACTGTAATAGCATATGTTCGAGGTATCAAAGCGGAAGCTCTCTTAGACACCGGTAGTTCCATCAGTTTTATAAATGAAAGCTTTTTGACACTTTGCGGTTTTAGAACGAAACCATGTAGCCAAACAATTTCATATGCATCGCTTTCACAAACATCAGTCGTTAACCGCCAAACTTGTCAGACAATAACTATAGGCAAACACACCTACAAGAATATTAATCTGCTAGTTGTAAACAATTTATGTGCCGACATAATCATTGGCCATGACGTATTAGAAAAGCATTCATCGTTGCAGATGTCATTCGGTGGAACAAAAGAACCATTACAAGTTTGTAACGTAGCAGTTGCCTCTGTCCCACCAGTATCATTATTTTCTTACCTGTCTGATAATTGCAAACCAGTCGCTATTAAGTCTCGAAGATATAGTACTGAAGATGTAAATTTCATCAAATCTGAGATCGAAACACTTCTTGCTGAAGACGTCATCGAAGAGAGCCAATCACCTTGGAGAGCTCAAGTCCTAGTAACAAAGAGTGAGACACATAGGAAAAGATTAGTAATCGACTATTCACAAACAATTAATCGGTATACTTTGCTAGATGCTTATCCTCTGCCTAATATCGAAGATTTAATCTCCAAAGTAGCAAAGAACTGTTTCTTCAGTGCTATTGATTTAAAGAGCGCGTACCATCAAGTGCCTATTCTCCAGGAAGAGAAAATGTTCACTGCTTTTGAAGCTTTAGGAAATTTATATCAATTTAAGCGTGTCCCGTTTGGAGTAACCAACGGGGTATCCAGCTTTCAAAGAACCATCGACTGGATCATTAGACAAGAGAATCTGCACAATACCTATGCCTATCTTGATGAAATCACTGTCTGTGGTCTGACTAGAAGTGAACATGATCTCAATCTCCAGAAGTTTATGGACGCCGCTAAGAAATATGGCCTAACTCTAAGCCTCCAAAAGTGTAAATTTACACAAAATTCAATAAATATTCTCGGTTATGAAATTAAAAATAACATCATTACACCCGACAACGAACGACTCAAACCATTATTAGACTTACCACCACCACACGACCTAACATCCTTAAAGCGAACGCTAGGAATGTTTGCCCATTATTCGAAATGGATACCTAATTACTCTGAAGACCAAATGGATTGTTTTGAAACCTTAAAGACTGATATATCAAAATCAGCTGTACATGCTATTGACGATAAAATACCATTCACAGTTGAAACTGACGCTTCTGATCACGCAATTGGTGCTGTTTTGACTCAAGCATCAAGGCCTATAGCCTTTTATTCGAGAACCCTAAATACGAGCGAGAAAAATCATTCTGCTATAGAAAAAGAAGCATATGCCATAGTTGAATCGCTGAAAAAGTGGCGTCACTATTTGATTGGCAAACATTTTAATCTCATAACAGACCAAAGATCTATATCTTTTATGTTTAATAAGAATCATTCTAGCAAGATAAAGAATGAAAAAATTTTACGATGGCGTTTAGAACTTTCTCCTTACAAATATGATATAATTTATAGGCCAGGAAAAGAAAATCATGTTGCTGATACTCTTTCTCGCATATGCTCCGCAATTAAATCGCCAAAGGCTAAATTACTATCCGTACACGAAGCCTTATGTCATCCTGGTATAACACGGATGTACCACTGGATAAGAGCTAAAAATTTACCATATTCTATTGAAGAAGTGAGATCTATTACAAATTCATGCAGAATCTGTTCAGAGGTTAAGCCAAAATTCTTTAGAGCTAATCTTCCCAAGAATCTAATCAAAGCTACAGCGCCGTTCGAACGCCTAAGTATAGATTTTAAAGGACCAGTTCCGTCAAATACACGAAACAAATACTTACTTACCGTTATTGATGAATATTCCCGTTTTCCTTTTGCTTTTCCGTGCTCTGATGTGAGTGCACAAACTGTGATTAGGAATCTTAATAATCTCTTTATGATTTTTGGTATGCCTGCATATATACACTCTGACCGAGGATCCTCCTTCATGTCACGTGAGGTACAAGAGTATTTACTTGCAAGAGGAATTGCATCTAGCCGAACTACTGCATACAATCCTCAAGGGAATGGGCAAGTAGAGAAATTAAACCATACCTTATGGAGAACAATTCTTTTAGCGCTTAAAACTAAGAATCTGACCGTTGATAATTGGGAACAGGTGCTGCCACTCGCTTTGCACAGTATCCGTTCGCTATTGTGCACATCAACCAATTGTACGCCACACGAAAGAATGTTTTACCATCCACGAAGGTCTACTAATGGCACTTCAGTTCCTAGTTGGCTAACTGAATCTGGGAAAGTTTTATTAAAGAAATTCAATCGTGCAAATAAATACGAACCTATCATGGAAGAAGTAGAACTTGTACAAACTAATCCAGATTTCTCCTACGTTCGACTCCCTGACGGGCGTGAGACTACGGTATCAAATCGCTATTTGGCACCTATGGGAGCGGACAGAGACGCACATTTTAAAGATAATTCAAATGCTGAGGAAAATCAAGATACCGAAACAACTTCTGAAACGATGATCACTGTTGATAATCAACCTGAATCGTCAAACCTTGCAGAACTTTCAGACGACTCAGCTTCATTCAATACAGATCGAAGTGAGAATATAACGCTCCGAAGGTCAAATCGTGAGCGCCGCTTGCCTTCTAAGTTAGAAGATTATATCTTAGAAAACTAGCGCGAGAGAATGATGTATACTTCTCTATGAATATTATGTGATTTCTTTTTCAATTGTCTGTCATAATGTGTCAATGTATTACGTAAAATATTAATGTTATTTTTGCTTATTAAAACCTTTAAATATCAAGGTTTTACTTATTTCATTATCACGGTGTTGTAGTTTAAGCACTAACTGTAGCTATAAGCCACGCCACGTGGTCGGTTGTTCGTTCGATCGACAGTATGAAAGAGGGCCACTGCGAAGCGACAGTTGACACCACAGAACATAGATAACCTCTTATATCTATGTTCTGTGGTTGACACGTTGACACCTCGCTGTTCGTTTTTGGCAACACATCCTGTGTGCCATCACGCGCTCCGCTCGAGTGTCTACGCACCTGCCTAAAGGATTTTTTCAACGATAAAGCTATCGTTGAAAAAATCCTTTAGCGCCTTTGTTTATTCCTCGGTATAGGCCTTTGTCCACTGTGAGTGTCTTGGCTGAAATGATGATGACGATGAAATAACTTTCAGGGTATTCAATGTGGTTATACCGAGACCAACTGAAGAACCTGGTAATAAGTGGATCGGGGCAGAAATTGAGGAAGGGCAACAGGTTGTGTTTCGGATAGTAGTACTTGATTTATTTGGAGCCCTACATTACATTAGAGGAGAACTAAATGGGAGGTAAAAAGTTTACTTTTACACTTTGAAGTTAAATGAAAATGTAGTCAACAGTACATCCGGTCATCACAAACTGTCTAGTTTCCCCCAATCGATTTTGCATTTTAATTATAACTCATGTTCAAGGTTTAATTTTAGCTATTTTATATTGCACACCACCTCAACTTCTTGAACAAACATGAATTTTGAAAATTTTAGATTTAATATTACGATTTTATTACATTATTGAGTTTGTATAATATACCTACTTACTTGGTATTTGCTTGCATGATATTGCTTATAGGAAGGTATGTAATACATAATGTTTGTAAACATTCTGTTTCAGTTCACTGAAATTAGGTCCAAATGGAGATGACGATATTGATGACGCAACTCCACCTATTTATGTTTCTTATGTTAAATTTAACAAAATCAAGTCACACTTACAAAAGCAGATGGGAGATGGTTTAGCAAATTCTTCAAATCCAAATAATAATCATGAAAACTCAAGTACGCCAAGTGAAAATCTGTCAGAAAATACAAAATCAGAAAGTCTAAATCAAAATGAGACAAATTTAACTTCTTCGAAATGCACAAAAAACTATCATTTTATGTGCATTTTGAAGAAGTTACACGATGGGAGTGTAGTTGAAAAATCGAAAAGTAAACGACAAAGCTAAATTATCGACGGAGAGTCTGCAAAGCAAACAGATGGCAGTTTAAAACACTCCAAGAAGCACAAAAGAGATAGCTAATTTGTTTTAAAATTATTTTAACACACCTACTAATAGATATTTTATAATTTTAAACTGTTATACAAAATAAACATATTCCTTTATTTTGACAACCAACTAAGTATGTGTATTTTCATTTATAAAATACTTAGGTTCTTTTAAACTTTCGCGTTGAATGATTAATTCGAGTAAAAAAATCGGGAGTGGTCTACACTGGGTCTACACTTCTGTCTACGGGGCTCCCCTTGACTTTCTCGCATACCGGAAACAACTCAAAAGTTGAAAGAAACCTTATATTTTGATGTCATACACGATGTAAAATTTTGGTCACCCATCCGAGTAGGTACCGACTGCACACGGTTGCTTAACTTTCGTTATCGACGACTCAAAAGTAGATAGAAACCTTATATTTTGATGTCATACATGTATGTTGCTTTTTTTTACAAAATGAAAGTGATCATCACTGTGAATTAAATATCCATTGCTGTTTTACATGACACGCTATTATGGCACTTGTCGTGTAAACACAGGAATGGATATGTACTTCTTCTTTTAAATTAATGGCGATCGCGACACAAAGATTACGCATTGCGCCAATATCAAGTGAAAATGTATAGTGTACGGTAGATTGAGTTTGAAATGGAGTCTCTCAACACGTGTTTTTGCGACAAGAACTCGGGAGAAACTACATGGATATGTAATTCACTCGGTGATCATCACTTTTAACTATGAAAAAAGTTAGCGAATAGGCTGGCGCGCACGGAGAGATAGATAACGCATATGTATCAAGCTTCGCTTTGTATGAAAATGTTAGTGTTCAATGTTCATCCACTGTACAGTAATTATAAATCTATGACTGCGGACACGCTACGGATGAAATAACGCCATTGTCATCAGGTACTAATCGGATATGTCTACGAAGATAGGTAAAATGCACAGATACATCAATCTAAGGAGATCGGTCGAATCGCCGAGTTCATAGGAAGACAGAGTGTCGCGATCAGTGGCCGTACTACATAACATGGTTCTAGTTGAGCATGCCGTAATATACACTATTCATTGCGCGCGACTTAAGGACTGCGAAGCGATGAAATATATGCACAGCCGCAAAGGAGATCGGCCGAATCGCTGAGTTACGTATTCACTTGACTTTATCGGAAGGCGAAGTGGCGGAAATGTATGCCCACAGGGCATACACTTGTCACAAGTTAAACGCCAGCTTGGCCTATCTCTTTGTATTATTAAATCTGTGGTAAAATATAAGCTTCTTGGATAATATGTCACCTACAAAGCCCACACTGCACAGCGCTGCGCACGCTACACACGCACGCTACACACACTATGCACGGTAGCTGCGTGGTTCCATCTGCCCACGAATGTTGAAACACGTCCCATAGCTACGTAGAGTTCACAGCGCATGTAACGACCCGCGTGCGCCACGTGTACTGTGTTCCTTATATCCGGTGCCTTATTTTTAAAGCTTCCAACACCAATATTTCGAACACTATGAAATTTAAAAAAAAAAAGAAAAGAAGTATGGCCGATTTTTTGCGTCATTACGTAATTATTACTGGTAATGTTCACGGAAGTTTATTTTAAAATATTTTTACATTAACAACTATGGTTTTTATGTTTTTTCAATTAAGAATGTATCCATCTACCCTATAAAGAAAAAAAACTACCATGTTATTGATCTATTTTTCAAAATAAAAAAATTTTAAGGCTAAAAAAAAAAAAAAAAAATTAAAAAAAAGAAATGTCATTGCTTACAGATTTTTTATAAATTGAAATAGATAAGATATTGAAATGCTTTTGACATCATTCGATGCGGTTATTAGTCTACATTCATAAAAACACAACTTGACCGTGTTCTTTTACAAATCCAGATGTATTTTAAAATTTTTATGTGCGGCCTACCCGCACTGTCATATATTTTCTAAGACTTGGCAGGCGGTGCATACAGGTACATTGGGACGCGTGAGCGGTTATACCACTGCAGCGCTCGCTGTGCACGATTTTCATGCCCACGTTTAACTTTGGTTTAACTGCATACAATTCGCTTGACAGACCATACAGTTTGACGTGGTCACTAATAATGAAATTAGGTACGTGGGCGTGGAAATCGTGCATAACGTGCGCCGCAATGGAGTAGTGCCCTAATATGTGACCGCGTGGGTGGCTACAAACTTTATTAGTACATACATACCTAGTGGAAATGTCGACCCACGTGGACTGACAAGTGGATAGACACAGCTAACGGGGGCGAGGTGGTGGACATCGTGAGCTTCATAGCCCGACCGAGCGTCTGTCCGACACCGACACAGCCGGGCTCCGATGTGTATGGATAGCCATATGTCCATTTCCTTCTGTAATACTTTTTTCAATTTATTTGTTTAATCGAAATATGGAGATATATTCTTTTCAAATAAACTATAATGATGAAATAAATCATAGGTTGTATAGATTATTCTCTTTTCCTTACATGATAGGAATTTTAAAACACATAATGTCAAACTGATGTGTTGTCGATAGATTGTGTAGATACAATGCATAAATTTAACAATAAATTTCCACATCTTTCATTGAGAACTTGACCATTTAAATAGCTTAAATTTTCAAATGGGTAATTTGAGTTTCGTAGGCTGCACCAAACAATAGTGGAAGCTGTAAAATCGATTAATTGTCATAAACTAAAATGTCGAAGAATGGCGAAGTGACATCAAATCAAGGTAAAGCGCATAATATGTATTTCATGTTATATTTATTAAATTACCGATTTCAATACACATTTCTTGATATGTAATATGAATTTTCAATTCCAGGGCCTAGTAAACCTAGTATGGCCAAACCAGAATTACCTATAATCGGTACAGAAAGACGCAAAGTGTTAGACCTTCAACTTGGAGGACCGTCCGGGGGCAGTGCGGCATTTTTACCATTTTCTTCGACAGCATCATCTGTACCAAAACCTCGAGTTCCATCACGAACTATTAGAGATGTATTGCCTGATAATACCAGGTAAATAATACCTAGTCATACATACCTACAGTAATAAATAGTATGCATGTATTTTCCACATTACTCTTTTATATACCTATATTTTTAAGTGAGTTGTATTAATATTATATTGTTATTATTATTTGAGTTTGTAAACTAAGAAGTTTCTAGTAGTACTCTTTTATTTATGAGTTTGTTGGTTTTTGTTTCAGAGACAGATGTAGAATTTATCCGTCCATGCAGTCATCAGGTAAATTACAGTTGTCTGCTACAGAAGTGTATGACTTTACAGCAGATGACTTACAAGATCTTGGCGAAATAGGCAGAGGCGCTTTTGGGGCTGTAAATAAAATGGAGCACAGAAAGTGAGTTGAACAATTTGTATAAATATCTTTTATATTACTGTTGATAGATAGTGCCACTATTGTTTTATCATTCGACGACAGATCTAATATGAATATGAGTCAGAGACTTGTATTCAACTTTAAGTAAAGAGTGATAACTAGTATTATTATTTTATGATTTGGAAAATTGTTACCCTCTGCTTTTGTTACTGTTTAAAAAAATGATTTATTTTATCAGTGTTTATATTTAGAATAATTAACATGTTTCTCATAGCATAGGTTAGTGTGATTACTATTAATGAAAGTATTTTGCAACACTATTTTACTGCCACATGTATGGGTGCAAAAAAGGCCAAACCTGAACATTGTTGAATAGTGCAATTAGAAATGCTTGAGCTGTAAGTAGTTACAGCACTGTGCTTCAATAACTAATCATTTTGTTTTACTCAATACCCTTACTACTTATGTACAAATGCCAATATGGCATTTCAGAGCCACAAAAAACTAGATAAACCTTTCGCCTAAATGTTCTTGGGTTGAGATTAGACTAGGTTATCACTTGATCATAAAAGAAAGTGACACTTAAGTTTGTCATAGTTTATCGCGGCCCGGGGCTTTGTAGGTTGTAGTTTTCAATTGTCAATTCTCTATAAAAGTCTTATAATAATTACCATGCTTAGCACCTTGTTTAGTATTTCTTCGAGCTAGTGTGCATGAACAACTTTTGTCTCTTAATCAGCTGGCATATTTGCTAACCTTTTTTGACAGATGAAAGTGATAAACACTGTGTGAATTATATATCCATTGCTGTTGTTACACAACAAGTGCCATAATAGCATGTTGTGTTAAAAGCAATGGGTATGTAATTCACTTGATGATTATCACTTCCATCTGTCAAAAAAAAGTTAGCGAATAGACCTACTGAGTTGGCGACCTTGGGCATACTAGATGGTTCTTACATGAATTTTTAGATAATCTACAAGATGAAAAAGTTTTATGAAAATAGCTCCAGTAGTTTCAGAGCGTTTTCACTTAGTTTCTTTTTTTAAGACCTATTTTCTTAACACACTAAATAAAATTTTCTCATACTAATTTGTTGTGTAAGTACCTAGTCCAGTATATTTTTTGAAAATTTATGCACTTATTGTCAACTCAATCTAACATTCAATTGTATGTTACTAAAAGTACATTTTCACTTGCCATTGGCGAAATGCGTAACCTTCACGTGTCGCGAACGCCATTTATCAATAAAACAAGAAGAAGGCCCAAATCGCCATGTGAATAGGCCCTTAGTAACTTAATATAAATTGATCTAAAATGTGGGTAACACTTTACAAGTTAGTAAATATCTTATGTTTTGGCTGGGTTACAACCAGTCATGGTTATAACCTCAGATCATGTTATAACAGAATCAAAACGCACTGATGATGACTGATGTGAATACATTTATTATTACAAATTTCTCATGGCAGGTCAAACAGAGTTATGGCTGTTAAGCGCATACGTTCCACTGTTGATGAGAAAGAGCAGAAGCAGTTATTAATGGATCTTGAAGTGGTAATGAAGAGCAATGATTGCCCATACATTGTCGAATTTTACGGCGCATTATTTAAAGAAGTAAGTCTGACGTAGACAGTTTTTATGTACAAAAAAGAAATTGGGATTGTTTATCCCAATGTTCATTCAAATGGATAGTACCTGGATACTAATTTGAAAAAAGTTCCTTTTGAAATAAAAATCTCATCACCTAACTTTTTTATAACAGGGTGATTGCTGGATTTGTATGGAATTAATGGACACTTCATTAGACAAATTTTATAAATTCATATGTGAGCGGATGCAGACTCGAATACCAGAAAACATACTAGCTAAAATTACTCTAGCTACAGTTAAAGCATTAAATTACTTAAAAGAAAAATTGAAAATTATTCACAGGTAAGTAATAATCGTTGGAGTCACTAGGTTCAGTTATAATAAAATCTTTTCAACGTGACAAGAGGTCCAAAATTGGTTAGAGCAAATTCATGTCTTCTAATACTGGTCCTGAGTCCTCAGTAGGAAGAGCAGTTCTTTAGACTAGAAGGTAATGGGTTTGTTTCCCGTCTCAGTACTAGATCACAATATTTTCAACTTTTTATGTTTTATAGTTAAAGCTATAAATTTTCATTATTAAGAGGAATTGCAGGTTTTCCCTGTACAAAACACGCTTATAATTTTGTTTTTTATACAGGGATGTTAAACCATCCAACATCTTGTTAGACCGAAGAGGCAACATAAAGCTGTGTGACTTTGGCATCTCTGGTAAGCTAGTGGACTCCATTGCACGTACACGCGATGCAGGCTGTAGACCTTATATGGCGGTAAGTATTACATTACTAGAAAAGTATGTTGGTGGGGTAATATAAACAGTTTTTATAATACATTTACTCGCATTCGCGATACAGTCCGTCTTTATCTATATCAACGAGATTGTTGAATTGGTACTTCATTTGTTTAAACGGAAAATTCCCGTTCGTATTTCCTATTAATTTTATAAACGCGAAAGTTTGTATGGATGGATGTATATGTTTGTTACTCTTTCACGCAAAACCTACTTAATGGATTTTTAACCGACTTCTAAAAGGAGGAGGTTCTCAATTCGGTTGATATGTTTTTTGTGTACACCGATTACGCAGAGATATTTGATCCGATTTAAGTGATTATTTTTTTTGTTCGATGCGGAATAATTGCCATTTGGTCCCAAAAAAATTTTTCATGTATCACTTCAATAGTTTTTTTAGAATCGTGAAAATGCGCAGTCACTATATGATTTTTACCAACTGTTTCAACTTTATGCGTCGATATCTTCGAAAGTTGGTTGGTAACCAATTTCAATGATTCTTTTTTTGTACTTAATAAAGATCAAAGTCTCCAAATAGTCTCTTGAAAATTTTGTAGCGTTAGACCTTAATGTTTTATTGTTATTCTGAAAAATAATGGCAAAGTCCTGTCTTAACTTTAATTAATGATATCTTGGAGTTGTGAACCAATTTTTATAATTATCTAACTCTACTTAATACATCTTAAATTCAAAAAGCAAAAAATAAATTATTTTTAAATAAAAATAAAAAAACCGCGTTCAAAACTAAAAACTGAAACTTAATTTTTTTTTATAAAAATCTAAATTTTTTTGAGGTCGGTGCCAATTTCAATATTTGGAATAAATGTTGTCACTTGTATTTGGGACCGACCTCAAAATAAACATTTAGATTTTTATAAACAAAATTTTTATTTCTCCGTTTTTAGTTTTGAAGGCGGTTTTATTTTAATGATAAAAATTAGGACGCGTCATATATTATTTAAGGAACAATTTAAGTTCGATCTACATTTAAAATATAAATTACATACTCCGAAAATATACGTTTTATATTATAACACATGTTTCTTAGACTTTTTTGTTATTATCACGCTTATATTAGTTTCACCTGTATGTTTGTATGTAACTGACTCGTTTGGGCTCGATTTTAACCCACTTTAAACAGTCAGATTGCATTTACACTTTATAGACTTATCAAAGACGATGACATTACGATAATTCGATTAGAATATTCCATTGTCCCTGATTAGAATCGCCAAGACTATTAAAAATGTCAGTTCAGCTATTCGTCACTAGATGGCTTTGTCATTGTTAAGTTGGTGTTAAAAAATTTATAATAATATAAGTACTTTCATCGGCGTTTATAATTCACTTGGATAATAAAATAATATTTTAAGAAAAAAGTAAAAAACACGCTTTTAAGGTTATTAAATCGGACTAAAAAGTGAAAAATAATTTTTTATTAGATATAGAAATAGAAACTAAATGATGAACGAAAAGTATAATTATTATTATTTAGAGTAAAGCGTGGGGTGCTCAATTTAATTGTACCGATCGAATATTTTCAAGAACTAATGTTATTGTACGTGTTTTTTAGTATTTTTTAACTATATATTTTTTTACTAGAAAAATGGACTGAAAAAAATCGACTTGCCTCAGGCGGGACTCGAACCCGCACCTTCCACAATCCGGGTGCATTTTTCTAGTATTATATTTACGCGTTTGTAAACGCAAAAATAAAATTATTCTATATATTTTTTTTGTTATACAATATTTCTGCCGTGAAGCAGTTCGCTGTGTTTCGGATTGAAGGGAAAGGTAGCCAGTGTAATTACTGGGCATGGAAGGCATATTAACTTAGTCCCCAGGATGGCAACGCAATTGCAGTGTTAAGTGATTTACTCTTAATATTGTAAGTGTCTATAGGCGACGGTAACCACTTAACACCAGGTGGGCCGAAAGCTTGTTTGCCATCTCATAGTATAAAAAAAATATATAACGCCCCTGAGTTATGGAAACTGCACATAAACCGGTTTTCCGAACACCCATGTCCCCAAATTAGTTTGGATAATCGACGCTCTACTTTACTCCGAAAATATACGTTTTATTTATATTACAATACACGTTTCTTAGGTTTACCCTTGTTTGGTATAACGTTTGCTCGAAAATCGTTTCGTCTAATTTTAGTTGCAATAAAGTCATTTCGCATAATTATTCATTTGACCGAATATTTAATTGGTAGAATTTTATTTAGCATAATTATTTATTTGACATAATGTCATTTCACCGAATTTTCATTTGCACTAATTTTATTTAACCTAATGTTTAATTGGTAGAATTTTATTTAGCATAATTATTTATTTGACATAATGTCATTTCACCGAATTTTCAAATGCACTAATTTTATTTAACCTAATGTTTAACTAGACTAATAATGATTTGGTCGAAAGATCGTATCGAATATTCAGTTCAGTAATAATTCAATGAAAACGCCCTAAAGTCGCTTCTTGCAGATGTGTTCATGTCAACCTGACTCGCTCGTCGCTTCGCTCCTCGCTAACCTATTGTTCAATTTAACATTCCATGAAATGAAAATTATACCACCTGAACAATACATCAAATGAACATTATACTTTTTGATCAATAGCACAAATGTTGTTATCGCAAATGAACATTCGATGAAATGAAAATTATACCACCTGAACAATACATCAAATGAACATTATACTTTTTGATCAATAGCGCAAATGTTGTTATCGCAAATGAACATTCGATGAAATGAAAATTATGTTAATCGATATTATACAAAGTGATTATTTTCTTAAACGTTGTTTGAAGAAATGATTTTCGACTAAACGTTGTTATACCAAACAAGGGTGAACCCGTTTCTTAGGCTTTTTTGTTATAAAGAAAATATATTTTAACCCTGAGTTATGGGAATGGCACATAAACACGTTGTAGATTGACCCAGAAAATATAAATCTTATTAATTTCCAGCCTGAACGAATTGATCCTGGGCGAGCGCGAGGATATGACGTACGGTCTGACGTTTGGTCGCTGGGTATCACATTGATGGAGGTTGCCACAGGCGCTTTCCCGTACCCTCGGTGGGGGTCGGTGTTCGAACAACTGCAGCAGGTGGTGCAAGGCGACCCTCCTCGTCTTACCAACAACAATAACGCCTTTTCTAACAACTTCGTCAACTTTGTTAACACATGGTACGTAGATTGACAATTTCTTTTTTGTGTCAAATTATTCGCACACTCAATAATAAAGTGAATCAAGTCAGGGCTACATACCTACTTTTCTCATGATAATAAACTAAGAATAATGTAATTTCGACTTGAAGGAAGGTTTGAAGGAAACTTACGGATTTTGCGGGTCATCAGTCTTATTTTAGCACACCGCGCCTTTACGACATGAAAGTTAAAATGAATTCTAGTGGATGGACAAAGCGCGAAAGAATGACAGTGTTAAAATCTTTTTGTCCTTTCCGTCGCGACTGCAAGACGCCTCGACCTTAACTTCGTTAGATAGAGAAACGCAGTAAAACATGTAGAGATGACATATTTGGTGGCCTCAATGGTTTATGATAATTCTCTACAGTTTATCCATGAAGACACGTCATACGGAATAAGCGCTAGTGGATTGAGAGGCTAGTTTCCAAAAAAACTGTCGTTATTGATATATCTATTATTAAATGTGTGTATTTTAATTTCAATTTGGTTTTTATGTTTCGTGTCTATTTCAGTTTGATCAAAGAAGAGAATCAACGTCCTAAATACAACAGACTGTTGGAACACCCGTTCATCAAGGGCATCGATCAAAGTAGATGTGACGTGGCCACATATGTGTGCGAAGTTCTTGATGCCATGGAGCGCAATGGCGTCAGTCCATTCACAACAGACCAACCGGCACAGGCTTGGGTCGACTAATCCTCTACTATCTTTATGTAAACAACGGTTTACAACTTTCCACACACTTTTCACGGATACATGACCTTTTTAAAGAAATAGATATAATGTTTGACAGTTCTTATTATCTATGTTGACTGGCTTGCCTCATCATTATGCCTGCTGAACACCTTTGTTAGAGATGTAATTTTACAAATTAATTAGACTTCAGTATGAAATGATGTAGTTATATGTTAGGAGAAGTAGGACAATTCTTTGAAACTTTGAGGGTTACAGTATATAAAGTATTTTATACATACACAGTTATTATGGTTATTGTACTGTAATTATTATAGCACTACACATAGTACACATTAAACTTTGTGTAACATAGTGCTTTATTGAACTTCTGGGTTCCCAAGACCATACATGGGAGTAAATATATCGAGCCTTCTTATTTTAGCAACTAATGCATATGGACAGCCTGTTGTACTGTAAAAAAAATTGCTATCAGATCGATTTGTGGATCTAAACCGTTCTCGGATCAGCTTGAGCTGATAAAAAAATGCATCAAAATCGGTCCAACCGTTTAGGAACAGAAGAATTTTATATATAAGATGAAATATAAAAAAAATATGATAGTAGGATTTGATTATTGCACTTTTGATCGTAAGTAGTCTGAACCACGCTTGCCTTTTTTAAGTACTTATAAGTAAGCACCTTTTCGAAAGTTTACATCATCCCTAGTACTCACCCCACCATAAAGGAATACGGATGCCACACTGCTAGTATATTAATGTTACCTCCATTTAAATCGATCGCCGTTGTATATTTATTACCATGAACCAAGAAAATGGTGTTTTGCTATTACGTAACAGATTTGACACTGTTCAGTTAAAAAATAATCAATTACTTAAATAAGCATTTTCTTTATTTTTTTATTTAAAAAGCAAAAGCATTTTCTTTCATTCCTTAATATTTTCTTAAGTAACCAGCAATGTAAACAAATTGAATATCTACTAACACGAATGTGTATATGAGTACTGGTCTGAATATTAAATATAATATTGTTGTTTTATTAGAACTAAAATGGTTTTATGAGTATTTGCCAGTGAAAAGTGGTCCTATGGTTTTGGAAATTAATTGTTTCATTGCAGTTTTTACATGTAACAATGGCACAAGTTGCAATTTTGATAATAAACACAAAATAATCACTTTGGCTTACACATGCACTCAAAGTATTTAGTCGATGTGACTGGTGGTTCCCGCTGTACCACTGTGTTGGTTCATTTGGGTATACAGTGGTTAGTCGCATCGTAGCGGCTCGTCCGCTCTCTAGTATTCTGTTTTCTGTGAACCAAATACATTTTGACGTACTTACCTAATTTCAGTTTAATTACTATATATTTTTTATATTAGTTTGCTGTAAGATCTTAAATATAATCATCATAAGTATAGAGGAATAGTATCATCTTGTCAACAAATGTTGCTCGATTTATTTGCTACCATATGTGGTTTGTTCCATAGTAAATCATGATTATTTAGGAACCTATAGCCCCTACAGTTTGTTATAATTGTTTCATTGCCTATAATTTCAGTCTCTCTTTCATTCCAATCTGATACACAAGGACTTGATATCACTTTAATAATTGTCGAAGAATAGTTATTAATTCGTATTACAAACGCTAGGGTCTCAATATAACGACGAAAAAGTGACAGTAATAGCTCCAAATGCTTGTCATGATTTTAAGCGACTTTTTTCTGGTAGAACTCATAAAATTTAGTTTCGCGTTGACTAAATCTTTTTCTCACCGAAATAATCTTATTTTCATTAATTATTTCAGTAAGAAAAAGGTAAGTCACAACATCGTCCACACATTCTATGAGACGGGATTCGAAACTTTCGTTATTTGATAAGTTAGATATCTCATCCAATGTAGAATATGTAATTTACTTAATAAGAAACAGTAGACTAGAGTAAATTCGTCGGGGTTTTCCCGGTCATGTGTAGCTCAGATGGCTTCCCATAAAGTGTTCCCGACGAGGGTTTTTCCTTTTTAATTTTAGTACAGTATCCAAACATTTTATCAAAAAATTTCGATCTGTCAATATATAGTGAACTAGCTTTTGCCCGCGACTTCGTCCGCGTAGAATAGTTATTTAGGGCAGCGTTTAAATTTTCTTCTTATTTCTTCTAACCCAAGCGCCATATGCCCAATGTTCATCGAATTTACTTTAAAAAATGACAGGTTTCCATACAAACTTTTATCCCTCATTTTACCCCCTTAGTGATTGAATTTCCAAAAATCTTAAAATACCTCTTTCTTAATTTCTAACTGAAAGGCCATGTACCAATTTTTATGCATTTTACTCCAAAAATGACGGATTCCCACACAAACTGTTCACCCCCTTTTCACCACCTTCGAGGGTGAATTTCCAAAAATCCTTTCTTAGTGCACCCCTGGACCTCTTTGGAACCTACGTACCAAATTTGGAATCTCTAGGCCCAGCAGTTTGGGCTGTGCTGTGTGATGTCAGTCAGTCATTCATTCAGTCGTATTCATTTTTATATATATAGATCTACAATGTACGTTATGCTCATATTTTAATGCTCATTTTCTGTCAAGCTGGAGCTGTATAATCAACAAACAAAGTTCCCGGTGTAAAACTTGTAGGCGATATTCGCGGCACCGAGGTGTCTGATTAACAGGCGACATGCTCCCCAATACTGGTTTGAGACAATAAGAGTAAACTATATTATGGGCCACCTCTGTAGCGACTGTGTGGAAGGGAGGCAGGTAACCTGCGAAAGCGGAGCGAAGAAGCTGCTTATTATTATTATAAGCGGCTTATTTGTTGCGCCATATTACGTTAATATTCTATTGGCCGAAGTAAAAAGTAGGAGGGGCTTGGTGCAGAGCAGCAGTTATAAAGGATTTTGTTTGCTAAATAGAAAACTGGGAACTTTGACAACTCTACCTAAACATTTGAGTGTTGTGCTATGAGAGTAAAATCATTTTTAATTAAATTATTAGGTATTGATACTTTTTATATTCATAATGGAATGAAAGAGCAGTTGACGCAGACCGGGGCCTTTACTTAATTGTTGTATTGTGTTCATATTTTTCAACATGGTAATATTTTATTTAAAAAAATAGTTTATCCAACCTAATACATAGATCCAGTAACACTACAGTATATTTTAAAAGTATTGCATTCCATATTTCTATTCTGTTAATGTTTTCATATTTTCAAATTTATGGGATTCTATGGCAGGTACTTTTAGAACATTTCTGTAGTTGTTGGTTCTATGTAATTAGCAAATATAGTACATTTTATATTTTGTAAATATTGGGAACATCAGTATATAATTGTGATTGTAAATTAAAGTTGTAATGTGAATGTGAGTTGCTTGTAGGACATTTCGTTCAACTGAAGGACTTTTGTTTATTATGCAAATCACAGTAATGTAGGTAATTTTATAAATTTGTATATACAGACAGATAATAATTAATTATGAGTAAATAAAAATAAATCGATAAATATAATAGTAATCATTTTTATATGAATGCATTTATATGAATTGGCATGTTTTAATTAAATTTGACACTTGCAATTAATTTCCACTGTATTTATTCAAAATTACTATTTATAAGATTTGGTTCTGAATAATATTGATTGATATATAAGGAATAGAATGATAAAACCAATGCTCACTTTATTTTATTTCAACCCTGTAGATAATTATTATTATTTTAAAGTAATAATAGAGATTTTTTTGTTATAATATTGCTTTGTTAATTGATATGCGCAAGTTAAAATATTGCAATAAAATTAAAAACAACATTTTAAAATTATGAATAGTTTATTTATTGAAAACAACATTGCCATTTTTTGGCAATTTAGCTAGTCACTAACAACATAAATATAAACAAAAAGAAGCTAATCCTATATTTAACTTTTTTATTATCACTACTTTATTAGATACCTAATAATTTGTGAAAATTATTAGCTTGTGTTATCACTAGAGTAACAAAATCAACTGGTGTCTAAAAAGCTACTGTCTACTCAAAGGTTTGACCAAATTTTTTTGTATTTATCACTTTACCAAACCTTACAAATAACTTGTATTTAGTTCCATCTACTAACTGTGGTGAGAGATAAAATGCGTCAGTAGTTTTTTGATCCATATTTAAAAGAGGAATCCAGTCATCAACCTTTATTATTTTGTCGTTTCTCCTCCCCCAAAAGTCTACTGATGAAATTTTTATCAATTTGTTGTCATCACTTACATAAAGGAAACCTATAATATTACGAAATGGTAACGTAAATATAGTTAATACTGCAGAAGCAATGACACCTGCAAATAAATAATTATTGTTAATAAATACTTTTTAATTGCAGTAACATGTCTCTAAATTAATATTTTACCCATGTAACATGTTGTTAAAAAGGTGTTCTCTGTGGCTAAACTTGTCATTTCTAAAATACCGCTACTAGGAATAGCGATGGCTGTTCCAGCAAATTGGTATACTTTCAACCTATTTATAATAGAAATATATTTAATAGTAGGAAATGAAAATATTGTTTCAAATTGTGGTGAATTCTTTGGTTGTACACTACTGGACATTCTTCTAAGAAAGTAAGTATACTTCATCATTTTTTGATGATATTGAAATATCTATTTAAAATTACCTAAGCTATTATCACACTAATTAATATTATTGTTATATCATAAAATAAACAAAACATACATTCAATAAAATGTTAGGTTAGGTTATTCACAGATTAGAAAGAAAAGTCAATGTCAATTGTCAACCTCCTGTCAGATTCTTATTTTTTCTTTCCTTTTGGCAACAGAGTTAAGATTGATTCTTCTTCTAATAAAAGTCCTAATTGCCAATAAATAAAAGATTATTTATTGGCAATTAGGAGTCTTATTCATCACGCGGCCGATGCCGGCAGAGTAGAATAGCATCTCCCCATATCCTCTATTGGGTGTCGTAAAATGCGACTAATGGATCAGCAAAGGGGTATTGTCGATCACCTTATACTCCGTCCGCCAATCCGCATTGGGTAAGCGTGGTGGATTACTGCCTAAACCTCCTTCGATAACAAGGAGAGGCCTTGTGTCCCAGCAGTGGGTAGAATTATAAAGGCTGTTGTGATGTGGTGATGAGGAGTCTTATTAGGGTTACGTTCACTTTGGGTGTGATTATCGCCGTGTATCTTTCTCCCGCCGATCACCGGTCTTACGAACGGTTTTGAAACAGAGCCTTTAGACAACATGCATTTCGACAATCGCTCTCGCTATCGCTAAGTAAAAAAATGTATGGGATTGACATAAGCAATCGATCACTTTTCGATTGCTTATGTCAATCCCATACATTTTTTTACTTAGCGATAGCGAGAGCGATTGTCGAAATGCATGTTGTCTAAAGCCTCTGAACGCATCGTATTTGACAGAAGGGGCGCAGCGCAGCAAGTAAATTAAGTTTATAGGTAGGTACTAAATAAATAAAAACAATAATAGAAATTAGAAATAGCTTGGGGAATGGACCCTGCTCATCAATTCGTTTTCGGGGGAGCAATACAAACAGTGATTCACAGTATTGTGAATAGTATGTTAATTGTGAATAGTTGTTATTATCTCCTCTTATCAACTGACCACTTTCGTCAATCATCAGAAAATAATCTCTATCACCCATAGCTGTTTAGATTGGAATTTAAAAATGAATAATTTTCGGTACCTACTACTCGGTAGCTGTCAAACTGATCAAAGTGCGACTTTCACCCTCCTATTTTACGGTGTGATTGGTGCGTTCGCCCGACGATAAATACCAGCTTATTAAACGATACAGTGCGTTCGCCGTGTATGTCACTAGAACTTATTGAACGGCAAGTGTGTCGTCGTGCGATCACACGGCGTTGAAACTGTACGTACCCTAGGGAAACAACGTTTCTGCCAATGTTAAGTTAGGAAAAAAACGAAAAACACTACTTGGTATATTTGCTCTTAGCACTATACTGAGCACTACACTTTCTTAAGATCGATTGTTTTCTCCTAAGAGAAAATCTTAGGTTTTCTCTCCCTAAGATCAATTAGTAATTGATCTGAGGTCTCTCCCATCCAGATAAGCAAAGGGATCCCATCCCATGCAGGCGCGTCTATAACTTTGCATTAAAATCTATGCAGGTGTTTAGCCCGCTCCAGACTTACTGCGCGAATCGCGCGCGAAGGTCCGCGAATGCAAAGTGCGTTGCTATTTCGATTTTAATACGGCTATCTAAACGTGTACCGATATTTGCAGTTACATAAAACACGGAGCTCCTTCGAAATACCTTTATTTTATTCATAAAATTCTAATAAAATTCGATAAAATTTCAATATGGTGGATTGGTGGTTTTATCCAATGATTTTTGACAGTTCAAAGCGATAAATGGCTATATCGCTTTGAACTGTCAAAAAAATGTTTCGGAAACTTAGAGCATTTAGGATAAATCCTAAATGATCTAAGTTTGGTAGTCATGCTACGATCGTGAGTTTCCCACTTCGAATAACCAATTTTAGAGAGCAATACCATACAATACTCTTTGCACTTCTTTGCACTGATTTAAAATATTTTCGTACAAAATTATTGTCATTTTGCCTATGTGCAGTACACATATACAAATATTGAAATAAAAATCTGTTCAAAACGGCATGATCGATTTTAGCAATTAAGTATATCTAAATATTTCTAATGTGTTTTAGATTGTATGTAGATCAAACTGGATGAGGTAAGTAATATTTAAAATACAATATTTTATTTTTTCAGCATTCTCTACCAGTCAACCAGAAAGCTGCATGAGATACAGTGTAGAAGGCAGGATCTACAAGACTGAAAATATTTAGATATCAAAGAATTACATAAAATGACATACAAAATATTCAATAATTCTGACTCTTATTTTATTATGACCAATATATTTTTTCTTATATCAAGTGAAAATGAGTGAGAGATGTCTTTGTCTACCTTCATTGAAAAAAAATCGTGAGTGTTTGGCGGGAAATCATGGCGTCTGGATGTCGATCTTTATTTCGATAATTCAAAATTGCTTCGGAGTGGATTTTGTGCAGTGAAAGTGGTGTCGTTTTGTTGCATAAGCATCCGTGTTGACGAACAGTTATGAGGAATCATTGAAATAAAGGTTTTGTGTATGTGGCGTTGAGAATTTTACAGTGGTTGGAAATCCCACTATACAATTCTCATCAGTCACCATCATGAGGTCTGTACCATGCATTTCTCGCCAAGCACTCCTTAGATGCATTAAAAAGTGTGGCACCCACATTTTAATGCAAAAATCAAGAAAGAAGATGAAACTAAAGACTTGGCTGTATGGGCTAGATCCCTTTGCCGTCCCGTAATAGGGAAAATTTTACCAAAAAAAAAAAAAAATCGTGATATATTTTGACATTTGACATTGACAGTAATTGTCAGTTGGTTGCAATTGCAATCCTAGCTCAACTCCACGTGTTATTGTAATTTAAAAATATTATTAGAATAAAATAATTATTTGTTAACACAATGACAACGTTATTAAAAGAAGAGTACGTTATGAATGTTATGATAATACCTTTTCATATAAATATGTGAGAGATACAGAATTTCACATAAATATGTGAAATTCTGAACTTATTTCATTAATTTCGTATTGTTTCAGATATGAAAAGAAAGCTGATTATACCGCGTTTTATACTGGCGGTGATATTCAGTGGTCAACTGATGGCGTGCAATTACTATGTTTATGTGACAATGTGGTAAAACTTATTGATGTCAATACTATGTCCACACTAACTATAGTAGGAGAAACTGAAGATGATGTTGAGGGTGATCAGATATATACATTTCAAATGTCTCATAATAATGAAGACGTGGTAACAGCACATAAAAGTGGTTTGATGAAGTTATGGGACAAAGATTCTGGTAAACAGAAGAAGCTTTGGAGATCTGGCCACAAAGGGCCTGTTGCGCGACTTGCATTCGATTACAATGATGATAATATTGCCTCTGGTGGATCTGATGGCAATATTAGACTATGGGATATGACTCACAACACTTGCACCAGTAGTTTGAGGGGTGCAATCGGGGTTTTCTCAGTTCTTACATACCATCCAGTCTCTGCAAAAAATTTGATTTTTGGTGCTGCAGATGACACGAAAATTAGATCATGGAACTGTAAGACAGGCAAAGAAGTTATGGTATACTCTGGCCACTTTAGTAAAATAACATCATTACAATTCACTTCTGACGGTGAATATATGGTAAGCTCAGCTAGAGACAGAGTATTAATACTTTGGAAGTTAAGTGACAGTAAAGCTGTTAAAGTTATTCCTGTTTATGAATGTATAGAATCCTGTATAATTTTGCCTGATTCATTTAAAATCCCTAATTTCAAAAAGAAACCTGGTATGGAAGGGATTTATGTAGCTTGTGCAGGAGAAAAGGGTATTGTAAAAATTTGGAATATGGAAATGACCCGATTAATGTATGAGCAGGATAATAGTTTAGCTTCACCTGCATCAGAGGAAGGTGGATTGTCAGTCACCCATTTATTATTCAATGAGGCTAGAAATATGCTATCTGTGGTTACAGTGGACCATAATATTATTATTCACGACTTAGAAACATTCACATGCCTTAAGCAAATGATTGGTTTCACAGATGAGGTATTGGATATAATTTTTGTAGGTAGAAATGAAAGACATATTGCTGTAGCAACTAATAGCAGAGATTTGAAATACTATGAATTGGAAAGTATGAATTGCCAACTTATAAAAGGCCACACAGATATAGTGTTGGCATTAGCTCGCTTCCCTACCAAGCCAGAATTGTTTGTTTCATCTGGTAAGGATAATAGTGTTAGAATATGGCTACAAAATGACGATAGTAAAATACAGTGTATAGGTATAGGAACAAGACACACAGCTTCAGTTGGATCAGTGTTCACATCTCAAGTTTCAGTTGATTTTCTTACATCTGTTAGTCAGGATAAATGTTTAAAAGTATGGCCTGTCCCTAAAGACTTTGAAACCTGTAATCAAAAAATAAAAGCTAGCCACACAGAACTGGCTCATCAAATGGATATTAACTGTGTAGCGGTATCACCAAACGATAAAATGATTGCTACTGGCTCTCAAGACAAAACAGCTAAACTATGGACAGAAGATTTAACTTTATTGGGGGTTTTAAAGGGTCACAGAAGAGGAGTATGGTGTGTGAGATTTTCTCCAGTTGATCAGGTTATGACTACTTCTTCAGCAGACTGTTCAATCAAATTGTGGTCTATTGCTGATTTAAGCTGCTTAAAAACTTTTGAAGGTCATGAGAGCTCAGTTCTACGAACTGAGTTTCTTAGTAGGGGCCAACAAATAATGTCCAGCGGGGCAGATGGTCTTTTGAAATTATGGAATATTAAATCTTCTGAATGCAAAATGTCTTTAGACAACCATGATGGAAAAGTATGGTCTTTAACAATTAATCAGAACGAGTCAGTAGTTATTACAGGTGGATCAGATTCAAAATTAGTTATTTTGAAAGATGTTACTATAGAAAGGAGAGAAAAGATGGCTAAAGAGAGGGAGCAATTAATTTTACAGGAACAAGAATTAATGAATTTACTGCATGATAAAAAAATGGTGAAAGCTTTAAAATTAGCTCTTCGCATGGGAAGACCATTACATGTATTAAAAATTGTCAATGAAGTCCTGAAACACGGAAATGAAAAACTTTATGAAACTCTTAAAGAAATTAATCACACTCAAAAAGAAACCCTTTTAAAATTTGCTGCCGAATGGAATACAAACAATAAAAACTGTCATGCTGCTCAGTTGGTATTTAATATCCTGGCACCAGAAATAATCTCTGGTAATCTTAAGGTACCATCTCTTGGTAGTTTTATTGAAGGTGCTCTGCCTTATACAGAAAGGCATTTTGAACGTTTGACAAATTTATTACAAGATTTAAATTTTATCACTTATACTGTTAATTGTATGCAACCCCATGCTGTAAAAAATACTTGAAATAAATGTTATTACAAATCGCTTGCGTTTAATTTCCGGAAACAAATTTTCAGGTACTTCCATATTTATGTTGTCGTTTATGTATTTACCTATGACGCCTTATGCTTACTGAGTCAACTAGTAAAGCGTGTCCTGTGACGCACATTATTATTTACTAACGGTTTAAGTAAATTTGAATTTGCTTTAAATGTATGTAAAAGCTCAGCGCAGGCCGCAGATACAAGTAAACACGGCCGCGCAGCCTTATTCGTTTTTCACGGAGAGCAGCTAAGTGCGCGCGCGCATAAAGCAGTAGTGTTGAAGCTATCGCGCGCAGCGGTCCGTCGCAGCTCGTGCTGTCGACTGTTGAACTCTAATGTTTTATTTATCAACACCATGAAATTGAAAATGTGCAAATTAGTTCCTTTACTTCTTACAATTGCGTGTGTAGCGGGACAAGAAAAACTACCGTAAGTACATTTTCTTTTTATAAATAAGGAAGAATTAAATTTATTAACGTTCCTTAAGACTTCATCTTAATGACTGTTTAACCTTCCATTAACTTATTTGGAATGGAATCGAGATTTTTTGTTTTAGTTGTTCCTATTAATTTTAACACACGGAGCAAAAATAAAAAAAGATAATACTTAATACGGTGTCACCTATTTTATATTAACATTTATAGATAGATAGAATATTCTTTATAGTACCGTACACCCTTAAATTAAAAGTATAAAATATAAAAGGAAAAAACAATACATTTAAAGACAATGCACAATATATGGTCTTATCGCTATGAAAACGCTTCTTCCAGACAACCTTTGGATACATATAGTTAAAATTATATTTAAATGAAAAAGTTTTTTCACGTAACTTAGTACCTAATTACCATTTATTGACGAATGATAAAAATAATAAACCGGTAGAATTGTACTATTGCAGTCATCAAAATTTACAAATAGTAAACAATAGGCAATAGACGCACGTACAATTCGTATCATTATAACGACGTATCACACACAATTCACAACATAGCCATTATGCAATGTGATTGCTCGTCAAAGCAATTTTGACAAATTATAAATTCAATCTGATGTATTTTAAATATCGGAAGAAGGAGCTTGTCACTTGGGTGGTTTATTTACTTATATTACATATTTCGAAAAAAAAGCGTCGGTGGCGTTTTGCGTAAGAGCGTCGTCTCGCACGTCTCTTACCCGAGAGGCACTGGTTCGAACCCCGCCACGTACCAATGTGTTTTCAAATTTTGAATTGATATGTACGTTTAACGTGCTTTTACGGTGAAGAAAAACATCGTGAGGAAACCTGCACACACCTATGGAGAAATTCTTAGGTTATGTGTGCAGTCGACTAACCCGCACTTGGCCAGCGTGGTTGACTAAGGCCTAATCGCCCCTAATGTGGGGTAGGCTCGAGCCACTCGGTGGGGACATTATATGAGCTGTTGTGATGATGATATTTCGAAAATAAAGCAATATGCGCTTTGGTCTTTATGATCTAGAATATGAACTCAAGCTACGATGTCTCGAAAGCTCGCACGATAAGCCGTTGGTACTACCTAATCCATTTTGAACCATGGTGATACTGTTCCGGGCCATTCGTCTGAGCCTACCTTTAATGATGATGTTGGCGATATTTTTATTACTACTTAATATTAAATACCTCATCAACATCTCATATAATGTCCCCACTGAAGGGCTCGAGCCTACCCCACATTAGGGGCGATTAGGCCTTAGTCAACCACGCTGGCCAAGTGCGGATTGGTCGACTTCACACACAACCTAAGAATTTCTTCTTAGGTGTGTGCAGGTTTCCTCACGATGTTTTCCTTCACCGTAAAAGCGTCGATTAAACGATGTGGCTCAGGCTGTCTGGACAAATCTTCAAAATAGCTTACATTTAAGTAGGTCAATAGGGCATTTTATGTGACGGCTAACCACCCTTACTTCAGAAGAGGTGACGCTACAGAATCTTAGATAATCGATCGAAACTGTGTCCAGCCAGCTTGAAAAACCACTTTTCGCTGGTCTCTCAATCTCGGTAACGGAAGTGATTTTGACGACTTTTTGCATGTCAACGGGCGTCACATAAATTTGTGACGGGCATCGAGCTAAAAGTTTCGTGATACGTACAGCGGTTTATTAGAAAAATGCAAAAATCTGTGTCCAGCCAGCTTGAATTTACGTATAAAACTTCTGGCTGGCACTTCTGAATCTCGATAACGGGAGCGTTTTCGAATATGGTTCCTCTACTAACTAAATGTGACGCAAGTTGTGACGGTAATAACGTTTGATTTATGGCGTCACGTGTAATGGTTTACGAGAAATCAATTAAAAACTGGTGTCCAGCCAGCTTGAAGTTCAAGCTGGCTGGACACACATATCTCCGCTGCCTGATGGTCTACGGCCTTCGAAATATGTTCAAGTTTTTGTGACGGGGACGATAATGATAATCTGATGTTGTGACGGAGAAAGTTTACGTAGTTTCAAAGATATTGATCATTAAATTATTTTCATACAAACACTGCAGTAGGGTTACCAATATTGTAGGTTTTATGTAGAAACAAGTATATTATTTTAAGGCTTTAATGAACGAAAATACGTGTATTGGTGATATTAATACCTACCTACTAACCTACATTTACAGTACATAGATATTTTAATCGATAGAAGACAAAAGCGTAGAGGTGTTGAAAGGGGGTAATTTTTTGCGTTATTGATTATTTACGTGCAGATAACTACTCTTTTTAGTGGGTAAGTATTGGTGTTTTTCATGGTAAGCATAAATAATTAATGCTATTGCATAAATAATGCTATAGCAACACAGGATACAATGGTTTCTTTTTTCTTCTAAAAATTCTATTAAAAGTAAATACTTTCCGGCAAAGAGAGTCAAAAATATTTTAAGTATATTTAGTTATATTTTACTGTAAAAATATTTTTTAGGAAATATCTTGGTCACGAAAAGATACTGAACAATTTCTGAACGTGCTCATACGCTGCCGCAGACCGACTTGGGTTCAATAGGTAGGTAGTTGATGTTGGTGTCGCCATCTGTTGCTTAAAGTTGGTACTACTAGGACAACTGTTCGAATCATAATTATGTTCTCTTCCTCTGAATCAGACTCTTTCATCACCCGCATGTAGAATTCCTACGTCATTGCCCGCATGCTATACCGATTATGGCGCGCCCTACGACTAGGTACTTACTCTGAGTTTTCTCAAAAAAATGATAGTTAATATTTTCTCATTGAAGTGGGAAAAAAGAAATCAAATTAACGACGGTAAAGCATTTATTTTAATTAGGTACCTTATTTATTCTTTTTTGCACAAAAAATAGTAGATGTGGGTACAAATCTTCATCCTAGCGAATATCCCAGTTGCATTTCGAAAGCTTTCACTTGGAAGCCTGGCCCCTAATCGGAGAGTAAGTAGATAGGGTCGGACTTCGAAACGAGTCGCCTGAATCTGAGGAAACTGAATGTGTAGGGGGCTCAAGGAAGCTCCGTAAGATCACCCTAAAACAATTTCGGCTGCCGGAGTTGCCTTTAAATATTTTAATTTTTTTTAAGTATTTATTGTATTGTGATTGCGTGAAACAAAACGTAATTTCTATACTTTTTTAGGTTATGATAAGATTTTAAAACTTTTGAAGTTAGTTTGAAGTACTAAAACGCGTGAAACGAAACGCCAATCCACTATTTTGATAATAGTTTTGACATTTCTGACAGCGTTAAATTGCGTCATTCCGTTGGTTGCTTTCGAGTTTTCGTGTCTAGTGTTTTATGCACCTACATGGCTGGGTTATAGGTAGGTTAGGGTTTTTTCATATATTTTGAGGTAAATTTTTTATAAAAAAAGTAAGCATTTCCGGCATTCGAAATTTATGGGGGGCGACTTCCACCCCCTCCCTTCCTTCCCCCCACCCTCCTCTACCTCCAAAAAAAAAAGACTTATTTCGAAATTCTTACCAGTAGATATACAAATGGTGGACTTAATTAGGAAAGAAAACTATTCTGACAATCTGACAATTCAAATCGTAAAAACTAATGATGGGCAAAAAGTAACACAAAATAATAAGTGGGGGCTCTTTTTAGGCAGCGCTGGTAGTCAATTATTATTTTGAATTAACACTTATTTACGCTTTTTTACCCGAATTCAAAAAAGGAGGAGGTTATTAATTCGACTGTATGTTTTTTTAGTGTTTCTTACCTCATAACTCGTTACTGAGTGGACCGATTTTGAAGATTCTTTTGACCTTTGGAAGCTAGTGCTTGTCATGGGGTCCCATTTAAATTTTATCGACATCTGACAAATAGTTTTTGAGTTATCCCTAATAATGCCTATTTAATTGACATTGATGATATCATAATTTTATCACTTGTGTGTCTTGAGGTAGTTCGTAGGTAGTAGGTAAGATCTTGAAGTAGTTTCCTGAAAATTTCTATACTTAAAACACAAAAAGGAGGAAAAAACCGCCTTCAAAACTAAAAACGGGAAAAATTAAAATTTTGTTTATAAAAATCTAATTTTTTTGGGGTCGGTGCCAACCTCAATATTTGTAATAAACGTGTATAATATAATAAACTTGTATTCGGGACCGACCTCTAAAAACATTTAGATTTTTATAAACAAAACTTTTATTTCTCCCGTTTTTAGTTTCGAAGGCGGTTTTTTTTATTTTTTTTTTTACTGCGGGATAACCTATTCTCACGGAAAAAATCAAATACAATGCAGGTGTGGCCACAACCGGCCGATAAGTCGATTAAAAAGAAATCCTTTATTTGTGTAAAATTATGGTCACCTAACATTATTAATAGATGTTTGTATGGAAAAAATTAAATGATCAATATCTTTAAAACTACGTAAACTTTCTCCGTCACAACATCAGATTATCATTATCGTCCCCGTCACAAAAACTTGAACATATTTCGAAGGCCGTAGACCATCAGGCAGCGGAGATATGTGTGTCCAGCCAGCTTGAACTTCAAGCTGGCTGGACACCAGTTTTTAATTGATTTCTCGTAAACCATTACACGTGACGCCATAAATCAAACGTTATTACCGTCACAACTTGCGTCACATTTAGTTAGTAGAGGAACCATATTCGAAAACGCTCCCGTTATCGAGATTCAGAAGTGCCAGCCAGAAGTTTTATACGTAAATTCAAGCTGGCTGGACACAGATTTTTGCATTTTTCTAATAAACCGCTGTACGTATCACGAAACTTTTAGCTCGATGCCCGTCACAAATTTATGTGACGCCCGTTGACATGCAAAAAGTCGTCAAAATCACTTCCGTTACCGAGATTGAGAGACCAGCGAAAAGTGGTTTTTCAAGCTGGCTGGACACAGTTTCGATCGATTATCTAAGATTCTGTAGCGTCACCTCTTCTGAAGTAAGGGTGGTTAGCCGTCACATAAAATGCCCTATTGACCTACTTAAATGTAAGCTATTTTGAAGATTTGTCCAGACAGCCTGAGCCACATATTAAACGTACATATCAATTCAAAATTTGAAAACACATTGGTACGTGGCGGGGATCGAACCAGTGTCTCCCGGGTGGGAGACGACGTTCTTACGCACTACGCTACCGACGCTTTAAATACGTACTTATACTTAAATCAGTTTTTAATATAGATACAACTTGTAACCGAAGTCGATGTAGGGAACAATGAACTAGCCACTGGAATTGGGAGTGCCCGTATTGGGGTAGTACCTCCACTTTACAAAAGACCACAGTAAGCCAACACTTTATTTTTGTGGTGTTGTGTTTCTGTTGGCGGGTAAGGTTGCCAGAGCACCACGAGGTAGGGAAGGGACTAGGGTTGGCAGCGCGCGAGTTTTTTTTGTTAGGGTTTAATTTTTATCTGATCATCTATCTACTGTAACAATATTTACTTAAATTGATACCTTGTGAGCATGACTACCTATTCATTCACGGAGGCAGTTAATATTTTATAGGATCTCTACCTAGGACTCTTAGAACTTTTCTTAGATTTTTAACTTTTCTTGCAAATAAAATATGGCAAACCATTTTTAGGGTTCCGTACCATTTACAGGGAAAAAACGGAACCCTTGTAGGACTAATTTGTTGTCTGTCTGTCCGTTTGTCTGTCAAGACCCTTTATCACGAGAACGAGTGGATGTATCGACTTGAAATCAAAACCATATATAGCATATACTCAGGTCTACGGTCCCTAAATAATATTTCTTATGTTTACGCAAAAAAAGATACTGCCGTTTATGCCGCAAAAAAAGTATATTTCGACGCTCTCAAGGGAATCAAAATTCATAGGGTACTTCCCGTTGACCTAGAACTACGAAATTTGGCAAGTAATATCGTCTTTTACCACAGGTTTAGGAAAAAATCTGAAATCTGTTATTAATAAAAATATACCTAGTACCTACGTATATAATAAATCATGGAGGTTTGCCTTTATTTCGGGAATGCGTGGAGGTACGTGTTCAAAAAAGCTGTGAAAAATCAAACTTTTGAGCTAACGCAAAAAAAGATACGGCCGTTTATGCCGAAAAAAAAAATACAAATTTGTACGGAACCCTCGGTGGCCGAGTCCGACTCGCACTTGTCCGGTTCTTATTAAGTACTATTCATTTATTTTTTAACAAATCTACCTATTATGAACTAAAAGTAGGTACTTACTTAGCTTTTGAATACCTATACCTAGTTCTATTTAAGTGCTTCCGCATCTTAACAGTAGATAGGTACCTGCCTACCTATAAACCTTAGGTATTGAAAGAAAGTTCTAGCTAGTGAATAAACCTTTGTAGCGTTAATTACCTAGATTACTCCATCCATCTGTCTGCAATATAGTTAATGTTACCCATCAATATGATTTACTCGCGACTCTTTGATGATAGTTCCTACCTAAGTAATAAATAAGGAAATACTAGAATCCTATTAATATTTGAAGTATCTACATTTAAAAGATTAGGTTTGCATGTTTGTTCGTCAATCGCTCGACAAATAGTTCTACTGATTTGAATGATTTAGAACATATGTAGATTTTCTGTGTTGTGTGTAGAGTAGCCTGTCGGGTACACTGGCAGATAGTTTTTATACCGGTAACATGTTTTGTAATATTTGGGATAAAGCTTTTCTTCGAGTGTATCAGTGACTTTAAGAGCAATAAAAGCGCTCTTGCGGAAAGAAGCGCAAATCCTTAAATTAAAGCAAAAAACGCAAATCACATTTCCTATACAAATTGAGCTCATAACGCAACTAAAATATTTACGTTTTTTATGCAAAAAAAGAACTAAGGATAGGTACTGATAATTTTGTTAGCAAGCATTGTTGTGTTCCGAACTTTCGACACTCTAAAGTCTTGTCGGTCGCTATCATATCACTATAATAAGAGCTCCTCAGTGGTTGAGGGTTCTAGATAAGGTTATAGCTGTTTTTCTAGTAGGCAGGAAGCAGCGTCTATAACAAGGGACTAGACTAGACTAAACGTTTACCTAGATAATATAAATCTACGGTGGCGAAGATTGACATGCTCAATTATCTTTTAATCATCACCAGTTTTCATTGACCGTTTAATTAAGTTGTCAACGATAACAAAATATATCGAACCAATTATTTAGCTAATATCACCTGTATTCATGAAACAATTACTTACAGAAAAAGTCTAAGACCGATTATCCTCCACTATATTCTGTGCTCCATATTGTTACTATTTATAAATTATTTAGACAATTATTAATAAAATAACACTGTGAAACTACTTACATAAAAAATAAGTTAATAAGTACCTACAGTCATGACACGTGACCTCTTCTTTCTCCTATCCTTTTCATCATCATAACAGCCTTTATAATTCGCCCACTGCTGGGACACAAGGCCTCCCCTTGTCATCGAAGGAGGTTTAAGCAGTACCTAGTCCACCACGCTTGCCCAATGCGGATTGGTGGACGGAGCAACTCTCTTAACCGCCGCTTCGCAACATGTTGCGTGTTTATTTGCAGTTCGATTTCCGCTTAGCTGTGTGTGAACTTGGGATTTTCAATTTATTGATTTATTCGTCATCATACGTGGTACCATAATTTTATAATTACTAACGTTTATAGATTGGCAATGAATCGAATAGGGCGGGGCGTATGTGTGCATGAAAAATAGTACTATCTACAAACTTGACAGTAGGTTATAGTAACGCATGAGAGATCGGCAATTAGTTCTTATTAATTCTTATCTTAATTTTCCACGTATGAAAATTTGTAAATGAATATCGGGACGAATTCTTCGTTGTGAAATTCTTAATTTTACCAATGCTTAATTTTGCGTATGACTCATTTTAGAAAACAGCTAATAAACATAATGAAATAAATGTAAGGGGGCTCCCAACCCACAAACATGATTTATATGCCCTTTTTTATAGATAGAGTTTTTTTAGAGTACGGAACCCTTCGTGCGCGAGTCCGACTGGCACTTGGTCGATTTTTTTAAATAAAGCGATAGATATAAGCGGTAACAACGCGCTGAACAAAATCAAGATTGTACAGAAAATAAACATTAGATAATAAAGCTGTATAAAAATTACCAACGATTGTGATAGCGGATACCAGACAATTATTAGTATTTTACGACCCATTATTATCATCACTAAGATATATAGCTCAGTGAAATATTTGAAAAATAATCTTTCGTACCTACGGCGTAACTTCGTATTCACTCCACACATTGAAGATTAACGCTAAGATGGAGACTAAGCTCTTAATAACGAGATTAATACCGCCGTTTCGTAGTTGTGATAAAAATCTAATACTTATACAAATGAGATGATTTTCATTGCATATTCTCGTATGACGCCGACTACATGGTCATTTTCCAAGCTGTTCATAAATTTAAAATAGTTCGGCTATTTACTTTTTTATATAAAAGAGAAGAGTTAAATTTATGGCCGGTTAAGCAAAAAAAAGTGTTGGTAAAATTGGTGATGGTGTTGTGAATATCACTAGAATTGTTGGTTGGACAAGCTTTGACGCACTTAATTAGATTCATCTAATTTTATCCTTAAACCAACTTTTTAGTTCACGTGTTTTAACGTAATGGATGCGCCATTAAAAAAAATAAGTTGCAATCTTTTTTCATGACTGCACGGTTTGGTGAAAAAGCGAAATAACATCATTTATTGAATAACTACTAACTAGCGCTCCGCCCGTGACTTCGCCCGCATGAAGTTTTTTTTAAACAAATCTACCTTAGGTATATAGCCTTCCTCGATAAATGAACTATCCAACACAGAACATTTTTTTCAATTTGAATCAGTAGAACTACTACTACTTTGGTTGTAGGCGAAAATTTGAGGAACTATAGCGCATTCAACCAAATTAACAAACTCTTCAGCTTTATAATATTAGTAGGAATAGATTTCATATTCATCATCATCATCAACAGCTCATATTATAATGTCTCCACCGAGGGGCTCGAGCCTTCCCCGCATTAGGGGCGATTAGGCCTTAGTCAACCACGCTGGCCAAGTGCGGGTTGGTCGACTTCACACACAACCTAAGAATTTCTTCATAGGTGTGTGCAGGTTTCCTCACGATGTTTTCCTTCACCGTAAAAGCGTCGATTAAACGTACATATGAATTCAAAATTTGAAAACACATTGGTACGTGGCGGAGATCGAATCAGTGCCTCCTGGGTGGGAGACGACGCTCTTACGCACTATGCCACCGAAGATTTCATATTGCACAAAAACAATACCTATATTTAAAGTTGATTAATAAATATCTAATATTGAAGAGAAGGAAAACAATTGACGTAATAAATAAGTAGTGCATCCTTCACGTAATTTTTAATTATTGTAACCACAAACACACAAAAAACAGTATTACTTAGCTCATTTCTGACAAGAATGAGTAACTACTTTCCAGGAAAAAATGTTAAAATCAAGGAAAAAAGTAACAAAAAGCAAGGAAAGTAGATATTATTATTGTAGTTGATCTCTTTACAGAACTTTCAGTTTTATGAAAGTTTTGAAAGAAAACATGTTTTCCATACTAATTGTCATTTTTTAATTTCTCAGAGATTCTGAGTGCTAATGTCGTGAATTTTATTTTCAAATCTGTAATACACTATTGGCTAAGTAAAATAATGGGAATTCAGAAAAATTAAAACTTTAATAAGGTGAAAGCTTAAATTAATAAGCAAATTATAATTAAGCCTAAAATAAGAAGCTTAAATTAATAAAAGCTTTTATTTTTAAAACTAGGTTATTTTTTCACTGTAGATATGTACAAAGTGGGATAGAAATCCGTATGGTTATGTAGACACCTACTGACTAAACGCCGCCTATGCTAAACAACCAAAGAGGGTATAAACTGGGCATAGAGTTCATCGAAAGTCGCCACAACCTCAGGAGGGGAGGTGCACACGCTATCCTAGACATGTAGACTAGGGCGTTGGGAACGATCGGACACCAAAGTGGCTCAAACCCTTTTTCCTTAGACTTTCCCGTAGTAGTGGTGGTTATGTTATAATAAGTACTCTTTGGCTAAGAGTTTTAATGCTGTTATGTGTTGCTACGGTGGAAGTTACTTCCCCATCGCGGACTACTATCATTACTTAACACTTGGAAACTTAGATATATATTACTAATAACAATTCCGATGAACAATTGGCAACAAAGTCATCATCATTATTGAAAAGTAAATCGACAAAAACTTAACAAGTGTCTGCTACGGTCCGTTAATTCGTAGTGACCGTGTATATTGTGGTCTCTATTAGATTCCGTGTTACAAATAATTTGATTTTTTTTTGTGAAAACTTTCTAAGGATCTGTGGAAAATTTTGGCTTAAAATTTAACACTATAGGTATTGATAATAAAATGACGTTAATAATTTATGAAAATATAAATAGACTTATTAAATTGATTAACACTTAATCATATCAAGTATAAATATCTAGACGTTAAAAATAATTTTGCAAATTAGTCTATCACGAAACACAATTTCAACGCACTATTTTATGTTTGCTTTGAGTAAAATGAGTAACAGTGAGTAAGGAAGGAACAGTCTGACCTTTTACTAAGTTTTTTTTAAGTAATATTGCCTTCAATCATCAGTAACTGTGTTTAGTACTAATAGGTGTCACCTATTAGTACTAAACAGACGCCCATGATTATTTGTATTTGAGAGACAAACTTGGTGTAAGAATATTTTTACAATATTAAATACACGTGTTTAAAAAAAATTAGTTGATAAATAATAGACTATACAAGGTTATTGTAAGTCATCAACAACCTTTAAACGATTTGAAGATCTCATCAACACAAGCGGCTTTTACTATGGAATAAACTCTGAAATTGAGAAAATAATTAATTGCATTATGTATGGAACAGCTGATTTGCAAAGGTGGTAATTTTTTCATAAACGTAGAGTAAATGTATCTTTAGGACATAAGTAGTTTTTGTTTTCAAATTACTATTTTTGTTTTTTATGCTATCTTAATATATATATAAATTACGTGTCACGTTGTTTGTCCCCGATGAACTCCTAAACTACTAAACCGATTTTAATCAAATTTGTACACCGTGTGCAGTTTGATCCAAATTGAGAGATAGGATAGTTTTTATCTTGATAAGTAGTTATATTTTTTTTTACTGCATGTACAATGTTATAGGTCAGTAGTATGAAATTACCACAGCAACGCGTGGCCGGGACAGCTAGTAATTTTATATTTTTATCCATAATTCTATATCTATCATAGCTTTAGTCCACGACTTCGTCTGCGTGGAATACTTACTTTGGGCAGCATTTTTGAACTTTATTTGGACCTTTAATCCCCATACGGGTTAAATTTTCAAAAACGCTAACACAAATATTTCCCAAGTGCCTAAATCAATTTAATAATAATGTAATTTTTTGTTGGAAATAACTACGTTTTTTGTTCTTCCCTCTCCTATTTCATGTAGGTCGATATTGCAAAAACACTGGAAAAAATGTTTATTTACTTCTTATCAAAGTTCTTTACAAAGTTTCGTGATTTGTTTAGCTTTCCTCCCTTATTTCAACCCCTTACTGCCCGTATTTCCAAAAAAGTAGCTTATGTCCCATCTTAAGGTCTAGTATATTTTTGTACCAAATTTCATCAAAGTCGAAGGCGTGAAAAGTTGCTTGACTTCTTGTTTGGACTTCGTGCTTGACTTTTTTTGTTTGGACTTCCAAACGACATTTCATCCTCTATTTCATACAGGCCATAATTTCAAAAATGCTAGAACAAATATTTATTTATTTCTTATCAAGTGCTTCAATTCAAAGTTCCATGGTTTTCTTCTTTACAAATGACGAACTTCCATCCATACAAACTTTGATCCCTAATTTCAACCACTTCAAGCCTTTTATCGCAATAAACAGTCGTCTATGTCCCAACGTCTCATCAATATTTGTACAATTTTTTTATTAAAATCAGTCCAGTAGTTTTTGATTTATTCGTTACAAAGGTACACAATTACAAATCTTTCCTCTTTATAATATAATCGCGACTTCAGCCGCGTGGAGTTTATTAATCAAAAGCATGTAATTCAAGAATAAAGCATTCTTGGTGAAAGATCTTTTGACATCAGTCTTGTAGTTTTTGAGTTTATTAGAAACATATAAATCTTTCCTCTTCATAATATTATAGGTATGTTTAGTGTACAGAATTTATTAATGGTATGTTTAGTCTACATGAATTTATTATAGAATTTTCATCAAAATCGGGCTCGCGACTCCTTTGTATCTTTTTTCGATATTCCTTATAGTTTAAGATTTGGCCCTGAAGGCTCATTTGAAAAATTCACCCTGTATACGTAGTGTGTATAAATAGTGTAGGTATATAATATAAAGTAAATATAAACAATATAAGTAGTGTCGATAAAGTATGTGACCGGAGTGAGTTTAATGTCCACATTAATACGTACTTAATAAAATAATACTTAATAAAATTAATATTTTTGATAGCTCATTTACCCACTTTGGTACGTAAATACTTACCTGGTATTAGATATTAATTTCACAACAGATAGCAACCATAATTATTATACACACACACTATTACGTTCATAGTTCCAAGAGGGGTTGAGCAGCCTTAAGTAACATATCGTTACACATAAGGCTACATCTGGCAGTATAGTTACTTTAACTTATAAGTTAAAGTTCACGTAGGGCCGGCGATGTAGCGCAATTCTTTAGGAAGTCGGCCGGACGTAGTCGTTTTTCGACGTTTTCGAGAACGGCTTGAAAACGTCGAAAAACGACTCCTTTCGGCAAGAACTTCGTCTTCATGAGTGGAATTCTCTTTAGAGACATTTTTAGAGCAGATTACTCCGTATAGATCGGAGGTGATTGAATGAAGAACGACAGAATGAGGAAGTCTTTCCTCGTATCTGAGGTGCTGGCATGTCGGTCATTGTTTTGCGACGCTTATCACCTTCACTCGCACTACGCTACGACTAACGGCCTACGCAGGTACACCTGCGTCTGTTTTGCCATTTTGCTGGCGCGTATCTTCTAATATCGACACCCGCATCGAATAAGGTTGTAACATCTTCAGTTTTGCAGAAGAACTGAAAAGTGATATTTTTGATTTAAATGTTTTATTAGTTTTTAATATTAGAAGACTCATTTGAGCATCAATTTTAAGCAGAGAAATCCAAAACAAAATCATGAAAATATTAGTATATCGATGATTGTATCATTAATATATAAATAAATAACAATACTAAATGATATTATACCAATATGTTTTGCCGTTTTTACATTTTTTGCACAGGATATTTTCTATTAAATGTAGGTACAGGGTAAAAGATAAAGAAATGAAATATAATTAATAGATTGCTTAAAACATAAAGATCATTAAAATTTTATAAGTCAAGCACGTTTTAATATATTTATTACAGGAAATTTTATAGATCACGTACCTACACCTATAGGTGTTTTGAAATTATGTGAAGCATACATTAGCCTATATGTGATAACAGATAGCGATTATAGGCTATTAATGTCATTATGTGGCAACCTTTACCGACCTGGGTTCCGACTATACATAGTTACAAATTACCAAACGCCTGTTATAGGGCGTAGGAAATGTCCTCGGTATAGGTGCGTGTAATTTATAATATGCAAGTAGATACCATACACACATAATCATTGCTAATAGCTGGTATTATTTTATATTCCTGTAATTTCTAAAGTAATAAATTGAGTTATTATAACATTAAATTTAAAATTTCTATCCCATATATGTGGCGGCTGGGATTGATTTATTTTAGGAATAAGCAGTACCTTTGTACAATTCTCTGTGTTACGTATGTCTCCTTTTGTAATTGTCTTTGTGTGTACATTAATTGTTAATTAAATAAATAAAAATTAAATTTAAGCAAATTAAAGCAATTGTATATATTTCTAAAAAAATGGAACCATTATATAAACTAATAAAAAAAAAAACATCATGACAGTGATTTTAATACGTACATACATATCTCTGACCTAAATAGATGTGAAGCATGTTATAAATATTGATATGTCTATAAAAACTTCTCATAAATGGTGTAGTATATTTCTTCTGATTTAATAAAAGGCTTAAAATGATAAGAAAATTGATAATTTGATTGGATAATCAATAAATGGTTAGATCATAGAGCTGCGCAGGCGCAGACGTTGGCCGCCAGGCGTGTCACATGACTGCTGCCCTCGCCAAGTTCAAGGCAACCCGACCATCGCCAAACGCGATTGAGCGATCGTAGTCTAAATTAACAATCAATTTTTTATGGCGCTTAATTATCTTTTTAAAAGCTGCTACCAATGACTTACCTACCTACTATTTGAAAATCTAAAATCGTTTTTTGATGACATGAACGAAAATAAGTAGATCGAATGCTCCAATGTGTTTATATGCCATGTTACAGTAAAAGAGGACAGATTTATGTACAAGATTGTGTTATCTTAAGAGTGACGCGGATCTGCCATTCTGATGCAGATGAATGCGTGCGTCGTCGGCGCATCGCCGATCGACCTTACAGTACCTCATCACGATAAATTGTCATTCCGATTCAATCGTAATTTATGCGACTTAACGCTCCCAAATTGATTTCCTTACCCTTGCTGTGACTGGAAATTAAAACAGGCTTTTAAAATTCAACGAAGTCGCGATTGTCTAACAGCTTTCTTATAAGGAAAATAGATTATTATGAAACATATAAGATGCTTAACCTTGCGATGCCAGACCGCCTCCCGTGTGTTATTGGTTCCTGTGGCCTTACGTATGCATTCTAAAGATCTCGTAGTCTGAGCAACATAACGGTGGTTCCAGTGGCGTAGCGTGGGTATCGGCCGCCCGGGGCGGAAGATAATTTTGCCGCCCTCTGATTTAGTTATTTAAATTTAATGTATACTATGAATTCTCAGACGTTCAAAAAGTATAGCTGCGTTGCAGTCGCTCAAAAGTGGCAACGAAAAAGTCGGGCAATTGCCGGATTTACATTCTGTTTGGAACTAATAAAAAAAGAATCGGGAACGCTCTCGCATTTCGGCTGGTCGACTGCACTTCATTGCAACGCTTTAAGTAGGTATTCGCTCGAAAAACTGCCTTCCTGTGTTGTTAAAAAGTGTACAAATTAGGTACATATTTATTACTGTTAGAGACATGAAAAGGTGTAATTTCATTTGACAAATACATTTTTCTTATCAAACCAATTTCATATGGAACTTTTTTTGGGTTTATAAACGCATAAATATTTTTAACACTAGAAACCCCTCCGCCTGTCCGAAAAAAGGGCAGGTCGATTTTTTTCAGTGTATTTTCCAGTTTCAAAAATATTTACGCGTTTGTAAACGCAAAAAAATATTCCACACTATAAGGTAGTTTCATCTTAACTGGACGTCAAATATTTGCAAAAATATTTCGTTCGGATCTTAGAAGTGCAAATTTCAATGATTTGATGAATAAATGTTTACCATAAAACATAAGTGATCTATGCATAAAACTTTCTTTGAATAGTCAAAGTCATTATCGCTGATTATTAGTCATAAACAATTAAAGCACAAAATCTAAGCACAAAATATTCCTCGTGAACACATACTCTTTTCAATTGGTTCGAATTTGTAGTTGCAATAAAAATATGAAAAGGTTTCAATTTTTTTTTATTTATTGTGAAATTTTGCCGCCCTCTCAAATGTGCCGCCCGGGGCGGGCCGCCCCCCCTGCCCCCCCTACGCTACGCCACTGGGTGGTTCATATCCTTATATTAAGCTTAAACTCATCAATGCTGTCAAGTGACGCAGGCACGAATTCATACAGGTAAAAACAATAGCTAGAAAAGACGTACTTGGCTGAAGAACCTGAGGGATCGGTTTGAACGTTAAACTATATTATATATACTTATTTGTTTCTGGCAGCAGCCTCAAGAGTCAAGTCAGCTATGATGTCCAACCTCCAATAGCAATGGGACGAGAAAAACAACGTCATATGTCACCCAGTAAGAGACAATCGGATGTGCATTGATGGCGACGTACCTTTAGATATCACTCAACGAATCATCGCAGCAAGACTATTACCGAGATTAATAAAGGAAAAGCAAGTGAAATTTTGTCTCGCAGCGCTTCTTGATTTACAACTGACTTATGCCATTCGTAATCCACCTCCCCATACGAGGTCGAGGTGTGCCACTAGACAGGACGTAAACATGCTAAAAATACAATTTCTCTAGTTACTTAGTGCTTCCTTAATTATTTTCTGTTTACTATGTTTAACCAATTTGAAATGCTGGCTGACCTTATAATCTTCGAACAAAAGCATGACCTCGTGTCCGGTAAAGAAGAAAATTTATGCTATTGTAGCTACTGAAGTTGCCTTACATTTCAAATTGAATAACGGTACAATGTTGGTAAATTGAAGAAGTTTTTTTTAGTAAATATAGGAAAGCATTTGACTATACTCTCACCTGATCTTAAGCGAAGATGTGATGTGGCGTACGATGTTAGATTCTTACCTAGAAATAGCCTATTTATTCTCGCTTTGAAGGCACCCAAGTTATAAGTAGGTATCAGGGAACACATCAGCAGGCAAGAAGTTCCACTCCTTAGTAGTTCGCATTATAAAGAGTTAGCAAATCGTTTTGTGTGGACATCAATAACATAATGGTGGTAATTTAACCTGTGTGTCCCAGTAATGAAATGGAGCTGGTGGAATTAATTCATGTACCTAATTCCATCGCACACTCTCCAAAATGTATCCTATAAAATACCGATAGAGTAGTTACTTTTTCGGTGATGGTCGAGGTTTGATAGCTTGGCGTCTGTGGCGGAAGTGTTGGGTTGCCAATAAGTCTCTTAGTTCTTATTTCTACCGGATCTAAAGCTGCAAAAGCTGGTATTTCGCTGAAATGACAAAATCTGATATTATTCATTGAGATGGTTATAACGTAATTTTTTTTATTTTTATTTATGTATTGCATTAATCTTTTTTCCAAAATTTTCTCATTTTAACCAATAATAATTGTCTTTATCTTTTTCAGACACAATTCCAATTCGTTCGATTTTAACTTTCTCGTACGTAGTATAGAGGAAGTCTTGTAATCGTCAAAAAATTCGACCTCGAGATTTTGACGGATATACACGTCTTGGACCTCCCCGAGTCCGAAAAAATTTTTCATTTCAAAATTGATTGCTTACAAATTAGAATGTATTAAAATTAAACTTATAATATGAAACATTTCATTTAGATTTCTTCATATCTGGACAACTTTTGCTACTATATTTTAAAAATGCCTTTTTACAATAAATAAGCAATTACCCCAAAATTTAAATGAAACAACGTACGTATTATTGAGATTGATTATTACATGATAGATTAAAAGGTACTCATCAAAACCATTTACCTTGTAGCGGAAATGTATCGCATAAACTCAGGCGGAAGTGATCGCAAGAGAATTCTGAAGTGCCCAGTGCCAAGAGCACCATAAGCGTGATCAAAGGTTTAATCGATGATTTATACAATTTATATTGATTTAGAAGAACTAGGTGGTAGACCCATATGTAGGGGCGTCTGGGTAGGTTCCACCGCCTTTGTTATTTCTGCCGTGAAACAGTTCGCTGTGTTTCGGATGGAAGGGAAAGGTAGCCAGTGTAATTACTGGGCATTGAGGGCATATCATCTTAGTCCCCAGAATGGCAAACGCACTTGCGGTGTTAAGTGATTTACATTTAATATTGCAAGTGTCTATAGGCGGCGGTGACCACTTAACATCAGGTGGGCCGCAAGCTTGTTTGCCATCTCGTAACATAAAAAAAATCTTTAAAAAATCTCGTTCATCAACTCAGCTATGAAAACCTCCAATGTGGACTGTATTATTGTAACTTTTATATTATTTTCCCCGTAATTCAATCTTTTATAATTTTTCTTTACTTATACACGGACTTCTGAGATGATTTATGGCTTTTGTGTTACATTTTTATTTTTTGGGTTTAGTGCCCCTTTTATGTAAGCTGGCAACCTTACTTGGCACTATTTGAAGGCACTGTATGGCCCATACTGGCAGATGTGGCTTTATGCTTAACAAAATGTTACCTAAGGCTCTACTCAACCCCTCATAGGATTACGAGCGTGATCGTATATGTATATAATTTTAAGTCGTAATTTTTTTAAACAACAGCAAATCCTAATTATTTTGGGATAGTCTTACATCATTATTATTATTCTATATGGTATAGAAACTACTTGGACGACAAATGAATTAACAGTACATTATTATTGTTTTTATTTTTTACATTAGTTTGATATATTTGAATTAAATTATAAAACGCTGTCTATCTCTATGGTTTTTTGTTACGTTTGGTTTATTAGTTACAATTTAATACCTCTTTTTATGTAGGTGTATAATTATAATACTTATAAGTATGGGTATTTCGGTCACGCAAAATATAAAGCAGCAACTAATAAATGTTTATCTACTTATAAAATCCTTCACAAAGTAAATGTGTAAGTGTTTTAATTTAAATCACCATTTAATGAGATCACTGATAATTAAGAATTTGGGTAGAACTAAGAACATTCCGGGAGCTCGACCAGCAAAAGGCAATACAGCGATATCGATCGACAAACGCATAATCTGTCCTTTTCTCTCTTTAACGCAACGATAAGGGATGGAGACCTTTGTTGGACTTTCTCACGAGTTTTTGTTGTAGGAGCACGAGACTCCATTTTTAACTCAAATCTACTGTACAATTTTTTGTTACTTTAATTACATTTTCACTTGACATTGGCAAAATGCGTAATCTTTAATTGTCGCTAATGCCATTCAATTAAGAAAAGAATAGAATAGATAGACCCTGTTTCTTGCCTTGGCCTTAGTTATTGGTGGAGCATCTCGAGCACACAGAAAACGAAAAAAAACTATTGAGTTTTTCGAATATTTAAACAATCAGATTATCTACAAGATGAATAATGTCTTATGAAGATATTATCTATTTTCAAGATTTTTTTAGTACACTGAAATGTATATAAATTTTTAAATGTTCACATACTAATTTGATAAAAACTAGTTTCCTGAGTAGGTATATTTTTTTATCGTTCGAAAATTGCATGTTGCCATTGCGCTCTTAAATCCAAAACGTATGAAACACAGCTGCTGTGAAAATGTATGAAAACGGAAGCGTTTTCACAGCAGCTGTCTGTAAGAAATAGGAAAGTAGAAAAAATACACTGAAAAAAATTGACTTGCCCCAGGCGGTAATGTCATGTGTAAACGCAAAAATTATTCTCAAAGTTAACAATTAAGTTTCTATAATAATGTGTCATTTTTACAGACTTATGAAAATAAAACTGAATTTAGTTTTCAACACTACCGGGTATCATAAATGCATAAAATAAATTACCATCGCAGGAGAAAAGATATGGGTTTAGCCGTAGTACACAAAAATATGCAATGTAAACACTTATTAAGATGATAAAAATATCTTATCACATTGTATTATGACTATTTACGTGTTCAGTTCCCACTACTGAATTGTAGTACTGATTCACTTAGTTATATTAACTTTTCTGCGATATCCATATATCTTATGACAACAATTACGTTTTAATACTTTAACCACCTGAGTCATATAATGTCATATGACTGATATAATTATTAGTTTAATTATTCTACGCTAATGTGACTCTCTTGTCAATATGACCGGGATTCAATGGATCACTTGCTGCGTGACTGTGATTAAAATGGATCTCCTCGCAATGCCTTTACCTATGACCAAAACCCAAAACGGTGCAAACACGAAAACTCGCAGCCTAAACTCTAACTTTCGTGAAAACCAACAACACAAACAAAAATGGGGAGTGGTCTCTCCTTGACTTTCTCGTATACCGGAAACGACTCAAAGTTGATAGAAACCTTATATTTTGATGTCATACATGCATGTTAAATTTTCGGTCACCCATTCGAGTACCGACCGCGCACTTGGTTGCTTAACTTTCGTGATCGACGCCTCAAAAGTTGCTAGAAACCTTATATTTTGATGTTGATAAGTTAAAGCATACTCGTATTATCGTACTAACGCACAGACATAATTCCAAAAACGGTTTTTTGGACTCAGAGAGGTCTAAAACGGGTAAATCCGTCAAAATCTCGAGGTAGAATTTTTTGACGATTACAAGACTTCCTCTATACTACGTATACGAGAAAGTAAAAACGGTATTTTTGTACTCAGGGAGGTCCAAAACGAGTAAATCCGTCAAAATCTCGAGGTCGAATTTTTTGACTTTTACAAGACTTCCTATATACTACGTATACAAGAAAGTAAAAATGGTATTTTTGGACTCAGGGAGGTCCAAAACGTGTAAATCCGTCAAAATCTCGAGGTCGAATTTTTGACGATTACAAAACTTCCTCTATACTTACTACGTATACGAGAAAGTAAGAATACGTTTAGCAGACCTACGGTACTCTTTCAGCCTCGTCTAGGGATGGGAAGGTGATGGTTTGTTCAAGAAAAAATAGACAGTACTAGACGTAGACGGTACGATGGACTATTCAGATTACCTAAATCTTGAAAAATTGTGAAAACTTTTCATTTAGTAAAAGAACTTACTAACTAGATATTCTTTTTAACTATTTTTTACTATACATATATTAAATACGGTATGTTATTATATGGTATATACAATTTAAAATCTCTTTCAACATTCAGATAAAATGTATGTAACGTAATTGAAAAAAAAAAAACAGTACCTAATTGTAGTAGGTAACTGAATAATATAATGCTAAATTTTCAGATTGTTTAGAGCAAAAAGTCATCGGACTTGACATTATGTTCCTAGAGGCCAGTACCTATTGTATAAACATAAAAAATGAGTACTGCTTTACAAACGGTCTACCAACGGGCAGTGTAATTAAAGAGACAAATGGTAGTTATTGAAATGGCGTTACAAGATGTTTAACATAAGCCCCATTTCGGTACCAAACTTTAGTTCTGCTTTGTAGTATTATTCTTGGCAAAAATGCACTAAGACTAATGCCCATTTGTTTTATTTTATTATAAATGAATTACCTCTTAAAATGTTTTTCGGTCACGTATACCATTTTTTTTGGCTTATAATCGTTATTTGAGAAAATATTGATACATTTATGTAAATTGCTGCTTCGTAAGTATTTTGTATATATTGAGGAATGTTTGAAATAGAGGTACGTTCCTTTAAGTTTAAAATGACTAAGAACAGAAGCCAATGTTTAAAAATCTAATTGATTCAAGGGCTGATTTTTGAAACCTGAGATTAGTGATTAGTAAGGTGAAAGTTAACAATCGGTTAAATTATTAATCACATGTGACAACTGTCATCGTAATTTTAAATCTCAGTTTTAAATTGTTTGAAAGTTTGAAATATTGAAACTATTTTTGATTTTTAGGGTTCCGTACCTCAAAAGGAAAAAACGGAACCCTTATAGGATCACTTTGTTGTCCGTCTGTCCGTCTGTCTGTCAAGACCCTTTATCTCGGGAACGAGTAGAGATATCGAGTTGAAATGATAACCATATACTCAAATCTACGGTCCCTTGAAGCTGTGAAAAAATCAAACTTCTTGGTTAACGCAAAAAAAAGATACGACCGTTTATGTCGCAAAAAACGATTATTTCGACACTCTCTAGGGAATCAAAATTCATAGGGTACTTCCCGTTGACCTAGGACTATGAAATTTGGCAAGTAATATTGTCTTATACTACAAATACAGGGAAAACTCTGAAAACTATGCATTTGTAATTAAATCATATAAAATATAGTCTTTTTTTAAAGTACGTAATCAATCATCGAAGTATGCGCTTATCTCGGGAACGAGTGGAGGTATCGAGTTGGAATTAAAACCCTAGACTCAGGTCTACAGTTCCTTGAAGCTGTGAAAAATTCAAACTTCACAATTATAAAACACAATAAGGTTTTGGAAACTGAATCCTGAACTATTTATAATATTATTGTGTTGTAACTACAAATTTCTACGGAACCCTCGGTGGGCGAGTCCGACTCGCACTTGTCCGGTTTTTTGTATAGCTTTTTCAAATCTTTTAAAGAGTATTTAGTAAAATAAGTATAACTACGCAGTCATGCGGACTCTTTGGCGGTTAATAGTTTTCATAATATTTACCAAAGAGGATTTTTATCCAAAGAAAATCTTAAATAAACGCTTACAATGTTAGATACATTTGCAACTTCCAAATTAAATATTAGTCACTTATCTCCATTATCCACATAGCTCTTACACCGCAAAATAAAGTTAAACAATGCGTCATCCTTGTTACTCAAATGTTTATTTAATAATTTATTTGATTAATTACCAACTAATAATAATGATAATGCGGTGAACATTGCAGCACAGCCACGGTTATTATAAACTTATTATAACATGAAATATTTGCATAGCATGCAGATACATACAGGCTGCATACATTTTTCCGAACGATTATGCTAATTGCAATGGACAAGATACATAACAAATCTGAAAATAATTGAATAAATTGTTTCCACGATATTAGTGAGAGATCATCAACCTGCAAACGCTATGAAGGAAGGAAACGTAATGAAAAATAATTAAAGAGCAACCTCAGACCATTTAAGTTAAGAGTTTAAAACATATTTTACTGACTTCTAAATAGGTTCTCAATTCGACTCTATGCCTTTTTGTATGTTTGTTACACGATTACTACGCCAATTATGAATTGATTTTTTGTAGTTCTAACTTACAGTTAGTTGTAAAGTAGGAGTTCCTCCTTTAGTGGAGGGTTTCAGGCAAATGTCGCTTTCACTTTAGACTTTATCATCACTTAGGTACTACCATCTAAAAGTTTCCCGTCAAGTATACTTATCTTGAAAATACTTATTTTGATTTTTTCTTGCAAATACAACAAGCCTATATATAAGCTCGGCACATCAATCCAAATATGTCTGTTACGCTTTCACGCCTAAACCACGTAAAATTTGGTATGGAGATACTTTGAAACCCTGCGAAGGACGCATAGATTCTTTTTGGCGCGACAACCGAGATTGACGCGAAAAATGCAATTATGAAACTCGAAGATTCAATTTTTTCTCAAATTTTCTCAAAAAAATTATCAGTTACTAAGATACCTATTGTAATTTTACAATGTTTTAAATAATGACGTCACTAACAGCTATCGCTCAGCCAGAGTAATTAAAAACACAAATGGTACTTGTAGAAAATGATTTGAATAAATTAACCACTTTATTTGGAATATGGAGTAAATTTGTAAAATATTATCTAGAATAAACTGAGTAATCACCTCTTAGCAATAGTGCATTAAGAGAATAATGTAGAATTGTTTAAAGTTATTACTCAGAGTAGAAGTTTCAATAATGTTATATCAGTAGTGTTTTCTACACGTACTGGTTCGTTTTTATGGTTTTATTTAACAACAATGATAATAATAAAAAATAAAATTTCAAAATACACACTTTGCCTGCATATAAAATATAGTTTATGCAATCCAACCTAAATAGCTTTACCTATACTCATTTTGTAATCAATTACGTTACTCATAAACTTATGATTGCGATATATCATGTAGATACTCGTAATGTAGGCAAAGGAAATATCGCAGTTAGGCCATACAAGGTCTAAGACCACCTATATGCATTCAAGTTCTAGGGTATGCACATTAATAATTGTATCCGTAGGAAAATAATATGCAGGTATGTACACATACAAATAAATTATAATAGTAAATATCGTGCAGAATATGTATGAACGATTCATATACTATACGTGCTGTAGGCATATAATAATTAAAAAGAGCATGAATGAAAATATATATTAGATGTGTATTTTTAATCAGAAACTTAGGTATTCTTTTTTGTAACGTAAATTCTTAGTTTTCTATATTCCAACAAGCATTCTGCTTTTGTTTTTCGTATTTATCTACGACTTAATTCCAGTGTTTGGCGAGAAACCATGGCGTCTGGATGTAGATCTTTGTTTCGATAATTCAAAATTGCTTCGGTGTAGATTTTGTGCTGTGAAAGTGGTGGTGTTTTGATGCAAAAGCATCCGTGTTTACGAGCGCGGTTAACAGGAATCATTAAAATAAAGGTTTTGTGGTGTGACTGGTGTGTATGACGTTGAGAATTTTACAGCGGGATTTCTAGCTCATCAGTCGCCATCATGAGGTCTGTTGCCATGCTTTTTTTGCCAAGCACTCCCTAGATGCATTAAAATGTGTGACACCACACTCAGCGAATTGACCGATCTCCTTACATTGATATATTCAATGTAAGGAGATCGGTCAATTCGCTGAGTTAATAGGAAGACCGAGTGTTTATAGGAAGACCATGTACCTACTTAGTTCTAACATTTCTCCGCTGATTAAATAAATTAATTTATTTATTTGTAATATTTAACGTAAAATTTCAGGTATGAATTTATCCATTTTTTTTAAACTTAAGTACTTAATTTGTATTAATTGTATTTCCGTAGAGATTACTTCGAACTGTCTGCTGAAAAGCAGAGGGCATAGACAACATCCATTTCGACACACGCTCTCGCTCTACATAAGGATCTTTTCGAATCATAATAAATCCCATACATTTTTTGATTTACCGGTAGCGAGAGCGAGTGTCGAAATGCACGTTGTCTAGGCCCTCAGTTCCGCAGACAGTTCGAAGTAACCTCAAGCATTTGAATAAGAGTGTAAACGCTATTGTAGCAAGCGGCTTTGCAGTTAATCCGAGAGCAAATCTTGTTGATATCTTAGAATTGGTTCGGAATGTTATCAGGCTCGATAAATATTAGCTTTGTTGTCGTTACCAGCACCCAGCGTGACCTTGCCGGGAAGTTCTTGAATCCATATAATACCTGATACAGAACGTCTGCAAACATTTAGCCATTGTTATTAAAAATAGTGCTTACACCGCACTGCTCGGCAAACGTGATTAAGTATAATTATTAGTAATTAGCTATTCGACTGCAGTTTATACGCGTGTAGGTATGTATAGTTGTTAGAAGATTCACCTACTATGCCTCTACAATAAGTCTATTATACACCGTGCTTTTTTAATTTATCGTACGTAGTTTAGAGGAAGTCTTGTAATCGTCAAAAAATTCGGCCTCTAGATTTTGACGGATTTATACGTTTTGGACCTCCCCGAGTACAAAAATATATTTTTTGGAATTATGTCTGTGCGTGTGTCTGTGCGTTAGCACGATAACTCGAGCATGCTTTAACTTATTGCAACCAAATTTAACATTCGTGTATGACATCGAAGTTCGAGTTATCGTGCTAACGCACAGACACACAAACAGACATAATTCCTAAAAAAATATTTTTGGACTCAGGGAGGTCTAAAACGTGTAAATCTGTCAAAATCTCGAGGCCGAATTGTTTGACAATTACAAGACTTCCTCTATACTACGACATGCGAGAAAGTAAAAACTCATACTGACCTTCAGGGATGCTGCATCCTATTTAGAATTATTAAATATTTTCAATTTACTTTACTACTATTACTATACTTTAAATACCAACGCGTTTCTAAAGAGCGGTGGGTATCCATAAATTTGCTTAATAAAACGAGGAAGTAAGTAGAACAATACCTCATACATCATTTTGAATTACTTCATTATTTTTACATTATTGAGAATATTTTAATAAGGGACTGCAAAAAAAGTACGGTTTATATTCTTTCACCAGATTATTAATTAAAATAAGCTTTTTCCGGCCACGCTTTGCTGTGACTCGCTTTTTTCGTCCTAATAAATATCTACTTCAAAGCGTAATTTTAATATTATTAAACTCTTATACAAAGTATCTAGTTATAATTTGATCGATATTCAATAACACCGAACTATTTTCCTGTACCTATCAATTTATGCAAGCGAGGAAACGCGGTCATATTTATGAATGAATTTATTTTACTTTGGTTGCGTAACTCCACCTTGCAATACTGGATAAACTAGATGTCAAAAGCAATTACAATTAATTATATCATAAAAAAACACTTTAATGAATATATTGTTTTATTTGCTTATTGGTATATGTAATTTATTTATAAAATAATATTTACTGGTCGTCCTTGCTTTTTTTCCAAATATCTATCAAGGTAAAATTTTAAATTATCCAAATAGGTACTCTACTCAAGTGGCAATGAGAGGGCTATGTTCGGCATATATACTGTAGAGAAACTCCGAACCAAATTCTCTTCGTGATCATGTCAGAAATGAAGAGATGGCCAGTTTTAAGTCCATCTACCGCTAACATGATCTTATCAAAGTCTGTCACAATGCTATGTAATCCGTTTGTTAATAATAAGATGGTCACTGGCTTAGGGTTTTTGGTGAAACTGGCTTCCTCTTTCTTTCGGTCTTAACATCATGAACTGGAGCAGTTGTGATAAAGGCTTCAAGAAAATTTACTATAGCCAATAACTAGATAGGTATATACATGATTGTAATAATACCAACACAGATGAATATTAATTCCACAACATCTTAAGTTGTCTCACTGTTGCCTAAATGTTTTCCAGGTTATGAGTAAATTGATTCAATAACCAAATGCTTGTTGCAGGGTGCCGGCAGTGCCGGAGTGTCCGTCCCTGCAGAAAGGTGACTCCTTCACCCAGTCGGAGTTCCTGTCGCGGCTGGCCAACGAGTGCCGCTACGACCGGCTGCTGCTGCCCACCTACGAGACCGGCGATGTAGTCAACGTCCACGCCAGCGCATACGTGTACTTCATACAACCCGCCGAGGCTCACGATTTGGTGAGACTTTTTATTGCATCCAAATATCTTTGTTGTCATAAGATACTGTATTGAACTCATCATCATAATATTTCACTAACCAATTTTTGCAATACGCACAAATCCCACCAATATCGCAAAGTAGAGCTAATAACTTCATTGTTACAACATTTTAGGATTCCTTTTTTAAACCTATAGGTTGTTAGGTACTCTTAATAAAGTAGGTACCTATCGTTGGCTATCAACGTAAAACAAATCTTCGTAAGTTACATTAATTATTATTCTTATACTGTTAATCTATTATGTATGAAGTATGACTCATTTCGCATATACTTATAATGCTTCTAAAGATAATAATTTACAGCAAAATATGTGTTTGAAATATTTCCTTTCTTTGAGGATTGTTCGGTATTGTATTGCAGTCGTCTAGAGGCGATTTATTGCAGCATTGATAAGAATTAATAATTTACACTAGTCATGAAGTTACATAATCATCTATTCTAAATTATCTCTACCTTTACGTTACGTCCCAAGTCTTAATAACTCTATTATTGTAGTAAAATATTTCTTTAAAATAAATGTTATGTTATGTATTTTGTAGTTCAAATAATAAAATTGCTAATAATTCGGAAAGAAATTATTGTATCAGTCTTAGGGCTCTTGTTCACCATCGAGACGGGGTGTGATTTGTTATGTTATTTTATATTGAAATTCTGTTCAGCCACATCTGTGGCGAAAAAGGTCAGGATTGCAGAGGTTATCAGAAAAGAAAAATTAAATAATTGTTGATATAAATTGAAATTATGCGCATCGTGTTTATTTAATCTGCAACGGAAATATGATTATTCATACCATTTATGTTCCGTGGCTACGATAGATCGATCTAATGATTTCTATCACAGATAATATACTAGTTTCTATAAATATCAATTGTAATAATTGAAGATTATGAGAAAAGAGCTATAGGTTTTTTTTAAATTCAACGACTGTGTCTTCCGGTTATAAAAACAGTAGCCAATATTGAGCAGATTTCTAAATTATACATTTTAAATCTTATATAACTTATATTTTGTCAATATAAAAATCGTATAAGTAGTGCTGTATTGAAGATGATGAAAAATATTAATAAAAAACCATAGTTGCAAAATTCATTGTTATATAACTGAAGTTAAATCTTTTCAGAATTTTAAACTACACTTCCTTCTACAACTACGATGGAAGGACCCCCGGCTGGCTTACGCTTTATACTCGCCACAGAGATCAAAAATTATAGGCGAGAGCGATTTGAGACAACGGATATGGGTCCCACATTTGTACATGTCCAATGAGCAGTCGTCCAGTTTGATGGGCACTGATAGCAAGGATGTCCTCATCTCTATTGGCCCTGACGGGGAAGTGCTATTCAGCAGGAGGATGCAAGCAGTTCTCTACTGCTGGATGAACTTGCAAAAGTTTCCTTTCGACGACCAAACTTGCTCCATGAACCTCGAGAGCTGTAAGTAATACCTTTGTAAAATTGATACGGAATTTCATAATAATTATAAAAAAATATATTACAACAAAATTAACTTTTTCCCAGGGAAATACAATGCCTCAATCCTGAGATTGATGTGGGAAAGGGACAATCCAGTCCGCCTATCTTCGGAACTCCATTTAACTGAGTATTCTCTCATCGATTACTGGACAAATGAATCGGTGGTGCGAGGCGATATTGTCAATATGCGTCTACCTGGAGGCCGATGTAATTTATTTTTCTTAAATTGCTATTTTTAAGTAATTGTGGAGTTTCTTGAAGTCGTCTCGCTCTCAAAAATTTGTCGAAATATATTTGAAAATGTCAATTCTTTTTCATATTGCAATGTTTTATTAATAGCTTTTAGACGTAAAATTATTCAAAGTTACTCAATCCTTAATATCAATAAACTATGACGACTTCAAATTGTCTCGGACACATTATGGGTTAATATTCAATCACCGTTATTTCCACAGCTGGCAACTACAGTGCACTGAAGTTCACGTTCAAGTTAGGCCGAGAAGTGGGTTACTACCTCATGGACTATTTTATTCCATCAATGATGATAGTCGCCATGTCTTGGGTAACATTTTGGATCCAAGCGGACGCGGCTGCTCCTAGGATCACCTTGGGTAAGCATATTTAGTATTTTATATATTATCAGCTGGCCCGGGAAACGGTATTCTGCCATATATATTTCTTTTCTTTTTAGCGGTATGAAATACTTATACTTTATGACCTACTCTCATACCTACCAAATAGGTACACACAAAAAAATCATAAAAATCGGCCAAGTCGCTTCGGAGGAGTGCGACCACAACCACCTTGTCACGAGATTTATATTTATTAGATGTTCAATTAAGGCCCATGCAACTCATAATAAAACTTGACGTCAACTTTTCCCAACAACTTATAGCAACTACTCACTCGCCAAGTTCACTAACAACTAATCGCAACTTCTTTAGTTCAACACAGGACTTTGAGTGTCTAGCTACATCAAAAATGTTAATCTCCATATTTGTCTAAGCTCCATATTGTCCAGTTCTGACATGGTATTTTTAGTATTGCCAACTTGTTTGGTTTACATAGCTATTTCAAACATAATGAGATCAAAAGAGGATGCATTATAGAAGTATTCGCGAAATTGCTGATTAGCGATCAGCAATTTTGCGAATGTTATTATGTGTTATGTCGGTTTTATTTAACCCTAAATCATGAAAACGTTAATTCTTTCCTAGAAAATGTAAATATGACATATTGATTTTACCATTATTGGTTTATTTGTCATGCCTATTGATTTTCAAAGTGATAATCATATTAACAGCGACGTAAGTCGAGTCCAACTAATTAGCGTAGCTTTGTTTTATGTATTCTTAAATAAACTTAATAACTCAACTTAATTAAACGTAAGAGTATCATTAAATTCAGTTTATCTTCAGCCCACATGAGTTCGCAAATTTTTCACATCTTAATTTACAAGCCGATTATCGTGACGTTGTAGAGTTGTCGTTGTTTGATAGGATTATGGATTATGGCCTGGACGTAAGGAATTGTTGTCGTAAATATTTTATGGAAGATGCATGAGGCTGCGTTATTTTCTATTCGACCCTACATAAGAGTTTATAACTCTGGTTTGAATTAAGATTTTATTGTATTTGCAAGATGGATAATTACGAAAGCATTCTAAAGCAGAGATATTCTGGTCGTAAGTACACATTCGACCAGAACGTAATGAATATTTGCTATAATATGCAATTTACGAATATAAATCCGATATATTTTGTTGAATATTTTCAGTAAGTAGTTAATTTGTGTTTTGGAAAGTGCAGAATTTAAGTAGGTACCTACCTAAGTTTACATTCGAATTTTTCTTTACCAGGTACTGCCACAATGTTATCGTTCATCACTTTGGCGTCTTCACAAGCGAAAACGCTTCCTAAAGTATCTTACATCAAGGCGAGTGAAATTTGGTTCCTGGCTTGCACCGGATTCATCTTCGCGGCCCTCGTTGAATTCGCGTTTGTTAACACAATTTGGCGAAGAAAGTAAGTTGTTCTTTGAATTTAGATTTTGTTTCTATAGATTTAACATATTACTATTATTTTTTGTGCCATAAAGGTGGGAACAAACATACAAAGACACCAAGGTGTCACTCCCGCGCTGCTAATCTATATTATTGATTTTCATACAAAACGGCAACCTCAGCGCACAAATCGAGTAAATACAAACGAATATAATCTAACCAAAGGCTTTAAGAGCGCCATTATGCCAAGATATTTATATTTATGATTGTGTATTTATATATATTGACGTGATTGTCTAAGGCCTAATCGCCCCTAATCTAGGGTCGGCTCGAGTCCCGCGGTGGGGACATTATATGAGCTGTTGATGTGTGTGATGTGATAATTCTCATGCAGTGGGTCATCATGATAATTCATATTGCATACATAAATTTGCAAATTCTTCTTTAACTACTCTACTTACTAATTATTATACCTAGATTATGTCACAATATGTATCAGAAAATAATTCACAATACTTGTAGAATTGTCTAGAGTCTAGACGATGTATTTCTTCCTCTGCTAAATTCACGTTTACCGTGTAATTTATACGCATGATAATTTCTGGAAATACCAGTGACACACAATTATTAATGCAGGCAGATACAAACAAGTATTTAAGTAATAATAATAATTGACTTTTCTTTTAATTTGATTGATAACTAATCGCATATAACACAATAATTTTACAGTTTGTATTTGTTGATGTACAGATGTGGTGACAATGTTATATAGTGTTAGCACACAGGAGAAAAATCAAATTAACTAAAAAAATATCGACTTTGTTCAAAGAAATCCCTAAATGTAGATATACCTAATCCACATAAAAAGCATATTGTGTTATTTTAATTGCATAGTTAGGTAATATTGTAGATAACAATGATAAAATTTTCCAGTGCATCCTAATCATCAATAATAAAAATTTAACCATCTATTCAATTGTTTACAGGAAAGTCGTTAATCTAAAGAAGGTGAACAGCAAATATATATTGAAGAGTACGTTGACCCCGAGACTTGCTCGCAAAGAACTCCAGAAAGAGTTACAAGACTCGTCGCCTCAACTTACCAAGTCGAGATCCTGCTCGTCACTGAACCAAGACCACAGCACTGACCCCGCTGGGCCAGGATACAACAATTACCTCACAGTTCATGTAAGTATCTACTTAACAATTATTTGCATCCAATGAGGATAAAGATAGTAGACCATGTGCTTTGGGAATTGTGTGTCACTGCAATAAAAAGTGATAAATTCTTTTCAACCCAATTTTTTTTATATCTCTTGTAAGTATGTTTGGTGTCTATTGGCCATCAGAATGTGAATCAGATGTTTAGCCTTAGAATAAGAATTAGATTGAGTAGTTTCAAACTCTACAAATTAAATTCTATCATAATTATCAAGTAGTCCACGAAATTTCTGCAATAAATGTTTAGGTTATTAAACTGTATTCTTGTTGTTTTTCAAATAATTAGTTTCTGTTTGCTTTCAAAGATTTAACTTTCTGTGTTTCGTTTGCATTCAAAGAGTCAACAGCATTAAAACCTTAAAACAATTAATATGTACCAACCCGTTTTACTTTTGTGATAAGATCAGTAAATGAGTCATTGGTAACCACGCACATGTAGAATGCACTTCGTTTCACATTTATTAATTTGACCAGCCAATCAAGGGAGATCACAGCTGATATATACGTAGGCATGTTTCCACGTTTATTTAACAGTAACTAAATTACGTGTCTACTGAACTGGTTTGGGCATCTAGTTCCTTAGTGGACGTCTTTCTTGAGCAGCGGAATTAGGCGTTAACGTCATATTTATGCAAATATGTCACTAAATGAAACGTATTAAAAATACCCGGTTTGTTGTTGTCATCATCTCAACGTATTCGGTTTCAAAACTTTTTACCATCGACGTAGATTAGATGCTTTCCAGTAGTAATATTTCGACAGATTCCTTTATAACTACGTAGATATGATCAAAATTCGTATATTTTATTCAACAATTACAGAAAGTAGTTGCTAACTGACTTCATCTTTGCATTTTAACAGTATTTTGTACCTACTTGCATACTTATTTTTATATTTTGGATTGACATTATCTACATCTCATTTATACTTGTAATAATTAAATAATCCTGCTTCTAGTAAGCTAAATATTCCCTAAAATATGTGTTGTCTGACTAAGTAATAAGAAACATCAGTAGTAAGTTCTGATTCATAGAAACTACATACCTACACCTAGATACCAGTCTCACGCGACATCAATACCTTATTTACCTAATTTTTCTCTATGTTTCGGCTGGATTACACCAACCGTGGACATGAGCAGAGTATACGTGATCAATCCCGATTACAGACCAGTTAGTTTCGCCTAGGTCACACTAGGTTTCCCATTTTGCGTATTTATTAATAATTAGGTCCATGAATCATATAATAATTTCCTTAACTGTGAAAAGTCCTAGTATGGGTAATTTGTCATAAGGTAAGATATTTTACTAATTAGGTATCTACAGACGCGTAGGAATTTCTGGTAACAGATTTGGCTTGGGATGATCTCTGGTAAAAGTCGTTAGGCTTTATATAATTGAATTTAATTGAAACATTTTATTTGTATGGGTTTCATAGTATACGCACATTGCACAACAATAAAACTTATAAAGTAATATAGTCATTCTAATAATGTGAATTTGTCTTTTGAGCTCATCAAAAACCCATTAATCTTTTCAGAGCTTCCCATCAGCTTTGAATCTGCCAACGATTACGACGCAGAGCTTCGATGACCTGATCCCAGGACAGGGCATGAAGCAGCACAACGGGGACAGCGAAGGCTCTGAGCCACCCAAGCACACCTGGACCACGATGACCCCACAGGAAATCGCCACCTGGATCGACAAACGTTCCCGAATACTCTTCCCGCTGCTCTTCATCTTCTTCAACATCATTTACTGGACATTCGTTTACTGCCTTTAAATTAAAAAAAGAGGCCATCGCAACGTCGATGAATCACCTTGTTACTGGCACGAGTGATCGTCACTCGCATCAATGGGAAATAACGTACAAGGAAAATGTAGCTAAGGAAGTTGAAAGATTGAAAAACAAAATGTATAAATTACAAGAAATGAACGCAAACTATTTATGTGTTTTACCAAACTTTGATTTTCAATGTTTGTTTTTCGATCTTTTCGAACCTTCATCAGTGGCCATATTTGTGTAAGAAAGATGTTCCTTTTAGATTGCTAGCCTTGCCAGGTGTAGTAAAGTATGCTTGATGTGACGTTACCTAATAATTTATTGAATTGTAGGTTTAATTTATTTGTAGACACAGTATTCGAGACGCTAAAATGTCGAACAGCGGTATTACTATTTATTTGATTTATTTGTAAATAAACAGCATTCTAGCTGTATGTTAATTGATTGGAAATAAATCATACAACGAAATTGTACTAGTTAAAACCTATACGGCGTCAAAAACTATGAAATTTTATTTATTAAGTAAGAAATTGTGCAATAATTGCATCGAGTATTATAAAGTATATCATTTGATTACTTTTATGTGATATTTAATTTAATTTTTTTAGCATCGGATACCCATAAGCGCTTACATTTTGTATGTACCGACGGCTGCAAACCAAACTACCCAAAACTTAAATTTCTTCAATAAATTTTCAATCTTACCTACCTATACGAGATTTAAAATTAAAAGGCTCTTGAAGAAATTTAACAGCTTTACATCAAGATGTGCAGCCGCGTGTTCAAAGATAGCTTAAAGACTAATGAGATTATAGGTACTTAAGTAGGAAACATTTGTTATATTTATATATTAATTAAGATGTAAAGTAATCTGATAATCTCACTAATATAAAAAATAAGAATTATCATACATGTGTTTTTTTTCTGTAACTTATTTTGTGTAGAAGCCGCTTGTCCTAGTCCCCCCTGTGTCCTTCTTCCCATCAGAAACAAAAACATATTTGGTTGTTATGAATAGGCATGGATTGGTTTTTATAAAGTTTCTTAACATGTCGAAACCGCGATCTACAGAGACGCGCCCTCAGGTGTCGTCCATGTCCAATATTTCTTGGTAAAATTTTCTTTTGAGCAAGAAATTATTGAAAAGTGCGAAAAAACTGTGGGTAATTCAAATATTTGAAACGCGACGAGAGCGATTGTGACGTTAAAATCCTCATAAAATCCAATAAAATCTAATAAACAGAATATGTCAATGTCGGAATGACCACTTTTTAACATCAAATCCCGATTTTATTTCTATTGAAATCAAAGGTGTGAAAGCTTTGAGCTAATGTTTTACAATACTTTCTAACCATTTAATGTTACATAGTCATGAAGACGTAATACTGCTTTGTTGTGCCATAGTGGATAATTTATAACCTACTCTGCGATAGTGGTGTCAAACTATGCAGGCTGGTCCTAATGCTGATCCATAGATGTATAATTACTGACGTTAAATCCAAGTAATGACGTCCAAAACTTTTTTACATTAATCACACCTTCGTTCATCCGAAAACATCTCCTAAACGTTCTGCTATTTTTCGTATAAAGTTGAAATATAATTAACTTAAAATCTGAAGTACCTGCGCGTTGTTATTTAAATCTATTTGTCGGTTGTAAGAAAAGGATTAAGCATTTACTTGATTATGTAACTAAGTAAATAAAAAACATGCACCTACGTCACTCTTTGGGCCACCTGTAGCCAACCTATAATAAACATACTTCTAGGGATATACCTATGTCAGACGATATGAAAAAATCGGGAGTGGGTCTCCCCTTGACTTTCTCGTATACCGGAAACGACTCAAAAGTTGATAGAAACCTTATATTTGTCACCCATCCGAGTACAGACCGCGCACTTGGTTGCTTAACTTTCGTGATCGACGACTCAAAAGTTGATAGAAACCTTATATTTTGATGTCATACATGCATGTTAAATTTGGTTGCAATAAGATAAAGCATACTCGAGTTATCGTGCTAACGCACAGACCCACACACACAGAACTATACCATAAAAAAATTTTTAGAATCAGGGGGGTCCAAAACGTGTAAATCCATCAAAATCTCGAGGTCGAATTTTTTGACGATTACAAGACTTCCTCTATACTACGTATGCGAGAAAGTAAAAACAGATTCCACAGGTTCACTGGGTGGGTGTAGGTTCAAAGAGGGGCCTCCTACGTTTACTATATGTATTTTGCTCCGCCGTAGGTATCCTGTAGGTATCTCAAAATTACATTGACAAGGTCTCTTCTTCTTCTTTAATCGAGCGGTCACCGCAAATCGAAGACTGTTGCGCCTATTTTGTGTTTGAGGGTGGGGCTGGTTCACTCCAGCCATCCTAATTCCTCCAGGAATCACCCAGCGCCTTAACGTCGCCAAATGTCTCCGGGAGCTACCCGGAGAACCCAGGTATTTTGCCCAGTAGCAGGCCACTCCACTCCACAAATTTCAACAGAACGTGGGTGGCTGTCCCCATGCAAACTCTACTCTACGTACTGTCCGTGATACCTAGGTTATAAAGGTATCTGGGCCCCGATCGCGGTAAATCATTTCAAGTCGAACGCAGATGAAACACAAACGCTGTCAAAGTTACGTTTCTGTTAGGCCCTGTCCGCACAGCGATAAAATATTCGCGCGGGAATAATATCGAGTTCAATTTGAACGCGATATTATTTGTCGCTGTGCGGACAGGGCCTAACAGAAACGTAACTTTGACAGCGTTTGTGTTTCATCTGCGTTCGACTTGAAATGATTTACCGCGATCGGGGCCCTGTATGTGTTAAAGTTGCTATGTCCAGTCAAGGCCACCGTAAATAAGCTGTAATAGAGCTTTGGATATACGGGGCTGGATGTTGGGTAAGGCGAGTCTCGCCTGTTTACAGTCCTCTAAATTGCTGTAGTATCGATCATGTAAATGTTTGATGTGTTGACTCTGAATTCCTTTGACTCACTCTACCTTTGACAACTAGGAGGATTGACAAGGTCTTTAATAAAAACGTCATGGTTTCACAATACTTATTTTATTGCCTAAAGATTGACAAGCACCCCTTCTTACATGATATACACTTAGTTAATTTCTTAATAAATAAATAAGAATTATTGATAAATATGATCAGTGATATGTTATACAAAATTACGGCACAATTTTAGCTAAGTATGATAATACAATTCAAACCAGAACTTTATTATTTGGCGTAATATGACTAGTATATAACTTGCTGATCAGGGGCAGAGGCACTCCTGGATGAAGTAAGAACCAAATGAAAGAAAAAGCAACCCGTAAATTCTTTTTGTAGGTACTTATACAAACATTTCAAGGTCTTACACACACCAGCAGCAGTAACGAAAGGTGAAAAATAAGTTGAATGCAATATTATCTCCTGCATTAGAATTAAAATGCAGTTTAAATAACTTTATTAGAACGACACAAATTGTTGAATTTTCCTCATTTACGTTTAAAACTAAGTTTAAATTAGAGTAGATTTTACCGAGTACCGAATAGGCGGTGTAGACGCCACGTTAGTCTGCTTTTAATTTTTCACCTCTCCAGCACCAAAATAGCTTTATTGCTTTTTAAAATCTCCAAGCAAAAGCGGTTTTTGCTGCGAACTCTGAACAAGACTGTAGTAACGATCAACCTACACAATAGCAGTAATTTTACTTTTATTTTTTATACAAAATTTTAGCGTATTAAAATATTTTCTTGTTTTTCTCAAGAAGTAAGTATTACAATTTTGTCGCTGGAGAGGTGAAAAGTTGTGTGTTTCACATGAGAGATTCACATCACTCTCTAGACTTCCTCTCTCTCTAGACTCAAGTCCAGACTTCTTCGTTGGTTCGTGATTTCATATCGGCACTCGCAATAAAAATTAACTTTGCTCATTTGATGAACAAATAACTATTATTGCCAATAACTACATTATACAATAACGGTAGGTGTTCTATTTTTAAATAAAATCTATAAATCACAACAACATCGAAAATCATCTCCTAATAACGCTAGCGTGTCAAACTCGACTTCCACATAGTAAAATAATAAAATTAAATTCTCCTATAAAATTATAAAATCTAAAGTGACACAAGTTGACATTTCAATGCAAAGTAATGCTGTTTCTAAAGTCAATAACACAAAGCACATTTCTCTACTTATGTTGATGGGCTCCTCTGTGTACTGAAACCGTCCCACGCACGAAAAGTGTTTTACCGATACTAGCAATATTAAATTGATTAATAGAGACAATCTTTTTTATCGTTTAGGTACAGTCGACAGCACATCAGGTTACCCAACAAACTGTCAAATTTTTCCATCGATTTAGCGCTTTTTATTGCCGTATTATTAAGATAAAGTTTTGTATCTCTTTCCTAACTTTTACCCACGCTTGTCTCTAGTAACAGTGTTGTCAAAAAAACCGATATATGCAGCGTTTTTTCGGTATAGTATGAGACCCTTTACTTTTCTACCGTCAATCAATTAATCAGTGTTTCTTCTTTAGTAATTCCAACTTCCAATCAATGTGAAATCATTGAGTTGCATATGCGAATTGAGGAAGATTTCACTGCGATTGCAAAGTCTCGCAGTAGGTTGGAATTTTGAGGGTTTACAACAAATTCTTGGGGAGTGGAGCTCAGGGTGCGGCTGCGTCGTTGGCACGCGGCGCCACCATCACGAGGCTGTCGTCGCTGGAATAACGCTTCAGTGTCGCTGCACTCGCTTGACTGAATTGAAAAAAGAAAAAACAATTTCACTACAACGAATAATCTTATTCAATAGTTTCATGAAAGTCTACAAAACTGTTGAAAACATCCCGCGTTCTCTACAAGACATTGTGATTGTTACTTTGCTCTTTATAATTTTATAAAGAACACTAAAGAATATATTTAAAAAGAAGATCGAAGAAGTACTCAAGACCTAAAACACTAAAGACGCGGCTGTATGGCGGAATTAAGCCTTTGCCTTTTTCATTTGTTATAAATGGAAAAAACCGAAAAAATATATACAATTACAGTGGACTAGGGAGTTTTAATTTGAAATCCAGGGTGAAGAATCTTTCAGTTTTTTATGCCATTTGAAATCCAACAGAAAAGTCTAAACCTCTATTAAGTAATTAAAAGAAATAATTCCTTGGCTTGGCGGTCCACAATTAGGCCACTTTTGGCATACCTTGGGAGAATATAAAGGCTTCTGATACAGCTTTTTTAGTGGGTTGCTTTCAGACCAGTAGCTACATTATCAGAGTTTGATCAGAATCGAAATCACTGCCAACGCGCGCTACACCTGGTATAGGTTGAAAATATCAACTAGCCTTATTTAGATAAAGATTATCAGTTACAAAATGAGCGCTAATATAATAATAATTAATTTTTTTTTAGTTTGCTGTTTAATTTCATATTAATTTTATTATAATTAGTACAAGTTTGCATTTTTATTTTCGCTTTTAAAATTGATCTAGTAGATTTAAGCTTATTTATTACACAAGGTTTTTTTTATTATACCTATTAGACCCTTTTCACATTGCGACTTTTAGCAGCGATGCAGCATCATTGCAGCCGCAAATGGTCCACCTTTACACACTTGCGCTACTTTTAGCATCGATACAGTCGCGATGCAGAACCTAGCCATTGAACTGTAGCTATCAACAGATATATCAATCTAAGGAGATCGGTCAAATCGCTGAGTTCATAGGAAGTCATAAAATGGTTCTAGTTGAGCATGTCGTAATATACACTATTGATTGTGCGCGTATTAAGGACTGCGAAGCAATGAAAGTTAAGCACAGCCGCAATATACCTAATACAATTTGTATAATTTAAAGCTATTGTGTTTTTATGAATAAAAGTCGGACTATTTGTTTAAATATTATTTTTTAAATATAAATCTAAGTTTTTCAGTTCTTACATGTGTAAAGTTATTCCATTACTTGATAAATAAGTGATTCACTGCAATGCTGCATGTTATAGTTGGACAGGACGGCATTTTGAAAGAAAAACGGATATTTCTTTCTGACATACGTACGTATTCACTCGACTTTATCGGACGGCGAACTGGCGGCAATGTATGCCCACTGGGCAGGTATCTAATATAAGCCACTGGGCATACACTTGTCACATTTTAAACGTCAGCTTGGCCTATCTCCTTGTATTATTAAATCTGTGGTAGCGATGCAGCATCGATGCAATCGCGATGCAGCATCGATGCAATCGCGATGAAGCATCGATGCAATCGTGATGCCGCGCGTTTCAAAAACGCGCGCCTGCATCGATGCTAAAAGTCACAGTGTGTAAAGGGTCAAGTTGTAGAAGTTCTAGTAGGAGTTTACACTGTTTGTTTACCTTTTGTTTTGTCTACATCTGTAGACAAAACAAATTGTGTAGGTATCACGCGTCTTAAAATAAATCTATTGGAGATAATAGTTTCCTCATAACATACGCTATTAATTAATAGGTTACCTACCTACCTGTTGGAAGTTTCATCATAATAAACACTATTGTTTACAGGATGTGGACGTAATCTATTTGTTTTCCTATATGACCGTGTATTTTGATACACATTTAGGCATTAAAGATTAAGAACAAACCACAAAACTACTCTGAATGCCAAAATCAATCTTAAATGTCGTCGGAAACTTATGTTTCTTTTCGCTGAGCTCCGGGGGCTATTGAACTGTGTATATATTAATATGAGACAAAAATAAATCTTTACTTGAAGTAATTACTATTCTGTCACTATATAATTATTATTACTGCCAAAACATACATACACAAATGTCTTTTTGGAGACTCTAAATGTTGTAACCAAGGAGCTTATATTTAAGCTCCTTGGTTGTAACCTTTGCTACTGTCATTTGATTTTGTGTTTTTGTTGTCAAATAAACTATTTTATTTATTTTGTTTTTATTTTTTAATTAACACAAGATGAAGTTGGGGCCGCAGCTATGTCATTGCACATTCTGTGGCTGCAGCTAGTGACGTGGTGCGTTGCATATTAACTGATTGTAAAGGACGTCTAATATTCGGCGATTGTGTATGCTAAAAGTGTAATACTTAAGGTAATATATTTTTACCATTCAAGGGTACCTATTACAGGTAAAATACGATCGATGGACGACGAAATTTCTGGAGTTATCACGAGAAAAATAACCGAAAATAGAATTGAGGATGCTATACGAAATTTGTGTACCTACTATTATATTATTGTCGTTGTATATTTTTTTTTCTTGTGTTCTCCAATTTTGAAAAATATTAGGATTGGAACAGTGGACGTCTCTCGGCTGATATGATGATGATATTATTTATTTATTTATGGTACATCAACAGCAAGACACGTTGAACACTTACAATAGGTATAGATGATTCTAAAGTGAAATAAAATAGTAAGTAGAAACGGGAGCCTTCAGTATTGTCAGACCTTTATTACATTACGTTTTCTATTTGTATATTTCATGTTTTTATTACATTACTTACTAATATTTTCCTCAACGGGAAAGGGATGGGGAGTTGGCACCCAACAAGTGACACCTCAATGTTGCAAAGTTACAGGAAAATTTAACTATAAGTATTATAAACTACGCAACAGAATTAAATGTGTTTTCATCAATAGATAAAGTGATTCAAGGGGAAGGTTTAGAAGTATAATTATTTGAGGTTTCGTGTTAGTTGGTTGTTATATGACGATGATTTATGGAGACATCGAAATAAATCAAGCCGCGTGGGAGCTTTCACCTAAAACAACGCTGCCTAATCCGTTTGAAATAAGTAAAACAATTTGTTTCTCTTCTATAGGCCTACAAAAAAGTCCGCGATGACATAATGTCTATCTTCGATAGATTAGTTTTCACACGAGATCTTGTTGTTGTAATGCCACGTGTTGTGAAAATCCATTTTTAATTCCATCAACCGTAGGCATATCGTGGTAGGTGCTATTATTGTTAGTTTATATACATTTTCACAAGCGAAAACTTTATAACGGATGATTCATTTGGAGTTACTTTTTTCAAAACTAAAAAAAATATGAATAAAACAAATTTATCAGGTAATCTTTATTATAATACAAAAGAACAGGTCCTTACATTTACTTTTTAAAGATTATTTCTTTCAAATGTTGTCCGTAACTGCGGTTAACGTGGTCCATTCTGCAGTTCCAATTTCGGGCCAAGCTGTTGCGAGCGGCGCTGAATCGATTCTTCGCGATCATTGCGTACACTCTCAGCTACCGCCGCAATGATTTCTTCAATGCGAGCTAGATGTGGTCTATTTGGTCGTGTATTGTCTAATGATGAAAATTGGCTATTAAACTTTTTGATGGTATAGTGAATAGTGCGTTCGGTAGGTCGATTGTGTGGACCATAAATTGCTCTAAGTGCACGAAACACATTCCTCATAGAACGCTGATTTTCGTAATTAAGTTGAACAATTATTTGTAGGCGCTGTGCCGGGCTTAGTCTTTCCATGATGAAATGTCAAACTATACTGAATGAAAATTAGGTTAGGTTGACACGTCTGACGCCCTATTTGTAAAAAAAATCATGGATAAAAAAGTACCTCTAAATGAATCACCCTTTATAATATTAAAATGTTAAGAGCGATTCCACATTAACCGATCCGATATCAGTTAGCAGCCTATATAATATCGGGAGCAATGCCGTATCGGGAGCAATAAAAATGTACGACATATCCAATGCACTACCTTTGACATTGCCACATGGTGTGTGGGGGGTTATCTAATTAAAAATAAATAAATACAGCCTATGTTACTCCCTGATAATGTAGCTTTCTTTTGGTGAAATAATTTTAAAAATCGGGTTTAGTGGTCTAAGCGTGATAGCGTAACAAACAAACAAACTCACTTTCGCATTTATAATAATATTAGTTAGGTTAGGATATTTAAAAAGGATATTTTAAATTTAACTCTGTAAAATAAATAATCATTTGACACAAAAAAGTTGTACAGAAAACTTTTTGATTAAAATCTCTTTCATGCATTTAGATTTATATGTAGGAGGAAAACAAAAAGTACTAGTTTGGAAATGAATAACTTTCCGCATGCTAAATGCACATAGCAAAGTTTGCTTATTGAGCAAATGTATTTAAAAAAATACAAACCAGTTGCATCCGTGCGATGCCAAGGTTGGTGGCTAGGAGCCGCGCCCCGAGCCGCTCGAGCTATCACACAGTGCACTGGGTGCTAGTACCTACCTGTACCGGGTGCGCGGGCGCGGCGCCGGGCGTGTTCGAGCTACAGCTTGCCGCTCGAGCCCGAGTTGTCATATGCTGCACTGGGTGCTAATACCTACCTATACCGGGTGCGCGGGCGCGGTGTGGGTGCCAGGCGTGGCAGGCGGTGCTCGAGCGCCAGCGTGCCGCCCGAGCCCGAGCTGGAGCCACGCCCCGAGCCGCTCGAGCTCTCCGACCACGCGATTTCAGACAAACTACGACAAGACACCACATGAGTAAGTAAACTTGAACTCAAATTCAAAAGGAGAATGCCCAAACCTGCCCACAATGCGCAATTAACGAAATAAGATTTCTTATTGTTTTTTTTTTATCAAAGCAGGTGTTAAAAACTTTTATTTTTAATTAAATGTTGCAACGACTTCCTACTACAGTATTATTTACCTTTTACTTGGAAAGCAATAGTTATTTTCGATGCAGGTGCGGAAAGTATGTCATTTCTTCACGAGTTTGTTCTGGGCGAGCGGGCCAACAATAGGGACGGGTGGAAATGACAATTCCGCACGTGTATCGAACGACATTTTTCAATGAAAAACAGTTTTAACCTTGGACAAAGTACCTATGAATTAAATGTTTTGGAGACTTAATTCAAAGTATATTTAAATAATAATTTTAATTGTGTTATTTATTTAGTTAGACAAAGTTTATTTCATAAAATTAAATTTTAGCTTCACAAAATAAAGTTTTAATTTTGGTGAAATTGAAAAAAATGTGGTGTATTCTGAACACTAAAGAATTATTCCCATTTAACGTGGCGGAAAACGAAATGCCTTTTTTCATCTTTGTTTGTACTTTTGCAATTTTTTATGTGCACCCGCTTTTGACAGATTTTTCTAAGCGTCATTTCGGATCCAATGAGCTATCACACATAATTTTAAGAGCAGTACTCCTATTTTAGACTGTTTTCAACTTGTTGACTAGACTAGTAAAGGCCAATAGCTTACCTGTCGAGAATAAAAAAAAGATTTAATATAAATTCCAACCTGGTTGAAATAGGCGGAAGCCTATAGGAAGGTGAATAAATATCTGTGCTTTCTGTGTATGTCGAGGCGTGTATCTCTTGCTGGTACAGCTCGTAAAGTTGGCCCAATTCTGGCGATATTCCAATACCAATTTCTGTAACAATAAAATACAAAATCAATGACAATGACAAGGCAACTCTGACACAGTTTAATCTAAGGTTAAAATCGATTAATTCAAGTCTCATAGAGAAATTATCAGAAAATAATTATTTCTCTATCAGGGCAACGGTTACTCCAAATGAGACTAAATCAAACTCAAAGATTGTTCTATCTATCTTTATTTATTCATTAATAGGCCAAAGTAAGGTCTGAAAGTATTTGTCGAAGTTACACGACATTTATTTCCCTAGAAGAATTTCAAGAGTTTAATTTAAAGAATTAAATTAATTTTGGTGTTTACAAACGCGTGAATATTTTTCAAACTAGAAAAAATGCCCCGGTAGCGTAGTGGTTAATGCAGCCGCCTGGATTGCGGAGAAAGCTGGGTTCGATTTCCGCCTGGGGCAGGTCGATATTTTTCAGTGTATTTTTTTATAATTAATTTTTTGGTGAATAAGTATGTATTTTTTGAAATGTACAATGCCTTTTGTCGACTGAGCCCACTATTAATTCATCAACAATTAAAATTTATATTTATAATGGTTTCAATTAATGTATAGACGACGGCAGACCAGTTTACTACCTACAAACTGTCAAATTTCTTAAATTTTTGATCTCTAGATCGTGGAAGTATCGTCTTTTTATCGAAAACAATTAACAGTTTTGGATAGCATGACGGCATTAAGACACGTATCATATTTTTGGAATGTGTACAACAAGCAATATAAATAATGTCTTATTAATTACCTACGCGTTGGTCCAAATACATCACCTTTCAATGGTCAGGCGTATGACTTTCAATTCGTTACACAGATTCAGTAATAGTAAAGACAATAAAATCATTGAACCTTCAAGCGCTCGCCGCTGCCGCGTGATGATCTCATCGGAGAGCCTCCGCTGCGCGTCGCGGCGCTGCAGCGCTAGATCCCTCCGCCGTAGTTCGTGGCCCCGCGCCGCTCGCTCGCCCTGCAGCGCTAGCTTGTCGGCTTCCAGCTCGTGAACTCTGCACACTAGCGCTAAAACCTCCCGTTCGGGGCCGCTACTGATACGGGCTGGGAGTTCCTGAGAACAACAATTTATGCACAATCGTAATACAGTAAACGTTTTTTACTTCAATTAACTTTTTAAATAAGCCGCCTTATTCATAAACACTCAATAAACCTATTTTAGTTATTACCTTGTTAAGAAGTGTTTTGTCTCATTCATCTCGTACCAGAGAGACAGAGACAAACAACTTGTAAATCTCTATTAACTTCACTTGTTTTTATGAATAAGGGGGTTTGTTTATATGAATAAGGGGGTTACTTTTTATTAGGATATTTATTAAATTCCATTACTCTCAGCATATGTCAAATCTCAGATCGTATAAGTAAAGGATCAAATCGTATTATTGAATTTAATCGGCTCACAAGTAGGTATGTGAGAGTTTTGAAGCAACTGACTTCCATACTTTGGACATCGTACCAGTTCTATGCAGTAAAAATTTAAAGTAGATCCTACAAAATTTTGTCTAGTTAGTGTTTTATTTATTGTTCGATCCTTGCTTTAGCCGCAAATGGCAAATATAGAGTCACCGATTTTTACCTTGCAGATAATATTGATGGTGTAGTTAGGTAATTGATTATGTATTAAAATGAATATTTGTATACTAAACATATAAAACAGTGCTGTTAAAGTGGCCAGTAACGCGACCTGTACACCAACCAAGAAACACAAGCACTTGTTCGCAAGTCACAAGTTCTTAACCACAAGTTATTATTTAGGTATACTAATTTAATAAATATGTGGAAATATCCTAAAAATTATAGAGCGAAGAACTTAGAACGGAGTTGAACTTACATTCGGAATATCTTTAATGTCTCTCTCTGTGTGTGAACCTGTGTGTGTATGTTTAATAATAATAATATATTTCCACGCTCACACCCTTAATCTAAGCTCACACCAATCACGCCAATTATCTAGCCCAAAGTAAGTCTCATTAAGAACTTGTGTTATGGATACTAGATAACGGTCATTTTCTTTTTAATATACATAATAATCTTTTTTTTAGATATTTTTATAAATAAACTTAAATAAATATATAAACAACCATAGCTCGTCAACAAATACTCATGTTCATCACACAAATATATGCCGCTACCAGGACTCGAACCCGGATCGCTTGATGTATGGGCAGCTATGTACTGACCACTCCACCAAGACGGCGTCTAGTGTTAGTGTTTGTGTGTGTGTAGTTAGTTTCGTTGGTACCTGTTCAAGCTGCGCGCCCCGTAAGCGCACTTGCTCGAGCTGTCGTTCCACGCGATCTCGCTCTGAGCGCGCCGCCTCCTGCTCGCGCTCCACGGCAGCTAGTTCCGCCCACGCTTGCTCTACCGCCACCTCGGCTTCTGCACGGTCGCTACCAGTACTGGATGTACCCGTGCCACCCCTGTCCAGCAACGAGACATCACTATCAGATGGATCAAACACAAATGAGTGTCAAAAATGGAAGAAAAAGCATTTTGAGCCGGACCCAAATTAATGTTGGAATATACGTACTATTATCATGCTCATAAAATCCCCATAGGGTTAAGCAGAGCTTTAGGTATCATTCGGTTACACATAAAGTCATATCTGGCATTGGCCATGCAGTGCAGAGCAACGAATTAGTTCACGAAAAACAGTGAAAACAGCGATTAGTCTAATGCTCTATCGGTTGCCGGCCTGTCGCATAGGGTCATCAAACACAAAAGTAACAAAACCTTCAGTGAAACAGTAAACAACTAGGACAGATGTTACAGTCCAAAAATCTCACTCAGCGGTCCGTGCATTGTTGATGTAGTAGAATTAATAATCTTCGTTTATGAACGTTGCGTGTTATGTTAATCACTTCAACCAATTGAATTTAGAATGTCTCTCTTGTACCTAGTACCGCTTACGTGCGTATTACTCCCAAAAGTAAAGGTTGTAGCTTACTTATCAGCTCGGAACGGCAACCTAATCGTATCGCCTCTTTTTACTATGAAAAAAGGCGACGCGCTACATTTCGTAGCCATTCCGTAGCAGCCGCCGTTTCGTAGCGTTCATAGTAAAAAAATAGGCGTTCTTTTTCCGAGCTAAGTGTGCGTACGTAGCACACTTTTCAGCCTTCTGACCTTTAAGCAACTAAATGAAAATCGGTACTTGTATGTTTGACTAAAATGTTTCATCGCAATTTGCAATTGGCAGATTTTCAACACTTCGTGTTGCAAAGGGCACTTAAAATTTGCTGACTGTCGCCGTGTAAAGCAATCACACAAAAACTAGGTACATCAGAGATCTAAAATAGCGACTTGTCAAACTCAAACACTATGCTACATCAATGACCAAGTGAAGTGCAAAATCGTATATATTTTTGAATTATCAATCTCTGGTCTGGTATTTTCTGTTACATTACTTTATTGTAATATTGTGAACTTTGCAAAGAGGCGAAATTCTCCTAATAAAAAACAATAAACTAATAAATAATATAACTAACCTGTAACTCTGTTGCGTACTCAAGCGGGATCCGGAAATACTAATCGGTTTGTAGAGTCGGTTGAATCTTGCTTCCCAATGAGAAATGGCCGCGTGCTGCCGCTCTGCATCCAGCGCTAATCCTAAGAGATGACTGTCTAGCTCCATCAGCCGTCGACGAAGACGCATCTGCTGTTTAAACGTAGATACTATTGCCTCCCGAAGGGACTTTAAGTGAGCTGCACTCTCTGCAGTTTCTTCTTTGCTCAATTCCTCTTCATTGTTCTGCATTAGAATACACTCATCCTTTGGTCTGTAAAAAGTTAAATCAATTTATAAAAAGGAAACAATAACAAACACAGAACAAATGGATATAAATGTCTTTCTCATTTATTTAATTCATTTCATTTAATAGAGTCTTTATCTCATTAAAGATTAGATTATTATGTAGTTACTTATACAGAGCGTACATTAGTATGACTTAAGTTAAGCTGTCGGAATTGTAGGATGTTCTTGAAACTAGTCTGCAGATTCATCTAAATATTAAATTCAGTATCCGATCATATATACCAATACCCATTCTTATTTGCTGTTATGATCCTGTTTTGTCAAATATTTCTCCTTATTTCCGTTTGAAAGAAAATACCTTTCAATTTAAAAGATAACTCTCGTTAAAATATAAATAAATATCTGCAAAGTTACCTTGAACGGTCATCTTTCATTTTGGACTTAAGCCGAGAGATTTCCTCCCGCAATTCGTTTATGACAGTACGGTACTGCGATAGATGCATCGGTGTTTGAACTAGTTCCCGTTCAACCTGGAAATAATAAAGAAATAGATGAATAAACCAAATTCAAAATCAAGTTATAAATATTCCAAAAATAAACTTGTGTAGATGGCTATTAGTGTAATATTAGATTATAGATTATGGCAAAGTTATTGTTCAAAGATAAGGATTACGTACTTTAGGTAACTTTGGTTAAGCAAGTTTACTTGAAGTAGCTGTCCATAAATTTATAGAAAACAAACAACAGTTGTTGAAAAGTTTTGAACTAGTTACGTGCTGTGTGTTTACAGGCATGTGAGCATAACTTTAGAAAACTTTGAATATATGTACTTATTCGAAATTTTAGAATTCGATATTTTTCGAATAGATATTCGAAAAACTAAATAATACACAGATGCCGAAAACTAATTATCCGTATCGCAAGTTGTTAAGGTCACACACAGGTAAATATTTCAATCTATTTAATTAATTGAGTGTTTGTTTTTGTATATAGATAAATGAGTACAAGGATGTTTCTCGTAGGTATGTTTTGTTATTGAAGGAAGGTATTTAGATTCTCGAATACCTATCCGGACTTACCCTGTTTGTGATAGAAGATGCTTTCTGAGCGTAGTGTAGAGTTGATCTCGTAGTTTCTCGTTGTGCGACGCCGGGGGCTATATGAGCCACCATGGCGGTTCTACATCGTCCACCCAGAACCTCCCGTAAGAGTCGAGTCAGCTTAGAATCGCGGTAGTTCACGTAGCTATAGGAATGCAATTTGCTATAGTAGGTACTTATGTCTGTAAACTACCCTGCCTAATTAGCCGTGAATCTGATGTATGAGATATATTATTGTAAAGTTAGATTAAAATCTTTTCTGTAGTTTTTGAAAGAGTAACAAACATACGTCCATCCATCCAGGAAGTAGGATGAAAATCTATTTATAAACATTTTGAAACCAAAAAACTAGAAAATTAAATCTTGATCCTGTCTGTGGAATTCGAATGATCGGTCTCCTTCAAAGTACCTACTTGATCATGACAGAATTTTCCCTAAAATTTGGTTAAATTTCAAATTTAAGTTTAAAATTTTGTAATTTATTGATCTATTCAAAATGGATTAATTTAGAGTTTAGAGAAATAAAGTTAAAGCTCTTTATTACTTAGAGTTAATGGAACAACCTACAATATTAAATACATAAGTCCCTAATACGCAATCAAACGAATTAGATAACATCAGAGCGAGCGTGACGTAAAATTTTATACTGCTAACTTGTTTTCGTGACAAAATTTTAAAGAAATCTATTTAAAATCTATTTTTGTAGGTCAGATAAAAACCTGCCTTGACGTAGTTACGAGTTTTTGGAAGTGTGAGAGCTTTAGCTGGGTTAGCCCCAGCGAAAAGTATTTGCAATGTAGATATTTCATGTATATGAAATATGTTGATATTTCAAAGAATATACGTCATGGATTCATTGACGTTTGTTGGTGAATTTTGTAACTTTAATTAATTACTTCTTAGTTTCAACCTGAGTTTTTAATAAAATTTTAAGTGAAGTATAAGTTACAACACTTCTTTTCTGTATTATCACTTCGAGTTGGTAGTAGTTATAAGGAAAATATAGCCCTAAAATATAAATATTTACCTGTAGTATAATGTTGGACATATAGCATACAAACTTATGAAAGCTATTAAAAATATATTTAAAAGAATCTTGAATCCACGCGAAGAATTTTATATGTGTTTTCTATGTAGATCAATCACAGAAGCTTTATAAAATGTTTTAATGGTTTGAAGTCATTTTCTACAGAAGAATTTGGATATATTGAATATTTTGTACTAGATATAAAATTCCATGGTACAAACGAAAAAACAAAACAAAATTTTCAAGGCCTTCTTACGAAATATAATAACTTTACTTGCTAATTAATATCTTGTGCACAATATAAAACTAATGTCAAAGAAATCTTTAAAATTATAGTGCAACCCGCATTAAGATCTCTAGCAATTTAGAAGAAAAAAAAGAACTAAGCAAATAAACAGCTACATATAGCGACTTTGTTTTCTACTGCGAAAAGAAACAAGAACAAGTAATATTAACATTAAGAAAAAAAGATACAGTCGAACAGAGAACCTCCTCCTTTTTTTGTTTGAAGTCGGTTAAAAATTCAAATGCAGATTAACCAAAACACAATAACAGGTAAAGATTCGAATATGAACTTTCATTATAACGAGGATCTAATGTAAATTTCAATATGCATTGTTGCAATATTACAACAATTTTCCTATTGCCAGTCATTTAGTAAGCGTGAGAATTTGTCATTTAAGTCAACTTTTATCGCGTATTACCACAGGAAAGCTAAAATATAATTTTTAAAGTTCCTATGAAAATATTTCCATATATTTTCTCATCGCATGGACAGTGGACACGTGTGCATTTACTTGTCTATTAATCAGATCGAAAATGTTGTATTACGCTCATGCTATTCTACGATCATGCAACAATGCATGGATTCAAACACGAAACATATTGTGTGACAAAGTCGATTTAACGATAATTCGCGTACAAGCGAATTCATTAGCAGTACCCGTAGTGTAAGTTTTTTAGTATACAAAACGCACCGATTGTAGTTGCGTTATGAGCTCAATTTGTATGGGAAACATGATTTGCGCTTCTTGCTTTCCACTAGGGGCGCTGTTCGCGTTTCCTATACAAATTGAACTCTTAACGCTACTAAAGTAGTTGCATTTTTTATACTAAAAAACTTACACTACGGGTACAGATAGTAACCATTTTGTCTTAACTAAATACTTTATATAAGGTAGTAATAAAAATATATACTTAATATAAAACGACATTTTTTTTTTTCAAATTTTAATAATGTTAGATTATATCATCTGTTTTTTTGCGTTAAAAAAATAGTCTACGCGAAATTGAACCTCATGTTAACTAATTTTGGAGCCATAATTATTATCGTTCTCTACATTTATAAAGATTTTTAAATCGTTATAAATTTTATCTGAATTGGATTTTTTCACTTACGCCCATGAGGTAGCGAAATGATCACGCCAGATATTTTAACTAAGGTGTAGAGTTTAAGTTAGGGTTTGTAGAGAGTTAGGGCGTGTAGAGTTAGAAGCTTGAGCCTACATGAGATCGAATGACTCTCTGTAAGTGCGAGCTATATGGTCACATCTTGGCAACATTTTACATCAAAATGTTTTCGGTGGGATACTATCATTGCTTTAATTACCTGGCACCACCAGACAACGCCATGATGCAGTTCCCGAGCGCAAGCAATGAGCGGTTAATGTGTGCTCCTTCAAGGCGGCGCGCCCGCAACCCAGCCTTCTCCGATCCTGCCAGGTCTATCAGGAACAGACGCCCTCGCTGTGTGCCACCTTCTACTGGGCTGCTCACAGTTACGCTAAGAAATATTAAATTATTTCACCATTAATTCGGCTTTGTTTACAGAAATAAAATATTATCGTCAAAATAGTCCATTATAACGCTGAATAAAACTTGTTCCAAAGTTTCTTTTTTGTTTTATTTTATTGGAATAATCCTTCTTTTTATCGCTTTAATTTTTTTTTTAATTACAGAACTCAATTTTTTACCGAGGTAACTATTAGACAGTCAATCAGTCTGAACGGTAAACGGTTGATTTCCTAAATAGGGTGTGATTTTTTCTGTAATTATATATATGGTATAAATATACTTAAGGAAATTATGTTAGTTTTACGTTTTAATAACTTAGAGAAAAGTATGGAAGATGCTATCTTCCATACTTCTTCCAAATGGTATTGAAAACAATCTATAGATGTATATATGCCATATACTTATGAGCATTGGCCTTTTTTATTTAAAGAAGTCACATTAATTTAATTACCTAGCAAAATTATAACACCATGCAAGTCCTTCCTGTCCTTCCAAAGGTTGTCTTGTACATTATAATGTACAAGACAACCTTTGAAAAATATTATTTTTGCTTTCCTATTACTTACCTATTCCTAATGATTAACTGCGGTACAGTAAATATAATTCTATTCTTTAGCTAGCTGACCCGCCACAAGTCGTTGTGGTTAAAATTTGAAAAAGAAATTGACAACTTATTAACTTTTTAAATTTACTTGCTTTTCAGCGTTTCAGTATATTCGCTGACTTGCTTTCAAGTACCTGAGAAGTGCATGCCCCCGAGAAGAATGCTGGTTGGCGTGCGTAGATTCTGCTGTTCGGGCGCGGTCACCACGAGCGAGCAGTTCGGAGACATGAGCAGCGCTCGTCGCCCGTTGCTCAGTGAGTCCGGCGACCACGGGCGCACCGCCACCCTCATCACGCAATTCCAAAGTCCCCGAACTGGGATTCAGGAGGTCACGAATGTTCTCGTTATAAATTTCGATGTACGACATTTTTACCTGCATAAAAGAGATACGAGATTAACAACGTAGTATATTAAAACTTAGCCTTGTGATGCCGGCAGAGTAGAATAGCATCACCCCATATCCTCCAATTGGTGTCGTAGAAAGCGACTAATGGACCAGCAAAGGGGTATTGATCACCTTATACTCCGTCCACCAATCCGCATTGGGCCAGCGTGGTGACTACTGCCTAAACCTCCTTCGATGATAAGGAGTGTCCCAGCAGTGGGTCGAATTATAAAGGCTGTTATGATGATGATGTTGATATTAAAACTATTTCCTGTACTTAGAATGTTTCATGCATTTAGTTTTGGATTAAAATGGTTTTGCTTTCGTATGGTTTATTTACTAACGTATTGTGGTTTTAGAAAACCTTAGTGAAAATCTGTGGAAAGCTCTACATGTTTTTAACCGAGCCAGAGAGGATAACGTACTGATATCCAGAAATTCAATATTTTGTTCAGGATTGCACAACTCCGAGTCGAATCGTATTGAAATACCGTGAGTACACTCGGAGTTGTGCAATACTGAACAAAATATTGAATTTCTTGATATCAGTACGTTATCCTCTCTGGCCCGGTTAAAAAGATGTGGAGCTTTCCATGGTATTTCACGACGATTCGGTACGATGGTGCAATAATCTTAATCAATATATTTTGGTAAAAACAAACCATCTTTGTTTTTTCACGTTTTTTACTGATAATAAATCTTGGATACAATTGGGTAGACAGACTAAAGCACCTAAGTCAATATGGGCTCCATAGTGACTTATGTGCTTTAGTCCGCCGATCAAAGTGTCTTCACAACATTTATCGATGAATGTCATTCGTAGATAAATCTTGACCAATATCTTTCGTAGCTGGGAACAAAATTCATAAACATGCATTTTGAATTCAAGTACTTAGACGAGTTGGTTGGCAACATTTTCGTAGTCAAAACTTGTTTGTAAACACTAACAATTATGATAAGTTGTGAATAATTTTATCGCATAGTTTATTTTGTACTTTTTGCTTAATTACAACCGCATAAGTGTATAGTTGATTTTGAGTTTGAGTTTAGGTGCGTGTGCCAATGCTGTCTTAAAGTTACTGTACTGTCAAATATTTAGAAAAACCTTTTATGTTTGCGTCGCACCTAATAGTGAAAATAGCAAATAATTTAGCAATTCCTATTTTTTATTTTTAGTCAAATATGTTATGTTTTTATCCAACAAAACTCTCAACAGTTAATGAATATAGCTTAAAAATGCTTTCTAAAAAATATTGTTACAAGAATTTCAATGGCTACTCGACTGGTCTTCATTGCCTTTATTGATTTCAAATAACTGTATTATAGTTTCACAAAGAGCAAACATCCATTTGGGGTAATTTTATGAATAAAATATGTAGAACTTACTACACGGCACAACGTACAAACTTCACGTAGCTCACAAAAGTTTCATAGTAATTGTTTATAATCGGTTTTTAACGCTTGTAGGCAGAAACATTTTTGACCACCTGATATTCCTACCACCTTCTCGGAAAAAATATAATTGGAAAGGTGATGGACCCTGCAAATAATTTCAGGATATACATATGTTGGCTATTTTCATGATAGGTATTTTGTGTATAGAAACATTGCCCTGACAAAACGTTGCTACGATTGAGGCCTAGGATACGAGGGAGATGGAGGTACTCGTACTTTTAAAGAATATTAGATAACACTGACTCCCGCGTGATGCCGGCAGAGTAGAATAGCATCATCCCATATTCTCCAATGGATGTCGTAGAAGGCGACTAATGGATCAGCAAAGGGGTGTTGATCACCTTATACTCCGTCCAGCAATTCGCATTGGGCAAGCGCGGTGGACTACTGCCTAAACCTCCTTCGATGAGAGGCCTTGTGTTCCAGCAGTGGGTCGAATAAGAAAGGCTGAAATGATGATGATGAACCTCCATTATTCTTTAAAAAAGTTCAATTACAACTAATAACAGTTGATAATCATTTGTTTAGCAGTTAATATTTTATTGTCGTCTGCAAAATTATAGAAATAAAGATGTTATCATTTTAAAAGCACCTTATTTTATTGTATGGTTCTAAATTAAACTCAATAAAGCACAAATCGTAAAGCCGAACAATAATGGTATGCATAATTTTATATATACAAGAAATTTGTAGGTAAAACGGTAGGTATTAAACCATGAAATTATGCCTATAAATTTCTTGGCATAATATACTTATTATTGGTTATGATTGGTTGGATTCATAATTTTAATGTTTATAAAAAAACGAATTTGGTTTAAAACTGTTTTATAAATTTAAATCAATAGGTAATACTTATGACGTTAAAAAAAATTTGATTTTTAAGGTACTTTTATATAGCTGTAGCTTCTGCCTACGACTAAGCAAAGATTTTTTTAATCAATTTTAAAAAGTAAACTTTATAGTTTACTTTTAAGTTTTAAGATGGTTATCCATCTCCGCGCTCTTTATATCTTAATCAGTTATGTCACTCAATTTTGCGGCGGCCGGCTCCCTAAATAAAAGGTAATTTAATATTACACGTGCGTATTGATTTTATTGTGCATATTGCCATTTTCGCTTAGCCAACTGTACCCATAGTGTAAGTTTTTTCGTTTAAAATACGTAACAATTGTAGTTGTGTTAAGAGCTCGATTTGTATAGGAAACGTGAATAGCGCCCCTAGCGGAATCAGCGTAAATCGTGTTTCCCATACAAATTGAGCTCTTAACGAAACTGCAATAGTTACGTATTTTAAACGCAAAAACTTACACTACGGGTACTGAAAGCTAGCTGAAGACCGTTGTTATCTCTACATTTATGTTTGTAGAACTAAAGAAAACGAAAATGAACCTCTTTGTTTCTCCAATAGTTATTAAGTTTTCGACTGTATTACTTTTCATATCAATTGGTGAGTCTCGCTTTTTATCGAATTTGAATGTTACAATTGAATATAAAGTACCTAGATATTTTACCAAAATTGAATTTCACAATACTTTTCAAAACTTTTATAATTAGCTTTTACTAACATCTTATTATATGTATTTGGTATTTTGAATCCATAAAACCAGTAATTTAAAATATCTAAGTCTTTAGGTAGATCCATAATAGGCTGAAAAGAAATCGAGGCGGTTACAAAAAAAATGCGATAAATTCCAAAACATTTGAGTAATCCTAATAAAATAATAGGAACAAGAAAAGAAGGTACTAGATTTAAATCGCTACTAATATTAAAAATGCGAAAGTAAACTCTGTGTCTGTCTATTATGCCTTCACACCTAACCCACTGAACCAATATTGATGTTTTGTATGCAGATACATAATTTGAGACCCTGAGAATGACATAGGACCTTCATAGGACTTTTTGGCGCTTTAACCGACATTGACGCGAATGAAGCCGAGGGCGACCAATAGTTTTCTATAGTCGATGTCTATAGTACTAGTATAGTAGGTACACATTATATTATCTGTGTCTTTAGTAATACATTGGAAGCTATTGATATTATTGTTACCGCTTACTTTACGGTCGGCCTAGGTGTATTTAACATACATTTTTCATAGACTGACACTGAGACATATCATTTTTAATGGAAATAGATGGCATCATTAGAACAACTGCTAATTTTCTTGTCCAAACACACTACAGATTCTGTTGGCTCTACAAAAGTCGCGTGAAATTTTTCTGTGTAGGTGTACCCTACTGGCATAGGTACTAAGGTTCATAACCTTTTAAAGAGCTTTTAAAACATCAAACGGTGACTCAAGTTCAACGACCTTGACACATTCATGACTAAAAAGCTTTTATTGAAAAGTGTATAGAAAATTCGCTAAACGTTAGTCATAATTACAGATCAAAAGTGCTTGGCTGTAACTTTGCTGTTAAATTATTTTATAATCAATCAGATTAATTTTTCAAAGATTTTGTCATGGTCATCTTTATACCTATGTAAAATTCTGTTCGTGTGTTTGTCACTGAACTCCTTCTAAAGATGATTTTTTATTTAAAATTACAATTCGGTCTGAGTTCATGTTTTTTTTATCTTATTAACATCTGTCGGGCTGTAAAATTTCACAGATAACTATAACATTTTAGATAACATCCTAAAATCCTAAACAAAACACAAAAATCATTGGAAATATAAAGGGTTACGTTAACTGAAACATATCATTTAGGTACTGAATGGTTTTCGGAAACCTCGTAAGGAATTGTTGTGTGAAGAGCAATGAATTAAATTAAAAAGTTTATAATATCGTTGGTGAAGAATAATCCTTAATATAGAATATAACCTAATAATTTTTATTAAAGAATTTTAAAAGTTTTCCAACCTCGGCATTTTGACCGTATCGATTTTTTTATTGTTTCCGGGAAGCTAGCGTGAGGTTCCTGATTTTTATTGGATACTGTAAGCTCTAACCCTCATAGGTAGACCACAATGAGCTCTCAACGTTTTCTTCAAATAGCGTAAAAACATAAAGTTCTGGTTTTTATGCTGTTTTTCATCTGTTGTTTTCTGTTTTTGATCCAGTCTCTACAATTTTCAATAGCTTTTCTTCGAAAGATTTTATTTTATTTTACTATTTCAAATATTCTTGTCAATAGTACCTTTGTGTGTAAGTACACAAACAAACGAAAACCATAGTTGTTTTCTTTCTTTCTTGTAGAGTCAAAAATGTAGAAAACCAAATTAGATTGAAAACCATGGAAAAAAGTCCTGTCATGTATAAGTGCTTAGATGGGACTAGAACCCTGTGCTCGAACCGAGCTACACAGTCCTGAGCAACTTGGTTGGAAGAGCAGTCACCCTGATATTGAAAGGTTGCGGGTTCAAGTCCATCTAAGCACTTATTCATGCAAGGATTTTTTCCCGTGTTTTTCGTTTTCTATTTCATTTGGTATTAATTTAATCATAATTTAAACATGCTTAATAAAAATTAGAAGCAAAATCAAATGTAGAGAATATAAGAGTAGCTATTGCTTTATGGTAAATGGTGAACGGTTTATTGTAACTTTTTGACACGCATTTTTTCTCATCACACCTGATACCAGGTTCAAGCCCCAAGTCTCCTATCGACTCAAATTATGTAGAGATTCTAGATGACAGTAGACTCCATCGCGAACGAGAATTGCCGACTGGAGAATTCTACAGGAAGTTCGTTATATAGAGGTTAGGGAACCACAAAGGCCTTTGGTATAGGCCATGGACTGGCAATAGCAATACTTATTTATTTTTAAAAAATCGCTTCTAATAACCCTGGGTATTCCTCGAGCGCTGCCTGCCATGGCTCTATCATAGTGTAAAACATTTATGCAGTCGATTTCATTAACCGACTAACAGTTTTGTGAATTCGACTAAACATAAATCTTCAATTTTAATGCGAGTGTATGTAAATCGAATTTGGTAATGACCCTCAGAGATCAATATGTCTAATATTTACATTAGACATATTGGGTATTAGGAATTAGGAAAAAAAAATTGGGTATTAGGAGAGAATAAATTTCTTATCATATTTATTTTAAATCTTTTATCAAAATCGGGTTCGGAATCGCTAAATAGAGCTCTATATCTTGAATTTTTATTTAGTTATTTGTTTGATCACCGTGAATTCAATTTACACGAGAAAGTGTAGTTTTGATAAGACAGAATGTAAGTGCTAATTATTGGGTATCATCAATAGCTTATATGATGTCCCCACCGAGGGGCTCGAGCCTACCCCACATTAGGGGCGATTAGGCCTTAGTCAACCACGCTGGCCAAGTGCGGGTTGGTCGACTTCACATACAACCTAAGAATTTCTTCATAGGTGTGTGCAGGTTTCCTCTCGATGTTTTCCTTCATCGTAAAAGCGTCGATTAAACGTACATATGTTTTCAAAATTTGAATACACGCGGCGGGGATCGAGCCAGTGCCTCCCAGGTGGGAGACGACACTCTTACGCACTACGCCACCGACGCTCTATTATTGGGTATGTGGTGTGATAATTAATTAGTAACAGACGAAAGATGACTTAAGTTTCGTTTTAAAACATTATATACTAACTGTTTACAATATTAATGTTTTAGTAATTTTCATGTCAGATCGTATTAGCGCGTAGTATTGCGGCTAAAGCATGCCGCAGTGGTTATCAGATAGTCCGCCCAAACCGCAAAGCCTCGACACTTATCGCTTATCAACGCTGTTCCACATGAAGCGTTGTTCAAACTTAATTAAACATTCCTTAATTTTAATCATTTATAAGCTATGAAAATCTTATTTTATGTTCTTTAACATAACTAGATGAAGGCATTCATATGATTCGTAGGTATGTCGATTTTTATGTTATTTATGACACGAAATGTTTGAAATTGTTTAACCAAATAGGTTAATTTTTTTATCCTACAGAATTTTATAAGATAAAATTATGGCAAACTTAGTTATATTTTGAGTAAGTAGGTATTTCTTATTATTAAAAAATAATTAGATGATAATGAAGCATCTTTTCATAATTAATACATGAAACAATTCTTCTGAATAAAGTTGATTTTTTTAAAAATTATAATAAAAAGAAGTTTCTTATTTTAACTCACGAGAATATTATTCATAATTCTAGTTATTACACATGCCATACGTGAAAATAGGCCATACATGTATCGCAGCTTAATAGCGCGGGCATAATTCTTTTTATAACTAGTAGGTACTTGTTATATGAACGTTTCACATTTGTAAAATGCGTATGTAACACATTTACGACTCGTAACCTTATAATAGCTACTTAAAATAAATTATTCTAATAAATGTTATGTACAAAATAAGCTGTGAACTTATTTGTTACAGCCACTCCAATATTAAGGGTGTTCGGGTGGCGTGTTGTTGAAAGGTTAAACTCCATGTCACTAGTCTTGATACCAATGAATATTTTAATTTTAACAGACTTCGTTATACGAGCCTCCTTTGACGTCAGCAAGTTTGCCTTGAAAACGGTAAAGACAATTTCTACTGGAAGGAATCGGAAACATGGAAACTCTGTAATTGAACACACTGTTAATACGTGTACATAACGTAGTTTTAATTATCAAAATTATAATTTGTTACTTTTATATTACTTCAAAAAGTAAGAATTAAAGTAAGAATTTCACCTAACTACTGCAGCTATTGATAATAGCCATTTGCTCCTTTTTTTTTGCTCGTGTTTTCTTGTTTATTCTCTTGTTTTGATTTGACGCTAATCTAATATGAACGACAGTAAAACTGATAATAAAACTACGAAAAGAGTCCTATTAAATAAGCTTATCATCACACCCAACGGCTGCACATCATAATTGCACAATCATCAAATTTCCTCCATTTTTTATAATTTAAATCTACTGAGAATTGCTGTTCGACGAGGCTTGGAGCTTACGTACCTACGTCAGAATTTTTACCAATTTGACAAGCCGAAACTTATTGTCACCTGTTTCTTGCGTTATTTTTTTCTTTTTATTCCAGATTTATTGCGTCAAGAAGAGGTAGTAGAGAATAAAAGTTTAAGATTTAAAAATACTTTATTTTTGATAGGGTTCGCGCATAGAGATAAGTTCGTCCTTAAAAACTATTTTACTCTGTTCTGTACTCATTTGATCGTATTTAACTGGTTATCAGATTAATCTAACCTAAACCTATGCAAATACTAAGTGGGTGACAAAAAAACATTAATGAGTGACTAACAAATGATTCATCGCCCTATTAGTATTTTAAGTCACTCATTCTGGATTTTTTAGTTGCTCAGTTTATTTCACCTACATTTTGTGAAATTAAAGATTTCATATAATTATGGATTTTAACATTATATTATATTATTCAAAGTTCATACAAAACGTACTTCCAGTATACAAAGTGTGAAAAAGTATCTAAGTATTTTAGTTGCGTTATGAGCTTCATTGAAAACGTGATTTGTTCTTATTTCCACTAGGGGCAGTTTTCCAATTCAATTCAATTCAATTCAATATCTTTATTGCAAACCATAATGTACAATAAGGTGGTAAAGGTAGATAATATTTATAAGATCATTATGGACCCAGTCGGGCACGCAATGTAGAAGAGAAGAGGACGCATTTCTAATGGAATTGGTTTAATTAATTACATAGTAAAACATATAACATTATAGCAAACATGGCTGGATTTATTGTATTTATCGGAAATTAATAAATTTATCAGTTAGGAATTCATTTATGTCGTAATAGCATTTATTAAGTAAAAATTGTTTTAATTGTTTTATAAATTTGTTGTCATTATTCTCATTTATTAGTATGTCCGGTAATTTATTATATATTTTTATTGAGGAATGGAATGTGCTTGAAGAAGTAAGTTTTAGTCGGGAAGCTGGTAATACTAATTTATTTCTATTTCGTATAGAATATTTAGTAGGCACATCCTGTCGTTTAGTATAAAATTCACTATACTTGCGTACAAACTTGCACATTTCCAATATAAACATACATGGCAGGGGAAGTATCTGGTATTCGCGAAAGAATGGTCTGCAGCTATCAGTCTGCTCGATGTTGGCTATGATACGGACCAACCTCTTCTGCATGGTGAACAGTGCCGGCGCGTCCGTACTGCCTCCCCACAACACCAGCCCGTAGCACAGCCAAGCATGTGCGTAAGCGTAGTATGTAACTAGTGATGTTTTTATGTCGGTAGTCTTTTTTATCTCTCGCAGTGCATAAGAAAAGCTACTTAGTTTGGATTTAACCTTTTGTACATGGGCTTTCCAATTTATGTGTTTATCTATAACCATGCCAAGTAACGTGAATTCCTCAACACATTCCAATTTATGGCTATCAAAACTATAATTAATATTCAATGCTGTTTTTTGAGGTGGATGAAAGGTCATTATTTTTGTTTTTGAATAATTTATGCTGAGATTATGATCATTTAACCAGTCTGACGTTTTAGAAAGTAAGGAGTTTAATTTTTCAACAATGTTATTATTGTTGTAACTTGAAGTAAGTAACGAGATGTCGTCAGCGAATAAAACGCATGGCTCCTCCATGATCTTTGGCAGGTCATTTATATATATCAAAAACAACAGGCAGCCGACAACACTTCCCTGTGGTATTGATGCGTTTACAATTTTACAGTCAGAACGTACCCGAGTAATACTATTTGTTACTTTATCAAAGTACTCAATTTCCACGAACTGCTGTCTATCTTTTAGGTATGATGTGAACCACTTATGAGCGAATCCACGAATTCCAATTCCGTATAATTTACTTAGCAGTATATTATGTTGAACCCTGTCATATGCCTTTGTCATATCCAACAAGACTCCTACACCATATTGTTTATATGTATAGTATATTATATGTATAGTTATATGTATAGTATACAAATTATATGTATAGTAACAGATAGAGGAACTGGTTACGCTTTTTACACATATAAAACTTACACTAAGGGTAGAACTCCTTTGTTATGCGTTTGATTGACCTTTCGAAGTCATAATGGAATATTCAAGAAAATGTAAAAATATTTTTTTAAAAATTACTCAATACTGTAAAGTATTAAGTCCATACAGTACGTACGCCACAAACAAAGGTCTAGTTACCCGTAAGGGTGCTAATGACAAAGAGCAATATAGTAATTCTACGAGGTATACACGCGAGGGGTGGTAATGACCTTGTACGGCCACAAGGTGGCGAGGTAATGAGTTTGGAGGTGAGCTGCCTCCGAGCCACCGATGTATTTGACAGGTATTGTCCTCGATAACGGTATTGACTTTGATATCTTTACGCCATGGACAAGCGATAAGCGATCGCCATTTTCTTTATTAACTTGCAACTAATACTTAGCCGCGGCTCTTTCATTGTTGAAAACCGGTGTAAGTAACATCATATTACCAAAAATTACCAGTAACATGTATCTTTGTGAATATTTTTCTATAATTTTCTAGTCTACCCAATTTATAGTCGATTTTTTTATTAAAATTATCGTTTAGTTACTGTATTTTATGGGTTTATTTAATTAACTTCTCTAGGTTGCTCTATTCGACAGAAAATATCGGCATTTTTGTTGTTTTTTTATTGTAATCATAGGTGTAGTATTATGCACAATACTTAATTAACATATGTAAATTTCTTGTCGTGAACGTAAATTAAGGCAACGAATATGAGTTATGTATAATGAATGCCATAGAAAAGCTAAAATTATTATATTATTACAAAAAACAGCTCTGAAATATTCGCAATTGTAAGTAGTTCTATCAGATACAGTTGGAACTTGAACATTATACTGAATAATTGGGAGAAAGTTATTTTATTTTAGTCTAGTATAGTGTAAAACATACCTAATATACTTAGAAATCAAGCTTATGGCATAACAAAATAGGATTTTTCTGGATTTTCTACGAAAATTCAAAGAGTTATTGCTACTAATTGCCAGTTTATTGAAACCCTCATCAAGGAATGGCTTCATAATCCCGAACTTCGACAAAATTCTAAACTCTGTATAGAGAATTAGAGAGCACGTCCCTATAGAAATCATAATAATTACAGCAATAGCATTACTAAATAACTAGGAAGATTTATTATTACATTTTTATTAGTTGACATTAATAATTTGGAGAAAAAAAAACAATATATTTGCATAGCAATTCAAATTGGAAACAAAAAGTGTTTTCGTGATCTCAATAACACACCTTAGTAAATAAAAAATATCTATGAGTGATATTATGTGTTTGAAAATCAGAAGAGCTAAAGTCATAAGAAAGTGCTAAAGAGTACAGTCCCTAATAATTTGGTCACCTACAGTAGTTTCTTAGGGACAGTAGACTTAAATCTTGACTAATAACAGCTTATCTATTGCTGTTTTTACACTCAGTCTCGAGGTATTCTGACCTCGATATACGGCAGTCAATTTTCTCCCCCACCCCTAGTATGTACCTTTTTTTTCTTCACCTACGAGTAATAATTTGCAAAACGTCCTTCGTTTTATAAATATTCATGTAAGCTTTAAAAGCTTATATGGAATATCCTTGTAACGAATTCTTGCCACCTTTTTTGCTACGGATGAATAGTGGATTGCTTGACAAGGGTGGAATGGAATCAATTCGTAGCCATAGTCCGAGTAAGAATTAATTCCGTTTACCCGTGTTAAGCACGCTACTTTTCGTTTCGAATACAAGGAGATTAAAAGGTAACCTTTCCTAAAATTTTATTGATAAAAATACTCGTCAAAAATTAGTCTTTTACAGAGCAGAGAGAGTACGTATGCAGAATCTTTTTAAATTTGGAACACAGCGCGTCACGGCCGCTGACCGGGTGTTGCCTGTCAAAAGAATTATCCTTCTTCCATACATGGCATTACGAATTTGTGACGTCATAAATTCTTATAGTTAACTAACTGAATATTAAATGATTTTGATACGCTTAAAAATCAAATTCTAGGGATAATTAGAATCGATTGTGATTTTCTGGAATAAAATGACATCACCTTTTACCAATTTAACACTTTAACACCTTGTAATTATTTGTGAATGGTGTCAACAACCTTATTTGTATAAGAACCTTTTTAAATTTGGAACACACGTGGAACACACCGCATCACTGCTGCTAACCATCCCGCCTAATTTGAGATAATACTCATAAACACATATAGTACTATTTTTAAAATTCAGGGTAGTAAGCAATTACCACTGACTTTTTCCCGGCCATTGGTGGGAATTGGCGTGTTCCACTCAATACTCATATCCATCGAGCACATCAAACAAACCCTACTTTCCGAGTGTGAGAAATGAAAAATAATTTACACAAAATTTACACACATAGCTTACATTACATTCAAATAATTTACACACATAGCTTTAGTTCTTCGTGCTTTTTTTGTTGACGGGGAGGTCAAATGCATTTACGCATCGTCCCTGCGGGGTGGTGCCAACCTCAGGGGATATGTGGGACTCGAGGTAAAGGCGTTCGCTCCATACCCACTAAACATCCTCCCCGGCCTGACCTCCAGTGCGCTATTGCGGGACGGCTCGGGATCTGCGCACGTGAGGGCAACTACACCGAGACCGTCCCAACGCTGCCCGTCTAGTGGACCCCTAGTTCTTCATGCCTACTAATTGTTTTGATTGTATCTCAATTTATAAAATTCAACCCATTTCATGTTAGTATGATAAAATAGAAAAAATATAAAATAGAAAAACATATAAGCTCAAGAAGCATGAACCCAAAAAAATGTAAAATCACATCACATCGTTTGTGGCACTTATTATATAAGTACATTGTCTTTATTAGAGCTTTTTAGAATTGGTTTCTTAGTTTCAGTTCTCTTCTGGAAAAACACGTCTCGGAGTGAAATCACAAGTATCTAGCATTGAAAGAAAATTTCGTATAAAGATTTAAAAAAAAGTTTGACAAAAAAAAAATTAAATTACTAAGTGGAAAGATTTTGCCAGTGTGGAAATTCGATCGTGTGAAGGTACCTACTTATTCCAATTACCTAACGATATTATTACCAATATTGAAATTTATCTACTTTTACTTCCTTTAAAAACTTATAGCTTTAATTCTTAATAATAGTTCATGCAATTCATTAAGTATACCTTCGTTGATATGCATACCTACTGAATTAAGTCAATTCCGGTCGGTCAAGGTCCATAGTTAAATTTACATACCCCTTATAAACGATCCCCGCAAACTCACGCCAATTAAATATTGTTTATATGTAGGTAGGTAGATAGTAAAATTTATAGGCGTCCAGCTAAAGTAGAGGTGAACACGAACGGATTGAACTATTATATTTTTAAGAACTGCACTTATGAAGCCATTGTGGCTCAGATTTTAAGGATCTAATTGATTTATAATTTTAACTTAATTTATTGTTCTTTGCGCTAACACATAAAAAGCCTTATCTCTGTGAACCCGTATTGATACATTATGCATTTTCATCTTGCGATCAGTAAGATTAAAATACAAAATCGAGACAGATCGAACATGAACAAAACTTTTTAAACTTTCATGTTACTTGATTGTGCTTTAGTGAAGAGAAACTTCTTTATGAAAAGGAAAACCGTCACCAAAAAGCAAAACGCAAGGAGCTTATATTTACCTATGCAAAACGTTATTGACGATGACACGGTAAAGCGACAGCAAAAAGTTTTTGACGCAATTAAAAAGTGTTTAATAAAATATCAATATGGGTATATGGGTACAATTTTCGTGGTTTCCGGGAGATCAGAATACAACTTATGTTTCATAATCTATATTGGATTTAGAATGACGTCACTTAGCTTAGACGTGTATGCAAAATTTCAGCTCAATCGAATACCAAGAAGTGGTCGAAAAATGGTTTGCAAATCAAGATTCACAATCAAGTTAGTTGTACAGTCAGCTTCATAATGATATGAGGTGCCAAGGTGGTCAAAAACATGTTAGGTGCAAAGTTTCAATAATATCTTTGCATTTAAAGTTATCAAAATATTGTACACGAACAACCAGTCTTATATATCTTCATACCATAAATCTCCAATTACATATACACGATCAAAATGATCTTTTATATGTACGCATCATAACTGTTCATTGGCATCTAAGCGTTCAGATTACTCATAAATATCTTCACTTACATAGATTATTCCATTTTCAATAGATTGAAAATTAGACATTAAGGGCCTTCACAGATTTTTCTTTAAATTGGTATTTTTGCGATTTGTTATGTTTTAATTTAGTTACAATTTTCAGACGGAAAAAATTGCCATGGGTTCTCGCCCAAGGTAGCAACGAATTTTTATGACAACTTCTGTCGGCGATTTTGTGAGCAATTTTGTTAGCAAGTTAATTTACGCTCGTTCCTTTTTACAGCGACAATCGCTTCACCTGGGATACAGACCGACTTTATAGATGAGCAAGTTTTTGTAGCAACTAGGCGTTTCAGTATTGAACTCTGATTATTTTATATTCTATAACAAAATAGCTCAGCGATTGTCGCTAGTGGACGAACTCCCTAAACAATTTTGAATTGATGTTACCAGAGATTGATAACACAAGGTAACAAATATAACGCTACAGAAATAAAAAAGATCATCAATATGATTTTAAATAGTTTAAACTAGAGGAGATAACTAATATTTTAATTGAGACTCTCAGCAGTATCATGGTAAATGATTGCATTATTGTGAGCAATATATCCTAAAAGAAGAGGAAAAAATGTATGTAGTATTTAATTGCATTGATGATTTAACATACAGAATAATAATATAAACTAAACCTATAGTAAAAGTTCTCAAACAATTGTAAATTCAACCTTTCATTTGTAAAAGAAGATACTCAAAAGTTATAATCGGTTAAAGGTGGTCCCTTAATCGTGACTGACAGGTATCCTATAATCGAGGTATTTCAAATATCATTGTGGTTCCCACTTAATTAATATGAACCGAGGGACCACCTTAAACCGATTATAAATTTTGAGTGTCTTCTTTTACAAATGAAATGTTGAATTTACAATTTGCTTGAGAACTTTTACTATAGGCCGACGCATTCAAAAGCTTAAAATTCCAATGTGGACCCTCAACGGGAACGCAAACGACCAACCCGCACTTGGCCAGCGTGGTTGACTAAGGTCTAATTGCCCCTGATGTAGGGTAGGCACGAGACCCTCGGTGGAGACATTATATGAGCTGTTGATGATGATTTATTCATGGCCCATGACATACTAAATTCGATTAAATATGCAGCCTTCTATCCAAAAGCATGTCTAAGTTGCAATAGAAAATTGCATTTAAATCTGTAAATATTTTCTTTTCATTGATTGATATTTTAATCAGGATTTAATTTCAGCATTTTTGCAATTAATTTATATTAATAAGTATAATGATTTGTAGAATTTGGTAAAATTAATACCTTAGATTTAGAGCCCCTGCATTTGTCATATGACATATGCATATGACAGCTCTGGTTAGTTTACCTTGGTTTACAGGAAGGGAGTATATGGACCGTAATACCCCAGATTAGCGTATACTTTTCTTTACTACCAAGATATTTTTGATAACTTTGCGTGCTTAGATACCATTGAATAGTTATTCGCGAATATTATTGGTCATCTTAACACATCACATAAGATTGGAATTGTGTTGTTTAGATAATATTGACTACTCTGGATGGTTACAACAATAAGATACTCTAGCAGCACATATAATATTGAATTTTTGTCTGTTAGATAATTTTGATCAGTCTTGACACTCAGATATTTATGAAGCTGATGTACGTCAAGACTACAATTTACTTACATACATACGCACAGTGCATGTTAAATAAAAGATTGTAAAAACAAGGCGATGCGCTACGGTTCGTAGCCATTTCGTAGTCGCCGTTTATAGTAAAAAGAGGCGCTCCTTTCCGAGCTGATAAGTGTCCTAAGACCTTAATTCACATGTATCCGTAGCCACTCTGTGTGTAAATTAAAGAGACGGCAATTACAAGGAAAAGAGTTACCTCTTTTATATAATAATTATGAAAATTACATCTTGTACTTTATTATGTGTCTTTTATCAAGCGTTGCTTTTGAAAACGAAAATGCTGACAAAAGCTATTTGGATAATTTTACTTAATTGGTAGCTTGAGAATAATCAGCTGAATCTATTAAAATTTTAGTAATTACCAAAGTACCTTTGTATGTTCTTTGCGCTTTTTGGCTTTTATTTTCCCTATAAATAAGCTGCCTTTTACTACACACACCGGCAAAATTAGAGGAACATAAAAAAGGGTTGATTTTTGTAATATTTACATGTCTTTTTATTGTATTTCTTTTTTGTTAGAATCCACAAAAAAAGTAGCATAACAGATAATTGAGTAACAAAAAAGCAATAAGAAATATATTTATTACAAAAATCCACCTATTTTAATGTTCCCCTAATTTTGCCCATGTGTACATACTTACAATTTACATGCTTGTAAGGTAATAATTACACTGTGATAGTGATACTTTTGGTGGTTATTTTAAGGTCGTAAAATCTTGCTTTTACTACGAAAAAAAGGCGATTCGCAACTGTCCGTAGCAGTTTCGTAACCACGTTCCCTAGCATTCATAACAAAAGGGGCCTTCCCTTTCTCTGCTTTTACCGCGTTACCTACTACTACTATCCTACTAATATTATAAATGTGAATGTTTGGTAGCATGAACGGTTTGGATGAAATTTGGTCGGTACGCAGGTAGATCATACCTAGATTGAAATAAAGGATATTTTTTCCCAATAATAAATTCCCATGGTAATTCACTACTTTATGTAAAAGGCTTTCTAAGTGTGCAATCATAAAAAAATTGCTGTTGTCAGCCAAAATGTAAGATAGAGTTAGTGCTTTAGATAAAATATCTAAGGACTAGAATAACGATACTCGAAATGGTTTATTCAAGGCCAGTTTACTACAGCTCTTCAAGCTCTTTACGGAGCAATAAATAAGGGGAGACACAAAGGTGCCGATGGGTCAAAGTGCACCTTGAGAGGACTCACAGGAATTGTGATAAGAATTTTGAGTGTTGTAACTTGCTCTCTTCGGTCTTATCGTAACTTTATACCAAGCCAGGTGAAGGCCAAACTATTCCGCATCATAGAATAAAAAATAATAGTATTGTTTAGCAGTCTGGCGCTCATATCTCTGTACCATTTGCATATTACAGCTATAAGCCAAGTTTAATCATAGTAATGCCAGCATTATTCTTAGCTTAGGTTGGAGTATTGCAAAACGCTTACAATAGGAACCATTAAGACTGTGTCACGCGATCACTGTATTATGTGGACTGGTATGTGCTATTAGGATTTTCACATAATGAGGTGTACTAACAGTTTACAAGTGGTTTGTTTGTAATTAAAATTTGCTAACATTACGAGGCCGCGTAGAGCACATTAGCATAAACAAGTTAGAAATATATTGTTATTCAATTTACAGTAAGGCAGTTGCGTACAATCATGCATTATCTAATAAAATATGTACATCTTCAGCACATCTGATAATAATAGATTTTGTACATAATTATTTGTGCACCTATTAAGTCTTTCTCTGGGTCATTAGTGACATTAACCACCTATTCAATTTTTTTTATATAACTGGGTACTATTTAGCGCATTTTTGTGGAACTGTCTCGATAATATGCTGTTTGGAAAACCTTTATCACGTGCTTTTGTTAATCACAAAGAAATTTTGAAATAAAAAGATAAGAAACAAATTCTATACATTATTTTTGTACTGCTTTATTTGAGATTGTGTTGGTCACGTAAATTATACAAAATTGTGTTTTATTTTTGTGTGTATGATAATGTTAAGATTAAAAGGTGGTAATGTTGCTGACCATTGTGACAATCGTAAATGTTATTTGTCCATAAAACTAATGGTATGATTATTTTTAGATAAGTTCGCGGATTTCTCGATTAGATCTCTACTTACTGATCCCCATAGAATTTTGCCGTTCAGTATATCAAGGGCCCTTAGTTTAAAGATTTGTAAATCAACAAATATCTGAAATTGTTGGTAGTATCCACTCCTGAAAAGTAATGAGCAAAAATATTATGTACAATAATATTTTATGATCAATATGGATTTTCATTTCCGTGGATGTGTTCATTACCGTGGCACAGGTCTTTCATTGCCATGGTCGCTTGTTTCATTTGCATGCATGCATGTTTCATCGCCGTGGCACGAAATTTTTAATCTTGTATATCTGGTTTGTTTTTATGTTATCTGCTTGATAATAAGCAAGAATACATACATTATCAAAAACTTTAAAAAAACGCGATTTAGTTTTTAAAAAAACTTTAAGATAAAAAAGTCCACGGAAATGAGAATTTTAATGGACCTGTTGAAATTCACCCATGAGATAGGTCATGGGATCTGCGTGTGAACTGAGGGACCACACCGGTATTTTGCAAATACCGGTCCCTCAGTCCCTCAGACCACCAGCCAGATCTCGGAAAGCATCTGAAAAATTTAGGTATTGTGTTTTAGGTTTTTTCAGAATTCAACTCCTAAAAGGGGTAAGGAGTGACAGAGTCTAGAGAGTCTAGAGAGAGAGAGAAAACGTTGAAATTAGGCACTTGATAATAAATAAATAAGTTTTGAAATTTATACCCACATGGGGATGAAATAGGAGATAAAAGTTCGTATGGAAGTCCCAACAAGTATTTCTATATTTACTTATTGGAAACATAGTTTATGATTATTAAAAAATTAATACACAAATAAATTAAAATGCTGCTCAATGTAACTATCCCACGCGGACGAAGTTGCGGGCAAAAGCTAATAGAATATAAACGTGAGAAGTTTTATAAGCATGAACAAAATTACCTATAACAGTTTCAGGAACGTTTGCTTTTTTGATAAAGGTAAAAACTGGAATCGCTTTATTGTATTCAAAGAATTATTGATCAGATTCTTTACCACGGTATTTATATAAAATTATGAACTAAACAACTTTTCTGAAGGAATTTCTCCGTCAAAAACAAGTACAGAGCCGCGTGACTTTGCATCTTTTCACCCTTCCACGTCGGTTCATACGGCGAACAAACAAACAGCTGGTCTGAAACACGTGAAGGCCATTTCCACCGAGACGACCTCGTCGGAAGTAGACGTGAACTGAACAATGGCACTGTGCCGACAACCACTATTCAACCGAAAGCCATGCTATTAACCTTTTATGTCAGCCGCTTTTGAAAAATGTGCAAAGAAAATGTAGGAAACCTGACTTTTTGCAGATAAACTGTTTCCTTGTTTGTTCGATAATGTTGTTTCTATCTAATTAATTACTTACATACATTAAAAGAGAGAGTTTATTGAGCCCTAGTAAGCAGCTCATAGTAAATATAGCAATATACAGCGTTGCATGAATTTACATACACAAATATAAAGCCACATCTGGCACTATGAGCCATGCAATGCCTCAACATTGTGATAGGCCAGCTTGTCACCTACATAAAAAAGCCCAAAAAGTAATTACCTCCAGCGAGCCTACGAACATAAGCTGTCAATAAGACAGATGAGCATACATATCAGCAATCAGGGTAGAGAGAGTATTATAAATTCGGGTATGATTTTATTCGTTATAATTAACACTATCGATTGGTGTAGAAAAGTACATCACGTTATTTCTTCTGATTTAGGCTGGTATGATTGGCGGTTCCGGTAAGTGATTTATCAAAAAAAAAGTATAAATGCAGCATTTTTCATTTTTAACCCCCGACGCAAAAAGAGGGGTGTTATAAGTTTGACCTGTCTGTGCATCTGTATGTCTATCTGTAGCATTGTAGCTCCTAAACGAATGCACCAATTTTGATGCGGTTTTTTTGTTTGAATGCTGACATGATCGATATGGTTCTTAGGTATTTTATGTCAGGAAAAACATAAAATTTTCAATTTTGTAGTTTTATTTCAATGCAGTTTTCATAAAATGAAATAAGCCCTACTGCTCTTTAATATTGTTTTGGAAAAGTCCTCCATATTTTGCGCTGATGTCCATAATAAACTGCACGAACAAACGTGTAGGTACCTACTTAGTTTAAATAAACCAAAATGGCATTAAACTGCATTCTTTTTCAGAATAGCAGTAGAAAATAACAAGGTTAGGTATACGTTATGAAAAAACTTTGTACCCATTTTTAGTGTACGTAAGATTTGGCATAAGTAGAGTTCATAAAGAAGTGAAAAATAAAATTTATGTATAATATACTAGTAGTTGATATAGTATATAGCCTCTTCGTTAGATCGACTATCCAACACAAAAATAACTTTTCAATTTGAACCAGTTGTTCCTGAGATTAGCGCGTCCAACCAATTAAACATGATCTTCAGCTTTAAATATTATAAGATGTTACAATATGATTGAGTAAACGAGAAATCTTTAGTATTCTGTTTACTACGCTCATGTAAAATTACATGTTTTGACGATAAGACTTGAGGTGTAAATTAAATAACACGTTTTCAATACATAGTTCGTTTTTACATCATATCGTGACTGCAATGTCCAATCTATATATCACAATGGTTATCTCAATGTATTATCTAAGTTATGTTAAATATTGTCAACAAAATCAACTAAAAGGTCACTTTTATTTCGTCAATGTTATCTTCATCTTAGTTGAATGACCTAAAACGCTTTTAATTTCTTCATAAACAGGGTTGGTAACTGATATCTGTAAAAAGTGTGTTACTTTATTATGTAATTTTTAACAGCAACAGAAATATATCATACTAGCTTTTGCCCGCGACTTCGTCCGCGTAGAATAGTTACTTCGGGGAGCATTTAAATTTTTCTATCATTTCTTTTAACCCAAGCGGCATATACCAATTTTCATGGATTTTACTTAAAAAATGACGGATTTCCATATAAACTTTCATCCCCTATTTTACACCCTTAGATTGAATTTCCAAAAAGCTTGTAGTTACCGATCGAATTTAGAACGCTTTTCTCTACATAGTAATTATACTTTTCGTTCATCATTTAGTTTCTATACTAAAAAGTTATTTTTCACTTTTTTGTTTTTATTAAGCGTGTTTTTTAGTTTTTTTTAACTATTTTTTAATTTTCCACTTTTTAGTGCGAAATAGAACCGCCGAAGAAAGTATTTATTTAATGACAACGCCATCTAGTGACGTATAATTGTAGTTCAGCTATACGTCACTAGATGGCGTTGACATTGCAAACGTTTAATTTATTAGTCCTGGCTATTCTAATCAGAATAATGGGATATTCTCATCGAATTATTGTAATGTTATTGGTCTTTGATAACTCTATAAAGTTTAAATGAAATCAGACCGTTTAAAGTGGGTCAAAATCCAGTCCAAACGAGTCAGTTACATACATACAAACAAACAAACAAGCAAACAAACATACAGGTGAAACTAATATAAGTGTGTTAAAAAAGCCACTATGTATAAAAAAAAACCCTCCTTAGGAGCAGAGAGTCCATACAGCTGTCAATTCAACTACCATGTACAGACAACATCACGTTGGGTTACCACAAACTGTCAAATTTTCCCAATCGATTATGCACTTTATATTGAATAGCCTTGGTTGAAAATCGTTTGGAGAAATTTGAAAGTTTTGTATAGCCCGACGTGCTGTTGATTGTACATCATATCTCCTAATCAAAACTTGTAAAACGAGCCTATGTCATGGTACAGTAAGTTATAATATTTTTATCCCTGTAAATCATCCTTTTCCAACCTTATTTTGCTCAGCACCCACTTCGGTAATGTTTTAATTTTAATTTTTTTATCCTAATTTTACCTTCCATATTAATAAGTCTTGAACTTAGAACAACCACTGTCACGACCCACGACTATGCCATGTAAAACCACTCTTACATTCTTTGAGTCTTCTATCCCCCCTAAAAGTTTCAAACATCAACAACCGGCGGAGGTACCCACGTTAAAAAATTAAATTTTCATTAAGTCTACGGTTCGACGGCTGATGTGTGTATTTACGTATTTACTTGTTTAGCTACTGACAGGGTAAATAAAAAGCAGTTCTGTGTGAATAAGTAAAGAACGGCTGAAGTATGCAGTGCAAATGCACGTTAAGCCTTAAGCAGATTTATTATTAGTGTGATAAGGTCTATTTTGTTGTAGATAATAATTGTTTGGATCTTAACGCTCTACATTACAGTAAAACCTTCCTACGACGTTTCAGTTCGGATTCCATTAGGTTTATTATATCGCGAATAGTTAAATTCTCAAAATCAAAGACTATCTTCCATATAAATGTATTCCAATGTGGTGTTTTCAAATCGTAGGTTTTTCCGACCAACAAACCTTGCAAAAGAAAAATATTGACCGTTAATATCATTCCTATAAATTAAGAAATCAAAAGAGCCCCCTCTGGCATCGGTAAGGGTTTAATGCGATTTTCTAATAAGCTTATCTTGATTGACACAATCAAATACCGGAAGTAATTTTAGACTATTTATTTGTGTAGTTAATTAACTGTTTGTTTAATTTTATTAATCTAAATTCACCAAACTTATAATTTTATTCATACTTGTACCTATGAATTTACTATTAAGATCTAATTGACATGTAAACCACAAAAAAAATATATTGATTGGGAAAATCTTCACAAATATTTCAATAATACAACGCCTAAACGTTGCTTTTGAACGTTCTTTAAAAAAAAACAAAAGTCTTTTATTTAATTATTAATAACTAGGAATAAAAAGTTGATTAAACAGGATTGACAATAATGAGGTAAGTTAGTTACTTTATTTTGCCAAGTTAGAACATATGTGTATCTTACCGTTTTATGTTATACATATGATATATCAGTATAATTACCGTCAGAACACCCCATATGTATAACACATATGGGGTCAATTTCTTTACATTTATACTTAATTAATGAAACGGTTTTAACAAATGCGAATACAAAGTTATCTAAATAAATAAATAAATCCCTTTTTCGTCACATTTCGTCTACCTATTTGTTGTTTTATCATCTACTAGATAATCCAGCTCTTAACTTTTTTTTTTTTTTTCAGATTTATAAGTGTTTTCATGTGTTTATTATGTCATTTTTCTTTATCGTTATCTCTAAATTTTGTCATTTTTAGATTGTTTGTAACTGTACATTCTTATTATCTACTTACTATAAATGCGTAAGTTGTAGGTACGTAGGAAATAACAAATTATTATTATAATATTTTAAACACAAATTACAAATTTTAATATACGAAAATAATATTTTTGTTACCAATCCCCTTTCACCATAACACTACAAAGGGTTTTCCGATTTCCAGGTATTTTTATATAAAAATACGTATACCTACCATCGAGCACATAATCAATAGAGTGGTAGGTATGCCATTCATTTACTTACTAAAACATACGCAAAAGGTTATGCTAAATATTTTTAGAAGGGACTTTATACTGCAATAGATATAACGTTTAAGTTAAAACACTTACCTCATAATCTTTAGGATTTTCGCTGTTCGCGATACTGGTGAAAAGGTGGTTTAGTGCCCGAGACATCATGCCGGTCATGGTATGAGTCTTGCCGGCTCCTGTTGCCCCATAAGCGAAGACTGCACCAGCAAACCCCTTAAGTGTTTCGCCAACAAGAGGTGCACAAACTACGTCGTACACGTCTTCCTACAGGAAAAGAAAGATTAATAACTAAATTAAAATTGCTACAACTTAAATAATAAAATGGAGAGTTTAAAGAAAAATAAGGATGAAAATGTTAATAGTAGTAAATACAGTGTGTCTGGTCACAATTTAGCGATTAATTTAAGGCCATCAAATATATCTAATTTTATCGATAAACACATATTTGGGTCAAATCTCAATCTTTTTGGATCAGCTGCCTTTTTGAAATATTGTTATTTAGTTTTAGACACCTCTGCTAAAAATAGAGATTTGTCTGGACATAATTGGATTTGAACCGGGTCTTTGCACTTGTCTGGAGTGAGTCCCACTCATGTGATGTGATGTAGTGTTGAGCAAAGGACGAGGTGGAAATTGCACAATAGGGCAAGTTAATGGGGGTTATCTTCGTCGAGCAAGATATTTTTAGGTTGGTGTTTATTAAACACGCCCGGTTATACTGAATAGTCTGGCGCTCTAGCTACTATAGGATTGGGTGGTACCAAAGATCTTGATTGCCTAAGTGACAATTTATTAATATACATAATATTCTAATCACAAATTCATAGACTCCCTAAGAAACCTAACATAAATAGCAACCGGAACTTCATACTAACTATTTCGTCAGCCTGCCAACGTTCCGCAAATTTAACATAGCAACGACCACGCAACGACGTTACGGTCGCCACGTGTCGGTGATCAAATGAAATATTTTGACCGTTCGTCAGAAATGCAAATAACTAATTAGGAGTTTTGGGATATTGTCCTTACTTTTCATTTTTGCATTGAAAAACATTTTCTGTAACTTGTCATCTGCGAACAATTTCACATGCCTTGGTGTTATAAAAAAATAGGTATATGTATTCTAGCTGATCCAGTAAGTGCTCCAACTGCCAGCTCTCCTTTTGTATTGTCCTCCCATATATCTTTCTACTTAAGTAGGTAAGTAGATTGAACAGATTTCAACGTTTAATTTAATTTATGTACGTACAATGTTTTTCTATGTGCATCCCTGCACATTTTTTGTAGGGCGTATTAGTGCACGTTTTTGTTTGTAAACCCCGATGTAGTATCAAATCGAAGAATTATATGTTTATCTTATCCGTATAAAGCAACCAACTGAAACGTCTTCAGCATCTTCAGTCAACTACAATGTTCGAAATTTCAAAAAAATCTCAAAAATAAGAATGTGTTTTCACTATCAAACATTCAATACAGTGCTGAAATGGCTGTCCCTGAACTGGAATAATCTGAATCGGGCATGAAACAAAACAAAAGTTAAGTCACAGCACGCGTAAAGTTGATCACGAGTGGCTTTTAATAGAAACTGCAGTTAAAGCCAAGAAATGTGGAACGGTTCACGGCCATTATTCAACGAAATCATTGCTAAAGTAGGTATTATATCTACACTTTGTATTCAGCTACACATCCCGCACTAAGAGTCTCATATTATGAATTAATGGCTACATTACATATCACAATCTCTAAAGTTGAAATCCCTATAGTCACAATACCTATGGACGATTTTATGACTAGTAATATTTCAAAAAACCTATTTTTATAATATACATATACTGGTTGAAATACATAATTGACGGTTTACCTAAAGTCGATTCACCTAAGGACAATATACACAAAATATTTGTAATGATTGTTTTTTCTAAGTTTATAATAGGTATCTAAGGAAGGACCCGTTTTAAAACGAGTTCTTCGAAAGTATTATGTGTTAAAGATAATAAATGAAAGGGCTTCTAATCCTAAAAGAACAAATAGATATATTGGGTTAGGTTAGGCTAGAGTTGCGACCTACATTCAGTCAAAAAAATCAGTATCGGGAATGGACGATACGGTTCCAATTTCAATTTATTGTTATTAGATTGGCACAGTTGTTTTCCATTTTGGCGCGGAGTTTGAGTTGCATCTGTTATTTATATTAAATGCAGTGCTGTTTTTAGTTATAATCTAGTGTGTATTGTGAATTTCATAATGGACAAAAACATCGGACAAAGAGTTTATTCTAAAATTTTGCATCGCCAACGGAATTTCGTGTTCGGGGTCACTGAAAATGTTACAGAAGGCTTACGGTGAATCGACTTTATCAAAAACACGTGCTTATGAGTGGTACAAAGCGTTCAAAACCGGTCGAGATGTGATGGAAGATTTGCCCCGCTCTGGTAAGCCATCAACGTCTGAAACTAAAGTTAACATCGCAAAGTTAACATCGCTGAATTTTCTCCAAAACCTCAATCGCATGAGAGTCGCTGAGGATATGCTAATCTAGAACGAGTCAATTCCAACCCAACATTCATGAAACGCATTGTTACTGGTGACGAGACGAGTTTGAAATGAAATTATCACTTCTTGGCACCCGTTTCAATCGGTAAAAGACATAAAGGAGAATTTGCGCCGAGAACTGAACTCAATTCCGGAAACAGGGTTTAAAAAATGTTTTGATGATTAGATTATTCGTTGGCGTAAGTGTATCGATTCTGAAGGAGCAAACTTTGAAGGTGATAAAATATATTTGAATGAATAACTAACATTTTGTGTATTATTGATCTTTTCCCGGTACTTTCTTGACAGAGTAGTATATGCGCGAGCCGAGCGAGCGAAGCGATCGTGCCGCGAAAACGCCATAAACAAGTATTTTGTATTTTACTGAAGAGCTATTAAAAGTCGCACATGTTTATCAATACTATACAATCAAAAGGTTGTGGTAGCACAAACAGTTAAGTTTTACATTAAAAAGATTTATAAATCTCAAAAAATATTGAAATTTTCGTCTAAATTAATTACTTGTTTTTTTTTAGAGAAAAAGTTCTAAGATTCTTCTAGAGGTTCGATAAACTATCATATAAATTACTCACGCTATCAGTTGATATATTTTTGTGTGTTAAACACGCAAAAAAATATTATGTAGTGTACCTATCGTAATGAAACAATCGTAATGGCAATTTATGAGACTACCAGGCACAGGATATACTCTTTTCATAATGGCCTTAGCTTTAAATATACCTATGTATTTAGTTGTAACAACTAGGTATGTACACTAAACAATAATATGAAGGTAAGTTAAATCCAATGGCGCGGAGCGTTGATGGTATATATTACCTATGGGTCAATGCCATATCCCGAGGAAATTGTCTTAAGAATGTTAAGTGACTTAGGTATTTCTTCTGCAAGTATTTATTGAATGAATAAGCGCTATACAAGAATATGCAATTGTGTCTAAAATAATTTTCGGGGCCTCTATAATGTCACTGAAGATATGAGTGATTATCGGTATAAGTTCTTAAAGTAAATATAGAAAAAAAACATGACTACAGATGCTGCGATAGCGAGAAATACCAAAAGCATCGATTTTGATGGACGCCACATCGCTTTGAAAATGTAGCCATCTTTAAAACACTTTCTTAACTTCTCGATTTGTGACCTTTGGTTTAACTCCCAAGTCAAATTGTTGACACTTACGAAGAAAGACAAACAAAATATTCCAAGGACAAATCGATAGTCCAATATCGACTCCATCACTCTTGTTTGTACACCTACGTGCTTCTGATAATGAATATGAACCACGATAGAAAGAAATTTCTTAATTACCGTGTTTGTTTGATGAAAAAGTTGAAAAACGTAAACTGTAATATCTACATGGAATATTTTTTCCGGTAGTAACATACGAGTATTAATAGGTACCTCTACTTTTAAAAAAAGTTCTAGCAAATGATTCATACCACCTGATGGTAAGCAGAAGTGGAGTCCAAATGCGATGATAGCTAATACTATACATAAAGTGCCGCACTAATAAATAGAATCGTCGGTGGCGTAGTGCGTAAGAGCGTCGTCTCCCGTTCGGGAGGCACTGGTTCGATCCCCGCCACGTACCAATGTGTTTTCAAATTTTGAATTCATATGTACGTTTAATCGACGCTTCTACGGTGAAGGAAAACATCGTGAGGAAACCTGCACACACCTATGAAAAAATTCTTAGGTTGTGTGTGAAGTCGACCAACCCGCACTTGGCCAGCGTGGTTGACTAAGGCCTAATCGCCCCTAATCTGGGGTAGGCTCGAGCCCCTCGGTGGGGACATTATATGAGCTGATGATGATGATGACTAATAAATAGCCAGGGCCCAATCTAGGGGGGCCAAGCCGGACATTTGTCCAGAGCGGCAAAAACGAAGGGCTGATAGCTTCAGTAGTTTCCGAGCGATTTCACTGTCGAAAATGTAAAATTGTTCTCATTAGTTGTGTTAGTAGTATAGTTTCGAGTCTCTGGATTTTATCTCTCTTTTGGGGTGGGAATTTTGCCCAGAGCGGCGAAATGGCTAGATCGGACCCTGCTCATAGCCATCCTCGCCTAGTCGAACTGCAAGGTCGCGTCTGTTTTGAATGACCCAGGATAGTAAGAAGACATGTGCTGGCAATAGCTGAAAGTCTTTTTAACTTATACCTGGATAAGTGTAACAAATTCAGCGTCGAACAGCTTTAACGCGGGTTTTCTGTGCAGCCAGTAATGTCTCATTAATAACTATGATAAACCCTAAACCACCGAATACGACTCTAGGGCTTTTAGATATATGTTCACTTGGTATTGGCAAAATGCGTAATTTTTATGTGTCATGAGGCCATTAATTAAGAATAGAATAAAAAAGAATCTTATCGCTAATTGCTAGAAAGAAAATCTATAATAAAATGATAGCCATAATTAAAGAAGCACCAATTATATGCCCCACCCGACCCGAAAAATTCCACTTCTTGATCAGGGGGTGACATAACTTTGTACTTATCTCGGGCGGTAAAAAGAACGCCTCAGATAGCATATTAATAGCCCTCGCCTTCAGCTCGGACGTCAAATACCTGCGATCTGAGACATATTACTCTTTATTTTACCACCCTAGTTAATAAATAAATATATTGTTAAATATAAAGTTATTAAATAAAGATATTGAATATTGAATAAATGTGCTATTCCAAATATGTAAAATTTAGTGGACTGATTAAATTCGTTTCTGTTCTACGAGTACCTTTGTTTATTTACTATAATATGTATAGTAAATGTGAACTTCAAAATAATGATAAACAGAGCGGTGTAGATAACTTTTCTGTACTCGTAGTAGGGGCAACGAGATAATGAAATATATCGCAATGTAATGCTATGAAAATTGACGTACTTGTGTGCTGTCCTCGCCAAAAACGCGATCGTAAACGTAATGTTTGTCGTTTAGCCTGCGCTGGCGCAGCACGTCGCGTCGACTGTCAGACTCCTCCTCCAGCACCAGCATCTAGAAATAATCGTGGATTATTAAGTGAAAATTGTGTGTTCAAGTGTAATCGAGTGTAATCGACCCAAAGTAATATAATTTCAGGTATGTAAATATTTAATATTGAGAAAGTAGAATAATACTAGTCAACTACGGTTATCAAGATATAAATTGCTATTTTAGCATTATTTTATACTAACCTACACGTAACATAATATTTGTAAAGAAAAACACAACCACAGGCAGATACAAAATATTCTGAGCATTCCAATAGGTTTTAATTATGCGTGAAAGGCAAATTTTAAACAAATTTTGATCCTTATCGTCTTTTAATAGAAGATCGACGTTGACAACATATTACACGCATAAAAAAGTTTCAAGTTTAAAAGAAAGAAACTGGTAAAATTTTTATGCTGACATTTTTTTATTTGTTTTAAAGTAGCCATTGATCTTTGTTTAACAAAGGTGTGTTACACGTAATTAAAAATAAGTAAAATCGTACAATTACTCTTATTTACTCTTATTTTTTCTTATTTATTTCCCACATCTGAATGCAATTTTTATATACATACATGTTATGTAAAAATGGTGTTTTATTGAAAACATTGCTCTGTCTGTGCCTACTTCGGCTATAATATTTTGATCAATTTCGATATTATAATTTAAATGACAATTGCAGCGAGTATTATCATAGCATTATCCTGCATTAAAATAATCAAATTGCCTTTCAGTTCAGCGTAAGAATAAAACAAACGGAGAAGGAATATTGTATTTGTTTTTCATAGTCGGTCATTTTTTAATTTATGGTCGAAAAAGGCGGGAAACGTTGAAGTAGGCGGGAGTGTTTTTTGCTTTGAATTGTTTTCTTTATTGTAATTCATTAATATTCTGGATCAGTTGATTAGTATTTGTATTTATATAATTAGTGTTTGTATATTTGTATATTTTTAACATCATTTAGAGGTAAGTAGTTAATAATTTCACCATTCATGCATCTTCCTCAGACCAAATAAAAAAAATACTTTTTATTTGGTCTGAGGCATCATCATGAACGATCCACCTGACCCAGGTGGATCGATTCCCTCAGTTGGTTACAATGTAACTATTATGAGCCAAGATGAGTCAAGTTTCGACACTGATCATGCTGAGTGGTCTACCATTCAGAATAGGAAAAGAGGAAAGATGACCAAAGTGTGCAAGCAATGCAATCAGAAAAAACGCAGTAAAATGGCGGGAAAAAATGCAGGCTGTGGATGTACTGAGTCGACTGATAATATTTCCACTGAAAACCAAATATGTACTACAAATGTAACAGTCAAAGAACCTAGTCCAGACTCTGCATTTTTAGCTCCACCAGAACCTACAACGAAGAATGATTTGTTGCACTCTCAATCTGCCACAGATATCCCAGGTCGAAAATTCTACAACAGTAACGATTTACCACCTTATGTCGTACACGTCCAACGTGAGCAGACTTCTTTTAATGACGCCACATCGTTACATCCTGTTAGCTTTGGTAATTTTCTTAAGAAAAATAATTATTATAATATTGTTGACGGAAGTGTGAAAAAAATAGGCAGAAACAGAATAACATTATCTTTTTCTAAATTTGAGATGGCAAACAGTTTTATTAATGATAAAAAATTGTTAGATAATAAGTATAAAGCTTTTATTCCAACCTTCAATGTAACTCGCATGGGTCTGATTCGTGGAGTCCCCCAGGACTGGTCACCAGAAGAATTAAAAGAAAAAATATCTCTACCTTCAGGTTGTGGTGAAATTATTAAAATTAGGCGCTTGAATTACAAAACTTTTGTAGATGGCACTGTCACTTGGAAGCCTACTCAATCAATTGTAGTAACTTTTGATGGACAAATGCTCCCTTCCAGAGTATATCTTTGCTACAATTCCTTGCCGGTTGACCGGTATATATTTCCCACTGTGCAGTGTTATAACTGTTGTCGCTTCGGTCATACTAAGTTACAATGTCGGTCTAAGCCGCGTTGCTATAAATGTGCACAAGAACATTCAGGTGATAACTGTTCTATAGAGGAGGAAAAGGCAAATTGCTGTAATTGTGATGGACTACATTCTGCTATTAAACGTTCCTGCCCAGAATATGAAAGGCAGAGAAACATTAAAATGTCTATGGCAAATAACAACATCTCTTATTTCGAGGCAGCGAAGTTACATCCTACAGTTGGAAAATCCTTTTCTGATGTACTAATATCTAAGCCATCAAAACCTACTATAAATTTTACATCATCTCCAACAAGACAAAACTTACAAAATATTGGTCACTCAATCAAAAAAACTGTATATAGTAAGCCTAAGCAATTTTCACCAAGCAATTTTAATAAAGGTTACAATCAGGTAGAACACAATAACATGATTAGAGACTATGACATGCCTAGTAGTAGTGGCAATGGTAGTATGATTAATTATAATACGAGTAACTCTCAAGACACAACAATAGCTAACATCATTATATATCTTATTAATCATTTTACCCAAAATAATAATTTTTTACCGTCCGACGCTGCCTCACTAATTAACGCTGTGCAAAACCTTACTCACCACAATGGACCAGTTGGCCAAAGTGGTACAGTGGAACTGTAGGAGCATAAATAATAAAAAATCAGATATTATATATTTAATTAATAAATATAACCCTTTTATCATATCTCTTTCAGAAACCTGGCTTAAACCAGGTTATAATTTTAAAATCTCTGGATATTTTTGTCTAAGACAAGATAGATCAGATGGCCATGGTGGTGTGGCTCTCCTGATTAAAAATAACTATCAATACAATATTTTTTCATTGCCTTCTAGTGATGACTATTGTATTGTAGGAGCTATAGTTAATAACATTTTATTTATTTCAATTTATGTACCACATCCAACTGTTTCTATTCTTTGTGAAATAAGTAATATTGTATGTCACTTTCCCAAACCTTTTATAATTCTTGGTGACTTCAATAGTCATCACCAGTCCTGGGGTAGTTCATTTACAAACAGCTGTGGGGAACATTTACTTGAAATTTTAGACCGCAACAACCTATGTATACTAAATACTGGTGTTGCTACACGGCTAACTAGTCCCAATGAATGTGTCAGTGCTATTGACCTCTCTATCTGTACTCCTAGTCTTGCTCTCTCACTTTTATGGCACACTCTTGATTCTACATATGGCAGTGACCATTTCCCTATAATTATAACATTCCCTTTTATTACTAAACCAAATATACGGAAAAGAATTAGCTTAAAGTATAAATTACAAAATGCAGATTGGAATTTATATAAAAATAAATTAGAGCATAAAGTTTCTACTCTCCCAATCATTAGTAATGGTAATGAGGAACAATGTTCCGAAGCTTTGGCTAAATGTATGATTGGTGTAGCTGATGAACTTTTTCCAATAAAAAAAACAACCCGTTATTCAATCCCTTCTCCGCCATGGTGGGACCAAGACTGCACTGTAGAAATTGCTCGGAGGAAGAATGCTGAACGGCAGTATCGCGAAAATATGACTCTAGAAAACTTTAATATCCTCATAGGAATCAATTCAAAAGTAAAAACATTTCTAAAGAAAAAAAAGTGTGATGCTTGGAAAAGATTCTGTAGCTCAATCTCTCCACAGACCCCTCCTTCATTAGTATGGAGTAATATTCGAAGATTTCGTTCAGCTTTTCTTCAGCCTTCTCCCTCCAGTCTTTCCTTAGACATGGCTCAAGAGTTTATGAATAATTTAGTGCCGTTATCGGTTGCAGAGCCGGTTATACTCTCTCCGGTTCCTGTTGATAATTCCGGTTTAAATTCACCATTTTCACTCTCCGAATTAAAAGGAATCCTAAATCACCTAGTAGACTCTGCTCCGGGTATAGATGGCATTCCATATTCTTTCATTACGAACCTTGGGGATAAAGTACTAAGCTATTATTTACATTTGATAAACAATGTCATGTTGACAGGTAATATTCCTTCAACATGGAGACAGCAGATAGTGTTGCCGATACTAAAACCGAATAAACCACCATCAGATGTAACATCCTACAGACCCATTGTTCTTTCAACAGTTCTAGTAAAGATTGCCGAACACTTAGTTAAAAATCGTTTGGAATGGTACGTCGAAAGCAAGGGCCTTCTCTCGAAAAGTCAGTTCGGTTTTAGACGCGGGAAAAGTACTTACGATTGCATTTCCATTCTAGTGTCTGATATTCGAATAGCTTTTTCTGATAATGCGTCAGTTGGTGCCATTTTTATTGATATAAAAGCGGCCTATGACAATGTTAATATAACGCTGTTGCGAGAGAAGTTGGACATTTTGAAAATCCCAATTATGCTTTGTAATTTTATTATTAATTTATTTTCCGAAAGGTATCTGATGCTGTCTATTGGGGACACTGTGATTCAAAGGCGTATGTCTAAAGGTTTGCCTCAAGGGTCAGTACTAAGTCCACTACTTTATAATTTGTATACCTATGATCTTGAAAGCTCTCTCAACAACTCATGTGCTATTATTCAATACGCTGATGATGTCGTATTGTACTGTATAAGTCATTCGATACCCAATATTGCAAAAACCTTAAATAATTCTTTGATTACTTTTAAAACATGGCTTGACAAGAACGGCCTAGAGTTATCAGTCTCTAAAACATCAATAGGCTAGTTGACTAATTTTGAATAACTTGTTAATACTTTAGTTTGATACGTATTTTATACAAAAAACATATTTATTTTCATTAAATTGATTATTTACTTGAAAATTTTTGAGTTACAAAAAACAAATTTAAATATGATTCGAAAACGCACAACACTGTCATGGCGTCTTGAATGACGTCACGCCGTGCAAAACAAACTGACTGAAGGTAAGTAATCGCTAAGCGATTGCGTCTACAATCCATACTTGCGTTTTGTAACTTTAGTTTTCGATATAAAAGAAATGAGTTCTACGTATTATAAGTACTGTATAGTGCCCCAGTGTACAAGCACAACTATAAAAACACCAAGCAAGCTATTTATTTACGTTCCAAACAATAGAGAAATAAGGAAAAAATGGCTAAAACTTGCAAGAAGAGATGATGCCAATAATTTATCAACAGATTCAAGAATGTATTTCTGTGAAGATCATTTTGATGTAAGTATCTACCTACCTACGTCACTTATCTTAATATTATGTAAGTAAAGTCTTAATTTATTTGTATGTATTGATGTAACAAAAAATATTTTTATTATTCTAGTTACCAAATGATATGATTAATTATATGGAGTATCATATTATGGGAACAGTAGCTCAAGTACGCATGAAACCAGGTTGTATACCAAGCAAATTTGAATGTCATGAAGACAGAAAAAAACGAGCATGGAGCAGTACAGAACGGCCATATATATTAAAAAAACAAAGACAGATGTTAGTAGAAGAGTGCCTGATTGATTCACAAGAAAATTGTGCGACAAGTTCATCTCATACTTCTGATATAAGTTCAAGTAAGTGTGATGTATGTTAAACAAGATAAATGTTTATTTAAAATTTTCAGTGTCAAATACCCACATAATGCTATCATAAACATATTTACATTTATTTTTCAGATACTGATACAGTTGGAGATGTGTTGAAAATACCATGTAAGACAACTGATAAATCTGTTCAAGTATTTGTAGCCCACAAATTCAGAAGTAAGGCTGTGCAGACCAATGTTAAGTTGACAGACCAGGCATTATCACCTTTAAAACCTGCTCTAAGTGCAAGTTCCCCATCTCCATTTCAAAGTGTATTCATGTCGAAATCAAGTCCTTCTGTGTCCGGTGTAAGCAAAATTGTAAAAAATATATTTATTGAAGAAGAACGCTCAGATAGTGATGTTTCTTTATATATACCATCTATTTCTGCCAACAGTCATTCACCATCACTGTGTTCACTACAAATTAAATCATCTTCTGATTGTAGTGAATTAATTGAAGAAGACAATAAACTAGAATCAAAAAAGACCATGTTGAACACAATATCAAAAATTGAAAAAAAGCCACGACTATACATAGGTATCCCAATTAATTGTTACTACTTGATTGATATAATACTAGATGCTATAAATATTCCCAAACACCATTTACTAATCTGTTTAAATAAAATAAGATTAGATAGTACATTTAACCAAATGTCAGATGATTATGGTATGACTCCATCGAACTTAAGTAAAATATTTGTAAAAAATATACCTTTGATAGCCAGTGTCATGCGCCCTTTTATTGTGGAATTGGACAGTGCAATGATTAAAAGCACCTTACCTATGTCATTCAGGCATAAATATAACAATGTTAGTTGTATTATAGACTGCCTTGAAATTGAGGTGCAAAAGCCATCTAAGGCAGTAAATCAAGCTCTGACATGGTCAGAGTACAAAAAAACAAATACTATAAAGTATTTAATATCCTGTACACCAAATGGACTAGTGAACTATATTTCTCCAGGATTCGGAGGAAGAATCACCGACACATGCTTAGTTGAATCTTGTGATTTTGTAAAGACCTTAAAAAGTGGCATGTGTGTTATGGCAGATAGGGGCTTTAAGCATCTCGAACAATATTTTAAAAAATCAGGTATTACACTAATAAGACCACCAAGTGTTGAAAAGGGAGTAAAAATGATTAAAAGTGAAGCGAAGCTAACTAAACAGATTGCCAGCTTGAGAATACATATAGAGAGAGTTATTAGGCGCTTACGTGAATTTTATATGCTTACACCACATGCATGTATTAATTACAAATTTGTAAAAATTCTTGATGAAATAATAATCATAGCCTGTGCATTAATTAATTTGCAAGATTCTTTAATAAAATAAAACTAAGAAATAATTTAAGATTGTTGTTTTATTTCAAATAAAATTATTGTTCCACACTTTGATACAACAATGGGTATACATTAATTTTCCAAAAGTTTAATATTTTACTGTCAATTAAATCCTCAACATATTCGGGATTGAATGCCACACTTATAATCTCCACTTTTTTATTTTGACTGAAATCTGGGTCAGCTACACAAAATAAACAGTTTTCCTTTTTTGTTAGATACATTTGAAACTGCATTTGGGCATTGAATTTTTCTGTAGGTTTGCCATTTTTTACATAGTTTTTATACGTTTTGGCACTAACAGGACATTTAATCTCTAATATGCCATCTTCAAATATTCCATCTGGGGAACCAGCAATCATTGGGTATTTGGAATTTAATATTAGGCCGCACTTATTTATCTTTGTCTTCAATTTTCTTTCTACTATTTTTCTTACCTCATCTTCTAAAAGACGGCCACGTTTCATATGTGTTGTGTCTGGAATTTTACCACCTAGTATAAGAGATATGAGTGTGCCATCTTTGGTTTTACATCGGCTAACATCAAAGGCTCTTGAAGCAGTTATACGACCGTACCTCAGCTCAAACCATAGGCTGCTCTTGGACTGTTCCCTTGTTTCTTCTTCAACTCGCTGTGTTAATAATGGTGATATATGAATTTTTTTCAAAAATGTATCGACACATTTTTCTTTAAAATTACATACAAGTTGATGCATGGAGACAGCCTGTGTTTCACTTGGACAATAAGTTGGTTGATATTTCAAAAGTTCACAGTTTCCAATTTTTCTCTTGATTCCCTCTTCTAGAAACTTTGCCAAAACAGATGAATTTGCTGGCAATATTGGCCTGCCTTTTGACAAGTCTTTCGCAGTCATGTACTTTAGGTTACTGCCAACTCTGGAGAGTTTTGATTTTTTCCAATAGCACTCCACTGAAGTGCATGACGGTTCCTCACTCCGGCGGTGAACCCACATAAGAAATGCTATTGCATGTTTGCAGCCGCCCTGTGAAGCTACACAGTCTTGACATTGAACAGATACAATAATATCATTTTCTTCGTCAACAACCAGTGTGCATCCATATAATTTTGCATGAACTTTGTGTTCAGGACATATTTTACACTTCACAGTACACAATTTACTATCACGCTTAAGCTGAACATAGCTTATGGCGTCATCTCCATAGGAAGCTCGCGAGGACCTGAAATTAAATAAATGAACGGTTAATTAATGTTATACGAGCTATTTTGCATTTTTTATTCCTTTTGCAAATGTAACCTCAAAATCAGTGTCAATTATCTTGCAAAACCTACGATAAAACATTATGCTATTGTGTATCGAACTGCAATATTGGTATTTGATCTTGAAATAAGTATTTTAAACTCTTGTTTACTTACAAGGAAGCTTTAACATTGCGAAACTCAGATGAGCAAAAGTCGCTGTTTGACGCGAAAAAATTCCCAAGCATAACAGGGTCAATTTTAGGCAGGTTATTACTGTCTCCTTTGATGAATCCAGATTCCATGGTGAATTCTTTCAAATTTTAACTAAAAACAACAGGTATCAACTTAATATAATTCGCTAAAAACCGTAATTTTATCAATAACTTGTAGTGTACGTATGAGAACGTCAATGACAAGATTCGACCGACGCACGGCGTGACGTCACGGCTTCTGATTGGTGTTCACTGTCACTCGACTGTAGGTCTCATTTTACGATATTTATTTTAGTAAAATATTATTAATCTTTATCTCTTTTATTAAATAAAATTGTTTATTGCTTTCTCCGTATCTTAATTAATCATTATAACACGCTATCCATGCGATTCATTCTTATAGGACACAAGCCTATTGTTTTGTTTACGAGAATGCGGTCACAGAATATAGTAAATGTTAATTTTGGTCAACATTGTCTTCCGCAAAAGCGGGAAGCAAAATATTTGGGTATGATTCTTGACTCTAAACTTACTGGCAACTCGCATTGTGAATACATCGTTAATAAATGTGAGCGCAGTCTTAACATCTTGAGATGTCTAGCTGGAGTCTGGTGGGGTAGTCATCCCGTTACGTTGAGGCTGCTTTACATCGCTCTTGTACGGAGTGTTCTAGACTATGGGATATTCCTGCTAGAGCCTTGTAATGTAGCAAACTACAGGAAGTTAGATAGTATACAAGCTAAGGCCCTAAGAATCATTAGTGGTGCCATGAAATCGAGTCCAATATGTGCATTACAAGTGGAATGTAATGATCCTCCTTTCCATTTACGGCGACAATACCTAGCTGACAGATTCTTTTACAAATCAACGCAAATACTCATCAATCATAATATAGTTATGCAAAAAATTGAACAATTGGCGAACAAAATAACATCAATGTATTGGAATAACAAATCTCTGCCGCCTTTGATTAAAAGTTATAATAAATATTTAAATATGGCTGCCCCAACGTATCAATGCCCAATTCTCCCTTTGTATACTTCAGACTATGACTCCATAACATTGATACCTAACATAACTTTTAATCTAAGAATAGATAAGGCAAATGCCAATAGTTGTTTTAATATGGCTGTTGATGAATATTGGTATGGTTGGCACAAAATTTTCACTGATGCATCTAAAAGCGATTTACTTGATGTGGGTGTGGGTGTTTATCACAGCAACTATAAGATTCAACAAAAAATGCGACTTCCTCCTCAGTCTTCTATTTTTACTGGAGAATGCCTTGGACTTTTCAAAGCAGTTGAATTTATCCTTTTAGCAAAGTTAAATAAAACAGTAATTTTTACTGACTCATTGAGTGCATTATATGCCTTAGAAAAATTTCCTTTTAAACTTAAAATGTATCCATTGATATTAAAAATACGTAATTTATTGTTAGAATGTTCAGCCAAGGGCTATTCAGTATCATTTGCTTGGGTGCCTAGCCATTGTGGTGTAACCGGTAATGAATTCGCTGATCATTTAGCCCGGGATGCCGTTCGATGTGGTGACATTGACTTTTATAAAAACTTCAGTATTGATTTGGTTAGTCTGTCTAAGTCAGAGCTTCATTTATCTTGGACAAAGTTGTGGACAGAAGGTGGTATTGCAATAGCAAAATACTATAGAAACATTCAACCATTTGTTCTTACCAAACCTTGGTTTGCTAAACTGAGGTTTAGTAAGAGAGTCACATCAATCTTAATCCGTATGCGTTTGGGTCATGTTTGTACGCCTGAGCGTCTAGCTAGATTTGGAATCATCACTGACCCTACTTGTGAATGTGGTCATGTTGATAGTGACACAAATCACATCTTCTTTGTTTGCCCGCGTTTCGAAAGAGATTCTTTCCTAGAATCTCTTATCGAATTGGATGTTCCTTTTCCTACTTCCATTTCCATCCTTTTACATGATAATAATCCAGATATTTACAAACTTTTAGCGTTATTTATCAGGAAAAATGATATCAAGATTTGATTACTTACATTACTATTATTGCTTACACTATTTTTCATATCTTAAATTATTTATATTATTATTTCATCACTACCCATCTTATCCTTTCATCTCATATTGTATACCTATTACCTACCTACTCACCTGATTCCTTTCCAAATTCCTTTTCGTTGTTTAAAAGTTGTGTAAAAGATTCGTTTCCTGCTTTTTATCCTTAAAAAAAAATCCCTAAAAAACTACTGATCAAGTTTACCTCCAAACTTGCATATGGCAAATGGCAACACTAGCCTTAATGCCATTCACAAATAAGAAGAAGAATTTATGGTCAAACCATTTATGGTAAACCCATAAATACCCTGACTATAATAATATCAATAGATCATAAAGAAAACGGAAAAATAAACAATTTGTTTGTTAGTGACAATGTTTATTGGAATATTGAAGTTGGCATCGATGACAAAAAACATTACGATTTTTTTTAACATTTCTTTTATTTTCAAGGCGGTTTTTTTTATTTAATACTAATGTATTTTTTTGACAATATCCAGGATAGAGTACTTTATACAAAGCTAATCATGAGGTTACTTTATAAACAACAAATATAAAAATACAAACTAAAACTACTTAAAAAAACAAATCAAATCTACGTTTTAAAAGGGATACTAAAACTAGATACAAAAAACTTAGACTACTATATTACAGATAAAAGACTTCGCCTAGGTCCTCTGAAACAGGAAGTGTACCAATAACACTGGCTGAATTACCTCGCTGAATCGCGAGACTAATTTTTTGCGCGAAATACAAACCAGAGATAACTAACCACACTTATTAGAGTTAGAGATAACTCAAAAACGACTCGTCAGAGGTCAATCAAATTTAAATCGGACCACAGGTCAAGCACCAGATTCCAAACGTTAAAAGAATCTTCAAAATCGGTACACCCAGTAAAGAGTTATGAGGTAACGCACTTTTTTAAAAAAAAACCAGTCAAATTGAGAATCTCCTCTGTTTTTTAAGATTGGTTAAAAACACAAATTACTAATTACAACAGCTAGGTAAGTATTTAAAATTTTCACGCGATTTAAAACTGACTAAAACAGCATTGTTTAGATACATATTTTATGAAGGCTTCATGTAAAATACGCATGGGTGCGTGCCATGTGTTAAAAGTTATAACTGTGATTAAAACGAATATGGAATAATTTTATTTTTAAATATTTTTAATACTAGAAAAAAGTCTAAAGTTTTCTAGTATTAAAACGAATATGTAGGATGTAGGTACTGGCAGTATTTGTTTTAACTATAACCATTTAAATGGTAGTTTGTTTTATTTCGTCACGAGTCATTAGAACAATAATGTAATTAGATGCAAAAGGTACAGTGAGCCTGTTTACGTGGTAAAGACCGTGGGATTACAAATACACACATGGTAATTATATTTTAAAACTCTAACAATTTATTAATATATTGAGCGCCCGATCAGGAGCAGTGCATCCATCTTACAGAACACCGCATCCAATGAAAACAATACATTATAGTAGAGTCTTGTTTTTGTCAGTGAGTAAGGTTGCAAGAGCTCCAAATGTGTAGGTGATGGGGTTAGTTTATTCGTTAATATGCTACGAGGCGGGCTGTAACCAGTAACGTGCTAACCGCTTATTACCACAAACAGCTAAAACAACTCATAGTAAAACAAATGACATTTGGTTAAAAAATTAAACTCAGAAATGAGTAGAAACTATAAAATTATGTATTATTTACTAACCAAAAGTATGTTATTCAAATTACAGTTCAGAACTTTTTTGAGTTATCCATGGCCAGTTTGTTTTAATAATAATTAATCATAACACATGCAACCCTTGATATGTGGAACCCATTAAGTGAAATTAAATTTTATTACATGCTCGAAATTTGGAAAACAATTCGTTGCCTACTATCAATCAATTTACAATTTACTTGATTGTTCCGTTTTGTTTCATTGACAATGACATGACGAATATGTTATCATTATTACCTATAGGTATGTATAGGTACATTACTGGTAAAAGTTAAATACGAGTACATACAACACACGCGTCACAAGTCACAGAACATTTTTTTTTTAAATAAGAATAACTGTCGATGGCGTAGACCGCCGGCGCTGATTCGAACCCCGCCACGTACCAATGTGTTTTCAAATTTTGAATTCATATGTACGTTTAATCGACGCTTTTACGGTGAAGGGAAACATCGTGAGGAAACCTGCTCACACCTATGAAGAAATTCTTAGGCTGTAGGTATGTGAAGTCGATCAACCCGCCTTGGCCAGCGTGGGTGGTTGACTAAGGCCTAATCGCCCCTAATGTGGGGTAAACTAGAGCCCCTCTATGGGGACATTATATGAGCTTATCATGATGATGACGAATAACTCCATACAAAACTCAGCAAGTCATTAATTGCAATATTATGAATCGTCTGCAGAATAATAATCTTCTTCTTTCTCCGACTAATATTATGAAAATCATATTTAAACTTTGGCGTTGCAGTATCTAACGCATTCAATCCATCTGTGACCACAGCCACAAAGGTCAGGCAATTACGAGGTAATTTTACATAACTTTGGAAATTTGTTACGTTAATCACGCCACGACGATTTAACGGATTTGATATTTAGTACTGTATATGAAATTTAGTACTTACGCAGGGAAATCAAGTCTGTATAAAAATAAATAATACTTTCTAATTCGGTAACATATTCCTATGGGATGAAATATGAATTTTTTGCTTTAACTTTTCACATCAAATTATATCGACGGAAAAGCAAAAGCAGCAAGAACGGTATTAACTTTAGTCCGAAAACCCTCAAAATTTGCATAATAGGTAGCTGTACCTACCTCTAGTCAAACCTAAGCTGCAAACTTTAAACTTTTGACATCTGGACGTTGCTTTTGACATAGGTATAATCTAAGTTCCCACGGTTCCCACCCAAGTTAATCCCCACTTAAGTATTGTCTATGAATATACAACATGTAAATTAAATAACCAACACCCTGAATACAGGTGGTTTGGGATCGGCTTCTGAGTTGATTTCAATATTTTTAAAAAAAAAAACGACTTTTTTTTTGAAAAAAAAACAAAAGTACCCAAAAATGTTGTACAATAGTTTTTTTTTTGTTTTTGACGTGACAACGTCTTATAATTCGATAGAGCCGGCTGCACGCACGAAAAAACATGACTCATGCGGCGTTACCTCGCTCTGAGGCGTTCCATATAAGGCTTGAAGTGCAACGAGAGCCCGGAACGAGCGACAAAGAAGCACAATCGGCCTTTGTGTTCGGCAGCGTTCGACATCCGTCTCTCTCCTACTTAATTATCGAGTATCCATTCCATCAGTATTTTCTTAAGACGTTGTCACGTTCAACTATCGTCAGTAAACCGACTTTACAGACAACCAATTTATTTTATTAAAAAAAAATCGTTTTTTTTAAAAAAAATATTGAAATCAACTCGGAAGCCGCTCCCAAACCACCTGTATTCAGGGTGTTGGTTATTTAATTTACATGTTGTATATTTACGACCCTGTGCGTCCACGCACACTATGAGACCTCAAAAACCTTGCCATATGGCACGCACTGAGAAATGCCTTATTTTGCATAGCATTGTTGTTTACTAAGACAAGTATTGTTTGTGAATATGGGCGTTAATCTGCTCCAACTTAGGATTCTAAGTGATATGGTTTTTGCTCTCGCATCCACACTAAATCTATTTCAATGTAGTACCTATCATGTCTTATGTCATACAATAACTATAATTATGGGTCACCTTATCGCTGACCACATGCACGATGCGGGGACCTTCATCGGAGCGCAGCGGTCGTACGCGTACTGCCACCTGCGAACATAAAACAAGGCCACATCACTTTATATAGGAAAAAGTCGCCAGGACACTAAAATTAAACACGCAGTGGTCTAAAACTTCGTCTACCAGAATTCCAGAGGCCCCAGACCAGCGGTGTGTATGAGCAATGCCCATTTGGGCCCAAACCCATGGACAATACAATAAAATTTAAATAAGTTGTGCATTAAATTACATTAAACTTAATATTATTTTTAACAGTTATTATAAGTATGTCTGCTGTTTTAATTTTATGGTTTCAATTAGATTGCGTATTGATTGTTCACAGCTTATGTATATTGCAAATTTAAAAGGAACCATTAAACTGGTGGACTTTTTATTACTTATTGTCATTTGAACATACATTTAACTAACTAAAACAAAGAGTACTCCGTGAACTAAAACAATAAATTCTTAGGGATATTTCAGAGTACACTTTTTGGGCCAGATATTATGCTCGTTTCGGTCGGCATTAGGACATTTTTAAATCCGCCTGGCTAACTCCACTATCCTACCAAAGTCTGTAGTCGTAACAACAAAAAACTTTTCGCATGTAAAACTGTCACTTAAATTATATTGATAATTACCTATTTATTGACTTGTATTGATGTTTTGAAATCATTACGAAATTGTATTTCTTCTTCATATCAGCATAATAATAATTATTTAAGTGAAATAAGTATTTCGTTTCCGAAATGGTTGTAGGGCTTTTGACGATTCAAAAGTACTTAGCAAAGTCCATTTACATAAAGAGTAAATGGATATAATAACTCAGTATTAATGTGATCCGACTGTTAATAATAAGATAATCAGTCTATCAGTGGTTGCGAGCTCCGGGAATACTCGAGAGCCTCACTTCCACCTTCAGCTTATGATCACTTACCATCTGGTGACGTGACAAGAGGAAAAGGAGGTCGATAGTGCGGTCGTGAATTCTTCGTAACGATTACGATAACTAAGCTACCAAGTGCGCGATCGGTGCTCAGATGGGCGACCGAAAATTTTTCAACTCGACTTTCCTCCGTCACGGTAATATTATCTATAATATTACCGTGCCTCCGTGCATATCGTCGATACGTGCCAATAAGAAACACATTGTTCCAGTATCTCAGTCGATCTCGAAATAGACCCCATATAAAGTTCTCCTACTGTATCTAAGAAGACGTCTTAAAAGGAGAAGAGGTACATAAAGTCCTGGATTCATCCATTTCCTTCCACCATGTACGATAACCCTGATTTCGGACGTCGTGTGTTTGTCGTGTCGGAATTCTTCGATGACGCTACAAAGGCCGATCAAAATGGGTAGTATTTAACTGCAAATCAACAAAATCTTCCTGTTTTCGTATATAATACTAATGGCACAGCAAAATAATCCTAATCAAAAATACATACTAACTAACATAAGACATGGACTCTCCCAAAAACAGTGCACTCCGTCTGCTCATAAAAAAAAACAACCCTTAACCTACCTTTTTATTTTACGCCCTGGTAATTTTGTAAATGTGCAATAAGTATATTTGATGAATATAAATTGTTGGATGATAAGTTCTTTAATGTGCATTGAAATAATACCGAATCAAAAATAGATGTCGTGTCGTGCTCGTGGATCTTAAAATTTCACGAATTCTTTTGGGCAATTATAGCAATTAAATTCGTTGTTTCTCGCGTGGGGTGATAAAACTTCAGATTATTTTGTGTGACCCCCGAATCTACCACTTAAGTTACTACAACAATAAAATCATATTCTATTTTTAACAGCCATGACAAATGGTCGTGTTCATCACACAAACATTTACTCCTACCAGGATTCAAACCCGTACCGCTTGATGTGTAGGCAGCGTTACCGACCACTCCACCACGATCTCCACGGCTCCCATGCAACAGACATTATTTTTTTCCGTTTTTTATAGATAATGAAACGAATTATTCCTAATTCGTTGAGATAATGGTACGGAACTCTTCCTGCGCGAGACCGACTCGCACTGGCCGGTTTTTTCAAAATTCGACATACATTTAAAGTTTAAACAATATGAATTTGGTAAAAAACGTACAGACATAGTTTTTAGTATGTTAAAAACTTTCTAAAATATCATGAAGGTCGCATAAGAGTTAGGGGTAGGATAACGTTTTCTCCATTTGTGTTATTTTGTATGAATAGATGCTCGCCGTACCATCATACTAAACTTTGGTACTATCCTCTTGAGATCACTAAACCACAGAACATAGATATATATCTATGTTCTGTGCACTAAACAATGACAGTCAATCAGTGGTCCCATAATTACTTAGACAAAGAATCCTGCATAATTATGACGAAGTTCTAAATTTGAATTTCAGGGTGAATGACCCTGAAATTCAAATTTAGAACTTAAATTAACGTTCATACTAGTACCTATTAATCACGAAGAATACAAGCTTCTTGCTATTAACACATCACTTTCTCGTTTCTCTTCTCATTATTTCATTTCATAGGCAGTATCTATATCGACAGTTCTAATAATAGCATGTACTTAGTTTGATTTGATATTCAGCACGATAATATTTAATATCAGTCCCAAAATGATAGTAAGTACCTATCAATATTATTAAACATAGATTAGATAAGTATTTATTTCAATAGAATTACCTACCTTACCCGATACATTTCATAGTTTTACAAGCCGGTTAGTCAGGCCAGCATAGTTTGCCAAGTCGATTACGGTTACGACTAATATTTTACTTAGTTAAAAAATCGGGAGAGGCCTCCCCTTGACTTTCTCGTATACCGGAAACGACTCAAGGGTTAATAGAAACCTTATATTTTGATGTCATACATTTATGTTAAATTTTGGTCACCCATCCGAGTACCGACCGCGTACTTGGTTGCTTAACTTTCGTGATGTCGATCACTCAAAAGTTGATAGAAACCATATATTTTGATGTCATACACGCATGTTAAATTTGGTTGCAATAAGTTAAAGCATGCTTGAGTTATCGTGATAACGCACTGACACACACACACACAGACATAATTCCAAAAAAATATTTTTGGACTCGGGGAGGTCCAAAACGTGTAAATTCGTCAAAATCTCGAGGTCGAATTTTTTGACGATTACAAGACTTCCTCTATAACGTACGAGAAAGTAAAAAAACTCAAAATGTCTTTTTTTATTTAGGTGGGTACATTTTGTACAACTATAATAGTAGATTATTAACCAAGGGGATAAAGCAGTGTCTTCTGTCGCGGGTGGCGATTTAAATCGCGAGCGTAACGAAGGACTCGAGATTTACTCCCGAGCGTAGCGAGGGTGTTAAAAACTTAAATCACGAGCGAAGCGCGGGATTTAAGACGAGTCCTGAGTGTAGCGAGGGATTTAAGTTCACCCAAGACTAAGACAGCTTTATCACCGAGGAAAATACTCTACTTTTCGTACCATTTGCGAAAAAATTAACACAATAATAATAAAGATAAGCATTTATTAAAAATAAGGACAATTAAAAGTAAAAATTGATAGGCCTTTCGCACTTCTAGACGTTGAAAATTCTTCATAAGTTTTTAAATAATTTTCCTTGGATTTTGTTGGAAGCAAATTATTTATAATAGGCTAGTTGACTAATTTTGAATAACTTGTTAATACTTTAGTTTGATACGTATTTTATACAAAAAACATATTTATTTTCATTAAATTGATTATTTACTTGAAAATTTTTGAGTTACAAAAAACAAATTTAAATATGATTCGAAAACGCACAACACTGTCATGGCGTCTTGAATGACGTCACGCCGTGCAAAACAAACTGACTGAAGGTAAGTAATCGCTAAGCGATTGCGTCTACAATCCATACTTGCGTTTTGTAACTTTAGTTTTCGATATAAAAGAAATGAGTTCTACGTATTATAAGTACTGTATAGTGCCCCAGTGTACAAGCACAACTATAAAAACACCAAGCAAGCTATTTATTTACGTTCCAAACAATAGAGAAATAAGGAAAAAATGGCTAAAACTTGCAAGAAGAGATGATGCCAATAATTTATCAACAGATTCAAGAATGTATTTCTGTGAAGATCATTTTGATGTAAGTATCTACCTACCTACGTCACTTATCTTAATATTATGTAAGTAAAGTCTTAATTTATTTGTATGTATTGATGTAACAAAAAATATTTTTATTATTCTAGTTACCAAATGATATGATTAATTATATGGAGTATCATATTATGGGAACAGTAGCTCAAGTACGCATGAAACCAGGTTGTATACCAAGCAAATTTGAATGTCATGAAGACAGAAAAAAACGAGCATGGAGCAGTACAGAACGGCCATATATATTAAAAAAACAAAGACAGATGTTAGTAGAAGAGTGCCTGATTGATTCACAAGAAAATTGTGCGACAAGTTCATCTCATACTTCTGATATAAGTTCAAGTAAGTGTGATGTATGTTAAACAAGATAAATGTTTATTTAAAATTTTCAGTGTCAAATACCCACATAATGCTATCATAAACATATTTACATTTATTTTTCAGATACTGATACAGTTGGAGATGTGTTGAAAATACCATGTAAGACAACTGATAAATCTGTTCAAGTATTTGTAGCCCACAAATTCAGAAGTAAGGCTGTGCAGACCAATGTTAAGTTGACAGACCAGGCATTATCACCTTTAAAACCTGCTCTAAGTGCAAGTTCCCCATCTCCATTTCAAAGTGTATTCATGTCGAAATCAAGTCCTTCTGTGTCCGGTGTAAGCAAAATTGTAAAAAATATATTTATTGAAGAAGAACGCTCAGATAGTGATGTTTCTTTATATATACCATCTATTTCTGCCAACAGTCATTCACCATCACTGTGTTCACTACAAATTAAATCATCTTCTGATTGTAGTGAATTAATTGAAGAAGACAATAAACTAGAATCAAAAAAGACCATGTTGAACACAATATCAAAAATTGAAAAAAAGCCACGACTATACATAGGTATCCCAATTAATTGTTACTACTTGATTGATATAATACTAGATGCTATAAATATTCCCAAACACCATTTACTAATCTGTTTAAATAAAATAAGATTAGATAGTACATTTAACCAAATGTCAGATGATTATGGTATGACTCCATCGAACTTAAGTAAAATATTTGTAAAAAATATACCTTTGATAGCCAGTGTCATGCGCCCTTTTATTGTGGAATTGGACAGTGCAATGATTAAAAGCACCTTACCTATGTCATTCAGGCATAAATATAACAATGTTAGTTGTATTATAGACTGCCTTGAAATTGAGGTGCAAAAGCCATCTAAGGCAGTAAATCAAGCTCTGACATGGTCAGAGTACAAAAAAACAAATACTATAAAGTATTTAATATCCTGTACACCAAATGGACTAGTGAACTATATTTCTCCAGGATTCGGAGGAAGAATCACCGACACATGCTTAGTTGAATCTTGTGATTTTGTAAAGACCTTAAAAAGTGGCATGTGTGTTATGGCAGATAGGGGCTTTAAGCATCTCGAACAATATTTTAAAAAATCAGGTATTACACTAATAAGACCACCAAGTGTTGAAAAGGGAGTAAAAATGATTAAAAGTGAAGCGAAGCTAACTAAACAGATTGCCAGCTTGAGAATACATATAGAGAGAGTTATTAGGCGCTTACGTGAATTTTATATGCTTACACCACATGCATGTATTAATTACAAATTTGTAAAAATTCTTGATGAAATAATAATCATAGCCTGTGCATTAATTAATTTGCAAGATTCTTTAATAAAATAAAACTAAGAAATAATTTAAGATTGTTGTTTTATTTCAAATAAAATTATTGTTCCACACTTTGATACAACAATGGGTATACATTAATTTTCCAAAAGTTTAATATTTTACTGTCAATTAAATCCTCAACATATTCGGGATTGAATGCCACACTTATAATCTCCACTTTTTTATTTTGACTGAAATCTGGGTCAGCTACACAAAATAAACAGTTTTCCTTTTTTGTTAGATACATTTGAAACTGCATTTGGGCATTGAATTTTTCTGTAGGTTTGCCATTTTTTACATAGTTTTTATACGTTTTGGCACTAACAGGACATTTAATCTCTAATATGCCATCTTCAAATATTCCATCTGGGGAACCAGCAATCATTGGGTATTTGGAATTTAATATTAGGCCGCACTTATTTATCTTTGTCTTCAATTTTCTTTCTACTATTTTTCTTACCTCATCTTCTAAAAGACGGCCACGTTTCATATGTGTTGTGTCTGGAATTTTACCACCTAGTATAAGAGATATGAGTGTGCCATCTTTGGTTTTACATCGGCTAACATCAAAGGCTCTTGAAGCAGTTATACGACCGTACCTCAGCTCAAACCATAGGCTGCTCTTGGACTGTTCCCTTGTTTCTTCTTCAACTCGCTGTGTTAATAATGGTGATATATGAATTTTTTTCAAAAATGTATCGACACATTTTTCTTTAAAATTACATACAAGTTGATGCATGGAGACAGCCTGTGTTTCACTTGGACAATAAGTTGGTTGATATTTCAAAAGTTCACAGTTTCCAATTTTTCTCTTGATTCCCTCTTCTAGAAACTTTGCCAAAACAGATGAATTTGCTGGCAATATTGGCCTGCCTTTTGACAAGTCTTTCGCAGTCATGTACTTTAGGTTACTGCCAACTCTGGAGAGTTTTGATTTTTTCCAATAGCACTCCACTGAAGTGCATGACGGTTCCTCACTCCGGCGGTGAACCCACATAAGAAATGCTATTGCATGTTTGCAGCCGCCCTGTGAAGCTACACAGTCTTGACATTGAACAGATACAATAATATCATTTTCTTCGTCAACAACCAGTGTGCATCCATATAATTTTGCATGAACTTTGTGTTCAGGACATATTTTACACTTCACAGTACACAATTTACTATCACGCTTAAGCTGAACATAGCTTATGGCGTCATCTCCATAGGAAGCTCGCGAGGACCTGAAATTAAATAAATGAACGGTTAATTAATGTTATACGAGCTATTTTGCATTTTTTATTCCTTTTGCAAATGTAACCTCAAAATCAGTGTCAATTATCTTGCAAAACCTACGATAAAACATTATGCTATTGTGTATCGAACTGCAATATTGGTATTTGATCTTGAAATAAGTATTTTAAACTCTTGTTTACTTACAAGGAAGCTTTAACATTGCGAAACTCAGATGAGCAAAAGTCGCTGTTTGACGCGAAAAAATTCCCAAGCATAACAGGGTCAATTTTAGGCAGGTTATTACTGTCTCCTTTGATGAATCCAGATTCCATGGTGAATTCTTTCAAATTTTAACTAAAAACAACAGGTATCAACTTAATATAATTCGCTAAAAACCGTAATTTTATCAATAACTTGTAGTGTACGTATGAGAACGTCAATGACAAGATTCGACCGACGCACGGCGTGACGTCACGGCTTCTGATTGGTGTTCACTGTCACTCGACTGTAGGTCTCATTTTACGATATTTATTTTAGTAAAATATTATTAATCTTTATCTCTTTTATTAAATAAAATTGTTTATTGCTTTCTCCGTATCTTAATTAATCATTATAACACGCTATCCATGCGATTCATTCTTATAGGACACAAGCCTATTGCGGCAGCATTTGCATTGATGGAATCCGAGAATTCACTGTCACTGTCGCTTTCATTTAACATCGTAACGTATTTTTAGAACATAAACTTATTTGTAAAAATAAATAAAAATAAACTTAACGTCTTAGCTTAACGTTTATGTATTTGAAGAAAACAAAAACGCGGCAAATTTCTAAACTAATATTTTTTTGTCAGAAAAGCAAAGGCATCAAGCTCATACGGCCTCGTCGGTTTTCGTAATTTTATTTAATAATCATATTAACTGCACAATAAATGCGTATTCCTTTTTCAAAAAGATGTATAATGCTTTTTAAACAAACGCAATGGTGTAAACACAGATGTAGTTCAGTATAAATTTCGGTAAGTATTCCAAATTTAAATCACATTCTCCCCCTAGAGGATGAATGAAATTCAGTACAATTTTCTTTTCCTGTTTTTAACAGATTAAAAAGGTATATTTTGATACAATCGGTTTAAGAGTCTACCAAGAGGCTTGTTCTCAGAAGAGCTGGCCAGAAACTTAGCAAGTTTTAACATCTGAAATAGCATAGGCAAATATAGATTTACTATGTAAAACTATATTTGCCTAACCTAAGCTATTTCAGATTTACTATTGTTTAATATTCAAAAAAAATTACGACTTGACACAGTTTATCATGTGTTAATTAAGCTCTACAAAAGCTTTAGAATTTACTCGCTTGCACTCCTCCCTTGAAATGTATGATTTTTTACACGATCACACAAATTGTCTAGGTCAAATGGGTCCACGTCCGGAAGCCTCCTCGTGGCGGACCCTGGTAACGTGGTGGGGAAACTTTCTCGGCCGGGTGTGTGGTTTTTGGTTTTTGATGTCATAAGTGTGTCCCCTTGGCATTCGAAGCACATGCCATCGTTGAATTGTTTCTGTTTTCCCACCACGGCTAGTTCCGGACGGCCCTTTTCAGGGCCACGATCGCGCCCGAAGTCCCCCGGGTGCGGTCCGATGGCTGCTCCCGGTGTCCTCGTCAGGAGGACGCGCCAGGTTGAGCAGCCGTTGGTAGAGGAGTGGCTGCTGGCCACCAATTGGTGCAAGGAGTGCCTAGGCGGGCAGCGTGGGGACGGTCTCGGTGTAGTTGCGCTCACGTGCGCAAATCCCGAGCCGTCCCGTAATAGCGCACTGAAGGTCAGGCCGGGGAGGATGTTTACTGGGTATGGCGATACACCGCTACCTCGAGTCCCACATATCCCCTGCGGTTGGCACCACCCCGCAGAGACGATGCGTAAATGCATTTGACCTCCCCGTCAACAATAAAAATGTCAAATTAATATCATTAAGAATTTGCTTTAGCTATGACTAATAGATACCGACAAACTAGATATTTTTATAACGTTAAAAAAACATAAGCTAAGGGTAAGGAGTTTTATGGGCAACGGTGCAAGCCTTATCTCATTACGAAATAAATTACTTGACTGCCAGTCATACCTTCCTACCAGCACTAGCACGGACAATAAATTCAGATTGAAAAGACTAACTTTTGTGTGTAGGAGGCACTGTTAACAAAAACTTTACAAGTACTAATCAATATTCAAAATTGACGTAACAGCATTTATTTCGTCATAAGGGTTGATAAGTTAGTAGGCATTTTAAATTGGTAGATTACTCCCTCATATCATTGATCTGAGATTATATTCCTGTCCATTCTAAGATTACCTAGAGGAGATCGCTCCTAGGGCTAAGGCTACTTTTTGTACAAGTAGGTACCTAATTTTTATCCACGTAAAGACTTTATTTATAAAATAGAAAATAATAGAATAGCTACCTATATCATTATTGGTACTAAAGCAATTTAATGATAACTAACAATATGAAAGAAAGATTCGGGAGTGGTCTCCCCTTGACTTTCTCGTATACCGGAAACGACTCAAAGGTTGATAGAAACCTTATATTTTGATGTCATACTTGCATATTAAATTTTGGTCACCCATCCGAGTACCGACCACGCACTTGGTTTCTTATCTTTCGTGATCGACGGCTCAAAATTTGATAGAAAGTTCATATTTTGATGTCATAAACGTATGTTAAATTTGGTTGCAATAAGTTAAAGCATGCTCGAGTTATCGTGCTTATGCACAGACACACACAGAGAGACATAGACACACACACAGACAAAATTCCAAAAAAAAAAAAATTTGGACTCAGCGAGGTCTAAAACGTGTAAATTCGTGAAAATCTCGAAGTCGAATTTTTTGCCGATTACAAGACTTCCTCTATACTACGTAATAGAAAGTAAAAATATTATTATTATAATGAGCGCCTCTGTAATCTATTTTACGTTGAGTAGGCTTACGATCGGTTACACCAAATTAGGTAGGTATACTTTTTACAATTTCGTAAAAAATCATTTATTTAAAAAGCGAACAAGCCATTTTCCTATGAATTATGATGTGCTCGATGGAATTATGTAACATTTACTTACGTCACTTTATAATCTACATAATATTTAGTGATAATTTTATGCAGTGAACGCATTAGTCATAACTCAAACACAAACCAAACGAAATATAATATACTTACATTTACTGATAAGAGCGAGTGCAAACCTATGCTTCTTCAACCGACCTATAGGTAGATAAACATAGGTACAATTTGGCAAGCGTATCATTTTCTTTATTGCAATAAGTCATCCCTAGCGGAAAATACGAAGTCCATTAGTTGAACTTTGCTCATAAGAATTAAGTACTAAATATTATGAATGAACGCTTTTGAGGATTTAGTTTTATTTGAAATATAGGTAGTAGGTACCTCCTATATACAACTACGACCCCTGTCTTTTTGTCGCTATAGTAAAAAAATATATGATAAAATAGAATGCCTGTGAACAGGTGCCGCCAATGAGACCTGGTCATCTCATGTTTTCTTGAACTTTTTATTTTTATTTGATGTAAATGTTAGACAATGTATAGTTGTTTATTCTTAGATGGATAATTGTATGACACATGCCATTAATAGGATAATTTTGTTTGTGTTATGATATTGTGTAAATAACTAATGTATTAGGTATTGGATTTTTTTATTTTTTTTTATTTTGGTATGCACACATTGTATTCTTATAGATATATTTATTAACCAAAGGATCATAAATGTATGCTTAGCACCTAAATTGAGCAAAATCTATCTAACAATAACAAAAAATGGTGGTGGGTATCAAGACTTAAATTAATTAGTTCATTAATGTGATTAGTTGAATTATATAGAAAAGCTTTTACAACATAAATTATTATTATAAATGAACCAAATGCGTGGGAGTAATAACTGCCCAAAATTTACGCATGTAAAACTGTAATTTTAATTATATTATTATTATCTATTGACCTGTAATGATGTTTTGAAATCATTACCAAATTATAAGCTGTGGAGTTTCTTTCGCCATTTCTTCTACATCTCAGCATAATAATATTATCGTCCCGAAATGGTGGTAGGGTTTTGACGATTTAAAAGTACTTAGCAAAGTCCATTTAAATAAAGAGCTTTTCATTTCATTTCATTTCAATGAACTTTTAATTTATTTTTACATTTCAAGTTTCTATTTAATCCAATATTAAGTTATATTTTATATAGCTAATAAGTATATATAATACTAGCTGTGCCCGCGACTTCGTCCGCGTGGATTTCTCATTTTTGCAACATTTTTCATTGATGCTCAATTCCTATTAGTCGTAGAATGATACTATGGAGGTATATAGGCCTATATCAGGGTTTCCCATACTGCGCGTCGCGATGCCCTGGCATCCCAGGGTTCGCGGTTCTATCCCGGGGGCGGGCGTAGTGAGACGATCCACATAGAATGGCTGTCTAGCTGCTATGCGAGCTAGTAGAACGAAAATAAATGTAGAGAAAGAAATGAAAGTCGCGATTTCAAAACTTGAGCACGGATCGACTGTCTAGGGCGAGCGAAAAAATCGAACACAGCATCTTTCGCAATCCGGGCGGCTGCGTCCGTTTTTTTTTGTTTTTGTAGGTATGTACTTAACTTTGCTGTTACTATAACGGGGGGAGGGCTCGTAAAAATTGGAAAAATCCTAAGGGCGTCACTATGAAAATAAGTTTGGGAAGTCCTGGCCTATAGTCTTCCTCGATAAATAGACAATCAAAGATTTTTTCAATTTGAATCAGTAGTTCCCCTTTTTATGGTTCTGTACCCAAAGGGTAAAACGGGATCCTATTACTAAGACTCCGCCGTCCGTCTGTCCATCTGTCACCAGGCTGTATATCATTAACCATTATAGTTAGACAGTTGAAATTTTCTCAGATGACGTAGTTCTGGTGCCGCTATAACAACAAATACTAATAAATAGAATAAAATAAATATTGAAGCTGTTCCCATAAAATAAACGTGACTTTTTTTTGGTCGATTTTGATAACGGCAACAGATAGACGCTTGAAATATTCACAGAATATTTAGTTATATTATTCACTTTAAAAATAAATAATTAAATTAAAATAAAATTAATATTTAAGGGGGCTCAACAACAAACGTGATTTATTTCTCGGTTTCAATAACGATAACAGGTAGAAACTTGAAATGTTAACAAAATATTTAATTTAAAATTCAAATAATTTTCGGACAGTTTTGATGAAATCTATGGCACGGAACCCTTCGTTCACGCGTCCGACTCCTTCTAGCCAGTTTTTTTTTTTTGACTATTTTTACAGGATGTCTCTGATGACCTTCTTTGAGTCACCAGGGATTTTAGTAAAGGTGAGGACCTCGGTGGGTCCTCAAGCTTTAAGGTCGAATCACTCCAGAGAGAATTCCTGACCGGTGAGCATCTCCCTCGGAGGAGTCTCTGAACCTATTAGAGTCTCTAAGGCGTCTGAATCTGACGGGATCAGTAGTTCCTAAGATAAGCGCGATCAACCAAAAAAAACAACTCAGTATAGATGCGTGCGTAGTACTTGATCATTATTTAGCTGCGGAGTTATGTTAAAACTATGATATCTCTGAAGATATTCATTGAAATCTAATGATGTAAAGAACAATTTTGTACAAAATTAAATACTTGTGATGAATAATGTATTCAGTTTGATAAGGAATAATATCATGTTTACAAAAATACTTTCGCATCTTAAGCATTATTTTAGAACAAAATTTATTAACAAAAATAGGTTATAGCGAGTCAACCTTAAGAGATAGATAAATGCTGTCTGTAACTTGTTTTTAGAACTTTTAAAGGAGAATAATTCCGTCATACATAATTTTTGTGTAACTTTAACCGTTTACGCAGCGCACGCAAAGAAATCTCTGAAAATCAAAATTTATTATTTTCCGTTTATTTCAAACTATGATATTTCTTAAGATATTCATTGAAATCAAATGAAGTCGTGAACTATTTTGTGCAAAATTAAATACTTGTCATAAATAATGTATTTATTTTGATAAGGAATAATATCATGTATACAAAAACACCATCGCAGATAACGCATTATTTTAAAACAAATTTGATTACCAAAAAGAATGGTTATAGTGGAGCCAACCATAAAAGATAGACATATGCTGTCGCGGACTTTTTTTTAGAAAATTTAATGGAGAACTATTCCGTGATACATGATTTTTACGTAACTTTAACCGTTTACGCAGGGCACGCAGTGAAAGCTTTGAATAGAAATATTTTTCTCCAGTTTTTGCAACATTCTTCATTGATGCTCAGCTCCTATTGAACATATCGTGATGTCAAATAGCCTATAGCCTTCCTTAATAAATGGACTATACAACGAAAAAAGAATTTTTCAATTTGAGCCAGTAGTTGCTGAGATCTTAGGGTTCAACCAAACAAACAAACAAACAAACTCTTCAGCTTTATTATTAGTATAGATAATAGATTTTAACGAATATAAATAACATCATACACGTATATTTTTATATACCTAATTGTTAGCTTTGACGTTCATAAGTGAGGTAGGTAAGTACCTACGCTTTGTATCTTAGTTATAAAGAGGTACATATCTACTGAAATAATAAATGTATTTGACTTAGCCTACATAATTTTCTTTGAAAGAAAGAAAGCTATATTTATTCGGCTAAAATATTAAACAATACATAACCATACACATAAAAAATGTAAGTGCGCCGTAACGGACTACCTTTATGTCACAGGCTAAGCTGTGACGCTTGTTTTCAGATAACAAGCAAACATTTTTACAATATACAGAATGTTTGGTACATGGGGTATCACCTATACTATGGTGACATTAAAAATTCAAAATTGTAAAACAAACTTCTTATTCTTATGGAACATGGGGTATCAAGCGAGCACCTACTAGCTAAAAGAGTAATATAAATACCTATACTATGGTGACATTAAAAATTCAAAATTGTAAAACAAACGTTCTTATTCTTATGGAATATTTTTTGCGTTTACAAACGCGTAAATATTTTTAATACTTACTAGAAAAAATACACTGAAAAAAATTGACCTGCCTCAGGCGGGAATCACCCGGCATCTTTCGCAATCCGGGCGGCTGTTAACGCAGTCGCATCTTATTCTTCTTAAATTTTGTTTTTCTGACCGGTCTATTTGTATGTCGAAAATATTTTTTTATACAATTGCTACATTGTCATACCACCGTAGTATGTAGATGAATATGTTAGCATGGGTAGGTATATAGGCTTGCTTGATACGCCATGTACCTGTATATCGCAACATACAAATAATATTAATAACAAAAAAGCAGATATAGTAATATCTTAGAACAAGAATATAAGTAAGTATATATTTTTAAAAACGAAAAGACACGGGAATAAAGGAATAGAACGTTAAACCTTTTTTCGATTTTTCCCCAGTGTAAGGAATAAATGAATAAAACTAAAGGAATAAATTCGTCGTACTCCTCAAGTCTACATACATAGTTGCCGGAAGACCCGCTTCGGGTTGCGACAGGTCGCGTGCTCGTGTTCCATCTCAGCGGGTGATGATAACAGAATTTTTGTTTCCCTTTATTTTTAAATTGGAACCTATTTCAAACAATTCATTCAACTACAAGCCATTTTGGTCTCGCTAATTCTGGTGAAGGACCACTAATAATTTCAGGCGAATTCCTCTATAAAAGTATTTAAACTTTTTCAAGATTCTTTTATACTAGGTATAAAAAAAAGTATCAGCGTTACCAGTTTTACCTGGTTAAAGTCGTACTACACTTAACAGCTTGGAAAGGGAAGGCCTCTATTGTTACTATGAACACTACGGAATAGCGGCTACGAAACTGCTACGGACTGTAGTGCTTTACCAGTTTTACCTTGTAAAAGTCGTACTACACTTAACAGCTTGGAAAGGGATAAGGCCTCTTTTGTTACTATGAACGCTACGAAACTGCTACGGACTGTAGTGCTTTACCGGTTTTACCTGGTAAAAGTCGTACTACACTTAACAGCTTGGAAAGGGATAAGACCTCTTTTGTTACTATTAACGCTACGAAACTGCTACAGACTGTAGTACTTTACCGGTTTTACCTGGTAAAAGTCGTTCTACACTTAACAGCTTGGAAAGGGATAAGGCATCTCTAGTTACTATGAACGCTACGGAACAGCGGCTACGAAACTGCTACGGACTGTAGTGCATCGCCTCTTTTTAACACGCTTAGATTAGTTTCATTCACCTGAGTGGTTAATGTAAGTTTTTTAGTATACAAAACGCACCGATTCTAGTTGCGTTAAGAGCTCAATTTGTATAGGAAACGTGATCAGCGCCCCTAGCGGAGAGAAGTGTATCATGTTTCCCATACAAATTGAGCTCTTAACGCAACTAGAATCGGTGCGTTTTGTATACTAAAAAACTTACACTAACCACTCTGTATGTTTGTATGTAACTGACTCGTTTGGGCTCGATTTTGACCTACTTTTTAACATATTTAGATTAGTTTCACCTGTATGTTTGAATGTAACTGACTCGTTTGGGCTCGATTTTGACCTACTTTTTAACACGCTTTTAATAGTGTTCACCTGTATGATTGTAACTCCTGCATTTTTGTATATACCTAACTGACTCGTTTGTTCATCGGCGGTTATAATTCGCACTAAAAAGTGGATAATAAAATAATAGTTAAAAAAAAACAAGCTTTTATATTAAATCAGACTAAAAAGTGAAAAATAACTTTTTAGTATAGAAACTAAATGATGAACGAAAAGTATAGGTAATTATTATTTAGAGAAAAGCGTGGGGTGCTCAAAGCATACTGGAGTTATTATCGTGCTAACGCACAGACACACACACAGACACAATTCCAAAAACGGTATTTTTGGACTCAGGGAGGTCCAAAACGTGTAAACTCGTCAAATTCTCGAGATCGAATTTTTTGACGATTACAAGACTTCCTCAATACTACGTATACGAGAAAGTAAAAATAAAATTGTACCTACTTTTAGTTGTAATAAAGTTTAATTATTTTTACATTTAGCTACCTACCATCAATTTCTCTTCAGTGACAGTGCGCACGCCGTGCTGCCTGTCAGGAGTGGTAAGATTACTCTGCGTCATGGCATCACTGTTTTAATCCTGGCGTAGTATTTAAGAACTCAGTTTGAACTGTAACTACTATAAAGTTCGAATATTGTTTATTCTAAACTTGAAAAGCGATTACCTAACTTGAAATTATCATCACAATTGCAATTAATTTTATCTACATTGTTTACACAAGGGCGGGAAACCAGTGACAAATTAATTTCTACGTCAGTTAGGGTACGTCGCGGCGTCAACGTAAGTTTTCGCCCTCGCGGCTTCACGTGGACTGAGTGTTGGTCAAAATACAGCCTTCACTTTGGGCGGTCGCTGGGGCAACAGCTAATGACTACAAATAAATGTTTCACGCCCCATACCACTGTTAATAACCACATCTCTGCTGTTATACTTACTTGTTTATTTGTTTGACACCTTCATACTACCTATTCAGAATGTTTGTTTTACTAGATAATTAATAAGTAGGTAAGTATAAGAATTGCTTTTATAAAATTTTTAAGTAACTTGCGATCTATCGACGCTTTGTCCGCCTAAGAGTAGAATCACAGTATAAATACTTATAGACTGTGGTAGAAAGCTCTATTTCTATACATCCGACCTTCCAGCATCTATGTCTATAGTACTTTGCGCATCCAACGTGAAATTTGTAGGATTGTAAGTACCTACCTAATATTTGGATTTCGAATAATTCCAAAACGTTTTTTATTGCATTTACACTTAATGCACATTATGTAATTTTAAATAAAAAGAATATACATTTTAATAGCAAATTTAAGTTTATGGTTCATTGGCTTTTTTTAATTTTTTTAGTGCATTAATATACACTCACCGGCACGGAATCTTGGTTTTTTTCTCCCTCGACAAATTATGCTAATCATGATAAAAAATGGTCAGTTAGACCATAATGGTCAAAAAACGTGTAGCTTTATTTTAAGAGGATAAGTAATTCATATTTTTTGAGAGTGTTGTGGAGTCAGGTTTTAAGTTTCAGTGGTATCGGGACATTTGAACAAACAAGTTCAAGTTTTCAAGTCGGTTCTGTAAAAGTGCAGCTCAGAGGCCTTAGTATGAGTTTTGATAGTATACGAGCTCGATCAAACGTCTTTCTTCATACATTGGCCACTGTTTCTGATAGTTTACGATAGAGGCGCTAGTGGGCAATATATGAAAAGAAACGATACGTTTGATCGAGCTCGAAAACTAACAAACTCGTACTAAGGCCTCAGTGTAGGTACCTACTGATTTTTTGTGATTTTGTGGATTAAATTTTAACATTTAAGTAACTGTTCATAAAAATCAAAAAGAGGGTTTTAACAACAGTCCAACTTGCACAAGCCGTAGTACAAACAGGGAGTGACAAAACTTGAGGTGCCTATTGCACTCAATGTTCTGCGCATAAATGCAATATGCTTTGAAACGATACTAGGAGACAGGCAGCTACATCCGCCGGCCAAGCAGTGGAGTTTAAGGTGCACACCAGCTCAAGATCCGTTTCTCTTAATTTTAAGAAACCGCCACCTCACTGGAGTTGAAATCCGTTAGTGGCTACAAAACACGAGAGGTGTGAATGTCAACAAGCGTACAATAAGAAGAAGAATGGAGGAGGTTAATAATTTAAAGACACGCAAGTTAGCCTCAATCCAGAATTCTTCAGACAGCATCAAGTAACTTCAATTCGCACGTGAATACGTTAATTGGGACTCACCGGCAAAGGTCTATAGAGTTTTATTCACTGAAGTGTGTAGAATTGCGTGTACCAGATGGTTGAGAACGTGTGTGGAGATGAAGGGGAGGGCGGTTCCTGCCATCTCCACAACAGAAACCGTAAGTCTTCAGGGAGGCTCCATAGTGGTGTGGGGAAGAATAAGTTACGATGCTCATAAAGAATTGGTTGCCGTGGACTAACGATAACAGCGACTCGGTATATCAGAGAGATCCTTCAGAAACTTGTGCACTATACGGGATTTATTAGGTACCTACGACCAGTTCCATTGATGCACGGCAATGCTAGTAACACGATGCGTGGACGAATACCTTCATGACGTTAGAATCCAAAATTTGCGGCCTGCTCGAAGCTCAGATTTAAATCTCACCGAGCACATCTGAAACATGCTAAAAGGAAGGAAGGAAAAACTTCTTCCAACCCGCCGCAAACACTCAACAAGCTCCAAAGTGCAGTATTGGATGCTGTGCCTTTATCTAGGGGGCCACTCGAGCTAGACCGATAAAAATATGTAGTGGCAATGCTTTGCTTGTTCAATGTACCTCATTTTTTTTTGTTATATTATCGGCAATCAGTCCTCAGACTATAAGCTGATTTGATGTTTTTAGCTATTCACTTGTAAAGTGTGCTCTCCATTGAGTGCACCTACTCGTATTTGGTAGCTTGGCGCTACTGGCGATTATGTAGCTCTAGGATACTGAATCGTTTGAGCCGGTTGGTATGGTCCTGATTGCTTAGCTGTTGTGCCAGTTCGTTTGGATGGTTAATAAGGCGGTTTTATATTTTACAGAAGCGCATCGGATTTCTTCCCTTACTGTATGTACTGATAGGTGTTGGTGCAGTTCTGTATTGGTTATATCCCATGTAGCCTTTGTATGATATTAATGTTGGAGTCCTTCGCCGAGCCCCACAACTATTATATATTGTTTGGTATATTAGAAGTTTGTTGTCCAATGACAGCCTTGAGTTTCTTTCTAACATCCAGTAGAGGTCTCTATGCTTGAAAGACACTTCATCTCTTTTGGTCTTAATGTGCTCTTTCCATGTTAATCGGCGATCAATATGCAAACCCAGATATTTGACATAGCTACTGTGAGGCAGAGTACTATCTCCAAGCTTGAATGGTTACCTTTACGTAGGGTAAAAGTTATCTGGACTGATTTTGCAGCACTTGCCTCGATCTTCCAGTCCTGCAGCCAACTATACACTTTTGTAAGAGCACTTTCAAGTGCCTCCGAAGCTCTCTTTGGGTCTTTATCACTAGCAAGCAATGTACCTCATGATCATTAATTTATTAACACGACGCAACTTTAGCACGCAATAACAACTTTAATCATACCTACCCTCATTGCGGAGAAAATAATTGTTTTTTGATCTTACATCTTACCAAAAGCGCCTACTGCCTACTACATTATTTTTTATAAAGGGTGGAAAAACCGCGAAAATATTGGTAAATCGTGAATAACTGTGAGGTACATTGATAATACATAAGAATGTAGCGCTGAAAAGACAAAATTTTCTTGCTGATTTTCTCCTGTTCTATGGAGATAATACATAAATAGAGAGGGAGGTACTTTGGGACAAGCTAAGAACATTATTATTTTTATTTATTTTAAGCGTAATACAAGCGATGGCCCCGCTTTATGGATAAGGCGATTAATAGTAATTTAACTAAATGGTTGAGGTACTATCGACCTTGTTAATAAATTAATGAGGTACATTGAACAAGCTAAGCATTGCCACTATTTTTTTCAGTCTAGCTAGAGTGGCCCCGCTAGATAGAGGCACATGTTGGATGCTTCGAAGTCTTTTGCGAGTGGATATACGTAAGTAACATCATCCAAAGCATGCCAGAAGGCATTGTTGTTATCAGGACACGAGGAGGAAACACCCGATATTAAAGGACAAAGAAATTGGAAAGACATTTAATTATGCTGCGTTTGATAACATAGTGTTAATTTTTGTCAATGAGTGATTTTGAATTAACATTATTTTCTTCTAAGTACACAATAATTTCATCATAACTAGCCTAACTAGTGAGAACAAAGCAGCACTTTACTGCTTCAGAATAAAAGTGAAGTAAAGTAGTGTGTTAGTTATCCAGCAACCGCTAACCCGCAAAAACAGAACCTATAACCTTAACAAGGGAACAAAGTGTATTATTGTACCTATAAGACAAATAATAAAAAAGGAAATAAAACATTGACATTATTAAAATAGTCATTTAATAAAAACATTTTTTACATACATAAAAAATCCTACATAAAAACAATAATGAAATTACATCAGACTGTTCCAGGAGCAAGTAATTTAACACCTCTGTCAAATAATTTAAACAAATACTTAACAGACTTTTGCTCAAAATTAAACATATGCTCAATATGAAACTTTAACCCTGGATATTTAACCGTTATATGTCCAGACACATCAGCACTCCAACCTGAAGGCAAATTCTCAACTTCTAATACAGTGTAGGCTTTATGAGACAGTAAATTGGCAAATATACAAGTTATATCATCATCACAAGCCACATTACAATTAAAGAACAAAAATGAGTTATTTAAAGTTCTATTAAGTTTTATAATTTTATTACAAAATATATTGACATCTTGTAATGTATAGTTCAAGTCAAACAAATGGGAAATACCTTCTATGATAATATTAACAGTGGAATGTGTTTCTAGCATCTGATTTATTTTTTCTTGAATTTTTAAATAACAGCACTGTAATGAGTTTAGCTGATCTAACAAAACACTGACCGCTAATTCGTCACCCAAATTATAAAAGGTCATAAATCCAGAATCAATACATTTTTGAACATTACAATTCATTTTAAGGCCTACTTGCTGATAATGCTGTAATGAATTGTGTGCAGATACTAAAATTAAGGCATTCTTATTTTTTATACAATGATTAACAACACAACTTGTTATAAATGATCCATCACAATTATTTATCTCCTTCACAGTAATAACTCTGCTTTCGCAAATTGTCTCCAATCCGAGTACCGATGTAATATCTGATGACATTCTGAAAATGAAGTACACAAATTAATGAATTACATCACAAAAGTAAGACCGTATTTGCTAATCTAACACGACTAATATAAGTGTAAACTTGAATGATAAGTGTCACGCACATTACTAAGGTTAACTTTCGCGTTGTAGATTACCTACTGATAAAGACAATCTAGCTACAGCACTGTTAGTAGTTGTGACGGCTTAGTAACCAGTAGGTAGTCTTTAAAAAGTGTTAAGTGATCATTGCTTAATAGGACAAAATAAATCTGTGTAAATCACATACATTGTACCTGCTCAAAATTGCAAAACTATAAAGTTTGAGTTTACGACTTACTTATTACGGTTGTATTAGGAAATTCTTGTGAGTATATATATCCATTTATCGACCTCTTGAAATATAGTATGATGAATAAAATATGCTTAATTTCTGCAGATTCGAAGGCTTAAAAACATTTCTCAAGAAGCTCAACTCAGCTCCATCAATGACATAGGAATTCCTATGTCATTGAGCTCCATTCAGTGTCATGTCAATGTCAAGCACAGATATTTCAAGAGAGAGTGCACAGACTAGTTAGAGATATTGAGAATGTAAACTTTGACATTGACAATTCTCTGGTGACAAAGACTGTCAAAATTTTTAAGCAAAGGAATAGTAAAGTTTCTTCCGAGTTCTTGTTGTAAAAACACGTGTTGGGGGACTCCATTTTTAACCGAAATCAACCGTACAATTTTGTTTACCTTAGTTACATTTTCACTTGACATTGGCAAAATGCGTATGTTTAATGCGACGCGATGCCATTAATTAAAAATAGAATAGTAATACGAGGGATTTTCTCCAGAGTTCTTGTTGTAAAAACACGTGTTGAGACACTCCATTTCTTACTCAAATCTACCGTACAATTTTTGTGACTATAATTAGAATTTCACTTGACATAGATTTCTTGTTGTAATAACAGAAACTCCATTTTTTCACTCAATCATCGTACAATTTATTGTCATTTTATTAGATACATTTTCATGTCTCATGAACGCCATTTATTTAGAGAAGAAGAAGAAGACGTTCATGTATCGCGACGCCATTAATAAAAAACTGGAAGCCTCACTAGCAATAAAAAGTGAAGACGACTTTTTTGATAGAGCAAGACAAAAAACCACCGAACAGAATACGAAGCTGTAGGCTCTGGGGGGGCTATTGCTGTTTTACGCGACAAGTGCCATAATTGCGTGTCTTATAAAACAGCAATGAATGTGTAATTCACTCGGTGATCATCACTTTCAACTGGCAAAAAAAGTTAGGGAATAGGCCTACTGCCCCCCTAGCACGGGACGTGGACAAATTCTCGGGGAGAACAAAATATTTTCGTCTCGCTGTAACTCCCACTAAATCCCGAGAAGAAATAGTGTCAAGTGGTGGAGAGTGATTTTGTCCACGTCCTGTGCTACGGGGGCTGAACGCGTCATGAAGGTATAGGTAAAACTGGAGGCCACACTCGTAAATACCTACATGAAGCTGACCTTGACGAATGCCATCTCTTTCGCTTAGGGCAGGGCCTCTCTTTCTAATTAGGTGTCCACGCAACTACAAAGTGAAGGACAAAATAAAAATATGTTTTTTTAATTACTTGCTACTTGCTTATTTATATGCCAGGGATGCACGTATGTACGAAAGAGTAAAATAACGGGATTTCCGGTAAAATAGCATTACTAAAGAAGAATTTTGAATAAAACAACTTTTACGGATTTAACTCGCGTGTAATTAGATTTCACATGTTATTATTATTGCCCGACGTTTCGTAACACTTTTCAGCGTTCGTGGTCACGAGATGACTAAAGATGTAGGTTGTCATATTTTATGAAATAGTTAAATCTACCGTCGGGTAATAATAACATGTAAAATCTAATTACACGCGAGTTAAATCCGTAAAAGTTGTTTTATTTATAATGTGTAGTGCTCGCGCAAATCTAAGAGAACATTAAGAATTTTGAAAATAATCACTTACCGACTGTAAGTGACATTAAGTTTTATCACAATCACAAAGGACTTTAATTTGTAGTAAATATACATATTAAACTAAAGATTATTCATAAGATTAATAGATACAGATAACAATGATATTTATTGATTACTTCTAATAATGGGGGTGGTTCTTTCCATTTTTTTGCTATAAACAAACAACGGTAAAGATAGACACAAATTTGCACTTTCCGTTGTCTTAGATAGTGTTCAACTATTTCCAGACTAATTCCACGTGGACAAAATCTCTCTCCACCTTGAAAATGTATCTTCTCGGGATTTTGAACGAGATAGCTAGTCTTGTCGAGATGAATTTTCGATTTGAGTACTCTCAATAAATAATAAATAGGCTAAATAAGAACCTATCAATATCTGAGCAAGTTTGTTCTAGTCTATCTAGATATAAAAATAATTATATTTGTGAAAAGAAATAAATGATTGATATTTAAATAGGTATTTATTTACAACTATCCACAATGTTATCACAATTCTACTTTACTGATCTCGCATACCATACTATTAGAAACATGGTTATGGCAGCTTTCTTTTTCAACTCCAGGTGGTTGACATTACATCGATAAAAAGAAAACAAGATAATCAATTTAATCAAACCAGCGACGAAAGTTCTTAACCTTTCATGCAGCCACCGTGCTGATGCCGGTTGTGTTGCAGAGAGCGAAGTCAAGTGCAGCGTCTGGGACTTGTGTGCGAGTCACAAGTTCTAATCCAAATAAGGTATTAAAGGGCCCTTTGACAACTAGTTAACACTCGCCTTCACTGTTCTGGCTTCTTTCTCTCTCTCTCTGCCTAGCCGTATATGATAAGATTCCACGAATGCAACATGGAACTTGAAACACTTGGATCTGTTGATAGTCTATTTGGCACCTCTGAACAAGAGTGATCGTCCGGCCCCAAGGTCTTGACAGAATCGAAGGCTTTCTCACAGTCCACAAACGCTAAGCATAATGAAATGAAGTGAAATGAAAAAGCTGAAATGCAAATGAAATTAAAATGAACTTTAGTAAGTGCTTTTCGTGAAAAGTGAAAAGCCCTACTATCAATCGTTTCGGGACAAAGTAATAATTTTTTAAACAAATATTTTTTTCTGGACAAAGTAAACTCAGATATTTTTGATAATGGATCTACGATTGAATTTTTACAAATAATCGACAAAATATTTGATACGATGAATTCCTAAACCCATTTCGACACTGGTTACAAATCTTTCGCTTTTCCTAAGAAATAAAAACTATTGGCAACGCGTAATACTGAATATTTCATGTCATCGGCATCAAAATTTACTTTCATAAGTGTACAAAATGTACCTAAACGAACAAAGAAATTTTGACTTTGAAATATTCAGTATCGTTAAATACGCGTTGCCAATAATTTTGAGGCCTTGTTCTGAGAAGAACCGACAAGAAACTCAACAAGTTTTACTCTCTCCCTTTACAGTTTTGATTTGGAAAGAGTCATAATTCACATGTTGAAGTTATTGTTAGTAAGCCAACACATTACTTCGGAAAGGGCTTTATTCACATCGTCAACATTTTCTGTTTGTCTATTTAGTTTAAGTATAATCTACAAATATCACGGAAGTGTCATAATATTCAGAAATCACAATAACACTCTGATTTAGAAAATAAATATTAAAGATATTTACGACAAACGCGTTATATTATGGTTACCCTAGTTAGTTTTCCTTATAGTCCGGGAGATAGAGTATCACTTTTTCTAGGAATTTTATACCAAATGAATTTTATTTCAAACAGTTGTTTGATGTTCGGATATCAGTAAAGTGAGCGTCAGCTGTCGCACTAGTGGTGGAGCTAAAGGAGACAGTATGATAAAATCATTGGAAAAAAACTCGGTTCCGATGATTTTCATACCAAGAAAAACTGTATTAAATGATTGTATTAATCACATTTTTAAATAAAATAATCGTCAACTGTACGATGGGGGGTTCAATGTCAGTCACGTGCATAAACCTCATTTAAAATTTCACAAATAAATTTATTTTAAACCTTGTAAAATACATATTATCTCAATTTTTATACTTTTAAAATACTAAAGAAAAGTGTCAGCTGTACATTTAACGGGGGTAACACCGTCAGTCAGCCTGATAAACATGTCGCGCGCTCAACGCATTCGAGCGTTGTATAGTCCCTTTGAAAAATAAACTGACGATCTTTACACCCACATACAATCAGCGGATGACGATTTGTTGTTTCTTTAATATTTAAATTGTCTTTTACTTAAAATTGTATAAGTATAACATTGATATCATATAAATAACACCACAGTATATTTATTAATTTCGTGTTGGCTTTAAATTATATTAATATGTACTCTAGCATCAAGGGATTTCAAGCTGTAAAAGTCTCACTACTTTAACGTACCTTTCCTAAAAATTAGGGGATATCGGGGGAATGGAAGTCATTTAAGGAAAAGTGTTTATTATGATCAATAAAGGAGTGAAGTATTCACTCCTTTATTATGGCATTTTATAATAATCGTAATAAACTAATTAACAATCAAAAAACGAAAGAAGTTGCTGTCTGTCATATGCAGTTTCTTAATAATAATAATTAATAAACAAAAGTGTTGACAATTTGAAATTGACTCTTATTACCCACATGTTTTGGTAATGCGAGTCAGCCTAAGGGATTGTAAAATTTCCTTGACTTTCCCTGTTCCGTATATATTGTATAAAGAATCATCTCTACGCTCATTCCAAGGAACAAGAGGTATCACAAGGTCTCGCTCTCGCCACTCTCTACGAATAAATTCTGTTCACCAGCTCATTCTTTAGCACAGTGGTTTCCAAACTTGATGTTACTACGCCTCCCTCGCGCGCCTCGCCTAAAAATATTTAACTACTAGTCCGCGCCTCCCAGTTTGGAAAACGCTGCTTTAGCACATTGACATGCCTTGATGCCTTGTCTGATACTTTCAGCCGCATTAAAATGTATGCTTGATGCCTGCTGTACTATTTGAAGTTGGTGCCAAGCCATGCCAACCGTTCAGTACAACGAGCCCCTTATCAGCCAAGCTAGCGTGTTCGGTCGCAATCAATGGTGTGATCAATGAATGTGATGTGGCAAGTGGACCTATAGAATACCTAGTTAGCTTGGCACCGACTTCAAACAGTACAGCAAGTACCTAGCACACATTTTAAAAATATATTATTTTTATACATTTTGAAGTCAGTTTGACTTTTTTTTTAAAGTTATTAATTTTTCTATTTTTAGTGTAAATAATTGCTGTCGTTTTTTATATATATGTATTACGATATGGCAAACAAACTTGCGGCCCACCCGTGTTAAGTGGTTCCGTCGCAATCCCTTGCAATATTAAGGGTAAATCACTTAACATTAGAAGTACGTTGCCATTCTGTGGATTTTTATTTTTGCGTTTGATGCCCCTTTTAGGTAGGTGACAGGCTGGCAACCTGTCACAATTTGGAGGCACTGCATGGTCCATACTGCCAGAGGTGGTTTATGTATGACAAAATGTTACCTAAGGCTCTGCTTACATACATCCGATTACGCTTGTAATCCTGTGACAGGATTACAAGCGTAATCGGATGTATGTATCGGCCTATAGGAGTATCTTTGATATTTAAATAATTATCATTCAAGTCCCAGCAGTTAAGGAGATTTCCCTTCCATCATCAGCTTACCAAAATAACCTTAAAAATACAAATATCGGTCTATACGTGTAACCTTTAAAGAATTAACATCCAACTCCTAACTGTTACGGTGCTTTGCCTTCCACCATCAGCTCACCTGAATAACGTGAAAGAATACAGCTATCAGTTTTCAGGTACTTTTAACACTTAAATAATCACTTAACTATAATATTAAAAGAATAATCATCCAACTCTTAATCGTTAAGAAGGTTTTACTTCCATCTTCTGCTCACCTGAATAACCTAAAAGAATACAACTATCGCTATTTAGGTACCTTTGATATTTATAGAATTATCATCCAACTCCTAACCGTTAAGGAGTTTTGCCTTCCATCATCAGCTCACGTGAATAACCTGAAAGAATACAACTATCGCTCTTTAGGCACCTTTAATATTTATATAATCATCTAACAACTCCTAACAGTTAAGGAGTTTTACCATCCATCATCATCTTTGCATCAACATTAGATGAAATGATGATTTATCATTAGAACCTAGCTTCCAATCATCAGATCCTATCTTGTGACAATGGGACCACCTCAGGAGTATACACTATCGAATAAAAAAGAATTTTGAAAATCGGTCCACCAATGACAGAGATATTGGTGAACATACATTTACCTTCCATCATTAGCTCATCAATATGAGATGATGATGATGACTACCAGACGCAAATGCTAGTATAGCTTTAGAAAAAATATGAAAAACGTTAAATATTCTTATAAAATTTGAGGGTTGCCCTCGATTTCCCTGACTTCCCATCATCTGACCCTGACTTGGTGACAGTGGGACCACCTCAGGAGTAAACACTATCGAAAAAAAAAATTGGAAATCGGTCCAAAAATGACGGAGATATCGATGTAATAAATAAAAAAAAATACAAACAGACGAATACAGCCTCCTCCTTTTTGGAAGTCGGTTAAAAATGGAGTCTCTCAGCACGCGTTTTTACAACAATAACTCAGGAGAAACACCAAATAAATTTTATTGCGAATAGAATTCATAGAAAAATTGCAACGCTATCTCCCGGACTAGAACAATTCCGGAAGGTAGACATTCAGTGTTGCCGTAATTTAGAGATGCCTATTTGCACAACAGTGGGCAAATATCTCTTCGTGGTTACAAACTTAAAAATATATTGGTAGCTTGATCAATTGAATTTAGAATTTAAAGTTATCTGTAATAATTATTCAGCAAAGGAGGACAGGCATTTTTGCCTTTTTTTTGTCGGGGAGGTCCAATGTATTTACTTATTCTTGCGTCGGGTCTTTACGTTCCCTAAAATATGGTTGAGCGAAGCGATGGCTGATTCTTGCGTCATGCCTGTGAACAGGTGCCGCCAATGAGACCTGGTCATCTCATGTTTTCTAGAACTTTTTATTTCTATTTGTTGTAAATGTTAGACAATGTAGTTGTTTATTCTTAGATGGATAATTGTATGACACATGCCATTAATAGGATAATTTCGTTTGTGTTATGCTATTGTGTAACTAACTAATGTATTAGGTATCGGATTTTTTTTTGGTATGTACATACATTGTATTCTTATAGCTATATTTATTAACCAAAGGATCATAAATGTATGCTTAGCACCTAAATTGTGCGAAATCTATCTAACAATAACACAAAATAGTGGTGGGTATCAAGACTAATGAATTAGTTCATTAATGTGATTAATTGAATTATATAGAAAAGCTTTTACAACATAAATTATTATTATAAATGAACCAAATGCGTGGGTGTAATAACTGCCCAAAAATTACGCATGTAAAACTGTAATTTAATTTTATTATTATTATCTATTGACCTGTAATGATGTTTCGAAATCATTACTTAATTGTAAGCTGTGGAGTTTCTTTCGCCATTTCTTCTCCATCTCAGCATAATAATATTTTTTTCGTCCCGAAATGGTGGTAGGGTTTTGACGATTTAAAAGTACTTAGCAAAGTCCATTTAAATAAAGAGCTTTTCTTTAATTTCATTTCATTTCATTATTTTCCTGCGGGGTGGTGCCAACCGGAGGGGATATGTGGGACTCGAGGTAGAGGCATTCACCGGGAGTGGACAGGCATTTTTGCCTAGGAACTAATAACAACATGCGATATATCTTTGGAAAGGATTTTTATATAGTTTGATGACCATTATAGCGTCGCTTTGACTCTTTTCATTCCTTTCCTTTTAATTTATTTATATCAATTAATGTACTATCTCAAATGTTTTTTTGAATTTATGTTATTGACAAGATAAAAAATTTTTCCTACTTATTTTTTTTATTTAGATCAACTTATTTTCTCAGACATAGAACATGTAGGCTAAAATAATATTAGTGTAAAGGGACTTCGTTTTATTTAAACACACCGACGCACCACATGAGTGAGAGCAATATATTATGTCACATCTATACTATTTTCATTAATTGATAAAAAATATTAATAATTAAATGGATTTGAAAAATTTGAATAATATTAATACATAAATGTCTCGCCGAGACTTCTCGCGTGAGTCTGTAGGGCCTATCAAAGAGTTGATTCGACTATATTCGATATCGACCCCGATTATTGATAAACTATTTTTGATTTTGATAAACTATTTTTGTAAACAAAAAACAAACAAAATCTTTCACACACAGCAATAAAAAAATTAATGACATAGTAGGTAAACCCCACGGTAAATTCTGGTGTGGTATGTTTTATTTTATTGTTTCTAATGTTTTTTATTGTATCTTATTCTTAATTTTATGGTTCACGAGGGATTACGCATTTAACTAATGTCAAGTGGAAAATGTAAGTTGAGTCACAATTGATTGCACGGTTGTACATTAATTTAAAAATGAAGTACCTATCTCATCACTTTTTATTACAACATGAACTCGGGAGAAACTCCCTAGTGTGGTAACCCAGGACCCCTACGAAAGGTTATTTGAGTTCATACCTACTAAGCTTCATTTTTTTAGTACCGAGTGTGGCCTCCAGTTTTACCTATACCTTCATGGAACGCGTACCAATCTTGAACTTGACATTGATATTTATTGGGTAATTTTTTGACATTGACTGACAGTTAACAACTTGACAATGTCATTGAAATGAAAATCAATTTCAAAAATCAAATTAACTTCTGCGTTTCGTGCGTGATCTCGTTAGTCGCGAATTCGCGATCGCGATCATTTTTTAACGTGACTATTAATTATGTGGGAACCTCAATCACATTAAACAGGTTACATGAATTATGGCCTCCGCTGTACGATTGCTATAATCTAAACATAAAAACGGCAACCTTCAAAAGATATACCTAAAATAACTGTAAGTCAGCTCAGACATGTGCTAGAACATTTGCACAAATAAACGTAGTTTAGTTACATTTTTAACCATATTATAACGTTATAATATTTTTTATTTACAGTATTATGACTGGCACGAAAGAAGTAAGAATATCACAATGGTATTTCGGAGGCCTAGCATCTGCTGGGGCAGCGTGCATCACACATCCACTAGACTTGTTGAAAGTACAAATGCAAACACAAAAGGGGAAGAATATTTCTATGTTCAAACTCACTGGGATCGTTATTAAAAACCAAGGTAGGTTTGAAATATATTGTTACTATTTAGAATACTTTAAACTTTTTTTACTACACATATGTATGTTTTTTTTTTGCACAGTTCTCTATAGTAAATCATATAAAATTGCTCTAGTGTAATATGGATAACCCAAGTACTATTATTAAAATTATGTTTGCATTAAATAAATGCTAGAGACATTAAAAAAGCATTCCAATAATATTAACTGAGTATATAACTATTACATTATCAGGTATACTTGGCCTATATAATGGTATATCAGCATCACTTCTCCGCCAGCTCACATATTCAACAGCAAGATTTGGTATTTATGAAATGGCTAAACAGAGTCTTGCCCCAAAAGATGTGAGTATGAATTTGATTATTTATGTTTTATAGAATCGGAACAGACCTGTCAAAAGGAATTCAGAGTAATATAACTTTGGAAACTACACATTTACACTTCACAGCATACAGGCAATATACTAGACTAGTCACCAACAAAGCAGTATACTGGAATCCCATACATTCAGTGTAGTGGCATACAAGAGTCAGAGATGGATGCAGAGAGTAACAGCATATTGACACACCACTTGTGTGTAAGAAAATATGTAACATCTGCTCACAGTACTTTTGTAATGAATATTTCTTTACCACCTGTTTTTGCAGTTCTCTGTACACACATTAAAGGCATCTGCTGAGCAATAATTTTAGCAACATTTATTTTTTAACTGCTTATGGATACTATGTTTAGTAGAAGAGTCTCTAGAGTTCTTCTTGTAATAACACATGTTGAGAGACCCAATTTTAACTCAATCTACCATACAATTTATTGGAACTTAGATACATTTTCTTGATATTCGCAAAATGGATAATCTTTAGCAATGCCATTTGTACACAATCCTTTATTGTTACTCTCAAAAATTAAATCTTGCAAATTGTTTTCAAATAAGAAACCTCTAAATGCATAATTTGGTTGTGATCACTACCAAACTGAGATTGTTTTTATGTATATTTCAGGGTTCAGCAATTCCATTTTATATGTCTGCCTTTTTAGCAGGCTTGGGTGGATTTGCTGGAGGTTTAGTTGGTAACCCAGCGGATTTAGTCAATGTTAGAATGCAGAATGATGTTAAGCTGTCAAAGGAACATAGAAGGAAGTGAGTGATAAAGATAATTAAGACTAACAAACTGTTTTATTTGTGTAACTATGTCAATTGCACCAAATGAAAATATTACATATGTTGATATATGTATAACTGTTCACAAATGTGTTTGCCTATTCTTGTAGGTAGTGTATTATGGATCCACTTAATTTTTTAAGCCTTTTAACCTTTACATACTTTGCCTTATTTGGCTTCACACTCCCTAATCAATATGTAGTGATGAATGGTTTCTTCAACCAACTCTGAAAGTACTTTTTGTTAATCATAATGTGTAGCAATCATCATCAAAAATATATTTAAATTCTTACTTTTTTTGAAATATGCTTAAAATTGTTTACTGACTATAGTAGTGGTCTTTTGTTTTTAGCTACAAAAATGCTATCCATGGTTTATGGAGAGTAGCAGCTGATGAGGGTGTATTGCGCCTGTGGGCTGGAGCTTCTATGACCTGCAGCAGAGCAGTACTCATGACAATTGGACAGTTGTCATTTTATGATCAGATCAAAGAATTACTTCTTGCCACTGCATATTTCTCTGACAATGTTGTAACACATGTCACATCAAGCTTATTAGCAGTGAGTATAAATAATGACAATTAACGTTTTTGTGACATTCTTTTTATATCCAATATTTAACTTATTTATTGTGTGGGGATGGGATGAAACATTGCATTTGAGATGCAAACCAGAAAAAATTCAGTATCCTAGTTTATCCAACTAGATAATAATATCTAATACTGTTTGTTCATTGTGAAATTACTTCTCATTATTTATAATTTCAGGGTGCAATTGCAACTACTATGACACAGCCAGTCGATGTCTTGAAAACAAGGGCAATGAATGCAAAGCCTGGTGAGGTAAAGAGTTTGATGAAACTAGTGACAAGTACGGCAAAAGAAAGCCCTCTTGCATTTTTCAAAGGATACATTCCAGCCTTTACAAGGCTTGCCCCACACACCATACTCACATTTGTGTTCTTAGAACAACTAAGACAAAATTTTGGTATAATTAAGAAGGAAAATGTATATTGAAACAATTATGCTGTAGTGCAAATCTATATTAGAACATGTTGTAGAGCATTTAGCGAATTAGCCATATTTATTCCACATAGGTGATTTAAATACTACATGGTAGTACATACTTTATTTATTCTACAATTTAGGCTACACTTTGTGTATCAGATACAAGTTTGTGTGTATGGAAATAATCTAATTGTGTAGTATCACTTTCAATTCCAATATTATATTCTATTGTCATCAAATGACAATTATGATATTATGTAAGTGAAATGTATATTTTTAATTTTTTTACATATTTTTTTAGTTGTCATGACAACATTTTTTACTTAGGTATATCATCATGTTATACTTATAGAACAAACAAAGGGTGTGTACAGGTATGCCTTTAGTCTTCCTATACGAAATCAAAATAGCCTAAAATGAGAGTAACAAAAATCAAGTAAAACCTGTCATGTCATGATAAGCCTTTATAGTTTTGCTTAGTTACTCTGTGCCAAAAGATTAAGGAAGCTTCATAACGATTATAACCGTCTACACCAATGTGATTTCAATTCCCATATACAAAATATTTTGAATTTTATTTTTTTGATGAATATTTTATTTATAAAAAAAAAGTATTCACATTCCTGTGAAAAATTTGACAATATTTAAATGTAACAATTGCATTTTTATGTGCTAATGAAAAATTATTTTATCAATTTTATTTTTATATGTATGCAGAAACTGCAACATCAAATTAATTAGTAAATGCTAGTATAAATAAGTGAGACTTTGTGAAAGTTTGACTACACTACATCAACGAATGCATGTGTGTAATAATTATGACTAAAGTGGTTGAACATTACATACTTAGGAAATGTTTTCGCGGTGTTGAAAGAGATATTTATCATTACTCTATCTGAATACTGGTGAGAGTAATAGTTATAAATTGTAATAGTATTTATATTTAATGAAAAAAAAAGTTCTTCAATCATTCATATTTCTTGTCATTATGGCTGTTACGATCTTGACAAAAAATCGGAAGCTCCTAAATATTAATATAATACAAGGAAGGTTGCCATAAAGCCCTTCCAAATTACGTATTTCAGAACTTAGTACAAATTGATAATATGGTAAGGGGAGACTGGGGACACTTGTCCTAGAGAAGTTACCAAGCGTGTTCAGATTCTTTCAAACTAGTACTCGCACAAAAAAATATCCTATATCCTTCCCATATCTCTGTACCAGATTTCGTCAAAATCGGTTTAGGCATGAAAGCGTAACAGACAGACGTCTGATACTTTCGCATTTCTAATATTAGTAGGGAAGTAGGTATATCAATTCTAATATGAGTGAGTGCACTATTTTATCAAGAAATTGTTATTAAATTAAAATCATTTGAGGAATTTTGAAAACAGCACTAGTGACAGAAAGACTGAAAGGTGTAATAAATAGCCTTTTGTAGTTGGGACATTTAAAGAGAAGAAGATTTTAAGAAGAAGTGACATAAAGCATGAATGTGTGAATAGAGGAAGACAAAGACCGAAGAATAGTTTAATAGACTGTGTGAAAGATGAAATGGCAAAGAAAGGTGTTAATGTCTAATAGAGGAGTCTGGAAGAAGAAAAGTTTATACGCCGTACTAATACTAAATAAACACGAAAACAAAGCATGCAAGTAATAAACAAAAATATTTTTACAACACAATTTTCAATGTGTGAAGTCTTTTCTAGGACCAACTGACCTCTTTCTCCCCTCCACAAGTAAGGAAACAAACGACATTAAAGATAGTTCTCTCGCTGACTTTGACTAACCAATATTCTGTATTCAAAATAGGCTGAAAGTCTTTGTACAATTTAGCCGAGGGTCTGTATTGACCTCGAGGTAGAGATGCAAGTCTCAATTTTTAAAATTGAAACAAATTATAAAATAATGTAGGTAACTAAATTCTATCAAAATCTTGGGGAACTCAAAAGTATGCAAACTGTATGGTTAGTAAAAGGATGGTAAAAGCTCCCCTAAATCCTAAGTGTTATTTTAAATAAATTACGCCTTATCCAAAAATGTGTATTATGATTGTCACAAAATTAAATATTATTTATTATTCCTTTCTTTTGAAAATAAATATTTTTTATTGTTTAATTGGTCACACAATATTTTTTTAAATAGGTATATTTAATTAGGTATGTAGGTTCCTAGTTACTATCACAAGAAAATTTATATTCGATTGTTTGTTAACTTATGATGATTGTTATTGCAAACCCCTTGATCTGTTATAGAGTGTTGTTATCGTTTTAGATTTAGTTTAAATAAAACTAGGAAAATTTATTCCATAGTTTATATGTTGTGGTTGTAAAATAAAGTTGTTGAGATTGACTTACTGTGGTTTCATTCTATGTTATAATTAAGGGAAATAAAATTAAAACAGATTATTCCTAAAAACAAACTTTATTGGAGCTAAAATTTAAAATCTAGTACACACTAGTAAATAACAGTGTTATGAGGCCTGCATAGACGAGGTACTTTTGTTCGTTAAAATAGAACTCTTAAATAGAAATGCATTGCATAACGCACAAGTACCGCGTGCAAAAAGTCCTCCAAACAACCGAGGACATCGACGGTCTTCAACTAAATTACACCACAACGTAAACAGACTTTGTTTTCATAGCCCTCGCTTTACTCAACTTCCGACGAACAATATTCGACGAATAATATTTATACATGGAGTGTTCAAAGTATGTAGTTTCAACACTTAGTCAAAGTCTCCCGCCTGCGCATGCCTATATAAGTACCCTTTTAAAAAGTTAAATGCATTTAAGTAGTCATTAAAAGTCAACTGTGCAATAAATATTAAAGAAGAGCACTTAAAACCTTATGAAATAAATATCACATAACTAATATTTCTTCCGAGTTACATTTATACAGGCTTGTGGAATGACTTAGTTAAGAAAATACTAAACAATTATATTAGCTACATTAAATTTTGTGACATCAAATTAATTGTACTTACTTCTCACATTGGCCTATGGAAGTTTTCTTTATCACACCCAAAGGAAACTAAGTAACAAAACGTCTAAATTATCGCCATAAGAATTAAAACTTATTCATTATATCTACATAGTTTCCATAATATTTACGTACCTACTATAAATAAAATATTATGACATCTTTTTATTTTACTTGAAATTCTTACGAGAGGATAGGCCAAGGGATTGAATTTCAGACAATTTGGAAAATTGCTCCATTGACTTTCCTCGATAGATGGCAGCTTTCTTACATATTTTTAAAGCAAAACCTCTGAGGGCAAAACATTACATTTTTCAGACGCTTTCCTACTTAGCCCTTTAGATAATAATACATCGCCTAAACAAAAAATCTAAACAAGTATTTTCAATTCCAAAAAAGTTATAATTGTGACATTTTTATTGCGGAATGTACCGACGCTGACTACCCATTCAACGTCAGCTGTACCTATGTGTATCGCGAGATAAAATTAGATCGGAATTTTTATTGGGAGTTTTGATGTAAACCTGTAGCTAGTGTGACCTTTGAGATTCATTGTAGATAGCACTATTTCATGGTTGGTTTACCCTTGATTAGTATAACAACGTTTTAGTCGAAAATCGTGTCAGCTAATTTTAGTTAAGTACTTACAATAAAGTCATTTCGCATAATTATTCATTTGACCGAATATTTAATTGGTAGAATTTTATTTAGCATAATTATTTCTTTGACATAATGTCGTTTCACCGAATCTTCAAATGTACTAATTTTATATCACCTGATGTTTAGCTAGACTAATAATGATTTGGTCGAAAGATAGTATCGAATATTCAGTTCAGTAATAATTCAATGATAATGCCCTAAAGTCGCTTCTGGCTGTGCTGTGTTCAACCTAACTCGCTCGTCGCTTCGCTCCTCGCTAACCTCTGAACATTCGATGAAATGAAAATTATGCTAATCGATATTACACAAAGTGTTTATTTTCTTAAACGTTGTTCAAAGGAGTGATTTTCGACTAAATGTTGTTATACTAAACAAGTGTGAACCCTATTTCATGTGCCATCAGATCCATTGACGTTGCGCAACATGAGGCATTGTCCGGCGTGTTCTATGTTTATGGTAGCCGGTCCCTGCATCCATGGCTCACCGTCCACTTGCATAGCACAGGAACCGTCCAATTCAATCTATACAAACAAAAATATTTCACTGCAGCATATCGCTGAACCCTAGGGGCTGACTGGAGCCAACTAGTGCTACCATTACCTACACTTCTTTTTTTAATAACTTCTAAACCTAAACCAAACCAATTTAGAAAATTGTAAAATGGCGATGATCACATAGTACACGTCTAATATTTATTGAGCTACTCTACACTTGTCTACGTTCTTCCATTAAGTTATAAAATGGGTTTATGTCAAAGTGGCCATTTATCGCAAAAACCTATTTGACCAATGAAAAATTGTAGTACTTATGTCATTTATAAATTAAGCTCGCATTTAAGATCGTGGCCGATTTAGGAATTATAAAATTAAATTTGGTGGAGCTAGTTGGCTCGAGTCAGCCCCTTGAGACCGAATCACACCGGGATGAGAGCGACAAAATAATTTTAAAATTTATCTACATTTTTATCGCTTGTAAAGCTCGAAAGGTTCTCACGGCCACCGGCAGCCGCAACCTTGCGACCTTTCCAAGCGATACTGGCCTTTTTAGTATGTAGATAAAGTTTAAAATTATTTGACACTGAAAGTGCTCGCAGCGTCGCTGCCATTCCGGTATGTATCGGCCCTAAGGTAAGGGCCCTTACACATTGCGACTTTATACAGCGATATAAACGCGCGTTCGACAGTCCTGCCATTATATCGCGCGCGACACCAGAGATCAATAAGTATTTGTAGCGATTGCTGCATCTTATTCGCATCGAAGCAGCCGCGCGTGAGTAGCGATTCACACGCACGGTGTTATCGATTCAGACGCGGGTGTAGAGGGAGAAAGAATAGCTAATCGCTGCCACCACTCACACTTTTCACTCGGTTGTATCGATCCTATATCGCGTTTGAATCTTGGAGGAATTACTGTAACTGCAGCTACGCAGCCATCAATTAAATCGCAACATCGTAATAGTATCGCTGCTTGCTTTCTCACTATGTATTGTAGGTATTATTTTATCGATTGATATTCGGGCGTTTGACGAGCATTTGATATCAAACCAATTTCAAAGGCTAATGAAAATTAAAATAAGTCAGTCCCTTAGTGCTTGAAGATTCCGACCAAGGACCTAACTGGCAAAAAATCAAAATTAAATTCACCTTAACTTTTGTTGCTTGTGTAAATCGGTAGGGCTCCGCTAAACCACACTGAAGTCTTGCTATGTGAAATGAGGATGAAACACCAACGACCTGTAACCAAATAACATTGCAAGGTAAAGTAGGTCAATGTAGGTACCCACTTCACGGGAGTTCTTTGTACATAAATATTCTTACTTCGACTTTTCCGTCGCTAATGCTTTGTTCCTCCACCTCGTCTTCGTTGCCCATTACTGAAAAAAGGTTTAAAATTTAAAAAATAAGTAGCTAAATTGATTGACGCGCTTTCGCGTATCAATCTGACTTTTTTATTATAGAAAATTAAACAGATAAAAACAGATGAGAAATCATTGAAATAAAGATTTTATGAGTATGATGTTGATGAATTTTATAGTAGCATTGACTACCTTTTAGTAGCATTCATAAGTACCGATATTTGTATCCTTAATTTCTCGCTAAACACTCCCTTTATGTATAATGCATGACATCCACATTTGAGTGTGCAAACACCAAAAAAGAAAGAAAAAAAAATACAAAACAAAATTTAGAAAAGACCCTAAAATGCTGAAATGATATTCATAAATTAATGGTCGCTGTGGCTTTACGCGCTATTTGCGAACATAAAAACCAGAAACCGAATCTTGAACGATCCCATATAAAGCTCTGTCTGGAACTGCGCACAACGTGCACAAACCGTGCGGTCCGCGTGCTTCTTAAGAACATAGTTTGGACATTCTTGAACAGTATCCCACTATTTCCATTTTGTATTTCCAATTATGGAAATACTAAGACCATTTGTCTCAATATTTTTCTTTCCCACTGAACTATGTTTTAGGTCCTTAATTTAATTAGTTAATTAAATATTGTTGACACACTGTTTTATTGCACTAGGGACAAAGGGCAAAGGGGATGTCATGATATTACTGCCAGCCAATATGAACAGTTACGATCATTAGTGGTCTTCTATTTCTTTCTTTCTTCTTGTTTATGGGTATTTTATAAAGCACGCCTATCCCACCTTTAGGGCACCATAATTTATCGTGAAAAAGCTTTACCATTTGCGATATATCGCCATGGAAATAATGGGATATAACTAGAAAAAAACACTTGTCCCACAATTCACATTTTTCCATGGAAATAGTGGGATACACAGATTCGCGAACGGTTCGCGTGCGTAATAATCTCCACGGCGAACACGACCTGTGCGATTCGTGTGTATCAGAAGGACTGTTTAGACGTGTTCACGAGCTGCTCGCGGGCGGATCGCGTATATTTTAGGGCAGTTTGGACGCGTTCGCGTGCGATTCACGTGCAAGATAATATTTGCCGCTCTTGTGATTCTTCCTTGTACGCAAACTGCGCGTACCTTGCACGCGAACCGTTTGCGTGCAGCACGCGCGCTCTGAATTCGACGCGTCCAGTAGATCTGGACAGAGCTTTATGTTTTCACATCGAGACGCGGTCAAACTGTTGTCAAAATGTATGGGAACGAATACGTTTAGGATTGAGAGTGATTAGGATTAATTCAGACTTACGAGGCCCATTGTAAGATGGATTTGATTAAATATCGCGATAAGGCCCCTGATTGGATTGAAACAACTTACTCCACAGGTTGACGCCAGCGCCCCAAGAAGGAATGTTAAGGACGACGAGAGCTTGAAGCGGGGGTAGACTTAATGCATCATGGGCATTGTCTACGCGGACACGCAACCTCTGCTCGAGGCCGCCGCACCCTCCATCGTCGAGTGCTCGACCAGCTCCGAGGAATGCATACGCCACCTACGTATTGGAGCGCAATATATTATCACCTGATAATAATAACTATTTATCTCACAAGAACTATACAGATACATATTAGGAACTGGGTTAAAAAATGCTAAAAAAACATCACATGATTAATGGACGACCCCTATGGCGAGATTTCAATAGGCTATTCGTATTCGCGTGTCTGCATTATTTTTACCCCCTACTTGGCCGTTTTTTGTTTGTAAATATTAATGATATCCGTCCTCACTTGGCACGCTCATGCAGTCAGTAGCGTGCGTACGGCCGCATGTACATATTTTGAAAAGCTTAAAATATTTCTTTATATTATTTATATTAATTTAAATGTATTCAATTTTATTTAAATTAATTTTAATGCACTGCACTCCAAATAAATTAGGAGCAGGGTAGGAAAAGAAGAGATAGCTATAACGCGAATAGCAAGTGAATGCCATTATTACACAGTGTGTTTTTTTTTAACTGGGTCAGTATGGAGAAATCCAAAACCATGGAAGTTAAATGAAAAACCATTAAAGAAATGACTCATTTCTATGGACAACTCACGGTTGACCAAAAAAAAATTACTTTGTCAATTCTTTTTTCACAAAAAAAATGGTTCCTAAGGCCGTTTCCCTGTATCTTCTATGTTCCGGTTTTGGATTTCCCCATACTGTCCCAGTTAAAAAAACACACTATAGTATACCTACTGTTCCACTTGATTACACTCACTTCATCGGAGAGTCGTATCGCTGCACTATTGAAGCCATCAATTTATTTCGTATGACGATTTAGGGAAGGGGAGGGGGGGTCAACCATATCTTATTTTTCTTACAAAAGGGTATTCTTATATACCTATATTTTTTCTTATTATAGGAGGGGGGAGGAGTTCAAAAACTAGGAAAAATAATCTTACGTAATAAACGTATGTCCCCATTGTAAATTCTAGCTACGACAATACTAACATAATTGAGCGTCCTGCTAGCGTATCTGTAGAGGAACTGCGTGCGTGCGCGATGGAAGTCAAGCGCGACTTGCGCGTCGACGCCGATGCTGGCGTAGTTGTAAGCGTATAGGACGCGCTCCGCTCGTGAGCGACCGAGGCGGCCCCGACGCGGTTTTATTGTTACTTTCCACCTAAAAATTGTGACATTATGTATGTACTATGTACCTATTCCGCACACTTCCCGTTTTTACCAGATTACGTTCAATCTATGTAAGTAATAAGATTGTTATGACGTTATGACGTTGAAATATGTTATTTAATTGTTTTTATACGGAGCAATCAGTAGTGATGCAATCATTAATGAGATTAAATATATAGGTATTTAGCCCATATTTGTATGATTTTTTTTCAACTGTGAGGAGTATATGTAGGTACTGTATAGCCATGTAACGAGTCGCTGTGTTTAAGCCGTGTAACAAGTTACAGTGTGGAGTTTCATACAAAGAATACTAAGCTGCTCGAGTTGAGGCAGTGCCGATTCATTTCCGAGTTGATATGTGCACTATGGCCTTAACTAATCAAATCTATCTATCGAGAATTCGAGATGTTTGGAGTAAAGAAAAATAAATTTAAAACACACATTTAAACAGACTTAAAGACACAATACCAAAAATTCTCACACAAATACCTTCCATCACCGCCACAATCAATAAATGAGAAAGAAAAATTGAATGGTCGGCAGACTAAAGCACATAAGTCATTATGGAGCCCATACTGACTTATGTGATTTAGTCTGCCCACCGTTCAATTCATGAATTTGTTAGTTAAGCGTATAGGATCATGCTTATAAAATTAAAAATTTCTAGTTTTAGTAGCCAAAACATTGACAATTATGGACTGCTTTAAAACGCTTTTTGCACCAGAAATAAATGTTTTTCTTTCTTTTAAAGCGAAATAGCTAAGCGCTGCGCGAGGAAAAATCGCGCACAAATAACGGCCTATCAATAACCTTGCGTTGCTTATCGCGTTAAAAATATATACGCAAGAAAGACTTAATCCTATTGATTGATTTTTCTCTCGCGGACCGTTTAGCTAGCTAATATCTTCCAATCTGACTATAAAGCACCCTTTGTGTTCCGTTTCATATTCAATTACTTACAAAAAAAAACTTATTCACATAAAACTTACCTATCAAGTGGTTGTTCAATAGCTTGCTTAATAGAGTTGATAATAGAATGTGCGTCTATGTGCGAACTACAGCCAGGTCCCCATCCAAGCACGCGGGACAGATCATTTCCCGTTCCCATCGGCATTATAGCTACGACAGCCTAAGCAATATTATTGAAGCTTAATTACTAAAAACTTAGAGCCCTTTTACATTGCAAACTCGATATAGTCGCAAATCGGCGTATGTACCTATATACTCACGCGTTGCCATGCAACTATTAAGTACAACTGGCACTTAATAGTTCCATGCGCGTTAAAAGCAGCGATACAATCGCGATGGACTGATACAAATACTTGATCGCTGGTGTCCCAAGCGCGCGTTTGTATCGCTGCAAAAAGGCGCAATGCGTAAGGCCCCTAAGTCAAGTATTTAATTTTTATTAAATTATCGTTTGGTTATAGACCAAAAAAGCAATTGTATTATAATTAAAGCTAATCACTTAAGAAGATTATGATATCTATAAAAGATAGAGAACAAAAATGTAAATGAAAAAAAAATGGGTTGTCTGTAAAGTCGGTTTACTGACGATAGTTGAACGTGACAACGTCTTTTCAAAAGAAAAATTTAATTTCATTTGTTTAATAGATTTTTGCTTGCACTTCAAGCCTTACATGGAACGCCTCAGAGCGAGGTAACGCCGCATGCGTCATGTTTTATCGTGCGTGCAGCCGGCTCTATCGAATTATAAGACGTTGTCACGTCAAAAAAAAACAATAGATGCAACTTTGATCATCTGACTGACTTCGAAATCGCGAAAGAACAAGCAGTCGTTCCATATAAAATACCCAGTCAGTAAAATTTATGTAGCTAACTTATATTAGGTACTTATCTCCTTTCTTACAACTTGAAAAGGCAAATAACTTAAATAGACCTACATGTGCGACGGGCCTAAATATAAAGGGTTAATTGATTTTTATTGTAAGAAAAATATTAATGTTCAGATGACTAACAGACAATTTGAAAGAAAAACCATATTGCGCCAACTATAAATAAAACGGTCAACAGGGCAGGCAATGGTTTTCTTAAAATTTAGTATAATAATTCTGTATAACAGACCCTGACGTGTGGAGCGGCAAGCAGCGCGTTTAGTATCCACGCGACTGTCCCGTCGCCGCCGACAGCCAAAATTCGGCACTTTGGTGGTAACCATCGCACCACGGTCTCTGGCGCTGTTGTGCTCATATTAACTACCTGTATAAAAGGGCCGTCCATTAATCATGTGATGTTTTTTTAGCATTTTGAAACCCATTTTTAGTCCCCCTTGGCGATACGTGGTGAGGTTTAAGACTAAAATCACGTGTATTCTTAATACCTACAAGTATCCTTTTTTTTTAAAAAAAAAATAAGGTTATTTTTTACTAGCATAAAAAGGAATGGTGTAGGTAATCATGCGTAAAACTTACATAAATATATTGTCCTCGGACCACGGATTAGCAAGAGGGTTTGCGATTTAAAATCGCGCGTTGGATGAATAATAAGGCCTTGTCCGCACAGCGATAAAATATTCGCGCGGAAATATTATCGCGTTCAATTTGCATCAAACCACAGATTTTTTACCGCATGTGCGGATAGTCCTATAAGATTTTGCGAGAAAAAAACGCGCGGTGAAATATCGCTGTGCGGACAGGGCCTAAATAAATACACGTGATATCTTACTACACCCCCCCTCCCCCCTTGTGATATTTTGCCGAACCTCACGTGATTAATGGACGACCCCAAATATATTATTATTTTGACTACACAACTTAATTAACTTCATATAATATTTATTTGAGGTAGGGCATAGTGCACTAGCCACTCTAATTTGGAGCGGCCGAGCTGGGCCACACTACAGAAGACCACAGTCAAATTACACTACATTTTTCTGGTGTTGTGTTTCTGTTGGTGAAGAAGATTGCCAGAGCTCCACAGGGCAGGGAAAGGGAATAGGGTTGGCATCGCACGAGTGTCACGTAAGTGTCGCGTAAGTATCCATCATAGGCCACGGTGACTGCTCACCACCAGGCAGGCCGTATGCTACATAAAAATATATGCCTACTAGGTACCTAATATTTTACTTCCTAAAATAGTATTCTCATGTAAGTGACTATGACTTAATGAGAAATAAAGTTCTTGAAACCAATATTTGACACTGGTTTTGATTGTAATGGAGTAGACAGTAAGCCTGCCTACTCACCAAGCTCTACTAATATTTTGGTCATCCTTCCTACTAGTTCAATCAATTTCACATTTAAATTTGTTACATAGTTTTCATCACATGTATAGTCAACTTCAAAATACACTACAGTTAGATTAAGAAAATTTCATCATTTTCATTATCCACTATTTTGGTATAATCTTTGTTTTTTATTTAAGTCATACTTACATAAAATTTATCAAGTTCAGGGTATTCAAAATGTTGAAACAAAATTTTAATAATGTGAAAACTAATGAGGAAACATACCTGTATAGGGTTAAGAATGCCACGAAACAGGGAAAGAACTTCATCACTCCTATTGCTACCAGACTGGGTGTTTGCTGCAATAATTAATATTACAAATATCAACTGTTAGGGTGGCAGCTAACAAGGGCTAATTCATTGAGTTCTGAACAATAATATCATCATTTTCTTAAACAGAGTATAACAAAAGATATTGATATAATACAAACCAAAAATAAAAAGTGGTTCCCAGGCTTCATCAGCTAAAGGTTTTATGCTAGAAATTAAGCCTTTCTCTACTTGGACACAGTGTGGTGGAATAATAATATCTCTGTACTTATGGAAATTACATTCCTGCAAAATATGTTAACAATCATGAATAACACAATAATTATTTTATAACTCTAAATAAAATTATATCTGTAAGATTATTAGTAATGTAGAAAAATTACTTCAGTCTCATTTAAAGCACTAGAAAGACACACTTTTGTTCTTTGGCACCAAGAACAGAAAAATTTCTTCACACCATCATCATTGTGATCTGAACTCTCCGTCCGGACTGTTCCCACTAGAAAAGTAACCATAATTTGACAAAGATACTCCAGCACAACAATTAACTATAAATCTCAAAAATTTAAATTTTAAATAATCATCAGAAAATATACCATTGACCCAGTGATGATAAAATGGTTTGCTGATTGACCATGTTATTAATTTACATTGAAATTTCTTATCTAATGTACGGTGACATTTTCTACAGGCGCTCACTGCACAGCATTCGCAAAAAAGGCCAACCAATGGTAGCATAAGTTTCCCACATACAGTACACTGAAATGAAAAATATTTAATAGTCAACATAAACAAAGCGACACTCATATTTTGTTGCAACAGTTATTACTCACGTAAATATTATATGGAATTGATTTGTTACATTGAATACTTCGCCAGGAATGTCCTAGAATTCTGTATTTCGTATGCAAATAAATGTTGTCACTAAAAAATGTATTGAGTATTCTGTAAATTAAATAACTAAGAAATAAACCTCCAGTTAAAAAATAATAATTGAAAAATACATCATTTAAATTATCCATATCAATTTATCGTTTATTGAAAATTACAGTCCCCTTTTTCAGGGGTCAATTTATAAACACAATTTAAAACAAAATCAATAATACTTCTGACAGCAAACAAACAAAGTCAAAGTATTTATTTATGTTCATTTCCATTAGGATTTATGAATCGCAATAAATGAAAAATATGAAAATCTGTATTATAGCGTAGCAAATAGGAGTGATTATTGAACAAAGAATTAAGTGGCTATCACAGATTAAAAAGAATATGTCTATGTCAAAATTGACAACAATCAGCTGGTTATTTTTTTTTATTTTTTTTTTTTTTTGGTTAAATTTTCCCTGTTACGGGACGGCAAAGGGATCTAGCCCATACAGCCAAGTCTTTAGTTTCATCTTCTTTCTTGATTTTTGCATTAAAATGTGGGTGCCACACTTTTTAATGCATCTAGGGAGTGCTTGGCGAGAAATGTATGGTACAGACCTCATGATGGTGACTGATGAGAATTGTATAGTGGGATTTCCAACCACTATACAATTCTCAACGCCACATACACAAAACCTTTGTTTCAATGATTCCTCATAACTGTTCGTCAACACGGATGCTTATGCAACAAAACGACACCACTTTCACTGCACAAAATCCACTCCGAAGCAATTTTGAATTATCGAAATAAAGATCGACATCCAGACGCCATGATTACCCGCCAAACACATATTATTTTTTTTTTTTTTTGGTAAAATTTTCCCTGTTACGGGACGGCAAAGGGATCTAGCCCATACAGCCAAGTCTTCAGTTTCATCTTCTTTCTTGATTTTTGCATTAAAATGTGGGTGCCACACTTTTTAATGCATCTAGGGAGTGCTTGGCGAGAAATGCATGGTACAGACCTCATGATGGTGACTGATGAGAATTGTATAGTGGGATTTCCAACCACTATAGAATTCTCAACGCCACATACACAAAACCTTTATTTCAATGATTCCTCATAACTGTTCGTCAACACGGATGCTTATGCAACAAAACCACACCACTTTCACTGCACAAAATCCACTCCGAAGCAATTTTGAATTATTGAAATAAAGATCGACATCCAGACGCCATGATTTCCCGCCAAACACCTCTTTTTTTTTGTTATATTTTCCCTGTTACGGGACGGCAAAGGGATCTAGCCCATACAGCCCAGTCTTCAGTTTCATTTTCTTTCTTGATTTTTGCATTAAAATGTGGGCGCCACACTTTTTAATGCATCTAGGGAGTGCTTGGCGAGAAATGCATGGTACAGACCTTATGATGGTGACTGATGAAAATTGTATAGTGGGATTTCCAACCACTGTAAAATTCTCAACGCCACATACACAAAACCTTTATTTCAATGATTCCTCATAACTGTTCGTCAACACGGATGCATAAGCAACAAAACCACACCACTTTCACTGCACAAAATCCACTCCGAAGCAATTTTGAATTATCGAAATAAAGATCGACATCGTGCCATGGTTTCCCGCCAAACACTCTTTTCTTTTTGTTTCTTTTGTCCCAAACGGGACGGGCAAAGGATATTAAGACCATACAGACATGTCTGTATTCATGTTTTCTTTCTTGATGACTGCATTAAAATATGGGCGTCGCACATTTTAATGCATCTAGGGAGTGCTTGGATAGAAATGTATGACAACAGACCTCATGACTGTGAGTGATGAAAATTGTATTATGGGATTTCAAACCACTATACAATTTTCAACGCCACATACACAAAACCTTTATTTCAATGATTCCTCATAACTGTTCGTCAACACGGATGCTTATGCAACGAACCGACACCACTTTCACTACACAAAATCCACTCCGAAGCAATTTTGAATTATCGAAATAAAGATCGACATCCAGACGCCATGGTTTCCCGCCAAACACTCCTGTTTTTTTTGTATTTTCCTTATTACTGGACAGCAAAGCGATCCAGCTCATACAGCCACATCTTCAGTTTTCGTTCTTTCTTGATTTTTGCATTAAAATGTGGGTGTCACAAAGAGCACCCAGGGAAAACTTGGCACAAAATGCATGGCAACAGACCTCATGAGTGCGATTGATGAGCTGGAAATGCAGTCGTACCACAAAACCTTTACTTCAATGATTCCGCATAAGATCGTCAATAGCATAGATATAGGAAACTGTAGATCAGAAATGAGAAAGAGAAAGGGCAGACTAACTTGTATTGTAGTATTGCAGTGTATATTAGAGCGAGATAGATAGACGAGACCATTTCACGTACACGCAGGCGGCCTAAGTAGGCCTGTCAGTCACGAAGAAAAGACATTAACAGTCAGAGGCTTTAGACAACATGCATTTCGGCAATCGCTCTCGCTATCGCTAAGTAAAAAAATTTATGGGATTGACATAAGCAATCGAAAAGTGATCGATTGCTTATGTCAATCCCATACATTTTTTTACTTAGCGATAGCGAGAGCGATTTTCGAAATGCATGTTGTCTAAAGCCTCAGACTGCAGTACTATTTTTCATGTCAACCCGGCTTTGCCGATGGTTATTCCATAGCACTTTATTTATTTATTCCTCTTCGCTTAATTTATATTAGGCCTGGGCCCATAACCTTTTGATGTGAAGGTTGGTAAAAGCGAATATAAGAAATAACTGTATGCATTAAAGAAAGATATATTTTTGGTAAAAGAGAGTACAAGACAATAGGAAGAAGTAAGTCATTCGACTTACTTCTTAGAAAAAAAACTTATTAGAAAAAAAAGTATATAAAAACATATTAGTGGCCAGGGTGTTCTAATTATAAAATAAGCGAATAAGGTTACAACACTTATGCCTCCCTTGCACACTACCAATAAAACGTAAAGACAAAAAAATCCTTGACGAACGTCATCATATTACTTGTGTGGAGTTGGTGTGGAGAGTTATAGACAGGTAGGAAAAGTAGGAAACATTCAAAAGTTATCTTCACCTTATTTTACTGGTAGTGTGGTTTCAACTTTTATTTGTCTATGATATTTTTTATACCCGATTCCCGCCACTCTTTTTTTTGTAAATTCTCCTTGTTATGGGACGGCAAAGGGATCTAGCCTATACAGCCATATCTTCAGCTGTCTTTTTTTCTTGATGTGAGCTTTAAAATGTGGGTGTCACATATTTTAATGCTTTTAAGGAGTGCTTGGAGAGAAATACATGACAATAGTCCTCATAATAGCAACTGATGAGCTGGAAAATCCACTACCTATAAAAAATTCTCAGCGTCATTTTTTTTAAGGGAAATATGCATATTTTTATTTCTCTGATAAATAATTTACAGTAGATAACTTAAGTTACAATAAAGTTTCCATAGATATATAACTCATAAGAAACAAGTGAACCCTAGTTAGTGAAAAATAAATACTTTAAGTTTGTATGTATACATACATATTTATAGTATTTATTTTTTCACTAACTAGGGTTCACTATACATACAATGAGATTACAACATTACACTACTATATAAATATTTGAGAAATTTTCATTATAGGATCTGCATGCGCGCTGCAAAATTGTTACTGTCATACTTTGTAATTGTATTCAATTTAGAAATAAGTCTAAGAGCTCTAAGAACTAAGTCTTTGGCATCTGAAATTAATTTTGGTAAGTTTATTAAGTGGAATGGAATCTACTATAATTATGTATTACTTTATACAAAAACATTTGGTCTCTGTAAGTACGACGACACTAGGTTTGATTTTTTATGAGACAAAGTAGAGAGAAGGTTTTGTTTACAAAACTATAATAAGTTTTAAATTAAATCGAGGAAAAAGTGACTTTTCTTACTTTTACCTTTAATTTACTAATTTTATTTACCTAATATAAAACTATAATTAGTTATAGGTAATCTGAAATCTCATTTAATACCGATTCCAATAATATTAAATTTGTATATAACCTCCATACTTTCAATGTAAAAATTGTGCTGGAACATCGTTTATATAAATATATTGAATAAAAGAGGAACAAGGTGCGAACCATGGCGGACTCCCGAGGACACAAGTAAAAACAAAGCGCTAAAGACCTTAACCACTACTGCTTGGCTACGCTCTCGACAAGAGGATGCGAGCCAATCAATGCAAGAGGTCACCATGTGTAGCGATTTGTTCTAATTTATACAACGGAATTTCATGGATACACGGCGTCCACTTGAAATCCTTGCCATATATACCACATCAAGATATTTGCACAATTTGCTCTCTGTAGATTTTCTTGTCATAAAACCATGCTGCTGAGATAATAAAACGGGTCTGATGAGAGGGTAAAGAGCATCGTACACAATTTTCTCATCAACATATAAAGTCATAAAGCGGTTAGAAAGCGACAAATAGAAAGTAAACGGTTTCAAGGACATTTTTTTTGTCCTCACTTTTTATTGATAGTGTGGCTTCCAGTTATACGTACAATTTTTTTGCATCCATGGCAACATGACTTGACCTTTTGGTTGCCGCAAAAACATATACTCTCTAATCTGTGCGCAAAAGCAAAATATTTTATACCGTGGTAAAAATTAGAACTACAATGGAGCCGATTCTGTTGGCACAAACTAGACTAAACTTAACTAAAATTAGGTTTAGTGCTGTCAGATTGCGATTCCTATTCTGTAACGGACTAAAATGACAGAAATAAACTAAATTTTAATCTGACAGGATTAAAGTTGATTTAGTTACTCAATTTAGCTATTCGCTATTCTGTTGTCTAAGTTTTATGTCAAAATATCTCTAAATTTAGAAATGTCAAGCTAAATTTAGACTACGTGTAAATTGATGTCGATTAAAATTAGTTTTTGAGAACACATGAATAGTTCATTACCAACTTTGACGCCGCCGTGGTGGAGTGGTCAGTAACGCTGCCTACACATCGAGCAGTCCGGGTTCGAGTCCTTGTAGAGGCAAATGTTAGTGTGATGAACACGAGCATTTGTTCATGAGTCATGGTTGTTTATATATTTATTTAAGTTTATTTATAAAAATATCCATTTTTTTATTTAGCAAGAGCGAATGTGGAAATGCATGTTGTCTAGGCCCTCTGGACCGTCCGGAAGCCTCCTCGTCGCGGACCCTGGTAACGTGATGGGGAAACTTTCTCGGCGGGTGTGTAGCTTTTGATGTCAAGTGTGTCCCCTTGATATTCAAATCACGTGCACAAAAATCTATATTTTGATGTCAGTATTTTCCGCTAAACACTTCCAAAATTTTAATTCAAATATATTAGATAAAAATTAAAATAATAGTTTTTATGCTTTCGTTAAACTCACATACGTTGGTTAATACCTTTAACTACTTTCAAATTAATTTTAAAAAGTTTATTATTATAAATTTTCTTAAAAATACCCCTTTCATTCATTCTCCATTCGTTCTTTATTTTTATCAATCTACTAAACGGGTAACACTGTTCAATTCAACTAAGACGCGCTAGTCCTGTCAAAAAAGAAAGATTAAATTAGGTTAGACGTGACAACAGAATAGCAAATGATTAAAACTAAATTAAAATTAGAAAATTTTTAGTTTAGTTTAGTTTAGAGAGTGGCACAACAGAATTGGCACCAATGGTGCCGATTCTGTTGGCACAAGCTAGACTAAACTTAACTAAAATTAGGTTTAGTGCTGTCAGATTGCGATTCCTATTCTGTAACGGACTAAAATGACAGAAATAAACTAAATTTTAATCTGACAGGATTAAAGTTGATTTAGTTACTCAATTTAGCTATTCGCTATTCTGTTGTCTAAGTTTTATGTCAAAATATCTCTAAATTTAGAAATGTCAAGCTAAATTTAGACTACGTGTAAATTGATGTCGATTAAAATTAGTTTTTGAGAACACATGAATAATTCATCACCAACTTTGACGCCGCCGTGGTGGAGTGGTCAGTAACGCTGCCTACACATCGGGCAGTCCGGGTTCGAGTCCTTGTAGAGGCAAATGTTAGTGTGATGAACACGAGCATTTGTTCATGAGTCATGGTTGTTTATATATTTATTTAAGTTTATTTATAAAAATATCTAGATTATTAAGTAAATAGGTATATTTGTCCGTTATCTAGTAGGTATCCATAACACAAATTCTTAAAGATACTTAATTTGGGCTAGATAATTAATGTGAGCGTAGAAATATATTATTATTATTATTAACTAAGTGATCTGTGTTCATCACGCATAATCAGAGAAGCAGCTTTAGTGGGATGGGATTAATTAGATTTCGAAAATAAGTAGTAGGGTAGCCGTATGAAAGATGGAGAATTTTGTATCAGCAGGTTTGATAAGTTCCGCAGAGAGGTATATGTAGGTCTTAGATTATATAATCCAAGATGTAGGTAGACGGGCTTTTTTATAAGTAGAAAAGCTATCCACTTTTTTTTTTTTTGTTAAATTTTCCCTGTTACGGGACGGCAAAGGGATCTAGCCCATACAGCCAAGTCTTTAGTTTCATCTTCTTTCTTGATTTTTTGCATTAAAATGTGGGTGCCACACTTTTTAATGCATCTAGGGAGTGCTTGGCGAGAAATGCATGGTACAGACCTCATGATGGTGACTGATGAGAATTGTATAGTGGGATTTCCAACCACTATACAATTCTCAACGCCACATACACAAAACCTTTATTTCAATGATTCCATAAAACTGTTCGTCAACACGGATGCTTATGCAACAAAACGACACCACTTTCACTGCACAAAATCCACTCCGAAGCAATTTTGAATTATCGAAATAAAGATCGACATCCAGATGCCATGATTTCCCGCCAAACACTCCCACTTTTTTTTTGTTTTCCCTATCACGGGATGGAAAAGGGATATAGCCCATACAGCCATATCTTCAAACGAGAAAGAAACATTTTATAACACGATGCAAAGCATTACTGAGGGCCTCAACAATATGCATTTCGACACTCGCTCTCGCTATCGCTAAATCAAAAAATGAGTGGGATTGACATGAGCGATCGAAAAGTCACTTCGATTGCCTATGTCAATCCCATCCATTTTTTTATTTAGCAAGAGCGAATGTGGAAATGCATGTTGTCTAGGCCCTCTGGACCGTCCGGAAGCCTCCTCGTGGCGGACCCTGGTAACGTGATGGGGAAACTTTCTCGGCGGGTGTGTAGCTTTTGATGTCAAGTGTGTCCCCTTGATATTCAAATCACGTGCACAAAAATCTATATTTTGATGTCAGTATTTTCCGCTAAAAACTTCCAAAATTTTAATTCAAATATATTAGATAAAAATTAAAATAATAGTTTTTATGCTTTCGTTAAACTCACATACGTTGGTGGTACCTTTAACTACTTTCAAATTAATTTTAAAAAGTTTATTATTATAAATTTTCTTAAAAATACCCCTTTCATTCATTCTCCATTCGTTCTTTATTTTTATCAATCTACTAAACGGGTAACACTGTTCAATTCAACTAAAGCAGCGTCCCCACTAGGGCCGCGCGGCTCCATGAGGCCTAGCCGCGCGGCCAAGCCTCGTGAGTGTGTACGTGAGCGAGGCCTAAAACAGTATGACGAATAAGCCTCGCGAGGCCGGGCCGCGCGGCCACAAAAAGCCGCGCGGCTCTAGTGGGGACGCTGCTTAAGACGCGCTAGTCCTGTCAAAAAAGAAAGATTAAATTAGGTTAGACGTGACAACAGAATAGCAAATGATTAAAACTAAATTAAAATTAGAAAATTTTTAGTTTAGTTTAGTTTAGAGAGTGGCACAACAGAATTGGCACCAATTTATCCTATAGATTTTGACATTCTATGACACTATTTGTTCACCACTAGCGACACCACACCAACGGGCCAGTTAAGTTTGTACCCCTGTTTTAACTCTATGGTTTGCTTTCCCCATAGTACCTACCTCTACCTACTTATCTCGTACTACTACTACCTACTTGTTGTTGTTTGTTTCAAATACCGATAAGCTAGCAATTAATTTAATCCAAGTAGACTAAATCGATGCAGCTTACACCTATAAATCACAGTTTTCATATTGCATGACTAATACTACATTCTGTTAAATTCATAATAAACCTGTGCAAAACCGTAAAATGTCCATTAATTCTGTTTACGAGACTGCCTACAAAGGAGATTTCAATCAAGTTAAAGTAAAAGTTGATCAAGATGATGTGTTAGTTAAAACGCCAGATGAAGTAAGTACCAATTTTAGTGTCTTTTTTTATTTTTATAAAGTTCCTTTTGTGATAACTACACTTACCTCATCTTTTCAACATCTGCAAATAATTTCATAATTTGTCTACAAAAATTTCAATTTGGTTTACTACTTACTATAAATATATTTTATGTTGAATAATAGAACAATTTTCTACATATAATACCAGTGGAAGTGAAATAATCACTCTATTAATAATTGCAGAATGGGCGCTTACTTCTTCACTGGGCAGCACTTGGTGGCAATGAGAACTTGGTAGACTTTCTATTGGACAAAGGTGGTAACGTAAATGCTGTTGATGACACTAACTATACACCACTGATATTGGCTGCCTCAGCTGGCAGAGAAGAGGTAGTGAGATTGTTAATTGGCAAAGGAGCGGATGTTAATCATAAAACCAATAGAGGACAATCATCATTGCATTATGTTTGCTCCAAGGGACATATAGAGGTACTTATTAGAAAAATATGTTTAAATCCTGTGCTAACACTCTTGACATTATGTTAAGACTAGTGGTCGCCCCGGGGCTTCACTCGTGTTAATGTCTGTTATTTATAGCCTTCTGCGATAAATGGACTATCCAACAGAAACATCTTTTTTATTTGATTCAGTAGTTCCTGAGATTAGTGTGTTCAAACAAACAAACTCTTCAGCTTTATAATATTAGTATAGATCATCAGATATGGGAGAAATTTTACCTAATTGATCGTGATTTCAATGTTAGCTATCATAATAATGAATTATAATTAAAGGTCAACTGAAGAAAGTATAAGATGGTGAAATGTAGGAATAATAAATAACTCCTTAATTACTATATAAAAGAACTTGTCTTTCATTTGGCTGACATAATGTTAGTAGAAAAGTTTTCTTATGCTAGGCTGTACATAGAAAATAAATACCATTTAATAATTCATGATGACCTGTTTCAGATAGCTAAATATTTAATAAAAGCTGGTGCAAACATTAATGACACAGATGTATTGAAAGCAACACCACTGCATAGGGCTTCAGCTCAAGGCAGAAACAATATTGTTGAATTGCTACTTACATGTTCTGAGATTAATGTAAATATGTGTGATGTCACAGGCTCGACTCCATTGTAAGTATTCAATAATATTTATGAATTATTTAATTAATAACCTTGAATTATGATTTAAATGTTGTTGGGAGGATATTATTCATAATATGTATAAGGCCAATGATATTTATCACTATTGTATCTTTCAGGCATTTAGCATGTGAGGAAGATAGGGACGCAGTAGCCAGCATGCTAGTTAAGCATGGTGCAAATACAGAAATCAAGAACAAAGATGAGAAAACACCGCTGGATCTATGCTCTGCTAAGTTAAAGAATACTTTAGTTGCCTTAATGGGTTAAAGGTTTGGTGAAAATTATTTGTTTTATCTTATTTTATTTTGTGTAATAATGTAAAATATTACTAATAAAATTATACAAAACAACAAGAGTTTAATTCTTTAGAATAGTTGGTTTCTATGAATCTATATAATACTACAGCTCAGACTAGAATCAATTTGTTAATCTCACCCCAGAACTTTAAATTTATTTTTGATTAGATATCCATGTGAAAATTAAAATTTAATCATTATTTATTGTGCGTGCTGCCTTTTGGTTATTTGTTAGATATTTACTGTGGAGATCCCCTTCTTGACCCTTTATTTGACATTGTGCTACTTATTAATGTCAAAATCAATGTATGAAAGGAGAATGCCCACTTTAGTAATTTTCTCAGAGGTTGTGTTCTGTGTATATCCCGTAGCTTAGTTATTAATTTTGAGGTTGGCTGTCGCGTCCAAAAAAAAATTTGGGGCTAGATTTATTATATCTCTTTTATAATTTTCGATGATATTGTACATAAATATGAACGCAGCATACTCATATTATAACCATTTGAGAAGTCTTTTTTTTTTTAATTCTATTGCAGATTGTCTCTAATGACATTTTCTGCGTCACCGGGTTTTTAAGAAGGCGAAGACCTTGGGGGGTCCTCAAGCCTGTAGGTCGAACGTTCCTAGGGGATTACTGGGCGACCGAGCATCTCCCCCGTGGGGAGTCTCTCGACCGCCTAGCGGCCCTAGGGCGTCCGTGTCGGTAGGGAGCGACATGCCCGAGGGTGCATATAAAGGCTTGGACCTCGGCTCGGGCACATCGTGTCGTGGCGGAGGTGGGGAGAAGCGCCCCGGTACATGTCTGTACCGGGTATAGCGCGTCGTATGTAGACCGGGTCTTCGCACCCTTGCTCGACGAGTGCGGTGTATGACAAAAGTGTGTCTAGTGCCTGAGTGTGTAGTGTTTAACTGAGAATTACTCGAACGGATCTGCGTGAGGCATGTCGGCGTGATATTTTCACGAGCACTACGGATCCGGGAGCTCGTAGCTGGATACGCGGTTACCATGGACGAGCCGTATCCACTTGCTGGTTGATACAGTATCAGATTCATTTCTCTAGCCTGTAAGTCGTTTCACCCCAGAGAGGATTCCTGAGCGGAGAGCATCTCGCTCGGGGGTGTCTCTGCATCGATTAGGGTCTCTAGGGCGTTCGAGTCGGACGTGACGACACTTCTTACATCGTCAGTAGAATAAGATATGTTTTTAGTGCGTATCCAGTGTGTCAAGTGGGTTATTCCTGGATGCTACATCAATTTATGCAGGTTGTAATAAAGTAGAGTGCTTAATCGACTATCCGAAGAAACGGTCGCACATGTTGGTGTTACCAATTAGTTTAATTAGTATTCTCGGACATAATATAAGCAATGATATTGTGAAACCAGATCCAGAACGTCTAAAGGCTCTACTGGAAATGCCATTACCACGAGATTGCACTTCACTACGGCACGCTATTGGCGTATTTGCCCACTATTCAAGATGGGTCCCAAACTTCTCCAATAAACTGCACCCGCTAGTAACTGTACAAGAATTTCCGCTCAGTAAGTATGGCTCAAAAGAAGTATTTGAAGAATTAAAAGAAATAATAGCAAGATCATCCCACTCAGCCATTGACCCCAAGGAGCCTGTCGTAGTTGAAACGGATGTATCCGATATGTCTCCATTGCAGCGACTCTCTCACAGAATGGTAGACCAATAGCATTCTTCTCCAGAGTCCTGAGTCCTAGTGAAAGGAAATACCCCATAATAGAAAAGGAAGCCTGTGCTAATAGTTGATGAAAGTGTTAAGAAATCGGCATTACCTCTTTGGACGGCAATTCTATTTGATAACAGACGAAGTCTGTGGTCTTATGCTGCAGAACCATACTAATAAAATAAAAAATTACAAAATACGACGATGGCGCCTGGAATTGTCTAACTACACTTTGGATGTAAGGACACAATACAGTAGTTACTCATGTTAAACCGAAGCAAATTAAAAAATATTAGTTTAAAAAAACTAAAAAACACGCTTTTATGTTAAATAAAAAACTAAAAAGTGAAAAATAACTTTATAGTATAGAAACTAAATGATGATGATTTTTAGTATAGAATGAGATGCGTGGGGTACTCACATGGGGTGCTACATTAGTTCTTGAAAATATTCGATCGGTACACCCCACGCTTTTCTCTAAATAGTGATTATACTTTTCGTTCATGATTTAGTTTCTATACTAAAAAGTTATTTTTTAGTTTTTTATTTAACATAAAAAAGTGTAACTATTATTTTATTTTCCACTTTTTAGTGCGAATTATAACCGTTAATGACAACGCCATCTAGTGACGTATAGTTGAACTAACATTCCAAACGTTTATCCTCAAATATAAGCTCCTTGTTTATCCTGGCGATTCTAATCAGGATAATGGGATATTCTTATAAAATTATTGTAATGTCATCGGTCTTTGATAAGTCTATAATAATAATATAATATAATAATAATATATTTCTATAAAGTTTAAATGAAATCTGATTGCTCCCTACGTCACTGGATTGCTCTTAGATCTGACCGTTACTTTCTCACTATTAGTCTAAGATCCGAACCTAAATCGACCTTCACCGAGCTGATAATAGAATGAAACATATTTTATTATTAATTTAGTATATTAGAAAATATATTAAAAATGGGTTGTCTAAAAAAAATCCTGGACAGACTATTTTTAATTATTTTTTGAAAAATGATTTTTAATAAAATATTGCAACATCAAGATAATAAGAAAATTTTGTCGCGCGCTTATGATGATATAAAAATTTTTCTATTATCCAATCGAGTGAAAGTAACTGATATCGACATACCTGTTCATACCTGACAACCCAGTAGTTCGCGCAGGTAAATAATAGACAACCCAATGCCTGCACATTCTATACGGTTTCTACTATCAGTCAGGACAAAATTTTCTTATTATCTTGATGTTGCAATATTTTATTCATTTTTTTTAAAAAATCATTTTTCAAAAAATAATTAAAAATAGTCTGTCCAGGATTTTTTTAGACAACCCATTTTTAATATATTTTCTAATATACTAAATTAATAATAAAATATGTTTCATTCTATTATCAGCTCGGTGAAGGTCGATATAGGTTCGGATCTTCTACTATATATATTTCAAAATTTTTTTTATCTTCACCATGAAGATAACACAATTATTTCCTAAATTCTTCTTTGATTTCGTAAAAATATGATTAGTTTCAAAAAATGAGCCCTCATACCACACGCACATGCACGAAGCTATATTAAGAAAAAATATAAGCTCCTTGCGCACATGTTTAAAGTGGGTCAAAATTGGGTACAAAGGAGGCGGTTACAAACAAACTACAGGTGAAACTAATTTATGCGTGTTAAAATACTGGTAACTAATAAGATATCTTCAAAAAATTTTGGTTGTCATTGTCAAGCCCGTCAACGTTATCATAGACCAAAGAGTACACTATTATTAATTGTCATAGACCTTAGAGATATTAGCAGACATTCGTCTTCCTGAAAGTCTATTTCCTTGAGTAATTTTCTAAGTAGGTACCTATTTCATTATTTTGGGCAATATTATGCCCAGCCCATGCATGACCTCTACAAGAGTACATATCACTGAAGAATATTTCAATGCAACGTAAAGAAAATTCCCAAAATGTCTGATATGATAATAAACGGTAAACTTTTCTCTGCGTAGTTTAATATTAATAATAATTGTAGATTATTTTAGAAATATACAGGTAAATATTTACTTTTCATTATTATCTCATTTTAGATTCTGTGCCAGTCGACAAAAAGTGGAATGAATTAATAAAATACAATATATTCATAATGAAATTAGTAGAGTTTGTAAGTATTGCCACAAAAAATATTTTTATTTCGTCTGTAAGTAATTAAACGCTTAAACGCACACTCGGTTGCGTACACGATATACGCGAAAACTTAGTAGGTATACGAATTTAAGCACAAATTGCCTGTTTTCTACGCCTAATAATTTTTTTATTGTTCATAGGGCATAGCGTTAGTGATAACTATATTGCCCATTATTATACCAACACCAGCGGGGCACATGTATTGCATATCAACTGGGCCGACACTTATAATATCTCTTATATTTATAATTCTTTATTTGAGAAGAAGAGTACCTCTTTTCATGGAGAAAATGTATTTGTTTTTCCAAATAATGTTTACATTTGGTGCTTTTATGCAATGTTTCCTATTAAATTTAGTCAGAGTTTGGTTATGGTTAATTTATGGAGTCTTCTATTTTGCATTGTTGACTGCGTTGGCACTAGACTTATTTTTGATAGCAAATGAAAGAGGTTGTACTTTTAGTTGCGCGTAATTAATTATCAGTATTATGTATAAAACTTACTTAATATTATACATATTCTTTACAAATAAAGTTGTTTAATTCAGTTAGCCAGAATATTTATGACATCAAAAGGCGGAAATAAAATTACTTTTAGGTTAAATACAAAACATTACCTATACCTATAGGTAATGTATACTTCATATTAGGCACGTCATTATGTTATGACTGTACAACACAGATGTAGACTAAGATAATACCTAAGTATATCTTAAAATATGTTCTTAATCTAAGACCTATACCTAAGTAAAGTTAAATAATTTCAGCTTAAGCTAAGAACTAAAGTTTTGTTATTTTACTTATTTAATGGCAAAAGTCGTTTTATTAGGGTTATAACCATTCCTACCAATCTAAAAAACCTCTTCATTTGGTAATGTCTTATTTCTTGATGTTTGCATTAAAATATGGGCGTCACACATTTTAATGCATCTAGAGAGTGCTTGGAAAGAAATGCATGGCAGTCACACCACAAAAGCTGAGCGGGGACCTATTTGGCTAAAAAACTTTACGTGTATTTCTTTTTTGTTACTTTTTAATTGTATTTTTTTTTGCCAAATAATCGTTTATTCATTCATTCAAAACCTTTATTTCAATGATTCCTCATAACTGTTTGTCAACACGGATGCTTATGCAACGAAACGACACCACTTTCACTGCACAAAATCCACTCGGAAGCAATTTTGAATTATTGAATATAAGACAGACGTCCAGCCAGACGCCATTGTTTCCCGCCAAACACTCGCCATTCGCCAAAGTTTTGTAAATTACCGCCATTTTTGTTCTTTATTTTTTTTTTTTTGGTAAATTTTTCCCTGTTACGGGACGGCAAAGGGATCTAGCCCATACAGCCAAGTCTTCAGTTTCATCTTCTTTCTTGATTTTTGCATTAAAATGTGGGTGCCACACTTTTTAATGCATCTAGGGAGTGCTTGGCGAGAAATGCATGGTACAGACCTCATGATGGTGACTGATGAGAATTGTATAGTGGGATTTCCAACCACTATACAATTCTCAACGCCACATACAAAAAACCTTTATTTCAATGATTCCTCATAACTGTTCGTCAACACGGATGCATATGCAACGAAACGACACCACTTTCACTGCACAAAATCCACTCCGAAGCAATTTTGAATTATCGAAATAAAGATCGGCATCCAGACGCCATTGTTTCCCGCCAAACACTCCCCTTTATTTTTTTGTTTCTTTTGTCCCTAACGGGACGGGCAAAGGGATCTAGCCCATACAGCCAAGTCTTCAGTTTCATCTTCTTTCTTGATTTTTGCATTAAAATGTGGGTGCCACACTTTTTAATGCATCTAGGGAGTGCTTGGCGAGAAATGCATGGTACAGACCTCATGATGGTGACTGATGAGAATTGTATAGTGGGATTTCCAACCACTATACAATTCTCAACGCCACATACAAAAAACCTTTAATTCAATTATTCCTCATAACTGTTCGTCAACACGGATGCTTATGCAACGAAACGACACCACTTTCATTGCACTAAATCCACTCTGAAGCAATTTTGAATTATCGAAATAAAGATCGACATCCAGACGCCATGGTTTCCCGCCAAACACACCCATTTCATGAAGTCAATTGCCATGCATTTCTTTCCAAGCACTCCCTAGATGCATTAAAATGTGTGACGCCCATATTTTAATGCAAACATCAAGAAAGAAGGTAATAAAACTAAAGACTTGGATGTATGGGCTAGATCCCTTTGCCGTCCCGTAACAGGGAAAAATTAAGAAAAAAAAGGAGTGTTTGGCGGGAAATAATGGCGTCTGGATGTCGATCTTTATTTCGATAATACAAAATTGCTTCGGAGTGGATTTTGTGCAGTGAAAGTGGTGTCGTTTCGTTGCATAAGCATCCGTGTTGACGAACAGTTATGAGGAATCATTGAAATAAAGGTTTTGTGCATTTGGCGTTGAGAATTGTATAGTGGTTGGAAATCCCACTATACAATTCTCATCAGTCAACATCATGAGGTCTGTACCATGCATTTCTCGCCAAGCACTCCCTAGATGCATTAAAAAGTGTGGCACCCACATTTTAATGCAAAAATCAAGAAAGAAGATGAAACTCAAGACTTGGCTGTATGGGCTAGATCCCTTTGCCGTCCCGTAACAGGGAAAATTTAACAAAAAAAAAAAGAGTGTTTGGCGGGAAATCATGGCGTCTGGATGTCGATCTTTATTTCGATAATTCAAAATTGCTTCGGAGTGGATTTTGTGCAGTGAAAGTGGTGTCGTTTTGTTGCATAAGCATCCGTGTTGACGAACAGTTATGAGGAATCATTGAAATAAAGGTTTTGTGTATGTGGCGTTGAGAATTGTATAGTGGTTGGAAATCCCACTATACAATTCTCATCAGTCACCATCATGAGGTCTGTACCATGCATTTCTCGCCAAGCACTCCCGAGATGCATTAAAAAGTGTGGCACCCACATTTTAATGCAAAAATCAAGAAAGAAGATGAAACTGAAGACTTGGCTGTATGGGCTAGATCCCTTTGCCGTCCCGTAACAGGGAAAATTACAAGAAAAAAAAAGAAAAAAAAAAAAAAAGAAAAAAAAAGACCGCACGTCATTTTGACTTTGTTTTTTCGCTATACGTTTTTTTGTTGTTTTTTCATTTTTTCTTTACAACATTTATTTGTTTGTAATAAACGAATCGTTTAATTGTACTTTAACGCATTTTTTTGTCAATCACTATCAGTGCAATGTGGCTATAATTGATTTGCTAATAATAAAAGAGCAAAAAGATATAAATCATGCAAGGAATTAAATTCCCAATTTGCTATAGGTAAGTTTTTCCAAGTTTCATGTCCCAATGCAAATAAATTTACTTTTAGGTATTTTCAATGCTACTTATGATCCTCCCATTCGTATTGAAACCGGCGGGAATCATATATTGCCTGGCAGTATCTCCGACAGTTATCATATCGGTGATGTTCGTGGTGCTGTATTTAGTGGACCAAGTACATGATTTAGCTGAACAATTGTATCTCATTATACAGATTATTTTGAACATCGCTGCACTTATTACTAATGTATGGTCTGGGACAGCGCCTGGAGCAGTATTTGCTTTATTCCTAAAGCACGGTCGCCGAGCAGGAAGAATTTCGTACATTGACCTATTTACCTACTGACAGTGGTCACAAACATTTTTTGTCGTGTACTAGTTAAAAATATAGGATTTTTATATTTACCTACCTTGAATAACGGAAAAGTGGCAAATAAATATTTTTATTTGAAATAGGTATTCTATTCTATGACACTTTTTGGTAATAGGTAATATAATTAGGTATTTAGATTTGATGTTAATAAATAAAATCATTTTAAAAATAAATATTTATTATTTATTAATCAGAATCAGATTCCGTGGTATCAGAGCTGCTGCTTTCCTCAGACGACGTTTCACCTGTTACATTGATGATAAAAGAATCAATAGTTTTGTCGATATTATTGTCTAAACCACCTAATTTTATTTCCTCCTTTTTTACGTGGCTTATACAGTTTTTCCATTTTTCCGGTGTAATGTTTTTCAACGCCTCTTGGAGCAGTTTTTTTACGTCTACCATCTTAAATGTGGTATTATTCCTTGCCACGTAGCCCTTCACGTCTGCCCACACCAATTCAATAGGGTTCAACTCACAGTGGTATGGAGGTAATCTTAATACCTCCACACCAACTTCTTTCGCCATTTCATCTATAACGTACGATTGGTACTCTGTTTTTACAGCTTTCACCTTTTCCAATAACTGAACTTTGGTTTCTTTTGGTTCATAAGTAATCTTCTTAGATGTGAGCCATTTTTGAATATTTGTTTTATTCCAACTTGTGACGGCGGTTTTCTCCTTTCGCCTTGAGTGGTAGCTCGCATTATCCATCACAACCACCGCGTTCGGCTCAAGTCTTGGCAACATTTCTTTGAACCAATTTTCGAATTTGGCGGCGTTCATTGATTCGTGATAATCACCTGTACCTAAAAATTAAATACAAATACAAATGTGTTTATTTCCACAAAAAATAACCTACATTAAAGCATAAAATAATACACGTTTACATAAAGGTGTAGGCAAAGCCTATTGCTAACCTTTGCATTCAAAAACCAATTCTGATTCCGGCACGAATCCTTCTTCGCCTCCAATATGCAGAATAATTAAGCGGTTGCCTTTAGACGTAGGATTCTTATCGCCCGTCGACAGACCCTCTAAAAAGGCTTGTCTGCGTGACTTCACTGTAGTGTCTTCCCACACTTTGCCGACAGTGTGCCCTGAAAATATATTTTTTGTTTTATTATATGTTTAAATTGAATAGAAAAAATAAAAAATAAATACAATTTAAAAAAAATAAGAAATATGTAGTATAGTTTTTAAACTAATGAAATCGCGGGTTAAATGTAAATCAAATATATAGTCTTACCTGCATTCACCCAAGTTTCATCCAAGTAATATATTGGTCGTCCTTGCTCTCGAAAAGTTTTCATGTTTTTCAAATATTTTATACGCCACAATGCTATGTCATCTCTATCGATTAACGCATTATTTCTCCTTCGTTTGACATATTTAAATTTCAAATGTTTTAGAACTTTTTTCAGCGATGTCAGGCCCATGCTTGGTAGGGATTCATCGGCATTTACTACCTGTAATACCTTTTTTGCTGTAGGTAACTCTCCTTTTAAATAAAAGCTATGCACAATTTTTCTAATGCACGACTTGTCGAAATCATCTATCTTTTCAATAATTGACATGCGTTTTTTTGGTGCTGCAGCTGGCTTGACAGTTTCCGTTTTAGTGTATTCGTTTAGAATACGGTACACCGCCGATTTCGAAATGCCCAAAATATCGGCCGTTTTATCTTTCATCTCCTGTTTTGAAGGATATTTATCGGCAGGCCAAGATTCTTTTACGTATTTAAAGACGTTGATAATCATCAACTTCTCACTTTCACTAAAGTGCGACATTTTTCGCTTCTTCCGCGGAGAAACAAAGTCTTTGAATGGACGCGAGGTAGACGGCCCCGGTTCCATTTTCAAAAAAACTTAACAATGTAGAACCGACTAACAAGAAAACTAAATAACGATAACTTAACAGTAATTTAACAAGAAAACAAAACACAAACGTCTGCAGAAACTATTTCACTACGAACAAATTGACCGATCACTAGCGCATCCCGTTATGGAATGTCGTCCGTTAAATTTTGATTTTTGAACAAGCGATAAAGCGTCGAGTGGGCGTTATAGGCTTGACTCAAGGTCAAAAAAATGCTAGCATACAAATATAAACCTTACGTAAGCACACAAAAGGTTTGTAACTCCTGATGCCCGCGGTCGACGCTACCGTGTGAGCGGGATGCAACTTATTCACGCGTGAGAGAGGGAGACAGGTAGAACCAGGTCAATGTACGAAATTCTTCCTGCTCGGCGACCGTGCTTTAGCACATTTACTTATAGCATTGTGTATTGACCTTTATTATGTTATACAGGAAAGAGAATTTTCAATATTAAAGTAGCATTTTTTTAAATAAAATCCTTGACAGCATGAATATTTGTATCATTACTCTTGTCTAGGTATTGACAGAAACTGTGGTATTTTTCTTTACCTAAAGATCATAATGAAAAAATTCAATACTAAATAAAACAACTGTGCTAATTTTGTTTTTTTAACAGCTTTATCTATGAATTCTCATTAACCAGTATTACATTTAAACTGTCAATTTAGTAATCTGTTACTATTTTGAGATATGTATAGGTACCTACATTTTATATTATTTTTTAAATTTGATAATTTTTTATATTGTATAATCAACAGCAAATCAGGATACCACAAAGTGTCATATTTTCTCAATTGATGGCTCAGCTTTTATGGAAAATAACAATTAAATTTGCTATAAATTATTTACAAACATGTCTTCACTACACAGTTCATATCTTGATTGACAGCATCTTAACCATGTTTGCACTAATAAGCGAAACATATACTATATAGGTACTCATCTATGATTTGAGGTACACATACACAGGTAAATAGTGAGTGGGAGAGACAACACTAATGATCATTTTAGCCGAGAGATGCCCACTGTAACCCAATTGATCTTGCTCTGGTTGCATCCAGTGGTTTCCCGCGACTTTTAGATCCAGAGCATCCAACTACCAAAGCTGCAACTCCTGGTATGCATTTGCTACTGGAGGACCTCTCTGCCCCATCAGCCGTCAGTCCTGGCAACTTTCCCAGCCCAATGCCACTTAAGATTTGCAACTTTATGGCTTATATCAGTGACTCTTGTTTTCCCGGGAATCTTATCATTTCGGATATCATCCTCGGGTCTTGCTGCGCCACTGACTACATGGAAATTTTACATAATTTTCTTCCATGCTCATTTTAAGACCCACTTGTTGGGAGACTCTGAAGGCGGACTGACATAGTGGCATTTATGTACAGTGATTGCATATGGAGTGACTGGAGCGCATACCCAAGTATCAACAGAGTCTTGAAACTAGTATGGTTATAATAAACTTGAAAACTAATTGATGAAAATCTGACAGTTTGAGTAATCTGATCTCCTGAACAGCTTTGAGGTTGACATTCTTCTAGCCTATTCTCATTTACATAAGTACTACAATATTGTGTTTTTTCTGCTTTACTTTTTTTCCTTTACTTTCTGTCTTCTAAATTGATTATTGTAAAATATTATTGTTAGCTATATTCTCATTGTAATGTAAGAATCCTACTAATATAAACGCGACAGTTTGTATGGGATATGGTGTTTTTCACACAAAAACTACTGAATGGATTTTAATGAAACTACAATAATATAGCTCATACATCAGAATAACATATAGGCTATAATTTTATATAAGTACTAATCCTGCGCAGATCAAAGTCGCGAGCAGAAGCTAGTCACATATAAATTTTAGCCATTGCAAGGCCCAAAGATCTATTCATCAGAAGCTATCTTACAACACTGCATTCTTTGTAATACATGTGCGTTCATTGTTTATGTTCCTCACATTAACTGTGCGCCTTATTTCGAAAATACCCCCCTTTTGTGATGCACAAACGTTTAGGAAAATACGGAAAGTTGTACTTCGTCTCTCTTAGACGCCCTGTGATAGAAAGTGATATGCTTCCAATCTAATCTAAGTGCAATGGTCAGTAAGACATTGTTCTGTTGGTGGCGAAAACAGAGATCAATGAATTAACAAAAAACATTTTATTTGAAACTAAAATTGAACGCGCCTCCATTGTCTTACTCTTACATGCAAATCAGTGTACAGATGCAACACACTCAAATTACCTATACTCATTGGTCATTCAGTTGACTCCGTCGCTGGCTAGACAAGAACGTGGCAGCACGCTCCGATAACTCATAAAAGTGCCAACAGCATCAAGTTTAAAGTTCAGTTTCAGATTAGATGATCTCTAACCGTAGCGTAAGTTTTTTTAAGTATAAAAAACTTAACTATTATAGTTGCGTTATATGAGCTCAATATGTATGGGTAACGTGATTTGCGCTTCTTTCCGCTATAAAGGCGCTAGAGCGATACGTTTCCTATAGTAATTGAGCTCCCTTACGCAACTATAAGAGTTACGTTTTTATACTAATAAATTTTACATCTCCTTAACTTACATTTCCTCGTTCGTTTCGTTTGTTCAGTTTGAAAGCATGCCCGTCTTTTCCTAGATCTAGATTGGTTTACCTACATGCTCAGACCAAATAAATACTTTTTATTTGGTCTGAGCCTAATATAAGGACAGTGCTCAATCATCTTTCGATTAATGTCTCCGTTTTTGAAATGATATGTATGTGCAATGAGTTTTACTGATAATAATTTCGGTTTATTTCAATATTCACTCACATCACCATCTTCGTATAGAAATTGTAATATAAATAATTAGGTAGTTAAAAGCTAGTGTTAAACATAAAAAAACGAGATTACAATGTCACCAAATGTAAAATAATTTAATTAGGATAAAACATATCTGAGCACTGAAACGTGATTGGGATAAAATACGATTACCTAATAGCAGCAAATACGATCGAATCATACATTCAACAAATTACTGGCTTATTAACCTTAGTTAGCATTTGTAACTCCCCTGTCTATTAATAATTTTCTGAAATATTATACGCAATAAAATCGCCTGTGCAAATACCTAAATCTTCATTAAACCTATCTATATAAAATCCTACACGTTACTAATACATATTAATATTCCAATAAATACTGTTTATGTATAAACATTTGAAGACGCCATTTTAAAGGAGCATCATCTTACTTTTAGGTAGTGGCACTCCTACTCTGTTTTCTACCTCATGTGGTGGATCCCGTGGACAAATGGCAATGCCTGGTAGCGGCTCCGACACTCATGCTGTCATTGCTTATGGTGGTGCTATACCTTGTCGACCAGGTACAATATGAGGCTGAGTTATATTACGTAATCATCGAATTAGTCGTTACAGTCATCGCTTTCTTTAATCTCTTCGTCGTTGGAAAACTAACAGGAGCTATATATGGCTTATTCTACATCGACCTAATTATAGCTTTTGCTATGGACATTTACTACATGTACAAGGAAAGAGGCTGGACATTTTGAATAATCTTTGTGCGACAAATTAAACTTCTGTATTTTGTGGTCATTTATCTTCATTAGTCACTAAACCGATTTTACATCCGCTCAGATAAGACGTACTATGATTTAAATTTAGTACAGAGAATCGGAATGGCCACTAAACATTGTTTAGTGAAAATTAAATTGTTAATTTGTCATCTCATGCGGTACGTTATGAAAATGTTTAGAAGAATATTTAAAATCTTAAAATTATATTTATTTAAAGTTATGTGGGTGTTAATGCTAGTGTTTTTAATTTGGAATTGGAATAGGAAATGTCAGACAAAGATTGTAAGTGATGTTAAAGAACAACATTCAAATCCTGTGATAGTGTGGAGGACTTACAACTTTCCTGGTACAAGTACAACAAGAAAATGTTCAAGAACTGTAAAATGTGATATTTATAGCAACGACGATGCTGTCAATCAGTATGACGTTGAAGCTTTCCTTTTTTACGGCAGCAATATAGACTTAAAACATTTACCTTTCAGAGACCCTAAAATTATCTGGGGTTTATACCATGAGGAGTCACCAAGGAATTTAGAAGTACTATTGCACGAACCAATGTTAAAATTGTTTAATTTTTCAGCTACATTTAGTAGACACAGTGACGTACCTTTTCCTTTACAATATTTGGAACAAATCGAAGACATTATTAGCACAAGATATTTCGTTCCAACTTTTACTAAAAATAGTTTGTTGCATGAAATCGCACCCATAATGTATTTACAGAGCGATTGTGAGACTTCTACGGAAAGGGATGATTTCGTCAAAGAATTGATGAAATTTGTACAGATAGATTCCTATGGCGCTTGTCTTAAAAACAAGGAGATACCAGAAAAGTTTAAGGGTGATTACTTGAACAATTTAAATGAAGATTCATTTTTAAAGTTCGTTGCTAGATACAAGTTTGTCGTGGCCATAGAAAATGGTGTATGTGATGATTACGTAACTGAAAAGTTTTGGAGAGCTATAAAAGTTGGTAGTGTACCTATTTATTTTGGATCACCATCTGTAAAGGATTGGTTTCCAAATAATAAATCTGCTATTCTCCTTGACGACTTTCCTACTCCCGAAATTTTAAGCATACATATTAAAAAGCTATTAGCAAATGACATTTTGTATGAAGAATATTTAGAACATAAAACAAAAAAAATCATAACCAACAAAAGACTCATTAACGAATATAATGCCAGACCCTATCAGAATGATGGTGTCAAAACTGTGCATACATTTGAATGCTTTATTTGTGAAAAACTACACAATAAATCGAATATAGGTATTAATATAGTCAACAAACAACACTATAACTGTCCTAAACCTATATCAGCTCTAACTTTGGATGTAAATCCTTCAAACAACTGGGTTCATTCTTGGAATTATGCCAAAAAGGAAGCTGACCAAATATATAAAATGCTCACCAGTGACTAAATTTTAATATTCATTTTTGTACATTTTATACAATATATTTTTTATACAAGTTGTCTTGGTTATTCTTCATATTTATTGACATAACCCACCCAAAGGCGTAACGGGATGTACTTCATACCGGATCCCTCTTTTGATAACATGTGGAATTTGTTTAGGCACCATACTAAAACAGTTAAATATAAAATTAAATTTGCTAATCAGAATTATATTCTATTCTAAGTAATGATAAAAGTTGGCACTTACGTGATACAATCAATTATAGGGCACACAGATAAGCATAGAGTGCATCCAGTACAATCGTCTGTTACATGAGGAATGTGTGTTTTAGGATCGAATCTGTATAATAAAAGTGTAATATAAGTAGTGGAATTATGATTGCCTATAGTCAAGAAAATGTTTTTAATATAACACTTACTCAATCGCTTGATATCCTGAATCTGCGCAAGCCATGTAACATTTTCCACAGTTAATGCACATATCCTGAAAGATCAAAGGTTTTTAACCTGTATTGCATACTATTTTGCTAATCTGAAACAATTTCATTGTCAACTTACATCATCTATAAGTGCCACAACTTGCTTAGTGTTATCCAAATGTTTGTAAGTTCCCACTCTCGGCAAAGCCTCTCCTAAAACATCTTTAATATTGGGAACTACGCCAACTTGGCTTACTCCATTTAGTAATACTTTGTTCTCAATGTTATCGTCTTTGAGAATATCGGATTTGAGACGTATCTCATGAAGAAGTTCTTCCCGTTTCTTTATATATGGTCCAAAATGTGCCAAAACCTGATAAAAAAGCAACATTAAAAATATATTATGTGCTTACAAATTGTAATTTCTTTTATATCATAAAAAAGGTCAATTAACCTTGCCGTCTGTATCGTATAGAGTTTGAACCGGTTTCCCTTTCTGGTGTTTGAAGGTAGGTGGCGATTGTCCAGCCCATCCATTAAGTCCAATAGACCTGAGGTACAATAGAGCTTTGAGTCCCGTTATGTAGTCTTCTACTAATGTAAAGTCCTGATTCTGGACGGCACTGCATATCTAAAAATATAAATATTTTATTGACTCATTAAATTATTCGCTATTGAATTTTAATGACAATGACCGTTAGACGAAAACAATGAACCATAACTCAATATGGTAGGTTCTCTATAATAAAACGTATATGTTTTCCTATAACAATGCTATCGTTCTTAATCTCAAATGAAAAGAACGTCGTAACTGCTCCGTCTATCTATATCGTCTTAAGTTTTGCACAATAAGGCATCAATTGCTGAACAGTATTTTTAATCGGATACTCAGTTTTATTACATAAGAGTATTATCTAAACAGCATAATGCTATAATAACTACCGGACATATTTGTCGATTTGCTTTTAATTAATTTTATATCATATGTGCCGATTAGCATGATGGAAATGGCCATTGTTTAAGATGCAATTGTGCAGTTGCATAATGATTTAACTCGATGCTAATGATATAAAATAATAATGAAATAACCTTTGTTAAAAGTGACAGTTTTTGTGAAGGATTTTTTTATATAAAATGATCGTGACCTTATATGTTTGTAACCAACCTGCACAACAGGTGCGCCACACATAATGAATTGTAAGGCCGATTCTGCAGAATCTATGCCGCCTATGCCCAGTATAGGGAATCCGGGTAATTTGTTTCCAATAGCCGAAACCGCTCGCAGACCCATTGGTCGCGTCGCATTCCCAGATACTCCTCCGTACGTTGTATGCTTTTCCACACCTGGAACAAAGAAATTATGTTCTGTCTGAGAATACTTACGTAAATGTGTGTGCGTAATAACGTAAATGTAAGTTAATCTTACCGACAGCTGGCCACGGTGTAGCATCAGGCTTCACTGTCATGAGACCTGACACTGTGTTGATAGCTGATACACCACTAGCACCACCTGCAAATTAACCCACATAAATAACACACCTACGAGTATAATATCAACTTGAACTTTTAAGTTCGTCAATAGGGTGATTTCTTAAAGAAAATATAACTACATCACAGAATCACAAAACTTACCTTCATACGCCGCTATGGCTATAGTCACAATATCAGTAATATTTGGTGTCAATTTCACAAAGAAAGGTATCTTGATAGCTTTTCGCACCCATTGCGATATACCCTTAACCAAAACTGGATCCTGAAAAGTTAAATACAAATAAAACTATATATGGTCCTCGTAAACTACTGAAACCGCCGGATTGCATCTTTAAAAGAATAAAAAATAAAAATTTGAACAAAAAGGAAAATTATTGTGATATTTTCAACTGACCTGACCACAAGCAAGGCCCATACCGGATTCGCCCATACCATGAGGGCAAGACAGATTCAATTCTAGAGCATCTGCGCCAGCAGCCTCCGCTTTCTGAGCGAGCTCTACCCAATCCTCCTCGTTATAAGAACACATTATTGATGCTATCACTATCTGTAAATAAAAATAAAGATGCACTTGTATACACAAGAGCAAAGATAATCCATTTACAGTTTATCGTTTTTCAAAAGATAGTTTATTCTCTAAAGATATTTCCATTTTAACATAGTGGTGTAAAATAAAATATAGCCACAGAACAGCCGGCCTATTCGCTAACTTTTTTACAAGTAGGGTGTATGACTTATTTAGCAGGACCCAAAAATCCGCTGCCTCATAGGTGCTCTTACTGGCCACTTTGCCACTAAAAGACACCTGTGTACAATAGGCAAAGCTGAAGACCCCATCTGTAGAATGTATGGTGAGGAGGAAGAAAGCATGGAGTACCTACATACTATGCGACTGCGATGCACTAGCCAATAGGCGACTAAAGGTCCTGGGTTTAGGTTACCCTAAACCAGAGAACTTTATAGACCTTATCCCCGCCAACATCGTGAAACTCATACAAAATGTTTTCGATGTTGGCGGGGATGGGTGATAACTGATAAGGAAAGGGGAAGCACAAAAGATACCATAGAGTCGAAGTGCTCTGAGACGCAGCCTCAGCCCCTTGCATAGGAATATGAATAAGAATAAGGGTGTATGACTAGCCAGCAAATTACAGATCCATTGCTATTTTACAGGACAAGTATCACAATAGCTTTATAGTAAATTAGTAGTGGATCAGTACCTAAATAGCTCGGTGACTATCACTTTCATGTGTCAAAACAAGTTAGCGAGTAGGCTGGCAGGTCACCAGTAACTGGTCGTTTCCTCAAGAAGACTTCGAAATTTATGACTATGGGATGAGATTGAAAATGAAGAAATTTGACAGTTTTGCCTGACCCTGCAGCCACTTACCTATTTATAGACCTGTAACTGTATAAAAGTTTTATGTATAACTAGACAGAAAATAATATAGTTTGGTTTTGAATTGGAACTTACTTTGGTAGGAAAGTCTCTCTTTAATTCTGCGACACTTTGACACCAGTAGGCTTCACATTTTTCGGAGATCAGTTCGATATTCAGGAACGATCCTTGACCTGGTCCATAGTTCTCTCCCGAGGTCACGCCGCGAACTATACGTGGCGATACGTTGGTTACTAAGTCCTGTAAAAATGTCCATGAATTGCACTAACATAAAATAAATATATTCAAACTAAGATAAGGATTACCTTGAGTGGGTTCTGTTTACAATTCTATAAGCCAATACTTGAGAGTTCTTCAACAGAACGAGGCGTGGCGTGGTAGCAACTCGTTTATTAACAAGTACAACTAAGGCGTTTTTACTTTTCAATATAATAAATATCTCACGTTATGAGAAATACTGAAGTAACATTTTTTTTTAATTACGAAACCGACCTTGTCTAAACCGAAGGTTTTAGTGACAGCGAATCCCCAGCCTTGCTCGAACGCACGTCGGATCATGGCCGAACTAGTCGTAGGCGGAGCACTCGCCAAGCCGAAAGGATTTTCGAACTTGATGCCGCAGACCTCTACTGAAAGGTCTACGTCGTCAATTGGGCAGTGGAATTTCGGCAGCTCAATTGGTGAATCGTACGGTATACCCTAAGGAAAAATAGCAAAGTATATAATTAGTGTAGGTAAAATGGTATTATTTAATAGTACATATTATGCTTTTGACCCTCAACTTACTTGCAAATAGCAGTGCATATACCAAGCTGCTGTTTTTCCATCATTAACAGATTCTACGGTTGTCTCCGCAACTCCGGCTAAATCTCCACCAATGAATACTTTAGGGTTACTCGCGCTTTGCATAGTAGTGCTGTCTACCTCAGGCAGACCCCAGCGATTTAATTTTACTCCTTCCATTGCTTCCTTTACTAGAATTAAATAATATTTAGTCTTATCCGGCTCGTAGGACTTCTTATGTCATTATTATTATTGGATCGTTCGTTATGTTAATAACATACCATTTGTGTCGTATAAACCAGATCCAAAAGCCGAAATTATGAAATTAGCTTTCAATTGCAATATTTGTTCTTCATCTTCAATCCAGTCGCCATTTTCAAGTTGTTCTGTGCGGCACATTCTTAATGCGGTTACCTGTAAACCGTAAACATTACAAAAGAGAGCAGTTTTAAAGAACCCAAGCATCACCATGGAATTCCTAAATGTATCAATGCGAGATAAATTACCGATTCATTCAGACAAACAACCCGGGTTCGAATATTTTAGTTTTTATATTTAAGTATATCTTACCTTTCCATCCTTGATAATTACTTCCTGAGGAGACATGAATGGCATAAACTCGCATTTTTCCTCCTTTGCTAGATCAACCTGAAAGAAATTTATAGATAATGTTAGTATTCTGGGTTTATCGATATAGGTTTTTTTTTAAAAAAAGCTGGTTTCGTAAATTTTTTTTATTTAACTTATAACATGATGAACACTTCATTCAAACAACTGTTTTAATTTTATTCATAGAAATTTTATCCATGATGCTCACCTCTTCAGGGACAGCCCTGATATTGCTAAACCCTTTCCTGAAAACCACGTAAACTCTTCTAGCTCCACACCGCAGTGCTGACGTAGCGCAGTCAAAAGCTGTATCTCCAGCTCCAAGTACTATCACATTACCGAATAATTCGGGCAAGGATGATTTGCATGCACACATGCCTATAAAGAAAAATAAGTAATTCTTTCACTGTGTTGGCTTTTTTTAGAACATTTAGGAAGCTTTTCGATCAAGCGGGGAGCGGGGTAAGTAAGCGATGCGTTAGCAACAAATCAACCAATAGGAATAGCTGCCGCTCTTCCAGGTTTGGAAATTGACGTAGGTAATCTTATGGGTGGCTTTTTCCTTGCGCACTGCTTAACTAGCTCTCAGAATCTAGTAAAAGACCATAAGTAGTTGAGACTTTTTATGATTGACTATGACTATTGACTGGGTTGGCTGCAGCGCAGATGCCTTGTACTACGTTACCCGGAACTTTTAAGAAGGCGACGATAGATATCTGCGCCCCGATTATTTTATATGATTTTTTAAGTAGTTAAAAATATACTTACAAATATTATAATACAATCTACTCTAGTCGATATAGTGTTGTAAAAAAACTCAGTTCTTACAGTCCTTATATTGAAACTCCAGTATTTTTTTGAAGTCTCAAGTCAAAAAAGAATAAGTAAAAGCTCAAGCCTCTCTGAGTTTTCAATGTTCTTAAAATAGACTCCAGTCTTGACAAAGAGAACTCGAGACTGAGCGTTTTAAAAGAGCTCACTCTTTACAAAAAGAACGCAAGACTAAGTACTTTTAAAAAGAGCTCAGTCTAACGAATAATAGTTAATTGAATGTTACAATTTATAAATTCTTGACGTAGGTATGATGATTATCGCCATATTGAACGCCGCTATTGAACGCTTTTGGTTTTTTAATCGGCTCTTCAGAAAGCCACACACACACGCACATGCAAAAAAAATACAAAAAAACATTTTTGTATCTATTTCTAAATCTAAATGTTTTTTTGTATCTATTTCTCTATTATAATTATTTAATCGTCTACGATAAGTTCACGACTCAAAGTACTCAAAGGCTTCATGACACGAGTCCTATTCATTGGTCTGCAGTCCTGTTGTATAACTCATGACTCATAAGACGATGAACTCAAAGGACTCAAAAAGCTCAAAGGACTGAAAAAACCGAAAGGACTTAGAATAAATCTAACGACTCAAGAAATTTTAGGACTGAAAGAGCTGACAAGACTCAAAAGAACTCAAGACTCAGGACTCGGAAGACTAATTAGTCGTGAGTTCTGCAAAAATAACTTTTAGTCACAAAATGAGGACTAAAAGACTCAGTTCTTTTACAACACTAAGTCGATAGGTGTATATACTGACCCTTCTTACTGCCTTTAGAAACCAAAGGCAAAAAATCTTTGCTGGTATAAAAACCCATTTCCTGAGTGAGCCCTTTGAATATAGGTACGGACTTTGGCTCTGGTAGCCCGATGCCGAGGAACACCGCTGCGTGACCATCTTCCAAGAGGCCCTGAGAAAATAATTCTTTATAAATCACCAATTCTTGAGTAGAATAATGCGTTATACATTCTCTTTATGTTCTTACAAAGAAAACGGTATCTTTCCATTATTGTCCATAATCTACGAACTCGGGGACTTTATTGCGCTTTTAATTGCGTAAAATCCTTTCGTTTTTCTATTCTACATATTAGTAAATTGTACTGAATGGTAGATTTAGTTAAAAATGGCAATTGTGGAAATGTTTAAGGGTTTTTGTCTTTTGGTTTCTACGATAGCGTAAATAACACGATAAGGGCCCAACCTTATCGCGTAAATAACGCGGACCAAGGAACCTAATCGATAAAAATAAATCTCTTGTCGGCGACTCAGTAGGGTATCAACTTACTTGGACAGTCAAATCTCCAGTGGACAGCGCCCGTCCAGTTGTGAACTTTACTCCCAAGTTCTTCACCAGATCAATCTCGTATTGAACCACATCGTAAGGAAGACGGTATTGTGGAATTTCTGAAGAACTGGAAAATAAAACTACATGTTTAATTGCTCTGGCGCAAGTTATGTCAACAGGACTAATTGTTGAACTGGTTTTGTGAAACCACGAAATGTTCTGTCGTGGACAATCTTGCTACGCTGGTCACATAACGAAACCAATATTAATGTTAGTTACCTATAGTTTTTAATAAGAAGTAAATTGTGTTCATTCTTTCTATAAGTAAGCTCGGAAAAGTATGTAGGTAAACAAGACCAACGATTGAAACTGAAAAAGATGTTTTTTTCTAACCTTAGACCTCCAAGGTATTTCTCTTTCTCGTAAACTGTAATATCCTTGTAGCCCAGTCGAGCCAAGAAGCAGGCGCAGCTAATGCTAGCAGGGCCGCCACCTACGAGAGCTATTTTTTGGTCTCCTCCTCTGGGTAGCGGCTTGATGTTTGGGTCTAAAGTTTGAGGAATGCCCATTTTCATGAATACCTGTTGAATATTCTTATATTTTTACACTCAAATTATACATGATAAGTAGGTGCCTACACTAATATGACCATAGTCCTTCTGAGGAACAACCTAGTAGGTAGTATAATGCGAGTAGCAGAATTTTTATCAGCTTCTTCCAAATAATTGGCAAGACAAGATACATAATAGGTAGCACAGTGCGTGGTTACACGGCGCCGAGCACGCACACGCACATATTCTAATACAGAGATTATCAAACATATTTCTTTTACCGCCCCTTTTGAAAATCAATTATTTTTCAGCGCCCCCCATTTTTTATACACTCCTAAAACTTAAAAATCACAATTTCATTACTTTAATTACATAATCACGCACACTTTAATTACATAAATCGTTTATCTCTTACGAGGCTCAATCGTACTGTACCCCTAGTATGAGTTTTGTTAGTTTTCGAGCTTGATCATACGTATCGTATCTTTCATACATTGCCCACTAGCGCCTCCAGCGTAAACTATCAGAAACAGTGGACAATGTATCAAATAGATGATACGTTTAATCGAGCTCGAAAACTATCGAAACTCGTACTAAGGGTACTGAGCAGAGGCCTTAGTACGAGTTTGTTAGTTTTCGAGCTCGATCAAACGTATCGTCTCTTTTCATACATTGCCCACTAGCGCCCCTAGCGTAAACTATCAGAAACAGTGGACAATGTATGAAGAAAGACGATACGTTTGATCGAGCTCGAAAACTATCAAAACTCATACTAAGGCCTCAGGTCAGGACAGTATCGATGAACCAGCTCATTGCTTCCGGATTGCACCAATAACGCTATTTAACAAACTCTTGTTACAACTTCATTGCGTACGGCGGCGGCGTACGGGATATCCTACGAAATCTATGTTAAGTATTTTTAGTTTTAATACCATTATACAGGACAGAAATATAATTCTAATAATTTGATATTGAGTAGTAGGGGGTTTTAATTTTAGTGAATTTTAAAATATAAAGTAAATGAAATTACAAATCAACCATCGCCCCCCTAAAGCACGCCAACGCCCCCCATTTTTTTCTGGGCCCCTTAACGCCACCCTCTAGGTCTCCAACGCCCACAAGGGGGCGTTATCGCCCACTTTGAGAAAGACTGTTCTAATAGATAGCGGCCAGTTTGTATGAAGACGTACCTATTACTGTTCTTGGTTAACTGTGCTAATAGGTACTAAGCTAGTTGAAATTTTCGTCATAGAAGGGGTTCCGAACAGTACCTAGGTACCTACCTATTCCTACTTAATTGTGAATTCATTACCTATCTATCTATTATCATTTTATCTGCTGTTGCTACAGACGTAATATTTAAATCTCTGTTATAAGTAGGTAATCAAATCAGATCAGTGGTAGTGGAATAGAAATACGCTTAGTTACTATACAAGATCTTGTTATTACAAGGTTAAATAACACATATTTATGAAGTTTGTAATGATAACACACCACAGGGAATCGCTGCCACAGATGCAAAAAACAGTTTGATAAGTATCTAGCTACTTACTTAGTTTTCACACCGACCGTCTTGTCTAGGTTACCTAATTTAAATCATAGGCCCTTACTTTAAGTATTTTGTGTAAAAAATAACTATTTATATGCGTTATAAGCTCAATTTCCATTGGAAACATGATTAGCGCCCCTAGCGGAAAGAAGCGCAAATTGCGTTACCCATTAGATACAATCCCATACTCATAACACACAAATAAAATACTGTAGGTAGGTACCTTATATGGAATGTTATCTTGTCGAGGATGGTCAAAGCCATCAATTTGAGGAAAAGTCATCAATTTGATATTCCTAGATTCGTGTTTACAGCATATTATATAATATTTCACTTTATTATTCTTAAGAACATGCAACAGCTAAGCATCTTACATCAACAGCAAAGTGTTGAAGACCGCCTATATTGATGGCGCCCTCTTCGCTGGCGTGAAGGTTGCAGCCGCCGACGCACAGGTCACTGGTGGGGCACACCATTCCGCACGTGAGACCCAATGGATTGTCTGACAGTATTGCCTTTGCTGCACCGTAATAATTCTGAAATTGATAGAAAGATTATATAATCGTATGTATGTTTGATATCTCGGAACAAGTTACTTATCGAGCCAATTTATCTTGTCTGAGTGGTCTAAAAGTTATAGCGGGTAATAAATTGTCAAACACGTTTTAACTACTGATTATATTAATTACTTATTCTAATTATAAAATAAATTCTAACTTTAAGGCAAGTTGAAGTAGGTATTACCTTGGTAACTCAATAATTACTTAAATCAATTATCTAGTTCAAATTAAAACGTCATCAACAGTTTGTGTTAGGTACCTATAGATACTAGATGTTAGGACACCTCATTTTTACTTTCTCTTATACTTAGCATAGAGGAAGTCTTGTAATCGTCAAAATAATAGTTTTAAAAAAACTAAAAAACAGCTTTTATACATATTAAATCGGACTAAAAACTACTACTAAACGGAAGCGTCGGTGGCGTAGTGCGTAAGAGCGTCGTTTCCTACCCGGGAGGCACTGGTTCGATCCCCGCCACGTACCAATGTGTTTCTAAATTTTGAATTCATATTATTAGATAATGTAGGTGGAATTTGGCTACTTAGCAAAAAATGTTTGAGTATTATATGATATATACAACATGTAAACTAAATAACCAACACCCTGAATACAGGTGGTTTGAGATCGGCTTCAGAGTTAATTTCAATATTATTTTGAAAAAGCTTTTTTTTTTTGCTTTTTAAAAAAATATATTAAAATCAACTCGGCAGCCGATCCCAAACCACCTGTATTCAGGGTGTTGGTTATTTAGTTTACATGTTGTTATGAGTATTATTACGTTTAATCGTCGCTTTTACGGTGAAGGAAAACATCGTGAGGAAATCTGCACACATCTATGAAGAAATTTATTCTTAGGTTGTGTGTGAAGTCGACCAATCCGCACTTGGCCAGCGTGGTTGACTAAGGCCTAATCGCCCCTAATGTGGGGTAGGCTCGAGCCCCTCGGTGGGGACATTATAGGTAATTATGAGCTGTTGATGATAAAATCGGACTAAAAAGTGAAAAATAACTTTTTAGTATAGAACATAAATGATGAACGAAAAGTGTAATTATTATTTAGAGAAAAGCGTGGGGTGCTCAATTTAATTGTACCGGTCGAATATTTTCAAGAACTAATGTTATTGAGCATGAGCACTCTACGCTTTTTTCTAAATAATAAGTAATATACTTTTCGTTCATCATTTAGGTTCTATACTAAAAAGTTATTTCACTTTTTAGTCCGATTTAATATGTGTAAAAACGTGTTTTTTTTTAGTTTTTTTAAAGTATTATTTTTTAAACGAAAGAACGTACACTAGGCTTAATGTTCGTTTCCCCTATATCATAGGTTTATATTTTTATCCATATAGGTACCTTATTGGCAATGCTGGTGATGAAGCTCTTGACGTCAATTTGGGTCGGGCAGGACTTCTGGCAAGGAGCGTCCGCGCATTTGAGGCACCTCGCTGCTTCCTTGAGAGCTCCTCGTTCAGATAAAGTCGTGTGCTTGATGTCGTCAAAGTTCTTGGCCAGGGTTGGACATGTCTAGATTTAATTAAGGATTATAAATTTACCGAATACTTTTAACAGTTTTTCTAGTGGCAAACGATGCAATTACTTTAAAAATACCATTTAATATTTTAACATTATGAAAACTACAAATGAGGATTTTTGATAAACCAGATGGCACCACTGAGGCAAGAGGTCTTTCTTGGTGTCAAAACACAATTCCATTCAAGTTCCATTCCCGCTCTAATAACGTCATTTAATTTGTCAAATGAGGATTTTACAACTTCCTCAGAGTTTACCTCAGACCAAATAATCATTGGTCTGAGGAGTTACAATGGATTTTATTTTTATCTTAATCTAAGGATTTTATGATATTATTATGAAATCTTGACAGGTGGACTTCATCCTAAGTGCTGCTGCCTGGCGTATACTATTTTTTAGAAAACCCTCATTAGTTTGTGGTAAGGCTGTTTCAAATCCGCCTGACAGTGTGACTGGTTGGGAATTATTTTACAAAGTTCTCCCAACGAGTCACAGTGTTACAGGTTACAGTGTAACTCGTTGGGAACAAGCGTAATAAATTACCGTGCTTTAACTAGGTACGTTCCGATATTTTGTGATAACACAGCCAGTCACCTTCGACCTAATTCATTGCATAACATCGAGTGAGATATACCGTAAAGATAAAATAAAACTTACTGTGCATTTTCTATCGGCATTTCTTTTCCAGTGTTGTTTATTTTTCTTTGTTTGAGCTGATGGCACCAAATTCGAATACGGTTTTACCGTTGGGTTTAACTTTAACAGATTCTGAAATAGGAGATAAATACACATTAGATTTACCGCCTTCGTGGTCTAGTGGTTCGCCTTCCTGAATTAGTTGCAGATGTTCCTGGGTTCGATTCCCGGAGGGGAGTACAAACTTTTGCTTGGTTTGGTTTATGATTGTAGTGAGTCCGCTGGCAATCCGTCTCGCTAGCTACCATAGATATGGAAACTGTAGATCAGCAATGTAAAAGAGAAAGAGCATACCAACGCATATATATTAGAGCGAGATAGATATAAGAGACCATTTCACGTACACGCAGGGGGCCTAAGGAGGCCTGTCAGTCACGTAGAAAAGACAGTCTGTCAAACTGCAGTACTATTTTCATGCACACATGCGCATTACGCACACATCAGTGTATTTTTTGGGCTCACCCTCAGTCTCACCCAATGAGTCTCACCCTAGTCGACTCATTGACAATCTATAAACGTCAGTTAGGTAAATTTATGGTTTTTCAATAAGAACTCGGGAGAAACTCAAGGATAACTATTAAGAAATTAAGAACAATTAATGATTGAGGTTCAACTTTATTTATTAAAATATTGCTTTATAGTCATGTCATGAATTTTTTTATTTTTTACCACTGAAATCATGTGTCTGATGTTGAATGTACCTACCTACACTAGGTAGGTAGTTATCTCTTATCTGATGATGATAATTTCATTAAAGGTACTTACCTCTACCTACTTTACCTTAAGAGTTAAATAAAAACAATAAGTACTCACCATTAAAAGTACTTAGCAAAGTCTATTTAAATAAAGAGATTTTATATTTAATTTTCATTTCATGACTGATTTACGATCGTTAAAATTATTTTATAACATTTGGTTATTAGCATAAATATAGGAAACTGTAGATCGGCAATGTGAAAGAGGAAGAGCATACTAACGCGTATATTAGAGCGAGATAAATAGATGGGACCATTTCACGTACAGGCGGCCTAGGTCGGCCTGTCAGTCACGTACTGTATTTCACGCATGGGTACGCATTAGGCATTACACTTTGGTGCATTTTTTTGGTCTCGCCCTAGTAGTTCATTGCCAATCTATAAACGTCAGTAATTATAAATCTATTGTTATGGAATAATTTTTGCGTTTACAAACGCTTAAATAGTTTTAACTCTAGAAAGAATACATTGAAAAAAATCGACCTGCCCCAGGCGGGAATCGAACCCAGTATGCGGGCGGCTGCGTTAACCACTACGCCACCAATTGCTTTCGCCGTCATTGATATCGCGCTGATAAGGCCTCAGGTGGGCCGCAAGCTTGTTTGCCATCGCGTAATATAAAAATAAATAAGACGCGATATACCGTAGGTGCACCTCATTTTATAAAGATCTGAGAAGTGCACTCTTCGAACCAATGCTCAATATGGGATATTCCTTGGTGTGGTACATAGCTTAATATTATTAGGTAGATAAATCATTAAAGACCTTGAATAATAAAATTTTTAATTATTTTGATTAAGCACCCCTCGACAGTAGGTACTTAAGTACCTAATTAAAGTTTTGTGACAAAAACTACCTTATAAATTCGTAAACGAAATAAATTGACTTTCATAATAAATTATGTCATCAAGAAATAATAACAGAATTTAATTATGGCTAAGTTAATTTCTATTTCTAATCATGCGCAAAAGAATTTATGTCTCACAATATCTGTGTTAACTCACTGACGCATATTCTAATACAATCTGAAACTGACCTCGATATCCGGCAATTCTTTGCTCAGAAGCACTTTTGCCATGTTGCAAACTGCACTTTAACAGGTTGTATTAAAAGCCAATATGGTTTTCCGCGTTAAAATCGACTCTCGCGCAGTGGACTGCTCACTGGCAGCGCCACACTAACGACTAAATGTAAATTGTGTTCCAACTACAAGCCGGTTTCATTATCTCGTCATATAAATTTGGTTCATAATAACCATGACCTTACAATTCTATAAATCGCTACGAAATTAATTTACTTAAACTGTTTAGGTAATGTAACGTTAATTATACCTACATAAGAGGTCTCGCCTTTTTACCAAAACGTCTTCGACATAATAAATAGGTAATTGATTAATTATATACCTACCTATAATATAAATAAAAATCAAATTCAAATTTTGAATTCATACGTGTGGAAACCTGCAGACACCTGTGAAGAAATTCTTGTTGTGTGAAGTCGACCAACCTGCACTTGGCCAGCGTGGTTGACTAAGGCCTAATCGCCCCTAATGTGGGGTAGGCCTAAGCCCCTCGGTGGGGACATTATACGAGCTGTTGATGATGATGAATATAAATTATAAATAAATAGATATGTAAACAACTATGACTCTTAAACTGATGTTCGTATTCATTACATAAAGAATACAAAAATAACGAACGTAGGTATAAGACATACCCACGGAGTAAACCAGTCTTTTTCCTCACCTACCGTGCCACTATTCTAACCTACTATTGAAGCGTAGATGTAAAAGATTGGTACCTAATCAAGTAAAATAATTAGCAAAACTTTATTTGGTTGATAGAGCAGTCTTGGTCTTGCGCTGGCCCGACCAAGCCATTCACTGTTGCTCTTCTTCTGTGTCCATTGCTGCTTCCAATTTAAGTCTGTACAGTACAGTAGATACTTTTGTCTTGTCCTTCCATTCGTAATCAGTTTAACCCAACGTGTCCATACCAACCTAAACGATTCTCTTTCAGTTTCTCTGTCACACGAGCTACTTTCAAACTCCCTAATAAACCTATACAACATGTAAATTAAATAACCAACACCCTGAATACAGGTGGTTGGCTACAGAGTTAATTTAAAAAAAAAAAATTGTAAAAAATATATTTTCTGGGTACTTTTCGATTATTTATATTTTTTTTTTTCAAAAAAAAAACGTTTCTTTCAAAAAATTTTTTTTTGGAATTCTATCATATAATTCCACACCCCGGCCTACGGCCTATTCGATAATAACAGAAATGTTGGATGCGTCGATATCATCTAGAAGTTAATATAGTTAATGGCGGTGATCGTTCTAGTTAAGTTTACCCTTAAACGCATGAAAATAAGTATTAGGTAGGTAGTTATTGTAATGGGTGCTAAGTCGTATGCGTTGAATCTTTTTATCTACTTATTGTACTGGATGATAAGGTTTATGATATTTAAAATACGACATACCTACATCGGAGCTTCTTTCGTAACTTCTTACTTTAAAACTAGGTATCCAAAAATTTATCATCTTTCTAAAGACTTAAGTATATAGCGAAAGTGTAGGTATAGATGTAACAATATTAATCTTAAAAAAAAGAAACTTGATAGGTATCCTATAAAATATATCATAACGTTTTAACGGTAGAAATTCTGAATAACAATTACAGCAGTCCACCAGGCGATTATTATTGATATTTTATCACACAGATAACAAAGTAACAAAGCGTAGTTAGGCCATAAGATAATTATTTAACGAACATAGATTAGATATGAGACAGCCCTGACACATGACCTAAAAAGGGGATACGAAAATAAAACCAACATCTGAACAGTTAATATAAATATATTTTGAATTATTCAGAGGCTTTACAATATTTGGAAGAATTATCGGCAGCGCATATACCTATCAATTGAATAATATGACACACAGCACATACCCATCTAGTTTGTTGTATAAAAATAATAAGATACAAGCTGTAAATAATAAAAGCAAGACATTAGACACTCAATACATTTCTTAATTGGACAGCGGAATATAGTACAATTAATAACAATGTTTAGCTAATATTAATAGAAAATACATATTACATACAATATACGCGAGTACAGATTATTTCTATTTTATAAACCTCGTGCGTCGATTTATTTATTTATTAACGAGTGACGATTCAAAAGCAAGATAACTTGTTTTGACGTAACTCGTCCAACTGTCCATGAACATGTTATGAATTACCGTTTTGTAAATACACAGTAAAATAAATCATTCTTCTTATGTTCACTTATACTGTATCCGTAGCAGTTGTTATTATGAAATGACACAATATCATGTGATCAGAAAATTCATTCAGATTAAAATGAACTTTAGCCACTGATAATAAATAAGCACGTAACTAATAAAACAATGTTATTCCGTATCTCTTTAGTAAATAGTTGCTTGGCGTCGAAGATTAAAAATTAGACTACTTTTCTTTAGAAAAAAATATTGACTACATGTAATAATTCATACCTACTTTTAACTAAAATGTTTTTAAATATTAAAAAAAATAAGAGTCAACGCACGAGCCAATAGGGTACAATCAAGAGCAGTCGCATAACGACCTTAAATGAAGGAATAATCATATTAATACAGTCGCTACACAAATTGCTTCCGTTTGCACATAATAATTTTAATGAACAAATAGTGTTACATATTACCACGTGAGTACTTAAAATATAAATTTCACGTAAACGAATATACAATTTTATAAACGACAGAGAACATCTCACCCAGTTACATAAATGCGTTCAGAGCCCCCTCTCATATGGTTCTAATTATATAAAAAATGCCACACCCACTTTTATGGTGCGTTAGCTTATATATTTTAGTAATACTAACTTATCGTTATTTACATGCTGATTCTTCTAAATATTTGCATCTGAACAATACATATACATTAAAATCTTACCGCTAAGTCTGTTCTGTGCAATTGTTGGTGCTTAATTTGTAAAAGGGATAAGATATTGATAGATAATAAAATAAAGTCTAAGCCGAATGCACTTTAAAAAAAGGACAATATGTATTTTTAAATAATCAGTATAACTTACAATTTTATTGGAATAAGACAATAATAACAGGCCGATAATAACGAAAATATTTTTAAAAGATTGAATACTAAAAATTGGTTTTATACCTTTCAATTGTTTTAAGCTACGGAAGGTGTAGTATAATCAAATCAATCATAATAATAATTATCTTTTGAACTGATAATGTGGTATAATAATTGATGTATGTGGTAAAGCGATTGTTAATTTTCTTACTACAATAAAAATATTATTAACGTAACAAAATATTTATTACTAAGAGAAGACAAAGCATTTCACTATGGCACCTTATTCAGTTGCAATAAGAGTCATTTAGTAACTGCAGTGGAAAGCTTAGTCTGCTCTATATTGAACAACACATGAATATTTGTGACCCAAAATTAAGAATATAAATGTCATAAATTAAATTGCACACTTTTACAAGTATAATAAATGAATGGATATTAAATTGGCGGTAGTTGTAACAATTATAAATTACGAGTCAATTCTTCTCGCGATCGTGAAAAGTGTCAAGAATCCGTAAAACTAATTAGTGCTCGTGAAAATATGAAACTACCCTCTTAATGTTCTGTCGTAACTACCCTGCATTCGGCCCGCATAAGCAGTAACAATTGCACACACCTAAACGCGAACTTACGTGTACTATTTCATCTTACATTAACATTTATCTTTTAGGAGTGGATTTAGACAGTAATTAACTTAGTGCCATATTAGAAAAACAAACTGTTAAGAGATTTATTGTTGCGTCAGTGAACAGAAAGGCCTTATATGTAGTCAATTAAAGCCTAAACCCTTTATCACATTTTCAGCGAAAATTATCTCCCAGCGGTCGCGTATCGAGTGAAATGCCTTATCATTTTAAATGTATTAAATTTTCTTTTTTATTACGTTGATCTAAGGTTTTGGTTTCGTAATCAGATGAGTTAAGTATAAAATAATCGGCATTTCACAACGGTACACGATATTTTTATGACGAAGTTGAGGAAGTCAAGACAGGTCTGAACTCCGTCTGTAAGAAATGCTACGATTGTGCGGTTCACAGTACTCGTTGAAGACAGAAATATTAAATAACGATGAACGCATCCATTCAATTTCGTTTAATGACGATAATTCAAAAAAATCCGTTACAACTAAATGAATTTTAAAATCATTTTGGTGACAAAGAGAATGAGAGTCAATTTATAAGGCAAATTGTTAACTTTGACCGACTTACATGATAATAAAAAAAAACATGCGGTGGTATTTAATACATGATATTTAGGTAATTACATACCTACCTTTTTTTATAATGATTCAAAATTAATTGACAACTGTAATTAGGTATTTTTCTTAAAAGCAATACTCAATAACAACACTGTTGTGTCATGTAATTAATAATCGATTTAAACTTTACGAGGTGTACAATTATTTATCTATCACGTAAAGTTTAAAACGAATATAAATTACATTACACAATTGCCACTCATTTTATTATTGAGTATAGCCTTTAAGAAAAATAATTGGGATTAATTTAATGTTAGTAGGTAATTATGTTGTGAAGTTTAATATTCAAATTTTGCTTAAACCTACGACTTTTGTAGAATTTTCGTCATTAAATCGAGTAACACTCCTAAGCTTAGCTAATTTCACCGATATGTATGTAACGTATTGGGCGTTCATTCACGCGGCGTTTCACGATATCGCGGTACTAACAACTTCTATCAAAGCAAGTTGGTCGTTAGCTCAAGCTTTGAACAAACATTGGTCGAAACATTTGTTGAAACATAATCTGCTAACATTCATATGGTTAATAATGTTTCAACATCCAACCAATGTTCGTCCTTAATTTATCTATACGCTTTGACAGAAGCAACAAGCATTATCAGCGTAAAAAACTTCATAAAGGTTCCCTTTTATTACACGGCCACATAATAACCACTTAACATATAATGTACTTATTGACATCTACATGAAATACAACAATCGGGAACAAAATTAAGCAATAATAAATCGAAAAATATAATCTCTGTCTAACACAAATTTCAACAATTCCATTTTTAATCACCGCTACATTAAGAAATATTTAAATCCATTAAAAAGGTAAAAACGATTTGTACCGAACAAAGAACTGTGCTTTGAAACAATGCAGGAATGTAACTTTAACAAAATGTTTAGGAGAGCACCCAAAATGTGAGTTACACTCAACTCAAAGTCACTGACATTTGCTTTTATTTGTAAACGTTAAAAATTATAAAAACCGCGGCTTTATTAGATTGCAACGAACCAATCGCACTACAAATTCTGAATTCAAACTTTCAAATACCACACTGCTATTGGTCCGTTACATCCATAGACAATACGGCGTTAAAAAGGTTAATACAACTGCCAGTGACAGGTTTACTTACAAAGCGATTACATACGGACTCACTCACACCGACCCACGTTACAATAATATGCGTTAACAGTAAAAATTAACATCGTATGCATACGGCAGTCCTTGCGCACGTGTAACTGCGGTACAGACGGATCTTGGTGCGATCTATATTAGAAAGCTACGCTGTTTACACTGGCTTCGACGACATCTACGCTACCTGGAATAAAAGAAAATGGTATCAACAATAATTGTGACGACGCCGCACAATGGTCTCGATTAAGTAAAACATGGTTATTGCAGGTTGACAAATCGTATTATTATGCCCATACTTTTTATTAGAATTACAGAGTTACTAAAACATGTTTGCAAATTTTAAATTTAGCAGTAGTTTTAATTTAATTTATAATGAGTAGTCTAGTCCATAGTCCAGTTAGTCAGACCTATCAATATAACTTTGTGTTATGTAACTATTTCCCTAATTTTTATTTTCTCGTACGTAGTATAGAGGAAGTCTTGTAATCGTAAAAAATTGGACCTCGAGATTTTGACGGATTTACACGTTTTGGACCTTCCTGAGTACAAAAATTTTTTTTTGGAATTATGTCTGTGTGTGTGTCTGTGCGTTAGCACGATAACTCGAGCATGCTTTAACTTATTTCAACCAAATATAACATACGTATATACCATCAAAATATAAGGTTTCTATCAAATTTTGAGCCGTCGATCACGAAAGTTAAGCAACCAAGTGCGCGGTCGGTACTCGGATGGGTGACCAAAATTTAACATGTATGTATGACAGCAAAATATAAGGTTTCTATCAACCTTTGAGTCGTTTCCGGTGTACGAGAAAGTCAAGGGGAGACCACTCCCGATTCTTTTTTGTAAAATGAACTCGTTTATACTGCCTGTGTTTTTATTATTTATTTTTCATGTCTACTCATATCAAATTAATGAGTTAAAAATACGATTTTTCACCCTGCAATAACTCAAAAGTACGCAGAGGTAAGTAAAAAGTATCTTTGCGTGAAATATTCAGAATCACTAGTTTTCTAACAAGTGTAAGCGCCATCTTGACATATTTTAATAATTTCGAGAAATTAACAGAAATGTAATTTCTTCCATAAACAATTTTTTTTACTAATAAATAGTCGTGGTAGGATAATAATATTGTTTTGCCTAATTAGTAATCCTAGTGTTAACCATCAAAAAAAATCTCTGGCTTTAGCATCAATGTCCATGTTTTCTAAGAATAGCTTTAAATGTAAAATATTATCCGCTAGTGCTGTACCCTAGCGGCAGAATACTGTAGTAATGTTCCCTATTTGAAAATTTTTATGATCATTATAGCGATAATTATTTTTCTTGATACTTGTTGCAAGGTCTATCAAGCTGGCATGGGAAAATCGGCAAGAATCGATATAAAATACATGAAAATTTGTAGCTAAATTGTTGCTAATTAGTTGCTAAAATCCCGATTTTGTTGCTCGAACCGATCGTTGAAAATAGAAAATGATGCCAGCTTCATATAAAGGTAGCAAGGAAACCGGGTAAATGATAAATATCTAATTGATTGTTACACATGAATTTGTTGCTTATTTGATTCATGTGTGACAATCAATCAGATATTTATCATTTACCCGGTTTCCTTGCTACCTTTATATGAAGTTAGTATCATTTTCTATTTTCAAAGATCGGTTCGAGCTACAAAATCGGGATTTTAGCAACTAATTAGCAACAATTTAGCTACAAATTTTCATGTATTTTATATCGATTTTTGCCTATTTTCCCATGCCAGCTTGATAGACCTCTTGTTGCAAGTATATGAAGCCATTGACTCATGAGGTACAGACAATAAGGGCCTGTTTCAGGTTCTAACTAAGTTCTTCTTTTCGTATCATATTTAGCCAGTGTACTAGACACTGGCTAAATAAGATAAGAGAAGAAGCATTTAACTATAACAGAAATTGCACAGTAGATTGAGTTTAAAAATGGAGTCTCGCAACAAGTTAATACAACAGGCTTAATATATTTGCAACAAGTATCAAGAAAAATATCTTCCCAATAAATATGACCATCGAAATTTTCAAAAAGCGAACATTACTGCAATATTATGCCGCTAGGGTGCAGCACTAGCGTAAACAGAAGGTAAGTAAACAGCATATTTTTGACAAATCGCAAACGGTTTAATTTGTTTAATGCCCTTAAAGTACATCTGAGTATACAAGGAAAATTAAAAGTTTGATAAGTACTTACAGAAAATATCAGTAAATTTATTAATTAATAAAACACGAGATTAATTGATAGTACCCTACACAATGAAAATTAAAATGAAAAAACTGCGCCGAGTGTTGCGTAATGTTCCCTACTTAATAATAGGGGTTAAAGTATGAAATTGCCGATTTTTTCCTCATTATTCATTAGTGTATAATTCCTTTAATACAAAAGCTATTTCCATTATTCTTTTTTTATTTTAAACTTCATCACAAGGACTTATATTTATGTGCAAAATTTTATTCTTATTTTTATTTTTTTCATTAGAAATACATCTTCAAAAACAGCTCGTCCTAAGAGGTGCCGGTCTCCGTTATAAAAATATGAATATATTTTTACAGGTGTCAATTCTCAATTTTTTTCTCTAGGTATCCTATAGCTTAATGTTGTCTTAATATATTCACAAAATTATACAAAATTTAGATTTGTGGTTCCTTAAAAAATCGCAAATATATTTGTATGAAAAAATGTTTTTTTGTTAAATTCTGCATACAAAACGGCAATTTCATACTTAAACCCCTAATATTATCTTGTAAGTAGCTACCTTTGCCGATGTGCTTAGAGCAGAGTGCACTTCCGCCGTACTCGCACCGGCTGCACGGGGCAGAGCACCGCGCGGATGGCCTCGTCGAACACAGTCTTGAGCCCCTTCTGGGTCAGCGCCGAACACTCCAGGTATTTGACGGCGTTGATCTCCTTCGCCATGCCTAGGCCCTGTGGGGAGATTTCATTTTTAAGGGGCTGACACGAGCTAATTAGCGCCGCACATACATATTTATTGAACAATTGTACACTCATCGTTCTTCCAAAATAAAAGTGGCCATTTAGGGGCTATTCATTTATTACTTAAGACAATTTTTGCTAGTTTTTGTTAAAATTAAATGTATTGGTGGCGCTAGTTTCCTCGTGTCAGCCTCTTAAACTGATTTCTTTCTGAATAGCCGTCACGTCACTGGGGTTTTTAAGAAAGCATGGTGGGTCCTAGCCTGTAATGCGCACCTTTCTAGAGGATTTGTATTCATCGAGCATCCCCCGCAGGCGTCAATCTACCGATTAGTAGCTAGGGCGTTCAAGTAGGAAGACTGTATAACTAAGCAACCTTTAGGCCTGAATCAGAGGATATCACTATACAATAAATTTGGACTATGATTTATACTAGGACGGCCTTTTTTTCGATGAAAAATCCTTTACGGACCGTACCGCACTGTGGGCTAGACAGTGCGGCGTGTGTGGGGCTCTCCCGGGGGTTCCCGGGAATACCCACTAAAAACCATCGGCACCCTCACAGCCCTTTGTGGGGACGTTTCGGGAACGGCACACGGTGTACGCCTCTACTCCCGAAAAGTCTCCGGACTGCCCGACCAGGCATGTAATAGCAGGCCGGGCTGCGCCTGAGAGGGATTACCCTAGGGCACTAAGGCAATCCCCAGACGGGGGACCTCCGATATGCACACGGGGAGCCAATCCATGTGCAGGCCTCACTTTAGGGCTGGAGAAGACTGGTGGCAGTTGCCGCCCGCCTTCTCCTGCCCGTCCGTCTACGCTGTGCTAGAGGATCGCTCTCCCGCTCGCTCTCCGCGGTCTCCTTCTGCGAGATCACCTAACTACCTATAGTTTTAATTATTTATCATTTCAGTTATTAATTAATTACCTACGGTTTGATACAAACAAAACCAAATCACAAGTACCAATACGTTTATTAAAAGGGTTACTAACATTTACAGAACCTACTTATGTAACAGAGCGGCAAACAATTTCAAATTCAATTTATACGGAGTATTTATGGACTGAATTATTAATCTTTATAAATATTAACTATATAGGTTGTGATTGAGGTTATACATACTCCAGAGGTCCCCAAACTTTTGTGCCTCGTAGACAACTTGCTATATTTTCCGGTTTTGAAAATACATCAATTGCGACCACAGAGCAAATATCCTCTAACTTGTAAAACAATATAAGATTTTAAAAAAAGTTTGTTTTCAAAACATACTTCAGCACTTCGTCGGTTGCTTGTTACATTTTCAATAGCTAACAAACTAATCGTTCATGTGTTTGGATTATTCCATTAACGGGAAGTCAAAACTAGAGCTGCTTAAAAGTGAACGCATAATGGAATATTTTAATTTTTTTGCGTTTACAAACGCGTAAATATTAATACTAGAAAAATGCACTGAAAAAAATCAACTTGCCTCAGGCAGGACTCGAACCCGCATCTTCCACAATCCGGGCGGCTGCGTTGACAAATTACGCCACCGTCTCGGTGGCGTAATTGGTCAACGCGTCCCGCCTGAGACAAGTCGATTTTTTTCAGTGTATTTTTCTAGTGAACGCATATTTATTCGAGTCGAACGAAAGAATTTTAGAATTATTTATCCCATGAATTCTATGAAATGTCGCACGCCTGGCCGCGTCGAATCTTCTGAAACTGGAAGAACCCCAGAAATCTTAACACGCGTATACGCGCTTCAAATGCAACATTGCTAAGCACACGGGGCGATTGTGAAACGCGCAACTACTACGCCTATATATACGCACAGATAAAGCACGCGCTGTTTTCACTCCGATCCGTTCGAGTAATACTCAGACGAACACTACACACTCAGGCACTAGACACACTTTTGTTATACACCGCACTCGTCGAACAAGGGTGCGAAGACCCGGTCTACATACGACGCGCTATACCCGGTACAGGCATGTACCGGGGCGCTTCTCCCCGCCTCCGCCACGACACGATGTGCCCGAGCTGAGGTCCGAGCCTTTAGAGGCACCCTCGGGCATGTCGCTCCCTACCGACACGGACGCGCAGGGACGCTAGGCGGTCGAGAGACTCCCCACGGGGGAGATGCTCGGTCGCCCAGTAATCCCCTAGGAACGTTCGACCTACAGGCCCCCACAAGGTCTTCGCCTTCTTAAAAACCAGGTGACGCAGAAAATGTCATCAGAGACAATCTGCAATAGATTTAAAAAAATAACGGTGTAGTTTCGGGCATACGGTCTTCTCCGCCCATTAATACGCGCGTTTGCATTGCTTCAAACGCGCTTCATGTTTTTATCATCAATACAAACGCAACAATCGGCATCTACGGCGCCTAAAACGCGCGTACCTCGGTGCGCTTAAAATACGCCGTGTGCTATCGTTCTTAGACGAATTCGGATGACGTTTGATTGATGACAATGACAGATTTGGCGCGAGTGATCCGGGTGATGCGGACGACTCGACCGCTGCGTTCGCATTCATTCTATTCACGAAGGGCCGTAAGATGGAGAAGAGAAAACGGGATGAGGAGAAAAAGCTCCTCAGAGTACTCAGATTACAATAAAATAAATCCCAAACTCAATATTAATTAGTACATAATACCTGAGGGTAAGTGATAGGTGCTAGTTTCTTGTCCTTTAGCTTCTCAATGGTGTCCTTGTCTTCGCGGAGATCAAGCTTGGTGCCGACCAGGATTATAGGTGTCGACGGGCAGTGATGCCGGACTTCAGGGTACCACTGAAACGGAACAGAAAAAAAATCATGTATACAATTAACTTTACGATGCCTTCTTCCTACACTGCCCTCAAATTTATTTGGAATCCGTGTAGTATGACTTGTCCTTCCATTCTTGTCTAGCAGCCTTAAGATGGCTGGAGTATATAATAAGCATATACTCCTTTTTTCATTTCTCACACAATCCATTCATGTCTTCTACAGTCTTCCCTATCCCGTGACTGACTTCTCTGTGCGGAACTGATTTGATTGGTAGACAAGGATATGGCTTGCCTGGTGGTAAGTCACCATAGGCTATAGACGCGTGGAGCTCTGGCAACTTTATTCACCAACAGAAACACAACACCACAGAAATGTAGTGATATTCGACCGTGTCTTTTGCGCAGCCCAGTTCATGCTGCTCTTAAGTTTGTTGTTAGTCCAACTACAGAAATAGTTGGAATACTACCTCGCACTCCCTAGTAACATGCATTTCATTCCATGATGTCAAATGATATTGATTATATAGTTACGTTACAGGAAAAACGTGTTAACTCTGTGGTAGGTAATATAATTATTTACGTGTTTGCATCACACTTTGTTTTATATTCACGTGTGACATAAGTACTTTATTCTTCCTCGAATACTATTAAATATCTACAGATGGTTAAACGATTATAAGACACGAAAAAGTATTCCAAAAAGAAATCAAAATGACGGGGAAATAAAATAAAAAACATATGAATTGAACACGAATCGGAACAATGGCATATCATAAAAAGAACATATTCTATAAATAGGGACTCTAAAGTCAGTACAGTCCAAATACTGACTAATTCCATCAATCTAACCTGATTTTGCTTAACTTATGAAAATTAAATTCAAAATCCATTAAAAATAAACAATGTTTTGACTACAAAAATAGGGAGTTTAAATTCATCACCGCTTTATCGTTTTGACTGTTTAACTTAGATAGCACTGAAAGTGAAAACATCCTTTCCGTGATAAATTGAAGGTCGATTTCAGTGGAAGGCAAATACTTTTACAGATAGACAAATGTAATTATCAAAAACAGTATTTTAAAATACCCAGGTTATTATTCACGATTTCTATTTATAAATAGGAGCATCAGACAAACATCGACAATCAGCTGATCTCTCTCAAGTTCATGCTATTGTCTATAGGATCCTTTTAAAACTATTGTCCATTTACAAAATATTTCAACTTTCTGTAGAATAGAAAGTGATCATGCCTCAAACAAACATTCAAAATTAGTCCTAGTTTGCATAGGAAATATTGTTTTACTAACTAGAAGACAAAAGAAGTTCAAGCCAAAATCAGAGGAAAATGTCTTCAATGTCGGTAAAATTGAACCATGGCTTAATTTATACGAACTTAATATCGAGGCTGTTGTGTATGAATCAATTCAATCAATCAATAGTTATAGCTTGCAAGAATTTGCACGAATACTGAAATTTTATGAATATAAATTACGTATAATAATATAATAACTTCAGACGCGAATCGGCACAATTTTACGTCCCGTCATAACAGAGTTGTTGAAAATTAGGTATATAACAGTAAAGAAAAACAACGAAGAAGAAATAGTAACTGGTACACCTTGGTAGTAGGTATTACCTATTGAGGATTAAAGGTTTTGAAATATAACATTAATATCAAATTAATATAGTCTATGGTAAAACTGCCCACCTTAGCTCGAACGTTCTCGAAGGAGGCTGGATTGACGAGTGAGAAGCATATGAGGAACACGTCAGTTTGTGGGTAAGAGAGAGGTCGGAGTCGGTCGTAGTCTTCCTGACCCGCTGTATCCCATAGACCCAAGTTGATCGGCTTGCCATCCACCATTACATTGGCTGAATAATTGTCGAATCTGGAAAACATATTTTAATGTGTTTTTATTTGTCTTGGTCTGTGCTAGGATGTTGGACGATAGGCTAAGAAAATAATATATTCCAGAGATTTTATCACAAGGCACTTTTTAATAAAAAGCTTTTAGTGTAAACTTAAAAATTGCCTGATTATTCTAGCGAGAGTGATTCATGAGGAAAGATACATATTGTAGGACAATTCTATTCTATCCTTATCCAGCAATTTTTTAATGACTAATGCTGGAGCAGATGGCCTTCTCATTGTCACCGAGTTATTGAAAAGGCGAGGAGCTTGGTGGGTTTCTAGCATTACAGGATTACCACCCTAGAAAACATCTAGTCGGCTAGTATCTCCCGCTGGATGCGGGCAGCGTAGGTCCATTCGGGTTGGAGATCCTTGGGGGAGTGGACGTCTCTCGGCTGATATGGTGATGATGATGATGATAGTATCTCCCGCGGAGGAGTCTCTACACTGATTAGTCTCCGGGTCGGAAGGACCTTACCCAGCAAAATTGACTTCTTTGACATTAAGATTCTTCCAGTACTTTAAACATTATATTACTGTAATAGATACTTACACTGTAGGTATGTATTCTCCGGGGAAAGCGTTCGTTGTATAACTGATGAGTAGACATGTTTTACCGACCGCACTGTGAACAAAAACAAATAGAAACGTTAGACCACCGTCCAGCTGATAAATTGTATGTTTTAAAACTAAAAGAGGACCTGCTGCGTTTCCGTAAAGAAAAACTACACTTGAGCACGTCTCGGCGACGATAAGGGCAAATAGCAAATAGGTATTTTTCTTCCATTGACATGTTTTATCCTTAAAACAGAAGAACAGTTTATTATCAAAAATAAAAACTATGAAATTTTAACAGTATTGGTTGTGTGTTACTGTTGGTCACCTGATTAGTTCCCTATTGTATATCTATGTATAACAATATATTCAGGTTGAAAGTTGCGAAGAAGAAAGTTTTCGTAACTTATGTATAGTAAAAACATTGCAATTAAAATTTTCAATACGCAAAGAATTAAATTTATTTGCCCTTGATATTCAAGTATTTAAAAACGTTCAATAAAGTCTATAATTTTGATAAGAAATTGGAAAAATAGAATAATTTCTGTTGACTCATTCATCTTTAAGCAAAGCTACCCAGTGGCAACAAATCAATCTTCATTAGTGTAGGTACAGTCAACACCACATCAGGTTACCACAAACTAAAACAAATGCAATCGACTTTGTGCTTTATTTTATAAAACTTACGTTTAAGTTTGAAAATCAACTGAAGAAATTTTACAGGATTGAGAAGTCTGATCTGCTGTCGTTCGTACATTATAAAAACATCTGCCCTTACTAAAATTCGAATTGAGTCTGGTTTGATAATCAGTATAAGCGCCTACACTCTTCCTGTCAAATTCCCGTAATAGACGGCTGGTCATAACGCTAGTAGATATTTTCATTTTTAACCTTTTAAATTGACTTTTTTATAACTATTCTCTTATCCTTCATCTCCTCTGATGGTAAGCGATGATATGGCCGAAGATGATAGCGAGCTACACTGTAAACTCTCAACAAATGAGGGACGGGCTATGTCATCATGTTATAATACCTACAACAATGTTGTTAACACTATTGGTATCGCAACATTAAAAACATGGTGGTAACTAGCAAGGCTGCCATAAAACAAGTATTCTATACCAGCAACCAAACTGAGCACTTTGTAACTAACCAGTGGACTATTGACTACTTAGGGCTTATGACAAGCGGGTGCCCCTGGCACATTCGTAATGTAGACCCACACGATCTCCATTAGCGAGTTCATGAAGGATGCGTCTAGGCACTACTCTTACAAGTCTCTCCACCACCCCAATGTCTTAGTAGCTAGAGCATCAGACTACGAACTACGACCTAAAAACGCCCCGCTCGATCAACCATCCCGATATGAGGACGAACCAAAAGAGGCGGTGTACTGTACTCACATGGTGCCATTTAACTAATTTATTATGATCAAATTAATTTGTAAAACTGAAGACGAATAGAAATAGAACGTGGGCCAATGCTTCTCTAGAGTTTCACTTGCTCAACCGTGGATTGCTGTGTTGTTATTTTAAAGTGTGTTGTGTCATAGACGCAATTACGTTACAGTTGATTTAAATGACCTCGTGAAGTTTTTAGATTAAACTGCATTATTTTAAGTGGAATTTAACTACGAACCATTATATAAATCCATGACAAATTTAAAGAGTCAGTTTACGTGAATATGCAAGATCATAACTAAATTGAATTACAAAGAGTAGGCCAGTAGTTGTAGCGGAAAAGATTCAATGCATTAAAAAATATGATATTACAGTAGATATAATCACCGTTCAATTCTTAGCGCAAGACTCAAGATATTTGAAGAGCCGATTGATGAATATAATATTAATCAGAAGATATAGCAAGTAAATGCATAGATGACTGCTGTACGAGATGTATGGAAAATGACAACATACCTATTACGCCGACCCCCAATAAAATTGGGAACAGAGCATAAGGCAAATGAACAAGAATCATTACACGATTTAATTCTATGACGAAACAGTAATGCTGTTAACACTCTTTTAGTATGGCGAAAGACTGTGACGGGATGGTTGGTCAAAACAAGTCCTACCATCATCCAAATCGAGCACTGTACTGACTTGAATATTCAACCCTTTATTATGACGTTCGAAAATTCATTTGGAACATACCGCAACGTTGGCTAGACAAATCAATGCGGCGTTTATGGGACTCCCTGACACCTTGACGTTGACGCCGGTCCTACCCGCTAAAAACCAACTAAGCCCTACTGACTACTGAGCCCTTTGTGAAGGCGTTCGTTTCGGGATCGGCGTACGCATTGGAGATTGTACCCGGGACCTCTGTATCTAATTCCTAGGCGAACCACACGACCACGGAGGAGGTATAAGTTTAAAATACTGCTACCGTGAAATAAGAATTGTGAGCAAGGATTAGTTAAAAATTTTAATTTCTAAATATATATTTTTAATTTCTATTTTCTAAAAAAAAAAACATATTTTAATTAAACCGATAAAGGAGAGCAGTGACATATTACGAAGTAGTCTAGAGGTCAAAGAGCGTTTTAAATTGGCGGTGTTATTGCAACGATGTGCAACCCTCGTGTTGAGTGAAGACGGCATCCTGTTCTGTATATTGTGCTGTCAGATACTGTGTTAGGGTTACCGACCAATTAAATTAATGTCAATTCAAAAGTCGGAGAAACGCTCACGCGATAAATAGTGATGTATATAAATGAAAGTCGAAATCGTGACTGTTGAATTAAATTTTTCAAAATATTTTTTTTTGCTGTCTTTGTTATCGATAGAATATAGGGCTCATACCGGGCTCTGAGGGTACCAGTGGTTTTTGGGTGGTATTTCCGGAATTCCCTGCTTTTAGTTTACCCAAAAAAAGTAAGCGAAATTAAGCATTTCCTAAGGCCGAGAAGGTAGACTTTAAACTCCCAATAAGCTATTTTAAACTTTAAGATAGCTTATTCTAAACTTAGATTTGCCGAGAAACGATACCATTAATACCTACAAAGTGAGCCAATTAAAAGTTTTATAATTCACTATTTGGATCGTGAGCGGAAACTCTAAAACGAGATTTATACGTTAATCGTTTTTAATTAGTGACGAAAGGACTCAAGGTTTTTAAACCTTTTTAATTAAAACTCGCCTCAATTTTTAGGACTCGACTCAAAAAATGCGACTTGAGGCTTTTTACTAATGTAAGATGACTTCAGTCATTAGAGTTCAACTCTGAAATAAAACGACTGGAGTCTTTTAATAAGAGTTATAATTATAACGACTTAGCCGCAAGCCTTTTAGTAAAGAACTCGAGTCATTTAACATAAGATGAGCTGTTTAACGTGAGATTATAATAAAATAATAAACTTCAGTACGTGGTCATTGCATTATTATTGAGTATTCTAATTTTGCATCACTTAATGTTTTTAACATTTCAATTTAAAGATAATTATCGTAATTCTAAATTATTACATAAATATTTTTCAAAAGAAATTGAAAAATTAAAACGCCGATCAGTTTTTCAATTTATTCAATTGCTTTAAAAGACTATAACATAGTATAATTGCAATAAAATTGCTATAAATTATTCCTATTTTTTAAGTTATAGTATACAAGTATAAGAACAGTATTAGTAGAAGTATAAGTTATAGAACCAAGTCGTTTTAAAAGGGTTCAAACCTTTTTGTTGAAACTGAGTCGTTTAAAATTCGGAGTCATTTCCAAATGACTCAAGTCATAAAATAGGCCTCGACTATCTACATGGTGACAGAAACGACGCACACCCGAAAGAAGTTATTAACTTACTAATTATGTAAATCAATCATTAATTATTAAATAACAATGATACTTATTTAGTAACAAATAAATTCATTACAAACACATAGCATGGACAGTTACAAGTTACAACGGCGTACCGCGCGGGCCAGGTTGATTCCAAACAAACTACTTTCAGGGTGTGTGTTGCTGGCTGGCTTAAATTTTTTTAATATTTTTCTCGATCTGTAATACCTACATGTTAGTGCTAACTATCATTACTATCGGTCAACTGTGCGCTTGTATTTAAAATATGTGTCTAAAAGGAAACAAATATGCCAATAGTCGAAATATGACAATTAAGCGAGTTTTTAATGAAAATAGTTGACGATTCGTATAAAAAATAACATATTATTAAAAAAGAAAACTACGTACATGGCAATATAGATATTTTTATAACAAAGGAGGTTCCAAGTTCTATCTCATTGTATCATACAAATGTACAATATATTATTATTATAATTGCAGTTCAAAGTATTACGCTTAAAATATGTATTATAAATATTAAACGCAAATAATTTATTGTTTCTATTGTGTTATAGATCGATCAAACCGTCAAACTGACGTCACGAGTCACTATCGCTCTGAGTCACAGTCAATATCTACACGATGTCGTCGTGACTCAAGCCCAGGTCAAGGAAAAGAATACCTACTTCAATCAAAATGAAATCAAAATTATTTGTTTCAAATGAGAATCAACTGAGTATCTGTTTGCTGTTTGATTAGTCAGAGTTACATAAACGAAAACACAATTTAGATTGAAGCAATCGTAATATTTTTGTTAGAAACTCCCGCATGAATAATGGTATCATCAATTATCCAGTCATTTTGCGTTCAAGAAAGGTAGATTTGATGCCGTTCGAATTTAGAACGTCCGTCCTAGCGAAGTAAGAAATCTTACAATTAACAGTACAATAAAACTCCAAGAGCTTCAAACTATAGGAGATAAGGATTCTTGTCCTTCACTCACAGCACGCGATGCTGGTGTTAGCGTGCGTCTATAGGCCACGGTGCTTAATTACCATCATCAATTTTATTAAAAAAATTATTAGGAGTCGGCGTAATATGTTTTATTCCTCCATACATCTCAATTAGCCGTCATCTCAATATTAAGTAATTTAATACTGGAAAAATGCACTGAAAAAATCGGCTTGTCTCAGGCGGGACTCGAACCCGCATCTTCCACAATCCGGGCGAATTTACGCGTTTGTAAACGCAAAAAATAAAATTATTCCAATAAGTAATTTGTTTCCATATCATCATTTCATTCACGCTGCGCTATCTATCCACATCGCATTGTGTATCAGCAGTTTTTCCTTGGGTCTATCCCAGATACTATACAATCCATCCACATTCATGATCACCAGCTATTTGTCACATGTTCATCATTTCTTTTCTTTAATATCCGTACCACGATGGCCTGTTATTTTTACTACCAGTCCAGTCGCTGGTGCTACTCTTAAACTTCTCTAATAAAACAAAACAAAATTATCAAATTACACTGTCTTATTTTAAAAGTTAGTATTACAATGTCAATAACGACTATGTAAGTAATAATCAATTTCCTATGAATATACGTTTCGTATTGGCGAATTCTTTTATTATGATTAATAGTGAAATTATGTTGTATGGTATTTATTAAAATATTGCACAGAAACTGAGCTCTAAGCTTGTAACCTTAAAGCACATTAAATTTACAAGTTACCAAAACCATCATCAATCATTTTACAGCACATGTTCTGGTTTAAATTTAATCACGCAGCATCCGAACACATGCGTACCCCTGATAAAATAAAAGTTTCAGCGTAATAACAGTTTTACATTAATATTTCAGGTTTAAATAAAATCCTTTGTATTAGAAACTCTAATCTGAAGTGGAAATTATTAAAAATGTACGAGATGCTATTTGATCTGCCATGAAAGCTTAGGTATAGGGTAGGTAGGATATTAATAAAATTAAATTCCTTTTAAGATTGCTTGTTGAATACTGACCAGGCTGGAGAGCAGTTAAGTAATAGACTATTAGACTTGCAGAGCATGAAACTTGGAAATAAAAAAATAGTGTGCTGTTTTTACATGGTACATTGTTGCAGAATGCAGAAATATAGGCCAAATACTTTTTAATAATTGACCTGGGAAAAGCGGAGAATAACAGACGGCACAAAGAAAAACAAACATTGGACTATATCGCGAAATCGAAACACGTGGGAGAGGTGCAGTATAAATATCGTGTATTGACATAAAGAGCGCCGCCGTGAAACTGCTTGAGAAGGAACATATGTCACGACTGTTATATTTTTATAATGGAATACATTAGGTAATTTTAAATATAAATCTTAAGCAAATATAAGACAGCCAGATAGATTCTGAGAAAAATGATTGTTAAGTGTATGCCAGCATTACTGTTCTTCCGATTCACTAGTTTACTAATTGCATGTGTAGTGTTTTAATAAGACTGTTTTTGCTATAGAGTAGGTAATTATCTTTCCGGCTCACAAGCGTTGCAAACATTTCCTTACATGAATTAACACCGATGATAGAATATTTAAAATCAATCTTGGATTATTCGATCCCAGAATGTTAGTAGATCTACTATGACTCACGAAATATTTTAGAGCTTATTATTTTTTGGTTTTAAATAGTAACGACTGAAATGTTATTTTTATAGATATCATATGGCATAAGCGATAAAACCATTTTGAAGATATCATTGCTCAAATAAAAGCGGAAATGTTACTTATAAAAAGAAAAATCAAACGCATGACGCATAATAGATTACAGCTGATTCAACTGCTAGCTTTCTCATAGAGTAGCTTTTCAACATGTGGCCAGTCAAATCTTTAATAAATATCTTGAATCTGAATCTTCGCATTCAATATTTAAATTTTGGATGTCAATATTACAGTAAATTAAATACGGTAGCCCGTAAATTACAACTGTCATTTTTACTCAGAACTGGTTAAAGACGGAAAGGTTTAGTTCGTGTATTATCCATAGATGTAAATTAAGGATGCGCGTTCATTGCCCTGTCGCCTTTGTTGGGCATGATGTAATAATTGTACGCACCTTACACGCCGATATTATTTGTAATGCAGTTAGTTAACTTAAGAGAATGATGGAGATTGTTATTCTTTATAGCTACCTAGTTATTCTTTAATTTTGCATTGAAGCATATTGGCCGCTGATGAGATAGGGATAGGTGACTTAATTAAAGTTGAAATTCTTTATTAAGCTAGAAATAAGAATTAAATAGATAAACATACTAAGTTTCTATTTATGTAAGTATAAATATGTATATAAAATAGTAAATATAAAAATATATATACTCTCTCATGTATATTTGTAATTATTATCGTATAATAATAATAATCTATCTATTTTATCTTTCCTGAATTATTACTAAAAAAATATTGTTATATAGTTATAAGTATTAAAAACATTAAACTTGTGTAAATATTAACAGATCACAATAAAAAATAAAATTGGGATTATCTTAGCACAGTCAACCGTGCACTGTCGTGAGTGGAGAGAACAAACAATTACATACCATTATGCTACCGTAAAACCACGGTAATATTATCATGTAAAACGCTTCATACTTGTATTGGCAATGTGACAAGCCTAGCTGGATAAAATTTAGTGTGGGTAGATATGATCCCTCTACTTCGCAGCGTTCGGATCTCGACATTTGTGCTTTGTTTTTTTATAATTATTATAGATGTACTCTTTAAAACACAAAAAAAAGACTGTGTCCATTTTTTATATTGTTTATAATACTTAGTACAAATTTAAGTAATAACATTGTTAATCTGCACATGCTTTTAATTATCATGTGGATAACTATTATTGACCTAAGCTGATGAAACTAGATTTAAGCACATGTATTAGATTAAGGTTGTTGTTATCCCAAATATAAATAAATAAATAAATTGTTTCTTTGTATGTAGGTAACATTGAAAATTATAAAAAAAATTATGTTTCAAGAATGACAAAAGATCTTTATGGATGAACAACCTTCTTTAATATATTATCGATTATGTTTCAGCCAAGATCTTTGATCTGTATCTGTACAAAAAAGAACAAGTTAACAACAAGAACAAACGTCTAATATGAGTAATGAAACAGATACTGTTCTGCGAGTGCGTCATATAGGTTCTCGTGAACTTGTCGAGTGTCCCTCGACTTAATGAAGTAGAACGAGCCACCCGTGTTAAGTGCTTCGTAATTAACATAACATTCGCTGGAGTCACTGCTGCAAAACACTTAATATGATTTCGGTATAGGGGTAACTTCGTTATAACCAGTGGACGATTGGGTAAAAGATTTTAGTCTTTGTATTATTATTCACAATTTGGTTTGAATATCAAAATACAAAGAAACCATTGACAAATTATTGATTCCTATGGATGGATGTACATTGTATAGTCTTCTCCAGAAGCAATTTATCAATTGTTGGAAAATAAATAAAATCATAAAGTAATTTCACACAGATAAGTGCATAAACGCTACGTGATAATTTCGAAATATGGGTGCCAAGCTAACAAGGAACCGACGCACCTGGTGATAAGCGGTAATTGTAGATATTAAATACTTGCATTTCAATGGGTCATTTGGTTCAAAGTCAAGTTAGGAATAACTTACTGGTTGCCCTTAGTTTTTTAATGTAGAATTACTTGCTACATATTTGTTTACTGACATTTATGTTTAATTAATTTACGCTTTTATCCTATCTTATTTTATTATTATCATTGTTATGTATGATTTTTACAGAGATTGATATTTACAGAGTCTTGTGCCTATTTTATTTATTCCTTTAGTTTGCTTTTACTATAGGTTACCCGGAAGAAATTACTGCTTAGCTATAAGACGACCTATCGTACTATCCTTTGTTATAATGTTCTATATTTCTATTTTGTATGTCCTAAATTAAAATAAACCTGACTTTCACATTATATTAGTCCTGGACACCTTGCTTATCAACTGAGACATACACTTTAAACGGGAAGTGTTTATTGACCTCGGTCTTCTGTAAGTTGCACGTATTACGTTGCTAGCGCTATATAATTTAAACATTACATTCTAGAACGAGATTTGAGTTTAACTCAGACCTTATTATTGCAGGTATACTATGGTAGGCTACTCAGTGCTTCGTTAAACCGAATTAGTGCCTCAGTAGAGCCAAAACCAAACCATTTAGGTCCTCGACTAAGTATGGTAATTAAATTAGAATTGGTTATAATGCGATTCCAGAGATGCTTCTTTAATGAAAGCCTAGTGCATGGTTGCATGTCTGAGTAAGTATTAAGCGCAGTCATTATTAGAGCACTTATTTAGATAAGTACGAGTATATTAAGCCGGTTTCCAAAATAGCTATAATTGGGGATTTTTTTATTGGTTTTGAAGCTGAAGTCGTAAATGCATAAAATAATATCGATCCATGTACGAGATTTAGTCAACACAAGAAGTAAGATGCAAAAGTTGCAAAAAAATTTATTGATCGAGAACACAGTAACGCTACGTATTAAATCGAATACATGTAACCCCTAGATGAACTTCGCGTGAGTAGGAAGCGACCTCCTCACAGCTGATTTTTGTTTGTTTCGATTCGAATTGATTCGATACGAATCACAGCTACAACATTATATCGACGCTTGCTACTCCAAAGTGTCACTCAGCGATGTCCACAACTGTCCATGAAGTGCTGATAAAATTGCTCTTTTTTATTGCATTGCAACCGTCTGTATGATATTTATCCCAGGACGAGCGTTCCAAGTTCACTCACTCATTTTAACCAAATTTTAACTGATAAATAATCAGCTTGAAATTATTTCTCATACTATATTTCTTAAATAATTTCGTTGAATAAAATACGACACATACTTACTCATGTTTAAAAAATGTCTAATGAGTCAACTGTAAATAAAAAGGTACTTATGGACCGAAATACATATACATAGGTACATTACCTATACAATATACATAGGTACATTGATAGTATGATTTGTACGTTTTGTTTTATAACTACTAAGAATTACTGATACCTTAGATCATTACTTATTATGATCTGACACTGTTACTAACATAATTGGGCCAAGAGCCTGAAATAAAGTTATTATTCTGACGCCGTCGTGGTGGAGTGGTCAGTATTGCTGCCTACACATCAAGCGGTCCGGGTTCGAATCCTGGTAGCGGCAAATATTTGTGTGACGAACACGAATATTTGTTTGCGAGTCATGGTCGTTTATATATTTATTTAAGTTTATTTAAAAAAATATTTACCTTTTTAAGTTTATTAAAATGTCCCTTATCTAGTATCCATAACACAAGTTCTTAATGATACGTACTTTGGGCTAGATAATTGGTGTGAGCGTGGAAATCGTGGAAATATATTATTATAGAATAACACCAATAACACTCATAATCCTAAAAGGATTGAGCAGAAAGAACGGTAACATTTGGTTACAATAAAGCCACACCTGGCAGTATGGGCAATGCAGCGTCTCAAAATTGTGACAGTTTTCTAGACTAGTCTATCGCCTACATAAAGGCAACTAAACCTTCAGTGAATCAACAAAAAACATCGACAGCAAAGACACTTCATTAAGCATATCAGGAGCCTGGGTGTTGGGTCTCCGACCGAAAGTATAAATGATTAAATAGAATAAATAATTAATCAATTCTAGCTTATTAAAGTGAAATGAACGAAAAGGTATACAGCAAGGAAGTCGTCATTCATCGTTAAAATAAAGGTTTCGTAAACATGTCAACTTGGTCACATTTCAGCACCGCCCAACAATATTGGACAAGGCTGTTGCTTAATACTATTAGGAAGAAACATTGAACAGGCAGCTTTGTTTAACGGTTTCATTACAAAAACCGAACAAATAACAATAGAACCATAAAATAGTATTTCGGTACAATGGCGAAAGAAAATAAATCATGTCGACACTTCCTGCTACTTTCGATTTCTAATGGGTCCGAGAGACAGATATTGGTAATTCACCGCTTCAAATCATTCATAAATATATTTCCTACCGGTGTTGGGTTTGAATCTTAGTAGTGTCACGAGCCCAGTGTGTAACGTTCAAGGCTGATTATAAAAATCTATTTGAGCTTATCTTTGAAATAAGTAATTTGGACTACTCATGTGATTTAGTATCCATTTGATCCATACCAACAATTCTTAGTGATACTTAATTTGGTCTAAATACTTCAGAGCGTAACGTCCGCCTTATAAATACGTAACAGTACAAAAGTACAAGTTCTAATTGACTGATGACACTATTATCCTTTAATTCATTATCTTAATAGCAACGTCGAATGATATACACATAGTACGTTTGCATACACATGGTATTTTTACTTTTAATACTACCGCCTTTTTAATTATTTGTGACTTAGTTACACCGCCTCCTTTTTATGCCTGACACAAAAACAAAAGCAGACTCAAGGGAACACTAACAGGGAAAGGCGAAATTGTGCGAATACACACATGGCAAGGTTGGTAGACAAGCTGAAATAGGTTTTATTGCGATCTGAATAAGCACTATTTGAACTGCAAAGGTAATTTTGAGCATAGAATATTGAAGGAAATAGAAGTACCTAGATTGCAAGATCGCTGGCATAGGCAAATATACTGAAAGATTATTTAAAAGTTATTTTTATTTAGCACAGTTGGAGCAACACGAATAGATTAGATGTATGTAATATAATTATTAGGTACATAATGAAAATAGCTTATCAAATAGATATATTTTAGATAAAATCTTGAATACGAAATTACACTTCAACGTATGGACTAATTTGTGTATGTATTAAAACATAGCAAATAAATTACAAATATTAACATAACGTGATGGTACCCCAATCGACAAATATTGTGTATTATGTTATAATTTCCTCATGGAAACAATATAATGGAAACAATAGTTATTTATTATACAAGAGTGGAAAGTTCCTTTTTAACCGCGTGCTCGATTTGGATGACCGAGCAAGCGAAGGATTCTAAAGTTGAATCACGAGCGCAGCGAGTGATTCTAAATTAGAATCCTGAGCGTCAGCGAGGGAAACAAACGAGCACAAGGTGAAAAATCTTTCCACTCGAGTGCAATACGTAATTTTTCATCCCACCTCAGCGAGGAAATGACAAAATAATCTTCATTCTAATCATAAATTTGGCACCATAGAGGTTACATTAAATAGGTTTAATGACGTTTTGAATTTACAATTATATTGAGTACTCATTATATGTGATGTTCTAAATTCAAATCTACTTTGCCGCTCAAGCGAATAAAATAGAATTTTCCAGCCAGATTTCGAAGCGCAAAATTACACTTTCGGAGGTGGTGGGATGAAAATAATTTTACACGAACAGTGCATTTTTAATTTCATGTGTATACCGTATAATACAGTATAAATAATGGATGGATGGATGGCAACGCACTTGCAGATTTAAGTGATTTATACCCTTAATATTACAAGTTTGTGTCTATAGGCGACAGTAACCACTCAACACCAGGTGAACCGCAAGCTTGTTTGCCATCTCGTAATATTTATAAATAAATAAATACAGTACGGAATACATATGAGTAGAAAGTAAAAAAAAATATATAAACGCAGCATCTCTGCATAGCAGTACGATGCCCTGCAGGGGAATGTCGGAAAACCAAATCAGCGGTCGCATCCATCCACCTCTGAAAGCAGAGGTATGTTAGGAGCGACCGACCATCCAGTTCTGCTCAAACCACGGCCCCAAGGTCCACTGGCCCTGGAAAGGGCCCTCTGTTCGGGGCTCCGTGTTTCGTTGTCAGCCATCTGCCTTGCACCCAAAGACTATTACTCCGTGCTTGCACCAGACGTTGCCTTGTTTCTCGGAATGTAGCACTCCAGGACGTGGAAGACTTAGGCGAATGTTTATCGAACAAAACATCCTAAAGAATGACCACGTCAAAATTATCAAAATGTAACGGGTGACTCAGGTCCAATGTTACCAAAACAGAATATAATAAAAATAATCTAACCTTGAAATGGAATTGAAAGAATAGACCATAACCCATTATTGTACACTAGGAACTTAGCAAATGACCAGGCATTGCACCACAAACAGGTCAACTCGCAGCAATCGGGACAACACAGGCCAGGAATTGGGGCAGAATAGTAATTACTTCACGCTCAAGGGTTGAACCCGGCAAGGCTGAAAGAGCTTTGTGCATAACTGCTGTGTTACGGCTTGTTAGGCAATCTACGTGGTTCCACTTTCAGTATGATGTGCCGCTTACAGGGTTAAGCGTGTGCAAAGGGAAATCGTGTATCACAATTTTATTAGATGAAAAGAAAAAGATATTTCTCCTTTATTAGAAATTTAATGAACACTTATGAAATTTTTGCATATTGATATTATTTTTTTACACCTAGTATATTAGCCCCTCATCGCGTATTAGCATTTATTCCGATTGACTTCTCCTCATGGATAAGCTGTAGAAAATCTTCGTAGGGATAAATAAAACCGCTGAGGCCACTAACTAATGTCATATCTACATCCTTTCTATGTTACAAAGTCAAGGTTGTTACGTCTCGTGCAGGTGCGAGGGCGACGGAAGGGACAGAAAGATTTTAGCACAGTCTTTCGTGCTTAGCCCATCCACTAGAATTCAATCCTTCTAGATTAGACATTCCGGCAGGAATGAACGCTAGTGGGGATGAGTGGCTATTGTCGCTGAAGTTCCACTTTCAGGCGCGTTCGCGACATAAAATACTATGACGTGTTGTTAGTGTGAGAGTGTGCAGTATTGACTGATGTGCAGTAGCGACTAGAAGATATTTTCAAAATTAACGAGAATAAAGTAAGGAAAAGGATTTTCATACATTGAATAACTATCAAGTCTATGGAATGTTTTGCAGATATAAAAATAAAAATAAATTCAATTAGCATTCAGGCTGTAGATCTCTATGATCTATTACCAAGTTATGTTAATAATTAGACATGGCTGTTTGGACTTAAAATAATTTGTTTGCTCTAAGGTATTTTTCAACAAAAAAATATAAGTTTCATGGTATCATTAGTCACATTTTTTTTATTACACTTATTTCGGAGCGGATTTTGTGCAGTAGATGTGAAAGAAGGCACTTGTTAAATTAAAATAAATATTTTATAGTGTGTAACTGTGTACCTAATGTGTAACTATGACGTTCATTGGTGCAGTGCACATCACCAGTGGCCATTTAAAATCTAATAATGCCATACATTTTTCGTCCAGTACTCCATTGTTGCATTTAGGTTCAGTGTTACACCTTAATGAGAACTTAAAGAAATAAGAAAAACTAACTATCGTACTCATGTAAGCAGATTGAGAGCAGAAATTAACTAATTAATTATAATCATGACGTGGTTTGGATCATAAATAGCAAGGTTTCACCTAATAACAACATAGATGTAACTAATACGTAGTCTGAAATTTTCCTGTTTTATTATGAATTCGTATTTATACGTCCATTCGTTTAACCGTAAAATAGGTTTTGATTTGACCAATTAATAGGTCAAATCTGAATCAAATTGTAGATGCAACGAGCAGAAAGCAGTCCAACTAGTACTGTTGTATCCGTTGCCGGAGATCCACACATATCATCTAAGATCTCTGCATCGTGCAAGTGACAATCAGGTGATCTTGTAAAAGTTATATTAGTTTTAAATAGGGCAGCATTGACAGAAATTATTGGAGCAACCTAGAATGTTTTGGCAGAGTTTTATAAAACTTAATTAAATAGGCTTTACCAAGGGTTTATGAATAGGCTTTAAGAAGTAGGCAATCGTCGCAATGTTTTTTGAATACAAACGAATGTTTATCAGAGCATGAAGCTAGCTGCGTCGCACGTGCGTGCTAAACGCGCAACCTTGTTCTCCCCTCGTCCTGCGGGAACCGGTCGATCCAAGTACCGGAATTTTGCTTGGAGACAACCATTTTAGAATGACCCTCCATCCTTGCGCATCGACCCCGAGGAACTATGAACAATCAACAATGATCACATATCAGCAGATTTGGTTACCGCATGGTGCTACACACCATCATATAAATCACCGAGTACGTTTTAAATAATTTCTTTTGCAATCAGAACTGAATTTCAGTGCTCTTTAAATTGACTATTTGAAATTCAGTAATTCCATTCCTGACTTCTGTTTTATGAAATCAAAATATGATATAAGTATAACATTTGAATAATTTGCTGACAACATAGACGATATTCTGCGTCAGAATATAATAGGTATAAGAATCTGCTGATCGCCAAAACTGTTTGCTATTAGGCCGTAAGCTTCCTGGGTCTTACCATCGACTTTATTATTTAATTAAGCAGTTCGATGTGATTTTAATACCTACATAAAATTGCTATGAATGCCTCTTATAGCCGACGACAACGCGTGTGTAATGCAACTGGTATCGAAGGCATTCATAACATGTCATATGTTTCCATAACGTTCCATCTGATAGGTCACGATTTTTATATAGAGATGACATTATATAGAGATATAGATAAGCAGACATTTTAGACTATCGAAGCACTAGTATGAGCTACAAAAAGCTCTCACAAAAATATAAATACGAAAAATTTTAGCACATTCAAGTGGGCTATAACGATGGAAGTTCATAAAGCTCTGTGTAAAACGTGTTCCTAAAGTTAGACACTAATTACAAGCTGAATGGGATGCTGGGAAAAAAGAAGCCGTTTTGAAAAATGAATGGCGAGACTTGCATCCAACTCAATAAGGGTCGCGACCCGCTACAGCACCGCGACGCTCAAACGCATTTAGGCGTAGGCTAAATTGAACGAAAATTACTTCTCACTCTCAGTTTTTCATCTCAGTTATACCCGGAGTGCTGAGATAATTTAATAACATCTGTCCTGATTATTGACCTTTTTTATCAGTATCATTCATTCATTTTTTGTTTGTTTGTTTACTGAAGGTTTAGTTGCTTTTCGGTTTGATTCCCCGTTCATGTGTGCGATAGGCTCGCAACCTGCCACTATTTAGAGGCACAACATAACCCATACTGCCAGATGTGGTTTTATATGCAACCGAATATTACCAAAAGCTCAACTCTACTCCTTTTGAGTTATGAGCGTGATTGCATCTCAGTTTTTCGCAGATGGCATTTATAAGGCCAACAGATTATTAAGAAAGCTAAGACCATTGGTGTCCTCAATCCTGTATCAACCTGTCCAGAGAATGTCTACTCAAAAGGTCCCTCTTACTTAAGACCGCCCATACGTGAATTCTTGTACTTTTGAAATGTACGCATCTATACAAGTAATAATGGCAACTATTCCGCATCAAACAAAAAAAAAAATCACTTTAAATCGGATCAGAAATCTTGGCGCAATCGGTGTTACATACATAAAAAAACATACGAACCGAATTAAATAATAAATTAATAAATTAATTAATTTTATTTATTTTATTAAAATACCGACACTAAACCACGGCGCGTTCTTGGAGCAGTTTGTAAACTTATTTAAGGATATTTGGTACAAGTCAAAATGGGTAATAATCACAAATAATTAAAAAAGTTATATTGCACCTTCAACAAATCTATCAGAATCAGGAAAGTTCGCGACGATAAATGGATATACAGCATGTAAATTAAATAACCAACACCCTGAATACAGGTGGTTTGGGATCGGCTTCTGAGTTGATTACAAAATTTTTTTTACAAAAACGATTTTTTTTATTTTTTTATTTAAAAAATCGTTTTCTAAAAAACAAAATTATTGAAATCAACTCAGAAGCCGATCCCAAACCACCTGTATTCAGGGTGTTGGTTATTTAATTTACATGTTGTATAGAGCATTTAAAATATGAAATGTTAGTACAGTTTGAACATAGTTTGAATCTGTATAAAGCTTCTGCTTTTGTTTTCAGTTCATGCCTACCAATTTAACATTACAAAATGGTTTATTCTTATTTTGCCGATATTCAATAAGAAAACAATATTACATTTGAATAAGGATATTGGGAATTTTGTGCTTGTAATAAGTTCAGAATTTTAAGATAAATAAGGAAATCCGAATACGTCAAATATTTGAATTTGACGTACATATTTGGATTTTAATTATTTGTTTTCGGCTCATGTCTACTAATTTAACATTACATGATAATCGGTCCACAAATGACGGATATATCGGTGAACATACATAAAAAAAAATACATACAGACGAATACAGAACCTGCTTCTTTTTGGGAGTCGGTTAAAAATGGTTTATTCTCATTTTTCCGATACTCAATAAGAAAACATATCTATTACATTTGAATAAAGATATTGAGAATTTTGTAATAGGTAAGTTCAGAATTTTAAGATAAATAAGGAAATCCAAATACATCAAATATGTAATACTCCTAAGCCTAAGAGAGTAACGGAAGTTTTCTAAGCGTGTCACACATTGTTGTGATCATCACAATGTGGATACCTAATAGTGTGAAATTGAAAAATGCCCTGCACATCTCCACAACTATACGTACCGGCCGTAAAAATAAGGAGTCTTAACATTGACAGATAAAGTCTAGTACATATTTGGGAATAAGTAAGCTATAATATTCATATGATATTATCATAAATAACATTACTTCGTAGGCGAGTATATAAAATCACGAGAAAGTACGCTATGTACCTACTCCAGGAATAATTAATGAACCTTAACCGTACTACCGAGTCATTTATAATAGTTACGTTTCGTGATCTGCAGAGCAACAAACATGTGTCACCTGTTTACATAATTGGTTTCAATCAAAGTGTTTTCTAACATTAAACAATAACATAATATAATCGTGTGCCCCCTGTGAGGTAGCTAGCACTATAAACACTGAACTACCTTCTTCAGACTTCCTGACTTCCGTTAATCGGTTCACCGATTCACAATATTTATGCAGCGCCAACGAAACATCTGTCTAGTCCGGCTGTTTTTGCACCAATTCTAGGCCATGAGACTTGTGCAAGCAAATGTTGCTGCCGCGTAAATAGGTAGAATATTGTCTAGCTCGCTTCAAGACTAAGTCGCAATGTCCATTATTACATCAACGTCAAATTTGTTCACAGTTAAGTTGATATAACTTCAAACCTAAGATATAGATTCCGTGCACAAATAATTATAGTTTATAACCGCCTTCAAAAAAGGAGTAGGTTCTCAATTCGACTTTATGTTTTTTTATGTTTGTTACATCATAACTCTTAACTGGGTATACCGTTACAGGTATATATATATATTTTAAAGATTCTTTCGACTTTTGGAAGATTGTGCTTGTCATGTGGTCCCATTTAAATTCGATCATCATCTAACGATCAGTTTTTGAGTTATCCCTAATAATGGCAATTTAATTGACATGGATGATATCGTAATCTTATCACTTGTGTGTTAAAGATCGCGAGATAGTTTCCTGAAAATTTCTATACTTAAAACACTAAAAAGCAAAAAATAAATTATTTTTAAATAAAAAAAACCGCCTTCAAAACTAAAAAAGGAGTAATAATTTTTTTTTTTATAAAAATCTTAATGTTTTTTGGAGGTCGGTGCCAATCTCAATATTTGGAATAAACGTTGTCACTTGTATTTGGGACCGACCTCAAAAAAACATTTAGATTTGAATAAACAAAATTTTTATTTCACCGTTTTTAGTTTTGAAGGCAGTTTTTTTTATTTAAAAATAAAGTTTGAAACAAAACTTACAGCTTAATTTTCCTGGGTTAAAGCTTAATGTTCACTTCGTATTCCGTCGGTGTTATTTTTCGTCAGTGTTTACATACATACAAGTATGATCAAGCTCGTAATCCCATGAGGAGCTGAGCCTGAGATAACATTTTGTTACATATAAAGTCACATCTACAATTACAGGCAGTATGGGGCACCAGATAGTGACAGGTTGCCAGATTGTCGCCTAATAGTGCATAAAAAGTATAGAAAGAAGTAGATGATTAAATTTAAAATTATTACATAAAGTTCTGAGTAACTGACACATTAATAGCCAATCTGAAAAAATGGTTGCACACACCAATAAAGTAAGCTCATTTTTTTACTTTTACTTAATTTGGGTTGGTTTTTTGGGATCATCTATCTCTGCTATTGACTATAAAATAGGACAACAGTCGCAAAATAATATTATCTATAAACTTTATCTAGCTGTGTTTGATAACAACAATGCTATAAAATGTAAATCCATTATACAGGGTTACAGGAAAAGTCGACCTAGATCCGTTAAGGGCGTGTAGTACACATCATTTCTGAATGATTTCACTATGGAACCCCCCATCCTAAACTTAATCGTTTTCGAGATATTCGTGTTTTAATTTTTTTTATGAAAATGCCCAATTTTTCGGCTATTCAATTGAATATTTTGAATTTTTTTGATTCTAATGATTATTTTTTCGGTTTTTTACATGAAGAATGAGATGGTTAATGACCTCAATGACTAAAATTACACGTAAGTTAAGTAAATGGGTCATTGTAGACGATCGAAACTTAAGAAAATAAGTACAAATTATAAAAAAAAAAATTTCTTTTCTGGATATCTCAAAAATTTATCATGGCACTTGCTCTGCAGATGTGCTTAAAAACATCTACATTTTATCAGCTATCCAACGAGGTATAACAACCTAGGGTTGTATTTAAACTCATAGAAAAAAACATAGTTGAAAAGGTTCAGGTAGTAGGTCTAACGGTGAAACTTAGTTTCTAAGGCTACATGGGGCATTCAGAATAAATAGCACTTATTTAATCTAATTAATTTGACTTAAGTTCAGCATCATCATTTCAGCCTACTGGCTTCCACTACTGAACGGCCTCCCTCGGCTAGGTACAATCTTCATGCATCCATCGATGTCCCGCTATCCTGACCTAGGAGATCATTCAGTAATTCACCTAATGTTTTTGAATAAAATTTTATAGTTCATGTTCTACGTGTCCACCTCTATTTCGCACACATTTTCTAATTCTTTCACGTAGTCCACTTTTCACTACACCAGTGGTTAATGTTCTTCTTATGTCGTTAGCAGCATTAATTATCCTTTCTTTGAGAACTTCCACTGACGATATGGGGTTGAGCTCACTGTAAACGAGGCTCTTCATGTGCCCCCATACATAAAAATCCATGGGGGTCAGGTCGGGAGATCTGGCTGGCCAGGGTAAAGGCCCACCTCATCCAATCCATTTGTTAGGATAGTTAGTGTCCAACCAATCCCTAACGCTTCTTCTGAAATGAGCAGGGCAGCCATCATTTTGAAACCACATGTCCCGCAGTAATTGTAATGGGAGATCATCTAGTAGGTCACCTAAGTCACCTCTTAAGAAATTTTGATTTCGTTGTCTTGTTCCTCGTCGTCATCAATGACACGTGGTCTTCCTAAGTCCGTACGTCGTCGCAAAACAGAGCCAGTTTCACGAAGTCGTCGGTAAACTCCGTCGAAAACGCTCACATCAGGTACTCGACGGTCGGGATAGCGTCGTATGTACTCAGTCCGAGCTTGTGCGAACCTTTTCAACTATGTTTTTTTCTATGAGTTTAAATACAACCCTAGATTGTTATACCTCGTTGGATAGCTGATAAAATGTAGATGTTTTTAAGCACATCTGCAGAGCAAGTGCCATAATAATTTTTGGAGATATCCAGAAAAGAAAAATATTTTTTTATAATTTGTACTTATTTTCTTAAGTTTCGATCGTCTGCAATGACCTATTTACTTAACTTACATGCAATTTTAGTCATTGAGGTCATTAACCATCTCATTCTTCATGTAAAAAACCAAAAAAATAATCATTAGAATAAAAAGAAATCAAAATATTCAATTAAATAGCCGAAAAATTGGGCATTTTCATAAAAAAATTAAAACTCGAATATCTCGAAAACGGTTAAGTTTAGGATGGGGGGTTCCATAGTGAAATCATTCAGAAATGATGTGTACTACACGCCCTTAATGGATCTAGGTCGACTTTTCCTGTAACCCTGTATAACAACGATGAAATTATAATTGATACAATTTATAATACAACATTAATTTATTCATTTGTTCAGCAGTTTTCATTGAAATAAAATAAAACTAAAACGATAACAACAGAATAATATATTATGTAAGTAAGTAGAACAACAAGCTTAATAAATGATGATATTATACTCAGGAAATTAACAAACTGTTAAGCACATAATTGTTTTTCTCTCGTTTGCTTCATTTACATCCGTTAACTTGGGCGGATGCACGGATGCAATGTATATTATTATAGACAACATAAATAAAACATATCAAAGAAAAAACTAAATTGTTCTTAGAAATCTCTTGATTGCTCGGAATCATCACGTATTAAAACTAACCATACATACGGTGGCTTGGACCTAAAGAGTAATATTGCATTTTAGTTTATCTTTCTGTAATTGAAATCAGAGTCAGGTGGATAGGTAGGTACTTGAAATCGTGAAAGACATCAAAGAACAAACAACCAGCGTATTTTGGAGGCAGACATCATTATATATCGACACAAAATAAGGCTTTTATTTAAAATATGCATGTGAGGAAATTTCGGGAACTGAAAGAAGAAAACATAAAATTCATTCTCATATCATTTCCAGTCATTTCACATCTCACGGACCTACCTCCATGGTACTTAGGCACCGTATGGAGGATTGTGGGCTGTATCTATATGCATCGCCATTAGGAGTTTAATACGATCACCGATAGCCCATGCCAATAGGTGGGTAGATACAGAAACAACTGGAACAAACGGCTTGTCGTGCTGACAGACGATGTTCATAGGAGAGACCATAATTTTTAAGTCCATCTTCAGTAGGAATCGAAATAAGAATGCTCAATACGGCACCGCGCTGCTCGAAATTAAAATGAAAAATATCTCACTAAAATCTCATTGGTGCAATCTCGGACACTTGAATCGGGACATCGCATCTTGGTACTTTGAACCTTAAAAAACTCGATAATGCAGTTTTGAATAAAAACTCGATGATGCAGTTTTAATAAAATTTCATTATTCCTATGACTTAGGGTTTTAAGCCGGAAATACAAGGTATAGCGTATGGCACTGATATGGTATAGCTGAATGGCGCTCTCCGGGAGTAATAAAAAAAGAATTGAACGTGTAGAAGACAATAGGGAACAATTTTGTTTTGTGAATTGTCATTTCAGTAATAACAGCAAACGTAAGCGAGCTAATTGATTGAAATACCCTCGTTACATCAATGCTATTTGTATTTATAGAGACCAAGGTTCCGTTCATTCAATGACAATTGCAGTATTTTCCTGGATTTTTTTCATTTGTATTCTCGAATAAGAAAACTTGCCAAGGCGTTCGTTTGAAGTAGAAGACAAAAGACGGAATACATTTAGCTTAATACGTTACAAACTAAACATACATATCTGTATATTAGGCAACGCCGCATGCCATATATCGTTCAATGTTGGAAGTACAGACAACAGCACGTTGGGTTACCACAAACTGTCAAATTTTCCCACTCGATTATGCACTTTATATTGAATAGTCTTAGGTTGAAAATGGTTTGGAGAAATTTGACAGTTTTGTATAGCCCGACGTGCTGTTGACTGTACATACAAACTCTTAAAAATAAATGAAGTTTGGCGCATGAGTCATTATGACTAAACCTGATAAGTATATGTATTTGTTATTGTAACATAGCCACTTTTGACGTTAATACTGTATGAATTTTCTCTAGGCACAACGAAGAAGATATTAATACCTAATCTTACAGTTGACTGGGCTTGTGGTATAATAGAAATAATTTTATGACGGCAAAATATTTTGAAAGAGACTTGTGCTCTATCATTTAACAAGTAGTTGTCAGGAGAAGGCCCTTAATATATCCAATAGAATTGTCGACAAAACCGTTTAGATGGATAGTACTGTTCGTTGTACAGTAATTTGATTACTTTTACAAAGCTGATTTCGAGCATACGGGCCGAAAGCAATGGCGGGAGTGCTCCCTTGCTCAATTTACAAAGGACGGATTATTATTGACACTAACTTCGTTACGGAAATTAGCCACGACAGTTCACATTTTTCGTGATGCATATTTATTTACTTAAGGGCGAGAATAAAAAGTGGAAAAAGATAAAGTTTATTGCCTAACGTGACCAATTAGTTTAACATAGTATTTAAATATACGTGTAAAAAACATTTCTTTACATATTTTACATACAGGTGTCCTAATGTTTGCACTAAAGTAATAGCACAAGTCAAATGCAAAGTAATTGCTCGGTGTGGACGTTGGCAGTGACTTTATTCCTAAGGATTACACCGAAAGCGTGCTAAAAATAAAATAAAAATTAGCAAAATAAAGATTTTCACTTTTGTGAGAGAAAATCATGGAATTCAAAGTGATTAAGAGACCATTAAATTGATATTTGGGCAAGGAGAACACAAATAATCTAAAGAAGTACCTACATGAACAACATCAATAGGAATTGCAGCCTCGGAAATGAAAAAGCTAAAACTTAGAAAATCAAAAACAACTACTCTACTTTAATCCAAGTACTGCTTCTTTTTATAACGCATTATATTTATAGCATTCCAATTAATTCGCTTCCCTCTGGTAGCTCTAATGTAAAATTTGTCAAGAAGAAATTGAATTCCTGTTTAAAATTAACAAGCTGTAAGCATTCAACGGAATGTGTTTTAAATAATAATTCAGCCAAAGCTTTCACTTTTGCTTTGCAACTATGGCATGTTGAATAGCAAATGCAAGGTTAAAGTCTAAAAAAATATTACGAAAGACAATTCACGCAGGGTTTCGATTGGGTTTTATGACTATTTCAAACAATAATGATATGTTACACTCATGGTAGCAGTTGACGAACCAAACGCTTAAATATAATTGAAAATAAATAATATTTGTGCAGTGACGGGGGAATGTAATTAATAGAAAATTCTTTAACAGTTTAAAAACTTATTGTCATCTTGGGATAGTTCTTTGGTGACTATAAATAATCTTTTGCCATTATGCATTAATTTGATATCGCCGTTGCCGCCTTCTACTACGCACATAATAAAAGAGTAATAACTCTTCTTCGTCGGACGACAAAGGCAATGTGTTCCCTTCCATTGCCAAGATCTAACTGACGGTTTTGTACGAAATAAGGGTGACGAACGGCTCGTCACTAGAGCCATGTAAAGAACTCAGTCGTCGCATTATCTTCTCGTACTTTAAGATACATGGTGTACGAGTACGCTTACGAGACGAGCCATGTGCGAAGGCTTTAAGAGAGCTTCGAGTTTACTTTTACTAGCCCAGAGGATTACTTCAGCTGCAATGGGCTGGTCACAAATGCTAAAGAACCGACACCGGTTGGGCATGATGTGTTCTTGAGTGGAGACCGTGGTTAAGCAATCTTAGTATAGGACGCCCTTAAATAAAACAACGGTTATACGTTCGACGGCTGGCTCTGGTTGGAAAAGAAGAGCCGAGGAATTCTTTCCGTTGTAGTAAATTTCCGCGATTTGACCTCATAGTCGATTTTAAGATTTCCTCAGCCGAAAAACATCGTATCTAAATTTGCCATCACGTAGCCTAAGATAAGTGATGGCAAATTTAGATACGATGTTTTTCGGCTGAGGAAATCTTGAAATCGTCTATGAGGTCGAATCGCCTAAAGGTAAGATTATTATTTAATTAAATTACGATACATTAGACAGAGATTACATGTCATCAGTGCGTTCGGTAACGTTCGCATTATATCGTTGTATGTGACAGACATGTAACCTACGTAATTTTATCATCAGAGCATCAATTCAGGGCATATCAAACTATTTAAATCTTCGTCTTTTTATATTATTTTTACATACATTTCAAATATCTGCAATAAAACTCTATACCAGTTGTTTACGTTCTCTAAAAGGGTCCTACTATATAGTTAGCAACAGCTTTCTATGTACAGTCGAACCAACTGAATCATGACCCACTTGGCCGATCATTCCTTTACTATCATAAATTTAGTTAGGTTTTCTTAGCTATCATGCATGTTGCACTTAGTACATTTTAAATATGAATAAAAATGTGTCATTAGGTCAGAGATCTATGCAATTTTACTCTTTGTTATCACTGCACTAAAGTCTCAATTGGAATTTTAAATAAGATGTCGTTCATAATCTAAACTCTTTTCACTACTGAGAAAATGGAATAACTAATAGATTTTTAAAAATAAAATGACGTCATGTGTCAGATGTCAAGTAGTAGTCTGAACAAATTTTAAAAAGCCATATTTATTTGACACTGTCAGTGTCAAATAAATATGAATTGATAACAGGTTCGTTACTTAAGAAATGTATGTTCAAGCGAATTTCAACCTACTTTGTATTGAGGGATTATAGGAAAATGATCTTAAGGTGGGTCATGATTCAATTTGGTCGACTGTACTAAGATCGACGTGATTGATACCATGTTAGGCATTATGTTATGTCGCCTTCCACTCCCAAGGGGACGACGTTTTCATCTTGTTATAAGGCAACTAGGAGGTAACTGACTCAACTGTATCGTGTTGAGCTGAATACTAATAGCTTGAAATAACTATATACCCAAAATCGTATGACTAACCTTGTGTTGTTAACATATTGAAGTTTCCAGATTGATTTGTATTATTATATACATTTCATTTTCCTCATAGCCATGTCTTGTCCCAAATTTAATTGTGTTTAATTTAATTGCTCATTATCTTCTTTACCTATTGGTTATGATTTACTCACATTTGTCACTATTGGTCAGCTATTTGACGACAACAAAGGTGACAATAACCGTACATAAGTCGCTAATTACGGCAACTTTAATTGTGGTTACATTTTTAAAAAGTTAAGTAACTAAAACTGAATTGGTCAGCCTTCTTTCTTCCTTGCAATTAACCACCTAAGTAGTCTAAGTGTCTATGTGTCGTCTCACGGTCTCTGATCAAAAAGTCCTGAAGGTTTCGTAAACACATGCTTTGGTTAGTGGTAGGCCTTCTTTTAAATCTCGTTGGATATCCTACCTAACACCATATAACCCAATTCTTAACGGCTTAGTGAAATTCTCTTGCAGATTGGATAAAATAATAAGTATATTTCAAAGAAATAAAGTCGGTATATTATCCAGCAGAATATTTAAAATGTTTACAATGGAATAGTAACCATCTAGAAAGTTCCAGAACCAATAGACAGCAGTTCCTAGTACCTACATCACGAAAAGGGGATCAATCAAAGTTTCGGCGTGCCCACTTAATTTCATATCCGATGCCATCTACGTTTAAACTGACCTTGCCCCCCAGGCGTGTTTGTGTCCTATAAATAACTCGTATTGGTATTTAGATCTCCACTGTCCAAATTGTAAAAGCCGACACGTGTTAAATCATTTAGTTTTAATAGATGATCCAATTTCGCAGTTTCTGGGCGCATGTGGGTGTTGACATTTGGGACCAAGGTGAAAGTGAAATTAGGTGTGCCGTTCGATATTATAGTTACGGACGCTTTGAATAGTTATGAGTATTACGTACGCATATATCACTATTTTATTAAAGCATGTTTTATTGATTTTTTATTGTATAATCTGCAGTTGCGTAGATGTTGCGTCATTAAGCGCGTTCTATCGCCTGTACCACGGCGAGTGTTCCAGAAGTGCCTCTTCACAAATCCCCCTTTGAATACAATCAAGAAATGGAATTATCTAACAGCACACGTGCCCCTCCTTGCATCCCGAGGTTGCAGGTTGGCATAGCAAGAACGGCTGATGATCTTCTGCACTAGCTATGATGATGATATAAACATGACACAAATGATATCAACATTTCAGTTAGTATACCAACGATATATTTAAAAGGCATGCCTATTAAAATTAGAATGCATATCGTAAACGAACATCATTATATTGTTATTGGCTTGCCATAAGCTCCCACATAATATTATAATATAATATAACTTAAGCCGTCATATTTGGTTATTCAAAAAGCAGATATTTTTAATTTAAAACTATTGATAACTTAATAGTCGTTGATTAGTCGGCAAAAAGTGGCGACTCTTCTATTCAATCATATTTCTTGTAACACAGTTAAAGATAAATATTTTTCTGCATGTACTTATAATAATGAACTTTAATTATGCCTAATCACATACGGGGGTACAATTTTTTTCTTCACGTATTAATTCTATAAAAATAACTTACACTTTAGCACTATGTCACATTACGGCTTTGCCAGTTTTTATGGCGACCGACTGTGAATTGCCAATATTATTATGAAAAGGTATTAAAAGTTTTAGCAGCTTTTGGGACTGACGGCAGAATATGTTTGGTTTAGATAATTTCATGACCACATTCACATCAAACTATACCTCATGTTATTATAATATACCAAAGCCTGCTTTGTACGAATTTCGCTGAAACTATCGTGGAGTCTTGGTATACTCAAACTTACCTTGTTTCTAATAGTTTCAACGGAACTGCATTACATTATTAATACTTGCGCTGTTCAGCAAGATGCGTAACATACGGCAAGCTAAAATAACTTTCAATGTGGCGTCACAATTTCAGGAATTTTTGTTTTGATAATGATTGAATAATGACGTGAGGAGCACGTTGAATAGTATTTTTTAATAGGTTCGTCATCCCACAAGAGTTACTACAAATTTCGAGCCGAGAGAGAAAATAAAGTATGTGCCGAGTTAATTCTCATTTTTACTTTCGTAGACTTACGAAAGGAAGAATTGGATTTGGGCTTTGGTAACAAAGTATCCAAGGTACCAAAATTGAATAAGAACTACGAGTATCATATAGTGGAGTCATGAAGTTAAATTTTGTTTTACTTTGTTTTACTGAACAAATAAATGTTGAATTGTAGCAAGGTAACGGGGTCATTGACATGCCGAGGGTATACGAGAATGCACTTTAAATATACAGCTCTAAGTTTTATACGGGCTATCATACTTTTTAATGTGTTTGTGTGAGTGTGGTAAAGTAAATAGATTCACCAAGTATTATGAACTTCGCGGATACCAAGAGACTTCAATAGTTTTTGGGTATATTCATTACATACTTACCAAAAGACATTTTCTCTTTATAATTATTGGTTAAGAACTTAAGAAATAAACTATTAAAGAAAATCCTTCTATATGTGGCCGCGGCTTTATGACATTAATATTAGCAACAAATGCACATAGTTTCCGTTTCGATTGGAACTACTGGAATTTAAACACTATTCTGTTAGTTTATGTAATGTTATTCTTTCAACTGTCAAGGCCTTTTTATTAAAATATGGTGCGTAGGTACAGATTTCACGTGTTTTTATACTCTCCGAGATTGGTGGACACAAACATATAGTTAGAAGCTGAATTTTTACATAAATATTATTAAGAGGTTAATAATATTTATGTTAACTGTCCAACCCGCTTATTTTCAATTAGCAACCCTTTCCGGCTTCGCATGAATAGTACTTAGATTTTTTAGTACTTACTTTAACCTTAACGAATTATACTTCTAAACTTTCCTCTTGAATAAATCTATCTATTGGTGAAAACCGCATCACGTCTAATGCGTAGTTTAAAATTTCTAAGCGTTGTCTGTACGCTTCTAATTATATTACTAAGCGTACCAGACAGAAAAAGCGACATTGTTAAAGACCATGTATAATACTTATTTAGCGCATTTGTTTGCAAATTCTGAAGTAACTACCTAATTACCCAATTTAATACTTCATAATCCTTTTAAATAGGTAAGTAAAGTAAGTACCCATTTATCAATACAACACCTCCACTCCTCTGCCACAGAGAAATTTACGTAGTAAAATTTGTATCCCAGAATTAATGGCCTCAAAGTTGGCGACCGCAAGATACGCAAGGGCAAGCTGACTTCAATTACAATAAATCACGATACCAATCGACCTGTAATACGACGCCGGAGCTTAAAGGCTTCGCAACTAGAGTCTAGCCCTAGGTCATCTTAGTCACGTGGATGAGGCAGACAGTTGTTAAAGGAAATTTTATTGAACAGACGACGCCAGATCAGACTACCACAAAATGTCATATTTCTTCAATAAACTTTAAACTCTATGATCGTGAACTAAGTTTGAAAATTTGTTGAAGAAATTTGAGTTTTGCTTAGCCTGATATGCTGTTCTCTGTATGTCCTTAAACATTAAAATCTTTTTAGGCTCTTTATAATATTCAAAATGCCCAGATTGCCCAGTACTACCTAATAAGGTTGTCCGAAAGAGTCAAAAATTCGTTATTCATTTACATGGAGAGGGCTATACTCTAAGTTTCTTTTCGTGATCATATCAGAAATGATGAGATCCGCAGGAGAACTAAGGTCAGCGATAGCCCAAAGAATTGCGAACTTTAAGTGGCAGTGGGCAAGGCACATTGCGAGGACTGACGGCCGGTGTACCGGAAAGCTCTTGGAAAGCAGCCGCATACCGGGAGACGCAACGTTGGAAGGCCCCCCACAAGGTGGACCGACGATCTGTAAGGGTAGCAGGAAGCCGCTGGATGAGAGCAGCGCAGTGGATGCGAGCACCGCAGGACCGATCGGGTTGGAGATCCTTGGGGGATACCTATGTCCGAAAGTGGCTGAAATGATGATCATGTCATGATACTATAGCATTAATTAAAACTATAATCGCAAGAGATCTAAAAAAAAAAGATATATTTAACACAAGAATTGAGAAAGGATTGCTCAAATGATTCGGTCACGTAGAATGAATGTGTGAAAGTAGATTGATGAAAAGGATTATAAATGGAGATGCGGAACGAGAAAGACCAAGGCTAGTGGTCGGCAAAGTGCGCTCCGGAGCCGCATGTGGCTCTTTGGCTCCTTAAGTGGGGCTCTGGCACAAATATCCACGGAAAGCGCAATAACATTATCATTAAAAAAAACATGGTAAGAAAAAAATTACATCACAAAAATTACACTCCGGTCCGGTGTGATACAAAGGTACCACAAGCATGCGCGTGCATCCTTTTTTTAAAGTAATGGGGGGATTTAGCTTCCAATTTTTTTTAGTGTTGTAATGTTTGTTCATATTTGGTTCTTTGGCTAATAAGTTTGCCGACCACTGATGACCTAGGCGTACGTTTATAGATCAAATCGAAGACGTGTTGAAAAAGAGCTAGGTGAAAAGTACATGGAACCGCTAAGCGTGTAGAGGACTGTGATGAAAGTAAATGAAGAGAAAGAAATAAGCAAGGATCGTAGCAAGTGGAAACAAGTGACCTCTGCCGACCTCTATGGGAAAAAGGCGTGACGTATGTTTAATGACAGTTGCTTTTGACATCAGCTAAGAACCGTTTTTTCATAGTAAAAAGAGGCGATGCGATACGCTCCGTAGCCGTTTCGTACCATACATAGTAAAAAAGAGGAGTCCCCTTTCCGAGCTGATATATGTGCTAAGACCTTAAATGTGATTACTGCTGGGTGGAAAAAGATAATTTAATGCACCTAAACCAGTTGTTAGCTAACATTTCGTAACATCCATCCCTAGACCCGCTCTGTTTGACCTAGCTGCAATATCTATATGTATATACTAGCTTCCGACCGCGACTTCGTCCGCGTGGACATTTTACCCCCTTAGGGGTAGAATTTCCAAAAATCCTTTCTTAGGGGATGCCTACGTCATAAAATCTACCTGCATGCCAAATTTCAGCCCGATCCGTCCAGTGATTTGGGCTGTGCGTTGATAGATCACTATTCAGTCAGTCCGTCACCTTTGAGTTATACATATTTAGATAAAATTCAAAGTCCTGACTGAGAAATGAACGAACAGCCCAAACCGCTGAACCAGACTTGATATTTTGCACATAGATACCTTATACAGTGTAGGCATCCACTGAGAAAGGATTTTTGGAAATTCCACTCCTAAGGGGGTAAAATGTGCACGCGGACGAAGTTGCGGGCGGAAGCTAGTCTTCAATAAAACAAAACTTTACTAACTAATAAAATTCAAAATTACTCTTAAATGGTTAAGGTCAAGAATAACAGTTTGTAAGTTTTAAGAAAAAGTACTAACAAACTAAATTCCAAACATAACAAAGAAGTTACCTACTCATATTGACATTACAATAACCTTAGAATATAATATGTATTATCATTCAGATATTGAGTACAGTTATGTTAAAATGACTAATATAAGAGGTCAATAATCAACATTACAATGATTTATGAGAAAGTTCACATTATAGCCAGTTTATGAACAGTTTTGTATATCACATACAATACAAATTAATCTTTCCACAACTGATAACGTAACGACCTACGATGCCACAGACAGGTCAAACTTATAACACCCCTCTTTCTGCATGGGGGGTTAAAAATAGTTTATATCAAAACTAATTACACAGGCACGCCACACACTTTATGAAATGTTTACACATGTATAGATCGACGCAATTTATAAGAGGACAGCAATATCATAAGTGTTCAGTCAATATAAAAAATCCCTCATTTTTTGGGTTCTAACAGAAATAGTTTTTGGGATTCAATGACAATAAAATGCATTTCTCTTCGATTTTTAAACTGTGGGATACAACAGAAATACACAATAATTTTTTGGGAGATCCAACTCCAAAAATATTAAACTGGGATTCAAAAGTGGGATCCAATGAAAATAATTGTATGTAAACAGATCTAAAATGTTTTTTTTTTTAATTTAGCAGGTACTGCACCAAATTTGAATCTATTTTTGTCCCGCGATACGGGGCGTACGGGTATCTTGATAGTGGGCGAAAGGGTATTTTAAGCAAAGGGACGAAAGATACGGGGTGAACAGGTCCGAGACCTCTTTTCATTTCACATTACAATTGACATTAATTATGTATAATCATCATAACAGCCTTTATAATTGGGACCCATTGCTGGGGCACAAGGGCTCTCCCTGTCACCTAAGAACGTTTAGGCAGTAGTTGACCACACTTGCCTAATGGGGATTGGTGTATAGAGTATTAAGGTGATTAATACCCCTTAGCTAATCCATTAGTCGCCTTCTACAACACCCAATGGAGGATATGTGGTGATGCTATTCTACTCTGCCGGCATCATGGCTAATAACTACATCATTGTAATTGTTGTGAGTACAGTTTAATCATTAAATTAGTGTAATGCATCATCGACTTTAGTTTTGATTTTGAATATTAAGTTTTTTCCATATTCAACCACATTAGCTTTGTTTCAATAAATTATTTAATGACTTGGTTTTTACTACTGTAAAACCACTAATTTAAACCACACACACAAGATAACTTAGAGAATTTAATATGGTCTTCCTAATCTAATATGTTTTTGTAAAAATTTAGGATAACAGAAAATGTTGTGAAAAAAAAACTCAGTAAAAGCTACAGTATGCATGGTATTTATTAAATACACCATTCACTCAAAATAGATTAGTGTAATATCTCTGCAAAGATAAGATATAGTTGGCAAACAAATTCTCCGAAAATACAACTATACTCATATTATAAAATTCAAAGTCCTGACTAATTGACTGAGATATCAATGCACAGCCCAAACCGCTGAACCTAGAGACTTGAAATTTTGTTCATAGTTACCTTATACAGTTCAAGTATTCATTAAGAAAAGATTTTTGGAAATTCCATCCCTAAGGGGGTAAAATGTCCATGCGGACGAAGTCGCGGGCGGAAGCTACTTAAGCATAATATATTTAAAAAAGTATTAGGTAACAAAGTAAACAAGTTCATTAGAACAGTAGTTTTTAAGCATTCACATAAAAAGTATAAATAAAAAGTTGTTATTATTTACATACAGGTAGTGTAGATACTATGCAGATAGTGTCAATTGTTTTATAGGCCCAGCCTTTTTTGAATAAGGTCATTCTCAGATAAATAAAATGTTAGGTTTTAAAATTGGGTTATAATTGGGTTTTATTTCTAGGAAAACTACTTAAGACTTTGATCAACAGGTAGTTGTTAAGAGTAGACTTGCAACAAATAGTATATTCGGCCTTACTCTGAATACCGAATATTCGTCAAAACTATTTGTGTGGAACAAAAACTTGTATTGATGTGATTGTTTCGGTTTCAGTTTGCACAGACTGTCCAAAACTGTTATTTTATTTAAAAAATTTCAACCATAATCTTAGATTTCAAAGGTTATTATATCATAGTCTGTTGTAGCCTGAACTGGTACCCTAATCAATAATCTTTTGTGTCTAAACTTTAAATATGATAATTCAAATGCATAGATTTATGTATTTTAGTTTTTTTTGTTAAATTTGTAATGCAGAAGTTAATTATGTACCAACAACAGCAGATCAGGCATCATTCTTTGATATAGATAGATCTTTGAACAGTGTGGAGATAGATACATGATTTAATTTACTATGCAGAAATTATTTATGGTTTAAAAGTGAGCAAAACATCCATTAGACTTTTTTCTCAATTAGTTGTAGTTCCAAAACAAACACACCAATTTGGGATTGCTATACACAGAACTTTTAAATTTTTTATTTTACTGTAATATTTTATGTAAACATTTGTTCAAGTATTAGTAGTGTATACTTGTGTATTTCTTGGGTCTCAATGTGTAAAATAGTCAGGTTAAGTCTTTTAAAATAATACTTCGGACTATCAAACTGAACCTTCAGTAAATGAGAGGTTATGCACAAACTTTAATGTTTAGTTAGACAACATAAAATTTTAAATTAGTCATACAGTATTACGAAACTGATTATACACTTAGTTACCAACCTAAAGTGAAACAATAACTAATGAGGGTGTTATTTTCGTTGTATCAGCACGAGCTGCCTTTTATGCGGTAGGCAGCATACGAACAATCGAGTCTTGTAAATATAATATTATCGTTGTTTATCGGTCGCCGATACGAATTTCATAAGTGTACTGAATGCTGTACGTATGTATGATATGAACTCAATCAAGACGTTTCAATTTAAATATGACGTCAGTCAGCAGTTTACTGAATTCCATCATTATTAAAGGTGAATATCGATAAGTAGGATATAGTTTAACGTACTTATTTGATAACTTACCCGTCTCCGACAACAACACATTTGATCGCTTGCATTTTTCGATTAATTCAATCGTTCCCACAAATAAAGCACGACAAGGGAGCTCAACCGATCTTAAATTGGTAGCACTGCACACAGATCGAGTAAAAATGAAAACACTATGGCATCACATTCAACACGTATAAAAAGCAACTGCACAGTCCTTAGATAACGATATTAGTTTCATATCTTTACTACAGAGATAAGAACAATTAAATTCAGAAAATCTTCATTCACTCGACATAACTCACACTTTGAGACGTTTTCTTTTGCCGACCGCGATTACGTACATACCTCTATCTACCTACAACATACATACATAAAATCGGCATAAAGTCAATGTTACCAGCTGAAAATAGAATATACCCCATTTTTTGTTTAAATTGATAAGAACACTGTACTGTCATTGTCCATAAAAACTTATGAATCTCATCATCATCATTTTCGTACCCTGCTCCCAATTTATTTGAGATTGGTGCAGTATGCCCAGATTACGAAAATACTGCTTAAGGATTTGGCATTACATTTTTACGGCCGACACCAACCTTTCTTGGGGACGACTGCTATTCTTCGATAGCACCCGGACCACCAGCTTATCGTGCCTTCCAAAGCACGAAAATATGATTGGAACGAAATTATGGAATAATTTTATTTTTGCGTTTACAAACGCGTAAATATAATACTAGAAAAATGCACTGAAAAAAAATCGACTTGCCTCAGGCGGGACTCGAACCCGCACCTTCCACAATCCGGGTGGACGCGTTGACCAATTTCGCCACCGAGGCACTGCTTTTCGCTGTCGAAATTTGTCAGTGCTTGGTGCTTATGTTTTTATGGTAAACATCGTTTCATCAAATCTTTGAAATTTGCACTTCCAAGACCCGAACGAAATATTTTTGCAAATATTTGACGCCCAGTTAAGATGAAACTACCTTACATTATGGAATAATTTTATTTTTGCGTTTACAAACGCGTAAATATAATACTAGAAAAATGCACTGAAAAAAAAAAAAAAAAAATCGACTTGCCTCAGGCGGGACTCGAACCTTCCACAATCCGGGTGGACGCGTTGACCAATTTCGCCACCGAGGCACTGCTTTTCGCTGTCGAAATTTGTCAGTGCTTGGTGCTTATGTTTTTATGGTAAACATCGTTTCATCAAATCTTTGAAATTTGCACTTCCAAGACCCGAACGAAATATTTTTGCAAATATTTGACGCCCAGTTAAGATGAAACTACCTTACATTATGGAATAATTTTATTTTTGCGTTTACAAACGCGTAAATATAATACTAGAAAAATGCACTGAAAAAAATCGACTTGCCTCAGGCGGGACTCGAACCCGCACCTTCCACAATCCGGGTGGAAGTTCGAGTCCCGCCTGAGGCAAGTCGATTTTTTCAGTGCATTTTTCTGGAACGAAATTATTGAAATACTCTACTGATTTCAAATTCAATTGCAAGATTCGACCCGAACATACAACATAAAGCGTACCTATTCATTTTTAAAATCATGATTAGTGTTTTGTGGAACGCTTTATTATTAACAGTGGATATTTTAAGAAAGTTACTTTATGACTTATACAAATTAACCTACACATACCTAAATATGAGTAAGTATTACCTTCCATAATCTCTAGTTTTTCAATCCAAATCACAGACAATCCCAAATGTCGTTTAATGTTATTGAAAGAAAAAGCGGGTTGATTGGTTCAAAAATAGTGAAAACAAGATTGTTTGGAGAAAAATGATAAAAGTACAATGAAGATAAAACTTTAAATAAACAATACTTTCTGACTATCACCCAATCTCAATATTGCCTCTCCTTTCCAAAGTCCTTGAGTCCATTGCACATAAACAATATATTATTTTTTCACATCCATCCAACTCCCTACTATGTTCTCTCTAATCCGGGTTTCGACCATCACATAGCACGGTCGGTGCGTCGCTGAACGTTACAGAGGATATCCGAATAGCCATGGTTAAAAGTAAACTTACCTTTATCTGTCTTTTTGATTTCAGTAGCGCGTTTAATTGTATTGATTTCGACATACTACTTAGCTACTATTTTCCGCTCGGCCAACATCTCTACTTCTACTAATGGTTTCACTCGTACCTTTTTGGTCGCCAGCAGTGTGTGAAAAAAGGACGACGCAACGTCTGATTGGTGTTATCTGACCGCTGGTGTGCCTCAAGGTGAAGTACTTTCCCCTTTCTTGTTGTCTATTTTTAGTAATGGAATATCTACTGTTATCTCATCCACTTTCCATCTCTATGCTGAGGATTTACAGATTTATAAGCACTCGGGTCGTTGCTCACTATTGGTCGTTATTAAGAAGCGCTTACACCATTGGTTAGTTTTGTTAAACTTTAGTTATTTTACACCAATTAGAAGAAAAAAACTTAGCTTCCGTTCATTTATGGCCTGCGTAAGTATGATCACATATCTCATTTTCCTTTCGTGCTGCTCAGCTGTGGAACAGCTTCCCTACTGTCATCCAAGAGAGTCCGTCCATCACTATTTTAAAGCAAGACAAAATAAGCACTTCATAACACAATACTTCACATAATAATTGTAAGTTTATCCTCTTTATACTATATCACAATTAATAAATATTTATGTATTTGTAAGTATGCGTATGTATGATAATTAGATTAAATAAAACAATAATGTCTTATTTGTTTGTTATATTATATTTGCATTTTGTTAGTCATCTACATAATATTAACATTATCACCAACATTCATGGCTTGGCTGGAAGAGATCTCTTTTAGAGATAAGTCCGCCCTTGCAAACTGTGTACTATAACCAATGCAAGAGCATAATACTAAAGTGAAAGATCTGTTTATTAGTGAAAAGCCTAGTAGTGGAAAAATAACCTTCAAGTAAGGTATATTTTTTCAGACTGGCAATATTTAAAGACATAGACAATAATTGTTTTCTAAAATTATTATTACGGCATGGCACCTTTTATTTTATTTTTACAACTGTACCAATATTATTAAAATTTTATATTATTAATCTAATTTATAAGAATCCTTCTATTCTCAGATGCATCAAAGTATATGGAATTTCTATCGAAAATAGAAAACAATCAATGAACAAAAAATCCAAATGCACGCTTCTGCGCGTCTTTTAAATATTTTGTCTATGGTGCTATGGCCACTTCAATAAATTGTGTTGCGCGGTATTGCGTGATCCGGTTGTTGGTTTACATGTTAATATGGCAAAAGGTGATAAAGAATTAGAAAAACCTATAGTGAATAATGAATTGCCCAATCCAGAATGTCGCACCATCGATCACGAAGGCTCGGAGTCACCACAGGAGCAGCCTTTAGACATCGGGGAGCATTATTTAGTGCGGCGTTCAGATGAGTCATGGCACCCGGCTGAGATAATACAGACGCGATATAATGCTGCTGAATCTTGCTACGAATATTATGTCCACTATGTGGGCTATGATAGAAGATTGGACGAATGGGTTTCCCGCCACCGGGTTATGTCCGATAGGTTTGACATGTGCGAACAATCAAATAACAACATCAACTCCGATCATCTCTTGACTGATAAATCCGGCCGAAAAATAACGCGGAACCAAAAACGTAAACATGATGAAATTAACCATGTACAAAAGTCGTATGCGGAAATGGATCCCACAACTGCCGCTTTGGAAAAAGAACACGAAGCTATCACAAAAGTGAAATATATCGACAGGATTCAAATCGGCAAATACGAAATCGACACTTGGTATTTCAGTCCTTACCCAGATGAATATGGGAAACAGTCAAAGCTATGGCTTTGTGAATATTGTCTTAAATATATGAGAATGGAGAAAACTTATCGATACCATTTAAGTGAATGTACTGCAAGACAACCTCAAGGAAGTGAGATATATAGAAAAGGTACAATTGCAATATTTGAAGCTGATGGTAAAGAACATAAAATTTATTGTCAAAACCTGTGTTTGCTGGCAAAATTATTTTTAGACCACAAAACATTATATTTTGATATAGAGCAGTTTTTATTCTATATACTGTGTGAAGTTGACAAGCAAGGAGCACATCTTGTTGGCTATTTCTCTAAGGAGAAAGATTCGCCTGAGGGAAATAATGTTGCTTGTATATTAACACTACCACCATATCAGAGACAAGGGTACGGTAAGTTGCTCATTGCTTTCAGCTACGAACTATCAAGACTAGAGCAGGTAGTAGGGAGCCCTGAGAAACCTTTGTCTGACCTCGGCAAGCTAAGTTACCGATCATATTGGTCTTACGTTCTATTGGAAGTATTGAGTGCCAGTAGAGGCACGCTAAGCATTAAAGATCTGAGCCAGATGACTGGTATATCTCAAACTGATATAATATCAACACTGCAGTCCATGAATATGGTGAAGTACTGGAAAGGGCAACATGTGATCTGCGTAACACCAAAGATTGTGGCCGAGCAGTTGGCCAGTTCTCATTTCAAAAAACCTCGGCTCTGTGTGGATCCATCAGCCTTGCGGTGGACACCACCTAATAAACAAGGAAACTCAGCTAAGGCTAAAAAGTAGTACAGGCTTACAGGCAGGGCTTAGAGAGTGCTGATTTAGTCAAAACCAAAGACTTCTCTAGGTGCAGGCCTGTAAAATTTACTAGATTTATTTGAATCCTTTTGAATGCAGTGAAAGATCAGTTCTAGAAGTATTATGTTATTTGTACTGTAAGTTTACAATGATTTATATAAGTAAAATATGGTAAATATAATTTTACACTGCATTTGTATGACATAAAATAATACTGGGTGAGGTAGTAATGAGCATTTTTTAGGAGCTAGAATATACAGGCATTTTTAGACTCAATACAAATGGCTTGATGTTGTCTAACTTAAAGTATTAACAAAAGTAACCTTTAAGAGATTTTTTTTTTCTATGGTACAGAAAGAAAAATTAATATAGCATGTTAGTATTATGCTGTATAAGTACACCATCATTGAAATAAACATGTAGAAATGGCATTTTAATGTTTACAATATTTGCTTTAATTAAAGTTAGCTTTCATAATGATGTCATGAATATGTATTCTTAAGAAACTTTATTTTCATTTTAATACAACAACATAAGATAGAAAATATACATGATGGAAAATAATGGCTGGACCCTCAACTACTGTATTTAAGAATATATTTGTTAGACTCGATTTTATATCATTTTAGCAAATCAATAATTAGCAACTGTACCACCAGGATGGCCCATTTTTTCTATTTTGGTGTTATATTTATTTTAAGTTCAACAGTTACTTTGTACGAATTTTAAGTTATAATAATTTAGCCAATTTAATTCCGAATGACAGTTAAGTCCTTACAGAACATTAGAAGAAACACCGCGCATCGCACGCGCCGCGTCCTATGTGCGTTGCTCTGCAGAAACGCGGTGGGGCATGGTTTATCGGCAATGCATGCTGATGCTTCGTGTTGACATAAGGTACACTGTCCCCGGCAGCGTAGCTGCATAGATGCGTATTCGTAAGTGTATGCTTGCTTGTAGCTTACACTACGAAACACTGTCGACTGAGCTGCAACGCGCGCTAGGTTCTTTCATATGGAATCTCCAAGCAGGCGTACACTAAGCGTATAATGACGAACGTCGTACGCTCCGTGGACAGAGTGGCACTTAGTACTACCGACGGGTCATGGCGCGTGTGGTAACCGCCCCATGCTGCGTTCGGTGTGTGGAGCTCCATATACACGCATACAAAAATCGTTCGCCGCGCCGCAACGCATGCGATGTGCGGTGCTCCTAAGAGTAGATGAATTCCACAAATATATATCTGATAACACTGATTCAACATCCTATTCCATGTTTATTCTAGATCTGTTATGTTCAGTTCCTTGTCATACTGGTAAAAATAGTGATATTAATTTTAAGTGACTATTAGTAAATTTAATTTACTTAATTTGACCCTCATTAAGTTGACCGTTAATGTAAATAATTTTCATGATGTAAAAAAACCGCAATTTGGTAAAAGTATTCAAAGTTTGTAATGTATAATGTAACACAGTATACTTATCTATTTAAAGTGTGTGTTATCCCAGACCACCAATACCATTGGGCCCGATTCCTTTTATGTTAAATTATTTAACAATATTTTATTAACATCTTACATATGTTCCAGTTCGTTATTTAGAAAAAACACTTGTTATTTTCTGAAAACATTGAACTTAGAAAATGATAAGTGAACAACAACCAAACTGACACATCTGATAGGCTCTTAGAGTTGCGTTTGAACTGCGCCGCCAACTCGACGCGCGCGTTCAACTGCGTTTATTGTAAAAACACTCACAACTACGCTTTTGTGAGGGCGCGCGACTAGTGACTCAATCAGCCTTGGTAGGTAGATGAAAATATGATTTGGTACCTACCAACTATACATCATGAAAATTGAAAATTTCGCTATTATTTAGAATTATCCAATAATAGCGTTACATACATATTGAACAATTTAGCCATTAGTTACTTTTAATATTAGACTTCAAAAAGTCGTAATCTTATCTAGGTGCGTTCCAAAACCAGGTGAAGCCAAGTAGACAGTGTTAGAAAGAAAGTATTTTTCTCTAATTGGTTAACAAAACTAACCAATGGCGAAAGCGCTTCTTATTAGCGACCAATAGTGAGCCTTTTGGAGTGTAAATTGTAATTCACTCTACCCCGAGTAAATTGAAATTGTTTTGGAACGCACCCTTAGTAGTTACTTATAATAAGATATAAGCAATGTTTGTCTTGTTTGCTAACAGTTTGCATGAGATACTCATTAAGGGTATGTCAAATTGTTTGAAAATGTAAAAGATCTTCCCATTGCTGTGTTAAATAGATTCTGTGAATCATCCGTTTTCACCATTTGTGATAATTTTTTAACTTTTAAGAGTTTTAAGTGAAAATGTCTAAAATAAAAATAAACTTCAAATGTATGTAGTTTTTTTCTTTCTTTTCCTCATTGAAGATACCTACCTTTTAGAGTATAGGTACCTAATGAATTGCAAGAGCCATCAATGCATATTCCATAAATTACATCATATGGAATGAAAGTTGTCGCCTGGTATAAAACATTCCACATCCTTTATAAGGAGGGTCAAAATCGAGCCTAGAGTCAGTTACAAACATAGGTGAAACTAATATATGCGTGTTAAAAAGGATAAATGTTCACCAAAAAAATAAAATTTTTCTCCAAAAGTTGATTTTGGTGGCAAAAATATCCATTTTGGTGAGCACTGTAACTATTTTATTGGTGGGCATTAAATTTGTTCCCTTTAATAAATAATAAACAAACAACAAATTGGTTGTGTTCATCACACAGACATCTGTAGCTACCAGGATTCGACCCCCTGATCGCTCCATATGATGAGTACATGAGATGCCTCACGTTGCACTTCAAGCCAAACGGGATCTTTTGTCTTCCCTTTCCGATTACCTACTTTTGTCGCTCCTAGAATATGTAGGTAGGCCATCAGCCTTACTATGTCCATGGGCTTGAAGAGCCTGTAGTGCTCTAGCCTTGGGTAGGCCACATAACAGGTGTTCCATGGATTCCCGATCGTGTCCACATGCTTAAACGGTCAGATTTCATTCAAACTTTATAGATTTATCAGACCGATGACATTACAATAATTCAGTAAGAATATCCAATTATACTGATTCAGGACTAATAAATTAAACGTTTGGAATGTTAGTTCAGCGATATGTCACTAGATGGCGTTGTCATTGTTATGTTGGCCGTGTCTTCTTTGTCTTGTCGCACTAGAAAGTGGATATATTTTATCCACTTAAAAACTATTATTTATAGTTTAAAAAAAAATAAAAAACACGCTTTTATACATATTAAATCGGGCTAAAAAGTGAAAAATAACTTTTAAGTACTTATAGAACCTAAATGATGAACGAAAAGTAGTAATTATGATTTAGAGGAAAGCGTGGGGTGCGCAAAAACATTAGTTCTTGAAAATATTCGATATCGGTACAATTAAATTGAGCACCCGACGCTTTTCTCTAAATAATAATAATTATACTTTTCGTTCCTTATTTAGGTTCTATACTAAAAAGTTATTTTTCACTTTTAGTCCGATTTAATCTATTCTATTCCTAATTAATGGCATCGCGTCGCATTAAGCGTACGCATTTTGCCAATGTCAAGTGAAAATGTAACTAAAGTAATAAAAATTGTACGGTTGATTGAGGTTAAAAATGGAGTCTTTCAACACGTGTTTTTACAACAAGAACTCGGGAGAAACTCCTAGTCCGATTTAATATGTAGGCAAGTATAAAAGCGTATTTTTTAGTTTTTTTTTGTAGGTTAGGTTAGTATGGTGTTAATTTAAATACAAGCCTTTATTAAAGTTAGATAGGTGGGTACTTTAGTTCATTTTGGTCAAATGGCGCACACTATGTGCGCCGATCTTAAAACGCACCCATAAGGGCGGAGTAGGACCGACGCTGTTCCGCGCCGGCGAGTCGCGCACACGCCGTACCTACGCCTAGCCAGCGCGCGGTATGGTCCATAAATGGATTTCCCATCGTCACAAAATAAAAAGATAGGTACCTTAGTTAGGTTATAGGTACCTTACTTACCTAAATTTGTCTGATGCCCACCCATCACTGTGCAACAGACTGAGCCTTGTCGTATAAAAACAGCAATGTACTTATACTTATATGTAATTCACTCGGTGATTATCACTTTCATCTTTCAGAAAAGTGAGCGAATAGGCACCCTGGTAACTCATTTTTAAAGAACCAAATGACTTACCTGCTTTAGTTGGAAACTTTAAACGGAAATGCAGTAACAATGTGTCTTCGCGCCGCTCTGCCGAGTCTCTCCCAATCAGCGGTTTTTTAAACTGAGTTAGATAAACTTTTTTTCTGATTGATTGTAAGCGGCATGTCTGATTGTAAGTAGTCACCGTAGCTTTAGTTAGACGTTCGCAACAGTTCGTGACACTCGTGTGCTGCCTAGTCCCCTTCCCTGTGGAGTTTTGGCAACCTTAAGTGGGTGATCCATTGGCGAGCTAAGACCGCTGGCTCGTGGCGAGCTAAAGGTATAAACCGCCAATGGAGCACCTACATTACCGCGGTTTTGGCTCGTTGGCTCTTCGTGCATGCTTGAAATCCTAAGACCGCGGTATAATAAACAGTCAAAGGATCAGCCGAGCTTCGCGAGCCGACAGTCTTTTTCACGCTGCTGTAGCGAATGCACGCATGCCGCACGGCAAAATGGTATATTTACGATCGTATAATCACGAGTTATTACTTTAGAGTTGCACATAAGCGTTCATATGGCGAAATCGATACATGAAAAACTGCATCTTGTTTTTTTATTAAGGGAAAATCAAGTTATTAAAAAAAACGTTCTCTCTTGCAGCCAGTTTTTGACCCACACTTTGTGGAGTCTTTTTTTTCTTTGGTGGTTCTTCTTGTAGTAGTATTCCTAAGTAGGTAATAAAGTAGTTCCGCCTGGGAGCACGCCATAACTTCGCCAACGATGAGAGTAGACTGTTTGGCACGCTAATGGATCACCACTACGAGTCGACAGTCCAACGAGCCTACAGTTTATACCGTTAGCTCGCCGACTCGCCAATGGATCACCCGCTTTACTCACCGACAGAAGCACGACATAAATAATTTTCCTTTCCTATAACACTTGTTGATAATGGTTTTTAAAGTAAAAAGAAAACAACATTTACGATCTATCATTTCAATTTATTTCCACATTCATTTGCACATAAAGAACGAGAATTTGTTACGCATATCGAATATAATTATCTTGTTAATTAGGTTAGGTACTTTCCTTGTGCGTTTATTCAAATAGGCCCAGATTCCAATTCGCGGTATGTACATAGGTACTCGAATAACCAACGCGAACTATTTTCTGTTTATCAATAGTATTGAGGTTATCTTATTGCTAATATAGTACCTACACATTTAATTTTGTATGATTCTAATCTGGTTATCGAAGTAATTTAGTTATCAATTATGATAAGATTTCACCTATTTTCCCATATCTGTATTTAGTCTAGCCAGAGTGATCATTATCTGTTAAAGTATTTTTATCTCACGAACGCAGGTGAACTATGACTGACCCAGCATTCTCCGCAATCCGGAGCCGCCGCCCCGAAATGTTGGGTTCGATTCCCGCCTGGGGCAAGTCGATGTTTTCAGTGTATTTTTTCTAGTTTTAAAAATTTGACGCGTTTGTAAACAAAAGAATTGTTCTGACATTAAAAAAATATTCATATGCCATTTCATTGTTTTCGATGGTCTCATTATATACACGGTGAGTTTTTTTTTCGGGTCAGTATGGGGAAAGTCTAAACTATAAGAGATAGAGAAAAACTCTCTTAGGAACCGTGATCTTAATTTTAGATAAAAGAAAAATGGTGTTTAAATGATTTGGAGACATCGGATTTTTTGAAAATCATTTTTTTTTGTTATTTCGATTGTACCTATATCACTATACAAACAAAATTGGATGGAGACCATAGGTCTCAAGTTGTTAGAAGTTGTTGAAATTAATTAAAATTTTATTATTTTCTTTATTAGTTAAACTTTAATAGTTTTCTTTAGTAGTAGAAACTAATGGCCGATTTTCAAATGAAAAGTAAAGAAAATAAAATTTCAAAATTTTCAGACCGTCAAACCTTAAACACAATACCTCACATTTCATTGAGAAATGCAACTCGGGGTGTTCTTCGCCGAAGTCGACTGTGCTTAGGCGAAAGTGGAGGACATTTTGAACAATTTATAAGATAGAGTTTGTTTCGTAGGATTAAGGCAAGTGGCAGATTTTTGGTTTGGTTTTGTTTCAGTCATCAATATCAATTAGATAGTAAAATGTATCTTTAATAAAATGTTAATTTCAAGCAATTTCAACAACTTCTAGCAACTTTAGACCTATGGTCTCTATACAATTTTTGGTTTGTATAGTGATATATAAAGGAAATAACAATTTTTTTTTTCAAAAATCCGATAAGTATCTCCAAATCTATTAAGATTTAAAAAAAAATTAAATACCATTTTTATTTTATCTAAAATTAAGATCACGGTTCCTAAGAGAGTTTTCTTAGGAACCGTGATAGTTCAAAGCCGTCCGAGTAATAAGAGACCTGCGTTCGTAAGCAAAAATACTATATAGTCAGGTCACTGTCAAATTTCCAACTCTATTGCTCCGCGCAAATAGGCCACCGGTGGCAGCCACGCGCCACGTCCTTTCGTACCGCACAAACGAAGGTGGCCGGCCACCGGTGCCAGTGGTCAGTGGTCGCCACCGGTGGCGCCCACTTATGAAGCGCATGGCCGTCAGAGCATCTCTACAAAATGTATGAAAAAACGTCTATACTGCTGTAGCGGCCACTGGTGGCACAGACATAATATATTTATAAGCAAATTTAACATATGATAGTCTTCAACGTCAAAATTATATTCGATATGCGTACGAATAAAGAATAGGTCTGAGGCGTTAGTACGAGTTTGTTAGTTTTCGAGCTCGATCAAACGTATCGTCTCTTTTCATACATTGCCCACTAGCGCCCCTAGCGTAAACTATCAGAAACAGTGGCCAATGTATGAAGAAAGACGATACGTTTGATCGAGCTCGAAAACTATCAAAACTCATACTAAGGCCTCTGGTAATCCTACTAATAAATTATTTAAAATATTCCTTTGGCTTATAGGTATTCTTCTAAAAGACAATTTCTTTCCTTAGTCAGGAATAAATGCTTTGTCAAATATAGAGAAATTACATGTACTATTTACTCTGCATTCCTTTCTGATCTTTTATAAGGATTTAAATGGTAACATTATTTCATTTGGTTGGTAATACTGAACACGAAACGAAACTTTATACACCTTAACATTTATTTCACCAAACACTGAACATTAGCGTTATTATTCAACACTTATTACAATATATTTTCCATAGTTTAAGTAGTTTATTATCATCAGAACAGACTTCTAACCAACATACGTTTTACATAACTACTGTCTAGATATATGTAATGCTACTACGTTACAATTAGTGTAAGTACATAAGATTTAGATATATCAAACAATACAACAATTATCAATCATGTATTTGAAGGGCATTGTGATTTATTATGGTGTGCCTAAACAATTTAGATTTGTCGCAGGCGGATCGTATAACACGCCTTATTACAAAATCGGCGGATTGTAGTGTGCGAGAGTAATGAGTGAAAATCTGAAAGAAAGAGAAAAGAAAGAAAGATTTTTTTTTATTTTAACACAGACATGAGACACTAGATGCAACATTGTAAGTAAATTATTATGGCAAAAAAAAAAACAAATAGCAAAATTAGTACCTACTTAAATATTGCTGTCCCACGACTGCGCCAAAAATGACAATAATTCCACTCAGCTTGGTAATAAAAAAAACAGCAACATACCAATAAGAAGCAATCTCCATTCGATTAAACAGACTAATAGGTATTGATAGAATCTACTGCACATTCATCAACAAACGGTTTTATATGGTTAACAATTAACAATTTTAACACACTACAATCCGCCGCGCCGTTTTGTCATAAGGCGTGTTATAGGAGCCGCCTGCGACCGATACACGACGATATAGATTTTATTTTAAATATTTAATTTAAATTAGCAGGTTATAGACACTAGGCATAAGTAGATAATATTGTCTTCATGAAATGATTAACCAATAAGTTATTTGCATGTGCAATAACACGGGGCATACTCTGCAAAAGTATGTGGCTCATTTAGTACACATAAGCGAGATGGTTCATCAAATTAATTTAACTGTTTTTTTTATAGTTATGGACAACAAAATTGGCATAAATTTTTACATTTACTTATTTTATCAAAAAGTTTCTAAATAAAATTTATAAAAGTGCTCTTTTTCGAAACAATTTTATATGAATGAGAACTATTTATAGCAGTTTTTTTTATCATCTAGTTTTCCTACATGCCCTAATTACACGACTGATATGATTACACGCTTGTCCTAAAGCCTGGTACTCACAATGTAATGTCACTGCAATAGTAACTGTTGGCGTGTGATCAATTGAGTTCTATGGGTTAACATTTCTCATGTTCATATTGTGTAGTGCCTTGTTTCTCAATAATTTCTGTTAGGAACGATTAAATTAAGCTGTCTATTCGAGCGCATTTTACAATGTTAAAAAACTGAACTGTATTCGCATTAATTAAAGTTTATAATCTTTCGTATCTCCCAGTCATGTGTGCATACATGGGAATATTAGCCGTATTTTCTGTATCGGCACTTGACTTTCATTTACTCAATAATGAAGGCCGGTGTGAATCGTACCTTAGTATTATGTTGTGGAAAGGTGGCCGTTGTGAGAGAAGAATATGAGTCTTATGCCATGAACAGTAGAATTTATATTACAATGATAATGTTCGACGCACGCTCAGATTAAATTTTCATCAACGACAGTGTGACTCAATATTTTTTAGCAACAGTCACGTTACAATTCGAGAGTACCGGCTCAAGCGATCAATTGTACTTGTTTCTTATAATAAAAGGAGTGTTTAACTACAATTTGATCTTTTAACAAGTCGCTACTATTGACTTTCACTGGTCGTCACTATCGCAACTAGACTTTAATACACCGGTCACTTCGAATTTATATTCAACGAATAAGTGACTTTTGCAGATGTCCGTTACCAGTAGTCATAACTGGTACTTTTCGCAGATCGACACTATTGCAACATTGACTTTCATTTGTTAGCATTATTACAACCAGTGACTTTCATTTGAGATCACAATTGCAACCAGTGACTAACATTTGTGATTATTATTACAACTAGTGACTCACTTGCGATCACTGTTACGACTAGTCACTTTCACTTGTGATAACTGTTACAAATAGTGACTTTCATTTATGTTCACTATTACAACCAGTGATTATCGCAAAACAGTAGTCAAGTCGCAACTGGTCATTTTTGAGGCACAAATAGCTGTGTACCAATTTCTGAGCATTTTCTCTGTAGATATAGCACGTCTATTTTATGCAAAATATATTGGAATGAATCGGATCAAGTTAGGTATACCTATAACGACCCTTGTTTATCTTATTCACCTAAAAGGGGGTTTTTTAAGATGAAATTTAGAATACACTACACATCACTTGTTCCATAGCGTATAAGAAACAGTACATTTGAACAATATTAAAACGTCAAATTTATTGCTAATAACTCTTTACAAAGAATAGTTAGTGCAAGCTATGGAAGTGACAAAGACTACTACGAACTTGCTGGTACTTGCCGTAATGTTCCCAGTAGACGTTACATTAGAATCTTTGTATTATTTATCCGTCAAGTATATGATTCTCAATTTCGATATATGATTCTAAATTATTATCTAAATATGAGTTTAAAGACTAAATGACATTTTAAATTTTACTTTGTCATTGTCCGATAACAATGTGAAAGGTACATTCCGATATCGGATCGCATAATGTGGAAACGCTGTAACAATATCGAATATTAATACATTTTAATTTTTTTGCAAATACAAATTAGTGATACCCGTAGAAGTTTCAAAGTAAAAACATAAGCTTTAATACAACATGGTTCGTGTTCTAAGCGAAGTTTGACACTTAAATAATGTATTTTTTTCGTATTAACGTCTCACAAGTACCAGCAAGTAACTGGCTGTTCAGCCAAAGGCTAAACCATTAAAGTTATTACACTGAAATACATTTGTACTCAATTTTAAGCCTTATTTGCTGGGCGCTACAGTTTAAATTCTTCTACGACACATTATTTTAAATTCTTTGGTAATTTAAAGCAATGTATTTGATTACGTCATAATACCAGTGTAATAATTACAATGTCGCAGAACTTGAACAATCAACAATATCAGAATAAGTAATATCCCTAAAATATCATCTTTAAAAAAATACTATGATCTTGGATTAAGCGCTTATAAGATAACTATATATAGTTATAATTATAATACTGTACGCCTTCATCGCGCAAAAATACACATGGGGAGCTAGGAAACAGTGCCAACATTCAATATTATACTTTTTTAAACCTTGCAATAATTAGTTTAATCGTAGAGCAAAGTTGGAGCTATTTCTTTGCATCAAAGTCACATTCACATTTAAATAAAGAGCCAAGCACAGCAAAGCGTTACTAAACAAATATATTTTTATCAATTAGAGAGTGAAATGGAACTTAATTTATTTGGGAAATTGTTTAAAAAAACTTAGTACTTAATTTCTAATGAAGAGAAAACAAGCTTAAGAGAGTTATACGATATGCCGCATTGAAATTATATGACTACTTTAATTATTTTATGTCCCTTAAGTTACTCATAGAGAATTCACTATTAATAATAATTCCACGAGCTTGGTTTAAAGATACATTACTGTGATTACTTAATATTTTTTGAAATAGTGAACTTTAATAGCCAGGGAATAGACAATGATGTGTTTTTGTAGTGTTACGTTGTTTAGTAATCATACTAAAATATTTTATTAATTATATTAATGCTAAATTAATGACTTTTATGATTGTGGCGGAAGATAAAATTTATTTATAAAACAAAACAGGAAAATACTGTCTTTTTCGTTTTAGTGTATGATAAATGAAAAGGATAGATGTAGTCAGCTATTTTTATATCCATTATCGTCATGATAAAAATGTATGTTTTTATATTTTAAAGCGTCAAATGGCACGAACGAGTCTACTCGTGTTGAAACAATTAAAAACGACAAAAAACTAAATAAAAGAATATCACATGATAATCACCAGCGGGAGTGTCTATATTTTTATATATGTATTTACACATAATATAATATGCTTTTATACAATAAATAGTGGGGTAATATTGTCTTAATATACATATATACCTAAAAGCAGGTACTGTGAAGCGATACACGGCTAGACGAGTGTACATTATTTTCATATATTTTGTATATATAAGTAACTTAAGTAGTAATAATGACTTTTATCGCTCAAATAATAAAGTTGAAGTTTCAAGAAACACAATTTCAACAAACATAGAATTCTAACTAAACGTTTTATGAAATAAATTTAATAATAGAAACATTAGTATTTGTCAGTAAAAAGTAGCTTCTGAATAATCTAAAGTGTATTTATGTGGAACGATGATAAAACCACGAGACAGAGATTTAAAAGTATTCGAGAAAAATCGAAACTAATATTGTTTCTAAATATACAATTTACTTCACACTATACAAATTATATTCTTAAATAAATAAAATAAAATACAACATGACGGCTAGGTGACGGTTAAGTAATAATTAAGTACTACTTAATGGACCGATAGCACAAAAATATCATAAAAGGCCATGTTGTATTTTATGTTTGCCTGTTTAAATACTGTTTGTATTAAATTTAAAATACTTTGGTTTCATATGTAATTTTGTACTAAAGTAAGGACAACAGCACGAGATAAAGTGAATAAAATTTTCATTTATTTTTGCATAATATTCTATGTATTTATTTCTCAACCTTTTTTGCAGAGTGAGAATACAATGTTTTTTTCTAGAGCCCCAATTTAATTTTACTTATCTTTTGTCGTGTATTTGAAACAGTTATTGCCACTATTATATGTCTATATTATCTAAAAGTCTCCAACTTTTACCTGGGTCTCTACTGCCCCCTGAAAGTCTCAAAACATTCTATTTCACGAAGTCTGTTTGTTTCGGTTATGGTAGTGATGCACTGGGTCTTTGTCGCATTATTTACGATCGTAAAATACAAAAATAAGTCGTTATCTACATCTGACAGCTGTCAGACTCTTGTAAAAATGTATGAGAACTGAGTTTTGGGAGGTTCACCCGAGTTCTTGTTGTAATAACACGTGTTGTGATACTACATTTTAACTCAATCTACCGTACAATTTATTGTTATACTTTCAATGTATTTTCACTTGACATTGGCTAAATGCGCAATATAATTCTTTGGTCGGCAGTCAATATGAGCTCCATAGTGACTTAAGTGCTTTAGTCTGCTAACCAAAGAATAGTTTGTCGCGAAGCCATTAATTAAGTAGTGGCACAGTCGAAATATTTTGAATGTCTTCCAATTACAGTTTTTTCGTATAGCTACACTTTCTTTCCCTGTTTATTCCGAACAAAAGAAAGAATCGTAGATACGTATCGCTCGATGCCATTACGTAACTTAAGATTTAATTTTTATTTGTTTTGTTGACCTTACTTTAGTAGTAAATATACTTAACTCGCAACTTGATCACAAAAAAAGTTTTATGACACGTAAATGACTCAAAGTATTCACTACTTCGAACAATTTCAACATTTTAGTCAGTATAATCAAAGGTATCTTAAAACCAAAATGAAAGGTAGCAACCATTCTTGTAATACATATTAATTATTACTTATTCGGTGGAGTCAAACTGATTCTACAAAGTTAAACACGTCCGCCGTCTTAGTAAGTTGGGGCCGTGTAGTCGATGTTACCTGAAAGTATTTAAAGTGGTGTTTCAATTTGAGATGTGGCAACATTATACAAAACGCGTCATCATAATTAGACTTTCTTTTAAAACATTTTAAAGTATCCCTTTAGACAAATTGTCAAACATTATGAAAACTATAATACTCATTTAGGACCTACTTTAGTTATATAAAAAAAGCTAAAAGTAGAAGGTTTCAAATTTATATGAGTGAAGATACATCCCCAAACCTCATTCGGAACGTTTCTTTCGAATGCTTTTTTGATTATCATAATAATTAATAATAAAAGTTTTGTACAGATCGTACAGGCTTTATGTGTAACCAAATGTTACGTAAGGCTCTACTCATTATGAGTAGGTACACCTAATAGCATGTAGATCTGTTAAGTCGTTGTGTTATGGGTCAGATATGTTTTTTTTAAACTTACCGCCCTGAGTCTGCGAGAATGGGGGGTCACTGTACGCAGGCTGGGGGTCCGGCGCGCCCGGGTACGCCGGGAATGATCCCGGGCTACCAACCGCGCCTTCTACTTCGTACGCGGGTGCGAACGCGGCTTCGGCGCCCATACGGTAGCGCTGCAGAGCGAAGAATGCGCAGCCCACCTGTGTTCCACGAGAATAATAATATAAGGATACAGCAGGATCGACTTTGGGCGCGGTTTATAGAGAGATGGTGCGGACGTGTGGTTGTGGTGGTGGAGGATAGGTCAAGAGAATTGCGCCCGTGCCTCTAGTCTAGGAGACATGCCTCGCCACTCGGTGTCGCGCGACGTCCCGCTATTGGAGCGCGTCCTGTGATTCTGCCTATCATGTTTTCGACAAGAAATCTGACTGCATTTTGTCGTCATGCCACGACGTGGCAAATGTTTGCGCCACGTTACACTCTTCTGTAAACGTGCATGATAAATTCACCCTGTATCTATTATTTTATGTAAGTGTTTATTAAAATATGCATGATAAATTTCATTGTATTCGTTGAAATTCATCACTTTTTTTTCTTATATAAAGTGCACTTTATTTCATTCTCACACACATTCTGGGTTGGCTGGAAGAGATCTCTTGTTCGCCCTTGCATACCTTGTTACCGTAAATTTCTTTATTGCACTTCACAGATCATAAGATCTATGAAGTGCAATAAAGAGTTCATTAAGCCACGGTATTAGCTATTATTAGAAAGATGCTCTTTCAGGCAGTGTCGTACACATTAGTCACATGACCACGAAACGCTAATTTTATAATAGTTTACTTAGAAAGTGAACTCTGTCGAAGTTCCAAACTGTTGGTAAAATAAAGTCAAGTTTTAATAGACAGTTTAAGTAAAACACTGAAAGCTAATAGGATTAGAAATATTTTACAAAGTTGACTTTATTTTACCAACAGTTTGGAACTTCGACAGAGTTTCGCAGTGATTATTTGCATGTAAGATGTCAGTTGTCACGGCACTGGACATAGGGCCGGTCTCTAAGGTTCTGATTGGTCGATATTTGGCTGTTAATTGGACTATTTTATATGGATTATCTGCGAAATAAACGTTAATGGGAACTTACTTGGAACCCGTGAAACTAGCCCGATGTCTTAATTTTTATTTATTACCTAGGGAGAAAATATTTTAGGTACGTCACCCTGGGATCTTGCGACTAAATAGCTTAAAGAAGCATCGATAGCTGAACCTCGGGATCATTATACTGCTTATAAGCAGGTTCAAATCTCGGTTTAATTAGTTACAGGAATTAAGAAACATCCAGCTAAGTAGAGAAGTTGTAGAAGAAATATTTTCCAGAAAAGTGAATTCGACTGGCCTTCACAAAGCTTTTTGTGAGTTTATATCTAAATAACAGAGCTTACGTTAGTTTAGCAAGAATAGGCGAATAATATAATCGGCTTATTAAAGAAAAGACGTCCGTGAAGCGCTAGTTTCACTAACTAGCTGTGAGAATCACGTCAGAAAGCTGCGGCACAATTTTACAGAAATTTAGTAAGGTCGAAAATATAGAGTGAGATTTTAAACTATTTATTAAAGAGTATGAAGAACTGAATCACATGCGACCTTGTGATAGTAACACGAAACCAAGCTATTATTTATCACGTCATTGAATGCAACGCGCCGAGTCAATACCGTCCCTTCGTATTGTTTTTAACGCACCCACCAAGACAACTTCGGGAGAAAGTTATGTACCGCGGCCTAAACTTCCAAACAGACCTACAATCCATAATATTGTAATGTAGATTGGAGACTCTACAAGATTATACTTACCGCTGAGATCGAAAAAATGTTGCGGCAAGTTTTGGTTAACAATGAAGACCAGAAATATCAAAAAAACCTGTGAAAAGATTTGCCTGATCAGCATATTAAATAGTACCTACGCACTGACAACCTTAACTTATGGAACTAAAGCGGCTCCATTTTTAGCTATATTGACTGTAAAATAACTAACGAACGACGAGAGAAACTTCCCTGAAGCTGCAGCCATCATTGAAAAATCTTTCTACGTGGATAGCATACTGTTACGAATTCGTAAATTGCCGTAGAAATCACTAGAAAGCAATAGAATGTTCGAGAAAGTAATCGAAGCTTCCAGAAGGACCTATACTAATTACGCGAGAAACTTCTTAGAACGATGGGAACGTTCGAGCAATAATGAACCCACAGTCCTATGACATAAGGTTTATATTCGCCAGACGAACTTAGTGGTTTGTTCAAGATAATAGTCGAACATTCTAGTATTTGCGCGATTTCGTTTTGCGTAGTATAAAAGGACTGCCGATTGCAGTCTATGGACATTCTAAGTTTAGAAGCGAACAAGTGCGGATCAAAGCGATACTCTCAAAGTGATCTAGTGTGAAATACCGACTAAGGCGAATACTACGGATTAAGTTAGCATTGTGATTGGACTTTGTTGCTTGGTTACTGTAAATTCTAGAGTGGTGTTCGGAATAAAGTCTCATCAGTGTCAGCAGGTGTTTCCATTCAAATTTACGAACCCCTAGCTCGTAACATTTTGGTGTCAGAAGCGGAATTTGGATCATAATGCCATTGACTCCGAGAGACGAGGACGTCACCAGCGAGGGTGTCAGGACGCGAGCTCAGCGTGCCACTGAAGCCTCATCAACTGATTCTACACAACAGACCACGCTCCCCGTGGCGCCGCCTACTATAAGCACTGGCACCGCTCACCAGGCTACGCCCGCCATCGATTTGTCTACTCTCTTAGCCGCCTTTCACAGCTTAGGAGCAGAGCTAACCGCTGCTCAGAAAGAGCTAAGAGCAGAGCTAAGTGCAAAGCTAACTGCTGCTCAGAAAGAGCAAACCGCTGCTCAGAAAGAGCTAACCGATGCTCAGAAAGAGCTAAGTGCAAAGCTAACCGCTGCTCAGAAAGAGCAAACCGCTGCTCAGAAAGAGCTAACCGATGCTCAGAAAGAGCTAAGAGCAGAGCTAAAGGGCGACCAACAGCAGGTCTTGTCGGCAGTCAGCGAGATAAGCGGGGTGGTTGCAAAACTCAAGAAAGACGTCAGCGCAGTAGAAGAAAAGTTTTGCATCCTGGGTAATGACGTGGATAATATTAAGACTGGTTTCACAGAATTAGAAAAAAAGGTGGTTCGTCTGGAAACCAAAGGAGTAGCAGTCACATCGGGTGGTGCTGTAAATGTAGTCCATGGGCCTAACGTTAAGTTGCCTCCGTATGACGGTACCTCGTCTTGGGCTGCATACCGTCAACAGTTACAGACGATCGCCGCTACAAATGGATGGACAGACGGACAGTGCCTAACCGCCCTCACAGTTGCACTCCGAGGACAGGCTCTTACCGTGTTGGAGGTACTACCTAATTCCGGAAGTGGCTTCAAAGACCTGTTAGAGGCATTGGAATCCAGATACGGAGAACGACACCTGGAGCACGTCTTCCGTGCTCAGTTGCGCGACAGAGTCCAGCGTTCGGGGGAGGGACTACAGCAATGGGCTCTGGAGATTGAGAAGCTTGTCCGAAAGGCCTACCCAGCAGCCGACATGAAGATGGTGGAATCAAACACCGTGCAAGCCTTCGTTGACGGTATCAAGGACCTCGAGATTAGAGCTGCGGTAAGGCTCCGGCATCACGCCTCACTTAAGGAAGCACTAGCGCACGCCTTGGAGGTCGAAGCTGTAAGGCATGACATCCGGCAGACCCATAAGGTTCGAGAAGTCACGGAGGAGGCGAAAGAGATAAAAGCTCCATACAAGAAAGGATCCGGTGCCATTTGCTACAAGTGTGGGGAAAGAGGGCACCTCCAGTTTGATTGCCCGCGGAAGGAGCCATATAAGAAACTCATGGAGCGTATCGAGGAGCTGACGATGAAATACGAATCTTTGTCTACTGCAAACCAGGGAAACGAGTAACAGCCAGGACTAAGGGGCGGGTACTGGCTGACGGCGCGGAAAAAGCCCCGACAACCATAATCTCACAGGCACATAATGGGAAGAGCATCGCAATAGCCGGAAAAATAAATGGTAATGATTGTAAAATAACGATTGACACAGGAGCCTCGAGAACAATAATTCGACCGGATTTAGTCAAGTCCGAGAAGAGGAGCAAGAGGAAAGACACTTGTCGGCTTCTTTCCGCCTCCGGACAGCCAATACCCGTCTTTGGAGAAGTGTCAGTTATCATGTACATGGGAGAAGTGGCGTACCATCATGACGTCATTATAGCTGACATTGTGGACGATTGCATATTGGGGTTGGACTTCATGAAGAAATACAATTGCAAAATAGATGTTGCTGATGGAGTATTTAAGTGTGGTGAAGAAGAAATCTTTATACTTGGAGGCGTACACGGAAAAGTAACCTGTTTGAGAAATATTGTCATACCCGGACGTGCAGAAGCTCAAGTACTTGTAAAGCTACCGCCCACCCAAAATAACAAGCCAAGCAGATGTGTCTTGATTGAAGAAGCACCTTCTACGACCCGGAAACTTATGACAGCCAGAACTTTAGTTAGTGGTGGACATACAGCAGTTGTCAAAGTGCTGAATCTGGATGATCACGAGGTCCACTTAAGTAAAGGCCAGGTCATCGGAGAATGTGAGGAAGTTTTGTGGCTGAAGAAATGCAGTTCAACGGCAAGCTCAGACGAAATGCAAGCTAGGAACAACACCACAATCAAGGAGCTACTTGATGACTGCAAAAGCAACCTAACATTCTCCCAGAGCGTTCAAGCAAAGAACTTTCTTTTACGCTTTGCGAACATATTTACCAATCAAGAAGGTGATATTGGAAGAACATCTTTGGTACAGCACAGAATTGATACCGGGAATGAGAGGCCCATCCGACAACGAGCTAGGCGAATACCAATTGCGAAGGAAAAGGAGGTCAAAGATCTATTGGAAGAAATGGAAAGAAATAAGATAATTGAACCTTCTTCGAGTCCATGGTGTTCACCTGTTGTGCTCGTTAAAAAGAAAGATGGAAGTACGCGATTCTGTGTAGATTACAGACGACTCAATGACATCACCAAGAAAGACAGCTACCCATTGCCACGAATTGATGACACACTGGATACTCTGAGTGGCATGAAATGGTTCTCCACCCTGGACTTAAAATCCGGGTACTGGCAGGTGGAAATTCATCAGAAGGACAAAGAGAAGACAGCGTTCTCTACAGGCAAAGGTCTATGGCAGTTCAACGTCATGCCCTTTGGTTTATGCAACGCACCAGCAACTTTTGAACGCCTGATGGAATGTGTCCTAGTAGGGCTGGTTGGGGAAGCCTGCCTGGTATACCTGGATGACGTCATCATAGTCGGCCGTGATTTTGAGGACCATTTGCGCAATCTAGAGCAAGTCTTCGTTAAGATACATGGAGCCAAGCGGAAATTAAATCCGAAAAAGTGTCATTTATTCAGGAACAAAGTGAGCTACCTCGGCCACGTTATCACCAGTGAAGGAATCCAGACGGATCCCGAGAAAGTTGAGGCTGTTAAAAAGTGGCCTGCTCCCAAAGATAAAACAGAGGTACGCGCATTCCTCGGCTTATGCTCATACTACAGGCGGTTTGTTAAAGGGTTCTCCGAGATTGCCAAGCCATTACATCGTTTGACCGAAGATAAACGAACATTCTGTTGGAATGAGGCCTGCGAAGATTCCTTCAGGAAACTAAAGCAACATCTGTGTGAAACGCCTATTTTAGGATACCCACAAACTAAGGGCCAATTCATAGTGGATACTGATGCAAGTAATACGGTAATTGGCGGAGTTCTGTCTCAAATGCAAGATGACAGAGAGGTTGTTATTGCTTACTTCAGCAAGTCTCTGTCAAGGCCAGAAAGAAACTACTGTGTGACAAGGAGGGAACTTTTGGCTGTGGTAAAGACCCTACAACACTTTAGCAAATACCTCATAGGTAGAAGATTCTTACTGCGCACTGATCATGCAGCGTTGAAATGGCTTCTGCAGTTTAAGAACCCAGAAGGTCAGGTCGCACGATGGATCGAGCAACTACAGGAGTATGACTTCGCCACGGAACACCGTAGTGGAAAGGCCCACGGAAACGCAGACGCCCTCTCTAGAAGGCCATGTTCAGAGGACTGCAAGCATTGCGTCAAACAAGAGTCCAAAGAGCAAACTCTGAAGCTCACTCGGACAACTCCTTTGGAATCCTGGGAAGGTGATGCTTTTAGAAAGGCTCAAGAAAATGATAACGACCTTCGTAACATCGTCATGTGGAAGAAACAAGGAGACGTAAAACCAACATGGAGCGAGGTGGCACCTATGAGTGCTACAACTAAAGCGTACTGGGCGCAATGGGACAGCATTATTATACAAAATGGAATACTTTACCGGAAATGGGAAAAGACTAACGGCAGAGAGTTCCACCTGCAAATTGTTGTTCCAAAATTCAAAGTTCCAGAGGTTCTCCGTATGATACACGATGGTGTTTCGGGAGGTCATCTTGGCGTTAAGAGGACACTAATAAAAGTACGAGAGAGGTTTTATTGGCTCCACTGCCGTGAAGATGTGCAGAATTGGTGCCGCAAGTGCACAACATGCGCTGCGGTAAAAGGGCCGCATACACGGAGTCGAGGAAACTTGAAACTGTACAACGTTGGCGCACCCTGGGAACGCATTGCAGTAGATGTAGCCGGGCCATTCCCTGTTACTGAGTCGGGGAACAGGTATTTCATGGTCGTCATGGACTATTTTACCAAATGGCCTGAAGTGTTTGCCATACCCAACCAGGAAGCTGCAACCGTTGCGACCAAGATAGTCGAAGAAGTTATTTGTCGCTATGGGGTACCTCTGGAAATCCATTCCGATCAAGGGAGAAACTTTGAGTCACAAATATTTCAAGAAGTATGCAAGATTTTGGGAATGCATAAAACCCGAACGACTGCGTACCACCCTCAGTCTGACGGAATGGTGGAACGATTTAATCAGACACTGGAGAGGCATTTGGCAAAAATAGTGGACAATCACCAAAAGGACTGGGACAAGTACATTCCACTATTCCTTCTATCTTATAGAACGGCAGAACACGAGAGCACAAAAACAACACCGGCTTATGTAAATTATGGTCGGGAACTGCGGCTACCAGTAGATTTACTAACTGGAGGAACACCAGAAGATTCTCAGACTGTGCAAGATTATGTTTCGGATCTACGCGAGAGAATGCAGAAAATCCACGATTTGGTTAGAGAAAATGGATTGCAGTCAAGCGAAAACATGAAAACTAGGTATGACAGAAGATCTAACACGAAGGGATTCCAAGAAGGCGCTCTGGTTTGGCTTCATAACCCGGCCCGCCGCAAAGGAAAGTCACCAAAACTACAGACTAGATGGGAGGGTCCGTATAAAGTAATCACACGATTGAATGATATAACTTACCGGATCCAACGACAGCCGAGAGGAGCAATAAAAATTGTCCACATCGACCGCCTGACGAAATATCACGGTAGCAATGATGATGCTCGAGACGAGCATCTCTAAGAAGGGGGCAGTGTTACGAATTCGTAAATTGCCGTAGAAATCACTAGAAAGCAATAGAATGTTCGAGAAAGTAATCGAAGCTTCCAGAAGGACCTATACTAATTACGCGAGAAACTTCTTAGAACGATGGGAACGTTCGAGCAATAATGAACCCACAGTCCTATGACATAAGGTTTATATTCGCCAGACGAACTTAGTGGTTTGTTCAAGATAATAGTCGAACATTCTAGTATTTGCGCGATTTCGTTTTGCGTAGTATAAAAGGACTGCCGATTGCAGTCTATGGACATTCTAAGTTTAGAAGCGAACAAGTGCGGATCAAAGCGATACTCTCAAAGTGATCTAGTGTGAAATACCGACTAAGGCGAATACTACGGATTAAGTTAGCATTGTGATTGGACTTTGTTGCTTGGTTACTGTAAATTCTAGAGTGGTGTTCGGAATAAAGTCTCATCAGTGTCAGCAGGTGTTTCCATTCAAATTTACGAACCCCTAGCTCGTAACAATACTTTATTCTACCGATGACCTTGAATCTGCAACACGCATCAAAAATGACCTCAAAAGCCTATTTATGTGTGGTGGGTTCAACTTACGGAAGTGGTCATCAAACAACCCTAAATTTCTAGATGACAACCCTACAAACAATGAACAAGAAGCATACTATTTTCGACACCTAGAGTCAACAAAAACATTGGGGCTGAGATGGAATCCTATACAAGTCAATTTTACTTTACAAATATAAATCCAACTAAACGAGTCACAAAATTTTTGATCCGTTGGGATGGTTGTGTCCTGTAACAATAAAACTAAAACTGTTTTTTCAACAAGTAGGTCAAGAAAACTTAAAATGTTCTATAAATTGTGCCCTCGTTGGAAGATATTCTGGTTGATCTAGTAAAGTTGTTGACTAACATTTTTATTATTTTTTGTACAATAATTTCTATTCTAAGACCATTCATAATTCTTTAATGATTACACATTTCTTCAAAATTTAAATAATTAAACATATGTAACATACCCAAGCGAAGATGGAGAAGAAGCAGAAAGCAATGGCACCCTGCATGTTGTTGGCAGTGCCGTAGGGAGGATTCTCAGTCTTGCCCCAGGCGTTGGATAGGTAGCAGAATCCCACGAAGTAGAGGAAAGCCCAGAACGCTGGAATTGAATTTTTTTTTTTTAATTAGCAGTTCTTTGGTAATCTGTTTTGTAAGCTGATGCTGAATTTTATTTGGATTAGTATTTAATGTGAACATTTGTGGGTAATTGTATCTAATACGTGTATTTGAAATTTTGTTTAATTTCAGTGATATTACTGTGTAATATTTAAGTTTTATTGATATTTTTGACTTTGTTTACTATGTGATTTAAGTACTTATATGTTTTGAAAAATATAATACTTTTTTAGTGTTTTCGGAAAAGAGTGTATAATCTAATTTTTAAATATTGTTTATAAATCATGTCTGGTTTGGGAAAATATGGGACATGAATGGGAAGTCTGGGTGATAGAAACGAGAGGATCACAGGGACAGTAAGGATTGGAAATAATTTTGAATACGCTTTGTTGAATCTGTGACCTGATCACATTTGTAAAAATGACAGGTTAAGCATGGTTTAAACGTTTCAGTCAACATGAATGCGTACGCATCAAAATAATAGAGCAAGAGCCCGTGAACCCCAGACCTTCCTTATTTTATAAAAGCTGAAAGTTTGGCAGCGCATGGTCCCAACACAGGTAAGAACGATGGACCATTATGAAGTTTGGGTTACAGTGGCTTTGGCAGGTAAACGGTACTAAAGGTGTGTAAAATACCGATCTAAATTCGTCAAATAATATCTAAAATGGGATCTTTTGGTATTACCTTCAGAATGGAATAATTTTATTTTCGCGTTTACAAACGCGTAAATATAATACTAGAAAAATGCACTGAAAAAATCGACTTGCCTCAGGCGGGACTCGAACCCGCACCTTCCACAATCCGGGTGGACGCGTTGACCAATTTCGCCACCGAGGCACTGCTTTTCGCTGTCGAAATTTGTCAGTGCTTGGTGCTTATGTTTTTATGGTAAACATCGTTTCATCAAATCTTTGAAATTTGCACTTCCAAGACCCGAACGAAATATTTTTGCAAATATTTGACGCCCAGCTAAGATGAAACTACCTTACATTATGAAATAATTTTATTTTTGCGTTTACAAACGCGTAAATATAATACTAGAAAAATGCACTGAAAAAAATCGACTTGCCTCAGGCGGGACTCGAACCCGCACCTTCCACAATCCGGGTGGACGCGTTGACCAATTTCGCCACCGAGGCACTGCTAACCTAACCAAAGAATGAAACTAATTCAAATTGGTATGGTATGTATATCATTATGCGAACTGCATCAATCCCAAATTGCGATTTGCGATATGTATTTTGGGAATGCAATACAGAATTTGATTTTTCCTTAATCTGCTCGTTAAATTTTTGGCCGCAGAGGCCATATTTGCGTGAATTTTTCTCGTGTCAGGGTTGCGACAGACGGGATGAAGCTGTTATTGGAATTCTGTCTGCACTCACTGCACTTTTATTGTTATAAAATAAACTATTATTCATAACAATGTATGAGATATTAATATTTTCAAGTATGAGATATTAATAGTTTCGTCGTTATTTTTACTAAGAAACAAAGAGGACCTTTATGGAAGAGTCAAACAGATTTTCATCCATCATTACGTTGATGAGACGTTGATATTTAATGTTGAGTTGATGATATTATCCTGACATTTATATTATCCTAATTGAATTCAGTTTTAGGTTTCATTTAATTACCGTAATGAGTTTAAGCAATTAGTATCGTTAGTCAAACTCTTAAAAAGATTTATACCTAGTTGTATGATGGTATGTTACTAATTTGACACTCTACGGAATTAGACTTAACAGCATTTAATCTTGTCTGATATTGGTCTTTCATAAAGTCCCTTTAAAAATTCCTTGTGCCCTAGTGCGTCTTTGACCCGAACATTGTCACCAAAGTAATGGCAAAGGTCTACTCAATTACCAGTGACATCAAAGTGACCCCAGAGCAAATCTTGCGAGGACTTTATTACCTTTTTCATTGAGTTCACGCTAATTTAATTCACGCTCCTTCATCGATAAAAAGGTCAGGTCGAGCTGTGTGGGACAAAATGTACATATTTATGTATGGACCTGTGATTGTTGACAAAGGAATGTATACATCGTCGGGAAACGTTCAAGTGTCTCATTAGACTGAATTAAATGATTCTCGGAAAATAAAGCACTTTTCACCTTGGTCGGTCCACGATCGATGGTTGCTAAAAATATATTAATTTTGACTTTCCCTATGCTCAGGTAGGCTCCGTTTTTACCATCAATTCATTATATTATGTTTGAAGTCTTGTGTCTTGCAACTTTGCAACAGAGAGTATAGAATGATGAAGAGTTATCTTATCATATTTAATAATTACAAACTTACATGGTGAATAGAGTTCAAGATTCATAAAATAGAATGCGTGTTGGAAACTTGGACTATACTTCATACGGGCTGTTTCCGCAACTCGACAACTTTTGCGCCTATTTTGAATCACTTGGCCTATTTAGGTTAGTGATTTAATAATGTGGTGCCATATATGGCACCACATTCTCTCACTACAGTGACCGATGGTTATATCAGTTTTATATCAGTCACTATAGTGACCGTTGTTTATATCTATACATCAACATATGTTTATACTACTTATACTATTACACTGTGAGAGTTAAAGCACCCAATTGTCCTCCACAACTGCATGCTTCACGGTCCACATACAAAGATCTTTGACCTACATATTTGGGTTACATAATGAAATGACGCGAGGTGATGAAAATTTCCATATTAAAATCAGACGAAGGCAGAAATCAATAAATAAAAAGTGAATTAAATTAGAAATGTACAGATATTGACAATGTTTAATGAAACACAATCCTCTAACGATTATTCCATGGACATTTAACTAAACTGGGACTTAGCTGATGAAATATGACGTGTAGTCTATTGTGTGAAATTTCGTTTTTTAAATAACTTTTCATTATTATTTACACCACAAAAACAAAGATAAAATCTTTTACGAAAATAAATTGCACAACAAGAACGTTTCTAATGGTACTGAAAGTCAGCCTACTCCTCTGAATGGAGTTTAAGTGGAATTAACTGGCCTAATAAAGTTACTCCCGACCGTCGAGAGGTCACTAGATAAGGATAGCAAAATAAACTCGAGCGTTTTTAGCCCTTTTAGCTTGGCTGTCGGCGGTATCAAGTACCAAAACGAAATGAACTAATCTTAAGCGACATTGACTGCGTGGTAAATGTGGATATTGTTTTGTGTGTAAAAACGTAGGTTCGTAGGCTGACTGAAATTATGCCGAGGCCTAATAAAATTGGGATTAGGGCAGGCAATTTAAGAGATAATTACAGTTAAATGTTCCCGGATTTGATGTTCAGGTGGACCCAATCAATCCAAACCGGGTGGATTACGGTTTTTAAAATAACCTGGCTAGCTACTAACAAGCCTGCTGCCAGAACCATTGCACTCAGTATGCACTATCATTATCGGATAAAAATTAGTTTTCTGTGTTGTTCTTTTTTTTTACAAAATAATTAGTTAAGCAATTTTAGCTTCAAAAAATGGAAAGATGGTAAGTATCATAGTTTCTCAAAGTCCATAGTTTCTCAAAGTCAGCGGGAACGCCCCCTTGCGGGCATTGGAGACTTTCAGTGGAGAAGTACGTAGAAGACCCAGACAAAATTAACAGATGGTAAGAAAAATTAGGTTGGGGGCCTGCCCGTGACAGGCTAACCACTCGAAGAAGAAGACCATGTTGTTAACAAAAAAATAAAAAATCTCCTTACAAATAGTTAGGCCAGTAAAGCAAAATTAATATTACATTTTTGAATTTTTAATAAAATAAATCTTAAGTTAGCTTAAGAGAAGGCGCTCGCTTGTAATAATGTACCTTACAATCTGTATACGTAAAGTTATCGAAGTACACAGAATACCAACATGAACAGAAAATGAAAATGTCTTCATACACCGAATAAGTGTTCATAAAGAGCTGATTGATCCCCGCCTGAGCGATAAGTAATATACTAATACATTCAGAAGCGAAATGTAAATATTTGCGTAACATGACTATGGTCACGACTGAAAATTACGCAATATTTATTTTAAATATTATGTATGTAAGTAGACTTGTTTGAATAATGACTAAATGACGTTTTATTATAAAAGTTTGATAAAACTTCATCTAGTCATTATACGGAACTTATTCAATTTCAATCTCTTCACATTTCAAAATATGCCACATCAAATATTTACAAATAATTTATACGAAATTTTATATAAGATACGAGTCAATGTGTTTATTGCGAAAATAATTATATAATAAATAGCCTTATAGTAAATATTCTGCTGTGAAGTACGTAATAAATGTTTAGGAATAAATCACTGCCTCTACATGCCTCCGCCTGAGGCAAGTCGATGTTTTTTTACGCGTTTGTAAACGCAATAATAAAGTTATTCTATAACCCATAGTCGGTTCAATAATATTTGGTGAATAAGCGAATTATTGGTAGGTTAAGGTTATTTTTTTATGACCAAGAAGAAGCGAGTTTTGTTATTTTAAAACCGACTATTCGGAGAAACGTAATTCTGGATCGATTTATACGGTCACAATCTTACCAGAGAAGCCCATGTCAGCCAGCACATAGTGTTTCCTAGTCTTGACTGAAGACATCTGCTCGAAGAGGTATTCGCCAACAATGAACCCGATAGAGGCGATGAACGCGATCACCGATATGCCGACGCCGTAGTTGCACGCGTTGGTATCGTTGTTGTAGACACAGTACTCCTTCTTGTCCTCCTTGCTGATGTACCAGCCTTTAGCTGATATGCAACCCATGACGATCACGCTGAATAGCTGTAGGGCAAATATTATTACAATTATTTTATGTGAACTTATTCTTCTTTACTGATTCCTAGTTTCTCTTCTTTCATTCTCATAACCTGCTCCTAATTTAGCCGGCAGCCTGGCTTGAAGGCAGATTTACACAGGGTAAGTGACTCGCAAATTTGACGAACAGGGCCGGATTTAGGGGAGGGCAAGCGGGGCTACAGCCCAGGGCCTACACAAAAGATGGGCCCCCACAATAGAGACTTCGGAAAAAAAAAATTCAAATTCAGACTAGTAAACAACTTTTCCTTTCATATTTTATTTCGCGTTTTACCTTTACCTACGGTACTTTGTTCAAACATGATTAAATGAATAATAATAATAATATATTTCTATTTTGTTTGTTTGATTAAAGGTCGTAAAGAAGTATGCCTATTTTTTAACCAAAAACTCGATTAAAAAAAAATTGTTCATTTTATTTGGAAAATAATTTGGGGCTAAGGAGCCTCCACTCCTTTGTTGCCCCGAGGCCTCCAGACCTTTAAATCCGGCCCTGTCGACGAAAGTTATTATTGGCGCGTGAGCGTTGACTTGTGGTTGACTTCAATATTCCCGCTTACCTACTGACTGCATGTAAACAGTTCTCGGCGCCAACAATGACGCCTGTCAATTAGCTCTTTATTTACTCTCTGTAAATCGGCCTCGACACTAACCCTCTTTGAGAATTGATACGTAGTTTCTATGTAACGGTATAAAGCTTAGTCCTTAGTTTACGGTTTTTTTTGCGATACTGTCTTTTTTAGGGTTCCGTACGCAAAGGGTAAAACGGGACCCTATTACTAAGACTCCGCTGTCCGTCCGTCTATCACCAGGCTGTATCTCATGAACTGTGGTAGTTAAACAAATTAAATTTTCACAGGTGATGTATTTCTATTGCCGCTATAATAAAAAATACTAATATACAGAATAAAATAAATATTTAAGGGGGCCCATAGACAATTTAAATGGTCTAAGGGTCTCCAATACAATAAACGTGATTTTTCTTGCTTGTTATTGCTCGATATTGATAACGGCAACAGGTAGACGCTTGAAATATTCGACACTGCGATGCACACGCTGTTGACCTGTCCAGCGTGATCCCAGCAGCGCAATGCCGTCGTTGCAATTTGTGGTAGTGACCTTTCACTGTCGACACTTCTCAAGGCTAAGGTCGACAGTGTCCTGGAAGTTTGTTGCCTCCTTCTGTAAGCGAGTTATGCTTCAGTAGGACGCCGCGGAACGGGCGCGGGAGGATGACAATCTTGCGGCGCCAAACCGCCGGAGGCGTATGGGAACGCGGAGAAGAAGAATGTACGCAACACTCCAGCTACCATAGTTGGGGCGGCGAGCAATGCGAAAGGGCTCCGTCGCTTGCCCAATATATATGCCCTGGCGACTAAGAGGATATTCAAGATCCCTGGAATGTCCTCTCTACCTCATTGGGGGAAGTAGAGACCTATGAGGTCAACCACAGATGGTAAGTGCCGATGAATGTACGCTCGCGCAACCGTCGACATGCGGAGAGAAGAGATCCGACAGTTTTTAGTGGGTATGCCAGCCGTTAGAGCTGGTGACTGCCACATAACCCTGGCGTGGGTGGCCCTAATCGCCAAAGGTACGTATAAAACACCGTTGCACCGATTAGGAAGATACAAACAAATTAGGAAGATACAAAATAAGGACCTAAATAAGGACCTATGGTTCATGGTTCATCATTCTATGGCCATCAAATCTTTCTACATTTTGTATACCTATCGACGAGACTGGGGAGTGCTAAAATGAAATTGTCATTTACAATATTTAATTCATTATAGATTAGCATGAAAGAAATGTTTCAAGGTAATTTAAATTCATCAATTCGCATGGCTGCGTGTATTCATTTGTAACACTTACAACGATCTAGAAATTGAGGAATGCATATTTCAACAGTACCTAGCTGTAGGCCAGCGCTAGACCTAAGTGGGCAGGTCAACAACATCATCAATAATGGTCAAGGCCGCACATGACCACTCGTTACAAGCCGCTCTTTGCATGGAATATAAATTTTATGACCCGTTTCACAGATTAGTAGGAGATATCTTCTTGGCGATGTATTCTCCATTAATTACGTGAGGTGTTCAGGCTCACCAAATCTCACGTGGGGGTGAACGTCTCGGCAAATATCACGTAATTTTTTTTCCGTCAAAATCTGTGTAAAATTGCGATGATTGAGAAAATTGGGTTAAATTAAAGTTAAAAATGTTTGTTGATTAAAATATAGAAAATCCGACACAATAATATTTATCGTGGCTATCCGAACTCCACAAAGTACCTACCTAGCCCAATAAAACCCTTCGATTGTGTAGGCGCCGCTCGCCAGCCAGCTGCATGCGACTTTACAAAAGTTGACGTAGGTAAGCACGAGCTGAGTGTTGCATTGAAAAATCTCACTTGATATTGGGGGGTTGGGGTCGAACCAAATCTCGCGAAATCTCACCAGGGAAGGGGGGGGGGGGGGGGGGGAGAAGGGGTCAGAAAATAGTTATAAACACCTCACGTAATGGTTAAGGTAGTAGCACACTTATTAACTCAGAAATGGAACATCACAGTATCAATACCATATAATTGATTGGCATTAGATTTTTACGGCCGGTCACCTGCTTGACATCAACTCTCCTTGGAATCGACTGCTATCTTTCAACAGCACCCGGGACCACCAGCTTAATGTGCCTTCCGAAGCCCAGAGAAAAATCGAGCGGAAAAAAATTCGGTCACCCATAGAAGTAGCTTATACCGCATACTAAGTAGCTTCTGGTAGCTTCAATATGGACTCCATTAATATAAATAAAGTCATATGGACTTAGGTAGTAGGTACACATTATAATAGTTAGGCTCATATAACTACAGCAATTATTTCTGAGCAACTGATATGTAACATTACCTATAGGTATTCACAAATGAACATTAAGTATCATTATTGATATTATATAGAAAACAAGCTGACCTGCCACATGTTGTTGTGGTTAATTTAGAAAAAATTGAGAACTACTTATAAGAGTAATACCGTCGGAATAAAAACTATCCAATCTCTCAAGTTGGAACAAATCTCACATTTATTTATATATAATAGAGATATCGTAGATTTTGTGACATACTCACTACTGTTTCTTTTTTCATTTACTTCGTACTGCTTGCATTATTTTACTTACTAACAATATTGATTCTGTCACCCAAGTATAGGATGTAATATATAGAGCTAGTGCACCAATTAATCTCATATTCCTTTATGCACAGATTCAATTGAAATGACCTCTCTATCAACTACTATTAGTAGAGTATTCAAATTTTATGCAAGTATGTAAGACTTATTTTTACTAATTTAATTTACAGTTTTTAAAAATAGGTAATGATTTGTATATATTCAACATTTTTATTGATTATTACATAAACTTTATAAATATATTAAATTGTTCATATAATATACCGCTCTCTCTCTCTATTACAAATAAATAAATTGTAAATTATTAAGTTCAGCATTAGGTACCTACTAGGTGAGATAAATATGCATTTCATAATATCGTAAATGCTTTATAATTTTTATACTGGAAATTGGTTTATTATTGTCAGCTATATTACTGCTAAAGATTTAAGTTATACAACATGTAACAGAAATAGCGCACACCCTGAAACCTACTCATGTTAACATAATTATGTATATCTTTTTAACAATAGTGAATACACTATTTCTGCAAATGCTTTTACATTATCAACACAGTATTAGTTATTTTTGTTTATAATTGCTAACATACATCTCAATTGTTTCTATAAATAGGTAAATTAACAACAGAAAAGAATTTACATAAAAGAATCTTACACCAGTCTATTTTATTCTTAATTAATATGGTGTTGCGATACATATACATACGCATTTGGCCAATGTCAAGTGAAAATGTAACTAAAATTGTATGGTTGATTTGAGTTAAAAATTTTACAACAAGAACTCAGGAGAAACTCCTACACCAGTCTAATAATTATATCTATTGATTAAAACAAATAGGATAATAATGAAATAAGGTAGGTAGGAAAATTAATTCATCATAAAATAATGATGGTTTTGTTTGGTAGTCAATAATTAGGTAATTTTAAAATAAACAGGTATATTCTAAATAATTATATGTATTGTATTGGAAAATAGCTCTCGTAATTTAATAACACTGACATTTAGTTTCATATTTATTTTATTCAATGATACACTTTTTGAAATAAACCTAAATTATGACTATAAATTAAGTGAACTGGAAATTTTTCAGGATGATTTTTTTCCATTTGGAAAAGTACCTACATATTTCAGAAAACATGTTTTGATGAAACAAAAAGTACCTAGGTACTAAAAGCACGATTATGTAAAATAGTGAATATTTTTATATTTGTTGTCTAATGTCTAAAGATTAGGTGAGATTACTGAATAATAGAATAAGCATAATATGTGAAGACTCTTACCCAACAAACCGCCCGGACTATTACAGGGGGTCTTTGAATGAAGGCTTGAGGGTCAAATGCTCCCCCAGCTTTGCCACCACCATACGCGCCCGCAGTATCCATTCTTGAAGGGTCTTATAACTTTATTACAATTTCAGCACCAAATTAACTGCCCATTAATGGCTTGAGAGTAATATAGCGCCTCAAACCCTGAATTTAAATTTGTATTATCGATCGCGCAGACGACATACAGATGGATGACAACAAGAAAATTTGACAGTTCGTTTACTGCGTTTGGCAGTTGACATCGATCGGCCATACTCGTTTCTGATTGGCTATAATATCGTAACATTAACTTTATAACCAATCAGCGCTAAGGATGAAGCGTTTCGTTTACAGTGGTTTACGAGTTTACAGGATTTTCGTGAAAATCTAGTATGAAAAGTACCTAGCTACATTTTAAAGATTGTAAACGAAAACCTCCCTAAAGTTTATATGCGCTCTCTTTTTTTTTGTCACGAGAGAGTAAAAATATTGGTAAGCATTTACATTTTGCGATTTAAAATATATTCATTCATTATATAACTAGTATTATGTATGTCCATATGAGATACTACGTATTGTATGTCTAAAATACTTATTCCGAGGTCTAAAGTAAGACTCGGGCCCAATGATGCGCGGTTCGGATATCGATATTGTATTCATTTGGTGTCAAGACGGTTTGAGTGACAGTTTTGTTTGGTCTATCTGTTAGATAACGTTAACGTTGCGTTAACGTAACATAACTGGAACCTATGAAACAGGCCTTATATCATTGAAAAGAGACTTGGAAGAAGCACCTTGCAGGTCGGCCAGGTGACTGTGACTAGCATACTTCTTGCACTAACTAGCCAACGTTTGGACTCTACTGTTTTGCTTATCTTTATGTGTAATCTGTGAGTTCTTTTGTGACCGGTTAGTCGTCCATATTCCCAAAATTTGTAAGAGGAAGATGGCAAAAACCTACAGCAGATTATTAAGTTACTTCGAATCCTCTGAGGTTATTTACTTTTGACGTGACAACGTCTTATAATTCGATAGAGCCGGCTGCACGCACGAAAAAACATGACGTCATGCGGCGGCGTTACCTCGCTCTGAATCTAATTCTCTAATTTGAATTTGGAATTATGTTCTTTAAAATTTAAACTTTCAATGATACCAAAACCAGCCAGATACAAATAGTATAGCCAAAGAGATTTTATTACAAGTTTATTCATACTATAATGCGAAATCTATTAAACAAATGAAATTAAATTTTTCTTTTGAAAAATGCTACCATTCCATCAGTATTTTCTTAAGACGTTGTCACGTTCAACTATCGTCAGTAAACCGACTTTACAGACAACCAATTTTTTTTTTAATTTCGTTTTGTGAACGTTAACTTCGTGACTTTTAGTTGTACCTACACATTTTTTATATGCTTATGTATACCTACCTACCTACTACCGTTGTAGACAGTATCACCTTCACTACTAACCCATGTAGCGCCCGATTTTTGCCCGGATGCAAATAATAATCTGGCGCCTTTTAGTAGGCGCGCGATAACTTGGAAAAGGAAAATGTTGGGCCCGCGTGCGCTGCACAGTCTGCACCATGAAGACAGCACACGGATGAAAGCAGATGGAATGGAATTAGGTTTGGCAGCGCGGGAGACATCAGTAGGTAGTGTTAGTGGCGGATTTACAAATTTGCCGCCAGTAGGCTACTAAACTTCTGAAATCAAATTTATTCTTTCAATGAAATTGCAACTTTATTGATTTATGCTCTATAATCTTCATTATATCGGCTTCTTTCTCTTCATTATGATTGTGAACTATAGGATCGTTGTGTTAGTTTCTATATTATTATAGGTAAGCTTCAATCTTTGTATGTAACAGACTCCTTTGTACGCAATGTTGACCCACTTTAAAGGGTTAGATTTCATTTAAACTTTATAGACTTATCAAAGACCGATGCCGTTACAATAATTTGATAACAATAAATTAGAATCGCCAACGGTTGGAATGTTAGTTCAGTTATAGGTCACTAGATGGCGTTGTCATTGTTAAGTTGGCCATAGTTAAAGGAAACCGTCAGTAACTAAGGTCACTAATAATAAATTTATGAAGTTGGCGGTGTTAAGTTTTTTTTAATATAAGTACTTTCATCGGCAGTTATAATTCGCACTAAAAGGTGGAAAGTAATATAATAGACTAGCTGTGCCCGCGACTTCGTCCGCGTGGATTTCCCATTTTTGCAACATTTTTCATTGATGCTCAATTCCTATTAGTCGTAAAGTGATGCTATGGAGGTATATAGGTCTATATCAGGGTTTCGCATACTGCGCGTCGCGATGCCCTGGTATCCCAGGGATCGCGGTTCTTACCCGGGGGCGGGCGTAGTGAGACGATCCACATAGAATGGCTGTCTAGCTGCTATGCGAGCTAGTAGAACGAAAATAAATGTAGAGAAAGAAATGAAAGTCGCAATTTCAAAACTTGAGCCCGGATCGACTGTCTAGGGCGGGCGAAAAAATCGAACACAGCATCTTTCGCAATCCGGGCGGCTGCGTCCGTTTTTTTTTTGTTTTTGTAGGTATGTACTTAACTTTGCTGTTACTATAACGGGGGGATAGCTCGTAAAAATTGGAAAATTCCTAAGGGCGAAACTATGAAAATAAGTTTGGGAAGTCGTTGCCTATAGTTTTCCTCGATAAATAGACAATCAAAGAATTTTTCAATTTGAATCAGTAGTTCCCCTTTTTAGGGTTCTGTACCCAAAGGGTAAAACGGGATCCTATTACTAAGACTCCGCCGTCCGCCTGTCCATCTGTCACCAGGCTGTATATCATTAACCATTATAGTTAGACAGTTGAAATTTTCTCAGATGACGTAGTTCTAGTGCCGCTATAACAACAAATACCAATAAATAGAATAAAATAAATATTGAAGGGGCTCCCATAAAATAAACGTGACTTTTTTTGGTCGATTTTGATAACGGCAACAGATAGACGCTTGAAATATTCACAGAATATTTAGTTATATTATTCACTTTAAAAATAAATAATTAAATAAAAATAAAATTAACATTTAAGGGGGCTCAACAACAAACGTGATTTATTTCTCGGTCTCATTAACGATAACAGGTAGAAACTATTTCAAGTTTCTACCTGTTATCGTATTAACAAAATATTTAATTTTAAATTCAAATAATTTTCGGACAGTTTTGATAAAATCTATGGCACGGGACCCTTCATTCCTTCCGACTCCTTCTAGGCGGTTTTTTTTTTACTATTTTTACAGGATGTCTCTGATGACCTTCTTTGAGTCACCAGGGGTTTTAGTAAAGGAGAGGACCTCGGTGGGTCCTCAAGCTTTAAGGTCGAATCACTCCAGAGAGGATTCCTGACCGGTGAGCTAAGGCGTCTGAATCTGAAGGGATCAGTAGTTCCTAAGATAAGCGCGATCAACCAAAAAAAAACTACTCAGTATAGATGCGTGCGTAGTACTTGATCATTATTTAGCTGCGGAGTTATATTAAAACTATGATATCTCTGAAGATATTCATTGAAATCTAATGATGTAAAGAACAATTTTGTACAAAATTAAATACTTGTGATGAATAATGTATTCATTTTGATAAGGAATAATATCATGTTTACAAAAATACCTTCGCATATTAAGCATTATTTTAGAACAAAATTTATTAACAAAAATAGGTTATAGCGAGTCAACCTTAAGAGATAGATAAATGCTGTCTGTAACTTGTTTTTAGAACTTTTAAAGGAGAATAATTCCGTCATACATAATTTTTGTGTAACTTTAACCGTTTACGCAGCGCACGCAAAGAAATCTCTGAAAATCAAAATTTTTTATTTTCCGTTTATTTCAAACTATGATATTTCTTAAGATATTCATTGAAATCAAATGAAGTCATGAACAATTTTGTGCAAAATTAAATACTTGTGATAAATAATGTATTTATTTTGATAAGGAATAATATCATGCATACAAAAACACCATCGCAGATAATGCATTATTTTAAAACAAATTTGATTACCAAAAAGAAAGGTTATAGTGAGCCAACCATAAAAGATAGATATATGCTGTCGCGGATTTTTTTTTAGAAAATTTAATGGAGAACAATTCCGTGATACATGATTTTTACGTAACTTTAACCGTTTACGCAGCGCACGCAGTGAAAGCTTTGAAAAGAAATATTTTTCTCCCGTTTTTGCAACATTCTTCATTGATGCTCAGCTCCTATAGGACGTATCGTGATCTTATATAGCCTATAGCCTTCCTAGATAAATGGACTATCCAACGAATAAAGAATTTTTCAATTTGAGCCAGTAGTTGCTGAGATCTTAGGGTTCAACCAAACAAACAAACAAACAAACTCTTCAGCTTTATTATTAGTATAGATTAAAAAAACTAAAACAAAATTAATAATTAATTAATTAATTTTACCGATGATCGAATATTTTCAAGAACAAATGTTATTGAACACCCCATGCTTTTCTCTAAATAATAATTATACTTTTAATTTATCATTTAGTTTCTATACTAAGACCATTAAATACTATTTTATTGGTCTGGGTCTGAGTTTCTATACTAAAAAGTTATTTTTTTTTATGGTAAATAGGCTGGGCGTTTAACCACAATCACGCCTGATAGAAAGCGATGATGAGGTGGTACACGCTCGCCTAGACGATGGTTAAATGGTGGAATAAAAGGTTCAGGAGCTAGATGGGTCTTGTGATTCTTTCCTTGCCACTTCATCAGCTTTCTCGTTACTTTTAATCCCCTCGTGCCCCGGGACCCAGATCAGCTCTACTTTATTATACTTCTCAACCCAGCCTAGTCTTTACTCTTGATAGCATGAAGTACAAGATCAGAGTCGACACGAAGCTTCAATAGGGATTTGAGCGCTGCTTGACTGCGATATTGCACATGTCGGATCGTACGCTATGGGAAACATGATTTGCGGTTCTTACCGCCAGGGGCGCTATTCACGTTTCCTATTTGGATCCTTGGTAAAATTTCCTATACAAAAATGGACCTCGAAAAACTTCAATTATATAGGTAGGTATACGGGTACGATAAGGTACGATCGTCTATTAGCTAACGGTGACATAAAACCATGTCATATTTAAAGTCTGTTGAGCAATCTAAGACGTGGAATTTTTAAATTTAGGTATTGAAGAATTAATTTTACTGATTTTGATAATTTATCTACCTGCCACCGTCTGCCATGTTTTAGGGATTTGGTACAGTCCAGATTGCCACATAATTAGATAGCTATGACGGATTAGAGAAAGCATCAGTAGGTAGGTAACTCATATCCACTGCGTTGTTATGTAGGTAAATATAAGTTGCTCAGATGATGTGTGCTTTAACATATGTTTGAAAAATGAGATCTATTTCTTTTACCTTGGTTGTATGTACAGCCGGCAGCACATCCATTATACATATCTATAGCTTTGATTATACCAGTATTATAATTTATCTGTGATTATACTTACATGACATAAAGGTATATGGAGAAGTAATGTAAGTATCTATTTGAAAGTAAGACTTCATTATCTAAATAATCAGGTAGATATACTTATAATATACTTAGATAGATCAATGAGGGAAAAGTAGAATTTAGAAGGAATTTATGGAAAAAGCGATTAACTTGTCAATAATACACATAGTCGATATTACAAATATATTTATTCAAATTAAGAACTGAATTATAAAATAAGTAAGGAAGTTAAATTGTGTCAATTAATTACATACAATTACATTTTCGCCGTTTGTTGCCGTCACTCGGTAAATAATTTTGACTAGTACCTACATTTGATCATTAGCTTTTAGATTTGATTGTTTGGGTATTTAAATAAAAGTTTATAGCACCTTTCAAGCTTTATAATATGGTGAAATAAATCGCAAAACATAGCCGATTTGTTAAATAATGGCCTAAAACAATCAAGAGTGACGACATTTCTAATTGCGCTTTATAATTCTGATTTCTACAAGTCAGTTTGGTACAATAACCATAGGTATATAAAACTGTTTGAATCCATCGTTATCAAAGGAGGCTGTACGGTATTTACACAATAAAGTTTAGTATACACCTCGTAGGTCACCTAGTATATAATGTTACTATTTATTGTACATTTCACTGTTAGAATCGGAATTGTTAGGGTTTAAGATCTATTTTGTTTTCTATATCATTTACGACCTTGTATCACCATTTTCTAATTCACTAACGAATGATTGCGGCATGCTTTTGGAAATTAGGATGTTTAAAAATATATTATGGCGACATTTTGATTTGTATCCTCTAGTACAATTGATAATTCAACGGCTAAATTAGTAACAATAAGTTACGGTAGTTCAACTGCGTAAGCACAATGAGACTAATTTGTCTGTAGGTCGAACGATTTCTCACCAATCATGGTTATTTTTTTTTATGAGGACGAACTTTTACAGTAGAACAATTTGTTGATTTTATGCACTATTTTGTTGAACTATCAGTTATTCTAATGGGAACGAGGGAATATTTTGGGTGAATTAGATGTGTAACCAATAAAATCATTTTTTTTTTGCAATTGTGAAACGAGCAGGTTACAAATAACTCTATTGTATGGCCTCTAAATATCACTTTTAAGAGGACTCGATAACTTATTATTAAACGGGAGATCGTCACATTTGTTTAGATAGGTACACTGTTACTATAACAGCAAATAATTTGAAATATGTACCTGTTACTAACATTTTTATTACCAAGTTTCGCGGTTTTTCGTAGGTATATCTCATTAATTTAAAAAGCAGCCATTTTGACTAGACCATAATATTTGTTTAAAATGAATGAAGAGTCTCTGGTTAAATTAAAAATGTTAGCACCCATGGTATCTGTTGGAGAAAATTAATAGAGTTGGAAAGTTGATTGTCGCAAAGCCTTAATAGAAACATTATGCTGTGAAAGCATAGCATGGCAACGGGCATGTCCTTAATGCAATAGAAGAATGTTAACATACAATATCTATGTCTATCACTATTCGAATGTCTATGATACATTATATAACCCCTAAATTTTCACACTATCTCTAGAGCTAATATTTTGTATAAATTCTAACTACTCCATTCTACATGTAATCGAGTACTCTACAATTTTATTATTGTACATGAAAAACTAGCTACTGGGATATATTTTATCTATGACATAATTTAAGTAAAACAATATTTACAAAAATAGCCACTTTCATCTGTTTTGGGTCCGACTACAATCTAAACTTCATAACTCCCATGAAGATATAAAACAATTCATAAGGAACTACACGTTATTAAAAATAATGTTTAAATAAATGACAACAAAACACACTTTTCACTAAACATTTGAAATCATATAAAATCCAACACAACATTGGAATTGGTTACATTGAATGTGTATAAAATATTCTACAAAGGTACAAATGCTACGTAGGTAGATAGAAAACTATTATTACTATAGTACAGTGGTTATCCAGTAGATAAGTATAAATTGCTGGCAATGGCAGGATGTGTCGAGATAGTAACGAAATTTATAACCGTGCTAAGCAAGCGGGATCGTAAAGGCATTATTCGTTCCGTCATTCGATATTTTAAATACTTTAAGCTCACAATGCAATGAAGGTGGCTAAAGTAAAGCCTATTATAGCTATACTCCGTCAAAATTGCCATCTCTAGAGTATTTTTCAAAATGGCGTTCACGAACGAATAATGGGCCATTTATATGAGCGATAAACCTTTGCCGAAAGAAACATTCTTTGGAATTCGAATTCGAGGTTCCATTTTCGAAAGTTTTAAGAATCGGACAAGCCTTGACGTTTCTCTTCTTCCAACATGGCGTCGAGTTCATCCGTTAGGTTGGCTAGCATGTTGCCAATGTCGTTGAGGACGTCAACTGGCTCCGTGCTCTTCTCTTCTTTGTCGTGAGGTGGTTTGGGCTCGTTCCTCGGCGGCAGAGAGGCGAGGGGGATACCCGCTCGGCCGTAGTCCACTGTGTGCGGTCTCCCGCCTAGTTGACTGCGGTTTTGTTTTATCGTGCCCGCGTTTTCGTTCGCGAACGGAATGCTGTCTGATTCGGTGCTCGAACTCGACTGTAAATAATTGTTTTAATGTTAAAATTATTTCAAATAATGACGAGTGTATTTATCGGTTTCTATCTATTACTTGTAATAAAAATAAAAAAAGGGCTTATTCGAACGATGTGATAATTACAATAGGATTACTAAGCATTTATTATAAGCTTGAAAGGTGAGAATAAATTTTACAGATAACTTTTGAAGATGGTCCTTCGAGTCGGATATGTTCTATAGTCGGTCATAATAAATGTATTATTTTATTTACTGGTAAGTATAAACTTTTGATTAATATAAATCTAATATACCTTGAAACTCGCATCAGAGCCAGTGCGCAATTTATCATCGTCGTATCGGCGTGGTGGAGAAGATGGTGCAGGAGGTGGCGGTAGGAGCCCAGTACTATCCAAAGAGACGCTGAGCGAATCCGAACTGGGATACGCCGGCAGGCTGAGCGGAAGACTCTTCTCAGGATGAATCTCAACTGTCGTCTGTCCGAAACGCGTAAACGGAGCATATTGTGAACTCTGTCTCTTTGGAGGGTCTGGTGGCGGTTTTCTAGCCACGTGTGGACTCGCCCCGTAAGCTACGCGCTGCAGTCTAGCGGAGTAAGCGATTTCGTCGTAAGCATAATCCGGAGATTTGTCTCTGTATGCTGGTGTCGCTTGTATTTTAGCTACAGGTCTGGGTCTAACTAGACCTCTAGGGCGGGGTAGAGTGCCTCCACCTTCGTAAGAGCTGTCATTAGTTGGCGTGATGTCACCATCGTCATACGATCGTCGCCATTGTCCGCCGCCATAATAGAAACCAGCGTCAGGTGAGAATGTCGTGTGTGACGTTCTTTCTGAAGGATCCTCTAGGCTTTCTAAGGATTTTCCGCGCGGATGACGAATCTGTCAAAATATTAAAAAATGTTTTACTAAAATTCGATAACCTGTTCTCCTAGACTTGTTTAATAAAAATGTATTAATCGATTATCGACGTAATTAATTACAGTGCAATCATACATAATAATATTTAAGATAACTTTAAATACATTTACATACAAACATACATTGCGTATTATATTCGCATCAAGAATTAAATATTCCTACCATGCCTTCTTTTCGTGTCAATTTATTTACGTGAATAAGTAATTTTAATTTGTTAAAGTACTTGTTATTTAATCTTTAGTATTATTAAAAGAACATGCTACTGCAGTTAGTTTAACTTACTTACCATTCTTAATTATTAGGAACTTAATTGCAAATAAAGAAGGTAATACAAACAAATACTAGCTACCGTGCATACAAATTTAAATCCTAGTGCATAAAGAACAAAGTGCAAAACAGACACACAAAACAGGGTACTATCACACATGTGCACTTGAAGCTGGTGCTGACAATAATGTGCCAAAGGAGGTCGTCATACCTGAATGGGGACCAGATCTGTGCCTAGGGGCGTGGGTAGACCGTCAAAGTTTAGGTCGGGGGGTTTATGGTAACTCCTCGCGTGGCCCCAAGGCTGGTAATGCTCCCTCGGATATAAATCCTTTAGTCGATTATGTCCAAGGTGCAGATTGTGTTTGGAAAGAAAAGAAAAGAAAACATTCACATGCTGCTGCTGGCTAGTGGTATGGATGCAGCGAATGACGTGTGGGTGGGGGACGACAAATCGGCGATCGCACAACATTGAAAATACTTTATTATTTATATTCAAAAATAAGTTCTATAACGGCTTACTACGAAATGATTTCATTAAAAAAATGCCAAAATACATTTTGCCAGTTTTAGAAAAAAGTAGCCGAGACTATTAAAAATATCCAAGTAGGTATCTGAGTAAGTAATTTTTTTTTTATATCATTAATGAATTCTTAAGGGGTCAGTGCAATCGCAGAGTTGTTGTACCATGTTGACAATAATGGCGAAGGACGTAGACTTCTAAAAGTCTGTTTTAAGCGAAATGACAACGATATCTGAACGCATCGGGAAGTGACGGAAGAAATTTGACATTTTTGTGGGTACATCCGGTTTGGCGCCAATTTGGTTCAAGGACCCGCATCAAATTACGCAACTCCAATGATAATAGGGATGTTGTTACCATTCACAAATAATTACAAGATGTTAAATTCATGGTGAAGTGGTGGTGGTGATAGCATTTTATGGTCGAAAATCTCAATCGTTTTAAATTATCTCTAGCATTTGATTTTTAAGCGTATCAAAATCATTTAATATTCAGTCAGTTGACTACAAGAATTTGTGACGTCACAAATTCGAATTGCCAAAATCAAGAATTAAGTTTTGACAGCTAATAAAAAGTGTCTCAACTGACTTGACAGGCATCATTATTATTATTCTTATTTATGGCTTCGTTCTATGCGTATAGCCAATGTCCAGAGAAAATAGTAATTGTACACTACAATTTTCTACGGTAGATTGAATTAAAAATAAGAGTCTCTCAACACGTGTTTTTACAACAATAACTCGGGAGAAACTCCACCGGCATCATCCCTATTGTAATGGACAGTGCTTTACGTTAATTGCATATACACTTTTGCTTTACTATCAACTAACAACGACATGTTTCTCTATAAAGCACCAATGTATAACCAAAAAACTGTGATACGTACATTACGATTACCACAGGAGTTACATAATACAGCTGATCATTCCCAAGTGTCCATATCTATTTGGCAACATAATATTCAGCTTTGTGTGCTAGGTTTGTCCACATGGAGCTAAACAACTAAAGCCTTTTAGGCTAAAGGAATAATAAATAACTCAAATTATGTTTGATTAGTGAAAATTATTTTAAGCTAAGTTATATAAAACGCTTTTGTTATAATAAGCGCAGTTAGTAAAATATTGATAGGAAAATTAATATGTATATGTATTAATCTTTGTTTTTTATTTTTATATTTCATCAGAAAAAATAATGTTACAATAACCATATTTCAGAGTCGCCAATGTATGAGAAATAATGATAATGAAAAATATAAATGAAATGAATAAAACATAATTTTGTTATCAATTGTTAAAATTAAATTTCTTTGTAAATTGAAAATAAAAAGGAGGAAATTGATTAGAAGTGATGCTTTGAAATTTTTTGATTGACATAGAAACGTCTAATTTGCTATCTAGAAGAAATACGAAGGTGGACTCTGTTTCAGAGTTAAATATTTATAGTTTGTTCTTACTAAACAGAGAAAACTGTTCGTCTAATACAAAAATTAGAAAAACGTTATCTTACACTAGGTACCGGTACGGTTCTTGAAGGAAAATTGTTAAAATACAGATATTGGTTGATATGGTAATGATAAAAATATGGGCCAAAAATATGAATATAGCCGTTTAAAAAACATATTTTAAATTTCGAACAGATTCCTCTAGTTTTTAATAGTCCACTATCATGAAAAATCATCTATGAAGGTCTAATCATTGTTCTAAAACATCACTACAAACGATTAAAAAGGTTTTATATATTTGAATAAAAACTGACCTGTCCCGGTTGTAATCTTGTGAAATCGAGCGAACCCTGGTTGCTAATGCTTCTTTTCCCTGCTCTAATATCTTTCACTCTTTTTATAGCCAATAATATTTTCTTTTGGTGACCGAGACGGACTATGCCCATGTCTTCTAAGTCCTGTAAAACAAGAAAGAGATATTTGAAATTAGGATGGAGTGAAGACAAGATTTTATTATAAATAATAATTGTACATTTTTGCTTTCTTACCACCAAAATTTCTCTAGAAAAGGTACATAACTTAGAATTAATCCATTTCGTATTGGGAGTCTGTCGTGGGGAGGGAGAAAAAAATGCCAATGTCTTTCACATTTGCATTCTTTTAAAACAAGATTGAGATTGAGATGAAGAGAGTCATGATTCATAGTGCTAAACTGCTAACCCTTATCCCTCTTATTATAAAAACTCTGTCTTTCATTCAGCAAATGAAAATCGAGGCAAATCAATAGATCTAAAAATTAGCTGTCCCTAGCTGTTCCATACATTTTAGTTGCATAAGTACATATTTAGTTGTATAAGCAACAGCTGATATTTTAAGTCGATTGATATTAGTGGATGAATCATTAGTAGACAGGTACTCATTGAAAAAAACATAAAATCTTCGCTCAATTATTTGAAATTGTTTGATTGTACACTATAAGTACAGTCCGCCAAATGGTTTTAATAGCATGGTTATAAAAAAATCTTTGTTTTTTTAGAATTCTAGCGGACCCGTCACACGTTGTTGTGGTTTATTTGAAAATAAAAAGAAAAATGTACATTATAGACATAATTTAATCACGCTCATAATCTGCCTGCTCGTTGCATTAACGGTTATTTGTGTCATTTATCAATATACTTTCACTTTGTAATAATTTCAATAATTTTTCTAATTATCCAATTTTCTGTGCACTTCTCTTATTTTTTTCATTCCGTAAGGACCTTCTACAAAGTATTAGAAAACTTAAACAAAGATGAATGCAATAGGTCGTTCAGAAGTTATAGCGTGACTCAGGGAAACAGGGATTATTTTTTTTATATACAAGATAGATATAGAAGATGAATATACTCACCTCCCAAGCTAGTTGCGTGACGTCATGGACAGTGCGGTACCCCTGAGCTACCAGCGCAGGACCGTACTCTTCCAGCCTCAATAAACGAAGCCACTCCTCCAAAGAACCCTGAAAATAAAGAATTATTGACAAGTTTTAATTTATTTCGTATGGAAATCGTAATTTTAGATTCTAGTAGAATATTTTTTCGTGGAAACTGCCGGTAGACTGCCAAAACTGTTTTCTTCAATCATTTTTCAACTTATGAAGTTGCTTCCCACGATCCCGCATCCGATAATAGATGACTATTGTCTTAAGTTCTCCCGAGTTCTTGTTGCAAAAATACGTGTTACCATTTTAAACTCCATCTACCGTACAATTGTCGGTTACTTTTAGTACATTTTCACTTGATATTGGCGAATGCGTAATCTTTAATTGTCGCGATCGCCACTATTTAAAAGAATAACAGTATTGTCTTAGGTAAGTATAAGAGTTTGACCTATTTGGCTATTTCCGATATCTGTGTGTTTGGCGGACTCTGAAATAAAAGTAGATTTTGTATCGTAAAAGGACTTTTGTCTAATATCTAACTGTCGACGCTGTAGCTAACGCCATCTACACGACGCCTGCGGAAACAATGTTGAAAGAAGCCGATGAAAGAAGCCTGAGGGAAGAAGCGCGAATTCTATTCGATTCGATACGGAGACTAGACGTTAGCTTCACAATTTATTGCATCTATTCTAATTTACTGTAATTAATACGAATAAACACAATTGAAACGACCAAATAAACGATTCATTGGATAGGAGAGAACCTGCCCCTATACACTAACAACTTTTTATTTGGTCTGAGCATCTATGTTGATAAATGTTAAATGTTCTTGGTTGGTTGGTTGGTGTTAGACAGTCGGTCGTCTGTAAAAATCTAATGTCAAATCCTGAAGCAGTAAAATTATTATGGAATAATTTTATTTTTGCGTTTACAAACGCGTAAATATTAATACTAGAAAAATGCACTGAAAAAAATCGACTTGCCTCAGGCGGGACTCGAACCCGCATCTTCCATAATTCCATAACGCATCCGCCCGGATTGTGGAAGATGCGGGTTCGAGTCCCGCCTGAGGCAAGTCGATTTTTTTCATTGCATTTTTCTAGTAAAATTATTGTCAATATCAAGACATACCTACTGTACCTACCCCAAATAATTTGGAAGCAGGGTAGCAAAATGGTCTAGGTATGTTATTTGCGATTGCCATGTATTAGTTATATATATCGCAATATAAATGTCAGTATATCCTTTGGCTAAGGTCAGTATTTGATTCGTTAATATTCCACTCTCATTTTTTTCATTAGGTAGGTACATCATCCGTGCATACCTAGGGTGCGCAGCTTGTTTGGTACAAATTTCAAACATAACTCACCGGTATATAATCAGGTAGGTTATCAGGCACGTTGAGGTTGGCCAGTTCCGCCTTTAACCGCTTGCGGTGGTTCGGTTTCTTGATGCCGACGGCGGTGAGGTCTTCCGGCGTCATCCTGGTTACTGTAGGTAGGTCATAGCCCGCCTCTATGAAGAGACGAGCGTATTCTTCCATCTGGAGGTCGGCTAGCCACGCGTGGATGATGTCTGGGTCCTGTGGATTACATAATTGTCATTTAAGTGAAGAGCAAAACGGTTGGAGTATTGGACTGCTCTAACATACGCGCCATAGCACGGTAAAGTTACATTATTCGATCCAGTTGCAGGCATGGCTGTTTGCGCCTCCGCCGAGTTGCACGGTCACGCGGAATCACCGCTATATCGCATGCATCATACACCTAGCACACTCCTTGTGGTTTTTACTAGGTGGTAGACTCATATGTAGGGTCGTCTGGGTAGGTAACACCGCCTTTCTTATTTCTACCGTGAAGCAGTTTGCTGTGTTTCGGATCGAAGGGGTAGGTAGCCAGTGTAATTACTGGGTATGGAGGGCATATCATCCTAGGATGGGAAACGCACTTGCGGTGTTAAGTGATTTACACTTAATATTGCAAGTGTCTATAGGCGGCGGTGACCACTTAATATCAGGTGGGCCGCAAGCTTGTTTGCCATCTCGTAACATAAAAAAAGTAATTTTTAAAACAAAATAGATGTAAGCTTGTGAATTGATAACTATTCATAATCATGTAATTGAGTTGATATGAAATAATATTAAGAGGTCTTTGTATTATTTTGCAAAAGCAATTTGAATGCCATAGGTTTATTGACATAGGCAAGTTAGTTATTATCTTATACCCAATGATATTATATTTAAATATAATATCATTGCATATACCTGATATGATAATACAGGAAATCAACTGAATAGGTTAGACGACCATTTTCTTTGCGGAACCTTTCGGATGCAGCGTAAAAGAGGCGAGGATATTTTCAGACTTTGTTCATACTGAGGTACAAATCCTTATGCTATGCGACGACTGTTTTTCCAATTTTCCGTTAAACTTCAGGAAAACTCAAATGCCATCGTCTTTATCAAAACTCATCGTCATCGCATGCATACCTAACGATGTCGGATTGGCAGTTCCCATTTGGTAACTGTCATCAATGTCATTATTGATTACTTACCGGCAGTCCCTGAGTGATCATCGCTCGCACTCTGTCAGCCGTGTCTCCACAGTGGCACGCAGCGTGGTGGTGGTGCGGCATCCGACCCGACGCCCGTCCGCTGTCCAGGGACGCTGACGAATGCCTTGAACCAGACCCGGCTGATCCTGAAGAAGACCCAGGGCTATCACGGCCCGGGCTCTGGAATTTTCAATTTTTTTGTCAGAGTTACTCAGATAAAGTCGCGCCTTTCTCATAAAGGGCTACGCGAGTGGAAGATGTGCAACATTTGCTCATGGATTGTGTTAAAAATAAGAATGAGAGAGCTTTGTTTCTGAAGGAATACAATTTAAATGCTTTAGATACAGGTTTGACCGAAAGCATTTTGTCAGAACCTAAATCGGAGAGAGCAATAAAGTTTTGCCGTTTAGTTTTGTTTTTGCAGTTACAAAGTTCTTTTGGCAGTTAAATAAATATAATTATATATTCTTTTATTAAATATATATTTAGTCATAGATTCCTATTTTTATAATTTGCAGTATGTGAATTTTAGTTAGGTATAAGGTACAATGGGGTTGACATATCCATTAGGACAAAAACCCCTTCCAAAATAAAGAATAAAAAAAGGGCTACGCAGGGAAAATCAAAAACTTGGAAAAAAAATCCTGTCATGGATAAATGCTTAGACGGGACGGATTTCAATGCAGTTTTCATCAAAAGATAGAGTGATTCAAAAGGAAGGTTTTGAAGTATAATTAGTATGTATTCTCCGAGCGCTAGAGAGATAAAGGAAAAAAATACATAGTATTCAGTAGCCTTCTCAATTTCTACTTAACATTTTCATCAATTTTCATTCAAAAACTGATTTGATATTTTTACTACGTAAAGGTACTTATAAGGTTTATAGCTATTTACAACTGGCCACAACACATTTTCATTTAGGTATAGAGAATAGGAGATAATTCTTTTTTATTTTGGTACCGGTAAAGTTCGAAATACAAATAAAATTAAGACGGCTAAATATACTTTGGTTAGATGAGTGAAGAACACTAAATACTTAGGTACTTATCTAAAGTTTAATATTCAATAATATGACTGAAGGAAAATGATATTTTATGATAGCCACTATTTCAAACTGATTAATGTTTATATAACAAGAACCAATAGAAATAAAACGGTCATTGTTAACAAACTTACGACGAATGGTTATAGTTTTCCAGAACACGCTTTAATTATTTATTTACTGGTATTTTATTACAAAACGAGAGCAATAAATAAATTGTTTATTGTATTCTGTTTAGGTTGTCTTATCTTAGAAGCTATTATTGACGAGTGTCAATTTATTGTATGTAAATAAAATAAAATACTTATATCAAAATTATACAGCAAAATTTATTACATGTGAGGTTTTAACAACTTAGGAGTAAAATGAAGAAACCTTATAAGTAGTAGTTGTTAAATAATAGAGGTTGTTAAAACATGAACGGGTGTTTAAAAAACTACTGACTGTCAATTATCACGGTTCTTGAGATACAGCCTGGTGACAGGCGGACGGACGGACAGCGGAGTCTTAGTAATAGGCTCCCATTTTACCCTTTGGGTACAGAACCCTAAAGAGGTAGATGATAGAAGTTTATGAAGATAAAAAAGAAACCGAAAGAGAGATAAATGATAACTCTTTAATTACTGTATTTCAAAGCAAAAGCTACTAATGGTGGGTTTTAGTAACGTAACTACCGATAGTTTCCCTTGGTAATGGGGAATTTTGACATATTTTGTATAGAATATCTGTCAAAATCTTGACCTAGTAAGCAAAAGTGTAGATTTAGGCCATAAGTGCGCGGTCGGTACTGTCGGTCGGAAACATTTTCAACTCGATTTTCCTCGGTGTCGAAAGATAGCAGTTGTTCTCAAGGCTGGTGTCAGGCCGGTCGTAACAAATCGAATACAAAAACTATAACAGTACCTATGTCAATCAAGACATACTGCACTAGTGTCGCCAGGCGTACCGATTTACGCGAGAGGTCCCGATTTTCACCTAATCGGGACGCTATATGTCCCGATAAGTCAATAAATTTATAAAAAAAAAATACGAAGAATTAACTGTATTACATCAGTCGCATTCGTATCGCGATGTCGGGTGCGACAATGCGTTAAAGATCACGCAAATCACATCACAATAGAAAGAAAGGAAAACAACTATAGCTGGTTCTCTTCTCTCTCTCTCTCGCTCAGAGTCGCGTCGTCTTCGTCCCTCAGACGCGCCCGTATTATTTCTGCTGTGCTACTGCTGCTAGCTAGCACAACCATTTAGAACTCCTTTCGTCCATTCCATTCATTTTATTGTAATATTTTGTGATTTATACTAGTCTAGCAAGTTTAAATATTATTATATCTACGATTAAAATAAAATAAATAATGCAAAAAGCAATAAATTTTTAAAACCAGTATTTTTAATTTGTCCCGATCTAAAACCCTAAATCCCGATTTGTTTTACCATTCCCCCGATTTTTACCCAATCCGACCTAAATAAAATGGATGGCATAAGAAAAAAAACTTTTTGTTGGTCTTACCTGCGTCATATCAATGCCCTGGTCATCGCTGAGTGCTAGCTGGTGGTGGTAGTAGACGGCAGCCTTGTGCGTGAGGGGTTGTGAAGGCGGGGGGAAGGTGAAGGTACCCCCGCCCGCGGGACTCTTGCCGAGGCTGCCGCTGGCCCCGCTGACGCCAGACACCCCAGACACTGTGCTGCCGTAGTCAGAGTGGTCATCTGGAAATTAGACGATTTCATGTTAGTTTAACATACATACTAAGCGGACGAAATTAATAAGTATTTACGCTCTATCAAAATTTGTGACTTTTTTATGTGTGTTGGTAAGTAGGTAGGTATAATTGTTTTCAGAATCTTTTGGTATATTTAACATTATCTGTTATTAAATATAATCAGAAATGAGATTCCTTTATTATCCACCTAGATGTAAATTATCGATTTTAACAACTTAGGATAAACTTGGGACACACGTTTTCTAAAAGAAAGTTATTTAAAAAAAATTAACTCTTTTTCAGAACACTTTTGTTTGTCATAATTTAGGCCAACCAGGTTAATCACAATACAACATTCAACTTTGTAACACAAGTAAGGAATGTGTTGGAAAATAAATGTGTGAGCGTGTTCTTATCTAAGTCAATTATTTTCCAAGGTTAAGCAAAGGATCCATCTGATGGTAAGCAGAACAGGAAAATGGAGTCCAAAACCAAAGATAGCTAGTGCGAGAGACAAAGCGCTGCCACTCTTGCCTTGCCGACCTGCAAGGTGCTTCTCCCGCCTCTTTTGAATGACCCAGGATGGGAACACGTGTGCTGGCAGTGAATTTCATTTCTTGATTCTGTCGTCAAATTTCTCAGTACGCGTTAGAATGGCAGCCACAGCTTGTCGTTGGCAACTTAAGCCAGCACGGGTAGTCCTTAAAACGATGGTGGATAGGGATCTATCATGTGCAAATTGTCTTGCTATTGTTCCTTACCTCTGGTATGCGACGGCGTATCCGGTGGTTGAGGGTAGGGCTGCTCCTCGCAGGAGGCGTACCCCTGCGAGCCGAAGCTGGAGCCCGAGTGTCGGTGCTGCGGCGTGCCGAATGCATCACCAGGCACCGCGGGCGGGGGCACGCGCTTCGCTGTGGCTGTCTTCCCGGCGCCGCTGCCGCCGCGAGACATCCCGCCCACTGGAAAAATAACATAATTATTAGGTACCTGTAGCATTATGGGTAGGGATTTACTTCTCAGTAAATCCACGCTGCCAAAATTATATAAAATATCTTACTACGTCCAAAATGGATGTTGACAATGGATCTACTGAGATCACAGTAAGTTTGAAACGAGTCTCAAACAATTTAAGCTTCCGCGGAATCGATATGTTATTGTGACTGTCGCACGGAACACAAGAATACTGCTGAAAATATATTTTTTTCTATTCATTTATTATGGGACTACAGGAAACACTATGTTAAGGCGAGTGTGATAAGATAACTAATAATAGTTTGGCAAAATATACAGTTACAGACAACAGTTTAATTTTACACAAATATCTGTGAATACATCCTTGCCCCACTATCAACTACTGAGACTACTAATCACAAGTCTAAACTTAGGTGGAGTATTTAAAAAATTAAAAACTAGTTACCTTCCAATAATGTTACCATCAACATCTTTGATAAATACATTTAAATACATACCAAATTTATTTATATAATTTATGATTTAGGTATTGATTCAAATATATTTGTATTATAAGGAATATTTGTTTATCATTGTTGGTCTATCTACTAAACAAAAAAATATTTTATCAATCGCTACAATTACCAGTAATGACTTAACATAAATTCTCACATATCCCTCCCTTGTAAGCCTCCAAATGTCCCGCCCAAGTTTATCGGCACTGAGCAGACGCCTGCAATCTCGAAATGAGCAACTTTCACAGCGTTGATTGTTGATAAGGTTAGGGAGGGGCGATTTCGGTAATGAGCTAAAGACGTCATCAATCATGTTCGGACTATCGATACGCTCGGTGATCGGATCGTAGAACTAATTGCTGGTGTCGAATCGATAACCACAAACGGGCGGGAAGAATCGATTAGTAATTGCGATGCAAGCAAAAAAGGATTTAATGCAACACCGGTTTTTGTACAAACAATTTAAGGAAACCCTTTCGAGTAAACAAGGGAACGTTTTTCTACACCTCGGCTGTTAAAAACTTTCCACCCTTTGTTTTGCTAAGAAAACGAGATTTGCATTCGGAAGACGGGAAGCTGGAATAACGATCGGTTGTAGATTCATAATGCATTTATCTCAGTTATGATAACGCAGATTGTGAGATGGAAGACAACGGCGTTTCTTTATAATAAGAAATTTATGCAGGCAATTACTTACATGCAATCATCGGAATATTTAAGAGCCCATTAAGATACCATATCAATAAAGCATTGAGACATGCAAGTGGGGTTCGATTTTTAATATCACCGCTGTAAAGTAATAATTGTCCAAGCAACATGAATTGCGTAGGTTTTACTGTATCATAAAGTATTAAATGTTGTTTCGTATTTACAAACTCCTTTATCGTAAACTAGCGACCCGCCCCGGCTTCGCACGGGTGCAATGCTTATGTAAATATGCATGTATTATACATATAAACCTTCCTTAAGAATCACTCTATCTATTAACAAAAACCGCATCAAAATCCGTTGCGTAGTTTTAAAGATCTAAGCATACATAGGGACAGACAGACGGCGGATAGAGACTTTGTTTTATACTATGTAGTGACATAGTTAAAAGTTACGTACAACCAACCTGTATTTATAACAGTATTACCACCTTTTCCTTTTATCCAATTAATTATATTGGTTACTTACATACCAATACAATAAATTACGTAAGAGGAGCGAGACCTCCTGACACAGATAAATAATTTTGCCTACTAAGATATCTCATCTGATCTATAGCTAAAACTACTGTAATGTTATAAAAATAATCTATAATATGGACAATTTCCTAATCCAACATAATATTATACATATATACATTAAACATAAAATAAGATTTACTAAATAAGAAGCATTCTACTGTAAGTCCTGATCCGCCACCCACTACTCTATAGATAAAATAAAAATAATAACATTGACTCGAGTGACGTCTAGAACCTTTTATAAGTGAATTTTTGGAGAGTTGGATCAGCGTTTCCAAGTGCCTGATTCAAGAGTCACGCCTAAGTGCACATTAAATAGAAACGCGAAAATTTTAGGCGGTTTTCTTCAATACCAAATGGGGGTGCCGTTATATCCCCTCAAGCCGGCAGGTGTCACAGAACGTTAACTTCCACATCTTAACTCATAATCCACCAAACATTGCCAGCTACTTTCTTTTAGCACCTGCCTAATAGCCCGTGTTAGTGATGTGCTCTTTAAGCGAATTGCGAGTTGGAAAAAAGTTAAATTTAGTACTTTAGTTAAAATTATATTTTTATTAAATCCGCCAGAACTAGATAAAATCGTTTCTAATGAATGACCCAAGGGGATTTTACCTCAGGTCGAATTATTTTCTGCATTCTTTATTATACAGGGTGTAAAAGACATGAACAGTCAAACGAGAACCATGTATTCTGCTCACCATCATAACATTTTTTTCCTTTAGACTATACCTGGGAAATTGATAGTTACGATTTTATTGAAGGTCAAAGTCAAGTTAATTTTTTTATGAAAACGTATTCTATACGTTATTTCTTAATCATTGTCCAAAGAAACATTATCATTTTTTTTAGTATTTCATAACAAAAAATGGCTACAAAACGTTAGCGTTCAATGTACCTCACTCGATGCGCACGGACACTAACGAACGGGAGCCGCCGCGCCGTCTGGCAAAATTATCGCGGCTTAGCGAGTTGCGTGCGAGTTGAGCCCTTTACATTGCGCGGTACAATTTGCAATTTTTTTAACACCAAAAAATAAAAATAATTACCCAACAATATTTTTTTTGAAATATATCTTATTTTGATGTATAGAATACATGGTTCTCGTTTGACTGTTCATGTCTTTTACACCCAGTAGATACTTATATATTTAAAATATGTAAAATTTTTGAAAGCAAATATAATTTTTGAACTAAATCATACAGTTTAAATTATCATCATCACTACAGATAGTAGGTATTAGGTTTCACTACGTGATAACAAATTGAATGTGTTAAATAAACATGTAGTGATATTTCAAACTATCGATGATACTAATAGAAAATAACTTAAAATCGGCATCACAGACATCACTAGGCTCATTATCCGTCCGGGTTACTTGCCCACCTTTCAGTTTGATGGATCTTCATGACATGGGTCGCGTTGATATTTTAAGAGCTAGAGATGTGTTTTTAATAAATATATCTATTTTCTAATATAAGGCCTTTAAAGTTTTTTGTCTGGTTTCATTTACTTCTAAATGACTATAAAGTCCACTATATAATTTTAACGTAGGTATTTTATTTATTTACCTATTTAAGGACATGGAAAATTTATAATCCAAAGAATCTATAAACGGAATATTGCAGTAAATTATATAGGCTTACGAAAGCTTAAGTTGTTTAGTAACAATTTACAAGATTGTATCGTCGCTTCGATAGGAAGTAATAATGACCAATATTGTTCAATTATAAAGATTAGTTTGTGAGGCGACATTTTGTAAAGAGATCGAGTTATAATAACTGCCAAGACAACGCTTATCTATCAACAGATTCTGATAATAACACCAACGGTGTTTTCTATAATTACTGTACTAACTATGAGTAAATGGAGCACGGCTGTATTAATCATTGACAATGATATCACTGTTCGCAAACTTATAATGAGGAGTTAAACGCTAGATTCTATCGATTGTGATGATTAATCTGTTCCTTATTCGATATTAGTGGCGCCATCTTGAGACATTCGTGCAGATTCAATTACCGATACAATCGATCGGCTGAGGTTTAAGTCTATTGACAATCTTGACGCTGCCCACCATTATTGAAACGCAATTATGCCGGCGCCTGAACAAACGATTATTTACATAAGCATGATTGTATTTAGATGCATATCGATTTAAACGAACGATGCCTAATAATTGTTCCAAAATTTCTATTGAAAAACAGGTTCTCACGGGAAAATGAAATGATGGGCATTAGAATATTCCCAAAGTTATCAGAATCAAATCATACACATATCTGTTTCGAAATATATTACGGAATTTGGTGTAAACAATGGATTTTTAGCAATTGTGGGATTATTTGCGTTATAGTCGGTGAGACTATAACTAAAATAATGCCACAATAGCTGCAGTCCTTACAATAAAACCATTAAAATCTAAGTGACCAGCAATTTTATAGTTAGGCTACTTGTTTTGTTACATATTGTTGTATTGGAAGATTTCAAATTGTACATGTATAATGCACACATAATTTCATTGTGATCTAATTACGACATGATTCAAATGAGAAATTAATTTGTATGAAGCACTTAGATTTACTCGTACGCATTAAGAAGTTAAATATACTGCAAGGGCGACCAATGAATCAGTTAAGACTTGTGCCACCCATGCACTCGCATAATCGTTCCTTTGAGATATTGTTTCAATTGTTAATGGGAGTGAACATGTATAGAATACATTGACAGACTCAAGGCACAAAGCTGGCCGAAACTATAGTCCTTATACCAACAAGGATAAGACTGGTTTTATTTGGATCATAAATGTGTAAAGAGAAACGATTCTAAACTTAGTACTTTATTACCGCGAATTTCTAATCAACGAACATATTTAAGACTCAGATAACTATTTAATGTTTGCGTTCTGTAAACATTTAATGGCGAGGAATGGATTACGAATGCAGGTCGCGAATGGTGGGTTGTAAACTAAGCAGAATTACAAGGTATGTTAATGTCTTCGCGAATAATGCAATAAATAGTTATGAACGGTTACTCCTGAGAATATACTGTTATGCATGCTCTGTACTGTTGCAATATCCTGAATGTTTAAATTTTGCATTTTTTAATAATTTTTTTCGAATATTTAATACGCTCTCTTGATGTCAGTTACACGCATAAATTACCTATTAAAACACTAAAATGCATTAAGAAGGTTAACTTAGTTCTGCAATGAAAATGGCACAATATATATAATACCACGTAGGTATTGGAGACAACTAAAAGTCATAAAACACAATCGTAGTTCCAGCAAATTCTTAACTATCACAAAGAAAAAAAAACAAATAAGCAAATTCAATGTCAAATAAAGAAAAATTTTATTCTATACAAATACGGAAAAATTTAGTCAAGTCCTTCAAATAATAAGTGCTCGTGCAAATATAAATAATTGTAGGAAAACATTTTTTCAACAAACTGTACCACAAAATGAGAGTAAACCTGATTAAGCTGTAGATATATCTATTTGCATGTATTTTCTGGCAACTTTCATTGAAGCTATTTGTCAATCTGCGCTCGTTAACAGAAATGAAATCAAGACAAATTTCGATATGCAAATACTTATAATGCTAATACTTTCCTAAACCAGTTAAAGGGAATGTTGTGCCCACTTACCGATAGCAAAAAGCCTGCCCTTGTCCCTTCCCCGGGTATTTACGTCAGGGCCTTATACGGCCGCCGTTATCACCCAGCTATTGTCGACCGCGGGCGATTAGTCACCATGAGATCGTGAACGTTGGCCAATTTGCATTGGCTAGGTAAAAGTCCGGGATAAGTAAATGCACATTTGCACTAAAGATTTCAGTTTTTTGTAATATATAAATGTAGATACTCGTAGTTATAGCTATTGCTTGTAATTTAGCCTTTTCCTTTGCTTTCTTACATCGTTAGAGATATTCTTTATTGTACATCTGCGCTCGTTATGATATTATTTGCTATAAGAGGTAGTTTCTATGTCACTAAATCTCTAAGGTTCATCTCCAATAAAAAGTTATTTTGTCTTTTACTAAAACCTATGACAATATTTGTACGATTCCTCATTAGCTTAATGCCTAATTGACTGTTAGGTTTGGTTTCCTTATTGCAAAAACATATTTGTTATTTCAAGAATATCGATATGGTAAAAATAGTACCTACTTAATAACAAAAAGTAAATTATTTTACTACCAAAAAAATGACCAATTACTTATAACGATAAGAATCGAATACATATCGTCAAAAAAGGCGATATAACGTAACTTTTTGCTTACGGAATGGTCCATTGATGTTTCTTATTCGTTAAGTTACAACATGTAAGTCATGACTCTAAATGTAAAGAAACAAGAAACGAAAGTGCTTATGCTGGAACTTATGAACAGAAAACATATCAACTTAAAAATAAATCTTATTGTGAAGGGGTAAGTGTGTTTTTAGCTTAGTTTTGTTTATTGGTTTGCCACTGTACGTTTTATTGGGCATTGCAGCGTCTGAGTTCTTAATTACTAGCACATTAATTGACTGCGATGCAACGTACTAAATTAATGTAAAGGATACTGTATCTTTTTATTTTAAAAAATATGGTTCTATTTCGACTGTTACTATTTTTTTTTTAGTGTTGCTTGATATTAAACATTTATTCCAATTTATTAAGAAATACGAGTACAACACGCCTACGACTTGCAGATTATTAGGCACTACGCTGTTTTCTTTTAATGTAAGCGACGATCGGTTTAAAATTATATGGATCATATTTTATTGGAACTCGTAGATATTATTAATTATTGGTTATTAATTTAATATTGTTCCTCTATTTGCCTCAATTAATTTATAGCATACAAGGATACAAGCGCAAAAAATTCTTCAGTTCATACGACTGACGAATATTTATTTAACTTTTTAATGGTATTATTGCATATGTTTACCATTTTAAATTAATTAGTTACAAATGACCTGCCAGAATACCAGTCCTCCTATGGCACTACGTGGTAGAAACAAATGCTGAAACCATATACATATCTCTTTCTATATTTTTTAACCGACTTCAAAAAAGTAGGAGGTCCTCATCTTGCTAGCTAGTTTTTTCTTCTTTTATTTATGTTTTTTTTTATCTTTAATTTCACATAGAGGAACACATAGTAGCTAGTAGCATGAGCGTTAACTCATGCTTCTAGCTACCTACTAAATTATTAAATGTGTCTGAGAATACTATGATAAGTAATCGCGTTTACTTTCCTTTGAAGTTGAAATCGAGTACTTATTTGAGTAATTTTTTATCCAACTAATAAGTTAATATCTCGGCTATCATGTTGAGTGATATCTTGATCACAAAACTTGAGAGAGCGTATATTAATTTCGCCTAGTTCGCACGCCAATCAAAATAAAAAATGTCTCATTATGTAAAAGTAGCATCCTGCTACTGACAACTTGCACTGGTTCAGGAAGCATTAGCATGTTGATTTTTAATTACCATATTTTACATACAGTTTCAATTTGAATTTGTTTCAATTAGTTAAATTATGCAGAAAATTCTGCAAGATTTTAATGAATATTGAAATAGTCATATTGAATGCATTTGGGTCTTAGCTGGATGATTTATCTACTGTGGTTATTAGAGAGACTTATAAAACTAGACAAAATACAGTTAATTACATTAAAGTCCTGAACTAAAAAAGCATAAGTCTTATATATTAATAGCAGGGAGTGTTAAAATATCAAACCATACTTACCTAAGAACTAGATAAAAAGTAATGGTTACCATTAATTGAGTAAGCTTTTTTAATAGTAAATAAAAATTACCTACGTAAGTTGTTTGCTTTCTAACTTCCTAAGAGCTTCTACTTCATAATTTAACTTTATCGTTGAGTTTTAAAATGCACATTTATGCTATTGAAATCGTCCTAAATCAGGTTCAAATTTGTAATTTCAAATTACTTATTATCAAGACATCCAAATCGGGATAACCTTAGCCACAGTCGTTTGTATTCTTACTTTAAAATGTTATCCAAAAGAAGAAACCAGTTTGCCTCTTTTCGCTTGTTAACACGAATAAAAAAAGCAATCTATTGGAAATACAATCAAAGCAAACATAAAGAAAGACATAGGGACGTTTACAACAGCAAATGTAAGTGAGCAACAGTTAAATATAGATTAAAATGGAGAATTTAATTTGTTTATTAGCGAAAGCTATTTTAAGCGCTTTAAGGAAAGGTATTTGGAATTTCATGTTGGAAGGTGAGTTTTGTGTAACAGAGGCACTTTATCTCTCATTAGGCGGAACAATTAGACGGTCCATCGGCCTCGCTAATGGTTAAATGCTGGCTATTAGGAGCTTGCGCAACTAACACTAATTCTATATATAGTGTGAAGAATGCACTCTCTATTTATCCAAGACTTGTAAATGTAGGTATATGCCCCACTTTTTACTGGAAATTGTTAAAGTCATTAAAACAAAAGCCTTACTGCTAAGGGAAAATCCTTATCAACTTAACTATCGGCTAGCTACCTATTGGGACCTACCTATTCATTATTTTTAGCTTTAAAGCAGCATACAAGCATTACTTAGTCATTTGCTCGGCACATTTATAATGATCTAGTACTTCAAAATACCTTGTTTGGTCACATAGTAGGCGGCTGTGTCGCATCAAACTCAACTCAACAGTATTGTGACTCTCAAACTGTTAACATAGTTTCACATTTAACAATTAATGATACCAACAGTAATTTAACTCAAGTATTGACTAAGTTTTGGTTAAAAAAAAACATATTTATGAAATTTCTATGACGAAAATCAGTATCTTATTCCGAAATTAGTTGGTTGTTAAGTACTTGAAAAATATTATTAACAGCCAAGTACGCTAGAAGCCTTAATGTTAAAGGTAGTATCAATCATATTTATAATACCTTCTTTAAAAACTCACTACATACCACCACTAAACATATTTTAACTTGGTTCTAAACTGTGTTATGCCTTGAAACGAATAGTGTTGAATATAAAATAAGGTAGTCAATGCTAATATTATAAAGAGGAAAGATTTGTACGTTTGTTACGAGTAAACTCTAAAACCACTAAACCGATTTCAAAAATTCATTCACCATTAGAATGCTACAATGATCCTAAATGACATTGGCTATATTTAATTTAAGAAAATAAACTCCGCGCAGACAAAGTCGCGCGCAGAGGGCTAATTTATAATACTTAAAGTATCTAAACAATTAGAAAACAGAGCCTGATTTTAAAGAAGATTTTTAAGCATTCCGTTAGATACTAATAGGGAATATGCATGCATGTAATTCAAATAAAGCCCAAATTTGTTTTATTTAAACTCTATTACCTTAGAACTGTTCCGTTCCTCCATGAATATTTGTTTTAATGAAATTTCTTTTTGAGCACGTATTAAGTAGGTACTTATTGAAAACTGTGAAAAAACTGTGGGAAATTAAATTGAAATTTGAATTTTGAAACGCGACGAAACCGGCTGTGACGTATCAGGTTATAAACACGATAATTATGTGAATGTAACGATGACCACTTTTTTTAACGTCAATTCCCGATTTTGCCAATACTCTCTTTATCAATTTTGTCATTAATCTATCTGAAAAAGTCACATTAATAGCAAAATAACACAAAACAATAATATTGTTTTGTTATGCTATGACGTCACACCAGGCGCGTCAATATGGTAAGCGTTTAAAATAGCTGTGCAGGGTGGTTATTTTTACCCGACTGCAAGTCTGCAAGGAAAGGGTTATTAACATTTTTTTTGACACATTATATTATTTTTTTTGACATCGAATATTTTTATACTGTGTAAATAATAATAAAAAAAAACATGCATATTCCCTATTGTATAAATAAAAAAAAATCTTGTTCGGGTTTCAACAGAAGCCAACGTCACTTATGTGGACTTTATCAGCTTGTTGCTCCACCCATCAATCTATCCCACCATGCAAGGCACCGAAACACACTGTCTCGATACCAGAATAATAATGGGAATACACATTTTTCCATCTCTAAAAAACTCTGCGTGCCAGGTTATAAAATCGCGCGGCAAGGGATATCACAGTCCATACCCACATTCAATACACCACGACGCAAGTTACAACAAACGTGAAATAGAGCGACACATTGAACGGTTGAATACAGCGCCATCTAGTGATGACACTGGAAATTAACATGTAAGCATCAGTATCGGACAATGCTATTGCAAATAATTTTGAATTGGGAATGCAAGCACTTGTTGTCTCTATTAAGTTAAATGTTAAGTATCTACCTAACTACTTATTTCTACTCATTAAGTAGTATAAAATAAATATAGGTTATCTATTCTCGTCACGAATAACGTTGACTTCAAGCAGGTTTGTCTTACGGTTCGAAGTGAGGCCTTTTTTCATCGCTAGTAATGTTGTCCGCCGTGGCTCAGTGGTTTTGTATGCAGGTATTATTCGAGGTGAAATGTTTCGAATCCTAGTTTCAGCGTTTGTAACGAAGAAAATTTTATAATGTAAAAAATAAAATTATTAAGGCCCCATGATAATTCTGGTATAGGTATTAAAATCTACCTATACCTTAAATCAGGGGGTAGAAAAATGGGCGTAGCAACAAGCTGAAACACTCACAGAGGTATCCGCTTCTTTAGTAGCTCGAACAAATAATTCAATATTTTTTAAATAAATTATACGGTTACTTCCTTGATGACTCTACGTACATAGGTATTCTGTTAGGAGAAAATAAAAATAAACATTGTAAAGACTGCATATAATTTTGTAGTGTTTTTAGTGTACATTAATTTTTTTAATAATTAAATATTACATAAAATTGTTAGGAAAATACATCGAGATTTTTTTTCTTGACTTGAATGCATTTTTTTTCCTACTGTGATAATTTAAAATAGGAGAAAATGAAAGTGAACATTGTAGAGACTGCATATAATTTTGATTAACTAAGTAGTTTTTTTGGTGAACATTTTATTTTAATTTTTATTTTTATTGAAAGGCACAATTACAGACAACAGATTACAACACTTATACAAATAGATAACTAGACATACTAAATAAACCTGAAGTCCAATTTCAATAGATAGTGTATTTATATTTTAATAATTAAATATGTAAGTACTTACATAAAATTGTTAGGAAAATAAATCAAGATTTTATTTCTTGATTTGAATGAATTTTTTTCGTACTCTAATAATTTAAAATTATTAAATAAAAAAATAATGCATTAAAAAAAAACTTAGAAAAAATGTATCTTAAATATTTAAATTAAGTTCAACTTTTTGTTACCTACTGCCTCTACCGAAATCAAGAAATTTTTTTCTTGACTTCAATGTATTTCTTTCGTACTGTAATAATTTAAAATAGAAGAAAATTAAAATGAACATTGTAGAGACTGCATAATTATAATTTTGCTTAAAACTTGTAGTTTTTTTAGTGTTCATTTATTTTTTAATAATTAAATATGTACATTACATCAAATTGTAAGGAAAATACATCAAGATTTTTTTCTGGACTTGAATGCATTTTTGTTCGTACTGTAATAATTTAAAGTAGGAGAAAATAAAAGTAAACATTGTAGAGACTGCATATAATTTTGCTTAAATTGTAGTTTTTTGTATACATTTATTTTTTAATGAATAAATATGTACGTACGTACATTAGATAAAATTGTTAGGAAAATACACCAAGAAAATTTTTCTTGACTTGAATGCATTTTTTTTCGTACTGTAATAATTTAAAATAGGAGAAAATGAACATTGTAGAGACTGGATATAATTTTGGTTAAATTGTAGTTTTTTTTTAAATAGGTAGATGTACTTACACAAAAAAAAACTACAAGTTTATAACTTGGTTTTCAATTTGTAAAATCAATAAACCAAAATCTATCACAGTAAAAACTGGTCTAATGTAAGTTTAGGTTCTTGTTAAACACACGGGGTTAAAAATTATTATTTACTAATTGTAGATTTTGATTAGGGAGTTTTGAACCAAAGCGTACCGGTGAGTCGATTTCATTGCACGTAAGTGTATATCACCAGAAAATGTAACTTGGCTCGTTCTCTTCAGAGATACAATGACAGACTCTCCAAATCCAATGTTATCCCTCTTTGTACTCGCCGAGAAAGATACGACTTGCTATGCCTCCACAAAATTCTCCATTCATCCATCGATGCGCTTTCCGAACTTGTTTGCAATCGAAGTTTGTAGAAATAACACGTCCTATTACAATTCGGTATCATGATGGTTGTTTATTTAAATACTTATTTACTTATTACGAATTTTATCAAATGTTATTTTTCCTAAAATAAACATCGTTTAGTTTAGTTTCCTTTTACTGACCATTTTTTCCACATTAATAATGTAATTACAGTCAACTTAGAGACGTGGGTTATGATCTAATTAGTAAATCATGCTACGTACATTTATATTGGATTATTGTCTTGCGCTGATTGTTAATATGCCTTTATTTAATACTTTAGCGACTTTAATCTGTTAATGTACTTATAATAAATAAATAAATTGTAAATATAACACCGCAAAAAATAACCCACATTTTAACAGACACTAATACGTAAACTCCTTACAATTTCTTTTTATGTGTCGTTGTCTCGCGAATTTAGATAGACGAGTAGATAAAACGTGCCTTGTTAATTTCCTGCGCGTGAGTGGTGCGATAGTGTCACAGCGTCAGTCCGTCCGTGAGAATGCGGACTTAAGGAAATAGCGGGAGGTGTACAACTGGACTGCCGAAACCGATTTTTTAAAATTTTATTTGACTAACGTGAGATGCTTTACGGTTGAATAATCAACCTACCCCGCTCCCTATTTATTTGGGGTCGGTGCCGTATGTCTTGACATCGACAAAACTGCTACCTATAGGTTTTGGCATTATAGTTAGGTAAATACATATTTTTACAGGTTACTTATTCCAATATTTGTGACGAATTAAAATGTAGTTTTTACTTTGGAAGAATTCCTGAAATAACAAAGTTATCGCATTTTTTATAACTGACCCGATTTCTTCGCCGAGTGTATTTAGATACTAGTATTTTTTATCTCATTTATTAGATAAAAATTACTGTATTAAAGATATTTTTGTTCTTTTCTTATTTTTTACTTTTATTTAGGCATAAACCCAGACAAATCGGAAGCTTTATTACAAAACTACTCAACATTTGCAACAAAAAGTAGATACTCGTAGTATTATACTACTAGAAACTAGTCCGACGGCACATGTGAAGGTACACACAACGTACCAATTACAAGTAATAAAATTTTGTAATTTTATGAATATTTTTTCAATGCTCATAGAACGCTGGAATGGGCTGTAATGTCAAACATTTAGCACAATGTAACTTTCTTACAGCTTTCATCAAGTACATTGTGGGCTGAGTGAAAATAGTTACATTCAGTTCAGTGCTGAACTTTCCTCGAGAATTCCTGTTCTTCCGCCGATTGCTAGCGAGATGTCTGATAAGGCCAGTTTCTGGTTGTCAAGCGTTTAACAACTGGAAGTAGTCTTTGATATGGCTCCGGTAGTAAATCTTGGCGTATCTTAGTTTCGGATTAATTACATAATTTAAAAGTTTTGTGTTGGATTTTTAGTATTGCTTAGTCTATCCATTTTATCGGAAAAAGAAATTTCTTTTTTCTGTGAATTGTAGTTTACAAACCTTGATTTAGTCTTTTTTTAAATTCTGATTGAACTCAGTTGATTCTGACTTGTTTTTCAAAACGTCGAATAGAGAACGATCGACGACAAATTTCCTAACATCTAAGACCCGTGTCTAGTATAAACCAAACATTTTCAGTATGCATAATGTTCTATAAATTAGGTGACTTATTTGTATTCGTTTATCTATTAATGTTGATTTTGAAATTTACATCAAAAGTGCTTTTGTTAACATTCTTAGCCTCGTGTGACTTTGTGATTATGGTGCAATAAATTATTGTTTTTTTTTATTCCATTTTCCATTTCTTTACTCTTCTTTCTTTTCACTAATTCAGACAGAAAAAAATGAAATTCAAAAGAAATAGGAATAGTCATATTTCTGAAATAATTGAACAATTAATCGACTGTCTTTATTACTTCGTTTTATATTTAACAGTGTGCTAAAAGATTTATTCCAATGGATTAGAACAAAGTAAGCTGCTGAAGAAATGGTAGAGTAACTTTGCTTTTCTTAAGATTATTTCTCCGAAACGAAATGGCGATACCAGCCGTCGTTTCATCTCTAATTACTTCGTGGAAACTGGAATGTTATTAAATTTCGGCATCCCCAACCGATTCATCCATCTACGGTAGACATCCAATATGTCTTTATGGCTGCTTTTAAACTTTAAACATATTTCATCTTATTACGTGTTCATATCCTCGGCTCCGCTTCCTTTATAAGTGTAACCGAATTTATATACTGGTATTTTAGTTATGTGAAACCACTGCTCATTTCTATTTTGGATTTTGGAGCTCTACATATAATTTAATAATAGTGGATATCTTTAACAGTCGGTATATATTATTTTAAAAAGGGTGCGCATTTTCTTACATAACTTTTCAATTCCTATCATTGGAGGTCCGAAAATATTTCTCATACCATTTAAAACCATAATGATCATTCTTCATAACTTTATAAAACATAATCATTGAAATTCATAATATCATTAATCATACATTTTTGGGCGAGTCTAGTGTTTTATGCACCTACATGGTTGGGTGATGGGTAGGTTAGGGTTATTTTTTTTATGACCAGGCGGAGTGCACTGTTTTTGTAAGCAACAAGGTAGTAACAGTATTAATAAAAAAAATATGATCACTAACTGTTATGAGCTCCGTTGGTAGCAATAAAAATGAATGAATAAAAAAAGTATGAAAAATAAAATAATGAAGAGTGATTATTATGAACACAAATCGGTAGTAAGACAAAGAATAGGATTTAGAATATTATGTGAGCTAATATTGACTCTTTTAAATATGGATTGCTAAGATGATTTAGACTGTAACCTCTGTTTATTGTACAGAAGATTGAATTAAAAATTAAGTTTTTAACACGTGTTATTACAACAAGAACACGGGAGAAACTGCGTGCCTCCTTCATAAGCGACATGCTGGCAACTGTCACCTGCCAGATGTGGCTTTATGTGTAACTAAGTGTACCTTGAGCTCCGTTCAACCCCTTTTGGGATCGTATATCATTTCATTTGGGTTGTTTTTTGTGTGTATCATTTCATTTAGGATTTTTTCTTTACCGTAGGAACCCTCAACCAATGGGCAACTGACTGTCTTATCATTAATTCTTGAAACACGCAAGGCAACGGCGTATAAAAAGTATATAAAATCGTACAGAATGTAAAGCTATCAACGCTCTTCTATTTCAATTTTCTCTACAATATACTTGCACGATAAGTTTAAAAGTGGGCAAACTAAATTGCTGTACACTTGAAATTTTTATAACAACATTAGAGCGATTGCTTTTTCAAGCTGAAGCACATAATAAAAGTTGTGAAATGAGATACGAAACCCAGTGTAGGTATTCCCCGGCGGCATCGTATACGCTGAACTCTAAAATTACGTTATAAACAGTTTCACAGTTGAGTACTGCGAAATAACAAAACAACGTTATTGGAAAGTTACGGTTTTGTTTACCAGGCCGTTCGTACTTCCCCCGGGAACACGGTAAAGGGTAAAAAATGGGAGTTTTCCGCGTCCAAATTTGTCAAAAGAACACCGCTCTCTGGAACGTTACAAGAATAGTAAGGACATCTTATTTGTATTACCGTTTGAGGTCTGTTTCTAGAATGGCTTACGGAGTTAGGGTGAGGCTAAAAGAGCTTAATATTTGATGTTTTGAGTAAAGTAAAATAAGACGTGTAATTATTCGCCTTAGAACTCATTTTGGGTCACCGTGAGCCACAAACAAAACTTTGGTATGTAATCGAATGCAACGTAAAATCTGCGACTCAGAACTCAAAAAATTACGCAAATTTCTTAGTTCGCGTTGGAATTGTAGCCACAGTGCCTCCATGGTTGAGTTCCAAATGAATATCGAATCCACCTCTAGCCTTATTGTCACTAACCATCAGCTGAGATGAAAACCAAGAGCATCCCCGTCAAGCACAAAATCTATAGATTATTATCAAATATCTGCGGATACAAGCATACAGAAGGTGAATTTTTATAAACACATAGTAAAATTTCTGTACAATTCTACGTAATAATTAATTGTTAGATCGAGTGACCTTACGTTATCATTTCTCACAGTCGTGAACGAGGATTGATAACTAACAGGGTATCGCATTTCCGGTAAAGTATTTTGTTATTAAATATTTTAAAGCAATGTTTGTTAAAATATTAAACTTGGCTGCACATATTTAAAACTAGTGCTTCTACGTAGAGTTTATTTTGCGTATATTTAGAAATCTGACACCAAAAGGTAGCTGTTTATGGAGAGAGCAATTTTTCAGTCATGCATGTTTGATATTTTTTTCTGTGTGTGTCAGTACCCGCGCTGAGCACTCCCACACTGACGCACAGTCCATGTATGTACCTATCTACACACAATTAAGAAGTTAAAACCAGTTAATTGTAAAACATTGATTCAAATAGTAATTCGCACGTGTGACTACTAATGTGAAAACATAGACTCCATTTTGTTTAAGGCTGTGCAAAATTTTCTCCCCAACAAATTAATGAATAAGCCCATTTACGAAATTGCTAATTACCTGACCGTTTAATGAGGTCGCACGCCCGCGGGCAAGCGGGCTTTTTTAATTACATTTTTAATTTTGTCGAATAATGTTCCTTGAATTTATGGTTTTTGTTGTAAATGCGATGCGATGCGAATTGGATGTCAGAGGCTGCGTTTATTCTGTTTCTGTGCTTTGATGTGAATATGACAGTATTAATAGTTCTACCAAAGAAGTGAAGAGCACTAGAGCCAGAGCAAAATAGAACAAGTACTTATTTATTTATTAGAAGCCTTAATTTATTGATGAACTATTTGCTGTTGACCGAAAATGTCCTTTCAGCATCACCGCACATTTTTTATGAAGGTGACGATATCTGTGGGTTCTAAATTAAGCCATACCTAAAGCTATATTCCCAAGAGAAGAACCCAAATAAAATACTTGGGAATATGTTCCTACTCTGATTTATATCAGAGGGGTACCTATACCTTGCACTGTTTTACTTATATAAATAAATAATAGCTTCTATTCTAACTGTTTATGCAGAAACTGTTAGCTTAACGATGGTATGACGCTTACTTAGAAATAATTTATTTAATTAGACTGTTATATGACAAATGGCTGTAGGAGTGGTGCCAGAGAGCGGCGTAAAATATGACATAATTTCAAAACTGTATAATTAATTATACAGCTACTTTTGTATACCTACACCAATGCCAACCTTTATTTTTGTAATACTAATAGTGAGGCAAATAGGCATACGACCTCTTCGATCGAAATTCACGACCAATCCACGTCAGGATAAAGTTCCCATAGGAGTTTCTCCCGAGTTCTTGTTGTAAAAACACGTGTTGAGAGACTCCATTTTTAACCTCAATCAACCGTACATTTTTGTTAATTTAGTTACATTTTCACTTGACATTGGCAAAATGCGTACGTTTAATGCGTAGAATTAATAAAAAATAAGTAAGAAATAGAATAGAACAGAAGTTCCTATATTCTTCGCCATGTGATGCCAGCAGAGTAGAATAGCATCACCCCATATCCTCCAATAGGTGTCGTAGAAGGCGACTAATGGATCAGCAAAGGGGTATTGATCACCTTATACTCCGTCCACCAATCCGCATTGGGCAAGCGTGGTGGACTACTGCTTAAACCTCCTTCGATGACAAGGAGAGGCCTTTGTGACCCAGCAGTGGGTCGAATTATAAAGGCTGATGATGACGATTGCTTCACGAGGTACTGGATAGAGTAGAAGTTACAGGAAATGCTTAGATAAGTGTAGAAGTTACAGGAACTGTTTAGATAGGTGTAGAAGTTACTGGAACTGCTTTGATACCATTAAGCGTGTGGTGTGCTCCTTTGTCACACTTGTAGGTTAGGCAATATTTTTCTCAATTTCGTCATCTATTTATTTCTTTTCTGTAGAGAATTTGTTGTATCTTATTATTGTGACACTGTTTTGATATCCATTTCTAGTCTTTTGTGCACATAATCATGATAGTTCACTTGGTCGTCATAATTAAGTTGCCTGTGAGGGGCGTTGCAAATTCGGGCGGCTAATTCCTTTTTGTACTTATACCACGTAAATAGGTATGCAAACTTACTATTAATTACATGTGCCATGTAAAATAATAATTATAAATGCCACGATAATTCTGCAACTAGATTTCAATAGTGTGACTATAAATTGAAAGGCTACAAACGCCTATCCCGCCCTTATTGCAGTAAGCAATTAAATTATCGACAACCATAAACAATAAAAGACAATCCTTTATGTTGGATTTGAATAGAACCATTCTGTAATGAGTGTTATTGGCCTGTACCTGATTTATATTATACTTACCTATAAGCCTGTACCTGGCTTTACGACTGACTTGGAGCTTAATCAAACCGGGCATTAGCTGTCATCTTTGAATAGGAACTTACCTGGAAAAGAAAAGATATTCACATTAATTCTCATAATCATAATTCTCTATAAATCAACATTTATTTAAATTGTTTAGATTTTTTTTGTTAAATTTTCCCTGTTACGGGACGGCAAAGGGATCTAGGCCATAATAATAATAATAATAATAATCTTTATTTGCTTTTATACCGTGTACATAGTGATGGTAAGAACAGGTTATATTTGATCATCAGTATAATACCTTAATTTTAGTAGGCATGCAAATGTCTTTAGAGTAAGTATTTTAAATTAAATCAAATCACATATAAGTATCTAGAATCAGAACAAATTGTCACAAACATAAAAACATTATCCTTAATTAATTAAATGCATTTAGAACAACAACTATTTAGAACATGTACCTACACAATTTAACAATAGATTATTAAATGTCACAATTTAAGTCATTCATTTTCATGTTATAAAACGTATCTATACTATATTTTTTAAATAATGTCAGTACCCAATAGATAGTAATGACGCATACTTTACATAAACATAAGCCTAGGATTTCTTTGAATATATTATGGATTATCAATACTTTTCTTTATTGGTCTGAGCAACAGACTAACAGTAGAATTATTATATTTAATACCTTCAATCATGAACAAAAGTCAAAAATAAAAATACAGGCAAGTCTTCAGTTTTATTATCTTCTTTCTTGATGTTTGCATTAAAATATGGGCGTCTGTTTAGATTTTTTATCCTTATTGAGGGAAGGCAAAAGCATCTAGCCCATACAACCATACCATGTCTGTGTAATGGATCTAGGGAGTGCTTGGCGAGAAGTGTATGGCAACAGATCTCATGATGGCGACTGATGAGGTGGAAATCCTACACATAATTTTCAACGTCATAAACATCACAAAACCTTTATTTTAATGATTCAACACATATGCTTGTGCATTAAAAATATTAAAATAGCACCACCTTTACTGCACAAAATCCACTATGACACAATTTTGATTCAACGAAACAATAATCTTGCCGATGCTATGATTTCGCGCCAAGCACTCCATTTTTTATTTCTCCCTTCACAGGGAAGGCAAAGGACATAGCCCATACAGTCATGTATGTTATAGTTATTATTGTGTTCATTTCTTTCTTGAGGTTGGCAAAAATGGTGACCCACGTATACCACTTACATACTTAGGGAGTAGCCAACATTACTAGACAAATGTATCAGCAAGAAACACGACAGCAACAGAAATTCTCAACGTCATACACACCATAAATTTAGCACTAATTGTGGTATTAATTACCTGAGTAATAATGATATTATATTTAAATATAATATCATTGCAGAGTAAGTAAGCTTTTCGGCTATCAATTCAAGTTCACAATCTATACGCCCGTCATAATTTATTTATAGCCTTAAAGAGTGGATATAAATGAGGTTTGTTCGACATTTTTACCTACACAAGCAATATATCATGCTTAACTTGAAATGGAAATGATTCAATAAAATAGATTAACATATGGCGCCAAACAATGATATTATAGTACCTATATATTATAATATCATTGGCGCCAAACAGATTATTTTACCTACCAATCTAAGCTACCAATGTAATTTATGTAAAAATGGCGCTTATTTCTATTCAAGAAGCTTATATTTTCTATTCCACTCATATGTGTCACCGTTACTTTATCTTGTCTATGGATTTTTATGTTTTTATTATCTTATTTATGGCGTATGACAAATGGTTACCAAAAATAAAACGGAATTAATTTTATACTGAATTAATATATTATGTATACCATAAAAGTGTTACCTCGGCTGACGTAGATCGTACATAATGAGATTGAAAGAATAAAAAATACAATGTCTATACATATACATAGACAGAGACGTGTGAAAAAAATTCACGTGCACCACCTTACAAGTTAAGTTCGCTTAAAAACATTAAAGTTTTAGTCGATAATAGAATCATTAATAGTCCCTCATGATGGCTTTATCTTTTTCTATCTACGTCATTATCTCTCTTCTCTCTCGTGTAAAGATTTTTATTTATTTTTATTTGTTCGGTGAATCAACAGCTATAACATTCTTAAATAATAAACAAGATGGATTATTGTAAAACAATAACAGATTAGTTTTATTTATAACTAGCTTTTGCCCGCGACTTCGTCCGCGTGGAATAGTTAAATCAAATCAAATATCTTTATTGCGTATCACTTGCTTTCTTGCGAATAGTTACTTTAGGCAGCATTTTATTTCTTTGTGTACGTACTTATTTTGCAAAAAATACACATAAAAACTGCCGTGTACTATACTGTATATGGCATTTTTACAATCTATCATTTTATGTTTTCCCATCCTTTGCTAACTTACATGCAACCTTTCATCCCTACATGGGTCAATATTTCAAAAACGCTAGAACAAATATTTGCTTATTTCTTATCCCGTGCTATTAAAAATTTCATGGTTTTATCTTTGGTAATGAGGAATCTCATAAAAAATTTCATCTCATATTTCAAGCCCTTCATTCCCTCTTTTACAAAAAAGCTTTTATTCCATTTCGACGTTTAGTCTATTTTTGTACCAAACATCAAAATCGGTTCAGGTATGGGCGTGAAAGTCATTAAGTTAAAAAGTCGCGTCCGCCATCTTGGATCTCAAAATGGATAATCCGTACCCTGTAAACCACGAAAATAATATCCTTTTTAATAATAAGTTAAAAAGTAGCGTCCGCAATCTTGGATCTAGAAATTGATGATGTATTTGGAATCGACTCCCGAAAACTATGAAAATGAATCCCATTTCGATTTTATGTTAAAAAGTCGCATATGCCATCTTGGATCTCGACATAGATGATGTATTTGGAATTAGGACCCCCGAAAACCTCGAAAATTATACCCATATTCCTATTAAGTTAAATAGTCAAGTCACGCCATCTTGGATCTCAAAGTCGATGTTTTATTCGGAGTCAGAACGCCCCAAAAACCACGAAAACAATACCCATATTGATATTTTGTAAAAAGTCGCGTCCGCCATCTTGGATCTGAAAATGGATCGTGTATTAGTAATCGGGACCTCCGAAAACCACGAAAATGATACCCATATCGATTTTATATTAAGAAGTCCCAACCGCCATCTTGGATCTCGAAATAGATGTCGTATTCGGAATCGGGACACCAGAAAACCACGAAAATGATACCCATATCGACGTTATGTTAAAAAGTCACGTCCGCCATCTTGGATCTCAAAATGGATAGTGTATTCGGAATTAGGACCCCCAAAAACCACGAAAACGATATCCATATTGACATTTTGTCAAAAAGTCGCGTCCGCCATCTTGGATCTAGAAAAATATGTTTTATTCGTAATCCGGACCCCCAAAAACCACGAAAACGATACCCATATTGACATTATACAGGTCAAAATTTCAAAAATCTTAGAACAAATATTTCTTTCTTTCTTATTAAGTCCCTAATTTCAAAGTATCATGGTTTTATCTTTAACAATGACGAAGTCCCATACAAACTTTCATCCACTATTTCACCCCCATACAGGTCAAAATTTCAAAAATCTTAGAACAAATATTTTTTTCTGTCTTATTAAGTGCCTAAATTCAAAGTTTCATGGTTCTATCTTCAAAAATGACGAACTTCCATACAAACTTTCATCCCGTATTTCAACCCATACAACCTTTTTTTCGCGATAAAAAGTAGCCTATGTCCTTCCCCGAGATCTAATCTATAGTTGTACCAATTTTCATCAAAATCGGTTCAGTGGTTGAGACGTGAAAGCTTAACAGACAGACAGACAGACAGACAGACAGACAGACAGAGTTACTTTCGCATTTATAATATTAGTAAGGATAAGGATAAGGATAACAGATTCAATATATAACAATAGAGTACAATCATAAATAAATGAGAGTCCTTACAATTTTACTGATATATTTCTTATCTTAAAAAATCTATGCCATTGACAGGAGTGGAGATTTTAGGGATATAACAATTAAATTTAGATAAAATTAATTCACGAAGTCAGCACAGTTTTTGGTTAAAATTATCAAAAAAAATCTTTGACCGTCTTCAGATTACGAAAAATAACGTTTTGGAGAAGAAAAAATAACATTTAAATTTTCTTTTAAAATAATTTAACACGATTCTATTTACCCGACTAACGGCGAAGCCAAAAGGAAGTGTTATGATTTTAGCACGCTATGTATGTATGTTTGTATTTGCGTCTGTTCCTCCGTAGCGTCTAAACTATGTTTATTAAATTCTGGTGTATGATGTCAATCGATTTGTAATTATGGTCCGGGTACCATTAGGCTACATTTTGACCAACTTTAACAATAGGAGGAGTAGATTTTACCATGTTAACCCCGATTTAAACTTTTTCAGTAAAACTTTACGCACGCTTGAGTAAAGAAGTTTTACAAGTAATAGTTTGTTCAATACATAAAATTTTCTACGTTTAAAGTGAATTAATTCATTTTAAAGTTGTTCATATCAAATTATGACAGGAAGTGCCACGACTCTTTTTTTTAAATTCTATTGCAGATTGTCTCTGATGACATTTTCTGCGTCACCGGGTTTTTAAGAAGGCGAAGACCTTGGGGGGGGGGGGGGGGGGGGGGTGTCTTCAAGCCTGTAGGTCGAACGTTCCTAGGGGATTACTGGGCAACCGAGCATCTCCCCCGTGGGAAGTCTCTCGACTGCCTAGCGTCCCTAGGGCGTCCGTGTCGGAAGGGAGACACAAACTCTGAATAAACATGTATATATTTCTACATATAAAAACACACACACACACACACACACACACACACACACACACACACACATATATACATGTCTAGAGCACACTTGTTTTTACTGCTTGTTTAATGATAGTAATAGATTCATTAAAGTATACTTCGATAGTATAATCGAGTGCAAGTATGTAAATAAGAGTATATTGAGTTCAATTTATCGGACAAAATGGTCACGAATAGTGACTAGGCAAACGGCTCAAGAATGTGTTAAACGTAATGGTCGTATGCTTTTGACGAGCATGTTTAGCGGAATTATTGGATTATTTATACTTATACTAGGGACGTTACATAGTAAAATAATATGCGGTACGTACTAGCATGGTACTAGCGCAAGACAGGAAATTTTATAATATACTAGCTTTTGCCGGTGGATGCTTCTTACGGGACCATATCATCGGGGTCAAACGTATCTTATTTTCAATACAGATTATGATCTATCTGTGCCAAATTTCATCCAAATCCGCTGAACCGTTGCCGAGAGAATGACTGACAGAAAGGACAATAGGATACCTTTAATGGTCAAAAAGGTTTGTTTTCCATGGACTAAATTTGTATTAACGCATTCAAAGCCGCGAGCAAAAGAGTTACTGTCCTCGCTTCACTATAACCCAGAAGCCAGTTCAAGGGTTTTAACAACCTGTCGAGTGGTTTGATTTGACGTGCGTGTATTGAAGCAGTGTTGATTTGTCCAACGTTAATTTGTTACTTGGTGTAACGTGAACTTAAGCATGCGGTGCAATAACAAATGGATGTTGAAATTGAATACTTTGGAAAACAATTTAACGATTCATTAATACCGTATTACGCATCTCTTTCCTTTGTTGAATAAGTGCCTTATTATTTATTGTTCACTAATAGAGTTATTATTTTCTCTAAGTGGGGTAACTATTATCATATTATTCTATTATCATAGAGTCAAGAGTCGAATAAAGTATATTACGGCAGCAAATTGATGTATATTTTCATTTGCAGATCAAATTTTCATGTATCTACCCACAAAATAGATTTAAATTGCGTCTTTATTTAGGTATATATGTGGTAGAGTTGTGTGCGGAGTTTGTCCCGAGTTCTTGTTGCAAAAACACGTGTTGAGAGTGTGGTGTCCTCCGGAGCGGAGAGGGTTGTGCTATAACACTAAGTCACTCTATGATTCACTGTACACTGTGGTGGCAAACGTCCGCTCGGTCCGGCGGTCGGAACACGACTGACTCAACCGAGCCGTCACCGCCATTACGGCGTATACCTTTATTGTCTATTCCACAACTACCCACATATTTAGTTAGACATCACAGAGAGACTCCATTTTTAACTCAAATCTACCGTAAGTATAATTTTTTGTTGCTTAAATTACATTTTCACTTGACATTGGCAAAATGCGTATCGTTTAAGTATCGCGACGCCATTAATTAAGAATAGAATAAAATAGAGTTGTGTGTGTTGTATTGGTTGTATGAATAAAATGTACAGACTACCTCACGTCTCAGGTTACTAAAAACTATCAAATTATCACCAGATTATGATCTTTAGGTACGATTATGAAATAAGGTTAAACAATTTAATAATAAATTTTAGCCATTTTGGGCATCGTCGTGCAATATCTGTAGTAGGTACGAAATATACTTACTGTCCAAAAAAGTAATATAACTTTCTCACGAAATAAAAACGAAAGCTGCCGACATCAAGTCATTTATCTAACACTACATTATATCGTATAAGCTTTAAGCACCTCTATTTTAAAAACATGAACCAACACCGCCTCTAAAAAAGTATGAATTTATTATTTTAAACTGTTTATTGAAATACTTTTGCGACGTGAAAGTGAAATCAAGATTCATCTTAGATGAAAGTACCTACAACAAAAACACCATGTGTATTCATTCTTAAGGTAGTTTTTGTAAATGAGATCATGTCACGGAGTATTAAGATCATGTCAACGTATGTAGTGAACCTAATTGCAAATTGTATTTTTTTCTAATTTATTTAACAACAATTCTGAATTTCAATCAGATGCTCTGATAATTTTCTCGATTCATTATTTTTCTTCACGGCAATGGAATCGCGTCTTTGTGCATTGCGTTGCATACTTATAGCGAAAGGATCAACGCGTTAGAGCCAAATCCCAACACAATAATGAATGAATGAATTAGCTAACTGTCTTCCCTCAAGCTGAACTCCTTATAATCACGTTCATCCAAAAGTCAACTGGATCGCTTTGAGCGATAAGTTTGCCCTTTGTGCAATTTGCTTTTAGCCATAACTTTGCCATTATATTCCTTTAAATTATTTGTGAGTACCTACCTATATATAACTATTATTAGGGTGCGCATTTTCTTACATAACTTTTCAATTCCTATCATTGGAGCTCCGAAAATATGTCTCATACCATTTAAAACCATAATGATCATTCTTCATAAAAAAAATTATAAACTACATATTTAAAAACATAATCATTGAAATTCATAATATCATTAATCATACATTTTTGGGCGAGTCTAGTGTTTTATGCACCTACATGGCTGGATGGGTAGGTTAGGGTTATTTACTATTTTATTTACTATTTTAAATGAACTACTTTCCTATTTAAAAAGAAAAAATAATATTTTTTAGTAATAATATTTTTAGCTGCGTCTTATCGTAACCATGACCCAGCAGAAAGATTATCTTTATTCAATTATTTAAACAAATATGTAGATACAGGCGAAGGTCTTTATTTATCTTTACTTTATCATTTTATTTTTTTATATTTATTATGACTTTTAAACTCAAAACCACAGTCTTATCATAATCTTGTAACCTTTACCTACGTATATGACCCGCGGTTTTAACGTATTTTATTAAAAAACATTATAAATAGGTAACTTCAAACTATCAATCACATATTCTGCCTTAGTTTGTAAGCTATAATATTTGCTTCAATTGTTTGAAAGACAAATAACCGCCAACCGTGTAGTATAAAATATACATTGGAGACTAGTACTAATTCAATGGAGCGTTATTATGTCCTATGTGTCAAAATATATGTTATGTTGAATTAAGTGCCTCTTATAACATGTATTGTTATTGATCTATTAGTTAACTGTAGCATAGATTACATTCTGCAGATACTCTAGAAAACTACAAAAACGATGTTGATAGTTAATTAATTAGTAAGTGTCACGTTTGTAAGATTTTTATACCTAATGCTTTTTGATAGAGCTTTTCTCCTGTATTATTTTATTACTTCTCTTTTTTCAGTCTGTTTATTAATTGTCATTAGTTTTCTTCCTGCCACTGCACTTTTGCTTGGTTTGTTTACATTTTTTATCTTAGGTTCGTTTTTAGACAGCCGGACTGCTGAGATGATTTTGAATGTAATATCTGTCCGGTAGTTAGCTTATGTTAGTTTGTTTACTGAAGGACACTATTTGGAGGCGCAGTGCCTCCAAATCACTATTTGTCCCTTCAAATAACTGCCCATAATGTCAGATGTGGCTTTATGTGTAACTAAATGTTACCTAAGGCCCTGCTCTACCCCTCATGGGACTACGAGCGTAATCGTATGATCTTATGTATGTATGTATGTTAGTTTCTATTAGCTCTATCTCCTAAACAATTACTTTTACTTGAAAAAAGAAATAACAAAATAGGTTGTCTGTCTCTAGTAATTTTAAATTAATGCACATTATACTTATTACATAGCTATAAACGGGAAAGTGTTTATTCATGAATATATTTCCTTTAATCATTCATTTCAACCTCAGTTTGGATTTCGTATTCCAAATAATATTTAAATAATTCCACTTCAATCGTTTTCGACATTCGCACGGTTTTTAAAGCTAACAGAGAGCGTATGTAAGAATAATAGGTTGGTAGGTATGCCTTTGTTTTTGTTCTGGTTTAGGTGGAATTTTTTTTGTCAAAAAATTTGCGCGAGATATTTTGTACTTTGTTAGGTTTATAATGGTTGAAATTACGTCGGTTTTTGCAATGATTATTTTGTACTTTTTATTTGATTATATTAACATTATGACTTCTAGGGAAATCGATATTTTTGTACGAGTAGCAAGAAATGTATAAAATGAAATGGAAAACACTAATACAGGTTCCTTTACTAAAAAAATAACTGAAAAATAGGTAGAAGCTTTTAACCAATATTGAGAATTTGCACAATACTTCACAATTTAAACGGCAGTTTGATATCTGTAAGATGTAAGCAATAACGTACAGGTTTATCGTCGATATGTAAAATGAATAATTTTAATAATCTAGGTATTGCATCAAGTGATCTCCGTATACGGAGAAAACTGTAGGCGAGTATTCAATATATCGCAACTTTGTAAGATACAGGTAAGATTCGAATATTATTAAGTCTTTTAATGATTTTAAGATCTATCCAATGAATTAAGCTGAGTGATAAATAATAGAACTAAAATGCAAGATAATAATAGATATAAAACAAAGGCTAGGCAGGATCTCCAATGGAACTGGTTAAAAAGGATAATGAACATTTTGTTGTGATTTTTACTTTAGTCCCCAGAAATGGAAAACACGCAGTAGAAATTATAAGCAATCACCCAGACAGTATGTTTCTATGCTCTGTTAAATAGTTACTGTTGAATTCAGCCACACTAGTAAGAGCTTTAATAAAGTTTATTTGTTAATCCGAGAATAACGTACTTGGTTATGCAATTATTAATATGATATTTACTAATACAGCTCTTTATTGTAGACATTTAATGAACAATTGATTGTTAAGAATAAAACAAAGATAATGTAATAACGTATGTAATTAAGCAAGGCCGCCTATTTTGTACATGCCTGTGTTCAGTTGTATTGTTTATATGTATATTTTTTCTCCTTAGTACTATTATTATAATAACGCTTCCCCAGTTATTGGAGTATAGCCACTTGAAAGTTGAGGATTCAAACACGACGAGAAAGATATTGTTAATATTATTTCAAAAAAAATTGAAACGTAAGTACAATAAACTATTATCATTGTATTTTGCCTGCCATGCTATCTATTATTATTTTATTCAGTGCCGGTGTAATATTCTTTTCTCCTTCTATCGTTCTTCATCAGCCGTCATCTCAACCCTTCTTCTCTATATCATCTTCCACACAATCTATCAATTTTTTTCTTCAGTCTGCATCTGTCTATACCATCCCTGCACATTCATTTACATCCATTCTTTTTAACATGCTCAGCATCTCTTCTCACTAGATGCCCATATCACGCTTTGTCCACATCTGTTACCTCTCAATATTCTGTCTGCAATCCGTCTTTCTTTTTATTACACCGTTGCGATTTTCAAAACACTTCTTAGAAATAAAAGGTACAGATGCCTTTAAGGTTCGTACAATGAAATGTGCGTGGAACCAGTTCAGCTAAAGGTACCACAATTGTATGTAAAGTATTCCAGTTAGCTCGGCGGCTGGATGGCACAAGGCGGGGTCAAGAGTTATCGTAGATCGTTTTGGATTCGAACCCCGAACCCGCGCTTTCGCAAGCTGCGCATTAGCAATGATATTTACATCGCTACTTTAGATATGGATACTCAGATCAATAAATAAGGTAAAAATGGATGGCGATTTTGAGAGCGGTAGGACTAGTTATTAGTCCTCCAGGCTAGCTAACACCATCTAAACAAAGTCTGTCGTCTTCCTAGAGTAAGTCCCTGATCCTGATCCAGATTGAAGGTTCTAGCTGAAGTTCGCTGCTACTTTCTTGATTGTTATCACCACTGGTTAGATGAAGGCCAAGACCTTTCCTGGCCAAAAGAATAAATAAAATCTAATCACATTGACTAAACAATTCTCTGAATACAAAGTGACAGATTATTATATTAAAGAAGAATATTAAGCTTAGTTAAGCCACATACAATTTATCGTAGTTAAGCCAACGAATTAGGATTCCTAATTCGTTGAGTTAAGCTATAGAAAATCTTATGAGACCAGTGCACCTCCAAAGCACGAACTGTCTTATGAACTCTATAAGTACATATTTTTGTTTCAAATTTAGAGTCAACTAATAAATAATATTCTATTTTATATGTTTTTATAGAATAGAATAGAATTTTCGAAAAAAGAAAATTAAATTTCTAAATGGTATTTTTTTTTTTCTGATCTGCGAAAGTGGAATTACGACGAAATATTGTTAATCCCATGTCTATTTCTTGCGAGGATTTTAATAACTAGAGACCCTCAAAACTATTTTTTGGCAAAATTGTGCACTTTTAACAAAATTGGCATATTTTAATGCCAGGACTCTAGTTATTAGAATCTTCGCAACAAATATACAATATTTCGTCGTAATTTAGAATGTAAATGAAATTTTTTGTGAAACCTACTGTAAACTTTCAACATTATCAAGGGAAGGCTTAATTAACTAAATAAAATAAGTTTCTAGAAGAGTTAATTAAGCATGAGAAGTCTTTAAATGAATTTGTTGAATATTTCTTTGGAAGACCTTATTAGTCTATGTTATATCAAATGCCTACTGATCATTTGCGAATTATTGGAACATCCAAGTGAATATGCAGAATTCCTAAGTTTAATCAAGACATGACACACATCGCTAATATGCGTTGATCATGTCGAGATAATTATACGATGTTATTAAATCGGTGGATAGGTCGAATATTTTGTAAAATCAAAACTACTTATTTTTTATGTAATATAATAAACAAGTATACATGCGTGATGGTAGATAGGTGGCGCTGCTTATCTACCAGTGGCATTCTAAAATTACACGGGGCAGGGAATAGTCCTGAGGAATAGTCCTTAGCCCGTGTGATTTTGGAAGCCATTCACACACAGAAAGCGAACACTGCAATACGTAGCCCTATTGGATTAGTCTTCTGTATTGCGAAGACTTTTGCTCTACATCGCAGTCGCACTCGTCAAATAATGGTGCGAAGGCCCAGTTAGCCAGTCGTCGTGCTATACCCGGTAAGAATAGAACCACGACTTGGCGGACTTGAGCCGAGGCCGAAACTCTTCAGAGGCACCGTCAAGTATGCCTCCGCTCCTTCCGGCTGAGCGCCAATGTAGAGACACTAAACGACACAGACATCTCCCGCGGCAGAGGACCTCCAACTAGATATTATCTAGGGAGGTGAGAGGTCTAGTAGTTCATTAAATTTAATGAAACAAAATATAATTTTTTATCAATTATTTTACCGTAAACCGTTGTTGTAAGGTTGTAAGTATCCTATTCGACTTAGTCCTCTGGAATTGTATATTTTATTCGATTAATATCACCGTTACAATGCTTTGTGGTAGTGCGTTGGTCGTGTGAAATGATGCACGATTCTGCAAGTGCATCAGTGACCGACCACATAATAACCTAATGCAGACGAACTAAAACGGTAAAATGTGTTGATAAAATTCTTAGCCGTTTATTTCCTGATTCCAGGCTTCTGTTTAAAGATAGGTAAATATTATTGCAATCTGACTTATCCTTATTGCCAATGACATAACATGTACTTGTAAAAGTTCGAAATACTTATTTAAAATATTTGGAAAATTTTGGTGAACGTTATACCTATTAATATTATTTTCGAAATCGAATTATCAACGCATAATATAATAATATTAAATTTAACATCACAGCGGTTTCAGAAACTTATAAGCAAGGTAATTTGTAAATGCAAAATATTCATCGTTTCCTAAATTTCAGATGAAGTTATCAATGGCTCGCTTCATTTAAATATAGCTAGACTTTAATCTCCATTCAAAGTTCCTTTTAAGCAATTACTGTCAATTACATTACAAAATTCTCGTTTATTCAGTATTTGAAGTGTTAATTCTGATATTGGTGACTTATTTATCGAACGGGTCTTGTAAACAGCGGGTTAAATTGTACGCAGATAAAATGGCTATGTCACTAAAGTAAACATACGACAAGAACGAAAATTAATTTGATAAATTGTTCCTTGGCTGCCATATTTCAAAATGGCGGTCGTGTTCCCGCGCACGCAGCTTGTTAGTGTTGCACGGGTCGAGGCGTGCGCGCATTTTTCACAAAGATGGCGTCCGACGTGTGGTACTTATTGGCGCCAGCCCAATCGACAGTCGATACACTTTGATTTATAGATTAGCTTCTATTTTATGAGTTTTGCCGCATCTTAGTATCGATTATTGCTTTGTTAAAAATAATGGCAGGAAATGATGCTTGCTTCAAGTAACACATTGTACTTTAGCAATTATTGCTGAAATATGCTTAGACAAGTCTGTTAGAGATGAATTGCAAAGTAATGTTTAGGGTAAGTACGTTGGTATAAAATATGGCTAGCTTATATGGTAGGGGTAAGTAATACAAAATATGTGTGTGATTTATCGCTAGCATCGTAGCGGTCTGCGTGGGCGTCAAATGTTCACAGATAAAGCGGTTCTAGCGAACTATGCATCTCCTGTGGTTCAATCTCTAAGTTGGCATCTTTGATTGTAATGGCTTTTCGTTTTATGATTTACGGTTTGTTTGTCCATTGAATCTTAATAAAAGTGAAAGTTATGATTTATCCGATTGCTTGCGACCTACGTTGGGTATATATGAAAATTGCAATGCATATGATATGCGTTTGAGATTGAGAGATCAATAAGGAACTGAGATGTGCAGATAGAGTCGAAAGGAAATATTGCATAACATACTGTGGTGGAAATAAAATACTATATTTCGTTCTTAAAAATTACCTCAATTGTTATTAAACATTCTAATTTATAAGGTAACTTTCTGTAATTGAAACCTGTCTAAAACATTTTCATTTCACCTGTGCCAAGTAGTCCATCATCAACACCTCCGCACTTGGCGAAGAATTGCGCAATTAACTTAATTCCCCTCCCCGGTGAAGTACTTTACTCGTTATTTTGCGCTTAAACTTTCTTACCGTGCTGTAAATTATTTCTTTAATTGTTTCATAGGCAATTGCTCTTCTTGAATTTTCTAATTGAATACTTTTTATTTTTCATATAAGTTTACAGATGTTTCTGCACTGAGCTTTTTTTATTGCGACTTATTTTTTGATAGTGTGTTTTGACAGAATATTCGAGAATAATATCTGTACCTATGAAATGTTTGAGTCATTTATGCTTTTTGTCTTTTGTGTTTTACACGTGTTTTTGACAATCGTTGACTAATTTACAAAAAAAATAAGTTCATGTTTAGTAAGTTTTAACGGAGTTTTTAACTTAAACAGATAGCCGTATCATGAACCTACATTCACTATCAGGTAGTTAGGCGTAGTCAAGTTTTGCGTAACGGACCAACACTCAGTTAATTGCCGTCGTCAGCCATGAAGGCTTGTTAGGCTGCGTATATCACTTGCGAGGATATATCATACTATTCTAGGCAGCTTGACTAATACATTAACTGTTACAAATGGACCGGATAAATTATCGCAAGCCAAAATCTAGTAATAAAAGCGAGTAATGTTGGCGAGGAACTGAGCAAAATACAAGATCGTTATGAAAAAAAATGCTTAACATTTGCTCTTTGTTTCTGGCTCAAAACTTTGATTCCAATTTAATTTGGGGTCGGTGCAAAAATACCTATGAAAAATACGATAAGTGAATTAATTTATCATTGATATAAATACAGAATTAAGTACCTATCATTAAGAACTTGTGTTATGTCTAGATATTTTATAAATAAACATAAACAAATAGTCACACACAGGGGATATGCAAGGAAGACTGACGGCCGTAGGGGCAGAAAGGTGCTCGAGTGGCGACCAAGTATCGAGAAACGCAGCGTTTGCTTCACAAGGTGGACCGACGATCTGGTAAAGGTCGTGAAAAGGCACTGGATGCGGATAGCGCAAGACCGATCGTATTGGAGATCCTTGGGGGAGGCCTATGTCCAAACAGTGGGCCTCTCTCGGCTGAAATGATGATGTTGATTAAACAAATAAATCACCATGACTCGTGAACAAATGTTCGTGTTTATCACACAAACATTTGCCGCTACCAGGATTCGAAGCCGGACCGCCCGATAAGTAGACTGTGTTACTGAGCACTCCGCCAAAACGGCGCGGCATCAAAATTATTATAATACTAACAATTGCGCAGTTGGGCATTCCCAGTAGATTTGCAAATCAATTTTGCGAAGTGCAGTTGTGATTGAACTTAAAATGCAAAGCTTTTGCCACACGCAAAAAAACATTGAAAATGCAACGACAATTTCATTATACAGCAAGCGTCACAGCTTACATCAATGTCGCGTGTGGACGGACTAAGAGCTAATTAGTGATATTTTATAGGATTTAGAACCTTATTTGCAAGCAGTTAGAGTACCCGAAAGAGTTACGAAAATGACTCTCTGTAAAGTTGACGTGATAGAATGCACTGCGAGCGGCTTGTTAAAGTGCGTTATTATAGTAGCTACTAAGGAAGTTCTAGTAAGCTTAATAACAACGTTATGAAAAAGTTATGAAATCTACAAATGGTGATTTTAAAACTTTATTAATATTTCACCATGCCACCAAATCTGGTTAACACAAAATTTTATGGTATATGAATTATATTTATTTAAGAACATTATTGGACAAAAACGCCATAGGCAGAATACAATTTAACTATAAGTATTATTGAAATTATAGAAATTTTACCGTAAAGGAAAGAAATGTCCCCGTATTTTTATATCAAATGGAATATAAATACATACATCATTTTATGAAAGCTTTTTAAAGTTACTATTTCAATTCTGAAATCGCGTCCTCAATTATTTATTTATTACGAGTAAATTACATTCATACTTTGTATTGTAGCCCCATAAAGATAGATAAATTCAGAAAAAAAATTACACTTAATTGTAAAAAGTATCTAACAACTTTTTAGCCCGAAGGTAATAAATACTAAGTATATTCGTTTTTGTTTTCGGAATGATACTTTACGTTTATGTTCAGACTTTTTGTATGAATTAAATTCAAACGTGTCAAATTATCTGGTGATATTGCAAAATGAGAATGAATTATCGATTCCGTAGTTCAGTTTCATAGTTTCTTGACCTTATTTTGTGTTATTTCTAGAGCCTCTATCTTATTTAACTTACCATCTGTCGCAATTTTAAAACATCTATTGCTACGATTATATGCCATGTCTATCAAAGCCCCCTAATATTATCTGGGTCTTCTACTGCCCCCCTGGAAATCTCTCACGCCTTCTATGTGGAGTAGCCCACGTTGAAAACCTATACCTACGATATATTGTATAATTGTATACAATTAAGTCTGAGAAAGTAACTCGATTCCATCATCATTCGCTGATGCCAAGAATTTTCTGTGTAGTAAAGCTAATAAAAAACAATTTGCCAATTACATATAGGCTGTTAACAGAGCTACTAACAATAAACTCGAGATGAGCATATATGGTAGCAATAATACTCAGATGGTAAACAGTCATAACAATGTCCGAAAATATAGGTACAGTTATCTGAGACCGTAAAAATTAATTGGCACTTCGCTTTGATGTTGCCAATGGGTTGGTTTTATACGAGAATCGATCGAAATATTTTGTTGCAACAGTTTTGGTGCTTGCCGTTCTTGCTTACTAATTAATAATTTAGAGGCGTACTGGCAGGAGGAGGCAAATATTCGCCCTCTACTCGTATAGAAAAACTAGTGAAGGGAAAGGGCCGCGATAAGCTGATACTCCTAAGCGTTCTCAGGATATTCTCTGACCCGCGCAGAGGCATGTTCCCTGCGAGGCACACTGACATAAGGAGCGTACAGAGTGTTGAAGGTTTTAGTGGGTATGCTGGAGTCTTGTCGGCCTTAATGCGTCCCTTATGGCAACTAGAGTAGACATCAATTGTTATCCTTCCCAAAAAGGACTAATTAATAATTTAAAACATAAAATTTAACATCTTAGTGCCGTGTGACAAAGAAGGTGATGAACATGAGTTTGGGTGGATAGAGGGAGAGGAGGTGGATAGAGAAAAGATGGATAGATTATGTGAAAGGAGATATGACAAACAAAGGAGTTAATGCTGAGATGACTGCATATTCTTGTACTTTTACATATATGCAGTATTGAAATCCTGCTTGATGAATATTTCGCATTGAAGTTTTTTCAGAAAACCAAAAAAAGAATTCAAATAATGTTTTTTAGTAGTAAGTTCTTTTCCTTTATACCTATCACATGATGGTAAATGATGTTAAGGTCGATAGGCGAAGCGAGCTTCACCCGGAACACTCAAGTGTTTTTCTCACTCTAGTATTCTACATTTCGGTAAACAACTGAAATTTTATTTTACCTATTTTGTGTTTTTAATTTAAGAACTTTGATAACGTCAAAAAAGTCAAAATGCTTTACTCATTTTGGACATTGCTAATGAAGGTCATGATTATTAAGTTAATACTTACATACCGTTAAAAATGCACACTAGCTGCTCAAACATTAATTATTATCTCTCTCGCTAGCAGCTTACGTCTTGAGTCAGTGTTAACACTGTTCATACAATAAGTTATTTATAAATTCTTTGATACAATAATATAAAAAATAAAAGCAAAGAAACAAATATATATCTTTCAGGTGAGGCTAGAAAATAATAAATTGAAGGGTTGTGTTGAAAGCTTGTTACTCAACGTTTTCGTGTAAAGGGTTCTCGATAGAAAGGTTATAACAGGATTATATCGAGCGGAATTTATTATAAGCGAGTTTTCATGCAAACTAAGCTTTATTGCCGGTGACAAGACGCGACGAGGCGTGGGTGCCTGATTGGGGGACAAATAATAGAGATATCGATAACAGTTATTTGTTTCCGAGACAATTCTAATATTGTACTCGAGAGTATTTTGTAGTTCAAAATAAACCTTTGTTGCGTATGCATAAGATGACTTTAATTTTACTTTCATTAATTAATGTAGTATTAGCATTTGTGAACCTATCAAATGATAGAGATTCGAACAGGGTTTTAAAAGTACAAAACATAATGATTACAGAAATAATTGTACTTATGTATAGGTAAAATACAAAAAAATTAAAAACGTAGTCAAATTAAACAAGGATACCTAGGCATTTTCTCAAAAAAAGGTATATTTATAATTGCTGATCTGAGACAGTTAAAAATATGTAAAAAGTAAATTATTTTTAATAAATAAGCGTTACTAAATACAGGGAATAGTTAATAAACAAGTCTATAGGGAATAGCTAATAAAAATTTTGAGGTTAAGTAATTAAAAAATGCACGTTAAAGGTCTGGTCCTGGCTGCTGAGAGAATACGTGAGCCGTAAGTTCCCACCCGGTAACTAATGGTTGTATATTATAATCAGCGGTTAACCACACCAGAAAAAAGGTGAAGCTCGCATTTTTGCTACTGGAAAATCTAGGCCTCACATTATTAGCTTAAGACGATGGTGCGTGTACTTACAACAATCGAAGCGTTAACGCCAATCGCTTACGCGGGTGGCGTCTCAGTCGCGTTTGTTAATTGATTGGACCGAACGACTGCGGCCATTACACTCTGTTGACTTTCGGCTAGGGCTGCCCCCTGTCAGTTAATTTGTCCACATGTCGTAAACTGCGTGACATGCCCTTTGTTCATAGTCGGCTGTGCGGGTAATTGAAATGTTGAATAGAAAAGATGCAATTAAGAAGACCGCAGCCAATCACCGGAGGGAGAAAAGGAGCTAATGATAAATGTAATTTATAGGGTAGAGTGTATTAAGCTGTATATTTTAGCTAGGTAATTGCAAACAATTTACTTTCTGGCGATTAATAAGCAAGCTACGGAAATTGCAAAGAAAATGGAATCCGTTTTTCTCTCAAATACGTCCATATTGTAATTCAAAGTATTCAAGCTGCATTATTAGACCCAAACAATTTCTCAACATTACGTCGCAAACAAGTTATATGTGCCCAGAGCTTCGGATCAAAGATAGCGACGAAAATCGTGACAATACACTATCACTATGACATAAGTCTCACTTTGATGTAGACATTTATCAGAATGCATATTTTCTTTAAGTATTTCTTTAGAAACTGCTGATAAGTCGCTCGAATTTGGAACGCTTTGAAATGGGGTTGCACTTCCACCTTACAAAAGACCACAGTGATATATAACTCTACACTTTCTTATAGTTTTGTCTTACTGTCGGTGTTTCTGAAGTAAGGTTGACAGTACTCCTCGGGGTCGGGATGGGGCTAAGGTTGGCGCGGTAGTGACACACAGTGTTACAATCATCGAGTATACCTAATCCAGGCGGGCCATATGTATGCTTGTTTTCCAACCAAGTAAGAAAGGTATAATCATCAGCAAATTACGCCTTATAACTGGGTACAGGCTTTCCTATACCATAGTTAGAAGTCATAAGATCGTCACGCTCAAGTGAAGACTTGGTGTGCATAATTCAATAATATTTAGCGACCTATCCCAGTTCAACCAAGGTTATAACTGCTAAGTTTCCGCAACCGAAACCAAATTATACTGCACACTACTCCAACGCTCCTCGGCTATCTCGCCAAAGAATATTACTACACGTAACAAGTGTAACAAATCAGCGGGTAACTTATAACAAACTGCAACAAATCATACGGAGGGCTATATCAAGCTGTCATCCCGACCTCGGGGCCGTATCTTTGCGTTCATTTTGAGAACTCCTTTTTTTGCTTCCAACATTTTCGGGACTGTAAAAGGGTTATTTGAGGTTATACGTCAAGGCTCCAGGATGTTTAATAACGGCAATTACTTGCGAGAGATGTAAAATGGAGGAGCTTTTGCCTCCAATTATTAAAAGAAATTAGTTTTTATTTTAGTTTAATATTATACCTGTAGCATAGTGTTGGCAACCTTCTTTCTTGATGATATGGTTAATTAGAGCTGCAAAAACACTAAGAGGTCCCGATTTCAGTAGGAATATTTATTTAATTTCTAACTTTACTTAAAAGTTGTGTAATTTTTATTATATTGTACTCTGGAATTATACAACTGCGTAAAGAATACCGGATAAACAAAAGTATGAGATAAAACTAAAAGTTATTGATACATACATAAAACCATGCCTTTCTTTCATATGCAAAGGCAGAGGTCACTTATTTGCACTTGGTTCACCAGAATTCCTAAACCACTGAGGCATTGGCTTTGTCATTATCATTGACGCCAGAATCCAATAATGTTGTTGATGTTAAAATTTAGACATTTGGGGAGCCTTATTTGACTACTGTACTGACCACAACGGCATCATACGCATTATTAATTTATTTCTTCTACTGACAAGAGCATATACGTTACCCGTTGATTATATTTTGTTTACACTGTTATCGGATCGTATTATATTTCTCTGAAAAGTGGAAAGGCACTACGAGGTTAGATCATAGCGATAAAAGATTACAAAAATAGCAGTGATGACACCGATGATACTGTAACAGCCTAGACAAGAGGTCAATCGTTCAATTAAAACGCATTTACAGTTCGAGACTGTTTCGAAGGCATGAGAGATGCTGCCCAGGTCTGTAAGCGCGTGTGCTTAAATCAGATTTCATAAATATGTTCGTTTTCATTTAGCTCAGATGTTTAGCAAGCAAAACAAAGCGTCATATACTTTCCTATACCCGGACCTTACTGAGACGGCCATAACTCTAATAACTCCTCGGTCGGCCGATCTCAAACACGTCACGTCGCCGTCACGTCACTTCGCTATATTATTCTGTTGTGCAACAGGGCTGCGGGACACGCGACGCGTCACACGCAGAATTTCTAATGAGGTGCATCGTAAAGAATGAGACGGTGGCTGCTTGTAGGGTTGCCGTTTAAATTGCATTCGAAAAAATAAAAATGAGACTCACGGTATAAATATAATATAAATAATAAGGTAAATATGGCAGTGGCACACATGGAAAAGACAAATTATTAATCAAATAGCCCGCGCACTCGTATTTTTTTTTGTAAGAAAATGCTTATGTTTTTGTGAAAAAAGTTCTTTCTGCCTATTCATTAAAAACACATTTTTTTCACTCTTTATCATTCGTTCAATGTATTAGTTGCTTCTATGCTTTTAAAGTGGCCAAAATATTTCAAATTGACTCACACACTTCTTCATTATATTCACGATGTATAAAACTGTAAAACACGGCTTAGTACCTACTGACACGAAATTGGTAAAATCTAAATGAAATTTATTGAGTGTACATCATAATTTTATTAGCATTCAAGCGTACTTCGACACAAACGAAATATTCATTATTAATGAGCATGTCGCAACGCAAACCTAAAAGTTGCATGCACATTTCGCATAACAAGGATGTCAACGCGAGCGGTTTATTGTGTTTCGTTAATGCACGAGGCACTTGAGATTAGAGCTTTATTTCCACACGTGTATGTAAGATGGAGTCCCGATAGCTTTAACTTGCCCAACGTCTGTGACGAACACTTGTAAGTTGAGAGTTACTAAGACTTTTGTTAAGTGAAAATGCATATTTTACCATTCGAGGCTTACTTAACGCAGACGCAAAGTTTACAAAATATTGCTATATTTATTGTGTTTTTAATAACAAGTACAAACAAATTTAGCAATGTTTTGTGGATACGTGAATCACGATGAGGCAAAAGTGTAAAGGGTAAGCAGATACCTATAGATTTAAATGTATTGCTACTAAATCGGTTAAATATACAATAATTGGCGACTTAGGTCCCTTTAACATATTTATTGAACCACCGAACGCTACTTTTCCTTCTGTAGTTTACCTACTCCGTGAGATTACTCACAAAACCTTACAAAAAAGTTGACCACTTTTAGCGATACCAAATTTTGTGAGTAACACAAAATAATGCACAACGATTTAGTAAATACTATAAAGGTTTTCCTAGGAGTTTCCCAATTATTGAAAAACTCATTTAGTAGTAATAAAACTAAATCAATTGGTGACGCTAGTTCTGCATCCTTAGTATAAGATTTTATTGTAAAAACGTAACTATTTTAGTTGTGTTATAATCTAAATTTAGGTAACGTGATTTGCGCTCCTTTCCGCTACGAGCGCTAATCACGTTTCCCATACAAATTGAGCTCATAACGCAATTCAAATAGTTACGTTTTTACACTAAAAAACTTAGACTACGGGTACTCTTCTGCTCTGATAGTTGATCGAGAAATATTGAAGACGAAAACATATTACGCCGACCCAAACAAAATTGAGAACATATTAGGCATTATGACGACATTGGATGCTTGAGTGGTCTTTAGACCTTTCGCACATGGCTCGTCGCATCAGCGTACTCGTACACCATGTGACATTCATCTTAGAGTACGAGACGTACGTCACTATATTGCCCTTGTTTCGTTATTAATTGGACAAATTCTGTAGTTTGGTTACTGATTTATATGCATAATACATGTGCTTGCTGCATCAAACCCGCCATCGCAGTATGCTTATTATCGTCATGTAGGATGCACGCCGCAAAGATGACGAGAGCGGAACTGTTAAGAATTGTATGCGCTCGTCGTGCTCTGGTGCTGCATGCAGCGTACGAGCGGATACGCTACGATTACGCGACGAGCCGTATGCGAAGGGCCTTAATCCGAATACTAAACAAGAAATTGGGTTAGTCTTGGTTGAGCTTGTGTGATGACTGCAAACATTTGTTTGCAAATATGCTATTAATAAATTATACCCGATTGTAACAGATCGCGTGCAATCTGATTTAAACGCCTAGAATAGAACGTTTATTTACATGCAATTTATTGCCCTTACTATTAACCAATATGAAATATCCATATCGTAAGCACTTATGGGTCAAAGAATTGGAGAAGATAAAGAATTATTATCACTATAAAAAAATAGATATAGCTTAGCTTGTTTCTGTCGTAAATTATCATATATGTAAGTACCTATATTTTGTCTATCGTTCGTTACATAGTCATTTAGTACCTATAAATTCTAGGTAGGTGTATGTTATTTTTGTACTTTGTTTTTACCTCAACTTGGGTTTATAGTTTATCACGATTACTGTACTTGTTTAGAAATATGAGGTTAAAGTTGTTTGTGACATAAAAACGAGTTTTTAAATCTGGTATTGTTAGATAAAAGTATATTATTTACACTGTTTTTTTTTAATGACAAAGGTGTAACAGGTGGCTAGATGATTAGCTGTTATTTTTACATAAGAATTGAGATGGTACAATATTTTTTAGCGTATTTTCTAAAAATTCAGTTTCTAAAAAAGTATTTTAAAACATGCGCAGTAGGTATATGCGCAGTCTTATCCTGTACATGTCTTGATTTTTTTTTATAATTCTTATTTCACAGATTCTAAGATGAAAATAAACCTACAAGCATATTTTATGGTCTAATTTATTTATAGTTTGTGAAGTAAATAAATAGTTTAAATGCGTGAGAAGTTTTAAAACTTCCACTAACAACTAATAAATCATAAAGTTTATTATTATTTCAATACATTTCTTCGCCGCGCTGGTCAAACATCACAACCGCTTCCAAGAAGGGATTAATAAATCTAGCCAATAAACTGACTTCGATTTCACCTTTTTTAGTATCGCACCATAATGTTCCAAGAAATACGTCTAGCTATTATCGCCAACCCTGCGATTCGCTACGCCGCGTACCGAACGTAGGCGTTACGAATTTATGTCCCATGCCGAAATTTGCCCGCGCCGAGTCGCTAGCCGATGTGCATTGAGGCTGTAAGTCGCACACGTCGCATTATAATTAAGGCGATATAAGAATTTGTTGCTGTTGACCGACCAGGATAGCGGTATATACCTAGCTAATATGTTTCATTTAGATGTGACGCAACAAGATTTATATCTCGCACCTTTGTTTTGTTATTGTTACGATATTCGGCGCAGTTACATGCGGCGTGGTCACGGATGAACTAAAACGAGTTATTTTTTAGGGTTCCGTACCTCAAAAGGAAAAAACGGAACCCTTATAGGATCACTTTGTTGTCCGTCTGTCTGTCTGTCTGTCTGTCTGTCAAGACCCTTTATCTCAAGAACGCGTGGACGTATCAAGCTGAAATTTACATGAAATACTCAGGTCTATTGTCCCTTTAAGCTGTGAAAATATCAAACTTCTAAGCCAAGCCAATCAAAAGATACAGCCGATTATGTCGATATTTTCAACAAATTTCCGACACTCGCAAAGGAATCAAAACCTACAGGATACTTCCCGTAAACTCAGAATCTTGAAATTTGGCATGAAGCATTGTCATATAATGCAAATATAGGAAAAATTGCGAAAATCACATTTTTTTAGTTATATAATATAATAAAAATATTTTAATAAAATGAAACTTACTACCTTATTTCTCACGAACGAATAAAGGTATCAAATTGAAATTTATACCAAATACCTAGGTCTATTGTCCCTTTAAGCAGTGAAAAAATCAAACTTCTAAGTTAACGCAATCAAAAGATACAGCAGTTTATAAATTGTAAACCGCTACGTTTGTACGGCGGAACCCTCAGTGTGCGAGTCCGACTCGCACTTGGCCGGTTTTTTTTTTCATATTCTATTGCAGATTGTCTCTGATGACATTTTCTGCGTCACCGGGTTTTTAAGAAGGCGAAGACCTTGGGGGGTCCTCAAGCCTGTGCCATGTAGGTCGAACGTTCCTAGGGGATTACTGGGCGACCGAGCATCTCCCCCGTGGGGAGTCTCTCGACCGCCTAGCGTACCTTGGGCGTCCGTGTCGGAAGGGAGTGACTTGCCCGAGGGTACCTCTAAAGGCTCGGACCTCGGCTCGTGCACATCGTGTCGTGGCTGAAGCGGGGAGAAGCGCCCCGGTACATGTCTGTACCGGGTATAGCGCGTCGTATGTAGACCGGGTCTTTGCACCCTTGTTCGACGAGTGCGGTGTAAGTATAACAAAAGTGTGTCTAGTGCCTGAGTGTGTAGTGTTCATCTGAGTACTACTCGAAGGGATCGGAGTGACAAAACTAGTTATTACATTACCTACGCGTTTTATAGGGTCTGTCGTGTGCTCTGCTTACGACACGGACACGGTAATATTATCTATGACACGGAGGTCGTTATCACTCTGTCGTCCTGTTTAGAGATCCTGTCTCTCTGTCCTTTATTACATAGTCTAGGTCCTCAGAATAGACATGTGGCGTAACATGAGGGAGACTTACATCCAGCAGTCGCCGAACACAAGCAGTTGATTGATTTCATACTAATTTTTGTGTGATCATGTCGAGATCATAAATAAAAACTGTTTGAAAAATGTACAAATTTATTTGTTGCGAAATTCTTAAACGAAAACATTAGCAATGTTTTTTATAATTTTATTATATATTTTTTTGTTATAAAAATATATACAACTAGTGATCGCCCGCGGCTTCGCTCGTGTTAATTTTGGTACCTTCATCAATTAATGGATTAACCTGTCCCTGCGAGCAGGGCGCGATAAAACGCGTAGTGTAATAATAACCTTTTAAGTTTTTGCACGTTGATATTGGCAGCAAAAGTTTCTATCATCTTTCTCAGTCTTTTATTTCGTTCGGCATCTGTACCACTGCCGCTGAAATATCGGAACTATGACAAAACAAAGGTATATTCCGGCTGTATAAATCCCGTTTCATCATCAACAGCCATAGTGTCCCCACCGAGGGGCTCGAGCCTACCCCACATTAGGGCGATTAGGCCTTAGTCAACCACGCTGGCCAAGTGCGGGTTGGTCGACTTCACACACAACCTAAGAATTTCTTCATAGGCGTGTGCAGGTTTCCTCACGATGTTTTCCTTCACCGTTAAAGCGTCGATTAAACGTACATATGAATTCAAAATTTGAAAACACATTGGTACGCGGCGGGGTTCGAAAAGGTGCGTCCCAGGTGGGAGACAACGCCCTTGCGCACTACGCTTCCGACCCTTCAAATCCCGTCGAACTGCAATAGCTGAAAATAAGCCCTCACCTGTGTAATAACGTTATTATGCGCCACGAAGGCAAACCTGTAATGCTGCAAGCTTTACTACAGGTATACACTATAGTGGTAGTACTCTCGGCTGCAATGAAGCATTTTTATGGACTTAAATTAAGCTATATGCTGTATTAAAACCAAATCACATCTTAATATCAGTGACCATGCAAATCATGCGATGTAAGTTTAAAACAATGTTTCATTCAGTCTGATAATCTGCCCATTCTTGTAGGATAAAAAAGAAAATCTCGTTGAAGCCTCTTATGTCTGCTCCGTGCTTCTTAGTTACGCAAATGTATGTAGAAACCCTCGTTACATAATTCAAATTGGTAACAGTAATTCTGAAACAACCATAAATGGTATACCATCAACATTAAGACGTGCAAATACTGTGTCGAGTTATTATTTTACATAATAAATTGTAATGACTTAATACCTACGTATAGAAACTTATTAAGTAGGTATCTACAAAAAATTTAAATTGTTTGAGTCGTTTCAGTTTAAGTACCTAAGTACTTAAACTGAAACGACTCAAACATTTTCTATGATTATATACGTACGTACATGTATACTGTATGTAGGTATATTACAGTCCGTTATGTATCGATGGAAAGCTAAGCTACCAAGTGCGCGGTCGGTACTGGGATGGGTGACCGAAATCTTAAAAGGCTTCATGTGTTTCTACGAGCAAAAACTCTAATTTCAACATTTGGCATAATTATTATAATATATTTCCACGCACACACAAATTATCTAAGCCCAAAGGAATAGTAGAAGATCCGAACCTATATCGACCTTCACCGAGCTGATAATAGAATGAAACATATTTTATTATTAATTTAGTATATTAGAAAATATATTAAAAATGGGTTGTCTAAAAAAATCCTGGACAGACTATTTTTAATTATTTTTTGAAAAATAATTTTTAAAAAAAAAAGAATAAAATATTGCAACATCAAGATAATAAAAAAAAAAAACCGTATAGAATGTGCAGGCATTGGGTTGTCTATTATTTACCTGCGCGAACTACTGGGTTGTCAGGTATGAACAGGTATGTCGATATCAGTTACTTTCACTCGATTGGATAATAGAAAAAATTTTATATCATCATAAGCGCGCGACAAAATTTTCTTATTATCTTGATGTTGCAATATTTTATTAAAAATAATTTTTCAAAAAATAATTAAAAATAGTCTGTCCAGGATTTTTTTAGACAACCCATTTTTAATATATTTTCTAATATACTAAATTAATAATAAAATATGTTTCATTCTATTATCAGCTCGGTGAAGGTCGATCTAGGTTCGGATCTTAGACTAGAAGTATCAGTATTACTAACAAGAACTTGTGTTGTAACCTCTCAATCCCCGCTCGGTAGATATCTACCGCGAGAGAATTAAAATCAATTGTGTTTGGATATTATTAATCATCCACAGATTACGTATCCATGGATACTAGATACCGGACATTTTTAAAATAAATAATAATTTTAGATATGTTTCTAAATAAACTCATATAAATATATTACAAACAACCATGACTCGTCAACAAATGCTCGTGTTCATCACACAAATATTCGCCGCTACCAGGATTCGAACCCGGACCGCTTGATGTGTAGGCATCTATACTGACCACTGCACCACGACGGCGTCATGATATGATAGGTCGCCATTATGTTATAATATATTGTATTCGGAAAGTATGTACTATATTGTATGGACCATTGGATTGTCTAGGCACTCAGATGACCAGCGAGGATCGGAATTATCTGTCATTTGTAATATTTACTTCATACTACACTCTACATCTTAGATTATATAATCTAGGCTCTACAAATACTCTACATACACTCTATGGACGAGTTGGAAATTTAGGTTCATAAAACACGAGGGTTTGTTTCATTCCTAATATTGGCCAGATATCCGGGTTCAACGTCCGATAATTGCTCTGTTATTAAGATCAAAACTGCTCAAACCATTATGACAATGAGTTCTCATACGCTGTGAGTCGAAGAACATCATCAGCATAATTACAATTACACAACCCCATGATTTGAGTACTTGTCCGATAAATCTTGATTAAAGGAAATAATACACAAGTAATCCCTAGATGCATTAAAATTGTGTGACATACCTATTTTAAAAAAAGAAGAAAATTACTGAAGACATGACTGGACTAGATCCCTTTGCCTTCCTTAAACAGAGAAAATTTAAAAAAAAAAAGAAAACGAAGTAGACCAAGAGTTGATGTGACGAAGCTTCATGATGGCGAGATGGTTAATCACTAAAAAATCTCAGCAAGATATACCTAAGAAGCCAGCCTTTTAAGCCAGCAAACTTTATTGAAATATTTCCTATTTAAACGTTTTTGAATTGTAATAAAAGCATACCTGGCGCTATAAAAGGCGTCTTTATGTTCCAAGATTATTTTACACGTTAAAAAAACTAAAGATGGCGAAATCTCTGTCCACGAATATTCAAATTTTATACACGAAAAGAGTTCGCAACATTATTAAAGTACTTTAATATTTAAAAGAGCATGCTCTTATAAGTAATAACAGTGTAGGTACCCACGTAATAATTATCATTAACAGCGAGGTAGAAATTATTACGCGTATATATTTTTTTAATACCCGCGGGCCATCTTAGAAAATTTATGTCAATGACATTATGTAAATTATTTAATTTTATTACTTACACCTAAGCGTTTTGACCCTAATGGTTCCTAAGGTGCTAAGCAGAACATTGCAGAGAAATGATATTTACCGTTTATTATCACAAATTATTGAAACAAAATTTGACCACGAGGTCGATGGTGCCGTCACCGTGCGTTCTTCGTAACGAGACAGATAATTTAACTCGGTTTTGCTCCGTGCTTCGGGAGCAAAGACTATATTCGGAAGTTGGTGGCCGACCGAAAAAATCCAAGGCAAATCCTATAGCAGTTTAGACATACTGTACCGACGCCAAATAAATTGGGAGCAGGGTAAGAGAATAGGGAGAAAAGAGCTAGAGCTTGAAACAATATTTAAGAACAATTTAAAAGTTGAAAAAAGTTTTAAAAAGGACGTTAGTTTAACGCCCACTCCACACTCCTTCCTCGAATCGCTACAGAATAATCGGTAGAGTCTTCCTCGTGGGAGTCATGGGAAATGCCTGTCTACTAGAATACCTCTTTGGGAAGTTTACCCTATAGGTCATCGTGGGAGATGCCTGTCTACTAGAATACCTCTTCGGAAAGTTTACCCTATAGGTCATCGTGGGAGATGCCTGTCTACTAGAATACCTCTTCGGGAAGTTCACCGTACAGGTCAGAGGTCACCAAGCCTGCTTTGAAAATCTCCGCGACGCTTTACCACCATCGATCGATCCAATGACGATCAACCAAATTCTTTCCAGCGTACCAGCTCAAACGTTATACTTACGTTTTCCATGTTATTCCTTATTTGTTAATATCATGAAAAATGCTAATTCTATTATTATTTCTGTACTAATTCTGCATGGACTGCTGAGATTATTTTGACTGTAACATCTGTCCTGGTTGTGGCTTTTGTGTAAGAAGGATTGTTACTTATTGTTTTTGTTTGGTGCACCTTATAAGTGAGCGTCAGGCTGGCAACCTGTTATTATTTGGAGGTACTGCATGATCCATACTACCAGATGTGGCTTTATGTGTAGCAAAATGTTACCTTGTGTTCTGCTCAATCCCTCATGTGATTACAAGCGTGATCGTAAAGTATGTGTTAAAAGACCGAAAACGCAATATGCGTATTCATGACAATAAGACCTGTGAAGACAACCATGGCAAGAACCGAACTTCATAGTTACAATTTTTCATTCGTAATTTTTGCAACTAATACAACTGTATTGAATATGAATCAAATTATATTATATTTAAAATATGAATAATCTAAGTTCTGTAGAGACGAGAGCTAATAAAATGAGCAAAAGTAAATGTACACTTTTCTACCAAAAACCTTTGTACAATTATTTATTTGCTTTTGCTAAGTAACGTGAACAATTAAAGGAACATAAAAAAAAATATATTTTGCCGCTCAAAACGGTTTCTATAGTAAAAAAAATGTCTATGTCCTTTTATTTAAAATCTTTTTAAAATCTTCCAGCGGAACTTGATTGAAAACCCGTTTGTATTGTATTAGACATTCGAAACTACTTATTAACAATCACATAACGTTTTAATCTCTTCCCCGTAGTCGTGATCCCGCCTAAAATGAGTCGCACGAGTGTGGCAACACCGGGGAATATTAAATAACTTCGTAGTTTATTCAACGTCCTACAGTCTGCGGCAACCCGACAAATGCTTAATGAATTTTGAACTAAATGTCTTTAAGAAAACGTTGAGTATTGTTTGGCGAAATTTGTTTTGTAGGTGTCTTAGTGTTGTTTGTATGGTCATATTTATTTTTATATAATACAATGGGACATGGTCGATGCCACGTGGGTGTGATGTGCATGGTTTGAATGAAAATAAATTATTATTGATAATTGTTATGAAGGAAAAAGCTAACTCGCGTATGATGCGTAGGTGGAGCTTTCGTAGTATTAGATAAGGAACCAATTACCTCTTATTAAGTGCTTCCTAATTTGATTAAAAAGTTATATTTTGCCTTACTTCTTCAAAAAAAAAACTTTTAACCTAGCGGCAAGAGTATTTGGCGCGCTTTCGTGACGTCGATCGAATCTTTTTATAAAAAATAAGACATGGCTGTACCTATAGGCTAGCTTCCTAAACTTTCCTGAATAGTGAGAATAAAAAACAGAATTAAAGTATTTGCAGAAATAAATTCTTTTTAATGTCTACCAAAAGCAGTTTCGGGCGTTGTGTAAACAACGTTTTAATGGTGCGACAGTTAATGTAATTCCAACTAATTATTTCGGTAATCAACTTTAAGCAAATAGGCTGTTGATTGTTTTATCCGTTCAAAGGATTGTGTAATTACTTTTACACACGAAACTGAATATTTATAGGTCTGTGTTGTGAATAAGACAAACATGACAAGAGTGTAAATGCAAACTCTTTGAAGAAATGAAGAAATACATATGGTTATTGTTCTTTATGTGATCACTATGAAAAAAATTGTCTATATGGTGCCCTAGTGGTGGGCAAAGGCATTTCCCATGTACTTCGAGTGCTGTGTTGGTTTCAACGTGTTGCCAGTCTCAAAAATTAAAGATTACCTTTTAGAAATCTAGTTATAATATAACTCGACTTGCGAGTTACCATCCTACGATGTACTACGAATTTCGTAGTACGTAATGGCGGCGGAATATTTTCATTTCCTACAACGAAAGTACGTTGATGGCGCTTTGAAATTCTAGTCAGCCCAACTTTGTCTGACGTTTGGTGTATCGTAAACAAATGTTTCTTCGCTAATGTGAAATCAAACGTCACGATTTTAAAAAATAGGTCGGTGAGCCAAGAATGTTCTTATGTTGTATGACTCGCTTACAAACATCGAGAAAAGTTTTGTCTACATCTCATTGTTACTCTTCTCGACTAAAAATCGAGATAATATTATTTCGAGAATGATACACTCGACAAGAACTAATTTCTTGAAATAATGCAAAGAGTTGAGACCGAACTTCTTTAGTATTCCTTGAAATACAGAAGACAATTTTCCTTTCTGGACTTCAAGAATGCTCGGTCTTTTGCTGTCACACTGTGCTCTTCTATTTGCCAGGGCTAGGGTAGAGAAGAGATTTCGCGCCAATAACCCACCAATCCACTTCTGGCTTATCTTTACTAAACAAACAAAATGTACTGTAAATTTCCCATAAATAGTGCAAAAATAGGTACGTAGATTGCTCATAAACAGAGCAAAAGTAGTCAAAATTTCAGTGTCGTAAAAATAAAAATCTAAATATTTTAGGTGATATTTATTTTCATAATAATACAAATTAAAGTATGTATAGTATAGTTATATTTTTATAAAGCTCTTAAAAGATTTACGATAACGGGGTGTATCTCAAAATCTCAATTTCATATTCAGAATATATTCTTTATTCATATTCTAATGTAGACAGAGTAGCGGTTAGTGTACTCTCGTAAAAATAAACTATGTTCCTAAAAGTTAGTAATAAATCAGGGTACTTAATTCGGACCAAATGGATGGTATAAATAACGGTACGCACTCATTTGCCGGTGGTCCGAAATTAGGTGTTGCTCAATACAATATGAAATAGCACAGGATGTTTGCTCATCAAAACGTTATTGGAGTTTTTAATTACCAAATAGCTTTCTTTCAAACCGAGGAATGGCCGAAAGCAATTTTTCGTGACTTTATTGTGTCTGGCTTGGATTGTTAATCGTGGCAGCTTCTGATGGTTTTACGTGATGGCATGGCAGAGATACTTAATGCTTAAATTATCGTTTTTATATTAATGAATCTTTGGGTACAGACAGAAGTAGATAATGAAACAGAACTAAATTCACAAAAAGTTTTGTAGTATCTTATATTGAAATGATTATTGCAGTGGCTTTGTAATTTTGGTTCCTTTGCTTTTGTTAAATGTAGCTTTTACAATATCGTCAATTATATAAATTGCGATGGGTTACGATTGCTAAATAATATTATAATTCCACATTGGAGCCGAATCAATTCCAATATAATTGCAAACAGATGTTAACGGGAGAAAAAAGTCAAAATGGTTGACGTTCCACATATGCGGATCTACGACGATTTACGAAGCACGACGAAGTGTATGATTTATTTGAGTTTCCTTTTAACTTTTTTTTATGTCATCTGTTTTTGCGGGGTCATAAAAAATGATATTATTTATGGCTGCGTTGAGTAGCTTCTGGTTTATGGTAGGTACAGTCGATAACATATCGCAGGTAACAATTGCATTTGAAAACCGGTTTAGTGTATTTGTTCCGTTAGATTAAAGCTTAGCACTTAATTAAAGTCATTTAGCGGGGTTTTTTGTTGTAAAAGGAATACTAATTCCCAAATTAAACAATAAAAATGATTAATACGATCATTTAAAAAGATATATGCCGCATATATTAGAATGTCCCTCCTTTTTTGTAAAATAATTTAGCAATGAATCTACTTTAATTTATTTGACGATTTAGGAGAGGTCGATAGTCGTCGAAAGAAATGCAAATTACTTCTTATTAAATAAGAAAAAATAATTCACGCGCCTGTTGAATTATCCTTTTGCATCATGAAAGCGTTAAAAACAATACAAAAGGAAGACAGAATTTATTTTAAGTTTCCGAGTGAGATTTCGAATGACTAAGGACCGAACTCAAAGAATAATTTATGGCACTTAGGGCAGGTATATGTTTACCATATTATAGCATTATAATTTATAAAATTTTCTTAGGCTGCCTGTCCATTGGAGCGGAGCTGTGCCTTTATTAAACAATTATAGCATTGCTTTCCGGATCCAGTGCGGAGATTTTAAACAATCCTATTGGTACAGGTTAGCACTATAATAGGTTATGTATAATACTTTAGTTAGCATGCCTGCGCCCGCTTGTCATACCTACAATGTACCAAACACTCTGTTTTAGAACATTTTAGATTATTGTTTGAATGTTTATTGTTATAAAATTTACTAAATTGCATTGTATTCCTACTACTAGGGAGCGTTGAATCGAATAACATCAATGTGTATCAAGTCTGATCGGCAATATTCATTAGACCTGAATCTATATTGAATTTTGAAGGGACCTTTCCACCAGATACGAGCCGAGTTGTGCTTCTCCAAGATTCTTTATTTAGACACGGTTTTACGAGCGAGCTTGTAGTTCGTGACACGATTAAAAAAGGTCGGAAAAGAAACAATGAACTCCGGATCCATGTTCAAGTTTAATTCAAATTACCTTTTATTTAATTCTCTTAAAAAGTATTTAGTTGCGAATGTCCTATACAATACTTATATATCTTACCGACGTATAATTTATTTTTAATTGTGACTATTGTACATCATTAACTATGAAATATATAGCATGAAAGTCCGATAAGCTTGAAATAGAAATTCCTATTTTTCATAATAATCATATATATCAAGATGCTTATTATAATAATTTTGTATCGCAGATTCCTTCAAATTTAATAATGTGGATCTTTATAATAAAATTTATTTTCGTATACCTAATAATGTAAAATATAGTTATACCAATTTAATTTCTAAAACTACCTTTAAGGATTCAATTAAATCCAAATACAATTTTTTTATTTTGGCCCGTCGTTTTGTAACAATTTTCAGACTTTGTAGTGATTAAGAAATAAAGACGCGATTTGCTAAAATCCGTAAAAGCTCCTAGTTTTAATTTATAATTGTATATCTTATGCTTGTGCAATTATGCATATACAACATGTAAATTCAACATGTAAATAACCAACATCCTGATACAAGTGGGTGGGGCTCGGCTTCTGAGTTGATTTAAAAAAAAAAAAATACCTGTATTCAGGATGTTGGTTATTTAATTTACATGTTGTATAAGAGAACATTGTAATTTATATCTAATACCTATATGTAAAAATCTCGTGTGACGGTGTTTGTGTTCGCGCTCCTTCGAAACGACTGGACCAATTTAAGACCGACCTGACCGCTAAGAAGTAGTTAATAATAATAATAAATAACAGACACACACACGCACGTACGCACACACACACACACACACACACACACACAAACACACACACACACACATCAATATTAAGCATTAAAAAGGCGTTTTTTTTTCTTCAATTTAATCATATAGTCCTCGTTCTGGTCGTAATAGAGATGCTGATGAGTCCGGCCGTCACGGCGTCGAACGGCCTTTGAAACGCAATGTAAGAAAAATTACACCCCTGCTTCTGAATAGGAACATTTATCCTCGGCGGAATTAGCTTTTTGAGATCTGCCTAAGGATATTAAATGCATTTTACGTATATGTTATTTTCTATTTCTGGCGGTGCGGTTATAGGTATGTATTTTAATATGTAATGCTTTTTTATGGGAACCTTTCACAAACTGTTTTGTTTTGTAGAAATTGCAAACGACTTGTTTAAAAGTAGGTAATTTCAAATAATTATTTGTGCAAATCATCATACCCGTGGGCGAATAAACCACCTACAATAACATACCCAAGAGGGTTCATAACAAGACCAAGACATAGTACTGCACCAAATAAATTTGGTGCAGGGATAGAACGATGAAGAATTTAAAATTTCTGTGTACCTACCGTTTTAATTTCTTATTCGCAGGAGCTATGTTATAACTTTGTATTAGGGGTTTAAGTATGAAATTGCCGTTATGTATGGAGAATTTAACGAAAATTCATTTTTCCATACAAACATATTTGCGATTTTTAAGGAAACCACAAATCCAAATTTTGTGGCTATATTTAGACAACATTAAGCTATAGGATACTTAGAGATAAAATTTGAGAATTGATACATGTAAAAAAATATTCATATTTTTATAACGGAGACCTCTTAGGAAGAGCTGTTATTGAAGATAAATTTCTAATGAAAAAAAAAAAAACGAAATTATACATAAATTATAAGTCCTAGTAATGAAGTTTAAAATAAAAAAAAGAATAATGGACATAGCTATTGTATTAAAGGAATTATACACTAATGAATAATGAGGAAAAAATCGTCAATTGCATACTTTAACCCCCATTATTAAGATGAAGATTTTCTGCCAGAGTAAATTCCAGATTAACCGGCAGACGCTCAGACTTTGAAAATGGAATGCCAAAGAATGTGCTAGAATTATCCCCGACGACAGCTTAAAACAACACCGAAAAACTATTACTCCGAATTATTCATTTCGCCAGTGTCTGGGTTGACAAAATCCCTCCGGTTCCCTTCTCATTCCCATCTTTATTGCAGCGGCGGCACTGCTGAAGGTAATGAGTCCCCCCGAACACTGTAATAAGATTTTAAATGTGAAATTGTGTCTAAATGAACACGGTATCTACATCGGTGTAACGTAGATTTATTTGTTTATTTTAATTTAGAAGTTCACTTCTTTGGGGATCCATTTCGTTTGTTGGCTTACTGTGTTGCCTTTTTTAATTGGATGAAACCTGGTTCGTGTGAAAATTAAAATGCGAAAGCCGGATTATGGAGTAAAACTTGTTAGCTACTTAATCTTGAAATAATATAGGTACATTTACATTTACTTATTTGAAACGCCGAATCGGGGTAGTACCTCCACCTTACAGAAAATCACAGTCAAATAACATTAAATTTTTGTGGTGTTGTGTTTCTGTTGGTCAGTAAGGTTGCTAGAACTCCACGGGGTAGTCAAAGTCAAAGTTTCTTTATTCATTTAGGTACAATGTGTACACTTATGAAAGTTAATTTTGATGCCATCGGTTCAAGAGTCTACCAGGAGGCCTTGTTAATAGGTAGGGAAGGAGACTAGTTGGTAGCGCGCGAGTCTCGTCAGTGTTGCAACTTGCAAGCGTCCATAGGTTACGGTAACTGCTCACCACTAGGCAGGCCGTATTGCTTGTCTGCCAACCAAATGATAAAAAGTTAACTGTTGCAAGTTAGACTACCACACCTGTCAAATTTTATCAATAGATTTTTAAATCATGACTATAAAATTACGTTTTTCTCCCTGCTACCTAGGTTTAGGTTCACTACATCTTGGCTTGTCCTTCCATTCTTGTCTAATACTTTTTCTTTTATGGGTATCACTCCATCCCTTAACGGTCAAGTTCATCATTCTCCTGCTAAGATGCATTTCGGGGTCGAGTAGAACCTTATGCAACACCTAGTCAATTACATTAAGCCACATAGCGTAGCACGGCCCTTGCACCTCCCCCATCCAGACCTGCTGGGGCTGCAGCAAATGCAAGGCGGTGCCTAATCTGGTAATAGTCCGACATAACCTGTAGGCCGCGCTACAGGTATATAGGTATTGCAGCGATGCCTTCCTTCAGTTTCCAGAAGGGCTTCTTCTATCCTGCCTCTCTCTTTCGTTCCTCCTTGTGTAGGAAAAAAAGGAAGAGGTACTGAAGGGGAGAGGGAAAGAAAAAAACACGGGCCATGCAGCGCTCCAAACTTTAAAACAACTTGCATATACGAAATGTTCATTTTTATTCAAAATCCGCAAAATGTAATAATATATCAAACTTATCAGTGTCGGCCACTGATAACCAAATGTGGAGTACCTACTTGCGAAAATCCGTTATAAGTTGATTAACCTTTGCCTTTTGCAAACATTTGGACGGTTTGATAAAGTATTAAATTGTTAATTTTATGTTCACGAGAATCGGAATTCACAAGTTTACCTATCATATAACATATGTATCCAATTTTATTCATACACATTCATTCATATCTGAATAACTTGCATTTTCGCAAAATTATTACATTTCTATCTTAATAATAATAATATATTGCCGCGCTCACACCAATTTTCTAGCCCAAATTAAGTATCATAAGAACTTGTGTTATGGATACTATGTAAGTAGATAACGGACATTTTTGATATACGTAATAATTTTTTTTTTATATGTAAACTTAAATACATACATAAACAACCATGACCCGCAAACAAATATTCGTGTTCGTCACACAAATATTTGCCGCTACCAGGATTCGAACCCGGACCACTTGATGTGTAGGCAGCTATACTGATCACTCCAGCACGATGCCGACAAATATTCTAAGTTTATTAATCATAACTTTGTAAAAACCATACTGAAAATGTATCTTATTTTTGTTATCTGTACCTATCGGGTGTTTTAAGGGAAAATTTAAGTGTAACTGATATTTTGCAGACTGATTATGTTCTTCTGTATGGCTGCTGTTTTCCATTAGTTGCTTTTTTCCAGTGAGTGAGCTTAGGATTTATAGTTATATTATGCGTCTTAGTTAATTCAAAATGACGAAAACATTCATTGAAACGATGTAGGTAACCAATTTTAGCAACCATTTTTATTTCATTTCAATCGGATATATATATTTTTTATTTCTAACCGTATTCCCTTATTACTGTAATAATCTCTGGTAGTTGTTCATGTCCTGCGTAACTGTAATATGTGTCTGTTGCTGAAATATAATCCTTTAAAGCCTTTGAATTAATCACAACATAATAATAAGAAATCCACGAACACGATAACTGTTTCACCTTTTTTAATTTACAAGAATTCATAAAGTTTATAAAAAAAGAATCATTTTGTAAACATGCTTCAATTTATTATTATTAGGCAAATATTAGGTCTCGCCCAAAATACGACCAGAAGAACAATTTAAACTTCGCTTTTTATACACGTTTACAAAGAAAACTTGATGAAAACCCCTATTCCAGCAAGCGGTCGGGCCCTTGAATAATTTATTTGCGAAAAAGAATCCCCTGTTTATGTTTGTTGTTGATTTTCCACCGGGATTGCCCTCATCGCGGCATTTATCGTCCCTTTTCAATAGCTTAGGCGAGAGAGAGATGGAAAGCCGTCCTTTTAATAGGTAAGGTTTAAAATTATTTCGGTCATTCGTTGGCTTTTTAATCTTTCACGATAGTCGGGTTGTATTACAAAAGATGTGTATTTTCATTAAGTGAGATTAAAATACGCCTTCGCGTTTTCATTGATTCAAATTCAAACTCAAATTTCTTTCATTTAGGTACAATTTTGTACACTTATGAACATCAAGTTTGATGCCATCGGTTCAAGAGTCTACCGGGAGGCCTTGTTCTAAGAAGAACCGACAAGAAACTCAACAACTTTTATTCAGTTTATCCAGTACAACTTTACAGTTTTCATAGTATTGATTCGGAAAGAGTCATAATTCACATTGTCAAGTCTTTAATAGTTAATCATGATAATATAATAAGATAAAGACTAATAATTAAACTTACAAAAAAATATATTTATATAAATATTTATTGATTGAAATAAATAAATATTTGTCATATCTGCTTTCACAGAGGTTTTTCTTCTTTGCGTCTATCATAATGCACGCGCCTAATAATGAGTAATTACGAGTATGGTTAAGTAATTAGTTTAAGTGTGAGGTTATTTCAATTCAATGCACTGTACGCTACGGCATTCATTCATAATCTGCCATCTTCAACAACTCTTTCTCGCACAATGAAATATTGAGGTTTTAGAATTTAAATTTCAAACTGATGCACAAAAAAGCCAAAAAGGCCGAAGTTTGATTAACAAAACATGCTCAATGCATTCTTAAACCCACGCGACTATCATTCCCGTAAGCAGTACATTGAGATATATCGTCAGATATAAAAAGGTAAAAAGCGAAAATAATAAAACAGCAAAATATTACCGTAAGGTGAAAATCCGTGCGGCCTCACGGGCCTTATTAGACCCACCTACACACGGCGAGGATTATAATAAGGGCGCCCGCCCACTGACGCGGTAAAAGTAACAAAAAACAAAATCACATCGGTACGGGAGGAAAAGTGAAATATTAAGCGGTGTGATGTTGTTCTTCTTAGTATTTCATAACCAGTTAAGTAAGCTTTGTATCAACTTACTTTTTGTAATGTGTGGTTAGCAAATGCGGTTTGCCTGATGGTAAGCTGTCACCGGAAACTATAGAGTCTATCGGTACTAAACACTATCGCACACACACAGCAGTGTATTCGTCTTTAGACTAAGCGTCTTTGGTACTAAAGCATAAACGAATTCACTGCTGTGTCACTTACCTCCCGAATTGCCAAGATTTTACTAAATTTCAAAGCCAATGTTTAAGTCAGATAACAATGATTAAGTAAACGAATTATATGAATACATATAAGAATTTTTGAAGTAGGTAGGTATTTGCTTCAAGTGCGTTTTAGATTTTTGTCAATTTAATGTCCAAAATTTGTAGCACATAAAAAAATTGGGAGTAATTTGATAGAAATATTCGGTTTTTGAAAATATGTTGTCTCGTAATTATTATTTCTGTCTTCAACTTTTTTTTTTCAAAGAACTATTTGTTTAATTTTTCGGAAGCAGTGTGTACCTTCCCTTAATCTACGAGAGCATGTCCGCTATAAGTTCTCCGAAGGGTTTGTAAAGCCATTTTTCCTTTTCCGTATAGGATTTTATGAGCAGACGGGCGTTTTAGAATTGCTTTTATGGATTCCTAGTACGCTGCTGCCTATCTCTGAATTATTAAATATAATTCGAATAAAACGGAACGCGTGTATCCAGGGACCCTTAGTTCACAATGCATTACATATTAAGAGTGAAAAGCGGGGCCTTTTGAGTGGATTTATATTATATGACGCTAAAAAGGTTCCCGTTAAAAAATAAATTAATATATTTATTCAATTCAGGGACTGTTACACAACTTCCAAGTATGTTCCCATTAGCGTTATTTTGTCATATATTCTATACTAAACTGGCCTAAAAGTATTTTTAATAATCAGAACTAATGAAACGGGCCCGTAACGTTTTTATTTTGTCTTTTATTTTGTAAAGGTTTTTTTTTGTTTTAAATTTGTTTTTGCAAAACTTTACTTAACTTTTATAATTTAAGTTTTTACCTTTTCTGCCATATCATCATACACGGTAGGTACTCACCTGAAACAAAAACACAATATATATTAATAGAAATACAAATATAATTAAAGAACCTGACGTTCGATAATGTTTTTGTCCGCAGTTACTCGTATAAGAAAATTTTCTTACATGTTATTTTACTTGTCGCGATTACTTATGCCCTTTTAAGTATATACCTACTACTTTAGATAGATAGATAGAATATTCTTTATTACACACCAGTAAATTTTAAACCCTAAAAGAAAACAATTTTTAAAAACAATTTAAAGTCTTATTGCTATATAAGCGATCTCTTCCAGACAATCTTTGGATGGACAGATGAAGAACGTAGAATAGTATGAGGGATGTTTTTTGTGTGACAGTTCGTAATTGTGTACCTATTATAAGTTATACATACTTACCTACACAATATTCAATATTATAAATAAATAAATTTACTAACTAGATATATACCATTTACACACGAATACATAGATAAATATATTATATTTAAACATACACACAAATAACAATATCGACAAAAGGACATACATATGGATGGGTGGTAGAGGAGTTACAGTGCGTGATAATACTCTTTTCATCCCACCACCTCGGAAAGTGTAATTTTGCGCTTCGAAATCTGGCTGGAAAATTCTATTTTATTCGCTTGAGCGGCAAAGTAGATTTGAATTTAGAACATCACATATAATGAGTACTCATAATTGTAAATAATATAATTGTAAATTCAAAACGTCATTAAACCTATTTAATGTAACCTCTATGGTGCCAAATTTATGATTAGAATGAAGATTATTTTGTCATTTCCTCGCTGAGGTGGGATGAAAAGTTACGTATTGCACTCGAGTGGAAAGATTTTTCACCTTGTGCTCGTTTGTTTCCCTCGCTGACGCTCAGGATTCTAATTTAGAATCACTCGCTGCGCTCGTGATTCAACTTTAGAATCCTTCGCTTGCTCGGTCATCCAAATCGAGCACGCGGTTAAAAAGGAACTTTCCACTCTTGTATAATAAATAACTATTTGCTTGTTAAACAAAAACGTCCGGCGAGTGAGGTTTACTAATAGAGGTCGGTAATGAATTCGACAACAATTACTTTGGTTGTCATATTTAGTATAGTTTTATAAAAATAAGTATAGGGAGGGACCACATTTTTCCATTATACAGGAAATGATGATAGGTATAAAAAATAATTTAAAAACATTTTTGCGCCTTACTGTCTCCATTGCCCCATTAATTTTGACGATATAAGCCAACGTAAATTATCATTGGACGTATAATTAACTGCCCACGCGCCTCGGGAAAAGCAAACCAAATTTCCCAATTCGCTTTCCGCCCACGGTCTCTGTCTAGCCTAAAACAAGTGAAGTATTTACTCGGATACGTACTTTTATAAGATTAAAATGTTGCTGGATTTGCATTGACGCGATAACCGTATAATGAGAGGCGGGCGGTCCGTGTGCCGGCGCCCGCCGGTAGATCGCGGTAGATGGCGCCACGGAGTTGCGCAAGCGACGCGCAGGCTCCGCTCGATCATAGATCACGGTCCATTTTACGAGTAGCGCAGGGTTGGAGAGTGAAAGTTTAGTTGCGAATTTGCCTGCAACTAATATGCGAAGTATTGAGATGCTTACGATTTGTGAAGATGTCTGTGATTAAATAAAGAACACTTATATTCCTATATATCTATACTCAATGCGACTATAACATACTTAATAATATATTACCCAACATAACTTGTAGTCACAACATTGCTATGATAGTTAGTCATAAAGTTTATCGTTTAGCACTAATGGCTTCCACGTTGTGTTGCGCAAGCGAGTTGCTTCCCTGTAGGAGCAAATGCATTCTTTTGAGAGTGGATGCAGATAGGGTGGGCAGTCCAATCCCTGCACAATTGATGGCCACTCGGAAAGAAAAATTAAGAAAATTGCGTAATTTGAGAAAACTTAATGACTACTTTAACTTCGTACGTATGGCAGTTCGCGCGTTTGATGAATGTTAAATTTGGAATGAAGTCTAGGGGTACACAAAGGATTTTTCAAAATTCGTCCCTAAATGTGATGAAACGAGGTATTATTATATATTAGTAAGATTATTTTATTCGAAACATAACAGCAGTACTCCTATCGATAAATGAGAAAACACGTGTATCAGGTTTTTTCAGAATTCTATCCCTAAAAGGGCAAATGGGGTGACAACGTGTGAAAATCAACTTGGGTATTTTCTATATGTATTTGGTCTAGCGTTTTTGAAATTTCGACTCTCATGGAAATTAAATAGGAGATGAAAGTTCGTATGGAAGCTCAAACACATCTGTCTATGTTTACTATACGTAGTCGTATATTTATTAGAAATATCTGTATGATTAGTAAAAAAATTATATGCTGCCCAAGTAGCTATTTCACGCGGATGAAGTCGCGGGAAAAAGCTAGTTTAAGATATAAGTCACTAACATATTATATGGATTGATTTCTAAGTCTAAAATAAAAACTATCATCTCATTTCCATTATCATATATCATTTCATTCCATAATTTTATAAATATTTTCTAAGTGCAAGACTTTGTAAATGCTCTGTGACCAACTAAACTATTTCTATTGCAGACCTTTTTCCAAAGAGCCGAAGAAAATATCCATGACATGATTTTTGTCAAAAGTCTAAGGATATTGACGGAAAGTTTTTGATAGTGTTTCACATTAGCTTTCATTCACAAGAGAAGTTACATTGCTTAAAACTACTCGCAGACAAAGTGTTCCTGTCTTCATCTACACTAATCCTGTTTCCAATTGTAATAACCCCCCTCAGAAAAGCCTTATGTACTTACTTATGTTTACCTATAAGAAATATGTATAAATAATCAATACCAGTCTAAGTAAAAATTTTTTTTTATTATAATTATTTATTGAATTTATTAATTTGGCCAAATAAGTGATCGTCTAGTAATGGTGGGACTCTAGTTGTGATGTAGATAACCCTAAATTCTTTTTGTGAGGTATGTGAAATGCACTTAGTACCTATACGGGCTTATAAATGACGGCTAAAGTTACTTCCTATGAAGATAAACATCTGAAATAGGTTTACTATGAAACATGACTTTGTTGATAAGATAAAGATAGGTATTTGGAAGGAAAATGGAATGGGAAGGAATTGATGATGGGAAAGGTCTAAATACTTTAGGTTTGTCTCCGGAATCCTGTATGGATATTGTAGGAAGGTACAACTGATATTATTGGATCAATAACATTTTATTATAGAGTAAAAGCATAATCTTTAATAGTAAATTAGAAGAATTTATAAGATTTTGTTATTAATATTTTAAAAATATGAGATTATGTAAAGCTGTGTCCTTAGTGTAACTTTTGATATCCACTACTCTAGTCGATATTTTCCATTGTCATTGGCATCTTAAATATACGAGAAAGTGTAAGGCCCCATCCTGCGCCCTATACACGGTGAATGCCAGACCACGTAGATGCATCCTCCCCTTCCAGAACCACAGGAAGTTTCTCTTCGCGAATAAGGAATCGCAAATATGAAAATATGTTTATTGACATTCTCCCATGGAATGTGTGGTGTGGTGTGGTTTTAGACCAAAATGATAGAAGGTAATAATAAGGTTGATATCACCAAACTTCCAACAATCCCCAGTGTGAATGAAAATGGTTCTCACAGGTCACTCCAGAATCTGTAAGGGAACGTAGGTGAGAGTTAGGCGTCCCAGGGGTCTGAATATTGTGCTGCACACGACGGACGAGCAATAGCGTTTCCGCTAGCGTTCACAAACAGCTAGTTAGCGCCAATCAAAATATATAAGAAAGCTTAGTTGTGAGTTAAGCATCCGGGGCACAATATTCATCCGCACGCAATGGAACAACAATGACGTCTGAAGCAATGTTCAATGACAGCCATGCAATGCACTAACCTCAATATATTGCCACTGCTATGACCCAGAAGGTACCACGGCGATTCATGGATTGCCAGTGGGTTGCAATATATCCCTTCCTAAATTCCAGAGTGATCCCTTTTAGGTTCGAACAAGAATCATTCAGTTCACCGTAATCGTTTAGGCCGTCCAGAGATTTCGCCCAAAGGTAATCACCTTCGACATTTTCGGAGCATGTAGAGTGTGCTTTCTAGTCTTTCCTCATTGTAGAGTATCGAGTTTATTTCGGTTAACACAAGTCTCTCAAATAACGACTTATTTATTTTAAACTACACCGTAAATAAACTCGTGTATAACTCCGTGGTGAAATGTCCGTAAACTACCTTCATATTTGAGGTTGGTTAGCCATATAAGGTACTTAACCATTTCTACTAATTTTTACAAGGACTTGCAACCTTTTATTTATTGACAAAGTAAGCAGTTTCAAAGATTCTGCTATAAAATTCGGTCGATTGGGATTAGAAAGGTTTGGTTATAGGTTCAGGATATCTGGTAATTTATCTGGAACTGTAGAATCCAAAAATGGATATTATGATGAATAAATCGTAGTTTAAAAGTAGAACAATGTGTTTGTATTTTATCTGGAACATGTTGGTTATCCATAGGATAACTTGGCGTCTGACGAGTTAGCGTTATTTGATCAAAACGAACATAATTATTATAGCGATGAATCTCTCTAAATAACATCGACAGTGCGGAAGACTAGCGACCGTAACACGTAAGGAAGCCAGCTTCATACAAGATAGACGTATTTGATAATTCAAGCCGAGTAATAAAATAGCCGTAACCATTTTGTAGAAAATTATGTAGGTTGATCGAAAATGATTCACCAATTTTTCCGATTCAATCGCAGGTAGAAGGTAGCCGTAAATTGTTTCATAAAATACACATGTAGTTAGGTAATAATCTATCGATTATACCGGTGGAACAATTATATTCCATTTCCGCATAAATACGTAGGTAAAATCTCCCTAACATGCTAAAAATAGCTTGTAGACGAAGAATATAAAAGGTAATAAAGGTTAAGTAGGTAGAAATGCAATAAGTATAAATCAGTCACAGAGTAGGTAGATAAGGTTTTGATAAAATGTTTCGTAAATCGCAATTAAAATCGTGAAATATAAAGGTTGCATAGAAACCCCTAAATCGACGCCAAAGGGTTTTCTCAGCCGCTAAAATAAATACATTCCGTAACAAATTATAGGCACGTAGTACGCAATTATAAGTAGTAAAATAAAACAAAGGCCGCAACAATAAAATAAAACACACACAACACATATAATATTGTAAGGACCGCAATAACACAATAAACCGTAAAATAGATATAGCCGCAACAAGGAAATAAAACACACACACAACATATAATATTATAAGGACCGCCATAACACAATAAACCGTAAAATAGATATAGCCGCAACAATGAAATAAAACAACCAAAATCTATAACATAAAATAAATACGCTACAAGGAAATAAAACACACATTTCGTATAATAAAATGCGAACAACCGCACAAAGCTAGGTAGGGAAGATAGATCAAGGTTCCTGAACAACCCATTTAAATAGTTTAATCAGTAAACCAAATTATAGCTGAAATAAAGAAATAAAACACACTTCGCATAATAAAATAAAATAACCGCACAACGCAACGTAAGATAGGGAATATATCAGGGTGCCGCATTTAACGCAATAATAAAATCAATACACCCTATACGCAATATAGGACGTAACATCGTAATAAATCACACGCATTTCATATAATAAATAAGCCGTAACACATCAAATATAATAACCAGTAAAATAAATAACCGATATGAAATCCGTAGGTAGTCATGAAATAATTCAAATCGCCACATAATTCCGCAAAAAGTTATTTTAAACGAGAAAATTCCTGTAAAAGAGACCGCACACATTTCATATAATAAACGTAAGCCGCAACAAAACAAATATAAAACACACAGAACGTAAAATAAACATAACGTATACCAAATCCGCAAATAGCCGTGAAATAATTCAAATAGTTACAAAAATTGAGCAACAAAGAAAAGTGAAAATTTCTTATAAAGCACTTACCCCAATCCTACACTTACCTTAGGGTCTGGAACCGCCCGCCAATATCGTTATTCTCACCGACAGAGGTTCCCCGTAGGACTTTTTCCCAGAGTACTACTCTTGCAGCCTCTCCCCTACTTCCGCCGAACTATGATCCAAGAACCAAGAACCCCCCTGAAAACCTCCTTTATACCCCCAAAAATCCCCTCCTAAATTTTCCCCCCTCAGTGAATTCAGCCTGAACTTCGCTACCAATTTCCTCCTATCATAATCAAATTTCGCACTTTCCCCGTAATTCAATTGGTTACTCCAAAATATCTTTGCAAATTTTCAGTTGGCAGCTTTAACTTACAGATTTCCTATTCGTTGATTTCTCCTCACCAGAGGGCACCATAAACCCCCCGTTATAACTCGACCAAATACAACAGCCAAGAACCTATTATGCACCTTATATAACCGACGTTTTCTCCTAACCTTGGTCGAGTTATACGAGAAGAAATCTTAACGAACTATTTAACATTATTTATTAAAAGCGTTAAGATTTTAACAATAATTTACATTAAATCGTAATTATTGTTTATCTAACAGTGTCCTACATTACCAAACCAATTTTCAAACCCAAATAGGTAACATTCTTTATATTGGTATCTCTTCTGACTTTTACTCGCTTCTCATTTTCTTTAATTTCTTTGATTTTTTTTTATAAGGTAATAAATTAACCTAAATTCTTATTATTTTCTCATGTAGAATTTAATTATCTATTTAAAAATATATAACTCTTACTGTTTCAGTAGCCGCTCCAGAATTGAGAAGCGAAAATCGATTTTAGCCAAAGGGACAAAAGTTCACTTAAATTTTTTCCTTCAAATCCTTATAAAACTTAAGCAGGTATGTAATCCACTATTAGTATAAGTTTATTAAAAGTATTGAGACATGAAAAAAATCATTCTTTCAAAATTTCGGCCATTATTCATAACTTGCTCATTCATCCTTTATTATACCCATAAATTATTTTCACCAAACTGGAATTGCTCTCAATAAATATTATTACCACACAATACAGACAACTATATCCCTATTTCTAACTACCTAGCATTCCCTTTCTCCAATTAAACTTTGATTATTGCAATGAATGTCAAAGTCTGTATTTAATTAGCTACCTATGTTTTATTCTTCCAATTTTTGATTTCAGAAACCCTGTTGATGCATTTTACTTAATTCACGAGAAAAGGCAATGAAAGGAGAGGCGGCCACAACTAATAAACATAATTATTAATAATAATTAATATAATTTCCATACAATTTCCCCGGGGACCACAAGAAGAGACAGTTTGTCGCCTAACATAGCTTATTTTTTGTAAGTTTGCATGTTTAAAATTATTTTTATATTATTTTCTTGCTATTGTAGTGTAGCTCTGGCCAATTTATTACATTCACAAATAAAATTAATAAATACCAATACTCCCCGATTTTTTCATTTATTTTATAGTTCCTCTTCCCGACACTAGATGGCATTAAGTTCTCAAGTTCAGAAGATAGTTCATGAATTCGACACTAGATGGTGCTTTTATACGCATACCTTTTCCCTATTAATAAATTATATTGGTGCTTTGTTTAATCGAGGAATATCAAAAGCGAATAAAATGTTTTTTTTTAATTTTTTATTTTTTATTTATTTATTATTATTATTTTTTTTTTCTCTTAGGGGTAGGATCTCCGTTCCGTTACAATCGCCCCCTAAATTATCAAGAAGTTTACCGAAGTGATAATTTACCTAATCCTCACACAAAGGAACGATAAAGAAGGTAACCAATTGGAACTCGCAGTATCTCATCTATCCTCTAAAATTAGAACCTACAATCGCCAAAGTGATGTTCTATTTAACTCATCGCTGAACCTAAATTTCCCCCACCTACCCCTGGAATGACCGCCGAACTCCCCTCCAAACACAACTATGGATAAACCTTTATTGTAATGCTACTAATTGTATTTTAACCTTTTAAGGGATAAACCTTAAGGTCACAAGGGAAAATCTTGCAATTTATAAAATAGTTTATTCAGATAGTATCAGTGCTGTAGTCACTAACAATAACCTTTATAAGTAAATAAGAATCTCACTAAACTTATGAACCCATTAGGCACCATAGTTGTGCTTGAGTCATTCTCTCAGCTCCTAATGGCAATAATTCAAAGTTTTAGAACTAAGCTGATTAAAATGGACCTCCATTTGAAATTTAGTAATAAAATTTCACAGATATCACGTAATGTCAGTAATAAGTAAACCCTCCCTCATCTTGCCACGTTATATATAATCTACATTGTATCAATAATTTTCGCCCCCACATTAATTAACAATGTTATGAAATCCATAGTATTGCAGCATAAAGCACTATCTTGCAATGTGATATTATTGCCTTATGTATATATCATGTATGTAGATATATATTGTATTTTTCCTAAGTATATATTATAGTGCATGAATCTAATAATATGTATTATATGTATTAAATATGTGTGTATGTATCTAAAAGGTATTTATTTTGTTTGGTTCTAAATTTGCATAAAATATGTCTTAAATAGTATTCTAAACTCCATTGTGTTCATTACACAACAAAATTTAAATCAGCACTAGTTTGAAATAATCAAAACCATACATAATTTAAGAAAGTTAGATTCAATTGATCCTGCTTGGATTTGACATTAATAATAAATGGCTAGAATTAAATAATTTGGAATAAGAAAAAAATAATATATAATTAACTTCCATGTACATCTACAAACCAATGAATATACTATTTTCATATTACGACTCACGTTTACTAATAAAAATAATCATAAGCAAATCCTACGCATAAAAAAAAACCCTGAAGTAATCCAGAACCCAGAGCCATCTATCAGAGACGATGCGCACTAATTATTCACTATAGTCAACCCCTACGCCATCCCTCATAGTTCCTAAACAACTGACAGATGGCGCTTGCACGTAGAAGTTAAAATTTAAATTAAGCCTAACCTAGAATGCATGACATAAATGACACACTAATAATAAATCTATCCAATCGGTATATACTTAATTGGAAAAGTTGAAATAACATTCCTTACAAAGTTATAAAATAATGAAAATTTTTATTTTAAATAATCTAATTCAGATCATAGGGGGACAAAACAAATAATCACTATGCAAACCCTACACATAAATTTCAAATAAGTATTTCATAATATTTGTTAAACAGCGCCATCTAGCACAGACTACGTGCACTATTTACTTTACAATTTGCTGAACTCACACGCATACCATGAATTTTAAGCTAGTAGTTCCTGAGAGAACTAAGGGATGGCGCTGGGAAATAATATTAAAATTAGGCTTATTTGGCTTGTGATAAATTCGCTCAAACATTCGAGACCCACTCGCTCATTCATTTTGTCATTATAAATTAGAGCTGAATTAACTTAATAGGCTTCCCTAATAGCTAAGCAGTTTTAGAAAGTATCTTCACACCTCTTGCACTAACCGTAAAACAATTCTAATAATTTATCCTTGGATATAGCAAGATTTTTAAACATTTTTGTAATTACTTGAAAGGATGTATCTAATGTGATATTATATTTATCAATTAAACTATCCGAATTACTTTTGTACCTTTTGTTCACCGTCTTACCCATTATATTATAAGTTTGCCAAACTGTCAATAGGTGGCACTGCACTGAGTTACATCGCGGTAACCAAGTGTATTTGACTATTGTATAAGGCCATACTAATCTTAGTTCTGTAGTCCATCGATAGATGGCAGTCAACTCTTGTGAATCGCGCTATTGAAAGTTCTCGTTGAAAATGTATAGTTCCAACTGCAGTTGTGATTTAAATAATTAACATATTACTCACAATTTAGCTCAAACTAGACATGGGCTGGATTAGGTAAATTCCGGACCCAATCCACATCCACATGTTCCTAATCCTAACATTTAAAATATTTCAATCCGCATTGGGTTTATTTAACCCTCTATTAGCAGTTCCAGTTCATAATTCAACCTAGTACCTAGTACATTAAAAAAACTTTAAATAAAATATTAAAAATAGGGGTTAAAGAATGAAAATGCCAATTTTTTGCTCATTATTCATTAGTGTATAATTCCCTTTAATACAATAGCTATGTCCATTATTCCCTTTTTATTTTAACCTTCATTACAAGGACTTATATTTATATACTAGCTGTGCCCGCGACTTCGTCCGCGTGGATTTCCCGTCTTTGCAACATTATTCATTGATGCTCAGCTCCTACTGAACATACCGTGATGTTATATAGCCTATAGCCTTCCTCGATAAATAAGACTATCCAACGCAAAAAGAATTTTTCAATTTGAGTCAGTAGTTGCTGAGATCTTAGCGTTCAACCAAACAACAAAATCTTCAGCTTTATTATTATTAGTATTAGTATACATAAAATTTTACTCCTATTTATTTATTTTTTTCACTATAAATACATTTTCAAAAACAGCTCGTCCTAAGAGGTGCCCGTCTCCGTTATAAAAATATGAATATTTTTTTTTTTTTTTTACAGATATCAATTCACATTTTTTTTCTCTATGTATACTATAGCCTTAATGTTCTCTAAATATATCCACAAGATTTACATTTGTGGTTCCTCACAAAAAATCGCAAATACGTTTGTAGGGAATAATAAATTTTCATTAACTTCTCCATACAAAACGGCAATTTCATACTTAACCCCTAATATATCTATCAAAAGTTCATCAAATTCTCCTAAACTACCTAGTTGGTTAACATGTATGTATCAGAATCCTTCCTTAAAGGCCTATAGATAGTTCTCCTTTGATTGCCGTTTCTTTATTTGGGAAATCTTGACAAGTTACTTAGACGTATTAAAGGGTGTGACATCTTGTGTGTGGATATGTGGTAACGTCTTCAATTTATAAAACAAAAAACAGATACATCCCTGAGTCATGGCTGTATGGGCTCGATCCCTTTGCCATCCCCTAATAGAGAAATTTAAAACCTAAAATTTATCATAAATAACCAGACAATTCTACCAATTATCCTATGATCTTGGTCTGAGTTATTAGCATTAAATATTCTCTAATTCTAATCTCGCCATTATAATATCTATTCTCATACATTTCTCGCTAATCACTCCCAAAATGAATTTAAATGTGTTACCACACGCCTTTTAAATGCCATTATTTTTGTTTGTATTCTATGCCTCAAAAAGGAATATAAATACTGAAGACATGGCTGTATGGGTATGATGCCTTTGTCTTCCTTGACTAGGGAGACTTTAAAACAATAACTCATACGTGTGACTTTTCTCTACTTTTCTCTAATCTATGTTATCTATGGTTCTATCTAACACGTTGTTTCTCTAACTAGTCTGTGATTCTAACCTATTCTCACAACAAGCTATTTATTTTTAAATTTTGAGTTTCTATTAGTTAATGTTTATTTTATTAGTGTTCAAATAGCTATATAGTCGAACAAAAGCTATATAAGTATACTCGATATTGCTCTCGCACGTTTGAGGATATATCACAACTGCATTATGCGTAATATTTTACAACAAATTATTTATTAAGATTACGCCCTGCACTATTTGCATTTCTTACGTAAATTTTACAGGTTAACAATCTTTCTTTTCTACTATGATTTTCCCGCTACTGTTTTTGCCAACTTGTTGCCATCGCACGCTTATTTTATGTTTGTGCTTTCTTTCAGTGATCTACAAGTTTTGCAATTATTTATGTTAACTAACAACCGATACCAGTTTAATTGTTTGACAAATAGTTACAACTACCAGATAAATAGAACAATAGAAGAATCTCAGAGAAGAACAAATAACATATCTAACTAACTGTATTATTAATAACTGTGGGAGGAGGTATCAAAAATGGATTCATGACAATATTGAAGCGTCTACCTAGTGACTAAATGAAACTACTTGTCCAGTTTGATCAAAATAACCCATGATGACTACTAATTAAATTCAATGTATAGGCGAATAATAAGTGGATAAATAAACAATTTTAAAGTGATATGTTTAAGACTCATGACAACATTCAAAATAAAATAAGGATGAACTGAAGTTTCTTTTATTACATTAAGGTGGGTATCCGAAGGAATCATTTAGTAATTTTAAATCTAATATTGTATGAATTTAAGGAAAATATATAAAGATATAACAGTTAAGCAGCTACGCCCCCAAAGCCCTTGCCACATTTCACATTTTGTTTAAACCTCACATCCATTTCACGAGCAACAAATTGTAATAACCCCCCTCAGAAAAGCCTTATGTACTTACTTATGTTTACCTATAAGAAATATGTATAAATAATCAATACCAGTCTAAGTAAAAATTTTTTTTTATTATAATTATTTATTGAATTTATTAATTTGGCCAAATAAGTGATCGTCTAGTAATGGTGGGACTCTAGTTGTGATGTAGATAACCCTAAATTCTTTTTGTGAGGTATGTGAAATGCACTTAGTACCTATACGGGCTTATAAATGACGGCTAAAGTTACTTCCTATGAAGATAAACATCTGAAATAGGTTTACTATGAAACATGACTTTGTTGATAAGATAAAGATAGGTATTTGGAAGGAAAATGGAATGGGAAGGAATTGATGATGGGAAAGGTCTAAATACTTTAGGTTTGTCTCCGGAATCCTGTATGGATATTGTAGGAAGGTACAACTGATATTATTGGATCAATAACATTTTATTATAGAGTAAAAGCATAATCTTTAATAGTAAATTAGAAGAATTTATAAGATTTTGTTATTAATATTTTAAAAATATGAGATTATGTAAAGCTGTGTCCTTAGTGTAACTTTTGATATCCACTACTCTAGTCGATATTTTCCATTGTCATTGGCATCTTAAATATACGAGAAAGTGTAAGGCCCCATCCTGCGCCCTATACACGGTGAATGCCAGACCACGTAGATGCATCCTCCCCTTCCAGAACCACAGGAAGTTTCTCTTCGCGAATAAGGAATCGCAAATATGAAAATATGTTTATTGACATTCTCCCATGGAATGTGTGGTGTGGTGTGGTTTTAGACCAAAATGATAGAAGGTAATAATAAGGTTGATATCACCAAACTTCCAACAATCCCCAGTGTGAATGAAAATGGTTCTCACAGGTCACTCCAGAATCTGTAAGGGAACGTAGGTGAGAGTTAGGCGTCCCAGGGGTCTGAATATTGTGCTGCACACGACGGACGAGCAATAGCGTTTCCGCTAGCGTTCACAAACAGCTAGTTAGCGCCAATCAAAATATATAAGAAAGCTTAGTTGTGAGTTAAGCATCCGGGGCACAATATTCATCCGCACGCAATGGAACAACAATGACGTCTGAAGCAATGTTCAATGACAGCCATGCAATGCACTAACCTCAATATATTGCCACTGCTATGACCCAGAAGGTACCACGGCGATTCATGGATTGCCAGTGGGTTGCAATATATCCCTTCCTAAATTCCAGAGTGATCCCTTTTAGGTTCGAACAAGAATCATTCAGTTCACCGTAATCGTTTAGGCCGTCCAGAGATTTCGCCCAAAGGTAATCACCTTCGACATTTTCGGAGCATGTAGAGTGTGCTTTCTAGTCTTTCCTCATTGTAGAGTATCGAGTTTATTTCGGTTAACACAAGTCTCTCAAATAACGACTTATTTATTTTAAACTACACCGTAAATAAACTCGTGTATAACTCCGTGGTGAAATGTCCGTAAACTACCTTCATATTTGAGGTTGGTTAGCCATATAAGGTACTTAACCATTTCTACTAATTTTTACAAGGACTTGCAACCTTTTATTTATTGACAAAGTAAGCAGTTTCAAAGATTCTGCTATAAAATTCGGTCGATTGGGATTAGAAAGGTTTGGTTATAGGTTCAGGATATCTGGTAATTTATCTGGAACTGTAGAATCCAAAAATGGATATTATGATGAATAAATCGTAGTTTAAAAGTAGAACAATGTGTTTGTATTTTATCTGGAACATGTTGGTTATCCATAGGATAACTTGGCGTCTGACGAGTTAGCGTTATTTGATCAAAACGAACATAATTATTATAGCGATGAATCTCTCTAAATAACATCGACAGTGCGGAAGACTAGCGACCGTAACACGTAAGGAAGCCAGCTTCATACAAGATAGACGTATTTGATAATTCAAGCCGAGTAATAAAATAGCCGTAACCATTTTGTAGAAAATTATGTAGGTTGATCGAAAATGATTCACCAATTTTTCCGATTCAATCGCAGGTAGAAGGTAGCCGTAAATTGTTTCATAAAATACACATGTAGTTAGGTAATAATCTATCGATTATACCGGTGGAACAATTATATTCCATTTCCGCATAAATACGTAGGTAAAATCTCCCTAACATGCTAAAAATAGCTTGTAGACGAAGAATATAAAAGGTAATAAAGGTTAAGTAGGTAGAAATGCAATAAGTATAAATCAGTCACAGAGTAGGTAGATAAGGTTTTGATAAAATGTTTCGTAAATCGCAATTAAAATCGTGAAATATAAAGGTTGCATAGAAACCCCTAAATCGACGCCAAAGGGTTTTCTCAGCCGCTAAAATAAATACATTCCGTAACAAATTATAGGCACGTAGTACGCAATTATAAGTAGTAAAATAAAACAAAGGCCGCAACAATAAAATAAAACACACACAACACATATAATATTGTAAGGACCGCAATAACACAATAAACCGTAAAATAGATATAGCCGCAACAAGGAAATAAAACACACACACAACATATAATATTATAAGGACCGCCATAACACAATAAACCGTAAAATAGATATAGCCGCAACAATGAAATAAAACAACCAAAATCTATAACATAAAATAAATACGCTACAAGGAAATAAAACACACATTTCGTATAATAAAATGCGAACAACCGCACAAAGCTAGGTAGGGAAGATAGATCAAGGTTCCTGAACAACCCATTTAAATAGTTTAATCAGTAAACCAAATTATAGCTGAAATAAAGAAATAAAACACACTTCGCATAATAAAATAAAATAACCGCACAACGCAACGTAAGATAGGGAATATATCAGGGTGCCGCATTTAACGCAATAATAAAATCAATACACCCTATACGCAATATAGGACGTAACATCGTAATAAATCACACGCATTTCATATAATAAATAAGCCGTAACACATCAAATATAATAACCAGTAAAATAAATAACCGATATGAAATCCGTAGGTAGTCATGAAATAATTCAAATCGCCACATAATTCCGCAAAAAGTTATTTTAAACGAGAAAATTCCTGTAAAAGAGACCGCACACATTTCATATAATAAACGTAAGCCGCAACAAAACAAATATAAAACACACAGAACGTAAAATAAACATAACGTATACCAAATCCGCAAATAGCCGTGAAATAATTCAAATAGTTACAAAAATTGAGCAACAAAGAAAAGTGAAAATTTCTTATAAAGCACTTACCCCAATCCTACACTTACCTTAGGGTCTGGAACCGCCCGCCAATATCGTTATTCTCACCGACAGAGGTTCCCCGTAGGACTTTTTCCCAGAGTACTACTCTTGCAGCCTCTCCCCTACTTCCGCCGAACTATGATCCAAGAACCAAGAACCCCCCTGAAAACCTCCTTTATACCCCCAAAAATCCCCTCCTAAATTTTCCCCCCTCAGTGAATTCAGCCTGAACTTCGCTACCAATTTCCTCCTATCATAATCAAATTTCGCACTTTCCCCGTAATTCAATTGGTTACTCCAAAATATCTTTGCAAATTTTCAGTTGGCAGCTTTAACTTACAGATTTCCTATTCGTTGATTTCTCCTCACCAGAGGGCACCATAAACCCCCCGTTATAACTCGACCAAATACAACAGCCAAGAACCTATTATGCACCTTATATAACCGACGTTTTCTCCTAACCTTGGTCGAGTTATACGAGAAGAAATCTTAACGAACTATTTAACATTATTTATTAAAAGCGTTAAGATTTTAACAATAATTTACATTAAATCGTAATTATTGTTTATCTAACAGTGTCCTACATTACCAAACCAATTTTCAAACCCAAATAGGTAACATTCTTTATATTGGTATCTCTTCTGACTTTTACTCGCTTCTCATTTTCTTTAATTTCTTTGATTTTTTTTTATAAGGTAATAAATTAACCTAAATTCTTATTATTTTCTCATGTAGAATTTAATTATCTATTTAAAAATATATAACTCTTACTGTTTCAGTAGCCGCTCCAGAATTGAGAAGCGAAAATCGATTTTAGCCAAAGGGACAAAAGTTCACTTAAATTTTTCCCTTCAAATCCTTATAAAACTTAAGCAGGTATGTAATCCACTATTAGTATAAGTTTATTAAAAGTATTGAGACATGAAAAAAATCATTCTTTCAAAATTTCGGCCATTATTCATAACTTGCTCATTCATCCTTTATTATACCCATAAATTATTTTCACCAAACTGGAATTGCTCTCAATAAATATTATTACCACACAATACAGACAACTATATCCCTATTTCTAACTACCTAGCATTCCCTTTCTCCAATTAAACTTTGATTATTGCAATGAATGTCAAAGTCTGTATTTAATTAGCTACCTATGTTTTATTCTTCCAATTTTTGATTTCAGAAACCCTGTTGATGCATTTTACTTAATTCACGAGAAAAGGCAATGAAAGGAGAGGCGGCCACAACTAATAAACATAATTATTAATAATAATTAATATAATTTCCATACAATTTCCCCGGGGACCACAAGAAGAGACAGTTTGTCGCCTAACATAGCTTATTTTTTGTAAGTTTGCATGTTTAAAATTATTTTTATATTATTTTCTTGCTATTGTAGTGTAGCTCTGGCCAATTTATTACATTCACAAATAAAATTAATAAATACCAATACTCCCCGATTTTTTCATTTATTTTATAGTTCCTCTTCCCGACACTAGATGGCATTAAGTTCTCAAGTTCAGAAGATAGTTCATGAATTCGACACTAGATGGTGCTTTTATACGCATACCTTTTCCCTATTAATAAATTATATTGGTGCTTTGTTTAATCGAGGAATATCAAAAGCGAATAAAATGTTTTTTTTTAATTTTTTATTTTTTATTTATTTATTATTATTATTTTTTTTTTCTCTTAGGGGTAGGATCTCCGTTCCGTTACACAATTCTAATTCTTGTTTAATTGGCCAGGCGGCCGATTATTGCGTTTAGATCTGTCTGGAAACTAAGCTGCAGAATTGTTCACAATAACTCAACTCCACATAATAAATAGAGTTTTGTATGAGATAATGCTGTTGAAACTTAGACGAGTAACTTATGAAGTTATTACGAACAAATCTAAGTCTTCGGCTGTAGTAACAATGGCTAAAGTAGCTAGACAAATCAAATTCATCACCAGATATGGAGGATTCAATAACTGTTTCTTTATTTACCTTTACATTTTCTACTGTGCAATCTACACCACCGTGAAACAAATTGCCGACAGAAATTCGTGAGATTGTTTCAAAAGTATTGAACTTCTATCTTTCTACCTTCTTAAATACAGTATATTTATCTACTTATACCTACAAATATATTATGTTTATGTTTATGTATTTATAAAATAAGATATTTATATTTGCTTTCTACTTATAATTTACTTTTATCATTTTTTATTTGTTGTGTAGAAAGAATAATATACCACCATATAAGTATAAAATGTTCCAACTATCGCTAGGGTTGGCTGAAAGAGACCTCTTTAAGAGATAATATTCTAATTTTACTATATCAATTTTTATGTCTACAATAAAGAATATACGTATATAGTTTTGGACTATTATTTTTACAATTTTATATTAAAGAAACGAAATGCTACATTAAAATAAGCAGAATCCTTATACGAGTTTCGCTATTAAAATCTCTGCTCCGTGGATCACGACACCATATTAATGTAATGGGCAGATTTCTCGGACGCCTTATATAGAAATGTAATTGGGTATGAAATGGCTGCTGCTAAATACGATTATGATCGTATTGTTATAAAATCATCGTATCGGCGGGTCATCTATTTGGGACATTATTCTACTAGAGGTCATGGGTAAGGTTAGCATTTGGCGAGAAATTTTGCATGGCTTGAAAATCTTTCAACGGCGAATTTAACCGGGAATTTCCAATTATTCGTCTACATTAATATGAAGATATTACATAATGCATTACTATGAGGATTGTAATAACAGCTAACTTTGCTAATACTCTTCAGCTTATTATATTCTCCTCTTCATACGCACATTTTAGAATGTCAATAGTATTTTTATCTGAGCAAAGTGGATGAGCCATGACAATGATGGTATGATGACTATTTGGCTTGTATTAGGTTTATATTGTGGTTGTAACTTTTGTTTTGATTATGTTTGATGCCTTTTGTAGTTTGTATGTGTGTGTTGGCAAAATAAAAAAATATTATTATTATTATGATGTACATAGAGTCAAGACGCAACCGCATTCTTGAAATAATACTGTAATGTTTTAGGTTACTTTGGTAGACTATGGAATTATTTTTGCGTTTAAAAACGCGTAATTTTATTTTTTATTTTACAGAAAATACACTGAAAAGAAATCGAGCTGCCCCAGGCGGGAATCGAACCCAGCATCTTCCTCAATCCGGGCGGCTGCGTTAACTACTACGCTATCGGGACACTGCTTTCGCTGCCGAAATATGTCAGACATCATCATCATTTCAGCCGAGAGACACTGACTGTTGGACATAGGCCTCCCACAAGGATCTCCAAACCGGTCGGTCTTGCGCTGCCCTATCCAGCGGCTTCCCGAGACCTTTACTAGATCGTCAGTCCACCTTCTGGGGGGGCCTACCAACGCTGCGTTTACCGGTACGTGGTCGCCACTCGAGGACCTTTCCGCCCCAATGGCCGTCAGTACTCCTCGCAATGAGCCCTGGCCACTGCCACTTTAGGTTCGCAATTCGAAAAAAAATATTATTTTTACTAGAATTTTGGTTTTATTTTATGTAAGTAGGTACTTAGCGGTAGGACTATAATATAAACATCAATAATGTACTGTAACTGCATGTCAGCTTACCACAAACTGTCAAATTTTCCCAATCGATTTAGCATTTTATACCAAAAAGGTTTAGCTTGAAAATTTATTGAATTTAGGTAACTTGACCTGCATTTGTTTGTACTTAATTTGAGAGTGTTGACGGTGCTCTTAAATCTATATCTATACTAATAATAAAGCTGAAGAGTTTGTTTGTTTGTTTGTTTGTTTGATTGTTTGTTTGTTTGTTTGTTTGTTTGTTTGTTTGTTTGTTTGTTTGGTTGAACCCTAAGATCTCAGCAACTACTGGCTCAAATTGAAAAATTCTTTTTTCGTTGGATAGTCCATTTATCTAGGAAGGCTATAGGCTATATAACATCACGGTACGTCCAATAGGAGCTGAGCATTAATGAAGCATGTTGCAAAAACGGGAGAAAAATATTTCATTTCAAAGATTTCCCTGCGTGCGCTGCGTAAACGGTTAAAGTTACGGAAAAATTATGTATGACAGAATTATTCTCCATTAAATTTTCTAAAAAAAAGTCAGCGATAGCATATGTTTATCTTTTATGGTTGGCTCACTATAACCTTTCTTTTTGGTAATCAATTTTTTTTTTAATCAAAAGTTTCTCTGCGATGGTGTTTTTGTATGCATGATATTATTCCTTATCAAAATAAATACATTATTTATCACAAGCATTTAATTTTGAACAAAATTGTTAATGACCTCATTTGATTTCAATGAATATCTTAAGATATATCATAGTTTGAAATAAACGGAAAATAATAAATTTTGATTTTCAGAGCTTTTGTTGCGTGCGCTGGGTAAACGGTTAAAGTTACGCAAAAATAATGTATCACGGAATTATTTTCCTTTAAAAGTTCTAAAAAAAAGTTCAGGCAGCATTTATCTATCTCTTAAGGTTGACTCGCTATAACCTATTTTGTCCCGGTAGCGTAGTGGTTCACGCAGCCGCCCGGATTGCGGAAGATGCTGTAGGTATTCGATTTTTTCGCCCGCGCTGGACAGTCGAATTTTTCAGTGTATTTTCTTATTTTAAAAACAGAGCTTCTCAAAACCGGGCTCAAGTTTTGAAAACACGACTTTCATTTCTTTGTCTACATTTATTTTCCTTCGACTAGCTCGCATCGCATAGCTAGACAGCCATTCTATGTGGATCGTCTCACGACGCCCGCCCTCGGGATAGAACCGCGACACCCCAGGGCGTCGCGACGCACAGTTTAGGAAACAGTGATATAAGCCTATATACTTCCATAACATCACTCTACGACTAATAGGAGTTGAGCATCAATGAAAAATGTTGTAAAAACGGGAAATCCACGCGGACGAAGTCGCGCGGGCACAGCTAGTCATATATTAGGTTGGGGAAAAAGTCTTTTCGCATTATAGTATGTATAAACTTGTAATAAAATCTCTTTGGCTATACTATTTGTATCTGGCTGGTTTTGGTATCATTGAAAGTTTAAATTTTAAAGAATATAATTCCAAATTCAAATTAGGAAAATGTGTGATTTTCATTTGTTTTTCGTACCGCCAAGATGAGTGAATCTAATGAAGAAATTCGATACATTTTAAAATTTTACTACAAAAAAGGTAAAAATGCAACGCAAGCCGCGAAAAAAATTTGCGATGTTTATGGACCTAGTGCAGTGTCTGTGAGAGTAGCACAAATTTGGTTTAAGCGTTTTCAATCCGGAAATTTTGATGTCAAAGATGCACGTCGCTCTGGTCGCCCTATTACAGATAAAATGGATGCCATTTTTGAAAAAGTGGAGCAAGATCGGCATGTCAGTAGTTACGACGTAGCTGAAGAACTGGGAATTGACCACAAAACAGTTTTGGCGCATTTGAAAAAAACTGGGTACACAAAAAAGCTCGACATTTGGGTACCTCACGAGCTCACTGAAAGAAACCTAATGAACCGTGTACTCATTTGTGATTCTTTATTACGACGTAATGAAACCGAACCATTTTTGAAGAAGCTGATTACTGGTGATGAAAAGTGGATCACGTACGACAAGAACGTGCGAAAAAGGTCGTGGTCAAAGGCCGGTCAGGCTTCACAGACTGTGGCGAAACCCGGGTTAACTCGCAACAAGGTGATGCTGTGTGTGTGGTGGGATTGGAAGGGCATTATTCATTATGAGCTGTTACCACCAGGCAGGACCATCGATTCTGAACTCTACTGCGAACAACTGATGAGATTAAAGCAAGAAGTTGAGAGAAAGCGGCCGGAATTAATCAACAGAAGGGGTGTGGTTTTTCATCATGATAACGCTAGACCTCACACATCTTTAGCCACTCAGCAAAAATTAAGAGAGTTTGGCTGGGAGGTGTTAATGCATCCGCCGTATAGTCCTGACCTTGCACCTTCAGATTTCCACCTGTTTCGGTCTCTTCAGAATTCTTTAGGCAGTGTCAGGTTAACATCACGAGAGGACTGCCAAAACCACTTGTCGCGGTATTTTGACCAGAAGTCCCAAAATTTCTATAGCAATGGGATCATGTCCCTACCTACAAGATGGCAAAAAGTTATCGAACAAAATGGTACGTACATACTTTAGTTAAATGTAAATAAACATCCAACTTCAGTATATAGATTAAAACGAAATTAACATTAAGTTTAATCAATACAATAACAATTATTCAACGTCAATTTAATGCATTATTTGTTCCTAATGTAGCATGTAACGGGACACCAAACTATTATTGTCATCTCACGACTTGAGTGTGACCTCAAGCTTTGTTCGCTCTAATCTTACGTGACAATAAATTAAGTAAACAAATATTGACACACCACCTGAAGTGGGCGATTGATATTATGGTTTGCTAACATGAAACCATTTGGTATTTCGTGGTACACTTACTCGTATGTACTGTAATTTCAAAATATGCTTTCAGAGAAGTTGAACGTGGCAAGTAGATATAACACAATAGTAGATTGTATAACAAGGGAGCAAAATAGTATTTTTATGGCGAGGGCCCTACTTTGAAGCACGAGCGAAGCGAAGGATTCTAGAATAGAATCCCGAGCGTAGCGAGGGATTCTAACGTAGAATCCTGACTGCAGCGAGGGATTCAAAGTACATCGCCCGAGGGAAAAATAATTTGCTCTCGAGTTATATACTCTACTTTTCATCCCCTTTCTATGAGAAAATAAATAAGAGACGCTTTATGTAATTAATGAATATATTAAAAGAAGACATGTGAAATGAAGTAAAAATAATTACAAATTTATATTTATATTGGATATGCTAGCGCAATTATTAAAAGTTATTATCACTGTTTTATTTGGGATCGATATTGTTGTCGATTCATTTACATTTTGAGTATTTGTTTTCAGGAGTTAATGCATTATCACTTTCATAACTCGAGGTAGTAGAACTCATTAATTTTGCAAAATACAATAAAATATGTACTGAGGTAACAAGAACAGAAAAGTAATTCGCGCACTTTTGTTTGATTTTTAGTTAGTGCGGGCCGTGTGTTCGCAGGTGCGTGCGGGTGTTGCGGGTGTGCGTGCGGTGCCGCGCCGTGCACCCAACACGTACCAGCCAGTAATTCATACAATTTGCGTTCGATTTCTATGAATGATATATGTTCTAAATTCAAATCTCTTTTACGCCCGCTAAAAAGTTCTTATCGGAAAAGAGCTATTTTGTTCCCACTTATAGAGGAACAAAGCGATACTTTTCGAATAGAAGGGATGAAAAACATGATATCATACTTGTGTCTCAATTTACGATAATAATTCCAAAAGGTATGTGCAGAGCCTTAGGTAACATTTGATTACGCATAAAGTCAGATTTGATAGTCATGAGTAAAAGCAAGTGACAGGCTACCAACATCACACCAGCCTACCACTAAAATTAATTAAAATAAGACACGTAATATTTGAATTACTATGATTAAGGCTCCAGTTCAACAACACGTAAAACAAGCGATTAAAAGCTTACCGTCAGTTTTTAACAATACTTCTATACGATGAACTGTCAAAAACAGTCGGTTAAATAATAACCGCCTGTTTAAATTTGGTGAACCAACCTTCGAAGGAAATTAGTTCTTAAAAAAATTCTTCTTACAAAAAAAGCCGGATTAATTCTGGGCGATTGTGGTCATAAAGGCAAAAAAGAATGAGTGGTCAATTTCATACATGGTAATAATGTATTACCTGCTAATTCATGATTTGTAACGGATGTATTTAGTAAGCGGAATTGCAACAAAGTACTTAAAAAAATAAGATTAAGGTCAGTTTGTTTGGAACTTCCGTAATTTCTGTACTAGACCAAATATGGCTGGTCAGAGCTAGGGTAGTGGAGATGAGTATTGATACATAGTAGGGGGCCCCTTAAACCTACACTTGTGTGGGTCTCAAGTCTTGGGCACTGCTGACTCCCCTTTCTGCAACACTATGCAGTTATGCCCCCGGTACTCGCACGGCGAATCCATACCATGGATTAGCTAGCTAAAAATTTTTATTTCTTTTGTAGAAAATATTTTTTAGTTAGAAAAAGTTAGCACTTTTATCTGTTCGAGTTCCGCGGACTAATGTGTCTCAGCTACTTTCAATCGCAGGCCTCGAAGTCATATGATATCATTGGCGTGCCAGGGTCAACTATCCGGGAGCGAGCCAGTGGGCGTCCGTGGGCGATCCTGACCTGCGTGACAGGTCCAACACCATATTTGAGTGTTACCTAACAACTGTGGTCTAAATCGCGCATATTGATTTTGAAATATTTCCCTTGTAAGGTGGTAATTAGAACCTACACATTGTTTGACGAAAAAATTATGTATAGTTGTAGTTTTATAACCATGTGGGATACCTTTTAGCTGTTGGCCAAGAAAAAGATAATGAATTTTATGCATTTAGCTTCAATGTTCCAAGCGGAAATTAGTTTTTGAAACCGAATTGTAACTTTCGGTTGTAATATCGATTTGATATGACATTCTTAGCGCTTGTTTTGTTTTAGCACTTCTTTCCTCGTCCTCTTCAATTTCCACGAGATTTTCTCCTATTCCATATACTTATTCTTAAAAATAATCACTATACTTTTAGTCAGTTTTTTCATAAATAGCATCTGTATGTTTGTGGTTAAATTTAGGCATTTGATGATTCACCTGTCCGCTTGGTCATGAAAAAATAACCATGGAACTCGTGAAAAGAGTAAATTAAAGTCTCGTCGGGATACATCACTATGGAACTATGGAATATATGGAACAGACTGTTTTCTTGTAAGCTACAAATTGTTGTAAGATATAAAACAAAATACTTTGAACTAGTGCTGAATAGGCATCAACTGGGTAAGACTTAAATTTTTGACATAACCTCAATTAGCATATTCATTAGGTGTTTTTTGATCAATCCCAAATCCTTTACGTATAGATAAGTGATCATTGAAATTTACCAAGGTCCTTCGACTTAATTAAGTCGAATATCCCAAATTCAAATCCCGATAGTGGACCCTAATCTTAAGACAACATAATCCTATTAAATTCAACTATTCTAGAAATTAATGACATCTCGTTTGATCTAATCGAGTAGGAATTGCACAATCACAAGGATTACTTACTAATCCTTGTTACTTCATAATTAAATGGTACAGGTGGCAAAATATTTCAGTAGTACATTCAGCAATAAATCAGTAGTGGTCTAATTACAGGCTAGGCCTGCCTGGAATTGGTCTGTGCATATTATTATCGGAATGTTGCACCCACGTTTGCTGGCGCCTTGCTCGAGGATCAGTGAAAGGTAGCGGTTACTTAAAATATTACATCAGGTTAATATTCTTTGTACACAAAAAAAGTCGTGGGAATAACAACCATAGAGTACTCTGTGCAGAGGTCTATTTTGAATGAGATTACCGATACTCTCATGGAGTTGAAGATCACGGTTCTTCAACTCATTGAGAGTATCGGTAATCTCATTCAAAATCAGAAGCACAGCCGTCCGGCTGTGCTTCTCACTCCAGCCGTGAGAAGCACAGCCGGACGGGACGTCAACGTATGCGTGACGCTGAACGTTGTAATATAGGAAAGTCAAAGACGTCACACCGTAACGTCCCGCTCGATGGGACGTCGCGGTACATTCGCCACGCACACGTCGATATGTCCCGTCACGTCCGCGGTGTGGCGTCAGCATTATACTAAATATTTCTGATTTGTCAATAACAACGATTTGTCATAAACAGCACTTTCTCCATATAAGTAGGATACTTATGGATTGTTGTAATTAAATTTCATTTAAAAATCGTGTACATTGAATTAAAAAAGTATAAATAAACAAGACGATTTTTGTTACAAAATTCGAAGGATTTTGATTATTCCTATAGAGCTAACCTTGTAAAAAGTAGTATGATTTTGAAATTAAACGTGTAAATATGATTTTGTCAAAAATTTAGTCCAGCTTACTTTTTCGACGCAATGCAGAGAACTTGTAAATAAAATAAAAGATAACTATCCGTCAAATATATCAAGAATCCCGATAAGATAAACTTACTCTAGATGCCCATTTCTGATACAAATGTATTTTCTTATATTGGTTCACAGTTAAGATGATACCTCTAAAATATCATATAGAGATAAAATTTGTAGATATGGAAAGGAAAACCGACAATGTTTATGTAATATTTTATTAATATTACTTCTGAATGAGTGTTTGCCAAATATAGTCTTTATTGGTAAGAACATAAAACAGATTTAATGGAAATAGATGTTAATAAATGGTTGGACTAGTGGCGCCTTAGGATCAGTCTCACGACAACTCACCCACGCTGTTTTGGTAAACCAGGTTTGAGACAAAGTTAAGGTACATTTTAAGTAGAATCCGAGCTATAAATAGACATGACAGACGAATTAAATTCACACAAATTAATTACCTTAATAACAAGAAAGAGAAACCGGCTCTATTTTCTATGTGTATCTATGATGATACCTACTATATGCCTCAAAATAGCTTTTGGTATTGTACATACTATGTTTTTATAAAAACGTAAATGACTTCATCTTACCTAATGGTAGGGGGAATTGGAGTCTAAATGCGACGATATCTAGTGCAAGAAAGATCCTTGCTAACCTGCAAGGTGCTTTTTATTCACTCCTTTTTTTAATGATCCAGGATTGTCAGACGAGTAATTTGCCTGTCGGAGTACCTATTGGCCCAAATGAGAATTTGTCATTTAGATAAATTCCCTTATCTATTCATATTCATTTATTGAGCATTCTTGTTGTACATACAGTTCTTACAAATATTTTATTCCACAAACTAGAACCCTATCTTAAGGGTATCGCAAATGTTTTTCATTAGATAAAATAGGTTTCTAGGTACTATATTCTCACAACGGCAAGGAACAGGTGTTGTGGCATAGAATACCATTTTTTGATTAAGTAAGCGACATGGAAATGGGTTGCTTCATTTCTTTGATCGCGTTAGAACGCACCCGTACGTATCAAGTATGTCTATGCAATTTGTATCGTAGCGTAAATAAAATGCTTGGTGATTATTATGATAGATATACTCATGGAAGAAATATTTTTTTTGTTCAATGTAAAAATGTGAATGTAATAAATTGCGTACTTTCCTTAATTAATATACAACATCATCCATATTGTATTGTGCATTAGAACAGATTAGTAAAAGAATGCAATATTTGATCTACATATGTATTTAGATTGGCGGATTTTGGAAATGAAAATTCACTTTAGACTGAATAACGGCATATGACGTTGTTTATTAAAATTCCATTATGAGACACAAAAAGGCCTGCTTACTTCAAAGCGGAAGCTTCATAAGAGAAGAGGACAGTTGTGACATTAATATGCAAAATACAGACCAGACCCTCAGCGTCGAGTACAATTAAAACTCATTTGGCGTTTAACAAAGACACAATTCTAAAGCAGCCATCTTGCCATAGTATTTGTCAAACAACTTAGTGCCATGGCTTATTTATAGTACATATAACATGGGTTTTTAAAGCGAGCGTGTAATATATTCGACGTCGTAATTATACGGGACTCGTTGCGACGTCCCCTGAATAATGTATGCGCAGACGCAGGGTAGTCTTTATCTGAGAATCGTTCGATTGCTTTGAAAATGAAAGAAGAAATGTAAGATATTTTTTATTATAACACAGAATGAACGAATTAAGAATCACAGAATACAGTAATTAACAGAACCAAAAATATTTATGTTATTGTAGACAAAATACTTCCAATAACTCATTTAGCCACAGAAGCATTATTACAAGATAATATGCTAACAGATCTTTGAAATCTCTAATGAACATTTATATTTTAACCAATCAACTTGCATGATGTTTTAGCAGTATGGTTATTATTCTCTTTAATTTATTGGCTATTTTATAGTTCCTTAAACTTTAATGTATAGATACCTAATTATTTTATTTATAATGCATTTAAAAAGCAAAATTTTATAACACTAGGTAAAGTATGGAAACTTCATCCTGTGTCAATTTAGAATTCTAGAAAAGGTAAGTTTTTGAAGTGCACTTAGAACTGATAGCTGCTAGACATGCCCATTGTAAAATTGTTTAATGGATATGAAATAGGATATTTTTATAATAATATAAACAATTCCTTCAAAGAAGCACAGAAAAATTTAATAATTAACTAAAAAACACATAAACGTCACAAAACATTTCAGAATGATTTTGTTACACTTTGGCATAGTTTTACTAACGGCTAAGCTATATGACAAACATTATCATTAACTTTACTGCCACCCAGTCTCGTAAAAACACGATAAAGAGATTAGAGACCGCCCAGTCATGTAGAGCCTCGGATATGTAATTAGGAAACAGTGACGTAATATCTGGAAGCGAATACAATGAGACCGTTAATTAAAATTTACATAGAAAATTCGTTTTAAATATATTCGCATAATAGAAATGAGGTTGAAAATAGCCAGGAATACATTAAAAATGTTACCACAAATTTAAAAGAAAGTGACACTTAAAACATTAGCAGAAACTAGAGTACGAAATTCGCAGGCAATGATTCTTAGTTTGTACAAAGTAATAAAACCAACAGCTTTCGTATTTTTGTCATAAAACACGGCACATGAGGCAAAAATGTTAATAAGTAAAACATGGGGCATGTCATGTAATCCACAAAGCTTAGTAGGATTCCAGATAGCACGCAAGTGTGTTATACTAATCTGTCATTGTGGGAACGCTGTGTAATACACTAAGGTCGTTATGTCGAATAATGACATGAGAAAGCAGTAATTTTGTAGATCACATTTTGTTATACAAAAGCTTATGGGAACTATTTAAGGATTTATTGTCGGGCAAAATGTGTTGTCCGTATCTTGATACAGTAAGAGATAAATTATGGCACAGAGTTCGTGTTCTATATGAATAACCACATAATGAAAATGCGTAGAGTAAGTCTTAACTATTGTTTGTTCTTTCAGATTATCTGATACAGTTTTTAGTGTCGGGCATAATGTTGCATGCTACATCACAATTAGAGCTAAGACATAGAAAGAATTTGAATTTTCTCCGGAGTTCTTGTTGTAAAAACACGTGTTCCCAACAGTAAACAGTGTTCTTTCTCCATTTTTAAACCAAATCAACCGTACATTTTTTTTACTTTAGTTACAGTTTCACTTGACATTGGCAAAATGCGTACGTTTAATGCGACGCGACGCCATTAATTAAGAATAGAATAGAAAGAAAATTGCGATTGCAGTTAATAATATTTGGGTATAAATTCTTTATTGTACACACAAATATAAATACAACATAGTGCAGGAAAAAACATGTACAAAGGTGAGCTTATCTCTAAAAGAGATCTCTTCCAGCCAACCCTAGCCTTAGTTTAAGCGTTTAAATGCGGGAGTATTGTGTACACGGCATATAAACAATATAAATAATAGTAGGTGCCTATCTAAAATTATAATACTAAACTAAGATAAATAAATTATATTTATAAATACATAATTTACATATATATTTATATATTATTCATATACTATACAAATATATACCTACATATAAGCATACACATCTACATAAATATAAATACATACATTTAAGGTAAGTTGGAGAGATAGTGCTCTTTCAATTTTCGTTTGAATGTAGTCACAGAATCACTCTCGGGTATATTGTCTTTAAGTAAAGAATCAGTATTCAGAAAGTTCCATTTAAATAGCCTAAGTGGAAGGGAAGAGTTTCCTCTGAATACATATTATTGGGATCAATAAACACAAAATGGGTCAACACGTCACCTAAGCTGAATCGTATGTTTATCAATCAAAGAGTCTGCGCTTTCTAAGATTTACCAAATACGTCTCATATCCAGCCCGTATTCATCTGAAATGTATACTCGAAAAGGAACATCGTATTCATCGACCAAGCGAACATCTCCGCATAATAATTGAATAAACAGAAGAGAATAGAATAACATCCCTGTGGCCTTGTTCGCTTGACGTAACAATGAAATCATTTGAACATTTTAGATATTTGGCTTGCTTGTGTTTTTGTTGGAAAAACAGAGTTGTGAATAGTTAGAGCTGTTTGATTGATGTTATGTAAACTATTACCTCTGAATATTAATTTATAGCGTATTGTAAAAACATTACCAATAATAACAAATGCCTACTGATTTAGTGATCCATTCGTGCTGCAAGAAAATAAACTGTTGTTCTTATTTTCATCAGATGAATATTCCTAATTTGTTCAACATGATGACAAACAAGATAAAATCGCTATATCATCAGTCAGCAAAGTAAATTATTAGGACCATAAACAGCGCGACTAATTAATTCATCTCCACGGACTCATTCTAATTTAACCGAGATTAATATGTGCATCAGTGTTGTTGCACAAATCCGTTTTGCGAATTTAGGGTCACAATAGGCGTATTACGCGGTTTTGTCGTTGCCAATGTGGATAATATCGGATAATTTAGGCGTAAATGGCTTAGGCTGCAGGTGCATCCGACAATATATGCAAATACGTCTGTTTGGGAATTGTGGTCAATGTGGTGTCTCCATTAGAGAAGAATCTCAAATTCTCTAATCCTGTAGACGTCAGTAAAATGCTGAAAATTATAACTAAAAACAAACCTAGAAAAACAAAATTATTATACTAAAAACGAATACAATACACGTAACAAATCCTGAAATTACCATTAATGGCAAAAGCGTTTAATATACATTGTATCGGTTAAATTTGGAGTAATTGCATAAGCTACGGCATAATGTGTTTCCACTAATATGCAAATGTACCGATATGGCAATGGAGGATAATGATATAAATGTGCAGTGTTTTTTCAGAGAGAGAAATGCACGTTCAAATGCAATTAAGAGATATAGAGCTAAAAGTAATTAAAACTGATACATTTTAACGTTTGAAGCAGAAGCAAATACTAAAGAACAAACAATTGCGAATATCCGAGGTAAACTTTAAATATGGCGACCGTATGGATAAGTAGCCATAAAAGAGCTTGGCAATGCCTGTATTGGAGAGTCCATACAACGGCAATTTACATTGAAAGCATCTCCTTGATATAGTCAACCTACGGATTAAAGCATTATAAATAGCGACAATATCCATCCATGTGCGGTTAGTGGCGTATGCAGAAAGTCTTTTAGTAGCAAAGGAACAAGTAAGTAATCAAGATTATAATGCTATGCGTGCCATAAACTATGATGCCAGTAAAGAAGACTTATCAAACACGAGCTCGTTAAAACGAATTACGATAACGTTCATATTAGATCATGATTGACCCAAAGTTTAATAATTACAGACTACGTATACCTTTTGTCATTAAATACCACTGTCTTTTAAAAACATCAGAGATAATTTCACCATTGGATGAATGGGAACCCATGGGTTTAATTTCAACACGATGTAGGATATGATACTATTTCAATAATACATCTGGTAAGAATTTATTTCAATTAGGTAAATGGTTATGTATCTGATGTTATTGAAGGTACTCTATTTCATGACTGTGCTATAAATTTATCCTATATAAATATTGCAATATCTTGATTCAGTTTATCACTATCAAGGAAGCACTTAAGAAACGAGCAAGTAATAATAATAAAAGCACATCGTAATTTTCTATATAAAATAGATATGTACTAACAGGGCGGTATATTTGCATGTAAAATTATTATTATGGCCTTAATGCAAATCGCGAAAATACATTTTATAACTCATTCGGATTATATATAAATTAACGTTATTGGGTTTTTCATTTATGGAATATTAAGAAACTCCAGTTGTCTATTTATTTACGGATTTACTTATTTTTAAACTTAATTGCTTAAGCTTATACAGAAAACGTTTCCTGTTTAAGCTTGAGCAATTAACTTTAGTATTATTTATTATATATTAATAATGAGAAGTAAAATATGTTTGAATTTATAGAACTACCAATGTATTGATTTACATTTGTATGCTAGAAGAAGTGATATTCAGTAATATGGTAAGTATTTTATTTAGTTTGCACTGGCCGTGATCATGACGAGACTTTGAAAATGTTATTTCGTAACTAATGTCTATAAAACTTATCGTCAAAATTAAAATTAGATATTTCTAGCTTCCACGATTTCTTATTAGACAATTACTTTAGTGTAAACAATGTTGTGAGATTGTAGGTAGATACTTATTAAAAATGTTATTAAACGTACCCTATGTTATAGAAGTATCAGTTAGAAACAGCCTGCTCTTTACGAGCATAGCTGCTAGCTCGTGATACGGGTTTTGGAGACTTGCGGCAGAATTAGCTCGCTAATAACTCTCAGGGCTCATCTCGGGGTAATTACGCCTTACGCCCTGGGTCGTAGAGGGTAAATCAGGTAATTAGTTTGCACTTTAGGCTAAATTTGGAATAAACAAGAAATGCGTCTGCCTAATCGCTTCACTAATTAGGCGTACTGTATTTTATTGGTCTTAACGCCTATCCTTTATCAAGCATACAGAAACATAAAAAAAAACTTGTTATTTTATATGAAAATATTATTTCTGACAAAGTATAATCTGTGTCAATGTTCGTGATATGTTACGTAACTTAGTTTTAGAAATTAATTTATATATATATAGTAGGAAATAAAATTGTAAGTAATATAAACCAATAGTTTTAGGCAAAATTCATTACTTTAAATGGAATTGTTTTGTACTAAATAACATTTTAAAAATTTGATATTATTTAATGACACCTAATTTTATGAGGTCCCGTTCAGAATATTTTGAGCTGGTTACTATCGCATCAAGAAAATCTCGAAACTCTCACACCTACATTTCTAGAAAAGCCTGCGAGTTTATTTACCTCGGCTGGGAACCGGAGTACTGATAAGGATATCTGTGCATGTCATTACACGACGAATAACACAGACAAGTTTATTTCCTGTTGAAAGCGTTTCCATTACCTGACAGTACATTTGTTTCTATAAGTTGGAGACAGGGTCACGGACCTTTCGTGAAAGCAAATTGGTGTTTAATTTGAGCTAAGATTAGATTACAAAATAATTTAGAATCTCGAGACGATTTTTTTTTCAGCATAAACGTTGGTGGAACACTCTTTTTTAAAAGCTTTTATTTAACTTGCAATGCATATTCGTTCAGGTGGAATCTTGCGACTCGATTTTGAAGCAGATATCTTCAACCGATTGAGCTGAAATTTTTTATACTTACACGTTTAGTTTGTATGACTATACAAAATAAGTTGTGTGACGTCATTCTAAATGCAATATGGCGGACCATCCAGGATGGCGGAATAGATTTTAATGCATATCTACAATATGGTCAAATGAAAGGGCTTGTTGAGAGTAACACGAACAAAAAATATTTTATTGAAATGCTCTAAAAATAAGAAAATAAAATTATCCTTTAAATTTTTAACTATAAACTTAATTATACACATAATGAGGTTATAAGTTTATAGTTAAAATATTTTCTTATTTTTTAACTATGAACGCTACGGATTGGCTCTTTTTACCCGACTACGGCGAAGCCAAAAGGAAGGGTAGTGATTTTAGCAGTCTATGTATGTGTGTTAGTTTACGTATGTTTTACGTATGTTTATGGTGGCATAAACTATTAATCCGATCTTGATGAATGAGGTGCCAATCGATTAGTTATTATGATTTGGTCAAGATACATTTCAACCGACTTTAAAAAGAAGCCTCCTTCCACGCGGACGAAGTCGCGGGCAAAAGCTAGTTTATAATAATTTTTACATTTATCGACTATTAATCATGTGTATAAAGCGATAAAGAGTGACCCCCGAAATATTATTCTTAAAGACGAATAGTTTTTTAAAGAAGAAGTTCACCAACAAGTCACGATTTATTATGACACTAAGCTGTTAATCAACTTGTAATCCTGACCGTACTATGCGAAGACTATTCGCATGTCATCAAATTTCCAGGACATTACAGACGTTCTATGATTACGAACATGTAAAAAAAACAAATATGATTGAGAAAATGAGTAATACCCTCAAACTGTCTTCCCGATAGAAGTAGGTTAGAGCAATATATCTAAAGTAGTCACCATCCCCTATATTAAGTGTCGTACTCCTGCGTTCTCATAAGTTGAGTTATAGGGTTGTCAAAGTTGTTATATTACGAAAGTAACTAAAAATATCATTTAAATATCTTACGATCAAACCAATGATACATAGGTATACCTACATGCGATCACGCTCATAGCCCCAAGAGAGTTGAGCAGGCTATAGGTAACATTTCGATACACATAAATCCAAATCTGGCAGTATGGACCATGTAGTGTCTCCAAACAGTGACCGGTTACCAGCCTGTCGCTTACATAGAAGTAGCACCAAAATCCAAAAAGCAACAATACGCAAAAGTAACAAATAAAATAGCTTTGATGTTAGTCTATGTAAGTTTACTGCAAAATACTTGTTATTAAAAGAGTTTTTGAGTTCTTGATAAATAATTAAAATGTTACCAGTAAATAAACGGTTCCTATTAAATGACAACCCTAAGGAAGGTTTCACCGCGGGTCGCCATTACCACATACGCCGCGGGATTTATGCGCCCGCACACTGTGTTTATTGTATACAAACTCTATTAAATAATCTTGGTAAACAGAATTTTCATAGATTATTACTACATTGTTTACATTTAGATTTTTGTTTAGACAGGGGTGGCTATGCGTATGATGGTAAACAGTAGCCGTAGCTTCTAGACATTTCTTTTTTATAAAGGTTGTATTCTTGGGGGAGGCCTATGCCCAACAGTGGATGTCTCTCGGCTGAAATGATGAAGAAATGTTCTATCCTATCTGATGATAAGCAGGAGTCCAAGTGCAATATATGCACTGCATTAGCCACTCTTACATAAAGCGTCGGTGGCGTACTGTGTAAAAGCGTCATCTTCCATCCGGGAGGCACTGGTTCGAACCCCGCTACGTACCAATGTGTTTTCAAATTTTGAATTCGTGTGTACGTTTAATCGACGCTTTTACGGTGAAGGAAAACATCGTGAAGGAAACCTGCACACACCTAAGAAGAAATTCTTAGGTTGTGTGTGTAGTCGACCAAACCGCACTTGGGCAGCGTGGTTGATTAAGGCCTTATCGCTAGGCTCGAGCCCCTCGGTGTGGGCCATTATATGAGCTGTTGATGATGAGCCACTCTTATTAATCTGCATGGTAGGTACTTCACGCCTCTTTTGAATGACCCACGCGTATGTTTACAGCGCTAGGCTTAATTTGGTGTATGTAAGTGATGATGATCTAACTTCACCGATCTGTGGTATCAAAAGAACTAAACTAATTTATTTTAATCTAACGTCTCTTATTACGACATATGATTTTACGATGTACGCTAAGGATGTCAATACAATTACATTACAGACATATAACCTTGCTCATTATCCCAAGAGAGGTTGAGCAGAACTTTAGGTAACATTTGATTACACATGAAGCCACATCTGGCAGCATGGGACAAAAAGTACTATTAGGAGTAGAAACTATTATGAATTGTAATTGTTATAGATTTTCACCATTATTCATTTCAAGCTTAGTTGTTCTGAACTTATGGCAAAATAATATTTTGAAATATTATATTTTTTGATTTTAGGTATTTAGAACTTATACATTGTAAACATTATATATTTTAATTATACATTACGATACGTACCCAATTATAACATGTTAATAAATATTTAGCAACGATTCTGATGACTGCTCAACTAAGAGCTCAAATTAATTGACAATATTCTGTAATGTGTTAACGACGCTTTAACTCGAATTACATTATATTGTAAGCTGTAACGAAGAACTTGGTTACAATGTAAATGGACCGGATATTAGACAGGCGGGTAGTTTGATCGAAATTTACGATCTGAAGCCTAATTGGATGATTTTACGATCAGCTAATTACATAATAACTGGCCAGCATTGGCGTTTGTTTGATCGACACTGAATAGCTATATGACCTTCGCTTATTAATGTCGATAAGTAATGATTGAGTGCTGTTTGAAATTTAGTGATGTTCAGCTTAAAGCTAGAACTTTTCTGATTTTCTTATTAGAGGATTTAAGGAGGGTGGTCGACCATTTCTTATATTCTATATTTTTTTTTACTAAACGGGTAGAAAACATATCGATCTGCCTAATGGTAAGCAGTTGCCACAGCCTGGTGCAGTCAGCCGCAAAAATAGATGGTCAATATTAAAATTTAATGTACTTATATAAAGCTCTGGATGACAAATACGTAAAGGATGACCAATGATTACTAGCACCAATAAGATAAGGGTAAATTTAATATTTTATACATTTCTGCAAAGATTTTTCTTATGAACTACGAGGCCTCCTGATAAGTTGGTAACCTTATTTACCGACAGAAACAACGCTCTGCACTGTAGGGGTCATAAGCAGCAAGGCAGGAGACCGAAATTTCTAGAACACGTAGAAATAATGTAAAAAGTTTGCAATGTTGACAATCATTAAAATCCTTTTAACCTAAACTATAACCTTCGTTAATTCAATGATTTATACTTCTACTTTTATTAGGCTCTGTGCAGGAAAGGTCTTCTAGAAGTTTATCGAAAGGACGTAGGTATATCTGAAAGGTAACCAAGAAACTTGTGTAGGAATTCAATCTTATTATTAGCAACACCAAATGAACTAAGTTTTTATACGCTTTCCTCATAAAAAGTTTTATAGAAACTACCATGTAGCTGTGTAGCATCTCCAGTTTATGTTGTTTTTGTTAAAATGAATCAGACAAGAACCTGTTACGTGAATTTTCGTTTATATTTAGCTCCGCAAATGCATTTACAAAATATGGTAGGTAATAGCTTTTGAAATGTCAATCCTTTTGAGGCGAGGCTTCAATTTGGTTTGAATATTATTACGACTTAGCATCGTACGAAGATTAGAAATTATCACTACATAGTATAAAACAAAGTCGCTTCCGCCGTCTGTCTGTCCATATGTATGCTTAGATCTTTAAAACTACGCAACGGATTTTGATGCGGGTTTTTTTAATAGATAGAGTGATTATTAAGGAAGGTTTATATGTATAATACATGCATATTTCCATAAGCGTTGCACCCGTGCGAAGCCGGGGCGGATCGCTAGTCATGAATAAAAGGTTTTTGTTCAATTAGAATTAAAAAAAAATGTAGAATTAGAATTACTTCTATGGAATTAGACATTTTCAAGCATTTTTTAACAAGAATTTAACAAGAGCAATATACCTACAAGCAATCTAAAATACCAAACGGAACAAAATCATACGTTCGAGAATAATAAATTCTACGAATAGCTTGTCCACATCGACTTCCGTTCATCGAGGTATTGACCGTGAAACGAGTTTTTTCATGTCGTCTAGATTATGAACAAACGCGTCAGGTTAGCTAGAAAAAAAGGCACTCAAACTGAGGTAATAAATAAGCAATTCTAGATAGGCCGAACCGGCCCCGGTCGAGTGGGCGTGTGGACAGGTTCCCATCTTTTTTATTTTTATCGCCCGTTTTGCTAATACGGTGCGGGCGCATCGGCCTGCAATGGAGCTACCAATTTGGTTCTTTAGTTTTCCTTATAATCGAATTTGGTATTTTTAACCAGAAAACCGAGCTGGACCAACGTGGTGTTCCAGCCGGGCTCTGCGAGCTAGCGTCATAAAACTAGTGGCAATGCCTTTGTTTGTTCAATGTACCTCATGAATTTAGCAACAAGGTCCAACACCTCGATAATTTTGATAGAAATCGCTACTAATCGCCTCATCTATCAAGCGGGTCTCTCGGCTCTATTGCGCTCGTAATACGTAAAAATAATATCTCTTCATAATGTACCTCGAGAATCATGTGTATTAATTCAAGGAATTTTATCAGAATCGGAGACATTCAACATGAAAGGTTTATCTTTCCAGCAAGGCTCTTTATAACCAGAATGAATATGAATACTATTTTTTGTGAATTACCAATGTTCTTCGCCTTTTACTAAGTTTTTATAAAATTCGCTAATAGTTAATAGTAGTAGGCGCGTAGTAAGGTAAGGTCTACAGTCATTTCATAAAAAAATAGTCCTTGATATAAAGCCTACTTCAAAAATCTTTATAATGTTTACGTTAAAGCTGTAATTAAAGAAGATACACAAATATCGTGTCACTGTCATGTTTGTTTAATACATATATAATTTTCTATTTTACAAAGCTAGTACGTAATAAATCTCGATATTATATTGATACATATATTTTATAGCCCGCTGGATTGAAATGTTAACATAACAATATAGCCCGTGGCGATATTCTCGCAACTTTTATAGGCGAATAACCACATAATAAATTGTGTACGTAGGACGTAGTACAAATTCGCTATTGTTTACTGTTTATGTTTCTAATTGAAAACCTAGACAGTTAAGTGGAACCTACTGTTGTTTAAGCAACAAGTATGAGATTCGATTTCTGAAGATTTTATGTGATGTTCACGAATGTGGGAACTTGCGGATCATGGTAATTTGTATATGCAGGTATACATATACGAGTAAAATTGTGAAATAAAAATAATGTAATGTTATTTGATTTCTGTTTGATATATGCTTACCAGGATAGCATGATGATAGCCCTGATTTTAAGGAAAGACAAAAATTATAATACATTGCTAAATACATTGCCATAGTTTCTTGTTTTCTAATATGTAACATACATTAATAATATATACGCATAATCGTTAACATACAATATATACGCATAATACCATTAAAAGGTATTATGCGTATATATTGTACTAGCTGTGCCCGCGCGACTTCGTCCGCGTGGATTTCCCGTTTTTGCAACATTTTTCATTGATGCTCAACTCCTATTAGTCGTAGAGTGATGTTATGGACGTATATAAGCCTATATCACGGTTTCCTAAACTGTGCGTCGCGACGCCCTGGGGTGTCGCGGTTCTATCCCGGGGGCGGGCGTCGTGAGACGATCCACATAGAATGGCTGTCTAGCTAGCTTAGCGAGCTAGTCGAACGAAAATAAATGTAGACAAAGAAATGTAAATCGCGATTTCTAAAGTTGAACCCGGTTTTGAGATGCTCTGTTTTTAAAATAAGAAAATACACTGAAAAAAATCGACCGTCCAGCGCGGGCGAAAACATCGAATAAGCATCTTTACGCTACCGGGACATTGCTTTCGCCGTCGAAATTTGTCTGTGCTACTTTATGTTTTTATGGTAATTTTTTTTCAGTCTTTCTAATTTTAAAATATTTGCGCATTCGTTAACGCCTAAATTATTCAAAAAAAGCTATGTTTTTGTTTTTGTAGGTATGTACTTAACTTGGCTGTTACTATAACGGGGGGAGGGCTCGTAAACATTAGAAAATTCCTAAGGGAGTCACTATGAAAATAAGTTTGGGAAGCTCTGTCCTATAGTGTTCCTCGATATATAGACAATCATAGAATTTTTCAGATCAGTAGTTCCCCTTTGTAGGATTATGTACCCAAAGGGTAAAACGGGATCCTATTACTAAGACTCATAAATAGAATAAAATAAATACTAATAAATAGAATAAAATAAATATTGAAAGGGCTCCCATAAAATAAGCGTGACTTTTTTTGGTCGATTTTGATAACGGCAACAGATAGACGCTTGAAGTATTCACAGAATATTTAGTTATATTATTCACTTTTAAAATACAACAACAAACGTGTTTTATTTCTCGGTCTTATTAACGATAATAACAGGTAGAAACTTGAAATATTAACAAAATATTTAATTTAAATTTCAAATAATTTTTGGAGATTTTTGATAAAATCTATGGCACGGAACCCTTCGTACGCGCGTTCGACTCCTTCTAGGTGTTTTTTTTTACAGGCTATCTCTGATGACCTTCTTGAAGTCACCAGGGCTTTTAGTAAAGGAGAGGACCTCGATGGGTCCTCAAGCTTTAAGGTCGAATCACTCCAAAGAGGATTCCTGACCGGTGAGCATCTCCCTCGGAGGAGTCTATGAACCTATTAACCTCTAATGCGTCCGAATCTGACGGGATCAGTAGTTCCTGAGATTAGCGCGTTCATCTAAACAAAAAAACAACTCAGTATAGATGCGTGCGTAGTACTTGATCATTATTTAGCTGCGGAGTTATGTTAAAACTGTAATATCTCTGAAGATATTTATTGAAATCTAATGATGTAAAGAACAATTTTGTACAAAAATAAATACTTGTGATGAATAAAGTATAAATTTTGATAAGGAATAATTATGATTTTTACAAAAATACCTTCGCATCTAATGCATTATTTTAGAACAAATTTTATTAACTAAAATAGGTTATAGCGAGTCAACCTTAAGAGATAGATAAATGCTGCCTGTAACTTGTTTTTAGAACTTTTAAAGGAAAATAATTCCGTCATACATAATTTTTGTGTAACTTTAACCGTTTACGCAGCGCACGCAAAGAAATCTCTGAAAATCAAAATTTTTTATTTTCTGTTTATTTCAAACTATGATATTTCTTAAGATATTCATTGAAATCAAATGAGGTCATTAACAATTTTGTTCAAAATTAAATGCTTGTGATAAATAATGTATTTATTTTGATAAGGAATAATATCATGCATACAAAAACACCATCGCAGATAAACTTTTGATTAAAAAAAAATTTGATTACCAAAAAGAAAAGTTATAGTGAGCCAACCATAAAAGATAAACATATGCTATCGCGGACTTTTTTTTAGAAAATTTAATGGAGAATAATTCTGTCATACATAATTTTTCCGTAACTTTAACCGTTTACGCAGCGCACACAGGGAAAGCTTTGAAAAGAAATATTTTTCTCCCGTTTTTGCAACATTCTTCATTGATGCTCAGCTCCTATTGGACGTACCGTGATGTTATATAGCCTATAGCCTTCCTAGATAAATGGACTATCCAACGAAAAAAGAATTTTTCAATTTGAGCCAGTAGTTGCTGAGATCTTAGGGTTCAACCAAACAAACAAACAAACAAACAAACAAACAAACAAACAAACAATCAAACAAACAAACAAACAAACAAACTCTTCAGCTTTATTATTAGTATAGATGTTAACGAAAATGTCGTATTAAACTACAAATTATTGGGTTCTAGCTTATACAAAAAGATTGGTTACTCATAGAAAAAGGAGATGGATTTAATAATAGTAGTTTATGCAACTGTCATATAATGAAGGGTATTAAAACACGAGTGTGAGTTTATGAAACGAGCGCAGCGAGTTTCATAATAGTAACGAGTGTTTTAATACCCGTGTTATATGCAGTTGCATACACTACTTTATCTTCACTAATGCTTTTACTCTTGTTGTTTGATTAATTGCATTAGTGAAGATAAAGTAGTGGCGTCCGATTTTTCTGGCAACAAACTATTTGTTGTGGCTTTTTGCAAATTATTAGGAGTCAAATTTTTTGTATGGGTTAGATCCCTTTGCCTTCCCGAGTATTTAAGAAAAATAACTGTATCATAATGAGTCGAACCGCAGTCCAATTACCGAACTATAGCAACCGGTAGCTAATTGTACAACTGCAACGCGATTGCTACTAGTTGCGGTTGCTTTTTTGGTATTACGGAAACAAATCGCATAGTGGTCGCACGATAAGTGCATTTGCGACCAAAATGTATGGCAACTAGCGCCACTTGACATTACACTTTTAATTTGTTAAGTTGCCGCTTGGGGCGCTATCATAGCAATGTACGTTCCGTAATACGAATTAAAGTTTTGCTAGCAATAATTGTACAATTATACAACTTGCGACTGTCACTTTGAGATCGGTAATAAGACTGCCGGTGTTATAATGGTCATTATGTTACAGGTTGCTGTATCATAATGAGTCGAACCGGTGTTATAATGGTCATTATGTTACAGGTTGTTTTTTTTTATTTTAATTTTGATTATCTGTATTAAAAAGTATGTCATTTTATGTTCACCTTTGATATCGTAATTCGAATATTATGACATGAGTGTAGATAAAGGATTTTAAGAACGATAAAAAAGGTCGGTATGAAATTATTATATAACGCCAGCTTGATTATCAAACTTCGTAGCTCCAAAAAGGTTACATTTATTTATCTATTTATTGTCACATGGATACATAGTTGAGCATAGGTGTGAAAATATTAGACATTTTACTGACATCGGGTGTAAAATCTTATTAATTGCCCTTTATCTTATACTGATATGACATTAAATTATTTGACCACTTTTATTTATAAACTGATTAAGTTACATTAAAGTTAATACAAAATTATTATAATTGGGCCGACGCTAATAATTTTTATACCCTATTAATGATATTAAAATGTGTAAGACTGAGCTATAGAAGGGACCAATTATTATTAAATAAGTATTTAAGAAACACTGCTCGTTCACAGCAGGACATAAAATATTTGTAGTCTGGTGGTAATTCGTGGACCTGCCACGCCTTCCGTGTTAACATAAATAATGTAATAGAAAACGATCCGGTCAAATCAAGTACTAAAACAGTGGGAACTAAAATAATTGACTGACAATTCAGTTTTAATCATACTTCAAACTGAACCCTATTTAAGTACATATTAGAGATGATTTTTAAGACATCGTGGTTGATGGAAACTCAATACTGTGCGATGAGATTTTTGATTACTTACAGCTATCTTTAAGCACATAAATTTTCATTTTAAGAATAGTAAAATTTATGCAAATTCGTCTGTAGTTAACAAAAGAGGTCCTATTCGACGTTCCAGTTCTAGAGAAATACTTTTTTATCCTTCTACAAACTCTATCTTGAGTTTGGACCTATCTATTTTTCTTTCCTTCTTTTGGCCCGTATAATGCAAGCTACGCTATTGCATCAAATGAGCCATGTGATAAATTGTCACCATAGCTTAAACATTTATTTATCTTAAGGACAACTAATAAAACACGCACTGAACGAGGAAAACAATTTTTAATTATATTCAAGTGAAAGACACAGAGGTACGTCAAACTTCTAACTTCCTCTTTTTGCGTCGGTGTTACAAAAAGATTTAACCGTTGATCATAAAATTGACCAATAATTTTACATTTTACCCCCTTTTCTCTAATCTCTCTAAGCTAACAAAAGAACTTTCTAAGTCCTAAGTATGCTGAGTTTTAAGTTACACATGAATTAGAAGTCTAGACTTGCGCTAATGCACGTATATGTGTAGCATAACTTAAGCCATTAAGTGTTCTAGAAACATGTTCTGAAGGCTTTATATGACCTTTTATATTTGGAACCGTATTATTACAATAATACTTTCACACAGCAAATTTGAAGCTATATTATAACAGTATTAAACGCGATTCGGAATTTTTTAAACATACGTACTAAAATAACAGGAGATTTTTCTAATTAAATTGCGTTTCAAGATTTTATAAAATTATTATTCAGTACATTTTTATTTTCAAGTAAGTATTATTTGTGGGTATTGATATTTGATGGTCTTTTAACTCGGTATAAGTAAATGGTGTTAATAGATTTCAATGAAAATCCGATCAAAATTCATTGCTTGATTTAGAATTGAATTCACATCATTCAACTAGCTGACTGGCATTTTTTTATTTGTTGAGAATATGTCCAATGTATGGTAGCTACCCTATATTTTTCTTTAAACTAAGAAACATTTAAAAATTGCGTGAATCTCTTAATAGTAAACTGATACTTTATAAACAATTAATGCGGACTCCAATTAATTCCAACCTTTCAATTTATCAATCGCAAAAGTTGTTTTTGTTTGGCAAAAAGTGGTCTCTTTAGTATTAAAATCAAATGTGCTACAAATATCCGTGTCAATGAGGTGCACGCGCATGTTATATGTTCACTGCCTTGTAAGGAAGCTGGATCAATACAATTTACATTATAGTATTTCAGATATGCACACGTAAGTATTTTAATCCATAGGCTTGTTTGCGACAAACATAAGGTGCCAATGGCGGACTAGTGACTTATGAGAAAATTTTTAACATCACAAAACAGTGGAAATACGACGCAAAGATATTTTTATGGGAAAGGAGACAAACAAGCAGAAAGTTCATTTGCTGGTAAGTGATCACCACCGTCCATGGACATCTGCAACATCAGAAGAGGAATCGCAAATGCGTTGCCATAAATACGTGTTATTTGATAGCGGTATGTTCCACTTAAGCTAAGTTAATAATGTGTCTGATTTCGATACACTAATATGATTGCTTTATTTTGATAGCGTCTCTAAGAGCAGCAATATCATTGGTGCCAATCAGACACAGCCTCAGTAACCTAGCTTAGCTTAGCTCACTAGCGCCATCTTTTGCCTTAAAAGGAAGAATTCAAAATTATAAAGATCTTAGAACACTAACAATAACTACTTTTGACGACTACGCGTACTGGCTTTCGTAGTCCACGACAAACAGTAGCTACCATTGCAACGTGAACTACAAAAAAATACCTACTCATTTCTATCAAGAAATGGAATTCACTGCCAGCACACGTGTTCCTTCCTTCTTAAAATTCTTGCTCATTCAAAAGAGGCGTGAAGAAGCACCTTGCACCTTGTCGGCAATTTCGGCAACATTCTCTCTCGCAATAGCTATGTTTCGTCTCCACTTCTGCTTATCATCAGGAGGAACGGACTCATTTGCTAGACCTTACCATAAAAAAATTCAATTGACATCCAATTCTTTTATTTTGTTATGAAATAATTATCAATGTAGGCGCAACAGATTTACGTAAGTGTGACATGAAGGCAATTTTAGTTAGTACCGTTTTGCTCCTTTTACTTCGCGAGAAAGTATCGCAAATCGGTGCAATTATGATTAAAGGGAATTCACTTGAATTAAGTTTAATTATACTGTCAAATTACAGTCAACTTAAATTGTATTGGGAACATTTCACTTTGCTCGTGTCGATTTCAAAATTCTACTTGCTTCCATTTGTAGGGCGGGATTTATGACATTCATGAGTTTACTGTCGATTTGGCACACACATTAATCTATTTCCAAAAGTCTAGTGAGTCCCGATTATATAACGAAAGCTGTGTTAAAACATAATTATTGAATATGTTATTTACAATTTTCCAAATCTCCACTCATCTTAAAAAAATGCTCCTTTTGCGAAATGCACTAATTGAGAAGTGCACTAGTTGCGAAGTGCACCATATGAGAAGTGTACCAGTTGCTAAGTTCACCATTAGAGAACTGCACAAGTTGAGAAGTGTACCATTTGAGCATGGTGTACAAGTTGAGAAGTGCACCAAATGCGTCAAACCCATTATCTGTAACTTGTATAACAGCGTTTGTACGCGAGGCATATGTACAGTCGTGTTTTATTTGCAATGTTATACAATAAGTTAAATAATGTGGACAAGTTTTAGAACATCAGTAATATATCATTTACTTAGTTAAATGATATATTACTTAATCTGTACTCAATTTAGCATCGCGATTGATTTTGATCGCGCTTGCATCGCTGCATACGCGCTACACCTACCAAGTAAGTACCTACCTATAATTATGTAGGTTGACATTTAGCGGTGTATCGCGTTTGCTGGAAGCCGCAGTGTGTAAGCTCTCTAATGATTAATATAGCTTTAATGAGCGATTAAGTTTTTCGCTATTACAAATAGTGTAATCCACATTTAATATCAATTTAATTTCTCGACTCATGACCTTTGAAGTCACCGTAAAAGGCAATCACTTATTAACTGACATAACTAAAACAAATGCTAATGATCATTACCAGCCAAATCTCTAGTGAAAGTTAAAAATAAGGCCGACTTCATATCACAGGAACCGCTTAGTAGTATCGTATGAAATTAACGCTGACTTATCTTAACGATACACTTTATGGCTGGCGTTATGTTCGGGGAAATGTTGAATGTTTGCTTTAATTCTTTAAAAAGAGCCGCGGGCCAGGAAGAGCTGATGGAAGTTGATTACTTTATTAGCTTTAGATGAAACGAGTCTCATAAAGCGAATTCACAATATATCTTTCGAGATACAGGTACTGATCACGCATAATATATCGAATCGTTTTATGGTTTAATTTCCTTGGTTTTACTTACATACATAAAATTATCACGCTCATAATCCCAAAAGGAATCGAGCAGAGCTTAAGGTAACAATTGGTTATATATAAAATAATCGCTTATATAAAAACATTTTAAAAAACAATCTTTTATTTAGATGCTCTGAGAAGAAAATAAAATAACACAATTTAAATGTTATAAAAGCTTATCGCGAGATTTAGTTGTAGATAAACAGCGATAGAATCTCAACTTAAATGATCTGCGATTCTATCGGTAATGTCGATTATCGCGCCAAAAAGTATCCAATTTCCTTCCCAGGGTCTCAAAATATCTCCATACTGAATTTCATCAAAATCGGTCTGGTAGTTTCGGAGTCTATTTAATGCAAACAAACAATCAAATCTCTCCTCTTTATTTAGATAATTGCTCATTACAAGTAAACCATCTATAATTCTTTTTTCCTCCTTAACCTGGTTAGCTTTTGACCTTTAGTGTATGGCCCAAAGTGGAAGCGAGTTTCACCTCAACTATTTAGCAATTGGCTATTTTATCACTAATTAACTATAAAGTAAAGACATCAATGCCGATAAAAGTATTGTTAAGGAGACAGCCATACTTTGATAAAATCGTGGTAGCCAATCTTTTTCTTCATAGAGAGCTTCTCACGGGGTCACAGAGCAGCTCAATATAACGTATTGGTACCCATATAAATTAAAAATATCTACAAAAGTATTTAAATTCTAATAATCTTTAACAGCTACCCAAACCGTGAATTTGTGTGAAGTTGCAAACACTTAAATTGGATGTTTATAACATTGTTATTGTTGAATGTTGTCTAATAAAACGCTCAAGCCAACCAACAAATTTTGAAAATTACAACATCATCATAAGCTTTCATGACCAAATTCAAATTCGTATCATCATTGTGATAAAAATCTGTGACGGCAACCATTCAACAGCAGGTTCCACGGCGTTTAATCTCAACAATCTCAAATTTTCTGCTTCCATATTGAGACATAAAGAAAAAGTTGAATTTACATGCCATCGCCTTCATATTTGGGATGTGTCAAAACGTATGTAACTGAGAAATTCTCAATATGGACTCACATTCTTGTTAGCCCCAGGCGGTGACCACAGGGGACCGTGTACGGAGGCGACCAAATATCGTGTTTATTGTGGTTTAATATTAAATATTTATCGTTATATAATAAAGATCATGATGACATGATGCGACAGGAAACACACGAGATATCTTATGTCGTGGGACGATACATGTTATTGGACAACATTAAAAAGGCATGAATTCGATAACATATAGAATGAATGCAAGGAAAAAAATTGTGAATCACTTTCTGAATAACATCCAATCTGTTTTCTTAGAAGACAATAAAACAGATAAATAAGGAAAAGGACCTATTGCGACATAGACACCTATTATTAAACATTTACTTATTAACAACGATACAAATTGACTCATAGGTATTCATTATAATTTCGAAAATACAAGGCCTTACAAAGATAATAATTATATTAGTTTTGAAAGTACAGTCAAACCAACTGAATCATGACCCACTTGGCCGATCATTCCTTTAGAATCATAAATTTAGCTAGGTTTTCTTCGCTATCATGCGTGTTGCACTTAGTACGTTTTAAATATGAACAAAAATGCGTCATTACGGGTCAGAGATCTATGCAATTTTAATCTTTGTTATCACTGCACTAAAGTCTCAATTAGAATTCTAAATATAATGTCGTTCATAAACTAAACTCTTTTCACTACTAAGAAAAACGAAAAACTATAATATTATTAAAAATAAAATGACGTTACGTGTCAGATGTCATAGTGTCACTCCCGTGACTGACTTGTCATTGGCAGAATTCGTGAAACCGAGAGCCATAAAATATAAGAAGAAGAAGTAGTAGTCTGAGAAAATTTTAAAAAGCCATAAAACAAAATTGAATTGAATAAAATAAAAATCTTAGACAATATTAAAAACAAATCGTATAATGGCCAATTTGGCAGAACAAAGAGCTCGGATTGTAGTGCTCAATTGGTACAGACTTTTTCGTGCAATACTCAAATACTCCGATCTATTTGTCATAGCGATCATAGCCCTGTCAGTGACTGCCAGTGTCTAATAAATTGATAACAGATTCGTTACTTAGGATATGTATGTTCAAGCGAATTTCAACCTACTTTGTATAGAATAACTGTAGGAAAATGATCTTAAGGTGGGTCATGATTCAATTTGGTCGACTGTACATAATTTGAAATGAGAACATAAGCGGTTACTCGCCAAATGTTACCTAAACCTGAATGACAGCAAGTTCACTGGTATACATCAGCGAAACCGCACTTTCTCGACACGCAGATCCATTTCGATGATTTAAGTTATAGCGGTAGTTTTCAAAAACATGTTGGACCATAATTCTCGCTGCCACAGCGTGGAATTGCAGTGTCAATACTGAATGCAAGACTCCGTTTATTGAGCAAAGATTTATGCTCATATTGATGTGCAAGTAATTGCCGGAGATAGCCTAAGCTGGATAGCAATTTGAGATAGATAAATAAAGATATGGCTTTAACATTGAAAAGGCAGTGAAGATAGCTATAGTGTGAGAAAGAAAGATAATGTTTTGAAGTTGCTATTCCAATGTTTTTAATAGATTCACTAGTTATTCCAAAAACATGCTGGAAATGACATTGGTTATTATTTATCTCAAGGATAGAGAAGTCTTTTTAGTATATAAACAAATAATAGCGTCTACACAAGATACTCCACTAGTTAAACTTTGTTAGCAAAGTAATGTTTATCTTTGGCATACAAGGAAATCACTTTGTGAGACGACGCTTGATACGGTCTTGGCAAAGAGTATGAGAAATGCCAAATCAGACATAAGATGAATCTGTAGCAATTTGTATGATGATCGACTTAATTACATTAAAGATATTAATGTAATTATGCCTCAAAAGAAACTTTGTAATATAAACTAACATAATTGGGTATACGTTTGAAGAGATATCAAAAGGTTTTCGTTTGATACAAACTCGAATTTGTTTATTTGGATGTCGTAAAATTCATAAAGAAACTAGCTATACAAACTACACGACAACACTCTAAACTTTATAACGTCATAAATAACGTTGCCAAAGATCTACGACTACTTTGTTATCGGTGGAGTGACATTTATCTTCAACAATTTACCTATGTCGAAGACTACCAAAGATCATTTACAAATTGCAAGTTCACAACTTAAACGTGAGAAAATCATTTTTGTGGTAAATATCTTGTGTTTTTGAAAACAATGACCACGGGAAGACATTTCGAGGATAGTGCTTATTGTTCTTAAGACTAAATGCGAGATTTTCTGAGGGCACTCAAACGAAGAAAACCTTGGAAGTACTGCGCCGACTAACTTTGTGTATCTAATTGCGATCGTTGAAAAACTGAAGTTTTATGATGCCGGGATATTTCTGTGGGTATTCACCGCAGTCGGGTGCAGCAAAAATAAAACGGTGACATAAGAGTGTGTTCTCAGAAACCCGATCATCGAGTTTAGCGCGCCACAAGAAAACCGAGACGTGAGTAGCAAGTCCACCTAGGAAATGTTTCCACTGCATGACGTCTTGATGAACGGTTTTGACTCGGACAAAATGGTTGAATAGAATTTAGAGGTATTATTATTGTTATCGTTAGTACAAAAAATTATAGCATATGCTCTATATGGATTTTATTTACTTCTAGGAAACGGATACCATACGCAAGGCAGAATTTGAATAAACATATTTGAAATCTGCACGAAGAATGCAGACTAGCAAGTTACAATAATAATAACCCAAGAAAAAAGAACATATATTATAGAATAGGAAAATCATGTAATACCGAAAACTAGTCGTATCTAACTGAAAGCTAAAACTCCTGAATGATTAAAATTAGGATTATGTTATAATTTAAGCATATTTGGGTTAACGTGTAGTAAACAATGATATTATATTTAATATAATATTAATCGTCACAAAAAATATTTGTCCCAGCAGAAAATCAATTGAACTTACAGCTAAATAGAATTTAAAGTAACCAAAACACATAATAATAATATTTTTGAGTATTTAATGAAGAAGGTGAAATTTTTTAATTCGTATTTTATTTAAATTAAATATATATTGACAAAGTGTAATACATAAATCATTCGATATCTTCACACGTTTAATTATATTTTCCCATTGAATCCTAAGCATTTGTCTTTAAAATTAATGGCGTGGTTTATCAGAACTTTCTCAAGCCGACGTTTAGTGATAAGATTTACTGTAAATAAATTCTGCAGTGATTTGTTAATCGGATGTATTAAATAATTAATACTTAAATGAATTCTCAGATAACCCTACGACGAAGGTAATCATAAATAATGGCTACTTGTTCTCGTGGTGGTCCGTTGGAAATAAGTAAGTAAATTTTGCTTTACAAGAAAGTTCATTTCGTGTAATGAATGTGCAAGGGTTGAACTATTCTTGATTATAGCACAGAGTAGAATTAGAGAGAATATTCATCTATTCTTATCTACAAAGTAATGCACACTTTTCTATCGAGACTAATGGAGGAATTCGTGCCCATTCCGTAAAATGTCTTGCGATTCATTAACTAAATTTTATTAAATGTATTTTTATTAAATTAATTTATCTTTATTAAATGTGCATCGTGTAGCAGGGAAAAGTTTGAATCGCTATGATACCATAGAACGCATTCTTGCGCGTCGACAATGGATCAAAAGGTCAGGTATAGTAATTTATCGTCTGAAAAAGAGATCCATCTTAAATGAGATTGATTCCTTGGTTTGTTTGATGTACGAAGAAAACATGAACTTTTGTTTCATAAAACTGCAGCATTACAGTAATAAACAGTAATCATTTACTATTTCTTTTGATCTTATAAATTACAAAACAACAAATATATTTTGTTATTAGATTTATTGTCGTTTTACGTAACAGCTTGCAAAATATACATTAGGGTGGGTCAAAAAATTTTTTTTTAAGTAATCGATTTCTAATAGCGAAAATATGTTGAAGTTAGGTATCATTATAAACTCTTTAAAATATTATTCAGTTATTTTAAGTGGAACAGCCCGCGCAACGCCGTTGAAGTTTTGAAAAAAAAGTTCATGTATCCACTTTTACACCTTAAGTTACACTTTGACGTTGGGTATAGTTTAATGTTTTATTAGTATCCATTAAAATACGTTAACTTTTGTTATATAAACAGTGTTGTTTATTAAAAGAGGATTCCAGGAAAGATATAAAGAAATTCGATAGTAGGCGGGATTTTTTGTATAAATATAAATATTTTTTTTGATAACTTTTCAGTATATTTGTTTAGGTTTTTTTATTTTAAACGTTAATATATGTCTTTCACTAAATGATTGTGGTGTTTCAAGTAATTTTAAGTAATTTTTTAATAAAAAACTATGGTATTTAGTAAAACATGTTTTTTCAAAAACGTATAATTGAAGCGCATGCGCGGGCTGAAAATGTTTGTTTATTTAACCGTTTTTTAGCTAAAACTACTTTTTTAGGTACACTACAACATAATATTACTATTAGAATTTGATTCATCAACTTTTATTTTTTTCCATACTAGAGTGACCCACCCTAATATACATATAGAGAATAGGTATGATAAAACTTGTCGGTTCATCTATAGGCAAATAACATCCATTTCCTATAAATATTGCTTAAAGTGTCTTAAGTCTGATATGTATCGATACTCTGTACTGATATTATAAAAAGAAAAAAATGTATATGTTTGACGCCGTCGTGGTGAGTGGTCAGTATAGCAGCCTACACATCAAGCGGTCCGGGTTCGAATCCTGGTAGCGGCAAATATTTGTGTGACGAAGATGAATATTTGTTTGCGAGTCATGGTTGTTTATATATTTATTTAAGTTCATTTATAAAAATATGTCCGTTATCTAGTACTTATCCGTAACACAAGTTCGTAATGATACTTACTTCGGGCTAGATAATTGGTGTGAGCGTGAAAATATATTATTATTATTATTTGTATGTTTGTAACGAATAAAATCAAAAACTACACCGATTTAAAAAGTTCTGTCACCATTAGAATGCTACTTTATTAATGAGTAACATAGGCTATATTTCATTTAAAAAAACTCCACGCGGATGAAATCGTGGCGTCTTATATAACCGTGAAAAAATAAAGATTATTTTTCATAAAGATTAAATCGGCCACCCGTTTCACACCAGGAACTTGAGCTTGTTTAATAGTACCTATGTAACCGAGCTCCGGGTTAAGACAAAATTGTGGACATTTGTCTATTCACATCTGACATGTTCAATGATTCGTAATAATCACCAGACAATCCATAACACGTCAACGAACCTAGTGGCTACCTAACCTCAACGTATTAAGTGAAATAAATAAGGTTATTTAATGCCATTCGAGATGGCAGTAAGACGGATTAGACGAGATTATAGATGGCTCTAAATAGATTCGCGCCTTTCGACCCTGTGATTAAGGTATATTTTAATTTGGTTTGACAAAGCGATTATATTACCAAATACTAAGACATTCCATTTGACCCATAGATAAGGAGCTATTAATAATAGATTATAATTTATGATAAAGTGAAGTGAATAATGAACTCGCAAACAAAATTTGGATTAACGAAAGTATGGTAAGCATTAAACGTTTGTTAAAATTTTGGTTCCATACGACAGTGTAAGCCATGAAGAGCTCTGTGAGGAGTTTCTCCAGATTTTTTATTGTATTCCACACATTTTAACTCAATATACCGTAGCATTTTAATACGTCTCTAGTTTCACTCGACATTTGCTAAAGATTAAGAAGAGTTCTGTCAATAGAAATTTGGGATCATTAAGGTCCTTGACTCCGTCCTATCTTTAAAGATGTTACTACTTTTTGCTTAAATTTAAATGATTTTTGCTTTTGCTTATTTTTTGGTATACAAATTTTATTACATGCAAAACCCGCTGTTTACAATGTAATTAATGTATATTTCTGATAAATTTTACAATACCTACTATAAACTTAACAATGGATACACTGAAAAAAATTTTTGTATGCTTTAATAAACATCTTGTTTGATATGATTACCATCTTGACTGTATATGAGCCTACATAGATCTTGACTGTTGCAACTAAGACAACTTTGTTGAATTATTATAGTTTCTTCAACTAAGTAATGTATTGGTTTATTCACCGATAGATATTTACTTCAACTAAGATCTTGCTTAGTGTAATAAACGAAAAGTATCACATTATCTAAATTTACCGTTGGTTCAACTAAGATCTTGATCGATACGTTTGTCAAACTTTGTCAGATTAATCAATATCATTTGTTATTACAACTAAGATCTTGCGTCAAGTAACATAAAAAAACTAATTAATTCAACTAAACTCTTATTTGAAATAAACACGAAACATTATCATAATTATGAAAGTGAATGGTTGTCACAACTAAGATCGTGCATCAAATAACTAAAAGTAACTGTTTAATTCAACTAACCTTTTATTTGAAATAACCTTAAAGAATTATCAGATCAATGAAAGTCATTTGTTGTCACAACTAAGATCTTGCATCAAATAATTAAAAGTTACTGATTGATTCAACTAACCTGTTATTTGAAATAAACAAGACATATTATCAGATCTATGAAAGTAAATTGTTGTCACAACTAAGATCTTGCATCAAATAACTAAAAGTTACTGATTAATTCACCTAACCTTTTATTTGAAATAAACAAGAAGCATTATCAGATCAATGAAAGTAATTTGTTGTCATAACTAAGATCTTGCATCAAATAACTAATTAATTTGACTATCCTCGTATTCGAAATAGTCAAAAAACGTTGTCCTGTTAACTACCAGTGTTATTCAATTCACTTTATTTTCTTTTGCATAGTAACAAAGTGACTTGGTTATTATAAAGATTGTCAATCATCTCCTGATTTTTGTTTCCACTAAGATCTTAACTATCTTCGTATTCGGTGAAAGTGGCGCCTTCAGTGATTTTTACGAAAAATCATTAATCCCTGATAAGATAAAATTAGCACAAATAATTGATAAGATAAGATTAATCTCTGATATTATTAATGATTTTTTTATTTAGTAAAAATCACTGAGGGCGCCTCTTTCACCGAATACGAAGATAGTTAAGATCTTAGTGGAAACAAAAATCAGGAGATGATTGACAATCTTTATAAAAGACAAGTCACTTTGTTAATGTGCAAAAGACAATAAAGTGAATTGAAGAGCACGGGTAGTTAATAGGAAATTCGTGACTACTTCGAATACGAGGATAATCAAATTAATTAGATATTTTTAAGTTATTTTTTTTTATAAAATCCTATGCACCAATTTTGTGTATAAGGCATAGTCGCGTATTTTTAGAAGGTATCACTACATTTATCTATAGCTTATGTTAGAAGTTGATATCAAAACTGCTACCAGGGGCAATTTTTAACACTTGCTATATACCTACTACTTGGAATGATTATGTAAAAATGTAATGATACCTTCTAAAATACTGAACCCGCGTGCCTTAAAACATTGGTACACAAAATTATATAAAAATGCTTAACAAATATTCTTTATTTAGCGCAGAAGAAATAAAACTCGTGTATATAAAATAGAATAGATTTATTTGGTCAAAGGTTCACAGTATATGATGTTACAAAAATGCTTAAATCCCTTGTACATTTCACCCTAATAACGTAGTAAGTAATAAGCTGCATTGAAGTGTTAACATCCATAATAAATTATTAACATTGTGGTAAGTATTAGTTTATTATTAATGAACCACTATAAAATATGTTACTTTAAGATGTGGTGCACTTTAAGAATTCTTTCGTTTGCTAGAATAAATAAAGATTATTTATGAATATTATAACTAACATTCTTAGAAAAATGCACTGAAAAAAATTAATTAATTTTAACAAATAAACAATGAAGTATATCAAGATTATTAATGATTAAAATTATTACCATCTTCATTTAGTTATAATGCACATCTTAAAGTAACATATTTTTTTCCACTGATAAGAAAATTTATATTACATGGTAAGGAAACCGCAAATATTTATGAAAAATTACAACATTTTCCTTTACTTTTAGTTCTTTAACTTCATAAGCAGAAAATGATCGTCCGTTGTTTGCAATAATCCAATTAGTATCAAACTATTTAAATCATACAACAAAACATGTTGCACTATAAAAAAGTAGGCAGTGAATCCTCTGAGCTGGTGGTATAAACTAAAATGGTACCTTTTAAATTCCGTGTAGTAGATACGATGGCCCAAGTAACATTTTTAAGTGACTTATTTTGGCACAATGTATGCATAGTTCTTCAGATTTATTAAGTAATGAATAGTTAAAATCGTATGAATAGTTCTTCAGATTTATTAAGAGTTGCACAAGAAATAGGAACTGTTCTAAGAGTATCAGGCAATTCACCTTTTATAAAAACTTGGTTTAATTGTAGCTGATGTTTCATAGCTAAAGTTAATGTAATGTTCCTTCTGTAAAATGAAGCATTAAAAAAACGATGTTAGGCTTCAAATCGCATTGACCATAAAGAAACGATAGGACCAATTTTTTAGAACAGTAGGTAGGTATGCTAGTGTAATAAATTATAGAATTTGGTTTCAATAAATCATTGGTAAGTAACAAATATGTTGTGTTCAGTTCTGATACTGCAGATTGTAATAATTCTGCAGTTTCTTTGGCAAAAGCTGTTGATATAACCAAATCCAATACTATTCTTAGTTTTCTATATAGATTCCAAGTTTCATCCTCTCTAGGCACATACTCTCCTATTAGTAAACCGAAATACCGCAAAAAGTTAACATTTCTGAAGCTGTCATACGCACATTGCCGTGAAGTATATGATCCATAGCTAAGGTACATGGCTGATTCCTATAGTCAGGACCGTACTCAAAGGTTTGAATTCTGTTATTGAGTTCAGTCAATGAAGAGAGCTTAAAATGTCTTAAATACTGAAGAAGTACACATTGCATCACATATTTAGCAACACCTTCTAGAATGTCATGCATACAGTCGACCCCTATTTGATTGAATAAGTCGAAATCTTGAACACCAAACCAAACACATTTTTCTTTTATACCTGTTACTGATGGATTACCTCGATGAAGATCAGATTCGTAATCGGATAAAGTGCGTAATAAATCCTGGTCTTCCAAACATTAAGTTTTCATAACATGCTTTTTTTAATACCCCACTATGGTACCTTCCTTCCTGTTCTGTTTGAAGCATTTGAAGTGCGACCTCTCCTCTAAGGAAATAACTACAATGCTTGAGTCTTGTTGAATTTCAAAGTTTGTTAAATTCAGGTCCTGTAAATAAAAATAAGGTCAGTGCATCACTTGAATGTAGGCTAATATTTTATTTGAATCTGCGTAGGCAAACTTCGCTCATATTTTAGGGTTTCAATATTTAAATATTGTTACTAATTCGATAGGTGTCGTATTTTTAGTTTTTCAATATTTAAATATTGTTACTCATTAAATAGGTAAGTATATTTACATACACAAAAACTTACCGATATAGGTATCATTATTATGAAATTCATACTTCCAATTCCTCCAACAGCTCATGAAGAGGACCCTCTGCCCTGTCTTTTTAATAATATAACTGATGTTCTCAGAGGTCAGCGCTGGCACTTTTATATTGATTTCCTGGTCTAGATTAATTAATCAGTAAAATTTTACGTGAACTCGGGAAACTTTTAAGTTTATTATTATGATTACAAGGACGAGTTATTTGTAACCAAATATTGTTTGACCTCATGGTTTCATGTTAAATTAGTTCCTCGTCCACAACTAAAACCTAAAACTGTTTTAAGTTTAATTAAAATTTAAAAGCGACGTCAACACTTCACTACACTATTAGGTACCTAGCTTTTTAAGCTTTATTACGTAACAATTTACCACTTAGTACGCGTTGAGATCCACTGATTAGAGAGATTATCTAGATCTGTATCTATAATGAATGACCAATGACTATTATTATAGAGTAGGTACTGAGTGATTGCAGAGAAAAAAAATGTACCGCTGACTATGATGTCGCCTAGACCACAGTATATAGATGTGGAACAGTAAGGAAACTACCTACAAACGTTCGAAACGGCCCACTCACACAGACGTGTGCATCGACGAGTCCCCTAAGCGATTGTCGCGGTGCTGTCAGTAGTGCGTGCCGCGTCTAAGTTAATTTACGCGATCTTTTTGAAAATGTCTCGGGCGTATTGCGTAGTATACGGCTGCTTGAACTCAGCTTCATCAAAACCGGAGTGATCGTTTTTTCTTCCTGCTGATTTTGAACGGTAAGAACGATTTAATGTTTTCGAAAAAAATTGTTCAGTGATCGATCATAATAAATTCATGAATCTAATATGGCGGCTGCAATAGATATCAACTTTTTCGTCATGGATGTCGTTTTCATGGTTTTCGAGGGAGTTAAAGCAAAGTCGATAGTGCTGTCAAAATTAAATTCCAAGATGGCGGCTGCAATTAATTAGTAACTTTTTCGTTACAGGTGTCATTTTCATGGTTTTTGAGGGAGTTGAAACCGATAGTGCTGTCAAAATGTAAATCCAAGATGGCGGCTGCCAGAAATTATCAACTTTTTCGTTACGGGTGTCATTTTCATGGTTTTTGAGGGAGTTGAAACCGAAAGTGCTGTCAAAATGTAAATCCAAGATGGCGGCTGCCAGAAATTATCAACTTTTTCGTCATGGGTGTCGTTTTCATGGTTTTCGAGGGAGTTAAAGTCGATAGTGCTATCAAAATGTAAATCCAAGATGGCGGCTGCAAGAAATTATCAACTTTTTCGTCATGGGTGTCGTTTTCATGGTTTTCGAGGGAGTTAAAGTCGATAGTGCTATCAAAATGTAAATCCAAGATGGCGGCTGCAAGAAATTATCAACTTTTTCATCATAGGTGTCGTTTTCATGGTTTTCGAGGGAGTTAAAGTCGATAGTGCTATCAAAATGTAAATCCAAGATGGCGGCTGCAAGAAATTATCAACTTTTTCGTCATGGGTGTCGTTTTCATGGTTTTCGAGGGAGTTAAAGTCGATAGTGCTATCAAAATGTAAATCCAAGATGGCGGCTGCAAGAAATTATCAACTTTTTCGTCATAGGTGTCGTTTTCATGGTTTTCGAGGGAGTTAAAGTCGATAGTGCTATCAAAATGTAAATCCAAGATGGCGGCTGCAAGAAATTATCAAATTTTTCGTCATGGGTGTCGTTTTCATGGTTTTCGAGGGAGTTAAAGTCGATAGTGCTATCAAAATGTAAATCCAAGATGGCGGCTGCAAGAAATTATCAACTTTTTATCAAGATTTTTTATACTAGAAAATTCACTGAAAAAAATCGACTTGCCTCAGGCGGGACTCGAACCCGCACCTTCCACAATCCGGGTGGACGCGTTGACCGCACCCGGATTGTGGAAGGTGCGGGTTCGAGTCCCGCCTGAGGCAAGTCGATTTTTTCAGTGCATTTTTCTAGTATTATATTTACGCGTTTTTAAACGCAAAAATAAAATTATTCCATAATGTTAGGTAGTTTCATCTTAGCTGGGCGTCAAATATTTGCAAAAATATTTCGTTCGGGTCTTGGAAGTGCAAATTTCAAAGATTTGATGAAACGATGTTTACCATAAAAACATAAGTACCAAGCACTGACAAATTTTGACAGCGAAAAGCAGTGCCTCGGTGGCGAAATTGGTCAACGCGTCCACCCGGATTGTGGAAGGTGCGGGTTCGAGTCCCGCCTGAGGCAAGTCGATTTTTTTCAGTGCATTTTTCTAGTATTATATTTACGCGTTTTTAAACGCAAAAAAAAATTATTCCATAATGTAAGGTAGTTTCATCTTAGCTGGGCGTCAAATATTTGCAAAAATATTTCGTTCGGGTCTTGGAAGTGCAAATTTCAAAGATTTGATGAAACGATGTTTACCATAAAAACATAAGTACCAAGCACTGACAAATTTCGACAGCGAAAAGCAGTGCCTCGGTGGCGAAATTGGTCAACGCGTCCACCCGGATTGTGGAAGGTGCGGGTTCGAGTCCCGCCTGAGGCAAGTCGATTTTTTTCAGTGCATTTTTCTAGTATTATATTTACGCGTTTCTAAACGCAAAAATAAAATTATTCCATAAGATTTTTTATGTAATGGTTTTTTAATTACTAAGTACCACACACATTTTCGGGTTTAACCCGAAAATGCATGACAAACACCCGAAAACAGCAGCTGATGAACCCGACCGCGCTCCACCTGCGCTGCGGTGCCTATCGCGCGCCCGCTCCGAAAAGCGCACGAAACGTTTTCGTTCAACCGCAATTTGCGTACGTTCCCGCCAAAACTTGTACAAGGTTACGCCGTGATGACAAGTTAAAGATCTACAAGTTGTTGTGTGTCAATATTAAACTATTTCCCGTATTTTTAACTATCGTCTTTTGCTGAGATTAACCGACGCCATGAGATTACCTATTTAAATTTTATTTGTAAGGTAGTTATTTCAATATGATTGATTTACCACTACAAAACAGAAAACTTTTTTTTCATAAAAAAAACAATATCAAAAACATTAAAGGGGACAACCCTATTGCTTCAATGGAGTGTAGGTAATTATTTTATGAACTAGGCTTAGTTTCCATACTGTTACATTTCTATACTGTGCCTAGACTTATGGAAAACTAAGGTAGGTAGTGAGCGGAGCGCGGATAGTGCGCGGGGGAAGTTTGTTCGATTGGTGGACACTGCAAAGTGTTATTCAATTAGATCACTTCTCTTGTTTAACTGAAATAACCACATATTTTAATCAACCGAGATCTTTATTGAAACTAATAACATAAATTATGTGACGCTAACAAGTTGCTTTGTTACCATGAGCGTACCTAATTATTTTATTTGATCACCTCTTTTTTAACTTAAATAAGCACACATTTAAATAAACCATGATCTTTTTTAAAATCAATAATATAAAGTATGCGATGCTAACAAGTTGCTTGTTACCACGAAGATACCTAAATATTTAATTTGATCACTTCTCTTATTTAATGCAAATAGGCACATATTTTAATCAACCATGATCTATGTTAAAATCAATAATATAAAGTATGCGATGCTAACAAGTTGCTTGTTACCACGAAGATACCTAAATATTTAATTTAATCACTTCTCATAATTAATGCAAATAGGCACATATTTTAATCAACCATGATCTTTGTTAAAATCAATAATATAAAGTATGCGATGCTAACAAGCTGCTTGTTACCACGAAGATACCTAAATATTTAATTTGATCACTTCTCATAATTAATGCAAATGGGCACATATTTTAATCAACCATGATCTTTGTTAAAATCAATAATATAAAGTATGTGATCCTAACAAGTTGCTTGTTACCACGAAGATACCTAAATATTTAATTTGATCACTTCTCTTATTTAATGCAAATAGGCACATATTTTAATCAACCATGATCTTTGTTAAAATCAATAATATAAAGTATGCGATGCTAACAATTTGCTTGTTACCACGAAGATACCTAAATATTTAATTTAATCACTTCTCATAATTAATGCAAATAGGCACATATTTTAATCAACCATGATCTTTGTTAAAATCAATAATATAAAGTATGCGATGCTAACAAGCTGCTTGTTACCACGAAGATACCTAAATATTTAATTTGATCACTTCTCATAATTAATGCAAATGGGCACATATTTTAATCAACCATGATCTTTCTTAAAATCAATAATATAAAGTATGTGATCCTAACAAGTTGCTTGTTACCACGAAGATACCTAAATATTTAATTTGATCACTTCTCTTATTTAATGCAAATAGGCACATATTTTAATCAACCATGATCTTTGTTAAAATCAATAATATAAAGTATGTGATCCTAACAAGTTGCTTGTTACCACGAAGATATCTGAATATTTAATTTGAACACTTCTCTAGTTTAATGTAAATAGGCACATATTTTAATCAACCATGATCTTTGTTAAAATCAATAATATAAAGTATGTGATCCTAACAAGTTGCTTGTTACCACGAAGATATCTGAATATTTAATTTGAACACTTCTCTAGTTTAATGTAAATAGGCACATATTTTAATCAACCATGATCTTTGTTAAAATCAATAATATAAATTGTGTAAAGCTAACAAGTTGCTTGTTACCTGAACATATCTAATTATTTAGTTTTAAAAAGTGGAGGTAGTAAAATTAAACAAAAACATGAAACGATGCTCAATGTAACAAAGATCTTTGATTACATTAAGCAGGTCCATAATTGTCGAAATGAATAAAATGTATTTGTTCTGGCAATTATGGTACCTTGTTTATAACAAACATATTAATAATTATTACATACATTTTGATGCCAACTAAGAGAAATCGTATCTTAGTTGGACTACATTTTTTTCAGTGTACATGCATTTATGGTACAGTATATTATATTCTCAAAGGTTGAAGCAAAGGTGATGTGTAACTAGTAAACTAAACATACATTAAAACTCTTACAAAACCATTTCGAGGTTTTAAAAAATAATATTGACATTTTCATTACTGTTTACGGATTTGCTTCGCTTTTTTGTAATTTACCATCGATGAGATATTGACTGACGTCACCGACTCAGGCATGCGGATATCAGGTCGATAAAACTGCAACAAATCGCATGTCAAGTCATCTCCATACTTGGACCACGATCTGAGAGCGTACCGTTATACTTCAGCAATGTAACGTTTATTAAATTCCGTTTTAAACAAGATTCAACCTTATTAATAAGGTGAGAAGATTGTGAAGTGATACCAGGATAGCAAGGCGTGGTTCTGTCCCAGGAGGACAAATTGTAGGAGCATGTGCTGGCAAGAAATTGTTTAATACAGAATGTCTTGCGTTTACACGTTGATTGTTAAAGTTGCAAGAAATGAAATGTTTCTTGGGACACCAAATGACGATTCACTCAATTTGAATTTTGGTGTAGGTAATTTTAATCCGTATTGATTGCCAAATCCTATCGAATTAACTGCTGATTATATTTTTTTCGTGGAAATTATGATGTTCGAATACTTATTTTTAGATGTGATGTGTACAGTCATTTTGCCGTTTGAATTCATCATCGATTGGATTATGTATTATATATTTATTATGTATTATACGTTTGATAGTCGGTGAATGAGTCTAGATAGCTAAATAAAAATTTTATTTTTTACTGGAGCTAAATCTGAAACAAAAAAGCGGGTTTTGACTTGCCCAAAATCCTCTTGAATTTCTAACGTCTATCAAAGTTTGTGTCCATTGGTGAGATAGTTTAGAATAATTATCAGAAAAGTGGCCAAACTGAAAATGTAAGAGCGTAAAATTACACATTTTATTAAATAATCTTTCATTCCTCATCCGTCACACCTCAGCATGATCAAGGTTGTCGCATAATTCTCAATTTTTTCAAAAATAAAACTGCTGACGTTTTTAGGTACGGTACTAAGTACCTACTATTTCTCGACATTAGATCAACATTTATTAGTAGTCAATGAACTCGCAGCACTTCACAAACGAGTTTCGTGTACCTATATTAGTTGATATTGCATGGCCCATAAAAATAAATCAATTTAATCTGTCTGACTGTTGTGGGGAGTTTTAACTATATTGGATGGCATGAGTGCGAATTTATGTGAATGGAAAATGCTATGATAGACATTTCGTAACTTATTTCCTATAAAGCTGGGCGGTTTATTAAAAAAGATCATATCAGATCAGAAACAATCATAAAAAATACATACATTAACTAATTTATAAATAGGGCCGTCTTTTAAATTCTACCCAAATCCGCTTTTCCTACTAAATAACAATAATATTTTACACTGACAATACAATATGTTGCCACTCGTTATATTAAAATTAGTTATAGTGTGACCAGCACAACTGTCAATTAGAAACCAGACCAGTCCAAAGCTCCATGATTAAGTCTTTGCTTTAATTAAAGTAAACAAATAAAAAAATAACAATCTGATCATAAGTCGGTTTCATACAAAATGGATCCTCAAATTATGAGGCAATGTTACAACTGCACCGAGTTATTTATTCTTAATGGTATTATTGAAGACGTGGTATTACGCTTGTGAAACTAATATGCATACGTCTTCAATGATAACATTAAGAAATCTAACAGATGTATTTCGTCAACACTCTGATATGGATCAGGCATGTCAATTAAAGGCATCACGCATAATTTGATAGATCTGTTTAATGTAGCGTTGAGAGTAGGTATGCTTTGATCTTAATAAAAGCACTTGTCGCCAAAACGTCTATGATAGAGCGGACAGAACTAATTATGTTATTGGGAAAAATCTTTACTTATGATTCTCAATATCTTTAATTGATATCAATGAGGCAGTCACTGATATTGATAAAGTCGATATTCGATGAACACAAAGAACGGTCGACATGTGATAAAAATTAAATTAAACAACTATGTAGATGATTAAAATCAGTATTTAATTTTTTTAAATTACTCCCGTTTTGTTGGTTTGAGTAATTGTTTCTGCAGTGTCTAATAGACAGAGCATTGCTTTCTTGTAAATAGTATTGATTTTCAAAAACTTTAGCTGTTGTTGCACCAGGATGTGTGATCAAATATTTTTGTGACGTTGGTGTTCCTCATACGGAAGGAACATTACAAATGTAGCAATAATATTTGCTTTTCTAACATTTACTAACGTTTCATTATGTCCATATGGTGTCTACTTTCATTTTAAAGTCTAGCAAGTTTATAGATTTTTCAGGATGCACGTTTGCGTTTGTTCTTCTATCCGCTTGTTATCTTTATTGTGCGGATAGACTATTAAACATAATGACAATATTTAATTACGATGATGAGTAAATATTTTTTCATTTGCAGACCAGCGTATCCACGTTAATATACACTTCTCCCGCAATAAATCGCCAGGGACCAGTGATTAATATAAAAACTTGATTTATCTAATAAATCACATCCGTCCTATGGCTACTGGTTTTTGTAAGCTCAGTAGGGTCCAGTCTAGACCGAGGCGTCTCACGTCTCAAGCAAAATATGCCGCTAATACCTAAGAAGGTCTCAGTGCATTTACACATCTATGAACTGGATGCTACAGACGACTTTGAACCAAGTAATGAATCTGGAATTCAAGCACAAAAATGGATTTGTAACATCAAAAATACACCTGATTTTTTACAAACTGGCGTTGCATTTATTCGTCGATTTTAAAAACTCGTCAATTAATTATTAGCAAGCGGACCATTCGTCGAAAAGTCATCATGTGACACTGTCAGCGTAAAATTATCTACTAGTCGCTTAGATATATAATCTAAGACTAGTCGTTTACGGAAATTATATTGAAGAGTAAAATATTATAAATTCCTATACGAACCATGCAATTGCGAATATTTTTTTCTTCCTAATCCGGATTTTTATTTATCAATCCGTTATCAGCTGTAATAAGCTGCTTAACGTCTACTTATATCTTTCTTCATCTCTTTTATACATTAATATGTCTCCTAGTAACATGTGTTACATTATTTCTTATATCAACAATAAAATTGTTAATGAAATATTCTAATGTTTCTAAAATGCGTCACGTGCTCCTGAATATAATGTTTAGGTTCGTTCGTGTACTCCAACGCACGAATCACAGTCGAACCACAATTTTAATGCTTGAGAAAATACTTAAAAAGGATATCCTTACTTTCATAGATAGGATGGGAGTTTCTAACGTGATTTATAGTAAAATTACCTACCGGTTTCCGACTGTGTAGGCCTGGAATTGAATTAATGTACATATGATAAACTTTCAATCTTTTTAGTCGGCATTTTGTTGGGTTGTCTTAACATATTCTATCGACAATTTCGCTTTGTAACGGTCAGGTATCTAATCTAAGGTAACGGTATATTTTCGACATCTTATATCTGTCAAAATTTTATGCCTGTAAAAGCAAAAGCGTAGGTAGATAAGCTATTGAAATCCAGCATAAGATACTAAACTGGATGTCCTGGATTCGCATATCGACGAACACAATAATTTGTTCACGTTTGTATTGTAAACAATTCTTCTAACATATAGCTTTATGTTATTTTTGTATTTCTAACTTACCAGATTGCAATTTTTTTTTGTTTGTGTAAAAGTGCTCAAGAAGTGTATACCAACTTGTTCAAGTGTTCCCCGCGATCAAATATTCACTTTGTACATTTCAACATGGTTTTATGCCAGGACGATCAGTAACATCTAATTTAGTACTGCTTAATGACTTTCTGACTGAAGCCATGGATGGCGGACAGCAGGTGGATGTTATATACACCGACTACAGCAAATGTTTCGACAGAATCGACCATAGACTGTTGTTGGAAAAGTTACTACGGATCGGTATCCGTGGCAATCTTTTGAGGTGGTTCGCGTCTTATATCGATAACCGTAGTCAGGCTGTAGCTATTAACAATTGTGTGTCTAAGTGGTTGCCAATACCCAGCGGTGTTCCACAGGGCTCCCTGCTTGGACCATTGCTATTTTCAATATTTATTAGTGACATCAGCACAATCCTTGAATCATCACAAATATTATGTTTGCAGATGATATGAAAAATTTTAAATGTGTATCATCTTTAAATGATGCACGCTGTCTCCAATCAGATCTCTCAAAGTTGGAATCTTACTGTATAACTAACAACTTAGAATTGAACCCGGCTAAATGCTCGGTCGTTACTTTTACCCGTAAGCGCAATACATTAGATTACAATTATATATTGAAAGGTCAACAATTGAAGAGAGACACGATGGTTAAGGCTCTTGGCGTTATCCATGATCCAAAGTTAATTTTTAGTTCTCATATTGATAATATTGTTTCAAAAGCTTCTAGAGCATTAGGGTTTTTGAAACGTAACTCTAAAGATTTTAAGCAAGAAAAAACTTTAAAAATCCTATACTGTGCTCTTGTTCGTAGCAACTTGGAGTACGCATCGCAAGTATGGAACCCCAGATATTTAGTTTATGTCAGCCGTCTTGAGAACATTCAGAGAAAATTCATACGGTACCTCTGTTACCGTACCAACCAAAGGTATAAGAGCGTGAATTATCGTCGTATTTGTATGCAGCATCATCTTCTCCCTCTTTGTAAACGTCGTGAAGTTGCGGACTTAACGTTTCTCCTTAAGATCACTGCTGGAGTCCTTGACTGTCCACAACTTCTATCTAAACTATTATTTAAAGTACCTACTAAGTCGAATCGGCGTTATACTCCACTCCATTTGCCCTGCACTAAAACTAACTATCGCCAAAATTCATTCATGTATCGTGCGAGTGCGCAGTTCAATGAGGTGGGCGAAAAACTTGATTTAGATATTTTTAATACCAGTTGCAGCAATCTTAAGCGAGCGGTGATTAGGCAGTGCGTTGATGAGTTTTTGTAATTGTAACTTCTCTTGTTCGTGTTATATTCTTTTCCTTTGTTTAATTTTACTGTATATAACTATATATATCTCTAGTTCATTGTAACTAAATGTTCGCAGTTACGTAAATTGTCATTATAAGTGGAAGCCTTTAATTAGCTACTCGTATCTAATTTACTTTTTTATAATTGTTTTTATTGTATAGCTGTTGGTTTTCCGAATACATTAAAATAAAAATAAAAATAAAAAATTAACTCATATTGAATAGCAAATTAAGTCACATTAATATATATATTATGAATAAGATAGAGGCATTTATCTTATGCAGATTGGTGGGTAGAAATAGATGCGGTAACAACGTGGGTGCAGACACCCTGGGATGGATGATTATAATTGTATTATAATGTAGATGTATAAAACCCTTCCTGTAGTAAGGAAAGAAAAAGTTAATTAGTATTACAAAAAGGCAAGGAGCTCTCCAGTCATTGATATAAAAAATTATGACGCTCATCGTTTCGATACATCAATAATTGAAGTACATTGCTAATTTGAAAGTAACCGAGTCTACATTCCTTCAGAAGCCATTTAAATTTACGGCTTATTTACGTCCCATATAAAACACAAACTGAAACGTACGGAACAGAAATTAATGTGATTGTTCAGGCGTCGTCTACAATGTTGTCATTAAGGATATAAATTCGCCACGTCCTCTGTTACATTACCAAAGCTTACGACCTTCGACGGCATGAAGCAGTCATAAAAGACAAATTAATTACGATCCAGAGGCGTCAATAGCTCAATGGCGACAGTAGTGATGGGGCAGTGCATCTCCAGCACCAAAAGACCTCTTTTGCTTCAAAAAATCTCGAAGTAAAAACGCCTTTTGCTGCGAGCTCTGAACAAGACTGTAATGTTCAATCTAAATTATTTTAGTAATCTTACTTTTTATTTTAAATGGCTATTTTTAAGATAATAAACATGTATTAAAGTATTGCCTTGTTTTTCTCACCTATAACAATTTTCTTGCTGGAGAGGTGAAAAGTTGTATGTTTCACACGAGAGCAAATTTTTTTGTCTCATGCCTTTAAATCACTCATTACACTCAGTAGTCTATATTCAATTCTAGACTACTCCGCTGGTTCGTGATTTAATATCGGCACTCGCAGCAAAAACTAACTTTGCTCACCTGTTGAACAAATAACTATTGCCTCACGAGTTCGGGTGAGCGACGACTGTTTTGTAGATATTGTCTCTCTGTGTGACAGAGCTGACTGAGCGCTCTCGCACATACACTACCAGACATTGTGCATGTAAAACACAAACCACACGCTCACCTGAGTTCATGAGATAAAAATACGATACTTTTTAAAAATTGTCGTTATAAGTACATTTTCTTCTTCAAAACTTTAATTTAATCCTGCTTTAATTTGTACACTTAATAATACGGTCGACACTAAATAATACTTTTACCATTTCGAAAAAATGAACATATTTAACATAGGTTTAATATGGAACAACCCATTCCTATGAAGTTTAAATTAAGTTGACATTAATGTTAATTTTTGCAAAATTGTAAAACATAAAACTTGGTTCAACTGGCTGATAGTAAATTTCAGTGTGATTCCATCTATATTTTCCATTCTTACAATACGTTCGAGCAGAGATTTGCACGTCAGAGTAAAGGAAATGGTCAAATTCTAGTAAAAATATAGTAGACATAATAATCAAAGTATTTAAATGTGTGTCATTTTAAATACTGCTAATATATTAAGACTAAATATTATTTAACAACTGTGATTTACTTTATTACTACTTGTTACTTAAATGAAGATTTTGTTTTAATAAAGATTGTGTCCACGAACGCATTTAATAGCAATCAAATAAACTGAAAAAGCAGATATTCCATTAGACAATGACATCACTACCAGATGGGGTCAACTTATAATGGTCAATGTTAGCGTTAAGGGGCACGCTAGACCACTATAGCTAGACACTAATATGTGCGAGCAATCTACCGCAATTAGCTATGACGTGAGTCTGCAGGCCAAATAGCCTATGAGGAGATTATTGCAAAACACATACCCTATGATATGTGCAAAAAGGAAACATTACGAGTGGATAGATTATTTTTTGTCGTGCTAAATGGCTGGACATCTGCGTAAAGCTTATCGTAATAAGTAAATGTTCTCATTTGAAAATGTTTAGAACATCTGGGAAGCTTATTAACGTAATAATAATAAAAATATTGTTTTCTAATTACTTAGGTAAAGTGGCGATTGATTATAAAAAATGTTTAGAATATCTGGTAATTATCTGATTGTAAAATCTGAACATTTTCAAAATCTGTGTCTTCGTTTTCTTATTGGCCAATGTTTATCTAAAACACTAACGAAAACTACAAAATTCAATATCTTAACATTCGCCTAGAACTGTATTTTATTATTTGAACAATGTTCACGCCTTTTAGCAGTACAAACAATATAAGACAGTTTCTTATAAAAAAATTTTTTAAAAACATTTCGCAGTGACTTAAATAGTTAGCGCTGAGTACTACACGAAGAGGTTCCCCAAATATTTACTTTTCTCATAGCGCCCTCGAAAAAACTTAGTGAAAGAACAATTAAACTTAAATTGTAGTTTATAAGCACTTTTTAATTTTATATAAGAACATAAATATTTCAATAGTTAGATTATGATGAGAAAGACAGAATAATTGTTCTTACTGGAATAAGTACTTCCATTGTAAGTTTTAACTACTCGTATAACAACACTTTCAAGCCAAATTCAGAAATTTTACATCATGATTATATTGCAAAAATAGTGATCTACTTATCATTCATTACATAAATACGTACATTCGATCACGCTCTTAATCCAATGTGGGTTGAGCGGAGCGTTAGGTAACATTTTGTTACACAAAGCCACATCTGGCAGTATAAGCCAGCCTACATAAAAGTGGCACCAAACCCAAAAAATAACAATTCTTCAGTAAACAATCTAACGCAAAAGCCAACGACCAGGATAGATGTTACACTCAAGATCATCTCAGCAGGCCGGGTATCATTGCATGAGATAATAGAATAAATTGTTATTCTATTATCTAATGAAAATTAGATACTAATTATATATATACTAAAATATATTATATAAGCATAAAAATAAATATGGCTACAAATGTGAATCTCAAATGTGAAAAATTTAAGTTTCACAATAAACTCCTATAATTAATTCTTTATTTTTTTTAAGCAATTATATTTAAATTATTTTTGCTTATGTTGAATATATTAATGTGTTTGAATTTATTATTACTATATAAAAAAATTGGGAGTGATCTCCCCTTGACTTTCTCTCTTTTCTTTTCTTTCTCAAAGGTTGATAGAAACCTTATATTTTGATGTAATACATGCATGTTAAATTTTGTTCACCCATCCGAGTACCAACTGCGCACTTGGTTGCTTTACTTTCGTGATCGACGGCTCAAAAGTTGCCAGAAACCTTATATTTTGATGTCATACACGCATGTTAAATTTGGTGGCAATGAGTTAAAGCATGCTCGAGTTATCGTGCTAACGCACAGAAACACACACAGACAACCAGACACACATACAGACATAATTCAAAAAAAAATATTTTTGGACTCAGGGAGGTCCAAAACGTGTAAATCCGTCAAAATCTCGAGGTCGAATTTTTTGACGATTACAAGACTTCCTTGTAGGACAAAAGTAAAAAACTCCTTTTACTACGTTCCGTAACTAACTGTAATTTAATTATTGGCGAGATGGCTTGAAAACAAAAGAACGCCGACCGGTCCTGGGCTACTCCCGCGAATGTTTCGCATTGCGAAATGTGTACTTACCGAGTTGCAGAAAAGGCATAATTACTACGAACTCGCAACTTACCTGTGAACAAAAAAAGCAATTAGTATTAACGTGAAACTTCTACAAACAAAGTTAGATTTAAAATGTTTTTGAGTAAGAGGTTTTTTAAGGTTAGTTAGTATGATTTTTTAATAATAAACGGATTTGGAGTATATGACACGAAACTTTAAGTCCTACCACCAAAAAAGCGAGCACAAATGCACCCTGAAGCACTCAGGTACTCAAACCCGGAACTTTGAGATCTGACACCGGTGGCCGAACCAACCATACAACAGTAGCTTCCTTCCCATTAGAAATCCTAGTTCAACAAATGGCCCAGTGTATCTTTTTAACTCAATAGGTCAATTACGTAAAATATTTTTGATTGTTAACTTTTTAACAGCCGTATTGTAGAACTTATTTTTTTTTTTTATAAAAAGGTCAAGCAAATGACTCTATTCCACCTGATGGTAAGCAGAAGTAGAGTCCAAATGCGAAGATAGCTGGCGCGAGAGATAAACTGCCGCGCTAGCCACCCACGCCTTGCTGACCTGCAAGGTGCTTCTTCACGCCTCTTTTGAATGACCCAGGATTATAGGAAGGAGGGAACACATGTGCTGGCAGGGAATTCCATTTTTTGATTGTGCGACAAAGAAACGAGTTGCCGAATTTCTTAGTTCGCGTTGGAATGGTAGCCACAGTTTGTCGGTGACAACGTAGACCAGCACGCGTAGTCCTTAAAAGGAAGGGAGAGGAGAACTTCTAGGATTAAAAAGAAACACTAGTTTAACCATTGAATTATCGGTTGTACTAGCAGGACTAAGATCAACGGTAACAAGACTCGTGGAGAGTAAATGAAGAGAATCGAATGTGCGAGAAATGCTAATACCTAATACTCTCGGGCAGAGCATTCCATAATTGACCTGCAGGCTCAGAAAAGGAGTACGAAATCAAAATTGTGGGAAGGTATATCAAGAGTGAGATTAAAGATTTCGTTCATTACTTCATACTTGTGAAAAATATCCATTGTAATATCTAAATAAAGCTTCATGCTCCACTTTTGATTAATTAGGCGTTATCAAAGATTCTCTAAACGCACTGAGGCCTCTCTTCAGTATTCTGCTAACATAATAAGTTTAAACCTTAACATAATTTGATGCAAGGTGAGGTCTTAGGCTCTACCTTGAGTTTTATTAATGATGCGCTGAAAGTTCGCTTAATTTTCCATTAGCTTACGCGACCCTTTTGTACTAAGTACATTATTAATTATTTAAAATTAATATACAAGTTTTGATACTAACAGCCTCGCGTTTATCGTTTTTTAGGTCAATCGTGATTATTTCTATATATCAGGTATCAAACACAAGGTCGTCGCTAATATTGTGACGGGACTTATTGTAAGAGAATCGATCCGAGATTATTCGAATGATCGTGCCGAAGTTACTTCACAATGTTCTTTAGATTGCAATTTTATTATTTTATCTTTGCAATCCGTGAGCGATTATAGCCTTGGGTATTGTGTGCGGTTGCTATGGTAACGTTAAATAGATTGACTTTTTGAATTCGTTCATTTTTTAAACGGCTTTATTTAGCTCGCCCTGTTTGTTGTTGATTTTTTGGGTCAAATATGCTTTTAAAAATGTTCGGGTTGAGATTCGGGTTTTTGTGTTATTATTTAAAGTAACCATAGGAGCTCAGTTGCGTGTGTTACAAACTCTGGTTTGTGTGTCGAAAATGACACAACTTTAGTCTTGGTTGGTCTAGGATTTATTCTTTTTATTTCTGGAAATGTCCCGCAAATAAGATTCTTTGAATCTGAATGAAATGATAGCGAGCCAAAACAAGATAATCTTCATATAGGTTCATACTCGTATTATACATATCAATATAAATAATGAACGAAAATCCTGATTCTGCACCCATTTCCTGTGCGTATCCCGTGTTTATGCTTTTCCTTTTACTCAGGAGATTGTTTATTAGTAATGGGGCCATATTTTTTGTACTGTTGTATTACTTCCTTTTGTATATTTGATGTGAACAAGAGAAATGTTTTTGGTATTTATTAATATTGTTTCCAACTTCAAGTTTTAAAGAGTTTGAAAGACGGTATGACTTAAAAGCTTTTTTAAAATTTAATTAATGGCGGCTTCTTCATTTTAGACATGGATAATAGGAACGAGTAAAATGATACCTCTTGTATGCAAAAAATAAGTAATAAAATGCTATAATAACACACTTTTGTTAAACGTGTAACAAACAATCCCACCAAATTCATATATTTTTTAGTAGATTATTATCTTTTCGATTTCTATGTAGGCACCTAACATAGAAAACATTTTTAAATACAGAATTCTAATGATTGTTCTGCACCTTGACTTACATTAGTTAGGTAGTGGTGAACGTAAGCTGTTTCTTAATTCTATTCAAAATCATTAAAGAAGTAATTAACCAGCAATGTCTGCGAGGTGCAGACTCTTGCGTATCTACCGCCATCTCGTCGGACCGTTCTGTGTATTAGTTTGCGTTTTCGATTCGATTTATAATAGTTTTTGTTCCGAATCGTAGTGTATTTAAGATTTTTGGTACTTATTAAAAACGTGACTATTTTAGTTGCTTTATTAGCTTAACTTGTATGGGAAACATGAGTTGCACTTCTCTCCACTAGGCGCTATTCACGTGTCCTATACAAATTGAACTCTTAACGCAACTAATATACTTAGTTATTTTTTATACTATAAAACTTACCCTACGGCTACCACGGTACAGCCCAGATTCTTTACCAAATGCATGTAGGTAATTAATCGTTTTCTCACCATAAAAAAAACGACACGCGGCGGTATCAAACCACTCTTCGTCCGTCCCGCGACTCCCTCTCCACTCCGCTATTCCCATCACTCAAGATAAAACGAAACGATACCGCACCTAATCTGTACACATTCTGTACAGAAACGGAAACGCACCAACCTGGGCAGCAAAGAGCCTCATGCGGATATCAAACTTCAACGCACAGCGCAACGTCTGACAGGAATCAAAGCTAGCGAAATACACTGATAAATACCTACTCTGCATCTTGACCGGTTACCGGTTGGTTTTCCAGTGTTTTGGGTGAACCTACCTCTTATATAGTCGGTCGTTATGCTGTGTGAAATGATGAATGGTCGCTGAATTTCATATAGAGACGTTAATTAAAACAGTAAATAAAACAAACATTTTAACATTTTGGGTCCTAATAATCCTAATAAAAAGTCCTAATAATAAGAAACTCAACATCGTAACATGTGTTGGTATTTCGAGGTAAATCAGAACTTGTGTGACATCAGCCTTAGATTAAACTTCGGACTTTTACGGAAGCCAACGCTACTATGCTAAGGAAAGGAAATCAAAGTAAAGCTACCTTAGTCGTTAAAGGTAAGTAACGTGGAAATCTGTTGGATTTAAAGGGTTTCTGGTCTAAAGAAAGCGGCGCGTTTCCAGAAAGAAGAAGTGAACAGAAAAGATTTCGGTAAATAAGACATAGAATCCTTTCTTCTGCGAATCGATTTAGCGTGGCTCGAGTCAAGTTTGTCTAAGCTTTGTAATAATTCACAAGCAAACCAAAAAATATACCGTAAAGGAAACAAGATTCAAGTATCTGTTGTAATAAGGATGTTTGTTAAGTACTTATTTCAAATTGATATTTGCATCACTTTTAAAACTTTTACGTGGAAGAGATCACTTTAGGTTGAACTTTTTACAATCAATTTTAAAGTTAAATTGTCTGTATTTTTTTCAATTAATCGAAATACGGTCAGCATCAAAATTAGATTAACACTTTAGTACCATGTCATAATAATCATTCAAATATAATGGTGGCAACTATAACAGCACAAGCGCCGGCATTGCTATGACATGGTAATAAAGTTATTCAATTCTATTCTTAATTGGATCGTCATCAACCTAACTTTTCCAACACTCCAACACGTCATACGACTATATCCTCGGAACATAAAATAGACATAATACTATTCGAAGACTGGCTGTATTAGTATAGTCCATGGATAGACACTCAGGTGTAAACAATTGCTTTATTTTTAAAATCAATACCGTTTAAGTACTTCATGCAAACTCGGTTTGCATTAAGTCATTAAGGTGCATTAGAAAGTAATTATACGGAAATATTTACTTGTTCAGCACCCGAACCGGCTATCAGCCGGCATCTTGGCGTCCGCCGGCTATCCGCCATTGTGTGCCCAACGCTTTGTTCAGGGTATATTTTTTCTACTTTTTTCTTTGTGACCCTAAAATCTTGGGAATTTGGCCGCAGTAAAAGTAAAAGTGATTTGGTGGCAGTTTGTTAGGTAATTTTTTGCTTAACATTTAGAATAATAAAAAAGGAACACAAATTTTAAATTCCGTTCGAAGATTCGAATTTCAAATATAGCTTGTCCAGTTTTAGAGCTTGGTACACAATTTTGAATATTTTTTAGACAAATTACTTGAAAGTTGACAGTAATATATTTTACATTACGTACTAAATAATTTATTAGTATAATAGAAACTATTGGGAAAAATGTATTGACTAATGTTGTGTGGAATATTCTACTTATTAGTATGTATGTAAAAAAGATCTATCAATCACGCAATAAAGGATTTCGATGAAAGTCCATACACAGGCCCATAGCCTGGATTTAACCCAGGATACTTTCATCTTAATTATAATGTTCCTGTGAGATGAATTGCGAGAAGTTAGTAAATAATAAAAATCAAGTAATAACTCGTAAGTATACTTAAATATCGACAACAAAGTTATTTGCAGACTGCAGTACGACAAGGCAGAAAGTTACTCTATGGCATTAATAATTGAGTATGTACCATATCCACGATTTTAAATAAATAACATGAGAACATTCGAAGACTTAAATGTTTTGAACATAATGATCTCTACGCAGTAGGTACTATCGGCAACCTGGTTCGTAGAAAACCAATCTGTTTGTAGCTATAAAAAAGATTACACGGACACTTTCTCCTCGTTACATTACAATACGACGTATTTTCTAGGAACAACAATCAAATGACTGTGTTAAGGTCTAAGAGGTTTATTGTAAATGATGCGTGGCTTTAACTACAAGTTAATTTTGAGTAATAAAGTGGTACTTTACGCTTGACGAGCCGTGTTTTTATTCGATATACGCAACAAACGTAATTATTGTTGACTGTGTAAGCGACGGGTTCCAATTTTTTGTACTACATAATTGGGAAAGAAACCAGGTCTGATAGTAATCTGAATAGTGGAACTCTTTGTTTTAAGAGAGGTCTTTGTGAGGAATATATAATAAAAAGCGCATACAATCTGTGTATTAACTGTTTGTCTTTTTTTATAAAAAGTTCTAACAAATGACTCTAATCCACCTGCTGGTAGCAAAAGACTCCAAATGCAAAGATAGCTAGCGCGAGAGATAAACCTCGTTTTACCGACTTATAGGTGCTTCTTGACGCCTCTTTTGTGACCCAAGATTGTAAGAAGGAAGGAACAAGTGTCATCATCATACAACCTTTATAATTCGACCGATTGCGGACACAAGGCCTCTCCTTGTCATCGAAGGAGGTTTAGGCAGTAGTCCACCACGCTTGCCCAATCCGCATTGGGCAAGCGTGGTGGACTGCTTAAAGGTAGCCATCCACGCTCATGTTTACCTGACAGGTTTAACTGTTCAGGTGAACTTTTCAGGTAAACATGAGCGTGTATGCCACACAACTGCGCAGGTTTCCATACCATACACGCTCATGTTTACCTGAACAGTTCACCTGAACAGTTAAACCTGTCATGTAAACCTGAGCGTGTGTGGCCTGCTTAAGCCTCGGTGAATGGAGTATAAGGTGATCAATACCCCTTTGCTGTTCCATTAGTCGCCTTCTACGACACCCATTGGAGGATATGGGGTGATGCTATTCTACTTTGCCGGCATCACATGGGTGGTAGGGAACACGTGAGCTGGTAGTGAATTCCATAATAATATAAGATAATTACTTCTGTTAATTGCCATTAAAAAATTTAACTTATTTTTGTATTATACATTTCTAGCAGTACTTGCTATGGTTAATATTCTTTAAATAGCTCGTGAAAAAGTTTACCTATACAGAGTGATACAAGTTACTGTGACCGCTTATTATCAGATTGTTCAATGCTTAAATAGGTACCGCCAACGTGGTTAAAATTCTGTACTCACATGAGTATTTGAAAGCACTTAGGGTTGTACACTTGTTGAAATAAATAACCCGTAACTTTTGAATGGAATAATGGTTTTGGAGAGACATATGTCCACAATAAGTCAATATGGGCCATTGAGCGTGGTCCCTCACGCAGCGGTTGGTACCATTATGCCCGGCGCCTATTTTTTCAATGTATTTTGGGTTTTTCAAACCAAAAGTTCATTTGGATGCATTGTACAGATCGCTTAGTGCTTTTTGGAAATTTTAAACTACAATATAGAAGAAGGTAGGTATTAGAACAATAATAACTAAACGGATAAAGGGAGGACAAGTAATAAAATTGATTCTGGTAAATGTTTGGATCTCTTACGAGGACTTTTAAAAGAGGAAATGAAATGCAACGCAATATAATGTCCATTGTCTTTTGTTTTCGTGTAGATATTAATTTGGTACTAAAAATTAATAAAGAAAGCTGTAGAGAGGATCAAACAAATCCAAGTAACGAGCTATCCTATAGTTTTACCTTTTCTTAAATATAGGAGAAATTAACGTCTATATTGGGGTTTTTAATGTTGCTTGAAGCGGATTATTCAAAACCCATATTTATTTTTTATTACTTTACTGTCTTATATTTATTTTATTAATGTCAAAGATATTTTAAAACGTTTGTCAGTAGCTGACGCCTTGAATCCTTATATTTATTTATTCATGAAATATCTATTAAATACTAAAAAAAAAGAAAAATGCATTAATACATTATGATAATTAGTTGCCAACCTGTCACCTACATAAAAGTGGTACCAAACACAAAGAGTAAAAATCTTTCAGCAAACAAACAAACTACCAGGACAAATGTAACAGGAGTCCGGGTAAATACCAAATATTATTTTTAAAATTTTTATTTTTTTAAGTCAGTTATTTTTTTAGGGTTCCGTACCTCAAAAGGAAAAAACGGAACCCTTATAGGATCACTTTGTTGTCCGTCTGTCTGTCTGTCTGTCAAGACCCTTTATCTCAAGAACGCGTGGACGTATCAAGCTGAAATTCACATGAAATACTCAGGTCTATTGTCCCTTTAAGCTGTGAAAATATCAAACTTCTAAGCCAAGCCAATCAAAAGATACAGCCGATTATGTCGATATTTTCAACAAATTTCCGACACTCGCAAAGGAATCAAAACCTACAGGATACTTCCCGTAAACTCAGAATCTTGAAATTTGGCATGAAGCATTGTCATATAATGCAAATATAGGAAAAATTGCGAAAATCACATTTTTTTAGTTATATAATATAATAAAAATATTTTAATAAAATGAAACTTACTACCTTATTTCTCACGAACGAATTAAGGTATCAAATTGAAATTTATACCAAATACCTAGGTTTATTGTCTCTTTAAGCAGTGAAAAAATCAAACTTCTAAGTTAACGCGATCAAAAGATACAGCAGTTTATACCGACACCTTAGACGAATTTCCGTCACACGCTAGTTACCATAACTATGATTGTTCTAAACTGAACGGTTTGCGCGAGAGTCACTTCCAAAGTATTAAAATGTGTACCCTCTCTGTAAGTTCCAAAATAAGATAGTATTAAAACTAAAAAAAATATATGATGTGCATTACGCATTACCATGCCAATTGCATGGTAATGCGTATTGCACATCATATATTTTTCTTAACGATATCTAATAAGTAATTTAATTTAATACGTCATAAATTGTAAACCGCTACGTTTGTACGGCGGAACCCTCGGTGTGCGAGTCCGACTCGCACTTGGCCGGTTTTTTATTATGTAGCGAGATGTGCTCGTACAAACCTTTTTTTAATATGCACCAATTCGTTTCTTTTTTTAAAAAAAGAAATTTAAGCGAACCGTTAGTTCAACCTCCCGTTAAAACTGCGAGGCGTAAACAGCACGTCGAAGTGAATTCTCGTGTGATAACACCCAAGGAAGTAACACGCCAATAAATCTGTTTCGACATTTTCAGGAATGCGCCGCGGATGTCATTGGGCCCACACCTTGAGGAATGTCGGCCTACGCTGCCCCGCTACGCTATCAATCTCGGCATTGTACGAAAGGAGGTTATGTGATTTTTGGACAACCTCCGAGTAGAGCAGTTCGATTTCATGCCTATTTATTCGTCTATTTTGATCGCACGGATACAATACATGAGGCGTTTGTGCCAGTTTTCATGTTGAAAACTAGAATTTCAGAATTGTTATTCAAATTGGATACTTTTGTTTCGTCGAGTTAGACAAGACAAAATTGTATTTGAGGCTATGTTATGGAAATAAAAAAATTATAATAAGTTGCATGATAAAATGAAGGAAATGCCAATAAATATTTTTAAGGCAAAACTAAAGAATTGGCCTATAGATAAATGTTTTTACTCTTTGACGGTTTAAGTTTTAATGATATGTATAGTTTTAATTTTAAATTTTGCGTACCAGCTTCAGGTGAATTATGTGACTATGTGTATGTATATGAAAGATCTCATAATGTACTTTGTCTTTGAATACATTTCTAAGATAATAAATTAAAACTTCTGTAATATAATGCTCAAGTCTCTATCACTAAGTATTTTCTGTCTGTCGGTTCCTCATCCCCTTTACTTTTATATGATCTAAGATTTTGACTTATTTATTGAAGAAACGACAATTTATTAGGTTTAAATCCAATGTACCTCCATACATTTTCGAAAAACGTGAGAAAGAACTTCCCAGTTAAGATTTTACTTTTATGATCCGTTCATATAATTTTGGACCTCAAGAATGTCTCTAAATTTTTCAAGGCAAAAGTTGTTCAAAGGGTCAGTAGAGCAGTAACTATCGGCCCACACTTCTCCTTATTGGTTCAAAATCACTTTGGAAACGCGCATTCACGTCAAGGTATCGTAAAAAACTCGAGACTATTTTATTGTGGGACCAAAACGGTTTAGTGGGTCCTCGTAAAATAAAAACGGTGTAAAATTCTCGCCTCGTGTGGCCCTTGCGTTGGATTCCTTCATAAATGGTCTATTTTTGAGTGTCAATTGGAGTACCTTCGTAATTTGCATTTATATTACTTATACATACATACATACATTGCCCACTGCTTCTGATAGTTTACGTTAGAGGCGCTAGTGGGCAATGTATGAAAAGAGACGATACGTTTGATCGAGCTCGAAAACTAACAAACTCATATTAGGGGTACTGACAAAAACAATTACAAAAGGAGACACATGTTACACACAGAATTGTACAAAAAAACTGCTTATTCCTGAAAGAAATCTCTTCCAACAGCTCCATCCTATAAGAGAGAGAGATTGGTAGACGAGTGTGTACCCGTTAATAATGTGTGCTGTGTCAGCGAGTGTATAATGCAAATTCATAAAAAATAACTCGTCAGAAGTGTTGCCAGTTGACAGATAATGAATTTATAAATATAGGTTTACTTAAAGCACTCTTTCAATATTCTAAGATTAGCGTTATTTTTTTATTTGACTTGAATTATTGGTTCAGATTGGCTATATAATTTTTATGCCCGCAGGACAAAATTATTATGAATATTTTATTATAATGAGTCTTGAGATAAGCTATAGATCTTTTGCTCGCGCCCGAAGCAAGAACACCTTGCTTACACAAGGTCATTTGGCTATATTTAGATCACGCAAGTCAAGTTTAGCTTACGAGTCCTGAGAACGTATATTTCACTTTAGCGGATATCACACTGCAATGCACAACGGAACGTAATCCAGAAGTCCTGAGTTCGATCCTCAGTACCTAGACAACAATGGAGACTGACGATTACTATATGGAATCTGGATCAAGGAAGTTACACAACATGGTCACATGGTGCATAGTGTTCCTTATGCTGGCACTTCACATGGCCGTATTTGGCAAACATTTGTGTTGCATCTCTTTTATTCTGTATATATTATGATAGAGATGCAAAACAAATGTTTGCCAAATACGGCCATGTGAAGTGCGAGCATTAGACTAATACTAGTCTGTAACCAAAAGCACTGCATTGTATGGCTTTTTACGGACTAAAAATCAAAACTTTTTTTTTTGTAAAATAAAAACGGTAATCATAAAAAGGCTATTACTTATATCACGTATTTTCTGAAAACAGCATCAAAATCGGTCATTAAATCTAAAAATAAGACTTGTAACTACTTAGTAACTCCGCAAGCGTACATTTTTTATTCCTTTTTACTTTCTCGTATACGTAGTATAGAGGAAGTCTTTTAATCGTCAAAAAATTTGACCTCGAGATTTTGACGAATTTACATGTTTTGGACCCTGCGCCCAAAAATACCGTTTTTGGAATTATGTCTGTGTGTGTCTGTGTCTGCGCGTTAGCACGATAACTCGAGTATCCTTGCAACCAAATTCAACATGCATGTTGATATCAAAATATAAGGTTTCTATCAACTTTTGAGTCGTTTCCGGTATACGAGAAAGTCAAGGGGAGACCACTCACCACCGATTTATTCAGTATCCTATTACTATAAAGAAAAAATTAGAAGTATACAGTATCTGGGCAACATTTGAAGACATTTGAGAACATTTTAAGAACGTACGTCTTACAGAGTAGGGCCTCAGGTCTACCACTTCCTATCGAATCGAACGCTGGCAGAATTAGAGGCAGAATCCCTCGCAGGAGATAGCTGTCAACTAGAAACTATGTGAAATTTGCCCTACAGTGACACATCGCTTTTTAAATAATTGTTCGGTGGCTCACTAAGGATATAGCAATAGTAAATAAAAATATCTCTGCGCGGACCGTGGCTTTGCATGTCACTAGGCTAATCGCAGACCTGAGTATGATGGGTTCCAGCATGATATTCCCCATAGTGTGAAAACACATCCAGATGATTGCAATACCCCTCCTTGATTGATATCCTTGATTCCATATAGAGTAGAAACCATATTTTAGACATAATCGTAAATACAACAAGAAAATATGTAGCCAAATACCTACTCGTATATTAAACATTAAATAATTCTTGGTCTTGGCAACTTTATCTATGTTCACAAGTACTGTTTTCTTCTAGTGCTTTTTGAAGAAATCTTTTTATGTGATTGTCTTTATCAACTGTTCGAACTTTACTCTGTTATTGGCGTCGGCAGTGAGACAAGAACTTCCAATAAAATAGAACATTTATTGCTCACGAATGTCTCCGCGCCGTCGCCTATATTTATATAGGGCTGTAAAAGATCAAGATTCCTGCTGCCAAAGTGACCTGTCTCTATAGAGCCCTACAGCTTTATTAAAACTAGCCTTATCAACGGATCTATCGTATAATGAGATGAGAACATTCCAGAATTGTAACTTTGTGTACAAAACATTTTTATTATTGTGTCTTTAGATTGCACGGTTTTTGCCTTAGCCACTAACAAAGTAATACAGAAGATACATAATGTATTAGATTTTATTATATAAGAATAGCACAAGAAATCAAATATTGCAATATATTAGTAAATAGCATATAAGTGAAGAAAAATGTAATAAATTAAAAGAATTAAAATTATATACTAAAAAAAACTAAAAAACACGCTTTTATACATATTAAATCGGACTAAAAAATAACTTTTTAGTATAGAACCTAAATGATGAACGAAAAGTATAATTATTATTTAGAGAAAAGCGAGGGGTGCTCGATAACATTAGTTCTTGAAAATATTCGATCGGTACAATCAAATTAAGCTTTCTTGTGCTATTCTTATATAATATATTCTAATACATTATGAATCTTCTGTATTATTATTATATTGTTAGTGGCTAAGGCAAAACCGTGCAAGTTAAACATACAATCTTAGACATACAATAATAAAAAATGTCTTGTTCGGAGCTCGCAACAAAAAGCGTTTTTGTTTCGAGATTTTACGAAGAAAAAGAGGTCTTTTGGTGCTGGCGAAAAAGAGGTGAAAAATATATTTGCTTTCATCTTTGATTAATTGTAAAATGGAACTTAAAATATTAATACCACTACTCCGCAATTTTAACGTAACTACTTAATTTTAAATCGTTGTTGTATTTCATTTTGTACCAAATAACGCCATTAAACATGCATAAATTTTGAATTTTACATCGGTTATTATAAAAATAAAAGATTGTGCACGCGCATTTATCGGGTCTGGTTTTATACTGTCATTAATCTCTCACAACTGTCAAATTAATAATAAGTCAATTTGACAGGACAATTTGTAGGAGTCCGATATTGATGAAAAGGTCTTAAAGAATTGGCCGATTTTACACGCCCACTGATAATTTTTCTTTTATTTTTGAAATCGGAGGAATCTGGTAGCACTTAAGGTTTAATATCACATCGTAGAAGCAGGTGTGGACGAACAGAACTTTATGACCTCCAGTGCCTTCGTAATGAAATAAGAGAATTATGTGGAAAAACGTCGCTCATGTGATGCTAAAATTGTACAAGCTGTATGGTGTTATCGAAAATTCTAAATTATAATATTAATTTTGATATTCACTATACCACCCTAAATTTTGTTTTACTGATGTTAATTTTAGATTTTTGATAAACTATAGGTTAAGCCTTAATATTTATATGAATTACATTTATAATTCACATAGTTAGCGAGGTAGGTGCCCACTTCTTACACACTATACAGACAACGGCAGTTTGGCTACCAAAAAATCTCTTAAGTAGACTTAGAACACTATGATGTTGGAACATGGTTGAAAATGTACTGAAGAAGTTTGACAGTTATTGGTAGCCAGATCTGCAGTCTGTACAAAACACTCCAATTAATTTAATATTAAAAAAAAGTTTCAGTAGCAAATCTATTTCAAAACTTAAAGAACATTCAAATCAGACAGGGTTTCCAAACGAGAATACCACCGGATCAATTTCATACAATCATAATATGCGATAATTATTTTTGTTAATATTCTATGGGTTCGTGTATAAAGTGGTTTATAGGTTGGTTGCGTCAATTACGCGGTGTGTTATTAAATAAAAAGGCGCCAATTAAAAGGCTCCAGCGCACAATTACTGGCGGCCATTGGCGGGTTATTGAGGTAACAGGCGCAGGGCTGTCTTTATTACTTAGTATTTTCATTACTTAGTGCGAGTGCTTGTTACTTGACAATGTAATCTTTGGAGACAAGTAGGAGGCAGTATAATTCGAATAAAGAGGAGTACAAAAACGAAACGTCTCCTAAACCTACCTATAGGTCACCTATAGGTATTGCAATTCTTGTGTGGTGCAGACCGGTCTATTTTAAAGTGTCATTAGCATTCAATGAAAACGTCAACATTTAGTTTTTACAGTGCCTTCTAAAGGATATTCAGAAAAAGTCTGTTTTGTTCTTAGTTATTACACCACCAACTATTATTTTCAGGTGGTCGCGTACCAGGAGACACAGCGTTGGTAGACCCCCCACAAGATGGCCGACAATACGGATAGCGCAGGACCAATCGGGTTAGAGATCTAAGGGCCAGCCAATAGACACCCCCTGTTAGATAAAGGCCCCCGCCTATGTCCAACAGTAGGTGTCTCTCAATTCATATAATCTGACTTTTAGTGTAATGTTAATAAAAAAAATGTTAGTTAAAAATGAAAGCTTCTTTCATATTTAAAAAACATTTTTTAAAAACACCGAAAACTGTACATAATAGTTATCTTCACAACAATATTTATCTTCTCTCTTCTCTAAAAGTTCTGTTTAATAAGTGTATATCTAAATATATATAACTCAAAGGAGACTGACTGACTGACATAGTGATCTATCAACGCACAGCCCAAACCACTGGACGGATCGGGCCGAAATTTGGCATGCAGGTAGATATTATGACGTAGGCATCCGCTAAGAAAAGATTTTTGAAAATTCCACCCCTAAGGGGGTAAAATGTCCACGCGGACGAAGTCGCGGGCGGAAGCTAGTACTGTTCTCGACTCCCCGTCAAATTTTTTTTATATTTAAATTGAATGCGAGCATTTGCACTGTAGTAAAAAAAATAGATACTGACAGCCCTAATCAGCGCCGGCGCATTACCTATGATTGATACGGCGTGCCACAGGCGCCTGGATTTGTACTGGTATGTATGCTAAAATATCAGGTAAAGAAAAAAATATTCTCATGGTTTTCTTAAGTTCAGTACTATTTATCTCATGGAAAAGGTTTTACATGTTATTGGATTCTAATTAAATAATAATAGAATAATTTTTGAAAATAAATATTTGTTGACGTAGTTGACGTACCATCATTAGTTTGAGTTACTGGTACTTATTTATAATATTTAGTCCTTAAGTTATTTGTTGCCGGCCACTGCCTGGGCTTAAGCGGTTACCGTTGGCATATAGACAATCGTACCAACACAGTGTTTCTACTAAAAAAAATAGCCATTATGGTCATCTCTAAAGTGGATAATACATCACAGATTTTTTTATCTAAAATGGAGCGGCAAATACACTATAAAATCTTTTTAAAAATCATATAAAGTAACATACACCTACACATGTTCACTTTTAAACTTTCGCGTTGCATGAAAATGGCAATTAACGCGATAAAATTACCTTTTAAATGCTCAGCCCGGCTACGCCGACCGTGGTCACAGCCGGACTCACAGCGCGGTGGCTCAGGCGGAGTCCGCCTGTGACCACGGTCGGTGTAACCCGGCTGAAACGTCAGGCATTTAAAAGGTAATTTTATCACGTTAATTACCGTTTTTACTCGTATTAACCTACGCTTATAATAGCTACCACAAGCCACAATATACGTTCACCCTTATTAAATACCTATAATTTCAAACTACCCAACTCTAGCAAGAGACGAGCGCGGCGCTGGCCCGAACACAAATAGTCAATCGGTGTCGATTTACGATCCCCATTACACAAATAGAGCTCAAACTGATACCTGAATAGCGATAGTTTAAGCACTGATGTAAATACTTTGCCCATTAATTCAGAAGAACCTAGGATTACATCAAATCTGTAGATCGCTCTGTAAATTCGACGCCGAGATATTTTAGTGAAGTTTTCTTTAAGATGCCTCCGTCTGACGAGGATAAAATTACAATTACTTTAGAAATGTCCAGTGTGCAAATCTTTTATGATCATACCTATTTAATTGGGTACCTATACGTACACCTTAGATGCTGCTCATTATTGGGTGATTAGTCAAAATTATATCATCGCAATTATACCATTTATGACGTTTTTTTTTAAATAATTGATAGATATAATTTTTTTAAATAACATATAGAGTAGCTAGCTATACTTGGCAAGTAACTTTAACTTAATCGCTTAATTTGCGATGTTTTGAAAGCTTTAGCTATTTAACAACTAGGTAAAGCTTCAGAGCTTTCACTAGCTATAGAATTCAGAAAAGTGAGAAGCAACTCTTTGGTGGTTGGTATATTGGTTGTCAAAATGTTGAACATTAAACTTTTAAGCATCAAAAACTTTTTGGTGTCGCTTTTTGGTTTCATCTAATTTTCAATTCACAACGGTGCTGACGAAGTTTCATTTAAAATGGGGTTGAATTTTAGGTTACTTTCGCTTACACTTAAAGCCAGTCATGCAGTGCCTCAAAATAGTGACAGATTGCCAGTCTGCAACCTACATAAAAGCGGATGAGACCCAAAAACTAAGTAAACCATCAGTGAACCAACAACTAGGCATTTTTACACTCTAATGCATCTCCTCAGTCCGGACCCAAAATACAATTTTTATAAAAAAAAACAACCAGTGAATTATTCTCTTTTTAAGCGACTTCATTTCATTGACATTTCGTAAAAGAAAATAAAACAAAAGACGGTCGCGTTCTATGTTTAATCAAGTTGAATAATTTCTCGCGGTATGCGAAATACGTCGTAAGGAGCAGCCATAAATAATACGTCGATGTCACACCCCACATTGCTGTCGAAGATTCAATATACCCATAATATACAAGGCGCTGCTTCCATTCCGTTTCACAATGTCTTTATTATCGGCTGTGCTCGTAAAATCAAATATTTCCACCATAAAACAGTTGTAAATACGGATTTGGTCAGCGGATCGCGGTAGGCGTCGTTTATAGAGGCCCAACCGAGATTGTCGTTTAAAAGGGACGTCATTTTAAATTTTAATTAAGGTGACATTGCAAAAAATTGGTGGTCGTCGATTGGTACCTGTGTGGTACCAAACGAAAGTAGTTAATTAATGATAGAAAATAAGTCTATGGTTTATGTATTACTGTAAATTATTAGAGCTTAGCTTATGTTTCTATCAATAGTGAGATATTATCTATGAAATTAAATACACTATAATGAAAATAACAATAATTATTAAAGTCTTCTTATTTATTATTACCTTTTTTAAACAGATGTAAACAAGATTTATTGAAATGCGAAATACGTAACTATGGTACGTCTCAAAATATATATGTCATGATGAATAAAAAAGCTCATAATTTACGATTATAAAGTGCAAAATTTTCCAATAACACAAATTTTGAAAATAAACTTTTTAATTTATTTATAAATCTTGGACACGAAATCTTTGACCACAATAAAAAAAAACAAGGAGAACTCTACCTACATACTTAATAATTCATATAATTTCACCTGCTAATGCAAAATCAGAACAAAAGCTGATCTCGTTAATGTTTGGCAACAAATAACCATGATTGGCTCGTTTAATTAAGTTCATCTTGTTGTTAGTTTAACGAGAAGATTTATCTTCAACTTTCAACTCGCGTAAATCATAATCATGAAATACGTTAAGTATTACGTAAAGACAATCCGTGACTAATTTATCACTGCCGAGAACGCTATTATGAACACTTGGAAATAGATCCTTCCTTTAATAAAGTATTTAAATGTTTACGTAGAGTTAAATAGAAATACATAAATGAAATACCTATCTATATACCAAAGCGACTATCCCTTCTCATCCATTGCATAGAGACAATCCACTGCGTTGGATTGTTCTCAGACTAGTCCTATAAAATAGAAAGATTACATATTTTTTCTTGGATTACCATAATGTTTTGGCTCAGTGGATTGTCTCTGCTATTGGCATTTTGTAAAAGATCCATTATTCTATGGTTAATTAGAAAGTCCTAATAAAAGATATTGTGAATATATATCACTGAAGTCAGTACAAAATATGTCGGGTTAGAAAATAAGATGTAAAAAATTCGCTGGATTCTCCCAATTACCTGTAACGAATTTTCTTCTTCTTTATTAATGTTACTTAATTTATCAAAAAAGACACAACGTGATGCAGCCTTCTTTTTGTGTAATTGTCGTATCAGTCCAATATAGAAAAATATATTTGCTGTTAATAATGTATTCATATACCTACACAATTTTCACATTCGCAACGCAATTGGCAAGGAATACAAATATTAAGCAGGACTATTTTTGTGCTCAATGAAAATAGCCTCGTATGACAACCCATTTGGTATTTTAGACACGTAGCGTGTTTACACAGGTCAGTTTATTCTAAATAAGGTTTTGCTAAGTAAAAGTAAGCCCTCGGGACCGGTGCCCAACTGAGCTGAATGAAAAATTAACAGAAGCATTCCGATTATTTTCTCTGGAGATTCGCAAATTTTCAAAGAGCAATTTATGCAGGTCGCAATTTTGCATCCCTAAGAAATTTGGAATAATTAAAATTAGATTTAAGAACATAGCGTCGCATCACACCTTATGTATACTGGGTTACATTTCAGTATTTTTATATCCAAAGTAAGAACACTGAGTTTTGGATTGAAGGGAAAGGTAGCCAGTGTAATTACTGGGCATGGAGGGCATATCATCGTAGTCCCCAGGATGGCAAACGCACTTGCGGTGTTAAGTGATTTACACTTAATATTGCAAGTGTCTATAGGCGGCGGTGACCACTTAACATCAGGTGGGCCGCAAGCTTATTTGCCACCTCATTACATAAAAAAAACACTGTTCAGGAACGGGCAATTTTAGGGCTATAGATATTTCTAACAACAAGACTCGGGTTGCACCTGACCCCATCCTCTACCTCATGGACCTCTTACTCATTTTATTTAAACGATCGCTTCCTTTAACCGAACAGTCCCTCAAGGATTGAGGGTTTCGAGTGAATCTTCACTGACGTTACCATCTTGAACCATATCATCACTTAGAATTTTAGACCGGTAAGTGATGTCAAGTTGGAAGAAAAAAAACTTTCCCCAGTTTGTATATTTTCCCATTTCAATTCCAATATCTGTAGAAGCTTTTTTAACAAATTAACAAACGTGCTCCCACTATTGTTGTTTAAATAAAGAAACTACCACCAACCTGACTATAATCCATGATGAACTCGAGAAATCGGCAAATTGTCAAGTAAAATTGTGTTAAATGTAACGCGGTGTTTAATGAAATCGCTTTCAGCAAGTGCCCGACGAAGGTACTATTCCATTAATAATTCAACGTCAATTCCTCAGTCACGATGCTCCGTTCAGACAGGGATAGGGAACCGAGTTGAAGATCCCTATTCAAAAGGAAAGATAAAGCTAAATAATACCTACGTGTTTTATTGTCATTTTGTGTTTGTTTCGCGCGGAAACTGGGAGAGCGGCGAGTAATTGAAAAGGTACTTATTTTACTTTATTTTGGAAACAAACAATTATCCTTGTGCGTAAGTAACGTCCAAATAATATAAAAAGTAAATAATGATCGTGTCTATTTTATGATACATTAACTAAGCTTGTATTGAAAACAAGAGGACTTAGCTGTCAACACAATAACATGACAGTAGGTGTTACAAAGTATAGTATCGTTTAGCAAGGTCTTGTCACCTTTAATAAAAGAATATTTCTCAAGGACTAGTAAAATACCCTATCCCTGAGAGGTAAGGAGTTCAATGAAAAGATACCCAGTGCGAGATTTAACATCTGTGCCGCCCTAGTCACCTCGTCTTGACTACTGGCACGGTGCTTCTTCATTCCTCTTTTGAATGACCCAGGATTGTAAAGTTAAGCGTCCACTAGGCGCGCGGAGTCAAGTTGAATCGAATCGCAGAAAGTCGCTTCCTATATATTTCATATGAAACCGCGTCCATTAGCGACGCGTCGAATCGAATCGGCCGACCGCATAACGCACAGGGATTGGAGGAAAAAATGCGATTCGGCTCGATTCGACGCGTTTCTGCTGTAGTCGACGCCAGGCTTAAGAAGGAAGGAAAATGTCTTGGTTATCCATTGAAAATCCACTTCACGAATTTCAACATTCTATTTGGATATCTAATCCTGATTTACGGACTGAACAAAGCCATTTTGAAATATCTGTTCATCGAGTCTGTTACCTTACCTAATATCATTTCACTCGTAGACGATTGTTTATCGGAACGAAGAAGACTTCTACGTTAAATAGGAAATTGGCTTATATTATTTATTACAATATACACATAGCTACGTTCGGTTTTCCCAAAGGAATACAAAGTTAGCAATTTTCAAGAACGTCATTAAAGTTTCTATAACTAAAGCAAAATGAATGTGATTATTTTTTAGCCACTGATGATAGTTTACTATCAAATAAGCTGTTTGTTTGATACCACCAAGGTAGTTTAAAAAGTAAACCATAGGTTTTTTTTTATTTCTTCGAGTCAATTATCATGAACACAACTCTTAAACTAAATTATCTTGTATAAATTGTTACATACGACAATATTATGTATTTAGATCACACAATATGTGAAAAAATAAATCTCCATATGAACCAGATAACGTAAATTGAAAAGACCCGTTCATTATCTGAGCATGCAAATGAATTTTTTGTGTGCGGCCCAAGCCTTTTATTCTGCAAATCTATTTCGTGTAAACGGGAGTAAAAGGTAGCCGGCAAAAGCATTTTATTTTATGTCACTAGCAAATTATTTACTGTAATAATTTAGTAGTGCCACGTAAGTGTAAAATTTGAGTAGTAATTTCTTAGATATTGGAGAATGTATACTTTAATAGTTAGGAACTACTGAGATGATTTTGAGTGTAACACTGTCCCGGTCGGTGGCTTTATATGGTTTGTTTACTAAAGGATTGTTGATTTTTGGGTTTGGTATTCCTTTTGTTTAGGGGACAAGCTAGCCACCTGTCACTATTTTGGGGTACTGTATGACCAACTAAGATCAAAAATCCTGTTAATGATTGATTATCGCCTTAGTTTATTTATTCATTGTATGCCTTCGTTAAATGCAAAATCTTATCAGTGGAAACTTTGTTGGCAATCTGTGATGTTTACCATGTTTAAACCACATTATACCAATTGTATTGCTGTGTGTTCCCTCAATAAAGAATAGAATAATTCACTATAAGCTATAGTTAATATTATATTTATATCACATATGTTATTAAAAACAGATTTTCTTCTTCAAATCCGGAAAGGTCTAAGAGGTTCAGCTTTCCGCTCGCCCAGTTTCCCACCACAGAAGCAAATTGTCCTGCGGTTGTTACCATTGTTTAATACCGAAGGTCCTTGTTTCGCGGTGACATTGTAAAAACCTGGATGAGCATGCGATTTCCCGAGGCACAAAGGAATCGATAGCCATTGTGATTCCCCTTGAACATTAAATTATATAGGAGGGTGTGCTCACTCGGCCCACGACATCTGCCAAGCCGATCGGCTTTTGCCTTTTATCAATATTTGCTTATTTGATTTTAGAGTAACGCGAATACGAAAGGAAAATTGTGTTTGTGACTACATAAGGCTGCAGATTGGTCCGTAAAATGCTTATTTTGAACTCGATTTGCGTTGTACCATCTCAAATCAGGCTGCCAGTTTCTGGAGCGGAATGGAAGGGTTCGGGTTATTTTTACGTTTGTATGCTATCTTTTTATCGTGTGGTTAGCCTGGTGGCAAAGGTTTACATGTCACCATTCCATAAACCTTTTTTAGACTGCTAACTTGGGAGTTTTATCCGAGTTCTTGTTTTAATAACACGTGCTGTGAGACTCAATTTTTAATTAAATCAACCCTACAATGTTATTATAAGTATAGAACTACCAATGTCACTTGACATTGGCCAAATGCGTAGTCTCGCGAAGTCATTAATTAAGAATAAGTTAAGACTTGGCACTTGTGTTAGCAGCTGGGACCACGTATCTTCTTAAATTCACCTTGAAATCGTTTCTAATCGAATCAACAATCGTTTAATATAGCCTTTAAAATGTCACCTGAGACATTTTCAGTAAACGAGGACCTCAATGGTTTTTCTAGACTACTAACTTCGCGTACGTAGAGTTCTTGTCAACAGGTAAATCCAGAAAAGATAATACTGTCGTTTGGCAAGAAATAAAAAACTTGCACAATTTAGGAGCCAGTCCAATGCTGGTCACTCAAGTATATCATCATCATTTCAGCCGGGAGACGCCCACTGTTAGACTTAGACTGGATCCCTCAAGGATCTTCAACCAGATCGGTCCTACGCTGCCCGCATCTAGAGAGTTCCCGCTAAGTTTAAACAACAATAATCCTTATTCATCACATAAACATTTTCCCTACCATGATTGGAGCTTGTAGGCAGGCGTTAAAGACTCCACTAAAACAGAGTCAGTAAATTGAATTAATGAAAAGAAATACATAATGCATTGACCCAAAAAAATTGGCAAGAGGGCAGACTAATAAAATGAACGGAGACAAGTGATAACATTGTATGCAACCATTACCAAAAGATCACAGATGCCATTAAAGTTACCTTATTCGCCGCCATTATGATCAATCCATATTTATAAATATAATAATATAGATAATGTATCACTGGCTATCTTTTAAGTAGCTCGATGTGTAATAAAGATAAGATAATTATAATAATAACCGCAGCGTAGTTTTGTAAAATTGGAATGTGATATCATAACTGAATGACTTTTCAATCAGCGAGGTCATTTAAATCCTTATTATGGTCTAAGTATAAAAACGAAATTGCGTAAGTTAGGGTTTAAAGTTAAGTCGAGAAGAAATCAAACGTTACATTGCTGTTCGATTTTAAATTCTATCACGTAGACTATAAAAACGCTATAAAGCCTGTGAAATAAAGAGAAAAAAAAGTGTGAAATGCTAGATCTGCACTTGACTGTCAAGATTCAATATCATTTACAACAAACTGCTTTCAAATGATTATTACATTTCTTGTAGACCCTACCAGCTTGAAAGACTTTTTATTATGGTATGCGCAAAAATACTGGTGCTATGGAGAGACTTGTTGTCCAGGGTAGAGTAAATGGGTCAAGATCCAGGGGGCTTGCTCTTCACGATGGACGGACCAAATAAAAGACTTTTTTTATACTACGATATGGCAAACAAGCTTACGGCCCACCTGGTGTTAAGTGGTTACCGTCGCCTATAGACACTTGCAATATTAAGAGTAAAATACTGCAAGTGCGTTGCCATCCTGGGGAAGAAGATGATATGCCTTCCATGCCCAGTAATTACACTGGCTACCTCTCCCTTCAATCCGAAACACAGAGAACTGCTTCACGGTAGAAATAAGAAAGGCGGTAGTACCTGCCCAGACGACCGGACATATGGGTGTGCGAAGGCGTCGGTTAGAGAGAGATGGCGGGAGACAGTGAAGAAGGCCCTGCGACTCCTGTGACCACGACTACTCTGCCAAGAGTAAGCGATTAAGAAGAAGAACCAGCTCAACTACCCTATAGAGACTCTACTCTAATCGAAGGAGAGATTTCCCGCGGGAGATGCTCGCCGACTAGAAATCCTCTGAGAGGTTCGCATTACTGGCTAGAGGACGCACCATAGTCCTCGCATTCTTAAAACCCTGGTGACGCTGTGAAGGTCACCTACGGCCAACAGCAATGTCAATAAAAAAAGCTTTTCATAGAATTATAGAGCACCGTAACGCTACGACTTTTAAATTAAGTAAAAACTCGCACCTGCATCGTCTATAGATGTTATTAGTTGAAATGATAAGTTGGTACCATTGGCATGGGAGGCGTGTGTGGTCTGTGATATTTTAATTCATTAGATTTTCCAGATTCTAGACTACTTTCTGTACCAACTCCATTTTGTCTTGGTAACATTCATTGTAATCAGCATCTTTATCAACAGCATCAAGAAATCTACATATTTTCTATTTATCATACCGCTAAAAAGAAAAAGTAAATATATTGCAGAACAACGTTTGCCCGGTCAGCTAGTTAAAAAAAAATATCTTAGGACTACTTTAATGATGAAACTCATTCTTTAATTTCAAGCTTAGTGTTGTGGACTGTATTCGAATTTGTTGAAGTGAAGCTATGTTGTGTTGAGGTAAGGAAGGTTCTTGTTGTTTCTTTTGGAAGTAAAAGTCTCATCGGTAGGTCACTTAATTTATTTTAAAACACATTTCTTATATTACAATTTTGCCTATTGCACTTATCGCTAGTTGCAACGAGCGATTTCAAGATTCAACCTTGAGTTCCAAAAACGGGAGGGTATACCGGACGGAGGTATTGCAGTTAGTGACTGGTAGACCGATCGCGGCGTGCTGTCCTCTACACTTAGATTATAATTGCTAAACCTATACTTAAAGTGCATTTATCAAAAACCAGTCACTTTCTTAAGCGAGTCCGTTCCATGGTAAAAGAATGCCGTATACCGAAGTGTTCGAGTTACTTGGTTTGATTTCGATAATTATGTGCATATTTCATCATTATTGATGATCGATTAATCGGTCTTGAAGCCTTTCCACTTCGTAACGAAAGAATTCATCAGATTAAAAGCGAACGCTGTCAATAACTTCCTAATTCCTTATGCTACTAGCAATAGAGTATCTAATGGAATAAAGCTAACGGAAAAAGATAGATTGATTGTTAAGTAACTTTTTGATGCCGCTAATGATTGATTGGTCAATTAACTGTCAAAGTATAGCTTTGTAACTTGAGGAGCAGGTGTTTAAAATACTTACTACTGTAATAGATGAATAGTATGTTTGTGTATTGTTACGACAAGACATCCGTTCAATTTGTTTTTTCTTATACACCTGTTCGCTCTTGTTTGGCTAACAAGGAAATTGAAATCGAAAGTATTGAAATTGGTTCTATTAATTGACAGTACATTACAATATACTTAGAAAAACACTACTAAATTCCCAGATTTTATTATCTAACTCCCCGCTCCCAGACTTGTCTATTTAAAGAAAATATATAAAAAATTAAAAACATTCACCATCTTCCTAAAAAAGGATTGTCAAACATTTTTGAATAAGTCGACTACCATAAATCTTAATTAGTTTAAAAATTATCGATGAACATTTTGGCCTTTTTCGCTGCGAGAATAATTATCAACCTGAAAAAAAAATCAGTCATAATGAAGTTGCTAGCGCTTGTAACGAACTTGATGACAGCATGTAATTTATTGCTGAATATTGCATCGCAGTAGTCATTATCATAAAAGGCAAGCGACGTTTTTTTATAAGATTAACACGCCAAGATGAGAAATAAACAAAAATTGCTAGAGTTCAAGAAGTTCACAGACGTTGTCGTAGTAGATATAAAGAACGCGGTAAATAGCGAGAAAGCTGGATTAAGTAATACAGTACCGAATTAACCATTACAAGTCTTATCGCGTTTATAAGATAAGTCAGAATTTAAAAATAATTGGATGCAACAGCGATAATTATTCGTCTCAAAGTTTTGATACGTTATTATTTAAGAAATGTATAAATAATTTAGATTTTATTAATTACTTTATTTGCGTTGCCTAAAATTTTATAAATACTTAAGTGTATGAATCCTTTACCTCTATACCGGATCATATTTATGTTTTCTTTAAATTACAAGATAATAATATTACCCCTTTCAGACCTTAACAGAGGTACGTGGGATAAGTCCCGTTTTCTCACATTTAATGTTACCCCTTTCTACCATTGGTGCAATTATCGAATTTCCTGCAATTTTCTATTTTTTTTTTCTTTGTCTATTTTTCTTACTGCACACATAAACGTTTTTACGGAAATGTAAAAAAAGACTATAAAGTGAATCCTGTTTCAATTCTTTCCTAGTGTTTATACAGGTAAAGACTGGGTAAATGGTAATGAGTTACTTCACAGTAAATCGTTCGTTATTAAAACCATAAAAGCGAATGAGACGTCACTTTACGATTATTAAAGAAAAGTTAGCGCGTTATTTACTGTAAAAGTTTATGGGTGTTGTTATAAAATAACTTTAATTACGATGAGATTACACTTCACCTACATTGTTTCTGACTTGTCGCAGGGAAATAAAAACGATTTTATTTTTATTTAGCGTAAAATATTTTATTCTTTACTTATAGGAACCTACCTACTCCCCCCTTTTCGTTGTGAACGTGAAATATGAGATAATTAATAGCATATGGGTTTGGGTGACACAGGAGACGGTCTTTATCCCCTTGTGTGTCGCGCGGCCTCCTGGAGGTCGCTGTCAAAAACGCCTGTGTGTCGGCCGACCTCCTGGAGGTCGATCCCCCCCTCTACTGTTTTCCGATGGTGAAAATGATGATATTATTATTATTATTTGAAAATATAACTGTATTAATTATATAATATTCTGTTAGCTTATTTTATAACGATTTTAATGACAAAACCTCATATTTATAGTTTTATTACAAAATTTTTATTATTATTTTTTTACACCCGGAAAATTCACGACGGAAAGTCCGGAAGTAACTGACACATGCGCGAAATTTTACAAAATGGCGGCGACACAATAGGTGATATATTTCCTTTTATATCAGTCTATTTCTTATGTGACCGTCGGCATTTGAAAGAATTTCTATGTTGCGTGTATATCAAAGGACTCACCTAACCTAAGAAGGGCCTTCTCTGCTGTACCTAAACCGTTATTTTTTAAACTTTACTGTACTGTACCTGTACCTATAGGTAATTCTTATCTTAACTTTCCCAGGATGATATCTGATAATCTTGCTGGTATCATTTTGTGTATTTACAAATGTCACTCAAACGGTTTTATCAAACTAGGAATAGTATTGGGTGTAACATACATGCATGTTAAATTTAGTTGCAATAAGTTAAAGCATACTCGAGTTATCGTGCTAACGCACAGACATAATTCCAAAAACGGTATTTTTGGACTCATGTGGAGATCCAAAAGTGCAAATCCGTCGAAATCTCGAGGTCTAATTTTTTGAAGATTACAAGACTTCCTCTACGAGAAAGTAAAAAGCTACATTTTGGTCCGGATACGGATGTCATACAAGGATTTATAGCAAGAATTAATGATTTTGATACCTATTTACGTTAATAAAAGTAACTCATTAAGACTCGTGTATTATGTCGGTAAATTAGAAATGGTAGAAAAGCTGAATGGTTTCTTTTTGTAATAGATTGGTCGGGATTACCCAGCATTAGGGGAGCACTGACAAAGGGCAACGAGTGACGTAGGAAGAAAATCCGAGGAAAATATTTATGTTGCATTGTTTGTACACACAATCACATACATTTGTATACACAGATGTATCACTACAGGCTTGGTACTAGAGAATACGGCGCAACATTTATTTGTTTAGTGTGCAAAGGAGTAATAAAAAGCAAATTTTTTTTCTGTTAATCGTAACCACAAGGCCACTATTTTGAGGCACGACATGGCCCATACTGCTCGCTGTGGCTGTATGTGTAGTCAAATGGTTTGGTCATGTAGAAAGGATGTTTGAAAGTAGATTAACGAAAACGATACTTACCTATATGATGACGCCGTCGTGGTGGAGTGGTCAGTAACGCTGCCTACACATCAAGCGTTCCGGGTTCGAGTCCTGGTAGGAGCAAATGTTTGTGTGATAAACACGAACATTTGTTCACGAGTCATGGTTGTTTATGTATGTATTTAAGTTTGTATATTAAAGTCCGTTATCAAGTATCCATAACATAATTATCTAGCCCAAATTAAGTATTCTTATGATACTTAATTTGTTCTAGATAATTGGTGTGAGCGTGGAAATATATTATTATTTTAATCGGAAGTGCTGAGATGCGAGACGGGAAGACCTAGGCGAATGCTAATCGATCAAATTGAAGACGGCTTAAAAAAGGGCCTGTACCCTTAGTATGAGTTTTGATAGTTTTCGAGCTCGATCAAACGTATCGCCTCTTTTCATAAATTGCACACTGTTTCTGATAGTTTACGCTAGAGGCGCTAGAGGGCAATGTATGAAAGATACGATACGTTTGATCGAGCTTGAAAACTAACAAACTCATACTAGGAGTACTGGTGTAATGTACTCGGAACCGCCGAGTATAATAACTGTGATGAAGCGAAAGAAATAAGTATGTAAGGATCGTAGCAAGTGGAAATAAGTGATGTTTGCCTACCCCTATGGGGAAAAGGCGTGACTTTATGTACATACCTATGTATGTATGTAAATGTGGCTAATAATAGGGCTCTCTCAACCCTTTTTTGGAATAAGAGCGTGATTGTATGTATGTATCTTATTTATAAAGTTGGCAGTTCACATTTGATCATCTAGGTATATCTTGTTTATTGTACTAAGGTTATATAATACGTGATAATGCTTAATACGATGTATTTGCATACGAGAATTAAATTATCTGTGGCGTATCGAAGGATCTTTTCTCCGTAATGATTATTACGTGATGAAATTACATTTTTTTTCTCACTGAAATTACATGGTATTGGACAACTTGATGAGTGATAATAAATAATATTATGATATCACTTCAATACCATCTTCATACATTAAAATTAGTATTTACATAATAGAAGCATTAATAAGCTGCCTTTCTTATTTCTGCCGTGAAGCAGTTCGCTGTGTTTCGGATTGAAGGGAAAGGTAGTCAGTGTAATTTCTGTCCATGGAGAGCATATCATCTTAGTCCCCAGGATGGCAAACGCACTTGCGGTGTAAAGTGATTTACACTTAATATTGGAAGTGTCTAGAGGCGGCAGTGACCACTTAACATCAGGTGGGCCGCAAGCTTGTATGCCATCTCGTAACATAAAAAAATAATAATAATAACGGGAAGAAAGACCAGTTATTAATAATTTATTTAATGTTATTTTAAATAATGATGGTCGAAATACATAGTAAAACGTGTAATGAGCTTGAGATTTTTTTTTATTTCATTATTATTTTATATTTATTTTTTATTTATTTCATACTCAACTTATTAGTTTATAATAATAACTATTATTATATAATAACACAGTTTGAGCAATATGCGGTCGGTGAGTTGTATTGACTGACCTTTACTAATAAAATAAATTCATACATAAACTTTCGCCTTTTTCTGTAGGTGTTTCAGTTCATCTATTACTTATAACACAGTCTTCGTATAATTATGCTCGGCGATTTCGCAATAAAATGGTAGGTTTACTACAAATTCAAAAATTATGGAAAGGTAAAAAGTGGCTATGACGCCATTTGTATGACCGGTGCTCAAAAGTCCTGGACTACTACTTGGACCCGTATGCGACTAAAATCTGGTGTCCACAAATGTTTAAACAACAAAAAAAGTTCTCACGGGCGCTCGCTCAGTCAGTGAGTTATCACAGCACGCTGACAAAACATATTAAAAATCCGGACGTAACCACAAGTCCGGACATGGTTGTTAAATCCGGACAATCCGGACGTATGGCAAGCCTACCTATAGCAGTATTGTCGATATCAAGACACACACACTACAACGACCCCAAATAAATTGTAAGTAGAGTGGGAGAAAAAAGACTACAAACAACCATTGGTCTATAATAGATCGTTTGTAAACTAAGCACTAAAGACGTTGGTGAGAAAATCTTACTGCATTTAAGTCTTTAGTAAAGTTGTTTAGGAATAAAGTATAATAATCATTGCATCCTTTCTAGTGAAGGCAAAAACTGAGGATATGAGACAGGTCTGACAGTATCTTGGGGGCTCGTCGGAGGAGGGGCTGCTAACCTATGCTGCGGGCTCGACTGTATGTGGCCTAAGTTGAAGACGTATACTTTTTTTTAATAATATTTTCATTATAAAATTAAAAAAGCGTCGGTGGCGTAGTGCGTAAGGGTTTTGTCTCCCACCCGGGAGGCACCGGCTCGAACCCCGCCCCGTACCAATGTGTTTTCAAATTTTGATTTCTTATGTACGTTTATTCGACGTTTTTACGATGAAGGAAAAATATCGAAATCTGCACACATCCATGAAGAAATTCTTAGGTTGTGTGTGAAGTCGACCAACCCGCACTTGGCCAGAGTGGTTGGCTAAGGCCTAAACGCCCCTAATGTGGGGTAGGCTCGAGCCTCGGTTGGGACATTATATGAGCGGCTGATGATGATGATATTTTTATTAACTTTATTACTAAAATATATTTAAAATAGCGGTGTTAAATATTTACGAGTACATCACAAAATTTTTCAAATCTAGTTGAGATAGTTTTTATTTACTATAGCTGTAAAAGCACGATTCATTCTAACATTTTGTATGACATTACGAATTTGTGAAGTCAGTTCCTGTAATCTACTGATTGAATATTAAATGATACGCTTAAAAATCGAATAATTGAGATAATTCGTAACTCGAAGGAGATTTACTGGGGTAACAATGTTACCAATTACGCATTTAATACCTTGTAATTAGTTATGAATAGTGGTATCATCATTCTTGTGGATTTCTTTAGAAGATACGTAATTACTGGGCATATATATATATATATATATGTAATTTCATTATAGATATATATGTAATTACTGGGCATGGAGGGCATATCATCTTAGTCCCCAGGATGGCAAACACACTTGCGGTGTTAAGTGATTTACACTTAATGTTGCAAGTGTCTTTAGGCGGCGGTGACCACTTAACATCAGGTGGACCGCAAGCTTGTTTGCCATCTCGTAGCATAAAAAAAAAAAAAAAAAAGATGAACATAAAATATTAAAAAAAAAACCTATTAGGACCGTTAATAGAGTCAGAAACGTGTATGTAATTGGTTCTGTTGTTAAGTGTTCACAGATTATATGAAATGTAAATGTAAATGACATACATAGGTAGTATGAAAAAAGTGTTTTTATATTGCTTGATAATCCATTTGATTAGTGTACTTCACATAAAATTTTTGGCTAAAACTGACTGTATAAGTACCTATGTAGATACATATATCATGTAAATGTATTTACTGTTTGTCTTCATAAATTTTGCGATAGTAGCTATATAAGTCCAACGCACGATATTGACTAATACAACGCTACCGCATTTCACTTGTGACGGATCCTATTCTTCATCCGACGAACTCGATGACGCGGAGAGCCTCTATGTATATTTACAATAATTACACCGATTACACGACGGGTCTGGTTGCCCGATTGACGTCTCCGCCGATATATCTGTCGGTATCTCGTTATGGTGACCCAAATCTGGCACAATAGCTATCGGTAGGCAGCTGATTGATACGTGTACTTTATATCCGAGTATCATCACTTTCATCGAAACCCGAGTTGGCTTGTCGAGATTAGATTGAAAGTTATGTAGTAAATGCAGTACTTACGGGTTTTGTTGATGGGTTGACAGGTTTTTAATGGATATGACGGATGTTTACTTACCTGAAACAACAACAAGATAATTAGTATTACACAAATGAAGCCAGAGGGCACAGTTAATAATGTTGTGTAGACCGTACAAAAACAAGACCAAAAAAATACTCAGTGAATAAGTTATTACAATCGGAAACCAAATATTTTGAACAGTTTTACGGTTTGTCTGTTTTGAAAACAATAATCAATATCTAGCCACGAGTCATTGCAATTCGTCATCTGTTCCTCTTCCACTCATTGTAACCCTATCATGCTGTCTTTCTCTATCGCCCCATGTTCAATACACCGAAAATTCTATGGAAAGTAATCCCTTATCCATTGTGAGCTCGAGCACGTGTGTTGCAAACTTCAGCTAATTTTACTTAACAGCAGCTTTTAAACTGTAGTGTAAACAGAACTCTATTGTAATGAGTGTAAGGTATTCTTTGTAATAAAGAGGATAAACAAGTACAACGACCACTCAGCACAAAACAGAAGTAAATCAAATATTTAGAAAATTTCGGAAAAGGAAATTAGTGTCACCGGTTTCGTCCCTTTGTTTGAACTTTTTCATGGCTTTTGTAATTAATGACTTTGTGCTATTTATTCATAAAGAGTACGTGCAATTTTATGTTTACGTTTTCTTCTATTCCTAAGATGCTTACGTCATTGCTCTATTCATTTGGGTATAGCATTACTTGTATATAGACGTTTTCATATTTCGGATCATTCGTTGTGAGCTACAATGATGCCACAGACAGATTTATTATAGATAGATATACTTCATACTTACAACTTCCCTCTTTTTGCGTTGGGGAGTAAAAATGAACTTATGTATTTAAACAACTGTACATAGCGTGAACAAATGTTTATTGAGTTGTTTTATATGTATTACTTAACGTGCTATGAATGTAAAGCAAGAAATAAACTCTAACAAGGAATTCTAGCCGGTTCTTCTCAGAACAATCGATGGCATCAAATTTGATTTTCATAAGTGTACAAATTGTACCTCCCTTAAACTAACACCCGTATTCACAAACATTACTATGAAATCACTCGACACTTGGATAAGAAACGAACCAATCACAGAGGTCTATTCAAGGCCATTGCGTTGAATAGAGCTCTGTGATTGGTTCGTTTCTTATCCAAGTGTCGAGTGATCTCATATATTCCATTAAGATTGTTGTCACAATAAAACTGTACCTTTATAATCCAGACTTTGGATTTTACGGTTTGAGAAGCATTTAAATAGCAATAACGTCAACGACATCGGGTTGAAACACGAAGGTTCTCGAATACCTGTTCAAAGTACTTAGGAATGCCTTTTTCTTAGGTCTCCAGGCGATCGGGGGACCACAAAGGGCCGAGAGGGCGTAGAGGACGGAACAATACAGGCGTATTCAAAGTGAGCCTGGTAAGGGCATGCGTGCTTTCATATAATGGGACGGGAATCCAACCCGAGCGCTTTTAAAGGATCGGTTTTTTTCTTCTATTTGTCATTAAACTGGCTGCTAAAACAAATAACACACAAAACGTTTTTTTGGGTATTGGCAAGATGTTTAGTTCTAAAGTTCGAATGGCTAGTTAATTATTGTTATTTTAGAGATGTTCAGAGTAAATGGACTTATATTCTGTGACGAGTAGGTACGAGACAGCTTAATAATCCTTTTTTGGTTGGAAAAAAAAATGCGTTAAGAGATTATCAACATTTTAGAAAGCATTATATTTACACAGTGAATTGATGATTAACGTACTTGTGAACAGAGCGTTTGCCTATTTTTAAGTTAGAGATGTCGATAACTTCATTAACGATAAAATAGCGTTAAAAGTTTTAAAAAAGTTTAAAAGTTTTTATATGGTACAAATCAATCTAGAAAAAGTGGCGTACTTGTGTAATAATTCATTAATATATCGACGCTTAAGATTGAGCTGAGATTGTGAAGAACTAAGGAATATATTCAACATTTTTGCTTAGCTAGACAGACTACTCAAAAACTTCATGCACATTGTGTTTGTCTTGAGTTCTGTTGATATTTCTAATTAAATAGCATGTAATAAACTACTTAACATTAATGAAGTCAGTAAGAATCTTACACGTACTATTGCTTTAATATTTCGACAGAAATTTCTTGTTAATAAAGTTTAAATTTGCATTGCAAATAAATAGTTATAACGCAATATCGTCTTACAAAATGCAAAAATGGCTCCTTGAAAGGGAGGAACATTCCGCCAGGAAGAAAGAGCTTTTTATAAACGTTTGCACGAATGCTTTGTGCCCAATATCTAAATCACAAAGAAGGGAAACTTTTTACAGACACAAAAGCGTTTTGTATTTATTAAAATGTTGTCAAGTTTTTTGCTTTTGACTGATGACTTAGATGAAAAACGTAGATTGAAAAAGGTGAGTTGGTTTGTCAGGAAATTTGGATTTTGTTGATTTGAAATGATATAAGAGATATTAAAAAGCAAATAACCTTCTTTTAACCTCAATGAGTTGAGATAGTAAACTCCGATATAGTAAAGTTGAAACATCAATAAGTACGATTGGTAGCAACAAAATTTGGCATTAGAAATATTTCTACGAGTACCTTTACTTCAAATATTTTTAATGTATGCTGTATTAACCTATTTTAGTTGGAATTCTCTAATTAAATTTTTATCATCTAACCGTAATAGTTAATAAGTACCTACTTATGCAACAGTATCTGATGAAAGAAACTTCCAATAATATAAAAGATACCCAGCCTATTCAAAATAATTAAAATACAAACGCTACAAATAAATTTGAGGTAAATGTAAATGACTATACGGTTTATTTTGTACTAAAAGTGACGATAACGGCCCTTTCAGGTGTCATTAAGGAGGTTCTAAAGCACATTAACTTAGCAGCAACAAAACCTTATAGTACCCATAACGATGATATACAGGCCAGAATAATCGGCACAGTTGGCTGTTGCGAGAACTCGAAATCGAAATAATCGATTGTAAATCATATCGGACATAATGATACAGAAGTTCTTACGCCTATAATGACAAGCGACTCCTGGTGCCGTCAATTAAGTAAAAATATGTGCTGTATCTTTCGTCGAAATGTTAAGGATGTCTATTATTTCATTCAAAAATAAATATTAAATACATTTCTTTCTTGGGTACAAGTTGTAAGTACACTCATGAACGTCAAAATTGTAATTTAATCTAAATATAAGTTATATTTATTATGTTAAGTTTAGTTATCGAATTAATATTTTCTAGACACTGGTCCATTAAAGGCTTGCAAATTTACAATGTACATTTAATCGATTGAGCTGATGGACTTTTAGGTTTTGTTTAGTGTTTTTCGATCAGTACACAAAGAGTTCTTGAAGTATATTCATCATCATCATCATTATTACAGCCTTTCTTATTCGACCCACTGCTGGGACATAAGGCCTCTCCTTGTCAACGAAGGAGGTTTAGGCAGTAGTCCACCACGCTTGCCCAATGCGGATTGGTGGACGGAGTATAAGGTGATTAATACCCTTTGCTGATCCATTAGTCGCCTTCTACGTCACCCATTGGATGATATGGAGTGATGCTATTCTACTCTGCCGGTATCACACGACCATTGAAGTATATTGATATATGTATAATTGTATATGTCGCGGACAACTCGCATAACACGCCGTATTACAAAACGGCGCGGCGAATTGTAGACTGTGTGGTTGGCAGACCAATCAAAGAAGTTCCATTCAACGCAATGGCATTGAATAGAGCTCTGTGATTGGTTCGTTTATTATCCAAGAATCGAGGGATCTCATAGTAATGTTTGTGAATACGGGTGTTAGTCCCCTTCACTACCTCGTGGAACTTTGGCAATCTTACTCACCAACAGAAACACAACACAAAAATGTATTGTTATTTGACTGTGTCTTCTGTAAGGTGGAGGTAGTACCTACTACCCTTTTTTTTACATAATGAGGTCAAGAAAATGACTCCATTCCACCTGATGGTAAGCAGAAGTGGAGTCCAAATGGGAAAATAGCTAAGTGCGATATATAAACCGCCTCGTTAAAAAAAGAAGAAGCTTTGCCGAACTGCAAGAACCTTGCAGGTCGGCAAAGCTTCTTCACACCTCTTTTGAATGACCCAGGATTGTAGGAAGGAGGGACACGTGTGCTGGCAGTGAATTCCATTTCATGATTGTGCGCCAAAGAAACGAGTAGCCAAATTTCTTAGTTTGTGTTTTAATGGTAGCCACAGTTTGTTGGTTTGTCGACCACAGCTAGTCCGCTACGCTCTACCATACTAAAAGGAAAATAAATATTTATTTTAATATTAGACTAAAGCAGTGGCAATTTCAAAAAAAGTGGTTTACAAATTTGCCGCCATTAGGCTAATAAAACTTTGCCGCCAGTGGGCTAATAAATTTTTGCCGCCCCTACTTACTTCTGAAATTCGATACCCTGGTTCCATCGAGCACAATCAGCTAGTTCACAATCATATTAATTTCATTTACAACTTTATTGGGCTCTATCTTCCTCATTAAATCAGCTTAAAAAAATCAACATTTTCAGGGCTTGCTTTCTCTGTGTAATAGAAAAATTTGGTCCAAATTTGCCGCCCCCCTAAAATCTGCCGCCCTACTCTCCAGCCTACTCAGCCTACTGGTAAATCCACCACTGGAATAAAGACAAAGACTAATAATAAGTAAGTAATCAGTATTCTCCTGATACTGGTACTTAATATATACACAAGTCTACGCATGTGACGGTAACGAGCACATGATATAATGTTCTTACATACATTTTATGTTAAATTGCTATGTAATTGACATTTTCCTAGTCGGCATATAATTGATCATGTAATTCCATACATTTGATCGAGGCGCGTCGGTATTCGTAAGGCGACTAGTGAATACCGATGATATTCGGTGTCTGATGTTGATGTATAGCATTTGATAAAAGACACGGTAATTTATGATATTGTCTCAAAGTCCGTAAAAAAATCTCAATGACGGTTGAGTATACGTTTGCAGAATTCTAACATTATTAGTGAATTGATTTGGCGACTACTTCACCAAATAGCATACAGCATTTTTAATAGAACTTGGTATCTTTTGACAGACAAGCTCGTGACCTTCATCTGATCTTATCGTAAGTGATGATTAGTATAAAAATCGAAGAGGAATTCACTCGGTCTTCAATGGGCGACTGGCTTTATCAATAACTGTTGGAACATTACAAATGAGGACATAACAATTTGACAAAAAATCCGGTAAGGCTTGGCAATTTTGAGGTCATAAGTTACAAAAAATCTTAAGTTTCTGAATTCTTGCAAGTGGATACAGTTCTACCTAAAAAGCTTATATTTGATTTTTGTGTCACATCTGGCTATCACATTTTCAGTAATTCAATATTTTGTGACTAAAATGTTAAAATAGAAATAAAACTGCCAAATATAATTTAATGTGAAAAATGATAATGGTATTGTGTGTGAAATAGCCTAGGCTGTATGCCAACTAAGTTTGTGTCGTTTTCGCCCAGTGCAAATTGATAGGGGGCCCGATTTATCATAACATTACCAAAAATATAACTCAGTACACCTTTACATATTATATGACTCTGAAACAATTTTGTGCCAAATTAAGACATGGGTTATTAAGATATTTAACTTTTAACTAAAATGAAGGAGGTCATCAGTATCTTTTAGTTTCATATTGTAGAGATGTCTGTTCTGCTTGTAGTAGCCAGTCCGAGCCCCAATCAACATGCTCAGGTTGCCCTTGTTGAGCTTCAGTAGCTCGTCAGTGCGCTTACGAGAGTATGCTTCGATTAGTGCTTTTGAGTGTGTTAAACCCGCCTGGTTTAACACACTCACTTCTCACTTCTTTCCCAGTCCACTTCTTCCTCTTGAAGGAGGTAGGTTTTTAAGTATGGCATGGGCTGGTTCTTTGAGATACCACAGAAAGGTTCTGGGCCAAACTGTTGACCTTGAGCCCCAGCATTTGCTAGCTCATCGGCCTTTCCGTTACCGATGATTCCAGAGTGACCCGGTACCCATTTGAGGGTGAACTACAAACTACAAACTAAACCGAAAAAATATTATTTGAACTCTCTTTATTTACATTTATCTTGGGCATCGGATCTCTGGATAGCTTTCCGGTAGGTGAACCACTAGATTACGGAGCTGGTTAAAGTCGAAATTTTGTCTCAGTGACAACAGTTAATGTTTCACACAACATGCAACAGAAATAACGTACCCAGAATGTAGTTTTTTGTTACTAATATCCAATTTTTTTATATAATATTTTTTAACAATGATACTTTAATCTGTGGGTGTGGTGAATTTTAATTGTCTCATGGTAGATATCTATCGAGCCGAGACCAAAAGGTTAAGAAAGAACTAATTATCCTCATCACAAACGCATAGCATAAACGCATCGCGTGGACAAGGCCGATTCGTTTTTGTTCCGATTCGACATTGTCAACTCGTTTCTAGTATCTCGATCTACTCACGACGCCTTTATCATCAGTGTTAGGATACTGCATGAGATAGACTACATCCATAGGTGTTATATCAACAACAAACGATGATTTATGCATGGAACATGTAGGCTTTACAGTCCCCATGACTATGTCCTGAGTATTAACAGCATTTGGCACCAGCCAAGTTGTCATTATTAATAGCATGGAGCCCCGCAGATTATTCATCGTTGTTGCATTGAATTACTGAATTATGGTTGTGTAACCGCAAATAATTGTTTTGGAGGGAATTGGGTTGAATGGTCTTAGCAAAGATACACGTCGGATTATCCACCCAATGTTAGAGTGCCGTGTCTTTTGAATTATATGTAGTACTTTTATCGCACTATCCATGGTTATTTATGTAGACAAACATGCATATTGTCTTTTTGTACGTCTGAACCGAAAATAGCTAAATATTAATAAACAACTTTACTTCTGTGATTTTGAAGGCTATGCTTTCACCCTTATGTTGTTTATCCTCGCATTCGCACGAAGCTATTTGCTGCTGCTTTCATTATGCGAACAGCTAATGAGTGGAACTCTCTATAGAGGGTTGTGTTCCTGGACCAGTATAATCTGACTAACTTCAAGACCAGAGTAAACAAGCATCTTTTAGGTGAGCGTGTCGTGTACCACCTTAGTAGGCCTCATCATCGCTTTGCATCACGCGTGATTGCGGTCCATGGCCGTCATCTGCAAAGGCCTGACTTTCAAGTTGTTAAACATTGAATAATTCTAGTTCAATTAACTATTCTACGCATTTAATTAGATGCCGTCGTTTATGAACGGCCTAGGCGTCCAATTATCTGGCTATACCAGATGGCTGCGACATTATAATGTAGATTACTAACTACAAGTAGATCTGTAGCTAATATTGTGGATCCGCTTCCAAGGTATTTTTCTATTTGTAAATCCACTTATGTGTCCAGCAAGATTCCCTTATTGGCTGGTAATGATATATTTATTGGTTGTTTTCTGTGTAACGTAGTTACAGGCTCATTTGGCACAGTGAAACTGCCAGCCACATTCTGGTCTGACCCAATAATCTCTGCATGATCTCTGTTATGTGATGTTGGTGGCATCGGTGCAAAGTATAAGTGAGAGCGGTATATGCCTTGAACATAAGTACTGTGACTTTTGAATATTAATAAATTGACTTCAGTTTAAAAATAATGATGTGTTTTACATATTTTCTTTCTAATTCTAATATTGTCTTATAATAATTTTTATTCCAATGAATATCAAATAATTTTTGTAAGGCAAATAGAAAATATTTCTATATTTATTTTATTTTACATGAGATCTAATAATCAAGGTTGATTTGGAAATGTTTGTAGGTACTATAACTAAATTAACAACATCTGACGTACACAAATACCTCGAGCCAAATTTGCCGTCACATACACGTAGCATTATAAGTATCTAATTTTGTCAAATTCGCTATATTCTGCCCTTTAATCCACAAGGAAAGATGGCAAATATCATGTCCGAGGAGGACGTGCTCACAGATAACCACCTCGTACGTGACACGGGAATCGCAAGATAAAAACAGATTAGCAGTTATGCCACCAGATTACAAAATACAGAGGGAACAGAAGGCAAGATTTTTACATCTGCTTTATTTTTAGTATTTACCCACGAAATAACGAAAATGGATAAGAGAGTTTTGAAGTGCCTTCACAATTTTCGATGGTCGATGGCGTGGCGGTCGTGCTTTCTTCATTACGATCACGAAAGGTTAGCTACCAAATGCGCGGTAGGTAGGTACTCAGATGGCTGACAGATAGTCATTATATCATCATAACAGCCTTTATGATTAGACCCACTGCTGGGACACAATGCCTATCCTAGTCATCGAAGGAGGTTTAGGCAGCAGTCCACTGCGCTTGCCCAATGGTGGACGGAGTATAAGGTGATCAATACCCCTTTGCTGATGATTCATTAGTCGCCTTCTATGAAACCCATTGGCGGATATGGTGTGACGCTATTCTAATCTGCCGAATATGACAGAAAATGTTTTAATTTAATTTTCCTTCATCCTGAGGAAAGCACGTTAAGCTAATGGTCTAATTCGCAAGGAGGGTTGGTGTCAGGTAATCGGCCGGTCGTAGCAATGTAATACCAAAACCTATAGCAGTATTGTTGATATCAAGTTATTCTGCACCAATCTCAAAATAAATTGGGAGATAGAGGTGAATTAAATGCATGTGACTGCGTGATTGATGAATTTGAAGGTTGAAGAATGGAGGTAACGTCTTCGAAAAGACACATCGCGCTTCAATAAATTAGGACTAGAATAGAAGAACGATGATGAAGTTCAGCAGTATTTTTAGGGTTGCTCTGGCTTTCAAATACCCAACTGCCTCAAAACCAATACAAAAACTGCATATCTGCAGTATGTGTTACACGTGCGCTCGGACTAAATTGAGCACTTGAGATATTCTGAGATTCCGTGTCCGTGAGAGATATCTATGTGTGCGTTGCCCGAAATCATATTGCATGAGTCTTTCTTCTGTACTCTCCTCATTTTGTGACTGGGTGTAACAATTTGCAGCTTTTATGGGCAGAGTCATGATTCATATTGCATTGCAAGCTCTGTCTCGTATCCGTTTCACCTATATATCGTGATATGGTAAAGTCCATGAGACAAAAATAAACTTACAAATAATCGAAAACAATAGGGTCCGATGATACACTCATAAATATTACATTTATTTTTTTACTGTCTGAGTTATTTTGGTGTTACTTGAATTTTCGTTTATGTTTTTACCCCAAGTTATACGTTATAGAAACTTAATATTATACAACCAGATGTAGCCTTATCTTATCTTAGAACCGTAAGTCTCAACACGGTGCACTTCGAACCATCGGGATCTATGCTGTCATCAATTCCTTTATTGCTCCTTCTTTTTATCATAACAGCCTTTATAATACGACCCACTGTTAGGACACAAGATCTCTCCTTGTTATCGAAGGAGATTTAGGCAATAATCGACCACCCTTACCCAATTCGGATTGGTATTACTCCTACTGCCCCTGATTACATAAGTCATCAGCCTAACTATACCTTGGACTACAAGAGACTAGGCCAAATTTCAGGTCTTGGATAAGCCATTCCCAGGATAACCTTTAAGTCTATGCTACAGAATCAGAGTCACACAGAGAGTGTTCTAGTGACACCAATTCATTAGATACTGATAAATAGTTGGACATAAAACAAGCCAAAGACAACAAAACCAAAAACTTAACATACTTGGGAATCGAACCAATCATTTTCACCTTTAGATCAGATAGCGGTGGGCAGAGCAATCATAGAGGTGGTTAAAAAGTTAAATTCAGTTCGATGTGTCTTATGAACTCTAGACACATCGAACTGAGGTTAAGTGGTAGGACGATATTTATCAGCAAACAGAAAAACATAGGTATTAATTCCTGCAATAAGAGTTGTATAGCCATAATCATAGATATAGGAAACTGTAGATCGGCAATGTGAAAGAGAAAGAGCATACTAATACATATATTAGAGCGAGATAGATAGACGAGACCATTTCACGTACACGCAGGCGGCTTAGGTCGGTCTGACAGTCACGTAGAAAACACCGCAACTGTCAGACTGCAGTACTATTTTTCACACATACATGCGCATAACTCACACATTGGTGCATTTTTTTGGTCTCGCCCTAGTCGATTCATTGCTAATCTATAAACGTCACTAATTATAAATCTATGGCCATTATGATATATGTACCTATACATGGACAATAACACTCGAATTGGCTATACGTAGGCAAGCGAACATCAAAACACCCTCCTGTTTATACAAATGACAAGACGCACCGCACAATAGTTATACGTTAACGAAAGCAATCTCGCTAAAATACAAGCAGCCACTATTTACGTTGGTGAATGCTGAACATACGCTGAACAACGCTGAATACCGCACTCCCCTCGTATATTAGACGTGTTATTGCCGCTATACGTCGGTTTGGCAATTTTGTGATTAAAATGGGGAACTATTTTTGCAATTATATTTTTCGGGTCGCACACATCAGAAGTAGATTAACCTTTTAGTACCATGATCTATGTTCAGCAGTGGGTGAAATTAGATTGACAAAGAGATAGATAGCCCATGCTGGTTGTGGCTTTATGTGTAACCAAGTGTTACCTAAGCTCAAAAATCTATTTATCTCTTATAATGTGTCTCTTATACCACTTGAGTAAATAAGAAGAGAAAATACTTTTGTTATAATTAAATCTAGTTAATTTAAAAGATAATTAACATACACAGTAAATTACCCACTTTTACGTGAGTAAAAACTATTTACTACAAAGGGCTACGTTATTGCCAACAGCGATTTCGTTCAGGTATTTTCTACAAAACGCAATGATGGAACAAACTATCTAAATTTTTTATTGGATATTTCATGTAAATTAGGGTTACAAATACGTAAATATCTATTCTTAAAAAAGAGCAATAAAATTGAAATACTATTTATAGCCAGTCTTCAAAGCAAAGTTCGTAATTAAAATTTAATGTAACAGTACATTTTAATCAAAGTACTCGTCTCGTCGGCGACGATTCAAAGCAAACTGCATTCCAGACACTACGTTAGTATATTTGTTATGTTTTATTAACATTAATGTAAAGATTACATTTATACCTTACTAATTGTGACTATTACGCGCTGGCTACCGATAAATTATACCCAGGGCGACGCTGCTAATAGTTTGACAGACAATAAACGGCGCCTAAGATGCAAATTTGCTTCCTTGTAGGGAATTAAAACGTCATTAAATTGTATTACACAACATAATAAAATACTACAATTCTAATAGTAATTCTAAAAGTATTACATGAAATAGACTCACAAGTAGAGTAACTTTTGACAATTGGTCATTTTTATCGTATCTACAATAGAGATGATTTTATGGCAAGGTGGAGATAATTATAGCTTGTAAATAAATATACATGGTAATTTTTGAAATAAATGTGGGTATATATTTTATATCAGCCATGTGATGCCAGCAGAGTACTGGTCACCTTACACTCCGTCCACCAATCCGCATTGGGCAAGCGTGGTGAACTACTGCCTAAACCTCCTTCGGTGATAAGGAGAGGCTTTGTGTCCCAGCAGTGGGTCGAATTACAAAGGCTGTTATGATGGTGATGATATATTTTATATATAAAAATAAACAATGCTAGATCTATGAATTCAGTTTGTATACGAATATTTTGAAAGGTAGTTGAATGGTCGGCTTGAAATTCAAAAGAAAAACAAAAGAGTGGATTTTTTTATTAGCACCGATGATATCGCAGTTGCAAGTGAATTAATGAATGAATAAGCGTTTATTTGGCAAAAAAATACAGTTAAAAAGTAACAAAAAAGAAATACACGTAAAGTTTTTTAGCCAAATAGGTCCCCGCTCAGCTTATGCCGAGGCACAGAGTGCTTCGACGCTGGTATACTGCGGATACCTTGATAATTACTGACTTCAAATACCATAATACGTACAAAATAGCGTTAGGCAATGCGCAAACAGTAAGGCTCTTTTGGGTATCAGTGTTAGAGTGAATAAATAAATACACAAAAAAATATTTAATAAAAGGTAGAGTAGAGTAGATATTACTATTTAGTTTATTATCAAGTGGCCTAGCCTGATTAGTTTAGTAAGTAAAGGTATATGATCTGAGGGCGGCGCCAACCTTGCCAGCTTAGAGGAATCGCTACTGATATGATAACTAGTCCATCAATAGTTGAGAGCTCTGGGAGAAGTTCGCTTTTACTTGTGACCTTATCATAACCATCAGGTAGATGAGACAATCCCGTCAAACAAACCGACATGCACGGGGGCAAAGCCGCACGGAAAGTAAGTAATAAATATTGGAGTTCACTAAACAAACCAGATGATACACTCAAAATCATCTCGCAGTCGGTAATATACAACGTGAATACAATATGTGGTACAATGTGAATAAATAATTTATAATCTTGTTTAGATAAAAATAGTAGGTACAGAAAAATAGAATGAAATAAAAAATATATTACCTCGTTAGTTAAGCTTGGTATATTCCACAAAAATTCACGAAGGTTTTCCTTTAATTACGTAGGTCATTATTGGTACTATAGAAATGTTACGTAACCTCATTGTTCCGTGTAGAACTATTTGTAACATAAATATGCTAACTAGACCAACAAGTTCCCACAGTAAACTAGTCATATGGAAATATAAGATTATTTTGGCAAGGCTAACAGATGTGCCCGTCTTCGTACAATGTAAACATTTTTCAGATGTGCTTGCTTATAATAATCAAAATATGTCAAGCTTCAATCTTTCTAAATATTCTAATAGAATTACTAAAAAGCTCTTAATAGGTACGATGATCTAGTAGTATGCTTTTGAATTAAATTTAGGAGGCCCGGACCCTTACGGTAGTACAAATTCGTGTTTGCTTGGATTAGGTTTAAAGAAGTTTATTGTCATAAAAAAACTTAAAAAATTGATCACTTTTTTATGTTACGAGATGGCAAATAAGCTTGCGACCCACCTGATGTTAAGTGGTCACCGCCGCCTATAGACACTTGCAATATTAAGTGTAAATCACTTAACACCGCAAGTGCGTTTTCCATCCTGCGGACTAAGATGATATGCCCTCCATGCCTAGTAATTACACTGGCTACCTTTCCCTTCAATCCGAAACGCAGCGAACTGCTTCACGGCAGAAATAAGAAAGGCGGTGGTACCTACCCAGACGACCCTACATATGGGTCTACCACTTACAATGAGATAATGGAAAATTTACATTAAATTTAAAATATAATATTTTATGATTTGCCTCTGTATAGGTACACTGAGGTTACATTATACACAATTTATAGTTTACGGACTTGTTCTTTAACTTTTTCTTTATATTATATTCGTTTGTTCTCACATTCTTTAATGTCATTTGGTTTTCTTACCATTAGTACGAGAGCCCACGACCAAAACCATGTCTCATAGCAATACGGCAAAAACCCTATAAAATCGTTAGATTGTATGATTCTGAACCCGACTAGGTGTGTAGTAACGGTCGAAAGTGTAGCAACTGCGTGGGAGGCCATTTCTGCTGTGTCAAAAAAAAAAGACAGTCGGTATTATAGCAATACGTCTGATAGTGAAAATGTACATAGATTTTATAATTGTATTACGAAAAAGTTTGTTTTCAGACATTTTGCGCGTAGCATATAGCCTGAGCGCATTTTTGAAAATGTCAACAAATTTAGCCGACCTGTATCATAGCAATACGGATAATTTTTTTTTTCAACTTTTCGTATTGCTGCCATGATTACGAAAAACCTGTTTTCAGACACTTTAAGTGTAGCATATACTCCCAAAAACGTAAATAACGTTTCGGAGTCGCCTGGCCGACGCCTCTGTTAAATATTTTTAAATTTACAGCCTTCATAGATATTCAAGAATCTCCCTTGTCTATTATATGTACTTTGACAGATGACAGATGTCATTACTTATTTCTTTTGTAAAAGTTACTCAAGTGTGCTTTAAATAAAACCAAAACTATCAAATCAATCAGTATTTAATTTTAACTTTGTAACTTTGTAACTTTGTAATTTTGTAACTTTGAATAAACCGTTTTTTTTTCAACTTCATCCCAGTTTCCTTTTGTGCGATTTATTTCAGTCCTTCAACTTCAATGTTACGGTTTCGGGTAAATTCTTTGTTAATTATCATCTAATAAATTCAGGGTCGCAACGTATTCATTGGTTTGTAACAGAAAATTCAAGATGCCTCAATACGATTTTTAAATGATATCTGAGTATAGAAAAGTTGTCTGATAGAGAAGGTGCTACACTTAATTTGTCTGATATAAATTTTTTGCACACGTGGACAACTTATTTTATCATGTCCAACAATTTTCAGACATATTGCTATGATACCGATCGGTAAAATTTGTTAACATTTTCAAAACGGTCTCAAAATTTAATGCGTTCACATTTCCGTCTGAAAATTGTTTTGCTCCCATCAAATAACCAAAATTTACTAATAAAAAAGATTTTCAGACGTATTGCTATGAGACATTTTTTTTGTCTAATTTTTAATTTTTTTAAGTGATTTTACGGGTTTGCGCTACACCACTAACGTCTGAAAAATATGTTTCCGGTATCTCAGAACTATCATTCAACTACAGTCTGCAAATCAGACATATTGCTATGATGCAGTTCGGTAAAATTCTTTGACAATTTTGAAAATTCGATCAGATCAAACGCTACGCGGAAAATGTCTGATATTGGTATTTTCGAGTTCAGGATAATCGTATCTATCGATTTGATGCGGTTTTGGCCGTATTGCTATGAGACAAAAATTTTGGTCGTGGGCTCTCGTACTACATAGTTAGTGCACGGTTTGATTAGCTTAAGCTTCTTGTTGTTTCTTAGGCTATGGGCAGATATACAGGATGGGTGGTGGTATCAAATTCTGTCGTCATAATATGAGTAACTAGATTTTGCTCGTGACTTCGTCCCCGTGGGGGTAAAATTCGAAAAATCGTAATCTTAATTTTTAGCCGATAAGCCATATACCAATTTTTATGGATTTTACTTAAAAAATGACGGATTTCTCATACAAACTTTCATCCCCTATTTCATCCCCTTAGGGGTTGAATTTCTAGAAATCCTAAAATACGTCATTCCTAATTTTTACCGGAAAAACCATATACCAATTTGTATGGATTTGATACCTGATAACGTGGACCCTGGTAACGTGGTGGAGAAACTTTGCGCCCTAGTCGATTAATAGCCAATCTATAAACGTCAGTAATTATAAATCTATGGTCATAATGATATTAGTAAACAAAAGAAAAGTTTCAGCTTTTTAGCGAATTATTTCCATTTATGTAAATTTAAAATAGACTTTTTGATATATAGGTACGCATATTATAGGTAACTACTACCATCAACAAATATGATTACATAGGTTAACTTCGATGATAGTGAAATAAGAATAGGAGATACTGAAGTGGCATTCTGCATAAATATACAAACAGTTAAGAGCGTTTACGCGTATTTTGCGAAAATCGGCACTTTTTGAGCTTCTTAATTTCCATGAATTCTTATTCTACCAATATAAATGTTATAAAAACTACTAGATAATATTCTTTCGCAAAAAGTTGTAAAGGAAAATATTTCATTTAATTCTTTATTCATAAATTATAACAAAACATCTTAACAGCATTTTTAAAAATTTACGTTTAGATGCAATTTCGAAGCCCTTAATATCCGAAAAGGCTAATATTACAATGAAATAAAAAATACTGTGTAACTGACAATATCCCGAACAAAATAGTTGTAAAGAAAAAAAATTAAATTTCATAGAATTACTAATTAAAGAAAAATCAAATCACACTGCAAGTATTACGAAAATACGATTTGGAAAATTGCTATTTCTAACAATTAATATCCCTTATTTGAAGAAACAAATGATGTAATTTAAAAGAAGAATATATACTCTAAATTTTGGTATAAAAATGATATCTGAACAAACTATAATATATTTATAACAATTATTTAAAAATCAGTATAAAACAGTCCGCGTAATCGCTTTCAAATCAGTCGCCCATGAGGCTTGTCGGAGAGAGGTCACGTCGCTCGGTGCTAGCTCCGTGATCACGCGTAAATATTCGTAATGCTACTACAGAACGATCGATGGTGTTGATACTTTTAGTATTGATAACCGACTTCATATAAAGTTCTATGTTGCACTCTATGTATTATTTTATGAATGTTCACGGATATCTCTGTTAATTGTGGACCTATTTTCTAAATACTTCTGATATGGTGCTATTGTCACCAAGTCAGGATCTGATGATGAGATTCCGAGGAAATCGAGAGCAACTCTCAAATTTTATATGCAGGTATTATATGCTTCATATTTTATTTCCTGAAGCTATTGAAGTATTTGCGTCTGGTAGTCATCATATCATGTTAATGAGCTGGTGATGGCAGGTAAAACTCCTCCATGATTAGGAGTTGAATGATAATTCTTGAATTAATATATGTATTTATAAACCGATAGTTGTATCATTTTATGTTATTCAGGTGAGCTGACGATGAAAAAAAAACTCCTAATAGTTAGGAGTTGGATGATAATTCCTTAAATATTATGTGTACCTTCGTATAGATCGACAGTTGAATTAAGTTTTTTTCTTTCTATTTCTATTCTATCAGGTTTTTCAGGTGAGCTGATGATGGAGGGTAAAACTGCAAAAGTTAGGAGTTTGAGGATTATTCTTTTAATATTATGGTCCACATAGTAATATTCGGTAACGGTTAAGAGATGGAGAATAATTCTTTAAAATATCATAGGTATGTACAGAACGATAAACCCGTGGTCCTTGCTTTGGCTTTCCCTCCACACCTTGATTCTGTACAATTTTGTTGTACTGTTCGTTCTTGTCCCAATGTTTGTTTGTCCTTATGTATTCTTTAACTTCAAAAGGAGGTTCTATGTTCCAATCTATGTATTTTTTACTTAGCAAAGTCAATGGTTTTTGCTAAATACTTTTATAATAAATAAAATTACTTTAAATGCAGAATTGTCGACTACCCAAGATTTGTTACTTTTAGCACTACCATAATATGGGTATCAAATGAAAGGCTCTGTAGAGAAAATGCGAATGAACCGTGTCAAAATAACTATACAATAAATTACTGATAAAAAACTTTAAAAACAAAGATTTTACTTAATTGCTCTAAAAACAAGAAAGTAAACTTAAATTGCATTTAAAAAAAAATTATAGGTAAGTATGTACTAATATGATAAAGAGTTAAAGTTTGTAAATAGTTTATGTAAGTTTGTGAATAGCCATACGTGATACCGGCAGAGTAGAATAGCATCACCCCATATGCTCCAATGGGTGTCGTAGACGGCGACTAATAGGCCAGCAAAGGGGTATTGACTACCAATCCACATTATGCAAGCATGGTGGACTACTGCCTATACCTCCTTCATTGAAAAGGAGAGGTCTTGTCTTCCAGTAGTGAAATGAATTATAAAGGCTGTGATGATAAAAGTTTGTGAATTGTTTTTTTGTGACGTTGTAGGAGGTAATTGTAAAATATAGAAGTGTTTGTGTAGTAACATGCAGGTAGGTTGTATCAATTTGTTTTAAAAAGTGGTGTGGTGAAAAAATTTCGATGTACTTAATAGATACGTTTTCAGGAACTTCGGGGCTGTGGTTCGAACACAAGCCTTCTAGGTTACAGTTCGAACCACAATTTCGAATTACATAAAGTGTAACCATTAATATTCATAAATTTAGTTGCCATTCAGGTAGGTACTAATATAAAGTGAAGTAATTTGTGGATAATGGTATTGGTCACACATTTACAATATTCTTTGCATGATAGCAGTAATTAGTAACATGTAATGTGTAACTGTTTATTATCCTAAATAAATAAATAAATAAAAAATTGCTGGATCTACTGAACCAATTTTGAAAATTTTTTTTGTGTGAGGTAGACCATGCATCTAGAAAGGCTAACTATGTATATAATAACCAACAATACGCGAAAGAAGCCACGGGCTGAGCGGTAGTTATCTGGTATATATGCTTGTGGCAAGATTTGCTTCTATTATTCATATCTCTTTATTTATTCAATCGCTGATATACACAAGTAAATCTCGCGACAAGTATTTATATCATACTAGTGGCCTCCAGCGGCTTCGCTCGCGTTAATGTCGGTTATAAAATAGCCTAGAGCCTTCCTCGATAAATGGAATAGCCAACACAAAAAAATATCTACACTCATGACATAATATTAAAATTATTATCTCAATGAAAAACCTCAAATGACATTCTTTTTAACAAAGATAATCAAAATGAAAATAAAGGTCATTTACCTGTTGCATAATTAATGAACATTATGCAACATGTTCGGCTCAATACGTTACAGTTATTTTTCTCAAAAATCAAAAACTTAGAGCAAAACGGGACGGCAAAGGGAGCCAAAGGGACGCTAGTTTATGTACTGCACATAATTAGGTATTAAAACACTTGTGGGATATTATTAAAAAACTCGCCAAGGCTCGTATTTTAAAACCCCGCTCGTGTTTTAATAAACCCTATTACGTGACAGTAACATGAACTACTATACCCATGTACTATAGGTGCGACAAGGGTGGCCGGTGGCCACCAGATGTTATTATTACTTACATATATATTCAAAATTTAATTCATGTTAAATGTGTAACCGTTAATTTTCCATAGTATTCAATTTAAATAACTTGTATTGTATATTTAATTTCATTTTGTGAAAAAGTATCGAATTTGTTTTTGTGCTCTGTACTTGGACGGCAGCGCGAGTAATGCGAGAGGGAATGACCGCACAGCGTGTAAATACCTAAACTTGGAGTCTGCCGTACGGCGTAAACGCTCTTAAATAAGCGTATTATAACTCTTGTGGGCGCAAGTACAGTATAAGAAGGCAGCGGAGGCGTAAATATCATCCCAGTATGTGTATTACCGTGGTATTTACAAGTAATTTAATAACATTACCTAGATTAATATGGTAAAATAAAAATCTTGACCAATAAATTAATATAAGCTACTGCCTTTGCTGCCGAGTAAGGATATAAAGAAACTATGAAAATATTGTCGTATCTCATTAGTTTATTATTTGCGTAGGTTTTGTCAACTACCTATATTAGTACAGACATTACAATACCATATCAGTATAATACTATGTTATAGTAACTTGATTGTTTTAACTTAAAAGCTTTATTAGAAAGTTTTTCTTTGAATGCTTTAATTTTTTTCACTTAAGTTGACCCGTTCTGAAAACTATGTTTCATGTAAAATTATTAATTTCTCAATCCGACGACCAGCAGAATTTGCATTCGAAATTACAACATGCGGTGTTCAAAGTTAACTATGAGTTGATTGAAATCGCAAAGTCAAATTTATTAGTTCCATAAGCATTGCACGTTATTCAAAGCTATTTTAAAACAAAAAGTGCTGTAAGTTTTTAGCATAATGCAAAACGCCATAACCGTATGTGTCCCATATTATTACGGAGATTTACATAATAGGAAAATTCACAACACGTTTCCCAAGACGATAGTCGTTTATATTTATGGCTCGGTTGGGAACAGCATTGCTGCATCAAAAAGGTCATAAGCTTGAACCTGGGCGCTCCAGTCATTCAGTACCCTGTAGTAATAACACTTGGCCTTCGATCTTCGTCGATGGAGATAAGATAGCATTAATAAACTGCTCAGGAATTTGGTTTTTAAGACTGTCTTATTTTGCTTTCATCTGCACCTAGATTCTCATCAGTTTCCCCAAAATTGAGTTTCAATACAAATTAAACGATGTCAATTATTTCGACGGCAACCACAAAACTGCTATGGTATTTCGATATTTTGATAAGAAAATACCAGGGATTTTCCATAAATGTAAGGTACATTCCATTCTCCAAAATCCAATATTTTGCTCAAATTAGATACGCCAGTTCGATATTATGTCTTAAATTGTCTTGCACAATTAAATACAATGAAAGTGTATAATTAAAACTCATTATAAGTCAAGTTACACCAAATTAAGTGGTATCATTTACCGATAAAACATAGTCTCACGGCTAATCCCCCGATTAATGGACTCACTCCTTCACAGTACAAACAATCGGTTAATTTACATAAAAGAAAGCGTTTAATTCGGTTAAGCTCTGTGGTTAATCGGTGGTCTAAACTAACTAAGCTCCTCGTGGTCATTTGTACCCGTCGCTCCAATAATTAAGTCAGACAAGGCGAGAGTTGTAAACGGTTAACTGCCTTTAAATAACAGAATAATGAGAAGCGTAACTGGATCCAAAAAGGTTAAGAGTTATGTTTACGCATTGCTTGTGTTTTAGACGGTTAATTGATGTAGTTAATTAAAGTGTCTCGGCCGGGTTTTATATCATGTTAAGCTTTAAGGCACTCTTGGAGACTCACATAGTAAGAGATTCTTCCAACTCCCACCGAGGACTCGGAGGCAGCGGTGGAGGCGGGGCGTGGGCGCGACAGGCGGGGCACGAGGTGCCGGCATTCTCACATCACCTTCAGACGAACTCCTAGCCAACAAAGACCCTCTATCTCTTGATAAAGATCTACGTCTCCCAAAAGGCGCTCCTCTCACTGTAGCGAAGGTTTCGTCACAAGTTATACTAAAAGTATCTAAAGGAATCCCTTCAGGTTCCTCTCGTCTGCTTCTAACTGAAAATGTTCTTCTAAACCCATTTGCTAGACCTTCCATAGTTTTTCTTTTAGGTTTGGGGATCACTTCTGAACTTACAACTGTAATATCGTCAAAGTTTTGGGATTCATATGATCTATAAATCTTTGTTTGCTCTATGCCCGTCAAGTCTTCGACGCCACCGTGGCGGTATTTTAACGGTTTGTTTCTATCTATGATGCCGAGTTCGTCATAGCTCCGGTATGTGGAGGAGGCTCTGCGTGGCGCGGGTGGCCTTCCAGCTCGATCAATCGTCATGTTCAGATGATCCCGAAGATCTAATGGAAACCTGACGAAGAAATAATGCAGTTAAGCTTACGTTCGGATCTAGGAGATAGATCATCTTGGCTCGCAACTGCATTTATTAGCATGTCCAATCAATTTTACTTTTTAAAAGTCTAATAACTTATGTCGAGTCTAACAATTTACCTTATCGATCAAACAGAAAATGTTTTGCGCTTTTATGGCGCCTCCAAAAAACTTTGGCATATTAATTTCCCTCGGTTACCTTCTTTGCGTACGTTGTGTAGCAATTTATGTGTGACCAGAAGCAACAACAGTTACCCCAATGTTACAGTTGCATGTGCGACAACCGTTTAGCATAACAATGTCGTGACTAGCTGAAGTTCTGAAGTAACATCGTAATAAAATTTGTTTACTATCCCTGAAGGCGCTGATAAGGCAAAATCAATAGAAGTTTATGAAAATATTAGTTGCATAATATTATTTGTACATTTTTGTAATCAATTTCATACTTAATTTGTTAGAATATAAGTCACTCAGTTAGTCATACATCTCAAGTGTTGCAAAGAGTTTGTATTCGGGATGCACTCAAGCTCCAATTCAAGTGGCTAATTGTGACCAGACAATTACTGGCAATTCCATTTGCCTGCTTGTCCAGACCACTCGAAACATATCCGATTAGCGGCGGAATTCGTACAATTATCGGATTAAGCATAGCTTCCTGTTCTCCAATTGTTAGGAGCATCCTTTTTTCACGTACTCGTTAAGCTCTCTATAAGGTGAAAGTTAACTGACACGCATTGATTAGAACGTATATTGCTATAGGCGTTGTGAGCAGAAAGTGAATTTAAGTGGGTGATGTGGTTTGAAATGAACAAAACATAACTGAAGAAAGTATTGGGCTTTGTCAATTTTCAATTGCTTTGATCGTTTCTCTCTTTGCTGGCAATACTTTTTGGGTGTAGTTGCAGCAACCGGAGTCGAAACAAGCAGCCATTATGTTTCAGATAAAAAGTGTAATGGATCTTGCACAAAACAAAAAAAAGTTTTATCCAAATGTAGCGTAATAAAATTGTAATAAGCTAGATACTGGTATAAATTTCGCCAATTTTATTATTATTGTGCAAATTTCTGCAGATAATCTTCTAAGCACGGATATGTTATAAGAAACAACGGTTGAATTTTATTAAAGGTATCGTAATAACATTACACGTTGAAATTTATTTCGGAATAATGATTTTATAACCAAGTTAATTCGTTCCACTGTAACAACTAAAATAAAAAGTCTCTGAGCTCAGATTCCAACAGTAAAAGTTTATTGACATACAAAAGACCACTTGTAATATCAAAATGTTAGTTAAAACGAGGTTAAAATTAGATCAAGAGCCACTCATGGTATAAGACAAACTACGGACGAAGGACGTTTTAGTGTTTAAACTAATGTTTTCAAAGCAGGAAACTGCTAATGGTCGGAAACAGCGTGTGTATAAACGATTCTGATATTTAAGTGTTTGGAAGTTGATCAAGGCCAGTCAAAGGGTTTCAGCGTTCATTGTTATAAAAGCAAGCTTCGTAATTGTTCCCTATTTAACCTGACCCATATTCAAAACCATTTCAATAAAATCGGTTTTAATTTAGCAATTTGGGTATTTGAAATATATTCTTAGGGTTTACGTTTTCCATGGCTTAAAGTTGTATATAAGGTATGCTAGTTTTGAGATAACATAATATTGAGATGGTTTCATTAGACTTGCTTCGTAGGTATATTACTTTCATCAGATGCATTGATATTTTCAAAATTTAATTCTAAGAATAATGTATTAGTGATCAGTATCTAACTACGCACTATACCTTTTAAATATTGCTAAACGTCACAACCAAGATCATATTCATTACTTATGTATTATGAAGATGATGCGTATTTTGGGCAACTGCTTCCCGAATATGGTCCACGGCAGACGTATTGAAGGGCCAGTGAATTTATTAATATTCGATTTGTCTGCTTTATAAGGACGAATGAAAGATTTCTCTATCTGCATTGATTTGTGGTTTGTTGACGTATGCGAGGTGAATTTATTCAGGACAGTCTTTTTGGGGAGCCATTATCATATCATTGTTGTTGCTATGTAAAATATTATCTAGCTATTCATATGAGATGTGAATCGGTTTGTTTCGAGGTTTGTTTACTTTCTTGAAAGTTCAATTTAATTTGCTTTTGATTTAGGGTAATGGTTTTATTTACGTTACATTTAAATACAAAAACGTTTCCATATTTATTATTTATTAAGAATAAATATTATCTGATATTCTATGGCTAGAAACTGATCTAACAAATTTTCTCTATTGTACTGAATCAGTCAAAGTATCTTAAATTGAGTGTAAGATTGTTTTGTTCATATATTTAAGGTGAGGTTTATTGATATCAATCTCTATATCTATCTCTTGAATTTTTCAAACTAATTAATCGGCTATCATCTGAGTAGGATTAGGCTATAAGCCGGTATTGATCCACCGTCCCTTGTAGTCCTCGGGGATCATAATGCATGCTTACCACTAAGGCGATTATGATGATACAGCTTTATTCGATATGCATGTAATTCTATCTATTGTATTAAGTCTTTTGTGTCTGCAACTATTGTTTTCGTTAGGTTTAATTGTAGCTGCATCTATGATATTGTAAGGTATTCCGGTTTCAATATACGACCTAGCTTGGTATATTCCACATTATATGACTGCCAGCCATATTAATTATATAAGGTATCGTACTTCAAAAGAGAAAAAAACCTCATAGGAATACTTCTTTATCCGTCAGTCTCTTTGTCATTCTGGGCAGGCAACTGCAATTCATTAATCTACATAATATTCTATAAATATATACAAGAAGAAACTGACTGACTAACAGATCAACGTACAGCCCAAACCGCTGAGTCTAGAGATTACAAATGGCACGAAGGTTCCTTATGAGGTCTAGGTGGTGAAATGGGGATGACAAGTTTGTATGGAAATATAAAAACATATTGTGTCTGATATTATAATTAATCATTAGGACATTTTTTGAATAAAACTAATACCGATTTAAATGAACTATTTACCTTGTCTGTAAATTGGATATAAACTTTGCTCAAGGAAGAATTAAAAGTGACTGTAGTACAAATTACTTATTTAGAAACAGTCGAGGCGATTAAAAGTTCTAGTGTGGCAAGCAGCTAGATTCTGACTAACCATCTACCAACCGTAAGTAAAGAAGTTATGAATAAAGGTAATACCGTAAATTTTAATGAAAATGAATTTTGTTCGACGCAAGAATATTTTAAGTTTAAGTAAAATGTTAAGTAACCACATTTTTAAAGAACCATTCATACGCAACTCAGCATTTAAATACCGATACGAAAGAATTTATTAAAATCGGCGACTCTTCAAAAATTGTATGAAGATATTTTGAAATCGTTTTCTTATATGGAATTAGTTCACAATGATCGATAATATATGCTGATAATGGTTTCGTTTGATACTTTAAGGAGTGTTGGGACTTGTATGCCTTTTTTGGACTTTAATGAACTTGGTATTAACTTAACATAGTACTTTGAAAGTAGGAAACATAACATGTTTCTGATTTTTAAATTGACATTATGTATGGCTACAAACTTTTTAAATAAAATGACATCTTTACTGCAGTAAAAAGATATGTAAGTTTAAGTTTCATTTAAATAAATAAGTAATTTTAGGCCGCCTATACAATCCTTCCGAAACGAAGTATATAAAAATGTTTAAATTCCCCGGTCCAATAAATAAAAAGAGCATGACATGATTAACTTTACCGAACGTAATTTAAATAGACACCTTCTTAATATATTACAATACACGGCCGTTAATGATTTATTGCTTGAGATTTCATGAACTACTTGGTCGAGTAACTTTTAAAATGACCTTTATTCCAGAAGCAGCAAGATACCAATTCTGAACAATCATTAGCCCGAAAACTCCACAAGAGGATGCAGTGTTCCAAAATAGAACACTTAAAGTTGTTGCCCATAATTTAATTAAACCAAGAACTTATTATTCGGGCACGCGCACATGTTAAGAGAAGTAAAAAAAGTAGTGGAAACAAAAATGCAATTACGTTTTTTTGTACCGTCCTCTTTCGTTTCGGGGATATTTCAAGGCAGTTACGATCATTAAAACGGTTACTCTTATCGGTCATGTTAGTATAACTGAGAAGGTAAAGCTTAATGTACGATGAGCAAACAAGACAAAAAACGGGTCGTGCACAAAACCCCGCTAACGAGACGGGGCAAGCCATCCATCAGCCCAGAGAAATCTGCCTCACTGATAGCGCTAAATGACCTCCACCGAACAGAGTACACCAGGAGCTAACACTCAAATATAACATATTAACTTACGGTGGTGAACTACGTATTATTCCAGTCCAGTCAAAGTATATTGAAGGTTATGTGCTAAAGATAAAGAGGAAAATAACAAAAGATTTTGTAGCAAATTTTACCGTTTTGAGTTCCATACTTTCTGTAAATAAGATAATAAACACGTAACATGCTTAAAGTGTCACTGTTCACGGGCTAATTAGACATAGATCAAATCCGGCGATTCGAATGTCAGAAAACATCGTTAGTAAGGTTCGGGATCACGCTTATGTCAAAAGGCGACGCCCCGCTGCTAACACAATACCCGACCTCGGGTGAAAGTGCCTATGTAATTGATTAATCTCTCTCATGTCCTCAGGCCATCCAATAAAAGATACGGTAATAACAGATCGAGAGCCGTAATTGTAAATTGATAACTCACAAAATCAACTGACGGAGCAATTGGTTGTTGCGAAACAGCAAGAGCTTACCGAGAAACGTGCACCGTAAATTCATATCGGAACGTCTCCGTCGACTCCATTATTCTTGACACCATAACGAGAGCCTTTAAAATGAAATTTCATGTAAACAAGACAGCGAGAGCGATGAAAAGAAAATGATTTGCTCAAAAGCAGGGCATGTCAGGAGGTGCTAAGGGACGCAGCTCAGGTCATTCATCAGTAGTGAAAGCGGGTCAACTGATAGTTCCTAAATTACCTTGGGCTATGGCTAGGGCGCTCGTCTTCATCGCCTACGTGCTTGCAAATGCAACAAGTAAAAGATACTATGACAAAGAGTTTCAATTGATAGTCGTAAACGATACTCTATAGTAATCAACATCAGATAGATGCAAATTCAGCGGAGAGGGAAGATTGATGACTCCTGGCTATCGGCGAAGGCGTTACTATGCCATATTATTATATGTATAACATAATTGAAATTAAAATCTATCAATCTTGTTCTTGTATTAAGAGCTAGCAACAATTTGTTTAAACATTGATCGGTCGACAACTCCCCAAATGTTAGTGGTAATTACAGTGGGACAAAGTCGATTTGAGTAGTACACTGGTATATTTTCGTCTGGTCTGAACACGTTTGCTGAGCAGCAACAAAAAAGCGTTTCAAGAACACAGCCGCGGATAGCTGCCGTTTTTGCGGAGTACTCAGTTCATATAAATTCCATTCAATATTAACGAAAATTCCGCTTGCAAAAGTATGGCGGCTAAAACAGTTATTTAAAAATCTTTATTTGGTACAGAAATGTTTTGTTTTATTTAAGCCACGAATCGTCCGTGTACGTGAAACCGCCAGAAACTTGTATTTTGAAGATGTATTCGAGCGAACGGACTGCGGTACTGTGGTCAGGAATTTTACAAAGTTGTCATAATCATATGTTCGTACGAATGTCCGCTTACCCTTGAAGTTGAAGCTTGTTAGCAGTTTGTTAGCGAGTTGATGCGATTTGTCGGCCGCCAGTTTCGTAACGGACCGCCCCAGCTTGAACATTATCGATTCATATTACCAAGAACATCTGAACAAGGCAAACATGATTATGCAGTTCCTAAATTCCTGTGAGCTATGTCATGTCCATAATTATTAGCCCGAGAATCAGATATCAATTTTAAATCTCACGACAAACCTTGTATTAGAAAGCTATATTCTGTTACCGTTAAAACGCGTCCGGTTCGCGAAAGACACAAGCGAAATTGTATTGCACTTGTATCAGGATCGTTAGAAGTAATTGCGCATCATGCAAAAAGTATGTTCGGTAAAAAGCCGTTTTCACTTCATAACACCCATTGTAATAGACTGTGATTAATATAATTTTTATTTGCTATGATTGTATGGCCGCGCACATGTTTCTATCTCGCCTCGTTGTTGAAAGGCCGTTGACATCGGATAAAAACCCCGATTGGTCGAGGTGGTTTAACAGCACCCACAGAACTAGAGTTGTTTGATGGATTGGCCTGTCAAGCCTGCCAGGCCGAATTGCTTCCATTGTACTTTCATCCAATTTTGAAAAGTTAATATTTGTTATGGGTCTAAATTAATCATAACATCGCTTGACAATCGATTTTCGGCATCGTTAGTTGGGAGCTGTAATTATGAAGATTTAATTTGAAATAGGATATTCGGTAGGTAACGGTGAAATTTCTTGTTGGAAAAGATTGGTATGTTCAGCATTATTCAGTTCACATAGCAAAAAGTCTCGAGCACAAGACCGAATACGGGTATTATGTGGCTACACTCCGTTATCATAAATGTTAGCATGTCATCGACTTAGTACCCGTGCTTATTTATTTATCCCAGCATGATAGATGTCCCTACGATATCGCTACAGCGAGGGCTTGCTCCCGCTATCATAGCAGCGATGATAATCATTGGTTAGCGGTTGACGCTATCTGTGGTTATAAATTGAGTATTCAAACCGAATGTCGTGTTGAATATAAATTGTATGAAACACACGGCGATCACAGCGTCATTGTTCACGCTTCGACGCTCTTATGGAGTCATTGGGAGTCATTATTGCTTTCTTTAACATTCTTTTGTTCTGTGCCTTTCCTAACATGAAAAAAAAACAGCCGTCTTTATTAAGATAACTTTAAAATAGAAAACTCTTCAATAAAGTTTAAGAAGGATTCTAATCGCATTAATTAGTATTCCTGGAAGTTAGGAAAGTATTTAAGAAATTAAAGTAAAATTCATTATCCCTCTACAAATGAGTTAAAAGCATTTTAATCTCGTAAATTTTACAAGAATTGTTCTAGATAGAATCACAAATTCTTCTTCATTCACTTAGTAAAAAAAAGCTAAAAGTGATACAATTTGTTATTAACTTGTAATGTTAAGAAATTAATAATTTATCTCAAGGAACAAATAAATCTGTATAGCGGTAACCTACATCACATTTATTAAAAACAAATTATTAAAGACATTAAATTTCTTTATGCATTCAGCTTGGCCTGTTCTGTTCCCAATTCTATTTGGGGTCGGCGTAACATATATTTAGACTATGTTATGGAGTGTTAATTGAAGTGTGAACACACTTTGCTTGCTGCTTAAAAAAAGAAAACAAAAACCAACACTTATATGAATGTAACAAAATGTTTAGACATAACATGCAAACAAGTACAGTCACGAGTAATAATATATATACATTGTCACATTTTCTAAAATATCTTACCTTAAACCAATCTAGAAAGAAGTGTACGACAATTTGTTCTAAAATATCTAACCATTAAACTGTGTCAAAATTATGTACACATTTATTCCACATTAATATAATCGAAACAAAATCAGAAATAACTTCACACTTCCAAAATACTATTTAACTATCAGTGACAAATTCTATAATATGTATACAATTGTACACATGTAATAGAAACTGTCATGGATACATTAAAATGATATTGGAAGTGTATACCTACTTTTTCCCGTTTTTGTTACTTTACTCGTTATTTTAGTAGAATTCAGTGATGATTGAAAGGGAAAATTGTACAAGTGTAATAGAAACTGTCATGGATACATTAAAATGATATTGGAAGTGTATACCTACTTTTTCCCGTTTTGTTACTTTACTCGTTATTTTAGTAGAATTCAGTGATGGTTGAAAGGGAAAATTGTACAAGTGTAATAGAAACTGACGTGGATACATTAAAATGATATTGGAAGTGTATACCTACTTTTTCCCGTTTTTGTTACTTTACTCGTTATTTTAGTAGAATTCAGTGATGATTGAAAGGGAAAATTGTACACGTGTAATAGAAACTGACGTGGATACATTAAAATGATATTGGAAGTGTATACCTACTTTTTCCCGTTTTTGTTACTTTACTCGTTATTTTAGTAGAATTCAATGATGATTGAAAGCAAAAATTGTACACGTGTAATAGAAACTGTCATGGATACATTAAAATGATATTGGAAGTGTATACCTACTTATTCTCATTTTTTTAAAAGCTTTTATTTAACGTGCAATGTTTGTTACTTGTATGTACGTTTGGGTGAAATCTTGCAACTGATTTTTAAAGCAGTCATCCTCAAACGATTGTGACTAAATTTTGCATACAAGTTAGGTTTGGATGACAATGCATGCTTAGCTCAGTGGTGCCATTCTAAATCCAATATGGCGGACGGCCTAAGAGGGCGGACTACTTATTTTTTATGCACTGCCACAATATGGGTATCAAATGAAAAGATTTGCTGAGTAGAATACGAATACAGTAACTAAAAATTAAAGAATAAATTTCTTTAAAAGAAAAATATTAGGTAAGTACATACCTACTACCTAACTATCACTTATCCTTATCCGGGCTACTGCAATATTTCCGTAGGAATCTAACAGCACAATAGCTTTAAGGCGGTATACGGAAATAAGTATAAGAAGTTGACGGGCGAGCCGTTATGCGACGCATTGCCACTCGCTGATGGCTACCTACCCTCTTTACTTCAAATATTAACTTTTTTCTTTTGTAACATATCCTAATGACGAAATTAATAGAAAACTCTAGAAATAAGTATTTCTATTTATTTGTTTTGATTAAAAGTAATTAATAATATTCAATAGTAATTGTTTACATATTTTCGAAATTGTACTGTGTACATATTTTTGATTTGCTTGGTGGGTACATAATTATGTAACTAAAAGTTAATATTACTTTTTGATTACCTGTTGTTTACAATAATTTTATAAAAATGTGTAGTTTATTTTGATACACTTTAGCGTTTACATAATTATTGGCTAAAGTTTAGCATACTTATTTTTGCGATTTAATTTAGCTACATGAATATGAACTTTAAAGATGTTTCTATGTTATTACTCATGACTGTACATATATTAACAAAATCATACACAAGATAAAATACGTGCATGCGAGGCGTACATTGTTGAAATGAGTAACAAAGGGAAGAGTATGACAGCTAATTGTGGTGCCAAACATGGTGGTGAGATTACACCAAGTGTCAGTTCCAAGTATGGTGTACGCACCAAAATGGACGGCTTGACTAATCGCCACACGACCGGATAAAATGGGTCGCATGCTCGAAGCTCGGGACGACGCTAAAGAAACATTCTGATGCATTAAATGCTTTTATCTGTTAATAGCCTGCCCTGCATTGCAAGAAAAATAATTTCAGACAAGCAAAGAAAATCAGGTTAGTCTTTTGGATCCACATTTTAACTAGAATTTCCATACATGCAAAATAAACCCAGTATGACCATTATGAATTTATCTGAAATTGCCATTGAATTTATTTAAAAAAATCTGTAATCTATAAGTTTCTAATAATAAAGATCCCATGTATTTGAATAATTTGCTGCTTTGAAACAGATAATTGTTTTATTTACTATAGCTCAGTTTTCTTTGATAACTTTATGTCGAAATAAAAATAAATAATCACGAATTCGTCCATAAAGTAGAACTATTTCTTTTATTACCCGTAGCTCTAATGAATTATACATAGGACGACGCAACTAATTAACATCAAAGCTTCCTTCAAGTTAATAACGACACCTTGAATGCGGTAATTTCGTGGTTCAAGAGCTAAATTTGGGTTTCAGGAGACGGTTATCGTTTCCAAGTAATCCGGACCATTGATGCCCTAACTGACTTGTTGCAGTTGAAATCTGGCGTTGGGCCAGAAACAGATAATCGAGAAGCACACCTGCATTTTACATATTTGAGATTAAAGGCAGAAAAAAAATAATTACGATTCCAACCTTCTTTAACTTTATCAAAAAGATTTACTCTAAATCCGTAAACGTTATAACAGATCTCTAGTATCAAAATGGAGAAAATTGCTTGATTTAAATTACTGTTGACATGTTTTATAAAAAATAAAAATCCGCAATTTCCAGCAAAACGTTGTTCTTGTTACTGTCTAGAATTTAAAACAGAAAGACAACAATAGTGTACCGGAAATGTCTAGTATCCTCACAAATCTCACAAAAGGGAAACGAAACACGTGGCTCACACTTTATCGACCCTAGTTTAACATCTGCGTTGAAAGGTTTAGAGATTTCTGTAAACATTATGTTTAAGATGAGTAAAATCTGATTTAATTTAATTATCTCTCTTATCTTTAATTTAGTAGTTTTTAAGTATTTTGTAGGTATCTAGTTTTAGTATCCCTTTTATAACGTAGATTTGATAAGTTTATATTAAGTAGTATTTATTTTTACAAAAAATATAATTATACATTTTCAGAAATTATTCAGATTATTATTTAATTATTGTGTGATTTATGGTTTCCATGAATCAAATTATAATATACTCGTATCATAATAGGTTATGTATCTAAATTGAAAGAGTTCGTTGTTCTTCTCTTTAAAGTTTCTAAATAAGCTTTACTATCGACACGAGTCAATAGCATAAACTTACTATATTAAGAAACTATTAAGACGTAAGCATGTTCAGGTTCAGAATCAGATCGGTAAGATAACACCAACTACCAGTTTTTAGAGTACGTATGAAAAAAAAACATTATCAGTGAGTCGATTTTTTTCTTTACACGTTGGAATAAAAAATTAAGTTCCACATCCGGTTCGAATGAAAGTACGACTTTGTAGTATGTATCCTATTAAAAAAAAATGTTGGCATTGAATCCTATATCGAAAAAGACAGGATAACCAATCCTATATTATTTCAAACATTTTAATACTAATAATACGAACCCTGAAAATAGAATGCAAAAACAATCAACAAAAAATTCAACGTAAAAATCTCATTAGAGTGGCAGGAACAACAAATAGGAGGAAATTAAAAAAGACACATCTGTGACGATAACTCAATCCCAAGCTAACTGACTCAAAACAAACAGGATAACAAAAACGAGCGAGGCTGTGAGAAACTTCGAAAACTTTAAAAAAGCTATCCCTCTTTTCGTGCGCATACATTACCGATCCAATGTCGCCGGGTTCCACTATTGAAGGAGTCAAAATGCTTTTAATTAAGTATGTCATTTATCAACTGTATTGGATTTGGTAATCACTGTGGCCATTCAAATTGAAAATCAAAATTTTCTTTGCCAAGAATGGGAGTGATTAACGATGTAATGTCATCGGATCCGCCCCCCGTCAGACCACAATGTCCAAGTCACGCCATATAATAGCAATATTGTAACGCTTTGGCGTGAAGTAAATTACCTTCTGTGCAGTAATTAACCGTAATATATGTCAGTAACGTAATGTTGCATAATTAACGATGAACATTTTATGTAAGATTCACGATCAGATTTATGGGCCGCATTGACAACTTAGATCAATAGTAAGTATGCGTTTCGGCTAATTCGGAGCACAGGATATGGTAATGGAAGCAGAGAAATGGAAGGCGTCGAGTGCTCAACTATTTTAGTAAAGTTAGCCGGAGTAAGGGTGATTTATTCTGAACTCTATTTCCTCCGTAGACGTTCTCAGTCTCATGATGGTACTTTTACTAGATAGATACGTCGATTAGAATCATTAATGTAGGTGTCAGATGTGGGCACTGATTACAGCATCTATTGCGGTGTGACGAAGAGATTAGCATAGATTGAATTGCAAAAGACGATACTAACGTAAGTGAAAACAAAACTGATATCTGTCACGACGAAAAGCCAAAATTGCAAATTACACGTAGCTATAGTTATGCAGCTATTTGAAGAGCTTTGAACTGAAGTCTATTCAATTATTTCAAGGGGAAAATTGTAAATTAAAGGTGGGATAAGATTAATTATATTACGAACGGGCTCGTCTTCTGTATTAATGCCTAAAAGGTACCATCTCTGGGTACGATCTTAGAGATTAATTAAGACATTTTGAGTGAATCGCTAAACATTTCAGTTATAGATTCATAAGGAACGAAACTATGCGCGCTAACTTGACTCATTTACATTACAGATTATTTTTGAATTGTCCAAGTAAAGATAAAAAATTTACACGTATAATTTCAGCTTGACGTTACATCTTATTAAACACACAACCCAGCTGGAATTTTGGATCAACCAAAACGCAGTTTTGGTAAACATCTGTTCATTTATCCTCACGTGTATAATTTTGTGTCAGTTTTAAATTCGGCAGCTGTCAGGCAGGTGGCGTAGTACGTGCCGCGTTTTGATGCATTAGTTATTATGTCCGTGTTTAAACTTTTCGGGGTTGTTAATCAAAATAAAAAGTATTAATGAATGAATTATATTATGGGGGAATGCAATGAAATACAGAAAATACTAAGTATCAATTTATACTTATGTGGAAAATTTTAATACTTTTTTTGTACATATTGCAGCTTTAACAGGAAAGCTAATAATATGTGCAAAGAAACTATTTCAATTTTCCGGCACCATTTGGATGTTGCGTGCTCCTTTAGCTAGACGTGCGAATTCAGTCATATTCTTGCATTTACACGCTTCTTGTGTTGTATTAATATTCATATAACGTTCTGGGCGATTACTCAAACTGGAGTTTACACGTTCTGCTTCACTGTTTACCTCAAGTTTACAATGTGTTTACACGCCTTGTTACTTCCAATACATTTTCAAATGGAAGTATTGTATTACATGTTTCTACTTGCAAACTGTGTTTAAGCTTGTTACAATGTTTTACGGGCGCTTTAACGAGACTAGTTTTATAACCGAGAGTAAGCTTAAACTTTCCCAATTTAAAGAAATCGTAAACGTAAATACACAAGTAGTCAAATAAAAGCCGTACCATGTACTATTAGCCCGTGATTTCTGATGGCTGGAACGTTTTGTTCTGTTCTGAGAGTTGTACGTGGCCATTTTTTGCGCCCATAATCTGAATGCTCCGAATAGAAATAAGTCAGATAAGGATAGAGAAATTGTGACAACTCCTAGATAGCTTAAGTTCGGTTCATGTCGACGATCCCACAGTTGTCGATACAAAGTTGCCGCTTGCGCAGGTTGCCTTAAAAGGCGATCACTGTCTACAAGATAGCGCCTATCATCGAGCGGAAAAACTCGGCCCTTCGAACCGGACTTGACCTCTTTGCAACATAGAAAACTATTTCTGAGAGATCGTATCCCGGATAGAGGGCATTTTTTTGGCAAGCGAAAATTTTCCGTGACATCAAAGTAAATATTGATAACATCGGGTCCCTTTAAAGCTTAAACTGCAAAATAATGGAGCTTAAATCTCAGCTGCACACGCAAGATTGTGAGATAATGGATCGTGCTCTTGGATTCGAGATGGCGGGCGAGGATGCGCTTGCACATCTGCCAGCCCACGTGCCGCCCCCACCCATGCAGGTTTCTCTCTATAAAGTTTTTTATTTCGAAGCGCTATGCACATTCGATGCTTTCTATAATAACAGGGTTACTTAAGATAAATTGTTCTTTAATTAAATTTCATTCTCCCATACGAATTTGATTTAATTGCGTAGGTAATATGAGGTATTAATTGTATAACTTTTGGTAGCTTTTGTTATTGAAACTTGGTATCTCGTTACGTCTGCCAATCGTGTGAATTGTTTTGGCCTGAATTTGGGCAGCATAGCGACACATGTGCGAGAAGAAGTATGGTTTTTGTCAGTCATTTGCCTTTTAGAGTCCAATCAGCAACACATGTACTTACATTTATTTCGCCTTACGTAAAAAGAAAACTCTTGTGAGGATTCTTATTTTTTACCAACCATATAAAAAACAAGCAGCAGGTAGTATTTTTTCTCGTTTCTTGCTAAACAAAGAAATTATGTTGTTGAGATGCAAATCTAAAGTTACTCTTTTACAATAAATGACTTATTATTGATTAGTGTCTACATTACTTTCAAATTCTACTAGGCGAATTTGCAAATTGAGTACAAAGCGTTTTGTTAGTTTATTTTGAATGTTATTTCAAAGGGCTTGTCTTCTACAATCTGCATCTTGAGCATGCTTATAGCTTTGTTGGGTAACCTCTATGGCGGTGATTAAATCTCACCATTATTATTAACTGGCTCCATTCAAACACCCACTGCTGTACTAGGCGGTTTGGAACTATGCCGTCCACCCACAACGGCTGGTCCCGTAGGCGCAGCAGGGTCACACAAGCTTTTATTCATATATCGACTTCTAAACTCACTGTGTTCATTGTTCAAGCCTCAAATTTACATTCGTAGAATCAATGTCGTCTGACAGACGCAAGGTCTGCCATTGTTTTGGCGGTTTCGGTGGTCCGGATGGAATATCTTACACTCATTAGAATATTTTAATAAAACTTATCGTCTTCTGATCAGACACCTTTACAGATAATGAATGAGAGACTGCAAGCCAAGATCATCAATCATCCAAACATACTAAACATCACAAAACTCAGTCATGCAAATATTTAAGGATTTTACCATTAATTTTCATGTTAGTATTCAAGAGGACCATCGGCTCGATTTGGGAAAACTGAACGTATTAGTTTTATCACTTGAAATACACTTTCATTGTCGTCAAACGTCACTAACACTGCAACCATCCGATACACTTGGAACTTTTAATGCACTAAGTTTGATCACAACTTGGCCGAGAGCACGTCTGAACTTTTGGTCGGTGTACACACGTTCACGATAGGATCGTGCGAGCAATAGACTGAGCAGCGCGGGCCGGCGTTGTTGCCGAGTGACGCGGTAGCACCCCTCCCCCCCGGTCTAGGGACTCGAGCGGTGCACCCGACAAATCTGGCGACACGGCTCGATGGTACTGTCGTGACTCCGCGATAGATTAAACCCACCTTTGTATGAAATTTCTTGTCGTTTTTACGCGGGACTCGTTTGAGCGAGATCGTGATTTTGACGGGCGCCACGCTTGTGTGGGCGTTCGATAATATAATAAAGCTAGATTGTAAATTTATTTACGCTACGATGCGAGACCGTTATCTGACGTATGGCACTCGACGAAGCATCAGAGAGTGCAACGATAACGATGCGACACCGTTATGGCCGATTACACAGATGTAACTGATTGATAGGAAACATCTATGTTCAAAGTTGATTCCAAATATTCACATTTCGTATTCATTTCATATATTATGATCTTGTGTGTACCTATCTATCTATGTAGGCATGTTATTAGTTTCATTGCCATTTTTGGTACCACTAGTGATATATTTTCTTAAGTCGCTTATTAGGACAATTAATTAAAGATTAACATAATCTAAAGTACAATTTTTGCACTTAAGCAAACATGGAAAAAGAACCGGCTTTTACACGAGAGAGTGAGAAAACTTTGAAAGATTGATGAAGATCACTGATCTCTCAAAGATTAATAAATAACGCATCGGTAAATCATTGGCCACGTGCATACAATATAAAAAATGAAGTAGTATTATTGGTACGATATGATGAATTGGGCTATTAATAAAAAGAGACGATAAAGACATTTTCATTTGGAAATATTACATCTAGCCTTAAGTAATTAGTTTAATAATTTTATTAATATGAATACAATATGTGATATTAATTTATTCATTTGAAAATGAATCAAAGGATGCCCTGAGGACAAAATTAAAATTAAATTTTATGAAATCATCACTGCAAGCTAAATTAGAAGTTGTCACGATGTAATTAGACTGATAATGCTTTTTGACCATTAGTAGATATTTATTATACATGAGCGATAAATCGTTATACTGGCCGGGATAGCTCGTCCATCAACATTGGACCTTGTTATTTTATTTTGAAGACAACTTCTCGGAAGGTCGGGCACAAGGTCGTCTGACAGGTCACGACTCACGACTATACTCTCATTTTTTGTCTTTGATGCTCAGAATCCTAAAAAAGCGTTCTATTACGAACGGACATGATAATAACCAACTATTTCATTTCACTTTTCATTATTTCTTTCAGTTTTAACATCTAAAATAGGAACGAACTTACTCCGTAACATTGACTCATTTGGTTTGATTTTGAAGTTTTAAAACGATAACTTAAGCTGCACCCGGTTTTTAATTCTCGTAATTAAAGAACTCATGCCGAAAACAAATAATTGGTTAATAAAACCAGTACGTTTTTGGGTCGTTGTACTTTTCAAAAGCCAAACATTCGTGTTTGGAGAAATGAAATGTCGTTCGTTTTATAAAAGCTTAATCACGATTTGTGAGTTAAGCAGTATTGTCGACCAAGGTATACTGCACCGAGCCCAAATAAATTAGGAGCAGGGTAGGAAAGTTATGAATCACAAATTGTTAGTTGTTATAGGTATGAAAATGAAAAAACGAAATGAAAATGAAAATACGAAATGAAAATGAAAAATCTCTTTATTTAAATGGACTTTGCTAAGTACTTTTAAATCGTCAAAACCCTACCACCATTTCGGGACGAAATAATTATTTTACTTAAATAATTATTATTATGCTGAGATGGAGAAGAAATGGCGAAAGAAAATCCACAGCTTACAATTTCGTAATGATTTCAAACATCATTACAGGTCAATAGATAATAACAATAATATTAAAATTACAGTTTTACATGCGTAAATTTTGGGCAGTTATTTCTCCCGCGCATTTGGATCATTTAGGTAATAATTTATCTTGTAAAAGCTTTTCTATATAATTCAATATAATTATACATTAATAGACCATGCGTCCTAATTCTATGCATCCTGGTTTTTTGGATATTGATAAATAATTGATTAATGTATTTTAACCTTAAGCAAGACTAAGATGTCCTTTACAAGAGATCACAAACCATTGCTTTTTAGTTTTTTATTTATCTGGTGAAGATTATCGTCATCAAACATCAGATTAGAGGTAAGGTGCTAGTTGGCATTACACTTTTTGGCTTCGATTTCGCAAACTAATCCAGTATCGCTTTTGGTTTGTCCAGGTTATTTTATTTTTACTAAACCTAATATTTATAAAATCTTCATTTTTCTTAAAAGCTTCATAAGGTAGGTTGAGAAATTGGTTTTGCTTGTTACTGTATCTATTTATAACCACCAGTTCACATTGAGCCAACGAGGTGATGTTACACGTCTAAAGTTATGTATTTCTACCATATAATTAAGCCTACGTTTCACATGTGTATAATAGATCTGATGATTATTAACATCACAACATGCATCATGATTTTAAAGGATGTGCTGCGCTAGTGACATTTCCTATTAGTATCAGCATTTTACTAAATAGGTTATGACAGTGGCACCTGACCCTGACCCGATTGTTTTCATGCAATTTGCGGCTTAACCCTTGCCAACTCATTCCATCATTACTGGTAAATTTATCCACCCAACTAAAGCTGCTCGCATGATTACATATTACACTCGATTAGTCGTCGGCTTGCGGTTCAGAATCAATCAGCTTGCTCCGCTAACTAAACTCCTAAGATTGGCAATGGCAGCGCCGATCGCAACACACATCACTGACATCATGTGCTACTAAATTTCATTTTTATTTCCTTTATTTCATTTAAAATACATACAAAATTATATTTCTTAATATTAAATTTTTACAATGTATAGACACTAAAAAATATAACATTTAAAAATACAAAAATGCAGTTCCCCATCGGTAGCAAGATCAGGGTCCCGGCTACCGGTGGTTAAGGATCCAGAGACAGGAACCTCCTCACTATACGGGCCGTGTCCAGAAGTACTGCCTTCTGCATCTGGCTCTTGATCCAACCACATTATTTTTATTATTATTATAAAGAGGAAAGGTTGTAAGAGCCAAGAGAGTTGGGCAGTAAAAATGCTAGATAAACAAGATAAGAATTGGCAGAGATGCGTTGCTATGATTGATATATGGAGTAGTAAGAATGGATAAATATAGAGGACATCTGAAACTAGCACCAGTGATAGGCATGTTATTTAGAAGTGACGATGAATATGTTACAAATGCAGATGAGCATCAATCTGGATGGATATAGAGGTATTGAATATAAAATGGTTAGATATGAAAGATAGGTTGGCAGAAGTCATCTAATTCATTATACCGACTTCAAATAAAATTTGGAACAGGACAGGACTTTGACTTTTAGCAGCATTTGACTATTGTCGCCAGGAACGTTCTACTAAAAGTCTTGAATAGGTAGATATTTAGTTTATCAGAAAAAAATGCCTCTGCTGCTGTAGACTCAATAGTCAACATGCTATCCACGAGTATGAAATATAAATAAATTATGACGGTGAAGGAACGAAAACTGTCGTCGCATATTAGCATTTGGAATATTCTCCGGGAAGTTTTTACGTGGCGGTCGATTTGCTCTAATTTATCAAATTGTCGTGTCCGATATTTCATAGGTTGTATTAATGCAGTTAAAGTAACCTGCTCTGTTCCCTCGTCTGCGGAACTTCTTAGTGTGAACATTGCCTTGGTTTATAATTGAGCGTGGCAGCGCCTCCTACGCAGTTGCTCAGTTCACTTCTCATGAATCCCACACATTTGTCTCCAGAACACTTCCTTATATCATTGTAAGTACTGAAACGCTTTGCTTTTACCTGCACACAGCACTGGTGTTATTGTGATTAAGATTGTGTCAATGCTATTCAATTATGACCACTATTGCTTCGCAAATAGAAACTTTGCTAAGAATTGTTCATAAATATCTTTATCGCTTTGCAATTTTATTGCAGTTGCAATACGATGCTAGGCAACAATAAAAATATCAGCGTAGTATCGATTGTTATGATTTTCCTTCGTACTGGTTTAGAACAGTTCCAATGTATTATTCCTTTACCTTGCTGCAACTTACACAATGTTTACAATGTAGTCGTTGTTGAAAATTTAGCTCAGTGTTTGATATCCGGTTCTAATTATAATGTTTACATTACTAGCGAATGTAATAGGTATCCGTAACTGCTAATTATATTTCATTTGCCTTTAACTTTCGGCAGTATAGACTTTTTTACATATATGATGAATGTGTTTTAAAATTTTGCATTCATTTTTTAATCGACGCTTTTACGGTGAAGGAAAACATCGTGAGGAAACCTGCACACACCTATGAAGAAATTCTTAGATTGTTTGTGAAGTCGACCAACCCGAAATTGGCCAGCGTACTTGACTAAGGCTAAGGCCTAATCGCCCCTAATGTGGGATCGGCTCGAGCCCCTCAGTGTGGACATTATAATTATGAGCTGTTGATGATGAATTATTAAGTTAAAACATTACAAAACGAATAGCGTGTAAAGTAGAGTCTCCTTTGAAATACATAACACTACACAACAGCATTTCTGATGATTTTGTTCTGTTACACGTTAATAGTCAAATTTTCGATGTCGATTTTACATCTGTGATTGAAATTTTTATATTAGCCGAGTGGGAGACACTGGTTCGACACCGACGCTTCTTATTATTGTTTCGCTTATATTTAAAATGAACAACATACAAAGCTAACCTAACTTACAAAAAAGGATAAAATGCTGACTAAAAAGTGTAAAGTCTCATCAAAAGTTGTATTTGGTGAGCCAAAAGTGTGAGTAAAAATAGTACATTGCTCACCAAAATGGATGTTCCATTTTGGTTAGCAATGTACTATTTTGGGTTGGTTGGGTTGACACTAAAATTAATACCTTATTGTTTTAATATTATTTTATTTAATTTATGATGGTAACTACATTTTGAACAACGAAATGAAACATAGCGTACATAATTTGCGGTTTGTGTTCAAATAAGCAAGACAAAAATATATTCATGAAAAATAATAGCCATTAAACATACAACTTGCAATAATAAATCGACGGAGTTTTCACGCGGCGTCTTCGCGTTAAAACATTTTTAATTCGAGCTTCACAAAATAAAAGAGTACTAAGTGGTGTCACAGATAACGAAATGTACTGGAAGAGATAATTAACAAGGATCCCGTTTTAAATTAAAGATCTATTGACGTGATACTTTGGGATACAAAGTTGCAGTTAATTTCCAGTGGGCACATTGTATTAATGTGCATCTTCTTTAAAAATCTTTAATTAAAACTTTGATTACTTCATCAGCCTTAACGTATGAGTTTTGAGTATATTTTTTGGAAGAAATTTTAAACTCCATTTTTGCTTATTAAGTAAAAACAGTTCAATAAATTGCCCACTGTTGAGTTCACGTGGACTTATAGTTTTATTTATAACCAATTAAATTTTAAAAATTACAGCACTGTATTGTCATTGTAACAACATTTTTATAAGAAACGATGTTTTTAGATTATCCAGGAGACAACAAGTGGGTATATCTATGTCATCTATGTCTTACGAATAACTTGACATATGAATGAAAAGCAAACTCAATAAAAATAACAAATTTAAACTCCTAAAAAACAAAAAACTAAAATCAAACTACAATATTATACAATCCGACCCCAAAAGTAGGTACGATTAATAGCTATTGAATCCAAATATAATATTAAAAATATATATACAATGTAGTTTAATCGTCTTTATTCGTTTAGGTCCTCCTTGCGATTTGTACACTTATGAAAGTCAATTTTGATGAATCATCCTAGATTGAAAACATTACAAACAAAAGAAGATGCTATTCATTTCTTTGAAAGGTATTATTATGAGAAATCCATAGAGGATTATGAAGAGAGGACTTAGAGAGAGGATAATATCATAGATAATATTAATAGTTTAAAATTGTCTATTTCCTTTATAAGTAAGAAAAAAGTATTTTGTCTATGTTAATTGTTGTCTAGGGTGAAATTAAATCTTTGGGAATATTGGTAAAATATTAGTTTTAAAGTACTTTATATTTAAACAAGCAAAATTAAAATGGAAACGGAAAGACATTCGTATTTCGCGCTCCTGGATCACGATGGTTCGGGAGCATATGCTGAGGTAGGGACCTTTTGGCATTTCATAGGGCATTCCTTGTATATAATGTGTGTATTTGTTAGTTTTCTTTTAGTTATTATTGTTTGTTATCGTTTCTTTTTTTATGTATGTGTTGTTATAGTTTTTTAATAATTAGGTAATAGCGCGCTCTGTGAAGGCCAATAAATTTATTTTCTTTCTTCTTCTTTCTTTCTATTTTTATTAGTAGGTACTTTATTTGTATTTTTTCGTATTAATTATATAATTATACCGAATTAAGAAGCGTCGGTGAGTACCAAACTCCGCCTTGTACCAATGTGTTTTCAAATTTTGAATTCATATGTACGTTTATTCGACGCTTTTACGGTGAAGGTAAACATCGTGAGGAAACCTGCACACACCTAAGAAGAAATTCTTAAATTGTGTGTGAAGTCGACCAACCCGCACTTGGCCAGCATGGTTGACTAAGGCCTAATCGCCACTAATTTGAAGTAGGCTCTAGCCCCTCGATGGGAAAATTATATGAGCTGTTGATGATGACCGGGATATTTAAAGATACTCCAGTTCTGTTGATTTTGTTTTTTGGAATTTATTTTTCGTTATTTTTTAATTATAGTATTAGGTATTATTTTTTAAATTTCTCATAATGGGTTAAAACAAGCAATACCATAATTAAATTATGTAAAAGACAGTAGTACCAATGTACGTTATTCAAAAGATATTGAAAGCAATTTCAGAACAATCGCCGGAAAAATCTCACAACGATTTGTTTTTATACAAACTGTTAAAAAGTCAAAGCTTGTATAACTAAACATTGTGTTAATTTGCGATTTTGGATACGCAGGAAAGAATTTGCGCCAGCTTTTCGACAATAGTATTAATATTAATGATCACAGCACTAAGAAGTGCGCATGAATAATGTAAGTCAAATAATTCTTATTAAAATCAACCACCTTGTAATTATTGTACCGTTGACCTTATGCAAATTGAAGTACATGTCAGCGCCTTTATACGAACATACCCAAGCGGTTAATATGTAAATTTCAGCTTTGCCAGCCTCCCAATTATTTTGGTTTGTTTGCCGAAGAAACAAACGAGCATTTGGATGGTTCTCAGGCTTCTTACAAAGATGTTATTAAGGTGACGCTTTGATCCTTTATGTAAGGAACGAACCATTAATTAGTATCGCGTCGAAGTGTCGACTTGTCACGAATACACGGTACCTACAGACTGCCCGTAATTAAATTCGATCTGTCCTCCACAAGTCCAAGATTTGTGAATCGTGTAACATAATGTACCGATGCACAGATTTTGTATTGCTTTTCTGGTAACTAATATTAGTTATGCCGTATTGTCAAAGTACAGTCGACCAAATTGAATCATGACCCACCTTAAGATCATTTTCCTACAGTCACTCTATGCAAAGTAGGATGAAATTCGCTTGAACGTACATTTCTTAAGTAACGAACCAGTTATCAATTTATTAGACACTGACAGTGTCTAATCAATATGGCTTTTTAAAATTTGTTCAGACTCTAGACTACTACTTGACATCTGACACTTAACGTCATTTTATTTTTAAAAATATAATAGTCTTTCGTTTTTCTCAGTAGTGAAAAGAGTTTAGATTATGAACGACATCTTATTTAAAATTCCAATTGAGACTTTAGTGCAGTGATAAGAAAGATTAAAATTGCATAGATCTCTGACCCGTAATGACGCATTTTTATTCATATTTAAAACGTACTAAGTGCAACACGCATGGTAGCGAAGAAAACCTAACTAAATTTATGATTCTAAAGGAATGATCGGCCAAGTGGGTCATGATTCAGTTGGTTCGACTGTACATTAACATTGTTAACAGAACAAAATCGATAAGTTTAGGTGCCGTCACGTCTACCAATATTTTCTGTGTCAATATTTCCTGACATGAAACAGATATTGAGCAACTCTTATCGATAGCGAAGTAATGATCGATTGTACCTAACTTTATCTAGCTGATAACTTCAAGTGTTTTGGAATGCCTTTTATAAATAAATGCGTGCGATGAACTAATTTAAGGTTATCTATCTATATCTATAATAATGTTAGAAAGAGGAAAGATTTGTTTGTACGTGTGTAACGAATCAACTCAAAAACAACTAGATCGATTTTGATGAAATTTGATACAAATTTAGATTAGTTGGTGGTAAACCACATAGGCTACCTTTCATCCCCTATTTCATCCCCACACAGGTTAAGAATGTGGAGCAAATATTTAATCCTATCGCTATTATAAACAGGTTGGCGTATGGGCCAAAGCACATTGTCCCGAAAAGGTCTATGGACAATCATCATAACAGCCTTTGTAATATTTTGTAATTTCTCTCTTATATGTTCTGTGTGTACCAATAAATAATTTCTTTCTTTCTTTCTTTCTTTCTTTCTTCTTTGTAATTCGACCCACTGCTGGGACACGAGGCCTCTCATTGTCATCGAAGAAGGTTTAGGCAGTAGTCCACCACCCTTGCCCAATGCGGATTGGTAGACGGAGTATAAGGTGATCAATTCAATACCCCTTTGCTGATCTATTAGTCGCCTTCTACGACACCCATTGGCGGATATGTGATGATGCTATTCTACTGTGCCGGCATCACACGGCATCTATGAACAATAGACTGTACTATTCTAAATTAGTCCTTAGAATTATGAAAGGTGCTTTTATTTTAAAATAAAAATAAAATAGGAATACTTATTTAAGTACGTATTCTAGTCTATTCCTATTAGAGATTAAAAATCTAAGTATTGAGGGATTTCTTCAGTGTCAGACGTATACAATAGAACATTATCTTTCAATTTTAGTAAAATTCTTCAAACCACCCTTTGTCTTCACAAAAATTGCGTAATTCGAGACGTCGTAGTTCCCGCGCAACTAATTGCTCGGCGGCGATGCCGCGGCAGTGTCGGGTTACGGTAGGGTGACCAACCGTACTACGCGTTAAGAAATACTTACGTCATGTGATTGCGGAAACTGCGGACCAGTTTTGTCAATTGTTATATGACAGATTGTAGAGTAACGTGCAATGAAAGAAGTTTATAGAAAGAATGCTACAAGTAAGATTTGTGCAAGTCGCAGTAAATATGCTAAGACTATACCGGTGGAAGTATTTGTTATTGTTCAAGTAGTTTGTAGGCACTTATAACCATAAATGTATTCTTAAATTCAACACATGTAGCTATATATTTGTAAATATAAAAAGTGAGAATTAATTAATTTCATGAAACCACCTGTGTTTACAAAAAAGATGAATTGCTATTATGAGGAAAAAAACAAATTTTCAGTAATACAGTTCGCAAGGTCGAACTTATATCTATCTATAACAGAACTCTTCCAGCCGGGAGGGAGAGAGTTGCACCTCCCTCTCTCCTGAGGGGGCGGCTGCTTCAGATAGCCTTATAGCCGCTTTGGCTATAGGCAAAGGGGGTGTTTAGACAGTAAAAGTCTGACATAACCCTAGGGGCTAGCCCTTAGGGTATCCATGAGGATTCACCTCCTCCTTCCCTCGCTTGTCCGGAAGGTTCTTTTGACTGTCTTCGCTGCTTTGTCTTTCGCTCCCGGGAAAGGGAAAGCGGCAGCGAAGGTCAGGGGAAAAAAAACGGGAGGGAGACATGAAAGTAAAGAAAAATTTCAATTAACTTTTCGACATGTTGCATTTTACAATAAAATCTATGGTATCCCTACAACACGACATACCGTCAGCGGGTTCTATTTTCGTCAATTTTATTTACATATTTAACGCTCAATTGATACGGGTTCATTAAATTAGGGAGCGCGTCATGTGCATCGAGGGTAGCTATAAAACTGCATATGACTTTGCTTTTTATAAGTCAACAGTTTCATTAGTTCACTCTCTAATGAGTGACTGCGTATTAAATTAATGGATACAACTTATTTAGTTAATGTTATTTCGTGTGATTACTTTCTTATAACTTCATTCCTACCATAGATTTGTTTCACTTTCTTGGTATTTGTATGTTTTAAATTATTTAAAAGTATTTCTTTTTTTTTAAATAATTTTAACTGATTTTAGTACAGTTCAGTTTAAGTGTGTGAATAGTTGAATTGGATTAATTATTTTTTATTATTTAATTATTTTAACACAAGTTTGTTATTGTGTAAATAAAAGGAGTTTTATGTTAATAAGCATTGACATCAATTGTTGAACAAAAATAATTCCCATATAAAAAATCCTTTCTACACTGAGATTCGTATGTTTGTAATGTATAGGCACTAAAACTACTGGACTGATTTAAGAATTCTCTCACCTGTGGATTTGTACAATCTCATTGAGTCATCAAATATAATTTATTACCGAAATTCACGCGAAGTCACGGCGGAATGCTAAGTAATATATTTATAATTACTATGTGACGTTAGTACCTGTATAATATAAAGATCTACTTACATCTCACAACCAAATTATTGTTACGTCACATACATAATTGTCCCCACGAGAGATTCTTACCGAAGTTAAGAAGATTGCCTGTTATTACTTACATTAATATTAAGATGACAAGAATATAAGCAGATAAAAACCATTATCAGTAATGCAAAAGAAACCATTTTAAGTAGTTTGCCGAAACAAATTTCTAACGTGATTAACAAATTCGGTTACGCTATGCATTAATGGTTGTTTAATTGATGCTGTAAAAACTGTCTATGTATGTCTGAAGAGGCCGCGACTAATTAAAGTCATACTAACGCTAATTCCTAAGACAGGACCTAAACTGGCACGGTATGCTTTAATTGACACCCTAAACGCAGCAAACACAACATTTGCTACAAACAAGAACTGTATGTACCTACTCATTAGTTTCAGTGCAAAAATCATTTCGTAATGGAAATGGCAAGCGCTGATTGGTGCGCTGTCGCTGTCGGGAGCGAACTATTTTCCTAGATTTTCCTACAGCATTTTTTATCTCACGGATGCTATGAGACAGTGCGCAGTGCTGGCATAGACGCAGAGACAACGTGTATATCTACTTAAATAGTTATGGTTCAACCGCGTTCATGAGATAAAAATATTGAAATTATTGTAATTTTTATTTTATTTTATTGATTCAAGTTCCAACATTTGTTTACACCAGTAGACGGCTAAGCATCGACATATAAAAATGTGTCGATATGAAATTAGTAAACGTAAAAATACCGGTGAATAAATGACGTTTCTTTCTTGATAATAAGATAGATTTAAAAAGTGTCTAAAATAAAATTAAAGAAGAATTTTGTTTCTTCACCAATCCTTTAATTGAGGCATAGATACCAATAATTTTTCTTATTGGTAGATGGAAATAAATCAGTAAAAAAGAAAGCATAGAAAAAATTGGAATTCATCTTTAACTAAAACTGAGTAAAAATCGTTGGTAAAAATATAAAATAAAAATAATTGGTAAAAAGATCAAAACATTGTCGTTCCAAATTCAACTCATTAACGAAACTAAAGATGGAACTAATTCTCTACGGAATCCGACAGAAGAAGTACAACTATTCCGGTGGAGGAAACCACACGTGTGCAACGGCCCAATTATAATAATGGATATTATTTTTACGACGCAGACAGTCAGACCGACATTCCCCATTTCCCGCGGAAGGATATAGTAAGACGAGCTATGGATAGGTAGACGGGAAAATATTCATTGCTACAAGTTTTACGAGGATTATTGTAGAACAAATCACTGTTTTAAATGTCGATACTTGAATTGGGCGAGTAGTGGACTACTTTTTATTCTTTAAGCGACAAAGATAGCTATTATGTAGTGAATCATAGTGAAGCAATCATTATTAACATACGCTTGTAACACTGGGTGATTCTTACCCTATTATAATAATAATAATAAATCCTTTAATTGCATAAAACATGGAAGGTACACAACACAGATGTCCCAATAATTTATAAGCTTCACATGTTTTACCACTGTGAGGCATGCAAAAAATAAAATGTTCGTATCTACATAATATGGAACTACTTAGTACAGTTGTCAATTTTAATCATTATTTTATAATTGAAGAACATTTATAATATTGGTCAAGCAATTTCAATAATTATATACAAGTAGAATTAATAAGTCGCATAATATTATGTATATGCTATAGAAGACTTCATCAACATTGTTTCAGCCGAGAGACGGCTACGGATATAGACCTCCCCCAAGGATCTTCAACCCGATTGGTACTGCGTTGCCCGCATCCAGCGGCTTCCAGCGACGGTAACCAGATCGTAGGTCCACCTTGTGGGGCCTTTCAACGCTGCTTCTCTCAGTACGCGGCCGCCACTCGAGGATATTCCGCCCCGACGGCCATCAGTCTCCCTCGTAATGTCCGTGTCCACTGCCACTTAAAGTACACAATGCTTTGCACTATGGTCGTGACCTTACTTCTGCTGCGGATCTCATCATTTCTGATATAATCGCACAAAGAAACTCCGAGCATAGCCCTGTAAATTTCCCTTTGGAGAGTGGCATTGAGTCTTCTTATGAGGGCCTTTGAAAGCGGTCACGTCATCATTGGCAACTCACACGTATTAAAAGAAAAATATTCTCGTCTTGAGCCACTTCTAATGAGTCGATATAATAGCTAAGTAATTTTTAGTTTAAGTAAATATTATTAGTTAATGAAAACAACAATCATTCAGAAATATTAGACAATTCTTGTACCAATTATCCGTCTTATTAGATTATTAAGACATTGTAAACAGTAGCACCTTATTTAAACGGAAATTAAACATCTTCATACCATATAACGACAATTAGGCTTGTCTTATTCAATAGTTTGTAATTATGAAAAGAAGAATTACAATTACCTTTTAAATATCTCGGATGGATTTGGCATTAAAGTCTCTTCTTATCATCATACTCGTATTTGTATGAAGATACGTAACTATTTGACTTGTTTTTAATTTATTCTTAAGTAACTTGTACGACTAACAAATGAGGCAAATTAACAAGTTAATTATTGTAAAAAGCACCGCTAACAAGCAACGAGTGAGGATCATTAAAACAGTAGGTGTTCCATTGCTATTCATATCTACAGTCTCGCTACTGGGGATTTTTCTAAATTCCTTCAATTAATTATTGTATTGTACCGTCTTTTCTAGGCTTAACTCCTGTTTTTATGTTAGCAACATTGATTATTATGGTAATTTTTCAATATAGCAACTATTCAGAAATTAGCGCCTTTTCGATTTCTATTTCTAACAAGGTAACTTTAGTAAGAATGTAATAAGGTACCTCTTTAAGATGAACATTTTTTTCTTCACGTCTAATAAATATTCATTATGCATCTATTTAAGGTTTATTTATAAGTGTATTATAAAGTTTTTGTAAGTTTAGTAGTAGTTTGTTCACTGTGTACTATAAATATCTGAAGTTAATAAAGACAGGTACATAATTTGCAGTGAATACAGATTATTATAAGCACTGGCATCCACAGCAAAAATAAAACTCTACAAAGTAGACAAAGTATTTACTGGTCAGTTACTCAGTGCAAAGTTCATCGTTGTAGCTACTACATTTATTCCCATTTTTATTCGTATAAATATATGGCCAGGCAATTAAATTAATATTAATATGAACAACGACACACAAAGTCACTCAAACATTTGTCCCTTACACATATTCGAAAGACGCACTAATTAATCCCAAGATTTAAAATATTAATTAAAAAAATATAAGAAAGATATTTTCCTAGGGAAAAATAGGTGTATAATGTAGAGTTACATTTATAATCTGTAAAAATAAAAATAAACATTCACATTGATTTATTTTCAATCTTAATAGTTTAATTTCAATGCAATGATTTTGTTGAGCATCGAAATACTTTTGTTATAAACGCAAGACCATGCCATCATGATAAAAAAATACGCTATACCTACTAGCTGCCAAAACATAATTATGAAATGGCAGACTCTTATAATTGTTTCTTTATAGCAAACTGACGGTCTTGAAGGCCAAACTGAAGTTTTAATTGCCACAAGACACGCCCCCTATCTAGTACTGGATAGATAATCCAGTGTACGATAATATCTATTCTACGTATATATAATTATTTTTCGATCGCTGAGATAGCGCCGTGGTGAGGCTTTCAAACAATACAAGTGATTATGAGATTTATGAGAGAATATTAATGTTAGATAATTTAATAATCGAATAATTCACATGTTTTTGCAAAGGTACCGCTAGTCTATGACTTCTGTAAATTCTGTGCTGGAACGTGTATTATATGTAAAGGGACTCTTGCGGAATTTTCCAGTCAGAAAAAGTAGTCGAGTAGCGGTAAGTGTTTATAATGCAAATGGTGGAAATACACGTAAATTTTCAAATAATTAACACTCTAAATAAAATCGCTTCAAATTGTAGTGAAAATACCACTGCCAACATAATTACCTACCTCTTTTTTGTCGACCCATTCTAAATCTCAATCTGTTTAACCCACATGTCATCAGAAGAGCCCCGTTTGTAACATCTGTTTGATACAGCATACTGCGATTAGTTCACACGTTTAGCTTTATTGCCAGTTAATTATTTTAAATATAGTTTAAATATATTCGTTCAGGATTAGGAGTTCACAAGAAGGCAAAACTAAGCACTTTTAGGAATTGTGAATTTTATTGGTGTTTTTGAAAGCTTCTATTTTGATTTTTTTTCTGATTTATTCTGTTGTGTGTGTTTTGGTGGATTGGTTCAATTATAGAATAATCCTACAACTAATTTGTAATATAAGTTAAATACTAAATTTTGTTCGCAAGTAATTATAATTACTATTATATTATTATTTCATAATGTAAGTAATAATTAATATTATTTACATGTTTACCTTACCTATGCTTTTTTCGACTCAAAAATATCTTAATTTGAAGCTAAGGCTCATGATCAAATGACTTAACTTTTGTGAATTGAAATTATACTTAAATAACCCAAATTACTCTTATGTTCTTAAAATAATCAAATAAAATTGCACGCCCACACTGTCATTTTAAGTAATCTTTAAAAAAGCATCAGAAAACGTGAGGCGTATGTCACCTGCATAATAAGCCACTTCCCTGCTCGAATTCTTTGTATTGCTTTACAGGTGACTGATAACAGAAACTACCAACTGCATACAAATATACTAATCAACTAAGATTTTTACCGTGAGAGAGTGGACTAGATTGAAAGCTGAAAGGACGCTTTACATATGTACGATAATTGATAAATATATCTATCCTAACTTTTAAATGAAGATCTGGTGCGACTTCTCCTAGTTCGCCTAGGCCTATTAATTAAAAAAAAAAACAATTATAATGTAGGTATGTACACCATTAGTTAAAAATCATAGAAGTGTAATTCTAACTACACTGAATTTAATAAAAAAATTAAGAAAGAATTAATAAATAAAATAAAGATTATACTATGGTGTTAACAAATTGTAAAATAAGTTGCTAATTTATACGCAGAAAGAGTTCTGTTAGTAATACATGGGAAATTTAAAAAATACTTTTTCTACTTTTAATTTTTATGTTACAAACAATGTGTAGCTGTTCATTTATCATAACTCGTACCAAACAACGTGTATAAATAAAGTATACATTAGAAAATTAATTCAATCCTACTACGTTATTGTATACACACCATCTAATATGTGTACAATTTCAAATTAACAATATTGTAAAGGAAGACGTCATAAATCACATTTATTATTTTAATTATAAGTTAAATTTATTATTAGTATTTATTTCATTTTATTATTATGATTAATTACTAAAGACTTGAACATGTGAATTATGACTCTTTCCAAATCAATACCATGAAAACTGTTAAGGGAGGATTAAACTTGCTGAGTTTCTTGCCGGTTCTTCTCAGACCAAAGCCTCCTGATAGACTCTCGAACCGATGCGATGGCATCAAAATTGACTTTCACAAGTGTACAGATTGTACCTAAATAAATAAATAAAGACATTTTGTCTCATAAACATGTAAAAGTAGGGCTCCATTGAACATTGTGTGGTAAACTATTATGTTTATGTGTTAAAGAGCGGTAATTTTTACGTGATTTACGTCATTGTCCAAGCACTTTACAAGTAAATTATGTAACTGGTTATAAATAGCTCTAACTCGCGTAACATATCATTAGCTGTGGTGTGTCATTTTTGAAATATCATTTGACAGTTCGCAGACCGTTTTTGGTTCTAGGTCAAGGCTAAAGTGAATAAGTCTACTGACTGTAAACAAAAATAGTTAGTAAGCATGAAGCTTGGTTTAAATAGATACCAGCAAATAGGACGGTGCATTTAAAGACATATGATTTAAGTACAAATAACTACGCCTTTATGGATATCTAGAATTTAATGCTGAATGAAGTTACAGTAAGCCAGTAAAACAATGTTAATTATGTGGAATAATAGTAAATATTAAAAAATGCGTAATATTTGTGATGGTGTCTACAGGATTTTTTATGTATCTAGATGACAATCTGATGGCCCACCTGGTAGTAAGTGCAATACAAGGAAGAAATCACTTGGTATTGCATTGTCATCCTGAGGCTTAAGATGAAATGCCTTCCATGCCCAGTAATTACACTGGCTTCCTTTCCCTTCAATCCGAAACACACCGAACTGTTTCACGGCTGAAATAGGAAAGGTAACCACCTACCCAGATGACCCAACATACAGACTTACTACCTAGTATAAAAAATTTAAATTAAGTAGGTAATCTATTCCACTAATATTAAAATGTGTCGAGCTCTATTAATACTTTATGATGCTCATTTCATTGTATGGTACCGGTATAGGTCCTAATGACAAATAGGACTGACCTCTTCTCTTCACATGGGAATCTTAAATGCTGACTTAGGGAGTTTCTGAACCCCGTGAAGACCATCATACCAAGGGGTCACTCGGAGCTTACAATAACCATATTGCTGTTGTGAATAGTATATATTAGGTTGGGGAAAAAGTCTTTTCGCATTATAGTATGTATAAACTTGTAATAAAATCTCTTTGGCTATACTATTTGTATCTGGCTGGTTTTGGTATCATTGAAAGTTTAAATTTTAAAGAACATAATTCCAAATTCAAATTAGGAAAATGTGTGATTTTCATTTGTTTTTCGTACCGCCAAGATGAGTGAATCTAATGAAGAAATTCGATACATTTTAAAATTTTACTACAAAAAAGGTAAAAATGCAACGCAAGCCGCGAAAAAAATTTGCGATGTTTATGGACCTAGTGCAGTGTCTGTGAGAGTAGCACAAATTTGGTTTAAGCGTTTTCAATCCGGAAATTTTGATGTCAAAGATGCACGTCGCTCTGGTCGCCCTATTACAGATAAAATGGATGCCATTTTTGAAAAAGTGGAGCAAGATCGGCATGTCAGTAGTTACGACGTAGCTGAAGAACTGGGAATTGACCACAAAACAGTTTTGGCGCATTTGAAAAAAACTGGGTACACAAAAAAGCTCGACATTTGGGTACCTCACGAGCTCACTGAAAGAAACCTAATGAACCGTGTACTCATTTGTGATTCTTTATTACGACGTAATGAAACCGAACCATTTTTGAAGAAGCTGATAACTGGTGATGAAAAGTGGATCACGTACGACAAGAACGTGCGAAAAAGGTCGTGGTCAAAGGCCGGTCAGGCTTCACAGACTGTGGCGAAACCCGGGTTAACTCGCAACAAGGTGATACTGTGTGTGTGGTGGGATTGGAAGGGCATTATTCATTATGAGCTGTTACCACCAGGCAGGACCATCGATTCTGAACTCTACTGCGAACAACTGATGAGATTAAAGCAAGAAGTTGAGAGAAAGCGGCCGGAATTAATCAACAGAAGGGGTGTGGTTTTTCATCATGATAACGCTAGACCTCACACATCTTTAGCCACTCAGCAAAAATTAAGAGAGTTTGGCTGGGAGGTGTTAAAGCATCCGCCGTATAGTCCTGACCTTGCACCTTCAGATTTCCACCTGTTTCGGTCTCTTCAGAATTCTTTAGGCAGTGTCAGGTTAACATCACGAGAGGACTGCCAAAACCACTTGTCGCGGTATTTTGACCAGAAGTCCCAAAATTTCTATAGCAATGGGATCATGTCCTTACCTACAAGATGGCAAAAAGTTATCGAACAAAATGGTACCTACATACTTTAGTTAAATGTAAATAAACTATATTAAAAAATGTTTTGAATTTTCTTAAAAAATGCGAAGAAACTTTTTCCCCAACCTATTATTTATTATCAAAATTAAATTATAGCAAAAGCACCTTTAAAGAAAGCGTGAACAGTTTGGTTTTTTACAGTTATCATTTAGAAAAATGCACTGAAAAAGATCGCCTTGCCTCAGACGGCACCCGTCCCGGACGGGTCCCGTCTGAGTGCATTTTTCTAGTATTAATATTTACGCGTTTGTAAACGCAAAAATAAAATTATTCCACAGTTATCATTTTTCAACTACCAACCATCCCAATAGTATTAGGCAGGCGTCCGGAGTGGTAACATATTACACCGACCATAAATAAATTAGACCAGGTTAGGAAAAAGTAGAAAAATAATTCTATAACATTTTTTAAAGATAAATTGTAAAATAATATATTTATATTACTCTGTCGAGCGTGTGAGATCTTGGGCACTAATTTGTACATTAAGCCCAAGATAATAATTATTCTAATAATATTTGTTAACTTATACAATGATAATAATGATTTGTTATGAATTAGAAATAGATTTCTATGATAAAAAGTAGTTGTCGTGGTGACCGACATAGTTGTCTCTGTTAAAGGATATTGAGAATCTATTTATGTTGGAATAGTTTGGTAAAATAATAATAATATCATTTTTATTTAATAATTTATTAATCATGAATTTACAAATAGTTTTATATAATAAAACTTAATTATTACAACGCTTTTGTACAAGCGTTACCGGTAGTCAGAGGCGAGGCGGAGTAGGGTGGGTTGTTCACATAAAACGACCCGCTTCCGCGTAGTAGCGGCATTCTCGTTCGAGCCGTCACAGTGAACACTACTCTGCCTCCTGTCAGTGTTATCTGATTCTGAGTACCTATTTGCTGGATAAAATATAAGTATTCTTTACTTTTGGGTAAGAAGTAACACATAATTCTCTCTACCCGTTTCTTTTAACGTATTTCTGTAAGTATAATCTAACATCAGAAGTGGGATCGTCCTAATAAACGGTATGTACAAGTGAAATGTTTTCGAATCAAAAGTGCTAAGATATCAAATTTTAAGTTTGGTTGTGTAAAGAAACATATTGATATATGATTATGGCTGATCTGTGCATTGCATTTGGTCAGGGCGACTCCCTGACAGTGAGATGTGTGGGTTATTCATTTTCATGTAAAAAAAAAAAAAATTTTTTTTTCTTTTTATATACCTACTAGTTCAATGGGCTTAGTGCCACGTCAGGGCTACTCTCTGATGGTGTTAATTCCTGTTGGATTGGGGGTTGATGATATGTTTCGCTTATTGTGTAATATAATAGTAAAACATATTTTCTGTAGTTGGACTGGCATTTCGATGTTCGATCGGGGCTACTCTCCGATAGCATTGAGATGTGTCGACTAACGCCGACTATTTATTATTGTGTAGTGAAATATATGTTTCGTAGTTAGACCGGGCATTTCGATGTTCGATCGGGGCTACTCTCCGATAGCATTGAGATGTATCGACTAACGCGAACTATTTATTATTGTGTAGTGAAATATATGTTTCGTAGTTAGACCGGGCATTTCGATGTTCGATCGGGGCTACTCTCCGATAGCATTGAGATGTGTCGACTAACACCGACTATTTATTCTGTAGTAAAATATATCTTTCGTAATTAGACGGCCATTTCGATGTTCGATCGGGGCTACTCTCCGATAGCATTGAGATGTGTCGACTAACGCCGACTATTTATTATTGTGTAGTGAAATATATGTTTCGTAGTTAGACCGGGCATTTCGATGTTCGATCGGGGCTACTCTCCGATAGCATTGAGATGTGTCGACTAACGCCGACTATTTATTATTGTGTAGTGAAATATATGTTTCGAAGTTAGACCGAACATTTCGATGTTGGATCGGGGCTACTCTCCGATAGCATTGAAATGTGTCGACTGACGCCGATGATATATATGATTATAATATTGAAGCCTACTAAAAAGATTTGAGTTTGAAGCACTTTGGTTCTCTTCGAGCGTTGTTGTGTTTATTATAATTAAAGAATGAGAAATCATTAGATTACATAGGAATTCACTTGCTGAGAAATTTTACATGTGAGCTAGTGAACGTACGTGGAGAATAAATTAGTATCTAACAAAATAAGGTATTACGAAAAAAAAACGCGCAAAATTTTCTCGCTCTACCGCCAACACAAATATCTTGCAGCTGTAACTATGGGTGTGTAAAAACCAGCTTGACAAATTAACAATTTTATTGTGCACACCACTCTTTTATAAAAAGAATTGCTCCAGAGTTTTTGTTACGGAATCGCTTGTTGAGAGATTTCATTTTTTTTGACTCTTAACTACTTTACAATTTATTGTTATTTATAAAAAAGCATTTTTTATAGTGCTTGATAAAGTTTTTTTTTTAAAGATGGTATCATACTTTTTATGATAATTGTAAGGTTTGATGATATTTGGAATTAATTATCGGTTTCCAAGCGAATTAAATATTTCTACTGGCAACACCGGAAGTTCGAATGAACTAAAGCGAGGCATGTTGCCGGATCGAGTCACTTTTTTGCTGACTGTCGCCGTGTACGGTTGAATTACCAGTGATTTGTATTATTTGTTACCAACCAGTTTGTAAGAATATAAAAGTAACATTATAAAAATGATTGATAGTATCTTTTTTATTAATGAGGGTAGTCCGAAAATTTTTACTGCATTAGATGTACCATGTGACCGTTTGGGGTCTACGGGGGTGAAAATTTCATTATTTTTGGACTACGAAGCATCGTTTTAGTAATAAAGATGAGCATCAATAATTATTTGAATTACTTTTAGAGTAACTTTTTTATTAATGAGGGTAGTCCAAAAATTTTTAATGCATTGGATGTACCACGTGGCCGATTGGGGTCTACGGGGGAGAAAATTTCATTATTTTTGGGCTACGAAGCACCGTTTTGGAGATATTTAAGTTTTTATCTACAGTTCCATAAAATTGGTATGTGTACCACTCTCTAGATAAAGGGAGGTCAGAGCATTGAATCGCTTTGGTGAGTGTTCTAATAACATTGTAATTGTTAATTTCAATTGCATTAGACCAGTTATTCAAATAATTGGATTGCTTTGACGGCAGATTCGTTGTTCATTGGCTAGCCACAACACAAACCTGTGGCGAACAGAACCTAATACTGATCTACGGAGATTTTATGAATTTATGGGTATTTTTATTGAAAATTCCCACAGTTTTTAAAAAAAAATTAAAATGGTAATTGGGTAGTTGCAATTACATTTTGTAATTGATAATAATTTTGAGTTACATTGTTTTCAAGAATGGATATTATTTTAGAGGATAATAAACTAAGTAAGTAATAATTTGACTTCTTTGATATGAACTGGCAAAAAAAAAAAAAAAGAATAGTTACATGGTACTTTGGAGATTTTATGTCTACCCGATGTTTATACTAACGTAATGGTGCCATTAATGAAATACAATGACAATTTTGTATTTTGGCTTTAGAGATGTAGTAAAATCGACAGTAAGTAACAAGAATAATGAAAGTGTCCTGCCACCTTCATTTAGAAAAATGACAATTTTGCTAGCTATCTTTTTATAGCTTTCTTTAGATTGTTGTATGAAGCAAAAAAAAAAGGTAAAAGTAAACATATTTGTGTAACTGAATATGATTAGTTAAATCTATTTCGGTTATTGTATAAATTTGGATGTATAAAAGCATCAGTGGCGTGGTGCGTGGGGGCGTTGTCTTCTGCCCGGGAGGCACCGGTTTGAGCCCCGCCGCCTACCAATGTGTTTTCGGATTTTGGATTCATATGTGGTTTGATCGACTTTTTACGGTGAAGGAAAACATCGTGAGGAAACCTGCACACACCTATGAAGAAATTTTTAGGATGTGTGTGAAGTCAACCAACCCGCACTTGGCCAGCGTGGTTGACTAAGGCCTAATCGCCCCTAATGTGGGGTGGGCTCGAGCCCCTCGGTAGGGACATTGTGAGCTGTTGATGATGATGATAAATTGATAAATTTTATATACTAAGTTTGCTGACAACATTAGGTAGTTTGGGAAACTTTCGCTAGATGGCGATGCCTACACCTTTTACGTAGTTTAAGTAAAATAATTAATGCTTTAATGTTCCATTGGCCGCAATACCCGACATAAAGAAATTAATATGGATATTGAGTCGGCATTAAACAATAGTTTTCTTCAAATTTCTCGTCAGATTGGCCGAACGTATATTCGAAAATCTACTGGCTAAATTCCTTCGTGTTTATGTGGATGATCTTTTGATGCCATGTGAATCTATAGAGCAGGGCCTTGTTTAGCAGGACCTCTCCAAAAAGGTAATTTACGAGATATTGCTATCGCAAAAAAATGCGATTTTGGCCAGGAGAAATGATACATGTATGAGAATATTGTCGTAGATGTTCTAGCTAACTAGGTGATTAATTAATTATGTAGATATAGTTTTATTGTTTAAAACAATGATTGCCTTAATTAGAAGATGTTTTAACAATTGAATGTGATGTTTTAAAGATAGAAACGCTGGCAAATAGTGATTGCCTGACATAATATGACTAATCTATGACGACAGGTATGGAAGGCCGTGTGAGATAGTTCAATTGCTGCTGATTGTTAAACTGGTGTAATGTCTGGACATCACGATGCAGCACGTGATGGGACAAAGCACGACAGTTGGACATAGTTGTTACTGCTTGATCGGCCTGGTGAAAAAATCTGTACATTACAAGGCAGTATGTAATGGGATTGATCACGACAGCCCGATGAGATTTAAGTATGATTGCTGCTGATTGTTAACTGGTGTAATGTCTGGACATCACGATGCAGCACGTGGTGGGGCAAAGCACGACAGTTGGACATAGTTGTTACTGCTTGATCGGCCTGGTGAAAAAGTCTGGACATTACAAGGCAGTATGTAATGGGATTGATCACGACAGCCCGATGAGATTTAGTTATGATTGCTGCTGATTGTTAAACTGGTGTAATGTCTGGACATTACGATGCAGCACGTGGTGGGACAAAGCACGACAGTTAAACATGGTTATTAGTTAGATAATGGCTTATTAGTTAGATCTTGATGGATCAATATTTTATTCTAGAATTATCCAAATACGATTCAACAGATGACTAGTTAGACACCTACTTGACGAGTAACCAGAAATCACTTCGAGAACGAAGTGCTCTGCAGAATGGCCGTGTGAGATCTTGGGCACTAATTTGTACATTAAGCCCAAGATAATAATTATTCTAATAATATTTGTTAACTTATACAATGATAATAATGATTTGTTATGAATTAGAAATAGATTTCTATGATAAAAAGTAGTTGTCGTGGTGACCGACATAGTTGTCTCTGTTAAAGGATATTGAGAATCTATTTATGTTGGAATAGTTTGGTAAAATAATAATAATATCATTTTTATTTAATAATTTATTAATCATGAATTTACAAATAGTTTTATATAATAAAACTTAATTATTACAACGCTTTTGTACAAGCGTTACCGGTAGTCAGAGGCGAGGCGGAGTAGGGTCGGTTGTTCACATAAAACGACCCGCTTCCGCGTAGTAGCGGCATTCTCGTTCGAGCCGTCACAGTGAACACTACTCTGCCTCCTGTCAGTGTTATCTGATTCTGAGTACCTATTTGCTGGATAAAATATAAGTATTCTTTACTTTTGGGTAAGAAGTAACACATAATTCTCTCTACCCGTTTCTTTCAACGTATTTCTGTAAGTATAATCTAACAAGCGCATTGTCGCTGCGTGTAAAGAGCATTTTAAACACGTAGAAATTTCGGTGCGTGTGAGTGGATGCGATGCATTATGCAAAGGACTTTCAACGGGATTTCGGGCACAGTTCATTTGTCAGTGCAGCTTTACACTTCGACGCTACATATTTATGCAGCTCTCTTTGGTACAATGAGAATAAATTTGTTTTACTTCCGAATAAAACGCAGGGTACAATTTTATCTACAAAACACAGAGTTCAGGGCATGACAGATAAGTCCCACTTTTGCCAACACAATGGTAACAAATGCAGCCCTTGGATATTAAAATCAACGAAAATTTTTTTTATCTCGCTTTAGGATAGGCATATAAAAAGTAATACGAATTTTGAAAATATTTAACGAGTTGTTTAAGTATTAAAGGAAACTTCGATAGTAATGGAGCTTACAATAATATTGATGGTGTAATAATATTAATTACATTTCCAATGTTTTACAATAAAAGTATAAAGAAGGTGTGAATAGAATATGTTTTTACAGTTATCATTTCTCAAAATCTTCGTCCCAGAATTGGGGCACAGACTTCTTGAAGTATGAATACGTGTTAGAAACACAATGGAATTAAAACGACAAAAATATATTCAGAGCTGACATACAATGCGTCCTGAGAGCACAAAGAGTAACCTGACAGCTAACAACGTACCCTTATTTACCAACAACCTCTCAATTTAGCATTACAAAGACGTATAATTTCAAAATCGCGAAGCAAAAGAAATGGTTTGTTCAGTTAACCCGCAAACACTTCCGTCGTCTGAGGACCATGAATAGTCATGGAGGGCCGCCTCTCCTCTTAACCCTACCAATACCTGACTAATTTAAATTTCATATCCACAAGCTGGTGATGTGATCGTGATGTTATCGATACTTTGGCGTGTTAATATTTGGAAAAGAGAAAGTGCAAATATATTCTTCGTTTTTTTTTTACGTTGAATCATCCTTTTGACAAAAAAATACTTAGGTTCTTATTTAAATCAAAAGATAATATTTTATCTGGTATTTCATCCTTTGAAGATTGCTGTTTTTTTTATTAATTTTGTATTTTTTAATGACCAATCTTCAGGTTTTCATATTCGTGGAATGCATGAGAATATTATTAAGAAAGCGATATAAAATAATGGTGTAAAAAACCAACATTATGTTTAAGACGTTCTCATAAAGCAGGTAGTAGACTGTTGAGTATCAACAAGAATCAGCTGATCAAGATATAGTTGTGGCTGTAATATGATTAATTTATTGAATACAAGTTGCTAGATTTGTCTTTTTATTTCTTAGACTAAACAGGATGTTACAGAAATCGGTATGCTTCGCATGCATTTATTATTCAGTGTTTCTAATGTCCAAAAATTTATTAAAATCGAAAGTAACTAGAATAATAGGTACTATAATATTTACATTGCGTAAGACTTTGCATATTATATTACCTAACAATTAATTAATTAACAGATTTTATAAAATATGCTCATTATATTGCAGTTTCGACATTATTGGCGTAATAAAATTCACACTTAAGTATCGTACTAAGCCCCTAGATAATGACACTTATATGCGGCGTGAAGTTGCAATGCATATTTATGCTTATAAAACGCAGAGGAAGCTATAGGTAACCATAGCTTAATCAAATTAATACGACATATTCTGCCCTCAATCTGTTGTGGGTTGCGAACGAAGTGTGCTTTCAACTTTTTTTGACGTGAAACGTCTTATAATTCGATAGAGCCGGCTGCACGCACGAAAAAACATGACGTCATGCGGCGTTACCTCGCTCTGAATCTAATTCTCTAATTTGAATTTGGAATTTTGTTCTTTAAAATTTAAACTTTCAATGATACCAAAACCAGCCAGTTACAAATAGTATAGCCAAAGAGATTTTATTACAAGTTTATTCATACTATAATGCGAAATCTATTAAACAAATGAAATTAAATTTTTCTTTTGAAAAATGCTACCATTCCATCAGTATTTTCTTAAGACGTTGTCACGTTCAACTATTGTCAGTAAACCGACTTTACAGACAACCAATTTTTTTTTTATTATATTCTACTGCAGATTGTCTCTGATGACATTTTCTGCGTCACCGGGTTTTTAAGAAGGCGAAGACTTTGGAAGGTCTTCAAGCCTGTAGGTCGAACGTTCCTAAGGGATTACTGGGCGACCCAGCGTAGCGTCCCTAGGGCGTCCGTGTCGGAAGGGTGTGCTTTCAACTCTGTTTTTTTAGTTGAACAGGTGATGACTTTAAAGTTAGAAGTCATCACGTATTCTATAAGTATAACTTAAAGTTTCAGTTATAACTTATGATGAGATGAAGACTCCTCACTTCATACTCGAAAAATAAAGAAAAAAAATCCTTCGACGTCGTCGTGGTAGAGTGGTCAGTTACTCTGGATACACATCAAGCGGTCAGGGTTAATATGCGATCTGAGGCTTTCTTTTTTACCGTCCGAGGGAAGCATAAAATTTTATGCCACCCCCTGACCAGGAATTGTCGCATGCGGAAAATGCCACTTTTTGGTCAGATATGGCATAAAAAAGGTTTTTGAAAACAATTCGCAACATGCAAGGCTTGGCGCGCCAGAATGGCGTTTGTGTCAGATTTAATTGCCATATATTCTATAGGCAACGGTAAACGCAGATGCTTCTCTGTCACTCAAGTAGAAGTATTTTTGTATATTTCATCAATGCTATATCATCTTAAAACTACTCACCGCAAACTAATATTTACATATTACATATTTTGTAATAAAATTCCCCTCAATAAAGTGTACACGTTAATAAAACAAGACATTACAATATGCTCATAAGACAAAGTTCGTTTAAAAAAACTACTAAGCAAATATTATTAGTTACAATACAAATCTATAATAAATTGCGCAAACAGAAATAATCAGAACACATTTTAATTATTATTCTCTTCAGAATTATTTATAAAACAAATTGATATTTGACATCGAAGCATCAATTTTACGAGCGATCGTTTCATCTTCAAAACTTGATTTTGAATTCTGATTGGTCGGCACTAGAGTCTCTATAAGACCAACACTTGCACGGTTAAGTGGCGTGAAATATATGCGGCCATAACTCCCAGTGAAATGCAGTCAGATGAAAAACGCAAAGTTAAACCGACACTTATCTATGGGCTCATGCAGCCTGGGTAATTTATGGCTAAATTGCCGATAATTCAATTAATTTATTCATAGAAACATCATATATAATATCATTATAGGTACAAGAACTTCAGTTACATCGTGGGAAATACATATTTGATTTACGTCAAATCACATTTTTTGGATTTGACAGACCTAATTTTGACGCGATGTGAACAGCGGTGTGACTTTGCAAAAAAAATATTGATTAACACCGCTATAAAGGTATATTTTAATTGACACTTATTAGTTTTGTAAAGCGAGGAGGATGTTACATATGGCGCAGTTTTACGAAAATGCAGCATGCTGTTTGGAGCTATCTTTCAGATGAAATACAAGCATCATAATGGCAAACAATAAACCCCTATAGAGCCTAAATAAGTAAAAAATCTAGAAAACATATTAAAAAAAGATACAAAAAAAATATAAATTGGTAAATTTTAACGAGGATGTTAACAATGTTTTTGAAATTATACTCATTTAATATACTTACTTTATTATAATACACATTATGCTAGACATCATAACGATATTATGGTTGGAGTGTAGCAAAGGGTGCGCAGGACTTAGAAAAAATTTACGAAAATTTTGCCCCTCCATAACATACTATTTTTATTATATGGTTGGATAGGGCGGTTCAAGAGGAACAACTTTTATTATGAACACTTTACTCTGAAACCATCCCCTGCGGAGCTGGAGGGAGATTCCGCAGGGAGTTCTTTTTTATTTACTATCTTCCTATTTTTTACTTACTGTTTCCAAAAAAAAACACCATTATTCAATATTACCTGTAACAAAAATATTTATGTTTAGCAAAAGATTTACAGCAGATACACAAAAACCTCATAAACAATGTCTTTTTCTTTTAATCATTAAACTGAATGAATTTTCAGTAGAACTAACTAAAAAGATACGATTATGCCATTTGTAAAAATAAAATATAAAATTAAAATAAAAAAGTCTGACAGCGGTGGGATTCGAACCCACGCCCTTTCGGACTGGTGCCTAAAACCAGCGCCTTAGACCACTCGGCCACGCTGCCTGTGTCTAGACTCATGAAATACCGGTAGTAGTAATCCCGCTTTTCCAGAATTTTGTACCAGGAATGTATGATTAATTAAAATTATTATCGAAAATTATAGGTAAGGATTTTTGTTTTATTATTACTATCGTTGTAAAAAGTTATCTAGTTTAATTTTCATTGTAATGAGAGTTATGACCAAAGGAATTATGTCAAAATATCGATCAACCAACCGTGGGTTCTTATCGTATAGTTAACCTTTAACCTGGTACTGATGATTCAGTCTGGTATAAGAATAGCTATTCACTCCAGAACCTTCTGATTCTGTCTGACAGAAGCTGTAACCGGCAACATAAGATGCTATCCAGTCCAGTACAAAAGGTTTAAGAGTAACAACTCTTATTTGTTAAACCATTGCTATCGTCACGAAGAATAGAAGACTGTGTCGTCTCCGCCATCCTCCACCTAATAATCCGAGAGACGTTATGTTCAGCACCAATGCCCTAATATTTAATAGCTATTCAGTTAAATCGCTCATTCATTACCGGCGCTTTGGTTATACAACGAGGCCTATTCCTAGTTCACCTCATTCACACCGATCGTCCGTAATAGGCACTTATCTGTGGCAAGACGGCCAATCATTATGGATTTATGCACGATAATAACTTGGCCCCAACCGCCCACTTAGGTTAAAACAAGGGATGGAAGTACTTCGCATATGCCTTCAGATCATTTTTCGATTTGCGCTATTATACGCTTACCTATTATGCACGGTTTAAAATTCAGATTGATACAGTAAAAATAAGTTTATGATTCAAGATCCCTATTCAGTGGGAGTATCTTATTAATCCTACGCAAAATATTTCATAATAGATCCATTATTGGTCTTTACTTCAAAGAGTCAATCAGAGGCATGTGTAGGTGTAAAGTCTAATAATATTACCTCAATGACTTTGGTTTGGAAACTTGTTTTAATTTTCTTCAATATATTGTATCGAGATTTTTGTTTGTTTATCGCGGTTATCTTTGGCAAAATTGTCACGAAACTTACTGATTACATTCTCGAAATTTTTCAAACTGGTAGAAATGAGGATATTACCACGGTAATTAATATTACCGTGATATTACTGTCTATGTAAGTAGTCAGTTAAATTATTCCTGAAAACTTTCGGCTGCAAATTTAATTCTTATTAATAAATATTCGCGTTTAAAATATTTAAACGCGAATATTTATATGGATATGTGTTTGTTACCCTTAACTCTAATAATATAGCTCATACATTAGAATAACATATAGACCTTAATTTATACTAATACTGCGCAGAGGAAGTCACGGGCAGAATGTAATCTTAAATAAATGACTGATTAAGAAAGAAATTACACATTAGACTTTGGTAGTTTAGGCTGGCAAATTTGTTCTTTTTTCCAGAGGTCCATATGCAAATCTCGCGAACCTTTAACTAAAATGAGTCCTGAGTAGTAAGTCTCGTCGTTTTATTTCAATCATAAATAGAACTCAGAAATTTTATTCTAACATTATTAGTTTGCGTTCACATTGGAATTTTAAGCTTTTGAATGCATCAGCCTATAGAAAAAAAGATCTCAAACAATTGTAAATTCAACCTCTAATTTGCAAAAATAGGCACTCGAAAGTTTATAATCGGTCAAATGTGATCCCTCAATCGTGACTGACAGGTATCCATATCTTATATTATAATCTAGGTAAAATTTACAACTTCTATAGAGCGACGGTATGTAAGTGTATACAAATAATAGAATTTATAGATATTTACTCAATGTTTGTTTCTTTTCAATGATTTTAATGGATTTTATTTATATAAAATTAGACATAAGTTGCTGAAATTAATTATTATTATTATTTTGCTTCGTCTTCAGTACCTGCTATGAGACAGGTCAGCTAGTAATAAGTACATTTATTTTCAATTTTGCTATCTTAAACCCACAACGAGCACAAATTACAAATAAATGTCACAACAAACTTGAGTGTTAATAAGATTTACGTAATTTGCTCTTACGTTACTTAAATAATCGCAATAATAGGGTGATTCATAGCGCAGTATTAGCTTAATTGGAGATCTGATACCTACGTAAAGAGGAGAAGGCTTCGAATCAATTTATGGCTTATATATCAATTTAGCAAGACTTGGATACTTCTAAGCGAATGTAATGATATTTTTACGGTTGTAAGCAATTAAAAACAGCTATAAAAGTGGAATATAATAATTTATACAGTTAATATACGGGAAATTGATTTAACATTCAGATATTAACACAACATTAAATAGTTATTAAATTTTAATCCCTAAACTTATTTATTATTTCCGATATTTAAGGTGAAGGTAAGCAGAGCTACCATTGATTTCATTTTATTGCTTCTCTGCCATATTTGTCAAATACATAAATAATTTTGCCAGACTACTGTGACATTCAACATCTCAGCAGTCAGTGTTGATGGTTGGTTTTTGTTTGCTAACTGAATGTTCAGTTACAATTAGGTTTAAAGCTCTTTTTAAGAAAACGAAAGACTAGTCATCTGTATGGCCCATAATGCCAGATGTGGTTTTATGTGTTGCTTAAAGTTATGTTCAAACCTTTTGGGATTACGAGCGTGATAGTATGTATACATCAATATTAAAGCCAAGACAATTTTTATTGCAAATGAACTCTGAACAAAAATCGGTAAAACAAAAAGCGATCCAATTTAAAATACTTTATTGATTTCTTTGAGAGCGATCGCCAAAGCAATCATAAAAACGTGTCCGCCAGACAAAACCGGGTTGTCGAATATAATTTGTGACCCCAACCGCCTATAACTATAAATCACTGATGTAACGAGATTTACAGCACTATAAACAAGCAATATCATCAAACTGATTTAAGTGGATACCGAATGATTTCGGTTTGATGGGATGTGACAGAGCTTGCAGAACTCTTTCACTTTTAGGAAGAAATTCAAAAACTTTGTATTTGTTGCACTAATTAGTTATTTAACTTTAAATATAAAATTCACCGTTTACTTCGTCCGCGCTAATCTCCGAAACCACTCTGAACACAATGAAATTTTGTTAATATGTTTGACCAAGCAAGGCACACTATCCTGTTCTATAATTTTTATCGTGATAAGTAATCCTCAATTTTTTGATTGTAAAATAAATCTTTATTATGACATGAGCCTAAAATAAAGGCTCATTAGAACCATTTGCTGTTCTGTATTTGTTCTGTTCCATGTTTCTTACAAATGTGGGCAGAATATAGTTAGAAAATTAACTACTAAAATCACAAATCAAACAGAAACACTTCTAATTAGATGATTTATTTTAACAAAAATAACGAGTCACTGAGTGTTCTTGATCTATCACAATCACTTTAATCACTTCAAATCACAATCAATTTTAGATAATTTACGCGAATTAAGCAGTTCGTCGATCACCGTGGGCTATGTTTTTTCACAAGCCCTTTCTGACTTTCAATAATTCAACACGGCCGCCCGACCACAGTCCGCTAGAGTAATTTCCACTCACTCTAATATCATAATCATCGTTATACGCCGACAAATTAATATATAAACACACATATGTGCCTCCAAATAGTGACAGATTGCCAGCCTGTCAAAAGGGGCACGAAGCCACAACGAAACCCAACAACTAGGACATTATGTTACACTCAAAATCATCTCAACAGTCCGGAAATTGGTGTAATTACAGTAGAAAAATGGACAGGGTAAAGACAGAAATATATATGGCCATACTGAGTGGAACACACTTCTTAAGACGACGATAAGGGTTAGCGACCTTAACCATACTGAGTGGAAAACGCACAGACCCGGAAAATAACTATTGATTTTACTTAATAAGATGCTACTTTTTCTCATATGAATATTTAAATAATGAAAGTATCTACAAGACGAATAAAGTTAGTTTTAGATTTAATACACTAAAATGTACAAATTTTGAAATGTTCTCATACCACACTCACCGGCACGGTAATTTGGCCATGCTCTAATCGCGAGGCGGCATAGGTCAAAAATTTTTTAGTTTTATTTCAAAAGGGTAATTCATTACCTATTTTGTTTATTTAAAAATAAAATAAAAAAACATTAAAATAAAAAAATAAAAAAAAATAATAATTTCGGTAGATAGAATTAATTCGCTTTCCCTAATGTTAAAAAGCCAGCATGATATCCTCCAACAGGTGTCATAGTAGGCGACTTATGCACCAGCAAAGGGGCATTGATTACTGTAAGAGAAAGTATGAATAGGAGGTGCTGGTTGTTGCAATGAAAACACGTTCTCAGCTTCGGTGGGTTTTATACAGAAAAATCACATATAAAAGTCAACCGTTACAAGAACGTATAAAAAGCAGAGTGACCAGAAAGCAAAACAAAAACCAAACTAGACATCAAAAACTACCAAAAATAATAATCGTATAAAAACCAAAAATATATAAAAAAAGGTTGCAAACGGCAACATCCTCCCCCACTTAAGTGATGGGTAACCGTACCAGCTTCTTAGCAGGTCGACGTACCGTACCCCTCGCTGTATCCACGTCAGCCACGCGAACAATTCCGTCCTTGCCGGGGTGGACTGCTGTTACTCTCCCCTTAAGCCAACTACCTCGGGGAAGGTTACCATCTGCCACCAGTACCACGTCTCCAACACGTAACGGCTCTGAAACGGCCACGCTGGTTCTGGTCGTCAAGGTAGGGAGATACTCTTTCATCCAGCGTGCCCAGAAGTGGTCCGTAAGTCGTAGCACCCTTCTCCACTGCTCTCTTCCAAAGAGATCACGATCTGAGAGCTCTGCTTCTCTCGGCCGCGTACCAGATGATGTGCCCAAAAGAAAATGCATGGGGGTTAAGGCCTCTTCTGAAACAAAGTCACCACCCACGTGAGTGAGGGGCCTCGAGTTCACCAGAGACTCGGCTTCCAACAATAACGTTCCCAGCATCTCGTCTGATAATCTTCTTTCCGCTAAAGATGCCCTCAGGGCACATTTTACTGATCTCACGAGCCGCTCCCAGGCACCTCCCATGAATGGCGAAGCTGAAGGAATAAAACGCCAACGAATGCCCAAATTGGCGGCAGAGTCCAGTATCACTGGGTCATATAGCCTTCGTAAAGCTGTCGATGCGCCTACAAAAGCCGTACCGTTGTCCGACATAATCTCTGCTGGCGTTCCTCTCCTCGCCAGAAAACGTCGCAAGCTCATAACAGCCGAATCGGCCGACAGACTGTGCACCAGCTCCAGATGTATGGCGCGAGTGGTGAGGCATGTGTAGAGGGCGCAATAACGCTTTTCGACGCGTCGGCCAACCGTCACTTGCAGAGGTCCAAAATAGTCCAGCCCCACATATAAAAAAGGCCTTCTATGATGCGCCAGTCTCACTGCAGGGAGATCTCCCACGGGCGGATTAAAAGGTAGGGCCCTCCTGTTCTGACAAAACTGGCAAGAATGGATGACAGCCTTCACTGTGGACCTCAATCTGAGAATAAAATATCGTTGGCGGATTTCGTTGACGACTGTATCGCTTTGCGCATGTGCAGCCTTTTGGTGATACTGCAAGATGAGTAGACGCACCGAATGCTCTTTTCCATCGAGAACTATTTGGCGTTTCAGGTCTATCTCGACATTCGCAGCCGCATCAATCCTGCCGTGGAGGCGCAAAAGCCCGTTCTGTCCTAAGAGAATGGCAACCCTGCCAACTCTACTACCCCGAGGCAGTGGCAACCCGCAGCGTAACGCCGCTAACTCCTCGGGAAACGAAGACGACTGGCTCTGACGTAACAAATGATTTTCGGCACGTTCCATCTCTTCAGCGGTCAGTGGTAGTAACGCCCTGTCCCGGTTCGATGACGATGAAGGCTGGATACGGTCACCCATCATCACTCCCTCCCTGTTTGAGAGACATTTTCGAATTAAAAGCATGGCAAAGTGGTGCGCACGTGCAGTCGATCTAACTAACCTAATCCAACTGCTGAATCGACTAGCCGAAGCTACTACAGGGGAGAATATGTCGGTGACGTTTATAAAATGTGACAATCTGTGCGATGGCTTCAGCTCGTCCATATAAATGATATTAGGAGTACACGGTTCAATAGGCCAATCATTGGGAGCCATCCGCAAAAACTCAGGACCGGAAATCCACCTACTATCTTGTGAAAGCCCACCAGGTACCGAACGCGTCGCGTCGTCCGCTATATTCAAACTAGTAGGTACCCAGCGCCATTCAGAAACACATGTAAATTCATGGATTTCCGCCAAACGGAAGGAAACAAAAGGCTGGTACTTCCTAGCGTCGTTACGTAACCAACCAAGAACATTACGGGCATCTGTCCAAAAGAATCTTTCGGTCGGCTTCAGCGTATGTGCCTCGCAAACACTGTTCGCAAGACGAGCTGCAACCAACGCACTTTGCAACTCTAAACGAGGGATTGTATGGATCTTCCTTAAAGGGTTAACCCTAGCCTTGCTTGAAACTAAAGTAAGGTGCACATTTCCGTCAGAGAAAACAATACGAAAATACGCTACAGCAGCACACGCGTCAATACTAGCGTCACAGAAAATGTGCAACTCACAGCGCTGTACGTCATTGGCAAGCCGGTACCAACGTGGGATCTTTAACTGAAGGACAGAGAGCACGTCATTGTACCACAAACTCCACTTCGTAAAAATACTCTGAGGAAGCTCCTCATCCCAATTACTTCCTGCACGCCAAATCTCCTGAAATATGATGCGACCTCTGATGGTAACAGGTGACAACATACCCAGCGGATCAAAAATGCGCATTAAATCTGACAGCACCACGCGCTTGGTGAGCCTTTTTGGCAACCCTCTTTTAAAATTATTACTAAAACCGAGAGTATCAGAAGCAGGATACCAAATTAGACCCAATGTCCGAACGCTTTGGGGAAAATTTCCTAAGTCAACTGCTGCGTTGCTACGCTGTGACTGTAAAAGACGCAAGTTGGGAGGAACAAGATATAAGGCGCTGGGTTCGTTAGAAAAAGTCAACCGTTACAAGAACGTATAAAAAGCAGAGTGACCAGAAAGCAAAACAAAAACCAAACTAGACATCAAAAACTACCAAAAATAATAATCGTATAAAAACCAAAAATATATAAAAAAAGGTTGCAAACGGCAACAATTACCTTATACTCCGTCCACCAATCCGCATTGGGCAAGCGTGGTGGACTACTGCCTAAACCTCCTTCCATGACGGTATGATGAAGGATTTAGTCGTAATAGTTTTTATGTAGGAAGTCTTTTATGTATCGTACGCCTAAAATATAATAAAGCATCTAAAATGTCGAGGTCTTTGGAATTAAATCGCAATTTATCATAGCGTTTATTGTGACTTGTAATGTAATCAGTTGCTCCCATAGCTTGTGAATACTCAGCGAATTGTTATACTCCATTCCAATACATATTTATTTGGTAATTCCAGTAGGTTATTAACTATATTATGTTGCTCCGTCAATATGTCGCTATATTATTGTGTGCGCAGATAGCGGAACGGCCACCAGACATATATACGTGAGCATAATTTTTCTGATTATCATTTCGAACGCGAACGAGGCTGACTTTTTAACCGTAATTCAACCAATAAATTCACCCTAACATTATACAGAGGTAAAGTTTTTGAGTTTGTTTGTATGGAGTAATCTCTGGAACTACTGAACTGATTTTGAAAATTCTTTCAGAAATATTTAGAAATGTGAAACCGCGTGTAGGTCGCTAGTTAGAAATAAAAACAAAGCACGATTTGTTTTACAACGGCAAAGCGCTTAGCCTTTTATCGTCTGTCACCGTACACTGCTACAATTCACTACCTACTATACCTACAATAAATTGGCGGTCTTATCTCTTAGAGCTATCTCTTTCAGACAAATACATCATACATACACATGGATTATAACTACGTGCACATAATACCTATAGGAAATTATGAAGAGATGAATAAAAATTGAACAAAAATATCATCAAAATAAGAAAGGGGCCGAGAATTTGTGAAAATAAAAAATGCCGGTACACACAAAAAAATTCCGAGCGCTGCTATATTTGCTGCTGAATAACCCTAAAATTAAAACACCATTCGAAAGTAGCGTATTTCGAAAGCTATAAAATACTTTACTAATTACTGCTCATAATAACTGTACCCTTCTTACCCACCAGTGTGCGATCGTAAATTGCAAGACAATAAACTACACAAAATCCCTCGTCAATGTGACCAGAAAGTTTTTTCCTCGTCTGTCGGAGGAAGATACAAGAATTAGTGTTAACAGCGGGGGTGAATTGCGGGACGCCGTCGTAAAAAACTCCATGCACCCCACCGCGCGTATTGGTTTGCAAATATGGAACCTCTTTTAGACCGAGCTTGTCATTAGAACCTATGATGGAAAGAGAATTTTAACATGTATAAATATTTTTTTTTGGTTGTAATAGATGATAAGGCCGAAATACCGAAGCAAATTTTGCTGGGAACTCTAAACCACTGCGGTAATGGCTATTTTATCATTAACTGTAAATACACAATAATGCAATTAACACTATTAATTTAGTAATGAAAAAGGTGGTGGTAAGGCTAGTCGGAGGAATTTCTTTTTTTACCACGAACCAAACCGACAAGTTTGCAATTTTTGGATTCGGACCAGGCACCTCAGGTCTAAAAGGACGGAGGCGATAACTTGCTATCTACGCGAATTTTCTTTTCAAATATATTACAGATTGTAGATTATGTCGCAGACACAATATACGAATTTATTCTTCAGTTCACAATAAAAAAGAGTAATTAGTTGCGTAGAAATAATAGCAATTGCAACAAATGACCAAACCTCTTTCGTGTACTCGTTTTGTATACTTCAAGACCTTTGCTGTAGAACAAAACTATTAAACTTTAAATAAACGACGATCTACAAGGAACAAAAGTGAAGGTCAATTGCCCACAGTGGAACAAGGTACAATGAGAACAATAAATTAATCGAACAATGTACAAGGCGACGACGTCGACGCGACGCAAGGAACTTCTAGCGCTACCGAGACATTTCGTAGTTTCAAATGACATATTTAAATTGCATTAGACGTGGTGATTGTTCAAATAATGATAAATAAATCAATCACAATCAGTCTAGGCTCCTGGCGCTTCATACATATTCATCGATCTTTGTATGCAGTATTGAGTATGCCATTACATATTTGGTTACATTACAGATAGAATAACTCAGTCCGGAACAGGTCTTCAATGATATTTTAAGATATATGAGCAGAATGAGCAGTACTGTAAGCTCTATTGATGTCCACATAAGTTTGACTAACTAATTTAATAATACAATCGACAATTGATCAACTAAAGAACATAAATCTCATAGTCATCCCATTATTATAATGCTTATGCATGTAACGATTCCATCATACTGTAATGTTTGAGTTTAAGTTCAATGGATGAGGGAAATAAAACAAGATATTTTACCCAACCACAAGTATGTCCCGGAAGCCATCATGAGAGCGAGAGAGCACCGCCCAAGAGAGCATAGATTAGTAAACCCTCCTTTCCAACCATAGATTTAATAAGTCCCTGACACTACATCCCCCTTCTCAGGATGCTTTCCGTACTTAATACTTTTATTATGAAATAAACACAAAAGAAATTAACTTAATTTAAAAAATTACTTATTAAGACTTATGTACTATACTTAATCATGATATTATAAGGTTTTATTTAAGTAACATAATCACTTAACCAAACAGGTCTCTTCTTTTGCCTAATGGGTCGACTACTATTTTTATCTCTGGCTAAACAAGATCTCTGAATCTGATCACTTCGTTCTTCATAATCAGAATTAATATTTACATTATAAGAATTATTTAATATAGGTTGTTGTTCATTAATATTATCATTATTAGCTGTAGCATCACCTATTGGGTTACTACAAACATTGGAGAAACTGTGACATCTTCTAAATTTATTATAGTTCACTGCATACGGAGCAGGGATTAAATATGATCTGTTACGTCTAAATTGGCCTTTATCCGTTTGTATTAAATATGATCTATATGGCAAGATTTTAACAACTTCTCCATAACACCTAATATCAATTAACCATATCCTATCTCCCACATTTAGATCAGATAGATTCTTTGAACGATGCCGTTTGTCATAATACTTAGCTTGCTTTTGTTTAATATTCCTTTCTTTTTCACACACATCTTTAGAGTTCTTTGTGTCAAGTTTATAAGTAATAATTGGTAAATGTGACCTTAATCTTCTACCCATTAATAATTCCGCTGGTGAAAAACCATTTTCCAAAGGTGAAGTTCTATATGCTAGAAGAGCTTTATCTAATTGAACTCCATTTTTTTTATTAACATTTTAGCAATTTTTACAGCATTTTCAGCTAAACCATTAGACTGACTATAATATGGCGAGCTTGTTACATGCTTAAAGTTATATTCAAGTGAAAACTTTCTAAAACCCTCCTTAAATTGAGGCCCATTATCTGATCTAAATGTTTCACAAATACCATATCTTGAAAAGAGTTCTTTAATTTTGTTAATAATTACATTTTCTGTCATTGATGTCAGTTCAAAAATCTCAAAAAATCTTGAATAATAATCCGTTACAATAAGAAACCATTTTTTATAAAAAAATAAATCAGCAGCAATAACTTGCCATGGCCTTGTGGCTGGTGACTTTTCTTCACAAAATTTATCAACTGGATTAGATTTGTGTTCCACACAATCAGGACAATTTTTTATCAAGTTTTCAATTTGTGTACTAAGTCCCAACCACCAGACTGCCATTTGGGCTCTACGTCTACACTTTACTATTCCTTGATGACCCATATGAATATACTCTAAAACTTCTTTATGCAATATAGATGGTATAACAATTCTTGACCCTTTCAATAAAATATCATTACAAATACTGAAATCAAATCTATATTGAAAATATTGAGATAATTCTAAACCAATTTTACTTTTCTCCGGCCAACCTTCAATGCAATATTTTTTTAGTATATTAATAATCCTGTCATTATCTTGTTCTTGTTTTATCTTTTGTAAATATACATCATTTATTGGTAAATTCTCTAAAATAAAATTAACATAAAAAACACAATCAGTTGACAAATACTCATTAGGGTGAATGTTGGTAAGGGGTGCCCTCGATAGGGAGTCTGGTAAAATTAAATCTTTACCAGGGATATAATTAATTACATAATTAAACCGCATTAACCTGATTCTAAACCTTTGTAGTCTTGGAGTTAGATCGTCTAATTGTTTTGATTGCAAAACTTGTAATAATGGCTTATGATCCGTTTCAAAAATAACTTTTAACCCTGTTATATATTCATAAAATTTTTCAGCTGCCCAAGTGATTGCCAAAGCTTCTTTTTCAATTTGTGAGTATCTTCTCTCGGTTTCATTCATTGTTCGCGATATGTATGCCACAATTTCTCTATTATTATTATCATCTAATTGCATAAGGCAGCCTCCTAAGCCATAAGAACTAGCATCAGCACTGACTACTGGCCGCTTGTTGGGGTCAAAGTAGGCTAATACTGGTGTATTACATAAAAGTATTTTGATTGAATTAAATGCCTGCTCTTGGTCAGGACCCCATAGAAAAATTACATCTTTTCTGAGCAAATTATTTAATGGTTCCAAACAATCTGCTTTCTCCCTCAAGTGTCTTGATGCAAAATTTACCATTCCTAGAAATCTTTGAAGTTCAGTTTTATTCTCTGGATTGGGAAAATTTTGAATAGCTTTTATTCTATCAGGATCAATTGAAATCCCGTCAGCTGACAATATAAAACCTAAAAATTTAATCTTTTGGACTCCAATAATACATTTCTCTTGGTTAATTGATAACCCTTCGTGAGATAAGCGACTTAATACTTCCCTCTGATTGCGGTTTCGACATGTTTTCCGTAAATCAAAACGGAATAAAGCTTGAATAAAACACACCGCTGCCACCATGTAATGTTTGAGTTTAAGTTCAATGGATGAGGGAAATAAAACAAGATATTTTACCCAACCACAAGTATGTCCCGGAAGCCATCATGAGAGCGAGAGAGCACCGCCCAAGAGAGCATAGATTAGTAAACCCTCCTTTCCAACCATAGATTTAATAAGTCCCTGACACTACACATACTTAAAGAAAAACTTATTGAACTGTAAAATTTTTTAGATAGTAAATAAGAGGAAACGTATGAAGGATCAATAATTGCAGCGAACAATTTCTACGGACCCTGCAAAAGCCCTTAGCTTAGCGGCGAGCAGTGCAGATTACATGTACTAGTCCCATAGTAGTTCAATATACTCCCATTGCAGGACCCACAGACATTTTAGTAAAGTCCCGTGAGAATCTAAATTTTCCACAGCTCCAATAAAGAATAAAATAGACCAATGATTATCAATAAAAAATTGTGTGTGTCAGCTCCGACGCACGACTGGAGTTTACTCCAAGACAGGTGAGATGGCGCCCCTGCTGTCATCCGTGTTTTGACAATTAGAAAGTTGCGCGACATAGGATGCGCACCAATTATGACTTTGACCTTCAAAAACGTAACGAGGTCATTCATCTATAGATTTTACTCCTCACGTTTTTCTCATACCGGGCCCCTTATATATGCAAATCGATTCTTAAGGAGTAAACTCCAAAAAATCCAGACCACATTATGATATAGTCACTAAGGTTGAATGTCGCGTCATGTTTCAATGTAAAGTAGATTAATTCTATCTATGACATATTACAAAACACTGATAAAGATAATATACGAACGTTCAGTCGACCACGCGAAGTCATTGTCCCCATAATAGGCGAGGGGAGTGTTATGTTGCGGATCGTAATAATCCTCACTAACCACCGGTGGCTCCGAATAAGCAAACGCTTAAATAATAATTGGCAAAATATTCTACCCTTTGTACCGAACTAATTTGGTTTCATTCTGTATATGAATAATATTAACTATTTGAATGTGATGGTGGAATTTTATATCCTAAGTAATATTCCCAATGCGAATTTGAGTTAGTTATGCTTTCAGGACAAAACTATTCAACCTTTATGTACACACATTAGATAGAAAAATAGCTTTTTAACAATATCTACATGAACTTGAGCCTAAGCAAGAAAATGCTAGTTAAGAATATTATAATGTGTCGTTACTTAATCATCACTCATCAATGGATAAGAGTTTTGCAGTTATCACCTAACACAGTCCTGCACCGTATAAAAATGTATAACCAAGTGTACATTGTTGTTGATGCTTGCATAATTAATATGTCCTACAAAATTCATTAGAATTATTAACGTACACAATGTCAGAGAAAACTTAGTGCGGAGTACCTTCAGAGCACCCTACTTTTATGACGTCAAAGAACAATTTACTCAAATCTCTCTTCGGTAGTTACCGTGCTACCGTATAGCCACGTATATGCACGTTCATGTTTCCATCCAAAGCTTGGCTGAGGGCAGCTGCGTTGGAATAACGACTTAAACGCAACGGCTTAGAGGTGCTTGTGGTGTGTCGAGGTGGTAGGCCATCAACTACACGCATGATAAAAGCCAGCGGGGTACAAGAGTGATTAAAATAAGGAGGGATTTGGGAGCGGCTGGGCCTAATGGCGGTGTCCACGCCCCGCCACGCGCCACCGTCGAGTGAAGCCAGTCGCTAATATACGTCTGAGTTTTCAAAATCATTGTGCCGTAATCACCATTAAATCGAAATAAAAAACTGTGATGCAGCTGTGATGGTACAAGTACCATTGGACGCTTTTTATAATGAAGAAGCATAAAAGCTTCGACACACAATATTTCCATTATTGTGACATAATTAACAATCTTTAGTATTTTAATAAATATCTGGACATATTTAGGTAATTATATTCAAGCGCAGACTATCTTTTTTTCATCATTTATCATATCAATTTGTAATTTCAAATGAACTAATTACCGACAATGTGAAAATGTGAGTTCACTTCTTTTATTTTATTCCTGCAGGTACAAGTTTTTTCTTAATAGTATTCTATTCTTGCTTCAAATTATTCACACGTGGACTTAGTAAATGTCGCGTCGCGTGTGAACGAGCAATTGTAGTTAAGACATTCGAGTTCGTTCAGCATAAAGTGATAACCATTCTTGAATACCCACTAGGATACAACAGTATCTCAACACACTATTCATAGTACAATTTAAAAAAGTACGTAATTTCATCACGTACTTTCTTGATCACGGCTGCTGTCGAAAAAAGGCTTTGCTTAGCTTTTTTGGGCTGTCTGGGGTTTGAGTTGAATTCTATGCAATCATTTGTGAGAGTCGTAAGTACCTACATAACAGATATACACAAATACTTGGCGTGGAAGGGCTGTGCTATCATAATTATCTAACTCTGAAGCCGAGACACTCCACGCTTGCTGTTTGACGAAGCCTTAAAGGAAAAAGTCACTAATTCTTAAAAACCTCTATCTTGCACAATTAATTTGGATCAAAATAGATAAAATACTGCAATCTAAACTTCACACCCAAAAATAAAGTAATATAAAAATCGTTGTATACTCATTACATTACAGTTTAAAATCGTTTAAACTCATTCCATTACAGTTTGTTAGCTTCGTGTACACTATCGTATTCGTGTACCAAATTTAACATAAAATCAGAAAGTACGCTTCGTGCAAATGATTACTCAAAAAATTCAAATTGTATTCAAAAATACTTTTTATCATGATGTTACTCTTATCTGCACGATAAGAGTAACATCATGATAAAAAGTATTTGGGCTGGTTATAATTATTTACGGTTTCTATGTGAACCAAGCTGTAAAGTTCCTTATTGCACACAGAATGATATGAAAAATAATTTTTTGTATCAAGTTAGTAAAAAGTTTTGGAACTAGCGCGAGGTAACCCGAATATTCAACGTCCCCGGGGTAATTTTGAGTTACGAAATACTTTACATTGAAATAATACCGCTTTGATAACTTACAACATGCTGCTTGAGTTTTCCGAGAAGTTTCCTTAGCTAACAAACGGATATAAAATATTCAATTTTCATATTTTTGTAGCAGAATAGGAATTCTAAAGGCTTTAAAATTAATTTTTTCCTTTTTGTTTCTATAAAACACAAGTATTATTTTATCGATGTAAATATCGAGTACGAGATACAATCAGTATCGTCAAGAATTCTACGTTATTTTGAGATGATAACGTTTTGTCTCCAAAGATAATTAAATGTATAAAAAAAACAGACAAATGCCTGATTTACAATTTCAGTAAAATATACGTTTGACAACAAGCATAATTATTTTCTTATAGGTTAACCAGACTAATCACAGGCAGAAAAGTTGAAGTTTGTTTTGGTACAAAAGTATGTAGTTGTCCCGTAACCAATTTCTCACCGACTGTACCACCGTACTCGATTACCACGCAATTCCGAAATATCAGTGTCAATTATCGCATCGGTATTACAAAGCCGTGTCTATCACACTCCCTTGAGAGTTCGGTCTCTAGATCAAGTGCTAACGTTTACAGTTTGCATAGCGACGGCTGCGGGTAGAACGAAACGATGATTGATGGCTGTATCCGCACTTGACCCTGGTTGGAAATCAGCGTTAAGCAGGCTTAGAGAACTTTTGGAGGAAGTGTTTTATTAAAACTATTTTAAGTATCATAGCGGTACAGTTACTAGAAAAATAAATTAATTCATTTTGTTTTTATTTTTTTAATAAAATATCAGTCTAGCTAATAATCTCAGCTCATGATATACAACATGTAAATTAAATAACCAACACCCTGAATACAAGTGGTTTGAGATCGGCTTTTGAGTTGATTAAAAAAAAAATTTTATTGAAAAAAAATATGTTTTTTTTAAATTATTGAAATCAACTCAGAAGCCGATCCCAAACCACCTGTATTCAGGGTGTTGGTTATTTAATTTACATGTTGTATACTTACATGCGTTAAGACTAATGTATGTTATTTTTATCCACTCTTAAAACCATTTAAAATAAACCTAAATTAACCTGAAACATTGTATTTTACAACTGCATTTCAAACAGACTGACAGGATGTCGATACATGTAGTTAATTACTATACTTAAATTTTGCAACAAATAAAGGCAAACAATTTAAAAAGCTTCCACTTAATTTTTAAGTAAATAAATTGGTAAGAACAACGGACAACTGCATTAAAAAGGATTAAGTAATTATACACCTAAAAATAATGTTAAATTGTATTAGAATGATCCATTTTATTATTTATTAATATTGTTGATTGTAATTTTTAATATAAGATAATTATAATAGATTCCACCCCAATCAAAACCATCTGAAATGGATTCAATAACATGTTCCATTTAGCAATCTACATACATACATAGAGTCACGCCTTTCTCCCACAGGGGTAGGCAGAGATTACTTGTTTCCACTTGCTACGATCCTTGCATACCTCTTTCGCTTCATCTACTTTCATCACATTCTTCATGCATGCTCGGCGGTTACGCGTACTTCTAACCTGGCCCTTTTTCAAAACGTCTTCGATTTGATCGTTAAACGTTCGCCTAGGTCTACCTCGCCCCGCCTCTCCATTCACTTCTGATTCATAAATCCTTTTAGTCAATCTACTTTCATTCATCCTCTCCACGTGTCCTAACCATATGAGCATCCCTTTTTCAATTCTTGTCACTATGTCTTCTTTCACACCACACATCTCTCTTATCACGCTATTATACAACCTGTCACTCAATTTTACACCTGTCATGCTCCTCAAGGCTCTCATTTCTACTGCATTTATTCTACTTTCATGCCTTTTCTCCCATACCCAACTTTCACTTCCATACATTAGTGTTGGAACCAGCACACCGTTATGTACTGCCAGTCGTGCCTTGTCAGACAGCGTCTGACTGCTCATAAAAAATTTAGCAATCTAATTACAATAATATACAAATTGCTGCGATGGATGAAGGCTCATCTTACCTACGACAATAAACGCGACTTTTAAATGATAACACTGCGTATACAGTCTCGTTTAATCTCTCTGTTCCTAATGGTTCTGCTTCCGCATTACACTCTCCCCATAGCTGGAACAATATAGGGCAATCAAGACTGATCAACTCCGAGCGATGGCCGCCTGCCGATGCTTCGGGTTAGACTCATTAATCACCATCGGTTTAGGCAGACTTACCGTCGTATGCGGTATACACTATCGGAGGCACTAGGAAACGTCTACCTAACTGAGATTAGAATTCAGCCAGCCACAGACATTGCTGCGAAATTTTCAGACACGGTTAAAATTAATTTCTGTCGCCTTTTTCGTTATTAAGTGGTTACCGTCGCCTGTAGACATTTGCAATATTAAGGGTCAATTTAACACTGCAAGTGCATTGCCATCCCGGGGACTAAGATGATATGCCTTCCATGCCCAGTACTTACACTGGCTACCTTTCCCTTCAATCAGAAACACAGCGAACTGCTTCACGGCAGAAATAAGAAAGGCGGTGGAACCTACCCAGACGACTCTACGTAATAATATGGGTCCCACCTACTTATATGGAATGCTATTACGAGTGGCTTGCTCGCTACCGCGTGAGTGACTCCTTCTTGTTTGCGCCATCCACGGGTTAGAATTGTTTTCGAGATAACCTAAAATTTAAGTAAGATTCTAACCCTCAGTGACTACGACAGACATAAAAAAATCGTTCACAACAGAGAAGTTTTTTTTTTTACATTTATTTGGATTTCTTTTGTATAATTACTTATTTTAGTATCAATTGAATAACAAATGCTTAAAAATAAAATTATAAAAAAAAACGACGTAAAAATTGAATCCCAGTTTTTACGAAAAATAACATTTGTACTAAAATTTTGTCATTGACATTCTAGTCGTTTACAGATCAAAGAAGACATCTTCAATATTCTATTTTAATAAAAGCCTGCCATTAGAGAAAGAAAACAAACGTAAACGTGCCAGTCCAAATTTATATAGAGATATTTAAGATTTTTTTCATAGTTTGTGTGTCTCCCATATCTGCGATCGGCATTCCCGTGACTATCAAGGCTCATTTACACTACCGACAAAGCGAAAGGAAGATAATTTTTGATCGAAATTATACATAGTACATAATGAGTTTTATATAAATTTTGATAACGTTCATTTTAGATAGAAGCCAAAAAAGAAGTCGCGCGTCTTCCAGCAAAGTCTCGCACATTCTCAAGGATTGCCGTAGCTACCTGCTGCTATCTACTTTGAACGTTATCACAATTGATATAAGACTCATTATACTATGTATAATATCGTTTCAAAAATTCTCTTCCCTTCGCTTTGCATGTAGTGTAAATTCAGCCTAACAAATCTGCTGCTATTGGCTACTATGGAGCTGGGCTACGTGCCTCGCGAGGGATTCTTTTGCGTTCTAATCAGAACTAACAGATTACGCTTGCGGGGAATATCGACGTTGGTCTATTTCGTTCAGTAAAGGGCAACATTAATGATCTTATACGACTGTAATTTGGTGATTTGTTAAAGTGTTTATATCTAACATGTTTTTTTTATAATTGAGTTACTCCTGTTCCAACTCCTGCTATATTTATTGCTGTAGGAGATGAACACAAATTAGTAGATAAAATTAATACAAAACCAGTTTCATTTTTGTTATAAAAATCTAGCTGTAGACTCTAAACAGTTTGATGTTATAAGTGGGAATAGAGTTCAAATGCAGGAGTGGATGCACGCGATCTTTTGAGCTTTGGGATTAAAAAAGATGTAGTGATGAATTGAAAATAAATCTCAACTCCACAGAGGAAAAAAAGCTACGAAAATCAATGATAAAAACTTCAACAAATCAGTCTAATTGTACGTATAAACTGAATTAAGTCAACCATTGAACTAATTAGTTATACTTACTGACTTTGAACGTGCCACCCACGTCTCTTTTAAAAGACAAGCACTAAGAATGAGAAAACACATAACAGCTTTATAATTCGACCCAATGCTGGGACACAAGGCCTCTCCTTGCCATCGAAGGAGGATTAGGCAGTAGTCCACCACGCTTGCCCAATGCGGATTGGTGGACGGAGTATAAGGTGATCAATACCCTTTTGCTGATCCATTAGTCGCCTGCTACGACACCCATTGCAGGATATGGGGTGGGACTATTCTCATCCTCCGGCATCATATGTCTACAAATGAGATGCGAAAACATGTGTGGTAGCAAAGAATCATATTTCCAGATCATGCAATAGAAAAGTGAGTTGCTAAATGTCGTGCAGGATGGTGGGTAGAATCCTTTGCAGTAATCAGAAGCAACGACTTAACGTAACGTCTAAAACATGGAAGACCAGAGAATAACATCAGACAATCAATTATCAATTTAACGAGACGCCTAAATTCCGCTTAACAAAGTGAAAGTAAACTTTAAAATCAATAATCAAATTAAATGTTTACATGATTGAATATTTTAAATTGAGATTCTAATAAAGTTCGTCTATTAAGTAGACATCTCAAGATTGTAACGGAGATGTATAAATTAAATAATTGATTATCGTGTTAAGCATTAGGTAATCGATTTAACGGATCGATAGCCTGCGCCGCCTTTGGTGTCGAGAAGAGTAATATCAACACGACCTCATTAATTATAACATTGACATAACTCAAATTTTTATCCGAATCGATTTAAATTCCACATTTGACAATACATAACAAATGTTTGACAACAAATCGATAAGTCGGAATGCTTTTTTATCTTTGACTTCACCTTTTTCGAGGTTCGACAACACTCGATAAGCCATCTAGCGGGGTATAAATCATTTTTACGGCGTCTGCATCTCCGTGTCTATGGTATGGGCTTTCATGGCACATGAATGTGCCTTTACATGGCTTGGCAATGGAACCTGGCCAATGTTTACTTTCAGCCATATTCGTCTTTATTATCAGGTGCGAAAGTCTACTTTTCTCAAGCCATCTATGTAATAACTTTGTGAGAGGCGCGTCCCGAAATGCCTAAACACGGCCTATAAATATCGTATGCGGCACATATTTACGCCGAACAGCGTTTGAGGGTTGAAATCTGTTTGGGACATTGTTTCAAGATACACTTATCGGATTTTATTTTTGTATGTCGTGTAATTCAGTTCGTATTCGGCGACGTAGAAAATTCGTTCTAAAAGCTATACAGTATAATATTCTTAATGTCACTTGTGTACGAGTATGTATTTCTAAAGTCTAACGTGTTTGTTTGATTCAAATGGAATTATAAATATACTATTAAAATACATACCAGTAAAACATGGGTCATCTTAAATTCGCGTCTAACTTCTTATTAATGGTGATTTATCTATTAACAATTCAGTTAGGTTATATAAGCCATAAACTGACAGATTGGTGTAACCGAACGTGGTTATTAATATTTACTGACTGATGTCGTGTAAGACTCTACTAAGCCCTTCAATTATAGACATTCATAAATTACTCTTAAGTGATTGATATTTAATTTGAAAGTTAATTATAAATGATGTGAAATGACTGAAGCTTGCGTTTTCCTCTAACTCCAGAAAAGCTGTGGTTACCAGAGGAAAAGAACTTTCTCTAATCAGATCAAAGGTCGACTATTATTGGAATTGTAATTCGTATTTGCATCACTTTGACGACTGTGTTTGATTTGAATTACATAAAATGTTTAATACGATACGAATAGATAGCAGAAAGTGTGATGACTAGGCAAACCTTACGATTTTGAAAAATCTATATTAATTATTATGGTTAAGGTAGCATTTAGGAAAATATCTTTATAGATATGAAATTAGTCTCGATGAAAATTATGAGCAGTGCAAAGTTGATATTATGACAATGCCTCACAGACAAAGATTTTAATAGTCATAAGTAATTTAATAATTTCTTCTTCTTCTTCCTACCAAAATAGTTATTTTATTTGGGGTCAATGTAATATGTCTTCCATACTTCTCTACCAGCTGTCTCCTGATTGCCTCACATTTATCCATTTCCTCTGGGTTCTTTATCTCTTCCTCTCTATTCCCCAACATTCAAATTCGTCACTCTTATAATCACATGCCTCGCGATGTTATTAAAGATTTTCATGGATATTTGAGGGGAAAAGGAATCTTGCTATGGGAATTAACCAGATTAAAAAATATAGCCTGCAGGATTAATAGATCCTGGTGCTTTCGATCACGAATTCTATGAACCAAAGGACAACGTGTAACAAACCTAAACATTCCATTGAGTACACTTACTATGTTGGTAATTGAGGCTACAAAGTTCCAGTTTAAAAATCACTACCTTTGTTTTAATTCGCTGCTATAAGTAGAACCTGACTTTTTCACTTTTTCCCAAAAGCGCCAGAGAAATTCAACGAGGGAGGAGTTCATTTTACAACTGTGCTGTTGCAATCGCAGCCGGGAGCTACAGAGCGACACCCTGTATATTTGTTTAGGATACATCCCTTGTTATTTACATAATCCGCTGCTATCTTCGCGGGAAATGAAACCTTAATTGTAATGGAACAGGTTTCAATTTCAATTGTCCTGAAACTGAGGGCACGTGTAGATTCGGTAGCACCGAGGTTGTGGTTTAAAGGTATGCGGGTATTTCATGTTTAAACAGACGGGTTTATTGACCTTGGCTTAAAGCCAGATTCGGGAACATACAAATTAGACGGTGCAGAATTACCTCAGGACCGACGTATCTGTCGCTCGTTGCATATGGAACAGAACAAGCAATTTGTCTAAGCCTTGTCAAAGAGGAATTGCTTCATCTATAGTTTCGTACAAATCGCGAAAGGTGAGTGATTTGTAGCTCTTCTTGTTAATTGAAGTTTATTGATGGGATGGAATGATTGCCGTATCAATTGTTATTTTAATTATTACAAGAACAGTATTTCAATTATGGTGACCACAATCTTTGTAGGTAATTACTATTAGTTATTTGACTGCAGTTTTATTTAACTTCTTTATGTATTCGTAATATTGGCATTATGGTAAAGGTACGCAAACATTTAAGGAATTACTTATAGTGCATTGATTTCAAAGAAGTGTTTATTTTGTTATATGAAATAGAATGAAAAAAGTTTTTCACTACCTTAAAAACGATTACACTTGCCGAAAAACGCTTTTCTGCACCATCTGATCACAGATACGTACTGTGAATGGTGGACTCTCTCTCCTTTCTCGCTCTAAAAGCAAGAAGTATAAAATCAGATAGAAATATAAAAGGCTTCGTTCCAAATTTAGCGACATTCCGCTGATGTAATATTAATCATTATTTTCACAGCAGCGTTAAAATCTTGAAACAGACAAGCAATTTAACACCTTTAACCGTGCAAATTGCGATGTGTCATTCACTTAGAAACGCTTTCTTTTCCACTTAAAGATTTGCAGGTAAATGTGTTTTATAAATAAGCAGAAAAGGCGTTAAGCAAACACAATTTAAAATTCATCACCATAAAAACACCTTTCATCTCACTAATGTAAGCCGTGTGTTCGTCTCGGGGGTGAAGATACATACGCTTGTGCTGGCAAAAAGTTGAATTTTAAATAATAAATTGGGCGCTTGTCTGGTAAACGATGTTGATATTCAAAGGATAGGGGACGATGATGATGTTATGAAAGCAATTTTGAGGCGAATTTAATTTTATGTGATTTTTATAGACTTACCAATTTAAAGGGTAATTTGATGTAGTTGGAAAGACCTACATTTTGTAGAGAACTCATTAGACCATTTGACGGTAAACTTAAAAACATCGATATCATTTGTCTGTAAATAACAAAAACCATATTACGTCCAGGGTGTAAAATCGACTAAGGCGAGACAAATGTAAAATATTACTACAGTTTGACTGCTGTCTTTTCTACGTGTCTGATAGGCCTAGTTAGGACGCCTGCGTGTACATGAAATGGTCTCGTCTGTATAGCTCGCTCTAATATACGCGTTAGTATGTTCTTTCTCTGCCACATCGCCTATCTACCATTTCTTATATCTATGATTTTACCCGAACTGCTTAAGTGATTTGTGTGTGTTAGTCATATCTGTTCTGGTTGTTGGCTTTTGTTTGTTGGTTCACTGAAGCTTTGCTATTTTAGGTTGTGGTGCCCCTTTTGTATAAGAAACAGACTGTCACTATTTTGAGGCTTTGCATGGTCTATACTGCCAGCTTGCCGTTGAACTCTAGAAACTACATTTTCTAACAAAATAGTGTTTTAAAATTAAGCAAGAAGGCATTGGTCGTTGTGGTTTCGAATTAATCACAAGAAAAACCTTTGTTCTAGTAAAATTATTAAGGCTATATTATGTACAGTCAACAGCACATCAGACTATAGAAAACTGTCAAATTTCTCCAACCGATTAACCTTACTGTGCTTGATTTAAATGACAAAATTGATTGAGAAAATTTGATAGTTTGTGGTAACTCGATGTGCTGTTGTCTGTACCTACGAGATATGTGAATTCTGAGTGAAATGTTTTGTGATTTATCACATTTTATTTATCACATTGTAGCGAAGCGAAACGCAAACCGTGTTAAAATTTGTCTTGTAAAATAATACACAATGGAGGCCGCAATTAAAGCTCTGAATTGGCTATTTGTTTTCAATTGAAAGGTCGATTGACCGAACCGTTGCCGATGGCGACTGGTTGGCATGAAATCCTTTGAGACGATGTAACGATGTGTCTAGCTGGGTATAACTCGCGTACTGCTCTACCCGCCTGACAATCTTGTAATACCTCGTTGTCACTCACCCGCTGTCAACTTTGACTACAACAAAACGCCACGAAAGAGTATTTTGACTACAATCTTTAGGTGCAGATACGTCCCCAAGACGAATCTATACTTAGTATATTATTATTATTATAGTATTATAAAGCTGAAGAGTTTGTTTGGTTGAACGCGCAAATCTCAGGAACTACTGATTCAGTTTAAAAAAAAACTTTTTGTTTTGGATAGTCCATTTATTGAGGAAGGCTATAATATAAGTTATAAAAAAAAACTCCACGCGGAAGTCACGTGCGGAGCGCTAGTAATTTATATTCGAGCAACTCTCCATAATCTCTGCTATCGAAACCTTACTTAACGACAGAAACTCATAAACAAAAATGTTATTTAAGTGGGTGATCCATTGGCGAGCTAAGACCGCTGGCTCGTGGCGAACCGACGAGCTAAAGGTATAAACCGCCAATGGAGCACCTACATTACCGCGGTTTTAAAGTTCGCGGTTTTGGCTCGTTGGCTCTTCGTGCATGCTTGAAATCCTAAGACCGCGGTATAATAAACCGTCAATGTATCAGCCAAGCTTCGCGAGCCGACAGTCTTTTTCACGCTGCTGTAGCGAATGCACGCATGCCGCACGGCAAAATGGCAGATTTACGATCGTATAATCGCTAGTTAGTACTTGAGAGTTGCACATAAGCGTTCATATGGTGAATTCGATACACGCAAAACTATATCTTGTCTTTTTATCAGATTTTTATAAAAGGGAAAACAAATCCAGAAGCTCCTTAAACACTTCCTCGGTCATCGTTAAATAATTTCTATAATCATTTGGTTCACCAATAAGTTCTGTACCCTTAGTGTAAGTTTTAGTTTATGGAATAATTTTATTTTTGCGTTTACAAACGCGTAAAGGCAAGTCGATTTTTTTCAGTGCATTTTTCTAGTTTTAGTTTAATTTCATAGACGCATTCAAACACGTTATTCGACCCAGACTTTTTACTTTCTCGTATACGCAGTATAGAGGTATAGAGGAAGTCTTGTAATCGTAAAAAAATTCGACCTCGAGATTTTGACATATTTACACGTTTTGAATTTTTTTTTGGAGTTATGTCGGTGTGTGTGTCGGTGTGTCTGTGCGATAGCAGCACTCGAGTATGCTTTAACGTATTGCAACCAAATTTAACATGCATATAATATCTAAATATAAGGTTTCTTTCAATTTTTGAGTCGTCGATCACGAAAGTTAAGCAACCAAGTGCGTGGTCGGTACTCGGATGGGTGACCAAAATTTAACATGCATGTATGACATGAAAATACAAGGTTTCTATCAACTTTTGAGTCGTTTCCGGTATGCGAGAAAGTCAAGCGGAGACCACTCCCGATTTTTTTCATTGGTTGTTCTTGTAGTAGTATTCCTAAGTAACAAAGTAGTTCCGTCTGGGAGCACAACATGACTTCACCAACGATGAGAGTAGACTGTTTGGCACGCTAATGGATCACTACCACGAGCCGACAGTACAACGAGCCTACAGTTTATACCTTTAGCTCGCCGGCTCGCCAATGGATCACCCGCTTTAGATGCAGCCTTCTATAATACCTATTCACGATAGACTTTACAACTGTGCTGTGTGGCTGTGCTATAACCATAGTCATACACTTACACTAATAAATTTAGTGAGAGAAGATAAAACTTTGTTTGTTTGTAGGAAGTAATCTCGGGAACTATTGAACCGATTTTGAAATTTTTTTCACCATTAGAAAGCTGTATTATTTTTAAATGACAATAAGCTATACTTGATTGTGATTAATAGATTTTTTTTATGTGAAATAACAGTATTTGTCAATCAATTCCGAGAAAAACATGCTGATGATTCGATTTATCGGCGTGCGATGAGTGTGAATAAAATTTTCTACAAAAATATTTTGACGCCTATTGTGAAGGGAGGGAGGGATAATTCAAATAAATTGAACTTAATGGACTTCACATTAAAGATAAATAACGATAACTTCAAAATGTATGCCTAAGTACTTTTAATAAAGTATTCATAATAAAAGATTTGTAATCATTTGCGATAGGAGAGTAGATCCGACCTCCAAAGTAAAAATATTAGGACCTTCTAAATCGACCTTTGAATTCGTTACAAGCCTCCTAGGAAGGGTTTTAGAAAATAAATATTTAAGAAAGTGGTCTATAATTTATTCAGAGTCTATCTTTAAGACCCTTATTCCCTAAAAGAAAATCACGATTTTACTTCGGCTGGTAACATTTAGTTCAGAAGATTGTATTTTAAGGCGAACTAAAACGACTGGTTACTTAGCATCAAAGTTTCTATATAAATAGAAGATCCTTTGACATTAAAATACTAAGTAAGTACGTACTTAATGATGAGCTTGACCTTTGAAATTAGATGTATTTTATCAATATTTTATTCAAGGTGGATTATGTGCCCACGGCTCTGTCGCCTTTAAATACTAGATATATTAAGCCTAGACACAGGTTTTTATTCATGCTTGATAGATGACAGAATAGCGCACATTAAGTATCATTAAAGTATAATAGATACATATTGTAAGTCCTGGCAATGACATGTCGTTCTTTTTAGCCAAAAGCTTTCTTCATCGTGGTCACTGCGACGTTGTCATCCTGTCCACGCATCAGAAATTCTAGCATTTTTAGTGATCTAAGCTTTGAAGCCTGTCTCATTTTTCTGCTTGGTTCGTTTTCGGATTTCTGGTTCACGCCCGATGTCGAAGTCATTTGTGTTTAATACAACTCTGCACCTCTTGCGTTACCTGGATTCTATTTACCTCCTTCGCGGTTTGACATTACACAACCTTATGGAGCGAAGACCCGTATACTCGTCGCAAAAATATATCCGTATAGACATATGCTGTGGAATTTGTCTCCTATACAGCACACCTAAGGCGAGGTCCAATCCCTTAGATGCACATTCAAGTACGTTGCTTACGGCCGTCGCAGAAATAGTCTTTTTTCAAACTTGACAGGGATTTTCTTGGCCTTCATCTCACTTGATGGTAAGTGACGTTTAGACCAAAGATGGAATCATTATTATTATGGCGACAGATTTTGATGAGATGGTGGTAGCTAGCCAGGCGGACATGAAAAAAATTCTCCCACCAACAAAACTGAGTACTTTGTAGACCTGTGGGGATTGAACCCAGGACCACTGGATCTAATTCCGGTGGGCGAACCACTAGACCATGGAGGCGGTTAAAGTTCGGCTAAAAATCAACTTTTGAATGTTCATCTTACAGAGTTGAGGACCCAATAAACTGGAGACGCAGTAAAAGCACCTGGAGCATTGGATTGATCGTCTGTACGCCTTTTGAAATTTTCGAACTACAAAAAGCAATTTTAAAAAGACCTCTTTAAAAACTTTTAGCTGATCGAAACATTGGCCAATTAAGTGAAAACATAACATTAGCTTTTGTCGCGAAGACAAAGCCGTCTTATTAGTTAATTTAACACGGCTCGCGAGATTGCTATCGGCTGGGAAATTTGATCGCCTTATCGTCTCCAGAAAGTATTGAGTGTAGCGGGAATCGGCGAAATTAAATTTTGCGAAACGTAATTGAAAGCCGTATATTCCCTTTAGCGTAATCGATATTATTGTTAGGGTAATCTTAGCCGAGGCGAAAAATGCCATGTCTGCATGAAAATCGAGAACCAATTGCAGGATTAACAGCCTGGTTAATTGGTGAGACACTCGATAATTTGTGGATAAGAACACTGGTAGGGTTAAGTCTCTTACAACCCAGCTAGCAATTTATTTTGGGGTCGTTTTAGTACGTCTTGATATCAACAATGCTGCTATAGGTTTAACCCTTCTTGGAAACGACTGCTATCCTTTGATAGACAGGTGTCGTGAAAGCCTCCTGAGTTTCTGAACCCCGTGCAGACCATAGCACTAGTGCGTTGGCGCGTAAAGGTTGTACTACTACTGCTCGCACGAATGTGCTACCAAACGAGAGATAAGCAACAAATAATCTTAATAATTTTAGGGTGCATTCACATTGAGTGCATATGGACCGGCGCCGCCGCATCCGCCCGCACGCCGCGCTGGCCTTCCGCTCTTACCTCCGGACCATAGTATAAGTAACCTAGTACGCAGACTCAGATCCCAAGACCAATAATAGCCTACTTTTATAGGGTTGTCGACGTAAAATATGCAGGGCCAGTTTTGATATATCAAAGAATTGACAGATAATCGGAGTATCAGGGATTCAATTTTGTTTTTTGTGCATATGGCGGAAGCTGAATACAATTTTGTTTAAATCACCTTAAATTATTGCTTCGTGGTCTGACAAGATCCCGTCTAAATAAAACTCTCTAATTATATCTAATTAAAACAATTCAATTTCGCTTTAAATTATTTATTGATAAGTATACCAATTATTTTGAAGTTTATGGCAGGCGCGGTCGGTATTATGTACCGGGCAGCCTCGTCTAGCGCATGAAATTGTGCCATTGTGTGCGTGGTGCGTGCGGTGACGGCGACGCGTCGGTATGGCGCTCATGCACAAAAAACGCGCTCGGTGCGTTTCTATGAAGATAACATTCTTGTTTACTTATACTATGTACGGACGCACTCATATGGGATCGCGCGCACTCGAACGCGAATAAACAATTAAGCTCAAAGAGAAATTCACAGCGAAATTAATTTAGTAACCAACGTCGAAGTTGATCCAGGTTACATTACAACGTTTATTATGGTTAAAATTTATTGTGCTAATAAACATCGATTTTATATGTGCGATACCTTCTAGACAAGATGCTATACAATGAATATAATATTATAAAAGGTAATTAAGGGAAACCCTTTAAAAGACCAGTTGGCAGACCGCAAATGAGATGGAAAGATGATACCAGAAAAGTAGCGGGCCAAAATTGGATACTGACAGCCCAAAAGAGAGGAAAGTGGAGGGGGTTGAAGGAGGCCTACACCAAATTGGTTGAGGAAGGCTTAAGATGATGATGATGAAATGCAGCGTTGGTAGGCCCCCTACAAGATGGGCTGACGATCTGGTACCTACCTATGTGTCGCGAGAAACCGCAGAATGCGGGCAGCGCTGGACCCACCGGTTTGGAGATTCTTGGGGGAGGCCTGTGTCCAACAGTGGGCGTCTCGGCTGAAAATTATGAAAAGTTATTATCCCTTGTACTGATCTGAAGTCCGCCGTTATTTGGGGGTGACTTTGTATGCGGTTCTTGTTTTTCGATGAGTGTCCTTCGCGTGCAAGTAGGCAGTTGTGATGGCAGGAAATACTAAATAGTAAATGTACAACATATGATTTGCAAACTCATTACAGCACGTATCTAAAACTTACCGTACACAACCACAAGCAAGAAGGCCTTACAAGGCACTATGCCATAAGCCACGTGCTCAAGAAAATGCACTTTCAATGCGACCGAATTGCGATTCTATAACCACGGTTGAAATTAATATCCTGGCAATGACCTATCCAAGGCCAGTAGTGCATTATTTTATTAGCATTACTTTTACTTTATTACCAGCTACTCTTCCAGCCGATGGATATAATTTGGCAGATCGCCTACCTACATGGTCAATGAATGAAAGGAGTAAATAAATGCAAGAATAGTTATTTGTTCAATAAGTGAGCAAAGTTATTTTTTGCTGCGAGTGCCGATATTAAATCACGAACCAGCGAAGTAGTCTAGAATTGAATCACGAGCATAGGGAGTGATTCATAAATAGACTACTGAGCGCAGTGAGTGATTTAAAGGCACGAGAAAAAAAAAATTGCTCCCGTGTGATACATACAACTTTTCACCTCTCCAGGGTTTAGATTACCTATCTAAAAAATAATTATTGAAAATTAAAAGTAAGCTCGCAGCAAAAAGCGTTTTTCCTTCGAGATTTTACGAAGCAAAAAAGGTCTTTTGCTGGAGAGGTGAAAAATACTTTTTACCTATTTCTACATTTAGGTTTTTATATGCGTTCACTGATTTAGGTATGTCAACTACACAACTGTTTCATATTAAAGTTTCACTTCGCATAGCTCCCCGTGTAGTTTAGTTAATGCAAATTCGCAAGAACAACGTAAATCGGAAGTCATAACTTTAACAAGGAGCTTTTAATCAAGAATAGTTAATTCAAAACAAATGACCGAACAATATAATAAAATGTTCGAAAGACACGACAAAGGAACGTAAAACAGCATTAACTCTATATACACAAGCTTCTACCTGATAGCATAAGCGTCCGTGAACATGAAAACGGCACTATCTAGGAAATTCTGAAGCATACACAATCAACCCAATTGGCTATTGTTCAATTATTTATTCGTTGTCGTTGAACAATCGAGTCGATGTCGATGATAGAGTAAATTATTGCATGAGAAGCAGAACCAATTCATTTGTTAAACGGACGGTGAATTTGCAAATGCACGCTAAGTACTTTTCCACGAACAGATCTGATAAAATGTTTATTTTTAAGTGCCTTTTAATTTATTACATTAGTTACTAGTTGAAAAGACAGCAACTTAAGCTAGTTAATTAAATGTGGTATTTGTTTGAATGGAGAAATTAGCAGTAAAATTTTATCAAGAACATTTCTGGAAAAACAAAGTTAAGATTTCATCTCAGGCATTTAGTTATAATTACTCATTTAGTTTCCACAAGGCACATTGTTTATTCTACAAAACTTATTTGCTTGGTGGAAATAATCTTGTACGGAATCAATGTTAATGTAATGTAAAAAAATAAAAATGTTTTTAGTAATAATAGTTGAATAACTTGAGTAACGTTTTATTTTCTAGTATTTTTTTCATTGTATATATCTGTAGTAGATTAATTAAAAAAAAGAACGTTATCAAAGATTTTAATCTTGCTCTTTGATTGGATAATTACTTCCTAGGGAGGGCTTCCCAAACTAATTTTTATTTAAGCTATGTAAAGTTATGAGAAAAACTTAAAAGTACCTACAAAAACAAAACATAACAATAAATCTGAAAAGAGGTATTTATTTATTTAAATATGTGCTTGCTTTTCTGATCATAGCTTCTCAAAACGGGGCTCAAGTTTGGAAATGGCGACTCTCATCTCTTTCTCTACATATATTTTCACTCCACTCACTCCTATCAGACAGCCATTCTATGTGGATCGCCTCATGACGCCCGTAGGATAATGCCGCTAACGCCCAGTTTGGGAAACCCTGTACTAGTAGGTACATTTGCGTTTTTGACATGCAATAATACAGAATATAGCAGGCATTGCGTCATTCATCATTGCCCTACTCCCAATTTTACTTGGGGTCGGCGTAATATCTTTTCTCTTCCATGCATCTCGGTCAGTCGTCATCACAGCATTAATTCTTTTCATCGTCTCCCACGCAATCTATCCAACTTTTCTTCAGTCTTCCCGTCCACATTAATTTTCATCACCTTCTTTATCACAGGATTATCATCACCTCATTACATTACTCATTACGTACCTATTATGCTAATATTCTTCGTCGGCTTCATAATAATTTAATGATTTTCATAATACAAATAAATGAATATAAGGCAAGGGAACTGTTTCACAAAGTTTACAATTGCAGGAGCCGCAATTTAGCAGTAAACAATGTCGGCGTTCGGGAGAACAGGACTCATTACATACTCATTTCCCGCGTCGACTTGTAAACTGTTGCTATTTTCACTCGCCGCTCAGCCGGCACGCTTCATGTAACTGCAGAGTTAGGGCCTCTGTGCACTGAATCTGACCTAAAAATCTCTTTGCATTCTTGTATTGGCGTAATGGAAAACGATTGGAAGTGAAAATTGACTTTTATATTCCTATATTATAAACGCGTAAATTGCTGATACGGTTTATGAGATAGACGGTGGCTATGGGTGGTGGGTATTTCCTCGCAAGTTATGCGCTTTTTGGTTTGGTGATGTCGCCTGTCTATTACTACCACAGATAAAAAAGGTTAGAAGTCGTATCGAGCGATGTTAATACCAGAGCCAGTGTCGCCACACGACATAATATTTTCTTAATTTAACAGTATATTTGTACTTACCGGTGAAAAGAAATTAATGTCTCTATTAGTAAGATTATGAGTCTTAATTTGCTTCCTGCCAGTTAAAATAGCATAAGATGGTGTTTGAAATTTATTTATTAAATATTTTTCCGCTTCGAAAAGGATCGAATATGAGTGTTTACCTTTCTTACCTCTTTTATTTGTTCTGTGATTACTACCATCTTAACAAAGTCGGTCGACAAATACAACCAGCTTATACTCGGAGGATTGTTGCGGAGATACATTTTGCACTATAAACATTTTGGGTTTTGAAAATGATTGATTTTTTAGCTAAAGGCAATTATTATTGAAATGAAGTTTGTTTCTGGATTGAAGGTGTATCTTCATAGTGTTCTCCTATATCTGATAGTGAGTAGGTTATTAATTATTACTTGATCTATCTGTACCGCAGTAGGTATTTCATGATCAAGCAAATACAATTTGCCAAGTACGTAACCAAACAGTATCGCAGCTCATATCTAATTGACAGAGCACAGGTGAAGACGTCTACGTGTCTATACAAATTATAAATATCTATGCCGTTGCTGTATAAGGGCCCTTAGAAATCTAACAAACAGCTTTTGTGCTGCGAATCACTCCCACTTTTCAATTATATCTGTATTTCATGAAAGGAGATCACATGAATAGCTTAGTTATGTTCTCATTTGAATTCCAATTTGAATTTGGAAATTGGAGATGCACTAATTCTAATATCGATACTACTACATAATATATTACGCACTATTTCAATAAAGCAAATATTAAAGAAATGATTAAGAATGCGATGCTAATTCTTGCATTTTAAAGGAGTCAGCAATCTAATAATGTCACTGCCCTAAAGTTAATATTTTAATAATCCTGCACAAATGAAATCAAAAATGTTCTCTTAGATTTGCGCGAGCACAACACATAAATAAAACAACTTTTACGGATTTAACTCGCGTGTAATAAGATTTTAAATTTTGTTATTATTGCCCGACGTTTCGTAACACTTTTCAGCGTTCGTGGTCACGGGATGACTAAAGATGTAGGTTGTCATATTTTATGAAATAGTTATATCTACCGTCACTTTAATTATCAATTTGGAGTGTTCCGTTTCACGCAAACGGAGCTCACGGTGTCATTAGGTTTAAGCAAACCACCACACAGCAAGACCTAATGACACCGTGAGCTCCGTTTGCGTGAGCATTTGAAATGAAAGTCACCAAAATAATTAGTTTACCTTTTATAATTATTTTGCTGATTTTCAATGAACTAATGCAAAGCGATGAAATTCACTTTTGTATTCGCTCAAGATCATTGAGGCCGTAAATTATTAATATTGTTATTAAAACGTACCGGTTATTATAGGAAGCATTAAATATTTCACTGTTTTCCGTCTCTTGGTCAACTCACGCAAAAAAAGTTACTGTCTACTTTGCGAATAATTCTATCGTACCTATCATGATCAATCGTAGACATAATTTCCGCTACTTAATATCCGCTCAGTTGGTAGTACTTATAAAGTCTATTAATGATAGCAATTACAAACGATACGCTTTCATTATAAAAGTTGCTTAGTAGTTAATTAAGCTCTCCATTCAACTGTTTATATTCATGATTAAAATGTACGACACCATTCTTTTGGAGTCAATTGAGTGGAACTGAAGAGAAGTTATGCAAGCGTGATGAGTGAGGAAACTTAAATGTATTAACATTACTAAAAGAGTTATACAAGGTGTTTGGTACATGGGGTATGAATCCGACACCTACAAACATAGTCATTTATATACTATGGTGATATTAAAAATTCAAAATTGTAATTTTTTTTTAATTTTCCATACATTTAATTTTTTTGATCGAACTATTTGTATGGAGAATTCAATATTTTTTTTACAATTTAAAGTTTCTTATATCACCATAGTATTTATATGACTATGTTAGCATGGGTAGGTGCCGGCTTCATACCCTATGTACCAAACATCTTGTATAGTCCTTGTCAGTAACGCTGTCCACACATCAATCGCTCCGGGTTCGAATTTTTAAAGGGATAAATAAATGTTAGTGTTATACGAACCTACCTATACACCTACTATACGCTCGATACAACTTACATCTATTCAAGGAACCAAGATGTAACAAATTTTGTTTATGGAAGTGTATAAGGTTCTATAATAAAATACCCGAGGAAGTGATAGCTCTAACAGATACTAAATTTGAGACTTTTATAAAGTAAACTTTAATATCTAAAGCATATTACAGGATCAATGACTATGTTCGGTTCAGACCCCAACAGACTACATTGCCGATGATAACGTTTGGAATGGAAAATTCTCTGTACCTACTATAGTCATTACTGACTAAAAGCAAGATTTTTTATTTATTCATGTCTTTAACTTATATACGTATTGTTTTTTCATTTGTTAGTTATTTTATGGTTTTTATTGCTATTTATATAAAGTGTGTTGTTTTATAATTATTTAGAGACAACAGTTTACTGAGTTTCTCGTTGGCTCTTCTCAGTAGGCTCAATTTTTCGAACCAGCTTTAGCTTTAGTTTAGTATAAATGTTATTTAATACAATTACAATTATGTATGACGTCAACAAGTATTGTAAAAGTCAACGTTGAATAAAATATTTTTGATTTGATTTGAACATTTGTACACGAGTTATATTTATACGTATGTCTATTTAAGTATATCGAAAAATATCTGCGTAACATTAGATATGTTACGCAGATATTTTTCGATAACAAAGGTTCTTGACAATGCTTAAAGGATATTAATGCGAGCACCGTCTGCACACAAGCGGAGAAAACTTTTTACTACCACTATGTCCTATCCGATCTGATATGTTAGAATGTTTTTAACACATAAAAAAACTATATTTCAAATATTCCATTTAGTATAGTAATATAGTATGCAGACGGTGCTCGCGGTAGGTACTATCCTTTTAATTCGGGATAGATAATTGGTATGAGCTAATAACATCGACAGATAAACAGTACCTACTAGCACCTAACCCTAACTTTACTTTTTATCTAGTGAGATACGTTCGACGGCGAGGACACGGTAATATTATCTTACCGCGGCGAGGACGTAGCGTTGCTAGCGGCAACGCTAACAACGCTACGTCCTCGAACATAAAGTTCTAAAAAATGAAGTAGTTTTACCCTCGTTATTAAAATTTAATTGTCCACTCACGATTCTCATAATACAATATTATTGAATAATTAAGGCACTAACTAAGTTGATTTCCTAATTTTATAATTTAAAAAGTGTTTTGCAAAAGTATTCGTGAAACCCAATTTTACGGATCGCAACACTTCACGAACTGCCTCTGGGTATTAAATACTAATTAAAATGTAACATTTATATAAACGTGATGTTGAGTTTTATTAGAATATTGAGTTCGTAATGAGGAATGTAGTGTACGTCGGATGTATGGCTGTCGTCTCCTTTGCGCACTGTGGTGGAATAGAGAAGTGACGTTTGTGAAGAGGGATAATCTGTGGCGGACCTGACGAACGCGGTGCACGAAGGAGCCGATAATAATAGTTTAATATTATATACATCAAGAATAGTACATTTTGGCGACGAGACTGTAAGTACTATTCGCAAATATCAGTAGTAATGATTAAATATAGATACAAATTCAATGGATTTTCTTAGTTGCAGAAGTCAAATCTGTAACAGCTTGAAAATATTTTTTTGTCAGGGTAATATGAAGTGTCGCAACAAAATTACATACTTACCAACAAATTTTTAGTGTACCTACCTAGAAAGAGAAGTTTGTAATTTTTCATCATGATTAATTCGTATCAGGCTACAGGAATAACACAATATTTAACAACTGTTAATAATGAAGTTGGAAATAATATAAATACAAAGTTAAAATTAAAATATGATATTTAGTATCGAATATATTTTTCGTTACTATTTATCATAGTGACGTTTTTCACAATTTTGTTTACATTTTGATGGTATTTAATTGTACCTTTTAATTAATATCATGTATAATTGTTATCTATTGCAAAAAGGAAAATATAACGCTTATAAGCTATGGTAAAGCCTGGGTCCTGTGTTCAATTCCCGGTTGTGTCCTGATTGTTGATTGTGAAATTGGTATTTGAATATGTTTTGCTGAAGTCCAAAGACAATTAATAAATTGATCAGTTAAGTAGTAGATTATAACTTGATTATAACCTAAAAAGTAGCATATACTAAAAAATACTAAAAAGATTTTACTACCTATATTAATTTAAACTGTAAAAATCGGGAGTGGTCTCCCTTGACTTTCTCGTGTGCCGGAGACGACTCGGGGCTTGATGGAGGGCTTGTATTTATGTGTCATGCGTGCGTGTTGAGTTTGGTTGCGGTGGGTTGAGGCGTGCTCGGGTTGTCGTGCTGTCGCGCAGACGCACGGGCACGCGGACGCACGCGCGGACATGGTTCCGGGATCGGTGTTTTGGACTCGGGGGGGTGCAGAACTTGTGAATCGGTCGGGGTCTCGAGGTCGATTTTTTTTGGCGTTTGCAAGACTTCCTCTATCCATACTGCGTATACAACAAAGTAAAAATGAGATACTAGCCACTGCCTCGCTAGTAATAAATAAGCGCGGTTTTAAAATTATTATTTTTACAATATCATATTTGTACAGACTTGTTATTTCCATTAAATTTGGCTTTATGATGAAGAAATGAATGATTGCAAGTAAAATAAAAAGTAGGTAAGTGAAGTAATGATGTTGTGGTTAGACGATAAGTCATAAATAGGTGACGCCTATTTATTGGCTTGATTGGAAATTGTTGACTTCTAATGATGTTAAAATTGTTAATTGGAAGCTAATGATGTTAAAACAGAATATGAGAAGGATGACGGACGAAAATGTGGCTAGACGATAAAAGTCATAAATAGGTGACGCCTATTTATTGGCTTGATTGGAAGTTGTAACTTCTAATGATGTTAAAATTGTAAATTGGAAGCTAATGATGTTAAAACAGAATATGGGAAGGATGACGGATGAAAAGGTGGCATAAATAGGTGACGCCTATTTATTGGCTTGATTGGAAGTTGATGACTTCTAATGACGTTAAAATTGTAAATTGGAAGTTAATGATGTTAAAAAGAATATGGGAAGGATGACGGACGAAAAGGTGGTTAGACGATAAGAGTCATAAATAGGTGACGCCTATTTATTGGCTTGATTGGAAGCTGATGACTTCTAATGACTTTAAAATTGTAAATTGGAAGTTAATGATGTCAAAAAGAATATGGGAAGGATGAAGGACGAAAAGGTGGTTGGACGATATGAGTCATAAATAGGTGACGCCTATTTATTGGCTTGATTGGAAGTTGATGACTTCTAATGATGTTAAAATTGTAAATTGGAAGCTAATGTTAAAATAGGATATGAGAAGCATGGCGAATGGAAAGTTTGTTGGATGATATGGGTCATAAATAGGTGGGGCCTATTTATTGGCTTGTATTTAAATATCATCCTTCTGTGAACAGGTGAACAGGCTCAATAATGACACATTTGACGTGTAGCAAAAATGTTAATTCAATACTTATGTAGTTACCAGGCGAGAACGTTGGAAATGAAGTTGAAACCCCATATATTCAGAAGCAGTTTATATGGGTATTTGTCAGAAGCGTTCTAGTTTATTGCATTGGGGTGGACCCGAACTGCAAGAAGTAGGTTTTTATTCAGATGTTTCTACTGATGAAAGGATGGTTTTAAAATAGCTTTGTATAAGATAGGTTATTATTCCGCACCTAAGCAAGGTAAGAGAGTGGAAGGACGAAGGACATATTTTTAGGACATTAAGATAAGAAAAGTTTCAAAGGTTTCTACTGCGTCTAAAGGCAGTAAGCTCATTTAGTAAACTTGTGTAAGTCGAGAGTCAAATACCTGCTCGACCAAATAGAAGAATTTGATGATAGTATTGCAAAGGCAAACACTTAGAACTACAATAATAGAAAAAAAAAAATACGCAAAAGAAGAACGAATAAGTTAATGATATAGATAGCAGATCTAAAGGACATAAGTCAATAAGAATTATTCTCCAAAAGAGACGACGTGTATATTTGCGGACAAGCAGGTTATTTCTAATAGCAGAATTTAGGAAGGAAGAATAAGTTAATGATATAGATAGCAGATCTAAAGGACATAAGTCAATAAGAATTATTCTCCAAAAGAGACGACGTGTATATTTGCGGACAAGCAGGTTATTTCTAATAGCAGAATTTAGGAAGGAAGAATGTTTAAGAAAATATTGATAAGGAACATTAATGAACAGCATACTGATATTGATATTTATTACCTATGTTTTTCAACCTAGATAGTGATTAGATTTTGGTAATTTGCTTTGTAAGACGAAGTGAAAACGTTTAATGATTAGTGTTGCAAATATCAATTAAATATATGACAAAGTATGGCTTAATTGTACACAAAACAAGCTGGCGGCGGAATGGAGTCATTTATTTGACCTTTTTATATAGAAAAAGCTAGAGAGAAATCCCTGGCGATTATATGTAGGTAGTGGACGGTGGTACGAGGCATTTATTAGGCAAAATCACCATAGCTGTGGCTTTCAGGGTTTTTCTAATCGAATTGGAAACGGCGAAAATCCTTAATGTAAGGACATTCCCAAAATTAAAAAAAAAACTAGTTAGATATCGATGACATTCTAGATCCCGATGGTTTGTTACATAGCTATAGATGAATGAAATTTGTAAACAATGTTGTTCAATTTGAAAGGATTCCTATGGCTGCTAAGGCCAAATATTCACTATTATTATATATATTATATAATAATAGTTTAAAAATAAAATAATGGCAAAATAAAATAATAAAAGGCTTCTGATTGGGCGCCACCATTCATGTCAGTACTGCAAGAATGTGGGGAATTATTTATTTACACTTTATTGTACACCTACAATGAGATACATTATCTAAAATGTAACATTATGTTCATTTAAAAGAATGGCTTGGTTGGAAATTTTGTTGTAACATCTCTTAATTGTAGAGTGAAAGTTAGAAAATTTTTTCATTCAATAAAAAATGCTTTTAATTTTTTAATAGGCGTTTATGATGAGAACATTAAAGAAAATGTTTTGCGGATCCAAGTCTGCCTTAGATGATGTCTTAGTTTAAATTCAATGTAAAAAAAAATCTGTGTTTGAAAACATAACTATCGGAATGTGAGCGCCATTACTGTAACCAATAAAAATAAGTATTAGAATTTAGTAGGTGGGTTAGTTAAAATGCGCCGCATTTTAACTTTGGTATGGTGAAGATATTTTTTTAACTGCTGTATGGCCCATGCCGCCAGATGTGGTTTTGTGTGTGACCAAGTGTTACTTGAGGCTCTTACCGGCCGGCCCCTTTTGATTTTATGTACCTATAGCAGATAGATATAGTAAAGATTACAGCGCCACTGAAGGATATTGAAGAAAATTCTCTACAGGATCATGATATTCAGGAAGTAAAAAGTTGTTTCTATGAAAGTTAAATATACAAATATTTTGGTGGATATGTTTCACTCATTGGGCATAGACCAAATCACGAGGATAAACATTTAATTCCTGAAAACTTAAAAAGATGTTACATGACATGTGAAATGCAATAAATGATTTGAATTTGAAGCCTAAGCTAGATCCTGTTCATGCGTTAGCGGTTGGTATAAAAGGATCTATGAGATCTAAGGTTCGGTGGTCTAAATAAAACGTGAAGAAAATCTGGAAAATCTTGCAAAGGAAGTTAGGGATAAGATTCTTATGATCGTCAGTAAAACAGTAAACGTCTACAGTACAAAAAGAAAGTATAAAGAAAAAATAGTGCGTACAAGAGAAAGGGAGTAGCAAGTTTTAATTTGACGAGAGACCAAAGCTAACTAAATAATAGGTATTTTGATTTTTGAACTTATAAGTTAAATTAACTTTCAAGGGGAGTCATTACAATATAGAATGACGAAACTAGATAAAATCTGCGACGTAATAATAACGTAATATTATACGTTTTAAAAAAGTAGAAAGGGAATGGCAAGTAATGAAGGATGATTTAGAAAATTAATAAGAAGTATTGGACGGAAAAGATATTATGGGAAATAGTTAATAGAGTTTATCCCAAATATTTCTGTGTTGTAAAATTTAACAAATAGGATAATATTGTTAGTGAAGTGATGAAAGTTTATGACGGTTTTTAATAAGGTAAAAGTATAAATTGAAAATAAAGATGTATTGATTTAAATTTGTAATTATTGTGGTTGTTATTGTTGATTATAGAAGGAAGCGTAAAATATTAATAAAAGGTTGAAAATAGGGAAGCAAAGTAAGAACTGATTTTAGTTTGTAGTTATTGTTGTTGATAAGAGACGGAAGTTTAAAATACCATTGAAGTTGTGTAAAATAAATTGTTTTATTTGAAAACTACTTACTGGTTAAAAATAACTTATTAAAACAAGGAAGAGATGTAGTGTACGTCGGATGTATGGCTGTCGTCTCCTTTGCGCACTGTGGTGGAATAGAGAAGTGACGTTTGTGAAGAGGGATAATCTGTGGCGGACCTGACGAACGCGGTGCACGAAGGAGCCGATAATAATAGTTTAATATTATATACATCAAGAATAGTACAAGGAACAAAAATTTATCGTCAAAGTTTTGATTTGCGCCTTATTGCGAAGGAATCGGGGCACGCGAGATTGAATTGTTTCGTATTCATGTTTAAAATTATTGTGCAGTTTATATTTGGTTTGGACGGAGTTAAGTCAACTAGGAAAGACTTGCTTCGTTAAAATTATTATTTGCTCGTGTAAATAATGTCGGGCAATTGATCTCTCCTTCATTTATTTATTTATCTTTAAGGTCGCTACAATTTAAATAAGATAATAAACCCAACTTATTATCTTATTGCAAGGACTTGCAAATAAAATTTCATATTCCATAAAACTATTTTAGGTATTCGCCAAAAGCAAATGATTATTAAAAAAAATGTAATATCTTAAAAAGCAGAAAAGTTTACTATCTTTACCTACATTTACTGTTATAAAATGGTTTTGTTGGATGTAAACTAAAACTGACCGAAATCTGTAGACATTACAAAGTATAAATGTGTTACTGTAGGTACTTGTTTTATAAGCATATTTTTATTCATATAATCTTCTAGGAAGAGTAATTATTATAGTTTTTTGATTCACACATCAGTTCCGCCATCTTTGTATTGCATTAACAAAACTTCGTGCTAGCATCACCCAACACTTATAGCGTCTCTACTGATGATATCCCATCTGTATTGGTGCAATCACAATAATTGAATCAGGAAACAGTTCCCCTTTGAGAGCCGGGTATAAATAAATCAAAAGGGGCACCGGACGATGCTCCCACCTTTTATTTATTTAAAGTCAGCACCCGATAAAAAACGAGCTTATGAAAGTATTGGAGAACCTAATACCAAGATGGCGGTTAATACTTTATTTATGGCTCGATACTTATTGGAATTGATAAAACCTCTTTGCGAATGTTCTCGAACCGTTTTATAACCAATTAGCGCGCTTTTGCTCAATAAGATTTGGTTAAATTGAGACATCATATAAATGTATAAATACGAAATGTGGGTACCTCTGTTACTCACAACAGTAAGTTCATTTCACATTATATATTTTTTTCGTTCGTTCGGTTTGTATTGGTTCGCTACCACCAGCTTATCAAAAGTATTTTATGTCAAACATTAATAATATCTCACAAATAAATACTATATTGTTCATTAACAAAACAAATTGCAAATAGCTACTGAGCAGTCATGGAACTCGTTTCCTGCTAATGTGTTCCTAAGATTAGATAACTTAGATAAGTGCCTTCAAGGCGAGAGTGAAGCATGTAATATTGTATTCCGCCTCTTTGCTAAGGTCAGAGTGAGAGTGAGAGTGTAGATAAACACAAACCTATTTGAAAAAAATCATGCATGTTCAATTTTGGTCACCCATCCGACTACCGACCGGACACTTGGTTGCTTAACTTTCGTGATCGACATCTCAAAAGTTGATAGAAACTTTATATTTTGATGTCATACATGCATGTTAAATTTGGTTGCAATATGTTAAAGCATACTCGAGTTATCGTGCTAACGCACAGTACACAGACATACAGACACACAGACACACACACACACAGACATAATTCTAAAAAAAAAATGTAGGGCTTGGTTAAGTTATTAAAAAAAATATTCATTTCATTAAAACCGCCATTTGTTCACTTTTATCATCCTTCGTTCAGAACTCCAATTGGTGCACTGCTACTCGATGTCTTCGAAGACAATAGGTGTAAATCATATTCTTAAAACACAACGAAATTAGCTCTTAAAGTTCTAGCACCCACTTTGTAACAACACCACCACATTACTGCAAACGAGAAGACTGGAGTAAAAATAAAATGCACAAAAATATTTTATCTGCATTTCCTTGCAAACGAGACACCACCGGAAAATGTAAACGCAATAACGGACACAGAAATGGCGGGAAAGTTACCCTGGAACACGTACGCGACAATGAACAAATCAACAGTGAATTTTTGTTTTTTGCATCTTTGCTCTTAGGAGTTGCTTTGCAGTAAAAAATCTAGCTTATTTTACAATGGATTGCATGGTATTTTGGTAATATTTAATCATTGAGTTAATAGTTACTAAAATTTAATAATTTATTTGCGAGAAAGATCTACTCTTAAACCATAGACAAGTGTGTTGAAACTAATTAATTCGTTCTAAATTTGAATTGTCTAATTCAAACTTGAATGAAATAATAACAGTAATAATTTAATAAATACTACAGTATTAAACTTTAAACCACAATGCTAATACATTCTATAGCCTGTGATTAAACTATTTAATTTCAATGTAACATGTTAGTGAGTAAGTAGATACCTACTGTTTTTTAACCTCCGACGCAAAAAGAGGGGTGTTATAAGTTTGACCTGTCTGTGTGTCTGTATGTCTTTGTATCTGTCTGTGGCATCGTAGCTCCTAAACGAATGGACCAATTTAGATGCGTTTTTTTTTGTTTGTTAGCGACGTGATCGAAATAGTTCATAATTATAAATTTATGTCGAGGGTTACATAAAATTTTCACTTTTTTTTTAGATTTATATAAAAGCGTGTTTTTAGTTTTTTTAAACTATTATTTTTCTACAATAGTAGGTACTCTATTATTTTGTGATCTTTCGATTTTAATTATACACTGTGATTAAACTATGTAATTTCAATGTAACATGTTAGGAAGTAGTTACTGTTTTTCTATCATAGTAGGTACTCTGTACTCTATTAATTTGTGATCTTTCGATTTTTTTAGATTTACAAATAAGGTTCATGACATTAACACTTACAGTCACAATTTTTTTTAAATACATAAATTACATCAATACAGGAAATCCAGCATTAAAAAAACATATTATTAACTGTAAACTATTATCAATTTGTTTTCGACATGAAAAAATGTTCATTTTAAGCTTTATTTCAGGCGCTTAAAGCTTAAATTTCTTTATCATGCAAGTAATACGAATGGAAAAATATCCGCGAACTTCGTATGTTCCAAGGAAATGGCGGGAAAGTTGCAGCAGACAGCGTCCGGCGGCTTTTCTCGCTTCGGTTGCAACCGAACGGAAGCCCGTAACTTTGTATTGGCGTTGTTTACCCATTAATTACAGTTATGATGTAACTCATGGAGTAGGTAACGATTGAAGGTTATTTTTAATCGCTTAGGTTACCCATATCCATCAAATATGTTTTGTTTTGCCACAACCACATAGGTTGGAACTATAACATATTTAAGAAATGAATATACATATGTTTAATATAGAAATGTAAATAAAAATAAATGTAAGTATATGTATGAAATGAAATGTAATGTACTAAAAAAGTGTGAAGAATATTAGTTAATTAAGAAGTAGTGTCGGATATCTATATTGTATAATAGTAATGAAATGAGTATAACAACAAAAAGTACCAAATGTATGTAAGAATAAGAAATGTAATTTAAAAAAAATGGAATTAATAATTGTGACAGCTCCTAATATTAAGTTTAAGGTTAAATTTGAAATGTGTACTACTAGTTATAATTAAATTAAAAAAAACAAAGGCTTTAAAATACAAAGGCGGGATCTAGCAAAAAAATCTATAACCTATAGATAATTGTACAATGAGGCATCAATCCCTCGCTACCAAATCTATAGAATTATTCCCTCTAGCCACCTTACCCACTCACACCAAAAAAATCGTACAGTTATTTAACTACGGTCTTGTGTAAGGTGGAGGTATATACACCACGAAAACGATACCCATATTGATATATTGTTAAAAAGTTGTGTCCGCCATCTTGGATCTCAAAATGGATGTTGTGACATTGTCCAGGAGGTCATGTCCCTAAGGAGGATGAGGATTTATAAAACGCCGTCTTACGCTACCGCACCTCTACGAATTCGAGCGGCTAATCTACTATGCCCCTTCTACTACCTCCTGTTTTTTTATAAGAAGGTCAAGCAATGTCTCCATTCTACCTGATGGCAAGGAGAAGTGTAGTCCATAGCCAGTGCGAGAGATAAAATGCCGCGATAGCCACCTTTGCCTTGCCGACTTGCAAGGTGCTCCTTCAAGGTTCGCCTTGTCTGAGGATTAACTCGGTACCCCGGTTAATATACTTCTTGTCTCACCTGTCTTAAATGTTTGTGTAAGCGAGTCGTTTGTGTTATGCTACGGCCGCACACATCGCGATAACATTCGTGCGATAATCTTCGCCTTCGGCCACACATTGCGCGCTGTAAAGTCTGTCGCGATGTGATCGCGATGTTACATAAAAAACAAAATGGACGCCGCGGTCGGCATATATTTTAGGGCTATTATTTTTTATTCTGTCAGGAATTATTGTTTGAGAAAAAAGTAAGGCTAAACAATATTGACTCACATTCCTGATTGCTAATAAGTTCTAAAATCCTGTAATTATTCCAATCCATGGTAAAAAACTAATTTAAACCAATACATCCGATGCGCACGATGTCTGTGCGCCTACGAAGACCACGAAGTGTGGCCACGCAAGCGAAGGACATCGCGATAAAAACGCTTTGATGTGCGCCAGTTTACCGACAATGGCGCGATGTCCTTGCGACTTCGCACGAAGTGCCGAAGTATTCGCGAATACTTGGCTAGACACATCGCGATAACGCGAATATTCGCGACATCGCGATGTGTGCGGCCGCAGCATTATAATAGTAAAAATATTTATATTCCATTCTTAGGTGCAGTTCTTCGGGTAGGCCGAGAATATTTTCGCTTGCGCTCCAGAGCGCCTAGACAAGTGGCAAACGATTCCAATCGTTTCTACTAGTAACAACGTCAGCTTTAACATTTGTCATGACAGTCGCCATGGATTTTTCTGAGTTTTATGTCAGTGTCATACATAAAATCCTTTTCGTTATGCGTTCAACGCAATCGATTGGCCACTTGTCTAGGCCCTCTGGAGGCTCAGAAATGTTACAAAGAGACAGACGAGTTCGGGTTTGCTGGGCATTGCTGGTGTTGGAGACTTACTCAAGTGACGCCGGGTGAGGAGCAGTTAAACCGCATCGCTCTCGATAAAAAAACAGATAATTACTTATCGAGGGGAATCTGCTTTTTTATCTGAATTTGTAACACCCATTTTTTTTATACCCAAATAACAGTGGAGTTTCACACACTTTGCAAAGCGATTGACCAAATTTTGTGTAATAATTTCATTCTGACATCGACTGTCAATATCACAAATGCGTTCCAATTCACCAAAACGTTTTATGTACTCATTATAATATTTTTACTGGACACATAAATAAATCACTGCTAGTTGTTAATAATTGGTTTTTTAGTATAGTATAATAGAGGAAACAAATAGATATTTTATCACTAAAATATATTTCATCAGTTCATCCATTCGCTTAGAAAATCTGTATTTGTGGTACAATGGTTCTCTATGGCAGCTCTCAGTTTGAGGGGACGTATAATCGATTCTCGAATTGAATATCCCATCAATTGATCCGAAATAGATTAATTACATAATACTTTGTTAATTTCTGTTAGTTTAGTATAATAAATAAATGAAAATATATTGTTAGGTTGAAGTACTATATACTTTAGTTAATTTGGGGTACTCAACATATTTTTTAGGGTTTTGTTTAGGAAACAAAGTCATTCAATTGGTCATCCTCGATATACTTCATTCGCTTGCATGTTTTCAATTCGGATTGTTAAGCAGGTTATCACATCTCTTTGACTCATCTGTTTCTTTTACCTTGAGAACCCCAGCGATGGAGGTCATTGACTGGAGAGAGTTGTATTTCTTAGGTTGGAGATGTGGCCGATTCAGGCAGATGCCGCCTTAATTTAAGTCGTACTTTAATTATTTATTTTATTGGCCTCAGTCCATATTATAAGGAAAATTGTTTTACCCAGAGTTCTGGGTTGCTGGTTTAGATTATATTTGTAGCTTAAATACTTGTCATCTTCGAGGAGATAATTGAGGGATGGTTACCGGTTGATGTGGGGAAAACATAACCTATACCTCGTGTGTACCACGATTTCATGCTCACAACCGTGAGGTGACCAGACGCTACCACGTGCCGAGCGAGTGACAGGGAGCGTCCACCAGTTTGCCCTTTGCTGAAGACCACGTGCAAGGGGGGTGTCGTTTAGTCAGCCGCTGAGGTAACCGCATGGTTGATCACAACAGTACTGTATGGAATTCACCACTATACCTGTAAGCTAATGTGTCCATAATATTAAAAGTAGCGTTTTAAGATCCATAAACTTTGTAAAATTTAACTTAAACTTTTTTATCAGGAATAAAATTAACCGTCTCTCGATGTCAGTATATTGCTTCATTTAAAGATTGTATTTAACTTTAAATTAAACACGTAGATATTTTATTATTTTGGATTGTGTACTAGAGGCCATTCAATAAATAATTTACATTAAGAAATTAATTTGTTTCATTTGGTTATCGCTGAAGTCGCTTGTGGTTGGAATTCCTGGCGCCCTTTACAAATTCTCTTGGAAGTCCAACCCTCCAAGGCAGAACATCTTACATTCACCCACAACCCTGCTCACTAGCCGGAGCACTTAATTAAAATTATTACAATGGCGCCCAACGTGGGGCTTGGAGATTTCAGCTATAACTAATTGAACACTTCTGGTAGTAAAACTTATTTTTTGTTTTTGCAACTGATTAAAAGTTGTGTAATTTTTTTTTGCTCTTTCAAATTTTAAGCATTCATTAGCAATCAACTTGCCTATGTTTTAACTTACTTTCTTGATTAATTTTAATAGTAATTCAATTTAATTTAGGTCACATTTAATATTGTTTTGTTGATAAATATATTTAGGTTGTGTCAATTTCACACACAATGGATTTTGTAACTTCTGGTTGTAATATTGAATTTTTACTCAAGGATGAACTTTTGTACGAGCTGACTATCCGACATTTACCAGCGGAACCTTCTTCATCAACGGACGAACTGAGGAAGCTTTTGAGGCACACCTGTAAACTGGCACGTCGTGGTAGCCTTAAAGCATCGGAGCAGTTTCCGGCCGTGGACCAAACTATTGAGTTTGGGATTTGTCAGCCCAAGGTTTCTGAGCTTGAAGGGAAGTCGAGGGAGGATATTTTGTCAGATGAGCGTATTGTGAAAAGGTTAGTGTCTCGTTGTAATTATTTACTCTGTCGTTTGTCGAGGGTTTCTGAACCAAACTCTGAGATCAGTAAGCTTAAGTCCACACTTATCTGCGTTCTTATGCGTCTAGAAGGCGAACAGAGTGATGTAGAAGATTTCGCTCCTGCTGAGTCGCATAATCCAGAGATTCTCGATACTAACAATTTTTATCAACCACTTCCTAAAACTTATAATTTAAATTCATTAAACTTGAAATATGCTGGAGACACTTGTGTCCGAGTATTCTTAACTCGTCTGGAGGAACTACGAGTAGCTAGTAAAATTCCAGAAGATGTTGTTTTTGATGGTTTTCCTGATATTCTTGAAGGTCCAGCCTTATATTGGTTTAGGGCTAATAAACAGAATTTTAAATCTTATTCAGATGTAACTTTCTCCCTTAGGGATGATTTTGATATACCAGATTTAGATCATAACTTATTGCAAGAGATCCGTCAGAGGACTCAAGCAAAGAATGAAACTATAGTAGCATTTTTGTCAACCATATCAGGAATGTTCTCTCGTTTGAGTAAACCAGTTACACACGAGGAACAACTAGATATTGTTATGAGAAATATAAGACCTGAATATAGTATGGAATTAGCTTTACATAATATAAGCTCTCTTGATAACCTTAAAATTTTGTGTAAAAAACTTGAATTGGCAAAAGTAAAAGCTGATCAATTTCGGGAACCGGTCGTGTCTACTAAGTCACACGCCCCTGACTTTGTGTATGTTAAGAAGCAGAATAAACCTTTTAGTGATTCTAATTTAATGTCAAGTTTTAAACAGTTAAATTCAATAAATACCAGCTCTAGTAACACTTCAGATAAATTTTGTTTTCGGTGTGGCATGAATAATCATACCGCTGCTTATTGTCGTAACTCTAGAGAACTAGTATGTTTCAAATGTGGTGAGAAGGGTGTCCGTACTCCTGAATGCCCCAAGTGCACTCAGCCAAAAAACGTATAGAGCGTGTCTTTTCTCGTTCTAAGAATTCTCCTATTAACACCCAGGTACATACAGAAAAGACATATTTTGAACCACCTTCAGGAGATTATAGGCCTTACTTGTCAGTAGATATACTAGGTTTAAAAGTCAAAGGTTTACTAGATTGCGGTGCTTCTTGTTCAGTGCTTGGCAATAATAAGCACATATTGTTTAGGGATATTGGTTTACCAATTTATCGTTTAGACGAACCTCTCAGATTGAGTGTTGCCACTGGTCAGGAATTAATTTGTTCTGAATACATGATGCTGCCTATAACTTTTAATAATCAAGTAAATATTTTAAGATTTATTATCCAACCCGAAATTAAGATCCCTATTCATTTTGGTCTTGATTTCTGGAAATCATTCAATTTAATGCCTGATTTATTTAACAATAATGACATGTTGGAAAAAATAGATAGTGTTAATACTATACCGTCACCAAATGGTCTTAATAATTATGATTCTTTAAATATTAGCCAAAAGAAACAAATTGAGGATATAAAACTCTTATATGATCAAATAAGCACCGATAAAATCGGTCTTGGTGAAACTAACCTCATTGAACATAAAATCGATACTGGGGAATCAAAACCCATTAAACAAAAGTACTATAGACTTAGTCCAACCAAGCGATTAGCTTTAGAGAAAGAAGTAGATAGGATGCTTGAAATAGGTATAGTCGAACCATCGCATTCTCCCTGGAATTCTCCAGTAGTAATGGTAGAGAAGTCAAATGGTGATCTAAGACTTTGCCTTGACAGTAGGAAATTAAATGCTGTCTCCAAAAGTGATGCTTATCCTCTACCCTATGTAAGCTACATCTTAGATAACCTGAGAGACGCGAAATACCTATCCTCTCTTGATTTAAGCGCAGCGTACCATCAGATCAGACTCTCTGAATCTTCTAAAGAGAAGACTGCCTTCACTGTTCCAGGCAAAGGACTCTTTCATTATAAGAGAATGTGCTTTGGTTTAGTCGGAGCATCTGCTACCATGCAAAGATTGATGGATAGTCTTTTTACAGCTGAGTTTGACAATAAAGTCTTTTGTTTCATCGATGACATAGTAATTTGCAGCTCTTCTTTTGAGGAGCATATTAAGTTGCTCACAGCTGTTTTTGAAAAATTAAAATCTGCAAAGTTAACTATAAATATGAAAAAGTCTATTTTCTGTAGAAATGAATTGAAATACTTAGGATATATCATTGATCAATACGGGCTAAGAACCGATCCTTCAAAAGTTGAGGCTATTTTAAATTTCCCTATTCCTAAAGATGCCAAGGATATTAAAAGATTCCTCGGGATGGCTGGGTGGTATCGAAGGTTCATCAAGGATTTTTCAAAAATATCCCGACCTTTGTCCAAATTAACTAGTAAGAAAGTATCTTTTTGTTGGTCCGAAGAGGCGAGTGAATCTTTCAACTTATTAAAAACCGCCCTGGTATCAGCACCTATTCTCAAATGTCCCGATTATAGTCAACCTTTCAGTATACATACTGATGCTTCTTCCTATGCAGTAGGCGCAGTATTGACACAAACCTTTGACAATGTTGAACATCCCATTGCCTATTGTAGCCGCACCCTAAATGCTCAAGAGGTTAATTACTCAGCAACTGAAAGAGAACTGTTGGCTGTAATTTTTGCTTTGGAACAATATCGTGCTTACATTGAGGGACGTAAGTGTACAGTAGTTACTGACCATGCCTCTTTACTGTGGTTTTCTAAGCTTAAAAATCCTACTGGTAGACTTAATAGGTGGGCCTGTAGATTAGGCCAGTTTGATTTTGATATAGTACATAGGAAGGGAAAGGAACATGTGATTCCTGATGTGTTGTCCCGAATAAAGTTAGATTCTATTGTTGATTTGACTTCTACTAGTGACAGTTGGTACAAAAACCTCTGGGAAAAATGTCCTAATAACCCTACTGTATATCCAAATTATAAAATTGAAAATGAAAAACTCTTTCGCTTGTCGAAAAACAAATATAAACTTAATACTCAATTTAGTTGGAAATTAGTAATACCGTTGGAAAAACGTCCTAAAATATTACAAAAATGTCATGATGATCCTACTGCCGGTCATTTTGGAGTGGCTAAGACCCATAAAAGGATATCTGAGTGGTATTATTGGCCTTCACTCTTCCAAGATGTGAAAAACTATGTAAAGGCTTGTGACACATGTAACAGCTACAAACCACTCAATGTCAAACCTGCTGGTCTTATGGGGAACCCAAAGTGTATCACAAGGCCAGGTGAAGCAATCTCCTGTGACATTTTAGGACCTTTTCCACCTTCTTATGCTAGGAATAGATTTTTATTAGTGTGTTGTGATTATTTTAGTAAATTTGTTACCATATTTCCCTTAAGGACAGTCACAGCCAAAAATGTGGTGAAATGTTTAGAAAAAGGTATTTTTCTTATACATGGGGTACCAAAATACGTATATGTTGACAACGGCCCCCAATTTATATCAAAAGAATTTAGAGATCTTATTAGTAAATACCAAATACCTCATTTATTTTACAATCCAGTCTACCACCCCCAAACAAACCAAACTGAGAGGGTAAATCGTGAGATTGTGCGATCCATTGCTTCCTATGTACGTTCTGATCATAGAAATTGGGATAAGAACATATCAGAGGTGCAGTGTGCTCTGAACACAGTAGTTCACGATGGTACTAAATACACCCCTTATTTCTTAACACATGGGAGGGAAATGATATTAGATGGATCACTGTATAATAGTGAACAGCCTGTACCACAAGAAGATATTACTATTGATCATAACTATTCTTTTGCTAACTCCCTTAAGGATTTAAAAATTATTTTTGAACGGGTTAGGAATTGTCTTAAACAATCCCATTTGAGAAATGCACATTACTACAACTTGCGCAGGCGACCTGCTGAGTTGAAGGTAGGGCAATTAGTCTATAAGAGGTGTTTTCCTCTATCTAATGCTGCAAAACATTTTTCATCTAAATTGGCCCCTCGTTTTGAAAAAGTTGTTATCTCAGATAAACACTCCCCGTTAGTGTACAGTCTCAAGTCTTTAACTGGTAAACATTTAGGCCGGTGGCACATCAAAGATATAGTGCGGCCTGGGGAGGCCCCATAACAAATTCAATCTTTATTCTCTTTATTCTGTGCTTAAGAGTTAGTCTTTCATGAGTTGTAATATTTAATTACTTTTGCTACGATAATCTATGATATAACTTATATTTTTAGAAGGTTATTATGTAACTAAGTTTGATGCCCTTATAAGAGGCAAGTCATTAATATTATAAATATCCTCATGAACTGTTGAGTTTATTGATAGGTTTTATGAGTGGCATTACTATTGGTAGTGGAATATTGAGTCACCTTGGTTGCAATGATAGGTGTGAAGGTTCTTTTGACTCCGGGTACAATTGCACTCGAATTATTTTATTTTAAAATTTTATAAATTTTAAAATAAAATAATTCTTTAACCACCTAAAACGATACTGTAACACCCATTTTTTTTATACCCAAATAACAGTGGAGTTTCACACACTTTGCAAAGCGATTGACCAAATTTTGTGTAATAATTTCATTCTGACATCGACTGTCAATATCACAAATGCGTTCCAATTCACCAAAACGTTTTATGTACTCATTATAATATTTTTACTGGACACATAAATAAATCACTGCTAGTTGTTAATAATTGGTTTTTTAGTATAGTATAATAGAGGAAACAAATAGATATTTTATCACTAAAATATATTTCATCAGTTCATCCATTCGCTTAGAAAATCTGTATTTGTGGTACAATGGTTCTCTATGGCAGCTCTCAGTTTGAGGGGACGTATAATCGATTCTCGAATTGAATATCCCATCAATTGATCCGAAATAGATTAATTACATAATACTTTGTTAATTTCTGTTAGTTTAGTATAATAAATAAATGAAAATATATTGTTAGGTTGAAGTACTATATACTTTAGTTAATTTGGGGTACTCAACATATTTTTTAGGGTTTTGTTTAGGAAACAAAGTCATTCAATTGGTCATCCTCGATATACTTCATTCGCTTGCATGTTTTCAATTCGGATTGTTAAGCAGGTTATCACATCTCTTTGACTCATCTGTTTCTTTTACCTTGAGAACCCCAGCGATGGAGGTCATTGACTGGAGAGAGTTGTATTTCTTAGGTTGGAGATGTGGCCGATTCAGGCAGATGCCGCCTTAATTTAAGTCGTACTTTAATTATTTATTTTATTGGCCTCAGTCCATATTATAAGGAAAATTGTTTTACCCAGAGTTCTGGGTTGCTGGTTTAGATTATATTTGTAGCTTAAATACTTGTCATCTTCGAGGAGATAATTGAGGGATGGTTACCGGTTGATGTGGGGAAAACATAACCTATACCTCGTGTGTACCACGATTTCATGCTCACAACCGTGAGGTGACCAGACGCTACCACGTGCCGAGCGAGTGACAGGGAGCGTCCACCAGTTTGCCCTTTGCTGAAGACCACGTGCAAGGGGGGTGTCGTTTAGTCAGCCGCTGAGGTAACCGCATGGTTGATCACAACAGTACTGTATGGAATTCACCACTATACCTGTAAGCTAATGTGTCCATAATATTAAAAGTAGCGTTTTAAGATCCATAAACTTTGTAAAATTTAACTTAAACTTTTTTATCAGGAATAAAATTAACCGTCTCTCGATGTCAGTATATTGCTTCATTTAAAGATTGTATTTAACTTTAAATTAAACACGTAGATATTTTATTATTTTGGATTGTGTACTAGAGGCCATTCAATAAATAATTTACATTAAGAAATTAATTTGTTTCATTTGGTTATCGCTGAAGTCGCTTGTGGTTGGAATTCCTGGCGCCCTTTACAAATTCTCTTGGAAGTCCAACCCTCCAAGGCAGAACATCTTACATTCACCCACAACCCTGCTCACTAGCCGGAGCACTTAATTAAAATTATTACAAATTTTACAAATTGTTGTGCAATCTAAAACAACTGTAAATAAGATGTACGTAATTTTCCATTTTATGAAATGGATGTAGCTCGTACAATAATACAAGAACGACTAAGATGTTTAACTATATAATAAGGAAGTTACAAATATCGTTGCATTTTGCTGTCAAATTAAAAATATCAACGGCTTTGATGTCGTTTCGTTTAAAGAACTATAACGAATTTACTTAAATAATTTGATAATGGGCGTTACAACTGTAACGGCTACTTTCCATATCAGACCAATGTTCTTTTTTGAAAAAACATTCCGTATTACGCAACTGACCTTTTCCTTAACTTTGATAAAAAGAGTTTGTTCATGTTACAAACAGATAGATCATGCTTCTTACTCTAAGCTATGGATTTAGACAGAGAGGGAAACTCGCGAAAGTCGGAGATCCGAACCGAATATTGGAGGTCGGCTTATCAGGAACATGTTTCATGCGCACTCGCTGTCAATACGATCTTTATGAGATGTCGTGTCTTAATACAAATATAGCGAAATTTTGCATCGAAGTCAACTTTCGCTATCAAATATGGCAGTGCCGGGTTGCGTTTCGACACCGTATCGCCTGAAGTAGGGATGGTACTGTGTAATTTGTAAGGTAATGTGTAAATTACAGCATATTGTAAAATGCAGGCGGAGTGTAATAGTTTAGTACAACCGACACCTTAAATTGGCCGTATTAATTATATAATCACGAAATAATCGACCCGTCGTGGAACAGGTATTCAAAGATGCTAATAGACTAAGGTACATAAGTCGAAAATAAAGTTCATATCATTATGAAATACTTATTATGGTTATATTTTCACGAAAAAAACCGGTACTCATACCACATAATATAAATAATAGTTCGTACTAAAGAATGGGGAAAAAATGTCATAAAATGTCTATACATTTTATGACATTTTTTCCCCATTCATTTTTCGTGAAAATATAACCATAATAAGTATTTCATAATGATATGAACTAAGAGATAAGAATGGGGAAAAAATGTCATAAAATGTATAGACATTTTATGACATTTTTTCCCCATTCTTTAGTACGAACTATTATTTATATTATGTGGTATGAGTACCGGTTTTTTTCGTGAAAATATAACCATAATAAGTATTTCATAATGATATGAACTTTATTTTCGAGTAAGTGAGGATAGTCGTACTAACAAACTTAAAATTTCCAACCAAATATAATTAACCATTTTCTGTAATTTTCATTAAATCGTCTTTAAAAAGCTTTAATATAGATTTATTTCAACAAAGGTTTAATATAGATTTATTTCACTTTATCCGAAAGCCATTAGCCATGAGATGCCGGCAGAGTACAATGACATCACTCCATATCCTCCAATGGGTGTCGTAGAAGCCGTCTAATGTGGGTATTAATCACCTTATACTCCGTCCACCAATCCGCATTGGGCAAGCGTGGTGGACTACTGCCTAAACCTTCTTCGATAAAAAGGAGAGGCCTTGTGTCCCAGCAGTGGGTCGAATTATAAAGGCTGTTATGATGATGATTCGAAATAGCCGTCTCCATCCATGTTACTCATTTCTATAAAACCTACTTCAAATTATTTGGACTTTAATTAACATGGAACATGTGGGAACTAAGCAAATAGATTCTCACCATAGATCTTTACCCATAGACCTTAGAACCCTACCACAGAAGGAAATGACATACGTATTCGCTGTCTTTGTCAATTTAATAAAATTCAGTTTGATTAAGACAAGGTTAGCAAGCGTTAGGATTTTATTTGCTTCACCGTACCTCGCCTTTTAACTGCAATCTCATTTTCATTAAAAATTATATCTCAATTAGATAGTGAAAAATAAACATAAATTGAAGAAATAACGAGAAACCCACACGCATAACCCACGCTAATAATATCAAGTTGTTAAGCGTACTAACTAATTTTATTTACATTTCGGTCAATAAAATGTCTAATTTAATCTTATTACTTGTACTAATAATTATATTTATCGTGTTATCTGTATTTTAATTGATAATAAAGCATTTATTTTAATGCATGTACTCGTAAATCTTAGAAGTGTAATTCAGTAGAAAAGTTGCAAATAGTCTAGAAGAACTATTGAAGTAATCCAAAACATATTGGAGTTCTGGTTGGACAATTAAATTGTATGATAAACACCAAAATTAGTTCACGAGTCATGATTATATACAGGATGGAAGAAAAATATGGGCCATAGAGGGGAAGTTACTTAAATCTTTAAAATAGTTCAATTTACTGAAAAAAACATTCCTTTATTTTTAAAAAGAAACATAACTGCACTCACAGAATTTTCAAAAAGCTTACCCGAAATGGGTTCAAACCAACTAAAAAATTTAAAAAAGTTAACCCTAGCCATTTTTTTTACAAATCAATGAAGTCGATGTTACGTAGCAGTCGAAGTCGGGTAACACTCAAAAAATGACAAAATACTAAGTTCCATATAAGAAAAGTACAGATTACGATGTTCTTGTGGTCTTCGTACTAAATGTTTTTTTGAAACATCCGACATTTACTAAGTTTTTCAACATTCGCGCCAAAACTTTTCTCGAAGGTATTTGTCTATTCGGATACCTGTCACCATACCACTGAAAGGCTAAATTGTTGTTTAAAATATATGCTTCTAATAAGTCGAAGTGCTCTTGATATTATTTTAATAATTAATAACACAAAATACTTATTACAAAATGGTTGCAAAACAAAACAAAATCCATAAAAATTACTAAGATTTTCGTTCGAATTTCAAAATTGCCTTAAATTGCTACACAAATGAAACGTTTCAAGTAAATAAATTAAACGTTCCATTTTGAAACATCTTTTTTTTCTAATTCCAACAAGAATCGCGAGCAACAATAATAAAATTAAAGATTTGATTTGATTCGAGTGAAAAATAAATGTTAGATTTCATAATGTTTTTTATTCCTAAGACCCTGTGTTTCTTAGAGAGAATTTATCTTTAGCATCGACTGCATCGATTAGTAATATAAAATGGCAAGGGTTAATTTTTGATTTTTAGTTGATTCGATTCCCGGCTCGAGAAAGCTTTTTGAGAATTCTGCGAATGCAACTATGTTTCTTTTTAAAGATAAAGGAATATTTCCCTTCAGTAAATTGAGCTATTTTAAAGATTTAGAATACTTCCCTTCCATGGCCCATTTTTTGTTTCCATCCTGTATAATATATTTATTTGACTTATATAACACAAGTTCTCAACGATACTTAATTTTGGCTAGGTAATTGTGAGCATGGAAAAAAGTTGACTTCGAATGAGCTTACTGTTGAGAAGAATTTATTTCTAGACCTAGATTAGTGTATTTTATTTACAGGACAATACATGACCAATCATGTCTGCACTTTTTAAAAACGCCGTTGTCATATTGTAGCTAACGAAGGAATAAAAAACTGAGGAAAGTGCGCAGAAGAATTCAGTTTAATTGTACAAACACAGAAATAAGTTCAAAATTATAACATCCAATTTAAATGACGTTGGAAAATAATAAGAAGCTTTTTTTAAAACGTCTTCAAAACTTAAAAAAATCATGTATTTTGCAAGAATTACATTATTAAGGTATTAATTTCCTGGTTTTACATTTTTGTCTAAGTATTAATTTTATCTATCTATGTATTGAAACTATGCATAGATATTTTTAAACTTCTCGAAATATTAGAATTTGTAAAGTGAAAAACAGCTGTAGATCGTTGTGATAACCCTATTGGTGCGATACATTCACATTGCCAAAGCAGGCTGTTAATTGAATGCGGGCTAATTATAACAAGTGTCGCGAGGGTGATATTTTATCGAAGTAATCGCGCTGTTGCATTAGTCTTGCTCCTAGGAATGTGACACGGAGATACGTTTCACTCCTCCGTCTTTTACCTTATTGAACTTTTGTAGGGTTGCCACTAATTATTACCACTACAACACCATGCAGTTTCTTTTAAAACGTTTTTGCGCGGGATTTTGCACACTCGAGTGCTGATATGTTATGATAACGAGTGTAAAATCTGTCCTTATTGTCTTTTGTTTTGTTGGTTTACTGTAGGTTTAGTTACTTATTAGGCCTCTTTTATGTAGGTGACCACAGAACCTCTTTCTGTGTTCTGTGTAGGTGACAGACTGGCACTCTGTGCTTTCTGTCTTTTTTCTTTCAACGATTCAGATCGATCGCAGGAAATTGTATGGATACCGTCCTCTTGTATGTGCGCTCATGAATGGCATATGGAGACGACGGTCATGTCATCGGTTAATCAACTTATCGCCAACTTTACCTGTAACAAAAAACATAATATTATTAGAACTGACTACATAAATTTCTATTATTACATAACACTCATGGTCACCGCGGCTTCGCTCGCGGTAATGTCGGTTATTATATGTTTATATAGCCTTTAGCCTTCCTTAATGAATAGACTATCCAACACAAAAATAATTTTTCAATTCGAACCAGTAGTTCCTGAGATTAGCGCGTTCAAACAAACAAACTCTTCAGCTTTATAATATTAGTATAGATATACTAAAGGGTATTGTATCCATAAATATACCTACCTAATTGGGCCATTAATGCTTAATCGTTATTGTGCTGTCGACATACCTTTAAAATATGAGATATGTGTCAAGTACCTAATTTCAAAAATTCATAAAATTCCGTAAATAAATAGTTTTATTATTTTTATTCTTAATCAGTATTTTACATCAATTTTATAACCACAATTCCGAGCTCTACCCAGGAGATTTCATTCGACACCTTTTCAAGATAACCCTAAAATTATCTAAGGCCTCGATTATCCCACACTTAATTATAGATCTAACCTGGTTGATTTTTAGGTTTAAAAACGTTTGCCCGTAAGCTCCGCCACCGAGGCTACCGCTTAAAAATTACGTAAAAGTTATTGAATTAGTTTTAAGTACTTGAGGTCTTTTTACAAGCTTTTAAAGTACTAATAGATTGAAAAGTGACCATATTACTTACAAAGTGTGGTGAACTTGATTAGTCATTCGTGTTCATAGAAGAAGGTATAGAAGTGTACCTACATCATAATATTAAAAAGACTACAGATTAACAGATGTCGTTGTCGCAACTATGTATTTTATAATAGTTTATATTATTGATGAAATGGTGGCGTTTGATGTTAGGTATGCCAAGCAACTGCATGACTTAGTCAATTGTACTAATGGACTTCGTAATATTTTACAATAAAATACTTTTAGGTATTATCGCATATTATTATCTAATATTTAACATCTCGATTTAAATATCTGTATGGGCCTAGTCAACTTTAAGCTTCAGTCTTTATTAACCAAGTTAGTTCGTGAATTGGATTTTCTTTTATAAATGATCTACATACTCCATCCGACTAGATGGTAAGCAGAAATAAAGGCCAAATGTAAAGAAGCTAGTGCGAGATTTAATATAGGTAGGTACTTATGCGTCGCAATATAGCTACTCTTGCCTTGCCGACCTGCAAGGGGCTTTCACAGCACCTCTTTTGAATGAGCCATGATTGTGAGATTTGTAAGAACACCTGTAGATACTTGCAAGGATTTACAGATCAATTGTGCGAAATAGAAATGTGTTGTGAAATTTCTTAGATTCTGTGGTCTGTTAGTGTTAAGTGGTAGCTAAAATTTGTCGGAAAAGTCGCAAACTTAATTCTTAGAATGAAGGGATAAGGTGGGATTTGGAAAAAACGACGATTTTAATATTAGGCCAAAGATAATCATCATCATCGTTTCAGCCGAGAGACGCCCACTGATGGACATAGGCCACCCTCAAGGATCTCCAAACCGGTCGGTCCTGCCAAAGTTAATGCACGGTCCTATAATATAAATATATAAATACTGTACCTATAATATAAAAATACTTTTAGGTGTTACGGAAATATTAATAATAATAATTTATTAGAACCCAAAGCTATTGCGAACACCGGCAGCATTATCACTACATAGTATAAAACAAAGTCGCTATCCGCCGTCTGTCTGTCCCTATGGATGCTTAGATCTTTAAAACTACGCAACGGGTTTTGATGCGGTTTTTTTTAATAGATAGAGTGATTCTTAAGGAAGGTTTATATGTATAATACATGCATATTTGAATAATCATTGCACCCGTGCGAAGCCGGGGCGGGTCGCTAGTTAATAATAATTAGGATTAACCTGTGCTATAAGTACTGGTTGTAACGCATTAGGCGATTGAATATAATAATTAAGTATTTTATATTTACAATTTAAAAACAAACTTACTTATAAAAAAAATTAAACGATATCTAATATATATATATAACTATCGATTTATTTATTTGTATTAACCAAGATGACTCTATACTAAGCAGTCGTTAGTAACCAAGTTAACTCGTGAATGGTTACAGTAAATCTCATCGTACAAAGAACCCAGTGAGAGGGGATGCAATAAACAGTCTGTACCATATTCTTAAGTCCGGTTCACACCGCCGGTGGGCGGAAGCAATAACATTTTAATATGTCAACATATCAATCACACGCGATCAGTTTAGAGCAACAACTAATTATTTATTAACTAGATACGGCGGATCTCTTAATTTGGAAACCAATAACATTTGTTTCGATGTGAATACATGCATATTTAAATTAGTTACTTCGTTTTTTTATTTTCTTACTCGAATTAATGTAATTTATGGATAATGAAGTGTAATATTTTGACATTAGTGAAGGTGAATTTAATTTGATAAGTATTTATTAGTACTATAAAAACTGATTGTATAGTATAACGATTAGTAGTGTTACATTTCTTAAAAAAGGAACTCTAAATGTATGTATGTATGTAATAGAGCGGCTAATTCTTTTGGTTTTTTTTGTAGAAAGGCGAGAATAATACATGAATGATAAAAAAGTAAAATACCAAAAATGTTACATTATTATTAGTTGACTGTTGTCAAAATAGCTTATGGGCTTTTAAACATTTGTAATGAAAAATAACGACGTTAGAAAGCTCGAGTAAATCCTAAATTGACTTTAAAATCAATTTTCTTTTAAAATTTCAAAATTTTGATATCACGATAGTATTATTATGTTATTATTATATGACTATGTTAGCATGGGTGGATACCCCATGTACCAAACACTCTGTATATGATAATCTATTTTCTGAGAGCTTCCAAACAAATGTACAAAATTTTATGATCCCAATAAAAATTGCAATCCTAATTTGTTGGATTAACTTATTTTTTAAGTTGTTTTTTTTTACTTTAAGTCTCCGTATCGAAATCTGTTAATGTGATCAAAAAGTACACTCATATTAGAAGCGGCGAGCGGACACGGCCATTACTTGCCGTATATTTAATTTTCTTCCTACCGTGGGTACTTGTTTTCTTTACATTTAACCGTCTAATAACCCAAGTGGCAATATTATAGTACACTTGACAACTCTATGCCAGGCTATTACCTTCAGTGGTGTCAAAGCTGACTCCAATGAAAGGCTAACTGTAATTTGCGTCAATATTCTCACCGCTACATTATAACATTTTCTTCGTTTTTTTCTCTCCTTCAGTTCTATGACATGGTGTAATTTAGCTGGTATAATTGGCTAGCTAAACGCTGTCTTAATTGGAGTCTGGCGTCTCCATTACATGGCGTTTGAGTATTTTTTTATTTTTATTAATAGCTGCAGGTTATTCCTACCCTGCTCTCGGTTTATTTGGGGTCGGTGCAATATGGCACGTTACTACGATAGATTCAGTGGCTAACTTTATGGTGGCATTGACTGGCAAAACACCACGGGCCCCGCGGGGAATGGGATAGCGGGCATTGTTATATGATATTTACCAAGGTTTCCTGAAAGATAATTTTCAAAACGAATAGTTAGGAATTTGCCGTCATCCGCATACATTAACGCGAACGATGCCGCGGGCGACTGCTAGTAGAAAATAATTAACTGATTAACCTAATACAGATTTTAAATACTTTTCTATCTATGTTGTCCTAATTTAAATAAATTATCTTTCTTCCATAGATATGGATAGTCTTTCCAATTTTACTTTGGTACTTAGGCGAATATTATTCTTATTTCACATGAATTTATTACTATATAATATTTCTAATTCTGTCGTAAAGAAGTAGTGTAATTAAAGACCATAAACGGAGATTCTACGTATTAATAATCATGAAATTAATATCCACAGTTATTAAAATTGATCTTATGATAAAAATGGCTTTATTTACCTCAGTAGAATTAATAGAAAATAGCGATCAAATTATTTTATCAGATATAAATCATCAGTAGCATTTAATTAAGGCATCGTATCTCGAGAAGTTGATATCGAGTTGAAGATGCAATAGGGGCGCAGATGCTCTGCTGTTAATTGTTCGTATTTTATGAGAACAGCTTCCCATAAAATGCGAACAATTTTATTAGCAGTTTTTAGTTCAGTACCTCCGTGGTCATAAAATTTATCTTATCTACGGAAATTAAGAGTAGAAAGCCAAGTGCGAGCTCAGCGGTAGGGGCATTAGAAATTTGATAAAACTAAAGTACGGATTATAAATTTGACAACTATTGCTGCAGACAGAAGATGGTCTTCACAGAGTTACCGACTTATTAAGACGCACCTAGGCTGGCGATTTAGGCCATACTAAAACGCGCGTCCGCGCGAGCTTAAACACTTAAAAAATACATCTTAAAAGATACAATTTTACTCAAATGAATATTTAGATAATCAAATTATCTACAAGATCCACAGTTTTATGAAAATATCTGCAGTAGTTTCCGAGCTATTTCCTTTTTTTTCAGACCTATTTTCAAGATTTTTTTATACACACTAAGTGCAAATTTTTTAAATGATCTCATACTTTCAATTCAAATCAACTTGTTTATTGCTCCATAATGTTGTTGTATAAGTAATAACCATATTTTTTCAAAAAGTATGCTTTTGTTGTTAACGCGTAATTCATCGTCGCTACGAAGACGTTGGTGGATGGAACCTCTCTAGAAGATTTCTAGTTACCGAGTTTACCCTACAACGCATAATTTTATAGATACAGTTTGAAATGTAGGAAAACATACAATAATTAGTCACCTTTTAAAATTGAAGCAAAAATTGTTTAAGTGGTATACAGCCACGTAGCCTATAGACGCTTGCAACACGGATGTGACACTCGCGCACTTCTAACCTTAGTCCCCTTCCCTACCCCGTGGAGCTGTGACGACCTTACTCACCAACAGGAGCGACCTTACTCACCAACAGGAGCGACCTTACTCACCAACAGGAGCGACCTTACTCACCAACAGGAGCGACCTTACTCACCAACAGGAGCGACCTTACTCACCAACAGGAGCGACCTTACTCACCAACAGGAGCGACTTTACTCACCAACAGGAGCGACCTTACTCACCAACAGGAGCGACCTTACTCACCAACAGGAGCGACCTTAATCACCAACAGGAGCGACCTTACTCACCAACAGGAACACAACACCACAAAAATGTAGTGCTATTTGACTGTGGTCTTCTGTAAGGTTCTTACTAGGTGGTAGACCCATATGTAGGGTCGTCTGGGTAGTTACCACCGCCTTTCTTATTTCTGCCGTTCTTTCAGCGGTTCGCTGTGTTTCGGATTGAAGGGAAACGTAGCCAGTGTAATGACTGGGCAGGAACGCATATCATCTTAGTCCCCAGAACGGCAACGTACTTGCAGTGTTAAGTGATTTACCTTTAACTTTGCAAGTGTCTATAGGCGATGGTAACCACTTAATACCAAATGGGCAGTAAGCTTAGTTTGCCATCTCATAGGATAAAAAAGTTGCTCCTAACTCGAGCGGTTAGTCCGCCGACTAAACATATTGTAGTAAGGTATAGAACCATCCAGATACGGCAAAAATAAACACAGCAATCATTACATTATCAAAAAACTTAGTTCAGGGTACCAAACACCGCCAAAACAGCGCCGTCTCAAGTTTCAAATATCCTTCCCTTGGAAAACTTACAGTTAACGATTCGTAAACAACCCGATTTTGTGGAAAACAAAATTACGCTAACGTAATTCGCAAGCTGAAGCCCGAAGCACGATCGTAGTCGACAAAGCAAATCGCCTAGATTTTTCTAGCGAAGCAGACGCTAAATTGACAAATACAACCCGTGTACTTGCTCCTGTACAAATCCTTGCATTCCAAATGAACACAACAATATTGCCGGAATATAAATAGTGCGGACAAGATTGTGCTTGGAATTACCTATTATAGTTGCGCCATGAAATTGCACGAAACCGCAAATAATGTATTAGAATAGATCTTCTTTCTTCTACCCTGCTCCCATTTGGGGTCAGTGAGGTAAGGAGCACTGCACAATGCACGCGGCGCTGCGTCCGATGTGCGTTACTCTGCAGAGACGCGGTGCGGTTTATCGGCTATGCTTACCGACACTTCGTGTTGACGTTAGTACTACAGACGCGGCGCGGCACGTGTGGCAACCGCCCCGCGCCGCGTCCGATGTGTGTTTCATATAATACACGCATACAAAATTCGCTAGCCGCGGTCGCCACGCCGCGTGGGATGTGCGGTATTCCATAGTCTTGATATTGATAATACCGCCATAGGATTTAGCATTAGATTTTTACGGCCGGCCGCCTGTCTGACATCCTTGGGAACGACTGCTAAACTTCTACAGCAGCTTTGAACTATTGACTAAAAATGCATTTGAGTAGTAAGTTGGTATTTAATTTGCTTTTTATTTTTTTGTCGGAATATTAATTAAAATCGGATGCTCGAAACTATTTTCTATCGTTGAAAGTATATTCGAATAATCTGGCATAGAAAAATTTACAAATCTTTTAAAGAAAACTTCTGTAAAGAAAATTACTTTATTTGCAGATACCTTTTAATCTGTATGTTGAATGAAGTCGATATAACGTTAACGTTTTTTAAAAGTGTCCAAATTAGAATAAATTCATCTAACTAGCAAGCTGAATCTATTTAGTGGTGATTAACTTTTGATTAAATCTTCTCCAGAGAAGATCACCCTTAGTACTTCGTAAAAAAGGCTTTACTTACCTATTCTCTACAACATTATTATATTCCAAAAAAAATCCAAACCAACGACAGCTAACTGTTACCGTGTTCTATAGGACTATTATTTCGCCTCCCATATATAGCTCCAGCTACGTTTTATCTTTAAGGGTTTCGATTATATCAAGCTAGATTACTTAGAAACCACCAATCAGTCGGTACACACTTTCTATCGGCCAGCAATGTACAAAACTGTTGTAGGGCTGTGCCCAACGCTACGATGTGAAAATGATTTACGTAGTGGAAGAAGGCAATGCAACCGTTTTCCGCGCTACATAAATCCGAGCGGCCCGGCCTAAAAGAGTTATAAACGAATCACATTTTTCCATTCGACATGGAACAGTATTTCATATCGGCGACGACGACGGTAAGGCAAAAAGATGTTTCGTAAGGCAGCGTCCTATGCAAACATATTTTGCGTTTGTCGTTTTTTGGTCGCTTTTTAGGCTGCTTCGAAGTGTACGTTCCAATTTTTAATGCATACATGTATTACTAATTATATGTGAATGATGTCCTGTAGGAGAAATTTTGAAGTAACAATTGTTCATTGGTCTTTTGAAGTAAAGAAGAAATTGTGTTGTATTAATTTGATCGTACGGTCACCATCAAAAGTAGATGATCATTTTAGTACCTTGTCATAATAATAATTCATACATAATTGTCGCAACTATTACTGCACAAACGCTGGCGTTGCTATGACATGGTACTAAAGTGATCATCTACTTCTGATGTTGACTGTACAATGCAAATCAAAAGCATTAATTTCAATGAAGTGAAAAATAGCATGCATATTTTTATATTTTACGAATTAATAATTTAAAACTTAGGTGCACTAAGCATTCGATTGAGAGATTTAAATACTATTACATGTCTTATTTTCGATATTTGTTTCAGTCCTGAATCTCATGATAATGATAGTTAGTTAGGCACTAAAGTTAACTAAAGCGTCGGTAGCCGAACGCGCAGGCAGGTGGACTCGGGGTCTATGTGAACGGAGATCGATACCCGGCGGCCGTTAGAATACCGACGTGAACCCACTCCTAGCACAAACGCATTAGCTTAGTTGGAGGGTTAACAGGATTAATATTTAATGTGTTAGCAGCATTAATACAAGTTTTTTAATAAAAAAAAAATTATGACCTTTCTTTATTTTCGTTATTTAAACAAACAATGATAAATACAATTATCGTCTTACTAGTTTATTCAATTTTCGGCTACACATTGTAACAAATAACAAGTTTTTAATATGAATATAGGTACTCCGCTAAAATTAGTAAACCCAGACATCAACTTGGAATAAGACTTTCTCGCTAATGTATCTAATAGTTCCAACCATTACATGGAATTACAAGATCTAACAAAGTTCCGTACTAACTTTCATCCCTTGGCTGTGGTTTTATAAGAGATAATATCCGTGAAATTACTCCATTTTGACGGCCCATTTGATGAAACTAATAGAACGCGATTCGATTTGTGGAAAAGAAAATCATCTCGTTATCAAAGACGTTACTAGCGACAAAAAACTCCACAGTATTTTATCAGAATACGTTTTCCATTTAATATTAATTCTCGTAGTTACTCCAAAAATCCTCGCCTAAATCTCCCAGGAGACAGTGACTAGACAGTAATGCCAAACGAAAAATATTACAGTGTCAGTAGTAATTTATATTTCATTATTTTATTACACCATTCCAATTTGGGTTAGACTGTCAGATTGTAAATTGTGACTTTAAGCTAAAGCTAATAACGTAACTTTTGCACTAATTGTGTTCGTATTTGGACTCCACTTCTATTTTTACTATCAAGTTACGGAGTCATTTGTAAAAAAAGCTCTAGCAATTTGGAGCGTCTGTAGTAAGTAGCCCCCTCCTTACAAAATACCACAATCAGATAACCTTTTGAAAAATGTACAACAATTTTGTATATACTTTCCGAACATTTCAGACGAACCCAACCAACCTAATGAAACACAAGTGAACTGATCCAACAGGAACCAACAGTGTTGGATACTGGCATTCGGCATCTTTCACTTAAACTCGGAATGAACGGCACTGCACCGCGGTCCGTCGCGTAGCGATATGGCAGATTTTAATTTTGTACGCAAGTTTGTATAGAAAACACTGACAAACTCGTGACAGCGGTGGGCTGTTTTTTTTATGTTTGTTACCTATATAACTGTTTACTGGGCTTACCGATTTTGATGCTTCTTTTTACATGTGGAAGCTGGAAACGAGCTTCATCTGGAACCCTCAACCACTGAAGGACTGGTGATCTTATCTTTAACTGTCGAAACACAATAATGCTGTTCTTAACACTATTTTTATGGCGATAGACTTATATAAGATGGTGGTTGATAGCCAGGCGGACTTATAACAAGCCCACCACCAGAGGACCTCTGGATCTTATTCTGGTATAGGCGAACCAGGCGCTACCTCTAAGTTAGCCTTTAAAGTTAAATTATTTATTAGGAGGCCCATATGTAGGGTCATCTGGGTAGGTACCACCGTCTTTCTTATTTCTGCCGTGAAGCAGTTCGCTGTTTCGGATTGAAGGGAAAGGTAGCCAGTGTAATTACTGGGCATGGAAGGCATATCATCTTAGTCCCCAGGATGGCAACGCACTTGCAGTGTTAAGTTATATAACCTTAATATTGCAAGCGTCTATAGGCCACGGTAACCACTTTACACCAAGTGCGCCGCAAGCTTGTTTGCCATCTCGTAATATAAAAAAAAAAACATAATATCTGACCATAGCCTGTTGCACAAATGAATATCGGGGTGCATGGTTCGATCTTTGTTTGGCAGCTTGATGTAAATCCAGTACATCACATAAATTTTATTGATTGTACCCATTATGTTTAATTTTACTGTTATTTTAGATTTGTTGATAAATGCATACTTTTTTTCTTTTCTTTTTAAATATGTAAAGTTTTTTAGTTCTCTAATAAGTGGCATATGTTATTTATGAGAATAAATTCCTTAAACTTTAAACTGAAGGTATAGATCGTTTGACTGGTTCGCCAACACCGGCGGTTGTAATATGGAAATATCGACTACAATATTATGTATATGTATTAGGGTGCTTTTTTTTTTGCGACTATTTTTTTTTTTTTCGGTCCCATCGTGAAATTTTGTTGGAAATACCCAAAAAAAAATTCCCTGAAAGTTTGAGCCCTTAATATTAATTTTAAGTACTCGACCAAGGCGTGTGAAGATTTTCCATTTAAAATACACGGGAACTTTGATTTTTTTTTTTAAATTTCTATAGCTCAGCGGCATTTAATGGTATCACCTTGTCCAAAATGGGGATTTTTTCAGCATTAAATGCTCTACAAAAGTGCCCACTGTGGCGAAGTCGTAACTCACACCGGCGAGGTAGTACGGGCCACTAAACCTGATTTTTTCATGAAATTTACGTTTTTTCGCATTTATCTCGTAAATGACAAGAGCTATAGAAAAACTGTAAATGAAAAACTTGTAGGAAATTTTATTTCCTACAAAAAAGCTCATTGGCGCTTAATCGCTAACTTCAATACTGCTTGAGATATTTCAATTTTAAGTTTATGAAGTTTTAAATTTTTATCAAAAATCACGTAAAATTATAAAAAATATTGTTCTTTTATTATTTATCACTACTTTTTAACTAATTACCTTTTTTCTTTTTAAGATGAAAGGGTAAAAAATATAAATAATTTGAAATACGTCAGATAATCAAATTTTATTGATAAGCATAATAACAAAAAACTTCTTATTTCACTTCTGTTCGACTGTATTGTGATTTTGTACACGACGGGTGCTCTGAGCGATGGTTTTGGACAGCCTGAAAAATTTTTTGCCTCTGCTCTTCATTATTTGTCAAACCTTGATTAAATTTTTCAGCTAGTGCTACTCCTCGCTCGGCAATATCATTCACTACCTTCAAGTTGTTGAATGTTTTGAGACACTGTTGATATTCTTGATTAGTTTTCCATGTATTTGGTTGTGAATTTAGAAATCCGTAAGGAAGATTAAATTGTTTAAAAATAAATAATGAATTCGTCGTCGCAAAATCACTTATGTTTTTATCTCTCATTGAAGTTATGGCACTAGAGGCCACTGCGTAACGTTTTCTTGACTTCTCAACGATTACGGTGCTGTTAATTTTCTCTACAATTTTTAATTTTTCTTTTTGTGAAACAGTTTTATCAAAAAGAGCCAATCCAGCTAGCTGCTCATGTAAATACCACAAATGCCTGCATAATTTATCCAGTGCAAAATTTCCTACAAGTTTTTCATTTACATTTTTTCTATAGCTCTTGTCATTTACGAGATAAATGCGAAAAAACGTAAATTTCATGAAAAAATCAGGTTTAGTGGCCCGTACTACCTCGCCGGTGTGAGTTACGACTTCGCCACAGTGGGCACTTTTGTAGAGCATTTAATGCTGAAAAAATCCCCATTTTGGACAAGGTGATACCATTAAATGCCGCTGAGCTATAGAAATTTAAAAAAAAAAATCAAAGTTCCCGTGTATTTTAAATGGAAAATCTTCACACGCCTTGGTCGAGTACTTAAAATTAATATTAAGGGCTCAAACTTTCAGGGAATTTTTTTTTTGGGTATTTCCAACAAAATTTCACGATGGGACCGAAAAAAAAAAATAGTCGCAAAAAAAAAAAGCACCCTAATATGTATACAGCTGCGAACACTGTCTTGTACGTCGTAATCACGTTACATTGATTACATGTCCGATAAATAAAGTGTGCATTTCAAGTAATTGATATTGGATAGGAGAAAGTGGACCGGCCGGTGCATAATGAGAAAATTTATTAGAATCCGCCCGGGAAACTGGGCAACTGGTTCGGAATAAATCAATCTGTTTTATTTTGCACTATAAAGAAAACAGCAATGGGAGTTAACAAAGCGTTGACGAGAATTTTTATCGCAGAAAGCCGGAGCCCTCCATGTGTTATAGTGTGCGTTTAAAAAAAACATGATTGTATACATTTTCAATCGACTTCAAAAAGGAGGATGTTATCAATTCGACTGTATGTTTTTTATAACACATTATAATTCTATCCCACTCTACAAGCATAGTTCGTAGAAACGCACCGAGCGCAGGTTATGTGTGCGCGCGCGCATACAAGTTACGGAGGATCCTGTCCTGATTGTACCAGTATTTTTAACTCATGGTGGTTTGCCCATATTCCTGAAATACTATACTGCAGTGTTCTAAAATGCTACTCCAAGAAAATGTAATTTAGTACATTTTTTTTCTTGTAGGTACGTAATTCGTAATGGTGGCAACAACTACTGCACAAGCGTTGGCGCTGATACGACTGGTACTAAAGTTTTAATCTATTTCTGAAGCTGACTGTACTTACTCTCCATTAAAATACGATATGGAAACAGAACGATAGCGAACTGATAACGACCACATTATCCGGATCAATAAAAAATATTGCAGATTCCAAGTTCTGAGTCGGGAAATGAAGAAACATAAATTGTAACAACCACAATTATTGTTCTATCCGAATCACATTAAAGCTCTACAACTGCTTAATAACACGATGTTATTATTTTATTATCTGCGACCCAATGTGATGTGCTGAGTTAGCAATTTTCAATATTCGAGTTTATTATTACTCGTTAACTCGATTCAGTAATCGAGTAGGAGGCTTAGGGGCGACAATCGAAAATACTTAGCTATTTAAGTACTTGAAAACTTCATTGAATTCAGTTTTAACTTGTTTTATCGGGTCAGGAGGCGTAATGGCCCGGAACTGCGGGCCACAGCCTTTAAAAGCCAAAAAACCGTCGATTGTAAAAAAAATATATTATTCTTGCCCTGATATTCCTTTTGATCTCATGTAAATAATTAATTACATTAATAATTTTAAGTGCCCGACTTAGGATTCGAACACCATTCTATAATGTTTTGGTAAATTCGCAATGCGTATTATGCTTCTTCTTTCTCCTAGCCCAAATAAATTTGGGCATCGAGCCCAAATAAACAATTTATTTGGGGTCGATGCAGTAATGTCTCTATTCACATGCTGTTATACGTTTCAGCATTAGATTTTTACACCATTTCGCCTGCCTGACACCAGCGCCAACCCGACAAGATCTCTCGTTAGTGTAACGGGTATACGCAGCAGAAGTATCGTTGTGAATATTGTACTTAAGGAATACGTCAAATTAACAAGGTAATTGTATGTTTTCATTATTATCTTCCCTGGTTACAGATAGACTGCACCAATTGTAACAAATAACAAGTGTTTAATACGAATATATGTACTCAGTGAAAATTAGTACACCCAGACATCAACTTGGAATAAGACTTTCTCCCTAATGTATCTAATAGTTCCAACCATTACATGAAATTAATCTGGAGCTCTCCTTGTAACCGCCAGCTTCACGTGCCTCGTTGCAAAAAAAAATGTATGAAAGCTAAGTTTGAACTTCAGTAACGACGCAAACAAATTAAAATTTAGGTATTCCTATAAAAGGTAACGGAAACCTGTTGGAAAAGTCGTTCAATTGTTATTATTTCCAAGTGTCCATTTGAGTTCTAATGTAGGAAACTTTCAGCGACTTCTCCCAAGTCCCCTTCAAGTATAGCGTTCAAAGTAATTGATGTGAAATTCTGCAATCAAATTAAAACTTTAAGAAATAGCTATATCGTTCCCTTTTCCTAAGGCCCCGTTCGCTAAGTTGAACAATCCAAATCGCACGTTCATCTGACTTGATCTGTCAACACAAATTCAATACCACAGCCCCGATTGTTATGGTGTGGTTATAGTAAGCAAACTTGCTAATTAATTCATATAAGTACAATAGCTGCCAAAACCTGTCTATTATCTGAATATAGCAGTATGAAAATTATTATTTAAGACTTAGCACAGGAATAAATATTCTACCAGAACACAAGCTTCATACAAGCGACCCACTCACACATAGCGCGGCGATATGTGCGTGACGTCTCTCTCACCGACGCGATGGATTCACCGACACGACGCTCAGGTGGTAGGGCTTTTGACGATTTAAAAGTACTTAGCACAGTCCATTTAAATAAAGAGCATTTTCATTTTAATCATCACATGAAATATCAGCTAAAGTACCGCCATAAGGTACTTACTTATATACTTAGTATACGTAGTTACCACAGTATATCAAGAACAGTAGCTCATCTGCGGGCCGTCGTCGAGTTATTAGCCTACTCTGCGTTGACGCTAGGGTTATCGTAAATGTGCCGGGCGGGAACGAGCGTCGAGTGAATGTGCAATGACATCAAAACGCGCGATCACACCGAGACGGCAAGACCCCCTATGCGCCCATATTTTTATGTCATGTGTGCGTCACAGTGCGTGCATACACGGCGCCGAGTACGCACGCACACATTCTAATGGATAGCGGCCAGTTTGTATGAAGACGTACTACTGTTCTTGATATACTGTGTAGTTACGTATACCCTTTACCAGACTGTACTAGGGTCATTAGTGTCGGTAAAGCAAGAGTGATGCTTCTGGGTATGCGGGCGTATGACGGGTTGCGGTAAACGCGCAAACTTATCAGACTAGCCGCAAGATTTTGCCACCTTTGTTACATAAAAATCCCCTCTACGACATAATCAAATTGCTTTCCATTTCTTAACAACCGTCCAGATCAATAATGTATCTTATGCGGTGGACTATAGGTTCTCGAATGTTTATTTATAGCTTAATTGAAACGTTAACTTCAAAAGCAATGTTTCAAGTAAATCCCTTTATTCCGCTAAGTGCTCACACGTTTCGAAATAATCAAAACAACTTCATTAGTGTTCGTATAAAAGGAGACTACACATTATTTTCTCTTTAATTGTGCGATTTAATTAAACTACATAATGCGTATCTGGTTTTGGTGTCACTTAACTTTATTTCGCTTGTTTCTTAAGAAATTAACAAGTAGATCCTGTTACTGATAACGCTTTAAATTAAAACCAATTTACTGTTTCCTTTTAAGCCCCCATAACTAACAGCTATGATTACATAATTGCTTAGACATCGATTTGACAAATTTTCGATATTATCTTATCAATTATATACAACATGTAAATTAAATAACCAACAACTTGAATACAAGTGGTTTGGAATCGGCTTCCGAGTCGATTTAAAAAAAATAGAAAAAAAACTAATTCTTTTGAAAAAAATAAAATAAAAAATGTACCATTTAAAAATATTGTACAATATTTTCTGGGTACTTTTGTTTCTTTTTTTTTCAGAAAAAATAATCTTTTTAATATTTTTTTTTAAATCAAACAAACCGATCCCTAACCACCTGTATTCAGGGTGTTGGTTATTTAATTTACATGTTGTATATGCTTCTACTGCAATATTATTAAAATATAGAGAGTAATTATTGTCTTCCATAGATTTATAATTATAGAAGTTTACCTACAGATTAGCAATAAATCGACTAGGGCGAGACTAGACCAAAAAAAATCACAAATGTGTGAATAATGCATTTGTGCGTGAAAAATAGTACTGCTGACAGGCCTAACTAGGCCGCCTGTGTTTACGTGTAATGATCTCGTCTATCTATCTCTTTCTAATATACGCGTTAGTATGCTCTCTTTCACATTGCCGATCTAGTTTCCTATATCTATGATTAATTCATACAATATTTATTCCTCTGCTTGATTTGAAGGTATACTTCTTGCTGTTCACATTTGGCGCTTCAAAAATATGTCAACAGAACTTTATTGCTAGTAGCTTATTGCATTTAGACGCAGCGTGTTCGACTGTACCTAAATTTTACAACGCTAATTTTAAAGAAAATTCAAATAATAAATTTTACTCTATTTATTTTTCCAGCGGTCTTCCCTTTCTTTGGTCCTCAGTTCTGAACATCATAGTCTGCATCAGGGTAGCATCTGGAGCCTATAATTTACCTCCACCAGTTTCTGTCGAGCTTGTCTCTTGAACGTACAGAATTTGAAAGACGATGTGACTTTCACTTGATCTTACCGTGCTTGATCGTTTCATCTTGTAGGTAAAAACCACGCGATTTTTTTTCCTCGGTTGTTCCCAACCATAATTAGTTTTTCTAAACTTTCATCGCCCCTGCGCTCTTTAACGTGACTTTCGGCAAGACGGCAAGTCGATTTTTTTCAGTGCATTTTTCTAGTATTAAAGACGACTTATTTTAAATTGTTTATTTTAATTATCCTTTAAATTTAATTATATTAAAACGCGGTGCATAATTATATTTTACAGCGAATACATATTTTAGTTGTCATTAGACAATTGATATTATTATTCAATAATCTAATGATAACTAATCTATGATAACTATAATAACGTGTCTTATAATCCTAATCTATGATCACGTGGTCAGTCACTTGCACAGCACCAGGTGTGCAAGTGACTGACCACGTTAAGATTAAAGTTTGTAATAACTTCCTTTTGTATCTTATGTAAGTCAAATTTCAGTCTACATTTTCAGATTCAAATTCAAATAATTTATTGAAATAAAAACTAATATTACATCATTCCCTTGAAGAGCATAATTTCCTGCTTTGATTTTATATTTTTTTGCAATACTACAATAAAATAAAAACAAGGAAATAAGTCTTTCAATCTACATAAACTCGCGATTTGCAAAAGCTCTTTCAAGTGTGTCGGGGAGCAAGGAGGGACCCTCCAGCGACGGCCGCTAGCAATACATCACATCATGTGCAGTGACACCCTCCGCCCCCCATGACACGTCAGCAATAGTTATGACTACTTTATATAGATATGTAGGTATGCACTAGTGACAAAACAAGTGTTTTCAAATGCCACAATTTAAAGATATAAATAAAAATACAGGCATTTCTTATAAAAATAAAATGGATTAAAATGTATTTGGGAAATGTAATATTTAAATCTAATCCTAATATCTAAATGAGTAAGACCAGAATTTCGATCAGATTTTGCCCAAAATCGATGTTCCAAAGAGTTTACCCTTGATTGGTATAACAACGTTTAGTCGAAAATCGTTTCAGCTAATTTTAGTTACAATAGTCATTTCGCATAATTATTCATTTGACCGAATATTTAATTGGTAGAATTTTATTTAGCATAATTATGTCTTTGACATCATGTCATTTTACCGAGTTTTCAAAATACACTAATTTTATTTAACTTAATGTTTAAGTAGACTAATAATGATTTGGTCGAAAGATCGTATCGAATATTCAGTTCAATAATAATTCAGTGAAAACGACCTAAGGTCGCTTCTTTTATTTTCTTAAACATGATTTGATCTTAAACATGACATCTTGAAGAAGTGATTTTCGACTAAACGTTGTTATACCAAACAAGGGTGAACCGTTCCAAAGATCCTCCATGAGATATCTTATCTTGAGGTTTAAGATAGATTTATGTAGTGCTGTTTATGTCGGAGTCAGTTTAAATATTAACTTGATCTTTAAAAACAATTGTATCAATAAATATTTTTTTCTAGTGATGATTTAAAGGAAGAGCCAGAAAAAAAAACACTTTATTTCCGGACCTATTTTTGTTTCACTTTGACCGAACTTTGCAAATTACAATTCAAATACTAAATTCTTCTAATAATAAGTCCAAAAAGAAAATCTCAATCGTAATATTCGTCCAAAAATGTAACAATCAATTTCAATTGATAATAATTAATCTCTATTAAATTGCGATTCAGAATTCATACCGGGCATAGAAAATTTAGATACATTTGCATATTAATCACCAACTACCTACCGAGCGTTATTAAATTTGATAAATGAGGATACTTTGAAATTTAATATGAATTTAGAAATTCAACCTGTAGCCGGTCCTTGTTAATTTTCAATAGAGATTAATGAATTGGAAAACTCGATAAACTAAGAAATGAATGCTTTAAATGGACGTTGAAGTTGATAGAGATGTGGATAACTATAAGAACGAAAATGATACTTTTAACGATGGCAATGACAACAAAACACACTTTGATTTATTACGAAAACTTCTGAAACGACCGCCTCGCCTTTTACGTCTAAATTCAACACTTCCAAAGCGGGAGGGGACTCGGAATCCACTTGGTGAGTCTCCAAAAATTTCCCATACCTACAAAGAGTTTTTGCCCTAACACATGTATGTAATGATACGACTTGTCAACCCCCAGACGCGTTCAAAATGAGCGCACTTCAAAAGGAGTCCCTCCTAACAAATCCGGGCCCCCTCCAATGCATTTATTTGCAGGTGCCTACAATTTTTCTTCTCCGACAAACTCGGTGTAACTGCGTCTTGCATGCAGACAAATGTCTTTGTCGCTCACACGTTTATTATTTATCTAATGATGCGATGGAAACGCTTTATCATTGAGCTTTTTAAGTGCTTGAATTTTCTTGTTTGTTACCCCTCGATTGATTGACTCACGTACGCTTCCCGTCTGATTCATAACTTCCCGATCATTGGGTTTTTCGACAAATCAATTAACAGTAATTGTGGTGGCATTTCGGATGTCCAACAACGTCGGGATGCAATCCCAAAGATAACAATACGTTTAGATACAATGTAACCCTAAAATATTGTGTGCATATAAGCACATGTAAAAAGGTTTATGTTCGTATTATAGAATGAGTTTCAAGAATGAACGCCGACTTGAGCGTCCTACGTCTCTATCACTTTGTGCGTGATAGAAAGTGACAGACCATTCTCAAGACATGTTTGACTTCTGAGTGTCATTCTGTAATACGGGCCGTAGACTAATAAAATTTATTATTCTATCATAATAAAGTTTTTATCATCTATTAATCATAAGTGCATGAGCTCGAACATTTTCTTCAAAAGGCAAATCTGTCTCGAATTAAATATTGAACAATCGAGACGATCTGTCGAGGGGCGTAGTCAGACGTTCATTAGCATAATAAATACCCACACTCCTCCAGGTTGAGCAGGCATCGTCTCAAGAGCTCCGAAACAACTATTTGTCTCAAGTCCCTCTGTTTCAGTTGGATTCTACTAATTTTCCTCTTGGAAATTGTATGCTCTCTTAACTCAAGATCAATTTTATAACGATGCGCTTTTATTGTATTACCTAACAATTCTGTATACAGACAATACGATAACTGAATTGGAGAGTAATATAGGCATATTTCTCTATCTGTGTATTTTTTTATTTTGTGAGTTTGCAATATTATATTTCGCTTAAAAACCCGGTCTTGGTTTATTACAGTAATAAGAATTGCAGTAAAGAGAAAATAGAAACCACCTATCGTTTAAAATCTTAATCAGATTGAAATGACTTTCAAGCGTGTACGGTACTGACTTGAAATTCATACTGCACTAAGTCTCAGTGCAATATACAGAGTTATTAAATAGTGATTTGTAGCGGGCGTGCCCTGGGTAGATAGGACCCGCGTGCGTTTTATAGGGATAACGTTAGTTTTTTGCTTGACTGGACTTAAATTTATTGGCCAAGGTAACAAATCTATTTGGCGATATGAAAATCGTTACTCACGCTATATACCACACTATCTCCGCTCTAAGTTAATACCTACGTAATATTATTATACTATAATAGATTATTATCTATGCCTATGTTTTATTACCTCCACAGCCATTTGTAAGTGCATATTATTCCCGTAATGAAAGTATAATATTTGAAATAAAAGCTAAGGTTGAAACTCTTTTAGATAATTATAAAGTTAACCTTTGTACAATGCGCATGATTACTATCAAATTAATAAATTAATATTCTTTTTTTATTTATTTGCATAGGATGCGTAAATGTAATATTTTTTTGAAATAATGAATAACCAACGCACAATCATCATCATCATAACAGCCTTTGTAATTCGACCCACTGCTGGGACTACACAATGCCTCTACTTGTCATCGAAGGAGGTGTAGGCAGTAGCCCACCACGCTTATTCAATGCAGATTGGTGGACGGAGTATAAGGTGATCAATACCCCTTAACCGATCCATTAGTCGTACTCTACGATACACGTTGGAGGATATGGGGTGATGCTATTCTACTCTGCCAGTATCACATGGCTAACTTTCTACTATGTAATTTGATTATACGACACATACGACAAAAAGCCTATGAAAGTTCCAAAGAGTTCTTGAATTCCGACTGTTAATAAAAAAACCATCACACTAATTGCACTCGATGTAATTGATTGTAACTTATACAGCACAATTATGATCGCAGGTATTAATTAACGCCTATCAATTAACAGAAGGTAACTAACAATTTCATAAAGCTGTTGGTTTTTTGCTCCGTTGAAACTGGGAAAGTAGATAACTGATTTTCTAACAAATAATACGTGTTTACAACGCGTTTAGGTACATGGGCGTCAGACAGATTCTAAAGTAATAAAAAAATGTTTTTAGTGTGTAAATATCGTGCAATTTTATAATGGTTCACGCTGCCCCTAAGCCATTATGTTTATGTAGGAAGTTAACATAATATTAATTTCTTGCAAGCAATATTTAAACTAATTAAATATGTCTCTTTTAACACCAACTCTATGATTATCACTTTGCATTCATGCAAAACTTTTGATACAAGGGCAGGTGATTTCTTTATCACGAAATATTTCCAATATGGTGTTTATCTGCTATTTTGAAAAAGAATTTGCCTGATTTCGCACGAAAGAATTAATTTTCATAAAGTGCGTGCAACACGAGGTGGTAGTGTACTGGTGACATTGCTCGTAAATAGCTTGGTGGAGTTCTTGGGGTGAGACAGGGCTTAGAGGTAGACCGCAGGTGCGGTGGCAGGATAGTGTGAGAAGGGTGGTGGGATCGAATAGGATGCAAGTAGCACAATATAAAAAAACAATAGCTGCAGCTGATGAACACTTCTACTTAATAAGAAAATATTACAATGATCGCCCATTAATCCCCTAGAAACGTTCGACCTACAGGCTTGAGGACCCTCTAAGGTCTTCGCCTTCATAAAACCCGGTGACGCAGAAAATGTCTTCAGAGACAATCTTCAATAGACAAAAAAAATTATCGAGGAGAGTGGAAGAAGAAAAAATATTACACCGACCCTAAATAAAATTACAAGCAGGACAGGTGAATGATAATGTTACATACAATTACGCTTATAATCCCAAAAGGACTTGAGCAAAGCTTTAGCTAACATTTACTTAGATAAACATAAAGCCACATTCGGCAGTTTGGACCATCATCATATCAGCCTAGAGACGTCCACTGTTGGACATAGGCCTTCCCCAAGGTCTCCAACCCGATCGGTCTTGCCCTGTCCGCATCCAGCGGCTTCCTTCGACCTTTACAAGATCGCCGGTCCACCTTGGACAATGTAGAGCCTTTTTTTGTTCACGGGGAGGTAAAATGCATTTACGCATCATCCCTGCGGGGTGGTGCCAACCGCAGGGGATATGTGGGACTCGAGGTAAAGGCGTTCCCTCCATACCCACTAAACATCCTCCACGGCCTGACCTTCAGTGCGCTATTACGGAACGGCTCGGGATCTGCGCACGTGAGCGCAAACACCGAGACCGTCCCAACGCTGCCCGTCTAGGCATTCCTTGCAGCAATTGGTGGCCAGCAGCCACTCCTCCGCCGATGGCTGCTCGACCTGGCGCGTCTTCCTGACGAGGACACCGGGAGCAGCCATCGGACCGCACCCGGGGGACTTCAGGCGCGGGGACCATGTAATTGTAGAGCCTTAAAATTGTGTCAGGTTGCCAGCCTGTCGCTATCTTCATAAAATGAAAATCAAACCCAACAACCCTGATAGATGTTACACTCTAATTTAAACCATCTCAGCAGACCAGGAACAAAGAAGTGTTTGGTAAATAGCTAAAAAGAAGAAATATACAATTTAAAAGCCTCTCAAAATAAATTTGTTCCATTTTCGGTTATTTTCCTTCCTTACCTTACGACTGAGTACGAAATCGTTGATTAATACTAGAATTCCTAGTTCCGCCTACATTGTGACATTACGAAGTTGCAGTAATAGTTCACCATCATATTCAAAGTGTTCGTTTAAATCGTCGTTTACTATACTAAATGGTAATTTGATAGTTTCTTCTGTCATCAATCAACCATCCGCATTACCTTGTTGGTGGTCTAATTATAAAGCCATCAGATCCACAGCACGCGGCGTATGATTAATTTTGATTGCTTCATTTTATAATATTTTTTATTCAATTCTTACAATACGTGATGAAAGGGTATGAAAATCTGAAATGATCCATCAAAGTCTGCCTGCATTGTTTTCCTAGTATATTAGTTTATTGAATTTGCTTACGTATTTTAATAGTTATGGTTAGTGGAAAAAAGCATAAGCGGAATTAGAGGAATAAAACACTACTGTGTATATAGTAGTATGCCCATAGCATGACCTATTCCGACCCGATATAAATCGTGTGCAAAAAAAATAGAATAATTCAAACAGTTGACGATACTGTGGTCAACACTGTCCAACTAGGACCATGCGGTCCTAGTGAAAAATACCGTAAATGCAGTGAAAGTACTTAATTATAGATTTGGAATCGCGAACGATTTCAATGTGATCTATATGACTTTATCGTGCTCGGGAATGAATAGTTTTAATAACCCAGCAGAATAAAAGGCATTAAATATAATGACGGGACGTTTTTTATTATTCTAAATATAATTTTAATATTATCTTTCTACAAATTCCCTCAACTTGTTATTGGTGAGGTTGAGATTTCAAATAGTTTTTTCAAATATTTATCAATATCAGTGTCGATTATATGGAGTACATACAAAAAGTGACTGAGAATTAATCATGTCTTGAAAATCGTTTGTCATTTTCTATCAAGCACAAAGTGGTAGAGTCGTACGATGCTTAGTACGGCGTTGATTCATGAGACTCATTTTATAATACCAGCCTTAGATTATATTTTCATAATGAATGTTGTTCAAATGGAATAAGGCCTCAAATCTCTGAGGAAACAGAGATTACAAAAGTCATACATTATTACTGACATTGCCTTCAGAATAATTCACGCCGACCTGAATTTGTTTCTATTGTAACAAATAGTAAGATCAGTGTCGTTTTAATTTCGATTTATTGTCTATGGAGTGTCTACCCACTAATGGGTAAACGCATAAAGCCAAGCGCGATATTTACGATTTCATGTTTATGCTCGGGCAAAACCGACGACCAGCCACGTCACAGCCGTTGCACTTTCTTGAAAATGGCCAATAAACTTATTTTGAACTTGTGCTTGAGCACAACAACAATTTTATGAGCGACGCTTAGACTTGTTCTATTATGCATTCTAACAGAACATTGGACAGTTCACAAATGGGAGGTATTACGGATTTACTGGAATATTAGATACCTTGTTATGATGGTGAAGAGGTTACTTCCCATGTTAAAAATATTGAGATTTTAATTAAATTTTTAGGTCTAGAAAAAAACTGAGCGTAATAATATACCTAACTAAGAGCTTGAACAATATACCTACCAAAGAACCCAAAAATTCTTAGCATGGAATCACTGTGCGGGTGTCGGGTCCATAGTGTTGGTCATAGCACATTTGGAAAGAGAATTTACCGGATCGCCTTTCGCCTCGCCATCAACGTAAGCACGTACCGTAAGCGCGGCGTAGTCTTTCAATCAGTTCAAACATACTAATCCAATAAAATACGCGCCCAACACGACTGTAAGTTTCCTTGTGAATGAAAGCACGTTCATCGACAGTAGCGTGCTGCAGGCAGGCCACGGGAGATGTTAGGGGAAAGCGTGGATCAAGAGACTCGCGTACGGAGAGAATTAAGCGCGTGGACGACGAGTCGTCAGCGTTGTACAGGTTGAATAACAATGGAGTCTCTCAACACGTGCTTTTTTTTTTTTTTTTTTTTTTTTATGGAAAAGGGGACAAACGAGCAGACGGTTCACCTGATGGTAAGTGATCACCGCCGCCCATGGACACTTGCAACACCAGAGGCATCGCAAATGCGTTGCCGGCCTTTAAGGAAGGAATACGCTCTTTTTTTGAAGATGTCCAGGTCGTATCGGTTCGGGAACACCGCTGGCGAAAGTTGGTTCCACAGTCTAGTGGTCCGCGGTAGGAAATTGCGCGAAAAACGCACGGTTGTGGATAGCCAAGCATCAAGACTGTGGGGATGGATTTGTCGCCGCGAGGAACGATGGCGGAATGCAGCAGCTGGTATAAGTCCGAACAACTCCTCAGAACACTCCCCGTGATACAGACGATAAACGATGCAGAGTGATGCCACATCTCTACGTAATGCCAAAGTATCAAGCCGATCAGAAAGGGCTGGTTCGTCAACAATTCGAGCTGCTCTCCTTTGTATGCGGTCTAAGGGAAGAAGTTGGTACTGGGGTGCGCCCGCCCACAGATGAGAGCAGTATTCCATGTGGGGCCGAATTTGCGCCTTATATAGTTGTAGGCGATGGGCCGGCATGAAATACCGCTTTGATCTGTTGAGCACACCAAGTTTCATGGAGGCCAACTTAGCTTTACTCTCCAAATGACCGCGGAACTGAACGTCACTCGATATGTTGACCCCAAGGATTCCGATACTGGCTGAGGCTATTAGGGGAGTGTTTTGAAACTGAGGGGACACGACAAAAGGTAATTTTTTTGCGGTAAACGCGCAAACTTGTGTCTTCGTTGGGTTAAACTGGACCAAATTGAGTCGACCCCAATCCGAAGCTCTGCTAAGGCAGGCCTCAATTTCGGACACAAGTTTGTTTCGGCACTCGATGACGTTTTCCCGAGAAATACTGACACGACCGGAATATAAGGCATCACCCGTACTATCATCTGCATAGCAATGAATGTTGCTTACTTGCAACATATCATTGATGTGCAAAAGAAATAGCGTAGGGGATAGCACACAGCCTTGTGGGACACCAGAATCCACGGATTTGGAATCAGAGCATGCACCGTCAACTAAGACCTTGATGCTCCTATCCGTAAGAAAACTGGCGGTCCAATTGCACAATTTCTCGGGAAGCCCATACAGAGGTAGCTTTTTAAGTAGCGCTTTGTGCCATACCCGATCAAAGGCCTTCGCAATATCCAGACTGACCGCTAAAGCCTCACCCTTGGACTCAATTGCTTCTGCCCGCTTTTACAGTAAAAACTCGGGAGAAACTTCTATGCCCCTTTTACGTAGGTGACAGGCTGGTAACCTATTACTATTTAGAGGCACTACATGACCCATAAATAAGATGTTTAACGGCTATATGTGTAACCAAAGTTATCTAAATCTTTGTCAACCCCGTTCAGAATTATGATCGTGATTGTAATAGTCTGTATGATGGATCAGTCCTCATGTCTACTACTCCGTTTTCTCTCTCCGTCCATATTTGACGGTTCGAATCCAGATAAGTAGCGGCAAATATTTGTGTGACGAACACGAACATTATTTTGTTTGGGAGTCATGGTTCATGGTTGTTTATATATTTATTTAAGTTTATTTATAAAAATATCTAAAATTATTATGTATACTAAAAATTTCCGTTATCTAGTATCCATAACACTAGTACTTAATAGTACTTACTTTGAGCTAGATAGTTGGTGTGAGCGTGGAAATATATTATTATACATATAATTAGTATTATTGTATTTGATACGATTCAAATTCACACGTTTTGTGATAGCGTTAATTAATTTTACAGTTGACAATTATTTTCTGACAATAAAACAGGAAATTAAATCTTATTTCACATAACATGATAGTTTAACTGCTTTGGCTGGAAGGGAAACTAATCTTATTGGATTTACAATGATTGCCGTTGTAGAACGACGTCTGAAAATATACTATATTTGCATAGTTTAATCAAATAAATTTTATGTCTTATAATTTAAAGTAGTACGCCTTGTATTGTATTATAATATTCTCTAATAACCTCTCATGGATTATGGATTTGACTATGGAGTAGTAACAAGTAGATAAAATTAGTACTCGTTACGTATATAAATAAATAAATACTGAAAAAATAATATTTAGGGCAAAGCTTTGAGATAATGCTTCTAAGGGTTATTTGCAATGTTAATTACAAGGTAGTGTCAATTTTGTCTGTAAAATTTAATTCATTTTGTTACTTTATTAAGTATCTACCTAGATAGTATTAAAATGTGAATATATACCTATGATCAAAGGTAAAAAAAAAATTATATAGCTATGGTTGGAATACATTATTTAATGAGTTTGTAAAGCTGTAGAGAATTACCTACCTATAAATTGTTTAAAAAAATGAATAATCCCATATTTTTTTCTTCTATTTATTTTTTTGTAATATCTTACAGTCATTACCAAAATGTCAACGGTAGGAGTTTGTTGCTCCGTTCTTTCTTGACCAGCATGATATTGTCATCAGTGATTGTTTATTAGAATATTAATTATTATGTCGTGCGATATAGGGTTATTAGATAATTTAAAGGGCGTTCTGTAAATAACGTCGTTTGGATTTTGATTTTCTGTACCCACCAAAATTTATGTTAGCTATAAAATTGTTTCATTTCAAGAATTAGATTTGATTTATGCAATAACTGGCTTAATTACTGTCCATTACAATTCAACTTCAGTTAACTTAATTTAATGACAACTGCGGCTTAACAGACAGGTCGTTGTATAATAGTCGCAATTGTCCATTATATTTTTGCTGACACCGAAAGTGGTTTGACATGACCGGGCGGACGATTGTTACTTCAATTGCTGTTAGCCATTTAAATTGGTACTTTCCAAGTTTCCAACAGAGTTATCGGACCTTATTAGTGCGGAGGACGCGTTACACTGCACGACGTATTTCAATTAGCTTTATTTTAAATGGCATGTATACAATAATTTTAATTTTGCAAAACAAACAAGCCAAAAAAGACTATTTTAAAACTAAATCATTATGTTCGGCTTACGTAGGTACATTTTTCTTCTTACATTTGAATTGAATTCAAACCATAAATAATTATGTGTGGTCATAAAAAACAACTGACTAAATGACATACAACTACTTTTCATTGTATCATGGGGCCTAGACAAGTGGCAAACGATACAACATTTCTATCGAACGAAATGATAATATCCACTATATCAATTCGTGTGTATGGTGACAAAATGATTGTTTTTCCATTCCGAGGAATGATAAAATCGCAGGAAAACATGTCTCAGATGACATTTAGTTAGTGGCCTCAGCGGTGTTATTTATCCCTACGATGTTTCTCTACAGTTCATGTATGAGGACAAGTCATACGAAATAAGCGCTAGTGGATGGGAGGCTAATTTTTGACTACGGTCGCCATAGAGCTTTCTCAATATTCTTACAACAACAACACTCGATATTATTCCATGGTTCGGATGGCATGTTGGTGGTTCCGGCTACAGTCAAAAGATAGCAGTTGTAAACCAGTCACTTTATAGCAGGGCCCGATCTAGCCATTTCGCCGCTCTGGGCAAAAGCCTGGGCATGTCTGCCGTCCATTTTGCCCAATATTATTTGCATCTCCAGACCACGCTTTAGAGACCGCATGATTTACGCTGCTCCAAAATGGACTTATTGGTTCCTTTGGCAGTCCAAGGAATAGGTACGAAGTAATTTTCGCCAACACAACATCTCGAAAGCGTCAATCGTACTGCCATCGCGGCTTCTTACAGTCCAAGTCTCGGCTCCATATAAGAATATTGAACAGATCAAAGCCCGAACTAAGCGCATTTTAATAGTATACCGAATATTTTTGTTCTTCCAGATTTTGTCAAGATTAGCCATAGCACTATTGGCCATGTCAGTTCTACGGTGGACTTCATTAGTGCAGCTACCGACATCGGATACCGTACATGATACTCATTTCAAAACACAGCTTAACCCTATAAAGTCGCAAAGTGTAGCGCGTCCTTAAATCGAGCTCATTACTTTCAATCACCGAGAAGTCTGCGTCAACATAATTTTTGCGCCAGGGTCATCAGCGACAGAAGTCCGACGGAGTTATTGAAGGCGGCCGCGAATTATGTCTTCATTGGAGAGTAGAAACTTAGTTAATCAATTGTAACAGTCTAACGAAGAGAACAAATTGCCTGCACTTGTCTTCTGTTGAGCTATTAGCTGGGATTAAGTATTCCGTTATAACGAAGGTCTTATTTACAGACTATACTATACATGTCGTGGGCCGATCAGTTTGTTGGGCAGATCGTGATATGCCGGCGTATCGTGAAACGCTACTGAACCATAAAAATCTAGACCATTGAGTTGAATAACCCATTTTCTATAAATGTACTTAGATATGTCGATCGAGTAAGTACAAAGCCATAAGGGCAACGCCATAAAGAAATAATAATAAGAAGACGAGTTACTTCTTGACGAACCCATCCCAGAGGTGCAAACTATACCCATCCAACGCAGTCTTCTAATGTGTCCGTACATAAAGCTATCAATAGTCAGATCGAAGTCGCTGCTGTGGTCGAATACGGTCTTCCGAACTTAGGCGAAAAAAAATTAATTTTTGTCAACCGCCAACTGAAGACTTACGTCTGATTTCAATATTCTTCCCGCTTATAAAATTAAGCTGACCGAGTTTGTTTGCTTAGCAATTATTTTTAAACTAATAAAAATAACAGCGGTCCCTTTACAACCACTCTAGTAGGGCGATCTGTAACTGTGAATTGCACATTGAAACTGGCCGTTAGTAGCTTAACTTTGGAAGGTACCCAGTCTATATAGTTGAGATGGAAAAATATGAATTTTTAAATGGGTATTAATTCGGCTTCCTTTGAATATTGAAGGCTTTATGTAACAGCTAGACAGCTTCGATTTCCTTTACAACCTATTTAAGGCAACAGTCCCCATTGTTCTTAGTGCTAAGTCAAGCGACGTCAGTCCCAGAGACGGTGGATTATCATTTGGAAGAAAGCTACTGACAGCAAATTAAGAAAATTAAGTTATATTGCGTTCTTTTAAATTTATGATGGGAAAGGACTTGGTTTCCGTCTTAATTAGTGTTCAATTAAAATAAGGTCTGCCACTAAAGGCCGGAAAACATTAAATAAACTTTTACCCCCTTATTATAAAACATAGACTAAAGTTAGTCATTGCTTAAAATTTATGCTGTCACTTTTATTTGCTGAATAAAAGACAGAGTAAGCATCAGTTTTGTATCGCGACCTTTAGTCCATGTTTTATAATATGGGGGTTTGTGGCCTTTTTTTGCCTCTTGGGAGGGGTTTACGTGCCACTTGCGAGCGGTTCGCGTGCAAGGGATTCTTTGCCGACCAAAATTTAGAATAAATTTGGGGATAGATCTCGGAACTTCTAGGCTTACCAACACTCTTTTTGAGTTGGTCATTTGTATATGTATTTGTTTATGGAACTACAAAAATTAATAACGACCAAATTCTGTATGTTATGTTTTCTTGAGAAATTAAGTTCCAATTCTTAACAATTCATCGAAACAGGACATCGCTATTATTGTTGGAGAACTCATAAGTCCGTAAGTATATATCATAATAAGATATTAATATAGATAACCCGTTCTCCAACAATAATAGGGATGTCCTGTCTCGATGAATTGTTATGGCTGAGGAGAGAGAATCCAGGATAGTATAAATGATTGTTGATACATCTTAAGTGGGTCCTTTAAACCTATACTTCGGTCACAAGCACTATTCCTGGATCCCCTCTCTGACGCAACAATATTGACCTGGCACCTGTCACGGTGACTCCATGGCATTCTAAGAATTTCATCTCGTCTTCTTATCAATCATTTCTTTTTTTCTCACGACCGACGGGGACTAGACGAATCTTTGAACGAGGTATCTATGCTGTAAAATGTTTGCACAGTGAGAAAACTAACATTTGAACGACTACTAAAATGACGATTTTGTTGAGAAAAGAGAAAGTAATAAATCCGCGATGGAACCACCGAAGTATGGGAGGTTCGGTATTTTTTTCTTTATTTAATTTTTCTTCCTGATAAACGAATCGTGGCCTCGTTATCAGGGCCCATCTAGCCATTTCACTGCTCTCTGGGCGAAGGCAACAATCCGGAGATTCGACAAAAGTGAAGTTAAGTCATGTCAAAAGACTGTATATGCTTGTGTACCGCTATCCATGTATAAAAAAAACTTAGCTTTAGATGAAAAAAAAATCAATTTTACTAGAAACAATAAGGATTCTCTCACTCTCGTAAACAAACAAGAAAACAGTCCTATTCTTTCTACTGAGTTCAGTTGAAAATAATGCATTTCTGCATGCATTCTTGTGTTTTCGTTCATTTCCATTTAGGTTGGTTGGTAAAAACCTATACGTGTTGCATTAATTAATACAACTTTTTGGCACCAATTTAATATTTATAAGACGATATGAAGATATGATAGTGAAACATAACTACTTAAAGAACATATTTTCTTCAAAATGATAATTGTGGACAAAATAATAGGAGATCCATTGCACTTAATTGTAAAATATCATGTTAGCTACTCCAAGTCATTTTATTAATTTCCAAGTACATTTCCGAGCAAACATGCCTCTCTGATGAACGTCATTGGTCGTTCCCATAAATACCTCTATGTCTTTTATGTCATACACTGTCTCTGTTTACAAGCTTCCCCTTTTTGTGAGAAAAATAACTTGATTTTATTTTCCTCATACGCTCCTAACACTAAAAGGCATCTAAGAAAGTGGTTGAGTGCCGTGAGAAGCCTGTCATTCTGCTGGGAATCGTTTGGCATAGAAGTGTGCAAAAGCTTCTGCATAATTTATATTGCCACTCGATATACGCGGGATATTTTAGACACATACCAACTTTAAGAGGATCACTTACTTGGCTACAGAAGTATATCAACTGAAATTATTTTTTAACTAATTTCAATACTCCCATTAGTGCTCCATTTAGACCTACACAACCTCCTATATGTTTTTAAATTTAGACTAAGCAGTCTAACGACATCTTTTCTTCTAAACAATTAAAATACTTTGTCCGAAATCCAAATCAGCCATTTTTAACAATGATGCTATGAAAACTAATCCCTTCATGAAATAATTTTTGCGTTTACAAATGCGTACCTAAATATTTTTTAAACTAGAAAAAATACACTGAAAAAAATTGGGAGTGGCCTTGACTTTCTCGTATACCGGAAACGACTCAAAAGTTGATAGAAATCTTATATTTTGATGTCATACATGACAAAATCTCGAGGTCGAATTTTTTACGATTACAAGACTTCCTCTAGACTACGTATAAGATGAAAGTAAAAATCAACCTGCTCCAGGCGGGACCCAAACCCAGCATCCTCCGCAATACGGACGGCTGAGTTAACCACTACCAGGACACTGCTTTCGCCGTCGAAACTTGTCAGTGCTTGGTGCTTATGTTTTTATGGTAAGCATTGTTTCATCAAATCTTTGAAATTTGAAGCACTGACAATTTCGAAGGCGAAAGCAGTGCACTGGTAGCGTGTGGTTAACGCAGCCCCGGATTGTGGGGGATTCTAGTTTTAATCCCTTTATTACAAACGCATTAGCATGGACAGCCTACGCACCGCGTGTGCAGGGCCGATTCCAGCTAACTAACTACTTTCAGAGTGTGCTTTTTTCGAAACACAGTAAAAGTAACTCCTTAATACATTCATACCCGGTAAAGGGTTTTTCCATAGTTAACAAAAAAACTTAAATTTGCTTAGTTAGATACATTGTATACCCTTCATTCCTAAAAACTATCACGCAAAATCTTATCGTGGCTTTGGAAGGTTGAAATTATGAGCTTAGCCTTAGGCCCTATTAGAATTCCAATCAAGGTTGTCTTTTTGTCTTTACTCCCAGATCATAGATAAGGGCGGGGCGCAGATTTGTACGTGGCAGCCGACTTTTACTTTAATTAATATGGGGGCGCCGCTGTATCGAAGTCGATTAATTACATTTCGACGGACTCACACAGCGCATGTCTCATAGTAAACGTCGACAATTAAACGCCATTGTTTCATGAATAAATAATGAAATACATAGGAAAACATATTTGCTGTAAGCCTCAAAAAATCTAAAATACGTTTTGTCCATCATTTTTGTCAGAAAAAAATACTACGACGATTAGTCTGGGTCTCATATTTTTTCGACGAAAAGAAATCACTTATGTCGTAATTTTTTGAACAATACTGGAGTATTCATTGCTTCCACCAAAAACGAGCAATTTGATGAATTTGTTGCTTGCCATTCTCGCGGGCAGAAAAACTTTCAAAGAGAGGCTTACGCGTTTACAACATAGGTGATTCATCACTGTAGCTTATATCTATTAAACTTTTCTTAAAATAAACAAGAATGCAATTAACAATTTTGGAAATATAAATATTTCTCGCCATAGATTTTTTTTCTTGGTTCGGCAGGCCGCACTTCAATTTTTATATGAAAACGCATGATATCGACGCACTGACTTGCAGCCAGCCTTCAACCGCTCCGGTTGCCTTGTAGCTGTGACGTGCCGGTCGCACCGGCTGGGTGGAAAAATACCAGTATTAAGGTACATACTTCGAACTAAAATAGTTTTCATAACCGTTCCTTCGAAAGACCAAGTTTTCTAATAAAAGTTTTTCCTGGAATTGTACAAAACTGCGCATGCGTTCGCGTCATAAGCCAACTGAAATGGTCTATAACTTTACAGTTGCAAGATAAGTAGCCGGTCATTGGGTCCAGGCTGGTTGTTTGTTTCATTCCTTCATAAATATAAAGGCATAGCTCTTAAGTATTTCTTGTTATATGGATGCATTGTTTTCTGTAGTGAATAAAATATACATAAAACTTTCCAGAGAACGCATTGCCACATTTCTCCGCTATCCATATTTCTCATAACCTGCTACTAATTTATTTGGTGTTGGTGCAGTAATCTTGATATCTGACAAATACTGCTAAAGGATTTTGCTTAGATTTTACGGCTGGCCGCCTGCCTGACACCAACCTTGTCCCTGAATACATTGTCACTGATTTTTTAAAATAAAAATATTTTATTTTAATCCCGGAAAAAAGAAAACAAAAATTATCGATCCTATTGACAACGAAAATAAGTATGAAATGCATTGTTTCAACGAAAACACTCAAGTTTTTGTCTTTTAATTTCATAGTTTCCAAAAAGAATATTCTGTCAAAAATATGTGTGTGTAAAAAGAGCCGGGAATTGGTGGATAACACACAATATTTACTATCTAATTAAATCTCCTCCTCTCCAGTTCTTTAACATATTACTTATTTATTACATTTTTAACTAAGTAATACCAGAAGTATTACCTATTTAGAAATGTTATAAATTTAAACATACAATATATACCTTTAGAAAGGTTGTACTCTTGTTTGTAGTAAATAAATAGCATTTAGACATTCAACTTTTTAAATACCATATCGCCCATAATACTTGAAATAATGGTACCATTGTAAACGTTTACGACAATCTATAATATAACGCTAAAAGGTTTCCTCAGTGAGATAGATCACAGCTTAACCATAAAATGTTTTATTCGCTTGTAATTATCACCACAGCCGTTTTCGATTGAGCCGTCAATACATACAAATGACTCGTTCACCTGAAAGAAAGTTCCAATCTAGTTCTCGGAGTTTCTCTGGCGATTACTAGCCATATATAAATGCACGATACGCAATTAATAGGCAAATACCAGCCATACCTATTTCTATAAATAAAGATTTTAAATGACATTAGTTACCTCACTCTTTCTTGGTGTATAAAGAAGTGTTAATTCTGATTTTGTCCAACTACCACACCTTGTCCAACTAACGCTTCAACTTTTTTTAAGTGTAATTTAGTTATTTAAGTAAATCCTCTATTCTTGCACCCATAGCCTGTATTCCGTCTCAGTATTATCCTTTAGCCCAAGGTTGCCTGGTAGAGATTGCTTTTCAGCAATAAGGCCGCCTACTTTGTACATCTCTTCTGCTATTTTTATTGTATGTGATTCTTTTCTTGTGTGCAATAAAAGAGTATTATTATTATTAGGCTGTACAACATATTGTTTTGTAAGATGCCCCGTCAGCGGCTTAAACATAAAAATTATTAATGTTATTCCTAACAAAAAGGTTGGTGTACCAATAAGATAAGCTCGTACACAATTTTCAAGGTAGGTGTCGTATCAGAATCTCAAGTGCAATAAAACTGATACATCTATGGATCTATTCGCATTGTATCACCACAATAGCTCAGAATCCAACCTACGCGAGCTACAGAACTGTCAATTTATCCTCATAAAAGCCGAGCTCAATAAAATAAGATGAAATGAAACGCCACGACAAAACGTTACATTTTAATTCTGAGATAAAACACTTTGTCGATACAAAGTAAGGGACTCCTTCCCGGGGACATCTAGAGTACGAATGACAGTTTTATAGACGCGAGCGTAGACATAAAGCTGTGCTAGATGTGTCTTTAATGCCAATGCCTTAATAAGCCTCTTAAAAAGTAGCAGGTTAATTGGGACCAATCAAAGCAAAATAAACATCAAATGTTCTTATTATAAACTATTCGGTTGCAGCTCGATCAAAATAATAAAAGCGCATTTTTTTATGTGATTTGGTTGTAGACAACCATACGTAGTGATGAAGGACTCGAGGTTTTTAAGCTCTTTAAAAGGAACTCGACTCCACTCATACGCAATAATTTTATTTTTGCGTTTACAAACGCGTAACCATTAATACTAGAAAAATGCACTGAAAAAAATCGACCTGCCTCAGGCGGGACTCGAACTTGCATCTTCCGCAATCCGGGCGGCTGCGTTAACCAATTACGCCACCGAGACACTTCTTTTCGCTGTCGAAATTTGTCAGTGCTTGGTGCTAATGGTTTTATGGTAAACATTGTTTCATCAAATCTTTGAAATTTGCACTTCTAAGACCAGAACGAAATATTTTTGCAAATATTGCGGAAAAGATTGCGGAAGATGCGGGTTCGAGTCCCGACTGAGGCAGGTTGATTTTTTTCAGTGCATTTTTCTAGTATCAACTCATACGGTTAACAACTCAATGAGTCTTTTAACCCTGAACCCTAAGCCTTATTTGAGTCCAAGACTGGGACTCGAGGCCTATTTTAAGACTGAGTCATTTTGAAATGAACCAAACAAAGCAAAATAAACCTTAATTAAATGTTCTTATCATGAACTATTCGGTTGCAGTTCGGTCAAAAAGAAAAGCCGCGTTTTTTTGTGTTTAATTTTTTTTTTGTGATTTGGGCTATACGGGCTGCCTGGTGGTAAGCAGTCATCGTAGCCTATAGACGCATGTAACACTGACGTAACACTCGCGCGCTACCAACCCTAGTTCCCTTCCCTCTGGCAACCTTACTCACCCACAGAAACACAATACCACAAAAAATAATGTTATTTGACTGTCGTCTTCTGTAAGAATGAGGTACAGTCAGCATCACGTCAGGTACAGTCAAATACAGACAGAAGTAGATTAACACCACAGATTTCATAATACAAGATTGATATATCTGTGATTAACACTATAGTACTCTGTCATAGCAACGCCAGCGCTTGTGCAGTAACTTGTACTTAACCATAATGTTGACAGGCAATTTACTTCTGATGCTGACCTGACCATACTACCCCTAAACGAATACGCAGAAACTAATAACGTTAATAATTGTAAAAAAAAACCTGAAGTGATTAACCGGAGCATTATTGATTGGTAGGTACGTATTTTAGAAAGGCTGATTCGTCCACAATTAATAAACTGAATATATTGTTGATGTGATGTAGATAGCTAATAAAATTTACGACGTTATTTACTACATGGTTTTATGACTTCATATAAACGGATACAGAACCAGTACAATAACTTTCTCGTGAATATAATGGCTGGATTAATCACTAAACAGTACTGTTCTCATTAAATAGTTTATGGATATAAGTATTCTTTGGTATTTGATGAGTTTACTCAGAGACAATGTATAAAATAAACTTCATTCTCTCTGCCATTTAAAATCATAATAAAAAGTAGCTTTGTAATATTACATTCTCAGATACAAAAAAATAAAAATAAAAAATTAAATATTTATTAATGTTTCCTATAATAATTAATTAAGTATAAGGAAACAAACAATTATAAAGTATGTACAAAATCATTTTTACGATAAATAATTATTGATCTACTTAAATGTTTTTACGATATGCAAATTGTTTAGGTACTTTAAGGCCACTTGGACCATCTAGTTATAATAAAAATAAAAATAATAGATTCTGTGCGGTCTCATTGAAATACTTAATAGATTATGTTCAAATAATCTAGTACTTTCCGTCTTATTATGGCTGTTCTTGTTCCTTAAACTTTTCAAATAGTTCCAAACATAAAATTGATTACGAAAGTGGAAACATTATTTCAACGAGCAAAAAGTGTTAACACCGTAACGCGACTACGAAAAAATATAAAGAAATAAAATCGGTTAAAATCGGGGTTTATACGGTAAAATTGACTCTCCTACCGATAATGTCGGTTAAAATGTAGCAGGAGTTAGCCGGACTATACTAACAAATTGATTGACATGTTATTCATCAAAATCAGATGGATAGTTTAGGTTCTACGGAGGAAGATACGTAAATACAAACATACATAAACAAACTGCTAAAATTATAACGCTTCCTTTTGATTTTGCGTATTCGGGTAAAAATGCAAAAGCTCTAAAATATAACATACATTTCCAATATCTTTACATCCGTGACTTCCCTAAAACTGACTATCTACGGCCCTTCACAAAATTACTTTTCACTAACACAGACACATTTCCTCATTGCCGCTATACGATGCCATGTTGCACTGAAACGAGTGAAGTTATAAAACTTTCCTATTAGTACTCCGAATAGAAAGTGATGCAAAGCAAACAGTTCCTTATTTTACCTGACAACGGCTAAGCGAAAAGGAATGGTTATGATTTTGGCACTTTGTCAGTATTTTTCTATGTTCCTCCGTAGCGCCTGAAATATTCACTCGATTTTGATAACTAATGCTTCATTTTAACCAACTTTAACAAAAGGAGGAGTTGATTTTACGTTGTTAACCCCAATTTTAACCGATTTCATTCCTTTCCGTTGTCTTTTTTCCCGTAGTCTGGTTACTTTTTGCTAGTTGATTTTACAGGTATGTCATTGAGCAAGGTTCCTTTTTCTTCGATCTTGCAAATCAACCTCAACAACTAACAGTAAAACATAATCTAAACAGTTTTAAAAACAAATAATTATTTCAAGTACGAGTACTTTTGAGTTGGCTTTATTTACACGGTCAACTGGAGCCTAGTCGCAGAGATCGCAACCTTCTAATAAAATACCATACCATATAGTAAATACATGCATTTCTTAGATACTAAATAATGTAGGTATTTAATATTTTTGGTAATTAAAATAGAATTTAATAAATTAATTAATTAGAGCTGGAGCAGTGTCACCTTAGAGAACACCGCACTCAAATAACTCGATATTGATAGTGTTGTTTCATTCGGTGAGCTAGTCTGCCAGATCTCGATGGGCTAAGGCATGGAATTAGATTTGGTAGCATGGGATTGAAACAAGTCAGTGTATCAGTCGCTACGGTAACTGATTACCACAAAAGTGATCGACGGTAATAGTAAATCTTACTCTCTGTACGGCTACTTTCTCAAACGATTCTTAAGATTCCCTCTCTTATCTTTCGCAATAATGTCGCGCAATATAATTTACTTACGCATATGCAACAGAACGCATTAAACTTTATTGCTAATAAATAAATTACTCGTAATTTACCACAATTATAGGTGTTACAATTACAAATGTTCACCACTTCTCCGAATTACGTCAACATCGTAAATCTGCACAATAAGTCCGCATGTGAGCGTTTGTTGACCTTCCTCGTATGCCGGTGAAGGGCTAGGACACAGTATGGCGTTATTCACTGCATATGGGTGTGTTTATAGTTCTGCCATATTTGTTCCGTAGTCTGAGAGACGGGGAGCATGTTTTCAGATCCCTTTATGTCACAGAATTATTTATAATATTTTACTGCCCAATTAAACCCCTATTTTAACTTGATAATTTTGGTGGTAGGCGATGATAAGGCCAAAGATGCAAGCTGATTTCACCCGGATCTCTCATTGAGAGGGTCGCTGTTTTACAGCAAACTCTCAGAACACACTACTGTTGTGGCTACAAACTTTGTTAAGATGGAAGAAGCTGATTAGATGATTTAAAATAAGCCTTACTACCTATGGACAAAACATGTAAGTATGCCTCTGGAGATTGATTGCCCATGGTGTCATTTTTTACTGCTGTGCGTGTTTGTTTGAGCTTTAATATTTTTTTATTTCCGTATCCCAGGTGGTGTAGAGTTGAATCCGTAAAAGTAATTTTATATTCGTGTTGTTCGCGAAAATCTACGACAGTATTATATTAAATAATAATTAAAAGTCCCATATTTTAAAACAAAAGGTCAGATTAATCACGCGTGAAATATAGTCAGTCTCTTATACTATAACTTCAGCGTAAGAAGGTACGCAACCACAAACCACAGAGTTTTGCTGCCACCGTTTTTGGTGAAACTGCATTACTGGACGGCATGGAGCACGGCAACCACATATGCAAACATTATGAACCTAAAGTGGAAACTCAATACGGTTCACATTGGCTCAGGAGGCGTAAAGGCCACGAATAACTGAAGATGACTTTATGAAGAATGTGGCCGGTGTAGCTGCGGCAACTGTTCCTATGTAGACAAACTTAATAATCCTTTTTATACGTTGTTACGGTTATGCAAACGAGTTGCAAACATAAATACTAAAGAATAATTATTGGTAACTGTAGATGTAATACCACTTATTTTAAAAATTATCTTTAGCAGACAGCATTTACATACCGAGATATTAAGAAGGCCTTAGTGGGTCCAGTGGCCCAATTCACGTAAATACATTCGATCTAAAAATCGTTGTAGTTTAGAAATCGTTCGATCGTAGTCCTATCCAATTTTGGTATTCACATGTTACTCAGCTACATCTCGATAGGACGACAACTCAATAGGATCGGAACTAAAGCACATCTGAACGACTTGTCAAAGAAACAAAAAAGATGCCCGTAAAATGATTTGATTTTCTACTAAAAAGTTCAAATATACTTTATACTTCAAATACAGTGATTTACGATAAATTAATCAAATTAAATCAATCAATATCGATAATATTTAACATAGAACGTGATACGAAAATATTTTAGCTGAATACCTCTCAGTTGACATTTCGGTGCGATTTTAAAACGATTTATTAGCTGAATACGGGTAGACGATGGTTCAACGACATTGCGATCGAGCTACTTCAAAATCGGTTCATTTTTAATTTTTTTTTTTTTTATTTATTGATAAGACACAAAACAGAGTACAGCTAAGAAAGAACAAGGAGAATGTGCAAGTATGACAGTTCTAAACTGCACTCCAAAACATGTATCCTTTTTAAATTAAATTTTCTGTGAGTTAAACATTACAATTTTAAGAAAATTACAAGTTTTACACAAACATATCCAAATATTCAATGCAAGACAAACTTAATTAAGAATATTATTAAGACTCCTCTTGAAGACACCTGGACTAAGATTCATGACATCTATATCGGGATGTTCTTTGGTCAGATCATTGTAAAGGCGGCACATGCTTACTACTGGGTTGTAATAAGAAGTATTATTGCGGTACACTTGAAGTGAAAATAATTTAGGGTTAAGGTCCCGAGACCTATAGCTAGTTATAATGCTAATTGAAGCTAACAAAGATGGGGAGTCGATTTTATAGTGAAGAATTTTGTGTAGATAAATAAGCTCACTGCGCTTTCGTCTGATTTCGAGTGTATTCATATGAAATTTATTTAACCTATCCATATAAGAAGTTAATTTGCGAGACAGCCCCTGTCGAAATGAAAGACATTTTATGAATTTTCTCTGAATACTTTCTATGTGGTTACTATGAACAGCATAGAAAGGTGACCAAATAACTGCACCATACTCTAAAACACTACGAACAAGAGAATTATATAAATATATGAGACTGTGGGCATTTTTAAAATGTTTAGTGTTTCGAAGGACGAATCCCAACATTTTTGAGCCTTTATTATAGATGTGGTCGTATTGATCACGAAAAGTCAATTTTTCATCAAATATTATTCCTAAGTCCTTAGCACGATCCTGACGATTTAGCTTTTGCCCATTAAGAGTATAGTCATAACGAATCTTGTTAATTTTCCTAGTGAACGTCAAAACGAAACATTTATTGATATTTAGTGACATGTGATTGTCCACACACCATCTAGCCACAGAATCAAGATCGTGTTGTAAATTCTCTGCATCATTAAGAGTGGCTATCTCGGAGAATATTTTTAAGTCATCCGCATAAAGTAAACTGGGGCACTTTAGTCTTTGAACAAGGTCGTTAATAAATATGATAAAAAATAATGGTCCTAGTATGGATCCTTGTGGGACCCCAGATGTGACAAAAATCGGCTCAGACAATTCCCCTTTATAAGCTACCAGCTGACTTCTTCGACTCAAGTATGATTCAACCCATCGGATCAAGGATCCATGCACACCCATGTCACAAAGCTTCCGACAAAGGAGGGAATGATCAACCCTGTCGAAAGCCTTAGAGAAATCGGTATAAATGGAGTCCACTTGCTTATTTTTAGCGAAAGCACCACATAAATAATTCTTATATTCTAACAGGTTGGTGATAGTAGATTTGTTTTTAACAAAGCCATGTTGATTGGATGAGAGCATTGGCTTAACATGAAAGTAAATAGACTCCGAGACAATCGACTCGAATAACTTGGCAGGACACGATAGTATACTAATGGGTCTGTAGTTCCCACAATCAGTTGCGTTACCATTTTTGAAAACGGGGACTATATAAGCCGTTTTCCAACAATCAGGAAAAATACCCAATCCAAGCGAATGATTAAAAAGTATACAAAGTGGGACACTAATTTCATCTGCACACTGCTTAATAAAGAAAGGTGGAATTCCATCAGGGCCAGCTCCTTTGGTGGAGTCGAGTCTTTTAATATGCTTAATGACTTCTTCAACAGTAATTGAAACAGTGGCAAGAGTACCGACTGTGAAAGTATTGATAGAGGAGGTAGCTGTGTTCGAAGCGTTAGTGGGATGTAGAAAGACAGAACCAAAATAACTCGAGAAGAGTTCGCATATCCCTTTGTGGTCAGAGGTTACGATGCCCTCATATTTCATAACAGATGGTATAAAGCCACTCTTATCACGTTTACTATTTACATAAGACCAAAAGGGCTTAGTATTTTTACAAAGTTGGGACTCGATAGAAGTAATATAATTATTATAGCATTGTGACATTAACAGTTTACTACGGGCACGGAGTAAAGAAAAAACGTCATAGTCACGTGGATTCTTGTACTTTTTATATAATTTATGATATTTGAGTTTTTCAGCAATGCAGCGTTTTAGACCTGAGTTGAACCAAATTGGATAGTGATCATTATTTTTGAGAGAATAAGGTGTATGCTTGGCTATAATTTCATGTAGGGTATCATAAAAAGTCTTGGTATCTTCATTAACATCAGTAGAAGACAGTAAAGTTGACCAGGGCACATGTGAAAGTTCCGATCTAACCTTGGCAAGGTTACATTTCTTAAAGTTGAGCCGCTTGATTGGTTTTGGTGTGAATCCCTTCAGGTTCTCAGAAAGCGGAATACGAATAGCCAAAGCAGGATGATGTAAATCCAGTCTACTCAAGGGGGCACACTCAATAACAGCCACATCATCAGTTGTACTGAAAACCAAATCTAAGCAACGATTATTTTTATTAGGTATACCGTTAAATTGGTAAAGTCCACATAAAGTCATCGTTTCTAACAACAAGTTCGACCTAAGGTCTGTAGGTGAAGAAGGGGTCAGATGGGAGCAGCCAGAATTTTTCATCCACTGTAAGACAGGGGTGTTATAGTCGCCAATACAGATAAATTTGCTTTGTTCATCTGCTTCAAGAATTATATTTTGACAGGTACGAAAATATTTAGTTAAATCATCCGAGCTTATGTATGAAGGTAAATAACTCAGGCAAATATTCAAGTTACACTTAGATGAAAAGTCAGTAATAGTAATCCAAATGTCCTCCAAATCGGTTTCCCAAGAGTGTTGACGTATTACTTTAAAACTTTTTTTAATTGCAATAGCAACTCCGCCGCCATCTTTTTTTATATTTTTAGAGGTCTGTCTATCTCTACGAAAAACGAGGTATCGAGAATCAAAAATTTCACAATCTAAGATATCACTATTTAAGTTGGTTTCTGCTAAACAAATGACGTCGTAATTGCTATTTAAAATACTTAAATTTATATCATGCAATTTTGACCTAATTCTGTTGACATTTTGATATAAAATTTCCATAACTACTACAAAAAGAAAAATTTAGATAAGTAAGATATTTTATACTATGGGGTAAAGTAAAAATGTATAAGTATTAAAATATTATTTCTGTGTTGGTGTAGATAACCCAATTAATGTATCCGCATTTTTAACATGAATAGCACTAGAAGTATCGTCTTTTCGAATATAGATTTTACTATACCGCACCCAAACATACTTAAAATTATTGTTCGCAGCAAAACGGCGACTTTCAGAGTACAGCATTTTCATCGGCGGCGACAGATGTTCGGCCACATAAATTCTGGTAGCGTTTCCCGGCACTCCTAAAAGTTTCGAATCTAACAGGGCATCAGAGTGGCTCTTATTATAGCGATGCACGGCCGAAATTATGGTGTCACGTTGACGTGGGGACGCTAGAGTGACTAGGATGTTACGGGGACGGGCAGACTTGGAGTCCATTTTATTAATTCTGCGGCATGCTCGGACTGCAGAGTCCTCTATATTCACCCCAACGACTTCACACAGCTTACAAAAAAGTGCCATTAAGTTTTCGTTCTTGTTTTCAGGTACAGCGTGAATCTCTAAGTTCAAACTACGAGATATGTTGTCCATTACAGACAGTTTGGATTCCATTTGACTCATCTGCTGCGTGATAGCACAATTAGCAGTTTCTAAATTTTTGATAATGGTGTTCTGTTCTTCTATTCGATTTTTGAGATCACGCTGTTCGTCGGCCAGGAAATCGGTAGTGGTAGTAAATTCCTGTTTTACGGTATCAATACGTTCACGTATCATAACATCCATATCCGATTTTAAAGAAGCACGCAGGTTGCCTATGTAATAGGAGAGAAAAGAGTCGAGTTTCTCATCCATTAGTTGGCCAATTTTATCCATTGTTATAGGCTCAGATGAAGTGTGAGATGAGGTAGGTTGACCCTGTGGAGCGTTGTTACAGTCCGACTTGGTTGTGTTGATAGGGTCTGTGTCATACGACATGTTCAAAGAATCGTCAACTTCAAAGATTTGATTACGTCGGACGGGTGTGTTGCAACTAGTTTTACGTCTAGTAACATTTGACGTACGTGAATACGAAAAAGTGTTTAAACGACTAAATCGCTGCGATATCCCAACGGTTTTAATACGTGAATTGGGCTACTGGGAGTCTAGACTATTAGAATAGAAAGAACTAAGGGTTGTACACGTAATTGTGTATTTCTAACTGTGAAAAATTATGATGAAAATATGGCAGAATTAAGGTTGACTTAGCTTTTATTGCACCTGATAAATTACAGACCGACTTTTTTTCTGACTAACAAATAATATTTTTTTTGTAAATCTTGAAAATAAATTTTAAGCGTCAGGGTGTCTTAAGCTAGTAGGTATGGAAATTAAGTTATCTTCATATAACTATTCTATTTATTATTATCAATACTACTTATATTTTTTATAAAATTTTAAAATAAGGTTCACACACATTTTCATTAGAGTTAGTTGAGTTACATTTTCTTGAGAATTAGTTCAGTAATTTCATGTGTTCGGAATTCCTGTTTGCTAAGAAACCGCAGCTGTAGAAAGCTTAACTAATGAAGTTGTCTAGTTAAGGAGCTTCGTTTGCATACAATAAAGAAACGCAAACGGGATTAGCTATCAATGCACGAAGATAAATTATAATTTTAGTACGACAGAATTCCTGACTTTAATAAAAATGAAAGTGTAAATTTTCAGGAACTCATAAACAGAGTTATTTTGAGACATTGCAGTACTTATACTGTCAGATGTGGGGTTAAATGTAATAGTGCAGCTAAATGTCACATAATAAACGACGACTTTATTTGGTTTTATGATAACAAATACCCCCCTTGTACAATTTTTAAACAAGACATTGAAAATGAATATTAAATAAATATAAAATTACAAAATGTTCGTTAAAAATTTATTATTATGTATTAATAGGAAAACATGGACCAATTTCAGTAATTATTAGGAATACTTTAGAGTGCCAAATATTTAAAAATTATTAGGCATACAACTATAGGACCAAACCCAACTTGATGCAGTTTCCTCATCTAGGATATAGAGAATAGTAATCGTCTTCAGCTGCACACCATACCTGTGGACAACAATAAGAAATATATTAGAAAATTGTCAGGACTACCTTTTATTTAGGAAAGGCTTAATTATATTAAATGTTGGTATTACGAAACAAATTAGCTCAGAGGTTCGTGGGGTTCATATGTGTTTAGTACCTGTAGGTGTACCTGTTTGTACCTGTAGGTACGTGTGTGTGCGTGCGCGAAAGAGAGACGTCATTAATAGCTCTAAATATATATTTCTCTCTCTAAAACAATACAAATAATAAACATTACAATAAGTATTACACATTTCGTAGTAATAAATTCTTCAAACTACAGAGGTGTGTGTGTGTATGTTTGGGTGAGTGTGTTTATAGGTGCGTGCGCGAAATTGAAAGAGATTGTCTCTAAATATATCTCTTCGACACCACAAATACACAAAATAATACAACATAACTTTCCTAGCACGTCTTCAAAGTTTAATATATAAAGTTAGAGCTTATTAACGACACAATAAGTAGCTTGCAAAGTAGAGCGGCCAAAGCTAACTGACTCGTTAATTTAACAACGGGTACATTGTTACAATTTGCAGATTCATATTTTAAAATTCACTCCAAGGCTAATAACGCCGCTATAATATTTTATGGCTATAAAATTCGCTTCTCTAAAAGGTTCGCTCCAAATACCGCACAATTTCACTCCCAAGGCACTTCTCAACTCTGAATGACACTTGAAAATTAAAAACCGAGTTCTTTAGAGAGCCTCTTGAAACTCCCTCTGGACATGAAAATTTATGAATAAAATTCTATCTGAAACGAATATTTACCTTCAGTGATAGGCAAGGGATATGCGTTTAAGCTAGTTTATTATGTTAGAGAAAAGTGCTTGCACAAATATAAGTAGGTACATATATTAAGTATGATGTATATGTCGTGGCCGATCGTATAGTTGGACAGATCGTGAAGTACTGGACCATAAAAAGCTCAACCACTGGTAGAATAAACCATTTTATAAAATGGTAGTGTTCAGGAGTGGTCAGTAAAAAAAATATAGAGATTAAACATAATTATAATTGTATTATGCAACTTTAAAGAAGTGAAATGGTCTCTTTTTCATTTAGCATACGACTTACAGCTACTAAACTATATATTTAGCTTCGATATATTAAAATTTGTTATTATATTTTATTAAAAAGGAGACAAGTATAGTACTTACGAAATTTTAATAAGACGACCGGTGTAAAGGTACTTGATAAAAGTGGTAGTCTATACTAATATTATAAAGCTGAAGAGTCTGTTTGTTTGTTTGAACGCGCTAATCTCAGGAACTACTGATTCAAATTGAAAAAATATTTTAGTGTTGGATAGGTCATTTATCGAAAAAGGCTATAAGCTATTATAGCATAATAACACGCGAACAAAGTCGCGGGCACAGCTAGTTACACATAAACTATATTGAGTGTAGGCATAAACATTAACTTCGTTTCCTTTTTCGCACCTATGTCAATGATTGCAACTAATATGTTGCAAAAATATCACAGCCCGGCCTCAATGTGTTGCTAGTTCCCTGACTTATTTGAGTTGAGAGTTTTATTACGGTTTCCGATACGTTGTAGCATCAATACTTGGCTGTAAGGTCTGGGTTCCGCTGTCAGCGAATAAAATATGTTTTTTTTTTAATACCATGGATTGAATGAGACGTTGGGTATTGAGACTATTGAGCTAGTTTGGGACGCAGTTCCTGAGTCAGACAGTTCTCTTTCAAAAAGAGTTATAACTGATAGATCTGAAAGACTATGCAAGTTAACGAATCGGAATCATATACATCACACGGCTTCATTTTTAAAGCGCCCAGCATTTCTCAATTAGGTCTGAGTATATCGCACATATAGATAGCCAATCAAGAGAATTCATTGGTAGCTTTGGTTAATATACTTAGGGGAAAACTAGGCCTGGGGGATCAGGTGCCCGTTTGCGACTCGTAGTTTCTTCGGCAGACCAAGGGTCTCTCCTGCTAGGACATGAAGATGGACTAGCGACGCCATTACAATCAGGAGCAGCACTAGTCTCATGTATAAGTTTATCAGCTTTAAGCGGGTTCGAGTGGTTTTAACAAAAAAAACTAATTTTTGTTATGCTAATTTTGTACTATGTTAAGCTAATTATAAGCTTTTATTTAACATGCAATATATGTTTGTTCGGGTGTAATCTTGCAACTCGATTTTGAAGCAGATTTCTTCAACTGATTGAGCTGAAATTTTGTGACACACGTTTAGCTGTGTGACGTCATTCTATATCCAATATGGCGGACCAACAAGATGGCGGATTTCTACAATATGGGTATCAAATGAAAGGGTTTACTGAGAAGAATACGAATATTGACTAAAACGTAAAAAATAAATTAATTAGAAAAAATATTTCTAAAAAAAGCCTTTATTTCAAATAAAATGCACTAAAATGATAAAAATAAACTTTTAATAGCAATAAAAGCTTGTCGCGAGATTTACTTCGATCTATAGTTTATCTTAATCACAAGTAAATCTTCATTTAATAAAATAAAAGCTTTTTTAGAAACATTTTTTTCTAGTTAATTTTTCTAGTTAACATTGTAAATAAAACTATACTTTTACGGATTTAACTCGCTTGTAATTAGATTTTACATGTTGTTATTATTGCCCGACGTTTCGTAACACTTTGCAGCGTTCGTGGTCATTACCATTGTATTAAAAATATTGAATTTTGCTCATATCTCAACTCAATTATCTTTCGAGTTTAGTTGATTATTTACATTTAGTATATCATTTATTAGAATCCATATGACCACCGACCGGTAAGTTGCTGTAAATTACGCAATTAAATACAAAATATGAATTTCGATAAATTACGCAGAGATTAGTTTCAAATCGTAAATGATAATAAATTGATCTAAGCAATTGCATTAAAATTGTGGCTATTTATACATTACGTTTCGACGCACTATTCACGTAAACGCTGATAAATATAAAGCCTCACGCGCTCTGCCGCCCCGCGATTGTTTGACGAACCCGTACATAATTTGTTGTATATTATTCTCTTTTTTGTAGGGTAATGTCAAAACCTATAGCAGCTTAGTATGTAGCAAGAGTATGTACCAAATTCCCAAATACAATTGAGTACAGGGTAGGAGAGAGAGATTCTTTTTTATGAGGCCAGATGAAAATAGACCGAATATATCTCGTAACGTGGTACTTAACATTGACATTTTATAGTGCGTCTTTCCCATTTTACCACTTTGCTGGCAATATTTAAAAAAAACCTTTTTTTTAAATTAAAAAGAAAACACATTTAAACTAATTTCAAACCATACTTAGACGTTTGGTTCGGTTGGTTTCCCGCTCCTGACTCATTTTATATCTGACCTGACTGCACACGATTAATTGTCAAATTACTAGGGTCTCGCTCTCGACACCCGTCCATACCTTGGGCTTGTTAATAATACGTAGTAATACCTATAATTATCTCAAGGCAATAATAATTATAAATACCTTTTTATAGGTCTATTTTGTGTTTAAGTGTTTAGTTTTACAGTGTGTTTAATTATATCCTTTTCAGAGTGACTTTTACTATCATCTTTTAATGTGGTGTAAATCGGTGCCTCATTTAGGACCCTAATACACATAATTCTTCTTCTTGTGGTATAGCTAGAGAAGATTGCATACTCCACTCTATTCCTTTAGGCATCATTTGCAATTCCTGTCCACTCACAGATGTTTTGGAGCCAAGATTTCTTCCTAAATATATTTTATGTGGGTATTTTCTTACTCACTGTACAATGTGTTGATAAAGGTCAAATTTCTATGCAGAAATTAGCTTGGGACGAATTGCAGAACAGAATTTTTATTATTTTTGGTTTTCTTCAACTCGTCCCAAATGGGCCGTAGGTATGTGGGACCAGATGACGAATTACTCTACAAATCAGTTTATTATCTTGTTACTTGTCTATAAGTTTTTTATTTCACTTTTTGTGTACTGACGTAATATCTCAATCAAGTTCTTTACCATTCCGGCTCGATCAAGACATTAATGGAAGAAATTCCCCCGGGGGAGATGCCAGCCGACTGGATATACTCTAGGGAGCATTAGCATCGTATTACAGGCTAAGGGATCCACCGAGGTCCACGCCCTCTAAAAACCTCGGTGAATCTGTGAATCGGTCAACAGCAATCATCATCATCATCACAGCCTTTATAATTCGAACCACTGCTGGGACACAAGGCCTCTCCTTTTAAACGAAGGAGGTATAGGTAGTAGGCACGCTTGCCCAAAGCGGATTGGTGGACGGAGTATGAGGTGATTAATACCCCTTTGCTGACCCATTAGTCGCCCTCTACGACACCCATTAAAGGATATGGGGTGATGCTGTTCTGCTCTGCCTGCATCACGCAGTCAACGGCAAAAGCCAATAAAAAAACAATCACGTTTTGAGTTGGTGGCAGAGCTAAGTTAGCCCTTGCATTTGTCACTGTAAACTTGTTTTAAGGTACAGAAAAGAGTTAATAAAATACAGAAAAATATAGGATGCAATTATTGCCTACATACTCTCCATAGGCGGTAGACTTATTTTGCACCTTGGTATAAAAAGCAGCCTTCACCGCTGCAACACAAGCCACGGCCGAAGGTGAATACACTATAGGAAAGTTTGGGGAACTACGCTCCCTAGAGAGCTATGATTTGACCGCACTTTTACAAAGTTTACTTCTCCTTGTTTCGTTCAGTCGTGTTGTTGTGTTCAGTAGATCGACTATTTATATCACCTACATTCGTCTTCAGTTAACGCCTGAAATACGAAATGTTTTTGCACTATTTTTTTCAGTTTCAGGCTGCTAATAATAGGTGACCAAGTATGTATATTGAAAATATTTTATCAATTTTGCTAATCATCACGTTTCTACCGTTGATGTGTTTCTATCTGTCGAATTGACATATATGTATTGGCCGAATCGCATAATTATAAACGTCACTTGTTACCTACCATTACGTGAAATGGAGGCATTTGCATAGCATAAAAACAAGTTTGTTTTTTTAAGATAAAATATAAAATTAGTTTTTATTAAATAAAAGAAACGTTTTTATGTATGAAAAAATTTTCTTCGGCAAACTGTTCAACGGCACGATATTTCAGTAAACCATACTGAATTAGCTCTTGTTGTGTAAATAATAGTCAAGGAATCATTTGATTAATAGCGCGTTTCAGTGAACATAACGCCATTGCTGTATATCAGCAATGGCGTTATGTTCACTGAAACGCGCTTGCTATATTTACATTTCAGCAAGGTTCTCGCTTTGAGCTAATACCAAACTGTAAAACATTTATTGCGAAGCCAGTTTTTTTCTTCATTGCTCCATAAACTTGGATATAACTCTATACAATCCTAGTATTACTGGCGTAGTGATGTAAGAGAAACTGTGTGCTTTATTCGCAAATAAATTAGGCAAGGAAAAAGATTGGAATTGTGCCATGGAGGGGTCAATGGTATTTGAACGCCGGCATGGAACATAAGTATCTAGAAATGTGTTATATTTTACAGGAACTAAGAAAAGTAGGGTTTTATATCTTGATTATCTTTGGAAGAAATTCCAGTTGCATGTCACAGTCTTCAATATCGAATTATCACTTAAAAGTTGAGAGAGAGAGAAGACAGTTTTCACATGTAGTTTTAAACGTACCTATCATAAATATCATTTAAGTAACTGTCACATACTTTATAGAGGTTATTAAAACACGAGCGAGAGTTTAAAAAACGAGCTTTGCCGAGTTTTTTAATAGTATCACGCGAGTGTTTTAATACCAAGCTACGTGCAGTTACATACACTACTTTATTTACATTCATACATACATTCAAATAAAACAAAAATAGGCTCTTATATTACGTTTTCCGAAAAAAAGACTATCTTTCAACTTTCCATTCCATGAAATATTTATACAATTTTTATTTTCTTCATACTTTTTTTATTTTTCTGGCAACAAACTTTTTGTTATCTCAGTGGCTTTTTGCAAAATATATGACGAAGTAAAATTTCCCTTATGGGTTAGATGCCTTTGCCTTCCCGTTTTGCCGTATTTTTATTTTTAATAAAAATAACTGTAAGTATCACGATGTGTCGGACCTTATTCGTCTGAGGTCGGACCGGTGTTAAAATGGTCATTCATTATGTTAGAGGTTGATTTGAAAATTTTTGTTTTTATTACCTGTGTGAATGAATATGTACATAATATAATGACATACTTTTTAAGTATGTCATTATATTATGTACATATTCATTTTTGGGATCATAATTCAATAAATAATTTAATTGCTAGCTAAGTTTTCTTAATTCCTTCCAGTTCATTGAAGCTGTGTCAGAGTAATTATGTTTACCGCAATTTTTATCACTTTTTGAAATTCATGCATTGTAACAATTACAATGCATGAATTTCAAAAAGTGATAAAAATTGCGGTCACAGATGCAATGGAAAATATACCTAAAGCGGCAATTTTAATGACAGCAATAGATTTATATACCTTTGAGACCTATTAGTGACATCTAGTTATAAATATTTTAAAATTACACGATGTCTTTTAACACATGTTTTTTTTATTTCTATCCTCGCTCTTACACGCACATCCATAAAACATTTCCATTTATTCTAGACACAAACATTAAGATTAAGACATTACTAAAACTTCTATTTGAAAATTCAAATGCTTCTACAACATTTAATAAGTCAAAATATTATATTTCCGGTTTAAGAACATTTTGTACGTTGTACTTTTCAACCTGTCCATTATGAAGAGTCATGTGTAGCAACAATAAATGTACACATTACGCATTTCACACGTCATGTTGTGTTTACAAAAGAGTCATAAATTGTCTAAAGTGTATACATAATTAAAACACGTGACCATACATAATTCATGGATTGGAAAATTGCCAAGCGTAGGGTACGACGTATGTAGTTTAATTGAATTCTTCATCATATTGAAACAAAAGACGAGAGATAGACTATTAAACAATTGAATATTTATTCGTCATAAAATTTATATTACTATCTACTATATAATCCATACTGTCGGCAGAGAAGCCTCGGTAGCGTAGTACGTAAGGGCGTTGTCTCCCACCCGGGAGGCACCGGTTCGAACCCCGCCGCGTAGCAATGCGTTTTCAAATTTTGAATTCATATGTACGTTTAATCGACGTTTTTACGGTGAAGGAAAACATCGTGAGGAAACCTACACACACCTAGAAGAAATTCTTAGGTGGTGTGTGAAGTCGACCAACCCCCAACAGCGTGGTTGACTGAGGTCTAAACGCTCCTAATGTGGGGTAGGCTCGAGCCCCTCTGCGGGGACATTGTATGAGCTGTTGATAAATCCATACTATTATTATAAATGCAAAAGAAACTTCTATCTGTTACTTTTGCACACTAAACCGATTTAGATAAAATTTGCTAAGGAGATAGTTGAAACCCTGGCACTGGCAAGGACATATAATACTTTTTGATGCGATGACCAACCTCCACGTGGGCGGAGCAGCGGGCGGCAGTGTGATATATTCCTGAAGTAGGTACCTAATACTACATTGTTAAAATATCTAGAAATTTCTGTCGCAAGATGGGAGAGACCTTAGCTATTTTACAATTCCAATATTAGACTAATTAAGTAAGTATGTGAAGTTCGTCTCTAACATAGGTTTTGTGAACGTTTGAGACTCAAGAGGGCAGAAGAAGACCCAGAGAATATTATGAGAGTTTGATGGGATGGTGACAATAGTTCTCTTTTAAATTCGCGACAGATGGTAAATAAAATTTTACTGGAAGAAAAAAAACATAATTTATCAAAGTAAACGGTGCGCAAAATAATTATTAGAAACTATCAAGAAACTATGGTCAATGTAACACACGTGAATTCATTAAGATCCCACCAATAAGGTGGCATAACATGAGCGTACCCGTAAGAAGAAAAATCTGATCATGTCTGCAATAACAAAACATAAACGTTTAGTAATTTTGAATAATTTTTCTATATTAATATTATGAAGGTGAAGAGTTTGTTTGTTTATAAGCGCTAGTCTCAGGAACTACTGATTCAAGTAAAAAAAATCTTTATATGTTGGATAGTTCATTAATCGAGGAAGGCTATAGGCTATATAACATCATAACACGCGAACAAAGTCGCGGGCACAGCTGGTTTTAAATAATCAGCTGGGAAGCGCCATTATGAATTTATTCTTGCTGTTGACTGTCCAAACAAACATGGCGATGTATGATGGCGCACATATTGTAGGTATTCAGGGGCGCCAAAAACCGCAAATTTCAATACGGGAAGTGTGAGCGGCGCATAATCTGGCGGTACGGGTCGTTGAACTGTGCCCATACATCGCACATCACAGATAATAAATAGACCCAGTCTGGAGATCTACTCTTATTCTCCGAAACGAAACTTCGCAAACGAACGAAATCCAAACGAAACTTCGAATGTGACCCTACTCTAATTCATATTCGGATACTTGGACAAAGTTCGTTTTCGTAATAGAATATTCGTGAACGAATGGAATGAACAACATTATAAAGGTTCTTTTTGTGTCCGTTAACCGTTACGGTTACCCAATTACGGTTTTAACTTTAACTTGAAAATATTGTAATATTTTGCTTTACTTGTTTTATATTTCACTTATAATGTGGTTTACTAAGATTTTATTGTAGTAATGGTACAGTTTTCAAGCATAAAACAATTTTTTGAACAATATACTATAAGCGACGAAACATAAGAAGACATTATAAATCACCTATTATAATACGTCTAATTTTAACCCTTAACTGGTATCGGGGGTCAAAATTCACCCCAGTGCAACATATATTGTAACATAAATTTGCAGTTTTATAACCTACACTCCGGCGCATCGAGCTAATCTCATTACGTCGCGGGGTGAGGCAGGCGACGGACTTTGGTCGTTCTAAAATTACTGGGAACAGAGGTACGTACACTGCTGGGGTCAAAAATCACCCCCGACACCAAGAATAGCTATTTAAATGGACACTGTATTTATGACGTATTTTATTTTTTTCAGCAAATAACCATATTAATGGCCGGATTTCTGAATGAGGATCAAATTGCACAATTATTGGAAGACGAGGATCATGAATCTGATCCAGATACCTTTCGTGAAACCACAACAGCAGCTGTTTGTGACAACGAAGAAATTAGTGATTGCGAGGAACCAGAAGTAGCTAGCTGCTGATGATAGTGTATTAGAAACTGACTCGGATTCACTGTGCAAAAAAGTGTAGCACATGTTCTCTTATTATTATGTAGAGTACATACTGCAAAAGCCATCACATGCACCAAATGCTAAGTGTTTTGTAGTGCATAATTTTTTCGCTTCGTAGTAATTTCATTAATGTTGTCATTTTTTTATTATTTCATTGATCTCATATAATGTTCCTATATTTGTTATAATGATTATATAAGAAAATAGTACCAAGAGTTACTTATCCATAATTGTTATATTTTTATAGAATTTAGGTCTACTAAACTTGACTTTTAAAAATAATGTTAAAAAATGAGAGGTTATGAAAGGTTTAAAAATAAGTTAATTTTTTGTTTAAGAATATAATAAAAGTTGTTTGATACTTAGAATAAAAGTTGTTTAATTAAATAAAATAATAATTAACAAAAAAAATTAACTATTCATATTTTGATAACTTAATTCATATGGGGTCACATTTCACCCCCGATACCAACTAAGTTGCCCTTTTTTGCGAATCCAGTTAAGGGTTAAGAGTCCTATTCTATACAACGATTGGTAATAATCATTGACGTCGTAAAATATCCGTATACTTCCAACATTTTTTGTTTGCATTCTTTGTCAACAAACTTTTAAGTTTGTTTCAAGTTTCAAGTGTTGTAATAAATAATTTTAAATGTTTCTCCAAGTGCTTTTTTCACCCTGCGCTATCGCAGTACACATTCCACAAGGATTTTTAAGTCGCAGTCTACATTTGGGCATTAACAACATCGCATTGGATTTATACTTTGTAAGTAAAAATACTTTATTTGTATTTTCATGATAAATATTCTGACCGCCTCTTTCCGTAATCAATCCTAATATATACTTAATTAAACACTTCTTTTCAGTTCATAATGGCTCCACATACGGGTTCGGCTACTCCTGAACAAATCGATACACTACTCAATTTCTTGGACGTACACAGGGATCTAGCTCGTGGGAAATTGAGGAGTATCGAAGGCAAAGTGCAGGCAAAGAGGCTGTGGGAAGAACTGTGCAACATACTTAATTGTATGGGTGGTTGTACCAAAACAGTACAGCAGTGGCAAAAGGTAAGCTTTTAATCAAATGATTGGGTACATTATACCTACAGTGATATAAAAATCTTATACATTAAATAATTTTCCCAGGTTTGGTTTGATAGAAAACATTTAGCCAAAAAAGCTGCTGCAGAAGCTCGTAGGTCTGCTTCTGCGACTGGAGGTGGTCCATCGCTAGTACCTCAACTGTCCCAATGGGAATTAAAAGTTATTTCCATAATGGGAGATGGGTTTGGCGGTCGCCAAACTGAAGCCAGAGTGCCCGCCTTCAGTGAGGTAAATACATATTATTAATCTCAATAATATATTTTTATAACAAAATACTTTCTTTTAAAAATATTACTTTGAAACAATATTTTTGAAGTCTATTTTAAAATGAGATTTAATAAAAATATTTTTCTATTGGTATAAATCTGTTTTATTTTCAGACTATCGATGAACCGTTACCATCTACCTCCAGTCAAGCCGATCAACCACCAAGCTTTTCACAGTCCCTTAGTTATATGCATTTGCCAGAGGAAGTAGTCGAGCCTGTCGTGCCCCAACAGCTGTTAGAACCTGTGAGTCAACCAGTGTCTCAAGAATCCTGTACAGCTAGATGTAAGTATCTTATAATGGGTTTTAGCATACTCAGTTTTCAATAGTGTTCAAAATAAATGTTTTGAAACAGGCTTATAATATTGTTCAAAATAAATGTTCTTAAACAGGGTAACACACAACTACTTTTTATTAAAACTAGGAAATTTTAGTTCCGCAAAAGTTTCGGTTCAATTTCTTAAAATAGATTATAAAGAAAATGCTCTTAAAGTAAAAACTAATTATGGCCTGTTGTCTTAATTTTTGTTTTTAACAATGGCAAATAATCAGACCTAAAAATTTGTCAATCCTAATGTAATAAAATTAACTCATTGTCTGTTTTTGTTACAGCCTCTCAGTCTGCAAATCTTAGAAGAAGACAATCTGCTGCTACTGGCTCTAGTGTAAGAAGCAGATTGTACCAATTTGAAGAGGAGCGTGCTGAGAGGGAAACTATTCTCAACAACGAGCTTGCAGGCATCAGGGCTGAACTCACAGGCATCAAAGATGCTTTGATACAGCTGCTTGGGTTCATTACACAATTTTTAGATAATAGGAATTAGTTGTTTATAATAAATGTTATTGATTTTTTTTTGTTTTTCAGTATTACACTTATAATATACCCAAAAAATTAAAACACCATAAAGTCAAAGTAATTATTTATTAAATTTTGATTACACTTGAAAATATTGAGAAAAGTTATGCCATCGGCTCACAAATCTACCAGGAGGGCTTGTTCTGAGAAGAACCGGCAAGAAACTCAGCAAGGGTTCTTTCCTCCCTTTACATAACAATTTATTCACTAGAAATATGACAAAAATACTGTAAATATAACATTTTTCATAAAAAGAAGTAATATAGTTTACATCAATTTATAGAATCACATAAAATATCAATAGAAAGATAAAAGTCAACTTAATATGCATAGGTAAGAATTCTAGACAATTCAACTATTATTTATTTACTACAATAATGCAATGCAGAGTGATAAATTATCACTAATGAATGATTACATAGTGCAGAAAAATTACAAAAGGTGAACAATTTTATTAATGCTTTGACATCATAAATCAAGTAAAAAACTTCTGCTGGAATCATCACTATCTCCTAAAACAAAGTGAACATAAAGGGTAAAACATTTCATTTACTTTATTCACATAATGTTGACATTGATTTTCAACTTACCTATTTCTTTCTAACATTTGCACTAATTCAGCTCTAGCCCTACGACCAGCCTGTAGGGCTTGAGTTGCAGAGGTCGACAGGGATGATGCAGTTTCTTGCCTGCTGGTTTCGGCGTGGAGTTCATCTATTGTCAACTCGGGATCATCAATACCAGCTCTTATACATATATTGTGTAATACACAGCAGGCAATTATAATTTTACCTGCTGTTTCAGGGCAGTAATGAAGTTCCCGAGCTGCCAAAAGACATCTCCATCGGCCTTTCAATATACCAAATGTGCGTTCTATGGTGGAGCGTGCACGCTTTTGGAGAAAGTTATATCTCCCATCAGGAGAGTTCTCAACAGCATTATCTATAGGGGTCATCATTATCTCTCTTTGAGCATAGCCAGAATCACCTAAAAGTTGAAAATGTAGTGTTAATAAATGTATTAAATATTGTGTGTAATAAAAGCAATAAATAAATTGTACATAGAGGTACCTAATAGATACACTGCTTCACTCTGGAGGCTCTCCATGTGAGTTCTAATTTCACACTCTCTCCAAATAAATGAATCATGAGTTGCTCCACCATATGAAGCATCCACATTTGTTATGTAGCAATCGCTGTCACATATCTGAAAAACAATAGCATTTATCAATAAAATAGGTAAAAATAATAATTGCTACAATGTGATATTAAGATAAAATCAATAATATTTTTTTTTTGTACTTACAACTTGAGTGTTAATGGAATGAAAATGTTTGCGATTAAAATATTGTTCCTCGTGTTGTGCAGGTGTGATTATTGCAATGTGAGTGCAATCAATGCATCCAATAACACCTGGAAGGCCATACTTCTCATAAAATCTGTAACATTTATGATAAATAATGTTAGGCTACATTAGTTCTAAAAGCATTCAATCAATGTAAAGAATAAAATAATACATATTAGTTACTCACTGCCGCTTAATAAGATTCCTTTCAGTTCTATTTTGCGGAAATTTTATATACTTCCTTAGTATATGGGGTGCATTGAGTGCAGTAGTAACCTCCTGCAAACACCGAGAAACAGTTTGTTGTGCCATAGGCCCGTCCATGTTTTGCCCCACAGACCCCTGATAACTACCTCTAGCATAAAAGTTCAAGGCTGTAAGGATCTGAAAACAGTTAATAGAATTATTATGAACAGTGATAAACTATTATTGAAGGTTACTTTTTAGAACAATATACAGTTATAAAAATTTGCACATAATTACTTTAATGACGGGGTCGATTGCATGACGTCTTGCCTTTGGAGGTAATAGAGGCACTATTTCCTGGCACAACTCTTCAAATAATTCTCGACTGAGTCTGTAATTTCCTACAAACTCAATGTCGGGAATTTGGCTAATGTTTAGCTGATTGCGCAAGCGACGCCGATTCCTTCTACGCTCTACACGTTCTTCACGCAGAGCAGCCTCGATCAGAAGTAATCTTGATCCCATTTTTTTAAGATTTCCCAAAAAAATCACACTTACGAAAATCAAAAGGTAGCGATTTTGGCTTCGTCAAATTGAGGTTAGAAATCCGAATAAACATCTGTCAAAGTCGAATTTTCGTTTGGCACTTTCGTGAATTAGAGTAGGTTTAGAACTTATAAATGTCAAACATTTTTCGGACGAACGAAGTTTCGGTCCGAATGAGAACCGTGGTAGGAAACGTGCGAAGTTTCGAACGAAACTTCGGTTTTCGTTGAATTAGAGTAGATCTCCTGTTCGGTTTCACAAGACTATCTAACTTAATATCTAGTTTGGGTGAAATGTTTTGACTTTCCGTCGTACATTTGGAAAACTTAATGTAAACCGATGACAAGTAAGAATGTTCTGACGAAAATTCGAGTGATTTATGCTACTAAGACGCACATATAAATTTGAGAACCCCTGAAGTAATACAGAGTTTTCCAAATTATATTATTCTCGTAGGATGCCTTTCCTTCATGTCATCTTCTAATTTTCGATAGATTTCATCGATCGGACATTAGAAGGTGACATGATGGCCAAAAGCTAGCCTACACTAAACAAAAGGCATTTATAATAGTTAAACAGGCAAATTACTCCAATGCTCAACATCATGAAGGCGAATGCTCATTTCATATACCTACCATGTGCTAGCTCTGCAGTTTATTTGCTTACGATTTTTGGTGAATTATTGTTTTGTTTTTGCTTCATTTAAATAATCATTGTATGTCTAATGGTCTACTAATTTCCAAAGAAACAAAAATATTCATTACATATCACTAATTAGGCACATTAAAACAAATTACATGATCAAAACTCGTATCATTTCACGTCAGAAAATACAACAACCAGAACCGAATACCTTTACAGAGCCCGTGTTTTAATTAAAGGAAGTAGCCTACAAATTACTTAATTATCTATTTAATTAAGCAGCCTACGGGTTCGGGCGTAATATAATGTACGGCAATGTCAAGAATCTTCGTTCAAAGGTGAGATTTCTCGGCGTTCAATGGAGGTCCGCGCTACGCCTCAAAATCCAATCAAGGCCTTAAAATTCCATTTAATTTAAGAGAACAATAGTGATACTATGCTGTGACGTCACAAATAGGGAGTAAGGCTTGTAGGGGCCTGTTTTAATTGTCAAGGGTACCCGGTTATGGCAGGTGTGATATGGGTACCTGGACTATACAATTGGCGTGATTATACAGTAATATTAACAGGTTATTTATTTACGTTGGTCGGTAAGGGGTAAGGTAATATTTTCATAAGTGAAAATTGTATATTAGAAATTCGATATTATTCGCGTTAATCACGGCTCTGTTGTTGAATATCTTTGATGAACAAAAAAATAAATGTTTCGAAAAATATGATTTTGAAAAATGAATACTACATCTGAAAATAATATAACCTTTTTGCTATTTTTTTTTCAAAACTGCACAATTTCAATCTAACAGAGGAACAGAGCTTTATTACTTAACTACGTAAAATATTTTTAAACAACAATTTTTAAATGTCTCTCTGTAGTTAATCTTCGTATTTTTTTAACTTGACGAGGAAGCCTTCATATCATTTGAAGATAGCTAACAATAAGCCAGCCAGCTCGTCGGGACGTTGGTAGTCAGCCAGGTCATAAAACAAACTCTCCACGGGGTAAGAAAGGGGACTAGGTTGTCATGACAGTGTTGCAAGGATCCATAGGCTACGGTAGGCGGGCCGAAAGCTTGTCTCCCAAGCTCTTCACATAAAAAAAACCCGTCCACCACAAAACGAACAAACACGAAACAATGCAAAGATGCTGAAGTAACCTCATCATCGTTAGAGGTAAGTATTTACAACCTATTGCTAAATAGGTTCAGATCTTCTTAAATGGAAATGCTTCAATAGTTCCTTCAAAAGAAGCGTGAGAAAACACCTTGCAGGTCAGCAAGGCGAAATGGCCAGTACGAACGCCTGTTGAACTAACCAAATGAAAACTATACGAAAATACAAAACCATCGATTTCAAGGTCGAAACTGTAAACGGTTCATAAAACCAAATTTCATTTAAGTTAAGTCTGGAGAAAAGTTGACAGTACCATTACGCGTACAATAAAAGCAGTCTCAAAATCTGTATTTTTCTAATATATTTGAAATGAGAGAGGAGCACTGAACTCTCTTTAGTTAGTTCTAAGAGAAATTTGGGAAATTCGATTAAATTTGTGGGACGACCGACGCCGACGGCTGTCTAGTGCTAAATATGAGCTGGATTATGATTTTAGTAAAACGCAAATCATACACAAAAATCAAATGTCTTTGATTAAGATTATTACTATAAAATCAATATTTTTGGCCCAATAAAGAATGTTTCCTTATTTTTCATTTAAAATAACAATTACTTTAATTCAGTTGATTTCTTCAATATTGGTTTGTGAATGCTTATATAGAAAAGCGGATACAAAAAAGAAGAAAGAACTTTTATTGACAATAAGTGTTAAATATTTTCTCTGTGATAGAATTTTGCATTTTTAATATGATTTATCTCCATATTCAATAACAAGAAACTGAGGGTGATAGAATTTAGAGAGCACGAAATCAGTATTGAAAAAATAAGATGTAAAATTGTAAATAATAACTTTAAAATCATTACAAGGGATGTAAAATTGTAAATATTAACTTTAAAACTGTAGTTATTAGATTGCGATTGATTTGATTTTAGATTTTATTATTTTTTGTTTAAGAGCTAAAATTACCTAAAATAACTGACTTAAGTTAGACACAAAAGATAACGGAATAAAATATTGGGTCAGATAAAATATAACAGACTTCTTGGCTTGTCCATTGAACGGCCTTACTTATTTCAAATCTTTGGCTGCTACCCAATCACAGACCAGACCGTATGGAAGTTTTATGAAACACGACCGGCACACCGAATTAGTATGCTCTAGTGCGCACACTATGATAAGAAGCAAGAAAAAGTCCCATCTGCAAAGAAATGCAAATATTTAAAAGGCTAGAGATTCGACTCGGCTGCTTGCATACAAAAACTTTCACAAAAGAAAAATGTCGACGATCCTTTTAAGGCATCCTGGCCGGTTCTGATGAGACCCTCGCCGGCTCGCGTGCATACAATAAATAATATATGAAAGTAATTATGTCACACGTCATTAATGTAAATGACAATAATGCTGAGCCAGGAAACCGTAAAGATGGTTGTTTGTTCAGTAACGCTATTAAATATGATAATTGTTAATGAATTATAATTTTTTTTGCAGAACTGGTAGTCGCTATTACCTGTTTAATGACAGCGTATAATGTAATATAATCCAGTCGAAATAGACACATTCTAGCTTGCATAATTCCTAACAAGCTGATTTTTTTTAAAGGGCTTTAAATACACTTTGCCAAATGTCTCCATCGATCCCGCTTGTGCGTTATGTTTCATCTGAGGTCACAAACTTGTGACCTTTATCAAAAATCCACAAACTTAGCACTTTTTTTCGTCTATTTCGACTGGACTAATATATTTCCACGCTCTAACCAATTGTTTGTCCCAGATAAGTGTGATTGATCTTTTGTTATGGATACTAGATCGAAAAATAAAGATATTCATTTAGATATTTTTTTAATAAACTAGAATATTTTTTTATAAAAAGGTCACCTGATACCCAAACAGAACTGGAGTCCCAACGCGGAGATAGCTAACGCAAGAGATAAAACGCCGCAGCTTGCCGAATTGCAAGGTGCTTCTTCACTCTCTGCCGTCTCTCGCGCCTCTTTTGAATGACCCAGGATTGCAAGATATACATTTAACAACGACTCATGAAAACATTTTTATGTTTAAATAATGTGACATTTGACGACCATTTTGGTTAGTGATCAGCTCAGATCATCAGCATGACCGGTAAATGGGGTCCGGATTCTAGTAGAACTTAATGTTTCTGTGTTGTGTTTTTCACACGAAAATTTTTTCACGAATCGACGAAGATAAGCGACCGAAGATATATATGATATCTTCGGTCGCTTATACATTTTATTTAGGTATTTTATTATTAAAATGTATAATTTACCTATTTTGTATGTTTTTCCATTATCTAGTACCTACCTTTAAATACATACACTAATACTAAATTTGTGTGAGTGTGGAAAATAAACAAATTGTGGAATAGTACCCAAGATAAGGAATTCAACCTTTCTTATATAATATTTTGATTGTCTAACATATTTATAATGTTAACTTATTAGTTATTTCGACTGTTGAAATTTAATTGATAACTGAATGTATTTAATTAGAACAGTTTAGTTCTATATCTTAATTCTACCTTCAGTTAATAGTTATGTGGTTATATCTACATTTATCACAAAAAACGCTCATATTAGGAATATGCAATATTCCACGATTATTATCACCTACAGTATACATTATCCGTGTTTCCTCTTAAAGTATCGCTTTCAATAATTAAATAAATAACAGGACTAACAATAATACACCTATACCTGTTCCCATTTTTCATATCTACTACTTAGGTACTGACTTAAAAAAACCGACTTGTTAATTTAATAAACAAACTTAAAACCCAAATTGCTTCGATACAAAATAAATAATTCAATAAAAGACTCGAAAACTTGCGGCCAAAAAGAAATATTAATTGCATGCAAAATTTGTCGTATCGGTCTGAAAAGTTTGCTCCTCAAAGGCAATGCAACTGCCGCGACGAGAAACTTCGAAGCCGAGACACAAACAAAATGTTTGATACTTGCACCCAGTCGACATGCTGCATACTTGCACTAAGCATTTGTCTAGACAAAGAGCGCGAAAGCGAATAAGCCGTTTTAAGATCTACAAAAATCTCAACTGCGGCAATTTATCAAAGATCGAAGATTGAAAGTACGAGAACAGAGAGGTGCGAGCAATGTTACAGATAAAGTTAAAATGGTTCGTGACATCAATGTAGAAGAAAGTACATTTGATAAAACGTATTTATTTTCTAACCCGCATGCTGTCTGCTCTACTAAATCCATAATATATGACAGTGGACATATGACTAAATTTTTTTCACGCTTTCACCATTAGATTATGTACTTGTAATCTAAGCTTATACCAAATGGCGATGTTGACTGAAAAAATCACTTGAGATATTTTTTATACGCTGTCAAAACATAATTTTTCTTTAAATTTTGTGCGGCACTAAGAACTCGTACCACACGATGTGCTCGTACCGTCTTATTACAAAATGAGATTTAAGAGCCCTTTGACATAATTTGAGCAAAATGGCGCAAATTTCAATTTTTTCATGCTCATTTTCAATGCAGCTATGCATAATTGAATTTTTCAAGATATGAAAATCGATAGTGCCTTTCTTGTTCTTGTTATGTCTGGTAATATTTTTTAATTTTTATATTCGTATAATTTATAAATATTTTACAAACTTACATCGTAAGCAAATTTGCTGTCGAGGAAAGTTTGACGTTGTATTTCACATCAATTAATCAATTCTAGTAATTAAAAGAAACAGTCAAAGATATCATGCATATTTTACTAGTTATATCTGGTAACAGAATTTATTTCTACGTAAAAAAATCGTGAAGAAAGCCTATTTCAGAGAAAAAACGTCTTGAATCAGCGTCCATTAATAGCCAAATAACTACAATTAAACCAAATCAATTTACATTTTATGAAACTTTAATTTACAAGGAACATTTTGGTATATTAACATTTTTACGAAACAAAACGAATATAAGGACCAAATAAAACATTTATTATTATAAAACGAAGTTTTTCACTCAACCTTGGACTGACTATGATACTAACGTTCAGCCCGGGAGCCCCCATCAACAGCTCATATTATGTCGGAGCCTACCCCACATTTGGGGCAATTAGGCCTTAGTCAACCACGCTCACTTCGACGACTTCACACACAACCTAAGAATTTCTTCATAGCTGTGTGCAGGTTTCCTCACCATGTTCTACTTCACCGTAAAAGCGTCGATTAAACGTATTATTCTATTCTTAATTAATGGCGTCGCGTCGCATTAAGCTTACGAATTTTACCAATGTCAAGTGAAAATGTAACAAAAATTTTACGGTTGATTGAGGTTAAAAATGGAGTCTCTCAACACGTGTTTTTACAACAAGAACTCGGGAGAAACATTAAACGTACATATGAAGTCAAAATTTGAAACACATTTGTACATGGCGGGCGTTACTACTGTCAAATGCTACCTATTTCGCTGACATTTGAATTTTTTGATATCGTGATAAATCGATTATTTCAATAATTTATTTGATGGATTTAGAAGAGTTCAACACAGTGAAAAGTATTTAAGTGACGAAGATGTTTAAGTTCCTATAGTCAACTGATTGATTATTAACAAATTGAGTAAATAATTTGAAACGAAGGAGGTTTTCCTGACATGACACCCTTCTTTTACGCAGTTTTTCAATTATTTTTTAATGGCAGCAATATGTCTATTATCGAGCCAAATTTAAGTATTAGGTAATTACTAATATTATAAATACGTGAGTTTGCTGTTGTTTGTTTGTTACGCATTCACGACTAAACTACTCAACCGATCATCATGAAGATTTGTAGACACATCTTAAGAAGTAAAGCAACAAAGAACAAGACATGGTGACGGACTTATTAAACATATAGTATAGCATTAAACTAGAAAAACAATATGTTATCTTGTTACGAGTAAAGCCGCGGAGTAATACTCTAGTTCTGTATAAAGACCTACCAATCAGAGGTAAACCTGGAACTAATACTGTGCTCGGAAATTTAAAACATTTTCTGTTCGCTCCAACCACATTCCGTCCTTACTTCAACTACTTATTTCACTTCCGCTCTATTTCTCTGTTTGCTCATATTTCATTTGTAAGAATCAAAGCGGTCGCAGATTTTCCGCAAACTTTATTTTGGTTGGCGTCTCGTGGGTAGGTTACGAGCTACGAGCTAGCTTGAATGGCTTGCTGGCGCCGACAAATCCAATAAAGAGCCGTGCCTCCAAGAAATTTATGTTATTGACCGGATTATACCGCCTGACGTGTGAGAACTTACTACAAGCTATCATAAGTAGACCCCTTACGTCACGACGAAAATCCCCAAGTTAACCTTTACAACTTGAGAAGTGAAGGGACGAGGAGGTCCTAAGTGCTTGGACCTTTTATTGATTGTTCCACTGAACACCTTTTCGATGCGTCAGCTATCAGCCCTCTAAGGGGTTCCTGTTCTACATATTATACGCTAAACGATTTTGGATGCCACCCATAATGGTCGCTATAAATTATTTCCGTAGCTCTTTCAGCCTTTTCAACTTCTAGGTGAAATATCAGGATTCACTTAAGTTTAATAACAATAAGTATGACTTATATTGCATAAGGTTTTGGTTTTTATTCCTTTTGATTGGGAAACTTTTGGGTCTTATCTCACTTGTTGGCTTTAAAGTTGAAGATGGCAGCCAGCGTTACGCAGTAACCGCGTACCCTCAACCGCATAGGAATGGCTATTTGATCACTAACTGTTGGAATACAATAATTAGTTTGTTCAGATTGTATAGCCAGGCGGACTTTAAACAAGACAAACCAAACGGAGCACAAAGTTCTACTCCAATGGAAACCTAAGGCACGGAAAGAGGACGAAGGATAAAGGACCTTTATTGATAATTATCTTATATTTTAAATATTTCTTCCACCTAGTTTTTTAAAACAATGTTTTAGCAAATATTTAGGAAACGGAACGAACTAAATTTTCAATTCCATTAGTTTCGTTTGCCAGGTTTTAACACCAAAAGTGGAACCAAGATTGAACCAAGATTAAAATTGAAAGGCCTATCTGTAACTACTACAATTACATCACCAAATATTTTAATTTACCCAACCAGAGACCAAATGGACCAATTTATTTTTTTCTCTAGCTAGACATATTTTCTTTTTGCTGAGTAAGTATAAGTATCTAGTAACAGTTCTCTGTATTTTCCATAAAGTGGTAACTGCTCTATATTTTACCCCAATCTACGAATATTCACTTTATGAATTCCATAATAAAAGCGAAGATAAAATAAATTTGAAAGCACAATGGAAGTTCGAGGGCGGAATATCGAGAGCTTCCAGTATAAGTTTTCTCTTAGGAGGGTTTTGTTTTAAACCTCCTTTCATCGGCGGAAGTTCGCCATAGTTTTATAAATAATATGAGCGAATGGCAGACATAGCATATTATTTATTGCAGAACCGAGGGTTGACTCAGGGACTGGTGCCATGAATTGTAATAATATTAAGCTTAATTGTATTTATTAATCCATACTTAACGAATCTTATAATAAAAATATCGATAGAAGCCCACAGATCTTTCCAGTAAAAGTTTGGAAGTTTGATTTAAATTAGTTACATATAAAATATTCTCAATGGGCTTTTGTAATGATCAATTAAGGAAACTGATGCAAACTCCAGAAAGAATAAGGGATAAGCAACAAAGCAGGAACCAATGATTATAAAATTAAATTACAAGCACAACCAGATAGAAGAAAAGTTTGAAATGAAGAAATAAAATTCTGTTGGTAAGTACAACACAACAACTTCTTTAAATAAAAATGAATCCAGATCTCCTGTTAATTTTAAAACCAATAACTGAACTATTCGAGGGCGAAAAACGCAATCCCTCCTACAAAGCTCTGAGATTTCACACGTGTTGCCAGATTAAACTTTTTCCTCATTTCGTTCGTTTCATCATCTGTTTCCGGGCATTACGTTTACGTGTGCGCGGGCATAAATCTGCCTGTTCCCTTTGATCAGAGTCCCCTGCGTTACCAATGGTTCCCGGGGGATATCCCTTGTCCGAAAGGACTTGGTTGTCGCGCCTGGACGTGAGAGGTGTTAAAGTTTGATTGTTTACTATAGATCGTGAATCTTTGAAGAGAGCAAGGTAATTTTTTTACCGTTGGGGAGATACGACAAGTAATAAAGAAAATTAGAATTGAAACACAGGTAGTAGTATACATATAGTTGATGTTGAACTTGAAGATAGTTTGCTGTCATTCCTATTTATAAAAAATATTGGAAAATAAATATGAAAATAAACACTTGGAAAGTGGGAACATGTTATGTTATGACCCGAACTCCATATACGACAATTCTTGATCTTTGATTTGATAAGCAATGAAGCATTCTATTTTCTTTTAAAAACTTATCGCAGATCGAAACCGCCTTACAAGGATAGATTATGTTCTTCTAATATTTCTAAATGAGTAAGTATGGGTTTTTAATACCCAATAATTTTAAAACGACAATTTAACAATAGAAAAATACACTGAAAAAAGTAGACTTTTCAGTGTATCATTTACGCGTTTGTAAACGTAAAATTATTCCATAACAATTTAACATTTTAAGGCCAATCTGCAACTTAATTCTAAAAATAAAATACTATAATAATCATGTCATGACATAAAATCCACAAAAACTCATTACGTTAATTAAATTGGACTAATTTTATACCCAAAAAAGTATTCAGGAGCATTTGCCATTTATCAAAAAAACTTGCTAAACATTGGAAGCAACATTACGTATTTTAAAAATACTAAGAGCTAGTTAACTTTACCCTCACAGATTGCATGGCCTATGATTATGATGTAAATGATCGATAAATCGTTTAGCCATCATTGAGCGGTGACGTAACCGCGCTCTATCACGACACTACCATTACGACTGTCTACTAAAATGGACAATAAAATAACTAGTATTGTTTGACCCGCACTTATATAGGCCTTTCAAGCATTATTAATGGTGCAGACTTGAAGACGTGGGCCAGTTAACTTGGCTATAGATTTCGTACTACGAAGACCTGTTGTTTTGGCGAGATATTGTATACAGAAATGAAAATTAATTGGCGCAAATGACTACTGACGGTATTGTTATAACAATTTAAATATCTATTAGCCATTTTCATCATTATGGTATTTTGGAAGAAGAAAGGCTTTTTTAAAGTTTCTAATTATCTATGTGAATTCACATAACCCGGCGGCAAGAGGGTGGCTCTAACGTCTTTGCTTGTGGTCAGGCAGCCCGTCGCCGCACCGGCTTATGCCGAAGCTGGGCTATGTGGATGCAACATATTGTTTTTCCTTTATAATCATATAATTTAATGACAGCATATAGTCAATATTCATTTTTCTTATATGACGTTACACATTATTATACATTTTATAATTCTCTAAATTCAGACATAAGGAAATGTAGTTTCCAATTTTATTTAGGTGCGCCGTACCTAATATGGTTTTTTTGACACTGAAACTGCTTATTCATAGTTTTAAATATTCAAATATACATAATAAATCTGCCATAAAGAGTCTTAACTTAGATCCATGGTGTATAGCCAATTGCCTTATCCGAGTGTTCGTGGCGGCAGGGCGCAAATCATCAGCGCTGCGGGGGACACTCCTCGAGACTACGCTTCAAATACCACGGAGTTGCGATTCATTATTTACGTCAAAACATTTGCAAATTGTTAACTAATAGATTGTAAAACACCCTGGCTTTATGAAGAGCTTTGTGTCTGCTGATGTACCTTGGCAAGAGAGTTTTGAAATATCAAATGTTTTGAAATAATTGCAATTACCAATTACAAATAAAATTTGTTACTGGTAATTGCAATTATTTAATTACATATTTATTTTCTTTAAAAGTTACGGTGCGCGCGTGCGCTCGCAAATAATAACTCGCAATTCTCGCACCCTTCAAATTTATATAAAACTCCAGTTCAGAGATTTGATTTTGAATATCATAGAAAATCGTAACAACGCATATGAATATCTAGTGTCCTTAGACAGTTGTGTAATTATATTGCAGGTAGCAGAAAAACAATCACTCTATTGATTAAGTAATTGAGTAATTTGAATTACAAGTTAATGAATTACAATAATTAAATTAAAGTAATTCAATTATTTGGTTCTTTTTTAATAATTAGATTACAAAAGTGATTAATTACGCCCAACACTGATCCTTATTTAATCAATTAATGTAATGTTCAGCCATGTGATGCCGGCAGAGTAGAATAGCATCACCCCATATCCTCCAATGGGTGTCGTAGAAGGCGACTAATGGACCAACAAAGGGGCATTGACCACCTTATACTACGCCCACCAATCCGTATTGGGCAAGCGTGATGGACTGCCTAAGCCTCCTTCGATGATAAGGAAAGGCCTCGTCTCCCAGCAGTGAGTCAAATTATAAAGGCTGATGATGTTATGTTTCATGATGAATGTCATGTTACATAGGCGGAAGTGGGGACCTCTTTTATTTATATTCTTAAACGTTCCGTGTGCAAGTCACTGAACTGATTGTATAATATTTTGGCATCCCACTTACTAAAGTGCTGAACGCCGCAGCTGAACTAATAAAGAATCGTGAAGATCGATAAAAATTATTTGTGTTCCAAAAACAAACTATAATTTTTTTTTATGATTATGCACATTGTTGTTTATGTTTATCAGATAATTTTTAAACAAATAGGTCACGTATCTATAGCTACTCGAACATTCAAATATTTAAAGTAAGTATAATCCTATAGGATTATTCTGCTGACGCCACACCACGGATGGAACGGGCCGTCGACTTCTGCGTATGCGGGGCGCTGAGCGTTTTAATATAGGAAACTTCGAAGACGTTACAACGCAATGTCTTAACGCACAGTATACCAAGAACAGTAATACGTCTTTATACAAACTGGCCGCTATCCATTAGAATGTGTGCGCGCGTACTCGGCACCGTGTACGCACGCACTGTGACGCAGACATTGACATAAAAATATGGGGGCATAAGGTGGTCTCGCCGTCTCGGTGTGATCGCGCGTTTTTATGTCATTGCACATTCGCTCGCCGCTCGTTCCTGCCCGGCACATTTACGATAGCCCTAGCGTCAACGCAGAGTAGGCTAATAACTCGCCGACAGCTCGCAGATAAACTACTGTTCTTGGTAGGTATACTGTGTCAATACTGAGAGACGTATTCACCACAGGCGTCCTTAACGGAGGTCTCTACATGTGGTTCTATTTTGTGTTTTTCTTAGGCCGGATTAGATATGTTTTGACTGACTATTTGCAGAGGGCCTGCACAGCGTCACCGGGGTTTTTAAGGAGGCAAGCGCCTTAGTAGTCCTTTAGCCTGTAAGGCAAAGCGTCCTAGAGGACTTAAGGAACTTCTGTTTCAGGTCCTGCGTCTCTTTAGCACGTCATTAGCTAAAAAAGTACGTGATATTCAACATCGCCTCTTCGGATAACGGATTAACTCGACACCTCACCTTGCCGATAAGGTATCTTTCAATTGTTTCAGTAGATAATGTAATAGTTCCAATTGGCAATATACGGCTTCTGTGTAGGTAGATCGAGGTCAATTTACTGTTTTTTTGCCCGTATCTCACTTTAGGTATATAGTATATCTTTATCGTAGATAGAAAATACACTAAGTTACAAGATTAAAATGATGATGACAAAGAGTGTGTACACAACAATATTGTGACTGTGATTATCTACTCGGATCTATAATATCTACTTAGAGATATAATAACAATATTTCCACGTGCATAAACATTATGGAGCACAAATGAAGTTAATTAGAACGTGTATTTTGGATACTAGATAAGTATAACTAAATGCCTAAAAATTAAAACTTGATAAGAGACAGAATCACTTCTTTTACACACACACACACCTGCTTACTTATTAATCAGTGCTAACTATTTGCTTTACATCTTTGTTTACATTTTTGTTCTTTTCTGTTATAACGTAACTAATATCATTAAAGAGAAGCGGGGCTTCTTACTTAACACAGGCCTCACAACTTAGAAAGAAGCTCCAACCCATTGAATTAAACGATTTTTATTATTTATTTTTTATTATTATTATAACGGTCAAAAACATACCTAGATGAAATGAGGTGTGAAGAAGAAGAACCTCGCAAGTCAGCAAAGCGGAGGCTGCTATAGTGTACCACTAACATTATCTATTGCACTAGCTATCTTGGAATAAGTTCATTTCTTCTTGCCATGAGAGTTAAATTAGATCTATAAATTAATAGTAATCTTAAACAAATAAAAGGATACAAAGTGGAAGTAAAGGAAATAAATAGGAGGTATACGGCGCCGCGGTCATGCGTTATTAGTAACGATCACGAAAGTTAAGTATCTAAGCGCGCGGTCGGTACTCGGATGGGTGATCGAAAAATTTTCAAATCCATTTACCTAAGTGCATTGGAAGGCGCGTTAAGCTGGTGGTCCCGGGTCCTGATAGCAGCCGTTCCCAAGGAGGGTTGGTGCCGATATTAAGGCATACTGCACTGACCCGTAATAAAATTAGTAGCAGGGTAGGAACATGAGGTTGAAATATACCTATAAAAGTCCATGACCCGTAAACAATAAATGTTTGTTAATTCATAATTCATCAAAGAAACTTAACATCAAAGTTACTGATCACTTTATAAAAACAGTGTCACTGTCAAATAAATATAATATCATTGCTGTTAAATGTGAAATTGTATAAAGGTTCAACATTTTATATCGAGTCTTTCAGACAACCTTTAGTTAATTGGAAGGTACGATTTTAATAACGATAATCAATATAGATTAATTGGAAGGATATGAAAGAATAAATGTTCAACGAATATCGAGATTAGTTACTCAATTTTAACGTAATTTATTTTCATTGTGTCTTTAACTTAAAAAGCCGTTTTTTTCTAAACAGCATCCTTGGAAAAAAAACTCTAATTTAACACTCACATTTGTTAGGCAAACAGTCACCGTGCCTATAGACGGTTGCGATGAACGGTCAGAACGCGAGTCATGCCCATGTAATCAGAGTTCGGTACACACCTGGAGACGCATTTTTGAATCATTAGAATTCCAAATCGTGTATGAAATCGCAAGATACGTATGCGAATAAAATCGCTATTTTTGAATATTCATGAATATTCACTCGTGAATTTTGCAACGAGTGGTCAGACCCACTCGTTTCCGATATTCTACCAGTAGAAAATCAAATGACTGACAGTGACATTATAACTTTATAATTTACGTTCCCCCATAACTCATTACCGGTTTTTAAATTCAACGACTTATGGATTTCCGGTATTTATTTTTTCTGCATTTAATGAAAAATTTTATAACATTCGAGTTTTAGGGCAACACTCATTTCTAATGTTTCAAAAATACGTAAAATTGGGATCAATCACAACTAATTTCGTATACGTTTTGCTTTCGTGCATGAATTAAAGATTCACTTTGAATTATTAAAAAATGCGTCTCCTGGTACACACTCTGTACCACGACTGTTCGCGAATGTTACCGAGTGTGTGCTGAACTCGAGTCACGTGGGTATGACTCGCGTTCCGGCTGTTTATATCAACAGCTCATATAAGGTCCCCACCGAGGGGCTCGAGCCTGCCCCACTTTAGAGGCGATTAGGCCTTAGTCAACCACGCTGGCCAAGTGCGGGTTGGTCGACTTTACACACAACCTAAGAATTTCTTCATAGGTGTGTGCAGGTTTCCTCACGATGTTTTCCTTCACCGTAAAAGCGTCGATTAAACGTACTAATGAATTCAAAATTTGGAATCCCGAGTGGGAAAAGAAGCTCTTACGCACTACGCCACCGACGCTTCAATATACGAAGATAAAATACTGGCTATATAACATTACCGTGACTGAGGTGTCTATCTCGCGGTGCCAACCCTAACACCATTCCCTACTCCACGACACTCTAACGACCTTACAGACAGAAACACAACACTACGAAATTATAGAGTTATTTGACTACGGTTTTCTTCAAGGTGAAGGTACTAAAAATCAAGCGCTCCACATTCGAGTGGCTAAAGAAATAGGTTTATCTTTAATAATCCTCATATTCATTGTTGATGCATCGCCATACCCTCCTTATCATCTTCTTTCTTTCCTGTTTTCCAAAGATTGTCTGGAAGAGATCGGTCATTGTACAATCGTTAAACATAATTTCATTATATATCTTTAGGTTCTAAATGTTGATGTACAATAAAGTATAATATATTCTATTTCATGCTATAATCTAAGCATGTGTGACCTAAAAATGAGAGAACAAGCCTGCAGCGCTACGTTCCTTTTGTAAAGCGACATATTATTTGCCGAAAGTACGTATTAAGTAGGCACTTTGACGGCGACTTTCGGTAGGTAAGTATATATCTACATGATCCACGCAACAAGTTATCTCACATTTCGGCGTCATGGTCAGAAGATATCTAGAGGGCACAGACGTAGCGTAGCGAAGCACGTCGCGCACTGTCCGACAACGCACGACGTATCCTTGAACTAACTCTAGAGGCACATAGATAACCATAGAACTTCACTGGTTTCAACCTTAAAAAATATCATCGTAAATATTTCCTCGTTAGTAATGAATAATTTATAATTACATTAACACACAAACGAACATTCGTAACTATTATGTTTGTAAATATTTATTGTATTCTAACATCTAATCGTTAAATATTTCTCATAAAACTCCAAAAGAAGCTATACAAGAAGTGATTAAAGGCGTTTAATTACGTATTAATTTACAATTAATGTTAAAGAACAATAACTCATTAGGGGTCAGTTGACTGGAAAGCTGGTCTAAAGGTCAGGCGATTTATAACCTAATTACAACCTGTTAAGGCTACTAATGATTTGCTTAGGAAGCCTAGCTTGGTAACATGAGGGAGAAGCACGAGTTTCCTTAGATAGTGCTGACAAATTATGTTAATTAGTGTACAATTTCTGAAAAACAACAACTTGAACTGGTTTCCTTTTATCATTGATTTCTAAAGCTTCAATGTTTACTATTTATTATTAAGATCTTTGACCTGTGGCAATAGAAGGAAACAATAATTAGTTTTCATAAGAAGCTTAATAATTTTGACCACCATAGTTCACAAAGACTCTAGGACTTAAGAACTCTTCATTTGTTCAAAGAGGTCAGCATATTATTTGGTGATCTGCTTAAATTTAGAGAGCCCATGCTGAGGAACTACCTGCACTATACTCTACAGAATACCACAGCCAAATAACACTAAATTTATTGCAGTTTGTCATGTCATGAGTTTTCCGAACTGCACGAGGGTAGTGTAGAGATTAGTATAAGGTTGGCAGCACTCAAACGACACTCGCTTACCATAAGGCAAGATCTTTGGCTATTTTCAACTGCCTCTTTATAGTCTAGCGAGCGCTACGCCCGTTTAAATCCACCTTTACTAGTGATAACTAATGCCTGGCTAGATGTGTAAACGGCACCTGATGTGTTCCTATACAGTTGGTAATAAGTAACCAGTCCCTTGGTAGTTGAGACTTTAGGGTGAAGCTAGCTTCCACCATCTGCTTTATTATCAGATGAGATATAAGAACCAACCCAAACTTGGCCAACTGAAACCTAATCGCCCCCTTTTTTTTGATGGGGAGGTCTAATGCATTTACGCATCGTCCCTGCGGGGTGATGCTAACCGCTATATGTGGGACTCGAGGTAAAGGCGTTCCCTCCATACTCCACTAAACATCCTCCCCGTCCTGACCACCAGTGCGCTATTGCAGGACGGCTCGGGATCTGCGCACGTGAGCGCAACTACACCGAGGCCGTCCCAACGCTGCCCGTCTAGGTACTTCTTGTGCACCAATTGGTGGCCAGCAGCCCACAGGGGCTACCGACTAACGCCAGCCCCTTTGGGCCGCTGGCTGACGCTGGCCTTATAGGCCGCCTCCTCATTGACGGCTGCTCGACCTGGCGCGTCCTCCTGACGAGGACACAGGGAGCAGCCATCGGACCGCACCCGGGGGACTTCGGGCGCGGTCATGACGCTGAAAAGGGCCGTCCGTAACTAACCGTGGTGGGAAAACAAAAACAACTGTACGATGGCATGTGACTTCGAATGCCAAGGGACACTTGACATGAAAAGCCACACACCCGCCGCGAAAGTTTCCCCACCACGTAACCAGGGTCCGCCACTTGGAGGTTTCCGGACGTGGACCCCAAGGCCTAATCGCCCCTAATGTGGAGCAGGCTCGAGTCCCTCAGTGAGGACATTATGTGAGCTGTTGATGAGATATAAGAAATAGAGTCACGAGCAATAATAATGTATCCAAGTTTGAGAGCTCGTGGCTCTTATTGCTTTGGTAATACCCCTTTACAACCGGAAAGTTTTTTTTAATATTCTTACTATAAAACCTTAATATGTGCATACTAATAGTTCTATAGAGCCAAAATAAAATAGTTAAAAAAATCTCGAGTTCATAGTTAATCCACTAATCTACCCGCACGTTCGTGAGTCGCAGGTTGTAGGTGACACAGTCACGATCGTGAGGTTAATTAAAACTAATCTTATAATTTGGTAGTTTGAGGGAAAATAAAAAGTTTTTTAAAGTAATCGGCCTCTTTATTAATCATTAAGTTATTATTAATTAAGTCTTATAGAAATTTTCTTAGAACTAAACATTTGGACAACTCTTTTTCAACAAGATACATTTTTTTTTGTAAAATGGTAACAAAACAAAAATAAACTTCTTAAATTTAACGTTTATTTAAAAAATGTTTACTATACAAATCTTAGAGTAATAATTAGAAACTATCAGATCATCCTGTGGTGTGGTAAGACTTGAAGCAGTCTTTACCACGTGCGATGCACAAATAGGAGTCACATTTTTCGCAAAGAACCTTTGTGCGACTATTCATACCGGCACATTCTTGGTGCTTTTATTTCGTCAAACACTGGAAAATGTTCGCATCCATCATATCGATTTGCTTTAGATGGCCTGTTTGCTGGTCTGTATTGTCTTTTCGGAAGAAGAACTTCGTTTTCAGTCAGCGGCGGTTCATTTTCGGTATTGCTCGTTGATGGCCGCCTTATTGCTGGCATGCTTGACAATCCATCAGCAATGTTGAGGCGAAAATCCAACAAGGGCAATATTTCCCTTCTGCTCAATTATCAAAATAGTCTCAGAAATACTCCATTAGACTCCTAACAGGAACAACGGGCAGTGAAATGTTGTCATGACAACGATCATTAAAAGGTACCTGCTTCCAAACTCTCTTTCGAGGAAGTTGTCGCGAAGATCGAGGGTGTGGAGTTGATTGAGTGCCAGGAATAATCTGCATCGATGCAGACTCTGGTGCTGTAGATGGCGTGATTCAGGTTCGAGTTCAATTATGAAATTATCGATCTGAAGGTTTTCTGACATGCTGGGTTGAATTTCATCCTCGTCGTCCTCAAAATCTTCGATGTCGGAGAAGCTTCCATCGCCCAGCGCTTCTAATACTTGGTCGTCGTTCAAATTTCTGCCTAAAATATTAAAAAAGATACTATCAGTTACTAAATCTATGTATACACAATCGTCAAGAACAGTACCCACTCCCAAATAACATTTAGAGCTTACAACCGGAGCCGCACGATTGTAGCAGTTAAACTTTACGACTTAATTGTAATTAAACCGCAGAAGTTAGCACAATACTAAAATTATCTATGTATTAAAACATCGTTTTAACTTTAAAATAAGTACAAAACGCTCTCGAAAAATAATAATTAATAATTAAAATATTCACTTACCCGCGGCGCGGCGAGGGTCAAAAAACGCAGCCATCGTTCATCACAACACACCCGTGACTGACCGCTCCCACACCGCGCATGTATTTTTTCTCGCGCGTAGAATACTCCTCACAAACGATCAACGCCGGTTGCGGTCGGAAAAAGTAAATCGTTTGGCGCCAATATTTTTTTAAACTAAAACTCACGCTCGTATCAGTCCGAGTGTAAAGGGATAAAGAACGGTGAACTGACAATATTGGGTACATTTAGAACCAATCATAATCATGTTCTTATCAATTATATAATAATTTTCACTTTAAAACCGTACTAAGAAAAACGGAGTTTTATATAATTTTATGTCTTAATTCATTTAGTAAATTTTAAAACAGAAAACTAGAACCAAAGTTGTGCTACTAAGCTAAACAAAGTCCATTTCAATGAACCCGACTCCCGACAAGTTTTCCACACAAATAATATAAGCTACAAATACCCATTAGTCGGTAGTGCTAGACCGCCGGAACATTCTGTAATCCGTATAAGCCTGCACGTCAGAGCGACTAACTCAAGGCAAACAAACGTATCAAATTCGGCGTAGCTGGTCTGCAAACATAGACACCGCACTGGAGTGCCGAATAATTTAGAGAAAAGCAAAGTGTGATCAAAGCAACATAAAGAACAATCAAGGTTTTTCATTAAAAAAAAAAACAATAGCTTACAAGGCGTCTGATGACGATTTTGACTTTTTTAATACTCCTCCATAACTTTATATAAGAATCAAAGATGTATACATATGTATATGGATCATAATTGTCGCATTATTTGATAATTCACTCAGTTAAAGAAGCGACGAATCTTAGTTGATTTGACAGCTGTCAAGTTACATAAATAACACTGTCATTGACACCTGTTATTACCCAACTCCGGCGAAGCCAAAAGGAAGGGTAATGGTATATGGATCATAATTGTCGCATTATTTGATAATTCACTCAGTTAAAGAAGCGACGAATCTTAGTTGATTTGACAGCTATCAAGTTACATAAATAACACTGTCATTGACACCTGTTATTACCCAACTCCGGCGAAGCCAAAAGGAAGGGTAATGATATTTTTTTTCAGTGCATTTTTTCTAGTATTAAAAATATTTACGCGTTTGTAAACGCAAAAATAAAATTATTCCATAAGGGCAATGATTTTAGCAATGTATGCTTGTATTTACATATGTTCCATCCTAGCGCCTAAACTATTCATCTGATTTTGATGAATGAGGTGTCAATCATTTCGTTATTATAATTTGAGCACCATAGGCTACATTTTAACCGACTTTACCAAGAGGAGGAGTTTGAGAATTTTTCCTTGTAGCCGATTTTAATAAAATTGCTTTGAAATATTGTTGTGGATGCTAAGCAATGTGAAATGGCCAAAAATGGAACTACGACTGTCATGTCGAAATGATGTTTGATTGTCAATTTTTATTGAAATCGAGTGCATTTGATTTTACCTTGTAAACCCTGATTTTAACCAATTACATTCCTTTTTTTGCCGTAGTCGGGTTACAGTGTTTTACACTTTTTGCTTCTAAATAATCTTTCGGCGCCGTACTTTCCGCAGATATGCGCGGCCCTCTTAGCACGCGTTTACTAACACTTGTCACACGTAAAGTACCTACTTCTTTGAATTATTCATTAAAGTCTTGGTCATGCGTTAAATGAAACCTTTAGTCCTCTAATGAATCCAGCTAGAAAACGAGATCCTTAATAGTAGACTAGACTCGGTCGTCATTGAATATATAAACCTTCACATTAGTGCAACCAGTACCCGTGATTTATTTCTCGTGCCCTCGCAGGTTAGAGTAGAGCCGGTGCACATACGACGAAGCGCAGCGCTTTTTCTTTGTCAAAAATTTCATTGCTTGAATTGAAATTATATCACAAATCTATTAACGTAACAACTAATTCCCGCGCACCTCTACTTTCGAAAGCTGAATTTCAAGAATGAATAGACGTCGCATTTTTTTGCCATCTATTGTAAGTTCACCCATTTGAAGCGCGCGATTTGTGCGTCCAGCCAAGAGTCAATCAAAATCCAGAAATATACAATGAAAAAACAGAACTCCTAAATTAATTAAAATGATATTTTCATAGATATCTACTCATTCATTAAAATAATATTTAAAGGATGCATTGCACAACTTTTACTCAAAAATTATGAAATTGATCATTTACATATTTAGTTTTAAATTTGACTATCAACTTTTGCTGTTGATATAGTATTTTTTGAGCAATTTTTTAAACCATTCTCTGCGCTGCGTTTCGCCACATGTGTGCTGCCCCTAATTACCATATTGATCAAGGGTAAACAGGGGTCGAATATTAAACACGTATTTACAAACTTTCGCTTTTAATTAAGTATAATTGTTTGTTGAAATGTTTACTCATATGTATATTTATAGCAATGCGTTTTGTGATTTGTATATAAAGCACAGTAATAAAATGTGCATTAAAACGTGTAATATTATGGTTCTAATATCTTAGCAGAATTGCAACCAGTTATTTGAGATATCGGATGAGTGAAGCCATATCATACTTTTATTACGATCCATGATGTTTCTTCATAACATTCATACCTCGTATTTTTTTCGGGTATAGAGGAAGATCTTTGGTATTTAGAATACTTATGTTACTAACAACATCCTATTAATATTATAAACGCGAAAGTTTGTACGGATGTATGAGTGGATGTTTGTTACTCTTTCACGCAAAAACTATGATGAATGGACTTTATAGACACTTTACAATAATGTAGCACATACATCAAAATAACATACCTATATATAGACTATACCTAATTCATACTAATCCTGCGCAGACAAAATCGCGAGAAGCTAATTAAGTACAAATGTTTATGCCTACCTGCCAGTAATAAAAGTTATTGCTATTTATATATTATATTTAAGGGAAGTCCTTTTATTTAAGGGAAGCTATTTATTTCGCTAGAGTTCATACTAAGTATATGAATTTATGATAAACAAAAACAAATTCGTTAATTATGTATACACCTACGAGTATTTACATAGTGTTAAGGGCACTTTTTTGCAAATAACACGACATCCTGATGTAAATTTTTTGCTTAGCTCCATGAGAAACTTGAACAAGCGACTCGCTTCGTCTAAACAATTATCAAGCTTCATGCGGTACATTCAACACTGAACTTGTAATTTATAGTCGACTTACAGTTGCGAGATAGTTTCGAGGCTAACTACTAGGAACAGAAGCGACTAAGGTGCCAACTAAACTTGTTCATACACATCTATACCAGTATTACAAAGCTGAAGAGTCGTTTGAACGCGCTAATCTCAGGAAGTACTGGTTCGAATGGAAAAAATATTTTTGTGTTAGATAGCCCATTTATCGAGGAAGGCTATAGACTACATAATAACAGACATTAACGCGAGCGAAGCCGCGGGCGACCACTAGTTACTACATAAATGCTAGTACTATTTATGTTTGAATGTATCTCTCTTATACTCACTCTCATTTCTCGGAACCAGCATTAGCTTTAGCCTTAGTTTAAACATTATTTAATTTAATTAAGTATGACGTCAACAAGTGCTTGTAATGAGTCTATGTTGAATAAATTATTTTTGATTTTGAATGCGTTAACTTCTACTGAGTCATCATTTGCATACCCTTTTCCAAACAAAATTTAAAAAAAAACGGTAAGCAGTACATCTAACTATTTCTGGATTTCCTTTCTCTATTGCTATACCAATTACCTAACCATTAGGTAAAGGTAAACCATTAGGTAAAGGTAAAGAACTATAGATAAAGATAAACAAACAAGTAGTATTTTAGAACCGAAGTCTGAATGTCAGAAATACATTTCTCGGGCTGACACTCGAGACCTACTAATAAACCTATAAACAACATCGGTGGATAACAATTCTAATTAATTCAGACCACAAATTACTTCGCGGCGTCTCTTTATCTATGTTTATTAGTCTGCAGCCGCCCTAATTGATATCATCGCTTCGTTTGATGCGGCTGCGTCAAGAATAACGGACAACGTTTGCATTACTCACAAAATAGGACAAATCCTGTCATCGACTTGTATTTATACTATACCCAAAATACTTTCTAGATCGAAACATTGTATGCGAAAGCAGAGTGTAGTTTGCTTTTAAAAAATAAACAGTTCGTATATTTTGGATAAATAACAAGATAGAATAATTATTCTTCATAATCACCAATATCAAGAAGAGACATAAAAATAAACAACTTTTAAAAAAAAAGTCCAACCGACTGTGCAGGCTACGGTAGGTTTCCAGGTGATACTCCAATGAAGCTTCTTTAATTTCTTAGTTTTATGTAGTTTAATTCGAGTTTTACAATAATAATTCGAAATTAACAATTTAATTCGTTTAAAACGTGTAGATCGTAGCGGGGATCGATAGTCGAGAGAGATGGGCTTCTTTCATCGGCTTCTTTCACGATATATTACGCTCTTTGATGATAGATGGCGTTAGTTGTAGCAAAGTCGTTCTTCGAGTCTTAACATATCGCCGGCCTTGAAAGCACCTGCTTTCGAAATATACTACGCCTTTTGTTCGTCTTCCTCCTGCAGCGGTAGTGGGCAAATCTTGGAAAATGCACGTCGAACAATGCCAGCAGCAGTACGTATATCAGCCACACGTGAGACGCCGTCAGTACCAGGATATATGCGGGTAATACGGCCCAGCTTCCAACGAAGTGGTGGCAGGTTGTCCTCCTTGATCAGCACCATGGTGTCCAAGGCGAGGTCCTTCTGATTCGTCTTCCATTTAGTCCTCTGCTGTAGCTCTGAGACAAACTCGCGTGACCACCGTTGCCAAAATTGTTGCCGCAGTTGTTCGAGCAGAGTGTAGCGAGTCAACCGAGATACTGGAACATGTGTTAGGTCTGTGCTCGGGTTTGCCGTCAGCGAACGTCCGATCAGGAAATGAGCAGGGGTTAAAGGTGACAGATCGTGAGGATCAGAAGACATCGGGGTTAAAGGTCGGGAGTTCAGGAGTGCTTCGACCTGTGTTAAAACTGTATAAAATTCCTCAAAGGTTAACCTAGCATTGCCTACTATGCGTCGTAGATGGTACTTACATGAGCGTACACCACTCTCCCACAGACCACCAAAATGAGGAGAATACGGTGGAATGAATTTAAATTCTATGCCATCATTGTTAGAATAATCAATGAATTTATCTGAATTGTTTGTCAAAAATATTTGAAATTCCTTTTCAGCGCCAACGAAATTCTTTCCGTTGTCGGAAAATATAATTTGTGGTTTACCTCGTCTACTAATGAATCGTTTAAGTGCCATAATGTAATCGTCAATGGTGAGACTAGTGACAAGTTCTAGGTGCATTGCGCGTGTAATGAAACAAACAAACAAACATATATATGCTTTAGATAAGCGAGCTCCTCGTCCCTTTCGATTCAGAATGAACACTGGCCCGGCGTAGTCAACACCTGTTCTTATGAAAGGATAACCAGGATCCAAACGCTCACGGGGTAAATTGCCCATAATAGGATTCAAAGTCTTGCCTTTAATTCTGGTGCAAATCACACACTCGTTTACAATTTTCTTGGCTAAATTTCTTGCTCTTAGTGGCCACCAACATTCACGCATGTGAGATATTAGAAGAAGCGAGCCAGCATGAAACAACCTTTTATGTTCATAACGAAAAAGCATCACCGTGAATGGATGTCTACAACATAATAAAATCGGATGCTTTTTATCGTAATCAAAAGTTGATGAATTGCATAGTCTTCCGCCAACTCTAATTAATTTATGTTTATCCAAAAAAACATTAAGGCCTAATACTCTGTTAACTTCACTTTTATTACCCTTCTTAAGAGGTATATTATTGAGTAAACAATCATAAACGCTCGGAAACGATTGCCTCTGCGCAAAACTAACGAGAACTTGTTTATGTTCGTTCCTTATGCGAGTATTATTAATGAAACGAATAACAAAAGCAAAAATTCGTTTTAGCTTATTATATAAGGAATATTTAACAAAATCAATACAATTCGTTTGCACTATAGATACGTGATTTGAATTTATATTTCTTATATCGGGTAAAATTAAATTATTAATATTATTATTATTATCGAATTCATTACTTGGAATAAAATAAGAACCACTTAGAAATGATGGCCCATGCCACCACAGATCGGAATTTCCTAGCGCGTCGAAACTTACTCCTCGCGTCAACAAATCAGCAGGGTTATTCCTTCCTTCGACATGCAACCAAACAAATTCTCCCGTTAATTGATTTAATTCAGTTACACGATTCTGAACGAATGTTTTTAATAGGTGTGGTGACATGCGAATCCATCCCATAACGATCGTCGAGTCCGTCCAGAAATACACCTTTGCGAATGTTAGCCTCAGCGAATCGACTATTCTCTTATAAATCCTAGCACCCACGAGCGCACCACACAATTCTAGGCGTGGTATACTAATAGTTTTTAGCGGAGCTACTTTACTTTTAGCGCATAATAGTCGTATACTGATTTGTGAATTATTGTCACTAGATCGTACATATGCGCATGCCCCATATGCATCCTGAGATGCATCGGTGAATATGTGTAATTCTGTAAACTCCGCATTTTTATGCCTGATGTGACGAGGTATTCGCAAATTATTTAAACAGTTCAATGATTTCACAAAACATTGCCATGCCTCGGAGATGTTAGTTGGTACAGGGGTGTCCCAATCAAGTTTATTGAGCCACAATTTTTGTAATAAAATTTTAACCACAATAACCGAAGGTGCAAGAAGCCCTAATGGGTCGTATATTTGTGAAACCATTGAAAGTATCATACGTTTAGTCAATTGTGATACGTCATAATCATTACTAAGCTGTATAGCAAAATGTAACTCATCACTATCGTTGAGCCATCCTAATCCAAGCGTTTTACTCTGCGTAAACTCAGTGTTAAATAGACCAGTAGTGTCCTGACTTGAATCAAAATTGAACGTCCATTTACGAAGAGGAAAACACCCGGACTCTAATACGCTAGAAACCTTTCCACAAATACTTAATAATGTTCGATGATCATCGTGACCTGTTATTAAGTCATCAACAAAAAAATCATCGTTAATAATACGTTTAATGACGTCATCACTGCATTCGTGAGCTAATTGTCGTATGCACCTCATACTCAAATACGGCGCGGACGCGGTTCCGTAAGTAACCGTATTGAGTTCGTAAACGTTTAAAGGGTCCGTGGGGTTTTCCCGCCAAACAATCAACTGTAATGACCTTTGATCTGGCTGTACAAATACCTGCCGAAACATCTTTTCTACATCCGCGCATGCAACGTATGTATATTGCCTAAATCGCAATAAGATAGAAAATATGTCATTTTGTAATGGTGGACCGGCCATTTGTATATCGTTTAAAGATTTTTGGGAAGTTGTTTTCGCACTTGCATCAAATACCACACGAAGCTTAGTCGTAGAACTATTTTCTCGAAAAACTCCGTGATGTGGTAAAAAATAGTTAGGCTCGCTGTATTTATCTAAGCGCGTCATATGTCCTAACTGAATATACTCTCGCATAAAATCACAATACATTCGTTTATATGTAGGAGAACGTTCCAATTTACGCTCCAAATTAAAAAATCGCTTTTTCGCTAAAGAATAAGAATCACCCAACGATTCAGCTGGTTCCTTTAGCGGAATTCGTACCGAGAATCTGCCGGTTGTATCACGTTTAGTCGAATTAATATATAGGTCTTCACACATTCGTTCATCGTGTGAAAGAACACTACATACTTGAGAAACTTCCTCTAATTCCCAGAACTTCCTCAGCTGTACGTCTAAAGATTGTGTAAAATTACACCGAATTTCGTTTAATTGTGAATTTTTCGAATAGACAGGTCCCGAGACTAACCATCCTAATTTCGAATTCTGCAAATAAGGACCGGTAGGTAAACGAATCCTGTCATTAATCAAAAGCTCCCAAAATTTATCTGCACCGATCAGTAAATCGACTACTGACGGCTCACTAAAACTGGGATCTGCAAGTTGCACATTATCAGGAATGCGCAAATAATCTACGTTTATTTGTGTCAAAGGCAAACATGTTGTAATGTGCGGCAAAACGACACATAATATTCGTGTTTCAAAATTATTCGTTTTCGAACGAATAATAGTATCGCATAATAAGTTCGAATGTGTGACATTCTGTCCTACACCCGATATACGTATAGCGGACTGTATACAAGGCGCATTTAATCGATTACACAACCTTTTCGATATAAAACTATGTTCACTACCGTTATCGAGCAAAGCACGCGCCAAATGATAATTTTTATTAGAGTCCATGACTTCAACTAAAGCCGTCGAAAGCAACACCTGATTTAATGTAACAGAGGACTCAATATTCGTATTGTTTACATTCGAACACAAGCCAGACATAAACTCAGCTGATAAGGAATGTAAAGAATTCATCGATGACGCGTGACCGTGACCTTGAGAAACGGTGGATTGCAGAGCGCTCGACCTACCCTCTTTATTTTCGATATGCAATAGACTGTTGTGTTTCTCTTTGCATTGCTTACACGGCCCGAACAAACAGTCATCTGACGAATGCCCAGCCCGCAAACAATTACGGCATAACTTATTTGTGTTTACGATGTTTATTCTATCTCGAATTGACATATTTAGAAATCTAATACACGTATAAAGTGAATGATTATCGTTACACATGATACAGTTAACAGTGCGTTTCTTTATAGGCTTATAAATTTTGTTGTTATTATAGTTACTCGCCACATAACTATTTGATAGTGAAGTACCTTTATTATTTTCGCTTGAGTGGAGTGGTTTGTGTTGTGATTTGACATGAGAAGCGGTAATCATCTCAAACATGTCGGCACGATTTCTTAGAAACGACAGTAAATCATCTAGTTTTAGCTTATGATTTGGACTGGTGATTAATGAACCTTTATGGTTCTCCCACTCACGCTCAGTAGCAGAATCAAACTTCGAGACAATAAGAAAAATAAGTAATGTGTCCCAGTGTTCTGTAGGCTCGTCTAGTGTTTTTAATGCGCGTAAGTTTCTTAAAACTGTATCTATTAGCTTTCTAATTTGTGTAGGCGATTCTTGTTTTAAACTTGACATTGTAAATAATGATTTGACATGGTTATGAATTAATAGTCTACAATTATTGAATCGATTTTCCAATAGCTCCCATGCATGAATGTAATTAGGAGCAGTGAATTCCAATGCACTAATCACCTGTAAAGCACTGCCACTGAGTGAAGAACGTAAATAGTGAAATTTTTGTATTGCGTCTAGGTCAATGCGTTTATGAATCATGGTTATGTAGGAATTTTTAAACTCAAGCCAGTGATCATATGAACCATCGAAATGAGGCAACTTTATTTCTGGTAATTTAACATTTGATTGCAACGTATTATTTGTATGACCACAATCTGAAGCTCTAGAACCCTCGCCAGTCTCCACACTGTCCATTAAGCATTTAGCACTAGCCATAGTTTTAAAATACAACGACTCAAAGCTCTCTATGTAGTCTAAATTACTAGGTATATCAGCCTCAGAAGAATATAGTTCCAACTCGTTTTGTAAAACGTTAAATCTTTTGAAAATATCACTTGCTGATTGCAACCGTAATTTTAATTCTTCTAATTGGAATTTAGTTACATTGGCACTTGAAAAGGAATCCACAAATTTTTTAAACTGGGTCAACCGACCCTTTAAATTAACTCTTTGTTTCTTAAGATCTGACAAACTATTTTCTTTCGACTTTATTTTAGATGGAGATTGCGATGGCACAGACAGTTTAACATTAGAATCCTCACTCATTTTGGTAAAATTTAGGAAAGCGGTATGTACTCACGTATGAAACAATCAGGCGGCGACAGGAATCAGTACCTGTTTCGCGTCACTGGAAGCACAAAATAATCGGTTTTAACACAAATCAAAGAAGGAGGATTATGGAATCAAGGAGTCCTGACCGTTCACTGCTGAATTAGGCGATTTCAAACGGCACTGGTTTTCCGATTTCTTTTTTCATATATCCGGCGAAGATGGATCAAAATGTGCAGGCTACGGTAGGTTTCCAGGTGATACTCCAATGAAGCTTCTTTAATTTCTTAGTTTTATGTAGTTTAATTCGAGTTTTACAATAATAATTCGAAATTAACAATTTAATTCGTTTAAAACGTGTAGATCGTAGCGGGGATCGATAGTCGAGAGAGATGGGCTTCTTTCATCGGCTTCTTTCACGATATATTACGCTCTTTGATGATAGATGGCGTTAGTTGTAGCAAAGTCGTTCTTCGAGTCTTAACACCGACTTCAAAAAGTATAAAAATAACATATTATTAAAATGTGTGCTAGGTACCTGCTGTACTGTTTGAACCCGGTGCCAAGCCATGCCAATCGTTTAGCACCACGAGCCCCTCATCACTTCAGCTGGCGCGTTCGGTCGGTCGCAATCGCGGGATGGTGTGATCAATGAATGTGATGTGGCAGGCGGACCTATAGAATACCTAAAGTCGTATTTTTAATTAGACGAAGTCAAGTGACGTTTACTGGGTTGTCAGGTTTTGATAAAACAAAAATAGTGTTGTGACAAAGTGAATGAATGAAAAAATCGCAACTCGGTATAAAATTGTTCTCATAATGACTAATACATATTTATAACTATTAACGATTTTAATTATAATTCTATATTTTATCTTTTGCTATGCCCTAACAGGGTACATGTGTAGGTAATATTTTGTAAAACATAGCATTAAGACATATATTATGTACCTATGCAATTATGCATTATGCAAGTAAAGAAATAATAACAAATATGTATGTATGTATGTACAATTATAAATAAAACAACTTTTACGGTTTTAACTCGCGTGTAATTAGATTTTACATTTTGTTATTATTGCCCGACGTTTAGTAAGACTTTTCAGCGTTCGTAAACGCTGAAAAGTGTTACGATACGTCGGGCAATAATTTTATTTATAATGTATAGTGCTCGCGCAAATCTAAGAGAACATTATGTATGTACAAAGTAGCCTAGTGAGTGGTTAGAACGCCATGCTGCCGATATCGGGTACCGGGTTCTAATCCTAGTGGTGCCATGTAAGTAGGTACGAAAGAGTTTTCGTACTTTTCGACGACTGCGTATAGTAGGTACCTACATTTACCATTACCGAGTGCTCTAATGCTACATTTACACGCTTGCCGAGGCTTCGCAAGCCTCCACAAGTGCCAGGGATGTTTGGCTGTGGTTGGCTTCGCTTGCGCCGATCTGGACTAGGGTCGATTTCTTAACACAGATCAAGGGAAGCGTGCGGTAAGCGCTTGCGACGTGTTCACACGTTGGTGAATTTATAGCCAAAAAAAACTTAACAAAAACAACAAGTAAACACCGTATGCGCAGAGAAAACATTCGAGCAGTCAGACCAGAGGTTAAAAGACGCATGACACAGACAAAATGGCGACCGACGCGTCCGAATTTGTCTTATTTTTAAGAAGATAGTAAAAAAAGTGATTATAATTAAATACCAGCAGATATCGACCTACTTTTATACAGTAAAATAGAAATAGTTTCTTTTTTTCGTATAGTAAGATAAGATTAACAATGTACTCATTCATATCATCATTCATTCCTGAGAGTGAACGAAAACTGAACCCATCACTATTACATAGAAGATGGCAACATTATTTCACAAAGTGACATTAGCTGCTGTCAGTTTACTTCGTCTAATTAAAAATTCGACTTTAGTTGGCTTGGCACCGACTTCAAACAGTACAGCAGGTACCTAGCACACATTTTAATAATATGTTATTTTTATACTTTTTGAAGTCGGTTGGACTTTTTTTTAAAAAGTTGTTTATTTTTCTATTTTTAGTGTTTTCTGTGGAATAATTGTTGTTTCTTTTATTGATATATTACGAGATGGCCAACAAACTTGCGACCCAAGGGTGTTAAGTGGTTCCGTCGCTTATAGACACTTGCAATATTAACCCTAAATCACTTAACATTAGAAGTGATTTTTGGGTTTTGTGCCCCTTTTATGTAGGCGACAGGCTGGCAACCTCTCACTATTTGGAGGCACTGCATGGTCCATACTGCCAGAGGTGGTTTTATGTGTGAGAAAATGTTACAGTTTTGTACAAGTTTAACATCCAAATACTAACTATTACGGTGCTTTGCCTTCCATCATCAGCTCACCTAACAAGCTGAAAGAATACAACTTTCGGTCTTTAGGTACCTACCTTTAATATTTAAAGAATTATCATCCAACTCTTAATCGTTATGGAGTTTCTCCTTCCATCATCAGCTCACCTGAATAGCCTGAAAGAATACAACTATCGCTCTTTAGGTACCTTTAATATTTAAAGAATTATTGTCCAACTCCTAACCATTAAGGAGTTTTACCTTCTATCATCAGCCCACCTGAATAACCTGAAAGAATACAACTATCGTTCTTTAGGTAACTTTTATATTTAAATAATCATCAACCAACTCCTAACAGTTAAGGAGTTATTCCTGCCATCATCGGCTCACCTGATTAACTTGAAAAAATACAACTAGCGGTCTTTACGTGCCTATAATCTTTAAAGAATTATCATCCAACTCCTAAACGTTAAGGAGTTTTTCCTTCCATGATCAGCTCACCTGAATAACTTGAAAGAATACAACTAACGCTCTTTGGGTACCTTTAATATTTAAAGAATTATCATCCAACTCCTAACCATTAAGGAGTTTTTTGTTTCATCATCAGCTCACCTAAATTACCTGAAAGAACACAACTATCGGTCTTTAGGTACCTTCAATATTTAAATAATCAACAACCAACTCCTAACAATTAAGGAGTTTTACCATCCATCCTCAGCTCTTCAACATGAGATGACTACCACACGCAATCATACTAGAATTGCTTTATAAAAAATATGAATAACCCTTCCTTTCCGTTGTTTTTCGAGGGTTGCTCTCGATTTTCCTAGCTTTGCATCATCAGATCCTGACTTGGTGACACTGGGACCACCTCAGGAGTATACACTATCGAATAAAAAAAGATTTTGATAATCGGTCCACAAATGACAGAGATATCGGTGAACATACATTTACCTTCCATCATCAGCTCATCAACATGAGATGGTAACTACCAGACGCAAATGTTAGCATAGCATTAGAAAAAATATGAAAAACGTTGTACATGCCTATAAAATTTGAGGGTTGCCCTCGATTTCCCTGGCTTCCCATCATCAGATCCTGACTTGGTGACAATGGGACCACCGCAGGAGTAAACACTATCGAATAGTAAAAGAATTTTGAAAATCGGTCCAGAAATGACGGAGATATCGGTGAAAATACATAAAAAAAAAATACATACAGACGAATACAGAACCTCCTCCTGTTGGGAAGTCGGTTAAAAAAACACCAGAAACAATAATGAAAGTAATACGATGACAACCTTTGGAATTAGATACTATTAGGAAAAAATATTTTTAGCAAAAAAATAGGAAAACCGACTTCAATACGAACAAATTTAAACTAAAAAGTAAGAAATAAATAATATTTTTATGAAGTAGTGGAAAAGAGCGTCATAGAAAACCAAGGAAAGTATTTGATACACATTTATAATTCTTTATTTATAATTCATACTCCGATATATTTGGAGCCGGTGCCAGCTAGCCAAGGAGGATAGTGTTTGCAATTTTCGAACTTCACGGAGCGGCGGATTATTTCTCATCTTTATTATGCATTCATTATTATGTATAGTTAATGGATTTATCAAGTTCGTATCTATTAGGTAAGTTTATTTTGCTTAGGCTGGCACCGACTCCAAATATATCGGAGTATGAATTATAAATAAAGAATTATAAATGTGTATCAAATACTTTCCTTGGTTTTCTATGACGCTCTTTTCCACTACTTCATAAAAATATTATTTATTTCTTACTTTTTAGTTTAAATTTGTACGTATTGAAGTCGGTTTTCCTATTTTTTTGCTAAAAATATTTTATTTTATTATTTTTAGTGGAAAACACTACATAGTATACAACAAAGTCGCTATCCGCCGTCTGTCTGTCCCTATGTATGCTTAGATCTTTAAAACTACGTAACGGATTTTGATGCGGTTTTTTTTAATAAATAGAGTGATTCTTAAGGAAGGTTTATATGTATAATACATGCATATTCACATAAACATTGCACCCGTGCGAAGCCGGGGCGTATCGCTAGTTAAGTATATTTTATTGAAAATGGATAGGCCTACTGGATAAATGGATAGGCGCTCATTAAAACTTAACGGAAACGTAAACAAATTTTTTTTTTGTTATTAATGTTCTGTTCATAAAGGATCGAATTTATTTCGATACAATTTATACGGGCCATCTCCATTTTGACGTAGCTAAAAAAAAAATCACTAAAATCGAGTCGTAACACTCATAATTGACGGAGTATCAGGTAACAAACGCAAAAAAAACAGTCGGATAGAACTTCCTCTTTTTTTTAAGTCGGTTAACAAATAATATCACGTCTCAGACCTATAGCTCATTACAAATGCCTACCATTCATTCAGAATGAATGGTATAGTTTTAATGGTAAGTTAATGAACTATAATTGAAATTTGTCATAGTTTATGTGTTGACTATTGGACCTACTAACCAAAATTTCACTATTGCATATTAGGTAAAAGCAAGTTCAAAAAAAAAATTGTCATTATTTTTGTGTTCGTGGACGATATTATTGTTTCATCCCCAATGAAATTATCATTTCAACAAAAAAGTACTGAACCAATTTTGGTATAATTTATACGGGACCACCTTTGAAGTATGACCTTCCTAACGAAAAAAGAATCATCAAAATCGATTCATTATTGGCGGAGTAATCGCGGAACATACATACAAAAAAAAAAAAAAAAAAAAACATACAGTCGAATAGAGAACCTCCTCCTTTTTTTGTTTGAAGTCGGTTAAAAATTACTGAACAGCTGCTGTTCACTAGTTTTGTATTGCCAGTCCAGAATCTAAATTAATGAAATATTTTTACTTATTGCTACAGTCACCAATTGAAAAATTAATGTGGACTACATTTTTTGTCTTAACAGTAGTAGTAATAATAATAATACAGGGTGTAAAAGACATGAGCAGTCAAACGAGAACCATGTATTCTGCTCACCGTCATAACATTTTTCTTCCTTTAGACTATACCTGGGAAATTGATAGTTACGATTTTATTGAAGGTCAAAGTCATAATTTTTTTTTTAATTTTTTTATGAAAACGTATTCTACTTAGCATGTACTCCTAAATTAGCATGATTAAGAAAACGGAACAAAATTGGTTTGTCTCATCCATGTGGATTGACAACGAATACTAACAAGGTAGGTTTTTTATGGAAGCTCTTGGCCTTCATCTCACCTGATGATGTTGATGACATTTCCTGCGTCACCGGGTTTTTAAGGAGGCGAAGACCTTGGGGGATCCTCAAGTCTGTACGGTCGGACGGTCCTAGGGGATTTTACTGAGAGACCGAGCATCTCCTCCTTGAGGAGTCTCTCGATCGCCTAGCGTCCCTAGGGCGTCGAATTGGAAATGAGCGACACGCCCGAGGGTGCCTCTAAGGGCTCGGCTTTCGGCTCGCACACGTCGTGTCGTGATGGAGGAGGAGAAAAGCGCTCCGGTACGTACCTGTACCGAGTATAGCGCGAAGAGTGGAACCCGCAACCACAGAAGGTTTTATAATAAGTACCTAGTCTACAGCAAAGTTAAAGTGATTATTTATATTAATAGCTTTGCTAGACAATTGCAGAGTCAATCTTTAATCAGATTTAACTAGTTGTCGATCCGTAAATTGCTCAAACCATCCATGATGGCTTTAATATAAACGTAAATATAGAGATTATCTATGACGATACTTACACACGCTTTTTATAAACCAGTAAATTATAGAAAGTGACGATTATTACTTTAACTTGTAAATCATGTGGGACCAATTTTATTCAACGTCGACTGTCCATTAATGAAAGCATTTTAGTAAAGAGGTTTTATTAATAGCTATAATTTTAAGTAGGTTAGTTGTTACAGCGATTTTTCGCCTAATTGAGACGAGAGGTATATAATTTTGAGCTGAATATAACTAAAATACCTCCCCTGTACAATTTGAGCTTATAAAAGCTTTCTACCCTGTAATCTGAGTGTCGATGATTTTAAAAAGGTTAAAGGTGGATATAAAGAGAAGGATGAAATTACTGGTAAGGATTGTGAATTTTTAAAACGCATTGAAGCGAAAAATTATTTTGAAAGTGCCTCATTAACAGACATTGTTTCTCTTCCAATCCAATAATGATGTTAATTTCTACATTCAACTTCGTGTTCTAAAGAAGCAACGGTAAGTAAATTATACCGTAAGTCCGGAACTCAATTGTTTTCTAATAAGTACCAAATGAGGCGTGCTTACATAAAAGTAATTGGTAATAACACAAGTATGCCGAGAAAACGAGGATGTATACAAACAATAAATATTTTCATTGCCTAATTTCAAAGTTTTAGAAGTTTATCTAATATTGAAAGATATTCGTAAAGACAGAATAAAGAAACGTTAAACTTGATTCAATTACAGAACTTTTTGCGCTTCTATATGACCAAAGTTTACAATGGTTATTAAACAAGTTAAGGAAATATGATACGACAAAGAAAAATGTTAATGATTAAGGTTAAATGGCGAAGATTGAGAAGTATGGAAGAAAACATAGGCTATCCTAAATAATATAAGAAACAGAACAGATGATTACTAGAAAAAAAATGTTACAAAAACATCAAATGCGAAATTGCCAACAAAAGAATCTGATGACTCATTTCCTTAAATTATCACGAATACAAGAAATTGCAAATTTTTAAAAGTAGACGACGTGTTCTTGCGCTATAAAATCTATCAAATAAAGCATGAAAGAGCACCTTGATAAACGTGTTTAAAACGAAACCTATCACCATAGCCATGGTCGCCTTATTCTATGAAACATAAGGGACAGAGGGTATTAGAATCAATATGTTCCGTCAAAAAAATCGATACGACAGATCAACAGATGGTCAAAAAAGTGACCATAAGTGATACAGGCTTCTATAAGGTTTCCATTTTTTCCTTACATGGAGCATTAATTTTAATAAGTTTCTTTTTTATTACGAGGATTTTTATTTTTATTTTTATTTTCTCGGCTATTATCTCACCAGGTGGTAACTGATGATAAGACTGAAAGTGGAAACTTCACTTGTAAACTCCGATGAAATGACGAACTCATAATATTATCACTAACTAATAAATGATAAAACGTTTATTTCCAAAAATAAACGTTTTATTATTAGGAGCTATCTATGAAGAGATTAGCAAATTTTTACAATTACTTTTCATTAGTATTGTGTGCGTTTTGTAACTATCAGGCCACACCTGATGTCAACGCTATTGCTATGATGATACACTTTGAGAAGATGATAGCTAGCCAAGCCGGACACACATTCGAACTCTCTGAGAATGAACCACTACCATCAGAGCGATTCAGATACACTCATAAAAAATTGTAAAAGTTTAACATTTTGATATCAATGACAAAATATGAACGAACAAAGCCACTGTATCATACATGTATGCCTCGTGACAAAGGCAGGCGCGACTTCCCGGTGTCTAGGTGAAAGTGGTTGCTGCTGCGGCGCAAATCGCAAATTATCCTTGCTTCTCTCGCGCGCCTGCATTGCTGATGGCGCAAGTTATAAACTGACTACTTTTTAGGGCAAGTATTTGTTTTTACTGTTATGGTCATGACATTCCCAAGGAGTGTTGGTATCAGGCAAGCGGCCGGGTATAAAACTATGCCATAATTAAAAAAAAATAGGAGCTGGTAGTTGGGTAACTTAAAAGGCCCATATTATTGTATTTATACAGACATTAACTTTGTGTAATTTCTCAGTTGTTATAACTAAACAAACAATGTAGGTATATGTTTATATGGTTTACTAGCTGTACCGGCCACGCGTTGCTGTGGTAATTTCATACTACTGACCTGTAACATTGTATCTGCAGTAAAAAAAAAATGACTACTTATCAAGATAAAAACTATCCTCTCTCTCAAGTTGGATCAAACTGCACACGTTGTACAAATTTGATTGAAATCGGTTAAGTGGTTTAGGAGTCCATTGAGGACAAACATTGTGACACGAGATTTATATGTTTAATTTTTTAATTATTAAGATGAGTGATTGTCTACCTTAATTAAATAAGTATATAATTACTACTATAGAGCCTAACAACTGTGTGCATGGACGGATTCTAAATTATACCACGTTTTGTAGTCTCTATTCAATTACAGTATTAGATATTTTAGAATCAACAAGATAACAGTCGATTACAGTGATGTCACCATACTCACTCGTTTATCAATTATGTTTTTATTAAGGTGTATAAGAGAAAGTATGGTGCAGGCATGTATATTATTTTTGTTTAAATTTAAAGGTCCGTTTAATTTCGGCAATTAACAGAGTATTGAAACTGGAACTCAAGAAAATAGTATATGTTTATTTTAAAAAGCAATAAAGTATATAAGCAATTTTACCACTGCCTATTAGCTACCATTATTAATGAGTATAATAGTCATAATAACATTTTATTTACATTTATTAGAAGCGGGACAGGAAAGTCTCAAGCTTATATAACAACTAGCTTTCGCCCGCGACTTCGTCCGCGTGGACATTTTACCCCCTTAGGGGTGGAATTTCCAAAAATCCTTTCTTAGCGGATGCCTTCGTCATAACATCTACCTGCATGCCAAATTTCAGCCTGATCCGTCCAGTGGTTTGGGCTGTGCGTTGATAGATCACTATGTCAGTCAGTCAGTCACCTTTGAGTTATATATATTTAGAAGTCATTGAATTATTGAGCGATTCCATAGACAATGACTATCCAGAACTTATCCAGAAAGTAAGAATTTCTCGAATAAATTTTATGATTAAATCACTCGCTACTGCTTGTGCCTTGTTACAATACGAACCAATGAAAAAAACATATCGTTACATCGTGAAGAAACTGTGAAACAGGGTGTGAATGACAGATCGTGAGGTCGGCAGCCACGGGCTTCATACAATATGCGCACGAGCAGATGACTGCTGCTGTCTACACATCACATATTCTATGGTTTCTAATGAAATAAGCTTAATTGTCTTATTGTGACTTGGGAGCGTAGAAATTATAGTGACTCATCTAATTAAAACCTGCAGTTTGCATAGCAAAAAAAATAGTTTTATATTAGTACAGTCATGAGCAAAAGATTGGTGATCAAAATGAAAACTGAATGAGAAGGTTGTGAATTATAGTCTCTTCGCACTTTAAAAAGAAAAAAAGAAAAATAGATTCTTAAATGATACATTATCATAAATGACTACGCATGGGATGAGTAATATTTTTAAAAATTAAAAACTTTTTTCTATCGTATGAAAATTTTTGCGAAAGAAATTAATAGTTCTGTATTTGATCATCTAGAGGTACTTTTCATCCAGGTACGGTCCATCTTCACAGTTCGTAAATGAGAGTAAACTGCCAAAAAAAAGACTACGGAGAAAGGACTATTAAACGATTTAAAAATTAATAACAAAATAATTAGCGATTGTGATTTAAAGCGTTTTTTAACCGACTTCAAACAAAAAAAGGAGGAGGTTCTCTATTCCACTGTATGTTTTTTTTTTTTTTTTTTTTTTGTATGTATGTTCCGCGTTTACTCCGCCAATAATGAATCGATTTTGATGATTCTTTTTTCGTTAAGAAGGTCATACTTCAAAGGTGGTCCCGTATAAATTATACCAAAATTGGTTCAGTACTTTTTTGTTGAAATGATAATTTCATTGGGGATGAAACAATAACATCGTCCACGAACACAAAAATAATTACAATTTTTTTTTTGGACTTGCTATTACCTAATATGCAATAGTGAAATTTTGGTTAGTAGGTCCAATAGTCAACACATAAACTATGACAAATTATTTTATATGAACTTAAGTTAAATAACTAGTTTCTCTTCAAGTTTCATAGTTCATTAACTTACCATTAAAACTATACCATTCATTCTGAATGAATGGGAGCTATAGGTCTGAGACGTGATATTATTTCTGAACCGACTTAAAAAAAAGAGGAAGTTCTCTATCCGACTGTTTTTTTGTGTTTGTTACCTGATACTCCGTCAATTATGAGTATTACGACTCGATTTTAGTGATTATTTATTTAGCTACGTCAAAATCAGAGATGGCCCGTATAAATTGTATCGATATAAATTCGACCCTTTATGAACAGAACATTAATAACAAAAAAAAATTGTTTACGTTTCCGTTAAGTTTTAATGAGCACCTATCCATTTATCCAGTAGGCCTATCCATTTTCAATAAAATATACTTAACTAGCGACCCGCCCCGGCTTCGCACGGGTGCAATGCTTATGTGTAGTTTTAAAGATCTAAGCATACATAGGGACAGACAGACGGCGGATAGCGACTTTGTTTTATACTATGTAGTGATTTCCACTAAAAATAATAAAATAAAATATTTTTGGCAAAAAAATAGGAAAACCGACTTCAATGCGTACAAATTTAAACTAAAAAGTAAGAAATAAATAATATTTTTATGAAGTAGTTGAAAAGAGCGTCATAGAAAACCAAGGAAAGTATTGATACACATTTATAATTCTTTATTTATAATTCATACTCCGATATATTTGGAGTCGGTGCCAGCCTAAGCAAAATAAACTTACCTAATAGATACGAACTTGATTAATCCATTAACTATACATAATAATGAATGCATAATAAAGATGAGAAATAATCCGCCGCTCCGTGAAGTTCGAAAATTGCAAACACTATCCTCCTTGGCTAGCTGGCACCGGCTCCAAATATATCGGAGTATGAATTATAAATAAAGAATTATAAATGTGTATCAATACTTTCCTTGGTTTTCTATGACGCTCTTTTCAACTACTTCATAAAAATATTATTTATTTCTTACTTTTTAGTTTAAATTTGTACGCATTGAAGTCGGTTTTCCTATTTTTTTGCCAAAAATATTTTATTTATTATTCTGAGGAAAGTGATTATCCCGACGACATCGTAGATACAGTGCTATAACTGGCAGCTGGCAGTCTATTAGACTGCGATAATTATATCATTTCTCCAATAAGAGTAAGCAGAGAACACTTCTTTCGATTCCAGTTGCGACGATCATAGCATATTCCTTTCACTAATACTCTCATCAAACTCCTCAAAAGAATTTTCGCATTCGCATTGTTGTTTTATAAAACATTTTGTGTTGTCAAATTATATATTTGTAATTTTTTATTGATTTTCCGTGGGTAATATTTTATTCCTCAAGAAAGCTAACATGGATCTACTTATCATATTTATATAAAATGTAATAAATAGGTAAAGACGATAGCCCAAGCAACGTAATCGGCAATAACAAAGAAAGGCAAGATAGTCAAGTACAGCGGAAAATTTTGAACAGCATTTATAACGTTACTACCACATAGGTACTTAGGTATTATTTTCTGTGATAACTCTGTCTCTTTCGGTCACCCGTCAGTCAGCTAGTAATTTATTTTAGTGTTTAATTGATAGCATTTCGATAAAATGTACGATTTACGATCCAGAAAATTCCGTGGGAGACCATTCGTGGAAATCTGAAACTAGATTCTGAAGAATATTTTCCTGCACGCAAACTATCGCAAACTTTGAACGAAACGAATACCTAGGTACGTTGAGCCTGCATCTGCATTTATAAATGATAGCATAATAATTGACACTTACACGTTCTTTATTTTAATTTACTGTCTATTTTCTGATATTCTAAAAGGATATAGCCACCAAAAATTTCGTGCGACGCTAAGTTGTGTAATGTAACCCAATAAAACTAATATTAGACTAAAGAACTTTTGAACTGTTTATATAAAAAAAAAGCTATAATCGTAGTGCTCTTCGATAGTAAAATCATTTCCATAAATCAATTAAACCGTCTACAAGACGTTAAAGTTAGTAAAGATATGGTCCAGCTTAATGTATATTTCACACCTTTATATAATATGACCTTATATCAAACTCTTGAGGAGAAATCATGAAATTGGATACTTCATAAGACTTCTGATTGAATTATTCATAAGAAACTCGTCACATTATATACCTACCTACTAACGTAGTGGTACAAATGGTAAATACACGCAACATTAGTCTAACACATTTGATAATTGCGAAAGAAAATATAAATTAAAAGAAAATTCCTATTTTTAAATGGCAAGACTAATTACTTAGACGTATATTTAGTAATATTTAGCTCATAATTTACGTGACAGTAAAATCTATAAAATATTATTTAGTCGACAATTATAAAATTACCCGAAACCTAGGCCCTTATAAAGAAGATCTAAATTTGTTTTGATAGCAAAAAAACTGTCGATTAGTCGCAATAGCAAGATGACGTATAGTTGGTAGCTCAGTTTGATAGTCTTTAGGTAAGTAAGTACACCAATGAATAGGTAAGCGAAAGTCTCTTTAAGATAATGGACAACTCAACTTTTTAACATAATACTAGATTAACCACAGAAGCACAAAATAAGATTTTAATAAAAGTCAAATACATTTTAAACGCAATATACGTACATACAACGACACCCACATAATATATTATTTTTTACAACAAACACGGCTCATCTCACCTCACCTTTTGAAAGAAAAGGTACAGGGTCTGCAAATAATTTTCTATAATGCAAGTCTTTATGATTTACGGCCTATACATTGACTAAATAAGGAATGTAACTGCATTTACACATAATTGTGAATAGGCAACTCATATGATTCAAAAGACAGATTTATGACAAGCTTTTGATTATAAATAACAATAAACGGAAAATATTTTCAAAGATTTCACTTTGATTATACCTTTTGTGCATCTCCAACTAAGGTTTTCCTATTTAGCAAGTGAAAAACAATTTCACCGAAGTAACCATAAATTCAGTCACCATAAATTTAGTGTTTATCATTTCACTAATATCAGAGGAGGACAATGGCGCCGCGGTAGTCCGTCCTTCATAATGATCACTGTTTGCGCCACAAGCTGAACATTGGACTCTGCGGCTGCGTTGTCAGTAACTACATACAACTTTACGCGAGTCAGCAGCTACGCGCATCGTCGGCTGTTACACCTATGAGAGACATACAAAAACCTATCAATGTGTACATTGGAACAATATAATATAAAAACACTATCGGAAGCAACAATAAATAGATCTGAACCGTCCGTGTTGGGTCCTACTACCTCCCCGCTGCTGTTTGCCAGGGCTACTCCCTAGGGCAGGTACCAGCTCCTACCTATCAACATATCCTTGCTGGCCAGCCTTGCACCCTGGCCTAGCATCGTCTCCACGTATTTGTGGGAAGCGGCGTCTTACAACCGCCGCGACCTGCTCGTATAATCACGAAAACTAAGCTAGCAAGTGCGCGGTCGGTAATCGGATGGGTGACCGAAAATTTTTCAACTTGATTTTCCTCCGTGGCAAGGAAGGCACGTTAAGCTATTGGTCCAGGATGCTGTCGAAAGATAGCCGTTCCCAAGGAGGATTGGTATCGAAGCTGGCACACGGCCGTAAAAATCTAATTCCAAAACCTAATTTGTCGATATCTAGACATACTTCACCGACACCAAGTAAATTGGGAGCAGGGTAGGAGAAATATTTCAATAATACACGAAGGTTGATTATATTTTGATATAGAGTTAAATACAATTGCAAATGTAGGGCTTACTAGTTTACATAATAATAACATAGATTCAGTGGTCATGTGGCTCTTTGGCTCCTTAAGTGCAGCTCTGGCACAAATATCTAATACTAATTTAGTGTAATAAAAGTTTACTAAACAAGCACATTTGGCTCCCAATTTTTTAAAAATTGTTGTAATGCTCATATTTCTTATACTCATATTTATATAAAGGCTCTTGAGCTCATTATAATAATAATAATGATTTATTTTAGACAACAAAGGGTCTAGATAAATGCTAGTAAATATCTTAATCTAAATTAGTAATTTTGTATTTATATATATAAGTAGTCCCACCCAATGTTTAAGAAAGGGACAGTCCATTTTATATGCAATAACACTAAGTAATATTAAGTTTGCCGACCACTGTTAGGCCAGTGATGCCGGAAGAGTAGAATAACATCACCCAATATCCTCCAATGGGTGTCTTAGAAGGCGACTAATGGATCAGCAAAGGGATATTGATCACCTTATACTTCGTCCAATAATCCGCATCAGGCGTGTGGTGGACTACTGCTTAAGCCTCCTTCGATGACAAGGAGAGACCTTGTGTCCCAGCAGTGGGCGGATTATAACGGCTGCTATAATGATGACGATGATGAAAATAGATTCGGTACAACTAGTACCTAAGTCGTTAAGTAAAATAAGTTTATTTAAACAAAGCCGAAGGTGAATGTCTGAGCAAATTAAAGAACTAACCATTCTAACTTCAAATACCGCAAAACAATTAATATTCTTTACCAACCAAAATGTGTTCATCTGATAATTATAACATACGTTTAATAATGTGTACGAGACCGGTAAACGAAACTCTAAAGTCTAGACCATTGGTCAAACTTAAAATACAAAACTAAAAACACAAAGAAACAATTCACCATGCTCAGAATTTAATGGTACAAGCCAAGATTGGTGACGACATTAAACTCATGGGAGAGGTCCTCGGGGATCAAAGCGCAACTTTAAGTTCTTCCTCTCCTCTACAGAGGAATTTAATCTTCGTCTACTAACATTTAAGAAAGAGATTTCGATAACCCTATTTTGGAGATGAGCCCTTTTAAAAGGGATTCGTGAGCAAGAATGGCGTATAAAAGGATCAATTACGCACTAGTCGTCGGTTGAGTGATACGGGTTTATTTATGTCAACTCAATAGAGTGAAATGCATTACATGGTAGGGCGCAGATACGAACGAACCATATTTGGGAACTATCGAAGCACTTAAAAATCACTCGAACTTTTCCTTAACTCACCGTAATACATACCCCTTGAATGAGTTTACGTCAACATTAATAAAGTTTCCGTGGGTGTTATTTATTGAACAAAATTTTAATGTAGTGCTTCTGTATTAAAATTTATAATAATTGAAACTTAATTTACTGAGTAGCCAAAAGCATTAAAACTTTCAAATTTTGATCGTTTTCTATTTAACTTGGTATAAATCAATCACATCTAAACAAAAAATTAAATTATTCTTTGAAGTAGCTAATCAAGCGGACCTAAGACAAGGTACAACTGAGCACAAATTTGTATTTCCTTGAGGATCGAACCCGGAACGCCGAGATCTCTGGATCTACAAGCCCCGACTGCGAACTACTAGATACTGAAGCGGTTAATTCCTAGATCGGCGTATTACTAGTTTTTGTAATCGATACACTATACGTCACTAAGCTGCTCGCATTCGAAATAGGTTTATGTGAGCCATATATTTCTTTCACGTAATCTTCTGGCTCGTCTAAATCTATAGCCGGCATCACATCCTACATAGCTACGATAAAAAGAAACGGTCCAAACTTGTTCCAGTCTATTCGCGGCAAACGGCCAACATAAGCAATAACTCAAAGTCATCAAGTAAGACGAACGCCTAAAAATAGGGAAGCCCTATCTCCGGTGGCAGTCATAATCGTGTGAACATATTCGCGTCCCCTCCATTTGGCACATTCGTCACATAATAACGGAATGGACAGCTCTGTGACAACCCTACATTTCGAGAAATGAAGTAGGGTTAGAAAAGTAGAGTTTTTGCAAGGTCACTCGTTGGTGATATATCTTTGTTGAGTGCCTAAGTGCAAGTATTTTTTGAGATAGATATATTTATTTTAGGACATATTATGAAACTATCAAAACAATATGGAACGTTAAAACTTCTTTCGCTATCCTGGCAAACGCCCTTCCAATCGAACTACCCAGGGCTTGAATTCCTTATTAAAAATAGAATGACAAATAGGTTAACTAAATAGGTTACTTGGTGCAGCCCGTAACCTATTTAATGTAACCAGCTGAAGCTGAGAAATAGAAAAGAATATAAATAACAATGATTTATTTGGACATTGGTATAGTCTTAATTGCACGTTAATAACTGCATTAGTTAATAAAAAAAAACAGTATCGTAGCAATAACGCCCGTCTCCGGAGACAAAGGGACAGCGTTCCAACAAATATTGTGCAAGAGCCTGAATCTATCGAAATAATAAGTAGATACTGTCTGATTAATCAGTCATATCAGACATGACAAAATATTTTGATGCCAAGCCAAGTTAAACCGTAAAGTCCTGTAACCGTAAAACAGGCTTTTCCTATCATCAATAGACACTTAACTAAAGCATTTTTTGTCCATTTAGAAGGTGAAACACACGACGACTATCATCCAAATCGGCTGCACGTCTTATATTCATTGGCACTAGTAATTCACATCAATTTGTGTGAACCATTTAATTTAGAAAAAACTACTTGACTTACGTACGTTTACGTTTACTTACGTACCAAAAACTATTTGGTAAGAGATAAATAACACTTAAATATTTATTATTCATGCAGTAGTAAATAAATAAGATAACTATATAACCTGAAAAGACCTTTGGCAGCTAAAATCGCGCGAAGTAATTTTTACACAAATAAAAAATATCACGCGTTCATAGACACTACAAAGTCAATGTGAAACGCGTGCGGACAGACACCTACATAAAGGCAAACAATGGCATTTGTGGATTACGTCGTGTTTAAACTGTGACAACTTTTGCTCTTTAACGTAAACAGTGCAGTGACAAGACGTAACATTCGTCTACGCTGCTTTCCCTTAAAGATTGCAATCGGTAAAGCCTGTCTAGACCTCCTATCAAGGACTAATTGCCGTTGACCTTTCACAAATTGACAGCCCTGTGCACACGTCACAAATGAGCGACCGTCAGGGCTGACACACACGATTTGTTCGACAAGGGCTGCCTGAACGTCCGGCCGGCAATTGGCGCATTTGTCACCCCAACGACACTCTAAGACGGCGGTATGCCTTATATTTAGGCTCACACAAAGTTGTTGAACTTTTAGATACTTATTGAAAACCCAAATTCAAAAGTGATAACAATTATAATCAAAATGGTTTAAATTTACAGAACGGCAAACAGTGACTACAAATTTATTTTTTTACTGGTTGCACTCTTCTGGTAAAATTCTAACCAAATTCTATTAAAAATTTATTTATTGATCTCCTTTGAATACATAAATAGTCTTATCTTATATAAGTTTTGAAATTTTGTACTATTTAATTTAACAAGGAATCCTTTTCATTTCTCCTTTTCACATCATCGATTGAGTTGAGATTAGAAACATGAATATTCTAAATAAGTACATAATTATACATAAAAAAAATGAAAACTAGATTTTCGGATGACATTTGGCGCTTAATTAAACTGTATGATCTCATTGAACAGATATTTCTTTAAAAGTACTGTTACAAAGTAACATACATACGATCACGCTCGTAGTCCCAAGACGTGTTGAGCAGAGGCTTAGGTAACATTTCGTTACACATAAAACCACATCTGGCAGTATGGGCCATGCAGTGCCTCCAAATAGTGGCAGATTGCCAGCCTGTCGCCTACATAAACAGGGCACCTAACCCAGGTAGTAACAATCATTTCAGTAAACAAACAACTAAAGCAAACGACCAGGACAGATGTTACCCTCGAAATCATCTCAACTGTCCGGCTTTACAAAGGTCCCGAGTCCGGTACAAAGTAACAACGAGGTGCAAAAGGCGGAAACATTATTAAGCGCAGCGAAAATTGCTACATAATGCTCTGAATCCACTTCTCCCCTCTGATCCCGTTTAGTTCGAAACTCAATTCACAAAAAACTGTCTGAAACACAGCATTACTACGCTTCGGTGAGTAAACACTATAGCACGGACTTACCCACAGGGTTACAGATTGTCTCACCGTTTACACAACGTACCTGAAACAAAATTTCAGACATGATTATAGTTGAAAGTTTAACAAAAAATATCGGTCATAATTTCATTGCCAATTCGTTTGTTAAATTTTTCATTTATTTTAAGCTAAACTCACTGCAATGTTGTGACATAATTGGCTTGGTATCATGTCTACTCATAAAACGAGAGCCAGCTGCCTTGTGATTATTTTAATAATTACTGAATTTACCAACACCTACTAAAATCAAAAAGGCTGCAAAACGGTTTTTAAAGAGCACGTAGAATGATTCTAGCACGGTTAATTAGCAACATAATGCTAACTCAAATCGAAAGTGTTATTTAAGCTACAAAATTAACACTTATATTAGACTTGCGAAGATTAATTGATCAAGAAGTACCTACCTCTTGTACAATCATATTTTAAAATCGATAGCTAGTAATGTACGACCTAATTACAGTAAGTGCTGCTGGTAGTCACTTTTAATATTACTATCTATTATATTTATCAAATTAGAAAGACGTGTTATATACATAAACTTACAAAGCCGTTCGAAGCACGGGGTCCAAGTATTTTAGTCAATACGTGACCTACCTTCGTGAAAGTTTGCTTGAATTTCGTGAACAAAAACTGAATATTTAGGAAATTATATCAAATTTAATACGGAAAAACAAGAAAAAAATCCTGTCTTTGTCAAGTGCTGCGAAGGGACAGGACTCGTAACTCGTGAAATTAAAATATAAACTTAAGCAATGTTTTCGAAAATGGAATGCTCCAGTCATTAGCCAAGACCGCTCTATTATTGAACAAAATTTAACAAATTCAAACACAAAAATGTTAAATACCGCTTTAATTACTAAAGAGCAAAACATGTAAAATATATCTGAAGTAAGTAAGTTAACTGCTATAAATCTTATAATCGACGCAAAGTTCCTTCCGATTTCAATTTACAGTGTCATCGAAGCACGACCAATGTGTCTCGGTTATCTGTCACGCCATGAAAACAACATTAGCATAATGGAATTCAGCGAATCTGGATAATTGCATTGAAAGTTATGCAGTTTTGATATATTCAAAGATGCAAATAGAAGCACAATTTACACCGCTCCCTGGCATGGGCTGCGGTTAGATGCACCATCATATTGTAAACATAATTCAATACCTACTTATGTTCTAAAGATAAAACAAATAAATTAGAAGTATCAATATACATTTCTGTGTACTTTTTTAATAAAATAGGTTTAGGTTTATTTTATTTTTCATTCAATATTTTTATTTAGCATAACAGTCAAGCATAAGTACATATAGCTTAGCTGGTAGAAAGCAGTCACATTATCATAATTACAGGGTTTGAGACACACGATGGGGCCACTTAGTGGAGAGATGGTCAAGAATTTTACAAATATCATCACACGTCATACATATTAACAAATTAGGATTTATGAATGAAATATTTATAGCTACGACAGGTGACTGGAGCTCACGACACAGTGCCGCCATCTTGCGAGTACTGTTTTATAAAACCCTTGAATAAGAGATCTTGGCTTTGTTCTCACCAAATAATAAGTTAGGCGGAAGGTTTTGGAAGCGAGCTTTACTCGGAACCCTCAGCTTTTAACGAAAAGTCTATTTTTTATCATGTCGATGGTTAGCCAGCTAGACTTAAATCAAGTCCTACCATAGAACTGCATGCTGCTAAGCCTGACTCTATATATGAGTCTGAAACTTATTAATAAACATACATCAGTTTAATTTCAAAAATTTGCGTGTAATTAGGTACCTACTAAAGTCAGATTAATATGAATTGAAGCATAAAAATTGCAAATTACGCTTTCTAAAGAATAAACAGTTTAATTCTCAAATTAAACGATTCAAAGATACCGATTCAAGATGTTAATTAAGAATTTATAGCATTTCAAGCAATTACAGATTATAAAGTTCCCAGAGAAGTAATTTACTAGACACTGTCAATAACACACATATAAAAATGAAACATAGATTATAAATTATTAGATTTCAAATTGTAAGAGATAAAGATAAAAGCAAGAAAACATTTCTGCGCTGAAATTAGTCCATATTTAAAAGTTTGTATAAGTAAATTCAAGCATTGATTGCTGCAGCGTGACAAAAGGGGGAATCCCCATTACCTATATTTTCCTTTAGCTAGTTTACATAACACATACTATCGCTCGTTTAGATTAAATAATGGAATATTATCTATTTAAATAAAAAATATTGACACACACATACAATCACGATTATAATCCATAAGGGTTAAACAGAGCTGCAGGTATAATTCAATTACATATAGAGCCACATCGGGCAGTGTAGCTCATGTAATAATGCCCTAAAATAGTTTTGACAGTCTGTCGCCTACATAAAGGGAGCATCAAATCCAAGCAACTCAACCTTCAGCGAACTCAGATGTTACTCCTTAATACAACTCACTAGTCGAAATATCGATTAGCCATTAGATATCTATATAGAAGCTCATCACCCCATATCCTCCAATGGGTGTCGTAGGCGACTAATGGATCAGCAAAGGGGTGTTGATCATCTTATACTCCGTCCACCAATCCGCATTGGACAGTCTACTAACTTACTGCCTTAACCTCCTTCGATGACAAAGAGAGGCCTTGTGCCCCAGCAATGGGTCGAATTATAAAGACTGTTATGATGATGAGTCAAAATATTCACACGCACTCAAAACTCGGATTGTCCGAGCGAAAGCTAAAAGTTTGGTGGGCCTAGAAGTGGCAGTGACCAGCCAGTGGGTGAACCAGTCTCGACTAGAGCCTGCTGATCTGAAAATTATTCACGCTTTCCTACTGGCTCAATTTCCGAACAATGTTACAGAGAAATTTAAATTTATTGGCACAGCCATTTGTAGTAAGGGGAGTAATTCCTTGTCAACGCGTAAATATGTTTCACGACAGATTAGTTTCTATACGTTTTCTAAGTGTAATTATAATATAGAACGGGAACCATTTATTACACTTAATAATTACACTGTTAATAATACAATAATCTAATATAATAATATTTATTGCACACCAGTAATATTATGGAACAGTGACAGTTAACATTTTATAAATAATAAATAAATGTAATATGATGGATGGTCTTGTCGCTAGTTTGCACTATTCGTATGTAAGTAGTCCGTCAAAATTTGCAAACCATTTTTTGATTATTTGTTGGTATACGATTGAGCTGAAATTTTGCATGCACGTTTAGTTTTTGATGACAACATGCATGATGACAAAATGCATGCTTAGCTAAGTGACGTCAGTATAAATCCAATATGGCAGACGGCCCAAGATAGGCAGACTAGTCATTTTTGGGCACTCCTATGTTAAGCAATAAATGAAAGGGTTTGCTGAGAAGAATACGAAAAACAAAAATAATGATTTAACTCTAAATTCAAATGGCGGATCGCACAAGATGGCAGACTACTTATTTTTAGCGCTACCATATTATGGGTATGGGTTACCAAGAAGATTGCGAATAAACTGACTAAAAATAAAATTCTATATATATATTTTTAAAACAAGCTTTTCTTTAAATGTTCCAAAAAGAAGAACATAAAATAAACTTAAAATTTTAATGTCATAAAAGCTTGTCGCGGGTATATGTTCTGTAGATAAACAGCGATAGAATCGGCAAAGACATACATAGTAAATAAACAATGATCGAAGTAAATATCGCGACAAGTTCAATAACATTTAAATTTAAAGTTTATTTTCTTTTCTTCTTTTTTGAGCATTTAAATAAAACTTGTTTTTAAAAATGTTTTTTTATCTAGAAATTTTAAAGAATATAAATGTTTTCATATTATTTTTTTTATTTTAAAACGAAAAGCCTACTTCTTGGTTTATATAAAAAAATTGACAAAGGAGTTGACTGTTGATGATATTCTTAGATCAAAGAAAATTGCGACACATAAGTATTAAAAATATAAAATAATATTAATCAATCCCGTTTAAGAAAAAAAACTAATGCCTGCGATGCCGCAGAGTAGAATAGCATCACCCCATATTATGTCCTCCAATGGGTGCCGTAGAAGGCGACTAACTAACTTTATAGTCGACTAACTAACTAACTCGGTCGTCCACCAATCCGCATTGGGCAAGCGTGGTGGACTACTGCCTATGTCTCAGCAGTGGGTCGAATTATAAAGGCTGTTATAATGATCCTGTATATAGGTAATAATACAATTTTGTTGTGATTTAGTATAAGTATTATGTTATTTTAGATTACTATATTTATAGGCATGTATGTATTCTAGACAAAAAAGTGGTTTGAATAATTGTAACGGACTGCCAACATCTATATTCATGAGTCTTATCATTAAATACTATCAACACCCATAGACAAACATTAACATTTTAATATTAATAAATTTGAATGTTCAATAATAAAATGTATTTAAAACACGGCAGATATTAGATACGGTAGGTTTATATATATTTGGAAAGAAGTTATACTTAATAACTTGTCTTTATAATATCGAAGAAAGGTATCGTTTTCAACGTCCATCTAATATCTGATCAAAATGAAATGGTGACAATATTAATAGGTTCTATGAACATATTTCTGTAACCTTACGCGCTACCTGGGTGTGAACATGTTATTTTTTATAACCCTACTAATTTACTTTTAAATTACAATAGTTCCTCACTCTCCTAGTAAAATATCAATAAAATTAATAAGTTGTCAAATCAAAATGGCTTATAAGTAAGTAAGTAGGACTTAAATTTATGTGTTTTTAAATTACTGTAAATATTATTATATTGAGGTACAGCGAATAGAATAGGTTGTTTTTTACTACTTTCATAAACTAACTCTTTCGAATTACTTAGATAATACATAAAAAAATTGTAGCATATAGTTATCGAATGAAATTGGTAATGATTCTTGATCTTCTTGCATGTTACATACACTTTTATAGTTGTCGTAGATTAATCCATGCTGACAAGAAAAGCAGTTTGCAGGTACTAATTAAATTATCTATCTTAGTTCCACTAAGAGCTAAGATGAAAAGTTCAAAAATAGCTGTTTTACTTAACCAGCTTCGATCAAGTCACTTATCATGATTGTTTGATTTGAATTCAATTCAAATTGACAAGAGAAAATCGCTCTTGATTGGCTCTATTAATAGAGTATACAACTACCTATTCGGAATTATTTTAAGATTGGACTCATCATCACGGTGTTAATTGTTTTCAGAATCAATAAGAACGTCTAATGGACTGAAGGTTATAGATGAATATTTTCGAGAGCTAGCTAAATTGGCAGATCCTGAACCAGTGAACAGATGTGTAAAAAACGAATAATAATTGCATGTCTATGTATAAAAAAGGAAACCAAATATCAGGCAGTCAAATCCTTAAGGAGTCACCAAATTTCAGATCATTCCCTTCTTGTAATTTAACCATAACCAACCACAGAATAAATAACAGTTAATAGGTCTTAAATTTTACAGAGAAAACAAAAGGGTTAAGAAATATATAAGTTAATGAAATATTGTAAAGTGTATATTTATAATAGAGTCCTTTTGTTAGTCGGTCATGCTGCGGAGTCTTTATTAACTCATTCATTGTTCCCTGCAAGTTAGGTAGCGCAAAACCGAGCCAAGGTAAATAAATTACGTTTTAAACATCCATTTACTACGTAAATCCGTGTTTAAGCTGAATTTATGGCAAATAGTAGTTTTTTTAATGTGCTCACGTTCATTGCGGGAACTTTAATGTTCATTATGGTAGCCGTGTGTTAAAAGATAATAAGCATCATTTCTATTATTGTATATTAACATTATACTTAATTTGAGCATAGAATAAACCAAACTTTTTTTTCATTGAACTTACTCATGTACACACTTATATTTTTAGAATGTTTATAATTATAAGTTACTAATTAGCACACCAAGAACTTATGACCAAGCGGAGAGTTGAATATGTTAAATGCCTAGATGCTTACTAAACGGTGGTGATATTTGTTGATTACATTAAATGTATTTTTGTCGTATGTCCCCACTTCCCATAGATGGAATAGCTTTTTCTCATTTGTCAAACACAAGTGGTGACAAAGCTAGTAGCTACAAGGGGAAGGTATATGTTACACGTCACCACTGGGCACAGTATGAATTATTTTTCGCATTTATCCTTAGTGACGACAAAGCCAGTAGTCACAACTGGGAATAGAATGACGAGTAATGTAAAAAAAACTTGAGCCGTCGTGGTGGAGTGGTCAGTATAGCTGCCTACACATTAAGAGTCCGGGTTCGAATCCTGGCAGCGGCAAATATTTGTTTGCGATTCATGGTTGTTTATATATTTATGTTTATTTATAAAAAAATATCTTCAATTATTATGTACCTATATTTAAAATGTCCGTTATCTAGTATTCATAACACAAGTTCTTATATTACTGATACTTACTTTGGGCTAGATAATTGCCGTGAGCGTGGAAATACATAAAAAAAACTTCACAAATATTAGAATGGTAATAACTATAATAGTTTTACTTTAAAATAAAACTCTATATACGAGATTCGCATCTGGATTTAAATTGTAACTAACACAGTTCGATCTAAAACTACTAAAACATTTCCCACAACTTTACCTGGGAAACGTATCGCTAACAAAATAACCAATTGGTAACAAATCCCTAGGAGCGTGTAAATCCGTCGGCGACACCAGTGCATGCTGCCTTTTTGCTTGCGTTTTAAAACGAGTACGTAGGTAAACAGTAGATTCGACCTGAATTATTTTCCAAAAACATACGAAATTTTAATATGTGATGTGTTTTTAATTCACAAACAGAAGCGAAGGTTTCAGAGGTAGTACGAGGATGGCTTACATTTTTGAAAAGTTAAGAAAATCTTTTTTTTTTTAATTCCGTAATTTACGTAAATTTTTCGACGTCCAGTTGGTCGGCCTTAGGAAAAATAACTAAACTTACTTAGCTCAAGCACAGATAATAATTAAGCTCAAGTTAGCTTTTCAACAAATATTAATATAACAATCTCCTACTTCACTATTACATTGTCCGTGATTTGGTAAAAAAATAGAAAGTTGTGTCAAAATCAGTGAAATGTTTTTCAGCGACGCAGTAGCACACTCGACGGCAGGCGCCTATTATTCTATTGTCAAATTTTAGCACAAAACCATTTTGTAGCGCGCTTTTTGCCGGGAATTCAATATGGCGGCATGAGGACTTTTAAAAACTATTTTTAGTGACTGGTTATGTTACCATTTTGTCGAGTAGACGTCATGCTCTGATAAATTCGAGTAATTATCACCTACAGAATTTTTATACATTTTGCAGCGTGTTTTTCGGTGCTGTAAAGCAATTTTAAAGAACACGTCTAGTCTAATGCCTCGCGGTATCAGATCCTAAAATCCCGGAGAGTAATAAATTTGTTTGTTAGTTTGTTTGGTTTGGTTGATGCTAGGGTTTTTTTTTATTTTTAAACAACTGAATCAACCTATTACATTTTTTTACTTTGGCTGGCAGACAAACATAAGGTCTGCCTGGTGTTAAGCAGTTACCGCAGCCAATACACACTTGGAGCACTAACATGACACTTGCGCGATGCCAACCCTAGTCCCCTTCCCGTGTAGCTCTGGTAACCTTTTCACACCGACAGAAGAACAACTCCTCAAAAATTTATGCTAGTAAATATTAGTTTTGATCGTTGCGAAGAACACACGACCACCGCGGCATCGACCCACTCAGGCTAAAGTTGGAATAGTCTCTATTCCAGGTCTTATCATCACTTACGGCCAGGAGGAATGAAGACAAATACCTTCCCCCGTTAAGTTAAAAAATAAGAGAGAGAGAGAGATGGTCAACAACACTGCTTTCACACCAAGAGGTCCCAGATTGTAATGTTGGAAGGGTTCAAATGGAACTATATGTGACAAATATGAACATTGTACGTACACGAGTCACGGAGTTTCTATTCTATTCTATATCCAGTAACCATAACAGTCATCATCATCAACAGCTCATATAATGTCCCCACCCTACCCCATATTAGGGGCGATTAGGCCTTAGTCAACCACGCTGGCCAAGTGTGGGTTGGTCGACTTCACACACAACCTAAGAATTTCTTCATAGGTGTGTGCAGGTTTCCTCACGATGTTTTCCTTCACCGTAAAAGCGTCGATGAACGTACATATGAATTCAAAATTTGAAAACACATAGGTACGTGGCGGGGATCGAACCAGTGCCTCCCGAGCGGGAGACGACGCTCTTACGCACTACGCCACCGTTCGCTGCAATAGTAGTCATTAATTATGATTTATTTTATTAGGATTCAAAGATATCAAGAAAATATATCATAATATTTATATTATACAAAGTAGTAAGCACAAATATTTATCAGCAGACAGTTAAAATTGCCTACAAGATAGGCGAATGTAATAATAGTTTTCTTTCGCCCATAAATACTGCTTAAATATATTCAAATTGTACAGTAAAACGCCTCTTTGAACGTAATGTAATTTTCCCTATTTATTACCCAACGTTCAACCTGTTTGCTTTACTCGTAGTCACGATTTGACTTCCCGAGTTTAGTCCCTGCAATGCTGATTTATTATAATAAGCCCTTAAGAAGTTCACCCTTTCATATAAAAAGTAGATCAGTACACAACATAGGCGTACCTACTTGAGCACGAACAATCAACATTAGTGATTAAGCTGTGCTGCTCTGTACTATGAGGGGCGTTCAATAAAAAGTGAAAATGAGTATGTTGCCGGTAACTTTTTTTATGGTTATTTTATTTTTGGATAAAGTCATCTTTTAGTATAATACACTTGGAATAACTTTCTTCTGAGCTTAAAATTCCTGTCTGAAAAACTCTTCATCCTGAGCACCTATTAGCTCCTATTCCTGTACTGCAGCGACTACTGCTTCGCCATTTTCGAATCTCTGTCCTCTCAAAGACTCTTTCAACCTTGGAAATAGCTAGAAATCACTAGGGGAAAGGTCGGGTGAATATGGTGGATGCTCACTTATTTTGAAGCCAGCATTTCGAATTGGATCCATAGCAACGGTGGACTTGTGAGTTGAAGCTTTATCTTGATGAAAAAAAGAAACAGTTTTGGCTAGTTTTCCTGGCTAATTTAGTTACGCTATTTTTTATTTGTTATGTTATATTGTTATATTATATCATGACCACCCCTTTACTCTTCCAGAAAAGAGAGATCACTACCGTTGTAGGGCGGCCCGAGCGAGGGTCATCTTTGGTGGATGTTCTTCCGCGTTTTAATTCGGCTCACCAACGTGCAACTGTGGAATACGGTAGTGCATTCGCTTCTAAAGTATCCTGTAAATCTTAATTATGTCGTTCCGAGGAGAAATTGTCCTAGCACAGATATTTTATAACCACGCGCCATTGATTTCCATTTTCAATAGCATGCTACGACAGTCTGCAAACAAACGTCTTCCCTTTTTAAAAAACAAAAAATATTCAAATTATTTCTTTTTTTCATTCTATTTAGTATACCAGCTTTAATAGCCACTGTTACTTTTTTCGGTTTAAAAGAGTTTGTACCTCATTTTCACTAATATTGAACACCCTACGTATACTACATGCTCTATTTAATACGCTGTATTTAGTCGCATCACTCCTATTAGACTTTTTTATAAAAATGTTATAACTTAATTATAAAACAAACAAACCCTGCTGCGATGCGCTTTGTTTAAAGTCGGGTACAGATTATTTACAACGCAACATGCAACGCACGCAACAATAGTATAATATGGACGACCTACGTGCACGCTGTGTGCTCAGCGTACGTCTGTTCCGCGCACGCCATGATAGCCGCGGAGTTCAGGACTTAAAACTGCAGAGTGTATAACAACGCAGCATAGCTCAATAACTGGTTACTCAGATTCTTATTTTTTTTAAATACGAGTTTACAATAAGCATGTCTGCAAAGCTGCAGTTGGCGGTCCCATTGCATAAGTGTACCAGGAACACGGAAAATAGAGAAAGATGGCGGGACATCGTGAGACCAACAACCCCAAACTTCCTACTGACCACGACACGTGTGTTACGAAAGAGAAGAAACATGTCACACCAGCAGACACGTTTGAAAGGCCTTACCTCCGCTTCCGTGGTCTAGTTAGGTATAATATCGGAATTGGACCCAAAGATCCCGGGTTAAATTCCCAGACTAGTTCAAAGTGCTGGTTAAAATAAAGTTATTAGTCCGGCTAGCTACTGAGTACCTAGTTATCAAAGTCTGTCACAGTGTTAACATCATCATTGTGTTCCAAAAAGTAGATCAGAACACAACATACTCGTACCTACTTGAAGACGAACAATCAACATTAGTGATTGAGCTGTGCTACTATGAGGGGGGCGCGTTCAATAAAATGAGTATGTTGCCTGTAACTTTTATTTTATTTTTGGATAAAGTCGTTGTGCTAGAGAGTGGGACTCCAGGCAGAGCTAATTTCTAACAAAATTTATTTAGTTCAGACTGTCGGTGACTTATCTACGGTGCATTTTTATGTATAAGTCCCTCAGTGGGTTCCGGTTGAAGTTCTATTAGATTCGATTCTATTCTTAGCGATAATTAATGTATTGCACATTTAGCCAATGTCAAGTGAAAATATGTTTATCTTGTACGGTAGATTGAGTTAAAAATGGAGTCTCACAACACGTAATTACAACAAGAGCTCAGGTGAAACTCCCGGTTGAAAGTCACATCCAACTTTAGCCTCTGAATTATTAAGAGTAGCAAAGGAACAATGAAAAAAGAATAAGAAGCGAAAATTTAGCCAACTGTAATTAGGTCTAAAATTAAACCAAATAATATTTTATTCAATTCAACAGACACTTTCATGTCTAAAAATTTATATAAATAAGCACATATTACCTACAAAAACTTCAAATGGTAGCAAATCAATAATTAGCAAATATTAACGGGGCGCTAATTTATACCTGTCAACCTTGCGTAAACTGCAGTAAAACTTTGTAACTCACCTTACGCAAGCTTAAGTATACAAAGCACAAAATTGATCGATTCCATGAAATTCCAAACATATTTATTCAATAGCAGCATAATTATGCAGTTATAGACGTCAACACCAAAGGCGTGTGAGTAAACATGAGTCTCCTAGTATTTAATTACAAATTTAATTACCATTCCTGCGAGCTACGTGGAAAGTTTAAACTCCATTCCTAATACACGAAAGTTAATACCTGGTTTCGATAATGCATTCATTATTAGCTGCCCTAAAGCCTTCGATACTTAATAAGCAATGAATCAAACGTGGTCAAGAAATGCTAATTGAAGTGCCCAAGAGTGCTAGAGAGTGGGACCCCAGGCAGAGCTAATTTCTAACAAAATTTATTTAGTTCAACTGTCGATGACTTATCTACGGTGCATTAGAATACATTATTTATGTAATTCCAGAAGATTTATCTGAGTTCCCACTAGTAATATGAAATGACAAAACTTATTACGGTTTTTGTATTTTCGAAGAAAATGTAAAATGAAAAACTCTTTTTTACACTACATAATATAATATAACTTACAATGACTTTTTCACTATCTAAAAAGCTCTACCGGACCCTGGACTGCTAAGTAATCGAGTTTCGTTTCGTTGATTTTGGGTATGATGCGCCTTTTTATGTGACTGGCAACCTATTTTGGGGTACTGTATAGCAGAGATACGAAATTGAACTGATCAATTTCAAAGCGTCTTTAGAAGGGTAGCAACTTTTTCCGAATAAAAATATGAAAAAAAATAGCCACCTACGTAAATTAGCTCTGTGAGTTAAGCAATATTATGTTGTACAAGTATCTCTTGTTTACAGTCTCCGACGTCTATAGATTATTATGACCACTAATCGGATCATATGTTCCTTGCCACATTCATTATAAAAAAAAACATACAGGAGCACCAACTTGCGCAAAATAATTTTTAAGAATTTCTTGAAAAAAATTTGCAAGTTACTAAATAAAAAGTTAAGAAGCCGCTCCCATTTTATGTACAGCCAACGCAGGCTGGTTCCATCAACCCTCCCGTTAAGTGCGACAAGAGATAAATGTATAATTCATAGCGTATTATAAGCGGGCTGCAAAGAGGCTGACTCGCCCTATTTTGGTGAAGCTAGCGAATAATGCCCCAGACGAGGAAGCCGCTAAGAATACGAATGCTGAGAACTTTAAGGATTGAACTAAGTGCACTGAAAAACGCACTGATCGGAATGCAACGGCATGATCTCAAATGGATTTCATAAATCTTGAACGATCTATTTGAGCACGGAATGACCGTAATTGGCCCTTTTTGTGTGTCTACTGAATCCATTTAAAGATTGTCGACGAATTGCAAAATTTTAATTTATTACTTTCTCGTACGTAGTATAGAGGGAGTCTTGTTTTTTATTTTCAAATGATTGCTGAAATATTTTAGTAGTTATTGCATTGCATTGCACCTTTCTTATTGTATTGGTTTGGATACCAAAGTTAATTATCATCGACATCTTTAAAGGGATTCAGTACATCTCTATTGACATGAGGTTTGTACCTACATTTATTCAATGTCGGTACTACAAAGTGTACACTTGTGTATTAAGTTATAGAGATTTTAAATTTTTATAGAGAAATAAGCCACAGGATTTGTACTGTTTATAATTCTTGGATTTTACTGTTTATAAGTCTTCCATCCTCTTCTACAGATGGCTATCCACTAGTGATGGTTGGTAGTCAACTTCATTAACCTATTTCTGTTTGCAAGTCGAAACAGCGCTTCTACAGATTTGATAGGTATTGTTCTAGTCGAGCCACACATTTTGCGTCTTCTTACTTATTGTTGTTTCTTGTTTATAATTATTATAATTCACATAAATTAAATAGGTATACATACATACATATGGATAAAAATGGTCAATAGTGACTAATATGATATGTCCATATTGTGATTTGAGATTCTTGAATAGGTGATATTTTTTTCCTAAATTGGTATACAAAACTTTCGTAAATAATACTTTCTCCCAAAATATTTAAATACCGTAGCGTACCAAAATGAGGTGCCGTCAAAAATTACTTCAATATTTGTCACTCGACAAATTCTCGCGAAACCGAGAAAAAACGAGCCCAATTTCGTTATTAACATGTGAGCCGAGAGATCGTAAATTTTTATGCGAGCACGGTACATGATACCTGTCACCACTGGCTCCGGATCACGTCGACGATGGCTCCACATGAGCCCTGAAGTCGCGTTGACATTGAATTTCTTGAATACCTTCACAATACATTCGTAATACTTCGTAGAAGCCGTCGATCATTTAATTAAATGTAACGAAGACGTTAGGTACCTACTATAATCTTATATGAAAAAGAACAAAATTCTTCTTCTTCTTCTTTTAAGTTTTTAGATGCGGTAACTGAGTACTTATATGAGAAAAGTGTAAGTTCATTTTGTCACGAACTTTATGTACCTGTATTCACAAGATATTGTAATAATATTATCTATCGGTTATCAAATTAGGTATTAGTCATAGTATTTGATTAGATACTTAAGTAGGTCTCGGGTAAGTACATAATTCGTAGAAAGTAGGTAGGTACTAGAAAATAAATAGTTGCACATACATTTTAAACATTTTTATCGAGATAGGGCACAGCGGACTAGCCGCTCGAATTTGGAGCCCGAACTGGGAAAGTACCTTCACCTTACATAAGACCATAGTCAAATAACTTTAGATTAAAGCAAAAAAAACGCTTATAAGTTAAATAAAAAACTAAAAAGCGTGGGGTGCTCAATAACATTAGTTCTTGAAAAAATTCGATCGGTACAATTAAATTGAGCACCCCACGCTTTTCTCTAAATAGTAATTATACTTTTCGTTCATCATTTAGTTTCTATACTAAAAAGTTACTTTTTCACTTTTTAGTTTTTTATTTAACATAAAAGCGTGTTTTTAGTTTTTTTACAATATTATTTTATTGTCCACTTTTTAGTGTGAATTATAACCGCCGATGAAAGTACTTACTTAATGACAACGCCATCTAGTAATGTATAGCTGAACTAACATTCCAAAAGTTTAATTTATTAGTCCTGGCGATTCTAATCAGAATAATGGGACATTCTTATCGAATTATTGTAATATCATCGGTCTTTGATAAGTCTATAAAGTTTAAATGAAATCTGACCGTTTAAGCAAATAACATTACATTTTTATAGTGTTATGTCTTTGTTAGTGAGTAAGTAAGTTACTGGTACTATTACTCGTACCTTCTAAAGTCAAAAGTTTCAAAATTATTTCTAATAACTATTGAAATACTTTAGCTATATACTGTTTTAATCTCCTCCTAAATTTTTAAGTTTCAGTTAATTCAAAAGACGACATAAAGCCACAATGATGCTGAAAATTTTCTTACGACATAAATGTCTCGAGATGTGACGACAGAAACTTTGAGGCGTCCATTATAATACAAAGTACCTAAGTCTTTTATCATAATGGAAGTTAAATGACAGGCGTAGGCTATAGCCACAGCTTACTTAATATTTACCAACTAAAGCCCCTTAGGTACTATTGGAGAGAAAAAAGATCATCATTTCTTCTTTTTTGACTCCTAAATTATTTGCACATTGCTTAAAAGTATTTTTGTACATTGCATTGTAAATGTTGCCGCTTTATTTTTAACAATAAATTTTTAAATATCATGTTTAATTTGGACCCGGAATGTTTTACCCAGACTGTAAAGATGCTTTAGAGTGGAATGTCTGTCCTGGTTGTTGGTATTTGATTGTTGGATTGAAAGAAAGAAAGAAGAAAGAAAAACTGTTTATTTGGCACTAAAACTATAAATACATTTATAAGACATTCAAATGGTCACTTAAAATGAGTACCAAAAAGGTCTCCGCTCAGCAAAATGTCGGGGCTAAAAGCCTCGACGCTGGTATTATGCGGATGCCTTCAAGAATACGCTAGTTTGATATAAACAATCATTAAAAAAGACGACAGTAACAATACAGAAAAAGAATATAACCAAAGACAATTCATTCACAACAATACACTTACAGTAATATAATCACCCAAAATAATAATATAAATAATAATTATATATTAAAAGCACATAATTATAATACGAGTATATTAAAAATATTAGTAAATACATATCAAATTTAATATAAGTAATGCCACTTAGCAACTGCTATTCCTGCTTTTGAGCACTTAATATTTGCTACTTTTTGGGTCAGGTGTCCCATTTGTGTAAGCGACAGGCTGGCAACCTGTCACTATTGGAGGCACCTCATGGCCTATACTGCCAAATGTGGCTTGATTTGTAACCAAATGTTAACTAAAGTTCTGCTTAACCCCTTTTGGGCTTACAAGCGTGATTATAATATGTATGTGTGGGTATGTATGTATATGTTGTTTACTTTTGAATATTTTTGATGATACACTTTTATACTTGACTATTATGTCTTTTTGTGTCATTTCTTTTGGCTTTTGTCCAGAGCGGCGAAATGGCTAGATCGGGCCCTGCGGATGCAACGATTTATTGATGTAAATGGGCACTATTTAGAAAAGATATGACAAAACTCATAACTTGCTAGTTTGCACAGTTTTTATTTTTCTATGAACTTTCAGTTTGACCCTCATTAATTTTATAATTAATTAGCGATTCATTCCGAAGCAAAGATTACGCACCGTATACGTATAACCGTTTATGAGAAGAACTTGTATTAAAACTAATCAATTTACAGTAACTCTTGTTTTGACTTTTGTTATCAGAATTAGAGAGAGCGTAAACAATTGTTCAGGTATATTTTACCACGCATTTTATGTAAGTACTATAATATTTGATTGGCAACTCAATGGGCCTGCAAAGTATTTGGACGTTTATTAGCCGTACTGTTTAGTTTTATATGTATCCGTACACGTAAGTAAAATTTATTATTTACTATTATTTTTAAATGTATTGTTAGCAGAAACGAAGAATGAATCGTTGCGAATCATGACGTCACCACAACGCCGCCATAAAAGCAATCGTTAGTTCGCTCTCAGCCCATTTGCTTGTCGGACGTTGAAGGGTGAGGTCGGTTGAAGTGGTGATGATGTGATTTGCATTGAGTCATTTATTTCATCCTTATTATTCGGTTATTGTGTAAAGAGTGGTTTTCTGTGCATTTACTTGTTATTTATGGTGAAAATCTAATTGAAAGTAAAATTGTTTCTTTATCGTATTTTATTCCAGTCCTGATTCCTAAAATCAGAATTGGGATAAAAGTTCCTACGCTCACATTAGAGGTTTTTTTAGTTTAAAAAAGAAAATAACAAGCAGTTGCAGGGATTCGATTTATTATGCCGCTACCGTCACAAAATCGGAAAATACGCCACCGCGCCATGAGATTAAGCGTGGTATGTACAAGCAAATCACATCGTGGGTCGCGCTCACGGTTGTCTAGGAGTGAAAATCTTTCACGGTTCCGTAGGAGTGATACTCGTGTGTCTACTCGGCACGTAGAATGTAGTTCGCGGTCTCAACGTAGCGCGTCTCGATACAGTAGATTCCGTACCTACTCATTCGCGACTTCGTCACAACAGAACCGATTTACATCATCATAGTGACCGTCGCGGGTCACGTGTAACGATTCGATGGCGGAGACGTTAAGCGCGATAGTGTCTACACTAAATGCCATTGGGGAAAATACGGCGAGTGTAACGTCAACCCCGTCTGACCGTGTTCGTATTAGAAATATTGCGAGTGTAACGCCAAACCCGCCTGACCGTGTTCGTGTTAGAAATATTGCGAGTGTAACGCCAAACCCGTCTGACCGTGTTCGTGTCAGAAATATTGCGAGTGTAACGCCAAACCCGTCTGACCGTGTTAGTGTTAGAAATACTGTGAGTGTACCGCCAAACCCGCCTGACCGTGTTCATGTTGGAAGTATTGCGAGCGTAACGCCAAACCCGTCTGACCGTGTTCGTGTTAGAAATACTGCAAGTGTAACGCCAAACCCGTCTGACCGTGCTCGTATTAGAAATACTGCGACCGGGGAAATTGGGGATGGGGTAGCTCAAAAATTAGGTACATGTTCTTTGTGTAAAAAGACAGGTTACAAGGAAAGTGACTGTTTTGCCAAGGCTCGCTCACAGGGGCGTGGTACTGGTCGACGCACAGTTGATTTGTGTAATGAGTTAAATAATTCTTCAAAAATATTGACATCACCACCGCAGTGATTCAGGGTACACCTGTGGACGTTTTGATAGATAGTGGCGAGCGCAATTTCCCTAATATGCGATTCGGCTCTCACTTTTCTTCTATTCTATTCTTAATTAATGGCGTCGCCGTGGAAGAGTAATTAAGTAACTAAGGGTTGTACGGTGGATTTGAGTTGGAAGTGGAGTCTCTCAACGCGTGTTTTTGCAGCGAGAACTCTGGAGAAACTCCAACACTTTTCTTGTCGGCGTAATCTCATTGCGTATGTCACAATTACAGTGGAGTTCAGTAGCATTGCTTTCGATATTGATTTTATGGTTGTACCCGCAACTTGTATGAATGAATACCCCGATTATTATCATAACTGACGTTCTCAATAGAGATGGTGTAATGCGATGTATTGAAAACATTATCTGAGGCGGGATTCTCAATAAATCTTTGAAAGTGTACCTTCCTAACTACCGAGGTAACCTGGGCCGAGTTAGGCCGAGTGTCAGGTTAGGCCGAGTTAGGCCGAGTGTCAGTTTAGGCCGAGTGTCAGGTAAGGCCGAGTTAGGCCGAGTGTCAGGTTAGGCCGAGCGTCTGACAGACTGAGGCGCAAAGCGGGCGCTCCAATTTCTGGACCTGGCCTGTTGTTTCCGCTGTTGCATCGTGTGAAACGTGTTGGTGTATATTTAATGGGGTCTCCCTGGGCGCGGACGGCCGATGTTGCTCATATGGGTTGGAGACGCTGGTGGTTGTCATAGCGTTGCGAAGTTTTGGGCATTATTTGATTGGGATGGCTTTCAAAGTCGTAACCGATTGCAATGCTCTGGGGGCCGCCGAGGGCAAGAGAGATCTTCTGCCAAGGGTTGCACGCTGGATGATTTATCTACGGGATTTTGTTTTAATATCGAATATAGAAAGGGAAATGGTGTCCCGAGAGTTGTGCAGCATTTTTTTGAAAGTAAAGTTATGAAAAGAACGTCTATGTGTGCGTGTGTGTGTATGGGAGCGTTACCCCAGGCGCACGCGAAAGGTGCTGTGCAGAGACGTCTGTGGATATGTATTGGGCTCCGGCCTTGCAAACATATCTTACGATATGTGTTGGGCTCCGGCCTTGCAGACATATCTTACGATATGTGTTGGGCTCCGGCCTTGCAGACATATCTTACGATGTGTGTTGGGCTCCGGCCTTGCAGACATATCTTACGATATGTGTTGGGCTCCGGCCTTGCAGACATATCTTGCGATATGTGTTGGGCTCCGGCCTTGCAGACATATCTTACGATATGTGTTGGGCTCCGGCCTTGCAGACATATCTTACGATGTGTGTTGGGCTTCGGCCTTGCAGACATATCTTACGATATGTGTTGGGCTCCGGCCTTGCAGACATATCTTACGATATGTGTTGGGCTTCGGTCTTGCAGACATATCTTACGATATGTGTTGGGCTTCGGCCTTGCAGACATATCATTCGATATGTGTTGGGCTCCGGCCTTGCAGTACCTTCCTAACTACCGACGTAGAGTACCTGGGCCGAGTAAGGCCAAGCGTCAGGTTAGGCCGAGCATCTGACAGATGGAGGCGCCGAGCGGGTGCGCCAGTTCCTGAGCTGCGTGGCCGGGTCCGTCGCAGTCTGCGTGCTGACCTACCCGGCAGTCGCGCACCCTCCACGTGCGTGCCCCTGCATGCGCACCCTGCTTGCGCGCCCTGTCTGCGCGCCCTGCCTGCGCGCCCTGCTTGCGCGCCCTACCTGCGCGCCCTGCTGCGCGCCCTTCTGCGCACTCTGCTGCGCGTCCTGCTTGCGCGCCCTGCATGCGCGCCCTGCTGCGCGCCCTTGTGCGCGCTCTGCTGCGCGCCCTTCTGCGCGCTCTGCTGCGCGCCCTGCTGCGCGTCCTGCTTGCGCGCCCTGCATGCGCGCCCTACCTGCGCACCCTGCCAGCGCGCCCTGCCAGCGCGCCCTGCCAGCGCGCCCTGCCCGCGCGCCCTGCCTGCGCGCCTTGCTTGCGCGCCCTGCTGCGCGCACTACCTTACAGACATATCTTTCGATATGTGTTGGGTTTCGACTTTGTATCCATATCCATTGATATGTGTTGGACTTTGGTCCTGCAATCTCGTATGGCTTAGCCTTGTACGTAGAATAGTGAGAATAAGCGATGTGTGTGGTCGATGACGTTTGTAATACGATGATTGTTAGTGAAGTAGAAGAAGTTAAGAAATAGCATCGTGTGTATCATTGAAAGAGGGCCTTGATTGTGTGAGGAATGAAAGAATAGGCAACTTTACAAAAAAGTCTTGTTTTTGTGTTTATGTTGTTTCTCATCGACAGATTCCGAAGCTGAAGACAATGATGACACCGGTGCTGAGCCCTGGTCTGCTCAGGTTGACCCTGTTGAGGTCTTCCATGAAGATATCTTGTGAAATGCGGCCGAGGACGGCGCATGATCAGGATAGGCCGTGTTAGCAGAAACGAAGAATGAATCGTTGCGAATCATGACGTCACCACAACGCCGCCATAAAAGCAATCGTTAGTTCGCTCTCAGCCCATTTGCTTGTCGGACGTTGAAGGGTGAGGTCGGTTGAAGTGGTGATGATGTGATTTGCATTGAGTCATTTATTTCATCCTTATTATTCGGTTATTGTGTAAAGAGTGGTTTTCTGTGCATTTACTTGTTATTTATGGTGAAAATCTAATTGAAAGTAAAATTGTTTCTTTATCGTATTTTATTCCAGTCCTGATTCCTAAAAGTATAATCAATGACTATTCATTTTAATAATTTGCCGTGTACACAAAGGAGACTAGTTTGAGGCACAATATATACCTACTAAAAATTTACTCAATTATTTCATAAAGTGAAAAACAATACAATTGTATCAGAAACGAAATTTGTACAATACACGTGTGTAGTAATTATATCAAAGTATTAAAAAGTAAGCAAACTTTAATATGAAAAAGGATGTGATATAAATCAATCGGAAACAAATGTTAAGCTTCTATTAAGTTTTCACCAACTAGATTTTTAATTAATAATTTTATTAAATATGATTTTAATTAAATTTAAAAACGAAACTACTATGTCTATCACAATGTTCTTTTGTTACGTATATAGTATAGTTGGCATTTAAATTTGCCTAATAAGTATACAATTTTTATTTCTCCATTTTTCTCCATTTTCAAACAAAAGATTTTTTTTTTCTAATCGGTCCAGGCGTCTTCGAGTAATCGGGGAACATACCCAAAAAAAAGAAAAAACAAACATTTTTAACCAATTTCAAAAAGGAGGACCTTTTTTGAAGTCGGTTAAAGATGCATAATGCCTCTGTACAACCGTCAGCAGCTGGGGCTTGTAATTATGGAATGCTAAATTTAACATTTATTACAAAAATCATAGGTATTAAAATAATAAAGAGTAAAGACGAAACGGATTACCAAAGTGTACGTAGTGTTATTGCCACAGAAATAATAATATAGAGGATTATTATTATTAGGAGAGGATATTATTATTATTTCTGTGGTTATTGCTATCACAATTTAAAAGAACAAAATTCTCTTGTGATTTTCAAAGAATTCTAAAAATAGTATCAGTTATACTGAACATGTATTTCGCACCTCAGGGCGAACTGTATAAAAAAATGAAATGTAAAATACTAAACCAATATTCAACACAAGCACGGTCAATGTCATCCTCAAATTGGTCGGTTGTAAGTCAACAACACAGTATTTGCGGTAAAGCTATTCCCATAAGTCTCTTCAAAGTGCTTGGTTGTAAAATATCAATTGATACTTGTACAAACTCAGTAACCATTGGAGTAAAATCTAACAAATAATTTACAGTCGCTTTACGATCTACGTGAAAAGTCTACGTGAATTGTGTGTGATTTCTATAAATGACTAGCTGTGCCTGCGAATTCGTTCGCGTAGATTAACTGTTTTTGCAACATTTTTCATTAACGCTCAGCTCTTATTGGTCGTATCGTGATGTTATATAGCCTCCACGATTAAAATATTTTTCAAAACATGATCTTTTGTTGATTACCTACCCATAGACAATTATACATACATACATACGATCCCTCTCGTAATCCTATGAGGGGTTGAGTAGAGCCTTGGGTAACATTTTGTTACACTTAAAGGCACATTTGGCAGTCGGCTATGCAGTACTTCCAAATAGTGATAGGTTGCCAGCCTGACGCCTACATAAAAGGGACACCAAACCCACTAATTAAATCCTTCGGTAAAGAAACTAAAGCAAAAGCCAACACATCGCTTCTAAATTAATTAAATTATGGGAATAGGTATCATCGGATATATAGATAACATCGGAATATTTAAACACACACCTTCATAATATTTCAAATAGCATTTTGCAGCAAACCTAGTGATAAGAATGCAATAACAGTAAATCCAGCTAAACCAACTCCTGTATTCTACGAACTATGGGAATCAAGTTCCCTAAAAAGGAAGGTCCAGTCTGCTGACTTGTGCGGTCACAAGTCGTGCAGATATCGCATCGCCGCAATTATTTGATAAACATTGCAAAGTAACATCTCTTAGATAATAGCTGAACCGGCAAAAGTTATTCTGCCCTATAGTAGGTAACACAAAATACACAAAAATTTCATAAAATCGCGGGGGAAGCCGTTTCGGTGTAGTGCGACCACAAACATCGTGACACGAGATTTTTATACATTAGATAATATACTTTCTTTAGTATATAAAAACCTCAATAATGATAAAGATAATTCTATTCTAAATATCTCCATAAAACTATCATCATAAAATATGTCAAATGGATACTACAAATTGACTATATAGGTCCGTTATTTTGATGGTTTGAAAATCATAACTTGATTTCTATTATTAATTCCAAGAACGAGAGTCAAGTATGACCAGTCTTATCACAGTGGCAACATGATGGTTAAATATCTCCAAGACTAGTTGGCAGGAGATACCAATCTACATTATTAGGGACGCCACAAAGCTTCCAGATTTTTATCAAAACTACTTTTGATTTTATTTTCGTTCTCTTTTTTCTTGATGTTATTTAATTTCAAACTGGTAATTTTTCATATAGTTACTGTTATGTGTAGTAAAAAAAAATCCGCGGTGGAATATTCTGGATGCATAATTATAAAAGATAAACACTAAAAGTATTGCTATTCTTTCGAAGAATCGTTCGATTGAAGTAAAGCTTTTTTAATGTTAGTGACAGATAATAAATACTTAGTACATTTATTAACTAGGGCGATATAGCTAAGAATATCCAAGATCGCAGGTATTTGATGGCCAAGCTGAAGGCGAGGGCGATTAATTGCGATCTGAGGCTTTTTTTACAACCCGTGGTAAGTTCAAAATATGTTACCACCTGACCAGGAAGTGAGATTCTGGTCAGATGTGGCATAAAAATATATATTAGAGCTCTCTTTCTCTACTAAATTTCAATTTCTAGCCATTTATTACCGACAATTTACATTATTGTATTGTATAAAAATTATCACTACATTTTATTTTTATTTTCGGCGTGTCCTTCTGACACATAGGCCTCCAGCCTTTTGGATTCTGATTTTTCTGATTTTTGATGATTCTATTTTTAGTCAACCTTAACCACAAAGGCCCTGCCATCCTCTTTATGTAATCTGACATTCTCCTTATTCACCTCTTTTTTACTCCGCTTTCATCTCATGCATCTCATGTAACGAAATATATCTTAAATGTGACAGTAACATTTATCAAATACCTACATCATAATAGTTTTATTTGAAAAAAAGTAATTTATATTTACTTATTTATACTTTAGTTACGAGTTGTTATATACAACTGCCAAACTACACCTAATATCAAACCGCTTTATCTAATACGTTTTCTGATTTCTTTCTACAGAAAACGTTTTCATGTCACCAACAGACAGATGAGAAGATGTCTGTATACACGTACACATTCAACCTCTTATCAGCGGTAACCCTAAGTAAGAATAAGCTCACTGTTGTATAAACACACAAGATGGTGAAGATAATGTTGTCACCCATTAATAACTTGTCACCTCTTCTGAGAAACGATCTTATTGGCGAGTATCGACACAGTAGACTTAGATATTCATTGCCTACTGCACTTAGGTTTTGATTAAGCTACGATAAACATATAGGGCAATGGTTAACTACCCACTCGTGGTCTCCTGTTTAAAACCTTGAGGTAGCATTCTTGTTAGCGCTGCTGGATGATTTGACCTGTTCAATAAATTAACAGGCAACATTCAGCCAGTGTTTAGATTCTAAGAGAAGACTATTATCATTTGCATAATAGTTTTAATTAACAAAAACATATTCACCAATTCAATCTCGTATCTACGTGTATTACGCTTAATTAAGCTACTTAATTATGCAGTCAACGCTTCTTGTCTAATTATGGACAACAGAATCTGCTTTGGCTTTCAGTAGTTCCGAAAGTTCTATTTTAAAGTGTAGAGAAAGAAAACACCTTTTTATAAAATGAAATATGGTGGCTTAAAAAACGGATCTAGGAAATGACTTCATCCCAATTGAATAGTTCAAGAGAAATTAGCACGTTGAACAGGATTGGAAAAGTGCGAACACCTATGAAAAATTTACTCGTATCATTGAAAGAATATTTGTATAATAAAAAGTGAGTAACCTTTGAAAAACGTAACAATTTTAGTTGCCTTAAGAGCTCAATTTGTATAGGAAACGTAAATAGCGCGCCCCTAGCGGAGAGAAGCGCAAATCATGTTTCTTATAAAAAATGAGCTCTTTAAAAATTATTTCAAAAATCTTTAAAACTAAACTAAAATAGTTGCGTTTTTATACTGAAAAACCTAGGTACACTACGGCTGAACTGTGTTCACTTTGGTTTAAAACAATTTAATATTGTGGGCCAGGAAAAAATATAGCAATAATTGAATTAATTAACGTAACATATATTATTTTATCATTAATAATTTGTATTTGATGCCATTATACTCAGTAACTATTTCACAATAGATTACTATCGCAGTCAAAAACAACAAATAAAATTGAATTTCAATAAATAGGTACCTACTAGTATTCGTTTCATGAAAATAATAAAGACAGGAATTTGTTCTTTTCTAAATTGAATCAAATAATTTAGTCATCCTCTAAACATTTCATCTTAACAAATAAAAACTACAGCAAAAATAATGTGCATATCTTTTATTGACATTTAAAGACGATCGTCACATATGATCGTCGCCACCTTGTCCGACAAAAAATGAGAATCAAAACTCACATGCACTAGCTAAGGTACCTACCAATTGTCGTAACTAATAGGTACGCCAGTACACATGTTTCATATCATGAGAACCGCAAACAAGCTAATCCTACGGCAAACATTACTCTTCGGTCATTGTTTAAGGCGGACCTTGCGGATTTTTCCCCGTTTTCACTTCTCAACTTTTTGTGCAAGCAACTTTTTTCATTCGGACTTCGCCAGTCTTAAGCGTGGAGCTTTTTGTTTGGTGTAGATACTTTTACTGTGTTTGTTTACGAATTCTATTTGTGCTGCATTTTATTTCCGACTTTTTACGCGCCGATATAACAAGATAATTAACTTAAGTTTAAAGTTTTGTTTTATGTTTTTTAATCCTTGGTAATTTTTTTTATTAAAAGTTCGTTTTTACCCACCCGAAATAGAGAAATGGAGTCCAAATGTAAAACTAGTTAGTGCGAGAGATAAATTTGTTGGCCGTACATAGCCACGCCGTCGGTCAGCAAGATGTTTCTTCTTTTGAAGGACACAGGATTGTAAAGATTGCGTACTGATAAAGTGTCGTATACTTTGACGTTGAAATAAAAATATTATATTAATTAAATAACATTTTATTACTATAACGTTAGCAGAGCAAGAGCAAGAGCAAGAGAGAGCGGGGGGGGGGGGGGGGGGCAGTGTGACCATCACAAAATAATAGACCACAGTGTTGGCATTATTCTGGTAATATGTTTAGTTAATTAGTCAAGGTACAACACAAAGAATTCCATTTTTTGATTGTGCTACATAGAAACAAGTTGGCAAATTTCTTTCTTCATCTTCTTAAAAAAGGAATGACGATCGCGACACATAAAGATTACGCATTGCGCCAATATCAAGTGAAAATGTACTTAAAGTAACCGAAAATTGTACGGTAGATTGAGTTTATTTTGGAATTTCTCAACACGTGTTTTTGCAACAAGAACTCGGGAAAAACTCCGCAAATTTCTTTATTCATGATGCAATTGCAGCTACAGTTTTTCGATTTTAAATATGATACATATCCGGCAAACTGTGGCTACCATTGTGATATTTGAAAGGGACAGTTGCAGATAACAATCAAATTATTGCGGTATAACTCTAAAACGTAGCAAAAGACCTCGAAATTTAGTCTGTATATAAACGTAAATAAAACTGATATACTTATTGTCATTGTTGTCTTTGATTTATTTGTTATTTGGGCGATAGCTTTTATGCCACACCTGACCAGAAAGTGGCATTTTCCGCACGCTAGGCGTTCGTAAAATCCCACTTAGTGGTCAAGGGGTGAAATAAAATTTTCTCGGGCAGTAGAAAATATAGCCTCAGATCGCATATTAAACGCCCTCGCCTTAAACTCGGGCATCGAATCCTGTGGTCTGAGACATTCTTTGTTTTACCGCCCTTGTTAATAAATATTTAATATTTTTAATCAATATCTAAAACCTTTATAATAAAAAATGCTCCTAGAAGTGCATTACATACTTATAAGAGCATTTTTTATGATTTATTATGAATATTTTTATGCAAAACATGTTGAATCCAAGTTGAATCTTATAGCAAATAAGTATTATTAATATGCAATGATATTACATAGTATAAATATCATTGTTAATATGCATTATGTCAAATATTTATATACAGTTATTGCACAAATAAGGAAGTTAAGAGCTTTTTAAAAGTATCTTAAATCTGTGTGTTAGATTAACATGTGTATTTAAAAGAGTAAATAAACATTATTATTCAATAAATATATTTTTATTACATAACCTGAAAATGACAACCTCGACAGTGAATATTCTTGAAATAATTTGAAATGTCGATCAAACTTTTTGAGCAACGGATTGTCTCTACGTTTCACAGATAAATCGACATTTGAGATTGAGACTGACATATTCCTTTACCTGAATTAAAAACTATATGTATATAAATAACTAGCTAAAAAAAAGTAAAAGTTTTTCAAATATTTGACACGGTAAAATAATAAGATTTATCAAATTGAATTATTCATTTGGACTATTTCAATTACCTAACAACTCGCCCACAATAGATCTGCTCTATTTACAAGTAGGCAATGTAATATGATTACAAAGATCACAGAGAAATACTTTAATTAAATGGAATAACAGACGTTAACTTAGTTAAAGGCTACGAAAGACGTCTGTTAGTATTTAATAAGCAAGTTATAACAACGTTATTACTCTAATATCTAGTTTATAATAGAATAAGGCCTTTTGCTGTTAATTGTAGTAGTTCTGTTGTAATAACAACTAAACCTTTTTGCATTAAATTAAACGAGGACCTTAATTAAGTAAACTGTTATATTTTATCGTAGGACGTAGGCACATCCTAATTGTACCGAGTTAAATTAAAATCTAAGTTTAATTTAGCTAGAATTAATTCGCTTTTCCTAATGTGCGATGCCAGTAGAGTAGAATAGGAGGATATGGGTGTCGTAAAAGGCGACTAATGGATCACCAAAGGGGTATTGAGCACCTTATACTCCATCCACCAATCCGTATTGGGCAAGCGTGGTGGACTACTGCCATGACAAGGAGAGACCATGTGTCCCAGCATTGAGTCGAATTACGACAAATGTTCGTGTTCATCGCACAAATATTTGCCACTACCAGGATTCGAGCCCGGACCGCTTGATGTGTAGGCAGCTATACTGACCACTCCACCACGACGGCGTCTAACAAAGATTTGTTCAGCAAATACAGTTAAATACACTCTCGTTGTTTCTTGTGCGTCATGTCAATATTTCCAATTATCGGCAGTTTCGTTTAAGTACATATCGACAGAGTTTGCGAGGAAAATATTCTTGCTCTTATTTCGATATTCTGAGATTTCGTCTTATACCTAATAAGGCACTTTTTACATCGAGAGCGAGTGAGAGATTTTTATCGACTATTTTGTTCAGTTTGTCAGTTCAGTCGACATCAGATAAAAGTTAATTTGTAGCTAACTTGTGCATTAACTACAAAAAAACTCGAATGAAGCATCATGGACTTAAAATAATAAAAAAATAATTAACCTGCCTGCCATGAGAATACACTTGATGCAATCAGCAAAATTAATTTCAAAATCTTGGCCCTGGGGGCCAACCGCAAAAACTACATTAATAATTTCTAGCACAGTTTGTAATTTCACGACCTTTCCCTTCTAATAAAACAAGATTTTAGTCCATAGAAGGTAGGTAAAGTAGCATACCTAACTACGGTCCTGTCTTGATAAAATCTCGGTATTCCAATTATTCTTCTGTCATTTCAACTTTTTGTCCGTATCTTATAATTTAGTTCACTACATTTGCACATTGGCTTAATTAAAAAAGATTGTGGGTAGACTAGGTTATTTAGAGGAAAAGGGAATTTTTAAAAGTCATGTAATGCCCTGACGAAAAAGTTAATTTACGCGTATAATTGGAGTATACGCGTAAATTAACTTTTTCGAGAGAAGAGAAAAGGTCATTTTTTTATTTTGTTTAGAATAACTTGATCAGATTATTTTGAGTTGACATTTTAAATTCTAATGTTACTTGTGCTATGCAGACTGCTCTTGACGGTTTCTAAATTAAGATGGAGTCACTACATGGTCCATACTGCCACATGTGGCTTAAAGTTTAACTAAATATCACCTTAAGCTCATGCGCAACCACTTTTGGAATCTTGAATATATACCTATCTAATATTGCATATAGGTACTCTTTGAATGTTGTACGAGGCGGAGGCGGTAAATAATTGTATTACATTATATTTCTTAGATTAGATATCAAGAACCTATATACTTATTACCAACAATATTGATTAATACATAGGTACATATATATGTATATGTAATATTAGGTATTATTAATCAATATACAAATTTGTATTTTTTGCGGCATAAATGGCCGGCACGATACCTCCACGCGATCCAGAGATAAAGGCAAACCTCGATGATGAATTACGTATTTTAAATAAAGACTATATTTTTATGATTTAATTACAAATGTATAGTTTTCAGAATTTTCAAAAGTATTGTTTCATAACAACAAAAATTCGTAAATTAATTAATTAAATTATCTACTAAGAGAACGTCGTACTCTGGATACACACCTACGCCACTATCAAATCAGGCGAGCTCTAAGCTTAATTACATTAGAAAACCTCTAACTATATACGTGTAATATTTTCAATGATAACATTCCAGCTAAATAGTACGCAGACATCTACAGCGGCAATTAGTTAAATTTGTCCACATTTTATCAAAGCTCCGTGTTGCTCGGTCCCTCTTTTTAATCTAATTACTCTATTAATTTTGTTGTGATTCCCACAATAGTAGAAAAGAACAATTGCGTGTACAGCAACAATAGGTTGTTGTTCCATCAAACTAGGAACTCCCGAAAATCGATAGTCTAACAGCACTAGACGGCATGGCGCCGAACGAATCCGATCAAGAAGGGAACGCTGCCATGGCCTCGGCCTCCCATACATTACACTTACAATTCAACTCGACAGGGTTATATCGGTCATGACTTTCGCCTGACGACCTCCCCTCGCCTTCATAAATTCTCTTCCTCTACAAAAGCCGCCCTAATTAAGTTGGGATACCTCTGAATATTTCAAACGTGCTCGCGGCTGTTACCGACAATCGCCCTTTTGAACCCAGTTATTATCAACTATAATTACGATGTAATATTACAGAGGTCTGAAAATGACCCGAGGGTCGGTCCACTACGAAATATCTATGTATATAGGATGAATATAAAAAACATATTATATAACACTTTACGTGAATGTACAAAATCGTCAAATTTAACTTTTTTGGCCACTTCACTGTCTTCAAGGGATCGTAGAATTCTGATATAAGGCATAACTTTACATTCATAAACCAGATTAAAAACTTATTAACGGATTCATTTACTAAATAAAGTAAAAAACATTTTAGAACACTTCTAATTATGCACTTACTTTTTTATATTCTCAATTTGTCCATTTTAAAATCTTTCTAAATTAAAACTTATACTGTGCGTCAGGCGTCAAGTTTGTGAAACGGATTGCAACCAATCGCAACCTCTCTGAACTTTTGATATTTCCGTTTCCTGCGTTCAATCGATAACAATAATTCTAAAGGGGGTGACGGAGTGCTAGGGCTGGCATCTTTTAATCATTTCCAAGATATACAGAAAATATTTTGTGACATTATGACGTAGATTGAGAATAGAGTATAGATAAGTCATCAGCGTACACCTAAGCGAGATAGCAATGTATCTACATACTATACCTATAGCTACAACAATAGACTAAGAATTGGCTTTTACAGCCAATTATACAACAATTCACCATTACTACAAACGAAATCACTTAAAATGATGAGAAATATCAAAGCACCACGCACTTGTCTGCCACCAAAGCAATGGTGGCAAACATAAAATTCCGATACGCAAACAGAGACAAAAAATGTTTTGTCCTGCTCTCCCGTATATATCAGACATATAAGCTTTCTCACTCTAATAATTATTATTCTTTAGTAGCCCATCTATACTCTATTCTCAATCTACGCATTATGACAATCGAGAAATAAACAAACCCTCATTTTATTGGAACTAGAAGTCCATGATCCATTGGGGTCATTATCTATGAATATTTATTTATTTTTTGCTGAGGAATGTTTAGATAAAATATTTTGTTTTCAACGAAGGAAATTGCGAGTCAATTTAGTATGGGGATGTGTTAAATACATCTGTTTATCAACAAAGATTCTTACTAAATGTTGTAATTGGGGATGAAATAACTATTATTATGGTTAATTTTTGGTCTAATATCTAATTTATGTATGCTCTTTTATTTCACGAATTTGATAAGCAAACTCACAAACCGGCTAATCGTATGTGTTCAACTCAATCAACGCTGACAACACCAGAACCATCAATCACTAGTTATCTTTTCTCTATGCGGCAAAAGTGTTAAGTTCCTGCCGTTTAATAAAACTATTAGGTACCTTTAACTATAAGTAGGTACCAAGGTCACCGACATAGGCCAAAGAATTGCGAACCTTGAGTGGCAGTGGGCACGGCACATTGCGAGGAGGACTGACGGCCGTTGGGGCGGAAAGGTCCTCGAGTGGCGACCACGTACCGGGAAACGCAGCGTTGGTAGGCCCCCCACAAGGTGGACTGACGATCTAGTAAGGGTCGCGGGAAGCCACTGGATGCAGGCAGCGCAGGAGCGACCGGTTTGGAGATCCTTGGGGGAGGCCTATGTCCAACAGAGGGCGTCTCTTGACTGAAATGATGATGATGATGATGAGGTACCTTTTCCTTAAAATTACAGCTTCCTCAGCATCTCCAAAGACGGAAGAGGTGAAAGGAAGACGGATGAGGTGCTACCCTAATGAATCTATTATACAGACCTCGCAACAAGTAAACGTTAGATACTTGATGCAATTAGAAGATTACGAGTACATAGATGCAAAACCGTATTAGTTAAGAGCCTAACCAGACACAAGTACTCTTGGTTTACTCAGACCTGTACAGCGAAGTGAACTTCAGCCGAAATTAAGATATTTAAATCTTTAACAAATATTTAATAACAAAATACCTACTGTTCCCCTTCAAAAAATAATTAAGAAATGACAATGGACGTACATGTTGAACTTCGAAAGAGAGCAATCACAGCGTGAAATCCTAGTATTATAAACGCGAAAGTTTGTATGTATGTATGTGTAGATGTTTGTTACTCTTACACGAAAAAACTATTGAATGTAATTTAATAAAACTTTACAATAATACAGCTCATACATCAGAATAAAATGTAGGCTATAAATACTCATTGTGCGCAGACGCAGTCGCTGGCAGCAACCTGAATTATATATTTCCAATAATATTACTATATTGACACTAGATCTCACTCATCTATCATAAGCCTCATAACTGTATAATCCTTAACTGACAGCCCTAAGTGCAGGGGACGTGCCAACTAGCATGAACGAACACATTTTTCATTACAACAAAGTTCCAACTTATTTCTTTGGTACCTACCAACGACAGATATCGACTACTGCTGTCGGGCTCAATAACTAGATTAAAACTTTGTTTGAACCATTTAATTAGTACGTACTTTCGTGTTCAGTCACGATCATTAATTAGGTACAGTCTAAAGCAGAAGTCGATGATCAAAAACTAATTGATGAAATCATAAATCTTTGCAGAAATTCACATACTACCTACTACCTACTATTACGCTAATCATGCTAAAAGGGCTTTAGGTAACATCAAGTTACACATCTGACAGTATATGCCATTTAGTGGCTCAAAGTAGTAGGTATCCAACTATTTTGAGGCACTATACTATCGAAAAAGAGGATTCAAAACCCAAAAAGTAACAAAACCTTCAGTGAACCATTAACAATATATTATGCACAACTTTCTTTAGATTAATTTTGTTTTCATTTTAACCACTTTTGCGAGCGAAGTGTTGTTGTTGTCGTGCCGCGGAAGCACCAGCAACCCGTATTTTTAAACATGTACCTATGTATTAGCACAGATAATAGTATTACTATACCTACCTACTAGTAATATTAGTAAGCATGTGCGTACGATTCAATCAGGTGGCGACATGTGAATGGACCTCAGTTTCTGTGAAAAAAAATCTATTGGTGTTCACCTGGTCACATATTGGCAAACAATTCATGGAGCAAACGTTTGTAGGTAAGTTTCACATTCGACTAAATGTCGACACAGTTTCTTTTCACTGACTATAGTCATAGTCTAAGATCCGAACCTAAATCGACCTTCACCGAGCTGATAATAGAATGAAACATGTTTTATTATTAATTTAGTATATTAGAAAATATATTAAAAATGGGTTGTCTAAAAAAATCCTGGACAGACTATTTTTAATTATTTTTTGAAAAATGATTTTTAATAAAATATTGCAACATCAAGATAATAAGAAAATTTTGTCGCGCGCTTATGATGATATAAATTTTTTTCTATTATCCAATCGAGTGAAAGTAACTGATATCGACATACCTGTTCATACCTGACAACCCAGTAGTTCGCGCAGGTAAATAATAGACAACCCAATGCCTGCACATTCTATACGGTTTCTACTATCATTCAGGACAAAATTTTCTTATTATCTTGATGTTGCAATATTTTATTAATTTTTTTTAAAAAATCATTTTTCAAAAAATAATTAAAAATAGTCTGTCCAGGATTTTTTTAGACAACCCATTTTAAATATATATTTTCTAATATACTAAATTAATAATAAAATATGTTTCATTCTATTATCAGCTCGGTGAAGGTCGATATAGGTTCGGATCTTCTACTATCACTGTATAAACATAAAAATGAATCAATATGTACACAAGGACAGGAAATTATCACTAAATTGTTGAAACACCCATTTTATCTGGACCACTATGTGTGGACTGACAGCTTACAAAAACATCTTAAGCCGCTGACACTTCACTAGCTTTATCACTGGTAGGATCACATCACCATTATCAGTTCGAAAAAAGAACTCCTTTTTTACTACGAACGCTATGGAACGGCGACTACGAAACGGCTACGGACCTTAATTCTCCTGCCTTTTCGAATGTTTTCTAGGAAAATCCGTAGAGTAATATCAGCTAATATGCCCAGTATAATATTATCTCAATTTTCAATATTACCCGGCGAACAAATGCTATTAAGAATTATGTTGGGAAAGGAAATCATTTCTATTTAGTAGCCGACTAAAAGACTTGCAAAGAGCGTGTCGAACGTGCATTAGCTTTGGGTTCCACTTACAAGTTACCGCGCCTTTTTTTATAACCATTACCTACTATAATACAGATAGTAAATAAAAATAACTAAAAAAACATTTATAAAGCCTTATGGCATCACAGAATTAACTATTGTTTTCAAATCGTGGTCTATTTTTGACGCAAACTAAAGAAAAACATGGAAACAAAACCGATATTAACTAAATATTTAATTGCCTCATAATAATTCTTATATGTATAGTACCTTTTGAACTACATTTATGGTGCGAACTTATTATGTAGATAAATAATGTTTAAGATAATGTGTACCAAAATAACAGAAAAAAGACTAATGATTTTTCTTAACAAGATGCTAGGTACTTCTCATATGAATATTTATTGAAATCATCTACAAAATGAATATTAGTTTTATGAAAATAGCTTCAGTAGTTTCCAAACTACGTAATTTTTTTTACTTTGGTAAGGCCTACTTTCAAGTTTTTTTTTAATACACTAAAATGTACAAATTTTGAACTGTTCTCAAATTAATTTGCTGTATCGCCTACTTGTACATTAATTTTTCATAAGTATATTTTTTCAAAAGTTACTAGTCTTATTGTTAACGCGTGATGATTGTTCAAAAATGTCATTGTTTTGTTACCACTTATCGCCCCTTAACAGCGGCGAATTTAAAAATTTGCCGGCAGTAGGCTAATATTTTTTTGCCGCCAGTAGGGTAATATTTTTTGCCGCCAGTAGGGTAATAGTTTTTGCCACCAGTAGGGTAATATTTTTTGCCGCCAGTAGGGTAATCATTTTTGCCGCCCCTACTTCTGAAATTCGATACCATAGTTCCATCGAGGTTAAATATGCCTAGTTCACAATCATTTTTATTATATGTACAACTTCATTGTGCTCTGTCTTCCTCATTAAGTACCTATATCAGTTTTTATCCCTTTATTAAAAAAATAAAATTTTCGGGACTTGTTTCTCTGTGAACAAACAGTATGCTCGTACTAATAAACATTTGCTTCTACCAGGATACGAAACAGACCTCTCAGTAATTTTTATAAGTAACAAAACATGCAATCAGTTGAATAACCGTTCAATTTAGTTTTTCTGCCTACGGAACCCAAATCGGAGCGTAATCCGCTCTTCATATCACATATTAAGCGAAGAGGTTAAAAAGACAAGTAGGTATGTATATGTACGTATTAATTAAGATTAATTGGGTATTAGTAATTGTAATAACGGGTAAATACATACTTTAACCATATTTTTATTGTATATAGTCGCACAATCATTATGATGCTGATTAATTTGTCTACTATTCTTTCTATGCGATCATAAAAAAGAATCTTCCGTTGTACAATAGGTAATTTATTATGTAATCAACACCCACCAAATAAAGCAAGTTCATAGTTGCACTGGGCAATAGTTAGGTACATTTTGACAACAGATTCACTGATGTCAAAACATACACTAACAATTTTGTTGTAGTTTTTATGTTCGTAAATAGCGCGATAAAGCTTCAGCCCCCTAATCGCACTATTTACGATCGTAAGAACCAAAACCAAATCTTTGACATTTTGTGTGACAGCTGTAAAGCAGTTGTCAAAATGTATGAAAACAGAAGCGTTTAAAGACTTTGTTGGAGTTTCTCCCGAGTTCTTGTTGTAAAAACACCTGTTGAGAGACTCCAGTTGTCTGTAACTATAAATAAGTAGTACATTTTCACTTGATATTGGCGAAATGCGTAATCTTTATGTGTCGCGAACGCTATGCATTCTAAATAGCGCCATGAGGGGGCTGAGGCCTTATACCAACCCGCACTTGGCCAGCGTGGTTGAATAAGGCCTAATTGGGGGGTCATCGCTACTCGCTTCCGTAGGTTTACCCTCGAGACCCTACAAGTGACCCCTGGGTGGTGCCAAAGAGTAGCTACTCTCCTGGTGGTAGGCTTCGGCCGTGGCTGGTCACCACCCCTCAAACAAAGTCGCTCCGCCAAATGGTATATGCCGTGTTCCGGTGTGATGTTTGAGGTAGCCATTTGAGGAGTGTTGGGTCAGGGCAGTTGTGTGCTCTGCATGACCGAATTTAACTGTCCACTTCTGTCACACCTGGTATCTGATCCTGGAGGCTAGCGGGATCCGAAGCACAGTGCGCCGCTGGCTGACCGCAGGAAGTAGGGGGCCCAAGTAGCATACTAGCCATCTGTGAAAGGCTGCCCCGCCACCTAGCGAAAAATCCCAGAATGCTCCACCTTGCCGGTTGGCGACCGGATGGGAGGACCAGGTGGCCATCTCTGGGGGGGTTCGGGCGTCCCCGCGGTCTCCAAATCAGATCTCCTTGCAGTGTGACAGTGGTGGGTTTGTTGCTGGTTGAGCGGAATCATACCTCGCCCTACTGCCATCCCCCTCGCCTATTCACTCGTTAAAATAATAATGGTAAAGCGAAAAAGGAAAAAGTTTTCACAGCGGCTGCACTTCCTCCCACTAAAAGTGCATCTCAGCAATATCCGAGGTCTGCACTCCAATCTCAATGCAGTCCACCACCACCTAGAGACTGAAAAACCGCAGCTGCTGTTCCTCACCGAGACGCAGATCAAATGTCCAGCTGACACGGCATACCTCAGCTACCCCGGGTATACTCTGGAGCACAGGTTTATACCTCGTGCCGGAGTCTGTGCGTTTATCCGTGATGACGTTTGTGTCAAGCGTCTCAAATGCTTTGAGGTTCCCGATAGTTCTACCTTATGGCTTTTAGTAGACACTGGCTTAGAGAAAGTCCTCTACGCAGCTGTCTACCGTTCGCACAGTGGAGATCAGGAGACGACAAGGTTGTTTGACCACCTCAGTTGCTCAGCTGATATGGCTTTGACCCGGTATCCTTCGGCGCAGTTAGTCGTTCTGGGAGACTTTAATGCTCATCATAAGGAGTGGCTGTACCCGAATCAGACGACTGATCATGCTGGAAGAGAGGCGCGCAAATTTGCACTATCGCTAGACCTCACTCAGCTTGTCAATTGTGCAACGAGGGTGCCGGATGTTGACTCACACTCAGCCAATTGCTTGGACCTTCTGCTGACTACCGATCCAGATAGATACACTGTCTCAGTATCCGCCCCATTGGGAACTTCTGACCACTGTCTAGTGAAGTCTGTAGCAACATATTCCCCACACGAACAAAGCTATGGCGGAAAAAGACGTGTGTGGCGTTACAAGTCGGCAGATTGGGATGAGATGCGGCACTTTTTTGCATCTTTTCCTTGGCGGCAGGTATGTTTCACTTCAGGAGATCCGTCGCTTTGCGCTGATGCTGTAACCGAAATTGTATGTCAGGGCATGGAATATTTTATTCCGTTTTTTGACGTGCCATCGGGCAGCAAAGCTCGCCCATGGTTTAACGACGATTGCCTGAGAGCTGAAAGGCAGAAGGAATTGGCGTACCGTGCCTGGGCTGATGCTCGATTGCGCAAAGCTCCGGAAACTCGGAAACTGAAGAGAAACTTTAATAAAGCTGCCAAGTCTTGCAAAAAGACGTTGCGTGGGGCTCGTTTCGACCATATTAGCCGCATTGGCACCAAACTTGCTTCTTTCCCAAGTGGGAGTAAAGCGTTTTGGTCACTGGCTAAAGCGGTCGAAACGAACTTTTGTCGCCCATCCTTACCACCTTTGCTGAAGCCGGATGGTTCACTAGCGCACACTGCGAGTGAGAAAGCTAACTTATTTGCCTATCTCTTCGCAGAAAATTCGCGTCTCGATGTTTCAGGCAAAGTTCCGCCTAAGTTACCTCAGTGTAATATCTCCATGGGGGATGTTCAAATCCACCAAAAAGAGGTACTAAAAGTCCTGCGAGCTCTTGACGTGAACAAAGCAAGTGGCCCAGATGGTATTCCAGCAATAGTCCTACGTAACTGTGCACCTGAATTGTCTCCTGTTTTAACGCGCCTGTATCGCCTCTCACTTGAGACTGGACAAGTACCTAAGTCGTGGAAGCTTGCTAACGTACAACCTGTGCCCAAGAAGGGTAGCCGCGCCGACCCTACCAATTATAGGCCTATTTCGGTCACCTCCATACTCTGTAAGATTATGGAGCGTGTACTGAACAAACGCATGTTGGCATACCTAGAAGAAAACGACTTGCTCAGCGACCGTCAATACGGTTTCCGTCGCGGTCGTTCAACTGGTGATCTTCTTGTGTATGCCACCCATCTTTGGAGTGAGGCCATTGAAAGGTATGGAGAGGCTCTCGCAGTGTCTCTGGACATCTCCAAGGCTTTTGATAGGGTCTGGCATTCGGGATTATTAAGCAAGCTTCCCTCATTCGGATTTTCTGCTGGCCTTTGTAATTGGATATCTGACTTCCTGAGAGAACGTTCAATTCGCGTTGTGTTGGATGGGTACACATCCGATCTACACGCAATTAACGCCGGAGTTCCTCAGGGGTCAGTTCTGTCCGCAACACTTTTTTTGCTGCACGTCAACGATCTGCTTTTGCCCGGCACCTTTGGGTATGCAGACGACAGCACTGTTGTGGAAAGATACCTTTCGAGTGCGAGGGCCGGTAGAGAGGAGATCCGGTCTTGTCGAGAGGCCTTAATTGAGCGTTTGGATCTAGCCCTACAGGATGTCTCCAATTGGAGCGATGCCAATTTGGTGAAGATCAACGCAACGAAAACACAGGCGTGTTTATTCTCCACAAAACGGAGCCCATTCCACCTGACTCCGGCTCTCCATGGTGTATCCATACCAGTGACTAATCGCATGCAGCTACTAGGGATGAACATATCATCCGATCTGAACTTCGGCGAATATATCGAATCCATAGCAAAAACTGCTGCCAAAAAGCTGGGTGTACTCTCGAAAGTTAAGCGATACTTCACACCACAGCAACTGCTTCTTTTATATAAAGCACAAATCCGCCCGGTTATGGAGTATTGCTGCCATCTTTGGGATGGATCAGCGAAATACCAGCTTGCAGCTTTGGATTCGGTAGAAAAAAGAGCTAAGCGACTTATTGGCAACCCAAAACTCACTGACGCCAAGCTATCAAGTCTCGACCATCGTCGAAAAGTAGCTAGTCTATCGGTATTTTATAGGATACACTTTGGAGAGTGTGCGTCGGAATTACACGAATTAATTCCACCAGCCCCATTTCACTACCGGGACACAAGACGCAGGTTAAATTACCACCCTTATGTTGTTGATGTCCCTACCATCCGCACAAAGCGATTTGCTAACTCTTTTATAATGCGGACAGCTAAGGAGTGGAACTTGTTGCCTGCTGATGTGTTTCCTGACACTTATAACTTGGGTGCCTTCAAGGCAAGAGTGAATAGGCTATATCTAGGTAAGCATGTAACATCGTAGGCCACATCTTCGCTTAAGATCAGGTGAGAGTGTGGTCAAATGCTTTCCTATATTCACTAAAAAAAAAAAAAAAAAAAAATGTGGGGTAGGCTCGAGCCCCTCGGTGGGGACTTTATATGAGCTGTTGATGATGATGATGACAAACATTTAATATATTTGGCATTTATTTTTCCCAAGAATCAATTGTCATAATGTACACGTCTTGCTTATATCGCTAATATTTATCTCAGGTAGGTCTAGGATAAAATGAAAATTCATTAATCGGTCTATAAATTTGACGAGAAACTTGAGACGTATACTCGTTAGCTGCCGTCTATTTGCGTCTCAAATTACTTTACTTTTGTGAACATTATCGTGGCAGAAGATTATGTTAACCAAAATGTTTGAAGTGAGTTCTTCCTCGCGGCGACATTACAATAATTACTCTAAGTAAATATAGATAGGTGTACTGATACCTTATTTACCTGTTAATTTTAATAAGCTTTTTACACGTTGACGAGGCTCTAGCGATTGTTATCTATTCGTGAAGAAGTTGTATAACGAATATTAGTATAAAGTGTAGAGTTATTTATGTATCTGTATTCCAAAACGAGTTGAGCCGAGCTTTACGTAACTTAGACACATAAAGCAACTACCTACATTGACACTATGGGCCAGTACCTCAAGAGTGACAGTTGCCATTCAGTCGCCTACATAAATGAGACATCAAACCTAAAAAGTAACTATACCTTAAGAGAACAACAAACAACAGTTGATAGTGGTTACACTGCAAACCATTCCAGTTGTCCAGTAAATGAGTATTGTGATACGACATTATAAAAAATCAATGTTGATAGAGATTGAAAAGCAAAAAAAGATACGTAGAAACTTTGTCTGTTTAGAAAAGCCCCACGAAAGGTAAACAAAATTCAATTTTATTCTGTGGACTCAGGAAAACACCTTGAATTAATTTAATTTGGCCGAGTATTGGCCTACGCGGAACACGTTCAGCGATTGATTCGTAAGCGGTACTTGCGTTAAGTCCGCTGAAAAATTCACCCCAACCGGCCGGCGAACTTCAACCAATCCAATTACCGAAGCGGAACTCTGGAAATTCTAAACCGATTATACAGAATTGAAAACATTAAGTACTTTCCAGATTTCGATTGTTCCACCAACCGATAACCGACCTTATCTCAACAGCTTGAAATCGGTATTCGATACTCGCCGCCGGGATTAAGAAGTCAAAGATGGAATTCGGATGGAAATTATTTATGAAAACTCTTACTTGGCGCGCCACCCAAAAGCGGTGGTGATTAGGAAAGTTTGATGACTTGACGCTTTAAAACAAACATGGATTGGGAACGTGATAAAAAAATATAATGCTATTTAAAGCACATGACGACATTTAACATATTTCCGACGAAATCAGACTCTTACTAACGAAATCTGCAGATTACATTTAGTCAAAATGTAATCCTAATCGTGAATAGATGTAAAATAAAAATATAAACCGAGATAGGTAGTACTTTTCATTTTATTAAATTTTCTAAGAATCTAAAATTTATAAAAATGTTAAACTTTTCAAATTTTTTTCATGAAACTTAGAATAGTATAAAGCTATTCTCTCGACATTTTTATTCAATGATCCTTCCAACTTTTAACAAATGCTTAAAAGTGCCAAACACTTGTCAAGAAGTATCCAAAAGACCTTTTTACAGGAATTAATCACTATAACTTTACTTGTTTAAAAACTCCTAATTGTTTTTAAATTAATAATGCGATAAATTTAAAGCAACATTTCAATATTTGCCAAACGAGCTATTGTTAGATGTCCAACTATTACACTACACTTAAAAAGATACCATAAAAGTAAGTCGCTAGGTCTATTTTCTCCCCAACAGAAGAAGGTCAAGAGCTATCTGAAGCTGAAGGTTGAGATGGCACCAATTAACACCAACCTTGAGATGATTAAGACTTGACAAAGGCAATTTCGTTAGGGTAAAATATGTCAATCCTAATGGGAGGTAATAACCGAAGCTTCTTTGAAGGATTCGGAAATATCATTAACCACTAACTGTCGCTTCTTACCTCTACCAAATCAAAATATGACTGGTGAAATGTAAATGTTTAAGGTATATTATCTGTCCAAGTCGATTTTGTTTAGTGAGTTCACTCAGACCAAATAAAAAAGTAAAGATGGTGGTCGGTATAATAAAACTACGCCTCAATCGATGCCCGTGTACATGCACACAGACGTAACGAAAGTACGCCTATCCTTATACTAAAAAAAATAGTTCAAAATAACTAAAAACAACTCGCTTTTATATAATATTTACAGCGTTCTTAGAGGTGAGAAAAGTGTTGGGATGGAACAGGATAGTCTAAGAAGGGAAACAGTATGAGCATTCCGGCGACGATTCTAATCAGGATGATGGGATATTCTTATCAAATTATTGTAATGTCATCGGTATTTGACAAGTCTATAAAGTTTAAATGAAATCTGAATGTTTAAAGTGGGTCAAAATCGAGTCAGTTACATACAAACATACAGGTGAAACTGATATAATAAGCGTGTTAAAAAGCCGGTTCAGGCACTACATAGATTTAAAAACGGCTTCAGTGTTTCCTTCGCAACGCTCGTCTGTACTTTTTAATTTGTGGTCTAAGTTAGTTTTGTCCTTGCTTTTGTCCCTTTTATGAAGACAACAAGCTGGCAACTATTAATATTATAAGGCACTACATAGCTCAAACTGCTAGATGCTAGAATGTTACCTCTTAAAACGTTAAGCTCAATTCGACCTTTTAAGGGGTATGCGCGTGATAGTAATATGGTAATATCAATATATATCAAAGTTATAAAACATTGGTTTATAATGGAAGTATTCTGTTAATGTAACGATGATGCATGTGTAAATATACACAGTTATTTTTTCATCGTTTCAACGCCGAAAGCTACTTTAAGTGCCAGACAATAAAACTACTTTTCCTATGAGACCAACATCGAAATCGCGAAAAAAAATACAAAAACCTATTCCATACAAAAGTGCAATACCTACGCCTCATCATCATCAACAGTTCATATATAATACCCCCACCGAGGGGCTAGACCCTACCCCACATTAGGAGCGATTAGGCCTTAGTCAACCACGCTGGCCAAGTGCGAGTTGGTCGCCTTCACACACACTAGTAATTTATTCATAGGTGTGTGCAGGTTTCCTCACTATGTTTTCCTTCACCGTAATATTGTCGATTAAACGTACATATGAATTGAAAATTTGAAAACACATTGGTACGTGGCAGGGTTCGAACCAGTGCCTCTCGGGTGGGAGACAACGCACTTACGCACTACGCCACCGACGCTTCACCTACACCTACACAACCAAAATGTATGGATGGAACAGCTTTTTCGATGTTGGGCCCATAGAAAAAGTGTTGACTAACACACATAACGTAGGTTACGGCATTAAAAAGAAAAAAAACAACTGTGTATATTCATGTAATCATGGCCTTTGTTCATCAAATCATTCCATCATCACACTGCCCATCCAAAACATACATGTCTTGGCAGACTAGGTATACTTAATTTCTTACGTATATGAATATGACATGTCTTTTAACTTTCTCGTACGTAGTATATGTAGAGGAAGTCTTGTAATCGTCAAAAAGTTCGACCTCGAGATTTTGACGGATTTACACGTTTTGGACCTCCCGAGTTCAAAAACATTTTTTTTTGGAATTATGCCTGTGTGTGTGTGTGTCTGTGTGTTAGCACGATAACTCGAGCCTGCTTTAACTTATAGCAACCAAGTTAACATGCGTGTATGTCATCAAAGTATAAGGTTTCTTCAATCAACTTTTAAGCAGTCGATCACGACAGCTAAGCAACCAAGTGCGCGGTCGGTACTCGGATGGGTGACCAAAATTAAACATGAATGTTTGACACCAAAATATAAGGTTTCTATCAACCTTTGAGACGTTTCCGGTATACGAAAAAGTCAAGGGGAGACCACACCCGATTTTTAATATTATTTATTAGGCTTTCGTCTAGATTTAGGCTACAATATACACCAAGGATATTTAGCGCTAACTATTGACAATTTATGACGTTCCTACGCGGCTGTGGAGGCAACGAAAGCTCGTTGCGCCGTACTTCGTGAGTCACGACTCGAAAGTGACAAACTTCGGTACGCTCGGTAACTCTATTGTTGTAGATTATTACAACAAAAAACGGAATATGATAATCAAGCTTGAAAGGTGTCGATAGCGACATCATTGTTATTCTTTTGTCAACCGTAAGTTCCATAAAGCATTACTTATGCACGTTTTAAGCTGAATATTATCACGCTTTAAGGACAGTGACCATATTTTGTTTCTTTACTTTCGTGGGCGACTGTTAAGACAAACTCGTGGTATTTTAAATGTTAGTCGAACTTTATTACGATTAGGATTCAATGATAAGTCCATATAAGCAGACACTGCTAAAAATATTTAATGAATAATTGTTTCCATAAAAACAGCAATGTACATGGTATTTTAGATAATGCTATTTGGCAAATTATATATTTAAAATCCTACTTATGATATTTGTGAACATTTTAAAATATCTTTCAGGTTTCATCCGAATTTTACTACTATAAAAAAATCTTTATAACGGTTCAATTTGTTTGTTTTATTCATATGAAACTATAAACATTTTTACATGGATATCATTAAAGAACTCGTACGTCAAAAAGGTCTTAAATATTCTGAAAATTAATATCCCTCTTCGATTCTTGCGCATCTTTGTAATAGAAAATTAAACTAAGTATATAAAACTAAAGTGGTTGATACTGTTAAACACTTTGCAATACATATTAAGACTATGTTTTCCATATCAAGAACTGTATCTGTTACGCAGGACGCCATTTTAATGTAATTCAAAGAAATCACAAATCTCTTTTTTCTGCTCGATTGTACAGCGTAATCCTGCATCCGACAACAGTAATTTATGTCACTCTTGACGCTTCCAGTTAGTATCCGTTAACTCCCTTACATAATTCCGATAGACTGATTACGAGCAAGGTTTTGCAGAAAATAAATTGTAGCGTGGTGCTTTCGCCGGCTATTGTTTTCGGTTTCAGCCGAATGTCAACTGCCAGTGACAATTAAATGTCACTTTCATTTCCAAACAAAAACTATTTTGTAGCAAAAAGTTCATCGTTCGACGGCGCCAGCTGAAACAATGACCTCTTTTTCCACAGAACATTGATAATTGGAAATATTTTTGACGAAAAATTAAGAAATCCTGGTGGATAATTGTAAAGTGAAATAAATTGTTTTCGATGACTATGTATGTAGGTTAGCTTTAACTTTAATAAGTGAGTTCGTTGAGCGTAACATTCAATTACAGGATAATATCGAATTCAATATGTTTACGCCTTTTTTATCATCACAAGCTATACCTATACTGCTGAAGTAAAAATATTATATTTTGAGATACTAAACAAAAATGTAAACATTTGGATTAGAGCCAATAACTTTAACACCCAAATTGACTGTACGATTGTATAGTCTACTTGGATTTAATTTTACTTATTTTGAAACAAGCGCAATATAAAATACATATGTTTAATAATACGTAAAAAAATTACAAATGTTGTAAATTTCATTTTTTCGTTCACTACGTATGTTAAATTAATTCTCTCAAAAATTCTAGTAGCACGCTAGAGGTTCCGCAAACAATAAAATACCCTTGTTATTACGGCATTGCCTTTCTTCCTGTCCCAGTACGTCTGTGTTTTCTACAAAATGAAAGCGTTTTTGCATTTAACGGCAATTTGGTCAGTTTCATTTGAAACAACGTTATACATTGAGAACAATTTATTGAGCCGACTCTTCATACAGTTTAGATAGTAAAAGATGATTGTTTCACTTGTTTTCTTTTCAATTATTTTGAAAAGAAAACAAGTGAAACAATCATCTTAAAGTTCAAAAATGGCTTAAAATAGTTACTTAACCACGCAGTTGCTAGTGAGTTGATTTCAGGTCTTCATTCGCCATTTCATTTGCAATAGGATGGAAACCGATTCTTTTCATTCTCATGATCATTTCACCTTCATCTCATCTGATGGTGAGATGAACGTGAGTTCCAAGGGAGTTCATTTGGAGCTGAGATCCAAGTGAGTTCATTTGGAGCTGAGATCCAAGTGAGTTCATTTGGAGCCGCCAACCACTCAGTGTCTTGAACATCTTTTGACTAACGCACAAAGCAACGAACGCTACCGCCAACCAAATCAAGTAGAAATGTACGAACCCCTAGACCTTTGTATTTAATGCCGCTCGGCGAACCATTAGACAAGGGGAGTGGTTTTTAATATTAGATTATTATTATTCGTTCTTACCAGCTTAAATAAAATTATAACTATTTTTGGTATTGACAATGACGATGAATAAACTCTCAAGTCTTAATTTATAAAAAGATTTCTATTTCTTGTGAGTTTTACATCCATTTTACCTTTGAAACTTCTCATAATTTCATAATGTTAATTGAATTGATTAAAGTTTTAATGTAAACTTATTTTTTTGCTTGTTTTTCTGTCTGTGATTTTGTTCACTACCACAGATAATATAATACTATACTAGGCACTACGAAGAAAAACTCTTTAGTAATCATTACAATGGCGCCCGAACAGGGACCTGAACTGTCCTTATGATCTTCAATATCAGTTATCCAACTTGATCATCATCATGTTCTCTTAGATTTGCGCGAGCACTACACATTATAAATAAAACAACTTTTACGGATTTAACTCGCGTGTAATTAGATTTTACATGATGATATTATTGCCCGACGTTTCGTAACACTTTTCAGCGTTCGTGGTCACGGGATGACTAAAGATGTAGGTCAGTCTTTCTCAAAGTGGGCGATAACGCCCCCCTGTGGGCGTTGGAGGCCTAGAGGGGGGCGTTAAGGGACCCAGAAAAAAAAGGGGGGCGTTGGCGTGGTTCAGGGGGGCGATGGTGGATTTGTAATTTTATTTACTTAACATTTTAAATTTCACTAAACTTAAAACCTACCTATTACTCAATATCAGGCGTGGTTTAGGGTTATCAGATGATTAATTTGTAATTTCATTTACTTTATAATTCACTAAAATTAAAACCTACCTACTACTCAATATCAAATAATTAGTTTATATATTTGCCTTGTATGATGGTATAAAAACTAAAAAATATTTATTATAGATTTCGTAGAATAGCCCGTATGCCGTACGCAATCAAGTTGTAACAAGTTTTTGTTAAATAACGCTATTGGTGCAATCCGGTAGTAATCGTCTGGTGCATCGATACTTGTCCTAACTTGCTCAGTACTATTAAGCGTGGAAAGAGATAAACGAGTTTGTGCGCGTTTGTTTTATTCCTGTCGGTGCGTGCCGTATTTAAATCCTATATAAAAGCTCGGAATATCTCTTAAATTTTCATTAGTAGTTTCGTGCGCAATCTTTAATCGATCTTCTGAAACAGAGTACCTCGTCGAGTGCACGGAGCTCCGAGTGGATCGCAATAAAGAAAGACTGTGGTAATCTTCAACCTACACTTCCTAAAAAGGTCAACACTTTATTTACATATTTGTAAAAACAAAGTCATGTCGGAAGCAAAAAAGAAGAAACGGCAATACAGTGCAGAATATATTAAATATGGATTCATAGAAAATCCGACAAATTCATCTTTGCCTATGTGCCTTCTTTGTTCAAAAACATTTTCAAACGAAGCGATGAAGCCTTCAAGACTTCAAGATCATTTGAATAAAATGCATCCAGATAAGAAGGACAAAAATGTAGCCTATTTTCAAGACCTGGAAAAGAAGCATAATGCTCAGCCAAGTGTATCGAAACTTTTTTCGGTGGCTACTAAGCAAGACGATGACGGACTTCGAGCTTCATACAATATCTCTTTGTTAATTGCTCAAACAGGTAAACCACACACCATAGGAGAAACGTTAATTTTGCCGGCAATAAAAGAAGTTATAACTACTGTGCTTCATAAACCTGCTGCAGATATAATTCGAAAAATTCCTTTGAGCAATAGTTCTGTGCAAAGACGAATTGATGAAATGGCTGATAACATTGAAGAGTCATTGTGCAATCATCTGAAGACTAGTCAATTTTCAATTCAGTTGGATGAGTCCACTTTACCAACTAATGAAGCTTTGTTGCTGTCTTACGTGAGGTTTATTAAAGATGAAAAAATATGTCAAGAACTATTATTTGCTAGAAATTTAGAGACAGACACAAAAGGAGAAACCATATTTAAAACACTGGAAAAGTTTTGTGATGAAAAAGGAATTCCCTTGAAGAATATTATATCAGCTGCTACAGATGGTGCTCCAGCTATGACGGGGAGTCAAAAAGGTTTCATAGCGTACTTAAAAAACGAAATTCCAGATGTGCTTGCTGTACATTGCGTTATACATCGACAACATTTAGTTGCTAGAAATTTAAGTGAACGACTGTTTCAATCATTGCAATATGTCATCAGAGCAGTCAATAAAATCCGAAACAATTCTTTAAATGACAGATTATTTAATCAGCTTTGTGTTGCTAATGATGAAGATTTCAACAGATTGATTTTTCACACAGAAGTGCGTTGGCTATCAAAAGGAAATTGTCTGACTCGATTTTACAATCTGTTTGACTCTGTCATTGAGTTTTTGGAAAACAAAGACACAGAATTGCGCGACAAACTCATCACATCAAAGAATGATATCGCATACCTGACAGACCTTTATAAATTGCTTAATGATATGAATCTCCAACTTCAAGGCGATGACTTGAACTTAATAAAAACAAAAAATGTCGTCGCTGCTTTCGTAGCCAAGTTGCTCTTACACAAGAAGAATATCGGCAGACGTGAGTTCCATAATTTTCCCAATTTATCAGTATCCTGCAACAGCGACGACTTGCTTGTCTACTGCCAACATTTGGAAAATCTTCACAGCGATTTCATTGAAAGATTCCAGGATATTTTGAAATTGGAAATACCAGACTGGGTGTTAGATCCTTTTTCAAATGTCAACATAGGTATATCACCCCAACTGGAAGAAGAACTTATAGAACTGACAACGAATGATGAATTAAAAATCAAATTCAAAAGTGGTTACCACGAATTTTGGCTACAAAAATCAATCTCGCAGTTATATCCTGGATTGTGGTCGATCGTTCAACGATTTTTAATAGCATTCCCATCGTCATATTTGTGTGAACGTGGATTTAGCGCTGTGACAACGCTGCTTACTAAAAAGAGAAATCGTTTGCATGTTACCGAACGCGGCGACTTAAGACTGTTTTTGAGTAAAATCGAACCTGATATCAACAAACTTGTTAAAAATCATCAAATTCATCCATCTCATTAGATTCGTTATAAAATTAAAATTGATTACCTATCTACATTGTTTCTTTTAATTTGATTTTTAAATATATTCTTAATATTATAAAGTTGCGTTTTAATTGTTCTCACTGGTAAAAATGTCTAATTTAGAATTTAAACATCAGGACTGAATAATATAACACTATAACTAAATTAATTAAAGTAATGAAATGGTGGTTTTTAAGTTTTAGGAGTGTATAAAAACTAGGGGGCGCTGAAAAATTATTTATTTTCAAAGGGGGCGGTAAAAGAAATAAGTTTGATAATCTCTGATGTAGGTTGTCAAACTTTATGAAATAGTTAAATCTACCGTCACTTTAATTATTAATTTGGAGTGTTCCGTTTCACGCAAACGGAGCTCACGGTGTCATTAGGTCTTGCTATGTGGTGGTTTGCCTGAGTTTTAATAATTTTGATTACTGGATCCCAAGCAGGTGGTACCTACGACCCAACCATCTTCTCTATTGAAATTTGAGTGTTTCTTTATTTCAATAGCCTCGCGCAACATCCTTGGGATGTATCGACGTTCCTTGGCGAGAATGTGTGGTTTATCGAACCTTATATAATGGTTGGGCCCTTCTTGCGTATGTTCACACACTGCAGTCTGCAGTGTGCAGTCTGCAGTATGTTCACACACGGCAGTCTGCAGTCTGCAGTGTGTGAACATATGCAATATTAAATTTACAAGTAACAAGTATTTCGAAGTAACATTCCTTCCTTGTAAACAAATCGCGTGCTATCTTACGTTACGTTGTCAGTTGTCACCACACGAACAAAGAAATTTTGCGACTCATTTTTATATCATACAATCAACAAATGGAATGCTCTGCCAGCACACGTGTTCCTCCTGTCTTACAATAACGATTCATTACAAAATCTATTATCAGAAAATGCAAAGTTACTTCGAGTAGTTATGAACTAACATCACAATTTAAAGCACAGACTCCAACATTTAAAGTTCTTTATTATATAAAAGATGTCAAGGATTATTTATGATCCATCAATAATAGTAGGTATTCTGCTAATTGTGGTTACGATCTTTGTGACCATCAATATCGAGTTTATAATTCATATATAGTATATTTATTACAGTAGAAAACCACAAACGTATAGCCTTTGATTTAAATTCCATTGCCGGTTGGTAGACAACACTTTCCACTCTGCTGCAGTTAAACGTTTGTGCATTTATGATAATGACAGCAAACCTCAATATTAAACCAGTAACAACAACGGAGCAAAACAAACTTTTTCAGGAACAGTAAAAGAGGCTTCTCGCGTGCTCTTCGCTACTTTCTACCGAGCGCAGGACGGCCACATCTGAATATTAATTCCCTCAGTTTTACATAAGATATTTGCGGGCCGTTCGCCGCGGTCATGATCTTGAACCCGCAAGGGCAGCTATTGTCTCGAAGACTCGTGTGAACTGTGCACGAGATCCATCGACTCTTGGAAAGAAACCTTTGCTTGATTCCTAAGAACATGAGATGGAAGAAATATATAAGTAGATTAAGTAGTAACAGTTGAGACACTACTTTTGATTAATATGAAATGTTTGATCAAGAAAAACTTTGAGATCCGACACATTAGCGAGATTGCTGGAATACATCAGTGTGTAGGGTATTTGTAAGTTGTTAATGTAAAAGGTTTGATCCGTATATTCTAAGAAAGCCATCATAATTTGATATCTTTTTTCATTAATTGTTCTGCCTACCTAACTTAACACTATGTTCATGTGACTTGGATATAATCGTAACACATAAAGTTAACGTACCGTTGGATACAGCACAGAAGCAAGATGGCTTTCGACAACTCTCGTGACTCACGATCCATGGTTAATCAGCCAAGAAAGTCATACAAAATGGTTATTTATTTGTTGAACATAACCCCTGGGGCCAGAAGGTACCCGTGAATGGTCTATGCTCCATAGACATTGATTTTAAAGGTATTCAATGACTGACAGTTTTAGATCAACAGCTAAGCTCTCCAATTGAGAATACATCGTCGTAGAAAGTAAAATATCGTGTATATATCAAGTCTCAGTTACTTATATTAGCAAAATAAAGAAAAAAATAAAACACTCCATTAGGTGTGTTCAAAAATAGATAATACTTTTAAATGCTTTTAGGTGAAGGCCGTGAAGACGAACAGGAAACGAGCAAGAGGCCACACGCATGACGTCATTTCCTAAGGCACCAACTTGCTTCGAGTATTTTAAGCGATAACTTGGAGCGCACATAGGTACGTGTAAAACGGCTTTGATAATTAACTCAGTTTGAAGCGCATTGTTTATTGACGAATATTGGTGTTGGAAAATAACGAAAGCACACGTTTAGATGTACCATTTTGGTGTTATTAATGCTCCTCGGATAAGCTTATTTTATGATTTAATAAAAAAAATACTACCTTATCAATAAACGCAGAATAATAAATAAACCAGAACAAAATACTTCCCTGCCAAAGAAAATAGAAGATTCACCAAAAATATCACACTGAAAGTTATTAAATTACTAGGTACTGATACAATCAAATGTCTCTATTCAATTCATCAACATCTACTTAATAGTGCGTAAGCGAATCCTACTTATATTATAAACGTGAAAGTTTGTATATGTGTTTGTTCTGCAGTGCTATTTCACGCAAAAACTACTGAACTGATTTTAATGAAACTTTACTATAATATAGCTCATACATCAGAATAACATATAACCTATAATTCAACCGGCATTGATGCGAGCGAAGCCGCGGGCGACCACTAGCATTTCAATAAAGTCTAGACTATCTCATTGCTTTATTCACCACAATATCTTCTTTGAAATAGATACCTACTAACGACATTTATACAGTCAATGCTTTATGGATTTCGACGATAATAATCTCTCCTATCAATGCACACTGTTGTTGCGTTTCTATCAGTAGAATATTTACAATTTTAGGCATATTATGGGTAGGTAAATGAAAAGAATTATAAATCCTCTTCATTAGACGGAAAAAGGAAATCTGAAGGAAAGGAATCTTGTTTAGTGAAAATGCAAGAACAGCAAAGAAGCTGATTATCAAAGCAATAAATAGTTGTACTAAGTAAGAAAGACCAGGCAGCGGCTGACACAACTTCGTCCATGTTTCCAATCTAGTTCCTTTGCTATCCGTTGTAAACATTATTACCTCAGATCATACTGCTGACAGAGCGTGCTTTCCAATGAATACAAAATCGTAAATTTAAATGCAGACGGCTATTTCGTCGGCAGTCCAACAGTGGGCCAATGCACGGTTCAACGCGCCAGAAGTTTATCGACGTTCATAAACCCGTAAATAGATCGAATGCGGTAAAACGAGGCAAATACTGCACCCGGACTACTACAGCGGCTTGTTTCCAATTTCACTGCATTGCGATCGATCGAATTCCATTCAAAGGTAGTCCGAAGAAACCGAGAACACTTGAGCAAACACCTTTGAAATTATATCGCTGACTAGCGTCTTTGAGACGGAAACTGGAACGTGCTACGTCATTCATACGAAAAGGAACGATGATTGAAGATACAAAAGCAAATTATATATTCGTTGAAAACAATAATAGATACTTTCTATTGGGAACTGCTAATACCTATAGATTCTTTCAATATATTGATGGACTATATTAAGCATTAATATGAAGTTGACACCTCGAATTGGGCTTATTTAAAAATAATTAGGTACGTGGAAAGTCACTCGTATTAAATACTTTTCTAATCAATAATTTTTATGATTAACTCCATGTCTTATTTTGTAAAATCCTTCATAGTTTTTTTTCATAATAGATGCAGCTTCAGTGCATGTTAGCTAGTGACTCTGTATGTTATTCAATCTTACCAGCATTGCTCAATTATGCGTAACTATTATTAATCCCTCATATTCCGGCTTTCAATCTCAGCCATAATGAACTTACAATATTCCAAAGTTCACCAACACCATATCAAGAGTGCTCCAGATAAATGGATCACGTTACTTGATTAACCGGTACGCATCCCTACCCCTTATCACCCCTGGGAATATTTAAATGGGCTCAGAATATATCACACCACCCTCAGGAGGTAAAGAGCGGGCGGATAAGTTTACCTGCGCTCTAGATTGAGAATATAAATGACGTTATCTTCATTAACGATCTGTGGCAACACTAGCGTAAACAGCTGTTATAATTAGCTCCGTATATTTATTTGAAAAATAAATAATAATTACGGCCCCATTTCCACTTATCACTAAATATAAATGATATTAAATCATTGGCATTGTGTATTAGTGTTTAGTGACACCAAATTGTGCGTAATTTGCGATAAAATTTGAACTTGTGTACTGGTGACCGGTTAGTGATTCATACAATTTGAATTGTCACAACAAAGTATAAAAGTAATCAATGTTTTCCCTTTCACGTGAGTAAAAGCTTATTTTAATTTATTTAGAAAAAGTAGATAATTAATTCCTTGTAGTTTCATATTGAACATTTACATTTTGTCGTTGAAAGTGTTGGTTATTTGACATAAGTAACCCCACTTTTTTTGTTGATCAAACTACTTCTTGGGTAATATTTATCGATTTTGCTTACATTACAATTATCCCATGATGTTGACTCGTAAGGCCTTAGCTCGCCAGGAGGAGTACCACCTGGTTTTGCAGGAATTAAAGGCTTCCAAGGAGTTAGTTGAACAACTGCTTAGGGAAAGGGATGACAGTGAGAAGGATCTGTTAGATGCGCTAGATAATAATAACAAACTTAAGAAGGAAATGGCTGAGTTGCATACTCAAAGTGTAATAGTTACGGACGAAAAGAACAAGTTGCAATCTGTAGTAGACCGGTTCGACCAATGCAGTTGTGAGTATGAGCAGGCCCTCAGGCGCATAACTGAATTGGAGCAATGCTTACAAGAGGCAAATAGCCATATTAATATATTAGAAACTGACAAATTAAATTGGACTGCCTCACAGAACCAAACTCTATTCGAGGAGCTAGTTAGTAATGCCCCGGAAATGGTTTCTGCTGCATACAACATAAATCCTGCGGTGTCTTTTAACTTAACTTGCAATGACTCAATCAACACATCTGACACAGCGGTAAAGGTTGAATGCAGCAGAAATAAGTTAAAAAAATATTTAAAATTAAATAAATTTATTAAGAAGACTAAGACATTAATTAAGAAACAAAACTGTTTTCATAAAAACTTAAAATATAATAGGGAGCGCATAACGTTACTAAATAAACTGGAGTCATATTCGAATGTGATTAAGCAAAATCAAGAAATATATGAAAATAATGTAATGTCATTAAATAAGAAAATTAGTTTTCTACAGGAATCATTAACTATATTATCTGAGAAATATAATTCACCAAAAAGGGGGATGAGGGATTACACATTGACTCGCAATCACCTTATAAACAACAACTCAAAGTTTGAGGAATCCAGTGATTTAAAAAGTTCTTCCACGGCTCCTGGCCTGCTTGCTTTGGAACAACTTGAATGGTCTATGTCAGTGTGTGAACCGTCGATCTCTGAACAACTCAGCCAGTCAATTACAAGCACAAATGAAAACAGTTCTTCGATAAAAATAAAAGACAGTTATGTAATATTTAGTGATGAAATTGGAAAGGATTTGGGCCTATTATTAATGAATAAGTTGGGAGGTAGGGTATTATTGGGCATTCTGGCACACTTTTTTAGCACTCCATTGATCTCACTATCGTTCGATCAATTTCGTAAAAAAGTGTGCCAGGATGCCCAATAACAGTAGTGAAAATCACGAAGTGGTCTTAAGTTTTGCAGTTTTGCATCACATTGTTCTGTGTAGGTGATTTACTAAAAGGCTGATTTAAAATGCGAAGTGAATTAGACACTCCAATGAAATATTAAATTGAAAGTTATAAATCATCGATCAATGTCGTAAAAAAGTGTGCCAGGATGTCCAATAATAGTAGTGAAAATCATGAAGAAGTTTTAATTTTTGCGAAGTGGCTTGTCGTATTTTATAACATTAGGTATCAACTATAAATCATAATTGTTATATCGAAGGACAACAATATTGTGTGTTTCGATCATCATTAAGTTAGCATACTTGATTTCAGTCTACTGAACACGTTTTCATGGTCTTCAACCTCCGGCTATTAGGCATTTAACTAGGTATAGCAGTGCAATAATGATCACAGAACTTAACAACTTGGGGCTCCCTGGCTTCCAGGACTTTATCCCCGGCTAAGTACCTATCTGTGTCAATATACACTCTAACCTCGATAAATGTGAATCCTCAACCCAAAGGAAAATACTTGTGTGGTTTGACCGAAAGCGGTGTACATTTACATGTTTGATTGCAATTTACTAAACACATTTTCAAGATTTTCTATCCTAAGCTATGGAGGCATTTAACTCGGTATAGCAGTGCAATAATGATCACAGAACTTAACATCTTGAGGCTCCCTGGCTTTCAGGACTTTATCCCCGGCTAAGTACCTTTCTGTGTCAATATACACTCTAACCTCGATAAATGTGAATCCTCAACCCAAAGGAAAATACTTGTGTGGTTTGACCGAAAGCGGTGTACATTAACATGTTTGATTGCAATTTACTAAACACATTTTCAAGATTTTCTATCCTAAGCTATGGAGGCATTTAACTCGGTATAGCAGTGCAATAATGATCACAGAACTTAACATCTTGAGGCTCCCTGGCTTTCAGGACTTTATCCCCGGCTAAGTACCTTTCTGTGTCAATATACACTCTAACCTCGTCAAACTTAAGCCCCCAATGCAGAGGAAAACACTTGTGTGGTTCGATCGCAAACTTCATAAGTCAGCATACCTGATTTCAGTCTACTAAACACGTTTTCAAGGTCTTCAACCTCGGGCTATTGAGGCATTTAACTAGGTATAGCAGTGCAATAATGATCACAGAACTTAACAACTTGGGGCTCCCTGGCTTCCAGGACTTTATCCCCGGCTAAGTATCTATCTGTGTCAATATACACTCTAACCTCGATAAATGTGAATCCTCAACCCAAAGGAAAACACTTGTGTAGTTTGACCGAAAGCGGTATACATTAACATGATTGATTGCAATTTACTAAACACATTTTCAAGATTTTCTATCTCAGGCTATGGAGACATTTAACTCGGTATAGCAGTGCAATAATGATCACAGAACTTAACATCTCGGGGCTCCCTGGCTATCAGGACTTTATCCCGGCTAAGTATCTGTGTCAATATACACTCTAACCTCGTCAAACTTAAGCCCCCAGTGCAGAGGAAAACACTTGTGTGGTTCGATCGCAAACTTCATAAGTTAGCATACCTGATTTCAGTCTACTAAACACGTTTTCAAGGTCTTCAACCTCGGGCTATTGAGGCATTTAACTAGGTATAGCAGTGCAATAATGATCACAGAACTTAACAACTTGGGGCTCCCTGGCTTCCAGGACTTTATCCCCGGCTAAGTATTTATCTGTGTCAATATACACTCTAACCTCGATAAATGTGAATCCTCAACCCAAAGGAAAACACTTGTGTAGTTTGACCGAAAGCGGTATACATTAACATGATTGATTGCAATTTACTAAACACATTTTCAAGATTTTCTATCTCAGGCTATGGAGGCATTTAACTCGGTATAGCAGTGCAATAATGATCACAGAACTTAACATCTTGGGGCTCCCTGGCTATCAGGACTTTATCCCCGGCTAAGTATCTGTGTCAATATACACTCTAACCTCGTCAAACTTAAGCCCCCAATGCAGAGGAAAACACTTGTGTGGTTCGATCGCAAACTTCATAAGTTAGCATACCTGATTTCGGTCTACTAAACACGTTTTCAAGGTCTTCAACCTCGGGCTATTGAGGCATTTAACTAGGTATAGCAGTGCAATAATGATCACAGAACTTAACAACTTGGGGCTCCCTAGCTTCCAGGACTTTATCCCCGGCCAAGTATCTGTGTCAATATACACTCTAACCTTGTCAAACGTGAATCCTCAACCCAAAGGAAAACACTTGTGTGGTTTGACCGAAAGCGGTATACATTAGCATGTTTGATTGCAATTTACTAAACACATTTTCAAGGTTTTCTATCTCAGGCTATGGAGGCATTTAACTAGGTATAGCAGCGCAATAATGATCACAGAACTTAACAACTTGGGGCTTCCTGGCTTCCAGGACTTTATCCCCGGCTAAATAACTGTGTCAAAATACACTCTAACGTCGTCAAACGTGAACCCTCGAGCCAGAGGAAAACACTTGTGTTTTTCGATCACTGTCAAGACATGCTCTGAATTACTGATAAATAATCACGGCTTTTATATATTATTTAGCCAATCAGTTTTCAAAGCATTCCCATGAAAATTCACTTATCAGCAATAACAAATATGAAATGAATTATATTAAATTTAATAAAATTGATCAGGTCTCCGATTACGAGTTCAGTTTAAATAATAAGGCTTCGTACTCACGTTATAATAACTATGATTTAATATGTGAATAAAGATATTGTTATTTAATAGGCTTCCAAGATAAATTGTTATGAAAATAAACTCATAGTTTATGTATAGGTAATCATCCTGATTGTTATGTTATACATACATTGTTAATACCGTAATCTTGGTAATACAGCAAACCTATTTATTGTTTGTAACTTTCAAATACTCTGATCAACAAAGAGTATTGATCACCATATACTCCATCCACCAATCCGCATTGGGCAAGCAGCGTGGCGGACTATGATCTAAAAAACCTCCTTTGTTGACAAGAAGAGACCATGTGTCCCAAGGCTGTTGTGATTATTATGAATCGCTGATAAACGTTTATAAACGAGAAAGTTTGTATGTTTGTTACTCGTTCACGCAAAAACTACTGAATGTATTATAACCTCATAGCTCATACATCAGAATAACATAAAAGCTATAATTATACTAATCCTACGCATACGAAGTCACGGGCTAAAACTAGTATTAAATAATTTTCATTCTTATGAAATAGTCTTTATGTTGCATGTGATGCTTAGAGTCAGCAATTAGACACACGTTCACACGCTCACAGGCATTAGATTAGCACATTCGGTGTCATTTTTAATAATTAATTTAACAAAACAAAATTGATGACATATTGTAATATTATAAGTGCTAATTGGCATCTTTTGTCAGCAAATATAACGGATGCACATAATATAAATGCATACTTCTATTATGGTGAATAAAAATACTCGTTCCATGTCTATTTACATGAACACAAAATTACTTACAGTAGTGTTTTTAATAATACTAATCGGTTTTATATAGAATGGATAATTATAAATAATAAGAAAGGTTGGTCACTCCTGTTCAATTATTGCTAGTTTTGCAGTTTACTTGTAATAAAAAGCGGTAAAATGGTAGTCACCTCACCAGTGCTCCAAGGTGCTTTCTAAGTCACTACTCACCGATAATAGTGCTAACGTAGTACCTACCCACTACTACCTGAAGAACCAGCGAGATTCAAATCTACATCGGAAAAACAAATCGACCCAAACAATGTTCGTAAGTTTTTATCGTCTTTCCACTTTGTTTAAATTTAACTTGCTTCGCTGAATGTTTGTTATAATATGTTGTGTTTGCCAGGAAATTATTTTCCACACATAAAATCTTATCTTAATACAGTATTGGTATTCTTCACATTTCAGGTCTGAAGCCAAGTATACCAAGCGCGCTGCTAAGAACCAGTCAAGCCTTTTCTTTGACACTGACGAAGAAGTCGTAAGGTGACTTTAATTTTCTATTACTTATTAGTTCGCTATTTTACGTCTACGAAATGTAGATGTTAAACTACAATAATTATAAATTATGTTTTCAATTCCTCTAGCTCCAAGAAGAAAAGTAAGACGAAGTCGGTGCCTTCCAAGCAACAGGTGGCATCCTCCTCTTCGACCGAAGCTTCCGAGTGGTTGTTCGACACAGAGTCGGACGAAGAGGTTCCAGTCCGCAACCCAAGTAAAGTCGAGAGCGTCTTGACGCGTCGAGTACCTGGCGGCGTGACTCGTCGCACGGCGCAGCTCAACGGTGGGTTGGTGGCGGAGTTACGACTCTACAGCACGGAAGAGGTACGCGACCTTGCTGGTTTGGAGAAGTGCGACAAGGCAATCGTTTGGTTACGATTGCAGGGTGACTCGGAGTCTGAGGAATTCCTTGCATTGAAGCAATTCGTTAAAATTGCTAAAACAAAATTTACTGAGGAGGGAACATTTTATAATCACAAAAAGAAAATGTAAGTAATTGATTATATTAAGCTGGGTACCTAACTAGTTAATGTTCCTTCCACAGTAAATTATATTTTGGTCAATTAATATTCGTTTTACTTTTTTTCATATACTTAACTTCTTAGTTTACCATTAGTTTATATACGGTGTATTTACCTACATTAGTCACTTCATCGGCTAACACAGTGAAAACAAATTCATTATGTCGAAGACTATATTCTGTTCAGTGTGTAACATATCCATTAAAAATAGGGCTTTCTCTGCTCACTTAAAAAGTATTTTACACAAAGACAATAGTTCGGTTGTTGAAAGTGAAGGCATTGAAAAAGTTCATAGCGCTTTCCGCAGTCGTATAGCGTCATATCGAATTCGATGCGATGGTGTTGCTCGCAATAGCGAGGTACCTGAACAACCGGTTCGTGTGTACACACCCGTTGAATTTTTGTCTCATTTGCGCGGACGAGTAAGTCTGTTACTATCATCACGAATTCAAAGTCATACTAATCTGAAAGTGAATTTCGAGTTGTTTTGTCAATTTTTTTTGCATAAAAATGAGTCAGTTGCCGTTAAATCTTTTGCCACCGAAAACATTATTTTGCACCAAAATTATGACTTTCTTGATTTATTTTCAAATATAACTAGTTTGTTGTGTAAAAAAGTCGAAGAATTTGAAGAAAGAGATAGCGGTTGGGCTTATTTGAAAAGTCTATACCTGGAAGTAAACATAAATAAATACAACCCTATGAGAGCCTCAAGTTATATAGATTTACCTAAGACAATAAAACACAAAAAAGCATGCGTCAATATTCAAAATTTTGACGATTATTGTTTTTTATGGTGTGTCGTGGCTTCACTTTTTCCTGTAAAAAATAATGCGCAGCGAACTTCAGCCTATCCACATTTTGAAAGTGTACTCAATGTTAGAGATATTTCGTTTCCGGTGGGGTTTTCAGATATTAAAATTTTTGAAAAAAATAATCCTCGTATTAGTGTTAACATTTATGGTCTCAAAAATAACAGTCAAGTTGTCGGACCACTATACAAAAGTGAATTTCGAAAAAAACACCACGTTAACATGCTTTTTCTTGAGAATGGAAAACGTACTCATTACTGTCTAATCAAAGATTTATCTAAATTACTTCGCAAACAATTGACTAAACACCATTCTAAAATATATTTGTGCGAAGATTGTATGCTATTTTTTGATGACAATGATAAATTAGAATCTCATCTTTGTAGTGGTGTAGCAACAATTTTACCAAAAAAGGGAAATCTACTACAATTTGAACATTTCGAACGAATGCAAAATATACCTTTTGTTATTTACGCAGATTTCGAATCATTGTTAATACCATCTGAGTCAAACTATGGAGACTGCACATCGTCGTTGCAAAAACATGTGCCTGCTGCATTTGGATACTACATTGTATGTTCCTATGATAGCTCACGCAACAAGTACGTTTCTTATCGCGGTCCCTCCTGTGTAGAAAAGTTCTTAGAACATTTATTAGCGGATGTAGTTATTATTTATAATATTTTACAGTCGCCACTACCAAAGTCTTTAACAGATCAAGACAAAGTTCATTTTACTAACTCATCAAAATGTTTTCTTTGCGATCAAATATTATTTGACGATAAAGTCAGAGATCACTGTCATCTTACAGGACGTTACCGCGGTGCAGCTCATTCATATTGCAATATCAAGTTCCGTTTGCCAAAATTTATTCCTATATTCTTTCATAATTTGGCAGGTTATGATAGTCATCTTTTTATACGACAATTAGGTGAGTTACCAGGTAGAATACAAGTGATAGCAAAGACTAAAGAAAATTATATATCGTTTACTAAACTTTTTCAAATTAATGACAAGGATATCGTACCTGTTCGTTTTGTTGATTCTTTTAAATTTTTGGGGACAAGCTTAGAGAAACTGGTTGCTAGCTTGAATGATAGTGATTTCAAACACCTCCATCGATTTTTCCCATCTCAGAAGCATTTTGACTTGTTACGACGTAAAGGTGTATATCCTTACGATTATATGACTAGTTGGAGTTCGTTTGAAGACCAAGAACTACCACCACACGACTGTTTTTTCAACAAATTATTTAATAGTAATATATCCGAAACAGATTATGAACATGCAAAAAGAGTTTGGAAATCTTTTAAATTATTAAATCTAGGAGAATACACTGATTTATATCTAAAGTCGGACGTACTCTTATTAGCGGATGTCTTCGAAAGTTTTCGAGAAACATGTAAGACAAATTATAAATTAGATCCAGCCTTTTATGTAACAGCCCCTAGCCTAAGTTTCGATGCTATGCTTTTAAAAACAAACGTGAAATTAGAATTAATAAGTAATTTGGAAATATTAAGAATGATTCAAAAAGGTATACGTGGTGGTATATGTTTATGTTCTACAAGATATTCAAAGGCCAATAATAAGTATTTACAAACTTATAATCCAATAGAGAAAGACAATTTCTTAGTTTACATTGATTGTAATAACCTGTATGGTTATGCGATGTGTGCCTCTTTGCCCCATTCAAATTTTAAATTATTGAATAAACAAGAAATTGATAGAATTGACTTTCGAAATGTACCAACTGACGGGGACATTGGATATATACTAGAAGTTGACTTGGAATATCCTGAGTATTTGCATGATGATCATAACGATTTTCCATTCTGTGCTCAAAAATTTACTCCGCCAGGTTCAAAAACTTCAAAATTAATTCCAAATTTATACGAAAAATATTTTTATGTTATCCATTTTGTTCATCTAAAAACATGTTTGAAACATGGGTTATTGTTAAAAAAAATACATAGAGTAATTCAATTCAATCAGAGTCCTTATTTAAAGCAATACATTGACATGAACACAGAGTTACGAAAACAAGCGAGTTCTACCTTTGAACAAGATTTTTTCAAATTACTAAACAATAGTATATTTGGAAAAACCTTGGAGGACACTGAGAAGAGAGTCACTGTAAAATTGGTCAATAAGTGGAGTGATGAGGAAAACAAAACGAAGAAAAGTTTATCAGCTGAGCAACTGATAGCTCGACCAAACTTTCATAGTGCTACTATTTTTACAGAAAATTTTGTAGCAGTTCAAATGAAACCGGAATCAATTATTTTGGACAAACCTATATACATAGGCTTTTCTGTTTTGGAAACATCGAAAAGCCATATGTTTGATTTTCATTACTCGGTAATGAAACCTTTTTATGCTGAAAAGATAAAGCTTTGCTATACAGATACAGACAGTTTTCTTTATTCTATAGAAAGCAAAGATTTTTACAAAGATTTAAAATCACATTTTCTTCAGTATTTTGATACTAGTAATTATCCTGAAAATAACTCTTACGGTATTCCAGATCAGAACAAAAAAGTACCAGGTTTGTTTAAAGATGAACTAGGTGGAAATTTAATTTCAGAGTTTGTAGGTTTAAGGTCGAAATTATATTGTATTAAAACACTGCAAGATGAATTAAAGAAAGCAAAAGGCATACAGAAACAAGTAATAAAAAAAGTTTACTTTAAAGATTACTCTAACATATTAAAAACAAATGCTTTTCTACGAAAGAAGAATATAATTTTTAAGTCCCTTAAACACGATATATTTACACAGGAACAGAACAAAATTGCCCTGTCAGGTAATGACGACAAACGTATCATACTAAAAAATAAAATTTCAACTTTATCATGGGGTCACAGGGATACTTTATCTTAGTATTCATCCATTTATATTTTCTTAGAAGTTATGAATGTTGTTTTCACTGTAAACCTCACAATTTTCACTTGTAAGTTATGAATGTTTTTATTACTGAAAACCCAGTAAGTTGACATTTATCTACGTTTTTCGGATTTCTGGATTAAAATAGACATAGAGTTATAAGTAAATAATGTAATGTGTTAGAAATAAGACCACCTATTGTACTATAGTTTTTGTAGTGTTTGTGTTTCCATATTTCTCAATTTAGGTAATGTTTTGTATTGTAATGTTTTCTACGCAAATGTCAATTTGTAATTTGTATTTAAGATAAGTTTAATAAGATTAGAATGTAATAACGGTACCCAGAATTATTTTAATATTACATAAATATAAACGTTTATACATTAACAACTGCATTTTTATTTTAAATACATCTTCCTAACTGTTCTATAGTTATCATTGAACCTAATAAAATTGTAAACTCACTCATCAAATTGTAATTGTATAAACAGAAATGTGATGCCTAGAACTGTGAGTAATGCAAAAATAGCAAGTCGCGACATGTTATTGATGAGTCCGAAGTCCTAGTAATTTAACTCGTCTTTCTGCTATGTCAGACAAAAAGAAATGTGATGCCTAGAACTGTGAGTAATGCAAAAATAGCAAGTCGCGACATGTTATTGATGAGTCCGAAGTCCTAGTAATTTAACTCGTCTTTCTGCTATGTCAGACAAAAAGAAATGTGATGCCTAGAACTGTGAGTAATGCAAAAATAGCAAGTCGCGACATGTTATTGATGAGTCCGAAGTCCTAGTAATTTAACTCGTCTTTCTGCTATGTCAGACAAAAAGAAATGTGATGCCTAGAACTGTGAGTAATGCAAAAATAGCAAGTCGCGACATGTTATTGATGAGTCCGAAGTCCTAGTAATTTAACTCGTCTTTCTGCTATGTCAGACAAAATTACAGATGTAGGTCAATACAAACGCAAACACATACACACACCTACAGCAAAATATGACTGGTATATATATAATCGCTTATTTGCATCAACAATTAATTCTTGTGAAAACACGAAACTAAGTGAACGTCAGTTATCATGGTGAGTAATAAATATGTCTACCTACCACAGTGAAGATGGGGGGTTTGTAAGTAATAAGTAATGTATCTCACGATAATTCTAATTAATTTCAGAACACTTCTTCGCAAATCACCTATATTCCCGATGACAATTCTGTTGCGAATGAACAGCGAGCGATGTGGCAAGACGCTCAAGATCCTCTGGAAGGGTTCACGGAGGAGTTCGTGAGGAGGCCTTCGAGTGAAGACAGACCTGATTCGCCTTTGCAACGCAAAGTTTTAAAGGCGATGAAGAGGATCACTCGGAGGAGGAAACAAAAAAGAAGCTCCTTCCTGAGAGATTGCCACTCGTTTATAGTAAAGAGTGCGCCTACGCGAGGACGGCGCTTAATCAAAATTGAAATAATAGATATGGAGAGATCTAATGAAATGTTAGAGGACTCAATGGTGTCTGCACAATACGTGGTCACTGAGAATATGGACCCTATACTAGACCAAACGGAGGGTTTGATTAATAAGATCTCCAAATCATTGTGTGGTTATAGCTATAATTTCTAAGGCTATAATCATAATCTATAATTTCATAAATTAAATTTCTCGCGTAGGAATTGTGTGTAACTTCTCTAGTTACATATAATCCTTCGGAGATACATTGTAAATAAAAGAGCGTACTGATGTAAATAGTTTGTCTTAAATGTTTAATATTCTTTATTCTCATTTGATAATTGTAAATATCTGTGTCCTATTCTTATTTCATTATACTACACTTTGAGGCAAACTGTTGTTTGATTTTATCCCACATTATGAGGTATCGTTAGAAATAAAAGACTTACTTAATATACTTTATTTATTTAAAAATCTGTAATTGACATATTATTTTCAATGCACCACTTTTTAATACATATAACATTTCTGAGAGCACAGACATTATTATGGTTTAAACAATTAAAACTAGAAGCACATTTACAATAATTTTCATACAACGTTGCAAAATTAGGACTGCCTTTAGCTTCGATGTCTATCAAGATACAGTTATCACACAAGTCTTTTATCCATTTCTGCTTTTCTACCCCCTTCATTACTATAGTTTTATTTTGTAAAATCGGAATAATTAATCTTTTGAATTCCCTGTAGTCAATATTTCCTTCGCTCCAATAAATATTTCTATTTCTTTCAATCCACCTAACTCTTCTTTTTTCTTCTGGTGTTAACTTTGAATACGGATATGGGGGCTTTATCAAAAAGACTTGAGTAAATTCCTTCGTAGATAACGCTAGCTCCTTTATTATGAAATTACCACGGTAGTCTTTAAAACCTTGAACGTCAACAAAAATAGTTGAACTCATGATATTTTGCGAACAATATTACTCAAAGGTTTGTATTCTACGATACAATCGTTCAATATTAAACAGTATGCTGACGTCTGATCTGGTATTTCTTTATGACTCTCCAGCTCCAGGCGAATATTAATTACGGGTCCAGTTTTTATGTTATCGTTTTGTCTCGAACAATCTATTACGAATAATGGCGCAATGTCTTTATATTCTTGAGCACTTAACAAACAACTAGATCTACGACCATAGTAAGACTGTTGAAAATTTACGAACTGCTCGTATATTAAAGCAAAAGAATGCTTTGCGAAATCTGTATTATAGCTTTCGTACGGATAATAGGTAGAATTTAAATAAACTTTAACGTCACGCAAGTTGCAATGGTCAAATCTGGACATATCCTTAGACACGTCATTTTTTCTGTTAGTTTGTAGTCCAAGAATCACATATCGAGGCTTCTCAATTTGTGTTGAAGTTTTTATAGACCAAGTATGTTTCGTAGTCTTCGGAAGTAATGGGTATTCATAGATATCCCAATTTCTGAACGCTAATTGTATAGGTCTATCTTTTTCAAGAAGTTTAAGTAACTTAACCTTTTCTCTGTCTGATACTTTAATATGAGGCATGCGCCAAATTATTTTATGTATTTCAATACTTCGCACAGTTTCACCGGTGTTAAGTTTTAAAGCGTTAAGGTCTGTATTACTTCGCAATAAAACAAGCTCATGTTTGCAATTTACTATTACTTTTTTATAGTCTTCAGCAAATCCAAGTATGTGACTAAGTGGAATTGATGCAGAAAAATGACCGCCAATATCATTTTTAACGCCTTGTATATCCCATCCCCATGCTTGAGATATCTTCGATTCGATGTCATTCATAGATAATAAAGATTTCATAGTAGTAGTAATGCCCGCATTCTTTACTTTATCTATTTCAACACCGTTCAATTCATAGCGTATATCTTGGAACAGATACATAAGTGAGTTATTGGTAAAATGAAATGACGGCGCTCTATCCTTGTTATCATTTTTGAAAACATTGACGATCCCTTCCAAATACAAAGTGCTTGCACTTGGAAGTATGTATAAGTCTTGTTGGTTTATTGGAATTCTTATTTCATCGTTTCTGTTGAAGCTTGTTATGTAAGGCTTGTATGAATGAGTTTCAATACATTCTATCGAGTTGTCATAAACAGGGGTATTCGTAATATTTAAGATATTCATTTCAACAGCCCAATCAATTTCAAAAATTGTTTATTCTCTTCAGATAATTTCTGTCTTTTACCACAAGCAAGTGTTCTCTTTCGGATCGCACGATAACCACTAATCTTTTGAATGTGTGGAATACTGTTTTTATTGTAATCGATCATATTTTCTTATATGCAAATACAATTGTACTTCTTCACCACGAAGATCGATAAGGTTATTGAGGCTATCCAAAATCCTTATGTTAATACTATTAATAGAGTGTCTATTGACTGGAAAGTATATTGTGTTCTTTGGTATTTCTATTATTCTATAACCTGGTGGCACATTTGGAACAAATTCATGTATTATGTGACTTGATTTTCCGTTGATATATGAACCGCTAACAATATCACATTCGATGCGTACCACTGTTGTTGATAAAATGTTTACAGGAAAGGGAGACTCATGTAATTTATTACTTTTCAGAAGAACTTTACCATAGCCCAATAAATCTCCAAGAGAATTTTGCATTTCAAAATGAATATCCTTTGTGCAGTATATTGTGGTTTTAAGAGTGTTGTTATTACAAAATAATTTGAACATACAACCTTTTATATTAGCCTTAATAAAGTCATATATATCGTGAAGCTCGTAAGTTCCTTCAGGAATTTCTACAACCTCACCATTACCATAATAAAATTTGTTGTTATTTTTTGTAATATTTGGTATAGAATTGAAGGTGGAGAAATGTAATAAAGAACACTCATAATCACCATCCAGTTCCAAAGTTGGTAAATAATTTGTGGTTAATATTGAACTTTTACCAGTTATGGATAAAGTAAAAGACATCGTGGAAATGACGAAATGAAACAAGGGATGAATGTTTATATACTATATTTATTCCAAAAATTCCTTAAAAAAAATATACACAAATGACCACAATTAACACTGTTAAAATTCTGATACCGAGCATAATTATAATAAATATTATTCGAACCTAAATACTCCACTATTTCTTTAGGAGGCTTCAAATCACCGAAACTATCAAAATATTCACAGTAGTTATTAAGTTTTACATAGGCTACCCAATGACTACCATTGTTCATATAACTATCTAAGTTAACAATACCACACTCGATCGGTTTTGCTTTATGAGGCATCATATCTCTCATATAGACTCCTCGGAAATATGGTATATCATGAGAATGGTTAATGATATCAATATTTGTTAGAGCACGTCGGGGTAGCCTACGGACTAGTTTTTTTTAATGTTTATAAATAGACCGCTGCCTTTTTTATACGGTTTGATGTAAAGACCTTTTCCTATAGCAATTGCTTCCATTGTTTTGTTGTGACGCTCCAGCTCATTCAAGTTCTTTTGAGCTGATTTATACTCATTTACTGTTTTAGCTACGCCAGCTGCACCTCCAGCTAAAGCACCAAGAGCAGACAAACCCGCGAAAATAGGTATCAAAGGTAATATCCCACCAGTTTTGGGAATCGGTATGACACGTGGAAGTCGGAAATTTCCACATTTTGGAATAACTTTTTTAGCAGCTTTATAAGCATAATTGATTAACGATGTATGACTTTTTGGTTTCATTTTGTTTATTTTTGAATTTATTTTCGAAACCATTGATTTAAACTTTTTAACTCCAGAGCCTGTTTTTACTTTAGCTTTCATAACTTTGCTAACCAACCACGAAGCTAATTTTTCTCCTTTTCCCACATCTTTTGAATGCAAGCGTTTTTTAGCCATGTCCAACAGTTGCAGGTCTGCTTTGTGTCGGTTAGGTAAATCCGTATAATTTGTATATGCAATGTCGTGGTGCTTACAAGCTTCGTCCAACTGATTAATTCCTTTATCGCCTCTTGCCAATCTTTTTTTTAATTTTGTTCCTGGTCCACAATAGTTGTATCCCGGTAAGTGAAGTTCTACAGGTAAGTTATTAATCAAATTGTTTATAAGTCCTCCTCCTAGCATTTCTTTTTATATAATGATAATGATATGTATAAAGCTGCACTTATATTATTGTACAACTGAATTGCTATTAATCCAACTATTTTCGGTATCTGAAAGACCCAACCACTTGACAAGGAGTTTGCGTCCCATTTTTTTTATTACCCTTTCAATTAAATAAACATTAGGATATTTCGTTTTCTGCAATTCCTCTTGATAAAAAGAGCCTAATATTTGTTGCTTTCTCTGATCTTGAATGTGAAATGTAACTGGAGTAGTTTTATTAACCTTTTTAATTATAAATATCTCTGTAGACCAGTTGGGGGTATACCCTTTATCAAAACTACTTTTATATTTACTTATGCGTACACAGTCACCTATTTTAAAATTAATCTTTTGCTTTTTATTTGGTCTGGTTTGACTGTTTTTGATATTATTCCTAACAATTATTTCGTTTTCAGAATTCACATCCGCTGGTTTAAATTTAGTAATCCGGTGTACATTATTATTGTAGGTATTCAAAACGTCGATCAAAGTTTTCCCTATCCATTTATAACTACCTTTATAGCTAAAAAGCATATGAATTTTATTCTTTAATGTTCGAATTAGTCTTTCAACAATTGAAGCCTTTTTAGTTGAATATGATGAATAGTGATTTATTTTCAGTGACTGCACAAGTGATTTAAAGGAATCGTTGTAAAATTCTGTTCCCATGTCAGTTTGTAAGTTACGAGGGCAACGACCACTTTGCGTCAAAATAGCCGAAAACGCGTCAACGACAGCTCTTTTTGTCTTTGTTTTTAAAGGAATTGCCCAAGCGTATTTAGTGAAACAATCAATGACGACTAAAATATAAGCAAAACCTTTATTATACTTCTTTATGGTCTGGAAATCAATTAAATCAGCTTGCCATAAATCATCTATTCCTTTTAAAATAACAGATCTTCTGTCGAAATTTTTACGTGCTGATCTATGGATTTCGTTTACTACTTGCTGCTTGATCATTATTTCGCTTAGCAATTAACTTTTCGACGTAGTCTTTTGTACAAAATGTTTTCTCTAACTGCTTTAAGCTTGATGCGATTTCCTCTTTTATTGTTACCATAAAAATGGAAATTTCTTTTTTTGTACATAAACCAAAAACTTTTTCATCTACATACTTTTTGTTTACCGCATCATCAGGTACCAATGGTTCTTTGATTCCAGTTAATCGCGATGACTTAGCATCATAATGACCACTTTCTGATTTTACTAAAGAGTTATCTGTTAAATCTAATATTTCCGAGAAACGTAATCTTTTATGAACAGAATGTCCGAATTTATCAATATTCATTTTCGTCCAGAGAAGTAGTCCGAGCAAATGGTGGAGTGATAATAGAAAAATAAAATTATAATATCTAATTTATAATACCACTTTCACGTAATTCCTCAATTATGGATATAATTTCATTATCTAGCCCAGTATTTCCAGCATGTTTAGAGGCAATTAGTAATTTCAGTCTCTCCACAAGCTCGTTAGGATCATCCCAGTAAATATAATCAGTATCTTTTCTATAATTTTTCTTCACACGTAGTCCTTCACCCTCACTAACATAGTTAACATTACTTACACTCGATGAAACAGAAGATGTTGAAGGTTTACGTAACTTAAATAGTGGTCTTATAATATTTAAATATTTTCTGCCTTTATTAGATTTGATTGGCTTCTTTGGATCATAATCTCGACGGTGAGCGTTAGTTTCTATCAGTATTGCTTTATACACTTGTCCATCGCTTTCCGTTATCAGCTCTAAATTGGGTACTTTCTTAAATAAAAGCTCACACAAACCAGGAGTTTTTCTGTACTCATGACCTGCTATTGATATTTTTTTATCATTCATTTCTACACGAGATGTACCCATCATTAATTTACCTCGTTCTCTTCTAACACCAAATGGAACATCCCTAAATATTTCAGAAGACATTGACCAAGAAGTTCCATCTAAACTAGGTATTGAGTCTATTGTTCTGAACGAAAGATTACTTGTGTTGTTAGGATCAGACTCGTCAATAGCATTTCCATCTAAGTTTTGATCCATTTCATCAGAATCTTGAGAACTGCAAATGCTATTTTTATTCTTAAAGGTTTTCTCAAAGTCCTCGGAGTCTAGAGAAAGATTCTCATCTTTCATGAGAAAGGAATCTCTCACTGAATCATTCATAGAATGCTTTGATGTCTGTAAATGTTTTTTATGTTGTATAATTTGATTGAGTGAAGTCGTAACGGGTTTAAAAACTGTATCTAACATTTTTTCATTTTCACTTTCCATTAAACGCATTTCTTTGACTTTCTTTTTGACAGCTTCTGAAGCTTCAACCACTTGATTTTTTATTTTCTGTTCCATTTAATAAACTGTAGAAGTTCACGTGTTATGTCTAATAGTTTTTTAGGCGAAATGAATCTGAACTGGTATGAATCTCATTTTATTTATTAATCAAATTTAACAAAAGTATCAAAATTCATCCTGTATCCACCTTTATTTTTCGGACAATCCTTATTAATTACTAAATAATTATACGGAATCTTCCAAATTTTCGAAGACAATTCTTTAAACTCTGGCCACGACATATCAGTACTAACATGTTCATCGTATACATGACGTAAGTTGATATCGTCTTGTTTGAATAATATTATTAGGTTGGCGTTATCTCTTACCAACTGTTTAGGAACTTTAGTGTAAGTTTGATTTAAGTAAAAACAGTCAATAAATTTATGCCTACCCATTGCAAAATAATCTCGCATGTTGGATTGATTTTCACATGCTACATCATCGAAAATTATTACTGAATGTGGTTTAGCCTCGTGTGGACTCACGATCAAGTCATTATCTCGATATTTTGCGAATGATACCTCTGGCACTAAATTCAAAACCTTTTCTAGGTATACATATTTGGATTGATATAGCGTCTTAGAGTATAAATACACATTTTTAAACCGCAGTCCATTTTCATGTAGTAGAAGGCCAATAAGTAAGTTTGTTTTCCCACAGTTTGACGGCCCACAAACAAGACATCTAATCATATTAGGTAGCAATTTTCCATGTCGATGAACAGATACTACCTCATCTGGGCAAATTTTTTGAAATTGCAAAGATAGTGGTTGTTTAATAAATTTCATCGTAGGTAGTATCCATACAGATCGATGTAGGTAGAGAGAATGAATGTATTTATAAATATCTGGTTTTATATTCATACCACGGCAGTTATAGAGAGGATAATTATCCAACAGCCAATAATCATGAAGGGGGGTTTAGCAGCTAAATCAAAAAACGCTTTCAATTTAATATTGGAGTGTCTAATTCACTTCGCATTTTAAATCAGCCTTTTAGTAAATCACCTACACAGAACAATGTGATGCAAAACTGCAAAACTTAAGACCACTTCGTGATTTTCACTACTGTTATTGGGCATCCTGGCACACTTTTTTACGAAATTGATCGAACGATAGTGAGATCAATGGAGTGCTAAAAAAGTGTGCCAGAATGCCCAATAATACCCTACTGTTGGGGCAAAGTGTAACAAATTACTGTATGCCAGGTTCTTGTTTTCATGACATTATAGAAAAAGTTACTAAATACAACTTTAATAGTAATGACAACTTAATTTTATTCATAGGAAATAGGGATAATGTAAACAAAAGATTATTACAAAAGTATTATGAGTACCTACTAAAATTAAATGTAAAAAAAATTGTAATGTTTACATTTCCATATTGCGATAGTTTGCCACAGATAGAAAATGAAATTAGATATAGATTAAACATAAAATTAGATACTATGTCATATTATGAAGACAAAATACATGTTATTGACATAAATAAATTGACATGCAACAATAGGTACAAAAAATTTTATTTGACAAGGGATAGAATTTTTCTATCAAATTATTTTAAAAAACAATTAGCAAAATTGCTAAGCTTTTCTTTATTAACTTCAGCCAAGAATTTGGCTGTACGGACAGCTCCTATTGAGCAACCTTATTTTGACATTGCCTCTATTGGGCTATCTCGGTGTGACAATGCCCCTATACAGCATTGTAGTTCTGACAGTGCTCCTTTTGAGCAAATTAGTTATAATAACATAACAATTGCTCCTGTTGAGCAAACTAACTTTGACTCACAGATAAGCTCAACACAAAATCAATATTTAAATTAATTAGTAAGACAACAGAGGACACCTCTGGCAATAGCTCACTTAAAATAGTTCACCAAAATATTCAAGGCTTATCTGGAAAGGAACTAGAAATTTCTTTATTCTTACAGAGTCTAAATATACATGTATTATGTCTCACAGAACATTGGCTAAAAAAAAATCAGTTCTTAAATTGTATTGAAAGTTATAATATTGTAAGTGCATTCACTAGAGAGTCTGCCATTAGAGGTGGTTCCTTGATTTTGTTACAAAACAATATTAAATATAAAGAACGATCAGATGTGATTAAGCACTCAATTGAACGAATTATTGAAATTTCATGTGTGGAATTTGAGCAGTTTATAATTGTATGCATATACAGACCCCCTTCTGGAAACTATGATCTGTTTGAAACTGCCATGGAAAATGTTCTAAATATTATTTGTAGCAACAACAAAAAGATAGTTGTCTGTGGGGACTTCAATTTAAATATTCTAGTATCAAGTCCATATACAAATAGGTTCATTAATTTATTTAGATCTTTTAATCTTTGCTATGCTTTCTTTAAACCTACCAGAATCACCCCTACTACAGCTACTTGCTTGGATAACATTTTCTGTAATTGTAATATACTTGAAAAATCTATACTTAACTGTGTAAACTCAGATCATAGTGGACAGAAAATCACTATTGAGCGCCGTAATGTTAATCTAGGAACAAAAATTACTTTTAGACCAATAACGGACAGTCGCATGAAGATTTTCGAAAATAATATTGAACATAGACTTAATTTTTTACAATATTGTGGTGATGCAAATGAAATGTATAAAAATCTATTTAATCAAATAAATTTAGAATTTAATAGAATATTTAAACAAAAAACTGTTTCAATTAACTCAAAAAAGAAATTTAGTGATTGGGCTACCCCAGGTATTTACATTAGTAGAAGAAAATTATATGATTTATATTATGAAAAGTCTATGTCCACAGACCAGTCATTTATAAACTATGTCAGAAATTATTCTAAAATATTTAAAAGGGTTTGTAATGTTGCAAAAGCAAACTTCCTTAATAATAAAATCAAAAATTCCACCAATAAAATTAAGACCACCTGGAAAATTATAAATCAAGAAACTGGTAAAACGTCATTTAAAGATAGGTCTTTTGAAATTAATATTAATGGTAAAATGGTAAAAACGGATGAAGCAGTGGCAAATGCTATGGAGTCCTTTTTCTCAGACATTCCCACAAAAATCACTAGTGAATTGAATTCATCTACCGAATTGGCGCTTTCCTTTTTAGAATCTTGTGTTAATAAATGTGACAGTTCTTTTAACTTTCATGAAATTAGTGCCGACTACATTATAAAAACGTTTAAATCTTTAAATACGAAAAAGACAGAAGATCTATGGGGTATATCGGTTACAGTTATAACATCAATAATTAAAGTAATTGCCCCACATTTAACGGCTATTTTTAATAAATGTATTGAAAATGGGATTTTTCCGGATTTGATGAAATGTAGTAAAATTATACCTTTATTTAAGTCTGGGGATAAATGTGATCCCACTAATTTTCGACCTATTTCCATTTTACCAACGTTAAGTAAAATATTTGAGAAAGTTATTTATAATCAATTGCTTTCTCATTTTACACTGAATAAACTGTTTCATGAGAGACAATTCGGTTTCACCAGGGGTAAAAATACGACAGATGCAGGTGTTGCGTTAATGAAACATATATTTGATGCCTGGGAAAATAAACAAGATGCTCTAGGTGTCTTCTGTGACTTGTCCAAGGCCTTCGACTGTGTAGAACATAAAACCTTATTAGGCAAATTGCAACAATATGGCGTCTCAATAAACTCAATAAAAATAATTAAATCATACTTGAGTGACCGATTACAAACAGTAGTTATAAATAAAGCAAAGTCTTCAGGGGCCCCTATTCTTATGGGCGTGCCGCAGGGTTCGATATTAGGGCCGTTACTTTTTCTGATTTATATAAATGACCTGCCTTTCTATGTAAACAACTTATGTGAGACGGTATTATTTGCAGATGATACTTCCCTAATTTTTAAACTTAATAGACAAACAGAAAATGTTGACGATGTGAATAATGCCCTTTCCAAAGTAGTGTGTTGGTTTACTATTAATAACTTGTTATTAAATTCAAATAAAACAAAATGTATTAAATTTACTTTACCAAATGTCAAGCAGGTCAGTACAAATATTAAAATTAACGAAGAAATAATACAATGTGTTGACTCAACAGTATTTTTAGGAATAACTTTAGATTCACGTCTGCAATGGAATCCTCATATTACTACCCTATCAGGAAGACTTAGCTCTGCTGCTTTTGCTGTTAAAAAAATTAGATTACTGTCTGATGTTGAGACGGCAAGGCTTGTATATTTCAGTTACTTCCATAGTGTTATGTCATATGGTATATTGTTGTGGGGATCAGCAGCTGATATTCATGACATTTTTGTATTACAAAAGAGAGCCGTACGCTCTATTTATAGATTAAGACCTCGTGACTCGCTTAGAGAGTTATTTAAAGAAATCAATATATTAACGGTTGCTTCCCAATATATATATGACAACATTATGTATGTTCATAAAAATTTACATACATTTTTGAAGAAAAGTGATTATCACAATTTGAACACCAGAGGTAGAAATAAACTTGCTGTTCCAAGTTTCAGACTTCATAAAACTAGTCACTCATTCATGGGGAAATGCATACAAATATATAATAAACTCCCACATCATTTAACTGAACTTCCGTTACATAAATTTAAGCTTCACATTAAGCAAATTTTAATGAAGAAAGCGTATTATAAAGTTCAGGAATATATAGACGATAAAAATGTGTGGACACATCCAAATGTGCTCGATTCTCCATTGTAATCTAGTGAGATATCAATATGTGTAAAATTTAAATTTTCTAATTGACAATATTGTAAGGAAAGATGTCTTAAATCACTTTTTCATATATATATAATTCTAAACTTAATTATTAGTCTTTATCTTATTATATTATTTTTATTATGATTAATTATTAAAGACTTGACAATGTGAATTATGACTCTTTCCAAATCAATACTATGAAAACTGTAAAGGGAGGATAAACTTGTTGAGTTTCTTGCCGGTTCTTCTCAGAACAAGGCCTCCTGGTAGACTCGTGAACCGATGGCATCAAACTTGACTTTCATAAGTGTACAAATTGTACCTAAATGAATAAAGAAATTTGAGTTTGAGTTTGAGTTTGAGTTTGAGTTTGAGTTTGAGTTTGAGATTGAGCTATGGAACACATTCGATTTAAATGAAACGTTTCAACAACACGTCCTACCTACATTACATTAGGTTTCGTTATAATATTTTCTTTTGATGGAATTGTTTTAATACTGTGAAATTAGTATGTGAAATAAGTGTACAAATTGTACCTAAATGAATAAAGAAATTTGAGTTTGAGTTTAGTATCTATCATAAACCAGGATTAAAATTTGAACTTGGTTAGTGAACAGAACAATAAAGAGATCACAATAAATGAGTAAATTCCAGTCACAAGCGATCTGGAGCGACAATTTGTGAGTGTGGCATTTCAATCAACATTGCAATCACGCGCACCGACACCACAACTACTGCTAATGTGCCCGTATAGAAAATCAACATCAGTGGCACGCTGACACGCCTAGTTACATACGCACATTGATCTCGCTGAGTAATTTACCCAATTTGTTGATTTTAGTGCAACAACTCTGGTCTAAATACACCATCTTTTACCGATTCAAATGTCGGATACGAATTACAAATTCAAATTCATTCTAAGAAACGCGCACTTAATCTAAGCAACTGATAGCTTTGTTTTAAATTATATTATACTTACTGCAAATTCTAGGTCTACAGGAAAGGGAACTTAGTAAAAAACATAAGAGTTGGTAAAATAAATGGAAAATCCACAGTTATCAACCATAATACCACTAGATAAGTACAAGCTCATTATGTGCAGACAGTGTCCGAGCACGCGTTAAATGTTTTTGTAACCATAAATCCTGCCCAAGATCCTTGTCTCGAGCCAAGGTCTGCAAACTCATTCACAAGATCGAATGGCAAAAAACTGGAGCAACGAACTGAAGTCACGTAGGTTGCTCATCAACTGTCAGAGCACGTAGTAGCGTCTAAACTACCGCTCATTGTCAATATTGGAGTGTTCCGAACCACTGGCAAAATCAATAGAGACATTATCCGATATTAGACGTATGATTGTCGGCAATAGTTTTACTGATTGCCGCTAATGAATAACAAACATATCGAGAGTGGAGTGAAGATGCATATTAGTTGAAATTAATTGATATGAAAACAACACAAGTACCTAACTACGTAACGGAAAGACCGTATCAGATAAGTAAGTATCTTAAACTATGTATATGTATACACCTGAACCGATTTTGATGAAAATTGGTATAAAAATAGACCAAACCTCGAATGGAATAAAAGCTACCTATTTTGTAAAAAAAAATAGGGAATGAAGGGGCTGAAATATGAGATGAAAATTTTTATGGGATTCCTCATTACCGAAGATAAAACCATGAAATTTTTAATAGCACGCGTAAAAAAATTGACCCATGTGGGGATGAAAGGTAAGGTAGCAAAAGATGGAAAAACATGAAATGCTATATTGTAAAAATGCCATTTACAGTAGTACACGGCAGTTTGTATATTTTGCAAAATAAGTACCTACACAAAAAAAATGCTGCCTAAAGTAACTATTCCACGCGGACGAAGTCGCGGGCAAAAGCTAATATTTTAATAAATCTTTTAAGCACCATCTTGGTGTATGGAGTGGTCAGTAACGTCCGTAAGTAAACACACCAAAAGGTCCGGAATCTATTTCATATGGGAAATATTTGTGTGATAATTGCGCACATTTGTTCGAGAGTCATGACTGTTTATAAATTTATCAGTAAGTAGTCATCTATTTTGTAGCTTTTCCGTCCCATAATCATATTATCCATACTTACCATTACTTAATTTGGGCAAGATAATTCGGACAATAGATTTTTTTACAAATTAACAGTTAATACAAGATTTTCGGAGGATTTTATTGACAAGTTGAGTCTAACAAGTACCTACTTATATATAATACTAAAAAAATATATTATAAAAAAGTTCAAATAAAATAATTTTGTTACGTTCGATTCTAACATAACAAGCAGCATAATTATTTTTTTGTATTTCTTTGTCCTTCAAAATCAATTTCTGTCAAGTCTCGGAACACAAGTTAAACGTTGTCGGAACGAATTGTTATTGAGTCGACAACCTCGAAGTCTGAGTAATGGGTATTGCGAGCGAACAGTCGGACACAGTGCAAGGCTACGGAGTGCATCGCCGATAAACCGGAGATGAAAGCGACTGTTTATTTGATTTTCTGCCGTACGTGCAGGCATATTAACTAAGCAACGGACAATGACCTAAGGCCCGTAATTTTCCCAAGATACGGATTTCTTTAAAGAAACACTGGTATAGTTACTGGCAAGATGATTTTTCTGATAGTAGTCCTGTAAGTAGAGTACCTACCTTTTCTAATACAAAACATTATAACTGAATCAATAAACTTTCTAATACTTGGATCCACTTAAAGGAAGGTATATAAATTTGATCTTCATTTTCTTAAATACCTGCTTCTTGACTGAAATAATATAATTTATAACAACTCAAAATTACCACGCTCTAAAATAAATAAAACTCGTGTATTGGTAACACGTTTATTAAATTAGGGTAGTTTATTCAAGATTATTGTGGCATACGTAAACATAAAGCTATAAGTAGGTATGAATATACATATACAGCTAGCGACTATTATCTTGTCAAACATTACATTATATAGGTTGCGTAGGTACCTAAAACACCTATAGTATAGATGAGTGATCCAGAATTTGAATGGCATAGAAATAGTGTGTGTGCATTGAAACAACCTCACCATTAATCATTCAAGACAAATCAAAGTTCCATCATCTTACTAACTAAAGACACTTGCCAATTGTCGTTAGGTAGGTACTTCTCCACGAATTTATGAAATCAACTTCTTTCAAAGTCGATTTCAACTTTAAATTAAGATCGATTTACGTGCCATTATTTGGGCAAACTTGGCGCAATGTATCACCATTCGAACTCGTTATTAAAACAAATAGATGTTCATTGTCACCGCTATCGTCATAATTAAACAATAAATCTTGTCACGCACCACATGTAAGTAACACCTTAACGTTTCCGAAAATAAAACGTGTAAGTAGATGTATATTTATTACAATAAATTTAGCTGCAATCTTTAAAATTAAAATAGGGTATTTATAACATCATTCCAATTATAGCATTCAAAAATTAATATATTTCGTATCATCTTCTCACAGTACGTAGACAATATTTGTTTGGTAGGTATTCAAGATACTTTTGATTCTTCTTTTGCGGTGTAGGTAGGTAATTTTAACTGTCAATTCGTGATTCGTGTCAAGTTACTCTTCTTAATACTTATGCAGCAGTCAGTTATTTTATGACTTTTCAAAATTAGAATAAATTACTAACTATGTTCGATCATTCGATCGTCTATTGTCAAAATACAAAAGCCATTTTGCGCATTGTGAGTCTTGCTTGATAATCTTCGTATGCGACAACCTTGACGTCCCGATGGTGTCTGCATGTTTCGTAATCGGGCATCTTGTCGGCGACGACCATCAAACATTGTCGGATTACTTTTATGGACCATTTGTATAGGATCTGTTACGGTTAATGATTTCGGTCGCTCGCTTCTCTATTTTGAGGCTTAACATTTTTGGTAGGTACCAGATACGAAATGATAAACAAAGATTTTGTAATTCTATTCTTACTGACATTTAAATATCTACCGACTGTAATAGTTGTAAAAAACCAGTTCCAATAGTTAATTTAGTTTAGTCTGATAAGAAACTGTAAGAATCAATGACCTGAGTCGATGTGTACCTATTTAATTTTTACCGTCGTCGTCGCTATTATTATAAAGGTAGCGCCATTCAACTTCCCCTCGTTATTTAAAATCACCCTATTCGTGCTATAGGTACCAGACCTCGCGAAAAGGTTATCTTCAAACATAAAAGTTATCTGCAATGACTTTTAAGAACGTACCACATATTAGTATGTTTGTTCAATTCTTATCTTCCTCCGTTTATAATTTTTCTACAACATTAATGTTGTTGGTTTATATTAGCTCATGCAATTTCTTTAAAAAGCCACATAGCATCTAAGTTAGTTTCTTGAATCTGCATTCTCACCGTTTATTTTTCTCATACCGGCCCTAGACCTTCACTGCACGGCCAAAATCCTGCCCCTGGTTCCAGCAACAACAAAACACACACACTGAGTGTTGCACTCTCATTTATAACACAATGCACATGACAGGACTTTACGTATCAGTACGTAGAGCCGGTAAATCACAGCAAATAACTTGTGATCACTTATTAGACTTGATAAGGAAGAAACACATAAATGTTTGGATATCACGAAGCGATCTACACCCACGCAAACATGTAGCGACGCGCGTCAACGCCGCGTGACTGCAGGCGTGTCGCCGGTTGACACTTCGGCGCTACAAGTTGTGGCAGGATCACGAACTAATCATAGTGATTCTCTGCGTCGCTAATAGATGGCGCTTTTACTACATAAGTAAATTATCATGTTTTGGTTTGTTGCAGCAATACGTCTTGAAAGAATAATTTTGATATACCTAAATATATTTATTATTATTACATAGTTACGTATATTATTTTTTTATGTAAAAATAATGTCAAAAAACTTAATGATTAAAATGAAATCGCTTATTATACATAAACTTAATGAGGTATTGTGACATGAATTAAATAATTTACTTATTAAAATTCAAATTCGCACTAAAGGCATTGCTATAATTGTAATTCTCAATATTATTATCTAAACTAACCTTATAAATTCTGCCGATTTTCAACTGACACCTTGTAAAAACTTCTATCTTATAGCGGCACGTGCACTAAACACTTCACTGAAACCCCTTCGTATAAAACAATTGTAAAAAGATTCATATTATATCGCAGAAATCAGTTAAGTACAAGCATTCCGTAATAAGTCCCAAAGTAAAAAACCGCCGGTCGGCTCTACCACAAAATCACTAACAAAACACGATTGTGCTTCAATCGGTAACGTTATTGGGTTTTCCACCACACACAACAATAATAAAAACACAATTTTAACACGATTCACCATGAATAGCGGCCGATAACACTATCCATCACCCCATTATCCTACGCGACTTGAAGTTAGCAGCGAACGTACACGTCAAAATATACCATAAATAACATCGTACGTATCCGGGGTGCGCCCCATCCCCCGCCCTTCGATCGTGAGGCGGGCGGCGTACACACGTGCCAGTTAAGCTTTTATTTCAAAAACTGTTCAACTTAAAAAAATAAACGATAAACTGTTACTGGCGTAAGGTACAGGCCTGTGCATACTGCAGTATGGTAAGTATTTGAATTTTAGGAGAAGTCTATCCTGCAGCCTCGAAGGAGGCAATCCACTGCGCATAAATTCACATAACAATACGTTAGATCACTTCAAGCGCTCATCGCTTGCGGTCGCAACGCAATGACTACTCAAACTAGACTATTTCCAGTCCTTCAGGTCACTAACTTTTAGATGACTAACTTAGTTACAGCGTAATAATGTTTTATTATTTAACATATTAAAAATCATATTACTTTTTGACAGATTTAGTAAATAAGCAAACTAGTTTAAAGTATTAACCTACACAAAAATGTCGTTTTGGATTGAATATCCATGCGGTTTTCAGAGTAAATGTGTGGAAAGGAAAAACTGAATAAAGAAACCTTTTTTGGGGGCCGGATAAGACACAATGCGAAGAAAAAGGAGAGCGACAATTTTTCCGGTTCATATCTTTCTGTACATTTCATTACTTCCGCTATGTATGGACTCAGTCTCGGTTGCATTCGGATTACGTCGGGTACGATCGGAAGCTTTCGGAATTCTCCGGAGCCCTAATCGATATCTTGGCATGCCGTGCTGCCGCTGCCAGCCGCAGCGTACGCTACAAGCTACGTAGCCACAGCGTAGCTACGAGTACTACGCGTACGATACGCTACGACGATATTGTTATGCTACCACGTCGAAAAGTTGTATTGCAGAGAGTGATCTCTCTGTAATTAAAATAATTAACCTATTTTGGGAAAACACAGTATAACCTTTATTTAATCTGTTTTCGTGAATAATTTTAGGTCTTTTTTTCTTACTTAAGTCTTTTTTTTCATTCTTGTCCACATAATCAAAGATGATTAATCCATCGACGATTATTAATATCCAGACACAATTGATTTTAATTGTGTTCTCGCGCTCCTGAGCGCGAACGGGGCTTAACGAGTTAAAGTTAGATAGAGCTGTTCAGTGTTTTTCTTTAACCATAATGTAGTTTAATATTGGTTACTAATAAATGTAAAATAAATTTGTAAGTGAGCTTATTATTACTACATATTCTTTATCTTGTCAACTAAAAAAATATTTAGCAACTCCCTCGGATTTCGACTGTTTGGACTAGGCATATTTAAACAGATAATTTCCTTAAGATAGTTATTTATATAATTACATCTGCTTATCTATCGACCTCCATTTGAACTGTGATAAAATATATGATTTATTGTATCTTGGATTTAGACTGCGTATGTTTATAATAAAATGATGTAAGTATAGTCTTAACAAAAATGTAAAGCGAATCTTAAACTTGCTGAAATTTTTTGGCCTTTCTTTTCTCAGAATAAGTCTTCCTAATTTCCTTGCGAACGGATGTTTTAATTTCTTTTTTGTTTCTAACTGTATTCTTGTATTTTAATTAACTTTTAATGCGTTGTATGTGTTAGAAACAAAGGTATATCAATAATTTATTGAATTATCCCAAGTTCTGAGCAGCTTAGCTAAAAGTGCATTTTGTCTAAACATCGTGGGTTATGTTACGCTTCACACAAAGTTTTTCCTAGTTGAGAAGATAGTACTATACTGTGATAGTACCACGCGCACGTCTCCATACAAACGGAGAAAATATTATCTTACCCTTAGCAAATTTTTATGTGTTAGAATATTTTTAATAAAAATGATTTTGAGCGTGCATTCATCGAAATACAAATAATATTTTTTTTCGCTGTATTGTTGTTAGACACACATGTATATGTGACCCCATACACACATAGACATTGCTCGCAGAGCGATAAGTCCACTAGCTGGGAAGACTAGTGTGTACGATCGAAAGATGGCCGCGAGCTCAAATTTAGACCATTTTTCATAAAATTATCTGAGCATTTAACAATATTATAATATCATTATTGTGTCTAGCGTTATATGTTTTTTTATGTAATAAGTACATTAAATGAGTTTAATCTCAAACATATTGTAAAAATCTTCATTAGAATTTACCAATTTATAAATATTTTTGGTATCCTTTTTTAATATGTTATCTCAATTTTTTACTTATTTGGGCTCTATAGTGGTTGAGAATATTATATTTTCTATTGGAAAAACAATTTTCTAAAAGTATTGTTAATCATTATAATGCTGGTATTTCATCTGAAAGATAGCTCAAAACTGCATTTTCTTAAAACTACGCTATAACATTTGCCTTGCTTTAAAAAACAATATGAGTAAAACATCTCTCTATAGTGGTTTTAATTAAGAATTAATCTTCCTATAATATACAATGGGATATAATAAATCAAGCCGCCATTTTTTTTTGTTGGACTCGTCAACCAACCTCAAAATTAATAACTAAGCCACGGGAAAATGAACAAGCTCCTAATAAAATAACTCGCCTTCTTTAGAATGCCATCTAAATATTCATAGAAAAGCACCAAATTAATGAACAACAATTATTATAACTCGTATCACTAATTTATACCTAAGCATCTAATTTAATGACTCAGCCACGGAATTTGTAACTTGCCCACATTTAAAATTTTACACATTCAACATAGGTCAAAAGTAATACTTAATATTCGATAATAATGAAACTGCACGATCTGTTTAGCGCGAGTGAGATGGCCGAAGCGGATGGGCGCCATCGGTCATTTGCACCAATGAGAGAGTTATTATCAATATGCAATAGTTATCAAACTGTTATTATCACGATAATTATCCTTCTGAACTCTGTGGTTGAGTGATGGGTAGGTTAGGGTTATTTTTTTATGATCAGGTGGAGTGCACAGTTTTTGGGAGAGTCTAGTGTTTTATGCACCTATATGGCTCATTAAGAATAATTAAAAATCTTTAATTTCATTACTAGGTATAAATAATGGTATGCTATATTAAAAAGTGATTCCTACAAATAAAGTATTTTATTCTGTACGCTACTCCTACCCTACTCCTACGCTACCCTATCCTACCTACCCCACCCCTATCCCAAAGATGGCAAGTTTATGCAGCTATATTGCTGATCAAACGATATTGTACGAGTTATAAATTTTGAGGTTTCACTTTATTTTTAAACACACTAAGTTATAAAATTCGATTTCACTAACAGAATTTTTTGGTGTCAATTTGCAGATTTTTTGGATGCTATTGCTTGAATATATGTCATAAATTCAGATGTTAAAAAATTAATATCGTACTAAGTCATGTTTATAGAAGCTTAAATCAATGATATTTGCGGCTAATATAACAATTTTTAGAAGCGCATGAATTGTGGCTGACTAATTAATTTAGAAGGCAGGTCCGATTTTTAGAGGACAATATTGATTATTATTAGAACTTCGATTAACTTGACTTTATCGGAAGGCGAAGTGGCGGAAATGTATGCCCACAGGGCATACCTACACTTTTTCTTTTTCATTGATGCTCAATTCCTATTAGTCTTAGAGTGATGCTATGGGCAGGCAGGTATATAGGCCTATATCAGGGTTTCCCATACTGCGCGTCGCGATGCCCTGGCATCCCAGGGTTCGCGGTTCTATCCCGGGGGCGGTCGTAGTGAGACTATCCACATAGAATGGTTGTCTAGCTGCTATGCGAGCTAGTCGAACGAAAATAAATGTAGAGAAAGAAATGAAAGTAGCGATTTCAAAACTTGAGCCCGGATCGACTGTCTAGGGCGGGCGACAAAATCGAACACAGCATCTTTCGCAATCCGGGCGGCTGCGTCCGTTTTTTTTTTGTTTTTGTAGGTATGTACTTAACTTTGCTGTTACTATAACGGGGGGATGGCTCGTAAAAATTGGAAAATTCCTAAGGGCGTCACTATGAAAATAAGTTTGGGAAGTCCTGGTCTATAGTCTTCCTCGATAAATAGACAATCAAAGAATTTTTCAATTTGAATCAGTAGTTCCCCTTTGTAGGGTTATGTACCCAAAGGGTAAACGGGATCCTATTACTAAGACTCCGCCGTCCGTCTGTCCATCTGTCACCAGGCTGTATATCATTAACCATGATAGTTAGACACTTGAAATTTTCTCAGATGACGTAGTTCTGGTGCCGCTATAACAACAAATACTAATAAATAGAATATAAAATATTTTTAGCAAAAAAATAGGACAACCGACTTCAATGCGTACAAATTTAAACTAAAAAGTAAGAAATAAATAATATTTTTATGAATTAGTTGAAAAGAGCGTCATAGAAAACCAAGGAAAGTATTGATACACATTTATAATTCTTTATTTATAATTCATACTCCGATATATTTGGAGCCGGTGCCAGCTAGCCAAGGAGGATAGTGTTTGCAATTTTCGAACTTCACGGAGCGGCGGATTATTTCTTACCTTCATCATTCATCATTATGATTGTATAGTTAATGGATTAATCAAGTTGTATCTATTAGGTAAGTTTATTTTGCTTAGGCTGGCACCGACTCCAAATATATCGGAGTATGAATTATAAATAAAGAATTATAAATGTGTATCAATACTTTCCTTGGTTTTCTATGACGCTCTTTTCAACTAATTCATAAAAATATTATTTATTTCTTACTTTTTAGTTTAAATTTGTACGCATTGAAGTCGGTTGTCCTATTTTTTTGCTAAAAATATTTTATTTTATTATTTTTAGTGGAAATAAAGTATATTTTATTGAAAACGGATAGGCCTACTAGGCGCTCATTAAAACTTACTGGAAACTTTAACTAAAACGTTTTTTTTGCTATTACTGATTTATTCAAAAAGGGTCGAATTTATATAGATAAAATTTATACGGGCCATCTCTGATCTTGACGTACCTAAAAAAGAATCATTAAAATCGAGTCGTAATACTCATAATTGACGAAGCAATCAGGTAACAAACACAAAAAAACAGTCGGATAGAGAACTCCCTCTTTTTTTAAAGTCGGTTAACAAATAATATCACGTCTCAGACCTATATCTCATTACAAATGCCTGCCATTCATTCAAAATGAATGGTAAGTTAATGAACTATGAACCTAGTTGTTTAACTTAAGTTCATAAAATAATTTGTCATAGTTTATGTGTTGACTATTGGACCTACTAACCAAAATTTCACTATTGCATATTAGGTAACGGCTAGTTCAAAAAAAAAATTTATATTATTTTTGTGTTCGTGGACGATATTATTATTTCATCCCCAATGAAATTACCATTTTAACAAAAAAGTACTGAACCAATTTCGGTATAATTTATACGGGACCACCTTTGGAGTATGTCCTTCCTAACGAAAAAAGAATCTTCAAAATCGATTCATAATTGACGGAGTAATCGCGGAACAAACATACAAAAAAAAAAAAAAAACATACAGTCGAATAGAGAACCTCCTCCTTTTTTGAAGTCGGTTGAAAATAAATATTGAAGCTGCTCCCATAAAATAAACGTGACTTTTTTGGTCGATTTTGATAACGGCAACAGATAGACGCTTGAAATATTCACAGAATATTTAGTTATATTATTCACTTTACAAATAAATAATTAAATTAAAATTAATATTTAGGGGGCTCAACAACAAACGTGATTTATTTCTCGGTCTCAATAACGATAACAGGTAGAAACTTGAAATATTAACAAAATATTTAATTTAAAATTCAAATAATTTTCGGACAATTTTGATAAAATCTATGGCACGGAACCCTTCGTTCAAGCGTCCGACTCCTTCTAGGCGGTTTTTTTACTATTTTTACAGGATGTCTCTGATGACCTTCTTTGAGTCACCAGGGGTTTTAGTAAAGGAGAGGACCTCGGTGGGTCCTCAAGCTTTAAGGTCGAATCACTCCAGAGAGGATTCCTGACCGGTGAGCATCTCCCTCGGAGGAGTCTCTGAACCTATTAGAGTCTCTAAGGCGTCTGAATCTGACGGGATCAGTAGTTCCTAAGATAAGCGCGATCAACCAAAAAAATACAACTCAGTATAGATGCGTGCGTAGTACTTGATCATTATTTAGCTGCGGAGTTATGTTAAAACTATGATATCTCTGAAGATATTCATTGAAATGTTAAGAACAATTTTGTACAAAATTAAATACTTGTGATGAATAATGTATTCATTTTGATAAGGAATAATATTATGTTTACAAAACCACCTTCGCGTCTACAGAATTATTTTAGAACAAAATTTATTAACAAAAATAGGTTATAGCGAGTCAACCTTAAGAGATAGATAAATGCTGTCTGTAACTTGTTTTTAGAACTTTTAAAGAAGAATAATTCCGTCGTACATAATTTTTGTGTAACTTTAACCGTTTACGCAACGCACGCAAAGAAATCAAAATTTATTATTTTCTGTTTATTTCAAACTATGATATTTCTTAAGATATACATTGAAATCAAATGAAGTCATGAACAATTTTGTGCAAAATTAAATAATTGTGATAAATAATGTATTTATTTTGATAAGGAATAATATCATGCATACAAAAACACCATCGCAGATAATGCATTATTTTAAAACTAATTTGATTACAAAAAGAAAGGTTATTTATAGTGAGCCAACCATAAAAGATAGATGCTATCGCGGACTTTTTTTTTATAAAATTTAATGGAGAACAATTCCGTCATACATGATTTTTACGTCACTTTAACCGTTTACGCAGCGCACGCAGTGAAAGCTTTGAAAAGAAACATTTTTCTCCCGTTTTTGCAACATTCTTAGTTGATGCCCAGCTCCTATTGGACGTATCGTGATGTTATATAGCCTATAGCCTTCCTAAATAAATGGACTATCCAACGAAAAAAGAATTTTTCAATTTGAGTCAGTAGTTGCTAAGATCTTAGGGTTCAACCAAACAAACAAACAAACTCTTCAGCTTTATTATTAGTATAGATTACCTTTAATACTGAAAACCTGAAAGAATACAAACCTAAAGACCGATAGTTGTATTCTTTGAAGTTATTCAGGTGAGCTGATGATGGAAGGAAAAACTCCTTAATGTTTAGAAGTTGGATGATAATTTTTTAAATATTATAGATACGTAAAGCGATAGTTGTATTTTTTCAAAATATTGAGGTGAGCTGATGATGGAAGGAAAAAATCCTTAATGGTTAGATGTTCGATGATAATTCTTTAAATATTAAAGGTACCTAAAGAGCGATAGTTGTAATCTTTCAGGTTATTCAGGTGAACTGTACCCGTTGTGTAAGTTTCTTTAGTATAAAATACGTAACTATTGTAGTTGCGTTAAGAGCTTAATTTGTATGCGAAACATGATTTGCGTTTCCTATACAAATTGAGCTCTTAACGCAACTACAATAGTACGTTTTTTATACGAAAAAACTTACACTAGACACAGAGTTGGATTATAGTTACATACAGGTTGTACAAGACATGAACAGTCAAACGAGAACCATGTAATTTGCTCGCCATCTAAACTTTCGCCTTAAACTATACTTAGAACATTGATAGTACGGTTTTATTGAAGGTCAAAGTCATAATGTTTTTTCTCCCTTTTTTAATGAAAACATATTCTAAACATTATTTCTTAATTGTTGTCCAAAGAAACATTATCATTTTTTTAGTATTTCATAATAAAAAATGGCTTCAAAATGTTAGTCAAAAAATTATCGCGGTTTTACAAGTTGTGTGCGAGTTGAGCGCTTTACATTACGCGTTACAATTTGCAATTCTTTTTAACATCAAAAAAAAATCATTTTCCAGCAAATTAATTTTTGAACTGTTTCTTATTTTGATGTACCTACATAGTTCTCGTTTGACTGTTCATGTCTTTAGCACCCTGTATAGACCGATAGTTGTATACTTTCAGCTTATTAGGTGTGCTGATGATGGAGGGGTCCACGTTCGGAAGCCTCCTCTTGGCAGACCCTGGTAACGTGGTATGGAAACTTTCTCGGCGGGTGTGTGGCTTTTAATGTAAAGTGTGTCCTCTTGGAATTCGAAGTCACATGCCATCATCGAGTTGTTTTTGTTTTCCCCACCACGGCTAGTTCCGGACGGCCCTTTTCGGGGCCACGACCGCGCCAAAAGTCCCCCGGGTGCGATCCGATGGCTGCTCCCGGTGTCCTCGTCAGGAGGATGCGCCAGGTCGAGCAGCCGTCGGAGGAGGAGTGGCTGCTGGAAACCAATTGGTACAATGAGTGCCTAGACGGGCAGCGTTGGGACGGTCTCGGTGTAGTTACGCTCACGTGCGCAGATCCCGAGCCGTCCCGAAGGTAATAGCGCACTGAAGGTCAGGCCGGGGAGAATGTTTAGTGGGTATGGAAAAACGCACAATGTTAAATGATTATAATATTGCAAGTGTCTATAGGCGACGGTAAACACTTAACACCAGGTGAGCAGCAAGCTTGTTTGCCATCTCGTAATATATAAAAAAAACAACAATTATTTACCTACACTTAAAAAAGATAAATAAACAACTTTTAAATATTTTTATTCTTTTTGAAGTCGGTTTTCTAGAATACAGATAGAAGTATGACTTGACGTAGGTAAATTTGAAAGTGAAGAAATTTTAATAATTACCTATCTCCTCCGTCTTGCACAGCGGGAGCAAAGAGTATATAATACACTACGTTTAAGCGCAAGGAGCTTATACTAAAGAATGGAGTCATTAGACAAAGTAACAAAGTGAAGGCAAAAATTTTGACAATACTTGACATTTCAAATTTCACATTTCTCTTTCTAGAAATTGTCGTCATCTCTTTCTAAACACGACTACATAGAAACAAGATTTCCCCAGTATTTCGCCATCTTTATAAAACAAAAGTAGAAAAGTAGCTAAAAACTTAACATATTGTATTCAATTATCAGTATTTATTATCAATGAAAGAAATAAATATAATATATTTACTTTTAATGTTTAGGTTTGTATTTTATTTTGAAAATCATCATTGTGATTCTTTCTATAACTTATGGGAAATGAAAGGATTTATGTAATGGCAGCACTCTCTTTATGTGTCAATGTCCCGAAATCTCAACATGACATAAATTGTCGTAATTGACGTATTCATAAATATCGATTCGCGATTTTGGTACGGCTTTTTACATTTTAATAACTATAAATAGTGCAAAATGGTGCATCGCTATATAGTTCGTGGTTGCAGAAGTCAGTGGTATCCAGGATGCAGTCTGCAATTTCACTTGTAAGTGTTAGAATTGCATATTATTGTTCACCTAAGTAAAATTGGTTTTTCACATGTAATTCCATATGATTATCGTTATTGGGCGAAACTCCATAGGGGAAAGTAATTTCTGATACTCGGCTTTAATACTATCTGAATTTAATTAATTTTCATACATAAATTACTTATTCAAATATGTGTAAACAAATTGACTAGGGTGACTAGGATTTCCAGAATTATTATAAAATAATAACCTTTTTCCTTTCAGAAATGGCAATCAAAATTGATATATATATTTTTTTAAGTCTTTGAAATAGCTGTTATATAGATATATATATAGTTTATAGATTATGTATATATATATAATACATAAATCGTTCTACCCATTTTTGGTTGGGAACGTTTATTTACAAACAAAACATGTAATTTGTGCAATGGTACATTATTTTAATTGAGAAACATATACAAAATGATTGATTGGATTTTACCAGTGCAATAGTGTATTTTATCTTTCACATTTGCATCTACTAACATGTAACGCAGAGTGCAATATGCACAGTGACCTCAAACTTCACTCGAATTTGGGTTAGTAAAATTGACACAGCATTAATAAAATTGTGACTGTGCTATTCAAGCCTATCAAATGATAGTTTTTAATATGCCAATTACAAGTTAAAAGTGCCTGTATACATAAAATTTTCTTTTCTTTTTAGATTTCCGAAAGACCCTAGGCGGAAATTACACTATTACGGCTTTGGGAACAAGGCTCTTATCCTTCTGACTTCGTAACTGAGTAACAGGTACAGAAGGTTGATATATATATATACGTAGGGCGTTCAATTTAAAGTAAGAATGAGGTACAAACTCTTTGAAACCGAAAAAAGTTAATACGGGCTATTCCAAATACATGGTGTGATACGTTGCGTACCGACCAACTTTACATAGGAAATCCTTATCGTTTTATGCATATTTTTTTAATACTGGTTAACACATGACAAAGTTATATACCTTGTCATACGTTAACCAGTATTAATCGAGTTTCGAGTACAAATGATTCTTTTACATCTTTTACCGGTATTCATATTTTTAATTGTTGGTCTCATGATAGAATAAAGTCACATCTGCATAATTCTTTCTTTATAGCAGAGCGATTTTAAGTTTGTCTTGTACAAAATTAGCTGTAACTTTTTTCTTAGTTGTTTTACAGAATCGATTATTTTGCCAATCATTATAAAGTATTATGAAACATCGATTGATATGAAAGTAATATATTTTAGGTCAATATTTTGTAATTTAGAAGTATCTATGTGAATATGTAACTATATTCTGCGGATATCACTGTATCATATAATTATAAAGGATTTTGTTCTTTTAAGTATCAATATTATGTGTATATATTACTTTGTTTTACATAAATTCTTGAGTCACATATGTAATATATGAATGTTTAGATTGTTATTTATGTTTAGATTTAAAATAGAACAGTTCTTGTGATCAAGTTTTTATTAAGGAATAAACTTAGTGTGTTACAGAATTTCTAAAACTACCACTACTACTACTTTATTTATTTTTAATAACTACCCAAAATATACGCATGTAAAACTGTAACTTAAATTAAATTGATAATTATTTACTGACTTATATTGATGTTTTGAAATCATTACAAAATTGTAAGCTGTGGAGTTCTTCGCCGGAGTCTTTCGCCATTTCTGCTCCATCTCAGCATAATAATTATTATTTCGTCCCGAAATGGTGGTAGGGCTTTTGACGATTTAAAAGTACTTAGCAAAGTCCATTTAATAAAGAGCTTTTTCATTTTTATATTTCGCCAATGTTAAGTGTGAATTTACTTATAGTAATAGACAGTTGTACGGAAGATTAAAACTAATTATTATGAATGTTAATTCTTTGTCATGGTAAACTCAAAAATATTTTAAACTTTGAGTACTAATTAATTTTATTAACTTAACGAAGTCCAAGATTGTCCGTAATTATTTTTTCTGCTATAGGCACCCTACTAGAAAGAGACAGAGCCTCTCTAGAAATGTCAAGAAATGTCAATGGTTGTCAAAATTTTTGCCCTCACTTTTTTCATTTGACTAATGACTCCATTCTATAGGTAATATAAGCTCCTTGGTTTAAGCGGGAGAATTATAATGTTGGGTCCGTTCCGTTTTATAATTTTTTTCTTTGTTTTTTTTTTTGTTAAATTTTCCCTGTTACGGGACGGCAAAGGGATCTAGCCCATACAGCCAAGTCTTTAGTTTCATTTTCTTTCTTGATTTTTGCATTAAAATGTGGGTGCCACACTTTTTAATGCATCTAGGGAGTGCTTGGCGAGAAAAGCATGGTACAGACCTCATGATGGTGACTGATAAGAATTGTATAATGGAATTTCCAACCACTATACAATTCTCAACGCCACATACACAAAACCTTTATTTCAATGATTCCTCATAACTGTTCGTCAACACGAATGCTTATGCAACGAAACGACACCACTTTCACTGCACAAAATCCACTCCGAAGCAATTTTGAATTATAGAAATAAAGATCGACATCTAGACGCCATGGTTTCCCGCCAAACACCTTTTTTTCTTTGTTTTTTTTTGTCCCTAACGGGATGGGCAAAGGATACCAAGTCCATACAGCCCTGTCTGTATTTGCCTTCTTTCTTGATGTTTGCATTAAAATATGGGCGTCGCACATTTTAATGTATCTAGGGAGTGCTTGGAAAGAAATGCATGACAACAGACCTCATGACTGACAACGCCACATACACAAAACCTTTATTTCAATGATTCCTCATGACTGTTCGTAAACACGGATGCTTATGCAACGAAACTAAACCATTTTCACTGCACTTAATCTACTCCGAAGCAATTTTGAACTATCGAAATAAAGATCGACATCCAGACGCCATGTTTTCCCGCCAAACACTCATAAATATTTTATTTCCCGCGGTCGCTATTCATACATCATGTGTTTCTTTTTTGGTTAAATTTTCCCTGTTCAGTTTTATTATCTTCTTTCTTGGTGTTCTTTTTTTTTTTAATTCTATTGCAGATTGTCTCTGATGACATTTTCTGCGTCCACGGGTTTTTAAGAAGGCGAAGACCTTGGACCACCACTTTCACTGGACTTTTGTACTGAAAACATGGCTTTATGCTCTGCATCCCTTTGCCTCCTCATAATAAGGAGAAGAAATTAAAAAAAATAGGAGTGCATGGCGAGAAACCAAGACATTGGGAGGACGATTTTTGTTTTGATGATTCAAAATTGTTCGGAGACGATTTTGTGCAGCGAAAGTGGTGTCATTTCGTTGCATATGCATCCGTGTTGACGAATAGTTATGAGGAATCATTGAAATAAAGGTTTTGTGTATGTGGCGTTGAGAATTGTATAGTGGTTGGAAATCCCGCTATACAATTCTCATCAGTCACCATCATGAGGTCTGTACCATGCATTTCTCGCCAAGCAAGATTTGATGCATACAAGTGTTGACGATCAGTTAATTATAAGGAATCATTGAGTAGGTTGAGAGCCGTAGAGCCGTTGAGATTTTTATAGTGGGATAATCCCTCTATTGACACTTCCACCTCATCGGTCGCCAACATGAGGTATGTAGCCATACATTTCTCTCCAAGCCTCCCTAGATGCATTAAAATATGTGGACACCCACCCACATTTTATTGCTAACATCAAGAAAGAAGACAGAAAACCGAATACATGGATGAATGGGCTAAGTCTCTTTGCCGTCCCGTAAGAGGGAAAATTGGAAAATACAGGATTCTTTGTCTAAGGAAAATGGATGAAAAGAATAAATGAAAGGAAAAAACAATGTCGCACGCGCCTTGTGCCGTCCCAAAAACGTTCTACTGGACCTCGACGATCCGATCACGACCGCCAATGCTCCAACCACCTCGTAGTTCACATAGCACTACACAACCAAGCACTAAATACACATTTGTTAATCACCGCACCCATCGAACAAGAGTGCAAAAACTCGGTCTACACTACACACTTTGCGCCTTCCTTCCAATTCGGACGCCTTAGGGACGCTAGGCGAACGAGAGCTTCCCCGTCGCCAGTAATCGCCTAGGAACGGCTGACCTACGGGTTTGAAGACCTTCCAAGGTTTTGGCCATTTAAAAACCCGGTGGCGCAGGAAATGTCACCACATGTGAGACAACCTGAAGTAGTCAGTAAAAAATCTTTCGTTTACTCGCTTGATTCGGTCATTTACTAGGGCCAACCAAAACTCGAGTTGGCTTATCTAAGGAGTTGACCCATCATTAGTTTTGGTCTCGTTTTGGCATTTGGTCAAAGGCTCCAAGGCCTAGATGCCAAGCCAAAATATAAAAAAGTAGGAGTGTTTGGCGGGAAACAATGGCGTCTGGATGTCGATCTTTATTTCGATAATTCAAAATTGCTTCGGAGTGGATTTTGTGCAGTGAAAGTGGTGTCATTTCGTTGCATATGCATCCGTGTTGACGAATAGTTATGAGGAATCATTGAAATAAAGGTTTTGTGTATGTGGCGTTGAGAATTGTATAGTGGTTGGAAATCCCGCTATACAATTCTCATCAGTCACCATCATGAGGTCTGTACCATGCATTTCTCGCCAAGCACTCCCTAGATGCATTAAAAAGTGTGGCACCCACATTTTAATGCAAAAATCAAGAAAGAAGATGAAACTAAAGACTTGGCTGTATGGGCTAGATCCCTTTGCCGTCCCGTAACAGGGAAAATCTAACAAAAAAAAAGGTTTGGCGGGAAATCATGGCGTCTGGATATCGATCTTTATTTCGATAATTCAAAATTGCTTTCGAGTGGATTTTGTGCAGTGAAAGTGGTGTCGTTTTGTTGCATAAGCATCCGTGTTGACGAACAGTTATGAGGAATCATTGAAATAAAGGTTTTGTGTATGTGGCGTTGAGAATTGTATAGTGGTTGGAAATCCCACTATACAATTCTCATCAGTCACCATCATGAGGTCTGTACCATGTATTTCTCGCCAAGCACTCCCTAGATGCATTAAAAAGTGTGGCATCCACATTTTAATGCAAAAATCAATAAAGAAGATGAAACTGAAGACTTGGCTGTATGGGCTAGATCCCTTTGCCGTCCCGTAACAGGGAAAATGTAAAAAAAAAGTAGAGTGTTTGGCGGGTAATCATGGCGTCTGGATGTCGATCTTTATTTCGATAATTCAAAATTGCCTCGGAGTGGATTTTGTGCAGTGAAAGTGGTGTCGTTTTGTTGCATAAGCATCCGTGTTGACGAACAGTTATGAGGAATCATTGAAATAAAGGTTTTGTGTATGTGGCGTTGAGAATTGTATAGTGGTTGGAAATCCCGCTATACAGTTCTCATCAGTCACCATCATGAGGTCTGTACCATGCATTTCTCGCCAAGCACTCCCTAGATGCATTAAAAAGTGTGGCACCCACATTTTAATGCAAAAATCAAGAAAGAAGATGAAACTAAAGACTTGGCTGTATGGGCTAGATCCCTTTGCCGTCCCGTAACAGGGAAAATTTAACAAAAAAAAAAAAAAAGAGTGTTTGGCGGGAAATCATGGCGTCTGGATGTCGATCTTTATTTCGATAATTCAAAATTGCTTCGGAGTGGATTTTGTGCAGTGAAAGTGGTGTCGTTTTGTTGCATAAGCATCCGTGTTGACGAACAGTTATAAGCAATCATTGAAATAAAGGTTTTGTGTATGTGGCGTTGAGAATTGTATAGTGGTTGGAAATCCCACTATACAATTCTCATCAGTCACCATCATGAGGTCTGTACCATGCATTTCTCGCCAAGCACTCCCTAGATGCATTAAAATGTGCGACGCCCATATTTTAATGCAAAAGTCAAGAAAGAAAATGAAACTTAAGACTTGGCTGTATGGGCTAGATCCCTTTGCCGTCCCGTAACTGGGAAAATTAAACCAAAAAAAAAAAAAAAAAGTGTTTGGTCTTGACATTGACACTCGCTACGTATTTATTATAGTCTGTGCACTCGCTCAAGTGATTGCCGATCCCAAATTTTAATTGCAATTAAAATTATTCGAAGTGGTGAATTTATAGAGTGAATTTAATCTTTTATTCTTGAATATTTAAGCTCAATCGGTACTGACGTTGAAGGTATATAGAATATAAAGTAAAGATATGACATTATGAAGAAACTTAAATTGCTTTCGTAAGTAAATTTAGGGAACAAATAAACTATTAAAAATTTATAACAGTGGTGTTATATAAATTATTTTTGTGTTTCAGTGGTCAAGAGTTACTTGATAAAGGTTTCACCAAACTAGAAACAGTTCTGCCTCAGACAAGTTCAATTAAAAATATTACACCAAATGGATCATGGCTGGAACAAAAACAAATTCAAACAGCTTTGGCAGAAAGAAAGTGCCTTGTTGAAGCGCAAAGGATTGAAAAATAGTAATTACTTGGAGCATTTTTAATGTAGTAGCTTAATAGTTATTTTATAACCATAATCATGGAGTGTTAAGTGTGTGATTTGTTTTGTTCTATATTAATTAATACATTGCTAAAACAGGTCATAAATAGGTACTGTTAACTGGCTAGATAGTCAAGTTATTCTTCCACCTCAATGACATCTAGAGGTCTGGGGCTCAATCCCCAGGGGAGTATAAATTTATGGTCAGCTAGGCTGATGTTAGGACCTTTTTTAAAAAAAAAGTCTGCCTGGTCAGCTATCACTGTCTTCTCAAAATCTGCAACCATAATATGAAGCAACCTCAATGATAGATGGTTCCAGATCCCAATTCCATCTTTGTCTTATCATCACTTGCCATCGGGAGAGATGACGATTGAGCTTTTGTCAAAAAAAAACGAGTTTCATAAGATTTATAGAAATTCTTATTATTCTTATTCTTAAATAAGGGGCTGAGGCTGTATCTCAGAGCACTTCGACCCTATAGAATATTTTGTGCTTCCCTTTTCCTTATCCCCGCCAACATCGAAAACATTATGTATGAGTTTCACGATGTTGGCGGGAATAAGGTCTATAAAGTCCTCTGGTTTAGGGTAAGCTAAACCTAGGACCCTTAGTCGCCTGTTGGCTAGTGCATTGCAGTCACATAGTATGTGCTCCATGCTTTCTTCCTCCTCACCATAAATTCTACAGATGGGGTCATCAGCTTTGCCTATTGTGCACAGGTGTCTTCTAGTGGCAAAGTGGCCAATGAGAGCGCCTATGAGGCAGTGGATTTGGGTTCTGCTGATTCTTCCCATTCTTTTAAGGTAGCCTATGTGTGAGGATCCTAAAAACTTCTTTGAGTGTGTCAGTCGGGGACTGGACAACCATTCCCTGAGGTGCCTCTTTTGACAATACTCCTTTAGTGCCATTTTTATGGTACTTCTAGATAATCCTACAAAAGGCTCGGGCCCATTGATTTTTTGAGCCGATCCTTTCCTTGCTAGTTTGTCAGCATTTTCGTTTTATAGAAATACCACTCCTATTGAAATCCACATCTATTGAAATAGGTAGGTAGGTACCTATTTATGATCATGACAATATTTGTCACTAGCAGAATTTGAGCCCTAAACCTCATGAGTGTTAACACATATGAATACCAGTAGAGTATTACTAACCAGAGTCATCAGTAATGCTCGACCTCTAGACCAAGAAGGCATGAAATAAATTAAAAATAAGTTTATTTATCATAATTAATTATTTAGATAGTGTACACAAAATTGTATGTGTTACAGTGGAGTTTTAAGTCGTGCAAAATGGATAGAAGAGCTAAAAATGGCAGAAGTGACTGAGCAATGTGGCGGCCATTGGCAATTTCTCGGTCACCATAGAGATAAAAAACTTTATTTGAAACCAGAAGAAGCCTTAATTTTGATGGAACTTGTAAGTGTTGGTAATGTTACTTTTATGTATTTAAGTTATAGGCTTCCCCAAGACAGGTGTGTCCAATTTTGAGGCCACTCTGCTCAGCTAAATTCTTACTCTCTTAGTTTTGTACTGTACATAATAAGCCCTATTATAGTCACACAATGTGTACAATTATGAATGTCCTTACATTACATTATATCTTCTGGTTCTTTTCAGAATTGTCTCTGTTTAACATATGATGAAATTGTTGTATCTCTTCAACAAGCATATACCCTATTGCTTGGTGATAAAATGCCCCTCTATAAGTATAAAGTTTATGCATCTTTAAGCCGTTTAGGCTACAAAGTGTTTCAACATGTATGTTCAGATCTAAAAGAAAACAATGATGAGTCACCTCAAAATATTCAGGATAAAAAAATGTCTGTTGATAATGATTGTGAACATGAAGATTGTCAAGCATCAGATACTAATTTAAGTAAAACTGAAATTAATCAAGATGTAGAATGTAATATTGAAAGTAAGAATAATGAAGAAAATGCAAATTGTACTAAAGATAACACAGAACAAAAAAATATTGAAGGACCTGAAATAATACAAAATATAGAACCCCAAGAAGACAATGCAGACGATGTCTTAGGTGAGTAACATACAAAATGTTTCAATTTGTAAACTTGCTTTTATTTTCAACTGTAGAAGTTGGTATTGCTATTTCCAATACAATATGTATTGCTATTTCCAATACAATATGTGTATCTTATTTTACAGAATTACACCCAGAAGAAATGGATTTCCAGGATGATGTAATAGAAACTACTAATCAAAAATCTGACCTCAACCCTCCCATAGATATAACAGACTGTGATCAATTCATATTGTGTGAGAAAGATCCCATTACAAAATTCAGTGAATCGAAATTAGATAAACTAAAATCAAGAAGACCTCCTGGAAGTAATGTTTATTTACACAATGGTTTGGGGAATATTCCAAATTTATCAGGAAATCAAATAGTCACTATAAATGTACCAAAAGAAAAATATATTCCCAAAAATATTTTTTTAAATAACCTGAGTTATGTTCTTAATATAGAAAATGTATCGTCTAAAAATGTTAGACCTCAAGAAACTAATACCAGAACATACAGTATGTCAGATGAAGTAAATGGAGATCATATAAGGCGTATTACAAGTTCTACAACAGTTTATAGATCACAAAGTATAGGAATACCTCATTTTTATCAAAATTTTCGACAAAATATATCTTATCGACAGTTCACTCATTGGAGGCCTAGACCTACGTTGAACTATTTCCAATTTAACTTATTCTTTCAAAGACATTTTATTCCAAATTTTAATATGCCCAGGTTTCAATTTTATCCACGAACTCATTTACCAATGTTTCCAAGATACTTTACTAGCACTTCCAATTCTAACGAAAGGCGACAGCTACCCTCTCCACGAAGGGAAGATATAGGGATTCGTAAAAGGAAAAGAAGTTCTTCGAAGAAGTACCATTTGGAGGCTATAAAGAAATTAGCTTCCCGTCTACGCCAGCTTATATCAACAGATAATAGTCAAAGTCGGAATGTGGAGCAAATTCAAAAATTAATTGATACTTACAATTTAAGGTACAGTTCAAGACTGCGTTTAACTGATGAATTGGAAGTAACTAATGACGAAAAAATAATCGAAACTATTGATTTAGCTGAAGATGACGAGAGTAATAGTAAAAAGCGACGTATTGACAATACAAACAATGTACAAGAGGTACACTTAAATAGAATTCGTGAATTGTCTAAGGTCTTAAAACAATTAGAATGTGAGCGAAAAGCTTCAGCACGACACCGACGAGCCTTCTCTAGTCTTATCAAAACTTATAATAGGTCTTATAATGCTGACATTTATGTAAACGATAAAAATGAGATCTTTGATAGAAGAAGTATAACTCTTGATTCCAGTTCCGATTCCGATTGTATTCCACAGGAGTGTCCTAAGTTAAAATCTGGGAAAAAATTGAGAAATCCTTTCAACATCCTAAAGAGACTTTCGGAGAAAAATAAATCAAATTTCCCAACAACTAGTAAACAAGAAAATAAAATTAATGATAGTAATAATACAGTTCTAGTTGAAAGTACTGGCTTGGAACAGATCTTCGGTGAACACTGGTTACCAAATTCCACTGATTTTGGTAAACCTGAGATTGTTCGAAAAGATGATATGAATATTCGCATTGCTGATTCTAAAAAAGACGATTTTATATATGATTTTATAAAAGCCAAAACAAATAAGTTTAATAATTGGATTGAGGCTAAAATTTCATTTTTTGAAAACATTGAAGAAGCTAATGCGATGATCAGAACTGAGGCTATGAGGACTGATAATGTTGAAATTAAGTCCATTATAAAATCTGAAGATTGCACAGACCTGCCAAGTGTCCTAAAAAAACTGAGTATAATAAAAACAAATCGCAGCTGTACGGAAACTTCACTCGCTGTTGACTTTGATGTTTATAAAAGAGATGTACCAAACTTCAGAAAGGCTGACCGACCTACACCTCATTTCAGAATAGTATGTTTGGAGTAAGTACTTTTTATTATTCACTTTTGTTTCTTACCAGTAATTCTAAAGACAGTATGACAGGCTGCACTCTACATCCCATGAATTGTAATAAATTATCGCGAATATTGTGTAGAGCTTTAGATTCCTTACTTTTCTGTTGCTTCAAATCGCAGGTTACGTGAAAACTTGCATATTATGTTATGTGTTTGATATTTCGTGATGGCGCCCGCGAGTTAAAGTGAACAAGCACTAAGATTGTAAATATTTAAGAAATTTAAACGTTTTATTTGCAGCCACATATAAGACCTGTGTCCTGATCGCGGTAATATAAATCACAAATAATTATCTTCGTTTCGTTTGTGTTCCAGCTGCATTTGCATTCCATTTGAGTACCAGTCTATTTGAAATTCCATATCGCGATAAAGTTTACGCGCAAGCTTATATGAAACGCAGCTAGAACACAAGGGTATTATAAATATTAGAGATGCAACCCTAGTGTACGTTCGCAACGTTTGAGAAAAAGTAGCGTCCTTTGAAATGTAACATAAACGTAACTTTGACAGCGTTTGTGTTTCATCTGCGTTCGACATGCGTTCGCAGCATCTGTCAAATCAACACCGCGATACGAAAACATCGAAAAGTTGCGTTTCGTCTGTGTTCCATTTGCGCTTCATCTTGAAATGATTTACGGCGATCAGGGCCCTGTTTTACTACTAACTAAATATCATATAACTTGGTTTTCAGGGGTTCCGTACATTGCCCTAATGGAACAGATATAGCAACGCTGCATTCAAAATACAAAGACGATGTAATGATGATATTCGCAATCGTCGGAATAGCATCCATCTCTTTCTTGCAAATACTTCCGACAGACGTACCAGTTTTCACCTCGTGCAATGATGCTGGATAAGGCTACGATCTTCCACGCGTTTAATTATTACATACTCTATAAGTTATGGATCAAACATGGGTTTGTATTATTTTAAACGTACCTATAACAAAAATTTTTTTTTGTTTTCACGCAAAAATGACCCATTATATAGTAGCCATAAGGGTTACGTGTTGTATAATGTGTACATATAACTCTTCACTGTCAAAAACATTCAGTTCGCATATGTTGCAAGACGATTGTTTTGGCTGTGTAATATATTATATAATCTAATTACATTTATGTGTTAATTCTACGTCTTCATACTCTCATTTATTTGTTGAAATACGTACGTATGAAAGTAATTTTGCTGTCATTGTCTAAATTTGAGTTCTATAAATACTTTCATAATTTTATACATTTGTATAAAGATGGACTGGAAGAGGAATCTTCGGAAAGATTTTCATTGAATTCTATTCTAAAAGTTTTAACTCTTTTGGAGCTGGATAATTTAGAGCCCCTTTACACTAGCGTTTCTCCCGCGTAGGCGTTCTATGAACGTTTGCGCAACGCAGACGCCGCGATAACGCGTTCAATTGACGTGTGTCGCGTTATCGTGGCGTCTACACTGCGCGTACGTTCATCGATCGCCTACGCCGGACAAACGCTTGTGTGAAGAGGCACTTATAAGGTAGAAGCTAGCGTCACCCAGAACACAACAACTTAATGTGGCGGTAACCTCAATACCTCAAAATCGTAGATCCATTACGCAAAATCACAAGACCTTTTTTTTACAAAATAGCACGGTGAATTTTTAGTGTTTGTCAAGCCGAATGCCCCTAAATACACTTACGTGCAATAAAATCGACTCGCCTCGTAGTCTTCGATTCTTAATATATCGGTATATAAAAATAAGATTAGATAAACAAAACCTGTAAATATAATTTGAATGTACATTTCATAAGCTTTATTTAATCTGCTCTAAACACCGATAAACGAAGTATTGGTGACAATAGACTCATTTCTTCGGAAACCCTGGTTTCTCATTTTTACGTCATACGCCATTTCTGTGACTATGTCGAGTGTTCAGAGTTAATTGAATGATTGTTTATTGAATAATTGATTAATATTACAGATTTATTGACCCCTAAAATTCAGCTGATTTCCCCAAAAAATTTAGCTAAAAGAGGTAATATTTTTGTATTTGGTTTTCAATTTGTAAAATCAATAAAACAAAATCTATCACAGTAAAAACTGGTCTAATGTAAGCTTAGGTTCTTGTTCAACACACGGGGTTAACAATTATTATTTACTAATTGTAGATTTTGTTTAGGGAGTTCTGAACCAAAGCGTACCGGTGAGTCGATTTCATTGCTCGTAAGTTAACGCTAATATAAAGGAACCTAATAACTTCAAAAAAAAATCAGAATTTTCAAGACACATTACTCTATCTACGTTAGCGTGCGCTCTTATCAAAGTAAACTCACGGGGCGACACACATCGCGTATACCATAGATTTATTTTCCTATATCTATGTCGTTTATACTCCCGAATATTTACGACGGACGATAGCCGATAGTGCCCGATTATATCTGCGTTTATTTGTCGAGTGGTCGAGATCAGTCAAATCTCGTAGTCACGGTACTGTGAGTATTACCATGTGGTGTTCTCGATACTTCGTATGATGACTAAATCTCGAATATAGGTAGAAGATAGCGTAGCTTTTAAAATGGATTCTGCTCGAAAATCATTAAAAAATCACCGTGTATAGTTATCACGACGTTTTGTACATTTCATAATTAGTATATATAAGATACTTATATATATAAAGTGTTAAATAAAACCATTGTTCTCTTAAAAGATTTTTATTTCTTTAGCTTAAAGCTGTTCTGTATAAAAGCATTTATATGGCACGTGTTTACGGATGGTTCAGTGCATTTTTTATCTAAATTAATCTAAATATACTTACACAGGCGTCATAATAATTGAGCTACGTTTGTTTTAACTTATCTTTTTCTATCTAATAATATCTTACAAAAAGAGCCTACAGCTTTCGTCTGGAAACCAATATTTCATAGTGTGCCTTATAACATTCTAACATAGTGCTTAGGATACAATATACCGTAGATTCTATATGCTTAACAGAAATTAAAATATTCAAAAAATTCCTTGCTTATATTACACAACCTCTGTATTTAATAATCGACTTGGATTCACTCGTAATAATAACTATTTGAATGTCTATTTTCTAATAAAAAGTATGTTTGTATGCGACTCTTGTAGTTATACTTACATTAATATCATTGCATAACTCCATAATCGTATAAATTACGGAGCTCGCACTGAAATTATAAATGGAACACGTTTAAGGAATAGAGTAAGATTCCAGGGCCCCCAACGAATTAGGAATCGTTGGGTGGCCCAGACGTTACTTATTTTTGAAGTAATGAAACTTACGCAATGGTTACTCTAATATGTGTTTATAGGATCCATTTGGCACGCTGTCGATCCAAAATTCGTCGCCGAATGTGTGACTGCACTGTTGGTCAAAATCGATTGACTCGGCACGATGGAATTCCTACCGCGGCAAAATCAATCGCGCCGAGTCTATTGGCGCGGCGCGTGAATGCGAAAAACCAACGGGCCGGTTGGTCTGAGCCGTCGCGCCATACGTTTTGCTCGTTCGTGAATGGTGTTACTCGCGACCCAAAGACGCCATTTTGTTTTAAGATTGATTAGATTTTTTTAACACTAGACAAATCGCTATGACAGATAAAGAAAACTCATCTTCTGAATTGAAGTTCATTATGAACACGTCCGGTGCTGTCGACGCGTACACTCAATATGGTCCAAATAGAACGGCTCGCTGGCGCGTTTCTGAATGCCATGAATTTGGCTCGTCGGGACGTCAAGTACCGAGCCAATGGCGCGAAGGCCATATGGCTCGCTCGTGAATGGCGACCCTAAGAGTGTTATGTACTTGCTAGCTTGGCAAGGCGGTCCGTTTACAGTTGGCGGGTAGGAAAGTATCTTTCTTGGACAGGAACATATCATACTTTTGTTGAATTCGAAGTACTGATTTTATATAATGTTATACTTACGGAATATGATGAAAAATAAATAAAGACTAAAAATAAATAAATAAGCCGGTTCATTTTGGCGACTTTTTTAACTTTGCTAGATGCTTGCAAAACAGTTTGTAGCGAATGCTTAGTATAAATTTTGCTATCTTGCAGCATTGCGTATGAAATACTACAACATTGCCAATTTTTATGACATATAAAGCGTCTGTTGGAAGGGGTGCAAGTTACCGCCCACAGAAACGGTCTGGCAATGTCAAATATATATTTTTGGTAATAGAATAAGATAGAACTTTATTGTGCATACATCAACCAATTTAACAATAGTATTAAAATATATAAAAGCAGTTGTACAAAAGGGCGACCTTATCGCTAAAAGCGATCTCTTCCAGGTAACCTTAGATGGACAGGATTGAAAAGTAAAAAATAACTATGAGGAAAGATGGCGACGTATATCTACTTATTACATAGGTACTATAATTATAAATACCAAATAATAATTACATAAATAATAACAACATACATATAAATACTTACACACACATACTTAAAAATTAATACACACATACAATATAAAAATATATCCTGTTATATACATATACTAATGGATGATCATAGTGACAAATAATGAACCTCTACTTTTTTCTTGAAAGTGCCTATTAGTTTGTGCTTTCCTTATATTTGCAGGTAAAGCAAAATATTCCGTATAACATAAAAACAGTACTTCTAATTAAACCAAAGTAAGTTATGTTCCTGTCTACCTTCCCTACCCGCTGACTGTAAACCAGCCGCCTTGCCAACCTAGCGAGTACGCATACACTCTTAAACACAAATTAGAATATCCATCGCGTTACTTCAAAAATAACTAACGTCTGGGGGCCCACGGATCTTGGACTAGAATATTTGAGTAAATAATAGGAACTGGAAAGCAACTTTATACAATTCAAATTACCTAAATACAATATGTAACAACACTGTATTCAGCCTCATGATTGTGATAACTTTCGTTTTGATATCAAACGACATATACATTAAATATCATACCTATTAAAAAGATATTACGCGGTATCAAAAAGTTTATTCTGCGTCCTATTCTCGCAGGATTTTGACATGTTACGTTTCTATGGATGTTTTATCTTGTGACATTATAAAATAGCTTGGGTGGAATTTCTACTATTTTTTGCAAGTTATGCAATTTTATAGGACCGTTTTGGCAAGAATTATTCCTAGCTTGACAAGGCCTAAACTCGAATGATTCTTTCATTTTGAAACAGTAGTTAAGTTAATATAGTTAAGGATTTTTATCTATTTTAACCCTATTTTGCAATTTACATCTATATTCTAGTTCCGCTATTGGTGGTGCTATGTTTTTTATGGTACAAAAATATTAAAAATCCTCAACTATTTTGCCACCAACTTACTTCATCGGATCTTATAATTACTATTTTAAATGCCTAGAAAATACTTTTTGATACGATTATCAATCCACAGATTATAAAACCACATTTCTCTCAAATAACTAAAACCTGATTTATCTCAAAATACCTACAAATATGTAAAGTCCTAAGAGGATTTTATTTTTTAAATATCCCATAATTATACCAATTTCAATGTTTTAGCCAGAATACATATATTTCTTAGATAAAACTTAACCTTTGGACTGCCACAGTTGGATATAATCGACAAGCGATAACAATATAAAAAGTAATTAAATATTCATGAATGGATAATATTTCTACTATCATACCTTATATTGCATCTACTATTGTAGCACCGAGTAGTTTTTAATGCAGAAATATAAATAAAAGATGTATACCTATCATTCTTCTGCCATAACGTTCTAATCAACAATAAATTCATAATTCACCAACATTCATTATTTCGTTGTCTATAAAATAATAGTACCTGCCTATTACTCTTCTTTATATCTAGCCAGAGTATTAGAACTTATGAAGAACAAATTGCAAATAACAAAAATGAGTTTTATGGGATGGAACTTTTTGGCAAAACCAGCTCCAGTAATTGTTCCGACTTAGAATTACTGTTCTCCTCGCACTTTTTTTACATAAAACATTTTGTATGCTACTGTATCGAACTTGCAAGACTATTTTATTACAGATTTTAGAAGGTTAGCATAATGTACTACGCGCTCGCTTTTCTGTGACGTGGTCGGATTATCACGGCCATGGCTATTTTTCGTTTATTTGAGTTAAGTATTATATATACCTAATATCTAATACTTAAATATAATTTCCAGATACAAAATTAATTATTGAAATAGCATTTAGTTAGTAGATCCAAAAGAAACACGGTAGTTAAATAACTCCGCTATGCATCGTCGCATCTCCACGAAAAAGCATCTAAGCTGTGGCCTCCGAAAGGTCAACTCACTTAACCTAAGCTGAACCGTATACAAAAAATCACAACAATTTAAGGCCATCCAAAGTTAATGCCGGACAATTGGTAGAATCTTTCGTTGAAAGGCCTGTAGAAATCTCTTAGCCGTTCTAACGCTACTGGGTCGATGTGTGGGTGACTTCTCCCTTTGGTTTTGCCGAGGCAATGAGGCGTTGGTCTGGTCTCAGATTTGAGCAGACACGGAAATCCTTTGGTTGAGTTAAAGTAGAAGTGTTTCTCGGTTATCACATGCTTCAGACCAAGAAATTCCTGGAAATTAAGAAGAAATTACTTCGATATGTTACTAAAAAGTATTATAACGTAAAATATATCATAGCTACTTGTAGAGGTAGGTTTGTACCCTAAAGATATGGATACATCAGATATATGCACTCTTGGATTTCAAACCTGAATGCGATGTGTTTGCGGATAAATAGAATAATTTTTTGTCGATATGCTTGGAGTTCTGTGAGAAGTCAGTTTGCCTTTAATTAGTGTAAGTGGCTTCTAGCCGTTCTAATTAAAGTAAATAAATAAATACTAAAATATATTAATAATTATCTACTCTGTGTCAAGGTTTTATGGAATGGTTAGGATCAATCTAGGTATTATATTTTCATCCGGGTGGCTCTAATGAGCTGTGTCCTTTAAAGTTTTGGATCTGAATATCAGTGTGTCCAAATTAGCCTATTTATCGCTTCTATCGGATTTATACGACAAATATTTTCGCGTAGTCCGTACTGCCGTGTTGTTTTTACCCGGCAAATAACATGCATTCTATTTAATGTTTTTTGCATTACACCACTCTAAGGGGTTGTCCATTAATCACTTAAGGGGAGGGGTTCGGCAAAAAACACGAAATATCACAAGGGGGGAGGGGGATATCACGTATATTTTATTCAAATCGTCAAACGTGCGATTTTTAAACCGAAAAGCGTCTTGCTAATCCGTGGTCCGAGGACAATGTGCATTAAATACAGGGTGTAAAAGACATGAGCAGTCAAACGAAAACCATGTATTCTGCTCACCGTCATAACATTTTTCTTCCTTTAAACTATACCTGGGAAATTGATAGTTACGATTTTATTAAAGGTCAAAGTCATAATTTTTTTTTTCATTTTTTTATGAGAACGTATTCTATACGTTATTTCTTAATTATTGTCCAAAGAAACATTACCATTTTTTTTAGTATTTCATAACAAAAAATGGCTTCAAAACGTTAGCGTTCAATGTAGCTCACTCGATGCGCACGGCCACTAACGAACGGGGCCGCCGTCAAGCAAAATTATCGCGGTATTGCGAGTTGCGTGCGAGTTGAGGCCTTTACATTGCGCAGTACAATTTGCAATTTTTTGTAACACCAAAAAATAAAAATCATTTCCCAGCAATATTTTTTTTGAAATATGTCTTATTTTGATGTATAGAATACGTGGTTTTCGTTTGACTGTTCATGTCTTTTACACCCAGTATATTCATGTATGTATATGTTTGTCGCATTATTACACCATTCCTTAACCTAAATTTTCTAATGGGGGGTTAAAAAATGCGAAAAAAAAGGTCACATGATTAATGGATGGCCCCTATACATCTCTAACAAAACCGTAAAGTTCATTTCAGTACATTCCGAAAAAGCGTAATCACAAAAATTAGGTATGTACCTGTACTCTAGCCATTTCCGCAGCAGGGTCGGCTACCAGCCTCTCTCCGCTAATTAGCAGGAGCTTGGAACGCGGGAACCTTCTCAGCCAGCGGCGGAAAGGTCGGGCATACACGCCGAGCCTGACTGGCGGCCATGAGGCATCCACTACGGACCACGCCACCCCTCCCCATCCTATCGTACTGTTTACTAGAGCTAGGTCCTCGAACCGAGGTAGTGAAGGCCTTTTGCTGTAAGGTAAAAATGTTATATAAGTAGATATAGTATTTTTTTTTTCGTGGGCACTCAGGCACTCAAATCCATTGTGTGTGCATCTTACATAACAGTCGTGGCTTGAGGTAAATGAGGTAACTTAGGTATTCTTAATTTTGAATAACATTTACATTATTTTATTTGTTAACCGACTTCAAAAAAGGAGGAGGTTCTCAATTCGACTGTATTTTTTATGCTTGTTAGGTACCTCATAACTCTTTACTAGGTGTACCGATTTCGAAGATTCTTTCAAACCTTGGAAGCTGGTGCTTGTCATGTGGTCCCATTTAAATTTGATCGACATCTGACTAGTAGTTTTTGAGTTATCCCTAATAATGCCTATTAATTGACGTCGTCGATATCGTAATAGTTCTATTCCTTGTTTGTATAAAAGATCTTGAGATTGTTTCCTGAAAATCTCTATACTTAAAACATTAAAAAGCAAAAAATAAATTATATTTAAATAAAAAAACCACCTTCAAAATTAAAAAAATCGGGAGTGGTCTCCCCTTGACTTTCTCGTATACCGGAAACGACTCAAAAGTTGATACAAACCTTATATTTTATGTCATACATGCATGTTAAATTTTCGGTCACCCGTCTGAGTACCAACCGCGCACTTGGTTGTTTAATTTTCGTGATCGAGGACTCAAAAATTGATAGATACCTTATATTTTAATGTCATACATGCGTTAAGAGCGGGCATAAACCAAGAAAAATATCAGAATTCACCCGCGCGTTTCACCCTTCCCCTCTTGCACATCGCAGTTCGCAGCCGCAAGGTGGCACTCGCTTCATGATTTTTCTTTTTTGTGATCGCACATAGTATACGCGAAAAACTAGATAAAATTGGCTAAGCACGAGTCGGACTATCTATCCATTACCTATACTTTGACATGTGGATTTTTAATACTTTTCGCTGATGGTAAATAAATATAATAAATTCAGATTCAAATAATTTATTCATTGTGTGTGTTTACAAAGATATGAGGTAGGTACTTACAAGTAAAATATAGCTCAACACATGAACCCTGCAAGGTTATAACAAAGTATATAAATAAAGTTTTATTTACATCAATTAAATTTTTTTTTATAAAATCATGCTAATCGCTCAGAATAATTACCAGGTATGCACATTCTTCAAAAAAATAATTATTGGTAATTAAATCATCTATACTAATAATAAAGCTGAAGAGTTTGTTTGTTTGTTTGTTTGTTTGTTTGTTTGTTTGTTTGTTTGTTTGTTTGGTTGAACCCTAAGATCTCAGCAACTACTGACTCAAATTGAAAAATTCTTTTTTTGTTGGATAGTCCATTTATCTAGGAAGGCTATAGGCTATATAACATCACGGTACGTCCAATAGGAGCTGAGCATTAATGAAGAATGTTGCAAAAACGGGAGAAAAATATTTCTTTTCAAAGCTTTCCCTGCGTGCGCTGCGTAAACGGTTAAAGTTACAGAAAAATTATGTATGACAGAATTATTCTCCATTAAATTTTCTAAAAAAAAGTCCGCGATAGCATATGTTTATCTTTTATGGTTGGCTCACTATAACCTTTCTTTTTGGTAATCAAATTGTTTTTTTAATCAAAAGTTTATCTGCGATGGTGTTTTTGTATGCATGATATTATTCCTTATCAAAATAAATACATTATTTATCACAAGAATTTAATTTTGAACAAAATTGTTAATGACCTCATTTGATTTCAATGAATATCTTAAGAAATATCATAGTTTGAAATAAACGGAAAATAAAAAATTTTGATTTTCAGAGATTTCTTTGCGTGCGCTGCGTAAACGGTTAAAGTTACACAAAAATTATGTATGACGGAATTATTCTCCTTTAAAAGTTCTAAAAACAAGTTACAGACAGCATTTATCTATCTCTTAAGGTTGACTCGCTATAACCTATTTTAGTTAATAAAATTTGTTCTAAAATAATGCATTAAATGCGAAGGTATTTTTGTAAAAATCATATTATTCCTTATCAAAATGTATACTTTATTCATCACAAGTATTTAATTTTGTACAAAATTGATCTTTACATCATTAGATTTCAATTAATATCTTCAGAGATATTACAGTTTTAACATAACTCCGCAGCTAAATAATGATCAAGTACTACGCACGCATCTATACTGAGTTGTTTTTTTTGTTTAGATGAACGCGCTTATCTCAGGAACTACTGATCCCGTCAGATTCGGATGCATTAGAGACTAATAGGTTCATAGACTCCTCCGAGGGAGATGCTCACCGGTCAGGAATCCTCTTTGGAGTGATTCGACCTTAAACCTAGAAGGAGTCGAACGCGCGTACGAAGGGTTCCGTGCCATAGATTTTTGATAAAATCTATCTCCAAAAATTATTTGAAATTTAAATTAAATATTTTGTTAATTTTTCAATTTTCTACCTGTTATTATCGTTAATAAGACCGAGAAATAAAACACGTTTGTTGTTGTATTTTAAAAGTGAATAATGTAACTAAATATTCTGTGAATACTTCAAGCGTCTATCTGTTGCCGTTATCAAAATCGACCAAAAAAGTCACGCTTATTTTATGGGAGCCCCTTCAATATTTATTTTATTCTATTTATTAGTATTTATTTTATTCTATTTATGAGTCTTAGTAATAGGATCCCGTTTTACCCTTTGGGTACATAATCCTACAAAGGGGAACTACTGATCTGAAAAATTCTATGATTGTCTATTTATCGAGGAACACTATAGGACAGAGCTTCCCAAACTTATTTTCATAGTGACGCCCTTAGGAATTTTCTAATTTTTACGAGCCCTCCCCCCGTTATAGTAACAGCCAAGTTAAGTACATACCTACAAAAACAAAAACATAGCTTTTTTTGAATTATTTAGGCGTTAACGAATGCGCAAATATTTTAAAATTAGAAAGACTAAAAAAAAATTACCATAAAAACATAAAGTAGCACAGACAAATTTCGACGGCGAAAGCAATGTGTAGCGTAAAGATGCTTATTCGATGTTTTCGCCCGCGCTGGACGGTCGATTTTTTTTCAGTGTATTTTCTTATTTTAAAAACAGAGCATCTCAAAACCGGGTTCAAGTTTAGAAATCGCGTCTTACATTTCTTTGTCTACATTTATTTTCGTTCGACTAGCTCGCTAAGCTAGCTAGACAGCCATTCTATGTGGATCGTCTCACGACGCCCGCCCCCGGGATAGAACCGCGACACCCCAGGGCGTCGCGACGCACAGTTTAGGAAACCGTGATATAGGCTTATATACGTCCATAACATCACTCTACGACTAATAGGAGTTGAGCATCAATGAAAAATGTTGCAAAAACGGGAAATCCACGCGGACGAAGTCGCGCGGGCACAGCTAGTTTATTCATAAAATATAATGTTACTTTCAGTTTTGATTATGTTAATGTCAATCTGATGTGACATGCTCAAACCAAGTGGTATGCTATATCACATTCTTGTTATTTATGACAAGAGTTGACAAGATACCACTTTGGATTGTCCAAAGCTAAGACAATGTTCGTAAAATTGGCCATTATTCTTTATTACATTTTTCTGTGGATTTTTATCAAAATCAGTGTATTTTAACATATAAGATCTTTGGTTACATAAAAAAATATTTACATTTTATGACAGGTACATTTTTTTTGTATTATACATGCATGGAAATTTTGCAGTAAAGATCTGGTGGTCAAAGTAAAAAGTTCCTCATTCTGGGCTAAAATACAATATATTGTGGGCATAGTCGCTACACATTCACGAAGTCTCATCAATGATTCCATCATCAGCTCACCTGAAAAACCTAAAAGAATACAACTATCGGTATTTAGGTACCTCTAATACTTAAATTATCACTAACCAACTCCTAATAGTTTAGGAGTTTTAACATACATCATCAGCTCATCAACACGAGATGACAACCAGACGCAAATACTAGAATAGCTTTATAAAAAATATGAATAACCCTCTCTTTCTGTTCTTTTCCGAGGGTTGCCCTCGATTTCTCTACCTTCTCATCATCAGATCCTGGCTTGGTGAGAACGGGACTACCTCAGGAGTATACATACACTATCGAATAAAAAAAGAAATTTGAGAAACGGTCCACAAATGGCAGAGATATCGGTGAACAGATATTTACCTTCCATCATCAGCTCATAAACATGAAATGATGACTACCCGGTGCAAATAATAGAATAGGTTTAGGAAAAATATGAAAAACGTTATATATGCGTATAAAATTTGAGGGTTGCCCTCGATTTCCCTGGCTTCCCATCATCAGATCCTGACTTAGTGACAATGGGACCTCAGGAGTATACACTATCGAATAAAAAAAGAATTTTGAAAATCGGTCCACAAATGACAGAGATATCGGTGTACGGGTCACCATCAAAAGTAGATGAACACTGTAGTACCTTGTCATAATAATATTTCATACATAATTGTAGCAACTATTACTGCACAAACGCTGGCGTTGCTATGACATGGTACTAAAGTGATCATCTACTTCTGAAACTGACTGTACGTGTACATACATAAAAAAATACATACAGACGAATATCTCCTCCTTTTTGGTAGTTGGTTAAAAATACTTTACACACACTACACAATTGAAACTTTGCACCAATTCATGAGTAGTCAAAAGCATCTATTTTTTTGCGTTTACTGCTACCCGCGCCGACATTGTTACACTGTGCCGTGAGCTAAAACGTCAAATTGCGATATTTTTTGGTTAAACTACTTATATAATATAATAAAAGCAATGTACATACCTCCGACAATTATTCATGAGTTGAATTTTTAAATTTCTAAGCTCTTTCTTAGAGTGTTTTCGCATTTTATTTTTATTTCCCATATTTTTGTCGAAGTATTTTCTCGAGCCGGTGGCGGAACACAGAAACACAGCCCACTCGTCTCAACGGAGCAGTCAAGACTGATTGATGAAACAAAACATACCCGTTACCACGGGTGAAGCGCGATAGACTGATGCGTTTTGCGCGGAATAAGAACGTAATAAGCGACAAATTGGTTTTATGAAAATAAGTCGTAAAGTATTCATTATTTTTTAAAATCCCTAGTAGGGCTGCTTTGTAATATAGTTTTATATTATGTATTAAAATATTGACGCAGTAATATGCATAGCATTGAAAATAAACTGATTTAAGCTGGAAATTAAAGGTAAGTTCGTGATATTTTTCCATGCTTAAAAATATTTCATTATATGTTTTTTCCCAGACTAAAATCTCTCAAATATAATTTTATATCTATTTTAAAAAAATGGGGTGGCTTGTGGCTTATTTTGGGGTGTAAAAATCAAATCAAAGATTGGTAATTTTGCTTTATACCCCCTCTTAAACTTGGTTGCAATAAGTTATAGCATACTCGAGTTTTCGTGCTAACGCACACGTTATGAGGTCGGTTTTGAGGTCGGAGCCAACCTCAATATTTGGAATACCTGAACGTTGTCACCTGTATTCGGGACCGACCTCAAAAAACATTTAGATTTATAGAATCAAAATTTTTATTTCTTAATTTTTAGTTTTGAAGGCGGTTTTTTTTATTTAAAATATTTTTTGTTTTCTAACGTCAATAACGCTTGGCCACAGTCGCATATAAACGACAAGCGCAAGCCCGTCTCAGCGTGCCTGATACAAGGTGTTTGGTACATGGGGTATGAAACCGGCACCTACCCATGCTAACATAGTCATATAAATACTATGATGATATTTATTTATTTTATTTATTTATTTATGGACACAATAACAGTTTACAAGCTAAACACACAACTATAATGATTTACAGAAATAACAGTACAAGCTTGAAACCAATGATAATTGTGCACAGCATTTCATAAACACCTGCATACACATATAATCAACCACTCAACTACACAGTGAAAAAATACTACAATACAAACATAAATCTTTATCTAAAAAGTAAAATAAAAATAAAAATAAATTATTTTAAAGAAAGTACTTAATAAGAATTTTGAGAAAACAAAAAAAAATATATATAATTAACTAGCAATAGAGAGGTTTTTACACTATGTCATCTTGCACCCGGCTGTATGACTTTATACTTGTTATAAATGATCCCAAAGTTTGGTGGAATATATCAATGTCAATTTTCAATTTATTAAAATTTCTACACATACGATATATTGGATCATTGAAAGACACATTGTAGGAAGTTAAAGGTACATGAAATAATTTTTGACTACGTGTTCTACCAACCAATAGCTTCATTCTTTCCAACAGTTCACCCGTATCCCATTTCGAATTAATTATCTTATAAAGGACAGCAAAGCTATTTATTGTGCGTCTACTCTGTAATTGGTTTACATTAAAATATTTTAACCTACTCTCATAAGACGGAAGCTGTCTTCTTAATCCCATTTTACAGCTCAGAAATCTTAAAAAACGTTTCTGTATTGATTCTATTCTGTTTATGTGTATGTCATAGAAAGGCGACCATACGATCGAACAATACTCTAATGAACTGCGTATTAAAGCATTAAATAACAGTATTATACTACTGGGTTTCTTAAATGGTCGAACTGATCTAAATATAAAACCCATAATCTTATTACATTTTGATAATATGTAATCGAAATGATTTCTGAACGAAAGTTTGGAGTCGATAAATACTCCTAGATCTTTTATTACGGACTCTCGACTTAGTTCAATGTTGTTTATATTATAATTATATCTTATCGGGTTCCTTTTCCTTGTAAATGTAATCAGTTGACATTTATTAATGTTAAGTGACATGTTGTTCCTCATACACCAATCACATATTAAATTAATGTCCCTTTGCAGCAATACACAGTCTTTGGTCCTTCCAATTTTAGAGAATATTTTAAGGTCGTCCGCGTAAGCCAGACACTCGCACTTTATCAATGCCAACAAGTCGTTGATGAATATTAAGAACAAGAGTGGACCCAGTTTGGAACCCTGTGGAACACCGGATAGAGGCTCAAATGGAATCGAATTATATCCGTATATTGCTACTAATTGTGTTCTATTGATTAAATAAGATTTCAGCCAACGCAGTAAATTACCATGAATACCAAGCCTATTTAACTTTTGGCAGAGTATTTTATGATCTACTCTATCAAACGCCTTTGCAAAGTCCGTGTATATTGAGTCCACCTGCATATCAGCCTCCAGTGCTACATTAATATAGTGCACATATGTCAATAAGTTGGAACATGTTGAACGATCTTTTATAAATCCATGTTGTTTAGGACTAATCGTTTGTTTCATGTGAAAGTAAATGCGCGAATACAAGAGACCCTCAAACACCTTAGAAAAACAACTTAGAACACAAACGCCCCTGTAATTTGTAATATCCATCTTATTACCTGATTTATATATAGGTACCATTTTAGCTACCTTCCACGCATTCGGAAAACAGCCCTCTGACAAACTTTTATTAAAAATTAAGGTGAGTGGAGTTATTAAGCCTCTAGCACAAATGCGACAAAATGCTGGCGGAATGCCATCAGGGCCGGATCCCTTATTTATGTCCAACACCTTCAATGCCGTTTCCACCTCTTTTTCGAAGATAACTATTTCAGATAAATTATTATTTGATTCCGGGAAATCTGGGCTGTATTCAGATGATTTAGGTATACTATACACTGACGAAAAGAATTTGGCGAATAAGTTTGCAATATCTATACCATTGTTGGCAGTTTCATTATTTAAGTTCATCACCTCTGGAATGTTATTGGTAGTTTTTTTTTGATTTTGTATATCTCCAAAATGCCTTGATGTCCGTTTTAAGATTATCTTCAATGTTACCTATGTACGTCGTGAAACAAGCCTTTAAACATACTTTTGCTCTCTTTCTCAGTAGCGAGAAAGTATCTTTGTCTCTTGGGTTACCTAATCTCTTAAATCTTGAATGATATTTATCTTTTTCTCTAAGTAAATTAATTAATTCCTTATTAAACCACGATGGATACTTACATCCACTGCTTTTAGTTTTCGGAGTATTTTTCTCAATTATTACATTGAGATGATTGTAAAAAGTTTCAACAAGTTTATTACACGAAAGGTTGTCGTATTGGTTCCAGTTTATTTTTTTTAACTCTGAGATACAAACGTTGAAATTAGTTTTACGGTAATTTAGCCTGCTGTTTTTGATTTCTTTAAGCACAACTTCCTTATTTATCAAAATGTTTATATCCAATGGGGGATGATGTTTATCAAGGCGGCTCAATGGTTGTGCCTCCTCAGTTTTATAACTAAACAACCGCGAAGTACCCAACACCAGATCTAAAATTTTGTCATTAGTATTTCTTGTTAAATTATATTGTGTTAAACCCAACCTCGAAACAAAATCACCTAAGTATGTCACCTTTTGATTATTAGTTGTGGTAAAATCCAATATCGTCCAATCTATGTCCGGCAAATTGAAATCACCTACAAGTAAAGTATCATTAGTACCAGATTCACTAATTTTTTCCTCACAGTTTTCCAAGAAGTTCGAAAAATCTGTTCCATTTACGTAATTTGGTAAGTAAACTACACATAAGTTAATAAATGTATTATAGAGATAAACTCTAACCCATATATCCTCACCAGAAGTCTCATATTCAGGCAAGTGTAATGACTTTATGGACCTCTTTACCGCAATAAGAACTCCACCTCCGTGTAACTTGTCGTACCGTTCTTTAAATCCCAAAGACCTATCCCTACGATATACAATGTATCTATCATCAAACAATTCTGAAGAATAAACACTGTCATTCAGCCAGGTTTCACATAAGCAAATTACATCATAGTTATTACAAAGAATGTTATTATATATCTCTAATACCTTAGATTTTACACCCCTTATATTTTGATAAAACACAGATAAAACAACTCTTTCCATAAATATCAAAACAGAATTTACATATAATGGAATGGAAACTATAAAAAACTTTAAATTGTAAAAAAAAATTGAATTCATCATACAAATAGTTCGATCAAAAAAACAAAATGTATGGATTTCTTTTTTTTTCATTTTTAATATCATCATAGTATTTATATGACTATGTTAGCATGGGTAGGTGCCGGCTTCATACCCCATGTACCAAACACGTTGTATATACGACGTCTAAACGGCATAGACTTGTTGTTCCCAGCTTTTTTTAAAATTTACCTATAGATAAACTTTATTACTCGGAATTGAAACTTGCCGTATGGAGCAAGGGATTCTTCAAGAAAGGTTTGAAAAAAAAACTACAATAAAGTTAGAAACTTAAGTTCGCGCAAATAGGCCACAAGCAGTGTACACGGTTTTTTCATACAATTTGTAAAGACGCACACGTGTAGCCGGTGGAAGCCACGCTCTTAAGCAGTGGCCGCGGTGGCCGCCACTGACCTCCTCTGTTTGCGCGGTACTAAAGTTCAAGACGCGCGGCAGCCACCGGTAGCGGCCACTGAACACTCGTGGCGGCCACCGATCATCTTCGTTTGCGCGGTACCAAAGGACGTAGCGCGTGGCTGCCACCGGTGGCGGTGGTCAGTGGTCCATTTGCGCCGAGCCTTCGTGTTTGTACCTTATTTGAATAAAATTCCTAGGTTGCTTACCTTGCAGACTGCGTATAGTCACTGATAGCTCTAGTCACAGGGTCCCTGACTACGGCCAGCAACTTAACAGACGGATTCATAGCGTAAACCCTTTTAGGCGCTGATCGGGTTACCCAATAGGACGGCGTCTTTTCCATGGTAATTTGTCCTTCCAGTGTGGGAGGCATTTTATCTCTGAAATAAATAAAAAAGCTATTGTTAAACATTTGTCATTTTATAATGCAAAGTGGAAAAAGGTGACTTAGGTTTCTAAAAGTAGGTACGGTCCCAGTAAACATCTTGACTTTTTTAAAGGCAGACATAGGGTAAGTAACTGACTCGCAGATTCGAGGAAAGTTAGTGTTGGCTCGGCACTGACCTAGTGTCAATTGATTTGAAGTCAGTACAACGCTGTCTTTCGCGTGAGCGCTTCAATATTCCCGCTTATGACTGCATGTAAACGGCAGTGGCGGATTTACTAGTAGGCTGGAGCCTACGGCGACAAATTTGGCCAAAATTTTGAGAATGTGAGTACCAAAAATATATTTTTAAATAAAGGGGAAAAAATGATGTAATTAAGAAGAAAGAGCAAATTAAGTTACAAATGTAATTAATATTGTGAACTAGGCATACGCTCGCTGGAACTAGGGTATCGAATTTCTGAAGTAGGGGCGACAAAAATTTATTGGCCTACCGGCGGCAAATTTGTAAACGGTGTGGTCAGTGCTCGGTGCCAGCACTATAGCACCTGTTACTGAACTTGTGTAAATCAGGCTTCACTGATTAAAAAGCCTGCGGCAGCAAAAAATATTGCAACTTACGCATGTATTTTTATCTGTGAAAATATTAAAGATCTTTGCCTAGGTTCAGAAATACGGTGTTGCAGCCCGGTCTGCTATTGGGTGGGGCAGCACGGAGTCGAGGCGTACACTGTGCGCCGTTCCCGAAACATACCCATAGAGGGTGTGAGGGTACCGATGGCTTAATTTTGTTTGGGTATTAATATAGGTCCCTATCTGATAACTATCGGGAAAAAAGGTAAATATTTAAGTACCTGTACCATTCGAACCCCTTGTGGTAGAACTTATCAAAGAAGTGAACTTCCGATCCCGCTGCTCGAACATCTGGATGCAATCTAAAAAAAATAACAATTTTAGTACCTACTTACCTACAAACAAAAACATTCGATTATCTATCATAACTTATTTGGTATATGGAAAAATAAAGTACCTGCTGATGTCAGTAGAACGCATGGTGTACCTACCTATCTATTTTAGCTACCTATTAGGTACGTTAGTATCCAAAACAATTAGGTGGGTACATACCCTAATGTTATCTACTTTTAGCTTATTTCGCACCTCTATTTTTACAAGCTTATAATTAACTTGCATTCTTCGTATGTAAATATGTAAGTACCTAAGTTGTCCCCCAAAACCATTTTTTGGTAATCGATTGAGCTGAAATTTTGCATACCTACGTGAGATTTGGTGAGATTCGGCCGGACCCCCTCCCCCCTGAACACCTCAAAATAAACAGCGATAGAAGCTGCAAAGAGATCTATAGTAAATAAACGCGATGATCGAAATAATCTCGCGACAAACTTTTATAATATAGGTACCTCCTACTTAGATATTACTTACTTACATTGAAATTAAAAGGTTTTTTTTTATAGAGCATTTAAATAATGCTTGTTTTTAAAAATTGATTTATAAAGATTTATTTTTAGTCAATTTTTATTATGTGTGTCAAATTTAAATATTGTAGTGTATAAGTATGTATCTATCAAAATCACAGAATCACAGACCTAAATACATTTTAACTAATTAATTTTAAATAGAAATTAATTTGTAGTTAAAATGTATTTAGGTATAAGTAGGTCTAACCTCAAAAATTCCAAAAGGGCTCTAGTACCACACTTCTTTACTCCAATAATCAGAGCATCTGGTAGCTTCTTCACTGGCACTCCATTCTGGTTCTCCAGACGTCTATATTTGTTAGCATTGGACAGATCTATACCGAAGAAGGAGACAAACCTCTCTGTGGCATGTTTATAGCTCGATATGTGTCGCTTTAGAAATAAATATTTCAATGTAAACTGAAAAAAAAGAAACTTAAATTAGTACCGTCACAATATTTAAGAGTGCCATTAATAAATAACTTAAATAACTTACCTGTTTCTCGTCAAATAAACAAGAATTCAAAGCATAAAATAAATATAATAGAAATAATAATATGAAATAAATAAACAATGTTCGCTTTGAAAGTACTCGAGTCCATTTCATTGCTGTTTCTCGAATTCATTGGTAATATTTAATTCTAACTATTCTATAAATTTACTTTAGTTAAAATATCACATTTTAGTCTATTAAACTACGTTAATATATTTTAGTAAAATATTAAAATTAAATCTAAAAGGAATAATACGCCGATCTGTTTCGTATTACATAAGATCAATTTAAGTTGTTTTTTTAGAGAAAATAGCCGAAAAATTGCATCAAATGCAAACAAAGCTGCCTCACATTGCGCAATCGCGGTCGCAATGCGTGAAGCAGTGCTTGCTTAGCGCTTAGCCAATACCCAGTACAAGTTGGTTTAGGTAGAATTTAAACAGCCCGCGATATTGACCGGATGTAACTTCGGATTTTTTTTTGCTGTAATAAATTTCATGGAAAGCAAAGGAGTCTAGCCCATACAGTCTTTAGTAATTTTTTTTTCGTAACTTTTTGAGAAAGTGTATCCGAACGTTGCAGTGTACCAACTGACAAAAGTAAAATATTCTACTGACAGGAGACAGCTAAATAAAAAGAAACTTGATCGTATTGAACTTTGAAGCAGTGAAATAAATTAAAATGACAGTCCAGCAGCTTAGTTCAAATATTTCTGACGACTCAGATGATATGGTTAGCTTACCACCCGAAGAAGAAATTTACAGGCGGAAATACCAATTGTTACTAGAACGATGTGAAGTGTTGCAACAGGATAACGAAAGAATAGTCAATAGGTTTGTTTATTTCGAAGCAAAAACAATATTTGCGTTGCTTGCGTGGGTTATTTACTATTCCTTATGATTACAGAATACACGAGGCAAAGAAAATTACAAAACGTTACCGAAAAGATATAAAATTATTGGTCGAGAGGTTGGATAGACATGGTGACGGTTTTAGAACGGCGTCGATGGAGGTGGAAACGAAGCCCGAAGTGATGGTACGTTCTAGCCGCCCAGTAAACAAACCGCAACCTGCCCCTAAACAAGTTGATAAACAGAACAGTACTGGTGGTAAGAAACCTGGTCCAAAAAGAAAAAGTAAAGCTGACAAGGTATGAATTTAAAATCTTTGATTTGGAATGCCTACCAAATTCTCTATCGACTGCAGTGTCACAAGTTCTAAAATATAATGTTGTAATTAATATTGTGTGCTTAAAATTCCAGCCAGAACGAGATCCGAATGCCCCGAAGAAGCCATGTAATGCATTCTTTCAATTCTGCCAAGAACAAAGACCTTTGGTTGTAGCAGAATCTAACTCGGAAATGGGTGCAGAGCCCACTAAACAAGAGGTGACAAGGCAGTTGGCATCAAGATGGAGATCTCTTACCAATGAAGAGAAAAGAGTAATCATTGTTCTAAATATAACTGTACCTATACAAGTATTTTCATGCATTTAGCATAAGATTAGATTCTCATTTCACCAGGATAATATTAATTGACCTGTTAAGCTGAATGTTTTGTATATCTCGTTAAATACTGTAAATACCTAGTAAATACTGTTCTAATGAAAAAAAAATTGTTTTGTTACAGGTTTATGTTGCAATGTTTGAACGGTCTAAAGAGAAATATGCAGAAGAATTATCAGCTTATAACATCAAGAAGGAACAATGACATAGATCGTCCCATGATAGCAATTAATTGGTAACCAGCTTTAAGACTAGGCTAATGAATAGTATTAATAATGTTAGTGTTTTAAGCTTAGTAATAATCATTCTAAATGATTTCTAAGATACCTATATGTTCAATAACTAAAGTACTCATTCTTGATACAAATTTAAGGTAAAAATGTTTTTTATAGATGAATGAAATCAGTGAAGCACTTTATGATTAACTTTTTATTGCACCAACAAAAAAATATAACAATACAGCTGAATCACTTGTGTTCAATAAAATGGATAAGAAATATTTGTAGTTTGTTTAGTGGTTATCCCTTGAAATTATCCTTGTGTTGGCGAATAATTTTCATTGTTTCTATAGCATCGGTGGACTTTGCAAATTTCATGACCGATGGCTGAGTTACCCTCATAAATGGATTATACAATTTCTCTTCTGCAATTGTGGATGGAACCTGAAAATAAACATTTAGTATTTGACTTTGAAATAATCCTCATCTTGAAAATTATGCCTACTTTTGGCAATCAACCAAAGGACAAATACATGTCACCGATTAGGAACAAAAACTTGAAACATTTGGAAATGAAGTTGTTTAAATTTATTAACAAAAAAGGTAGTAATGACTGCTGACCCTTTGCAATCTAGAAGCACTGTTGCCAAGATAGCGAAAGGTTACAAGGGTCAAGACCCATTTCATGACAAGAATCACAACAGGATATATTCCAATTGCTATAGTTCCTAAATTTAATAAATTTGTTGTTTAGTTATTTTTCCAGCAACTCAAATACACCAAAATAAAATATTTATGTGTATAGACCAACACATCTATCGCTGTTGATTATAGGTACCCTATATAAAAATTTCAGCAAATCACTAATATAATGCATGATTGGACAGGTTGTAACTTGTATGTGGCACCATATTTTATTCTTATTATAAAAAATATTACTTGGGTCTCCTTTGTGATGTTTAATTTATACTAAATTCCATTGGATACAAAATTATGGATTATGTTTCGTAGTTCAATTACATAGATTTTTTGATTTCTAATTTGTCGGATTACAAAGTACTTATATGTACAAAATTCCAAACTATAGAGGGTCTTATAATCCAACATCCCTGCAAAACGTTTATTGGATTACCGCAACTCCACTGTATTCTATAATAGTCACAGAATTTTTAAACAAAAACTATACCGTTGGTTTTTTTTCCTGTCGCTGTTCTGTGGACCACTCAATTTTTTTCTTGACATCCTCATTGTTTGGTTCCACATGTGAAGCAAATTTCAAGTTTTGCAAAGTGTATTCATGACCACAGAATACTTTTGTATGGTCTGGGAGACTGCTCAAGATACTTATAAGAGCACTATACATTTGGTCTGCTGTGCCTTCAAAGAACCTGCCACATCCTCCAAGGAATAAAGTATCTCCTGCAAAAGTTAGAAAGGTTCTAGAAACATTCTCTAAGTAGTATATCTACTGCATTTAAAATACCAGGTTGCTCATCACAAATGAAGTAGGTAGTGTATACATTTCAGAAAAGGATCCATATTGGCTCACATAATATTCTAAATCCTATTCTTTGTCTTACTACCAATTTGTGTTCATAATAATCACTCTTCATTATTTTATTTTTCATACTTTTTTTATTTATACAATTTTATTTCTACCAACGGAGCTCATAACACTTAGTGATCATAATTTTTTAATTAATACTGTTACTACCAAGAACCATTTTAAATACATAAATTTTTTTTCAGATCTTTTTTCTTCATAACATTCAATGATCATATTGCTTTAATTGATAATGTTGTTAAGAACATACTTCAACTCATAATGTCGTTTTTCAGAATAACTTACTTTATAACAGACAAACATCAGAATTTTTGTATTAAGAAAGGCAATACTAAGAAAATTTAGTCGAAAAATCGTATCGAATATTCAGTTCAGTAATAATTCAGTGAAAACACCCTAAAGTCGCTTCTGGCTTTATGTTTTTAAATATGTAGTTTTCAATTTTTTTATGAAGAATGATCATTATGGTTAATAACAAGAGTTTAGCTTCTTTAAGATTTCATTTGGTTTTTTTTTTCTACTTTGCTATCCAATAACCTTTATTTACTGACTAAAGAGTTTATACTAGCCTGTGAAAACAGCAGAATCATTAGGTTCTTCAGATGTTGTCACATGATAACAGATATGTCCAGATGTGTGACATGGGGTGAAAAGACACTTCACATTCAACTGGCCAATTTTAAACTGGGTGTTATGAGCCACTTTCTCAGTAAGTGCTCCAATACGGTCATCACCTCCATAGACGGTAAGACCGGGATATTGTTTTACTAGGTCTTCATTACCTCCAGCGTGGTCCCTAAACATAAAAGTAAGTCCAATATGAAAACTTATAAAAGCAATAAGTGGAAATTAAGAAATACTCCACTATAATAAAACAATATGATAATTATGCAAATGAACAAAATGAAAGATTAAACTGAAGATTAATTTTGTAAATAGTTAATTTATTTACAAAATTAATCTTTAAAGAAATAACTATTATTTATACAAAAATACAATATTTTACTCATAATTTGTATGAACTTTTTTTTTATGTTACGATATGGCAAACAAGCTTGCGATTCACCTGATGTTAAGTGGTTACCGCCGCCTATAGACACTTGCAATATTAAGTGTAAATCACTTAATACCACAAGTGCATTTGCCATCCTGGGGACTAAGATGATATGGCCTCCATGCCCAGTAATTACACTGGCTACCTTTCCCTTCAATCCAAAACACAGCGAACTGCTTCACAGCAGAAATAAGAAAGGTAGTGGTACCTAACCAGACAACCCTACATATGGGTCTACCACCAAGTAAAACTTTTTGGGGATTTAATATGTGGAAGTGATTTGAAAAGTAATAAGGCAATATTATTTTACCAATGGTGGTGTGTAGTCAGAACTGAAGTAAGATTGAGACCATGCTCCTCCACTGCTTTTAACACTGTCTTGGGTTCCACTGGATCAACAATAGCTGCTTCTTTAGTTGCCTTATCAACGATTAAGTACATATAATTGTCTTGTAGTGCAGGCAGTATTTTCACATCCATAGTTTTGTATTGGCGGTGCTCAATTATACTGTGCGCTTCACGTTGATTGCGTATAAGTGCTGGGGATATAGTAAGCACCATATATTTCAATTTTTACAGGTCGTTTCATTGAGATTATTAATGTTTGATGGTTACACAGCCGGTAAATTGTAATGCGGCTTTATCATTATCATGAAACACGAAATTATTTACAATTTACCTACATGATAAAGTATGACAAGACATTGGTAAATATCTTAAAACTTCGTATGCTATATAATTAAATTTTATAACATCGATAGAGTAGATATGACGTACATACCTACTTACCTTGGAAATAAAGTCTAGTGATTTGTTCAGAAAGCCCGAATGGCAAGGAATTCACGAACCTAGCAAGCATTGATTGTGAATGAAACAAAATATTTTAAGCAGTAATAAACACCTAACCCAATATCTCAGGTAAGTAATTTACAGTTCACTGTTGTTTTTCAAAAACATCAAATATAATAAAGTTAGGCAAACTTATCACAAAATTGAAAACTCAGACAATCACAAAAAAGATGTCAAAGTCAGTCAGACAGAAGCACAGAGTACAAAGTCAGTTTGATATTGACATTATGTGTTTTAAATTGATTTGCCGCCTTGTTGATAACAACCGCCGATAATCAGAGTACCTGCACCATTGTTCCATGAAATTGTTAGATTAAATTATGTTAATGAATTACTTTTACATAAATTTAGTCGTATTTCTATAAGAATGAGTATGTAATTCACGCCAATTTATGTAATAAAATGTTCATGATGTTTGAATTTTAAACGAATCCGGCGATAACCTTGAGGCAGTGTAATAATTACGTCATCGTGTTATTTTTGATATTTATCGAGCTTATCTTGTGAACCAAGGAATAAAATGTAAGAGAAATGCTTTTGGCTAAATACTAACAATTCTTGTATTTAGTACACACTTTGTTAGATCTACGGTTCCCGCGTTGATTGAACTTGCCTGTTTATATTGTAATACTTACCTATTCGAGTTCTTATTGTTCGTAATAGACCATAGTGTTATAAAAATAGCTAATTGAGTATCTATTAGGAGATTAAAAATAATTCATAGGTTTATTGGGCGAATTTAGACTTAATTATTTAACTTGCCTGTACATTTATGTACACTTTAATGCAGTGCTTTCCAAACTTGATGTTACTATGCCTTCCTTAAAAAAATTAATCATTTAGCGCCCCCAGGGCTCGATCTAGCCATTTCGCCGCTCTGGACAAAAGCCAAAAACTAGACTACTAACACAACAAATCAGTATGAGAAAATTTTAATTTCTCATTTTTGCGCCCATATTTCTCAATTTTGCCGCCCTTCGTTTTTGTCGCTCTGGACATTATGTCCGGCTGCCCCCCAGCCCCCCTCCCCCCTTCCCTTCATTCATTGGGCCCTGGGTGCCCTCCCTGAAGATTTCGTAAAATGTATGATAACAATTTTTTTAACATGTCACAATTTTTGCGCCTCTCAGTTTGGAAAACGCTGCTTTATTGTATGTTTCTTGGCCGCCTTTGACAAATACAAATTTAATCTGTGTAGTCAATTTAGATCAGGTAAATTATCAAGTACCTAGTCAAACTATATCCTTTTTAGGACTGTTTGGCGGGAAACCATGCCATTCAAATTTTTGTTTCGTTTAAATTATGTGTTCGATGGTTTAAATAGTGATTTAGGTTTTCTTTTTTGTAGTTTTAGAACGTTTTCGATACGATAACGTTAGAATCTTTCAAATATTCGCGCTGAGGTGGAAATCCCAGAAAAACTTTCTCAACGTCATACTCACCACCAATGATATACACACCACCAATCCTCATAATTGATCGTCAACATTGTTGAACGTATGCTTGTGCATGTGCTAGGAATCATTGCGACTGAGTTCTGTACCGGTAGTGTAAGTTTTTTCGTTTAGAACACGTTACTATTTTAGTTGCGTTATGAGCTCAATAAATGGGAAGACACAGGGTTTGAAAATATCAAGATAAATATGCCCTTTGATAATTAACACGATAATTATCATGATAATCATAATTATCCGATAATTATCAAACAGATATAAGCTCTATTTCGTGGCATTACATAATTTTGTATAGGAAATACGATTTACGCTTCTTTCCGCTAGGGGCATTATTCGCGTTTCCTATACAAATCGAGCTCTTAACGCAACTAAAATAGTAACGTATATTAAACAAAAACTTACACTACGGGTACAGGCAGCAGTGTACAGTGCCACAAACTTGCCTGACCCGGCGGCAAAAGTTAGAACTACAATTTACTCGTATACAATTACAGTCATTTCTATGACATTATTTGTTCACCACTAGCAACAGTGACACCACCAACGAGCCAGAAGTTTGTGGAGTAGCGCGGATTTGAAACTTGTTTCCTTCCTCCGTTCAGTCCACTCACACCCACATTCACAAACATTACTATGAATGAGATCTCTCGACTCTACTTGCTCTCAATGCCATTGCGTTGAATAGAGCGCTGTGATTGGTTCGTTTCTTATCCAAGAGTCGAGAGATCTCATAGCAATGTTTGTGAATACGGCAACCAGTCCCTATCGGATCCCAAGTAGGCGTCTCTTACACTAAGTAACACCTAAATCGAATCGAAATTGATTTTCACAGTAACAGGGACTCTTTATTAAGTGACGGCTATGATATTTTTTATGTGGATAAAAGTGTAAATATTCATCTGTATCTTGATAATTGAACACTTAGTAAAAAATAAAGACGAAAATTTTCCAGATATTGTTAAGCGACATGTTTTAGGCTCTAAATATAGGTACTACGGTTATTTACCTACTACTCCTTTTATCCTAACCTGATGACGGTCATAATATGACCGAAGACGTAAGTCGTAAAACGGCGGCGGGCGGTCACAATTTGGCAAATATTTTTTTTTATACTTATTAGTTATTATAAAAAAAAACAATAAATCCAATGCTTTATTTTTTGCGGTACTTTTGACAGTTGACTCGACATCATTTTCACGGTTTCTAACGCTTGTAGGTAATTTGTAAAATCCCAAAAAAACTGATGCAAATTATTGCGCATTGAAGAAAAATACACATATTTCGAGATCCATTAGGGACTGGTTGGTGAAAACGCGCATCAGTCCCCCACCGCAGCGACGTTCATCTTAAAATTATTAATAGGTTCTTTTAATGGAGTTAAAAGGCTGAGATATTTTAATATTTTTCTTTTTAGTTTTATTTGTTTCGGGGGTTACTTAAAAAAATATTTTTATTTCATTCTTTTTAAATTACTCGCAGACCCTAATTCCGATAGATAGCTTAAAATTACATTTTTCTTGAATAGTATTCAAGAGAGAGCTGATGTCCTTGAAACGCCTGAACAGATTTTCATGGATTGTAGCTAAGAACCACCCCGATGGTGGTTGAAGAAGAACCGAAGTGGTTGCTCCTAAACCACTCGTTTAGGAGTAACTTTAGGAGCTACAGATACACAGACACGTCAAACTTATAAACCTCTCTTTCTGCGTCGGGAATAAAAAATAAAAAAAATGATGTCTGTACGTTTTCCTTTTGACTTTCTCGTACGTAGTTTAAAGGAAGTCTTGTAATCGTAAAAAAATTCGACCTCGAGATTTTGACGGATTTACACGTTTTTGACGTCCCTGAGTCCAAAATATTTTTTTTGGAATTATGTCTGTGTGTCTTTGTGTGTGTCTGTGCATTAGCACGATAACTCGAACATGCTTTAACTTATTGCAACCAAATTTAACATACGTGTATAACATCAAAATATAAGGTTTGTATCAAATTTTGAGCCGTCGATCACGAAAGTTAAGCAACCAAGTGCGCGGTCGGTACTCGGATGGGTGACCAAAATTGAACATGCATGTATGACATCAAAATATAAGGTTAATAAGAAAGTCAAAGGGAGACCACTCCCGATTTTTCAAAATTGGACGTAAGTATCTACATTTAGTCATTTTGAAAAAATATTGAATGACGAAAATAGGAAAGCGTACAGAAATACCTAGTTTTTTAGTATCCATGTAAAATATCATAAAGATCGGTTAAGAATTAGGGGTAGGATAACGTTTTACGTTGTATGAAGACGGCACTCGCCGTACTTTACTTATTAATTTTTATTCAAAAGCAAGTGAACAGTATCATTTTGCGTATTGGGGATTCTTAAATTATTAAAATTGGGTTTATTTTATAAGTAGGCGGCACTGCGTGGTCCTTACTACCAGATGTGGCTTTGTGTGTAACGGAATGTTGCCTAAAGCGCCGCTCGGGTTGAGCGGCGCTTTAGGAAACATTCCGTTACGTTACATTCCTTTACGTTCTCTTGGGACTCTATGAGCATGATCGTATGTACGAGTATGTATGTATTTTTTAATTGTCCGTGATCATTCTCGCAATGCAACTTCGCAGGATTTAATTTTCATGTCTCTCGCTCGTACCCTTTTGTTAAATAGGTACCAACATCCTTAACAAGACCAAAACCTTTTGTTTTCAAGGTTGTTAGAATACTCTCTGTCATAAAGCGACGAAAGTTATTTATTTATTTAACAAATGATGTACACACAAAGACAATCACAAAAGAACAAAACAATAGTCATAAAATTCTGTATTTTTATTAGAAGTCTCTTCCAGCAGCCCCATATGAAAGATATTTTTTTTGGAAATTTAATTTTCCTTTTACGTATTACGTTATTACAAGTTTTGAGAATCGAAGTAATTGTGGGTTTTTAATTTTCAGATGACCATAATACCAATAACTTTGGTCGGCGATAATTTGGGACAGAGGCACCGATATCTGAACAGCTTAGTTGACGATGCATTTAAGAAAGGAGTGCCCTTTGAGTCCATCAGAGATCTTCCAGAAGCAACACCTGTTGACAGATTGTTTAAAATAGATTTAGCAGCAAAATATAAAAATATTGATTATTTGATAAAATGTCTAAAAAACCACGACATGCTCTATGTAAGCAGAGCCCTAAAATCGTTACAGTTCCATCAAGACGATATTTTCGCTCCTCAGTATTTGGAAGATAGATTATACCCAGAAATGTTGCTGAGTGCCTCCAATAAAATGAAACGCTACATTGCTCTCAAACTTAAACATAAAGAAAAATGTCGAGAGTTTTATGAATATTACAAAGATAAAAATTTAAAGTACGCTCTCGCATTCTTTCCTAAATGTGATCCTGATTACATCGTGAATCATTTAGATACGATACCGTTTTCAAAAATGACTCCGCAATTTACAAAACTGCTGTGTGAAAGTACAACATTAGCTGCCGAAGTTTTATTTAAAGTTGTGAAAAATACAGAGCAAGAACTGTTGGACGGGAATTATAACACGCCAAAGGATGCTTTCATGGCAAAAATGCAGATTTTGTTAAAGTCTGAACCAAATCAGTTTTTCTATCTTATTGAAAACTTTTACGAGTCTCGTTTCAATCGTCTAAATAAAAAGGCTACAAAAATAATCATGAAATATCACCGATATAGGTTTGAAGCTAAACCAGAATTATATGCAGCACGATTCTTAGATACCGCAACCTTATCTAAATTTCTTTCTAATGATGAAATTAAAGAACTTATAACAAATTTAGCTAGATCTGAATACCTTGAAGGTTTTAGATGTAACTATAAGTTTGCAGAACCTTTACTTAAGCGTATGGATAAAAAAGAAAAACCAGAATTCTGCAAGAAAATATTTGAGGACCAAAATTATGGGGAAGTGATCGCAACTGCGCCATATTTTATACCATCTATAAAGTGCAAAACAAATTCTTCAAAGACATATGATTATAATCTTGATTATGAAACAAGCGGAGATTTTAGATGTATGCTGCGTTGTCGTAAAGGTGGCGGTCGCCATTGTTTCCAAAGACAAACTAAACTCGACAAATTATTTGACCAATACAGATTTAAAGGTTTTGAGAAAACGTTTATAGAATTCAAGAAATTGATTCCAAAAGAAAGTGACTTAGAAAATCGTCAAAACATGTTTTTAGTACTTGTTAGTAAAACTGGAGGCCGAGCTGCTAATTTAAACAGTTTAATAGAGTTCCTCATCGAGAAACATGCAAATGAACCTGTTTCTTTACGAGCTACGATAGTAAGGAGCTTGATAAAACGCGCATGTGCTTGGAGAATGCCTACTGAAGATTGGAACCGACTGCTAATGTTTGGTCACGATTTGGGATTAGATGGAAGCGATCCTCTTGCACCATGTACCGAAGGACTACATGGTGTGGTATTGCACGAAATTTTGAAAGACGGCTTGCTCTCTCCAGCTATTTTAAATGTTTTTCTACGTGAATACGTACCACTGGACAATTATTCATTAACCAACAATGAAAAAAGCACTGTTGTTCCCTGTCTTTTAACGATATTATCAAATGATGCCAAAGCTAATATAGAGCTTGCCCCAAAACGTTTAGATATGATTTTAGATACGCTTAAGGCATATCGCCTAAGTTTAAAACAATATCCTGAAGTTATTACTGCTATCAAAGATACTGTTTCCCTTAATTCGGCAGTATTTCATGATTTATTGGAGCGTGTTTATAAATTAAAAGTAGCCCGTCAATTGTTTTTCAACGAGAACTTTGAAATAAAACATACGGATGAATCTTTTGTAAATGCTCTGAAGATTGATACAAGTGTTTTACAAAATACAGACAAATTTGAAAAACTGCTAGACGTCAATGGCGCAAAGCTGTTGGAGAAATTCTTAAGAAAACTGGTGGTATACTTTGGAGAAAAAGATGGACTCGCTACATTATATCTAGCTTCTACCAAACGTAAGATGGAAGCAGAGAAACCCAAGTTGAGTATAGCGAAAACGTTCATTTATTTAGCTAATTCATTTGGAGTCCAGGAAGTATTTGATCATATTGGAAAAGCGGATACAAAGAACAAGAAAAACTTAATAGCTGCTTTATGGGCTAGTATTCACTTAGTGCGTCCTCGTCCGTTTATCACGTTTGAGGAATTAAAGGTAATAATTATTTATTTCTTGTAAACCCATTTATGCTTCTAATCATGATTTCTGATTTATTGCTTTAAAAAAATATAAAATAATTTTGAGCTCGTAGGTATATGGCCTCGGATGTTAGTTACTAATTGTAATTAGATAAATTGGTACAGTGTTTTTTTCTGTGAATATTAATGAGATCGACCCCAAAACACTCACAGTTTTTCCCATTTTAGGATAAAAGCAGAATCGCTTCAGCCAACTACATCCAAAAATGCAGCCCACTAGATCTGAAGGAAAATTTGCCAATGATATTGTTAGATCCAAGATTAGCTCGCCAAGTCCTTGCTCTAAGAGCTCCAATTTCTAAAGGTTTAATTGCAGCAACGCTCGCAAAAGCTTCAAGTTGTCGTCGCACACTGGCTCTTCGGATAGCTCTACGCATTTTAAGATACCACTCTGATGCTTACGGAAAAGACGACTGGAATGCATTAATACACTTGATTGATAATATTAATTTGAAAAAGAAAGCTAAAAAGGTTTACCTTAGCCTAGCTAAAATTGATGCTATACCAGAACAATTTAAAATAGGCTACTGTTTAGCTATATATCAAGCTCTAGCAAAAGCAGAACTGGGATCGGATAATGGTCCTTCATATTCCATGGTATCGGCCATACTACCATATATTGGTGACAATTTAGGCAAAGCAGATAGCGCCAGTGTTTCTACTATAATCACACACTTTTTAAAGAATAACTTTTTAGTTGGTGATATTACATCGAAGACTTTTAAGTATAACCATTATATTGATACTTTCGTTGAAATTATTATCAAGTTTATAACTCTAACAAAATCTGACAATGACAAAAACGATAGAATTCAAAATATTGCACGTATATTTTTGACCGAACTAAAGAAACGATGGAATTTTAATGAGGAATTGCGAAGATTTTTAAACACTTTCGTGGAACCATTATCGGATCTACGGAACGATTTTTATGGTATGGATGAATTCATGGCTTTAATACTGGAGTTCTATGAAGAAATGATTCCGTTGGAGAAATATGTTGAAATGTACCTCAATATGCGATTTACCATATTACTTAGACAGGCATCGAGACAATGTATTTTAGAAGAACCAAAGCTATTTCAAGGTGACAGCTTGGACAAAAAAGATACTTTGAATTTATTGGGAGAAAATTTTGCAAGACTTGTAAAAGTTGATCTGATTGATGTGATATCTAAGTCATTTGATTCAATTATTGTTGTCTATAGTGAAATACTCTACAGTTTCATTAGTAACATGAAGACACAATGGCACAATGAATGGGATTGTTTTAAAACATCATTAATAAAAAATCTCTTACAAGACCCAAGTAACCCAGTTTCCGCAATACTTGGTGCTTTATTGTGTGTTGGGGATTCAGATGAGTATTTGAAGGGTCTTATTTCTAAAATCGAGGATAATAGGGTCAAGATGGTATATTCAACTTTAAAATATTAACAGTTGGTATCTATGTCATTCGCATAAAAATATTTTTTGTATTAGCTAGTTTATTAGCAAAACTAACTGATAGAGTATGCATTTTTACTACTTGCCATTAATTTATTTGAAAGTGTTAATTGACGATGCTATAAATATTCAAATTAATTGTCTTACATTGCAAGTGCGTTACATTGTATTATGAATACTAACTAAATAAATATTCTAAATGGCTATGTAAATCGTTTTTTTTACATTTACCTAGTTTTTTTCTTCAACATGCGTGACAATTTAGTCTGTAGCTTCGAATATCATTGTTTTTGTTTGTTTTGGCGTGTAAGCACTTGACCTTTGACTATCTTATTTTGCAGGATGTTGTATCGTTCAGAGCGTCGATTGTTTGTAGGTATATTCAGCTGGTTGCCAAAAAACGTCGAATTTCTCCATTTTTTTATAGTAGGTACTAGATGACACATAAGCAAACAGCCCACATGGTGGTAAGTGGATATGGTGGATACCGTCACCTATAAACACCTGCAATAACTAGGAAAAAAACAGAAATTTGCGACAGGCACCCATACTCAATGTCAAGTCAAGTCGACAGTGACCTAATAATTAGGAAAAAATGGGTTTAACGTCATCGACGGATAACAGTTGTAGTGATGATTTGGTGTTTGGTAATAAAATTTTATGAAATAATAAAAAAATGTTATATTTTACCAAGATTGAAGCAATATTTGGTCACGCCATCCCGCGCAGTTCCGCTGCAGTTCAGTTCCGTCTAGTGCGGTTAAAGCCTTAGATTACGCATTTTGCCAATGTCAAGTAAAAATATATCTAAAGAAGTAACAATAAATTTTTGTACGCTGGATTGCGTTAAAACAATGGAGTCTCTCAACACGTGACTCTGAAAATGTTTGAAAATTTGCTTTTTCTCAAACAAGCTTGGAAATTTGAGCATAATTTTGACAAGCTTGTTTGAAACATTTGATTTTGTTTCTAATTTTTATTTGGCATGTATAAGTAGATATGATTGAAATTTATACCAAATTAAATAGAAAAATATCTCATCGGGTGTTAAAAGCTGTAAATCCTCAACATTGTTAGGCATATGCAAAACGCCATACTATTTAGATGACTATGTTAGCAAAGGTGGTGCTCGCTTATTCTCAAATATTATACCTAATCAAAAGCTTTCGCAAACTAAGAAAAAAGAAATGGACAGAGATTTTCACATATTATATTAGACAATAATAATTGTAAAACTTCTCTACTTCATAAAAGTTAATGCCCGATAACATAAGTCATTGATACTTTTAAACTTTATCGATAAACGCGAGTCATTCATTTGAAAACATCCCAAATGCTGCCCTTTTAATGAATGTTATAAAATTACGCCTTACTTTTGCTGATTATTGAGTCGATTAACTAGTTTTTAAGTAGATTAATTAATTTATAACATTTAGTAAAACTTCATTAATTATGGTGCAGTGTGCATCGCGTAATGACACGAGGTGGTTATCGACTTTTCCCCCGGCTTACTCATAGCGACCACCCGCCCAATCTAACTAGTGACGTTATTTTGTGATTACAGGCAAATGTCGGTAACGTTACAGATTTTTATGGGTTTACTGTAATTAAGGTGCATCAAACTATGCCGGAATATTGTGATCTTAATATGTAACAAAATGATCTTAGATTGGAGTTCTAACTATGCTGGTAAATGATAAAATTGAATGAAAAAATCACAAAAATACAGTCTTATTATGCATTGCTGAGGCTGAACTAACAGGTTTGGTCCCTAGAAGGCGAGAGGTGTATAGTCGTTCGGATTTGACGCGCCCGCCTGTGGAAGCATTTTCCACTTTTAAAGAAGACATTTAAATTAAATTACCTTTTATTTGTGGATCTGTGAGTACGTAAGTAAAATTTCTATGGGGTTGTATTTTTAAGTAGGTTGTACAAGCTTGAGGTTGTATGACGGACTTCCCATATAGGATATCTGGTCGACCGGTATCTCAAGTATGGAAGTCTCACTGTCTTTTCTCTTGAACTAAAAGTCTTGGTTTGTAAGGTTATCAAAGATTATTTCTTTACGAAAAGTCGTGGAAATATCGATGTCTTTAGATTTCTTTCCCATCCCTAAATGTCGCCTCAATTTCCCAGTTCCTTAGTAAATCGCGCGCGCTCGGTAGGAGCGCACGTCTACTGGACGGACGTTCAACAATCTGTCCTCGCGTGACAAATCCCAACTAAATAACAAACAAGTAAACAAAAATGTGACGTAATTGATGCAATGCGGAGCGTGCGATAATGAAAAAGTATGTAGATATTTTATCTCTGTATAATTTTTGTCACGAAATAAGTTTTGCTTCGTAATTTAAGTTTGGTAATTCAGTACGGATGATTAAATATCAACTTTCCGCACGAAATTTATTCAGTTGATATGCTAATTAAAGTTTTTCCTAATGGTTTGGGGTAATTTTGAATGGTTTTGGTAATGGCATTTTCATTTCACGACATTGTTAATACCATCGAAGTCCTACGATTAAAATACAGATGGTAAGTAAGTACCCATACAAAAGTGTGAGGATTATAGCTCGAAACGCCTGGCACAGAAAAGGATTTCTTACCTTACAAAAAAGTAAAACATCGGTACTTTCTCGTAGTGCTGTATTTTTAACTCCTGACACAAAAAATCGGGAGTGGTCCCCCCTTGATTTTCTCGTATACCAGAAACGGCTCAAAACTTGATAGAAACCTTATATTTTGATGTCATACATGCATGATAAATTTTGGTCACCCATCCGAGTACCGATCGCGCACTTGGTTTTTTTTATATTACGAGATGGCAAATAAGCTTCCGACCCACCTGGTGTTAAGTGGTCACCGCCATCTATCGACACTTGCAATGTTAAGTGTAAATCACTTAACACCGCAAGTGCGTCTGCCATCCTGGGGACTAAGATGATATGCACTCCATGCCCAGTAATTACACTGGCTATCTTTCCCTTCCATCCGAAACACAGCGAACTGCTTCACGGCAGAAATAAGAAAGGCGGTTGCTTAACTTTCGTGATCGACGACTCAAAAGTTGATAGAAACCTTATATTTTGATGTCACGCGGTTATTAAATTTAGTTGCAAAAAGGTAAAGCACACTCGAGTTATCGTGCTAACGCACAGACACACAGACATAATTCCAAAAACGGTATTTTTGGACTCAGGGAGGTTCAAAACGTGCAAATCCGTCAAAATCTCGAGGTCGAAATTTTTCACGATTACAAGACTACCTCTATACTAAGTATACGAGAAAGTATAAGTCTGAAGCGTGTATCTGTGTGTCTGTTCGTAGCATCGTAGCTACCAAACGATTTTGATTTGATTTGGTTGTCCTTTATTTGAAAGGTAATTTGATCGAGTGTTTATTTACATCAATTAATACAGGGTGTAAAAGACATGAGCAGTCAAACGAGAACCATGTATTCTGCTCACCGTCATAACATTTTTCTTCCTATAGACTATACCTGGGAATTTGATAGTTACGATTTTATTGAAGGTCAAAGTCATAATTTTTTTTCTCATTTTTTTATGAAAACGTATTCTATACGTTATTTCTTAATTATTGTCCAAAGAAACATCATCATTTTTTTTAGTATTTCATAACAAAAAATGGCTTCAAAACGTTAGCGTTCAATGTATCTCACTCGATGCGCACGGACACTAACGAACGGGGCCGCCGTCAAGCAAAATTAACGCGGTTTTGCGAGCTGCGTGCGAGTTGAGCTCTTTACATTGCGCGGTACAATTTGCAATTTTTTGTAACACCAAAAAATAAAAATCATTTACCAGCAATATTTTTTTTGAAATATGTCTTATTTTGATGTATAGAATACGTGGTTTTCGTTTGACTGCTCATGTCTTTTACACCCAGTATACACACAAAGATAATTTTAAAAGGAGACATAGGTACATAACACAGAGAATTGTACAAAGGTACTGCTTATTCCTCAAAGAAATCTCTTCTAGCAGCCCCATACATGGGAGAGAGATTTAGAGTCTACCTGTTTATTATAATACCTATGTGCATCATCACATACAATATCACAAATATATTTAAATAATAATTATACTTAACATAAATAAATATAATTACATAGTGTTAGATTGATAGAATATACTTTATTGTACACCAGTTAATAATTAAGAACAATCATAAAGACATAAGAAAAACAAATACAAGGGGCGGTCTTTTCGCTAAACGAGCAATCTCTTCCAGACAACCTTTGGAAGGACAGGAAATGATATGCATGATAAATGAGGGAAGTCGTTGATATAAACACTATACAATATGTTGAATTCAAAATTTATATTAAATATTATTTTATTTAAAAAAGAGTCGGGAGACTCCCAACGGGGTAGATGCTCGGTCGCCCAGTGATCCCCTAGGAACGTTCGACCTACAGGCTTGAAGACCCTCCAAGGTCTTCGCCTTCTTAAAAACCCGGTGACGCTTAAAATGTCATCAGAGACAATCTGCAATAGAATATCAAAAAAAAAAGCGCGCCCTCCTAGCCTTATAGCTACTCTAGCAATACGTCCGACATAACCCTAGGGCCAGCCTTAGGGTATCCATGTAAGATCGGTGGCATTCGGAAACGTGATGATATTTGCATAAGCCAATAAATCGTATACAATAATTTTGAAGCCGCTCAAGTTTAACAAATTGCTCTTCAGTTACATCAAGATAACTAGTATCTGCATAGTCTAGGATGGGCAAGAGAAGGGATTGGGCTAACGCAATTATGGTCGCCGTGAGTAGAAAGTTGCGGAGTCTTTTAACGGACTCAGCAGATGCAAACAGTCTCCTACTTTCTTCCCGCAACTCAAACCTCAAGATAATTTTGCGTCGATATGGAGTCGCAGATCCTTGACTTACTCGTTGAAACTTAAAGCCACCCCATCAAAAATTACCTTTGGAACATTTGCACAGTCAATTTTTGAAGGCATTTTACTGCTACCCACGATAATGATCTAAGTTTTAGCAGTATTGACTGTGAGGCCAAAAGATTTGCCCCAATTATTTGTAACTTACAAATCTGAACTAATTGTACTTTTTGCATTGCAAAGATGATCAACGGGTACTTGTGAGTAAATTTGCAAATCACCTGCATAAAGGCGGTAAGACGAAAATAAATGATTTGTAATGGATTTTATCAAAATCGTGAAAAGAAGAGGAGGTAAGACGCTGCCCTGAGGTACCCCACCGGACGCGTTGCACCAAGATGAAAGTGTATCTTCGATACATATCCGCTGTCGGCGTCCAGTCTACGTAAACTACGAAACCAATCAATTGTCGTAGAAGATTATGTTAATAGAGCTGAGGATGCCTATCGAAATATCAAAGTCAACCGTATTAAATGCATTAGAGAAATCAAGTAATCTTAACACGGTGACCTTACCCATCTCCATGCCGGATCTAATATCATCGGTAATTTTAACTAATGCAGTGGCAGTGCTGTGACCTGGACAAAAACCGGATTCAGGAGATTATTTTTACAAAAGAAAGAAAAGAATATTTTGATTATGGACAAGGTGCTCAAGCACCTTGGAAAGGAACGGGAGAATGGATATAGGTCGGTATTCGGAAAAGGATATTGGATGGGACTTTTTAGGTAATGGAACATTTTTGGCATCTTTCCAAATTCTTGAAAATACTAAAAAATCGTGTCCTTAGTTATGATTCAAGAATATATGTTAAGGCTCTTCTAAGATCATCAGCATTTTGCTGTTGATGAAGGGATGTGAGTAACTTCCACATGTCTCATGGATTCTGAATTTAGAATCAATGGTGCAGCATCAACTGGAATCCAAAATGTACCCAAATTCTCACGAAATTACAGGCGATGTCGTCTTTGGGCTCATTGGATTGGTCTCAATAAATTAAGAGACGAATTTAGTTATATCAAGAATGCTAAAAAATTATGCTTAAAGTAAAAAATAGTGCTGAGACGAATACATTAAAAGTCTTGTCAAAATTTTATTCTTTTTGAAATTCATCATTATTTATTTTCTATTTTATTTATTTTAATATTATTATTGTAAAACTTATAATGACTATAAAACTTATTTTCTTCATGATTTTTTACTACACTGAAAATTCAGACACAAAACGTAAGTATAAAATTGCTAAGCCATTATAGTAGGCAGATAAGAACTAAAAACGAAAATTGGAATAACCTAATTACTTTGAGCACGAAAAGAGTTTTTAAGCCTGCTGTTAGCAAGCTCTGTAAGTGGTACGCCACAGAATACTAATTCTGTGTAGGATTCTATTGTTAGAAGTTTATTTTAAAGAAAAAGACTAGCCGCTATAATTCGTAGCGCCGAATCGGGGCAGCATCTCTACTTTACAGAAGACCGCAGTGAAATAACTCTACATTTTTGTAAAGTTGTGTTTCTGTCGGTAACATTGCTAGAGCTCCGCGTGGTAGGGGATTTATTTATTTATTTAAAAACTTTATTGCACAAAGACAGTACAAAGGGTGGACTTAATGCTATACTGCATTCTCTACAAGTTAACCAGAAAGGTGCGTGAGATACAGTGTAGAAGGTAGGATCTACAAGACTGATAATATTTACAATAAATATATGGGTACAAAGAATTACATACAATTAATATACTATAATTATACTTACCCCGCGGCTCTAGCAAATAGCTGCGGCCGGTTAAGGGTGGGAACGCAAGAGTGACTCGTCAGTGTTACAATTCTCTACGACTACGGTGATTGCTTATAATCAGATGACCAAGATGCAGTTTGCCATCACTATAGTGACACGTAGCATGAAAAAAGTTACGTATTCAGCGTGCCAAAGTAACAAACTAAAAACCGGCCAAGTGCGAGTCGGACTCGCGCACGAAGGGTTCCGTACCATTGTAAAAAAACTGCAAAAAATCACGTTTGTCGTATGGGACCACCTTAAATATTTGTTTTTTCTTAATTTAATTATTTATTTTTAAATTGAATATATAACTATATATTCTGTGAATATTTCAAGCGTCCTATTGCCGTTATAAATATCGAGCAAAAACAAGCAAAAAATTACTTTTGTTGTATGTATGGGAGCCCCCTTAAATCTAAGCAGTATGGCCGATGATGACGAAATTCGATATATTATCATTATGAAACGATTGCCATTTGTCAAGCCCACAGGTTGATTTCACATTACCTTTTTTTTCCCAGTAAAAATTAACATTAAATGTTAATTTTTACTTGGAAAAAAAGTCCTCCATCCTCATTTCCCAGCGACATATATACAAATTTTGTATATGTCGCTGGGAACTGAGGATATTAGCGGTTTCACGAAATCCCTAGTGATACCACGCAATCACGGCAGATGACGATATTCTTGTTTATTACATGTTCTTACTAAACATGTTTAGTGATATGTCAAAATACAATCATACATATAAGAGCGTCATTATATGTATGATTGTATTTTGAGATAATCCCAAAATGGGTTGAGCAGAGCTTAAGATAACATTTTGTTACACATTAAGCCACATCTGGCAGTATGGGCATTGCAATGTTTCAAAAATAAAGATAAGTTGTCAGCCTGTCGCCTACTTTTAAGGAGCAACAAAGAGTTACACCCGAGTTCTTGTTGTAAAAACACGTGTTGAGAGACTCCATTGTTATTCAATCTACTGTACAATTTTAGTGTAGAATAATTATTTTCACTAAACATTAAATGCTTTACGATGCGAAGCCATAAGGAGCAATAAACCCAAGTTAGCCAGGACAGATGTTACACTGTAAGTATTAATCATCTTAGCAGGCCGGGTACATCCTGACTCCACGTCTCGGTTCTATAAGCCATGACAGTCAAGTCGTATTGGTTAATGACTTCAGACTGGCGTATTTGGACAAAAAGACAAAAAACTAAGTTGTTTAAATACTAACCATCATATCGATTTAAAACTCTAACATTAAGTTAAAATGACACACAATTAAAAAATCCAACAACCCTACTAGCCAGAATTAAAAAAAGGTTCGTAAATAATAATAACAAAAGAAAGTAGAAGTCAATCCTAATTTATGGCATAATTAACTCTAAGCGACATCGTCACTTCCCAAATTAATTCCTGCTTATTCAACAAAACAAACTTAAGCTTTGTGATTTTTTTTTGAAAATTCGACGAATCGAAAAAGCGAACACCAAAAAAAAAGGAAAATAATAAACCGAGCAACTAAAAATTCCAGAATGAGTGACTAAAAATACTAAATGGGCGACTAATCATTTATTAGTCATTATTGTTTTTTTTGTCGCCCACTTAGTATTTGCATAGGTTTAGGTTAGGTTAATCTGCTGACCAGTTAAATGTGATAAAAAAATTGAGTACAAACCCCATTTTTGTTGTGGTTTGCTTTTTCGTTTCATCGAATTTTCAAATCACAATAGTGCTAAAGAAGTTTCACTACTAAAACTTCTGTGCTAATAATCGACTTCAGCCTTAACGCTAATACATTTTGTTGGTACTCGTAACCAACAAAATGTATTAGCGTTTATAAAAAAGTACATTTTCGTAATGTAACGTATGAACGATAGTGATTTACTTTACTTTTCTGAAATTTCACTTCTGCCATGTGTGAATTGCACACAACCCTTTTTATATTAGTTTCGGAGTTGACATCAGTGTTCTCATATTCGACAACGACAACGGATGATGGTTTATGAATTGAAAAAAATAGAGGTTACTCGCGCAGTTAAACCCACAGATTTAATAATACAAGGGAGATAGGCCAAGTCGGCGTTTAACTTGTGACAAGTGTATGCCCAGTGCGCATACATTGCCGCCAGTTCGCCGTCCGATAATGTCGAGTGAATACGTACCTACGTATGTCAGAACGAAGTATACGTTTTTCTTTCAAAATGCCATCCTGTTCCACTGTAACATGCAATCATTGCAGTGAATCAGTTATTTATCAAGTAATGGAATAACTTTTCACACGTAAAAATCGAAAACTTAGATTTATATAATAAAAAAACAACGCTTTAAATTATGCGTTACTATCTTACAAATTGTATTATATTGCGGCGGTGCTTAACTTTCATTGCTTGGCAGTCCTTAATACGCGTGCAATCAATAGTGTATATTACGTCATGCTCAACTAGAACCATGTTATGTAGTACGGAGGCTGATCGAAACCCTCGGTCTTCATATGAACTCGGCGATTCGACCGATCTCCTTAGATTGATATATCTGTGATTAAACCTAAACCATGCACGACAGCGCTCCCAAGAAGGCTTGTGGCATAGAGCTATGCCAAAATCTACCTATAACAATGTGGTGACATATTGCAGAGATCCCATATATAGGACCAAACTAGGAAGAAGAGAGAGAGTGAAGTAAATAGGCCACCCCTCATGGATCGGTAAATACCTTTAACTCAAAACATCGTGGCAGTCAAAGACACACTAATACAAGTTTGTAGTGTGTGTCTATCGTTGAGTAAGCTTTACGTAATATATTAGATGATCGCTTATTCCCAGCCGTCACCACTGGCTACGTTCCCACTGGCGACAAACGAGAAAAAAAATCCCATTTATTGCCAGTAGGGACAGATGGGTTAATAAAATCCCAGTTGTTGCCAATGGCGAGAGTTGGGTCTTTGTCAAATCCCAATTGTTGCTACTGGTAACAGTTAGGATAAAAAAAATCCCAATTGTTGTCAGTGATGAAATATAAATTTTTGGTTGCAATGCAATATAGCAATATTCCAAGATGACATACACAAATACACTTCGAAAATATTTTATCAAATAGTTTGACAGCTGTTGTTGTTTTAAAATTTTATCAATAATGGTGAAGCAAAAGTTATTTTATTCAGTGTAATTAGGTAGGTATACCATTTGTTTAGGTTAGGTTAGACTTGCGACCTATACGCGCGAGCCGAGTGAGCGGAGCGAGCGTGCCGCGGCAGCGGCCGGCGAAGCGCCACGCCAGAAACGTTTTTACATTTTACTAAAGGACTGTTACATGTCTTTTGGTTTTTTATGATGCAATTAGGAATTTTCCTCTGATGATAATAGGGAATTTTTAATCTCAAACGTCACCACTAGCAACGCTTGAGAAGTTTCTTTATCTAATTATCACCAATGGTGATATTTGGGATTTTATTTTCCCTTTCATCACTACTGTCGTCACCACTGGCAATATATGGGATTTTTTTTCTCGTTCGTCGCCAGTGGGAACGTAGCCAGTGGTGACAACTGGGAATAACCGTAGATGATCAGGGTTAGCAAGTAACTCGATTTATTATCCGCTTATCAATAGTACAGACGAGCCGTATTTTGCTTTGCTAACGTGAATTCGTTTCTGCAGGTGAGGAGAAGAACATCCTCGGCGACCAGATGAGCAGTTTCAGTGTGACCAGACCCAAGTTACGGCCACAAAAATTGCTCCCCACGGCAGCCCGGCGCGCGCGTACATCGCCTACCATAAACTGGGTGCGGACGGTATGCAGACCCAGACAGAAACACCGCAAGGCGACTGTGACTGCGGCGTGCATCCATCCGTCTTCTATCTTTTGGCCACGCTGCTTCTTACCAGGTAAGAACAATCTTTTTGTAAATTAACGAAATAGCCAATGGGTGAATTTCCCGGGACCAAAAATTGCGCGGCATCGATGATATCAGTATTAAAAAACAAAGCTATAACGTTCTTACTTTTTTTCTAGATACATGAAATAGTTATCTATGTGGGGCACTAAATATTTTATTAATAGGAATAATAGGTACTTCAAAAAAAATTATTAAACCTCGAAATCTTTCATTGCCGTGTTTGTCCACACGTCACCTTGATGTATATTATACCTCATTGCTAAAAATCTATTGATTATTAATATTGAAAATTAGTTTTATTTGATGCGTGAATAGTTAAAGTATCGTGACGGAATACATTTATTCAAATTATTAAACAATACAACGAATGGTTATCCTAAATGCATTTGTCCCAGAACAAACTTTCATCGCCATGTCCTAAACATATATAAGAATATTGTTTTATCTAACAACCTGCGGCCCCCTCTTTGTGTGCTAAGCGTTGCATATTAGTGTCGCCTAAGTACTCGACGTGGAAGGACGTACACTAGTGCATGCGTTTTTGCGGTATAAATAAAAGTATTCCATTTTTTATGTTATGGTCATTTTTTCTTTCATCGCCGTGGATAGGTATAACTTCTAAATGAATAAGTTTGTCCTCATGATTGAGTTTTCAATAGAATGCCATTTCTCGTATGTTTATTTGTGAAGTGTTTATTACCTCGAATAACTAATAGTTTTTTTGTTATTTTATATTTTGGCCTTGATTTTCATCGCCATGCTTTCATTGCTGTGGTTTCCGTGGCCAAAATTTGCTATGGCAATGAAAAAAAAGACACGGAAATAAAAAAAATTTCATTGCCATGCCTTGTAACATAATTTAGTTTCATTGCCGTGGCCAGGTGTTTCATTTCCGTGGCCAGGTGTTTCATTTCCGTGGTCAGGTGTTTCATTTCCGTGACTTATGTTTTTATTGCCATGATAAGATAAGGCAAATAATACATCTTTACCTGTAAGACAGGTAGTGCCGAGTATTGACTGCAACAATATACATATATGAAAATAAACTCAAAATACCTTTTTCTAAATTGAAATTATACGTCTCTGCCCCACATACAATGTTGATAAAAATATATAACCATATCCCAAAAAAAAATTAAAAATATTGAAAAATTAATCAGTTTTGAGAATCACCAAAACAGTTTTTAATTACAAAAAGTTATAATGGCATTAAAGATTTTTTTGATAATGAAACTAAATACCGAATGCTGGCTTTTCTCCTGCAGCTGCGCTTTCGTGGGTCGGTGTAAGGGATAACCTATATTTCTTAAAGTCTAATCAATGCATATTCCAAATTTTATCAAAATACGAGTAGGTTCGGTGATTTAAGCGTGAAAGCATAACAGACAGATAGAAGGAGTTACTTAAAAATGATGGTGATAATACTCAGGTAAGTACATATATAAAACTAGCTTTTGCCCGCGACTTCGTCCGCGTGGAATAGTTACTTTGGGTATAGCATTTTTATTTTTTTGGGTACTTATTTTGCAAAAGATACACATACAAATTGCTGTGCATTACTGTAAATAGATTATTTTAATACATTTTTACAAACTAACTTTTTTTTTGTTCCATCCTTTGCTAACTTTCATGAGACCTTCCATCCCCTAATTCATCCCCACATGGGACAATATTTCAAAAACGCTAAAACAAATATCTGTATACTTTTTGCGTGCTATTTAAAATTTCATGGTCTTATCTTTGGTAATGAGGAATCTCATAAAAAAAATTCATCTCTTATTTCAACCCCTTCATTCCCATTTTTACAAAAAAGTAGCTTTTATTCGATTTCGAGGTTTAGTCTATTTTTGTACCAAATTTCATCAGAATCGGTTCGGGAGTATGGCGTAAAAGCGATTAAGTTAATTAGTCGCGTCCACCATCTTGGATCTCAAAATGGATGTTGTGTTCGGAATCAGGACCCCTACAAATATGATACTCATATTCATTTCAAGTTTAAAAAATGTGTCCGCTATCTTGGATCTGAAAATGAATAATCCGACCTCTGTAAACCACGAAAATGATACCCATATTGATATTAAGTTAAAAAGTACAGTCCGCCATCTTGGAACTAAAAATTGATGTTGTATTCGGAATCGGGACCCCCAAAAACTAAGAAAATTATACCCATGTTGATTTTATATCCAAAAGGCGTATCCGCCATCTTGGATCTCGAAATAAAAGTTGTATTGAATCAAGACCGCCGAAAACCTCAAAAATTATATCCATATTGCTAATAAGTAAAAAGTCACGTCCGCCATCTTGGATCTCAAAATAATGTTGTATTCGGAGTCAGAACCCCTAAAAACCACCAAAATGATACCCATATTGATATTAAATTAAAAAGTCGCGTCCGCCATCCTGGTTCTCAGAATGGATGTTGTATTGGGAATCGGGACCCCGAAAACCAGGAAAATGCCATATCGATTTTATATTAAAAATTCGCAACCGCCATCTTGGAACTCGCAATAGTTTTCGTATTCGGAATCGTGTCCCCCGAAAACCACGAAAAAGATACCCATATTTACATTTTGTCAAAAAGTTGCGTCCGCCATCTTGGATCTCGAAAAAACGATACCAATAATGACATTATGTTAAAAAGTCGCGTCCGTCATCTTGGATCTCAAAATGGATGTTGTATTGGGAATCGGGACCCCCGAAAACCAGGAAAATGCCATATCGATTTTATATTAAAAATTTGCAACCGCCATCTTGGAACTCGCAATAGTTTTCGTATTCGGAATCGTGTCCCCCGAAAGCCACGAAAATGATACCCATATTGACATTTTGTCAAAAAGTCGCGTCCGCCATCTTGGATCTCGAAATAGATGTTTTATTCGTAAACCGGACCCACAAAAACCACGAAAACGATACCAATATTGATATTATGTTTAAAAGTCGCGTCCGCAATCTTCGATCTCAAATGGGTGTTGTATTGGGAATCGAGACCCCCAAAAACCATAAAAATGATACCCATATCGATCTTATATTAAAAAGTCGCAACCGCCATCTTAGATCTCGAAATAGATGTTTTATTCGTAATCCGGACCCACAATAACCACGAAACCGATACCTATATTGACAATGTTTGTGTGTGGTGTGTTAGACGTAAATGTGTGACTTTGTTTGGATTTTCTTACGAACTTTCATCCCCTATTTCATCCCCATATGGGTAAATTTATCAAAAACGCTAGAACAAATATTTATTTATTTCTTATCAGTTTCATGGTTTCGTCTTTAACAATGACGAATTCCATACAAACTCTCATCCCCCATTTCACCCCCAAACAGGTCAAAATATCATAAATTTTTGATCAAATATAATTTTTTTTCATAAGAAGTGCCTAAATTCAAAGTTTTATGGTTCTATCTTCAAAAATGACGAACTGCATTACAAACTTTCATCCCTGTTTCAACCCCTTCAAGCCTTTTTTTGCAAAAAAAAAGTAGCCCATGTCCTTCCCCGAGCTCTCGTCTATATGTGTAACAAATTTCATCAAAATCGGTTCAGTGGTTTAAATGCAAAAGCTTAACAGACAGACAGACAGAGTTACTTTCGCATTTATAATATTAGTAGGGATTTTATGTTGAATATAGATTTTTATTTCCGTGGATATGTTCATTCCCGTGGCACAGTTCTTTCATTGCCGTGGACGCTTGTTTCATTGCCGTGGACGCTTGTTTCATTGCCGTGGACGCTTGTTTCATTGCCGAGCACGCATGTTTCATCGCCGTGGCACGAAATTTTTAATCTTGTATATCTCGTTTGTTTTTTATGTTATCTGTTAGATATTAACTTGGATCATCTACAACCGTGGATAATGCACGGCAATAGCGTCGGTGGCACACTTCAAACTCCGCTAAAACGCAGCCGTAGCGGACTTCGCATTCAGTGATGCATGATTTGTCAAACGGTAAACATGTCAAAGTGCTCCGTAAAAGATTGTAAAAATCACTCCTAAATTCTAGTTAAAAAACATGGTGTGACTTACCACCAGTAAGTTAGTATTTTTGAGACTGAACTTATGCTAAAACTAGCTTGAAATACGCTTTGGTTATTGAAAATTATAAAATAATTTCATAAAACAACGGCCCTTAGCCATCCCTTTCACACTCATAGCCAAAGTGAGACAAAATACATAATAAAATCGGAACATAGTCAAGTTTTTAGGAATGGAGTTCCTATATATTCGTATATTCGTATAGCCATTCATATATATTTTTAAATTAGTGTAGTAAATTAAAATGATCTATTTTCAGCTTTCAATCAATTTCATCATGTCTATCATCTGACGAATGCCATTATCGAAAAATATGTCGATTTAAGACTTCACTATATTTCCAGGCAAGAAAATTTAGAAAAAAACACGTAAATCTAAAAGACAAGTTTGGAACAAGATAAATTTATTTCAGGGCACGTAATCTACAATAAAATAAATAGTGCAGACCCTAGTATTGGGTTATCTTATTTAAATAATAATAAGTCATTTAAAAATCTTACTTGTTTTTTTATCATGATAAAATCACACACACTTCACAACACTAAAATTTTGAAAGGAACCGCAACTCCAAAAGGCAAGTTTGAAACAAGATTAATTTATTTCTGGGCAAGTAATTAAGCCTGAAATAAATACCGCAGACCTCAGTAAAAATACTTTATACACACAGCTACTTATTCAACTTAATATTTTTTCAAGTTTTATTTAAATAAATTATCTTTATCATGTATTCAAAACTATACGTCGTTCACATGACGACTCGGCTTGATTAAACGTCAGACTTTTATCTACTAATAATAATGAATTTAATTAGAATGCATAATATCTAAAGAGTAGAAAATAAATACGAAGAAAACTAAATATATTTTTTAGATAAATAAAAAATAACAGCTCGTTGCTACTCCTCTGCACTTTTTGTTCGTTTCAGCTTCAAAAATTACCTTAGGTAGCTTCAAGTTACTGTTTTTTTACATTACTGTGTAATGACTGAAGACATTTTAAAGGTCTGAGGTGTCCGCGGCAATGTATGGACAAAGCCAGTAGAAGCATAATATGGTGAATTTTTCACATGTGCCAAGTTTCAGCTTTGTTATTGTATGACGTGCTGTATCCACGGTTGTAGATGATCGAAGGATATTAAGCAAAAATACATACATTATCAAAAACTTTATAACCCGCTATTTAGTTTTTAAAAAAACTTTAAGATAAAAAAGTCCACGGAAATGAGAATTTTTTTGGACCTGTTGAAATTGAAATTCACCCCAATACAGTTAGTTGTGGCTTTCAGGGGATAGTGCGGCGAGCACTGTCTGCACACAAACTGATAAAACCTTTTACAGCCCCATTTCGGATCCGATAGTTATAATATTTTAGATTGTTTTTAACATAGTAAAAAACTATATGTGACTATTACGTCTTCCATTTTTCAAAATTTAAATTTAGAGGCCGTAAAATTTAATGCTAGAACTTATAGCGGTATGTTGATACTTGTAGCAAGACAATATGCCAGACCGACGGAGCAAGATAGGAGAAAAAAGAAGAAGACTAATAGGTATCATTTGAAGGTTTCTTATAAAAATTACACGAACGACAATATCTCAGTGCTGTTTGTGTGAGGTAAATAATAAAAGGTAATATCAAATGAAATAACCCTTCTCGTCCCATACAAGGTCCGACCTTAGTAATTCCCGACAGCAAACAAAGAATAACAATGTTGACGAGTTACGACGGAGAAAATAATGTTTCGTCCGCGCTAAGGAGGGTTCTACCTAAATGGTTAAGTAAATACCGAGGCCCGCAGACGCTATGTGGGGATTTACCTTTGTTGCTTTATATAACCACGATATAATGCAGGATGAAGAAGCTCCAATCCGCGTTGACTTGAAATTACCAAGTGTAGATTTGATGCTTTTTGATTCGGTTTGGTTACATAATAGGTCTTACTTTCTTACCTAATTAAATTAGCGATGTTTCTTTTGTTTTAAGCTACTTACACATTTCTACCTATAAAATGCAACCGTTACAAGCTGATCTAACAATACACAGCTCAAAACACTGAAAGGCAAGACAGTCTATATGACGTAGGTAGGCATAGGCTAAGAAAGGATTAGAAAAACTAATTAATGGTAATCTTGTTATTTTACCTCCAACTAAGCTACTGCGATAATAAAAGTGGCATAAAGCGCATAAAACCCTTTTATGTAGGCTATAGGGTAGCAATTGGTAACTTGTACCTATTTTAAGGCACCTAATGGCACATACTGCCAAATATGATTGTATGCGTGAAACCATGTGTTTTATGGCAAATATGAACCCCTTTTGAGACTATGGGCGTGAAAGATAGTGATGGTAAGTGTGTTTATTAAACATCTTTGATAATTTGAAAAAAATCTCTATAATATTATAAAGAGAAACGATTTGTATGTATGTTTGTAATGTATGTTGAGCCTATTGCTCAAAAACTACTGAACCAATATTAAAAGTTGTTTCACTGTAAGAATACTGTTTTTTTTACTGAGTCATAGGATATATATTATTACAAAAATCTATGTACGCGGTTAATGACGCGGTCGGAGCGCTATTCTATTATACATTTAATATATGTTAATATTTAACAGCAAAAATGCATAGAATCTTGTTCTTAGTAACAATGTCGGTAAAGTCGAAAGTTCAATGACTCACAAACACTGAAAATCGATGAAGTGTCTTGCTGTCTATTTCAAATTCAAAACAGTAAACCCCGTCGTTAAAACTTCCAAGTAGATTTTCATTTTATAATTTAATAAGCGTTAAGCAAATCTTAGTTTTAGTATTCCTAAGACACGTTACGTATTTCAAAGTTTCTAACTATCGAAAGTTAACTAATTGAAGGTTATTCAAAGAGAAAAACAGTCTTTAAATATTGATATGAACACTCGAATCATCATCACGATGATGATGCTAACGCTTCATCGTAATTGTGAGAACTGCTGTCTCTCTGAAGATCAATCCTATTATCAATGGTTTTCCGAGACCCTTAAAAGGTGTTCGGTATCGTATTACAAAACTATAAAATCGTATTACAAAATAGATTTTTGGAACCAATAGAGATTATTTTCACTCACAATTTTTTTCTTTCAACTTGATTTTCTAACAAATCTATAGCTCTAAATTTAAGTGCATCATAACCACTAACCTTGTAGGTAATTTAAATTGTAATTCTAATATTCTTTGACCTTTAGTAAAATTTTTTGATACCGCCGTGGTGGAGTGGTCAGTAACGCTGCCTACACATCGGGCGGTCCGGGTTCGAGTCCTGGTAGTGGCAAATGTTAGTGTGATGAACACGATCATTTGTTCATGAGTTATGGTTGTTTATATATTTATTTAAGTTTATTTATAAAAATATCTAGATTATTAAGTATATAGTATACATAACACAAGTTCTTAAATATACTTAATTTGGGCTAGATAATTGGTATGCGTGACTGTACAAATTTAAAATAAAATAAAAAAATTATAAGACCTCAATATTTATAAAAGTTAATTTTTAATATTGCGCTTCTTGATGCATCGTTTTCATACATAATTCTCTTTCTTAAAATTAAGAAAACTTTTTATAATCTATTATTAACTATTGACAGTACTTGATACTTCTATCATATCATTAGTTCAGTACATATTCAAGACAAGATCTTTTCTTAGTTATTCGTTTCAAAATTTTGTAACATTTAATCTGGTACGATTCAAACATTTCAAAGTAATCTAGATTAACAGGTTCTTTTGGAGTTTCAATTTAGTTACTACCTACTTTAATCTATTGAATACCATCTTTGTGTGTGTCAGTGGGGAAACTTCAGGAATACTTTGCCAAGTCTCTTTATCAGCGCTAGGGTTAGGGCGTACAAAGTTATATTACATGCCAATCACGTATTAATCGACTAACTGTATTTTTACTACGCAAGCGTCTCTTGTGTATAATATAAGTTTATTCCAGGCTTGTGTTTTTTGATGGCCAAGAAAAGAGACGTGTCATATGAGACTTTTCAAGAAGGGTCTCTGTCTTGGTAGGTCCTCTAGCCTCTCGATGGGGCCGGTCTCTAAAATCGGTACTACATATTTCCACACATATTTCCACGCGCATACCAATTACCCAGCTCAAAATACGTATCATTAAGGACTTGTCTTATGGACACTAGGGTAACATAGAAAAATATTGATACAATATTTGTATTGCTTAATAATATAAAAAACATGACTCAACTAAAATGTTTTGTGTTCGTTGTCCCTACCAGGATACAAACACTAACCGCTTTTCGTGCAAGCAGCATTACAGGACACTCCACTAAAACATTGTTGAAAATGTAAAAAAAACGAATAGAAATAGTACTCTGTTCTGTAAACTTGCAATTTAAATCTTAAAATATTGTACACTGCGGAAAATTCATAGACAAAATTGCCGCAAAGTGTAATATTATTTAGAGTATAAATCCGTTAAGTTATTAACCTCAGTTGGGTAAATAAGCACTTCTGGTAGAGAATGCCGAAGGTACTTCGTATTAAATTACCGCTGTTTCTTTATGGAAGTCAGAACTTAATATCTTCGCAATTTGAACTTTATTACTGCTGTATTAAGACTCGCTGAGGCAGCATTTATCTAGAGAGTTTAGCTCCGAAATATGTTTGTGGAGCGCGATGAAATATAGCTTTGCGGTCGGGATTGTAAAGTCGCTTTGCTTTTGAATACCCTTAGCAAAAGGGAGATTAGTTTCCATAACTTTACAGGCAGTAACAAAATTGAATTCTTTGCAATTATTATAAATTTTAAGATAATATCTATTAATATAGACATTGATTATGTTATAAAATACAATATATTGATGTCAAGTGTATAAAAATAAATTAGTACTGCGGCGACGCATTTTTAGGTATTTACCTGTCTAAATTAAGTAAGATTATTTCAACTTGACTCTTATTTTAATTTGGCCGTATTTTACTTTCGAATATCGATCAAACTCAATTTGTATTACGCTAAATACCAGAGAGTGACAGTTTCTTTTCCCCTTCCGGGCTATATTTTAAAACAGTTATTTATTCAACAAGTGAGCAAAGTTATTTTTGCTGCGAGGGCCAATATTAAACGAACCAGCGAGGTAGACTAGAATTACTGAGCGCAGTGAGTGATTTAAAGGCATGAGACAAAAAAATTTGCTCTTGTGTGAAACGTACAACTTTTCACCTCTCCAGCGAGAATATTTTATAGGTAAAAAAACATGACAATACATACTTTAATACATGTCATGTTTATTACGCTAATAATTAAAAATTAAACGACTGCAATTGTTTAAATGGAACGCTGCAGTCTTATTTGGCAAAAGCTCTTAGCAAAAACCAACTCTTTTGGTGCCTGAGAGGTGAAAATACATATTACAGCTTTTTGAAGTTTTAACATTTTTGCATTTCTTTATGATAGAAACCAATGTGTTCGACTAAAGTTACGCTAAATTAATAATAAATTAAAAAACGAATTTAATACGTCATGAATAATACCATTTATTTTATCAAATAGTTTCTTTCTTGGAGATAGATGCCTCAATTATTTGGTCGCTAGTCCCTACCGTTACTTAAGAGCAAATAGACCAAACCGTTACCGCTGGTTGACATAAAAATTTGTCAATGTCACTTCAGAATGATAACTATTTAACTATTGGACCTCGGTGTCTCCTACGCCCAAACACGTCAGTCAGGCACGTGATCCGATGAAAATTTAAGTCACTGTGATAAATGTATCTAGATTTCAGAAACGGGTCAGTGGGAAGTTCTTATATGTACTATGAATACCAATTTTAAGAAAACATTTAGTTTTAGTATTGCAGACATTAGCATCCATAGTCATACTATCGACAGTAACATCGATAGTATATTCACGTGGCAATACTGTTGCTACTAATGGTAGAACCTACAGTATTATTATTGTTTACTAGCTTTTGCTCGCGCCTTCGTCCCCGTGGGGTTAAAATTCGAAAAATCGTAACATACGAGTACATCATTTTTAATTTTAGCCAAGTAGCCAAATTCCGCCTATGCGTACTAAGCGGTTTTCAACATCATTTATGATGCGCACCGCTAAAGAGTGGAATTCCCTGCCGGCCTCCATATTCCCAAATAGTTATAACCCTGCTCCATTTAAGGTTAGAGTGAATAGGCATCTTCTGGGTAAACTCGCTCCATCTTCGGCTTCCTCTTAGCTCTCCTGCACAGAGTGTTGCCAAGAGTGAACCCATTCTAATAGGTTGGGGAAAAAGTTTCTTCGCATTTTTTAAGAAAATTCAAAACATTTTTTAATATAGTTTATTTACATTTAACTAAAGTATGTAGGTACCATTTTGTTCGATAACTTTTTGCCATCTTGTAGGTAGGGACATGATCCCATTGCTATAGAAATTTCGGGACTTCTGGTCAAAATACCGCGACAAGTGGTTTTGGCAGTCCTCTCGTGATGTTAACCTGACACTGCCTAAACAATTCTGAAGAGACCGAAACAGGTGGAAATCTGAAGGTGCAAGGTCAGGACTATACGGCGGATGCATTAACGACTCCCAGCCAAACTCTCTTAATTTTTGCTGAGTGGCTAAAGATGTGTGAGGTCTAGCGTTATCATGATGAAAAACAACACCCCTTCTGTTGATTAATTCCGGCCGCTTTCTCTCAACTTCTTGCTTTAATCTCATCAGTTGTTCGCAGTAGAGTTCAGAATCGATGGTCCTGCCTGGTGGTAACAGCTCATAATGAATAATGCCCTTCCAATCCCACCACACACACAGCATCACCTTGTTGCGAGTTAACCCGGGTTTCGCCACAGTCTGTGAAGCCTGACCGGCCTTTGACCACGACCTTTTTCGCACGTTCTTGTCGTACGTGATCCACTTTTCATCACCAGTTATCAGCTTCTTCAAAAATGGTTCGGTTTCATTACGTCGTAATAAAGAATCACAAATGAGTACACGGTTCATTAGGTTTCTTTCAGTGAGCTCGTGAGGTACCCAAATGTCGAGCTTTTTTGTGTACCCAGTTTTTTTCAAATGCGCCAAAACTGTTTTGTGGTCAATTCCCAGTTCTTCAGCTACGTCGTAACTACTGACATGCCGATCTTGCTCCACTTTTTCAAAAATGGCATCCATTTTATCTGTAATAGGGCGACCAGAGCGACGTGCATCTTTGACATAAAAATTTCCGGATTGAAAACGCTTAAACCAAATTTGTGCTACTCTCACAGACACTGCACTAGGTCCATAAACATCGCAAATTTTTTTCGCGGCTTGCGTTGCATTTTTACCTTTTTTGTAGTAAAATTTTAAAATGTATCGAATTTCTTCATTAGATTCACTCATCTTGGCGGTACGAAAAACAAATGAAAATCACACATTTTCCTAATTTGAATTTGGAATTACGAGTATGTTCTTTAAAATTTAAACTTTCAATGATACCAAAACCAGCCAGATACAAATAGTATAGCCAAAGAGATTTTATTACAAGTTTGTACATACTATAATGCGAAAAGACTTTTTCCCCAACCTAATATGTAAAAAACAAAACAATTTTTATGATGGTCTATCATCCCCTATTTCATCCCTTTAGGGGTTGAATTTCGAGAAATCCTAAAATACCCCTTTCTTAATTTTAAACGGAAAAGCCATATACCAATCTGTATGGATTTCCCTATAAAAATGATGGATTTTCCACACAAACTTTCATCCCATATTTCATCCTCTTAGGGGTCGAATTGCGAGAAATCCTAAAATACGTCATTCTTATTTTGTAACGGAAAAGCTATATACCAATTTATATGGATTTCCCATACAAACATTCATCCCCAATTTCATCCTCTTAGGAGTTGAATTTCGAGAAATTCTAAAATAGCCCTTTTTTAGCTTTTAATCGAAAAGCTATAAGTATACCAATTTTAATGGATTTTACTTTATAAATGACGAATTTCCATACAAAGTCTCATCCCCTATTTTACCCCTTTAAGGGTTGAATTTCGAAAAATCCAGCCTTATCCCTTGCCTACGTCATAAAAGGAACGTCTGTGCAATATTTCAGCAATCTAGGTCCAAGGGTATGGTACCACCGTGGTACCACCTGATGGTAAGCAGAAGTGGAGTCCGAATTGCTTGTGCGAGAGAAATCCGCCGCGCTAGCAACCCTCACATTGTTGACCTGCAAGGTGCTTTTTATTTTGTTATTCTACGCGCAATAATATCGACTATACCTATTGTATTACAAAATCATTCGATAGTTTTTGTATATGTATCAATCATGCGATCATAATAATTATTATTAATTACTTTACATTCAATACGGCACTATTGATAGAATTGACACTTGACGATAAATTTATTTGATACATATCGATAAATTTTGTTGATATTGCATTATTGATATTCAACACTATTTCGTTTCCAACGTGATAAAGAGTCAAGAGCGAGTCAAAGGTTATTTTCGTTAAGCTTGCTCGAGAAATAAATTGAGTTGGCCAAAGTTCTTTTACTTCAAAAACATATTTCTTAGTGACTTCTGTAATTGGAAATGTCTCTTCTTACAAGTCGCAATAGAACACGGGTATTTCCCAATGGAAATGTATAATAACCCCTCTTTTCTACCCTTACTTGAAATTATTACAAAGCGAAAATACATTATATTGATAAGTGACACGAACAACCGCTGCTATGCAACGAGAAAGCATACAAATTCTCATCATCAACAGCTCATATAATGTCCCCACCGAGGGGCTCGAGCCTACCCCACGTCAGGGGCGATTAGGCCTTAGTCAACCACGCTGGCTAAGTGCGGGTTGGTCGACTCACACTTCACTCACAACCTAAGAATTTCTTCATAGGTGTGTGCAGGTTTCCTCACGATGATTTCCATCACCGTTAAAGCATCGATTAAATGTACATATGAATTCAAAATTTAAAAACACATTGGTACGTGGCGGGGATCGAACCAGTGCCTCCCGGGTAGGAGACGACGCTCTTACGCACTACGCCACCGCGACGCTTTGCTACAAATTCTTAACACAAATGTAACTTTGTGATTATGAGCGTGATTAAAACAGTTTTTAATTTTTTTTTGCAATTACCTACAGCAACGTATGGCGGGTCAGCTAGTTTTATATATTTGTGTTCAGCTAAAAATTTATAGTATTAGAGTTTATTCTATTAGCAATAAATAATAATACTTATATACTTTTAATTCTTGTGAAAATAAAATAATAATGTAAATATTTCTTTCTATTGATATAAATGGACTCGCCTTTATGAACTGAATTTGCACTTCTTAATATATATAAATTACGTGTCACGTTGTTTGTCCGCGATGGACTCCTAAACTACTTAACCGATTTTAATCAAATTTGTACACCGTGTGCAGTTTGATCCAGCTTGACAGATAGGATAGTTTTTATCTTGATAATATTTTTTTTAACTGCAGATACAATGTTGTAGGTCAGTAGTATGAAATTACCACAGTACAGCTACTATACAATTAATGTTAGCTCTTTTAATAATTATTATAAATTCCATTTAAATGAAGTAGATTCACTCATTTTTCCTATATGCACGTTACGGGCCTACTAAGGCTACGCCGTAGCTTTATTTGCTACGAAGTGCTAGGTGCTACGAATAATAGTAAGGCGATTCTCACACTGGCACTAAGCTCCGCCGCGGTACGCGGAGCTGCAGATCCCGCGCGCGGTGGCGGAGGAGCAGATCTGCATCACTGTGTGGTTTGCGCCGCGTCTCCGCGCGGAGTGGGTACGACGGCCCCGTACCAAATAAAGACTTGACTTCACGGTCAATTACCATGGTGATATTACTTAAAAATTAACACCTAAATAGTTTAAGATGCTGCAACTATCTTACTAGTGTGGTTTTTGGTCTAAATATAAATCGCGTCTGTCATTGTATTGTGCCAAGCGGGTTTTCTATACAAACAGTCATACTTGCATACAAAATTAAAATCTCCATCCCGCGCTGCGCGATGAATTGTGTGAATCGGCTTATATTTGATATAAAGAGCTACATGCTACGTATAATAGTAATATTTATTAACTACTATTATTCGTAGTATGTATGTGTAGCTATTTGTAGCAAATATTACTATTATTCGTAGAACGTAGCACTTCGTAGCAAATAGGGCTACGGCGTAGTCGTAGTCAGGTCCGTTACGTACTATTGTATAGGTAATGATGTTATTAATTGAAATGACTAACAACATACGAGTGATAAATTGTATTTTTGACACCTACACATGATTGATTTTAGTTAAGTAATTTTCTCACGCCTGTGTAATTCAATATCAGACGAAAATAAAGATGTCAGACATAATTGAATCCCTGTGCGACGTATATATATTCGTTCGACGTGAATCTTTATTTCCATAATTATAGGATAATCTTCTGATTGGAAGTTTACTATATTTTGTCTAATAAACAATGCTCCGCGATGCATTTTTTCAGAGATATTGTAGAAAGTTCATTTTCAAATAGCACTACATCCGTTACTTATTCTGCAAAATTATCAGGTAAAACATATTTTTGACAAGTTCACTTTACTTTATACAGGGTGTAAAAGACATGAACAGTCAAACGAGAACCATGTATTTTGCTCACCATCATAACATTTTTCTTCTTTTAGACTACACCTGGGAAGTTGATAGTTACGATTTTATTGAAGGTCAAAATTTTTTTTTTAATTTTTTTATGAAAACGTATTCTATACGTTATTTCTTAATTATTGTCCAAAGAAACATTATCATTTTTTTAGTATTTCATAACAAAAAATGGCTTCAAAACGTTAGCGTTCAATGTAGCTCACTCGATGCGCACGGACACTAACGAACGGGGCCGCCGTCACGGTAATATTATATTACCGTGCCGCCGCCGTCTGGCAAAATTATCGCGGTTTTGCGAGTTGCGTGCGAGTTGAGCCCTTTACATTGCGCGGTACAATTTGCAATTTTTTTTAACACCAAAAAATAAAAATCATTTCCCAGCAATATTTTTTTTGAAATATGTCTTATTTTGATGTATAGAATACGTGGTTCTCGTTTGACTGTTCATGTCTTTTACACCCAGTATTTACAGTGTGATTTTTGTTGAAAAGCCTGCCCCAAAAATAACCAAAATTTTAATATAATAATAAAAATCTCAGAAAATGTTTATTGTAATCTACCATTCCATTCCTATAGTGAGTTTCTATAAAACCTGAAAGTTATGGGAATTTTAAAAGACCAGTTTGTGTATTTTTATTTTTAAACTGAACAAAAAATGCGTTAAAGATTAAGAAAATAAACCGTCTTTGATAATTCCACATTGCTTGCGGTTCAGTTTTAGATATCACATCATATAACGTTTTGTGCCGTTATTGTTTCAGCAGAAATATTTTTTGTTTTCATAAAGAACATCTTATGGCGCAGCTAAAGTTGCGTTAGATAAAATGTCAGTGGAATCGTAAAACATTGAGACGTGCTGCGACTATATTAAGGTTACGCTGGTATTTACAATGGCTTGTAGACAGTATGAAAAATAATGTTCCGCCTTTACTATCACTTGGTATTTTCTTTATTAAATTTTATACGGTCAGTAGGTAAAACTTGGTCACCTATGAAATTGGCACAATCATAATCAAGGCCTTTTAGAAGGGTACTGTAAATAATTTCAACATGAATATTCTAATTGTGTATCCATGTGGAAATAACAGTACAAATTTAAAAAAATATTCCAATTAGAATTTCGGCAAAAATTAATTGCATTCCTAAAATTCAATTGCTTTCATTCAATTGAATACATACATGCCTAATGATTTACGTAAACAATTTGTGTCAATGTGCGTAAGCCGCTGGCAGACGTTCCGGCGCCAGACAAGATCGATGTAGCCGCTATCCGGAACGAACGTTCCTTTGCTAAACGCCACCGTCGAGTTAGTTTGTTTATTAAATAAAATAATCTAGAATTTTAATCTTCACAAAATTTCTATGTTTTTTAAGGGTGTCGAAAAAGCGGTCTGATCGTAAGCAGTCATATTAGCATAAGGTGCTTGCAACAAAAGATAAAAAATATTAAACGGTGCTTCTGGGCACCTCAATATCAACTTCGACCACGGCTAACCATGGATATAATTTAAAAAAAAAAGATATTTTTTTTTTAAAATAAAAAAAAATCTAAAAGTACACAGAAAATATTGTACAACATTTTCTAGGTACTTTTTGTTTTTTTTTTTTTTTCAAAAAAAAATCGATTGGCATTGAATGGCATTTACTTAGTTTTTGGCCCTCACTATGTTTATAAAGGGTGCGATTTACCCGAAATAATGGTCCTTTTAAATACCTACAATAAATGACTGCTACTCATCGAAAGAGTAAAGTAACTGGAGTACTTACTACATCATTGGTGCTAATCTGTAACGTAAATAATTTTGATTTAATGCACAATAAAATGTGTTCTTGTTATTATTATTATTAAATAACCCTCTTCCTAAACAACTTTACACACTATATAAAATCCTTCCATTAGATGAAATGTAAAAATCTTCATACCATATTGTCTGGTATTTTTCACCGACCTTATTTCTAGTTACAGGGTGATCCCACTATGCTTACAATATCAGTAACACGATACATTCATTACGACAATCGTATCGTAAAAATAAACCAAAGGATAAATTCGAGACGAGATTCGGAATCCCGAACTAAGGGACAAAGAAACATGCTCCATATTATATGGTCATTCGGTCGGACAACCGTCGTTAGATTTTATGGATTTTCTATAATGTTGTGAACAGTATGTTGCTGTAGCAAATGTGTAGGAACTTCTATCATGAAATGCGTTCATCATGTAGATGGATATAGAGGGAGGAAGACTAAAGAAAAGTTGGAGATAAAAGACATGCCTTTAAATAGATTTAAAAATGCACTGCATAAATGGCTCATTGAGCGCAGGTTCTACTCTGTCCAGGAATTCTTAACCTACAAAACTGATAACATATAGACATGATAAAATGTATACCTACTTATACGGCTTACGTGTGTTTTTTACGTCACATTGCAATATTATAATAATTGATCTAATGTTTGCATGCTTTGCTTATTGCTGATTAGGTGAAACTATTATTATAAATTGTATCTCCAATGTACCCTATTCAAACGCAAATAAACGATTCTGATTCTGATAGACTGTTGAAAATTATATGGCAGTGTGTGTGGAGATGACGGCTGATCGTACTCCACTTAATAATACTAAAATTTACAATCTACATCTATAGATGGTTATTTGTAAAGCATCAACAACCTTCAAACCATTTGAAGATCTCCTCAATACCTACTAACGACTTTTTGTATAGAGCAAAACTGTAGTCGGGAAGAAAAAATCTACCGTTCTATGTATTTCAGACAAGTTTGGTTGTAAGTTTGTATGAAACAGCTTTTATATTTTTGCCTTTCACGACACGAATGTATATTTTCCATTAATTAAGTTTTCATGAAGTTTCCTCTTTAATTGCAATATCCTTCGCGACCGTGATCTTATTCCCTACCCCGTGAATTTTAGAGACTTTAGTTACCATTTGAAATGAGATCGATAACTGCTTCTACGCTCGTTAAATGCTCATTCCTAATTCGTTGGAATTCGGATTTCAAAAATTTTAAACCCCAATTTTTATTCCGTGCTTCGGAAAGACACGTTAAGTTAGTGGTCTCACTGTTACTGTCTCATGTTAACAAATGTCGTCAGATACTTAAATGTTTTTTCAGGCACTACTCAAACCTACGATATAAAGAACAGTGGCCTTATCGCTCTATTTATCGCTTATTAAAAAACCCAAAACTCTTCCGTTTTAATTCACAGCATCTTGAAACTTTCGGCTAAAAACGAAAACTTGGGAAGAGACAGAATCACTCCTTTTATTTATCAAATAAAATCAAAATATTAATTCTGATGACACCACACACATACACGCACGCACACACACACACACACACACACACACACACGCACACACACACACACACACACACACACGCACACACACACACACATGCACACACACACATGCACACACACACATGCACACACACGAACACACACATATTTAGCATAATATCATATAAATGAGTCCTGTGTACTTATTAATTAGTGCTAAATATTTTCTTTACATCTTTGTTTACATTTTTGTTCTTTTCTGTTATAATGTAACTACTTATATCATTAAAGAGGAGCGGGGCTTCTTAACACAGGCCTCACAGCTTAAAAAGAAGCTCCAACCCATTGTGATTATTGTACAAAATTATTAATGGAAATAAACGATTTTTATTTATTTTTTATTTTTTTTATCTCATAAATAGGTATGTACCGTACCTTCTTAAAATCTTAAATTCATGTCATTAAAATATTCACCAAACTTTGTACCTACGTAAAAACGAAAAGAAATTTAGCTTGATAAAGCTTTATCACGAAGAAGTGTATTGTCACGCGAAAAAAAACAGGCCACATTTGTCAAACGACTTAACGAGAAGGAAAATAAATTTATTGTGATAAAGCAAAATGTCCTTTTTAATGAAGCTATTACTCAAGTTCAAGGGGAAATTAAGTTGATTTTTCATTGCAGAGTCTACTTGCGGTAATGTAAAAAATCCTCTTTTGATATTAAGTACACTAACATTTCTTCTTTAATGAAAAGGAAAGAAATAAAACATTATCTACGACCTGCGATAGAAGTAATAGTCTGTCAGGGGTGTTTCAATAAGAATGCACTTTTTCATTTACTTTACCTATTTTTTGAGTAAGTTGTGTTATTTATATTGTATTGTTAAGAAGACATATTCCGATTGTCTCTGGAATTAAATAACTGTCCTATGGCAACCACGGCTCTAGCTGGTAGGCTATTACCTGAGACTATTACTCTTTTCATGTTTCGTTTAATTGCACGATATCAGTGGCCAGTTTACTTCAGCCCGCCTAGCATGACCACCGAAACATGATATGATATGATATGATATTGCCATTTATCGCGTTGAACTGTCAAAAATTATTGGATATAACGGCAATCTTGAAAATGTATCGAAACTGCGAACATGTATAAACCTTATACATACATAGAGACAGTTCAACGCGATAAATGGCTATATCATATCGTGTTTCGGTCATGCTAGGCGGGCAGAATAATTTGTTCTTGCAATTTATCGATTAATTGTTTCACTGGCAGTGTGGCTGGTGATGCCGTCTTGCTGAAACAACATATCGTCCAGATTCATGCCATCCAGTTGAGGCCATAAAAAATCCGTTATTGAGTTCCTCTAACGAATGCCGTTCACAGTCACTGCAATTTTTACCAATTTTGTAAAAAAAATACGAGAAAAAAAATACATCAAATTTAAAAAATACTTACTGTATTTTTCTATGGTGTGAAAGCATGAAAAACGTATAAAAAAGTATTACTTAATGTGCTATACTATTTAAAAACTTGCAACTTATTTATCTTGTTTGTATTTGAAGCTAAATAATTAAATTCTTTCTTTGAAAAGCGTAGTATTTTTACTAACAATCAAGAAACCCAATAGATATACGTAATTAAAGTCTAGACAGGCTATTTACTGGTAAACGATCCCAATTAATGACTGAACAAAAGAATTCGAGAAATAAAACAGAAATAACGGCTGAACGTGAGAAGGAAAAACTTTTCCGAGATCTGACCGGATACCAGGAGACCAGGGCCGGATTTGGAGGGGGTGGGGCCTCCACAAAAAAAGGCTTATTATTTTCGTGGCGACTAACGACATAAAAGGCGACTAAACTATTTTGTTACTAAAAAATAACTTGGCAGCGATTAAATATTACATGAGCTGATGATCTTCCAAATGCAACGATTTATAAAAACTAAATAATAGCTGCTACTTTAAGGTAACAAACATATTAAACAGGGCCAATGAAATTATTCGCGAGGTATGTACTATAAATAATGACATGGCGACTATAATATTAACAGTGGGATAACAAACATTGTATTATTGTCAACTACAGGACTCCATACAAGAGTGCATTCCAAAACCAGGTGAAGCCAAGTAGACAGCGTAAGAAAGCTTTCTAATTGGTGTAAATTAACTATAGTTTACAAAACTAACCAAAGGTGAAAGCGCTTCTTAATAACGACCAATAGTGAGCTATATTTACTCTACCCCGAGTAAATTGAAATCGTTTTGTAACGCACCCCAAGTAACCTAACTACATATTTGTTTCTGTGATTGGTAGGTTAGGGTTATTTTTTTATGACTTTTTTTGGGGATCAATAACGCGGTATTAGGCTCCACACCTCCAAATGCGGCCCTGGGCCTGACCGCGCAGTTTGTTCTTTCTCATTATAGTCCAGTCAACAAGTTCAAAAACGTGAAAAATAGAGATAAAGCTCCTAAAAATATGAGCAATAGCTCATTGGATTCGGAACGACCTCTAGAAAAATGAGTTTTGAGGATTTTACTGCACGTAAAAAATTGCAATTGTTATTAACAAAATAAGATGAAAAAAAAGAGGTATTTACGTTTTTGTTAATAACTCATAAACTATTAATATTTAAGATATTTGGAAAAAAGGTCCTTAAAGAGGAGGAAATTTCCAAAAAAAAAGTCCCAGCTCCCGGAACTCTACCTCTATTATTTATAATTTTAATTTAACGCTGAAAATAGGGCTCCGCGCAGCCATTACGGCATGGGCGCACTGCCGTTAAAGACAGTTTCTTACATAAAATTATTTTTTTATAGTAACAAATATGAATTTAAAAATTTAAATAAATTATGGTGTCATCCAGATACTTGAAAGAATATATTCCCGTTGGAATTTTTTTTTTAAATTAATCTTTCAAAAAGTTATGCAATTGTTAATTAACGATTTTTTTTCCTATCTCCGTTTTCATAAATGACGACATAAAAATTTAAATAATAAACCTATAAATTTTTGGCTCTGTGGAGCTCTTCTTATATATATACTTAACAAGATCCCGCGATAAAAGTTTATTAAAGTTAATTATTTTGTTTATTACAATTTTTTAAAGTTAACAAAAAATGAAAAGTCTAAGAAATGTTATTAAAAAAATAAATGGGTAAATAGAAAAAAAAATTTTTTTTATCAATAATTTCATTGTTTGTTAACTTAACAATTTGTTATAAACAAATTCTAACTACCGTTATATTTTTTTTCTAGAGCTAAAAAAAATAACAAAAACAGCCATATATATCAAAATACTAAAAAAATTTTTAATATAAAAGCGTTATAAAAAATAGAAAAAAATTTTTTTTAGTATTTTGATATATATGGCTGTTTTTGTTATTTTTTTTAGCTCTAGAAAAAAAATATAACGGTAGTTAGAATTTGTTTATAACAAATTGTTAAGTTAACAAACAATGAAATTATTGATAAAAAAAATTTTTTTTTCTATTTACCCATGAAGAAATGCCAATTATGATTTTTAAGGAGAAAATCATTCCTTAACTAATTATTTAAACAATCGAAATATAAAAAAAACGATTATAAACAATAAAAAAAATATTTAAGAAAAATTTTTTTTTTTAAAAATCATTATTTTGCCAAGACAACATAATGGTAAAAAAAAAAATTCTTTAAATATTAAACTTGTCTATTTGTTTATAAACAATTTCTTAACAAATGATGTAAAAAAAATTTTTCCGATGTTACTTAATGCCATTGTTGGATAAGAAAGCAGCAATAATATAACATTTGTTTAAAAATTTTTTTTTAATAACATTTCTTAGACTTTTCATTTTTTGTTAACTTTAAAAAATTGTAATAAACAAAATAATTAACTTTAATAAACTTTTATCGCGGGATCTTGTTAAGTATATATATAAGAAGAGCTCCACAGAGCCAAAAATTTATAGGTTTATTATTTAAATTTTTATGTCGTCATTTATGAAAACGGAGATAGGAAAAAAAATCGTTAATTAACAATTGCATAACTTTTTGAAAGATTAATTTAAAAAAAAAATTCCAACGGGAATATATTCTTTCAAGTATCTGGATGACACCATAATTTATTTAAATTTTTAAATTCATATTTGTTACTATAAAAAAATAATTTTATGTAAGAAACTGTCTTTAACGGCAGTGCGCCCATGCCGTAATGGCTGCGCGGAGCCCTATTTTCAGCGTTAAATTAAAATTATAAATAATAGAGGTAGAGTTCCGGGAGCTGGGACTTTTTTTTTGGAAATTTCCTCCTCTTTAAGGACCTTTTTTCCAAATATCTTAAATATTAATAGTTTATGAGTTATTAATAAAAACGTAAATACCTCTTTTTTTTCATCTTATTTTGTTAATAACAATTGCAATTTTTTACGTGCAGTAAAATCCTCAAAACTCATTTTTCTAGAGGTCGTTCCGAATCCAACGAGCTATTGCTCATATTTTTAGGAGCTTTATCTCTATTTTTCACGTTTTTGAACTTGTTGACTGGACTATTATTATTCTTTAGCCGAATTCCACTCTTATTTAAGTACCTACTTTTGTATTTCAGTACTTACAAAAGGGTGAGATTCTAACTCTCACGTCAATTATTTAGAAAAACTATACTTGGCCTACCTGGATAATTAATTTTTTATTGCATATATTTGTAATTATCAAGTCGACGTGATAAATTGTATAGAAAACTTAAAAAAAAAAAATCATGTAAAATGTGAATGAGTGAGATTTTCAATAATAATATTGACAGAACTCACAACTAGACTACATACATACATATAATCACGCTCGTAGTCCCAGAGGGGTTGAGCAGTGCCTTAGGTAACATTTCATTACACATAAAGCCACATCTGGCAGTATTGGCCATATAGTGCCGCCAAATAGTGACAGGTTGCCAGCCTGGCGCCTACATAAAAGTGGCACCAAACCCAATTGTAACAATCCTTCTGTATACCATCTAAAGCAAGAGCAAACAACGAGGACAGATGGTACACTCAAAATCATCAGGGCTTTCCAGACTCACGCCGTGAACCCCTGAGAACTGCCGTGAGTGTTTAGTTTCTCGCCTTCTCGTTCTCGCGCTTCCCTGTTCTTCACCCGGTGTTGGTTTTTTGGCCCGCTTCAAAGGATTGCTTGGGTGAGAAAAGAGAAGCGTATGACATTCACAATCGGTGTCATTGCGACGTGGGAAGTGGTTTGAAATAAGATTCACAAACTTTGTTGTATTTCGATGAATTTGTATCATCCGCCATCGCCTATGTTTTCTTTTTTTCTTAATATAATTTTTTATCTTAACATTTAGGTACAAGATTGTAGTATGCACACAATACCAAAGCCTCTGCACTGTCAAAGTCGTCCATTTCGCATAGCGATCGTGAACGCAAGTGAGAAGGTCGCGTGAGTGTAGATACCATCTCGTTTCTCAGGTCGAGAAGTCTCGTCAAGACTCTCTGTAGGGCTCTCAGCAGTCTGGGTGAGACTAGACTACAAATGCTTATAAACGCCGGTTAGCTTGCGTTTTTGCAATAAATAATTTCGCAAGTTTGCATGGGAGACACGACTGTTTTATTGAAAACAACGCCAGTGCTATACTCAACTCAAAGTGGTTAAGCAGAGTAAGAGGCATCAAATCAAAAAACAAATAAAATATTTTTAGCAAAAAAAAATAGGACAACCGACTTCAATGCGTACAAATTTAAACTAAAAAGTAAGAAATAAATAATATTTTTATGAAGTAGTTGAAAAGAGCGTCATAGAAAACCAAGGAAAGTATTGATACACATTTATATTTCTTTATTTATAATTCATACTCCGATATATTTGGAGCCGGTGCCAGCTAGCCAAGAAGGATAGTGTTTCCAATTTTCGAACTTCACGGAGCAGCGGATTATTTCTTATCTTCATCATTCATTATTATGTATAGTTAATGGATTAATCAAGCTCGTATCTATTAGGTAAGTTTATTTTGCTTAGGCTGGCACCGACTCCAAATATATCGGAGTATGAATTATAAATAAAGAATTATAAATGTGTATCAATACTTTCCTTGGTTTTCTATGACGCTCTTTTCAACTACTTCATAAAAATATTATTTATTTCTTACTTTTTAGTTTAAATTTGTACGCATTGAAGTCGGTTGTCCTATTTTTTTTTGCTAAAAATATTTTATTTTATTATTTTTAGTGGAAATAAAGTATATTTTATTGAAAACGGATAGGCCTACTAGGCGCTCATTAAAACTTAATGGAAACTTTAACTAAAACGTTTTTTTTGTTATTACTGATTTGTTCAAAAAGGATCGAATTTATATCGATACAATTTATACGGGCCATCTCTGATCTTGACGTACCTAAAAAAGAATCATTAAAATCCGAGTCGTAATACTCATAATTGACGAAGTAATCAGGTAACAAACACAAAAAAACAGTCGGATAGAGAACTTCCTCTTTTTTTAAGTCGGTTAACAAATAATATCACGTCTCAGACCTATAGCTCATTACAAATGCCTGCCATTCATTCAAAATGAATGGTAAGTTAATAAACTATGAACCTAGTTAATTAACTTAAGTTCATATTGATTATTTTATAAAATAATTTGTCATAGTTTATGTGTTGACTATTGGACCTACTAATCAAAATTTCACTATTGCATATTAGGTAATAGCAAGTTCAAAAAAAAAATTTACATTATTTTTGTGTTCGTGGACGATATTATTATTTCATCCCCAATGAAATTATCATTTTAACAAAAAAGTACTGAACCAATTTCGGTATAATTTATACGGGACCACCTTTGGAGTATGTCCGTCCTAACGAAAAAATAATCTTCAAAATTGATTCATAATTGACGGAGTAATCGCGGAACATACATACAAAAAAAAAAAAAAGAAAAAAACATACAGTCGAATAGAGAACCTCCTCCTTTTTTGAAGTCGGTTGACAAAAAGGGCAATAAAGCTTCAGTGATAAAATAAACAAAAGACAACAGCCAAAGTGCCTTAAACAAGTGGCAAATACATTGAAATAGTAAAGTAACGCTTGGAAGTAGTACTTATTACGATGGTCAAATACTGCATAGCGTTTCTGCGAATAACAACGCCAACTCTCATTTGACACGACACGGTCGCCATGGTGTTTTGTCATTAATACGTTAGTTTTTATACATTCTGGCATTTGCCACGCTGGCGCGACGCGTTTTGCGTCCGCGGTTAATGTAAAAAATAACAATATGAGGTGAAGGCACCAACCTGGCGCGACCGGAGTGCGCGGCAGCCGACCGCGACCAGCGGAGGACATAGCAGGTCCTGCGTATCTAGCAAATTGTGTTAATTTCTCCGCGCTTTCCGTACGTCATGCAACCGCTTCAATGTGGCTTCATGGTTCATACTACGGAGACTAGGAGCAGCGTCTTCACTCCTCTCGCTTCTGCAGGGCTGCGTCCGCTCTGCACACCCTCGAGGCTCGAGGTATGCCCCGCGTTCTCCGTACAGCGCAGCGCATTAGTTGCCGCAATCGGAGATGACCTCTCACTCCAGGTAGTAGTTCGCACTATGCTGGAAGATGAGAGATCCTGGGATGCGGTAAGCACCTTCTGCGTCGAGGTCATGATGCAGAAGGAAGCGGCTGAGCGGGCCAGGGAGGATGACCCTCAGGCGGATCCGTGCCGCCGCAGAAGAACTGGACGGAGAAGGCGGCGCTTTGACCACCTCCTTCCTCCTGTCGGTGACCAGCGGGGCGCGGGCTGGGGTAGCCCAAACCTTGCATTGCACAGGTCACCGCCAGTCGTCGATGTCCAGGGTGTCACGGGGCATCGTCGGCCTCCCCCACCTTTTGGGGAGGTGAGAGGGGCTCGCCGTAGGCGAGCAAGTACCGACGGGGTCGTGGAAGTTTCCGCAAGGGTTACAATAGCCCCGTCCGGCAGTGACACATCCGCGGCCGATGCGTTCTCCTCGTCGAATGATGGGGAGGAAGTAGCGGCCGTTGATGTTTTCGCGCCAAGGTGTATGTGAGGGACATCGTTGGGTTTTAGTGGGTTTTAGGCCCTGGCTCCCTTTGGCTAGTTGGCTACTCAGGAAAGATGTTATGCTCTAAATCATCTCGGCAGTCCGGGTATTTATATAATATACGCTTATCTAAGCATATATTTTTTCATATATTTTGTTTAACTATATAGTACTACCTATCTTTGGGCTATGGAATCAACATGTCATCATAAAACACTTAAAACGCTTTTATTTTTTTAAAACCTTGTATTATTTTCCTACGGTGTGATTATTCGGTCGATGACATAGAAGATAACGAATATTGGATTGCTTTGATATAACCATATTGTATGAAATTGACGGGATAGCACCGTGATCACAATCAAATGGAGATAACATGTTTAATGTCAGTAACAATAAAAAAATATCGAGAGTGGTCTCCCCTTGACTTTCTCTTATACCGGAAACGACTCAGAAGTTGATAGAAAGCTTATATTTTGATGTCGTACATGCATGTTAAATTTTGATCACCCATTCGAGTACAAGACTTTCTCTATACTACGTATACGAGAAAGTAAAAAGAAATATAAATCGCTACACGACCTTGATACACAAAGTTCCTAATTCAAATTAAGCGCTAGTATAGTAAAACCGCAAGCGTAATGTGCTTAGGTAGGTACATATTGTTTTAAAATATCGACTCTTACCTACGAGTAAATGTGAGATTTTACTATACTAATATTATCAACCTTTGAGTCGTTTCCGGTATACAAGAAAGTCAAGGGGAGACCACTCCCGATTTTTTAAATGTCAACTTTCCAAAAAGTATTTTTAAAATTTCCGTTAACACATCGAAATCCGTCATCATCGGCAATATTACTTTTTAATCTACGCGGCCGGGGCGCGGTGAAGATAAAAATGTATGGCCCTATTAGAAACACAATCTAATACTTATAACTATAAATTATATAATGTCATAATTAAAATCATTCATTCGACTTAAGTCAATTCCATACATTGTGCTCTTAACGAACTTCGTTATCGTTTTTAATTAGCTACTTTGTTTAGGCCCGCTGTTTACAGATTACAGTCTTTGTTGCATACGCGAGAGTCACGAGCTGTCAAATGTGGATACATTATTATTGTCGGCGACCACTATAGTTATCTTAATATAAATTACGTGTCACGTTGTTTGTCCGTGATGGACTTCTAAACTACTTAATCGATTTTAACCAAATTTGTACAGCGTGTGCAGTTTGATCCAACTTGAGAGATAGGATAGTTTTTATCTTGATTAGTAGTCATATATTTTTTTACTGCAGGTAGAATGTTATAGGTCAATAGTATGAAATTACCACAGCAACGCGTGGCCGGAACAGCTAGTAGACTATAGTTCTTGTGTCACTTATTTTAAATGTTTGTGTAAGCGCGTCGTTTGTGTAGTGATAATAAAAAAATCTATTCTTTCTATTCCAAAAAAAAAAATCCTATTAATAATCAAGTTCGTTCCTCTGTGGCCCGATCACGAGGAAATGAATGTAGGATAAAAACTATAAGTTATAGAGTGCTTTATCCAGGTTTATTATCAATAAAAAATAAACATAGAATATGAGCATAAAATAAATTAATCAAGACTGGTCAGTTCACCCATCAGAGTGCCAACTGACCACGTTGCTCAACATTTGCAGTCGTTGCATTGTAACGCTGACGGCCTTCATTGGAGATGACACTGAAAAAAGTAGAATACAAAAAAGGTTTCAAAGCAAAACACTCAACAAGACAACTTTCAAGGATTTGTGTATGAATATACAAAAGCCCTGAGAGTAGCAAATGCTTCTCAGAAAATACCCAAAAAAGCCTTTTCATTTGGCGTTGAAAGGGAAACACGGTGTTTGTAGTACAACACTGAATGAATAAAGGTACAGATTGAATAGGAGGCAGCATGGTTCGTCGGTCGGTTTTATGTAAATAGGTACTTGATATTTTACTTCTTCGTAATGGAGGATGAAAAATGTTTCCTATTACATAGTTATTGTGTTTCAATATCGTGGATACGTGGGAAAAGTTTGGCGTTGCTGGCCGCTCATATTTATTTGAATTTCAAATTTCGTAAATGGGAATTTTTACTTTCTCGTATACGTAGTATAGAGGAAATTCGACCTCCTTATTTTGACGGTTACACGTTTTGGACCTCCCTGAGTCCAAAAATACCGTTTTTGGAATTATGTCTGTGTGTGTGTGTGTGTCTGAGCGTTAGCACGATAACTCGAGTAAACCAAATTTAACGTGCATGTATGACATCAAAATATAAGTTTTCTATCAACTTTTGAGTCGTTTCCGTTATACGAAAAAGTCAAGGGGAACCCACTCCCGATTTTTTTAATATGATATTATTACATTGTACATTTTGAAAATGTTTTTGAAGGGTAGTATTTACTTCACTCCAAAAAGTTAATTCAGCAATTCATCAGGATACGGGGCGTAAAATTTAATAATGGCCGCCGTCTATCTCTCATGATGAGGTTCGTGAAAACCTGCGTTTGTTTGCTAATCTCAGCAACGGCTGGAGCCCATAAAGTTAACTGTTAGAGCCCCATTCGTTTCAGTAGGGATACCTAATTGTGCAAACTTGTCTCATTGCTTTTCCCGTTTTTACATTCTACATAAGTTTGACGACAACAAATCCTACACGCAAAAGCTTGTTTGTGTGTTTGTTACTCTTTCACGCAAAAACTATCATACTAATATTATAAACTCGTAAGTTTGTATTTGTAACGATTTTGCGCAAAAACTACTGAATGGATTTTAATGAAACTTTACAATAACATAGTTCATACATCAGAATAGCAAATAAGCTATAATTTATTATACTAATCCTGCGCAGACGAAGTCACGGATATAATACATATATTTATAATGTAGGTATGTAGTAAGTGCGGGTACATAGAATCAGGACACAAATACATTATTACCTACAACCACTATATATGCGCATACAAATATCACAGATAATATACTTTAATAATATATCTACACATATACAAATACTTAACATAAGTTTCTGAGGTACCTCTTTTAACTTATGTTTGAAAGAAGTGACCGATAACTGTGTTTAATCTCCACTGGCAATTTGGTCCACAATTGTGTGGCAATGACAGTGAATGATCTGGCAAAAAACTTGGCTTTGGAAGCGGGACGAACTAAAGTTTTCGTGACACAAGCACGCTTGGGACGAGAACTGGGTGGAAGGAAATTAAAACGGGAACGCAAGTAATCTGGATGTTGAGGATTGTGAAGGATTTTGTAAAGTAGGGTGAAGATTTCATTTCTTGATAACATTTATAAATATGACTATTTTAGCATTGGTGCTCGCTTGTTATACCATCTACCAAACATAACCTGTATAAGATACTTCTTAAAATGTTACAGTGAACCTAAAAAAATTGTAAATTTTAAGTGATCTGTTTTAGTACTTCGAACCTTCTACATGTTATTTACACATATTTATTTTAAGTAATAAGAGCCACCTTATGTAAATCAGAATTTTATTTCCAGCTGTTCGACGGCCATACTCTGCGCGTCCATCATGACAGATCATTGGGAGCAGGTGGCGTGGGAGAGGTCAGCGCTTTCGGCGCTAGCTAACGCGTCCAACACAGCGCTGCAATGGCTGCTCGACGACAAGGTTGTTAAGGTAAGAGTACAAATTGAATTTTGTGTTTAATTTTATTCAGCATTGTAGGACCCTCAATCTTACCTCAATGGATAATTCACTGGCTCACCATTACACCCAGTCACAGTGCAGGCGCACGTCCAATCTCGACCCAGTTCGCAACTCAACTGTCAGATTGACAGCTAACCCCACCACTGGTGTACGTGAGACAATGTACATATCTATTTTATAGATACAAACACTACATCCCTTTCTTATTATTAATTTTGAGGTCCCTTGGTACCAGGAATCTTTACCTGGTAAATCTTCTTCTAAAGACTTCTATATTTTACTTTTTTTTTAAATATTACTTTGTCTTGTCTGTTCGTTACTGTGATATTACCACCTACAACTCTTTCCTACAATATGTGGCGTCGGACTTAATGTCGACGCCAGTTTGCTTGTCTTTTCAACTGCCTTTACATAAAGTTTCCATATTTTTATTTCAGGACTTCCAGCTCTCCTCTTTCGGTCTGCTTATTGTTTTCTATTTTTTTCTGTAACCTATGTCTTATTTCCGAATCACCCTTTTCATATTATTAATATTTATTTTTTTACATCGGAATGTTTGTCCCTTTTTTCATCATTAAATATTCATAAAATGATTCCTTCATATCTTTCTCCTTGTTCTGGCTGTTTAAGTTTATCCTTATGTTGCTTTGTCAACATACTTTAAACTCCTCTGATTTTTTTTTAAATCTTTAAATGCCTAATCTTGTTTCTCTGTCCTGTAATAATTTATATTAGATTTTCCTAACTACTTTCTAAGTACTTCTTTTAAACGTTCTGTCTTTGTGGCCATATTAGGAATCCATTTATTAATATAATTTACATATCAGAGAAAACTTTACAACCCTTCAATAGTTTTTCGGAAATCTGAATTCAGATATACTCTCTAATGATGTGATAAATACAGTCAGGTTATACACGAACATAATTGTATTTTAAAGTGGCGTAAGTAGTCGTATACTCGTATGTACGTACTGTTATTTATTTAGATCGCGAAACAAAAGTGACAAATGATTACGCAAACCTGAGATCAATATACCGTATATACCAATAGTTACGTATCGATTGATGCCCAGCACTCATCGGCGCAGAGCATTTTCGCGCGCTTATTGCCAACAGTCAAATTGAATAACTATGAAATTGAAATTGTTTTGATAAAAAGACATTTTTTCGAGCGGTAACGTTGCAATGAAGTCAAGTGGCCAGCTGAAACGCCCGCCAGAGCGTTTCCGACTGAATACAAATCCGGCAATTGCCTGACTTTTTTGTTGCCATTCTCGAGCGTGTGCGATGCGACGTATCTATACTTTTTAAACATCTTAGGCACTCCCAATATTTTCAGGGAACGGTTTCATACCTGCAGGGTTTTATTTTATTCTAATTCCTATCTTCAACACTCCAAGCCGTAACGCTATAATGAAAAATGAAAAGCTCTTTATTTAAATGGACCTCGTTATGTAGGTACTTTTAAATCATCAAAAGCCCCACCACCACTCCGGGACGAAACAATTATTATTATGCTGAGACGGAGAAGAAATGGTGAAAGGAACTTCACAGCTTACAACTTCAGAACACCAATACAAATCAATAAATAATTATCAATATAAATTAAGTTACAGTTTTTTCATGCGCGTATATTTTGGGTAGTTATCACTCCCACGCATTTGGATTATTTATCTCGTGGAAAGCTTTTATATATAATTCAATTAATCATTATTAATGAACTAAGTCATTTAAATATTGATTGGATCTGGATCCTTTTTTTTATAACATAAATAGTAGTACAATCTTCTTTCCCACTTATCTTAATTATTGCCTTAAAATGATCCTTTAACGTCCAGGGGTATTTTGCTACCATAAGGTAATTATATCAGGTTAGGTATTTTAATTTGTTTATCACATTTAACTTTCTTTTTCTTCATATATTCCCAAGTATCTTATCAAATATAACATTCAATTTGCATCCTGAATCTGTCAAAATATCTATAGTTACTTCTCCTATTTCACATTTTGCAGTTCCGTCGTCATTCATATTAAATACTACCGGTGGTATATAGGTGGAATCTCCAAAAATCCTTTCTTAGCGGATGCCTACGTCACAACATCTACGTACATGCCAAATTCAGCCCGATCTGTCCAGTGGTTTGGCTGTGCGTTGATAGATCACTATGTCAGTTAGTCAGTCACCTTTGAGTCATATATATTTAGAAGTGAGTGGTATTGTAGCTTTATATTAAAGAACATTTTCATAATTTATATTGTCTTTTTCATGCATGAGGTGTTTGCCTGTAAGTGACTGTGCACTTAGTTTTAGTTTTAAATAGTTTAGTAATCAAAATTGTACTAGTGGTTGTTGGTGAACCAATAAAGTAAAAATAAAAATAAAATTGCCAATTGAAGGTTCTCTCCGCGTCCTTATATAATTGTTTTTTTTTTTCTATTTTGAATGTGTTCTTTTTTGTGTTTTAGTTCTTATGATCTAGTTCTACAATATCTTTGATAATGCTCTAAGTTTTCACAACCGTAACACTTCTTTGCCTCCGCTGGACAATTTATATCTTGAGACTTGTGCAATTGTGCATATCACCGCCGCATTGTTTACCTATATTTTCTCTTTCCTTCAGACATTCTGTACTATAGCCATAAGTTTGTTTCTGTATCTTCTTTTCTTAAATATTCTTTACTTTTGTTCTGTATTGCATATAATTCAGTATCTCTACTCTTGTTTTTTTCTAGCCTGAAAAGTCCAATGACTTCAACTTCCAAGATCTATTTTCAAATATAATGATCATTTCAATTTAATGAAAGACTGCAAATCCAAATACTTATCCTTGTTGAATGTAAGACTGAAAACGAACATATTCTTCCAATTTAATGGAAGACACGAGAACGACTTACTCTTCCAATTAAATGGAAGACACCGGAACGACTTATTCTTCCAATTTAATGGAAGACACCAGAACAACTCTCTTCCAATTTAATGGAAGACACCAGAACGACTTATTCTTCCAATTTAATGGAAGACACCAAAACGACTCTCTTCCAATTTAATGGAAGACACCAGAACGACTTATTCTTCCAATTTAATGGAAGACACCAGGACGACTCTCTTCCAATTTAATGGAAGACACCAGAACTACTCTCTTCCAATTTAATGGAAGACACCAGACCGACTTATTCTTCCAATTTAATGGAAGACACTAGAACTACTCTCTTCCAATTTAATGGAAGACCAGACCGACTTATTCTTCCAATTTAATGGAAGACTGGAAAACAATGTATTCTTCCAATTTAATGGCAGACTGAGAAATAAATTATTCTTCCAATTTAATGGAAGACTGGAAAACAATGTATTCTTCCAATTTAATGGCAGACTGAGAAATAAATTATTCTTCCAATTTAATGGAAGACTGAAAAACAACTTATTCTTCCAATTTAATGGAAGACTGGAAAACAACATATTCTTCCAATTTAATGGAAGACTGGAAAACAACTTATTCTTCCAATTTAATGGAGGACTGGAAAATAACTTATTCTTCCAATTTAATGGAAGACTAGAAAACAACTTATTCTTCCAATTTAATGGAAGACTGGAAAACAACTTATTCTTCCAATTTAATGGAGGACTGGAAAATAACTTATTCTTCCAATTTAATGGAAGACTGGAAAACAACTTATTCTTCCAATTTAATGGAGGACTGGAAAATAACTTATTCTTCCAATTTAATGGAAGACTAGAAAACAACTTATTCTTCCAATTTAATGGAAGACTGGAAAACAACTTATTCTTCCAATTCAATGGAGGACTAGAAAACAACATATTCTTCCAATTCAATGGAAGACTGGAAAACAACTTATTCTTCCAATTTAATGGAGGACTGGAAAATAACTTATTCTTCCAATTTAATGGAAGACTAGAAAACAACTTATTCTTCCAATTTAATGGAAGACTGGAAAACAACTTATTCTTCCAATTCAATGGAAGACTAGAAAACAACATATTCTTCCAATTTAATGGAAGACTAGAAAACAACATATTCTTCCAATTTAATGGAAGACTAGAAAACAAATTATTCTTCCAATTTAATGGAAGACTGAATACTAACATATTCTCCTATTCCTCTATATATAATTTTTTTTTATTCCACGCTCACACCAACCATCCAGCGCAAACTAAGCATCACCAAGATTCTGTGGCACATAATAATCCTGACATTCTATAAACAAACCCAAACAAACACACATTATCAACCATGACTCGAACAAACGTCTGCGTTCATCACACAAACGCCCGCTAGCACCATGACTCGGACTCGAACCCGGACCGCCCGATGCGTAAGCAGCGCCAACGACCACTCCACCATTACGGTGTCTATAATCATATATTCAGCATCTATAATATAAGGAGATTTACTTTCACGATTATTTTTCAATACATAAATATAATATCTTTCAATTGTGTGCATAATTAAACTTTTATTTATATACTGTAGATAATAAACATAGCAAATATTTAACCTATGTAAGTAGGTATATAGCTAGATAAAACAAACACTACAGCATAGAAATGTGCTCACATTTTATTCCTATTCTATCATGTTTTAACTAAGAATCCTATTTTATACCTACTTACTTAAATTATAAATCCATTTAATATGTAGGTTAGGTGTTAGTTCAATAATATATATTTTTTAAAGTATAGCCAATAAAATATTAGGTATACATCAATAGTAGCAATAAATACCTACCTACATTAATTTTACTCGTTTTTTGGTTTTCTAAAGCATAGATAATAAAAGAGGTCGTATAACATTTCAATAATTAATACAATTATATCGCTATTACCTCTTTTATAAATTGAGAATACTGTCTATGACACTATAGTCTATTGTTTATGGTTTCGTGTGTGTGTTGAAAATTAATGTTCGAAACTTAAACTATTAAAATAAAAACAACAACCAATAAAATGGAAATTTTATAATAATACTACGTAATGCATATAATAGTTATACGCTAAGAAAGACCTAAGGAAATAAATAATATTCAAATATTGTTATCTATCTGGATATAATTTACCTAATGTTTTGTAACATGGCATTATTTGAAGTAAAACTTTCTGTGCAAAACTAACTGAATCTTTACGGCGCTTTTATTATCTTTGTTGAATTACTAATTATATTTTTCTTTTATTTGGTTACCTACTTATACTTCTATTTTGGTAAAATAGTATTTATTTATTTTATTTCACACCTTTAACTATACACACAAAACACATACTTTCTCTCCTTTCCTTAATATTTTTTTATATATATTTACATTATACCTACATACATGACATATTTTAACTAACCTTTGTTTTTTTTTTTCATTTTTCCTCGTCGCCACATGTAGGACCCTCAATCTTACCTCAATGGATAATTCACTGGCTCACCATTACACCCAGTCACAGTGCAGGCGCACGTCCAATCTCGACCCAGTTCGCAACTCAACTGTCAGATTGACAGCTAACCCCACCACTGGTGTACGTGAGACAATGTACATATCTATTTTATAGATACAAACACTACAAGCATGATTTAAATTGTTTCAAAATTAAAAAGAAAACAAAAGACAATAAATGCTGTTATTACAAAGCTGACGGGACGCAAATGGGGCGCTTGTGACGCTGTAGTAGTATAAGAAATATATACCTTAATGCTCCTTAATGTAAACTATCTAAGTATATAACCCAATTTATTATATTATTAAAGTCAGTCTATACTCAGCACTCGGTTGTTTTACTCATCTCCTGACATTCGCCCTACATGGCGACCCTGCCAGGATATCGCGCCGCGAATATGAGACGTTCCGTATTTGGTGTGGAATATTACAGCTGCAACTAATAATTATTTGAAATGAACATTATGGCCTTCTTCTATTTTTATCCGCGTGACGGTGCGTACGTAAGTGAGAGAAAGCGTGAAGAAGTAAATTTCAAAAAAGATGGGCAAAACACAGTCTAAGGACCAAACTCTGGTCGTGCAAAATGCAGTTGGGAGTACACAGGCATCAGACCTCGAACAATTTCATTTTCATTTGAGCACGAGTAACATTTTACTCTCTATTATTGTGCTGATAGTCTGCTTGGGGTCCTTATATTGCGTGTACCGGACCTATAGGAGATGCCATATGAAGTGGATCACCTCGGCGATAGACCGAAATACCCTTCGAAGATCAATTTTTCGACAGCAGCAGCTCCCGCAAAATACAGACGAGGCGAGTCAACCACCACGTGCGTTTTTTAAAGTGTAAAAGTGATGTGCGTGAAAACGAGTGAAAATGCGTAAAAAGTGCGGTTCTACCAAGTGGTTTATTTAATTTATTTGTCTCGACAAGCTTAATTCAGAGACTCTGTAATCCGATACGATATAAATAATGTATCATCTATTTACTATGTTTAATCAACAATAATTACAGTTACTTGTTTTTGATATTGTTTAAAACGTATATAGGTAGTTTGGTACGTATTTTGTGTAATTTTGTGTTTAATCTACGTTATGGTGGTAAGTTATGAATATTAATTTAGAAGAATTATATGAGAAATTAAAGGAAATTAGAAAATATTTAATTAAGATTGGATCAAGTAGACGCATAGGTAAAGTCTTAAATATTAAACTCAAAGAGTCTAATGATATATTTAGTGAGTATTCTCAGTGGTTATTCAATTTTAATAAAAACGTTAGTGAAGGTAAAATTAAGTCTACTGACATCCATTCTTATCAAAGTTATTGTAAGAATTTTGAATTATTATATAATGATATTTTAAATTTATGTCAATTTGAGAGTACAGAAAACCAGAGCAATATGGATACTTTTGATTTGAAAACGGCTTTGACCTTATTACCTGTTATGACAAATGATGAATCTAGTGTGAAGCAATTAATAGACAATATTCAGTATTACGATTCTTTGTTAACAAAACAGGAATGTAAAAAGAATTTAATTCAATTTATTTTGAAAAGCAGATTATCGCAAGCAGCTAAATTACGCCTACAAGGCGATTATACTACTGTTGAGTCATTAATTAGTGACATGAATAGAGAATTATTGCCAAGAAAAGGCGCAACGGCAATTCAAAATAAATTACAAAAATCACGACAAAATGAATTGTCTACTGCTGAATATGGGAAACAAATAACTGAGTTATTTGTGGACCTTACGATATCGCAAGCTAATGGAAACACCGAATGTTATAATATTTTAAAACCTATTAATGAAAAACAGGCAATTAAGCAGTTTTCCGATGGCTTACGAAATCGTCGACTAAGCACAATAATCTCGGCTAGAAATTACAGTTCCCTGAAGGATGCGATCCAGGCAGCCCAGGACGAAGAGACTTCTTCAGCAGCCGCTGGGGAGGTGATGGGTATGTATAATAAAAACAATTATTACTCCAGGAATTTCCATAACAGCTCTAGGTACCCCCGCGGTGGAGGACACAATCGGCAAATGTCTTCTCATCGAGGACATTACAACAGCTATCTAGGAAGATCGTGGAATCAGTCCAGCCCACGTGCTCAAGGACAACGTGGACGTCATTTTCGAGGTACGTTTAATAATTTTCGTGGAAATCGGAGGATAAACAGAAGTTCAATTAATTGTGCCAATGAAAACTCGGGTTCAACTCCCGATGAACCTCGACTAGATCAGTTTTTTCGTGAATAAACAAAATCATTCAATTTTGGCTAGTACTAGTAGTAATTGTTTTATACATTTATTAATTTCACCTTGTTATAAAACTTTTTCATTTTTGGTAGACACGGGTGCCTCATTGTCCGCAATAACATATAAACATGTTATCGAATTAAGCATTCCATTCCATAAAGAGAGCATAACAATTAATGGACTGGGAGGCGAAGTTCAAACTATCGGATATGCTTATGTTCCATTATCTATTAATGGGCTTGTTATTAATCACAAGTTCTTTGTTTTCAATTCGTTACCAATTTCGTCAAACGGAATTTTAGGTAGAGATTTCTTAAAGAGATTTGGTGCGTGTTTAGACTTCGAGAAAAATATTTTATCGGTGACTTTAGAATCAGACCAAAAAATTTATTTACCGATTACTAATAACTATGATATTCATTTATTAGAACTCCCACCACGAAGTGAATCGATACATTTCATTCGAACTGAATTTACATCTGATTGCATTATTTGTTCTGAAGAATTACAAGATGGTATTTATTTAGCCAGTTCCGTAGCGAGTCCAGTGAATGGTAAAATACCAATTAAAATTTTAAATGTTACCGAAAAATCCGTAACCTTGTCAGGAATAAATCCAACAATTCATGACCTTAGCAACTATAACATTTGTAGTTTTGACAAAAACGAAAATAGTTCAGAACGAGTGAAGTTATTATTTTCATTATTAAAATTAAATGAATTAAACAATTTAGAATTTCAAAGCATCCAAAATATTTGTGCAAAATATGCAGATATTTTTTATTTACCCGGCGATAAATTGCAAACGACAGATATATACACTCACAATATTTTTTTGAAGCCAAATATTAAGCCAGTATTTTCAAAGCCATATAGATTACCGATTAGTCAGAAAGAGGAAATTAAACGTCAAATTAGTGATATGCTTAAAAAAGGAATTATAGAACCTAGTAAAAGCGATTGGTCAAGTCCAATATTATTAGTACCCAAAAAATTTGATGCATCAGGTCAGAAAAAATGGCGTTTGGTAATAGACTATCGTAAATTAAATAATTGTATAGAGGACGATAAGTACCCTCTCCCAGACATTACGGAAATTTTGGAATCATTATCCGGAAGTATATATTTCACACATTTAGATTTATACCAAGGTTATTATAATGTAAATTTAGATAAAAATTGCCGAAAATTTACTGCGTTTAATTCGGGTCAATACCAAATGACGAGAATGCCAATGGGATTAAAAACAAGTCCTAGTTCGTTCTCTAGAATGATGAATTTGGCAATGTCAGGGTTAAGTAATGAGAAATGCTTAATTTACCTTGATGACGTCATTATTTTTGGTCGTAATTTAGAAAAACATAACAAAAACTTACAAGATGTTTTTGAAAGATGTCGAAAAGTAAATTTAAAGTTAAATCCGTCTAAATGTACATTTCTAAAAAAGGAAATATTATATTTGGGTCATCTAATATCTAATGAAGGAATTTTACCCGATCCCGATAAAGTAGATACAGTGCAAAAATATCCTTGTCCGCAGAATGCCGATGAAGTTAAAAGATTTGTCGCATTCACAAATTACTATAGAAAATTTATCCCCAAGTTTGCTGAAATAGCACAACCTTTAAATCAACTTAGTAAAAAAAATATTAATTTCGTTTGGAGTGAAAAATGTCAGAAATCTTTCGAAACACTCAAAAAATGTATTATATCGCCACCTGTTTTAGATTACCCAGATTTTTCTAAAGAGAATAATTTTATATTAGAAACTGACGCATCTAATAAAGCGATTGGGGCCGTTTTATCTAATAAAAATGGAAGACCCATAGCTTTTACTAGTAGAACTTTGAATAAGGCTGAATCAAACTACCCAGTAATAGAAAAAGAATTATTGGCAATAGTTTGGGCAGTCAAACATTTCAGACCTTATTTATATGGTCAATATTTTAAAATAAGAACGGATCATAAACCTTTAATATACCTGTTTGGTATGAAAGATCCGTCCAGCAGGCTTATGAAATTTAGGTTAATTTTAGAAGAGTATAACTTTGATGTAGAGTATGTAAAAGGATCAAATAATTCAGCGGCAGACGCTTTATCTAGGATATGTTTGACGTCAAAAGAATTAAAAGAAATGAATGATAATATCATGAATGTAATGACGCGAGCTCAATTTAAAAAAACAAATAAACCTGATTTTACTTCGTTGGACACTATACGTACAAACTTAAGGCCTGATCAACCGAAAGTTGTAAGTACTTGTGTCAAACCAAGTCAATCAGTAGAACTACGTATGATAAATAAGTGTGATTTAAATAAAGTTAGAAAGTTAGGAAATATTGGTAGAGAAAGTAAAATATTTTGTTATGATGAGAGGAATAAAATAATTTATATTAAATATCTAAGCTCTGACTCACGAATGACGCGACGCGCATTTGTGAGAGAACTAGATGATTTTTGTAAGTTGATAAATATAAATGAAATATGTATAATAAAAAAGGATGATAATAAAGAATTTATTAAGAAATTAGTTGAAGAAATAAAATCTATGAATGATAGGACCGGTCCACGTGTGTGTATAATAAATAATGTGAAAACAATATATAATAAAGATGATAGGAAAGTAATTTTAAATGATTTCCATCTCTTGCCTAGCAGTGGCCATGCAGGTATGAGAAGGATGATTAACAATATTAAAAGATATTATTATTGGTCTGGTTTAGACAATGATGTTAAAGAATACGTTAGACGCTGTGATAAATGCCAGCGCGAAAAATATTCATTACCTATAAGGGAGCCAATGAAAATAACAACCACTGCTAACTCAGCATTTGAAAAGATATATTTGGACTTAGTAGGTCCGTTTGAAGTTGATAGTAATAATTATTCTTACGCCCTAACATTGCAGTGCGAATTAACAAAATATGTAGAGGCCTATCCCTTATTTTCTAAAAAAGCAGAGGAAGTAGCAAAAACTTTTGTTAGTAATTTTATTCTTAGATATGGAGTACCACAAGTTATCACGACAGACAGAGGAAAAGAGTTCATCGCATCGACATTTCAAGAGGTATGTAAACTACTCAATATAAAACAATTAAACTCGACTGCTTATCATCACCAGACGCTAGGTGCGCTGGAGGTGTCACATAAAAATTTAAATGCTTTTCTTCGTATTCAAACTGATAATCACCCCGAAACATGGAGTAGTTGGTTACCATTTTGGTCATTTGCCTATAACACAACAGTTCACACAGAAACTAATTTTACTCCCTATGAACTAGTATTTGGGAAAAAATGTTCACTTCCTAGTAATTTGACTATAAATTTAGAACCACTGTACAATTATGATCACTATCCATGTGAACTTAAATATCGCTTGCAATTGTCTCAAAAAGAGGCAAGAAATAATTTAATAAAATCAAAAGAAAATAGAAAGAGTATTTATGATAAATATACTAACCCTGTAACTTATAATGTTAACGATTTAGTGTTAGTAAAAAATGAGTCAGGTAATAAGTTAAGTTCGTTGTACTCTGGTCCATTTAGAGTAGTTAAGGATGAACCACCAAACGTAGAAATAATTAAAAATGGAAAAAGCGAATTAGTGCATAAAAACCGCACAAAATTGTATATTAAATAAATGATATATCATGTTATGTCTTAGTATAAAATATACAAATAACTATTATTATTATGACATGTAATCCCAAGTACTTTTTAGTGTTTCAATTAATGTAAAAAATTATAATGTATTGTAAAAAAAAAAAATGTATTCTGTATAAGTAATCACATTTTTTTTTTCTTTTGGGATGGATGGTGTAGTAGTATAAGAAATATATACCTTAATGCTCCTTAATGTAAACTATCTAAGTATATAACCCAATTTATTATATTATTAAAGTCAGTCTATACTCAGCACTCGGTTGTTTTACTCATCTCCTGACATTCGCCCTACAACGCAATCAGAAACGAAGAGCTTGAATTTTAAATCAACAAATAAGTTTATATTTCTTTGATTTTATTTTTTACCTGAATTGTATTATATCTATTTAAAATATGTGAATCTGCTCGATGTTGTATTAGCTTTTTGTGACAAACCTTAGTGGTTTTCTTAAAGCATTGTAAGTGAAACTATCATAAATGTATGTTTTTATTATTGTTAAATAAATAAATAAAATAAATTCGTATGATTCATCAGCCCTGTGTAGCTCAGAGAAAAGAGCGTTACTAGGTGGTAGACCCATATGTCGTCTGGGTAGATACCACCGCCTTTCTTATTTCTGCCATGAAGTTCGCTGTGTTTCTGATTGAAGGGAAAGGTAGCCAAGCCAATATTACTGGGCATGGGAGGCATATCATCTTAGTCCCCAGGATGGCAACGCACTTGCTGTGTTATGTGATTTACCCTTAATATTGCAAGTGTCTATAGGCGAGGGTAACCACTTAACATCAGGTGGGCCTCAAGCTTGTGTGCAAGTCTCGTGATATATAGAAAAAGCATTCGCCCGGATCGTGAAAGGGAACGTCTTTTCCCCTTGAAAAAGATGTGACGGTTACGTAACGGCTGCCGAAAGTAGTATACCTTTCAGAGTTGATAAGTGTGCGGCGACCATAATGGCGGCATTAAAAAAAGATAAAATAAATTTTTAATATGTAAATTATTATATGGTACAGTCGAACCAACTGAATCATGACCCACTTGGCCGATCATTCCTTTAGAATCATAAATTTAGTTAGGTTTTCTTCGCTATCATGCGTGTTGCACTTAGTACGTTTTAAATATGAATAAAAATGCGTCATTACGGGTCATAGATCTATGCAATTTTAATCTTTCTTATCACTGCACTAAAGTCTCAATTGGAATTTTAAATAAGATGTCGTTCATAATCTAAACTCTTTTCACTACTGAGAAAATGGAATAACTATTATATTTTTAAAAATAAAATGACGTTATGTGTCAGATGTCAAGTAGTAGTCTCAATGACGTAGGAATTCAATGGACGTGCCCTAACAACAAAAAAAACGTGCCGGTGGAGCGCATAAAATGGCGGACTGACAGCTGTTATAGTGCTGTTCGGTAGTATCTTGCTATATCGATAAAATTATTTTGTGAAATAATTTTATTGTGTCATAAAGTTAGCTTATCAATATGAAATGAATGCATAGATATAGGAAACTGTAGATGGGCAAAGTAAAAGAGAAAGAGTATACTAACACGTATATTAGAATGAGATAGACAGACGAGACCATTTCACCTATACGCAGGCGGCCTAGGTCGGCCTGTCAGTCACGTAGAAAAAACAGCAACTTTCAGACTGCAGTACTATTTTTCACGGACACATGCGCATTTCTCACACATTGGTGCATTTTTTGGTCTCGCCTTTAATACCAAACACGATTTCTTAGCAAGCTATAAACATCAGTAATTATAAAGTTATCATTACACCCTTAGATAGTTCAAATTGTATTAATGACTAATGAGGTTTATACACTCAACTCTCACGGAGGGGGTCGATAGTGCCGCGGTCGAGAGTTCTACGTAACGATGACAAAATATTAAAATAGAGCCTCACAACACTTTGGAATAATTTTATTTTTGCGTTTACAAACGCGTAAATATAATACTAGAAAAATGCACTGAAAAAAATCGACTTGCCTCAGGCGGGACTCGAACCCGCACCTTCCACAATCCGGGTGGACGCGTTGACCAATTTCGCCACCGAGGCACTGCTTTTCGCTGTCGAAATTTGTCAGTGCTTGGTGCTTATGTTTTTATGGTAAACATCGTTTCATCAAATCTTTGAAATTTGCACTTCCAAGACCCGAACGAAATATTTTTTCAAATATTTGACGCCCAGCTAAGATGAAACTACCTTACATTATGGAATAATTTTATTTTTGCGTTTACAAACGCGTAAATATAATACTAGAAAAATGCACTGAAAAAAAAAATCGACTTGCCTCAGGCGGGACTCGAACCCGCACCTTCCACAATCCGGGTGGACGCGTTGACCAATTTCGCCACCGAGGCACTGCTTTTCGCTGTCGAAATTTGTCAGTGCTTGGTGCTTATGTTTTTATGGTAAACATCGTTTCATCAAATCTTTGAAATTTGCACTTCCAAGACCCGAACGAAATATTTTTTCAAATATTTGACGCCCAGCTAAGATGAAACTACCTTACATTATGGAATAATTTTATTTTTGCGTTTACAAACGCGTAAATATAATACTAGAAAAATGCACTGAAAAAAATCGACTTGCCTCAGGCGGGACTCGAACCCGCACCTTCCACAATCCTTCCACAATTTTTTTCAGTGCATTTTTCTAGCCTCACAACACTTGTTAGGGAGATATTATATAGAAAGCGCCGAGAGGATGACGATAAAATGTATGGCGCCCTAATTATGAACAAAATATACTTTGCCTCGCGTGCGCACGCCCACACGCCATATAGATTTTGCTAAAATAATAAAACGAAATACTAGAAAGTAAATCAATATGTTTATTATTTACATGTAGTACCATTATTAATTTGACTAAACAAACTCAAACTCAAATTTCTTTATTCATTTAGGTACAATTTTGATGCCAAAGTGAAGTTTGATGCCATCGGCTTAAGAGTCTACCAAGAGGCCTTGTTCTGAGAAGAACCGGAAATAAACTCAGCTTTGGAAATAGCTTTTTCCACTCCTACTGCTTCCAACCACATTTTCTTCCTATATTCACTTCTTGGTAACCTAAAAAAACAAAAACCTATAAGATATATTGGAGATGAAAATTGGAATCTTAAATAATTTGGATTGGGTATGGGATAGGCAATTTTATTTTCATTTATATTTATGTTCTTTAGCTGTATGAATCCATTACAATTGATAAGGTTAAAAGAAGACATAAATAATAATAAAAAATTAAACACTTTCCAAGTTGTAAGAGTAACCAACCTTATGGACACCAGTATTTTTTTATAAATCCTCTTTTTTAAATAGTATAAGAATAATGATCCGATAGTATTGTTAGGGTTTGTGAATGTGTGATGATTCTTTGTCTTGCAAGAGTGACTTGTTACTTCACTTACAGAAAATAAGAAAGCGTTGAAATAAAAATGGCGAACAACGTTGTTTGACAAGCGAATGCGTATATTTCTAAAAATGAGTACAAGATTTTAGGATTAAGGGGTAGGGGTACAATGTGACCAGTATTAGATACGTGGACCAGTACAATTGCGCGACGTCATATTACGATCCACCAAAACGACGCTGATTGGGCACGATGATCCCGTAGTGCGCCTCATCAGCGATGGAAGGAGCAACCGGTTTGTGGTGGTATAGGTCCGAACATGCCCCCGGCCTTGGAAGCGTAAAGCTTACAACGTAGTGCTGGCTTCTTCCTGCATATCTTGAATGAGAGGACAGATCTTAGCGTAGGCTCGACGTATGACACCAGATGTTGTTTGAATATCTGCCACCCGTGATATGCCATCCTTTCCTGGTATCGATCGTAGCACTCGTCCTAAGTGCCACTTCAAAGGTGGAAGATTGTTGTCCTTAATTAAGACCAAGGAGTTCTCTTTCAGGTTGTCCTTGTTGTTGGTCCACTTATGTCGCACCTGCAGCTCCGAGATGTATTCCTTGGCCCATCTTGACCAAAAGTGCTGGCGAAGCTGTTCTACCCTTTGGTAACGCTGCAAACGGTGAGCAGGAACAGTAGTCAGGTCATCACAAGCAGGCGCTGTTAGTGGTCGACCAACCAGGAAATGACCAGGAGTGAGGGGAGATAGGTCAAGCGGATCTGTGGATAAGGGTGAAAGTGGACGAGAGTTAAGGACAGCCTCAATTTGTGATAGAACTGTACTAAACTCTTCAAAGGTGAGATGTGCGTTCCCTACCACTCTGCGAAGGTGGTATTTGCAAGACTTTACTCCTGCCTCCCACAGACCACCGAAATGTGGAGAATAAGGTGGAATGAAGTTAAATTTAATTTGTTGATCAGCTGCGTATGTCAATATCTCAGGGCTACATTTATTTAAGAATTCCTTAAAATCATTCATGAGTCCGACGAAATTTCTGCCATTGTCAGAATATATTTCTAACGGTTTGCCACGACGCGAAATAAATCTGTTAAGCGTTAATAAGTATGATTGAGTGGAGAGATCACCCACTAGCTCCAAGTGAACTGCGCGAGATATAAAACAAATAAATAAACACACGTATGCCTTTATTGTTCTAGCTCCTCTGCCTTTACGGTTAAGTATGAGAACTGGTCCACAGTAGTCTACGCCACATCGTATAAATGGATAACTAGGCGTAATGCGTTCTTTAGGTAAGTTACCCATCAAAGGCGTAAGCGTTCTACCTTTAATGCGTGTACAAACAACACAGGAATGTATTATTCGCCGAGCCAAGTTCCTCCCACCCAAAGGCCACCATGATTCACGAACATGAAACAATAAAGCTTGCAAGGCAGCGTGAAGTAATTGTACATGCTCATGCCGAAATAGTAACATAGTGAAATAATGTTTGCTTGTTAATAAGATTGGATGTTTCTTATCAAAGCTAAATTCTTTTGAGTTTTCTAAACGGCCACCAACGCGAATTAGTTTATTATCGTCTAAAAATAAATTTAATTTTTTCAATTGATTTTTGCCTGTGATGTATTTATTTTCTAATAGTAATTTATATTCTACAGGAAACGATTCTAATTGCACCCACAAAATTATCAAATTCAAAGCTTCATTTAACTCATTGTGTGAAAGAGGTCCTGTCCGCTTATTTAACTTATTTACTTTACGTATATTATGAATAAATCTCACTATGTATGCGACCGTGCGTCTCATTCGTTTAAATTGTGAAAATCGTTTGAATGGAAAATAACTTGAGTCTCCTGACTCACTAGATACGAAAGAAATAACTGGCGATGATTTAACCTCGGGCAGCTCTAATTCGACATCAAATGTCTCTTGGTTAGTATCCCCGATTAAACTGTCAGAATCCCTAAGGAATTCCGGGCCTTCCCACCAAATTGTAGAACTAGAAAGTTCTTCTATCGATAAACCGCGTGATAGCAAGTCTGCGGGGTTGTCTTTGCTACTAATGTGTCGCCAAGGAAGCCCTTGAGTTAACTCGTGTATTTCAGAAGTCCTATTCTGTACAAAAGTTTTTAATTTATTAGGTACCATGCGTAGCCACCCTAATACAATAGTCGCATCTGTCCAAAATACAATATTGCGAAACTGTAAACTCAAGGAGCTCTTAACTTTGCTAAATAACTTTGCACCTACTAATGCGCCACATAATTCAAGGCGCGGTATACTCATTGGTTTTAAGGGTGCGACCTTTGATTTAGAAATCAATAAGCGCACAGTACAACTGTTATTATTATTAAAGGATCTAATATAGGCGCACGCACCGTAGGCCGTCTGAGACGCATCGCAGAAAATGTGTAACTCAACATAGTTATGTTGTGTACCTATAGCATGCCGCGGGATTTGTATCGAGCCGAGCGCCTCGAGAGAAATAATAAACCGGTTCCAAACGCGCGCGACGCTCGGCGGAACTACATCGTCCCAGCCGATTTTCAGTAGCCACAACTGTTGTAATAAAACCTTTATTACGATAATAGAAGGGCTGAGTAAACCAAGCGGATCAAAAACTTGCGAAATATTAGATAGAATGCTCCTTTTAGTAATTATGTTATTATTTTGAAATTTTGTATGAAAATAAAAAATATCCTTAAAATTATTCCAACCTAAGCCTAGTGTCTTAGTAAAACTATTTTCACTTAAGGAAAGAGGCGTACATTGCTCAAAGAAAACATCGTCATTTGCTTGAAAATTAAATATCCACTTTCGGAGTGGAAAGCAACCAGATTTGAGGGCGTATTTAATTTTGGCACATAATTCTAATAATAAAGATTTATCGTCTAACCCAGTCAAGAGGTCATCAACATAAAAATTGTTCATGATTTCGCGTTGTACATCGGCATCTAATGATTCATGGCCTATCTGTTTTAGACACCTAACACTCAGAAATGGCGCTGAGGCTGTGCCGTACGTTACGGTGTTTAATTTGTATATGCCTATGGATTGTGACGGATCTTCTCGCCATAAAATCATTTGAAATTCGCGCTGATTCTCATCAACTAGGCAATTTCGAAACATCTTCTCGATGTCCGCGCAGACGACGTATTTATGCTGCCTAAACCTTAGTAGGATAGATATCAAATCCCCTTGTAACGCGGGTCCAATTAATTGTAAGTCATTAAGTGACTTGCCAGAGCTGGATGCAGCACTTGCATCGAACACCACGCGCAGCTTGGTCGTGGTGCTGTGCTCTCGGAACACGCCGTGATGCGGCATAAAATAGCAAGGCTGTTTGAATGAATTTACCCTAGACATATGACCCAGTTGCTCATATTCGCGCATGAAATCAACATATAAAGATTTATATGGAGGCGAACGCTGCAGACGCTTCTCTAAAGCAATCAAACGACGCTCTGCTTGCGTATACGAATCTCCTAGAACTTCAGGGGATTCTTTGAACGGAATGCGTACGCAGAACCTACCATCATGCATGCGCTTAGTATTTTGAATAAAGTGTTCTTCACATTCGCGTTCCTCTTTACTATATGCATGGTTACTGTGTGTGCTAGGAATTTCTTCAATTTCCCAAAACATGCGTAATTGAGATTCTAGCGAATTATCCACCGATAAATTACAGTTAATTGACATATTTGAGAGCTGATAGTTATATATAGGCCCCGAAATGACCCACCCTAACTTTGTGTGTAATATGTATGGGCCACATGACAATTTTATTTTACCTATATCTAACAAGTCCCAAAATTTATCTGCGCCAATTAAAATATCTATTTTATTTGTATTCGAAAACTGCGGGTCGGCCAACTGAATGCCCTCTGGTATGCAGAACTGCGCGCTTAACTGACAAACCGTCGGCATAGTAGAAGTTATTTGCGGTAATACGAAGCAACTCAAACGCGTAGTAAACGTAGTGTCAACACAAGATTTTATTACAATATTACATTTATGCGAACAATGTATTAAGGAATCACCTACTCCTCTGATTTCGTTAGTAGACTGTATAAGTGGTGTATTTAGGAGTTGTGAGAACGATTTTGTTATGAAGCATCGCTGACTTCCACAATCTAGAAGGGCTCGAGCCTTGTGGAATACCCCGCTAATATCAGGAACTTCCACTATAGCCGTCGACAAAAAAACAACTTGCGAATCAGCTGATCCTAAACTACGCGATTGAATGTGTGCCTTGTTTACTTGAATAAAACTATCTGTCGTAGACTTAGGCTCTGCGGAGGTAGCGGGAGGGGAGCGCGCCGTGGGCTGGCGTTGACGCTCGCATTCAGCCGCACACTCAGTCGCAGTCGTAGTGACAGCATGGAATGCTAGTGAAGGCTCAGTGCTACCATCGTGGAGCAAGGAATTATGTTTTTTGTTACATCTCCTACACGGGCCAAACCTACAATTTTCTAAAACGTGACCAGGCCGTAAACAGTTCTCACAAAGTTTATGCTCGCGAATAACTTGGTATTTGGAGTTTAAATCGCTATCGATAAATTGTTTGCACGAATACAGTGGATGAGCTGCCTTACATTTATAACAAGTCATCTTATGCCGAGACAAGCGGTCTTGGGATTTATGACTATTAGTGGTGGAGACATTGCAAGTGAACTGAGATCGAAATGAAGCATTATGTTTTTTGTTGTCTGCAACTGCATTAGTGTTTGTGGTACGTGATAATTGCAATGACTCCAACATATCCGCTCGGCCTTTTAGGAAATTAATTAAATCGTCAAGTTTAATAGATTGTCCACTACCCTCATTATTTAAAAACAAAGAACATTTGTACGTTTCCCATTCACGCTCCGTATTTTTATCAAGCTTTGATACAATTATATAATTGATCAAGGTGTCCCAGGAGTCTGTGGGTTCGCCTAGAATTTTTAAAGCGCGCAAATTCTTTAAAATTGTATCTATCAACGTTCTGAGTGCAGATGGTGATTCTTTGTTTAGTGGACTGATGGTAAATAAGGCCTTTACGTGGTTTTGAACTAAAAGTCTACTATTATTATATCTATTGAGCAATAGATCCCAAGCTACGTTATAATTGCCCGAGGAAAACTCAATAGAATCGATTACTAAAGCTGCGTGACCTTTAAGTGACGATTTTAAGTAATGAAATTTTTGTATATTGCTAATTTCATTAGAACTGTGAACCAATGACATAAATGTATCTCGGAACTGTAACCAGTTCTCATACGACCCGTCAAAAGTAGGCATTACTATAGTTGGCAACTTAACAGATTGCATTGTACTATTTGTACTTGATATTGCGTTAGAACGGTTGACAATCTCACCACTATTTATCATGGTTTCTTGCCGAAGCTAGCGTAGAATAATAAGAATCTTCGAACGACTCCCTTTGATTTAATAAATCAGGTAATTCGGAATCAGATACATTTTCTTCTATTTTGGTTTGAATTGCGTTAAACTCACTAAATAAATTACTAGCGCCCTTGATTCGTAATTTTAAATCAATGCGAGTTTGCGGTGTAAACTCTTCTTTAATGGACTGTATCGATTGTAAATAGTTAGTAAACTTAGTAAGTCTACTTTTAATTATACCGCGTTTTTTAATAAGGTCTCGCATCAACGTATCATCAGTATACAAGACATTAGGTGACCTATCGCGGGATCTTGGCTTTTCGACAGACATTTCGGTGATCAGTGAGAATAGGAGTAAGTACTTACGGTTTAACAATTGACCACGTTAGTGCCAGGAACGTCACAATCTCATCAATAGATCACACCCTGTGTTCACGTACGGTAAATCACTGAAATCAATTTAAATGCGTATCACAAAGAGGACTGATAAAGGTGATAGGAAATACAGGTTGGTTAGTCCCACCAGATAGCGTGTAGTGTATGATGGAATGCCAATCCAACTTCGGTTCCTTTGCGCGCTTAGCCTTTACTTGTCCTTAGTCTAATCTTCCTTGATAAGAAGTCACTTGCTTGCTGCGAATGGAATCTTCCACGTCCACGTCCACGTGTTGCGCATGCGATCGCTAAAGGCTGCTGAATTCTTGTGTAATTCGGCTTAGAAGGTCCAAAATGTTAGGGTTTGTGAATGTGTGATGATTCTTTGTCTTGCAAGAGTGACTTGTTACTTCACTTACAGAAAATAAGAAAGCGTTGAAATAAAAATGGCGAACAACGTTGTTTGACAAGCGAATGCGTATATTTCTAAAAATGAGTACAAGATTTTAGGATTAAGGGGTAGGGGTACAATGTGACCAGTATTAGATACGTGGACCAGTACAATTGCGCGACGTCATATTACGATCCACCAAAACGACGCTGATTGGGCACGATGATCCCGTAGTGCGCCTCATCAGCGATGGAAGGAGCAACCGGTTTGTGGTGGTATAGGTCCGAACAAGTATATAGATGCTATTTTGAAGGCATATGTACTCCATCTGCCCCTAAGGCCTCTCCAATATAATATTGTCATGATTATGTATTATCGTCAATTACTTTCGATAATTTGAGAACAACACTAGTTGTCAAATTCAACATTTTCTTAGCTTGAAAATATTCAAAATAAAGCCTAATCTTTAATTGAAATCCACATGAATGGAATCACATGGATGAATAAAAAATTTAAAACATTCAGAGTACCCATTAATGCTAAAACTATTTACTATTTACTTGTAAATTTTAAGACTTACCGGTGCAACGTTAATCTTTGTTGATTTCCGTCTTTCCTTGACCCACACCCTATTACACTACACTTAGGCATTATGACGGTGTGATCTTTCACAACTTCGCGTAATATCAATGAAGAAATCTCCAGAAAAAGAAAGATAAATATTAATTTTGATAATGTTTACAAATCGTTGACACATGAAGTACCAAACAGTAACTGACAGTTATGTCACACAATATGGCTGCCTGGCCGCAAAATATATATAAAAATAACTATAGCTACAGACAATAGGCCGGGTCCATAGAATTCCTACGTCATTGAGTAGTCTGAACAAATTTTAAAAAGCCATATTTATTTGACACTGTCAGTGTCTAACAAATTGATAACAGGTTTGTTACTTAAAAATGTACGTTCAAGCGAATTTCATCCTACTTTGTATAGAGTGACTGTAGGAAAATGATCCTAAGGTGGGTCATGATTCAATTTGGTCGACTGTACATAATGTTTTACTTTCGTTTTATACGAAGAATTAAATAAATTAACCGTCCCTATGGTCTCTATACGAACTGTAATCTGTGGATCATTGTGGATCAAAATACAGACAGAATGTTATCTACCAAGCGCCAAACATCAAACTGATATACCTACCTATTTTATTGGCACTCCAAATGTTTCACTTACTTTAAAAACTGCTTTATAAAGCTACGATGTAACCTGAAGGCAAAAATGTCCTCTGAAATATTCTAGACAAGTGTTCGTGAAAAGTATCTTGTGTAATATAATTTCTGTTGGATCGTGGAAATTTCTTCCGCTCTACTTCAATGTAGATATTTCGAACCGCGGGTTCCTGCTATGAAAGTTACGTAACATCTTAAGTTCCAAGTTTCATTCGTTGAAAAGAAACGGTGAAGTAGGTACTTTAATTAGTAATTGAATTTAAAGTAAAACCCATATTCTCTTATGTTTGTTAAATGTATTTTTTATATATAAACGAATGAGCAACTGTGGCTGAGGTTAGGGTGAACGTAATACTTGGCGGGCCATAAGAGTATTTGCAAACAGCATAGTATATAAACAAATTTCAAATGATGACTCCAGAATCAATTTCTAAGTTTTAATTATGAAAAAGCTAAAACTGTCTTGAAATGGAAAAATATTATCGTGTTTTTTCGTTTTCCCGGAAACAATTAACTTTAAATTACGAAGCTTAATTTGACGAGGAATAAGCAACCTTCAATCGAAATTACACCATAAATACCGTTATTAATTTCCTGAAACCATGCACCAGTTAAAATATAATGTACATTAGTAAGCGGTGGGAAATTGCAGATGTTTTGTTTAATATTTAAAAACCAATCTTGAAGACACACCTGTCCCGTTGAAGCATTTTCTCTGATTCCTACAAGAGACTACCCTTTTTTTATACATACATATAATCACGCTTACAATCCCAAAAAGAATCGAGCAGAGCTTCAGGTAACATTCGGCTACACATCTGGCAGTATTGACTATACAGTAGGTACCCCAAAATAGTATCAGGTTGCTAGGCTGTTGCCTACACAAAAGGGGTACCAAACCTAAAAATTAGCAATCCTTTAGTAAACAAACCAACCAAAGCCAACGACCACGACAGATGTTACAACCAAAATTATCTCAGCCGTGTCGTTGCCGTTAGAATCTGTGGTTATAAAGCGTGATTTTTTTAACTATGACAAATATTTCAAGGTGTGTAGGTGCCAATTAATGCCAATCAATACAAACCACCCTAGCTATGGGACCAAAATCGAAATCCCGAAATCGGTGTTTTCGCGATTTTGATGTTGGACCGATAGCGATACAAGGGTTATTTGTATTGTCTTGCACTTTCACACTTTGAAATTTTTTGTCATGGTTAACGATTCACTATGTATTTTAAGAGAAGAACAGCATCTTAGAGTCCCCGAACTTGGGATGGTTACACATAATGTCGTTGCCAGCCAGTCGCCTCACAGAAAACCACAGTCAAATAACTCCTGGGGCGCCAAATGATTAAATATTTTTAAGGGACGCGTAGTAACATCAAGTTTGGAAACCACTGGGTTAGAGTATGCAGCGTCGGGAGTGACGCCTCAGTATTGCAATTGTCATTAAAGGGCTATGGTGACTGCGCATCGGGCGGCCCGAAAACTTGTTTCCCAACTATACCGTAAAATTGTAGAGATTTAACCTTCTTTTTTAAGGTCGGTACCGGGCTCAAGGTTTGGAATTAAACTTCTTGTTTGGAATAAACGTTGTCACTTATCTTTGCCACCGACCTCAAAATAATTGTACTATTTACTTTTAGATTTTTTAAATCATATTATGTAAATGTTACCAAATATTTTTTTGTTAATCGCAATTCAATAACGAATATTATACTAAAAACACTTTACTCCAGTGTCGACAAACTGATCAGCTATTTCACTTCATACATCAATAACAAATTCAAATTTAATTAAAAAATATTTATTAGCCCATCACAATTTAGGTAGGTAATTCTAGTCTAGGTGGCAATAGGTTAGATCTAAATTTGTGAGGGACTGGTGCCTGAAATAGGTTTCGGGAGAAATCTGTGCTACAGGTCACCAGGCCCCACCCTGAGATAACAAACAGTTGAAATATCCCAGTTTGCAAAAAATTACATAACATAAATATACTCTAAAATATCTAGTAAAGGCTAATTTAACCTTTACTAGATTTATTAGAGTATTTTTCAAATAACAAGCACCAACTTTTGAGCATATTTAAACGCAGTTTATGGCATAAGTGGCACACAAAATGAAGGACACAAATTTAATCAACCAACTAGTTCCAATCAACTAATGGGCATTGTTTAGAATATTAACCCATTTGCTGTCGTAAACTACAAAGAATACAGCCTGATGTTCTAATAACCATTTGTTTCTCGTTCTAATTGTTTTAAAGTAAGAAACTCAATTAGCCTAAGTAAGTTTGCAGTCCATTGGAGAATGAAAACGGTTTAGGTGTAGCTAAAGCGCAAAGGAGGTACAGTCCTGTGAGAACTACGAAGAGTTATGCATACGGGGGATTTAGGCGACGACGACGAATAGAAGATTGTAGCTTGTTACCACGATTGTAATAGAACAAATCATCAAAAGAAATAAAAGTAATACCAAAACATTTTTCACTTGTTATCTTGAAGTGCTTGCGAAAAGTAGATAATATTTCTCCTACCCTGCTATCAATTTACTTTAGGTCGGTACACTATCTTGATATCGACAGCAAAGGTTTGGGCGTTGAAAATGAAAATGAATGAAAATAAAAAAAAAATATTTAAATGGACTTTGCTAAGTACCTTAAAATCGCCAAAAGCCCTACCACCATTTCGGGACGAAATAATTATTTAACTTAAATAATTATTAGTTAGATTTTTACAGAACGACTGCCTTTTGGGAACGACTCTTTCTACAGCAATTTTTCGGTCACCCATTCGAGTACCGACCACGTAATTTGTAGCTTAACTTCATGGTCGTTACGGAGAATGCCTGACCGTGGCGCCATCGACCTCTTCATCAGTAAGATATAAATAGTGAGTCGTAGATGTATTATCATCAACATCATCAACAGCTCATTATAATGTCCTCACCGAGGGGCTCGAGCCTACCCAGTGGCGTAGCGTGGGTATCGGCCGCCCGGGGCGGAAGATAATTTTGCCGCCCTCTTATTTTGGTATTTCAATTTAATGTATACTATGTATTAATATGCATTAGACACTAAAGAAGTTCAAAAAGTATAGATGCGTTGCACTTGCTCGAAAATGGCAACGAAAAAGTCGGGCAATTGCCGGATTTACATTCAGTTTGGAACTAATGAAGTAAGAATCGGGCACGCTCTCGCATTTCGGCTGGTCGACTGCACTTCATTGCAACGCTTTAAGTAGATAATCGCTTGAAAAAATGTCTTCCTGTGTTGTTAAAAAGTGTACAAATTAGGTAAATTATCACAGTTAGAGACATGAAAAGGTGTCATTTCAATTGACAAATACATTTTTCTTATCAAAACAATTTCATATGGAACATTCATTTCGGGTTTACAAACGCGTAATTATTTTTAACACTAGAAACCCCTCCGCCTGTCCGGAAAAAGGGCAAGACGATTTTTTTCAGTGTATTTTCCAGTCTTTAAAATATTTACGCGTTTGTAAACGCAAAAAATTATTCCACACTATAAGGTAGTTTCATTTTAACTGGACGTCAAATATTTGCAAAAATATTTCGTTCGGATCTTAGAAGTGCAAATTTCAATGATTTGATGAAAAAATGTTTACCATAAAAACATAAGCACCAAGCACTGGCCAATTTCGACGGCAAAAGCAATGCCCTGGTAGCGTACCTAGTGGTTAACGCAGCCGCCCGTATTGCATAGGATGCTGGGTTCGATTCCCGCCTGGGTCAGGTCGATATTATCAGTGTATTTTTTCTTGTCTTAAAGACAATTTCAATTTCATTAGTTATTCAATTTGACTACAAAAAGTCCAATGATGAGCGCTAAACAACAATCAATACGTAACTCATGGGGTATATAATATAAATTTATCTCTTTCTAATAACGGGCTTGCCTAATCATTAAGTGATTTATGCATAAAACTTTTTTTGAATAGTCAAAGTCATTATCGCTGATTATTAGTCATAAAAAATTAAAGCACAAAATCTAAGCACAAAATATTCCTCGTGAACACAAATTAACTACGGAGAATCGCCGTAAGTCAGAATAGACGGTGTTGCCAGCAGTTGCTACAAAATATCATTCAAAGAAAGGGAATTCGTCACAGAATAACTAATGAAAAATTCCATACTCTTTTAAATTGGTCCGAATTTGTAGTTGCTATAAAAATCTGAAATAGTTTCAATTTTTTTTTTAATTATTGTGAATTTTGCCGCCCCCTCAAATGTGCCGCCCGGGGCGGGCCGCCCCCCCCCCCCCCTGCCCCCCCTACGCTACGCCACTGAGCCTACCCCACATTAGGGGCGATTAGGCCTTAGTTAACCACGCTGGCCAAGTGCGGGTTGGTCGACTTCACACCCTAAGAATTTCTTCATAGGTGTGTGAAGGTTTCCTCACGATGTTTTCCTTCACCGTAAAAGCGTCGATTAAACGTATTACATATGAATTCAAAATTTGAAAACACATTGGTACATGGCGAGATTTGAACCGGTGCCTCCTGGGTGGAAGACAACGCTCATAAGCACTACGCCACCGACGATGCTTCTCTCTAGATAATACTAATTTGAATTTAAATATTTCTATTAATACGAATGACCCACATTTTCCAAAGCTTGCAACTGCGTTTCGTATTTGTATTAGAGGTATGCTGAGTAGGTATAGTTGATAGTTGTTCCCCCCCCCCCCCCCCGCGCACTACAATTTCTGTAAATGCTCGTCTTAAAATATCCAGTTCTCAAAGTATCCGAGGACTTCGACAGAGTGCGAGTAAATAACAAAGCATTTACTTCGAGAATAACTACTACACTAAACCTCCGTCTCTGACGAACAGATGATCGTATAGGATCTGCGTTGCTGCAAGTTCTAGGTAGATGGTTCGGGGATTTCAATCCTGGACCAAAGTCCTTTGTTTGTGTAGACCCTAAAGTGAAGCCGTTCAAGCATGTAGTAGGATAATGTACAAAATGACATTCGATGTCTGAAATTTATTATATAATGTGTTCGCAAACTTATCTTTTATTTTACACACAGTAATAGAGAAATATATTGGTCAAAATCCTTTGTTCTAATAATTCGCCTACCGACACCGGCATAGGTGCTACCAAACTTATCTAAAATATCATTATGAACAGTTGAACAGGATTAGACCAGCTCTATGATTTAACTCGATACTCACCTACTTCTAATCTGGCAGGATTATGTTACTTGAATTTAATCGTATAAAGTTAATAAAAGGCACCGTGGTTTCCTTCGTGAAACCTGCCACATGACGGCGAGCCTTCACACACATTCCGATAGCCACCGATACCGGGTAGGTCAAGGTGACCGCTTGCAAACACGCCTTGCTATCGAATTTGAGGTTTACACTAATGAGGGAGAAACTAAATAGCCGGCATTACTTTTTAAAAACATTCATACATATCTACCGCTCATAATAGACTTGACACGTTCTGCTTTCTTAGGACATCTCTTGCTTTTTGAAGTGTTATGGGTTTGCCAGTGTGTTTTTGAAGCGCCCTGGATTTACATGATTATGTCATGTATTTTAAAATTTGCACACCACTATCCTCTCTCTTTCTTTCTATTATTGTCGCCTAAAGCTTTCTTTATTACTTTTAATTTAAAAAGTTATTAAAATCACTACTGAAATTCCATTTAACCTATTTTCGTTTTTACTAATCTGTTACTGCACCTTGTTTATAAATTGATTTTTCCTAGTTTTCCCCACTTCAAATTCTATTTTGTGAAATATTTAGGTACTTGGCAACCCTAACATGTAAGGTTTTTATAAATTCGCTTTTTCATTTTACTTGGAAATAGTATTCACCCACGAGCTCTCCATTTCAAAGACCACAGTCGAATAACACTAGTCATTGTATTGTGTTTCGGTCGGTTAGTAAGTTTTCTAGAGTTCTATATGTAAGGGAGTGAGGTTAGGGCTGGCAATGTATGATACTTTGGTGTTACAAGCGTCTATAATATAATATTAAACCCAAGCGGTCACCATAGTGCACTAACGCTTTTCTATCAGGAGGGTCGTATTCGTATGCTTGTTGACCACACTTTTTGTATAAAAATATACCATAGCAACCGTGAAATAACACTAAATTTTTGTAGTGTTGTGTTTATATTTTTTTTAAATTTTACGGGACGGCAAAGGGATCCCATACAGCCAAGTCTTCAGTTTTATTATCTTCTTTCTTGATGTTTGCATTAAAATATGGGCGTCACACATTTTAATGCATCTAGGGAGTGCTAGGAAAGAAATTCATGGCAACAGACCTCATGATTGTGACTGATGAGAATTGTATAGTGGGATTTCCAACCACTGTACAATTGTCAACGCCACATACAAAAAACCTTTATTTCAATGATTCCTCATAACTGTTCGTCAACACGGATGCTTATGCAACGAAATGACACTTTCACTGCGCAAAATCCACTCCGAAGCAATTTTGAATTATCGAAATAAAGATCGACATCCAGACGCCATGGTTTCCCGCCAAACACTCCTTGTGTTTCTATTAGTGAGCAAGGTTGCCAGAGCTACACGAGTTTAGGGAAGTGGATTAGGGTGGGAAGAGTTTCACGTCATCAGGCCGTATTCTTGTCTACCAACCAATTGTCATAAAAAATATAGTTATACAAATTAGCCTACCAATAGTTGACGTAGAAAGCCATAACACAGGTCAAGGGTTAGCCGGTAATCTAACAATTTTATCAGCAGAACCGCCTTGAAACTGCAACCTAGTCAGGCAAGGCTGCATTAAGAAGGCTATACGATTCGCCATTGCCCTTGGAACGGGTACCATAAAGCTGCTCTATGTATAATTTTCACCAGAACTTGAAATAGTTACCTATTTAGTCAGCAAGTGAGCAAAGTTATTTTTTGCTGCGAATGCTGACAACCACCGTAGACTACTGAGCGTAATGAGTGATGAGTGATATAGGGACGAGACAAATAATAATTGCTCCCGTGTGAAACACACAACGTTTCAAGGTTTCACCTGTTCAGCGAGAAAATCGTTAATAGTGCGAAAAACAAGACAATATTTTATTACATACACGTTTATAAAATAAAATTACTGCTATTATGTAGATTATACGTTACAGTCTTGTTCGGAGCTCGCAGCAAAAACCCTTTTTGCTACGAGATTTTAGAAAACAAAAAAGCTCTTTTGGTGCTGGCGGACGAGGTAAAAATTTTTGTCATACTTTTATACCGGTGAAATATGTGCACTAATAAGTGAACTCTATTATCTTACACGGCGGAGAAGGAAAAAATCTCGGTGAATTCGACATTATGGACAAGCGTTCCATCTGATCCTCCTTGGATCATTTTCCAAATTAATAAATAATAATTAAAAGTCAGTTATTTTATGTTCTTCTTCTTGGGGTCCCATCTATCTGAGGTCGGCTATCAATAAGGGTGCCTATTTGAACTTTGGACACAGCTACGCGGAATAGGGATCTTACTCAGATTGTACAAAGTCCGTAGATTTTCGAGCCTCGAGGTGCGTGTCGTTTGCCCCGGATTTTCCCTTGCATTATTTGTTGGAGCCAATCGTAATTATCTTATTATTTCGCAATATATGTCCAATAAATTGTGGCTTTCGTGTTTCATATTGTGTCTTGGCAATCCTGTATGAACGGAGATCGATCTCCGACCGCCATTAGCACAAAAAGCGCGTTAGCTTAGTTGTACTAATATTTATGTGTTAGCTATAATTCATGAAAATATTTTAAATTAAATTATGTAATGTTGTCTACGATTTCCAAGCACCAACAAGTGAAATATATTTGTATAAATTTTATATCTTTTGATATTACAAATTGTGTTTTTAAATTTTAATTTAGTGCCAACTTTTATATTTGCTTCGATCGCGAGTGCAGTAGGTAAGTAGGTTTAAATCTTCAACTTTGATGTTATGAATTTAAGAATAAGTAGTTCATAGTATAATGATAAAATTAAAGATATTACAAATTCTTCTAACTTGGAAAATTCTCGCTTTAAAAATGCGATAGCTAATAGCTTATGCTAGATAATCATCACATTACTTTATGCATCGTCGTGAAATTTATTAATTCCTATTTAATCCCAGCGTGCTCTGTTGACTTATAAATAGATATTAAGTGTATTTATATAATTAGTGACGTGATTTCTCTAGTTTATTCGACGTTGAAGCCCTTCTCAAACAAGAATTAGGTACACATCAATTACCAAACGTTATCTGTATTGATCGTTTAGATTCGCGGTGTACTTTCCCTATTAGGTATATGATGTTATTTTTTACTTCGTCAAGGCCCGGTATTCTATTTAAATTTGAGTTACTTAAACTAAAGTTCTTTTTCATATCATGTCATTAAGTAGAAAGAAGACGACTTAGTCATAAATTGATGTGATTTTTCGGTACTGCTCATATGATTTTGAGTGTAATATCTGTCCTGGTTGTCGGCATTTGTTTGTTTGTTTCATCATCATCATCATCATCAACCCATGTTCGTCCACTGTTGGACATAGATCTCCCCTAATGCACGCCACTGCTCCCGATTTGCGATGTTTGTTTGTTTACTGAAGGATTAACTACTTTTGAGAGTGGTGCTCCTTTTATGTAGGTACACGGGTTGTCAGGCTGTCACCATTTGGAGGCACTGCGTGGCCTATACTGCCAGATATAGTTATGCGTGACGAAATTGTAAGGCTCTGCTCAACCCCTCTTGGGACGTGATCGTATGTATGTATTTTTGGTAGATAGTTAAATGGTAGATACATTTTTACTTTCTCGTATAAGTATGTACGTAGTATAGAGGAAATCTTGTAATCGCCCAAAAATTCGACCTCGAGATTTAGACGGATTTGCACTTTTTGGACCTCCCCGAGTCCATAAATACCGTTTTTGGAATTATGTCTGTGTGTGTGTGTGTGTGTCTGTGAGTTAGCACGATAACTCGAGTATGCTTTAACTTATTGAAACCAAATTTAACATGCGTGTATGAAGACATCAAAATATAAGGTTTCTATCAACTTTTGAGTCGTTTCCGTTGTACGAGAAAGTCAAGGGAAGACCACTCCCGATTTTTTCATTTGCAACTTAATGGAACGCCGTATTTGTATAATGTAATACAAAAAAGTCATGTTCTTCAACCCAATCAGTCCCTCAATCGTTGAGGGTTGGAGCTGATGCTCACTTCGGCCTTTCGGTCTTCAAAGAAATTGATAATATCGTATGGTTGGTAATTGTTATGCCCTTTGGGTATCCTTGGAAAGGTTTAAATATTGGTTTACCCACCCATTAATTAGTCATCAAGAAACTTAATCAACATTTTTATGGTAGGCATTGAAAATATTGGGTTAGGTTACTTTGTATATGATATGAAGTACCTACTTAAATGGCGTAGGTGTAAAGGTTACATACCGCGCGCAGCTTATGAACTTACGTGACTACATGCGACTAATTTAGGCTAGCACTAGTATCGAAGCCTAAAACGCGACGAGAACTAATTCTAAATTGAATTATTATTTTTGTAATTTAGTACGAAATTTCTGAAATCAATGGAGATTGGGCGACAACGTTCTTCACCACCTTCAAGTACATTATAGGGGAAGGGGGGCATAACGGGGACGTTAAGGAAAATAATCAATAAAAAAATGAACAGATTATATTTATTAATTAAATCTAATCAGAACGCTTTGGCTATATAATAAATTATCATTTGGCACTAAATTTGGTGAAGTAACTAATTAAACAACATTTTAATTTTAATTTTACGAAACCTTTATGAAAACCCCATCATGCCCCAGGGTAGGGGCAGAATGGGGTATCAATTCATGGGAGTACTGCTCATATTCATATTATTGTAAAGCCGTAGTTAAATTACGACCTACTTTTTAATTGGAAATTGGATTTGGCTGTCTTCGTTCTGTAGATCGTTGAGGTTGAGGCTCTGAGAAAGGAGTTTTCTGTAAAGCAAAAATGGTTCAGGTGGGTTCTCTTCAAGGGAAGGAGCCGCTTGATGTTTGATTTCCGTTGTAGATGCAGGTAAGAAATCTGAATCGGCAAAGTTGTTTTTATTAATTGGTCATATACCTACTTACCTCATTTTTTGAATGCATTGATTGGCATAAAGGGGTACCCCATCGTGCCCCGTAGTCATGTCCCCGTTATGCCCCCATGTAAATTAATATTTTAAATGATCAACAAAAAACAATAATCGATAGTTAGAGTGCATTAGCTTACAGCATATCAATAAGTAATATCGTTAGAAAAGCACAACAGAAAAACAATAATAGTAATCTTAACAATTACTTTATTAAATGTGTTTTCGTGTTACTAAAAATTAGATGAAACAATATTGAAATTAATTTTTTGTCGTAAAAAACGAACACGCGCCATCTAGTCCCTGGTCACTTTGGCACTAAAGAGCGATGTCAAATGGCCACTTATTAGCACAAACAACACACTTCTAGTACGTGTAGTTACTTGTATAAGAGGATGGCCCCGTCGTGCCTCGCGAGCCCGTTTTGCCCCCCCTTCCCCTACCTATGTCAATCTTTAAATCAACATTTTTTTCTTTCTGTTTAACAACAATACGTTTCTGTGTTATAAAAAATAACACCTTAAATTATATTTCATCACTACATCACTACTCATCCCCGACCACTGTCAATATTATTGTAATCAATTCTCCGAATGTGATGTTAAAAAGAGCGTTATGTCGATTTTTTCTAACGTAGTGGGTTGTGACTACCTATTAGCCATAAGATGATTGTACCTATTCTGGACGAAATACTGTCCTGTCATTTCCCATATTCTAAATTATTCCATTATTGCCAGATAGATGCTCAAACCATTCCTTTAACGAAAAAGTCCCATCCAAAATCTTTTTTTCCGAATACCGAACTATATTCATTCTTCCCTTGCTTTGCAACGTCCTCGAGCGCCTCGTCCATAATCAAATTAATATTTTCTTTTCTAGAAATTATCTTTCTAACCCCCTCTAATCGAGATTTGTCCAGGTCACAGCCCTACAACTGCTTTAGTTAAAATTACCGATGATCCGATCCGGTATGGAAATAATGGAACAGTGTGGATATTATTTGCATAACTTGCATTACTTGTAGGTATTGCCCTGATTTTTTAAATTCATTTAATACAGTTGATTTTGACATGTTAGACATCCTCGGCCTCGGTTTTCGGAGCTTAGTAATGGGTCCCGTTTAACCCTTTGTGTACAAAGCCTAAAAATAATACAGAACAACGTTTGCCGGGTCACCTACTTTTATATTTTTACTTTCTCGTATACGTAGTATAGTATAGAGGAAGTCTTGTAATCGTAAAAAAAATGACTTCGAGATTTTGACGGATTTACACGTTTTGGACCTCCCTGAGTCCAAATATATTTTTTTTGGAATTATGTCTGTGTGTCTGTGCGTTAGCACGATAACTCGAGTATGCTTTAACTTATTGCAGCCAAATTTAACATGCATGTATAACATCAAAATATAAGGTTTCTATCAACTTTTGAGTCGTCGATCACGAAAGTTAAGCAACCAAGTGCGTGGTCGGTAGTCGGATGGGTGACCAAAATTTAATATGCATGTATGACACCAAAATATAAGGTTTCTATCAACTTTTGAGTCGTTTCCGGTATGCGAGAAAGTCAAGGGGATACCACTCCCGATTTTTACTTTTGCATTTGTACCTCGTTTGCCAAAAATATTCTTGCATTATAAAATACATTCTAAATATGGTTAGTTTACTATGTATTTTAAATTGCATGAAATTAGATATCTTTATGGAAATGGAAAATTTGGAAAGAAAATAATGATTGACTAGCTGACCCGTGCCCACTTAGCTGGGCGTCAAACAATTTTACTTGTTGTCAGCGCACGTCGATAAATCAACGCATCAGCCCGTTTTTCTCGGGATTCATTAACAAATATTTAATTAGTATTAAAAATAAAAACTTTAAATTAGCCTAGTATGTCTCTCAGGAATAATGTAGCTTTCTTCCGGTGAAAGAAGCTTCAAAACCAATTCAGTACTTCCAGAGATCTAGATTTCCTACCGATGCTTCCTACATACAAACTTTTCCTCTTTAAAATATCAGTAGATATAAAATTAATATCATACAATAAAACAATAGTAAAACTTACGAACGTGAATATAATTAAATATTTTCTGTTTTTACAGATCGATGACACCAGTAAAAAAGGGGGAGGCACATTTTTAGTACCAATGAACGGTGGAATATGGACCATGTGCGTGTCACTTGAAGGTACTAAATTTAAATTTATTATTAATTAAAGATACTTAACAAATAATAATCAAAACCTTTCTTTTGCAGAGGAAGAAGTCAATATGCTGCTTAGAGTAGGGTTTCCTAAAGAACCTTTATGCACAAATTATTTAGCTGATAACGGGGAAGATGAACCTAGAGCAGACTGGCAACATCGTAAGTCCGTGTTTTTTCTATTTAACTATAAGAATATTGAATATGCATATGTCGTCCCCCAATCGTATTCTTGGGCAGTACATAGTGATACGCCGCAATTATGTCGTAAGCCTGGGGCCTTCCCCACAAACAGACCACTCCGCTTGGTCATAAAAAAAATAACCCAGCACCTACAGTAGTGATCACTCCTGGCCACTTACTGGAAAATTGGTTATTCGACCAGTGGTCGAGTTTTTTATGCTCCAGTGACGATCTGCCCAACTAAACGAACGGCCCTCGTCACATACAGTCCATAGAAAACCGAATTAACAGCTTGCGAACTTACGGGGTTATCTTGCGTTGCCTACACAGAAATAATAATTTATTATTATATCTGTGGTTGTCAACCTAGTAAAAATTTTGATTAAGTGCACGATCTTGATTAGCTTAAGTGGCAATTCGCTAGTTGGGATCAATAGATCGGTACCAGCACTCTGAGCGAAAATAGAAGATTGAGAAAATAGGAAGTTTCAAGTGTTCCTCGCAGGCTCACACTATGATAGTGTGCTGTTGGTATGCGCGGTCTGGGATAAATACTGGTGGTGTTTAGTTGTTTTGACCGCAAAGGGCGACTCCCACATGATCTGAGCGTGGCCCATCACATTATTATTAATTGTTTCTGGGCTGTTTACACTGCGACCTATATAAAGAGATATTGTGAGTAATTCTTGAGGCCTTACATGTTTTGTTTTAGCTGGGCACTGTCTAAAAAAGATAAGATATTCCAGGGTTGGATTACGCGCGTATAGAGTATGGATTGATTAGTGCTTTTGAGTGCAACCCAGGCGTTCTTTACCAATGCGCTTTTGCTTCTTGGAGGAAGTGAGCTTTTAGTATTGCATATCCTGGCCTAGTTCTTCGAGATACCACAGACAGAATAGCTCTGGGCCAAACCTGGACCCTTCCTAGCTCATCGTTCTTTTCGTTACCGATGATTCCAGAATGACCCGGTCAGTGGCGGCGTACTAAATGGCAGCATTCTATAACTGTAACGTTGTCACTTGGTGTTTGGCACCCGGGACGGACCCTTTACGCCGCCATTTGAGTGGTGGTCTCGTTTTGTTGCCCAGGTCGTACGTTTTCGTCGTCGTCGTCGTTTTCAACAGTCTTTTTACTAACTTCGATTTTAAAACCTAATTATTGAAGGATAACTTATTTTAAAATATGAATTTACTTTTGCATCCTCGTAATGCTGATAAAAATTTTCAATGATATTCGATTTTACATCCTGACGTGGACATAGAGAGTGTAAAATGTCAACATTTCCAAAGTTAAAAATATGGCACTTGTCGTGTAAAAACAGCAATGGATATGTAATTCACTCGGTGATCATCACTTTCATTTGTCAAAGAATGTTAGCGAATATGCCGGCAGGAAGTGGGATTTTCCGTACACGTAGCGGGCGGAAAATGCCACTTTCTGGTTAGCTTTATGAAGAGAATATATTTAATGTAGGTATACTGCGATACAAATATTTATTTTGTAAAAATAATACTCCGGCTAGAGAGCTAAATAAATCCAAATTTTGAGAGCGCGATTTATGTGGGCCGTTTGCCAACTAAGTTAAAATACTCCTTGCTCACATCACAATGTTTCCTCAATAAACTTTTATGACCTACTTACGTTAGGAGAACACAACAGAATGTTACCTATGTGATAGCGCTCATCTTTAACACAAAAGTCTGTTCCTATTGAATTGGAGTGGAAAATAGCACCACAGCACAGCTGCAGGATTTTAAGTTGTGGTATATTGTATTATGTGTGTAGGTAGATATTCGTACTTAGTTTAGTAGTTTATAAATGAGACAAAGTTTTATAACATCGCCACACCATTTAGGTACCTACCTAAATGCATAATATTATGTTAACATGGGTAGGTTTTGGCTTGACATCCCATCCACCAAACACGTTGAAATTTATTGAAAATGAATTATTCCTCAAGCTGAGGTTTAAATTCATAAATTATAATCATAAATTAAGTTCCATTAGGTACTAAATGTTTTCCTAAATTTTTCATTCATTCTACCTTGGTGGCACCCTTTGTCCTTCGCACGCAAAGTAATCTATCAAATTATGACTTTGCCGAAAATAAGCGAAAATTTTTCAAATGACACGGTCTTACTTGTATTCACTCGCCTACAACATTTCAGGACAAAATAATGTAACATTAAATAAAAGTGAAACCGCCTTAAAAACGGGAGAAATAAAAATCTAAATGTTTTTTTGAGGTCGGTCCCATTTAGTTTATTCCAAATATTGAGGTAACGGTATGAGTTAAGGAAACAAAATTGTTTTTTCTCCGTTTTTAGTTTTGAAGGCGGTATTATTTTTATTAAAAAAAAAATATTTTTTGCTTTTTGTGTTTTAAGTATATGAAGTAATAAGTAGAGTTGCATAGTTATAAAAATCGGCTCACAACTCGAAGTTATTATTAATTAAAGTTAAGACATGATTCTTGCCGTTATTTTTCAGAATAACAAAAAAATCTCATGCTCACGCTATGAATTTTTCAGGAATCTATTTGGAGACTTAGAAATTTGAGACAAAAAAAGATTCATTGAAATTGGTTAACAACTTTCGAAGATTTCGACGCATAAAGTTGGACCAATTGGCAAAAAATCATATTGTGAACTGATTGTGACTGCGTATTTTCATGATTCTAAAAAGACTACTGAACCGATTCATGAAACGTTTTTATAGGACCAAATGGCAGCTATTTCGCATCGAACAAAAAATAATATATTTTTCATTTCTCACACTCAGAAAGTAGCGACTATAAATCGTCTATGGGAACTTTAAAGGGAGAATACAAATTGAGCTCTCAACGCAACTACAATAGTTACGTTTTTTATACTAAACAAGACTTCCTCTATACTACGTACGAGAAAGTAAAAACTTATACTACGGGTACATCAAATCACGGGTGACGCTGTAAAAGTCATTGTCGTGCAACATTGCAGCCTCAATTGCAGCAATAGTAAAAAAGATCTATGTTTACTCGCTATGTATGATCAACAGAAAATACACTGAAAAAAATCGACTGTTCAGATTTTCACCGTATTTTTTTATTTTAAAAATATTTTCGCGTTGGTAACGCAAAAATAATTCATATAATATGATACAAGGATTAGTTTTACTGAAAACATTCTTTATGTTTTATAGGGAAGACATTCACTGATGGTGTCCTGTGAATGTATTTTTATTGAATTTTTCAAGTTGGCCTTCAGGGCCTAATCCTAAACGAAAAAGGAGTCGCGAGCCCGATTTTGATGAAAACAAAAACTGCATAATTGGATTGATTGATAAAATAATGATCATCGCTTTGATTATCGCTTCAACCAAGGTGGAAAAATAAATATATTATTAAAATTTAACCTTTTCCATTAGTTTGCCTTGTATCATTACTTCTCAGAAATCGATTCTTATTAACAACTCTATCGAATGGTGTAATAAACACAGCCTGTAGGCTGTGTTTTTACTTTCTCGTATAAGTAGTATAGAGGAAGTCTTGTAATCGTCAAAAAATTCGAACTCGAGATTTTGACGGATTTACCTACACGTTTTGGCCCTCCCGAGTCCAAAAATATTTTTTTTGGAATTATGTCTGTGTGTGTGTCTGTGCGTTAGCACGACAACTCGAGCATGCTTTAACTTATTGCAACCAAATTTAACATATGTGTTTGAGATTAAAATATAAGGTTTCTATCAAAATTTGAGCCGTCTATCACGAAAGTTAAGCAACCAAGTGCGCGGTTGGTACTCGGATGGGTGACCAAAATTTATTATTAACATGCATGTATGACATCAAAATATAAGGTTTCTATAAACCTTTGAGTCGTTTCCGGTATACGAGAAAGTCAAGGGGAGACCACTCCCGATTTTTTTTTTCAAAATCATTGGGTTCGATTCCTTGCTAGGATTGCAACCAATGATGCAGTTTTTGTTTTCATCAAAATCGGGCTCGCGACTCCTTTGAGCATTTTTCGATATTCCTTATAGTTTAGGATTTGGCCCTGAAGGCCCACTTGAAAAATTCACCCTGAATATACAATCAGGTGAGATCACGGAGTTTGGTTATTGTATAGTCTTTGGGTGAGACGAAGACCATAATAAAGTGATGAGAAGACCGAAGATGGAATCGAGCTTCCATCTTCCTAGACCCTGAACCCTGAATCACTGACCGACTGGATTTCATAAACTGTCTGAATAAAATAATACTGTTAACATTATTTATTCATTGCAGGTATGCAGAATCTATCGATATCGTGTGCCCTAGTCTGCCTGATCGTGCTAGGTAGCGCGGCGCTAGTTGGTGCTTTCGGTATCTGCAAGCATCAGATTAGTGCTGTACTTATAACAGGAGTTATGTATCTACTAGCTGGTGAGTTTATTTATTATAAACGGTAACATAGTAGAAAGTTCAAGATAATTTAGAAATATAACGATTATGCTTACTCGCGAATGCACTCATTCCTAAAACATAGCGACGTAAGTTAACTACAAGTACTTGCCATGTGTCGCCCCGCGAGTTAACAATGATAAGAGCGCCCGTTACGTAGACAGGGTAATGTCCCCTACTATTCGTTCTATATTTCTAGCTTATTTTTTTGACGTGACAACGTCTTATAATTCGATAGAGCCGGCTGCACGCCCGAAAAAACATGACGTCATGCGGCGTTACCTCGCTCTGAATCTAATTCTCTAATTTGAATTTGGAATTATGTTCTTTAAAATTTAAACTTTCAATGATACCAAAACCAGCCAGATACAAATAGTATAGCCAAAGAGATTTTATTACAAGTTTATACATACTATAATGCGAAATCTATTAAACAAATGAAATTTTTCTTTTGAAAAATGCTACCATTCCATCAGTATTTTCTTAAGACGTTGTCACGTTCAACTATCGTCAGTAAACCGACTTTACAGACAACCAATTTTTTTCATCTAGTTAATAGGTTTCTATAAACGCTATATGTGAAGTGGGATTCAACTCGACAACCAGTAAAGAACTGTCAACGTCACTACTACAACCAGAGCCAAAAAGACTTTGTGACGTAGAATATCTGTAATCTTTTCAGGTCTCTTCGCGATGTTCACATTAATGATCATTCACTTCAAGAGGATACAGCGTGTCTCCACCAGAGGCAGTCCACACGGTGACGACACAGGCGACGGCGTAGTAGGCGCCCAAGCGCCTGCATTCCCTCTTCTCTCCGCGAGGGAGTTCTCCACATCATGGTCACTAGAACTAGGGTGGGGTGGAGTGGCCTTGGCAACTACTACGTCATTGTTATGGATCTTACTATCTAAAATTATGAGATACAATCCTATTTCTACTATGCTTTTGTAAAATGTTATCCGTGTTGGTGAGTGGGGAGAAGTTTGTATTTTTTATTTAAAAGCTCGAGGACCTTCAGGGCTTAGGTAAATATTGTTTAAATACAATAACTTGGTGATTACAATTAATGTTCTGCTATTTACCTATGCATCATATCAGTCCGGTTAATACTTTGGATTCTAAACAAAATTTTTCCTTCTTCTAATTTAAAAATAAAAACCTTACGTAGGTACTTCTTTACATCCTACAAAAATCTAGTGTCAATTAAATCGCAAAATAAATACAGTCAATTTTACATAATGAACCTGCACCTACGAACAAATAAAAACATAGGGGGATTCTGGACTACTTGTATGTAAATTTTAATAAATGGTTGAAAAAATTAATTGCAAAATGTAGACAATAGGAATAGCCATTCAAGTAGACATTTGTAAAAAAAAAGTGATTGGGCCATTGTGACGATAAATTAATATAGATACTCGTTGCTTATGTCTCATGAGCTTGAAAATAATTAATTGATTAATTTATAGTTCGTACTCACAGATAGTTAATATTTCCCCTTATTTAAATCTGTTGGCCTGGGCATAGGCACCTATTTACACAAGTACCTAGATATTTTATTGTAGTTTTCAAACAATAACTACCATTCTGATTTTCGTAAAAAGACAAATACAATTATAAATTAAATAGTTCGATTGGTGGATTCGATTGTGGCAGCTGTTAATAATTTATTGTAAAATTTTGCAGACCCCTAAAAGTACTGCCATAAGTAGATACCAAAAAAGCTTCATAAAACCTAAAATAAATAAAAAAATCTCATTTTCCTAAAATTTTCGCGAAAATACGATTTGTCAGATCATCCTGCCACATAGATATCAACAGTTATGAATTTGCTTTTCCTACTTTCACGGTTTAAGCATTAGTTAGCAGAGCTTGCTGGCGTCCCATGCTATTAGTAAATGTTACCAAAGTACCTATATTCGTTCTTACAGAGTGTTTAGTATGATAATAACAAGCGGACGCCTACCCATGCCAACATAGTCATATTAAATACTTACTATAGTGATAAAAAAAGTTCTAAAATAATTATTTTTGAAATATAATTAAGTAGGTATTTGTTATTATTTTTGTATGTACAGTCAACAGCACGTCGGGCTATACAAAACTGTAAAATTTCTCCAAACGATTTTCAACCTAAAGCTTTTCAATATAAAGTACATAATCGATTGGGAAAATTTGACAGTTTGTGGTAACCCAACGTGCTGTTGACTGTACCTACCAAGAGGAATGATTTGATTGTTTCTTTGTTTGTTTGGAATAAGCTCCGAAACTAGGTACTGTCCGATTTTAATGAAATTTAGTAGGGAGATATTTTGAGACCGTGGAAATGACATAGAATACTTTTTGGTGCGATAAACGACATTAACGCGAGCGAGCGATTGCTAGTTGATAATAAAATCGTGAGATACATTGAACAAGCAAAGAATTCCTACCAAACAGTTTCTACTAGTAACTTCTTCAGTCTAGCTGAATAGCGCGCTACACTAAATGGAGACACATTATTATATGTTTGAATAAATTAGCATGGGTAGGTTTAGATACCTATGTACAGTCAACATTACTCCATGTTAGGTACCACAAAATGCCTGTTACCATGTTAGGTACCAAAAAATATTGCCAATCGATTCTGCGCTTTATGCCAAACACGTTTAGATTGAAAATTAATTGGAGAAATTGGTAATTTTGTGGTAACTTAGCTGACCTGCTGTTGTTTGTACCAAACACGCAGTACCTACAATATGCTCTTTTCTATTACTTTGCTTGTTATAAATCTGTTCTAAAATTATTATACATAGTATATTACCTACCTATATATTATGTAGGTACTTAAATGTAGAGACTTGCCTAATGTAATGACTTTTATGAGCTATCTACTGCCTAATCTCTAAAGAGCTTAAATATAATTTTAATTTGGCAAATGATATTCCTAGTACAAGGAGCTAACTAAATCTAAAAATACTTTATCATTACCACATATTTAATAATATAAAATAATAAAATATTTTTTTTATACCTAAAAAGAGCGTGTTGTTGAAAGACATGAATTTGGTGCTGTGAGAACGTAAGTTATGTGAAAGTTTGTAATTTATTTTTAGCTTTTTATAGAGATAGTGTGAACAAAGTGGTGGACCTATAAGTAAAGTGACTCGACTGTATTGATCTTTCTCATTATAATCTTGCGTCATTTTGGTCGATCATCTAACACACAAATTATGACCTGTTTGATGAAATTATGACGAGTTTGATCCACAGAACAAATAAAAGAAGTTTGATCGACCAGTCGTCGACTTCATTTAGCAAATGACCCAGTCGTAGATATAGGTAAGTCTATACTGTAGTTGACCTCAGAATGCAGCTAATTTGGTGAATGACATAGAAAGCAATGTCGACTGCATCTCGCGAATGACCTAAACGTAGATTGTCAGTAGACGTCCTCTTTAATGGGTCCACAATACATCGTAGTCGATCGGCAGCTGTACTCGGGACATTCCAAATTACAAACTTTAATCTCACGAGTAGTTCAATCGGCAAATGCAGTCGACGACTCTGCAAACGACTCAAAAAGGTCAACTATTTGTATGCTGTATTGAATACCGTAAAGCTAGCTTGTGTAAATGGGTATTAATACCTATATTAATACATTACGTAAAAGCGTAAAAATATGATAAGTTGACAACATAAAATAGGTTGGAAATATTTTTAAAGAATAAAAATAAATAGAATAGTTCAAGGTCTCTGAGTTTGGTTGGACTATTTTAATCGTATCTATTTATTAATTTACTGCTGCTATGTACTACAACAATCCGAAATTGTATAGTGCCAAGTCTCGCAGAGTTATGTATCAACGTTTTCGTACAGTGCATTTCGTATTTCGTTGCTACTCACCTCAGACGAATTTTGGTGTTTTAACATAAACTTGATGACTATCAGTTGTCAAAACTAAATAAAATGCTTAGACCAGTGAACGCATCTGGCTTAGAGAAAGGATGGAAATTGGGAAAGACAACGATTTGCTTTTGGGCTTTTGGTTGGCACATCAATAAAATTCGTGTCGCGAGACAAAGATTTGAGGCTCGATACAATTTCGAATTGTTGATAAAATATGTGTAGCCTCGTTTAGACCTAGGATAATGAGAATGTAACATTGTTAATAATAGATAGGTGCTGTTTGAGATCTTGTTTTGGAATTATATGGGTAAAAAAATATTAGTATTAATATGAAAGAATGGTGTTATTATTTATAGATATCACAACGCACACTTATATTTTAGCTAATGATATAATATTATGATTGCAGGTATGTGCTATTTGATTATGCATGCTTAGATATTAGATAGGTTACAATTCAACAAGTTAATCACTGTTAAAATTCAACAACATACATATTTGGCGAATATATACATCTACGGCAAACAGCAAGTAATTAAAAAAATTACCTTTTACTATAATTTCACTTTGTTTTTACAGAGCGCAAGTGTAGGTACAGATAACGGCAGACCAGACAGCCACAAACTGTCGAGTTTCCTCAATAGACTTAGAAGTCGGATTAAGGAATGTCGTTGAAAATTTATTGAAGAAATTTGTCAGTTTTGGGAAACCTTGATATGCTGTCGTTTGTACCATAGATATATAACGTCCCTGATAACCTAGGTTATTGTTCAAATATAGAAGTATGCGAGTCAAAAGTATTGTACCTAACTAAAAATATTACCTACGCTTCTGCACGTTTGTAAAAACGCATTGTGATGTTGTATGTTGATGTCGGTGGAAGTTGTCTGTTCCATTATCTGTTGACATGTTCTTTTGTACTGTGAAATTTTAATGTGTAATAAATAAAGCAATATTATTTTGTTTATAAATTGTCGTATCATTTATATACCTACGCCCATAAGATACTTTTACTTCGCCAGATAGGTCACCCATTCGAGAACCACCCGCGCATTTAGCTGCTTAACTTCTGCAACCGTTATGAAGAGCGCATGACTATCAGTAATTGTGTTGTTTTAGAAGTCGGGATGATATCCTTATCATCCCGATTTCTAAAAGACGGGAAAAGGTGCTTTGTCGATAGTATTATGAATAAAATCAGTTTGTTTTAATGAAAGTAATGACTGTATTTTCCACATAACTTGGAATATAATTACAAAATATGCGAGGGCTAAATTACAGTTATTAAACCTATACTTTTTTCATTATTAAACTTGTATAATACATTGAACCTAACACTTAGACGACGCAACAAAATAATAGCAAAATTCTAAAATAGAAAAATAGTATTTTTCTTAGTGTATCCTCTATGTATCAATTAAATAGGTTTTTTAAATTCAATCGTCATTTTCTGCTATCAATTTGTCTTCAATATCAATATCTTCCGCTTTCCGTTTCTTCGGCCGCGGTCGCTTCCCGTGAAGCATTTCCAATTTCATCTTTTTTGACTGCTTTTTCTTCTCTTTCAACTGGAGCTTTCGTTTCGCTGCCTTTTCAGGATTATGCACTTTCTCTTGTAGAAGAATCTAGAATACGTAAAATTTTACTTAGTAAAATTGTGAAGTACTAAGTTGTCGCCACACCGCGGTAGGGACAGAACGTCGTGATGTGACGTTTTTCATATAGTTTCTTGTATTACAACTCTCAGCGTCACGCACAGCCTTTGCAAGATTGAATTAGGAGTGGATCTTACGGCAGTATAATTATAAGTAGATTTTAAACAAATAAATAATGATGTTGAGACTTGTATCTAAGGTACTCCGCTGACTACAAAGTTATATTTTCAAATTCTCCAAAACATAATTTATTTCATACTCGTTACGAATTTACTTTAAATCGTTACTTGTATGGAATAAAGAAGTTCCTCCTAGCCTCGGTTTTGTGTTTAAAAATATTATTTTATGCATCACATTAGTCTGGCCAGAATTTTTTTAGCCAACCCACGACAATATATTTTTAACATACTAAATTTTATATAAAATACACTTGCATTAAATAGATGAGTGAAGTTTGTTTCTAAGTCGGATCTATTACTATAAGGCTTGTTCCACACGTACCACAACCACACGTCAACTACAAACCACATCACAACACGTAAGCGGGAGCTAATTTGTATGAGATGAAGTCTAATTTGGGGCGGTTACAGGCTACCGTTTTTTTCTGCGCGTATACGATCGTGCGGCTTACACACGCCCTTAAAACTCTCGTACATGGGCTTATTCCTAGTACTGGTCGCGCTTATACGAGCTTCTAAGCGCGCCAACGCTTGTACGAGCTACACGTGTGACAAAAGACGCGCCCTTACGCGCTCAGACTTGCCTCCAAGAACGAGTTTATATGCGCGTATAAGACGCTGGTCTGAAACCGCCTTTACACGGACCACATATAGTCGTCAAACGTAAGTGATATCGACCACATATCAACCACAACGCAACCAACGCCACATGGCCAAGAGATTCCGTATCAAGAATTTTAAAAAAGGGACCGCTGCTTGACTACTTGACGCCGCCGTGGTGAAGTGGTCAGTAACGCTGCATACACATCGGGCCGTCCGGGTTCGAGTCCTGGTAGTGGCAAATTTTAGTGTGATGAACACGATCATTTGTTCATGAGTCTTGGTTGTTTATATATTTATTTAAGTTTATATATAAAAATATCTAGATTATTAAGTATATTTGTTCGTTATCTAGTATCCATAACACAAGTTTTTAAAGATACTTAATTTGGGCTAGATAATTGGTGTGACTACTTTTTGTCAATGCAATGTGGTGTGGTAATAGTACGTGTGAATCAAAAGAAAATCGTAATACGCAATAATTGCGTATTACTATAATTATTATAAATTAAAGAAATTACCTTCTTCCTCTCCGCTCTCTTTATATTCAGTCTTGTCTGAACTTCGGCCACGAGCTTACTGTATTCAATGTCCCCAATTTTCCTCCGCAACTTCTTTCCTAATCTACCCGCTAATTGCTTGACAGGCGTCGCGGGTGACATCGCGTCACCCACTGACAGTTCCCGGACTATTGGTGGGAGTATTACGTCGATCACTTTATTAAGGTCTTCAGATTCAAGGGAGCTGATGACATGCATCCACATTGTAAACACAGATATCCTCTGAAAAACGCATAGTTGGCTTAAATTTTACACTAATATTCTTCTTCTTCCTACCCTGCTTCTTGTTATCGACATACTGCTATAAGTTTTGGTATACGGACGCAAGTCCGCCTGACAGCAACTCTCCACGCCACGAGTGGTGCCCGTTGCATAAAAATGTCTCCAGTCCAAGTAGTCCTTAGCACTATAGTCTGTTTTTTCACAAACGAGTACTGAGTATCATCATCATCAACAGCTCATATAATGTCCCCACCGAGGGGCTCGAGCCTACCCCACATTAGGCCTTAGTCAACCACGCTGGCCAAGTGCGTGTTGGTCGACTTCACACACAACCTAAGAATTTCTTCATAGGTGTGTGCAGGTTTCTTCACGATGTTTTCCTTCACCGTAAAAGCGTCGAGTAAACGTACATATGAATTCAAAATTTGAAAACACATTGGTACGTGGTGGGGTACGAGCCGGTGCCTCCCGACTGGAAGACAACGCTCTTACGCACTACACCACCGACGCTTTTTTAGTACTGAGTATGTCTATCGCATATTTCCGATATTGACAGAGTGAGATGGGTCTGGGTCATGTTAGGGTCAACGCCTTTGTTCAAAACAATATTGGATATAGTATTAATATTTTACGCACTAAAACTTATAAATCAAATAATTATTATATAGTTCTTGTAATCTTTACTAGGTGGTAGACCCATATGTAGGGTCGTCTGGGTAGGTACTACCGCCTTTTTTATTTCTGCCGTGAAGCAGTTCGCTGTGTTTCGGATTGAAGGGGAAGGTAGCCAGTGTAATTACTGGGCATGGACTGGGCTGGGCATCTTAGTCCCCAGGATGGCAACGCACTTGCAGTATTAAGTGATTTACCCTTAATATTGCAAGTGTCTATAGGCGACGGTAACCAGGTGGGCCGCAAGCTTGTTTGCCATCTTGTAGTATAAAAAAAAACTTTAAAAGTAGCGTCGTCACTTCTTTCTGATAAACTTTCAGCAGACCCGTGAATAATAAACTGCTCTAACAATATTTGTTCATGGCACATTTATCATACAAGCTAGTCTTTTGTGGTGTTTGTGTGAAACGGACTTTATGTTGATTCCGTGGACCAATAGCAACGCAGAAAAAAAATCGGTACTCGTTTCTTTAAAAAAAATAAGACTAAAGTAGACAACTTTTCATACGTAAAGTTTAAATTCGTGTAAAATTCTCGTGTAGTTGCCGGCCTTGAATAAAATTGTGTTTAAACCCTTTTTACGACACTGCGACTTAGTCGCTATTTACGCGGGCGTCGTAAAAGACGACTAAGGGTGTTTCTGAACCCATACGGGCAACACTCAAGGCATGGAATCCGATGAATTAAACCTCTTCTGTATTTTTTTTACCAAAAACTTCATGTATAACTTTTTAACGCTTGATGATTTTCACTTCTTGTATGACGTAAACCAAAGTCAGTTATTAAGTTTCTATCATCTACAATACAGAATAATAGTTTCCAAATTTAAAAATAAGCAGATACAGCAAAATGACCTCATAAAGAAATAAAGTACTTTTTCACCTCTCCAGCAGCAAAAGACGTCTTTTGCTTCGTAAAATCTCGAAGGAAAAACGCTTTTTGCTGCGAGTTCTTAACAAGACTGTAACGTTTAATGTAACTTATTTTAGCAATGTTACTTTTTTTTTCAATAATTATTTTTAAGATAATAAACATTTATTAAAGTATTGCTTTGGTTTTCTCACCTGTAACAATTTTCTCGCTGGAGAGGTGAAGGGTTGTTCGATTTTTCACACGAGAGCAAATTTTTTTGGTCTCGTGCCTTTAAATCACTTACTGAGCTCAGCAGTCTATTTATGAAATTCAATTCTAGACTACTTCGCTGGTTCGTGATTTAATATCGGCACTCGCAGCAAAAAATAACTTTGCTCACTCTAACAAATAACCATTATCGTGTTGTGAATATCACATTACGCACTACACAATCGTCTTAATATTAATTTCACTCAGATATTTAACTTAATTAAGCACTTACAATATTCATGGATTTAGGTGCCCTAGCCACTTCAACATTCACAGCCTTGCGTAGTTTGAACAACAACCACCTAATATTGACTTTGGAGCTGCCTTCGACCTCTTCGTTGTCCATTTGTTTATTATCTGTTTTTGAAGTCACTTTGAAGCTTGGCATTGAATGTACCAGCTTTAGTAATTGGAATAGAACGGCAGTCACCTGAAAACAACACAAATATTTATGTAAAAGTAGCCCAATTTCACGCGTAGGCCGACAAGCAGGGTTTGAAATTATCAAGGTAAATATGCCTTTTGACAATTTTCATATAATTATCAAACAGATATAAGCCCAATTTCGTGGCATGTTGAGGAAACAATGTATCTATTCTATATTGTTCTACACAACTCAAGGTGCGCTAAGAATTAAAAAACCGACTTTAATTTCTTTGTTTCGGCCCCACACAAAACGAATGAATTAAGAAAATTCAGTTCAGATACGAAAACCCGACTACGCGGAGAATCCCCGCTATTGACGTTAAGTGGCGCGTTCCGATACACGCAGTGGTTGAATGCGACAAATAACAAGTCGCAAATATTTTCGATTATACTTATCAAGATAATTATCAACCTATATTTATCTGGATAATTATCGAAGATAATTATCAATGATAATTATCTCTTCAAACACTGCCGACAAGGTGGACCGACGATCTGGTAATGGTCGCGGGAAGCCGCTGGATGTGGGCAACGCCCAGGAGCTATCGGGTTGGATATCTTTGATGGGGGAGGTCTATGTCCAACAGGGGCCGCCATATAATTGTAATAGATTACGTCATATTACCTGTTCAGCCATTTCTTGGGACACCGAAGGTGTATACTGGGCACACAAGTCCAACACCAAACTCCTCAACGTCGCCTCAGTGTCGTAATAAATAAATCCTCTATCTGTATCCAACTTCTTTCTTACAACCATTTCTAACTCCTCCGTGTCCAATGACGATATTATAGCACCGAGAATCTTTGCCGCTCTCAATCTAACCCAAGCGTGAGGATAAGCTAACAACGCTTGACATTGCTGCGCCATATCATCAAAATCTCCAACGTGTTTCTTATCTTTTATACTCAAGGCGCAATGTATCGTTATCCTATCTATCAAGTTGAGAATCTGTATCAAGCTGTGATCTTTCTCCTTCTGTTTCTCCTCGTCAGTTTTATCTTCTGACACTTCTAAGCGTACTTTCACAAATCGCCCTTCAGTAATGTCGTTCGCGAGTAAAAGTATTTTGCTATTGACCAATGACAGTATTTTACTGAGGCGGTTTTTAAATTCATCTTCTTCGACGTTCACGAAACGCGTGCTCAGTTGAGCTGCGAGTTCGAAGTGTATAGGCTGTGAAGGAATAAAACCAATTTAAAATTACAATAGATAATATGATGTTTTCCTCAAAGGGTTGTCATGACACTCAAACTACTTTTTTTATTACAATAGTGTTGTGTAGTTTAGTTTCATTGCAATTACCTGAGTATCTTGGAAAAATGTAAGCACGAGGTCGAACAGTTTGTTTCTGTCCAGTAATGGTAATTTCTTCAGCATAGTTTCTATACATCCAGCAGCGGCCGCGCGGCATTCGGGAGCGGAGTCGTTTACCATACACGCTCCCAAGGCCAACAGCAGGTAATCTCCATGTTTGGATAGCTGTTGCTGTATGTTTAAGAATAAAAATGCTATTTACCTTTATCACATATACATGTTTAGACAAATTAAATTTAAGAGCGTTTACGCGTATTTTGCGAAAATCGGCACTTTTTGAGCTTCTTAATTTCCATGAATTCTTATTCTACCAATAGAAATGTTATAAAAACTACTAGATAATATTCTTTCGCAAAAAGTTGTAAGGGAAAATATTTCATTTAATTCTTTATTCATAAATTATAACAAAATATCTTAACAGAATTTTTAAAATTTTACGTTTAGATGCAATTTCGAAGCCCTTAATATCCGAAAAGGCTAATATTACAATGAAATAAAAAATACTGTGTAACTGACAATATCCCGAACAAAATAGTTGTAAAGGAAAAAAATTAAATTTCATAGAATTACTAGTTAAAGAAAAATCAAATCACACTGCAAGTATTACGAAAATACGATTTGGAAAATTGCTATTTCTAACAATTAATATCCCTTATTTGAAGAAACAAATGATGTAATTTAAAAGAAGAACATATACTCTAAATTTTGGTACAAAAATGATATCTGAACAAACTATAATATATTTATAACAATTATTTAAAAATCAGTATAAAACAGTCCGCGCAATCGCTTTCAAATCAGTCGCCCATGAGGCTTGTCGGAGAGAGGTCACGTCGCTCGGTGCTAGCTCCGTGATCACGCGTAAATATTCGTAATGCTACTACAGAACGAACGATGGTGTTGATACTTTTAGTATTGATAACCGACTTCATATAAAGTTCTATGTTGCACTCTATGTATTATTTTATGAATGTTCACGGATATCTCTGTTAATTGTGGACCTATTTTTTAAATACTTCTGATATGGTGCTATTGTCACCAAGTCAGGATCTGATGATGAGATTCCGAGGAAATCGAGAGCAACTCTCAAATTTTATATGCAGGTATTATATGCTTCATATTTTATTTCCTGAAGCTATTGAAGTATTTGCGTCTGGTAGTCATCATATCATGTTAATGAGCTGGTGATGGCAGGTAAAACTCCTCCATGATTAGGAGTTGAATGATAATTCTTGAATTAATATATGTATTTATAAACCGATAGTTGTATCATTTTATGTTATTCAGGTGAGCTGACGATGAAAAAAAAACTCCTAATAGTTAGGAGTTGGATGATAATTCCTTAAATATTATGTGTACCTTCGTATAGATCGACAGTCGAATTAAGTTTTTTTCTTTCTATTTCTATTCTATCAGGTTTTTCAGGTGAGCTGATGATGGAGGGTAAAACTGCAAAAGTTAGGAGTTTAAGGATTATTCTTTTAATATTATGGTCCACATAGTAATATTCGGTAACGGTTAAGAGATGGAGAATAATTCTTTAAAATATCATAGGTATGTACAGAACGATAAACCCGTGGTCCTTGCTTTGGCTTCCCCTCCACACCTTGATTCTGTACAATTTTGTTGTACTGTTCGTTCTTGTCCCTATGTTTGTTTGTCCTTATGTATTCTTTCAGGTTATACACGAACTTCAAAAGGAGGTTCTATGTTCCAATCTATGTATTTTTTACTTAGCAAAGTCAATGGTTTTTGCTAAATACTTTTAAAATAAATAAAATTACTTTAAATGCAGAATTGTCGACTACCCAAGATTTGTTACTTTTAGCACTACCATAATAATAATTATGTAAATTAAATATGACATGACAATCATTTGTCCCCTTTTCTATAACAAAAAATATATTGTTCGAGATTTTTATGAGTAAAATCATAATGTAATTTATTTATTTATTTAATTTTGGAAAACCAAAAGCCAAGATATAACACCATATAAAGTTGGTTAACCGCATTTTCTCTACAGAGCCTTTCATTTGATACCCATGTATCAAATGAAAGGCTCTGTAGAGAAAATGCGAATGAACCGTGTCAAAATAATTATACAATAAATTACTGATAAAAACTTTAAAAACAAAGATTTTACTTAATTGCTCTAAAAACAAGAAAGTAAACTTAAATTGCATTTAAAAAAAAATTATAGGTAAGTATGTACTAATATGATAAAGAGTTAAAGTTTGTAAATAGTTTATGTAAGTTTGTGAATAGCTATACGTGATACCGGCAGAGTAGAATAGCATCACCCCATATGCTCCAATGGGTGTCGTAGACGGCGACTAATAGGCCAGCAAAGGGGTATTAACTACCAATCCACATTATGCAAGCATGGTGGACTACTGCCTATACCTCCTTCATTGAAAAGGAGAGGTCTTGTCTTCCAGTAGTGAAATGAATTATAAAGGCTGTGATGATAAAAGTTTGTGAATTGTTTTTTTTGTGACGTTGTAGGAGGTAATTGCTGGATCTACTGAACCAATTTTGAAAATTGTTTTTGTGTGAGGTAGACCATGCATCTAGAAAGGCTAACTATGTATATAATAACCAACAATACGCGAAAGAAGCCACGGGCTGAGCGCTAGTTATATGATATATATGCTTGTGGCAAGATTTGCTTCTATTATTCATATCTCTTTATTTATTCAATCGCTGATATACACAAGTAAATCTCGCGACAAGTATTTACATCATACTAGTGGCCGCCAGCGGCTTTGCTCGCGTTAATGTCGGTTATAAAATGGCCTAGAGCCTTCCTCGATAAATGGAATAGCCAACACAAAAAAATATTTACACTCATGACATAATATTAAAATTATTATCTCAATGATATACCTCAAATGACATTCTTTTTAACAAAGATAATCAAAATGAAAATAAAGGTCATTTACCTGTTGCATAATTAATGACCATTATGCAACATGTTCGGCTCAATACGTTACAGTTATTTTTCTCAAAAATCAAAAACTTAGAGCAAAACGGGATGGCAAAGGGAGCCAAAGGGACGCTAGTTTATGTACTGCACATAATTAGGTATTAAAACACTTGCGGGATACTATTAAAAAACTCGCCAAGGCTCGTTTTTGAACCCCGCTCGTGTTTTAATAAACCCTATTACGTGACAGTAACATGAACTACTATACCCATGTACTATATGATAGGTGCGACAAGGGTGGCCGGTGGCCACCAGATGTTATTATTACTTACATATAACGGGTGTAAAAGACATGAGCAGTCAAACGAAAACCATGTATTCTACTCACCATCATAACATTTTTTTTCCTTCAGACTATACCTGGGAAATTGATAGTTACGGTTTTATTGAAGGTCAAAGTCATAATTTTTTTTTTCATTTTTTTATGAAAACATATTCTAAACATTATTTCTTAATATGTTTATTTCTTAATTTGTTTTATGTATTGACAGTGTTATTAATTTAGAGAATTTGGACTTAGTATTTTTTGACATACATAATTAATTATTCTATTGATCTCAAACATTATGATATTGCCATCTTAATTCTGATTAAATTCTTGTAAAATTTGTATGCCTTTATGGCGAAACATAGTGATACTTGACAATTACTTTTAAAAACTTATTGTACCTATGTTATGACAAATAAATTATTATTATTATTATTATTATTATTATTAATTTTTGTCCAAAGAAACATTATCATTTTTTTTAGTATTTCATAATAAAAAATGGCTTCAAAGCGTTAGCGTTCAACGTAGATCACTCGATCCGCGCAGACACTAACGAACGGGGCCATTGAACTCCGTGCGCGTGCATCCTGAGTGCAAAAAATTACGACGCGGGCGACTAACATTTATTACCCTTTAACAGTTGATTATGAGGAGAATGAGATCGATAGCGCCGCAGTCGTGCATTATTAGTAATAATCACGAAAGTTAAGCTACCAAGTGCGCGGTCGGCACTCGGATGGGTGACCGAAAATTTATAAATTTGGAGCAGGGTAGGCAAAATAATGATCAGCTGATGAGTTAATGATTAAATTACCTAATCAACGTGTTAAAACTTAATTTATTTAAGTATTGGACCCGCAGTCAGCTGACTAATAAATTATTAGATCTACCTACTACCTGGTTGAACAAAGTAATAAACGATCAACCATCCAATAACCTGCCGTCAAGCTCAGACCGCCCAGTAGTAAGCATCTACATTACCTGGTTATTAAGTCTTTTATCACTGATAAAGAATTACCTACGTACTTTGTTGATTTACCATACAAGTAACAGATAGGTATTGAATAACTACCTACATAAAACGGTGATTTCAATTTCATACACATCAAAAAAGTTACTTCTCATTCTTTTACATTTTTAAAATCACAGTGCCTGTAAAAAAATGAGTTTTCTTTTACGTTCAATTTGGTATAAACTTATGACTTTAGGGATAGCGAGAAAACATATCCAGATAGGATAGGACCCACAATTTCAAATTTATTCCATAATAATGTAAGAATTTACGCTTTGACTTTAGTTCCTACGTAGATGTGTAGGTATGTTAGTAAGGACTGACAATTTCTTCAAGTTCCAGAGACGATAACATTTTGAAGAAAGCTTTAAATGAATTAAGGCATGATTACTTATTTTACACTTGTTATAAAATTTAATAACAATGAAGAAAGGTACAGAAAATAAAATACCTACATTCAATCAAGCATTGCTTCGTAACCTAGCAACGCGCGGGAAACTCGTGTCGCGGCAGGCGCTTTGGCCGGCGGCCGGCGCGGGCGGCGCGAGCTCAAAAGAATTACCTACGTACTGCGCTTGCATACAATGTTGCCAACTTAGTGTTTGCTCTAAACCTAGTAAAATTTTTTTTGTTCATTGTGTTGTTTGCGATAATTTAATTCAATGTTTACTGTTTAACGTCATAACCGAGCACCAAAGCAGTAATTACTTTTTACTTCGCGTTGCATGAATAAACGGTAATGTTAAAACAGGAATTAACACGTTTTGTTAATCAATAATTATTAAATCAGTAATTACTGGTGAGATATGGCAAGTGTACTACACACACCATCACTGGTAAATTGGCACTCTGATAGCGATTGATTTATTTGGTTAAATGTTTTTTTTTACATACCTAAGTTGAGTTATTTATTGTATCTGCGCCAAATCTGAAACGATTACGACAATTATTTTTTGTTATAAAGGTCGTAATAGCAGATTGGTTTCTTTTACATTAAAAACTGCCAAAGTACATGAATAAACGTTCATGTCAGTTTATAAAAAATAGTTCGCCGCGACGACCGACCGCCATATTGAATTCGTATCTGTCGCTAAGCGGGCCTCGTAAAAATTATTGGTTGCGGAGTGTTTTCTTGTAAACGACCACCAGAAACATTAAAGTTATCCTAAAACGGAGTTGCTTATCATACGAAAGTAATTTTCTATTCACATCAACTACTGTTTCACATAACAATACAATTTGTCATCTACAAATTTTGCGACAGAAACAACGATATAACAACGTTAGGCGATATGGTGGTACGCCGAGTGTGCGCTCATAATAGCGATTATAATTTTTGCAACAGTGTGCACTAGTGAGTAAATGTGTGCTATGCGTGTTTGCCTCACCCCCCGCAAAAAACGGCAGAATGTTTTCTGTACTAAATCTGCGTTATGCCACGTCCCGTGTTAAATGGTCTAAGGTCACCGTCATGACGATGGGATTAGTAGATTTTTAACGACAATTAGCTCATACATTGTGGTTAAAGTATTGGAAAGTTTTTCAAGATTGTCTACCACAAGTGTGTTTATTTTAGTTCCTTTTTTTGGTTGGTACTATTTTATTTTCAGATAAATTCAGATAATGAAAATGTATTGTAGTACTAAAAATAAGTATGTTTGGTTGCGGAATTTTTATATCAGTAGCTGGCAACACTCCGTGTGATTTATTTGGAAGTTCTCTACCTACTTCGCTACCGCTAGTCGCTAGCGTAGCGCCACGGTAGCAGCACGCTTATGATCGAATGCTTTCGAACTCGTGTAAATGAGGTTGCGTAATCAAACCGGTTTTATGGTATAATATCTTGCCGTCCGAGTAATAAGCGGTTCTAAGGCTTCAGCGCAATTTTCAGTGCAGTTTGTGTTGTGATCGTGGTGATTTAGTGAGTGTTAGAAACAAGATCCCGGGCATGTTTATAACGCCCGCGAACATGTGAACATGGTTTACTGTTATACTTGGTCCCGTTTTCTTGCCGCAAAGAATGGATGGGCGATCTTACCTGGATCTGTTAAACGGGTACATTTCAGACGCTCTGGACAACATGCCACTAACTCAGCTGCGAGATAGATGGTACCAGCACGACCGACGGCGACCCCCCCCCAAACACACATTGTGATACCCGTTCGGGAGCGGCTGACGGAGCTGTTCGGTGACCAAGGGATTGGGCGGTATGGGCCTATGCACGATCGCCAGATAACCCCTCTAGATTTTTTTTGTAAGGGGTTCGTCAAGGACAGAGTTTTTGACCGCCCTTGCGAAACGGCTGTTGAGATGCGTCAAAAAATCATTGACGTATTCGAGGAACATAAGCAGCAGTCGCTACGAGAGGGAATCCTGGAGCGAGTTCACGAAGAAACGCTGTAGGTATCGTGCGTGCATGTGTCTACACGTCGAAGGTCGCCAGTTTGAACCGCACCTCACCCTTTCGAAAGGCCTATCGTAGATGAAAATTAATGAACAGTAGGTAAGTACCTAGATTAATTGTTAGGCGCATTGAAACAAAAATTTTTACTGACATTTATGTTAACCTACATTGTGAACTTCGTGGCCGTCTGGCAAAATTATCGCGGTCTTGCGATGCGTGCGCGTTGAGCGCTTTACATTGCGCGGTACAATTTGCAATTTTTTTTAACACCAAAAAATTTAAATCATTTCCCAGCAATTATTTTTTGAAATGTTACTTATTTTGATGTATAGAATACATGGTTCTCGTTTGACTGTTCATGTCTTTTACACCGTATATATTCAAACTGTATATGTATATATCACACTGTATATTCAAATTTTAATTCATGTTAAATGTGTAACCGTTAATTTTCCATAGTATTCAATTTAAATAACTTGTATTGTATATTTAATTTCATTTTGTGAAAAAGTATCGAATTTGTTTTTGTGCTCTGTACCTGGACGGCAGCGCGAGTAATGCGAGAGGGAATGACCGCACAGCGTGTAAATACCTAAACTTGGAGTCGGCCGTACGGCGTAAACGCTCTTAAACAAAAAGCAAATTTGGAAATGATCTAAAAGTTCTCCAATTGGCTGGTAAAAAAGGAAGGGAGATTCAAAAGATAAATTAGAGTAATATATTAACAATTTACAAAGAGTAGTTTAGGGTTCTGGGTGAAATTCACTTCCTTCTACAGCCTTGACGTCCATGAAGTCCAAGAGCTTTCCAACAAAGATAAAAATTACCTAGTCTGAAGTTGCATTTCCCTAATCTTAAGTAAAAAAAAGATTTATTACAAGTCAAAAACTTACAACAGGGAATTTGTTTATAATCATATCCAGGAATTTCAAGGAAGACTCTCTGCCATGCTGCAGTTCATAGTTGAGCTGTGATACGAAAAACTGGATGAATTTCTCCATGCGTCGGCCAGGTGAATAACTTGTCAGATAAGAGACAAATATTGAACGACATTCCTCCCTAGAAAACATAATAAAAATTAATTCCAGTACCAAACAAAACAGATCTTGATGCTCTGAAATGTAGTTCAGTCAGAAATACTTCAATAGAGTATTTTATTATTTCGAGGATATGTTCTTCGTTCTTTCTTCTTCTTCACTGTCTTAAAATTATAAGATATTCCCAGCTTGGAATGTTTTGATATCGTCTGGGTCGAGAATGTTTTTCTTTTGTGAATGAGAGGTTCACAAATACAGGAGGTGCATTGGTGTTTCACGCTCCTGTTCACAGAATCTGCAAGTATCAGTATCTTTTAGTCACTGCAAACTGAACAGACATCTCTACAAAATGTGTAGAGATGTCTGTTCAGCTTGCAGCGGCCAGTCAGAGCCTTAATGATTAGGGCCTAATCAACACGCTCAGACCTCATTGTTTGAGATTTCCAGTGTTTTAAGCCAGCGTTAGTCCTATAAATGTCAGCCTTATTCTCTTTCTCAATATAGAGGTGGAGAGGTGGGAGGCTGAGAAGTGCATTTATGGTTATAGCTAAGTTGTTCGAATGGCACCCGTTGCCATGAGGCACGCAGTGCGCTGAAAACCTGTCAGTTTTTTGATCACCGTTACTTGCAGTGCTTTCGAACCCCTTATCGGACAGGCGTAAGTTATTTAAGGCCTGACAATGGTGGTGTAGAGCCATAGGGCGATTTTTGGGTTTATCCCCCATATCGTCCCCGTTAAACGTTGACATATTCGTAAGGCGGTTTTAGCCTTTTGGATGGTGTTCTTAAAGAGAAAGATATGATCATTTGCCCGATCCAATCAGCGTATCCGTATCAGCGTATCATGTATCAAGTTGTGGACGCCTCGATTTGCTCCGTATGACAATCGTATGAAACCGACATGACATGGGACGGCCCGTATTATAACGGCGTATCACCCGTCCACATGTGCGATCATGATACGCGTCGGCGATACGAATACGCTGATCGGATCGGGCAAATGATACATATCTGGACCCGGCTTAAGATGTGATTCCCAGGTCAGTAGTGTCTTATCGATGATTACTCCCAAGTTCAAACTTCTGAGGAAAATGGTATATTCTAGAAAAAATGCCCTGAAAAAAATCGACGTGCCCCAGGCCGGGCAAGGGGACGTCAATTTTATTCAGTGCATTTTTTCTAGTTTTAATAATATTTACGCGTTTGTAAACGCAAAAAATATTCCATAATGGTATACGCGTTCCTAGCTTATCCAACGTCCTCTTCCTAGGAAAGTGTACAACAATTGCTTTTTTAACAGAGTAAGGTTCGATTTTGTGTAACATAAAATTACCAGTTCATTCATTAAATGTTTTAAAATATATCGGAAATGGCGTAAGCAAACGATGTCCACTCTGTCATCTTCGGGTAGCTAACAGAAACCATAATATGAATTACCTAGATTTTGCAGACTCACTAAGTATACACATCTTAGATATTTTTTCCATAACTTCATGTAACTCAGGTGATACCAATTTAGCTTCTAGTATAGCTTTTAAGAGCGAAAATGAGTTTGCTTGCTTCTCATCATTTTGACAGTCTTCTTCGGCGTACAATAATAGGGTTTTTAATTGTTCCATTTCAAGTTTGTAATATTTCACGTTCCTAATTAATACTGTTACAGCCTGTAAGAATTGAACAAATTTGTAATTCTAGCACGATAGCCGATATAAGAACTTTATCTAAACTAGTAAACATACCTTAAAAGCGATCCTCACTAAATGGTAGTTGTCATTTTGTTTGCTAATTTCAAAAGTGGCGTACTTGTGAAGTGTCGTAAATATTGTCTTCACTATGTCTTGTATCATCTCCTCCAAGCATGGAGTGCTAACTCTTATAGTCCACAGAGACATTATACATTTCATTGCTACCGTTGTTACTTTAACATGGTCACTGTTTAAGGCATCCACTAATAAAGGTATTAAAGGATCTACAAACGCTCTACAATCCATTCTTGGAACTTTCTCTCTTTTAAGTATGACATAGAGTATATTGAAACTAAATTCTATTAAAACATGTGCGTTTGCTTTACCAGATGTTTTGACAAGTCGTGATTGAGCCTCTTTATTACGTTTTGGTATCTCCGGTATAATAAAACAGTCAGGTTTTGCCCTTAACATTTTCTCTCTTTGTTTTTCTGTAATTTCCCTCTTCGGTGCACCCAAAACGAATTCGGGTATACTTTCAGACGCAATACCGTGTAAGAATATAAAAAGTGATTCTATATCTATAAACTTATTAGTAACTAAACCACTAGATATATGCATAAGTGCTTCTTGCACTTTTACAACTATCTTTTTGGAGTGATGCTTCTGTAAGACATCTTTGAATGGTAAAAGAAGGTTAATCAAACATTTCTCGGTTATATTTTGGGATACAATCATTAAGGTAACGTAACTTTTTTTGCTAGGTTTTGCTTCTGGAGTTTTGTAGTGTAATTTATCAACTTCTTTTTCTTCAGATAACGCTCCAAAGAGGTCATTAACACATACATCGAGAATATAATCAAGATTCTCATTCAATTCACCGGATTTAAAATCAGCTTTTAAGGCGTCAAGTACTGTGTGTATTGTGGCAACTAATACGTGAACTTGGAAACCTCTTGTAAGTAACAGAGTTAAATGTTCAAGTAGAATTCCTAAGTAAGATGTACCAACAGTAAGCATAATTTTTTTTACAATATCTCTTGCTGTAATGCGCACTTGTTTCAATGGCGACTTCAGAAATGAACATAGCTTTATTATGATTCTGAAATAATTAATTAAGTTTATATAAGTTTCCAATACTATCGATTGAATTATTTGAAAGAGAACAAATAAAAATAATTCCACTCATTAGGGAGATAATGATACAACTTACCCTGGAAGTTGGTACCTTAGCAAATCGCCAGGCAACCTTTGAAGTAGTTTAACCAAAGCAAGTGCTAAAGGCACTCGTAACATGTCCTCTTCTTGTCGTTCGAGTCCCATGCGCCGTCGATTCACTTTGTGAGACTCTTCATGTTCCGTCATTTTTCCAATAGCTCTGAAAATCAACAGTTTATTTATATTGCTAAACGAAATATTAACTTTAATTCAGTTGACATTTTTTCCTTCTTGTAATTACTTGTAACAAATTTCAAATATTTTATAGAGCAAAAAAAATTAGCCCAAGATGGTATGAAATGATAGCTTTTATAATAAAACATAACTACCTGTGTAATTGAGGTAATAATCCAGCTGACAAAGATTTTATAATCCTTTTAGCGACCGACGGAGAAACACTAGTTAATCTTTCAAACGCGGCCACATCTGTAACTTCTTTTGTAGAGTCATCTTTATCTGCTTCATCATCAGCTTCTTTCAATTGTATGTCTAATTGGCTTTCTTCATTATCTTCCTCTTTAATTTCGTCAACATTTGTTTCATTTGCACCTACAGAGTCTGCTACTTCATTTTCCTTATCATCATCTGCATTTTGATTTGCATCATGGTTTGAACTTATTTTAATTTTCCCCGATTCCAAATTAGTGACTAAGGCTTTTGGCAAATCAATACTTTTCACGTTGGAAAAATCAAAATGGAATGATTCTATAATACCCACTAACAAACGAGTTAACTGTTTTTGATGTTCCGTTGTATGACGAATTTTGTTTAAATACGTTTTTAGAATTAGTTCGTAGTGGTACCATGGTAGTAATCGACAACAAGTGGTAACAACTTCAATGCAAGCGTCAATCAAGGTGTTTTTATCAGTATATTTATCATCACATAGGTACATGGTAGCCAAGGGCAAAATAAAATTAGTTAGTGTCCTTGGAGTAGGACATTTCGTCAGTTTTTTAGCAACTTTGCAAAATTTTAACAATGCCCTTACTCGTCTGTGTATTTGCAAATGACACATATTTTCAAAGAAATCCACTTCCATATCTTCTTTACTAGTCAAATTTGCCAAATCTGATAATACGCCATCTGTGTCCGGAGATTCTCTGGCTAGTTCACCTAGTAGAGCGATACTTTCGTTTCTAAGAATCTCGTTTTTTGTATCTCTAATACCAGATGATATAAGAGACAACACAGTATCTCGAACTAAATATTGACCATTAGCTGTTGACCAATATTTTTTGAGCAATTTGGGTAATATCCTTTTTAAACATAACCCAGCTCCATCACGAAGACCTATGTCTTTTTCTGTCCGAATAAAATAAAAACAATTATTAACTAGCAATATAGCAAGGTCAATATCAATTTCGTCTTTTTCAGACAGTTGATATATTTGTTTATATGCGTCTATTCTTCTATCGAAGTCAGGTTGCTCTATCCATCTCTTATTAAAAGCATTGATTTCAGTAATTATATTAGCGATTCTAGTGAATTTATCTTTATTTGTTACAGAATTCTCTGCAATGGATGATAGTAATTTGATTAAAAGCTTTCTGACCTCTATTGGCGTTACTTTGTTAAACAGGACTGCGATTTTTTTAATGTACACTTCTGGTGTTGCACTGTGTCCTAGCAGATTGATAATCGTGGTAACCGCATGTTCCATATTATCTTCTGCCATATTCATTGAAACTTTTTTTACTAAAATTGGTAAAAGTAAACTTAGTAATTCATCACAAAGTTCGGGCGTTGATACAAGTTCAGTAACTCTAGACAAAATTAACAAGTCTCTTTTGTTAACCGTGTTTGATTTTGCGGAGTTAGTGATACGCCTTTTCATCACCTCCAGTATACTAGGAATATGAGGAATGAGTATTGTACTGCCAAAGTTTAGTTCCTTAATTTTCTCAATAGTTTTATTCCCGAGTAAAGGTAAAGTATTAAATGACACTATTGCTGCAACAGTTTTTTCTTCATTATCATTGTCTTCGGCTAACGTCAACATCTTTTCAACCATGTCTAATATCATATTGACCACAACAGGACTCGTTTTCGGAGCTAATAAAAGTTTGAATATAGACGGTAGAGGACATAGTGAATCGTCTTTTTCTGAAACTGTTACTAACAACGTGTAGTATCTTGGATTTTGACACCAAGTATTTATTAGTTTTAATAAAGCGGTTGGGGTGTGAATGCCTTCAATTTGTAATTTCGGTATCAAAGGCCATATCAAGCACTCAAATATGACATGCAGTTCATCCTTTTCCCATGGATATTCATGGAACTGGTCGAATAGTTTTCTCAATATACCTAAACATAAAGTTCTTAAATTTTTTATGACTTTTGTGTAGCCTACATGGACTCTATCTCCTTGTGCGAGGACTCCAGCTATTACTGAACACATTGCATAAAATATCTTGAACAGCTTAGACAAAAGGTCATCCTTCATGTATCCGCCAAAGTATTCTCTAACAATCTCAAATAGATTTAAAGAACTGTGTAATTTTCCGGGGCTTGTAACAGACTTTAAATCTAAACTATCCAATGTAACTTGAAGTATCTCTATGGGTTCCATTGCCATATACTTTTTGTATTGAGAAAATGCCATTTCGATAAATTCATACAATTCATTCTCTTTACAACCTGCTAAATATCTCATTACTAGCGACCTTCTTGTTTGACCACCGCCTTTTTTATCTGCTCCTAGTTTGGATGTCATTTTACCATAAAGAATCCTCAATATTATAGGAACTACATGTTCTCTATCATCAGGTTGGATGCTCTGTGAATCTTCAGTTATTTTAAATTGAGTCATTTCATCTTTCATTTTATTTTCATCAACTAAATTGTACAGATTGTTTTTATATAGTATAACGCTCTTGTTTTTATAATTTAGAACACAATCAAGGGCATACTTCTGAAGACCGGCATTTTTATGTTTCAAAAATTCCATGTATAACTCCCAAAAAACTGGTTCTTTATGGAGAGCTCTCGGGTTTTTGAATTGGGCAAGAACTTGCATTACACTTATGAGAGTTCTGAAAATTATTTTACCAGACGGAGAATCTTTTGACTCCTCAACTGGATCAACTAGCTCCTCATCATTTTCATTTATCTCGTTTATTGGCTTATCCACTTCCATTTTGGTATTATTGTGCGTTTCCACGTCAGTTTTTAATGCATTAGCACATCCGCTGTCATTTCTCTTGTATTCTTCTTCAATAAAATTCAAAAACAAAACTACAACATCGCGATTTTTTGCCTCGCATACATGGATACAATTGGTCATGACCTTCAATAGCAGATTTCTGTAATTATACAGATCAGGTCTTTCAGATATACTGTTGTAATCAGAAAACAATTCATTCAGAAAAGAATAAGTAGTGTCAAATTCATCACTAAATTGGAATTTCTTTAGGTCTCTTTTTGCATTTTCAAATGATGATGACAATGCTTTATAAAATGGTGGCCAAAATTCATCAGTTGTCAAGGCATTACCATAAGCAGCAATAAAATCCGACACAGGTTCCCATAGTAATTTGAAATTAATGTATAAAACGCCAAGCATATAATTTAATGGATACAAACAATAATCCGTATCCTTAGCAAGAGTATATTGGGTAGTATTAAATGTCATTTTCTGCAACATATTTATCTGGGACCTATATTCTTGAATTGATGGATTAATAGATTCCACCTCGTAACACCTACTGAATATGGAAAACCTTTCCACACTACCACCTACCTCTATCGTTTTATTTAGTTCTGGTACACTTTCAAATAGCTTGTAAATATGTGTTGTTAACAAACGAACCTGAAAGAAATATGAAATTATATTTACAACATGTAATTTAAATAACCAACATCCTGAATACAGGCGGGTTGTGATCGGCTTCAGACTTGATTTAAAAATATATATATAAAATAAAATTTTGAAAAATAAGAAACAGAAAATATTACGATATTTTCTAGGTACTTTTTTTTTAAATCTACTCAAAAGCCGGACACAACCTACCTGTATTCAGGATATTGGTTATTTAAATAACATGTTGTATAAGTCGTCACTGTGAACAAAGTAGAACAAACTGAATAAAATTACTTTTGTCGTGACTTCATCATGATTGATTAATATTACAACAACAATAACAAGTTTTACACCAACATTTTCTACTTACAATATGAAATGGTGATGAAACATTACTTCTTAAATAGGAATCTATTAGTGACAAATGTGGATATGTCATTCCATTTTCATGTTCATATGCTGTTAAATATAAGTCCAACAAATGTAGACTTGATAAATAGTTAGGGTCTGCTGCACAGGGCAATATTATTGGTAACAGCACATCAATATCACATATTTCTTTTAGTCTTTTACAACTTGAAATGTGTACTGCACTTTCTAAAGCATTAGCTAATATAAAGAAAACTTGTCTAGCACATCTTGGCAAAGCTGTTGTGTCACAATGGTATTTATTATACTCTGGCTGACTTTCAATGTTGTAGCTGTTAACAATCTTCAGCAATTTGTCAATCAGTTGAGCTAGGCTTGTGATGCAGTAGTCAACATCAAGTTTTTCAATATGTGGCAAACAAAATAGCACATTCATTAATTTAGATGAATTTTCAACCATGTTTTCGACACTATCGTGTAGAACTTTATTACAATGTTCCATAAAATACGGAAGATAAATGCCAAAATCTACAGGATATTTTACCCAATCAAACAGTTTCATACCATTCATAGATAATGGTGATTTCCTTAAACATATCTTAGTAAATGTATTCATTGCCTCATTTTCAAATCCAGACTGAATTACAAAGCTAAGAAAAGATGGTAAAATATGCATGTCAAACTGTGAATAGTCAATAATATTTTTAACAAAGTTTATCAATATGTTTGGGTATGGTAAAGGTAATAATACTTTGACAATTATTCCCGCATGTTCCTGGGATAAAGACAGATTCGGGGAGAGCAATAAAATTGCTCCTATTTGTGCACACACTTCTAGAACATTTTCGGAAAACTGTTCACATATAACTCTGACAAGTAAAAGAACAAACTGTGGTGGATTTGTCAAATATTTCCCATTTTGGTGCTCTATAACTTGGCCTGCAAGTCTTAAAATGTATTCTAGACCTCTACCTTCTTCATCATTTTCAGCTAAAATTTCATCTGTATATTTCAGTACATTAGACCAAAAAATAGTATATTCCTTGTGTGAAATTGACTGTAAGCTGTCCTCCATTGTCTGTGTTAAGACTCTGAAGAGTAGTTCTTGATGTTGTTTATTATCTTTAAGAGTTTGTAGCAAAAGTGGCAGAAAAGTATCTATGCAACTGTGAAATTTTCCATTGACACCTCTTATAATTTCAAACAAAAGATGTCCACATCCCGCAACAGCCTGTAATAATAAAATCGTAATAAGATAGTTGTAAAAAATAATAAAAGATCCTTTTTAAAAGTCAATTTAACTTACATCATCATTGTCTTTTAAATATGTTAATACTAGATCCACAAATTTCTTCTTATCCTTAATATCACGAGCAACAAAGGCAAAACTTTCAGCAGCAAAGTTGTTTATATACTGGGGATGGCTCTCACTGAGTAATGGTATAATCCTCTTCAATACCGCTGCAATATCTTTCTTCAATTGCGGCTTCAATATTTTGAACAAAAATGCTAAACAAATTAGAAGCCATTCTAACTTTTCTGCATCTTTTGTATTCAATAGTTTTATTAATATATCAAGAAACTTTGGAAACTGTGAGTAAAATTCCTCTCGTAAATCTTTTGCCAATGCTACTAGAATTCTGAAAATTATGATAATTTTATTATTCATAGATCTTTGCAAGCAAATGAGGCAAAATACATTAAAAATCTTGAGAAGTTAAGAAAGTTCCCAGTAAAATGTATGGTGCCATACATAGTAGGAATTTTACTGGTAGTGATAAAAATTGATTAAAGAAATAATTTATGAGGAAAAAAATGTTTTTCTTTTTTGTGTCATGATCAAAATGAAAACCATGCTACTCACTCCAGTAGAGGTTGTAGACAAAGCTGATCTTCCAAATTTAAATATCGTTCTAATCTTTCAAACACTTCATCCTTCCTGTGTACCAACTGTGGAACAGTCACAATACCAAATACTTCTTTCCGGAACTTCTTGAAGTTTTCAGTAAGGTTGAGTGCATACCATTTTTGTATTGCCAGGTGAAAATGACTTTCATTCTCCTCAGGTTGTTGAGTGTATGCATGCTCAATGTGGTACAATGCAGCATGGCGGACATCAATTAAGTTGATACGTTCCGCAAATGGTATGAACTGAAAAATTAATATGTATAAATTAAAAATTAATATAAAAATCAAAGCAAAAATTTGCAGTGTAATGTTTATTTATGGTAACTTATACCCTAGTTTAACATTACACTGCAACTTTTGAAGTCACAACCTTAATTTGTTAAATTTCTACAGTAGTGATTGAATTTTCTAAAAAAAAATAGTGTTAATATACATTATGGAAATGCCCATGAGATGGACTATTGGTTGGATTATACATATGACAGGGGTTCGCAAACTTATTTTTACTGTGACACCCTTAGGAATTTGCCAATTTTCTGCGACATCTGTTTGTTATGTAGCTTTTCAAGGGTATTCGCATTTTCAAGTATTGGAAGAAAACAGCGACGAAAATCATTTGTCACAAAAAAATGTAGGTAAGTAACTTCAATGAGCATGCATCATTAGGTTATTATGAGTTTATGAGTTTATCAACAGTAGAGACATAATGAAAAAGGAAATTAAACTAGAAGTTTTTAGGAACAACGGAAAGTATAGCATTGTTGCTAAGTAATAAATTAAGTTTTACGTTTGTAATAGAGCTTAATTTATTAAGTTTAAACAGAAGAATTCCAAAATAGGTTTTTAATAAATCACCAGAGTTATCGCAATACTAACCCTAAATGTATTTGTAGATTTGTGTTTTACGGGTTTACTTTTCATGGTGCACTATTTATAAATCCTTATTTCTTCGGCTTTGCATAATATGTAAACAAAAAGCACATGCGAAATGTTGGTCGTTTAGTGAGCTGACCTGACATGACAGTCACTGTCATGTCAATGTCAGGTTAGCTGTGTCAAAATGTCGATGACAAATGTCAAGCATTTTACGTTTTTTTTTTTGGTTAATTTTTCCCTGTTACGGGACGGCAAAGGGATCTAGCCCATACAGCCAAGTCTTCAGTTTCATCTTCTTTATTGATTTTTGCATTAAAATGTGGATGCCACACTTTTTAATGCATCTAGGGAGTGCTTGGCGAGAAATACATGCTACAGACCTCATGATGGTGACTGATGAGAATTGTATAGTGGGATTTCCAACCACTATACAATTCTCAACGCCACATACACAAAACCTTTATTTCAATGATTCCTCATAACTGTTCGTCAACACGAATGCATATGCAACGAAACGACACCACTTTCACTGCACAAAATCCACTCCGAAGCTATTTTGAATTATCGAAATAAAGATCGACATCTAGACGTCACTGTTTCCCGCCAAACACCTTTACGTTTTTTTTTTTGGTTAAATTTTCCCTGTTACGGGACGGCAAAGGGATCTAGCCCATACAGCCAAGTCTTGAGTTTCATCTTCTTTCTTGAGATTTACATTAAAATGTGGGTGCCACACTTTTTAACGCATCTAGGGAGTGCTTGGCGAGAAATGCATGGTACAGACCTCATGATTGTGACTGATGAGAATTGTATAGTGGGATTTCCAACCATTGTACAATTCTCAACGCCACATACACAAAACCTTTATTTCAATGATTCTTCATAACTGTTCGTCAACACGGATGCTTATGCAACAAAACGACACCACTTTCACTGCACAAAATCCACTCCGAAGCAATTTTGAATTATCGAAATAAAGATCGACATCCAGACGCCATGGTTTCCCGCCAAACACTCCACCTTTACGTTTTTTTTTTTGGTTAAATTTTCCCTGTTACGGGACGGCAAAGGGATCTAGGCCATACAGCCAAGTCTTCAGTTTCATCTTCTTTATTGATTTTTGCATTAAAATGTGGATGCCACACTTTTTAATGCATGTAGGCAGTGCTTGGCGAGAAATGCATGGTACAGACCTCATGATGGTGACTAATGAGAATTGTATAGTGAGATTTCCAACCAATATACAATTCTCAACGTCACATACACAAAACCTTTATTTCAATGATTCCTTATAACTGTTCGTCAACACGGATGCTTATACAACAAAACTAAACCACTTTCACTGCACAAAATCCACTCCGAAGCAATTTTGAATTATCGAAATAAAGATCGACATCCAGACAAACACTCAATTTTACGTTTTCATTTTACGTTTTAATTTTAGCAAAGCATGAAAAGGCAATGACGTAGATTTGTGAAAAGGAGTTGGAGTTTCTCCCGAGTTCTTGTTGTAAAAACACGTGTCGAAAGACTGCATTTTGAACCTCAATCAACCGTACAATTTTTGTTACTTTAGTTACATACATTTTCACTTGACATTGGCAAAATGCGTACCTACGTAATTAAGAATAGAATAGAAAAGGAGTTGGAGTATCTCCAGAGTTCTTGTTGCAAAAACACGTGTTGGGAGACTCCATTTTGAACTCATTCTACCATACAACTCTCTGTTACTGTAAGGTTACTGTATGTTACTTTACGCGAAGATAGATAAAATATAAGCTTCTTGATGTACACTTGACACTGGCGAAATGCGTAATCCTTAGATTATCTAAGGCGTAATCTTTTCGCTTAGACGTCACGTGACCGTATACGGACGTATGTACGTCCAAAATTCCTATGTCATTGGTACGTCCCCACATCATATTACTTGTGTCGAGAATTAGAATGAGACAGGTAGAAATTGGAAGCATTCAAACAAGGAGCTTATACTAAAGAATGGAGTCATTAGACAAAGTAACAAAGTGAAGGCAAAAATTTTGACAATACTTGACATTTCAAATTTCACATTTCTCTTTCTAGAAATTGTCGTCATCTCTTTCTAAACACGACTACATAGAAACAAGATTTCCCCAGTATTTCGCCATCTTTCTAAAACAAAAGTAGAAAAGTAGCTAAGAACTTAACATATTGTATTCAATTATCAGTATTTATTATCAATGAAAGAAATAAATATAATATATTTACTTTTAATGTTTAGGTTTGTATTTTATTTTGAAAATCATCATTGTGATTCTTTCTATAACTTATGGGAAATGAAAGGATTTATGTAATGGCAGCACTCACTTCATGTGTCAATGTCCTGAAATCTCAACATGACATAAATTGTCGTAATTGACGTATTCATAAATATCGACTCGCGATTTTGGTACGGCTTTTTACATTTTAATAACTATAAATAGTGCAAAATGGTGCATCGCTGTATAGTTCGTGGTTGCAGAAGTGAGTGGTATCCAGGATGCAGTCTGAAATTTCACTTGTAAGTGTTATAATTGCATATTATTGTTCACCTAAGTAAAATTGGTTTTTCACATGTAATTCCATATGATTATCGTTATTGGGCGAAACTCCATAGGGGAAAGTAATTTCTGATACTCGGCTTTAATACTATCTGAATTTAATTAATTTTCATACATAAATTACTTATTCAAATATGTGTAAACAAATTGACTAGGGTGACTAGGATTTCCAGAATTATTATAAAATAATAAGTTGATATATATACAGGGTGTAAAAGACATGAGCAGTCAAACGAAAACCATGTATTCTGCTCACCGTCATAACATTTTTCTTCCTTTAAACTATACCTGGGAAATTGATAGTTACGATTTTATTGAAGGTCAAAGTCATAATTTTTTTTTTCATTTTTTTATGAAAACGTATTCTATACGTTATTTCTTAATTATTGTCCAAAGAAACATTATCATTTTTTTTAGTATTTCATAACAAAAAATGGCTTCAAAACGTTAGCGTTCAATGTAGCTCACTCGATGCGCACGGACACTAACGAACGGGGTCGCCGTCAAGCAAAATTATCGCGGTATTGCGTATTGCGTGCGAGTTAAGCCCTTTACATTGCGCGGTACAATTTGCAATTTTTTGTAACACCAAAAAATAAAAATCATTTCCCAGCAATATTTTTTTTGAAATATGTCTTATTTTGATGTATAGAATACGTGGTTTTCGTTTGACTGTTCATGTCTTTTACACCCAGTATATATATATATATATATATATATATATATATATATATATATATATATATATATCAACTTATTATTTTACGTAGGGCGTTCAATTTAAAGTAAGAATGAGGTACAAACTCGGGCTATTCCAAATATATGGTGTGATACGTTGCGTACCGACCAACTTTACATAGGAAATCCTTATCGTTTTATGCATATTTTTTTAATACTGGTTAACACATGACAAAGTTATATACCTTGTCATACGTTAACCAGTATTAATCGAGTTACGAGTACAAATGATTCTTTTACATCTTTTACCGGTATTCATATTTTTAATTGTTGGTCTCATGATAGAATAAAGTCACATCTGCATAATTCTTTTTTTATAGCAGAGCGATTCAAAATTATCTGTAACTTTTTTCTTAGTTGTTTTACAGAATCGATTATTTCGCCAATCATTATAAAGTATTATGAAACATCGATTGATATGAAAGTAATATATTTTAGGTCAATATTTTGTAATTTAGAAGTATCTATGTGAATATGTAACTATATTTTGCGGATATCATATAATAATAAAGGATTTTGTTCTTTTAAGTATCAATATTGTGTGTATATATAACTTTGTTTTACATAAATTCTTGAGTCACATATGTAATATATGAATGTTTAGATTGTTATTTATGTTTAGATTTAAAATAGAACAGTTCCTGTGATCAAGTTTTTATTAAGGAATAAACTTAGTGTGTTACAGAATTTATAAAACTACCACTACTACTACTTTATTTATTTTTAATAACTACCCAAAATATACGCATGTAAAACTGTAACTTAAATTAAATTGATAATTATTTATTGACTTGTATTGATGTTTTGAAATCATTACAAAATTGTAAGCTGTGGAGTTCTTCGCCGGAGTCTTTCGCCATTTCTGCTCCAACTCAGCATAATTATTATTATTTCGTCCCGAAATGGTGGTAGGGCTTTTGACGATTTAAAAGTACTTAGCAAAGTCCATTTAATAAAGAGCTTTTTCATTTTTATATTTCGCCAATGTTAAGTGTAAATTTACTTATAGTAACAGACAGTTTTACGGAAGATTAAAACTAATTATTATGAATGTTAATTCTTTGTCATGGTAAACTCAAAAATATTTTAAACTTTGAGTACTAATTAATTTTGTTAACTTAACGAAGTCCAAGATTGTCCGTAATTATTTTTTCTGTTATAGGCACCCTACTAGAAAGAGACAGAGCCTCTCTAGAAATGTCAAGAAATGTCAAGAAATGTCAAGGGTTGTCAAAAATTTTACCCTCACTTTTTTCATTTGACTAATGACTCCATTCTATAGGTAATATAAGCTCCTTGCATTCAAAGGTTACTTGCTATCAAAAAAGATGACTTCACTCTTTTATTGTTAGTGTGGCGTCCAGTTTTACCTATAATGGTAGCAACTTTAACTGTTGGCAACACTGGTTCCCGTTCCCGGCAGTTTTGACAGTCTTGCAGTCTTGCTTGACATCACAGACTACTTAGTGATACTACGTATCAGACGAACATCTGTAGTAACAAGTTTTTAGGACGTCATTTTTTCATTTTGACAGTTCTTTTTTTTTTAATAATTTTATTAAGGCTTGACTTCTAGATAATTTGCCAGTGTCTAATTGTCAAATAAGTATTCCTTTTATAGGTAAAATAAAAAAGGTTAATTGATTAAAAGACATTTTACTTATTAATTTTTTTATTTTTCAATTTTGATTTGTATTTTTGAAATGCTTTACTTTGCATTGGAGGTAGATTTCTATTTTCCAATCTACAGATATCCGTACCCTTTAAAATCCTGTTTATTATACTGCACCAATTAAACACTGCTAATCTGATAGTGAAACCCAGAAAGTGTTCTATCACAGAGTCTTTGTGATTTTCACACTCGAGGAAGTCAAATGAATACCCAGACATGACGGCGTTTTTTATATTTTCTGAAATTTTATATTGATGAGCATTGTGTTCTAGGTATTCAGTTGCTTCCTCCATTATCTTTGAAAATAATCTTACGGCATGCTCTGAGGGATAGGATAATTTCTTTTTTTTTAAACTATTAAATTCACGACAAGTGATCCATCTGTGAATAGGTCCTTCAATTTCGCTCGTTAAATTTTTTTCACATAATTTACAAGGATTTTTATTGAGTAATTTTCGGATAACCCACCCCGCAGTGTATGCCCTTGATTGAACATTTAATCTTTCTTCTCTAACACTAACTAGAAGACTTTCTGGGTCAAAGAATTCCTTGGTGTTACAGGACTCTATGTCATGAATCTCTTCATGGGGGAAATTTGTATCAAACAAAGATTGAATTTTTAGGAGTTGTTCCCCCGAATCATCCTCACAATTAAATGATGATGAATGAAATTTTATAAATCTAGTGACCAACAATGATTTAAAGGTGCATTTAAATGTGTGGCAATCAGGATCATTATTCCTATAATTATACGCCCTGACCTGACCGAAAAAGTTTTCAAGAGGGTCAGAATTAAAATAACGTGGGCGCATAATTCTTATTTTCTTATTTTTAAATAATTGCCACACCCTTTGTAAACTTTCAATCGTTATTGTCCAGTTCTTTAAAGAAGGTACGGTACTCTCTTTATGGTTTGCATCAACAAATGTAATATTTTTTAGTTTCGCTAAAGCTTCAGTCCAAAACACGTGATGACCGCTCTTTGCTGTAACAGCTTTCCGCAATGGCTTCCCTTTTGAAGATTTGCTGTATATTGCAGCTCCATTAACGGAGTCAAATAAATCGTCAAAAAATGACACAACTTCAGCGGTATTGCGTAAGGTAGAGCTTACTTTGCTCCCATCAGGATAGTGATCTAAAACAAAATATTAGAAATTAAATCTTAGAACAGAAGTAATATAACCATCTTACTACAACATATTATGAATTTTCGATGTTTGTATTATGCAGATAAGCAAAACACAGCTAGAAAAATTCTAGCAGTTTTTCTTTTCTAAATCTGGCATATAGTTACTCACAATTTTACACAGTCCACACATCTGAAGTAATGGGTGATAAGCTAATGTAAGTATAATCATAAAACAGAGACAAAAGATATACATTTAATGCTTACCAAAATCAGAGGTGTATACCAGTGTAGCAGCAACTGACTTGCTAAAAACGCGAGCACAATTTTTTACCTAAAAATAATAATGTTTTATAGTATGTTTCATACATGGATATATCTTAATATAGCCATAGGTACTTTAAACAAGAAATTAGTTTATTAGAATTACCTTCATTTTTTTTATTTTATCAGGTATAACATGTTCATCATTTAGCTTTGGCAGCAATCGCATTTGTGCATGGCTGCAATCTCTTTTATATATTTCAATTATATCTTCCCATTTGGCTATTTTGCCGTTATATTTAATATTTTTTGTTAAAAAATTATTCCTTATTCCTTTTATCAAGTGAGGAGGATCAAAAATGACATTTAATGAATGTCCCTTCAGCATGATGATGTTATCTGTAACTGTATAAAAAAAAACTTTACTACTATATACAATATAATACATCTTCCTTGTTGAATGGTCAGTACCCATCAAAAAGAATTATATAATATTGAATATATTATATTAAGAACACTATCTTTTAAAATAAATAAACAATCATTTACAGATAGACTACCAAACACTTACCAATTACTGAGTCACTGGCTTGTAATTGCTCTCGCCTTGTGTCATCTTGCAATGATTTTAGTGCAGAGCGAAATGCTGTACCCTGATCACTGATAAGTGCTAATGGTACAAGCCCGGAATCAATCACCGCAGACACTATTTTCTTAATAATAATTTTTAGTTGCACACCAGATGTAGCACCTTTACAAAAATAAAAGGCCACAGGCTGCTGCCACTTGTGAAGTGCTCCTCTAACCATAAAAACTAATGCATGATCTGCAAACTCGTCTATTGTTTTGCAGTCTATTTCAACGAATCCAGTTATTTTATCTTTATGTTTATTGTAATGGAGTCCTGCTTCTAATGCCACTTCGTCAAATAATATAGAGCAGTATTTTTTATTTCGCGCCCAAGTATCTACCTGCAAATAATAAATTGTATGAGGTTAAATGAGATAATAATGAATACAAGGTGAAAAAGTAATAATGGGTAACTGAATAATAAAAAGATGTGAGTTTTAGTATACATACCTCTTTTTTTATGGCTTGAAAAATTTGTGGATTAATGCCAGATTCAATATTTAAATTTGTAATTAACTTGTTTAAAGTTGTTTTTGATGGAAGAATAAAAATTTTTTGAAGAAATTTATAACATTTTGGACTTTGTTTCATTATAGAAAGCCCAATAATTTTTTCTTCCAATGTAAATCTTCGACCCTTACTCTTTTTGGTACACTGCTTAACTTGCATCCAAAAAATTTTTTTTGCTAAGGGGTTCATTGCTTTCGCAAAATTATCGAAAGAATTTCTTTTATTAAATTTTATGGCCCTCCTGGCTCTTCGACTGAAATCAAGTTGTTTTCTAGATCGACAATATTGTTGATATATACGATGACATTTCGGTGTCAAACTTTTTATATTTTCAACTAGGCGTCTTCTTGGACATCTTTTGGGAGTTGCTTTCAATACAATGGTATCTGTGAACAAAATTAAATGTAAATTCTATAAATTATTATTTTCTGTCTAATTTAAGCATTCTTTGCTTAGATCTATATGTACCTGAGCAATGTAGATTTGCTGCAGAAATTTCATCTGCATTGCAAGTAGATGGCATGACATCAGCTAAAATGAAAAAGGACATAATTAGTTTATATTACCTGGCAGAGTACCTCAAACTACAGGCTACTCAGCCAGGGGCACATGGCACAGCATGAATATTTAGTAGTATTGGTTTAGAAATATAAATATACTAGCTTTTACACATGCCTTTGCATGCATTCATTTTATTTTAAAAAATTCAGCCTATATTACTCGCTGACAATGTAGCTTTGATATCTTGCCATAGAGGATATATATGTATAGCCAAAGCAAACCTTTACCTGACTGAGATTTCAAAAAAGCATGGGAAGTAGATGGCAGATCTTCTGTAACAAAATATTTATAATTTAGTTAGGTTATGAATAAAAAAAAAATGACTTGAATTCTCACCAATAATTTGATCTAAGTATTACCTGACTGTGGAAACACGATTGGAACAGAAATTTGCTCCAAATCACCTAGAGTAGATGGCATGGTTTCTGAAATAAAAAGAAAAACATTTATTGACGATGCTAGGCAATGAAATATTTGTATAATGTTGCATATTAATACCATTACTCACCAGAAAATCTTTTACTATAGGTATGGTCATTGTGCTTTCTCTTTCTGGTGTAATTGTGTTCAATATTTGGATTGATATTTTCTGAAACATAAGTCATACGCTGCAGTAACCAAATAGTAAAAATAATTAAAAACCAATTGTTTCTGAATTCTGTTACTTGAGGTTCAAAACCAACCCCCTTGGTTGGTTTTTGGTTTTTGAATTTGTTATTGTTTATGGTAGTAAAGATAATATGTAAGTATTGGAAAAAAAAATACTTTCATTTTAATAAACAACCAACATAATATCGGTGCAAAGTCAGGGCTAATGCACATATCAATTATTCAGTGATAATATGTTTTACTCTTGTTTTACTAACCAGAGTCAAAGTAAGTTCGTTCCGGAATTCCAGTCGTAATTTCAGTCACGGTAAATAACGTCGGGTAGGCACCAACGAAAAGTCGCTGCTTGGGTGTGATGAATCTCTGCTCAAAATGTTTGTGACACACAAACAATTTACGAAGTTCCACCGCACTTAACTGGTTTAAGTTATTATTATGCGCACAAAGACACTGTAACCAATTTTGGAGTCCTATCTCAGTTTTTGGAAAATAATGTAAAAGGACGTCCTTTCGCCTACTTTCACAAACACAGCACTTACTAGACATTATGACGCGGTTTTAGAAAAACCCAGATATTACAGTATTAGCGATTGAGAGTACAAGCTACGGAAATTAATCAACGCAAAACCTTCCTCGATCAAACCAACTAAAACTGTACATGTACCACAGATTAGAAAGAACATGTACAAAAACATGAAACGAGCATGTCAATGTCAAAAGAGACGCTAGATGGCGCTAGTAACTGGAGGCGGCAGGGGGGAAGGGGCGGAGGATCTGTCAAAATCAAAAAAAAGTGCCATAGACAAAGTCATAGACGTAATTCCTAGTATTTTTTGTATGAAGATTGCCTGCCATGCTTGACATATATAACTGACATTTTGTTTGTTTGTTCATCAATTCCATTCGTGTTTCGTGCTTTCAATCTGCTAAAACATAAAAAACTACAATTATTTAGAACCTTATTATACCCAAATCTAATACTTACTGTATTGTTTAAAAATTGTTTTATCAACCAATTATAAGGTATGTAAGTAATGCTTACAACGGCTTACAGTAATTAACTTTATTCAATTTTAGCAGGTGCCATGAGATGGCGGGTATCTGTACTTTTGTTTAAATTATAAAATATCCACTCCAGTAAATAATAGGGCAGTTATTTTGTTTTTCTTCAATCCATGACTTTTTAAAACCAAAGTTTAAGTTTACACAATTATTAGGGTATGAATCCACGTGTCGAGAAGTTATATATGCAATTGCATTGTTTCATTGATAAATTTGCGACCGTTATGTTCTCAATGTCTATTTGATAAAACAATATTAACAGTTAATATTATCATATTAGTACTAGTATTTTACAACAATGGGATTCTTTTAGATTTTGAAATGGCGGAAATTGCTAATGTAGACAATTCGTCAGCCACTGAGCTGCTCGGCATCGGACGTAGACATCTTGCTGTAAGAGATTACAGTTCTGCAGCAGAAGCCCTCGCCAAAGCATGTGAAAGACTGGCTGAAGAGCATGGTGATACTGCTGACCAGTGTGCAGAGGCTTATTTATGGTAATTGATAAATTAGACTTATTTTAATTCAGGTACAGAGCTACATATTTAATGTATCTTATTCTTTCTAGGTATGGAAAGTCACTGTTAGGGTTATCCCGAGAAGAGAGTGGAGTGCTTGGAGATGGTATGCCAGGAGCTGGTAATGCTGAAAATGAAGATGACAATGAAGGTGAGACAGTAAAATTTAGACTTAATTGTTACCCACTTTAAACATTTTCTTTTAATTATGCTTGTTTGATAAATTTACAACTGCCTCTTGTGGTTCTAGTGGTCTAGTGGTACACTCACCAGAGATCCCGAGATCCCTGGTTCTGTCCCCAGAGGAGTACAAATTTGTTGGTACTCAGTTTGGTTGGTAGGACCTGTCTCTGATCTGTCTCTTCTGGCTAGCTACCACCATCTTAACAAAATCTTTCACCATAATAGTATTTTTAACAGTATTATTGTGTTTCAACAATTAATGATAGGATATCTAAACCCTCAATGATTAAGGGTTCCAGGTGAAGCTCGAGTCCACCTTAAGTCTTATCGTCACTTATCGTCTGGTCTGGTGAGATTAAGGTCAAGAGCTACCCTGTCAAGATTAAAAGAAATTCAGCCCAAAAGCTTAGTACTTGAGTAAGCGATAACTTGGTTTAGCTCCTTGATTTGATTCCCATCAGTGCCAAGCTTGTAAATAAGTAGTGTGGTGGCGTCATCTAACTATTACACCACAATATACTTATTAAATTTTATCTTACAAAAAGTTTGTTTAGAAACAACAAACAGATCCTGCCAACTTAATAATTGCTAGATAAAGAGTATACATTTTATTAATTGCTATTAATTTAAAATAGAAGAAGAAAATGGAGAAGAAGCTAATGAACAAAATGGAGAGGAAGATAAGACTGAGACAGAAGAAGAGAAAACTGAAGCCGAACCAGAAAAAGTGGAGCCAGAATCTACAACCAGAGATAATGAGCCTGGCAGCAGTAAGCAAATGGAAACTGACGCAGCAGAAGCGGTATGTTATGATTATTAAATAACATTCTTCTTATACTGTAAAAAATCTATTAAGGAAAGTTGATAACCACCATACTAGCTATGTATGGGGTTGGTTTCAACAGACATATCTATAAAAAAATTGGCATACCATTGCATATTATGCGATACTGCAACATCCTTTACTTAAATGTTGGTCATGTTGGCACTACAAGTAAGAAATTTTGCTACACAGAATGTTTTGGTATAACAAGCAAGCACCTACCCACTCTAAGATACTCATATTAGCAGCATGGTGTTTCAAAAATTCTTAGCAAAGATTTATTTATAAGTTTCTCGTACATTTTGTTTTACTACCTAAGTTATTTTTATGGAGAAAATTTAAATGTATTTAAATATATTAAATTTTTGATACCATAGTATATTTATATGGGTATACTAGCTTCACATGGACTTTAGGCTTGGGCAGCATTTTTTGGACTTCCATATATATGTCTTTTCATCCCCTATTTCATCCCGTCATCATATGTATTTCTTAAGTGCCTAAATTTAAAGTTTCATTATTTTATCTTCACAAATGATGAACTTCTATTCATCTCATATTTAAACCACTTCAAGCCTTTTTTCGTGATAAAAGGTTTGCAGATAAATTTGTAGCAAATTTCATGAAATTTTGGCCGGTAGTTTTTGAGTTTATTCATTACAAAACGACAAATCTTTTATCTTCATAATATTAATATAGATTAGCTTGGGTATATGTCTGCTTGTTATACCATGTACCAGGCTGTATGCTATGTACTAAAATAGATTTTTGATAATTCTTTGATTTTATAGTAAATGTATAAACATTGTATTCTTGCAGGGTGCCTCTAATAGTGATGGCAATGAAGAAGAAGCAAATTTAGAAAATGAAGATGATGTGGACAACCTTCAACTGGCATGGGAAACACTTGGTTAGTTTGAATATTTATTTTATCTACACTCATGTCATAATATTCAGATTATTCGCATTTTTGCTGAGGAACCAATAAAAACATGCGATATATTATTGGAAAGGATTTTTTTATGTACTTTAATTGTTGTTATGGAGGAAAGTACCAATGTATGTAAATAATTACGTATGTGTGTCAAGCTTCGCTTTGAAAATGGTGGTGATTAAATCCACTGCAACCCAAGAACACGCTACGCATGAAATACCGTCATTGGTACACGCTTGTACCTGTTGATTGAAGAGCACCCACACAGCTCACTCAACATTTTTTTTTAATTATATTACTATTTTATCAGAAATTAAATTTTATATTTTTTTTACTGTTTATAAAAAAATGCTAATTAACATAAAAATCAACACTTTTGTTTTTCAGGTCAATGAAGTCAGGTTTTATGCGTCGTATTTTCGATTTCAGATTTGGCACGCAGCATTCTTCAGAGACGTGTGGAAGACAAAGGTGGTGATGCAGCCAAAGCTTTGCTGGCTGATGTACATTTGGCTTTGGGAGAAGTTGCACTTGAAAGCGAGACATATGATAAAGCTGTTATAGATATGCGTAAGTATATTAGATGGGGTACATACTATAGGGCTATTTGTAAAAAAAAAACACATCATACAACAGTAGATAGATGTAGTATTAAAGAAACGAAAAAGAAAAATGTGTTATTGCACCGAATGGTGTATCTAAATGACTCTCAGATCTGCTTGAACACATTGTGGGGGGCTACATAAAATTTTCAGTTATGTAGTTTTTTTTATAAAATATTTCCTGGAAACAAAATTTATTGTTGCCCCATGTATCACATAATTTTATTAAGATTTATGTGTGCATAAATAACTTTATTCCAGTTCATAGCATTTTCAATAACAAGCACAGCCTATATACAAAATATTACATATCCTAGTAACTTTTTTTAACATATTTTGTATGTACTTTTTTATTCTTTTTTTTACAGAAAGCTGCTTGGAGCTTCAAAAAGAATTGTACCGCAGTGATGACAGGAGAATTGCAGAGACACATTACCAAATTGGTATGATATATCACATGCTATACTATATAAATTGATAAATAATCTGGGATTGTTTGCCCCATTATATCCATTGTGACTTATCTCAATACAGCTGTGCAAGCAAGAATTGGCTTGATGGACAAATTGATTGACCAACGCGTCTTTCCTCTTTTCTAAGAATATTTATCAAACTAATGGATTTTTTGTCGATTATATCGAATTTTACTTTAAAATTTTCTTTATTGATAGTTATTTTCTTGTACTGCAGGAACTGTTCATGTTTTTAATGTCGCTTCCAAGTATGAATTTTTAATAATAGTGATACTGGAAAGCGAAAAACATTATCTATGGCAACACCTATAGTAAAGGTAGCACTCAGCAATTTCTTTTATGTACTTTTCATGTACTAGTGTTAGTGTATATTATCTTGTTAGTAAATAAATAAATAAACAGAAACCAAACACCACAAAAATGTCTATTTCCATGTGACAAATATTAAGGACTTGAGTTTAAAATAAATAATGTCTGTACTAGGTCTGGCCAACTCCCTCGCATCCAGTTTTGAAGACGCCATAACACATTTCAAGAACGCCGCCAACATTCTGGAAACAAGAATAAAGACGTTAACCAACCCGGTAGCGGCCACAGACGACGCTACAGTCAAGAAATTTTCATTGACTGACCCATCTTACTCGGTTGAAGGCGAGATCAAGGAGTTAAAGGAACTTCTACCGGAAATTCAGGAGAAGATCCAGGATATGATGGATTACAAAGCTGAGGTAAGGCCCTGCGACTGCTTAGAAGAAACTAGGAAGATGCTCCGTGATATGATTATTAAAGAGAAAAATCGTAATATCGTCTGTGCTTGTTAACCTCTGATATAGGTGTGTGCTACTAGATTTTCTCAACTTATACCTAATTCAGCTAGAAAGCGTCCATCAAATTTTTTTCACTAAACTACGCAAACCCAAAAGGAACGGTTATGAATTTTGCAGTCTATGTATGTTTGTATTTTGGTATGTTCCTCTGTAGCGCCAAAACTATTCATCATCTATTGATGATTAAGTGTCAATCGATTCGTTATTATGGTCTGGATAACATTTTAACTGATTTTAACAATAGGAGGAGTAGATTTAACCTTGGAAACCCCGATTTCATTTTTTCTGTAGCAGGGTTACAGTGCTTTCACTTTTTGCTTGTTTGTATGTCTACATAGAGTGGCTCATTGTGAAAATTAAAATGTTCTACCACATTGGAACTCTGTAATATCTATGTAGCGTCGATGGCGTAGTGTTTAAGAGCGTTGTCTCCCACCCAGGAGGCACTGGTTCGATCCCCGCCACATACCAATGTGTTTTAAAATTTTAAATTCATATGTACATTTAATCGACGCTTTTACGGTGAAGGAAAACATCGTGAGGAAACCTGCACACACCTATGAAGAAATTCTTAGGTTGTGTGTGAAGTCAACCAACCCGCACTTGGCCAGCGTGGTTGACTAATCGCCTAATCGCCCCTAATGTGGGGTAGGCTCGAGCCCCTTGGTAAGGACATTATATGAGCTGTTGAGGATGATGATGAATGTCTATATCACCTATTCAGTCAATGCACGTATTGTAAGTATTGAGATTACGGTGGGTAAGGCTGCTTCTATTTCATATGCAAGGGGCTGAGGCTGTGTCGATAGATAACGGTATTCATACACTAAACAATTCGAAGTGTTACTGAAAAGGTACTGCAGTGTCCGTATTGCTGTAAAAAATTCCAGTATCATTAATTTAAATTAGTCGCAAAATTGCACCAGCACAAATACATGTGATCAGCCATATATTAGTCAAAGACTGATCTAAGTAGTAGACATCATGTTAAAGTCTAAACTGTGTACCGCTAGTTTGGAGATATTATCATCAGCTAAAGGCAAAATGAGAAGGGTTTGTGTGAGTGGTGATGGATGTCAAATATGTATGTTGAATCCGAAATAAAATTAGAATTAACCAATTTCTAGTGCATACACACCTGTATTATGTTAAACTTGCGTAGCAGTATTCATAGCACGTGCCTTAATTTACATGGTTTTTAATCCACTCTTAATAATAGGAGTTTAGTGTTAATTAAAAAATAGACTGAATAATCAGACTGAATTTCAATGTTTATGATGCCTAATGATAATAACATTCCGTTAATTTTAAAAATTACTTTTTATAAAGTTCCTGAAGTTACTATTAAATTGATGTGATATTTCACATTCCATTAATTTTAAAGATTCACCTTTTAATTAAGTTACTAAAATTAATAATAAATTGATGTGATATTTCACATTCCATTAATTTTAAAGATTCACCTTTTAATTAAGTTACTAAAATTAATAATAAATTGATGTGATATTTCGTGATCTGTAATTGTTTTTAAAGCAGTATTCATTTTGTTTTTTTTTTATTAATGTAGGTATTTGTCGCATTTTACAGTACTCTTAGTTTGTAAGTTAAGGTAACAATAAGTGTTAACTGTTTGACCACACGGCCATTTTGTGTATCATGTTTTGAAATATTTTTTAATAAAATTTTCCAAATTGAGGTCTGTGTATTATTTCAGGAACCCATTACATTAATGGCCATGTGGTGAAATAGTTATGTTAATTTAGTGATAAATCATGGCCATTGATGTCTGATTCCATGATTGGGTTAGAGTTCGTATTTTTTTTATGTTACTAGATGGCAAACAAGCTTGCGGCCCACCTGATGTTAAGTGGTCACCGCCGCCTATAGACACTTGCAATATTAAGTGTAAATCACTTAACACCGCAAGTGCGTTTGCCATCCTGGGGACTAAGATGATATGCCCTCCATGCCCAGTAATTACACTGGCTACCTTTCCCTTCAATCCGAAACACAGCGAACTGCTTCACGGCAGAAATAAGAAAGGCGGTGGTACCTACCCAGATGAGCCTACATATGGGTCTACCACCTAGTAATCCGACATACATCCATATTTATTGTAGTGCAAAGGTAGCATGATTATGAATAAAGATCAAAGACTCAGAGGTTGCTTGAGACAGGTATAAAACCTGTACTACACTACTCGCGAAGTTATGCGAATACGACAGTGTAGAGAGGCACTTCTGGTCGCTCCGAACGGAGCGGTTAATTCATACTTCGGCTCGCCTCGGATGACTTCCGATAGTTATCGGTTTTTGCGCCCGAGTTAAAGGATTCGAAGCGTACCGAAGTTCTAACACGAAGTGACTAACTACCTCACTACACTATTCGGTTTACTTCAGTTCGCGGCATGATATACATCTCTACTAATATTATAAAGAGGACAGATTTGTATGTTTGTAACGAATAAACTCAAAAACTACTGAGCCTATTTTAAAAAATCTTGCACCATAAGAATGCTAGGTATTTTCTTAAATAACATAATTATGCTATAAATAATTAAAAAATACTCCACGCTTACGAAGTCGAGGGTGGAGTGCTAGTTATAGATATTTTGAACACAACTAAGATGAGTGGTGTAGGTCACAAGAACAAATTCTTTTGTTCCTGGAATCTCTGCAATCTGAGCTAGTTTGGGACCTAAATGACAGAGGTCATAAAGACAACAGGAAACTCAATGATGCTTGGGTGCGTATCCAGAAAATTGTCTATACTCGTTGAATTTTTTTTTTTTTTTTTTATTTATTTATTATCACAAAATAATACACTGAGTTTACAATTCTACAGTCTGCCAAACTGTGTAACAGTTTGTCGGCAGTGGCTCCCGTGGATTACAAGCTGTATTATTTTATTTTATCCTTAACTAATTAACACTACCAATCAGAGGTTTACAGAAAATTAAAGAATACAATGTTTGTACCTACTTTAGATTTTACCAATGAAGATTATTCTATTCTATTCTGCCTACACAACAAGCGGTCCGGGTTCGAATCCTGGCAGCGGCAAACATTTGTGTGATGAACACGAATACTCGTTGACAATTCATGGCTGTTAATAATATTTAAGTTTATTTATAAAAAATATCTAGAATTATTAATTATGTATATTAAAAATATTCGCTACCCAGCATCCATAACACAAGCTCCCAACGATACCCACTCCGGGCTAGATAATTGATGTGACCGTGGAAACATATTATTATTATTTCCTTTATTTATTTTAAAATACATATAAAATTACTAAGTGGCTCGACCATGCATGACTAGAGGGATTCTAAGGACACAGTGACATGTAGTGTTTTCTTAGAGTGCTTTTTAAGTGGTTTTTACTGGTAACGTTCTGTAATAAACCCCGGGGAAGCTCGTTTGTATACACGGGCGTTAGCCATCGTCTCTCGCGTTTACCGTAATAATTTTTAACCTTCGGAACAACTAGTTTGGGTATCTTAGCTGATCGGGTCGGGTACGTACGCTCCCTTTCCCTTTTATGTTCATTATTGTTTAGTTGCTCTGCCAAAATTGACATTTTTACTTTAAATTCTATCGGTAATATATTACAAATTTTAAAAAGCTTTTCATAATCTTTTTGGAGCGAGTCTTTGATTTTATTATTCACTAAAAATTTAAGTATCCTTATTTGCAGTAGTTTGATTCTATTTAGGTAAGTGGGGAAAGTTAGACCATACGCGCCCAGCCCGTACAGTATAATTGAATCTGCCAGTGCATGATAAAGCATATACATAATACCCTTGGATACAATGAATTTTATGGATATAAAACTTGGATACAATGCTGCCGGGCAAGTGAGTTCCTCGCGAAGTTGCACGAGTGTGTAGTCACATACTTCGGACTTCGATCAATTTCGACTATTACTTCGTCAAAACCACTTCGCGAGTAGTGTAATGGAGGCATAAGAATTCAGTCAAGCCAACACCTACCTAGGGTCGCTTGTTCCCAACGAGTCACACTGTAACCTGTAACACTGTGTTACAGGTTACAGTGTGACTCGTTGGGAACAAGCGCCTAGGGTTAGGGTATGATTGGTCAAGCCTAAAAATTGTTTCGATTCGTCAAGTCGTCAATTTCTTTTTTCAGTGCATTTTTCTAGTATTATTATCTAGTTGGTTGATGATTATTTAAATTATCATCAACCAACTCCTAACGGTTAAGGAGTTTTACCTTCTATCATCAGGTCATCAACATGATATGACTACCAAACGCAAATACTAGAATAGCTTTAGAAAAAATTAACATACATGCCTATAAAATTTGAGAGTTGCTCTCGACTTCCCTGGCTTCCCATCATCGGATCCTGACTTGGTGGCAATGGGACCACCTCAGGAGTATAGGAGTATACATACACTATTAAATAAAAAAAGAATTTTGAAAATCGGTCCACAAGTGACAGAGATATTGGTGAACATACATTAAAAAATACATATAGAACTTTCTCCTAGTTGGAAATCGGTTAAAGAGTTTAATTATCCTTCGAATCCTCGAAATGATTTTCAGAGCATTGACGCATACTAATGTTGGATAAAGGTTTCTGTCTAGTCTCTACAAGTTCTTTCCGAACGACACCGCTCAAGCGACAAAAAGAAATAATTTAAATGCCATATTTTAAGTTGAAACGTCTATTTTTAGGCAAAAAAAATTAAAAAAATACCGTTCCCACCATCATTATCCGCGGTAGACTTTTGTAGACCTTTAGGCGCGTATGGTCCAATCCACCTAATTCGAGGTTAGTCCAATTAGTGGTTTGTCCTATTCATGGTTTGTCCAATCGTATAACATGTCCTACCTATTACAAAACGCCGCGCCCGATTGTAATATCTGTGAGTGGTAGGTAACAATAGGTCCACTCTGCTTGGTCATAAAAAAATGGTCAGGAATCGAGTCTGCAAATTTTTCCGAGCTTGTCCCGAATTTTAGTTTCCTAAACCTATAATTATAAGAAAATTGTGGTTATAGGGGAACATGGGCCTCAGTGGATCACGGGGAACAGTGAATCGTTGGTTGAAAATCTGTATCTATTAAACTCACACATACGCGCATTGGCTTTACTAACGTTCTCCCGTACCCCGTGCCACCCGACTAGTCGCCCTCAATGAATCACAACGAGAGGACGCGCGACAGCGCATCGGTCCGTAGGTAAGTACAAAAAAAATTTTTACGTAATCTTTGAAATTTCTTGGGTTCAAAGTCATTTAGAAATTTTAAAGTCTTTGCATGTTTACTTTTAGTAAGTATTTCTAATTTTTTAAAACTGTATTAAGTTGTGTGGTAAGAGCGACTTAAATTTTGTTAAAAATATTATTTGTTTTCTTGGTAAATGGGTTACAGTGAATCATGTGGTAATGGGGATCGTTGGATCATGATCCACTGTTCCCCAAAAACTTTTGAGTTTCAAAGTACTCTTGTTTACAGGTCAACATGCCACGTAACAGACAAAGGAAGACAGAAATTGGTCTACATACAGAAGAAGAAATGCGCAAAGCTTTAAACGTGATAGCAAAGGGTCAAACCATAAGAGCCATTTCAAGATTAACCAAGATCCCGTTCACCACTCTGCAGAGGTATAACAAAAAAGTATAAACTATCATAGCTGGGCACCGTTAATCGAATAGTTAACTTCGTTAATCGTTAATCTGTTACTAAAAAATAACTTCGTTAAACGTAAAACGTTACATTTCGGAAGATTTAACGCAAGTTAACGTTAATCGTTAATTCGTTAACACGTGATAAAAATTGCATTTTTTATATCGTTGCGTTAGTGATCAGCTTACAAAAACTGTTGTTTAGTTTCTGGAAATTAACTGGCCACTCAATCTGGCTGGATGAATGGAGCAGCAAAAATAACCCAGGTCTTCTAATTCTAGACAATCACGAGTCGCATTATTTGTATTGAGGCTCTTAATCTAGCAAAAGAGAATGTAGTAACAATTATTACCGTCCCACCGCATTCAAAAGGTAAAATGCAGCCTTTAGATGTTGGCGTTTTTGCACCATTTAAAACGGCATACAACAAAGCGGTTGACAGCTGGATAATGCGCAATCCAGGCAAAACATTTTCCATCTATGATGTTGCTGGGTGCGGTAAGGAAGCGCACCTGAAATCTATGTCACCGAGTAACATATGTAATGCATTTCAGGCGACGGGAATTTTCCAAAGAACTACAAAGAGAACCCAAGGTTTATATTATTTAGATGTTGATTTTTCAAATATGGATTTACGTTAAGACTCAGATAAATAATTTAATGTTTAAAACAGGTAAAGCAAGTTTAATATTGTGATTTTGCAACTAAGACTGATTAAAGCAATGACTGATAATTATATTTTTTGTAAAAAAATAAAGAGTTTATTTGCCATAATAAGTTTTATTACATAAAAAACCCTACTGATTCACTGTATCCCATGCGATCCACTGTAACTCAAACCCTGATTCAATGTGACCCACCCATGGGTCATAGTGGATCAATTCGCTGTGCGAGAAAAAACTATCTTGAAAAGTTAACCAATTCGTAAAACCTGTATTTAATAAAAAAATACTGAAGTTTGATCATGTTTTCGTATTTATAATAAAAAAAATCGGTTATTAAAGAAGAAATTCAATCCAAAATTTCTTTAGAAAAAAATATGATCCACTGAACCCCATGTTCCCCTACTAACAGTTCATACCTTCCATAAATTAGTTAAGTAACCAAATCAAAGTTGTTTTCATCCGTAAAGTGAATTTTCCGTTGGCTACCGTCTCAGCAACTTCTTCGCTTGTTGCTAAAAAAAATTCACTAGTTTTTTTTAATAGGTAATAAATTCGTTTATTTCGACCAACAATGTGTAATTTCTGTTAGTATACAAAATAAATCTTAATCCTATTGTTAGTAAAACGTTATTTATTGGTTATTTAGCATTATAGCAAAATAAAAATAAAACATTATTTAATACAATTTAAAAATTTTGAGTAAAATGAAATTTAAATTATAAATAAAATGAAATAGAAATTGAATTATGGTTTTAAATGGTATGAGAAATATTTTCGGACCTCCAATGATAGGAATTGAAAAGTTATGTAAGAAAATGCGCACCCCAACTCGACAATGATTTTCCGAACATTCTACCTATCGCCGGTACAGTCACATTAAAAAGGTCTAGAATTTTAGACCTTTTCAGGTGGATATTTTCTTTGGGTATGGTTTAGCTTGTTTTATACAGGATGTTTGGTTTGGTACATGGTATAATAACAAGTGAGCACTCACCCATAGACCCATACTAACGTAGTCGTATAAAAATCAAAATTGTTAAATAAATTTCAATATTCTCTATTAAAACATTTCGACCAGTAAACCAATTATGTATGAAAACTTTGTAAAATTACTAACCTAACCGTTACTCGCGTCTTAGTTATTCTTTCGCGGTAAAAAGTACCTAGATAGCATATGTAGTATTCCAGATTATAATCTATCTCTGTGTCTAATTTCATCTAGACCCGTTTGCCGATGCAGTAGCAAACAAGGATGGATGTAACTTACGTCAGAACGGTCGAACTGTACCCGTAATGTAAGTTTTTTAGTATAAAATATGCAACTATTGTAGTTGCGTTAAGAGCTCAATTTGTATGGGAAACACGATTTCCGCTTCTTTCCGCTAGGGGCGCTATTCACGTTTCCTATACAAATCGAGCTCTTATCGCAACTACAATAGTTCCGTACTTCATACGAAAAAACTTACACTACGGGTACTGATCTGGATTTGTATTTTTACTGGGTAGTAAGAAGCTCAATTTTTTTCTTCTAATTGTTGCAGACAATCAAACGAGTCAGAGAAACGTTATGTCCGAGCAACGGCGAAGGCTCATCACATACGAACGGAGCCAGCTCAAGTACTTCAGAAGCTAAACCTGCGGCACCGGCGTCCGATATATCCCACTTGATCAAGAGAAAAAGGAAATCTAGCGAGACAGACGCTAGCGCATCTGCTCCCAAGAGAGTAAATAGTAACACATGAAGTCTAATTAATTTTAAATAATCATTTTATCAGTACCTACACTCAGTGATGTAAATTGAACTACAGGCGGGGTTAAATCTTATTGTGCAGATGTTTTTGATAATAAAACGATGTTAAATTAGTTTTTCGTTTTTGTTTTAGCAGTTGTAATTAGTAACAGGTAAATCAGAATTTAATCTTATTACGAAGCTTAGGTTTTATTTGCACTATCTATGATTTACACAGCCTCGAAATCTCGTAAGAGCTTAGCGGTAAATACGCATTACAAGTAGAGCGAATGGCTTAAGATCCAGAGGGCGCTGACCCCTGCGATGGACGGACAAAATAAAAGACCTCACAGACTCGCCCCTAGCACGGTAATATTATCTATAATATTACCGTGCCCCTAGTTATGTGCGTGCGAAGTGCGTCCGATAAATTATTGAGTATCTCAATACTCAATAATTTATTGCAGCCATAAAGTTTACAAAAGGTATTTCTATATAAATATGAAAAGTACAATTTATGGACCCTGTTGAGTATCGCAATTTGAAATAGGAGAGGAGGGTGTATTATTTACATAAAATAAAATAAAAATTACTTACACTATCATTAACTTTTACTAACAATTTTATTATCATTAACAATTTTTTTACTAAAAATAATATCATTTAAGTATAATAAATCTTATGTTATTAATTTATTTAGATAATGTATAAATATTTATTTTATTTTATCATGTATAGGTATATTCTTGAAGACTAATAGCGTTTATGAATGATGGCGGGAGACAGTGAAGTAGGCCGTGTGACTCCCTTGATCACGACAACTCTGTCAAGAGTAAACGATTGAGAAGAAGATATTATGCATTACGTCTATGTGTATGAGCAAGGCAATCACAAAAAGTTCCAGACATCTGAATCCGATGTTTCAGTAATAGTTGCTACCATTATGTATGATTAATGGGAAAATATACTAAAATGCTAATCTACTACTGATGCAGACTGTTTGTACGTGCGTGTATCTACCTAAGTCATTGGTACCTACGTGGTAGGTGACGTCACCCGCACGCACGGCTCTCAAGTCTCAACTCACATTGACAACTCTATAAAATAGTTGATGGCTTAATTATTTTTAGTCGCATAAAGGTCTTCGAATCTTTCGAATCAAAATATCGTTTTAGAAAAAAAATACCCATCGCCCATAATACGATAAATCTTTGGCAGTGTCGCTAGAATACATTACCATTACCTTTACCCAGGGCCTTTACCTATATCATTATTTCTCAATGTAGACTACTCCAAGTACTTACCTATACCTATTAATCTATGACCAAATTGGCCTTATTGGAAATAATCGTTTTTGGTCGTAGACCAATTTGCTTGACATTATTCTCTTTGGGTTTGTCTCTAGGTCTCTTGTCATACTATGCAATAGCAAGAAGTAAAATTTTGGTAGTAGGTATTTCGAAATTATATTTATAGAAAATAAGCTTAAAATGGCGGGCTTCGACGACCAGAATTTGCCTAAGCATCTGACTTTCTCTAAATCCAAAGTGCCTTTATTGGGAGCGTTGATAGACTACATGGATACAAGCTTAGGGTATTTGAGGCGCAGGACTTTTGCTAGAGCCGAGAACCTCCATGCAAAAGCTTCAAGAGCCACACTTTCAGCGAGTTTCATGGCAATGGTATGCTTGATAATGGGCCTGACGTGTAATGTGAAGTTTGAGATTGTGAAGCTGGACGAGGAGCCTCTGCCTGCCGATTTACACTTCATCCTGATGAGTAAAGCCGACAAGCTGTATATAGACGATATTGATGTCTCAAGTAAGTTTAATCAAACATCTCTCACATAAATATTTGTTATCATCATCTACATTATTATTTCAGCCAAGAGACGCCCACTGTTGGACATAGGCCTTTTTTTGACGCTGAGAAAAATGCCTTACGCATGTCCTCCTGCCGGGGGACGGGAGGATTATGTGGGACTTCCCGGGAAAAAATCCCGAGTATACCCACTAAAATAACCTAGCGGCACTCCCGCATCGCCTTACGTAGTGAGGGAACTGGGAAACTGGCAGAGCCTTTACTTCCAGTCCCCCACCGGCGATTGTCCGCCTGCGTGGCTGGTCCTTCACGCCTCATGCATGCGCTGCCCACATCTAGCGGCTAACCGCTGCCTATATTATGAGTTCATCGGTCCACCTTAAGGCCTTTTTTTGTTGGCGAGAGGTCCAATACATTTACGCATCGTCCCTGCGGGGTGGTGCTAACCGCAGGGGATATGTGGGCCTCGAGGTAAAGGCGTTCCCTTCATACCCAATAAACATCCTCCCCGGACTGACTTTCAGTGCGCTATTACGGGACTCGCGATCTGCGCACGTGAGCGCAACCCTCGAGACCTTCTCAACGCTGCCCGTCTAGGCACTCCTTGCAGCAATTGGTGGCCAGCAGCCACTCCTCCGACGGCTGTTCGACCTGGCGCGTCCTCCTGACGAGGACAGGCAGCTATTGGACCGCGCCCGAACACGCTTGACATCAATAACCACACACCCGCATCTTGTAGGGGGCCTACCAACTCTGTGTCTCCCGGTACGCGGTCGCCATTCGAGGACCTTTGCGTTCCAATGGCCATATGTCTTCGTCACCATGAGTCTTAATTGCCCACTGCTACTCAATACCCTATTGATATTATTAAATGAAAAATCTTTTATAATCAATGAAGATATTTTAATGTGACATAGCAAAGAAAAAGAATAAATCATAACTTGACATGTAAAGATGTCATAACAGAAAAAGTATGTGGCTATACAACCTCAACACTGCCCCTTTGTGTAGACACTAACAAAAAAAACAGTCCATTAAAGAAAAAACTAAAGCTACCACAAATAGAATTAATATAAGTTTAAGCTTTTAACCAAAAAATTGTGTTTTTCTTTTGTGAGTGCCTTTGTTAACACATCTGCTGCTAACTCAGCCGAGGCCCTGTACAAAATCTTTATGACACCCTCATTAACGGATTCACAAATAAAATGATAAAGCACGTCAATGTGCTTGGTCCGTTTAAAAGACTCATTAATCACAAGTTTGTGTGTACTCTGATTGTCATTGTATACACTTACTGGTTCCTGTGAGTTTATACCAAATTTTAACTCTTTAAAGAAATTTCTAACAAATTTAGCCTCTTTAACTGCAGAACCTAAACTGATGAAACTGATGAAACCTAAAATGAAAAATCTTTTATAATCAATGAAGATATTTTAATGTGACATAGCAAAGAAAAAGAATAAATCATAACTTGACATGTAAAGATGTCATAACAGAAAAAGTATGTGGCTATACAACCTCAACACCTATTCTTTGGGCTAAGTCGGTGAATTTAGTTCTCCTGAGGATCTCATCATTTCTGATATGATCGATCGATCACGCAGAGAAACTCCGAGCATAGCCCTTTACATATTGCACTTTGAGTAGCCTTGAGCCTACTTAAAAGACCCGTTATAATATTTGTAATGCCTCGTTTATATCAAATAACTTGTTTATTCTAGGAGTAATGTGGTGCCTGGAAGCCTCGGATGCTTTAGTTGTGCTGATAAGCTCTTTTCTGATTTGGAATTCTTCACATGTGGTAAGTTTTTTGTTTTTTTTTTAATAAATCAACAAATAAAAAGTGACTTAGTAAGCCATAGATATTTCATTGGTTATTTTTCTTACAAATATATATTGCATAGTTTATTTAAAACGCATAGAAAATTATACTGATAATTAATTATAATTAGATCCAAGTAGTAAGCCATAGCTAATAAAATAATAAAGGGTAGGTAGGTATCACCTCAACAAAATAGATTCTTCAAAAGTTTTATATTTTTATTCATTTTATTCAAATATTGAATCTTCTGTAGTTGCGCTATTATAGGTAGACGACCTTTTTTTTTGATACTATATTATAAATAAAATCTAAATTCTCTCATCTACCTATTCAGAAATACAGCCCTGATAAATTAATTTGTTAATATGGTACCTTAAAATAACAGCGTAGATACCTACGCTAAAGCCATATGTTTTAAACTTTCACCACGGCTTTTCCATAATTTTCACCTTTTAACATACTAACAAAAGCATCGAAAAGATTATCAAATCCATCGGTTACATGTTCCTTGGCAATCAATTGGCCACTCTTGATCCAATCTACCAATTTGTTCCATCCCTCAAACCACCTGTCACTCCAACGCACAACCATAAAACCTTCCATTTTGATTTGGTTGGTTACTAAAGAAGGCTGAAGAATCGTGGCTTTTGGTATTTGTAATTCATTGTATGCGCTTATACTACCGCATACTGCAACCCTGCCATACGTATTCATTTGACTTATAATTGTACTGCTGATTTCACCACCAACATTGTCAAAGTAGCAATCTACTCCTTTTGGAGCCGCTTCCTTTAAAGATTTTGCTATATTTACTGTTTTATAATTAAGTGCTTTATCGAATCCCAGTTCTTTTTCCAACCATTCAACTTTGTTGTCTGAGCCAGCGAAACCGATTACTTTGCACCCTTTGATTTTTGCAATCTGTCCCACCAGGGAACCAACTGCTCCAGCAGCGCCTGTGACCACGACTGTGTCACCAGCGTTAGGCTTACAGATTTCTAAAAGTCCAAAGTAGGCCGTTACTCCTACTATGCCCACTGCACCAGCTGCCAAGGAATTGGACAAGCCTTTCAGATCAGGGAGTTTGTGAATTGTTTTTGGTGCTTTTTTGGCGTTCAAAATACTATAATCACACCAGCCTTTATGAGATCCAACAACGGTTCCGACTGGAAATTCAGGATCTCTGCTCTCTTGGACAACGCCTACTTGGTAGCCAAACTGGTCGTATGGTACTTGTCTACGTGCATTGGATGCCCTTTGGTATGGGTCCACACTGATCCACCCTGCTTTGACGAGCAGATCTCCATCTTGAAGTGGAGGTAGTTCTTGCTCGACGATTTCAAAGTCTTCCCTCTTCGGTAAACCTTGGAAATGGTTCTTAACGACATATTTTCTGGCCTTTACCACAATGTCTTCGGGTATCTGAAAGAAGTATCTATCATTGCATAATAACAATGTATCCGTGTCTAGTAAGACAAGTTCTTAATGATAGGTACCTAATTGGAGCTTGACACGTGAAGCGACCAACCTTATTATCACTTACCGGTGCCTAGAACGTCTTGTTGATCAAACAATATGTAGATATATGCGTCTAGTTTTATTTCGATGTTTATTAGAGTACCTACCTTAGCAATGGTACCTTAATGATGCGAACGAGCACGGAATGAAGCTAAATATTTTTGAACAAACCTATTTATATTATAATTTGTAACCGCATCAATGCAATAGGTAGGTATGTATGTTGCATGCTTATCTTTTATACTATGACATAGGTACTCATATTGTAAATAGTACCTACCTACTTTTAAATGTAATAGATAACGTTGTTTTCACCAATTTGTGGTTGTAGAACATTGACAATGAAACAAGCGTTGAGCTCTAGAATATTGAAGGGACCTATACAATAAAGTTATCAAGGGTTCGTTTACAATTTTAAATATATAGGAAGCTATTTCGTAATAAGTTAGATGCGATTGCTATAATGATTTGAAATTGCGTAGGCGAAAAGAACTGAGTTTTATATTCTATGTAGGTGGGTACCTAGACAGTACCTAGTCGGTCACTCCACAATCTCTTCTGCTTCACTGTTTTTCGCTTCGGCTATATGGTTAAACCTCCCAATTGAATACTTATTGCTAAGTAAGTATATACTTAGATTGATATATCTGGTTTATCCTTGATTGGTATAGGTAACAACGTTAGTCGAAAATCAAGTAAATCAAATCAAATAAAGTCATTTCGCATAATTATTCATTTGACCGAATTTTATTTAGCATAATTATTTCTTTGACATAATGTCATTTCACCGAATTTTCAAATGCACTAATTTTATATAACCTAATGTTTAACTAGACTAATAATGATTTGGTCGAAAGATCGTATCGAATATTCAGTACCCGTAGTGTAAGCTTTTTAGTATACAAAATGCAACGATTGTAGTTGCGTTAAGAGCTCAATTTGTATGGGAAATATAATTTACACTTCTCTCCGCTAGGGGCGCTGTTCACGATTCCTATAAAAATTGAGCTCTTATCGCAAATAAAGTAGTTGCGTTTGTTATACTAAGAAACTTACACTACGGGTACAGTTCAGTAATAATTCAGTGAAAACGCCCTAAAGTCGCTTCTGGCACTCGCCGGCCGCTGCCGCGGCACGCTCGCTGGGCTCGTGCGCGCTGTGTTCATGTCAAACTCGCTCGTCGCTTGGCTCCTCGCTAACCTATTGTTCAATTGAACATTCGATGAAATGAAAATTATACCACCTGAACAATACATCAAATGAACATTACATTTTTGATCAATAGCGCAAATGTTGTTATTGCAAATGAACATTCGATGAAATGAAAATTATGTTAATCGATATTATACAAAGTGATTATTTTTTTATACGTTGTTCGAAGAAGTGATTTTCGACTAAACTTTGTTATACCAAACAAGGGTGAACCGATATACTTATCTGTGTACTTACCAAAAGAATTTGCCATTGCGTCGTCGTCGGAAAGGAAGGACTAAGCTTTTAATTCTATGTAGGTAAACGGACACTCCACAATCTTTCATCTGCTGCACTGCTTTTTCGATTCGCTCAAACTGCTTGTACCTACCTAATAAATGCACGTTCATATTCCAGGGTTCTCCCCTAAGCGAGTACCTGTTCTTGCCATGGCTGGGTGCCACATTACGCGGGTTGTTCCTGCGCCAAGCGCCTACAGCGGGCGCTCTCCTGTATACTATGGCAGTTGTCAATGGAAATATTAACCCTTTGTTCCTGACTGCCTTCTCATTTCTATTTTGTAAGTCTATCTATTCCTATACAAGGTGTTCGGTACATGGGGTGGGTATGAAGCCGGCACCTACCCATGCTAACATAGTCATATAAATACTATGGTGATATAAAAATATTTTTTTAATTTTCCATACATTTTGTTTTTTTGATCGACCTATTTGTATGGAGAATATTTTTTTTACAATTTCAAGTTTTTGATAGTATTTTTATATGGCTATTTGTAGGTGCCATGGGTAGGTGCCGGCTTGATATATAGGTACCTATATCCTCTCTTCTAATCCCATCTGCGGAAACTACAGAATTTCTATCGAGTTGCTTGTGGGAGCACACATTGTTTTCCATATCTATTGTCATTCGGATGCAAATATTATTCTATAGCGACATTTGGTTGGTGTTAGGACTTGTTTCAAGTATGGCTGGCTAGCTACCAATCATCTTATTAAAGTTCACCATATACCTACCATAGACATAGAAAACTGTAGATCGGCAATGTAAAAGAGAAAGAGCATACTAACGCGTATATTAGAGTGAGATAGATAGACGAGACCATTCACGTACGAATCATGCAGGCGGCCTAAGTCGGCCTGTCAGTCATATAGAAAAGACAGCAACTGTCATAACACAATGCAGTACTATTTTTCACGCACACATTATGCGCATTATTCACACATTGGTGCATTTTTCTGGTCTCGCCCTCGTCGATTAATTGCCAATCTATATACCTAATAATAATAATATACTTAATAATACTTAGGTATATTTCTACGCTCACACCAATTATCTAGCCCAAATTAAGTATCTTTAAGAACTTGTGTTATGGATACTAGATAACGGACAAATATACTTAATAATCTAGATATTTTTATAAATAAACTCAAATAAATATATAAACAACCATGACTCATGAACAAATGTTAGTGCTCATCACACTAACATTTGCCACTACCGGGACTCGAACCCGGACCGCCAGATGTGTAAGCAGCGTTACTGACCACACCATGGCGGCGTCTATAAACGTCATCTATCATCATCTATCTATAAACGTCAGTAAGTAGTTATAAATCTATGTTAGGTACCTACCTAATAGCACCACTGTTGAAACAGCATTATTATGTTCCGATAGTTCGATAGCTAGTCCCTCGATGCTTCCACCCACAGAACAAATAAAAGAGTTTAGGAGTCGTAAGTAAGCGGGGCGCGCGCGCTGCTGGTTATGAGTAAACACTCATATTCGATCCTTTTCGAAGAGGAAAAATATTTAAAAAAATAAATCTAAAACACCGTCTTGTGCTATTTTAACTGGCAGGAAGCAAAGTAAGACTCATAATCTTACTAATGGAGACATTTCCCAACTAGCACACAAGCTCTATAACGAGCGCTTCAGTGGCCAGATAGAAGTTTTCAAATACGGCATTGGCTCTATAAGCAAGCTCTACAGAAATTGTAAAGACTGCTACAGCGCTGCTTTACCCTCAAAAGAGGCACAAATTATACGGCTATTTGTTGTACAGTTGCTCTAAAATGATCGAAAATGTGTGTTAATGCGGCGTTACTAACATGTCATGAAAGCGGGAATATACGCCATAGTATCTATAATAAGTTATTTTAGCGCGACTATAGCGTTCTTGTCGTATTTTGACGTGTCTTTATCGCGGAATTAGATTTTACGACTCTTTATTAATTTTATAATAGCGATAATCAGATGGAAGTGAACAAAATATATTTTTTAAGAATAGATTTGTGACAGTGAAGTAATAACAGATGAAGTGAAACATGAAGATTTAAATATTTTAAGTACAGGTAAGTTAGCATCTATTTTTTTCATTTATGTTTGGAATTATCAGTGGGAGTACCAGTTTATCGTGAATGTATATATATGTTTTAGTTAAAATTTTCACGCGCCTCTTATTTATGCAGTTTTTAATATTAAAAGTAAATTTAATATTAGAAAGTGTTAAATCTGCATTTAGCATAGATTGTATTTTTGGTTTCTTGGTATTGTATTCGTCTTTCATTGGGGTTATAGGTGAGAAATAATGGCTTGAATTATGATTTTGTACACATTTACAGTTAATAAATGTTGGTAATAACCAACAAAATTATGATTTAATCAAATACTGTAATGGCGCCCAATTACAACAGCTTTCAACATCCACTATGACTATTCTACCGGTTTGTATCGCAAAAATGCTCTAGTATTCGATGTAATAGGATTTTCTCCTTTACAATAGTAGTAGTGAAGCGCTTTTGTATGCTTTTAAACGTACACCTGTCTTTTACGCTTCTTTACAGAGCACAAAGCTATTTAATTGAGCTAATATATTCCATTATAGCAGAGATCGATTTAGGGACCGCGTGATGACTTAAAAACCTCTTCCTTTCCTTCTTCCATATTATTATGTATTGTGAACAATGTGTATTATGACTCTTTCCAAATCAATACTATGAAAACTGTATAGGGAGGATAAACTTGTTGAGTTTCTTGCCGGCTGAGAAGAACCTTCTCAGAACAAGGCCTCCTGGTAGACTCGTGAACCGATGGCGTCAAACTTGACTTTCATAAGTGTACAAATTGTACCTTAGTGAATAAAGAAATTTGAGTATGAGTTTGAAATTAATTTATAAAAGTCAACATCTCTCTGTTCAATTGTTACATGTATTTTCTGGCCAGTTATGGCCTATTTAATATTTTACGTGAGCGGTTCCGCGGGCAGGTACAACTAATATAAATATATTTCCAAGAACCACAAATAAAGATTTTCCAAGTTCTATGGCATGGTTCAGTGCGGTTATCAAGGAGCTTATATTTTACTTATAGAATGGAGTCATTAGACAAATGAACAAAGTGAGGGCAAAAGTTTTGACAACACTTGACATTTCTTGACATTTCTAGAGAGGCCCTGTCTCTTTCTAGTAGGGTGCCTGTAGCACAAATTAATCACGGACAGTCTTGTGCCACGGGTAAGGTCTCACGTGCTCCCACGGCCCTAAGATATAGGGAGTTAAGTGAGACACGAGAGATCCGTGCAAACCAATTAATTAAATGGTGGAAGTCGGTACGACGAACGGTTCTTTAATGAAAAAATCATCAGCCGAAATTCGAGGATTTATCGCTTCTGTGACTCTCGGTTTTAAGAGGCATTCTTACAGTTTATTATACTGTAGCTTATCTCATGTCATGTCAACTCATAAATATTATCAAGAACAATTTTACTAACCATTTCAAGGGATGCCAGTGATTTTATTGAAAGTGTCGGTGTCTTGAAAGTGCAAGCTACATATTTTCGAACTTTCATAAAATTTTGTTTTTAAAGGCATAATAGACAACCTTATGGTCCGTCGCTTGGGAAATCCAAAAAGAAAATAAAATTTTATGTTACAGACACTTTTAACTTGTAATCAAATAGCATATTAAAAACTATCATTTGATAGATTTTAATATGCTATTTGCAGAATTGTGCAGAAGAGCGCAGCCACAATTTTATTAATACTGTCTGTCTGTGTGCAATGTATCTGCGTTGCATGTTAGTACATGCAAATGTGAAAGATAAACATTATTGCACTAGTAAAATCCAATCAATACTCTCATTATCTTTTTCTCAAATAAAATAATTTACTTTACACAAATTACACATTTTATTTGTAAATAAAAATTTCCAACTAAAAATGGGTAAAACTATTTATGTATTTTATCTATGTAACAGTTATTTCAAAGAATCAAATAAAATACTCTATCAATTTTGATTGCTATTTATAAAAGGAATGGATAGAAAGGGATATTATTTCCTTATAATTCCGGAAATGTTAGTCACCCTAGTCATTTGTTTACAAATATTTGAATAAGTAAATTATGTATAAAAATTCATTAAATTCTAAGATAGGATTAAATGCGAGTATCAGAAATTTATCCCTCTTATGGAGTTTTGCAAAATAACGCTAATCTAATCTGGAATTACGGGTGAAAAATGAAATTTATAGATTGAACAATATTATATGCAATTATGACACTTACAAGTGAAATTCACACTGCATCCTCAATACTACACATTTCTGCACTAACAAAATATTGGTATATTCGCCATTTTGCACTGTTTATCCTTATTTTAAAGTAAAAAGCCGTACCAAAATCGCGAGTCGATATTTATGAATACATCAATTACGACAATTTATGTCATGTTGAGATTTCGGGACATTGACACATGAAAAGTGTGCTGCCATTACATAAATCCTTTCATTTCCCATAAGTTATAGAAAGAATCACAATGATGATTTTCAAAATAAAATACAAACCTAAACATTAAAAGTAAATATATTATATGTATTTCTTTCATTGATAATAAATACTGATAATTGAATACAATATGTTAAGTTTTTAGCTACTTTTCTACTTTTGTTTTAGAAAGATGGCGAAATACTGGGGAAATCTTGTTTCTATGTGGTCGTGTTTAGAATGAGATGACGACAATTTCTAGAAAGAGAAATGTGAAATTTGAAATGTCAAGTATTGTCAAAATTTTTGCCCTCACTTTGTTAATTTGTGTAATGACTCCATTCTTAGTATAAGCTCCTTGGCGGTTATGTTTTAGCGATAAAGATAATGTACCTATAACGTACCAGTACATTTTGATTGTAATTTAATGCAAGAATCTTTTATCAATTTACAGGTAGTACCAGAAGAGTGTGAAAACTCAACTACAGCTGCTGTCGACTCTTGCAATGCCTGTGATGCTCAACCTGGTCAAACGAGATTATGATATTTGCGTTTAGTAGATTTATAATAGATCGTTAGTTATTGTCTTCACAATTATTTTGTATAAAAATTCTAACATAAATATTGTACCGCCAAACCATAAGTTTTTTTTTAACCTTTACACCCTAGTTAAAAGGGAGTAAGGACTACACCCACTAATTTAAAATAATAATAGTGTCAGCTATATAATTGGTACAAGATACCTACGCTGTTTGCAAATTTGGAACTACGGAACCCGTTTCATTCTTTCACAGAACAATATTAAAATTGATAGTACTTTACAAGTACCTACAACCACTCTTGACGCGCTTTATTTGTTATAATGACGATAGAAAAGTTATTTGTACTGTTTTAGATCTATAAGGCGTTTTTGCCTTGTCTTATACAACTATTTGCCATATGGATGTTGTAAAATTCTCAAATATACCGGCTTGCGCGCTACAAGAAGATAATATTTCTCTTCTGTAAATATAGCTCTACAAAGATCAATCAAATCCAATTCAACAGCTTAAAGCCACATAAAGTCAGTTTATAACTTCATTTAAACTCTTTGGCCAACAACCACTCTCTATTTAGATCTTATAGTCTTATAAAAGGAATTCTTAACTCGGCTTTATATCTAATGCCGATACAATAACTGTATAATACGTTGTTGTATGTTCTTGGGTATTATGATTACCATCATACGGCTACTATACCACATGTCTGTTAAATCATGTTTAAACTCACTACTGTACAGCTTCAGTATAATAGTAAAGCTGTGGTACGATTACTATACAGTATTTAAGTGGTACAAAGACTGTTTAGGCTGCTTATGTGCTAGTTGGGTTCTTTTCACCGGTAAGTACAAATATACTGTTAAATTGAAAAAATATTATGTCGCGTATGGCGACACTGGCTCTGGTACTAACATCGCTTGATACGACTTCTAACCTCTTTTTCTGTTCTGTGCTTCCACCTTTTATTAGGTTTAACCAGCACTTACTATCGGGTGGGATGAAAGCCAAAGAGAATGACCCAGGACTTGAGAAGACGATTCGAATTTCTCGAGCCTATTATTTAATCAGCGACCAATCTAATTGAATTTATCGTTTAGTAGTTCGTAGAATTCCGTCAACTGAATAGGCACAGTGATTAAACCATAGATTTATTATTACTGACGTTTATAGATTGGCAATGAATCGACTAGGGTGACCAAAATCAAAAGAATATACCGATGTGTGCGTAATGCGCATGTGTGCATGAAAAATAGTACTGCAGTCTGACAGTTACTGTCTTTTCTACGTGACTGACAGGCCTCCTTAGGCTCCCTACGTGTACGTGGAATGGTCTCGTCTATCTCGCTCTAATATACGCCTTAGTTAGGGTTACCATCCGTCCGGATTAATCCGGACATGTCCGGACATCTAGAGTTCTGTCCGGACTTTGTTCGGCTTTTTAAAACTACTGTTACGAAGTGCGTACCTGGGCCTCGATCGCGGTAAATCATTTCAAGTCGAACGCAGATGAAACACAAACGCTGTCAAAGTTACGTTTCTGTTAGGCCCTGTCCGCACAGCGATAAAATATTCGCGCGGAAATAATATCGCGTTGAATTTGCATCAAACCACAGATTTTTTCGACAAACCTTATATTTTGATGTCATACATGCATGGTAAATTTTCGGTCACCCATCCGAGTACTGACCGCGGACTTGGTTGCTTAACTTTCGTGATTGAAGACACAAAAGTTGATAGAAACCTTATATTTTGATGTCATACATGCATGTTAAATTTTCGGTCACCCATCCGAGTACCGACCGCGCACTTAGTTGCTTAACTTTCGTGATCGACGACTCGATTAGCTTGTGCTTGATTGTTAATAAATAATGCAGTAAAAACCCACCAAAATACAAATATACAAAATTCCACTATTAACTCTAGAGCCAAGTCCTTCGATAGCCTATATCTTATAATGAACATTCTCTCATTTTTAAAATAAAATTTTAAGTAAAGCACCAAAAATCCTCTAACATTCGTGTAACGTTTGAGAAAAAGTAGCGTCATTTGAAATGTAACAACTTTGACAGCGTTTGTGTTTCATCTGCGCTCGACATGCGTTCGCTCCTACGCCATTGGTCCGCAGCAGGCTAAGGTTCGCAGCATCTGTCAAATCACCGTCGCGATACGAAAACATCGAAAAGTTGCATGCCTCTCATTGGTCTGAGTTGCATGCTGTGTTCCATTTGCGCTTCATCTTGAAATGATTTACCGCGATCGGGCCCCTGATGTTTGCATTTTGTGCGGATTAAAATGTCCGGACTTTTTTAAACTGTCAGGCTTTTTGTCCGGACTTTTCAAATTTCTAAATGGTAACCTTAGCCTTAGTATGCTCTTACTTTTTACATTGCCGATCTACAGTTTCCTATATCTATGGATTAAACATTGTTATTTGGTATCTCATCTCCAGTGTTGGAAGCGCGAATGTGGCTTGAAATCGCGCGTCTGGTTCGTACGCGATGGGAACGCCGCGACTATGTCAATTCTGCACGCGACCCTCAACTAGAGATCGAAACACTTTGGAGCAACGACGATGTGCAGAGCATTGAAGTGCGCAACTATGTGTACTAGAGCTTACCTATAATTAAAAATTATTAAGTAGGGGAAGGGGGGGCATAACGGGGACGTTAAGGAAAATAATCAATAAAAAAATGAACAGAATATATTTATTAATGAAATCTAATCAGAACACTTTGGTTATATAATAAATTATCAAATGGCACTAAATTTGGCGAAGTAACTATTTAAACATCATTTTAATTTTAATTTTACGAAACCGGTATGAAAACCCCATCGTGCCCCAGGGTAGGGGCAGAATGGGGTATCAATTCGGGGGAGGTGTACTCAGATTATTGTGAAACAGTTATTAAATTACGACCTACTTTTCTAATTAGAAATTGGATTTGGCTGTCTTCGTTGTGTAGATCGTCCAGGTTGAGGCTCTGAGAAAGGAGTTTTCTATAAAGGGAGCATAGTTGCAAGAAAAAATAGTTCAGGTGGGTTCTCTTCAAGAGAAGGAGCCACCTGATGTTCGATTTCCGTTGTAGATGCAGGTAAGAAATCTGAATCGGCAAAGTTGTTTTCATTAATTGGTCATAATACCTACTTACCACATTTTTTTTATGCATTGTTTAGCATAAAGCGGTACCCCATCATGCCCCGTAGTCATGTCCCCGTTATGCCCCCATGTATATTAATATCTTAACTGATGATCAAAAAAAATAATCGATAGTTAGAGTGCATTGGCTTAAAACATATCAATTAGTAATATCGTTAGAAAAGCACAACAGAAAAACAATAATAGTAATCTAAACAATTACTTTAATACATGTGTTTTCATGTTTACTAAAAATTAGATGAAACAGTATTGAAAATAATTTTCGGTCGTAAAAAACGAACGCGCACCGTTTAGTCTCCCGTCACTTTGGCATAAAGAGCGATGTCAAATGGCCGCTTATTACTACAAACAACATACTTCTAGTACGTATAGTTACTTGTATATGAGGATGGCCCCGTCGTGCCTCGCGACCCCGTTTTGCCCCCCCGTCCCCTATGTCTAATTTAATTTGAAATTTCAACCACCGTAAACTTTGCCGCAATAGGTAACAGCGTAATTTATCAAGTAAGTACCTATCTATTCCTTTGTATAAATACCTATACCTACAATTGGTTTTTTTCTCTTGCTGTTTGACTTTTAAATAAACTGTTGTAGGCCTACCTTGAACTTTTATTTATCGAAGTGAGTACGTATACTGGGTGTAAAAGACATGAACAGTCAAACGAGAACCATGTATTCTATACATCATATTTAAAAAAAAATATTGCTGGCAAATGATTTTTATTTTTTGGTGTTAAAAAAAATTGCAAATTGTGCCGCGCAATGTAAAGGGCTCAACTCGCACGCAACTCGCAAAACCGCGATAATTTTGCCAGACGACGGCCCCGTTCGTTAGTGTCCGTGCGCATCGAGTGAGCTACATTGAACGCTAACGTTTTGAAGCCATTTTTTGTTATGAAGTACTAAAAAAAATGATAATGTTTCTTTGGACAATAATTAATAAATAATGTATAGAATACGTTTTCATAAAAAAATGAGCTACTAAAGAATAATAATTATTAGAGTGAGAAAGCTTATATGTCTGATATTATACGGGAGAGCAGGACAAAACATTTTTTTTTTGTCTCTGTTTGCGTATCGGATTTTTATGTTTGTCACCATTGCTTTGGTGGCAGACAAGTGCGTGGTGCTTTGATATTTCTCATCGTTTTAAGTGATTTTATTTCAGTTTTAACAATCTAATCATTCTAATACGCAGTATTTTGTGTGATTTCGTTTGTAGTAATGGTGAATTGTTGTATAATTGGCTGTAAAAGCCAATACTTAGTCTATTGTTGTAGCTATAGGTATAGTATGTAGATACCTACTAAATACATTGCTATCTCGCTTGGGTGGACGCTGATGACTTATCTATACTCTATACTCTATTCTCAATCTACGTGTCAGTCATCAAGTGTCAGTCACTTAGAAAAGACAGCAACTGTCAGACTGCAATAACTACTATTTTTCATGCACACATGCGCATTACGCACACATCGGTGTATTTTTTCTCACCCTCAGACCAATGATTCTATTGGTCTGAGGTCTCACCCTAGTCGATTCATTGCCAATCTATAAACTCAGTAGGTATTAATAAATTTATGTGAGGTACTATCATGAAGCTATATAAGCTTCTTGGTGTTACCTATAAGACTCCTATACCTATAGGTACCTAAGTTATGGCAAGCAAGATCACAGTTCACTGTTGTTACTTAGTACCTACTTAATTAGGTAAGTAGAGGGACTTTTTTTTGTTATGAGGTAGAGGTATGTGGAAATCTAGATTTTACTTTTATGTTGCGGTTTTCTAACTTAATGCCTATGTATGTTAAATTAGGTACCTACTTACCTATATTTTGTTATCAAATACTTTTTATCAAGTGCGTTATCAAGTGAACAAAATATGATATGGTTTCTTGATTATGTTGTGGTATTGTTTATCATCTCTACACATAAGTGACAATTACCGCAATGAGTAGGTACAGTCAGCATCAAATAGATTGCAGCTGTTAAAATCCGCAAAAATGTCTCAACAATAAGAATTGAAATTTATTTCAGCAAACAATTTGTCATTTTTATTGAAGCAACTAAAGTGCCAAAAGTAATGCAGCAGGCACTGCAAAATAAATTAAGCATTCAGTTATTCAATTTGTTCTTCACATCGAATAATTCAAATATCGCCGCATCCGATGAAGCAATATATCTACGCAGTCACGGTGACTCAAATTATGTCATTTGACATGACGTAAGGTGATAACAACACTCTTTAATGTTAGAGAAGGTTATATATAATAGATCATAAAGCTAATGTTTTCTTCTATACGTCACAAACCACGGGTGCCATACGCTCTCGTGGACCTTTTCAATAAACAATCAATAAACTTTCTTTTTTCCAAAATGTTGACATAACTTTGAACTCCATGACTGCGTAGATATATTGCTACATCAGATGCGGCGATATTTGAATTATTGGATGTGAAGAACAAATTGAATAACTGAATGCTTAAATAATTTTGCAGTGCCTGCCGAGTTACTTTTGGCACTTTAGCTGCTTCAATAAAAATGACAAATTGTTTGCTGAAATAAATTTCAATTCTTATTGTTGAGACATTTTTGCGGATTTTAACAGCTGCAATCTATTTGATGCTGACTGTACCTACCTACTATGCAATAACCTAGCCCCAAAAAATCACATTGAAATTATTTGTCCCACAGAACATAGATATAAGAGGTAATAGCACGGTTTTGGAGATAGAGATTGATTTGAGTGACTTGTATTAATAAAGATAAAGACCTTAGAGAGATTATCCATATAATTAGAAAGATAAACATGAATAATAAACATTTTTATGATTGGTACTCAATCAGAATCATACTTTTACAACAGCTTTGCCTAAGTTCTCGCCAGCGAGCATACCAATAAATGCATCGTACACTTTATCGAAGCCTTCTGTGACGTGTTCTCTAACCACCATTTTACCGCTCTTGATCCATGCAGCCATTTGGTCCCGAGCTTCATCCCATTTACCATTCCACCGTGTCACTAGGAAACCTTCCACTTTAATTTGTTTAAAAACCAAAGCTGGTTGAATTATCGTTGCCTTAGGCTTCACTGTATCATTGTAACTGCTAATGCTTCCACAAACTGAAACTCTTCCAAAAGTATTCATGTGGTTTATAATGATACTGCTAATTTCTCCACCAACGTTATCGAAGTAGCAATCCACACCTTCCGGAGCAGCTTCTTGCAAAGCTTTCGCCGCGTCTACTGTCTTGTAATTAAATACTTTGTCAAATCCTAGTTCCTTCTCCAACCAAGCTACCTTATCGTCTGAGCCAGCGAAGCCGATCACTTTGCATCCTTTGATTTTAGCAATCTGTCCTACCAAGGAGCCCACTGCCCCCGCAGCGCCTGTCACGACGACTGTCTCACCGGCTTTAGGCGTACACAGTTCTAAAAATCCAAAGTAAGCCGTTGCTCCCACCATGCCCATTGCGCTAGTTCCCAAAGAATCTGACAAACCTTGTACATTTGGGAGTTTGTACACGGTTTCCCCAAAAGCATCTGGTGTTGCCTGACGTGAATTGAAAATGTAGTAGTTACACCATCCCTTGTGCGATACAACTTTTGTACCCACTGGATGTTCAGGATCTTTACTTTCCACAACTACGCCAACTTGGTAGCCGAACTGGTCGTAAGGTACGGATCTAAATGAGTTGTATGCTCTTTGGTATGGGTCCACACTGATCCACTCAGCTTTGACAAGAATCTCTCCGTCTTGAAGTGGCGGTAGTTCATGTTCGACGATTTCAAAGTCCTCCCTCTGTGGGACTCCTTGGAAATGGGTTTTCACGACGTATTTTCTGGCTTTCACCATGATTGCTGCAAATAAATACAATTTCTACTTAATTCACTCTTCGCTTGAGTCATTGAGTCTTTTTGTTTGTAATCATGGATATTGTGATTTTTTTTTGCTAGAGAATTCATGAAAATTATAAATATTCATATAAATATAAAAGGTAAATCAAAAGAAAAAAATATTTTGTCGACTATTCAGCTTCATATTACCTAGATTAATTTAAATAAGTATATGCATATTTTTTAGGAATTGATTCTTATAAATTAAAGACATAGTAGGTATTACAATATTAGAAAAAATACACTGAACAAAATCGAATTTTTCTAATATTAAAAATGCGTACGCGTTTGTTAACGCAAAAAATATTCCATAACGTAAGGTAGTCAAATATTTGCAAAAATATTTCGTTCGGATCTAGAAGTGCAAATTTCAAAGATTTGATGAAACAATGTTTTCAACAGCGAAAGGAGAGCCGGTGGCGTAGTAGTTAGCGCAGCCACCCGGATTGCGGAAGATGCTGGGTTCGATTCCCGCCTGGGGCAGGTCAATTTTTTTCAGAGTATTTTTTTTAATATTAAAAATATTAACGCGTTTGTAAACGCAAAAAAAAATCCATGACATAGTATTAGGTTAGAAATCAATTTTAATAACGTTAATAATAAGAAATGTGCCTCTTAAACAAAAAAGGTGTCGGTCAACTATAAATTTTTAACTAGGTTTTATGCTTCACCTGTATGTTTGCTTGTATGTTTGAAACGTACGTAATTTTGACCCACTTTAAACGGTCAGATTTCATTTAAACGAAAGATGATGAACGAAAAGTACCTACCTATAATTATTATTTAGAGAAAAGCATGGCATGCTCAATTTAATTTGTACCGACTACCGATCGAATATTAATGTCAAGAACACATACATCAATGCTAAATATAATCATCATTTAAACAATATTTTTTCCACTTTTATTTATGTACCCAAGTATGTACTTAAATCCACATAAAGAACCCATATAGGTAGGTCTACAGGGTGAATTTTTCAAGTGGGCCCTTCCTAAACTATAAGGAATATCGAAAAAGGCTCAAAAGAGTCGCGAGCCCGATTTTGATGAAAACGAAAATTGCATCATTGGATTTTTAAAAAATCAATAATCCTAGCCAGGAATTTAACTCAATTATTTTGAAGCAAAAAACACAGCCTGTATTATTACACCATTCGATAGATTTGTTAATAAGGATCGATTTCTGGTAAGTATAGGTATACGATAATCAAAGATGATCATTATTTTATCAATCAATCCAATGATGCAGTTTTTGTTTTCATTAAAATCCGGATCGCGCCGGATCTTTGGGAGGTAAATATGAATAAAATGGCTTATAATTATGACGGCTTATATTAAAAGTTGAAAAACTTACAAAAAAGCCATAAGGCCTTCTAAAAAACTAAAATTTTCTTCTGAGATATTCACTATAATGATAAATACTTAATTACTTAGTAAATATCTAAATTAAAAACTTTTAGTAAAAAATTAGCGAAACCGCACGAATTGATGATCGCGTTGAGTAATTCATCAACTCGTCCCACATACTTACGGCCCATTTGGGACGAGTTGAACAAAATCAAAATAAATAATATTTGCGTTGTGCAACTCGTCTCACCTCAATATTAAATTGAGGAAAGATACAATTATTAGCAAAAGTGTTAACGTGGAAAAAATAAAAACGGGTTTGTTAGAAACTCTTTCATGATCACAACCATACTTATTATAAAAATTCATAAAATTTTAAATAATTTAAGAATAAAAAATATAAAATACCAAATAGGTAATTTTTAGGAGTTGTTTTGAGTACATTCGATGTAACTAAAATCACGTTTCTAAAATTAGTCATACAATTTATTTAAAAATAACAAATTCTACTTGTTAAATTTCCGACTGTCATAGATGATACAATAATCAACAATAAAAAAAAATCAACAATTGTGAAAGATACATTTCACAACTACAACTAAAAGTATAATATGTCTTTTTAAGATGTATCACAGAGTAATGTAATTAAAAATTTTAGATAATTATTAAAAGTTGCTAAGATTTATAATATTTTTTAAGATATAATAAAAGACATGAACAGTCAATCGAAAACCATACACCGTATTCTGCTCACCATCATAACATTTTTTTTTCCTTTAGACTATAGGTACCTGGGAAATTGATAGTTACGATTTTATTGAAGGTTTTTTTTGTTGAAAAAAATTTTTTTTTCATTTTTTTATGAAAACGTATTCTAAACATTATTTCTTAATTATTATCCAAAGAAACATTATCATTTTTTTTTAGTATTTCATAACAAAAAATGGCTTCAAAACGTTAGCGTTCAATGTAGCTCACTCGATGCGCACTGACATTAACGAACGGGGCCGCCCGCGCCGTCTGGCAAAATTATCGCGGTTTTGCGAGTTGCGTGCGAGTTGAGCCCTTTACATTGCGCGGTACAATTTGCAATTTTTTTTAACTCCAAAAAATAAAAATCATTTCCCTTCAATAATTTTGTTGAAATATGTCTTATTTTGATGTATAGAATACATGGTTCTAGTTTGACTGTTCATGTCTTTTACCTACCCAGTATACTTAACCTTAAAATGACAAATTTCTTTTAAATTAATGGCGATCGCAGATTATGCATTGCGCCATCATCAAGTGAAAATGTTCATACATAAAGTAACCGAAAATTGTACGAATGATTTAGTTTAAGTTAAGATGGAGTCTCTCAACACGTGTTTTTGCAACAAGAACTCTCGGAAGAAACTCCTAAAATGACAATAATTCTACACAATATTTCTACAGTTATTTCAGAATTCCCGAAATCTTTTAATATTTCCACAATAAATTATTAATTTCTTGGGTTTCGTTCTTAAAAAATGCTTTTTCAAGAAGCCACGTCTCAACAAAGTAATTGCTGAATTTCGGAACCTATCCTTTGCTAGGACTACGAGACATAATATGCAGGAAACCATCGGCCATTACGTAAAGAGGTAGATGTGCTAAAGCAGTACATTTTCGGAAATGTTTTTCACGAACTGCAATTTATGTATTCCAATATTTTTTTTTTGCTTTTCTCCATAACCTTTTTACTTCAAAAGTAACCGAAATAACCATTTTTTAATTTCGTCAACTGAAACCCATAAATCTTTACCTTGGTCATAGGTAGACAATAGATACCTAAATAATAACTAAACATGGATTGCTAACTCCCTTATACTAATAAATGAAGTTGTATTATAAATAATTTGTTGAGTTATTCATCTATGCTTTAGTATACCTTCAGAAAATAGTTAAATAATATCGTATGTGAATTAATTAAAAAAAAATTGTATTGATTATTTTAATTAAAAAAAAAATATAGTCTTTCTATGAAAAATAAACAATCTAAAAAAATAGCCGTAGGTATGTGGGACCAGATGACGAATTACTCGTCGCGTTCGCCGCATCTGAATCACGGTAATATTATCATCTCTGAATGGTTAGTGTAAGTTTTTTAGTATACAAAACGCATCGATTCTAGTTGCGTAAAGAAGAGCTCAATTTGTATGGGAAACATGATTTGCGCTTCTCTCCGCTAGGGGCGCTGTTCGCGTTTCCTATACAAATTGAGCGCGTTTTGTATACTAAAAAACTTACACTAACCACTCTGTTCAGCGCTAAACTCGTCCCACGAGATGCAGTGACAATGCAAAGTGAAAATATCCGGCCGCCGGATATCTGGTATCCGGCCAAACAACTATCCGTTCATCTCTACTCGCGACTCTTTTGAGCATTTTTTGATATTCCTTATAGTTTAGGATTGGGCTCTGAAGGCCCGCTTAAAAAATTCACTCTGTAGGTAGGTATAGGTATAGCTACATAGAAACGATGACTATAGGTACCTACCTATCAACTTATAAAACAAATATTAAATATGTGTACCTACTTACCTACTTTGATCTGTTGATTAACGAGTAGGTAGGTGGGTAACCTAACCTAAATGATTTATCTGCATAAAAGTAGGTACCCACCTAAGTATATTACATCTGAGACACGGTCTCAGTCAGACTAATTTTATTGGTGTGAGTATTACATACGTAATTTTAACAACAAATAACTTTATCTAGGTACCTACCTAATATTTTTGTTTTATTTACGTTACGATTATAATCACTTGATTGGAGACTTTTGCTTAGTTTTGCATGGTACGTACATAATAAAATAATTCACTCACTGTTTATAGTAGACGGTAACTTCTTGTCACGAACGCGTGACCGACCTTCTCAGACGAAATCACAGACTAGTTAGAGATACTACGGAGGTACGGACGAACGAAATGATAGCGCATTATTTAACATCGATTTAGCTATATGGATATGATCAACACAGTCAAGGTTAAAGTCGTGCGTCATGTGGACAGAGTAAAAACCATACATTACTGGATGCGAATATAATTATGTAGGCCTAATCACTGGTAGGTACCTACGGAATAGATGTAGAATTGGAGACCTGTGTAGGTATTCTCTACAGAAAAATAGTTTGAATGACTTGACCCTTTTTTACTTTCTCGTATAGGTACGTAGGTAGTAAGTATAGAGTAAGTCTTGTAATCGTAAAAAAATACGACCTCGAGATTTTGACGGATTTACACGTTTTGGACATCCTGAGTCCAAAAATATTATTTTTGGAATTATGTCTGTGTGTGTGTCTGTGTGTCTGTGCGTTAGCAGGATAACTCGAGTATGCTTTAACTTACTTATTGCAAGCAAATTTAACATGCATGTATAACATTATAAGGTTTCTATCAACTTTTGAGTCGTCGATCACGAAAGTTAAGCAACCAAGTGCGTGGTCGGTACACGGATGGGTGACCAAAATTTAACATGCATGTATGACATTAAAATATAAGGTTTCTATCAACTTTTGAGTCGTTTTCGGTATAGGTACGAGAAAGTCAAGGGGAGACCACTCCCGATTTTTTTTATTTTAGTCACATCATGGATTTATATAGAGATATTAATGATTTTTTTTCTCATAATAGTGATGATGAGTGTCAAATCTCAGATGACAGTTTTAGAAGCCTACCTTCGCTTGCTGATAGCCTTGACACTGTTTTCTCCGATGTTCGTGAAAATTTTAACGTTGTCTACATCAACGCTGAAAGCATTCCGGCTCATTACTCTGATCTACTGGCAAGCAATTGTAAGAACATCCACGCTTTACTTGTTTCAGAGTCTTGGCTGAAGCCCTGTCTCCCTTCTACGTCATATTCTGAACCTGGATTCAAATTGGTTAGGAATGATCGTGTGCGTGGCGGCGGTGGTGGTGTTGCTGTATATATTAGAGCGCATATTCCTTTCTCTGTCATTGACATGTCACCACAACCACCTCCACTCAACGCCGGCGAACACATCTTTCTCCAACTAATTTTGAATCATACTAAAGTGCCTGCCTTCTCAAAAATGATTCTCGTTCTTCCTCGCTCTATTCTCTCTTACAATCAAACAACTTGCATATCCCCACTCTGAATGCTACCCATCACTTTCGTAACTGTAGGTACTCCTTTGTTAGACCTTATCTTTGTTTCCTCAGCCAACAATGTCGCCAAACCAAGCACGGTCAGTTTCCAGCTGATGCTTTCTCGTCCACGACCTTATATTCTTCTCATATAAAATCCGCCCTCCTAAAATCAAGCTTAGAATCCTTTTACAGCGTAATTTTGGTATCATGAACGTTGAGGAACTTCGCATAGACGCACAAAATATCGATTGGTCTTCAGTTCTTGCGTCAGATTGTATAGATGCGAAACTATCTATCTTGAATTGGAGAATATAACACAACTTTACGACAAACATGCGCCTAAACGAGCGGTTAAAATTAAACATCTCCTTTCACCATGGATGGACGACGAAATTAAATCTTTACTACTCAAGAAAGCCGTTTCTAAAACAAAATATATTCGTCGTCCTACATCATCAAACTAGGAAAAATATACTATCATCCGCAATCATTACAATAAGGTGTGTAGGATATTATTCCTTTACCTAAAAATCCCATCCAAAGTCTTTTTCCGAGTACCGACCTATTTCCATCCTTCCTTTCCTTGCCAAGCGAGCGGTTTACAACCAAATCAATCTATTCCTTCTAAGCCAGCATCTCCTCAATCCTTTCCAGTCTGGATTTCGTCGAGGACATAGCACCACTACTGCATTAGTCAAAATTACAGACGACATGAGATACGGTATGGAAAATGGTAATGTACCTGTACTAACATTACTTGATTTCAGTAATGCGTTTAATACTATTGACTTCGATATCTTACTCGGCATCCTTCACTCACTTAACATATCTCCTACGGTGATTGATTGGTTTCGTAGTTACCTGACTGGACGCCGACAGCGGATATGTATTGATGACTCGCATTCATAGTGGGGCATCATTTCCGCTGGGGTACCTCAGGGCGGCGTTTTATCTCCATTACTTTTCTCAATATACATTAAATCTATCACTTGCCAGCTGACTTCTACCACCTTTATGCAGATGATCTGCAAATTTATGCGCAAGCTCCTGTAGACCAAATTAACAGCGTCAAAAATATACCTAATAAACACTGACTTGGAGAGAATTTTTCAGTGGGGAAAATCGTATGGTCTGACTGTCAATCCAAGTAAGACCCAAATTATTGTAGTCGGTAGTAGCAAAATGAGCAGCAAAATTGATTGGTCAGAAGTACACAGAGTTACCTTTGGTGGTGTCTCGCTAAATTTCCAAGACCATGAGAAAAATTTGGGTCTGCACATTGATAAAAAATTGTCTTGGGGTACACAGCTGCAGGAAATTAGTCGTAAGATGTTCGCGTCTGCTGGGTCCTTGAAACGACTCCGCAATTTTCTACCTACTGCGACCAAAGTTACGTTAGCCCAATTCCTCCTCTTGTCTATCCTTGACTATACTGATTCCTCTTACCTTGATGTCACTGAAGAGCAACTTGCTAAACTTGAGCGGCTTCAAAACTTTTGTATAAGAATTATATTTGGACTCCGCAAATATGATCACGTTTCAGATTTCCGCCGTAAACTCAACTGGTTACCTATTCGTCTTCGCCGGAATGTTCTTACCCTCTCCCTACTCTACAGCATCCTTTTCCACCCAGCGACTCCTTTTTACTAGTGTTGCAACAGAACTCTGCTTCCGCTTCCGCTTCTGCAGAAGTTCCGCAAGTTTTTTCACTTCCGTTTCCGTTTCTGCTTCCGCAAACTTTTTAACAGAACTCTAAACGGAGGTTACAGCGAGGGGGTGGAGGACGCGTGGACGACTGGACAGTGTCCCATAGTATAAGTAAACAAGTACGCCGACTGAGCTATAATAGCCTACTCGTGTAGGATGGTATAGGGCTGTCGTCATAAAATATGCCGAGCCAGTTGCGATACCTTTAATAAGCCCAGTGTGTTTAGAATTTTCACTTACACTATGATTGACAGGTAATAAAGCACAGTAACGGGGAAAAAATTACTTTGTAGTAACAGGGCTCTATAATGTATTGTTTCAGAATTATTTTGTTTTTTGTGCATAAACATATGCTGGAAACTGACTCCTCAAAATAAATCATGTAGGTAGGTACTTAATATAAAAAAATTCAAAGTCGCACTTTCCCGTTTTATTTATTAGCTCAATGAGTGTGTAGAAGGGGATCAAAAATTTCGTTATCTATTTTTAGCTCCCATGCACCGTTTTCGAAATAATAGCGTTTTTGTACTTAATTTATTTTATTGAAATTATGTTAGTTGAAGTTCCATATAAAAACACTCAAAAATTGCTACACCCTTATCTTATTTTCTGAATTACAAATTCATTTAATAACTTCAATTTGATAAAGAAATCTTGCAGATAGCCATGTGATGCCGGCAGAGAATAGCATCACCCCATATCCTCCATGAGTGTCGTACAAGGCGACTAATGGATCAGCAAAGGGGTATTTGATCACCTTATACTCCCTCCTCGAATCCGCATTGGGTAAGCGTGGTGGACTACTGCCTAAACCTTCGATAACAAGGAGAAGCCTTGTGTCCCAGCAGTGGGTCGATTTATAAAGGCTGTTTTGATGATGATGATGAGTCAACTCCATTGCTAAAAACGCAGTCAAAAAACTTGGCATTCTTTCAAAGGTGAAACGGTATTTTACATCTGAGCAGCTCCTAAGCCTTTATCGAGCCCAAGTACGCTCCTGCATCTCCATGCAGGAGCGTGTTGTCACCTTTGGAACGAATCGGCACGTTATCAGTTGGATGCACTGGATTCTGTGGAGCAGAGAGCGAGGAGACTTATTGGCAGTGAGGCACTCGCTGAGGCTAATCTCCAGTGTAGCTTGCTTGCCTCTTGGTCTTTTATCGGTTGTATTTCGGAGTGTGCGGAGGTTCTTCATAATTTGATCCCTCCAGCCCCTTTCCACCAGACGCGGTGAAGGCTTTCACGGTTGTGGATATACCTCCCATCGGCACGAAACGCTTTGCTTCCTATTTCGTTATGCAAACATGTAAGGAGTGGAACTCGTTGCCAAGGTCTGTTTTTCCGGATCTATATACTCTGGATATTCAAGGCCAGAGTGAACAAGCATCTTCTAGGCGAGCGTGTACCATCTTAGGCCTCATCATCGCTTTCCATCAGGTGAGGTTGTGGACAAACGCTCAGCCTAAGAAACATTTAAAAAAATTGTTTGTCTTTTTTGTGCTTTTTCTTCATAGTATTAACACTTCTGCTTCCGCTTCCGTTTCCGCTTCCGCTTCCGCTAAGATTTACTTTTGACATCTGTTTCCGTTTCCGCTTCCGTTAAGACACTTCCGTTGCATCACTACTTTTTACCTCAAGGAACGTTTTACGTTCGTCAACGATACCCATTCTCGAACACAAAGATCATCGGAGAACTTACGCTTAGCTATCCCAATGCATTCCACCAAATTTTACGCTAAATTTTTCACTGTCCAAGCAGCACTGTTATGGAATGCATTGCCTTCTACAATAAGAAAATCACAATCACGTGATATCTTCATCGAAAAAGTTAAAAAGCACTATCTTGCAATGTGACATTTTTGCCATTATGCTTATATAATAAATGTATATACGAGTATGTTCTATCATATTTACGTAGGTATATATTGTATTGTAAATAAATAAATACCTCTAACACCTAAGATAATAATTAAATACCTACATATTTACATACTTTATACTATACTACTATTGTCATGAGGTATTGTATTGTAATATTAGTGATACAAGTATTTAAAGATACACCAACAGCTTCCTTCATTAACTTTAATCTTTCCTGTCCATCCTAAGGTTGTCTGGAAGAGATCGCTCATATAGCGATACGACCGCCCTTTGTACATTATAATTTTATTATTGTTTTACTGTTGTTTCTTTGTTAAGGTGTAGAATAAAGATTGTTCTATTCTATTCTTATTTTTAATTTACAAATAAAAGCGACTTTTCTGGATTAAAAATTTTGTTCGAAATGTTAGCATTTAGGTGAGATCAAATCTACACTAATATTATAAATCTGAAGAGTTGGTTTGTTTGTTTGAACGCGCTAATCTCAGGAACTACTGATTAAGATTGAAAAAAATATTCGAGGGAGGCTATAGGCTATATATTTACATCATAACACGCGAACAAAGTCGCGGGTACAGCTAGTAACTAAATAAAACTGCTACCATTTTACCTATAGGTAGGTACATATATTTAGAAATTTCAATATGAGGTAGATAAACCATAAATTTAATTCATACTTTTACCACGGCTTTGCCAAAGTTCTCGCCAGCGAGCATACCAGTAAATGCATCGTAGAGGTTGTCAAAGCCTTCTGTGACATGTTCTCTAACCACAATCTTACCGCTCTTGATCCATGCAACCATATGGTTTCGAGCTTCATCCCATTTACCTCTCCATCGTGACACTAGGAAACCTTCCACTTTAATTTGTTTAAAAACCAAAGCTGGTTGAACTATTGTAGCTTTAGGCCTCACTTTATCGTTGTAACTGCTAATGCTTCCGCAAACTGAAACTCTTCCAAAAGTATTCATTTGGTTTATTATAATACTGCTAATTTCTCCACCAACGTTATCGAAGTAACAATCCACACCTTCTGGAGCGGCTTCTCGTAAAGCTTTCGCCGCGTCTACTGTCTTGTAATTAAATACTTTGTCAAATCCTAGTTCCTTCTCCAACCAAGCTACCTTATCGTCTGAGCCAGCGAAGCCGATCACTTTGCATCCTTTGATTTTAGCAATCTGTCCTACCAAGGAGCCCACTGCTCCCGCAGCGCCTGTAACTACGACAGTCTCACCAGCTTTGGGCTTACAGATATCTAAAAATCCAAAGTACGCAGTCACTCCTACCATACCTACTGCGCTGGTTCCCAAAGAATCTGGTACACCTTCTAGATTTGAGAGTTTGTACACATGTTCACCAAAACCATCTGATTCGTCTTTTGAATATAAAATGCAGTAATCACACCAACCCTGGTGAGATACAACTTTTGAGCCCACTGGGTATTCGGGGTCTTTGCTCTCCACAACTACACCAACCTGATATCCAAACTGATCATAGGGTACTGATTTAGATGAATTGTATGCTCTTAGGTATGGATCTACGCTGATCCACTCGGCCTTGACAAGAATTTCTCCATCTCTAAGTGGTGGTAGTTCATACTCAACGAGCTCAAAGTCTTCCTTCTTTGGGATACCTTCAAAATAGGTTTTAACGACGTATTTTCTAGCCTTCACCATGATTTGTATTGTATATCTAACCTGAAAAAAAAAAAATCATTACAATAATTTCTAACTGATTGTTGCTCATATTATGTTAATGAGTCACACCAACATATCGAAAGTTTACTATAAATGTTACTGCATTTAATGCGCGTACTCGTGCCAATAATAATAGTTTTTGTTTCATCGAAATCGGGCCAGGATTTCCAAAGTTACTGCGTTGTAAAGTTTCACCGGTTTATTAAATTTGCCTTCCTTCGCGCGCTCGTAAGATGACGTCACGGTGCGACAGTCATGTCAGATTGTGGGTGATGCAAAGTGTTTATACTCTTAAAATTTGATTTGTAAAATGGTTTGCACTTATTATTTTAAGTTTTTGTGTTAACAGTTACTTTAAATATTATTGTTATTAAATTTAAATATCCAGAGTGGAAAAGAAAGACCGTGGTTGGAGGAAAAGTACCCTATATTGATGATGGCAAATTTTACTGAAAGGAAACATTCCTTTATTTTCAAAAATAGTCAAAACTGCATTTGAAGATTTTTGATAAATCACCTGCTGGAGCCGGGAATCTCACCGGTGAAATTTGAGAAAAAAAAACATCCTGTATTTTATGATACCAACCAAAAGAGTCATTTTTAAGGATAAATTTATTTAAAGCAACATAGTATTTTAAATTAAAGAAAGACCGAGAAAAATGTACTTTTTCACATTTTTGTTCCGCCGTGACGTCACGCGCTGGCGCGGACGCTTAGTCGGAGTTTGCCGCGGAAGTCGTACTTTAACCTTTAATATCTCAGTCAGTTTTGAAGATAGGAAAAAAATAAAAACAAGTTCTTTTTTCTCGAGTTACCTACTTTTTAAATAAGCTGATAACAAAAAACGTTGGTGTGACTCCGTCAGTAGGTAATTATAAATCTATGGTTAGGTAAGAAAAAGCTTAGACAGGTATGGGTATGGGGAACACTAGATTATCTAGAACATTAAAGAAGACTGTAATTTATTTGTAGTTTTGGGTACTGGTACTAGTTTTCTGGAGCTCTACGGGATAGACGTAGCTTCTTCATATACATATATAGATTTATAATAATAAAAATGTCTACTTACGTTTATGCAGAAAGATCTAGTCACGAAAAACCAACTAGGTAGGTACCTACCTATAATGAAAATGAATAGCTAAGGCGCTATCAATCGGCGTTTTTATAATGTATTTATTGATAAAGCGTTGCTAGATTATATTAAAAACATGATAAAACCTTATCGTTAATGTAGGTTAATGTAGTCAAAATACCAACAATCATAATTTCACAATCTGTGCATATCCTGCAATGACTTATACCAGACGCGATGCCGACCGCGATATGGACATACGTAATCTTGAAACTGGTTTTTATTTATTGCTTTCTCAGTAAGGGAAGGAGATTCTATGGCGGTCTTCTGTGCTTTAAGCGATTCAAAAACAGTTTCCATTAATGCGTAAAATTCGCGCGACGTCGACTCTGCACTGATTGACTATAGTATTTATTATCTAATTGGACGTTTCTTCATTGAACGGCCCCGGCTCGGCAATGACACCGACACGACATCGGTGGACGCTTATTTCTATGAAATGTTGCGCCGCCGGCATGTCGTGTGAAACCATACTTCATAGCATTATGCGTGCACTGATGCCGGTCCAGGGCCGACCAGTAAAGAAACACCCATTTACTACGAGCAATAAAAACAGAGATAACAAATAAGTATAAACGATTTTTTAAATATTTTGTCAGCCTTTGCATTCCGCTAATACCTAGCCGAAATGTTTGTGTGAAAAATGTGCACAAGCGCTTTTGGGTTGTGCTCATGTAGTGAGCCCTTTTTTTGTCGGGGAGGTAAAATGCATTTACGCATCTTCCCTGCGGGGTGGCGCCAACCGCAGGGGATATGTGGGACTCGAGGTAAAGGCGTTCTTTCCCTCCATATACCCACTAAACATCCTCCCCGGCCTGACCTCCGGCTGTCCAATCCATTCCCATATGCGTTCACGGTCCGGGTGTCGCAAAGGGGTTGCAGGACTCAGGTTAGGTTTGGTTTCCGATCTAGTTGAGTATGGAACTGAAACTGGTTGTAATGAAAAAAAAGTTTAGTATGGAACAGGGACTGGCTGTAATGAAAAAAATCGTTTCTGGCGCTTCGCCGGCACGCTCGTTATGCTCGCTCGGCTCGCGCGTATTGGTCGTGTTCAGTACAGAACATAACATTTATTTTAATTTAATTATAATATTTTAAAACTATTTAATTTATATTGTAATAATTTGTTATACCACGATTTATATTTAATTTCCAATTTAACTGGTATACTTTTGTATATATTTTGCCTATGGCAACATTGTTCTCCCCTTCCTCCTACACCCGCGACTATGAGCGGGCGTTTTCAATTTTACTTTCAATAAAAGTTTTAATTTTACCATATTATAATAAAACTGCCTTGTTATTTCTGCAACAGGTCGCAAGTCTAACCTAACTTAACCTGCACCTCCTTTGAAACACCCTAACCGCGTTCACTGATTCACATTCACAGTCAACATCACTGCCCCGGCTTCCCTCTCCTAGCCATAAAAATGTGGCGCCTACTATATCAAAAACGCCTGCTAAGCGCGATTGTGGCTAAAATAGGTAGCGCGTCTTTCTTGGACTATTTGCCTATTTTTGGGAATAACTGCAGGTCATGGATATAGGAAATTAGATCGGCAATGTGAACGCTTATATTAGAGCGAGACAGATAGACGAGACCATGGCGGCCTACCTAGGCCTGTCAGTCACGTAGAAAAGACAGCAAGCAAGCAGCAAGCGACTGCAGTACCGATCATGTGTTTGTTTCTATGTCATTGGTTTGCTCAGGTTTGCTCACATTTTGTATGACATCTACTTACATCGCGCCGTCTGATTGAAATGAAGTGATCCTGAGTTCTCCACTTACGACTGCTTAAACCAACCACACTTATTCGGCTTCAGTTTTTTTCCATTGTTATGTTTCTGTTGATATCTACGTGTATTGTATTTTACAAAATTAAAAAGACGAATTAGAATCAAATTCTTTTAATTTATCGTACAGTACATTTAAAACATAGGTACTTACAAAACTACAGTAAATTAATCTAAATCCAATTTCTGCTACATTTATGTACAGACTATAAAACATTAATGTATAGGTAATAAATTATGGAGCACTAAAGTAATTTTATGTCACTTTGACTTTAATAAATGTGTTTTAACGCACCCTAAAGACCCTGCTCATATTATTATGTCCTATTCAGATTACAGCGGTATTCACTATGCAGTATTATCTCAAATAAAATTCGGTTTTACATAGTATAGGGGTAGGGTAGGCCAGTGGCGGATTTACCAGTAGGGTGAAGCCTAGGCCAGCAGGTTTGTGGGGGCGGCGAATTGGGCCCAATTTTTTTTATTACACAGACAAAACGAGCTAAAAAAAATATTTTTTTTAATAAAGGGAAAAAAGATGATGTAATGAGGAAATGGAATTAATATGATTGTAAACTAGGCATATGCTCGGTGGAACTAAGGTATCGAATTTCAGAAGGAAGTAGGGGCGGCAAAAAATTATTAGCCTACTGGCGGTAACAATTTATTAATTAGCCTACTGGCGGCAACAATTTATTAATTAGCCTACTGGCGGCAACAATTTATTAATTAGCCTACTGGCGGCAACAATTTATTAATTAGCCTACTAGCGGCAAATTTGTAAATCCGCCGCTGGGCAGGCGGTGACTGAACTTCTCCATCACATTGTTTTGCCACCACCACCAAAGTATAGTACCTACCTACTTTAGAACTTTAATGCAAGAATAAATAGAATACCTACCTAGATTTAAACCACTAGGACTATCGCGGACACGTGCTTGAGCACCCATAAGAGCAAAATCGCTTCCTCACTCGTAGCAAAACGTAGTGAAATACTTTAGTAAATCTGTGTACGCGTCAAAGGAAACTCGTTTTGAATTGCTTAAGCACGGAAGTCCGCCATCCTACTGTAATTTCGGACCAACTTTGATTCACCATACGGTGCACTTGTGAATTGGGTTCATGGGAGATCCAGGCGGACAACGGAACTCTCTGGCAAAGTCGTGAGAGTTAGAAAGGGTGCCAATAACACGAAACCTCCCAGGCGAATGTACTGCAGTCTTGAGTTTGTTCCGCATCGCTTCGGGCCGCATTGCGCCGCACCAAACCTGAAAAATGCGGATAAAAGTCTAAACTATTACTTACTATATCTACATTTTTTTACCGGACGTGTTGCCGAACAGAGCATTAATTACTTTCCTATACAATATTAATATCAATAAAAGACGTTCGGCTTTGACACTCGCATTTTAACTGCAACTCCACGTAGATCGTCCCGTGACGTTATTGACATATACCTGAGTGGTTAGTGTGAGTTTTTTAGTATACAAAACGCACCGATTCTAGTTGCGTTAAGAGCTCAATTTGTATGGGAAACATGATTTGCGCTTCTCTCCGCTAGGGGCGCTGTTCGCGTTTTCTATACAAATTGAGCTCTTAACGCAACATCAGTAAGGGCATATACGGGCCCTTACAATAGGTATACATAACTGTTGTTAGTTCATCAATAAAATCATTACACTTTTATTCCTTGTTTACTTATGGCTTAGATACTTTTATGCATTTTCGAGATTATTTGACACTTTTTCATGCATACTTTAAAACAGTAGAAAACACACTGTATATTAATGAAAACGGCTCTATCAACTAAGATTTTTTTTTTAACGCTCACACCATTATCTAGCCCATAGTAAGTATCATTAAGAACTTGTGTTATGGATACTAGATAACGGACATTGATATTATACATAATAATTAGATTTACTTATAAATAAACTTAAATAAATATGTAAACAACCATGACTCGTCAACAAATATTCGTGCACATAAACATTTGCCGCTACCAGGATTCGAACCCGGACCGCTCAATGTGTAGGCAGCTATACTGACTACTCCAACACGAAGGTCTCAAATGTGTCAAAATAATATTGTCCTTTCATACTTTTATAAATTCTTCTTAAGCTTCTTTAAGTTTCAAACTAATAAGTATGATTTCCTTTTGTGTAGCACTACTTACCTACAAAAAATCGGGAGTGGTCTCCCTTGACTTTCTCGTATACCGGAAACGACTCAAAGGTTGATAGAAACCTTATATTTTGATGTCAAACCTGCATGTTAAATTTTGTTCACCCATCCGAGTACCGACCGCGCACTTGGTTGCTTAACTTTCGTGATAGACGTCTCAAAAGTTGTTAGAAACCTTATATTTTGATGTCATACACGCATGTTAAATTTGGTTGCAATAAGTTAAAGTATGCTCGAGTTATCGTGCTAACGCACAGACACACATACACACACACACAGACACAATTCTAAAAAAACTATTATTAGACTCGGGGAGGTTCAAAACGTGTAAATCCGTCAAAATTTCGAGGTCGATTTTTTTGACGATTACAAGACTTCTTCTGTACTACGTACGAGAAAGTAAAAAGAAATCAAATATATTAATAGAAAAAAATTAACCTGTGCAAAATTCAAGAAGAAGAGCTGAGTGTGGGTGTGGTTTAGTCCCGGCAGGGTCTCTCCTTCGGCTCCGTGCTTTTGCAACCAGTGTAAATAAGCTCGGAACGCTTGCTTCACACCACCGTTGTCAGCGATATTCTCACCCTGTCATTTAAATTATAAAAACAACTTATTTCCATGAACCGTACCCATATAAGCCAGTCGAATACAATAAAATGAAGACTTAATTATTTATTTAAAGTTTAAGAATAATATTCGTGGTAGAAATGAAAGTTTAAAGACTCATTCATTATAGGTACTTAGGACATACTATGAAGCAAAGAATTACCATTTATATTATTATAGTTCCTATCACACATACATATGTAGTTAATTAAATGCGGACATAATTAATGCGGTAGTAATTAGGTATTATAAGAAAATTTGTAGGAAAGTTTTTATTCATTAAATAGTTTAAGTACTTATTGTTGCTACAACTAGCTATAATGATACATAGAAAAGTATGGATCCTAATAAAACATATGTAATTACACTCATATAATATACACTTATGTAATACTAGCGACCCGCCCCGGCTTCGCACGGGTGCAATGGTTATGTAAATATGCATGTATTATACATATAAACCTTCCTTATAAATCACTCTATCTATTAAAAAACACCGCATCAAAATCCGTTGCGTAGTTTTAAAGATCTAAGCAAGCACAGACAGACGGCGGAAGCGACTTTGTTTTATACTATGTAGTGATGCTTTGAATAGGTAGAGATAAATATTTATATTTTAAAGAAATTTTTATATTTTATTTTGATATAGGTACTTAAGTAACTTAATTATCTAATTAAGATTCAAAAGCACAACAGCAAACAGCAGAGTCGCGCCAAATACCGTCTAAAACCACAATAGTACATTGTTTACCGTGGGACGAAAGTGACAGATTACCAACGAGGGAGCAGTTTGCTCAATACTCCCGAGTTAGGAATGGAACTTTCTCCCAAGTGTTACATAGTGCTTTATACTACACCTGTGAGGAACATTCAAAGACTTGTTAAATTGAAATAAGCAAAATTAAATAAAAAGAAAAATTATAAAGATATTATGATTATGCAACACTAGTTGCAAATGTTCTGCGAAACAACGGCCAACCAATGGCCTGTCGTTGACGCAGTGCGCGTCCCTGCCGCGCACCGCCGCCACCGCGCGCACAACGCTAGAAATAGATTTTCATACAACTTTTCCTCCCGCTAAACACGTTAGAAATGGAATTTCATACAACTTTTCCTCCCGCATATTTAGGCCGAAGAAAAGATCAACTTTCTCTTTTCAATGTGCGGGAATAATAGCTACTTTTCCGAACAGGTGTAGTATAAAAATATTACCTACATCAGTTTTCATTTCTAGCAGTTTTCTAACCTGTGTGTTGACACCATCGAGTTTCATGTTGACTTCTGGCACTGTGTATTGTCCGTACTGGTCGATGAGGCATTGAGCTCTTCGGTGGAAGGCTTCAATAGCAGAATCGGACCACCATCGATGCAAGTTACCGTCGCAGTCAAACAAACGTCCCTTGTCATCAAATCCATGAGTGATTTCGTGTCCTGATTAAATATACATATAAAAATTAGGAAAAAATAGGCTGGAAAAAATCGACCTGCCTCAGGCGATAATCGAACCCAGCATCTTCAAAGTGCAAATTTCAAAGATTTGATGAAACAATGCTTACCATAAGAACATAAGCACCAAGCACTGACAAATTTCTACAATAAATTTCGCCACCGAGGCTCTGTTAACGCAGCCACCCGGATTGCAGAAGATGCTGGGTTCGATTCCCGCCTGAGGCAGGTCGATTTTTTTCAGTGTATTTTTTCTAGTATTAAAAAATATTTACGCATTTGTATACGCAAAAATTATTCCATAAGAATTAGGAAGTTTTGTTTCTTATTTAATCTGGCAAACCTATATTTTTATTAGCTTGCTGTAACTCTAGCCTTACTCCCTAACCTGTGAAGACCTCTGGAACCCTAGAAATATAGTCTGCACGTATATAGATAATAAACAGCAAAAAGTAAAAGGCTAATAACTTCATCGGTTTTTATTTTTGAGATCAAGATTTTTTTCAACATATAATTTTTTTGCGTACTGTGGGTGTAGTGTTAGTGTTTGTTTGTTGGTTGTAGAATGAATGCCCAATAAATCAATTTCTTGTTTCCAAAGGATTCTAAGCGTTTCTTACAATGATTTAAAAATGATTAATGCTAGCTATACTGTTTGGAGCCGCGGATAGCCTACGGTAGCAATTGTCCATGAGCAGGCTGTAAGTTTGATTGCACTCAAAGTTGAAAAAAGAGAACATGGCTTAGATCAGATAGAACGTAGGCTACGTTTAGCACTCTCAAATTTTATTGCAAAAGTCTATAATTTCGATAACTGGTACTTATGTACCCAGCTATCGCTTATGTATTAAAACGGTAAAATACAAATCTGGACACAGAAGACTTACCAATTACAACCCCAATACCCCCATAGTTCAGTGAGCGCGGAAAGTGTCGATGGTAAAATGGCGGTTGTAGTATTCCTGCTGGAAACATTATTTGGTTCTTGTTGCGGCTGTAGTAGGCGTTCACCACCGCAGGTGCCGTGTTCCAAAGAGTTTTATTGACTGGTTGTCCAATACTGAAAACATTTTAGTTTTAGTCATTCATTTTAATTTAAATTTTCGACTAAATTTTTACTGCTTACCGAGATTGTTCCATTTTCGTCAAATGCTGTAGGATATTTAAAATGTTTTCGAAATACTTATCAGGGTGAATTTTCACTTCTTTATATCGATCATCCAACTCGTTCTTGTTGAGGATAAAATCTGGATATCCTATTCTTAGCATCATAGCATCTACTTTAGCAGCCGCGAGATGTTTTGTTTTATCGTCAATCCAATCTGTGAGATGTAATAATTCTCTGAAAGATTGTTGTATTTCTCTAGTCATAGTTAGAGTATCATTTTTGCTCATCTCGTCAAAGTATTTCCGCACAAACATTGAACCAAGTGCCATGCCCATATTGGAATTTACTTGAGATATACAATTTTTCCATCTCGGAGGGGCTTGCTCTCGGCCGAATAAAATGAAATAAAATCTGCAAATATAAATTTAATATACATTTCATTGATTCACAGATCACTCATCTCGAAACATTGATTATGGGATACTTACTGTTGCTTCGCTGATTGAAAACGATCGTCGAGATTATTGACTCGGTGTCTTACGAAACGCCACAACAGATAGTTAGATAGAGTGCTGGGCTGAGTATTTTCTATCAATTTAACTAAATGCTAACGGACCAAGAAACAACATTAAAATTTATATTTCACTTTGAAGTGCTTTCCAAAAAATCCAGTTTTTTTTTTAAAAAAAATCAAGTTTTTTTTTACAAAGATATAATTTGCTTACTCGAACGTAGCTTAAAGCGAACAAGACTACGGTTTCATCAGATTTAATGGTTCGGTTCATTACAATATACAAATAGTTCCGCCATTTTACTTGCGGCACCAGCTCTTCTAGTTTATGTAGGGGCATACGTTTGTATAGTTCTGATACATTTTTCCTGTCCTCCGGAGCCGATGTAATTTTTGCAAGCCTACAAAAACATTCATCTATAGTTGTTTATGGTCTAAAATTGAGTACTTAATCTAAACATCTGTTTTCCTGTTGTATTGTAAATAAATGTTTACTTAGCTCACTTTATTTCAAACTCAATGAGTTCTTCTGCACTTATTTTCACAAAATTTGGGTCCCCACCAAGAAGGGAAGCAATCTTTATCAGATAAGTTTTGTAAGCGTCTAAATAGGCTTTATTTGCTTCTTGTAGGAAGTAGTCTCTAGTGGGTAGACCTGTAAATGAAATTATAATTAAGGGAATTCTGAATTAAGATTTATAATTATACTTCATTCATAATTAAAATTGTGACCTAGACTAGTTTGATCAAATTGAATAACAAATTCATCTGAATTCTTAATATCTGGACCAACCCATTCAGAGATAAGTATATCATTATTATACAATCTTAATTTTGCCATGAGTTCAAGCCAATCGAATTGAGTCGAATTCCAGTGTGGATTTAAAATAGGCCAACCACCTAAAAGGTTTAATAAATCTAAAAGTGGTTTTTGACCACGTTTTTCTAAAATTTCGTAATTCATACAAGACTTGAATAAAAACCGAGCCTTTAACGCAGCATCTCCGTTCGCTGGATCTTTATGTGCATTTACTTTCAGTAATACATCCTCTTTTATAATTGTGGCATCTCGTTTAACCTCTTTATTATAAGAATGTGTTAACAATTTCCTACCACTTAGGGTAGATTTATAACGAGACACTTTAGGCTTTTGTATGGTAATGTGTTTAGGGTCATATATTGTTTCTAATATACGGTTGTTGTATCTTTTCAGTCTGGGTTGTTTTCTATTTTTGTATAAATAGTTATGTACTTTATGTTTTAAATTTTTCATCGGCTTCATTACTAGTTTTGATTTCTTGTCCAGGTATCTACGGATCCGATTAACAATTTCAGCCTTTGCATTTTTTTTAGTTATGTCGTAACGATGTTCTTCAGCTGCTGTTCTATTTAAAATTTCTCTAGAATTAGATTCGATAATATCTAAATACAAATTATCGTCATCAAGTCCTTCTGTGAGTTGTTTTGGAAAATTATATATTAAAAAGTTATCTTCTACATCTAAATTTGGACCTGGGTAAATACTCTCAAATTTTTCATTGTCTTTGAACTCCAATAAATCTTTTAAAACAGTATCCAAATTTTCTCTTAACATTTCGAATGTATCGTATCTATAAAATACAAATAAAATTTAGTTAAAATACAGTAAAAGTTGAATTGTAATTTGTCACATTTCGTAAAATATTTACTTACCCAGCTTTATCAGCAGGTATAGGATTTAGCGATGCCCAATTACCACAGGCATACTGATAAAAATCATGGCAAGGATCTGCCTCTGCATCCATATACTGTTTCATGATATTAGCTTGCATGCTTCGTATGGTGTTTTTGTCTCCTTGACCCTTCCAAAACGCATGTATTCCTGCGACATTATTAATGTTAAATTTTCTAGACACTATAAGAGTAGCAAACAACCATACGGCCCAGTTGATAGTCATTGTATTTTAATGTCGCTTATAAGCTCGTACACACTATCTGCTAGGTAGGTACCTACATCAACGATCTGTGAACATCCAGAAAACTTACTTACTGATAACTATACTACAAAAATGCATCATTATTTGACTGTTGTTTCGGCAAAAATACGACTTAGTACTCTAAAATCAATGTTAGGACGTCTCTGTTATAATCAAACATTTACACAAATATATATTATTTTCGTAGTATTAATTTTATTATTAGCGTACTTCCTAATCATTTTATACAATTTATTAACCTCATTGCAACAGTATACCGTGAGAACTTAGAACGGGGCTTGTAAAACGTAACCTTGACTCATTTCGTCCAGTCTTCAATTGAATAATGACTGCGACTGTACTTGAGTTATACGATGGACTAAATTATGTGTAATAGTAATAAATGCAAGTCAATTAATAGTTTCAGTTGAGTCACTAAATGGAAGTGGATTTGTTTTGAAGACGTTGTCTTTTAAAAAATAATTCTATTTATACCGTTGTGTGAAAAATTATGAATAAATTTTAATTAAACCAATAATTAGCGTATCTTGTAACAGATTCTTGTATCCGTTCTCTACTGTTAAAATTTGCTTTGTCATGTACCATACATACCAAAAATTATGACGTGTATAGAATATCTATAGAATATATTGTGATAATCTTTAAGGTTTTGATATATTATAAGTAAAATCTGCGTTGATCATATTTTAAGTTTATTGATGTATTAAACTTGGTATCTTGTCTTGTTATACTTATTTCTGTAAGTATATCCAAATGTATCAATTGTTCCAATGTCTAATTTTAAATATTAAAGCATTATGTACCTGTATAAGGTTTGGTTGGTTTATACATATTAGGTGCAATACCCATTTCTTCTTCTTCCAATTCCGGTTGGCCTCGAATTTGTTCCACTACATCGTCTAAGGGACCTCGATCCACATGCATTTCAGGTTGCACTATACTGAAGACATTACCAATTTATTTGCAATAATTAAGTTTTGAACTGTCAATATCAACATCATTAATTGCTTCTTAGTACTATGCTCAGTTCTGTCAACATTTAATTAAATTAGAAAATAGGCGAATTTGCGTTTCCATGCCAAATATTATAACGTTTTTTGGTAATAATTAAGGTAGTCGTTCTGAAACTACATTATGCACTTAATCATCACAACAGTTTTTTTTAATTCGACCCACTGCTGGGACACAATTTTTCAAGGTGGTTTAGGCAGTAATAGACAACAAGTTTTCGAAGGTGGTTGGCTACGCTTGCTCAATGCGTATTGGTTGACGGAGTATAAGATGATCAATACCCCTTTGCTGATCCATTAGTCGCCTTCTACGATAACCATTGGAGGATATGGGGTGATGCTATTCTACTCTGCTGGCATCACCCGGCCATTATGTACTTAATGATTTACATAATATCGAGTTTATTTTTCATAATTTTGATCAATATCGTTACAACTAGCATAAGGAGTTCTTTGGCGAAGTCTATTTATGGTTCTGTTACAGATTTAGAAAACTAGGTAAGTAATTTTCGCCCTAGTTTCTCCAGAATGCGTGTTTCAAAAGGCACGTTAAGTCATTATGGTTCCAATTATTACTGTAACTAATTTTTCTACAATATTGGAAAAACTGTGGCCATTATTGGAAAGTATTACTGTATATGATGATGATGATGATCCCTATGAACGTCTTTATCACAATAATTATGAATAGTAAGAAGAATTCAAATCAAACAAAGTTTACCTTTCAACAGATCCTGTATCGCTTTCATTGTCATCATAGACACTGTCTGAGACGTCGTAATCTTCACTACCTTCGCTCTCGTCTTCATCTTCGTCATCGTCTTTTTGATGATTACGTGAGGAAATTGAATGACTGAAATAATTGAAGAACGTATTTTAATAATCACACCAAAATATTTTTCAATTAATATCCTTCCTTCTTTATCGCTACGGAAGTAATTAATAGATTTTATTAGAAGATTAGTTTGAAATATTTCAATTATGTTATGTTCTATGTTTTATGATGTCATTGGACTAATAAACAAACAAACTGTTTATCGTATTTTGATTCATCGAAAAAGATGCTGATTTTTTAAAACAGTATTCTTACCACTCTTATCAAGGAGATACTTCTTGATAGAGTGGTAAGAATACTGCTTTATCTATACTTATATTATGAAGAGGAAAGATTTGTATGTTTGTAACAAATAAACTCAAAAACTACTAGACCGATTGTGATGAAATTTAGTGCAAACATAGATTAGATGTTAGGAAACCACATAGGCTACCTGTAATCCCCTATAGCAGGGGTTCCCAAACTAATTTTTATTGTGACACCTTCAGGAAATTGCCAGACTTCGCCCCCGTCCTTTCTCAACTTCTAATCAATATTTATACCAAATTTAATCATAAAGAGTCCAGTAGTTTTTGAGTTTATTGGCTACAAACTTACAAATATCTGTCCAATTATAAAAAGAAAGAATAGTATGTTTCTATCATATCAGCTCAAAAACTACTGAACTGATTTTAATCAAATTCGCTACAAATATTGATTAGACATTGGGGAACGATATAGGTTTTACCTTTTTTGCGGAAAAAGGTTGTAAACGGTTGACCGTTTCAAGCCTTTTTTCGTATTTATGCATGAAATTTTGTGTGGAAGTTGTGAAAATAAAACCATGAGACTTTGATGCCAACCGCAGGGGATATGTGGGACTCGATGTAAAGGCGTTCCCACCATACGCACTAAACATCCTCCTGGGCCTGACCTTCAGTGCGCTATTATACGGGACGGCTTGGGATCTGCGTACGTGAGCGCAACTACACCGAGACTGTCCCAACGCTGCCCGTCTAGGCACTCCTTGCACCAATTGGTGGCCAGCAGCCTCCTCCACCGACGCCTGCTCGACCTGGCTGCTCGAAAAGGGCCGTCTGGAACTAGCCGTGGTGGGTAAACAAAAACAACTCGACGATGGCATGTGACTTTGAATGCCAAGGGGATACACTTGACATAAAAAGTCACACACCCGCCGAGAAAGTTTCCCCACCTCGTTACCAGGGTCCGCCACGAGGAGGCTTCCGGAGTCATGGACTATACCACTGATGCCTGGACTGCAGGGATGCTTTAGAGTGGAATATCTGTCCTGGTTGTTTGTATTTGTTTATTGGATTACTGAAGGTGAAGGATTGCTTCTTTTTGACAGGCTGTCACTATTGGAGGCTTTATGGGTAACTAAATGTTACCTAAAGCTCCGCTCAACCCTTTTTGGGATTACGAGCGTGATTGTATGTATGTATAGTACACCTTGAGATTGGACATAAGTAACTTCTGTTTGGAAAAAAGGGTTGAAATAAGGGATGAAAGTTTGCATGGGAGCAGATAAAATCATAAAACTTTGAATGTAGGCACTTGATAAGAAATAAATATTCATTTTAGCGGTTTTTGAAATTTGTGCCCCTACGTGTATGTCCAAAAAAGTTCAAAAAATGCTGCCTAAACTAAATATCACGCGGACAAAAGCTAGGCCATATGCATATGCGTAGGACAGATATGTAAGAAAAATGTAAATAGAAAGTAATTAAAAAATAAACTAATTAAGTCCTGCATGAAGAAACATTTAAGTAGATACTCTAAGTTTATCCCAAAATTTTTAAAAGATATAATATATTGAAGCCAGGACGTGCCGCTAGTGATTGATAAAACGAAAATAAGGCTAAAGAGACTCAAAAGACAGTTTCCGGAGAATTAAGGGACAAATATTAGTCCAGTCAACAAGTTCAAAAACGTGAAAAATAGAGATAAAGCTCCTAAAAATATGAGCAATAGCTCATTGGATTCGGAACGACCTCTAGAAAAATGAGTTTTGAGGATTTTACTGCACGTAAAAAATTGCAATTGTTATTAACAAAATAAGATGAAAAAAAAGAGGTATTTACGTTTTTGTTAATAACTCATAAACTATTAATATTTACGATATTTGGAAAAAAGATCCTTAAAGAGGAGGAAATTTCCAAAAAAAAAGTCCCAGCTCTCGGAACTCTACCTCTATTATTTATAACTTTAATTTAACGCTGAAAATAGGGTTCCGCGCAGCCATTACGGCATGGGCGCACTGCCGTTAAAGACAGTTTCTTACATAAAATTATTTTTTATAGTAACAAATATGAATTTAAAAATTTAAATAAATTATGGTGTCATCCAGATACTTGAAAGAATATATTCCCGTTGGAAAAAAAAATTTAAATTAATTTTTCAAAAAGTTATGCAATTGTTAATTAACGAATTTTTTTCCTATCTCCGTTTTCATAAATGACGACATAAAAATTTAAATAATAAACCTATAAATTTTTGGCTCTGTGGAGCTCTTCTTATATATATACTTAACAAGATCCCGCGATAAAAGTTTATTAAAGTTTATTATTTTGTTTATAATAATTTTTTAAAGTTAACAAAAAATGAAAAGTCTAAGAAATGTTATTAAAAAATTTTTTTTAAACAAATGTTATATTATTGCTGCTTTCTTATCCAACAATGGCATTAAGTAACATCGGAAATTTTTTTTTTACATCATTTGTTAAGAAATTGTTTATAAACAAATAGACAAGTTTAATATTTAAAGAATTTTTTTTTTACCATTGTGTTGTCTTGGCAAAATAATGATTTTTAAAAAAAAAAATTTTTCTTAAATAATTTTTTTTATTGTTTATAATCGTTTTTTTTATATTTCGATTGTTTAAATAATTAGTTAAGGAATGATTTTTTCTTTAAAAATCATAATTGGCATTTCTTCATAGGTAAATAGAAAAAAAAATTTTTTTATCAATAATTTCATTGTTTGTTAACTTAACAATTTGTTATAAACAAATTCTAACTACCGTTATATTTTTTTTCTAGAGCTAAAAAAAATAACAAAAACAGCCATATATATCAAAATACTAAAAAAAAAATTTTTCTATTTTTTATAACGCTTTTAAATATTACCCGATTTTTTGAATTTTGATATATATGGCTGTTTTTGTTATTTTTTTTAGCTCTAGAAAAAAAATATAACGGTAGTTAGAATTTGTTTATAACAAATTGTTAAGTTAACAAACAATGAAATTATTGATAAAAAATTTTTTTTTTTCTATTTACCTATGAAGAAATGCCAATTATGATTTTTAAAGAAAAAATCATTCCTTAACTAATTATTTAAACAATCGAAATATAAAAAAAACGATTATAAACAATAAAAAAAATTATTTAAGAAAAATTTTTTTTTTTAAAAAATCATTATTTTGCCAAGACAACACAATGGTAAAAAAAAAAATTCTTTAAATATTAAACTTGTCTATTTGTTTATAAACAATTTCTTAACAAATGATGTAAAAAAAAAAATTCCGATGTTACTTAATGCCATTGTTGGATAAGAAAGCAGCAATAATATAACATTTGTTTAAAAAAATTTTTTTTAATAACATTTCTTAGACTTTTCATTTTTTGTTAACTTAAAAAAATTATTATAAACAAAATAATTAACTTTAATAAACTTTTATCGCGGGATCTTGTTAAGTATATATATATAATATAATATAATAATAATATAATATATTTCCACGCTCACACCAATTATCTAGCCCAAAGTAAGTATCATTAAGAACTTGTGTTATGGATACTAGATAACGGACTTTTTTTTTTTTTTTTTTTTTTTTAATATACATAATATCTTTAGATATTTTTATAAATAAACTTAAATAAATATATAAACAACCATGACTCGTCAACAAATACTCGTGTTCATCACACAAACATTTGTCGCTACCAGGACTCGAACCCGGACCGCTTGATGTGTAGCCAGCTATACTGACCACTCCACCAAGACGGCGTCAAAATATATAAGAAGAGCTCCACAGAGCCAAAAATTTATAGGTTTATTATTTAAATTTTTATGTCGTCATTTATGAAAACGGAGATAGGAAAAAAATTCGTTAATTAACAATTGCATAACTTTTTGAAAAATTAATTTAATTTTTTTTTTCCAACGGGAATATATTCTTTCAAGTATCTGGATGACACCATAATTTATTTAAATTTTTAAATTCATATTTGTTACTATAAAAAATAATTTTATGTAAGAAACTGTCTTTAACGGCAGTGCGCCCATGCCGTAATGGCTGCGCGGAACCCTATTTTCAGCGTTAAATTAAAGTTATAAATAATAGAGGTAGAGTTCCGAGAGCTGGGACTTTTTTTTTGGAAATTTCCTCCTCTTTAAGGACCTTTTTTCCAAATATCGTAAATATTAATAGTTTATGAGTTATTAACAAAAACGTAAATACCTCTTTTTTTTCATCTTATTTTGTTAATAACAATTGCAATTTTTTACGTGCAGTAAAATCCTCAAAACTCATTTTTCTAGAGGTCGTTCCGAATCCAATGAGCTATTGCTCATATTTTTAGGAGCTTTATCTCTATTTTTCACGTTTTTGAACTTGTTGACTGGACTATATGTATTTATTTAAAAACAGAAGTCAACTCACTCGTAATCCTGGGAAGTGAATGTAAAGTGACTTTTCCGTTTTACTCTAGTTGGTGTAACTTGTGCGTCTGTATTACCCCAAATCAATATGTCACTTGTAACATTGCCTTCGTAAACTTCTCTCTTAGTTTTAGAATTAATTCTGGCAAGCACTATCTCCTCAGGAGGTAGAAAAGATGTCCTGAAACCTTGGAAAACCTCCCTTTCTTCGGGATCTACGCCTTCTACCTTCGTGTATGTCTTCGGTATGTTTTTAACTACATATTGGTCTGAAGGATCGTCTAAAGAGTCTTCCGGTTTTTGCAGAAGAAAGTAAGTTGTCGCTGCAGCCGCTGCGAAGGCAATTACCGATACAAAACAATAGAAATTGGCTCGTTGTGGTTTTGATATTATTCTAGACGGGCATCGCGTTTCCACTCGCGTCATGGCAGCCAAATGGCAAGTTCGGACTGACAGTAAAAAGAATTAATACCTGTGTCAGTGCGACATTGTTAAGTGGAACCTCACGTATACAAACTACGTAGCTATTGTGAGATTGACCCTGCCTGCATGAAATAAATTGCGTGATTGCAATGAGATTATTGTGGGTCTTTGTATCGTAATTACCTACTAAAATTGATATTTTATGTACCTAGTATTTCTGAAAAATGCATCGAATACTTTGTTAATCTCTTTCTGTATATCTAATAAGAGAAAAGAGTAAAAATCTTTATGAACAAACAATCTCGTGTCACGACACGATGATTTTTCACGCTGATCTTCGAAAACTGATCCAATTTTAATGAAATTTTGTTGATTTGTTTTGTTTGGTTCAACTTAGACTACATGTAATAGGTTTTTCCAATCCAATTATATTATACAGGATGTAAAAGACATGAACAGTCAAACGAGAACCATGTATTCTGCTCACCATTATAACATTTTTTCCCTTTAAACTATACCTGGGAAATTGATAGTTACGATTTTATTGAAGGTCAAAGTCATAATTTTTTATTTAATTTTTTTACGAAAACGTATTCTATACGTTATTTCTTAATTATTGTCCAAAGAAACATTATCATTTTTTTTAGTATTTCATAACAAAAAATGGCTTCAAAACGTTAGCGTTCAATGTAGCTCACTCGATGCGCACGGACACTAATGAACGGGGCCGCCCGCCGTCTGGCAAAATTATTGCCATTTTGCGAGTTGCGTGCGAGTTGAGCCCTTTACATTGCGCGGTACAATTTGCATTTTTTTTAACACCAAAAAATAAAATCATTTCCCAGCAATATTTTTTTTGAATTATGTCTTATTATGATGTAAAGAATACATGGTTCTCGTTTGACTGTTCATGTCTTTTACACCCAGTATAGTATAAAAATATTATTGCTTTTATCTTGAAAAGAAGTCTTCAATTTTTAACCCCCGACGCAAAAAGAGGGGTGTCATAAATTTGACCTGTCTGTGTATCTGTGTGTCTGTATGTCTGTGTATCTGTCTGTGGCAATGACGTAGGAATTCTTACGTCATTGGTCTGTGGCATCGTTTTTTTGTTTGAAAGCTACCGTGAATGACCGTGATCGAGATGGTTCTTAGCTAAAAATTTATGTCGGGGATTACACAAAATTTTCAATTTTGTAGTTTTTTTATTGCAAAATTAACCACAGGAACGCGTGGTGGGTCAGCTAGTTACTTTATAAATATACTAATGTTATGTATGTACCATGAAATATATACTTACAGTTAGATATATGTATCAGTTAAATTAAGCAGTTAGTTGTTAATATAATACCTAAGTCAGAAACGGAAACATATTTCATGTTTTTGGCATAACAACTACGTAGGTAATATTCATAACATAATCTATCAGGGAAGTCTAGTCGCATTTTAAGGTCCATAGCAGACGGCGGACTCTGCGATCTAGTCCGCGATATGATCGCGCTTATAAAAATGACATGAAGCCTCCTCGTGGCGGACCCTGGTAACGTGTTGGAGAAACTTCTCGGCGGGTGTGTGGCTTTTGATGTGTATAGTGTCCCATGGCATTCGAAGTCACATGCCATCGTCAAATTGTTTTTGTTTTCCCCACACGGCTAGTTCCGGACGGCCCTTTTCAGGGCCACGACCGCGCCCGAAGTCCCCCGGATGCAGTCCGATGGCTGCTCCCGGTGTCCTCGTCAGGAGGACACGCCAGGTCGAGCAGCCGTCGGTGAGGAGGTGGCCTATAAGGCCGGCGTCGGCCAGCGGGCTTCTGGCCAACAATTGGTGCACAAGGAGTGCCTAGACGGGCAGCGTAGGGACGGTCTCGGTGTAGTAGCGGTCACGTGCGCAGATCCCGAGCCGTCCCGCAATAGCGCACTGGAGGTCAGGCCCGGGAGGCTGTTCAGTGGGTATGGAGGGAATGCCTTTACCTCGAGTCCCACATATTCCCTGCGGTTGGCACCACCCCGCAGGGACGATGCGTAAATGCATTTGACCTCCCGACAAAAAAAAGTATCTACTAATAAAGATCATGTCACAGACTGGAACAGACAAAAAGTCTATCATCTGCAAAGGACCGTGATTAAAAATCCACGTAGGTACTGAATAGGGGTCTCAGAATTCTGTTCGGGGCCAAATCATAAAGCCTACATCATACATCATCATAGAGCACAAAATCATAATCATCCACCATTCGCCTGCTCTGCTCTGCTCCCAATGTGATTTGTGGTCGGCATATTATGTGTTTTTTCTTCCACCCTTCTTCCATCACAACTTTCTTCTTTGCCATTTCATCTTTTACATTGTCCGTGTAGTTTCATCTGAATTCTGCGGGAATAATCGCGGCGAGATTATTATCTTAATTATTTCTTAAATACTGCGAACATGTGTATTTGAGTTCGCAGTTTAAATATTGAAATGTGGACTTTTTCGTTTTGGTTCCCGATTTTTCACTTTGACAGTTGGTAGTATGTCAAACTTTCCCAGATAAAGAAAGTTTATCAATGAAAATATGAAAAACACAATAACTTACATTGAGAAATAAGATACAATGTAAGCACATTAGTCTCAATTATAACTTGTATTGATTTTTTTGTATGAACATGAACATTTAACTTTTCTGATTTGAACATAGTGTCAATTAATTTCAGTGAAAAATGTATTCGTTTTCTGAGCTAACAAAGCAAGTGCATCTAATAGATGATTTGATTCTATCGGATATGAGATATGGTAACTATTTTTTCTATTTTTAATTATGCTAATTGTGTTAAGTATCACTAGGCAACCATTAGTACGTCATTCCCGATACATTAGCCCCATAAAGAGCTTGGAGGATACTGGTGTTTTACAGTGAGTTGGTATTCCCGGCGATCTGGAAGAGTTGGGCAAGTGCCACACACGCTGCGTTTAGCCCACGGTGCGGTACATAGGTCCATAAATGGATTCAGCATGGTCAAAAAAGGCTACAATCTTTCTGTAATGTGCTACATGCTTCCTCACTAGAGCCTTTTATGCTGGCTCTACACATGACCGTATTTTTCAAAGATTTGTGTTGCATCTCTGTCCTTTTGTATTTACTATGATCATTTATACTCTACTTAAGGTAGAGATTCAGCACGAATGTTTGACGAATACGGCCATATGAAGTGCCAGCATTAAATTCGAAATGAAATGACTATTCATTATAATCAGTAGGCACCTAATTATATGCATTTTGCAGATAACAGGGATGTTTTAGCAGAAGAAGCGCTAAGTTTCAGCCGTCATGTTCTCTCAACTAAGCACTGGTTCGCTAGAATTTCATGGTCGAACAAGAAAAGATATATTTTAGCGTTGCTGGATGACGTAAGGAGTGCCTGGACGCTTTCCTTGTTGCTCAAGTCTTTGTGGAACTCTCGGCCTAAAGATGCTGTGCTTTCTGCTAGCGAGTTAGTACCTATACTTTTCTGCTAGCGAGTTAGTACCTATAGTTTTCCTCCTCAAACTCATACTTACATTTCTTTGTCCGGGCATCCTGATGTCTCAGACACGACAATGAACCGGGGTCGCTAAATTTCGCCGATCTGTGCTCGCCCTTTCGGAGACCGCCTCCTCTCCACAAGTACAAGGCTTCGCTGCCCCTCAAAAGGAACGTTTCCTGGGGTCCACATAGTGATGCCAAGGGCGGCTATTAATCGGATACCGCTGCTGTGCGATCCTGAACCAAGTTGCTGTTAATGCTCGCATATATGTACTTCCTAATGTAAATAACTAGCACTATGCACAATCTTTATCAGAATGAATGTCTGGAGCAGTTACGACCAAGTCCCTATGGACCACAACAGGACTGCTCAACCAGTGCACACCCTAGCGCAGGTCATGAATAATGATCGCGCGTGGTTCCTCTCACTCGATCCAGTACGTAGAATTATGATGTAATTTTTATTAAAACCTAAAAGAGACTAAGAAAACATTAATTTTCTTTAAGAAAAGAAAATTATCTTCGTTATTACTTTGAGAAAATAGTTTTTGTTTTTCTGTACACTCGTAAAGGTAGGTAAGGTTAATCTTCATAGTATTTTTAGACTATGTGTAAGCTCTTGAGTACTATAAAAATACCTACTTCCTCATCGAGACTAATTTCTTCATTACCGCTACCGACGCTATTCCGATCTGCATTTACCCCCTCTTTATTTAGGATCAACCGATTTAAATGAGGCGTCTACTATCAAAATCAGCTAAAAGAAATCGTTAACTAGGTTTCTTTAAAATGACGTTTTAGCGGTTTTTGAAACTAAACGCCTCAAATATGGTATTCTTTAGTATTTTTCTAATAATATATATAGTACTGGCTTATTCTTCTCTAATTCAGGAGCCTCAAGCTATAGTGCTCTCAGAACTACTAACAATTGCCGGAGGCCCAATAATTTGGGAGGTATTGAAACGTGCCCAGGCCATTTATGAGAAGTATCGGGATGAGCAACTACGAGACTTGCAGGAGTGCGTAGTTATCAATGAACCGGTCACAGAGAAGACTGACAAGCGATCAGCGTCACCCGATAAGGTAACATAATTAAGTACAGTATACCCAGGTACCTACCCTACACTGTGATTTTGTATTCGTTGTGGAGCCGAAGTACTGTATATATTAGCATTAGTAGAACCCCATTAACTAGTTAAAATAAATAAACGAGAATACATTTCTTCAAAAAATAAAATGACTGAATTATGAGATAGGTACTTTGTAGCTGACGCTCTGATCAAAGTTAATTATGATCCCAGAAACCCATTGGAGGATAAAGGGTGATGCTATTCAACCCTGCCGGCAACACAACATGGCATAATAACCTAATAATAAGTTAGGTACCTACCTGTAAAATATTGTTTTGTCTGCTAGCCGTGGCGGGAAAACCAAAACAACTCGACGATGGCATGTGACTTCGAATGGCTTCGAAGGACACATTTGACATAAAAACCACACACCCGCCGAGAAAGTTTCCCCACCAGGGTCCGCCACGAGGAGGCTTCCGGACGTGGACCCAACCTACCTACCTAGGTAGGTATATAAGTAGGTACTTATATTTAATATTTTTTACAGGCTAAAAAGGAACCAAGTTCCCCACATCGCAGAAAGAGCTCAGCAAGCACCCCGGAAGAACCCAAAAGTCCGCATGAATCAGGCCAAGCGCAAAAGGAGGCACGTATTGAATTATTTTAGTACCTACTTTTGAGGTACTTGTAGTACCTACTTTTGGAATGTTAGAGGGCAGATAGATGCTAAAAGTGATTGTTTTTTTTCTATATTTATAAATACGAGGTGAAAATTACTAAACATTCAATTAACTATAAAAAAAAGCGTCCAACTGGGGTAGTCATCAGCATAAATAAGTCCCATTATTCAACAAAGGTATCCATATCTGAAGTATCCACCATCACCTGACGATGGTGAAAGCAAATCAACAAAATGTGGATTATTTTGTAGGAACGTTATTAAAACGCATAAAACCGCGTTTGATCATACAGTTCAAAATACTTTACTTCTCGTTTTTCCTCGTCTATCATCCATAGCACCACAATCACACTCTTCGAGACGAGAGTTCTCCGGCGACATACTGTTCATAGATTCTTCAGATGCGAGCTTTTACATCTTTGTACTTTGAAATCTGGCATGTAACCAGAGACTCGTTCTCTCTAACCAGCTGACACTATCTGCTCCTTTGTTTGAGCAGATTTTCACATAAGTACCTTGTTCTATCACTTCTTCCAACTCACATTCGGCTCGAACGTCTTAAGGGCGCTAAATGGTCGAGAGACTCCCCCGAGTAGGATGCTCGATCGCTTAGTAATCCCTTAGGGAGGTTCGCCATACAGGCTTGAGCATCCTCCATGGTCTTCGCCTTCTTTAAAACTCCGGTGACTCTGGGAAGGTCATATATGTAAGTCAAGTCAGTAAATACTATACAGTAGGCGTTTACCACTGTTGCTAATCTGTTGCTCACCATGATAGTGGTTCTTTCATGCGCAGCCACGTCCAACGCTCTTTGTACTTTGGTTTTACTGTGTATTATAGACATAGTAGCATAATAAATCATTAAAAAACTTAGTGGTTTATTGCTTTAATGTGTTCTAGTTGGATGCCAATTTAGCAGTATGGAATGCTACAATTAAATCTTTACGTGACAGTGTGAAGTTAGAAGAGTTAGAGATGACATTTAAAGACGGCACAAAAAGAAAAATATGGAAAGTGAATAGACCAAAACCAGAAGCTACTGAGACGGTGGACTTTGTAAGTGAAAAATATCAAATTGCTAATGGATAAAAATTTTGCTTGTTTATGTCATTTGGTTGGCAGAAACCGCAGAAAGCCTGCCTGGCTGGTGGTAAGCAGTCACCGAAGCCCACTGCAACACTGACGTGACATTCGGGCGCTGCCAACCCTAGTCCCCTTGGAGCGCGGAGCTCTATCAGCATTACAAGAATTTGACTGTGGTCTTCTGTAACTGGGGTACCTCCACCGGGCGCTCCAAATTCGAGAGGCTAGTCCACTTCTACTTCGGCTATAATATGATTATGATTGTTTTAGGTACAACTACTCCCCGCTGCAATCGGAAAGCGCATTTTGTCATATTTGCCCAGAGCACAACTTGGTGACTATGCCAGAGTGAACAAATATTGGGCATATTTAGTGGAGGACTTAAGGGCGGAATTAGCTGCTCGAGCCAAAATCAACGCTGAATTGAATAAGTTAAAGGTTAAATAGCTTCTTAGATTAATTCAAATTACAATTACGCGTCATCCCTGCGGGGTGGTGCCAACCGCAGGGGATATGTGGGACTCGAGGTAAAGGCGTTCCCTCCATACCCACTAAACATCCTCCCCGGCCTGCCTCCAGTGCGTTATTGCGGGACGGCTCGGGATCTGCGCACGTGAGCGCAATTACACCGAGACCGTCCCAACGCTGCCAGTCTAGGCACTCCTTGTGCACCAATTGGTGGCCAGCAGCCCACAGGGGCTACCGACTAACGCCAGCCCCTGTGGGCCGCTGGCCGACGCTGGCCTCCTCACCGACGGCTGCTCGACCTGGCGCGTCCTCCTGACGAGGACACCGGGAGCAGCCATCGGACCGCACCCGCGGTCGTGGCCCTGAAAAGGGCCGTCCGGAACTAGCCGTGGTGGGAAAACAAAAACAACTCGACGATGGCATGTGACTTCGAATGCCAAGCGGACACACTTGGCATCAAAAGCCACAACACCCGCCGAGAAAGTTTCCCCACCACGTTACCAGGGTCCATCACGAGGAGACTTCCGGACGTGGACCCCAACCGCTTACCTACCTAATGTTGTAATAGTGGTGTGGTGAATTTTAATTATCTACCCAAACAAGCTATGGCGAAAATGAATTTGGGAACAATTCAAAACCATAAGTAGGTAAGTAGGCTAAAACCTCTTATTCGCACTTTTAAAAATTGATATATTATTTATCACTAATACCTACCCACCAGGAACTGATGCTTCGTCACGATACCAGCATGGAAGTTATAGCTCAAAATGGCATTCAAGTTGCTCCAGCAAGTTCGCTAGGTGCAACCAGTGGTGCTCCTTCAGGGAAGGTGCGGCAGATACAGCCCAGTGTGCGAGCGAGTGAGCGCTCCGGAGCGGCAGTTTCTTTCAGGCATCTGCTAAATAACAAATTGACGAAGCCAGTTGTGGTAAATATTAACGATATAGGGCTCAGGCTAAATAAAAAAGTGAAGACGAAACTCTAATAAGAACGCGCAATGTACGAAGTTATCTCTGCTCGGCGACCGTACTTTACACCTCGTCATAATCATAAAAAATACCAGCCGTGAGCGGTGTTACCACTACATAGGTATCTATAAAGCCGACCACAGTGCGTTCTCCGTCTTTAACTTTTTATTTGATCTCAGGCAATAGGGTTAAAGATAATTGACATGATGCTGCGGTTTCATCTTGGTTCTCGAACGCGAACATACTTACTATTGAGGCCAGTGGCGAAAAAAGTTTTGTTGTAAATACTTAGGTGCTGACATTTGTTATTCAACAGGCTCAGAAGCCCTTTCGCAATTTGGCTGAAGTCACTGAAAGATTGGAACGGCGAGGGGCGGCCGACGAAAATTTGTGGAGATGGTGTGAAAATATTATTAAACATGCGAAACCAACGAAGAAAATTGGGATTAAGGTAGGTTTCACCTTAAATAACATTACCTCTTTGTAGCAGTGTATGTCTGTCACATAAATAGTATTCCATAGACCCTCGAGGTAGTAGGTAATCTCTCCCATAGGTTTAGACCTTTCAGAGCGCGCAATAGCGCGGAACAGAGCAAAAATTTTAACGGCACTTTTCTTCATGAACTTTTTCACCGGATTCATGGGTTGAGTATTGGCGGAACACACCCGATACCTATATCTAATATATAATAGTGACTGAAGTGTACACAGTTGTCCAATAATTATTGGCAGTGCGCAGGCGCCCCGCGTGCCTGCGGGAAGGAGACTGACATAGGTCTTGCTTGTGGTCTATTGTTTTCGCTTATCCCCTGCCGACTTCATTTCAGCTCGGTATGGATGGCCTCGCGTCCGTCTGTACGTCACTTGAGATTCACACTGAAAACCCAGCGCTGTGTTGCGTCTTACACGTAGCATAGCAACAAGCTGAGTGTGAACCTCGTTACCATAACCTACGACGACGTGCGATCACAGCCCATTTGTTATTTTAATGTTATTTGTTGATTTATTTATTGTACACTGAACTAATCTGTCGCCGAGCGTGATTGCCGGCCGGCAATTTGACTCTTAAAAAGTAGTGAAAAAAGAGTCTGTTCGAGCCACAAGCTGAACATTGGACTCTGCGGCTGCGTAGTCAGCAGCGAGGCAACAAACAACTTTCCGCGGGTCAGCAACTACGCGCACCGTCGGCTACTTACACCTATGAGAGACATACAAAAACCTATCGATGTGTACAATCAATCAATTTAGTATATAAAGTTAATCATTAGCTACAATAAACAGATCTCAACCGTCCGTGTTGGGTCTCACTACCTCCCCGCTGCTGTCTGCCAGGGCTACTCCCTGGGGCAGTTCCTACCACCGCCATGCTGCCGGCCAGGGCTACTCCCTGGGGCAGCTCCTACCTATCACCAAATCCTTGCTGGCCAGCCTTACACCCTGGCTCAGCATCCTTTCCATGTACTTGTGGGAAGCGGCGCCTTACAACCGCCGCGACCTGCTCGTACAGAGTCAAATAACAAATGGAATATGCCAAACATTTTTTTGCAGAATTTAAAATACATGCTTTTAACCCGACGATTTTATCCGTTTTAGGTTGAAAAATCACAAGAAAATGAGGGTGTTTTGAAATTAGGCAACCTTCATTTTCCGTGCCCGTTAATGAAAACGAGTTTAGAAATTCCATTAAAAACTCCTCTATGTAAAGATCCAACAGAAGTGTAAGTAAAATCAGCTAATCTATTACAAAAATCATTACCATACTTTCATATAGGTATGCTTATTTAATTTATGACCAACCTAACTGAGAGTTGAAAATGTCAAGTGCCTAGATTTAACCACAAACTTAGGTACTAATGCTACTCTATAAACTCTAACCGCGCCTGCGTTGTGCGTTGCTCCACTCTCTACTAAGTATATTTTGAAAATAACATTTAAAATTTTTCAGGAAATACTCAAAACTTCGAAGAAATATATCAAATGCAACTGTGATGAACATACCAAAACATCAAGCGGTCAAACGATTTAGTCTTTGGACGCATAATTTTTCAATACTTTATCCAGTTCTTAAAATTTCTTCTCATCAATCTCCAATTTAGTTGCAAGTTGCAATGAATAAATATATAAAATAGCCCACTTTGTGTTATGATTGAAATTTAATAGAAAAATTAAATAGAAAACGAAAAACATGAGAAAAATTCCTGTCATGGATAAGTGCTGAGACGGGACTTGAACCCGCGACCTTTCACTATTCGGGCTTACTCTTCCATCTGAACTACACAGCAGGGGCTGTTTAATCATGACGAAATTAGCCAAGTCTTTCGTTTCTTGGTACGTCATCAAACTATGCCTATGTTGAAGATCTTTTAACACCCGATGAGATATTTTTATTATTAGGGGTTTAAGTATGAAATTGCCGTTTTATATGGAGAATTTAACGAAAGTTCATTTTCTCATACAAAAATATTTGCGATTTTTTAAGGAACCACAAATCTAAATTTTGTGTAATTTTGTGGATATGTTTAGACAACATTAAGCTATAGGATACTTAGAGCAAAAATTTGAGAATTGATACCTGTAAAAAATATTCATGTTTTTATAATGGAGACGGACACTTCGTACGACGAGCAGTTTTTAAGATGTATTTCTAGTAAAAATAAATAAAAATAAGAATAAAATTTTATACCTAAATATAAGTCCTTGTAATGAAGTTTAAAATTTAAAAAGAATAATGGACATAGCTACTGTATTAAAGGAATTATAGACTAATAAATAATGAGGAAAAAATCGGCAATTTCATACTTTAACCCCTATTATTACCGTCGATCAGTTAAGTTAGACATTTTTTTGGCATGTTTTGATATGCTTGAAATTTATACCCAAATAAATAAATGGTATAAATTTAAATCATATCTAAATATGCAAAAAAAATCAATGCTCCTTGGTGATTTTTCTTGTAGCCTTGGTTTGGTTTAAGAGTGACAAGTTCCAGGCAAGTACGTTGGACCTCTCGGTGGCAAGTACTATGGACCCAGTACCGAAAACCATCCACCTATCCCCAATGTCAGTTAGCAATGTTCTTAAGTATAGGTAAATGCTAACAACCTAGCGCTGGCTGAACGATGAAAGTAAGGGCGTCCGCCCGCACCGTTAAGCGGGGGTACCCGGGGCGCCTTCTGGACCACCATGTTGAATTTGCAAAATATTGGATTCTTATGATGCAAGCAAAATAGCAAAATTTTGAATCCTAGAATGTTGAATTCTTAAAAAGTTGGATTAACTGGACCAACAATGTTGAATTCCTAAAATGTTAGTGTACTTTCAAAATGTTGTATCCCAAAACGTTGAGTGCGAAAATGTTTAATCCTAACTGTTAAGACATGCCGACATACACGATACCCATACCCGAAAAACAAAAGAAAGTCGAAAAACAAAAGAAGATTAGATTTTGTTTTTCGATTTTCTTTTGCTTTTCGACCTTTTTTTTTTACTGTCTTTTGTTTTTCGTGTATTTCGACATGTCCGAGATAAATACCATACACCTAGGAATTTAACAGCTAGGATTCAACATCTAGCAAATTCAACTTTTAGCGAATTCAATATTTTAGGAATTCAACATTTTGCGAATTCAACATGGTGGTCCAGAAGGCCCCGGGCGTATGGTCTGCCGGTTCAGCTCTGTACCTGGGTAGCAGACTTCCTGCATGGTTTAGTGCTATAAGTGTGCGCGTTTACGGCTAAAACGTCGCCATTCTTTTTCCTTCTCAATCTTTAGGGCACTTAACACCGCAAGTGCGTTTGCCATCCTGGGGATTAAGATGATATGTCCTCCATGCCCAATTGCCCACTAATTACACTGGCTACCGTTCCCTTTAATCCGAAACACAGCGAACTGCTTCACGGCAGAAATAAGAAAGGCGGTGGTACCTACCCAGACGACCCTACATATGGGTCTACCACCTAGTGTTACGCTAAGTATAAAAATAAAAAGAATAAAAAAGCAGAAGAGTTTGTTTGGTTAAACCCGCTAATCTCAGGAACTCTAAAAAATATTTTTGTGTCGGATAGTCCATTTTTCCGAGGAAGGCTATAAGCTATTAGTTTAAAAAAAAACTCCACGCTGAAAAGTCGCGGGCGGAGCGCTAGTATGACATAAATGTAAACACATAGGTACCGTAAAATGGGGTAATCGGGACACTTTCGGACTTCAACACTAATTATGAGTATTTTTTAATTTGAAAGTACAAATAATTATGATGTTAAAATGTTTCCGGTACTTAGTTATTTATTTCTTTTAGATGCATTGTATACTTAAATCACTTGAAATATCTACAAAACTTAAAAATTTAGCTTGTCCCAATTCACTTCGTCTTTGGGGTGAATTGGGTCACGTATGGGGACAATAGAGTTTTTCCATAGGGTTGGCACCTGTTGGCACTTTATTATTCAAGGTGACATTTTAATAAGTGTAAAAATGTTTTAAAATGTTTCCGGTACTTAGTTACTTAGTAGGTACCTAGGTAATCGTTTTTTCCTTCGTTTAGTCGATATATGCATTTCCGAAGGTCAAGTTCACGACGACTAAATCTCTGAAAAGTCCCTAAATCGCCCCTGTAGATATAGGAAACTGTTGATGGGCAATGTGAAAGATAAAGAGTATACTAACACGTCTATCGGAACGAGATGTATAGACGAGGTCATTTCACGTACACGCAGGCGGCCTAAGTTGGCCTGTCAGTGACTTAGAAAGACAGCAACTGTCATACTGCAGTGCAGTACTGACACACACATGCGCACACATCGGTGCATTTTTTGGTCTCACCCTAAGAGCTTAGACAAACACCTAAGAGCCTTGCCTATGTACCATTATTGACGTCTCGCCCTAGTCAATTTATTGCAATTTATTGCCAACTAGCGGACCCAACAGACTTCGTCCTGTCATAAAGAAATTATTCGAACTTTTCTCGCCGTAAAAACCATCCTTGAACTTCAACCACGAAGTTATATTAAGAATGGAGTCATTAGACAAATTAACAAAGTGAGAGCAAAAATTTTTACAATACTTGACATTACTTGACATTTCTAGAGAGGCCCTGTCTCTTTCTAGAAATTGTCGTCATCTCTTTCTAAACACGACTACATAGAAACAAGATTTCCCCAGCATTTCGCCATCTTTCTAAAACAAAAGTAGAAAAGTAGCTAAAAACTTAACATATTGTGTTCAATTATCAGTATTTATTATCAATGAAAGAAATAAATATAATATATTTACTTTTAATGTTTAGGTTTGTATTTTATTTTGAAAATCATCATTGTGATTCTTTCTATAACTTATGGGAAATGAAAGGATTTATGTAATGGCAGCACTCTCTTCATGTGTCAATGTCCCGAAATCTCAACATGACATAAATTGTCGTAATTGACGTATTCATAAATATCGACTCGCGATTTTGGTACGGCTTTTTATTTTAAAATAAGGATAAATAGTGCAAAATGGTGAATAGACCATTATTTTCATATGACAGAAGTGTGTAGTATTGAGGATGCAGTGTGAATTTCACGTGTTAGTGTCTTATTTGCATAAAATATTGTTCAATCTATTAATTTCATTTTTCACCCGTAATTCCAGATTATTAGCGTTAACTCCATAAGAGGGATAAATTTCTGATACTCGCATTTAATCCTATCTCAGAATTTAATGAATTTTCATAAATAATTTACTTATTCAAATATTTGTAAACAAATGACTAGGGTGACTAGGATTTCCGGAATTATAAGGAAATAATATCCCTTTCTATCCATTCCTTTTATAAATGGCAATCAAAATTGATAGATTATTTTATTTAATTCTTTGAAATAACTGTTACATAGATAAAATACATAAATAGTTTTACCCATTTTTAGTTGGAAATGTTTATTTACAAATAAAATATGTTATTTGTGTAAAGTAAATTATTTTATTTGAGAAAAAGATAATGAGTGTATTGATTGGATTTTACTAGTGCAATAATGTTTATCTTTCACATTTGCATGTACTAACATGCAATGCAGATACATTGCACACAGAGAGACAGTATTAATAAAATTGTGGCTGCGCTCTTCTGCACAATTCTGCAAATAGCATATTAAAATCTATCAAATGATAGTTTTTAATATGCTATTTGATTACAAGTTAAAAGTGTCTGTATACATAAAATTTTATTTTCTTTTTAGATTTCCGAAGCGACGGTCCATATGGTTGTCTATTGTGCCTTTAAAAACAAAATTTTATGAAAGTTCGAAAATATGTAGCTTGCACTTTCAAGACACCGACACACTTTCAAGGCAACTGCTTACGTCAAACTTCAAGCCATTTTTTTCAATAAAATCACTGGCATCCCTTGAAATGGTTAGTAAATTTTTTCTTGATAATATTTATATGTTGACATGACATGAGAAAAGCTGAGCACCGACAAGACCGACCTAATACTAATTTGATAATCGTGTGCAATAATAGTTATTTATTTAATGTGTTTAACCCCTAATTGGGGTCCAAGATTAGGCTAAGGTAGTCGCTGTCACCTCCACTGCTTCACTTCCGCCCAGGGCTGGACTTACAGTGAGCAGCAGTACAAGCCGCCCTAACTCGTCCCACCGAGCGACCCTCACCGAGACCATCTCCGACTACCACCAGGGGAGTACACGCTATTGGGCATTATAGAATCGTTCGTAGTACCGACTTCCACCATTTAATAAATTGTTCTGCACGGATCTCTCGTGTCTCATTTAACTCTCTATATCTTAGGACTGTGGGAGCACGTGAGACCTTACCCGTGGCACAAGACTGTCCGTGATTAATTTGTGCTACAGGCACCCTACTAGAAAGAGACAGGGCCTCTCTAAAAATGTCAAGAAATGTCAAGTGTTATCAAAACTTTTGCCCTCACTTTGTTCATTTGTCTAATGACTCCATTCTATAAGTAAAATATAAGCTCCTTGACTTCAACAAACATTTTAAAAAAAGAATTGGCCAAATTGGTCTTGGCGTTGTTGAGTTATGCGCTTACCAACACATTTTACGATTCATTTTTATATTATATTATAGATATAAGAATCTTTAAACGTCATGTGTAGACATCATATGCAGATCAGTTCAATTTAATGACGATAAGTGGCTGTACAGCATAATAATCTCTGCTAATATAAAATTACAAATTATGTAACTGTCACTTTGACAAGTGTCACTAACGTCAAAGTTGCAAAATTGTTATTCTAGAAGCAAAATATTCGCTTTTAAACCTATTTAGGTATTTTATTGCGAAGGTTAGGAACTAAAGTTTCCAGGAGCATCATTACAGTTGGTGGTCATATAATAATGATAACTTTGAAACTTCTATTCTAGTATAACAGAACGGTTTTTCAAAATGAGTAAGCATATGTATTCTACTTCTAATTTGACCGATAAAGAACTAAAAGAACAAGGAAACAGGCTGTTCAGCCTGCGCAGGTTCGAAGATGCCATGAACTGCTACACAAAGGCCATAGTAAGTGTTATGTTTCTTGTATAATCGTCCCTGGTTTTGATGACGTCGGGTGACATTATTTTTGTTGTTTTGCTCACCCTTCACGCTCTGTTTACGTAGGTTTAAGCTGACTGCTATAGAGATAAAAGAAGTCTGGTCAAATTCGTATTTACCTTAAGGAAGTTTTTATGTTACCAAGGCAGTAAATTTAAAATAGATGTATTTATATACAGAAATAGAAAAGTATGATCACAAAATTTAGCCTTCACTATAGGTAATAGATAAGAAACTCATAAAAATCTCAATAATAGTCAAATCAAGTGAACCAAATCTCAGCAGTAGATTACTATTTTGTAAAAATATTTCTATTTTCTTTTATGGAGACATTTAATTGTAATGACATAACTATAATAATGTGATATTGTTGACTAAATCTTGTATTAACTAAAAATATAATTAAGAAGCTCATATTTACAATCATATTACTAGTTAATTAATCAAAGTAACATGTTAATTATAGATAAAAAATCCATCAGTTGCTACGTACTTCACAAATCGAGCATTATGTCATCTTAAGATGAAGCACTGGGAGGCTACATGTCAAGATTGCCGAAGAGCTTTAGACATAGATAATAATCAGGTGAAAGGCCACTTCTTTCTTGGACAAGCATTGGTGGAACTGGAGTGCTACGATGAAGCAATCAAGCATTTGCATAGAGGTAACATTAATTCGTATTTAATCCACTTTTTAAATCTAGGGTTAAGTTTTCATTATTGAGTCCGAACCTACTACTCTGATCTATCAAAAGTGTATTACGCTATACCATCCGTAATCTGTAACGATTGATCACATAAAAGATTGATTATGTGTTTTAGATAGTTGTGAAAAAAAATATTAGGTAGGAAATAGGACTAAATATTTTGGAAATCTAAATTGGATGTAAATTGTTCAATAAATAAATTATATTTGTTCGAGAGAAATAATGGATTACAGTAAACTTTAACAGTATTAAAATTATTGCTACACATAAAATGTGAATAATTTTGTTACTGTCAACAATTAAATTAAAAGTTGGTTGATAATATACATAGGTACATATTATGATAAAATTTATTATTTACCTGCACTCATATTAATGTAAAATAATTAACATAGTATCTTCCTTTTGTACTCTTTCCTTTCAGCCAATGATTTGGCCCGTGAACAAAAATTAAACTTTGGTGACGATATTGCTGCACAACTTCGTATTGCCAGAAAGAAAAGGTGGAATGTCCAAGAAGAAAAGAGAATAGCACAGGAAATTGAACTGCAGACTTATCTGAATAGGTATTTATAGGTTCTTAGTAAGTTAGTGAAAAAATTAAGTAGTAAATAAAATTACACTAATATTAATTATCAGGGTATTGAGTATTGAAAAGTACCTAATTGTATTTTCGGCTCAACTTTAGAAAGAGGTCCTTATAGAATAGGTTCATACTTTTTGTGTAGATAGGCACACTATAGATTCCAATTTCACTTATATAAATTGTCACTAGATTTTGAGATAAAATATTCTAAAATTACATACAGCGAAGTGACAAAAACAACTTTTTTTTCATTTTACTAAAGGACTATTACATGTCTTTTGGGTTTTTATGATGCAATTAGGATTTCTTTAACTATATTTTTGGCAATTTTGCATAATTTGGGAGGTAAAAACAGTTCTTGATTTGAATATTGAATTTTCATATTTTGTTTCCTTCATCTACGTAAGTTATATTTAAAAACAGCGTAGGAGGGGGTTAGCAGCCTCCCCCCTCTTTTCCACCACCCCACAAAAGGTAAATTTGGTACTTCTTTCTAAAGTGCTTATGGATTTTCATAGGTATAGTTTTTTACCATTAAATTTATTTATTGCTACACAATATAAAACTTAGTGCTAAATTTTTCTAGGAGTACTAGGTACTTTATTTAAATACTAATTGTGATTTTTTAGGTTAATTAGTGAGGATTTGCAGCATAGAATAGAAAATATAAAATTAGAAAACATTAATGAAGAAGAAACTAATACCAAGATTGCAAAAGTTGAAGAAGAATGTGTAAGTTGTAACATATGCTATCAAGTTAGGTACCTGAAACTGTTAAATAATTTTCAATCAATCTTAAACTTTAACCCTTAGCCTGTAAGACTCAGAATTTATTTTCAAAGATTAATAGCTTTCCTTTAATAGTTTTACTTAAATTGTTGTTAGGGAAGAAAGTATTGATTAAGTAATTAAAGATTGTCTTTCAATCTACATTGGTATATCTTGCTTTTTTCCAGAACAATTATTCTAGCGAATTAAATAATTTATTCTCAAAGATGGACGAAAGGAGAAGGGTAAGTGTCTAGTTTTTTTCTTTAATAATATAAATTTTGTAAACACTTTTCTGACATTGTGTTCTATTTTTAGAGCAGATACAGACAATGGAATTTCACCAGAGTTCTTCTTGTAGTAACACGTATTGTGAAACTCCATTTTTTACTCATTCGACCATACAATTTATTGTACCTTAGACACATTTTCACTTGACATTCGAAGGCAAAGCTCACTTTTGAATAATATTGCGTCATCTTTATCTGTCGCGAGGCCATTTATGATGAATAGGATACAAGCAATAATTGTCAAACCACATCACTGAATGCCTTGTATGCTTAAGGCAATGATTGGTCATAGATCTATCTGGTACAAAAATGCAAAATAATGATTCACTTTGTATTTATTAATAATATCCTAAGGTAGAATTATCCAGTATAATGTATAAGATATTTTTTTGCATTTGGGACCCTATTCTTTTTGCAAGATTTCAAGATTTCACCCAGAAATTGAATTCTTGGCATATAAAAAATATCAACCTAAAAATTCATGCATAAAAAGTGAATATGAAAAATAGATAGTAAGTGAGCCTATTTAGTTTTAAAGAGGTAAATAGATCTAAGAACCTATTATTCTATATAAAACATACACTGAAATTGTTTGAAATATGTTAGAATAGTTAACGGAATCACTCTGACCTTTCACTAAGTAATTTAGAATCAAAAGTAATTTAGATTCAACCATAAAGATTAAGCTGCAAAGTTCATAATCAGCTGGCATTCTATGTGGACAATGTGTGGGAGGATACTTTGAAGCCCTCCTGTTCTCTCTAATCAGATTACAATTTATAGTTTTATCAGATTAGTTAGGTTAATATTAGTTGCGATAAGTTTTATATAGAGTGTAAGGGATGTTTTTATTTCTTGAATTTTCTTAGGAATTTACGGCTGTGATATTTAATTATATTTTGTTACCTTAAAAACTACAACTAATATAGGTGTGTGAGTTCAGTTTAAGAATGAATTGGAAAATTTATTTCAATAACTGCCAATGTCAGTTTAGTTTTTGATTTACTTAGGGTCATAGCAGACGACGTATTCTTCTTTGCTCCGGCTCGCAACATGCTCTTTATCATTAGAGTTTAGCGGACAAGTTCAACTTTATGGGCTTAGTAATTAGAGCCAGATTCAACCGGAGCGTAAAATGATAGAGAAAAGAGACGAGGTTGAGACAGTTAAAAGGTTGGCTCAAAGCTTACATGGCATCTCTTCTATTTATAGGTTATTCTTTACGTTTAATCGTCTTCTTTGCTCTGCAGTTTAAACATGAAGTTGTTGATAGACATGTTATATCGATCGACAAATGCATGTGTCATTTTATATCTTTAAGAACATCGCTCAAATTAATAGCTTTTTGTCGAATAATTGACGAATTTTAGTGTCAAATTTTTGGTTTATCGAGAGTTCCGTGCGCGCACAGCTGCTTTGGTGAAAACCCAGACCTAACTATAGTTGATTTTTACAACAGAAGCGTGATGTGCCCGACTATCTCTGCGGCAAGATCAGCTTCGAGATCCTGAACGAGCCTGTGATTACGCCCAGTGGGATCACTTATGAAAAGAAAGATATTGAGGAACATCTTGAGGTAATATGTGAAAATATAACCTACAACTTTAATATCTCGGATACGAGCAATAATATGAAACCACTATTAACAGTTCAATATCTTTGCTAGCGACGCGTTAAGAGTAATGAACTTTCAAATGTGTATACTTGATAGGTAACTAACTGAAAGTAAACTGCGCTAATCACAATACCCATATTCTAAGTTAGATTTTATTAGGAATAAAAAATGGGTCCGCAGCTGTGATTTGGAGTGCATACACTGAAGTAAATATGCCTATTAATTTTTAAAACTTAGGAACATCGTGGATTATCCCCTATACACTCAGAGTAAACAGGACTGGAGTAGCCATTAGTCAATTTCTCTTACAAGTTTTTCTGCCATTTTTTGCGGGGGGTGAGGTTACTACTACACTCAATACCAGCACACAGAAACAAAAACTTTTTGCGTATTTACAAACACACACGTGCATAATACGACACACATATTTAAATTTCACGCACATGTGCTTAAAATAGTGTGTTAACGTTCTATTCTAATACACGAATGTCATTGTGTGAGAAGTAACATGACATAGCATGAGAATATCGATATCGATAAATCAGTTTCGTTCAATGAATGAATGTATTACTACGTTAGTATACCTACATTATTAAAAATTAAATGATGATATTACACGCTACAACAGTCAGTTTTCGATATTTATTGCAAAGACTGATATAAATAATATAATATATATGAGTTCTATATAAAACTTTGACAGATTTCGAAGGCTATATCAATGAAACACAAATTTATACGTAGTAGTTTATTGCACTTAAAAGGTATTTACAATAGGTGTTATTATGTATATATAGAATTCACTGTGGACCCTTTCGCTTATAACCATAATGGAAAGGAGGAACACTTAAACATTATTTTTAACAAAGCGATAGTGAATATAGTTAGTTTTCTCGTATGATACTGGGAAGTATGTAAACTGGATTTGTTTAACGGAATCAGAAATCAAATGTGCGAAACTTAACAGGTAAGCAAATTTATTATTTCAGAACACATCAACATATCCAATATACATGTATTACACACATATATTTATTAAATAGTTCATAATCAATATTAATAGGTAAGCATTATATATTTATTAAACACAGCAGTTTTGTAAATTTGAAAATGTAATTTACAATAATCATACGCAAAACATCCAAATCCTATCGATGTTCTTCTGTAGGCAATAATTGCATTATCTTTCTATTTGGAAAACTTTTGCATACCTCCCAAGCTTTGGTAATATTTGTACCTTTTGGCATCAATTCCTGCCCCTATACCACTCTTTATCTTGGATCCATTCCGTAACAAATAAAACTGTTCTCTTTCATGAAACGGAAATACTTTTGGGAGTTTTTAGCCTTCATTTCCATTCCTCTCGTATGTGGGTATACGGATGCTAAATGACCTTTTAGACAACCACGATGGCTGTTCTGCGACGTTTATCATTATTTCAAGATATGCTCACATACGTAGTTACACAGTGCTAAAAGTTAACCCATCGCTTGGCGGCTGTCAAAAGAGCTGTCTTATACAATAGCCAGGCGATGACGTCACCCACCCCGCAGAGCAGAGTAGGAGGGGTAGCAGGTCGGGTTTTTTGGTATATCTTTAGATTCCTAGATAAACTAACTAAAATCTAAGACTACTTTGAATAAAGAACATGTCATAATGATTAATTTACAAGCATTTGAAACCAAGCATAAGGGTATTTCCGACTTTCATATGTCCTAAATTAATGAAATAACAGCCAATAATATAATAATATATTTCCACGCTCACACCAATTATCTAGCCTGAAGTAAGTATCATTAAGAACTTGTGTTACGGATACTAGTGTAAGATTTTATCAACCAAGAGGGATAATAATGAAATACATATACTCAGTTACTTTGTTTTAATCACAATCACAATTATAAGAAGCACTCCTAATAGTAGGTAATAAATATCACTTACACTATTGATCCCATGAAAGTCACTGCAAGACACGTCCGCTCTAGACGGTGGCTAATAACTGAATGCCCAGAGTCGAGTCGCACCACGTTAGGTCGACCGAACACGAAGGCAGCCGGAGACAAAGTGACTCGATTCCGCCAAGTACCGCTTATATATTATCTTCTGGTATTGCCAGTAAGGATATTAAATTCGTTCAGAAACAGCAAATATTATTAAACCTTACACTAAATAACGGACATTTTTTTTTAATATACATAATAATTTTAAATATTTTTATAAATAAACTTAAATAAATATATAAACAACCATGACTCGCAAACAAACATTCGTGTTCGTCACACAAACATTTGCCGCTACATTTGCCGTGTCTTTTTACTCTTGTCGCTCCTTGAATATGTAGCCTTACTATGTCCATGGGCTTGAAGAGTCTGTAGTCCTCTGACCTTGGGTAGGCTATTCCCAGGATATTCATTCTAATCCTGGCTATGGAATCACAGTCACATAGCAAGTGTTCCATGGATTCCCGGTCGTGTCCACATGCTCTGCAATTCGATGTTGTCGAAATTTTCATTTGGAGCATGTGGTTTGTGGCGTAGTACCCTGTAAGCCCACCCAAAATCCGGCGGGCCTGTTGTCTGCCACCCCCGTATATGAATTTACTCCATCCTCTAGGACAGTCTCCTGTGAAGGATGTAGAGTGTTTCATATCAGGCGACAGTTTCCATTTCATATGATGTCTTTTATGGACATATTCTTTGATGGCTCTGCAGATGTAGCTTTTGGAAATTGGCATAAAAGGTTCAGGACTTATGAATGGGTTTTTTGATCCTTTCCTTGCCAGTTCGTCAGCTTTCTCATTGCCTATAATCCCCTCGTGACCTGGGACCCAGATCAGCTCTACTTTTTTGTGCTGGCCGACCCTATTTAGTCTCTTGACAGCATTGAGTATTAGATCCGAGTCAATACGAGGGTTTGAGAGGGCTTTGAGCGCTGCTTGACTGTCGCTTAGGATATAGACAACCTTGTTTTTTTTAACACGTTCTATAATCCTCATTGCACAGAGGATTATTGCATAGATCTCCGTTTGGAAGACCGTGGCAAGTTTCCCCATGCAATCAGTTTAAAAGCACATACCTTATTCTTATTTTGACATCATCATTATTACCTGGTTGCTGAAACAAACTGTAATTTGTCTAAGCTATGTTTTATTATCGACAAGTATAAGAAGAAGAACTAAGAATAGGGTATGTGTTTTTTAAACTGATGACGATGTAAACTGCGGAATTATACAATTTCCTTGCGACATACAAATTTAAACCATAATACATATTTTCAATTTATGTATGTTACTTTCATTCATTCATTCATTACTCACTCGTAAAATCACAATATCGATGAAGTTGACATCACTATTATGCAAATCAATTATTGTGCAAAAATGTGCAAATCAATTAGGGTTGCTGATTACAAAAAAAAAACAATTTGCCCAATGGCTCGAAAAAAAATTTAGGTTTCTTAGAAATGATCGGCAGTGCTGGTTAGGCGATGGTACCTACCCTTTTACCCGTGCTTATTTTATGAAGTCAGGGACGCTGGAAGTATATACCTACAGGATAGTTATTCTTAATGTTTATGAGCTCCGCCCAGCATGAATAAAAAGGCAAAATAGTTTAATTATTATTTTATTTTATTTATTATGTTACATTTCCATGCTGTGTGGCAAACAATAGGCTTCAAGCAGCCTCAAAAGTATAGGTATGTACTTAATACTAAACTAAAGATAAACACGCAACGTACATTGTTAAAACGAAATTATTATTGGTAATTAATTAATACAAAATTACAGTTATTTATTACCAACAAACTGTTTCTAATTTTTGTCTTATTAATTGAAATGCGATAATGGTCAACCCTAGGTAGTCTCGTGGGGAGTGCGCCCGAAGTTCGTTTGACAACGTCACGGCCGCACTCCCCACGAGACTATAGCGCGAAATTTGAAATTGTAATCTGCTAAAATATGAAAATATGAGTAAATAATCATCAAATCTTAAAAATTATACTTATAAATGAAAGGTGACGCCATCTTTTTGCATACTAGATGGTTTAGACTTTTCTTTACAGTAAAAAACAGCATAGGCAGGCATTTTCGTGGGAGCTCTGCACGGTAAGACGTTCTGATTATTGTGGTTTTAAAATGGCGGCTCAACTAGTTTTATATAACGCACAGGCATCCGATGCTTGTGCGTTTGGCAGAGGGGTAATGTTAGGCAAAGGCTACTCCAGTCCTGTTTACTCTGAGCCTATACACATTTTGAGGAAGGAATAGATCTATATTTATTCATTCGGTTTAATCGATTTTTATTCAGGGTGGCTCTTTACTCACGTAACATAGCTACTAGTGCCATGAAGTGCCGCCTCTGCTTCTTACGGTTCCGAATGGTCCAATTTTCAATTTCTCTTCCGCATAGATCCGGCTGAATTTGAGCGATGGTCTGTGTTATGTTCACCATTATAGCATCGGTCAATTTAAGTTTATATATTTACATAGACCTGCGACTTCAAGAAACCCCACGAAAGGGCACCGCCAAATTTCAACCGGATCTATGCGGAAGAGTCATTGAAAATTGGACCGTTCGGATTCGTGTCACCATAATAAACCGAGGCGGGCATTTGAACGAAGTCATATTATTCCACGCTTATTGTCACTTATGGGCCTTTCAAATAAAAAATCGGGAGTGGTCTCCCCTTGACTTTCTCGTATACCGGAAACGACTCAAAAGTTGATAGAAACCTTATATTTTGATGTCATGCATGCATGTTAAATTTTGGTCACCCATCCGAGTACCGACCACGCACTTGGTTGCTTAACTTTCGTGATCGACGACTCAAAAGTTTATAGAAACCTTATGTTTTGATGTTATACATGTACGTTAAATTTGGTTGCAATAAGTTAAAGCATATTCGAGTTATCGTGCTAACGCACAGACACACAGAAATTATTTCAAAAGATATATTTTTGGAGGTCCAAAACGTGTAAATCAGTCAAAATCGCGAGGTCAATTTTTTTTACGATTACAAGGCTTCACAAGACTTTTTTTTACGATTTCAATAATTATTGAAATCAACTCGGAAGCCGATCCCAAACCACCTGTATTCAGGGTGTTGGTTATTTAGTTTACATGTTGTATACTACGTATACGAGAAATTAAAAAGGAGATTCTCACGAGTTCTTGTTGCAAAAACACGTGTTGAGAGACCACATTTTAAACTCAATCTACCGTACAATTGTCTGTTACTTTAAATACATTTTCACTTGATATTGGCGCAATGCGTAATCTTTATGTGTCGCGATCGCCATTAATTTAAAAGAAGAAGAAATAAAAGAAAAGATTTTTGTTAATACTTCACACGCAATTTGTTTTATTTCATTTCAATATCTATTAGCTCCTATTGAAAACCTTTAAAAATATCTAGTACCAACTGATTGAACTGTATTTATTGTTTGCAGCGCGTTGGCCACTTCGATCCCGTAACTCGCGTGAAGCTAACCGCCGATCAGCTAATACCAAACTTCACAATGAAGGAAGTAGTGGACGCTTTCTTGCAGGAGAACGAGTGGGCAATAGACTACTAATGTAAGATTAGAACAGCTTGTTACAATGTATGTAATTTAATCACAGAACACTGAAAGAGGTTAGGAGGTCCTTATAGATGGGATATTCTTAGCGAAACATATGCTAGCAGTGGTTGGTTTAGTAAGCTGTCGCGTGATCCATAGTTCTCTTGATTGGCTTTGTTTTACCTTATATTGCACAGGTAGCGCAAGCTAGTGTCTATTGGTGTAATAAATAGAAGTTGGGAATAACTCCGACAGCGGTTCCTGTAATGTATTTCCAACCTCTTTCCTTATTCTGTGAATTTTTAGTAACAGTATGTCGGAATATCGTGTGTTCGTATAAGTAATAGGAAAAATATTGTTATTCTTAATTTACAGTCAAAAGCACATCAGATTACCACAAACTGCCAAATATTCCCAATCGATTTTGCGTTTTATAATGCATATGTTTAAGGTTGAAAATCAATTCAAAAAATTTGACAAACTCTGCTGTAGTCTTTACAAGCAACGATTAATAGTAAAATTCTCTCATTTCATTTTAAATGCTATTTTTATGGTTATTTCTAAAGTTCGCATATGGTAACTCTGATAACCGTGTAATGTTATTTTTCCAATTTTATTCTAGATGACGTTGTGTTTAGCAAACATGTTATCTTCATTGTTATTAGTGATAAAAATGTGAAGAGTTTTGTTATTTGTCATAGTTTAGTACTAAAGTCCTTTTGGTAATTGAGTTGCTTTGCTTATACGAACATCTGGTGTTTGAATTCTGAATACAAATCTTGTGACATCCACATAAAATACAAAGTAGAAAAATATGAAAACATTTATTGTACATAACACCTGCTCTAATTGTTTTATTATTAAAATGTTTCAATGCATACTTTCTCTATGTGTAAATGAGATACTTCTTGGTCTATATAAAGACATAATTTTAAACTTACGGTTCCTAAATCTTACAGTTTCGTAGACCTAACACTTTTACTATTTGATTTGGTAATTCATTATCTTTGCCCTTCAACCTCCCTATGAATGAAAATAATGACGCGATAGATCTCATATCACTTACCTAATACACTTGATAATGTTTTATCAAAATCGAATAACGCGCGATGGTTACGTATTAGAGTACGCGCCACCACTCAAGTCGTGCGGGCAAACACTGGTACTAAATTCCCCGAGTCTCGTATTTGGAGAAAGAATAATTTCTTCATATATTCCCACGATTATTTGTTATTCTACAATACCTATCAACTGTACCGGGTGTAACACCATCAATAAAATCATCTACAACAGCTCATATAATGTCCCCACCGAGGGGCTCGAGCCTACTCCACATTAGGGGCGATTAGGCCTTAGTCAACCACGCTGGCCAAGTGCGGGTTGGTCGACTTCACACACAACCTTCATAGGTTGTGTGCAGGTTTCCTCACGATGATTTCCTTCACTGTAAAAGCGTTTATTAAACGTACATATGAATTCAAAATTTAAAAACACATTGGTACGTGGCGGGGATCGAACCAGTGCCTCCCGAGTGGGAGACGACGCTCTTACGCACTACGCCACTGACGCTCTTCAACAATGTGTGTAACATGAAAAGAGATAAATTTGCCAGAAGCATTTATTATGTGACACTAGCCCCGCGTTTGTCGAATTCGGTGGTGGCGTGGACTCTACCTTCAAAGTTAAAACATAAAAAAAGCATATAGAAAAAAGACTTCTATATGTTGACGTTGATCGTAGGCTGCATTGAAGACTACAAAATTTGTTAAATTCCCTCAAGCTCGAACACCAAATGCCTCTTTGCATTGGTAGTAGCTATGGCTAGTTGATCAGAGCCCGAATACCGCATACCATTTTGAATAATGCTAAAATACAGAATATAATGAAAAACATTGACAGAATTTGATATGACCGTTAGTAAAAATATTTATGACAACTGTTAGTAGGCTAAAACGTCATTGTATGAAATTATTTGTGATCCGCGACAGTGTTTTAGTTGTTAAAACAATTAAAACGTCGTACACATAAAGCTTTGTCCAGGCCTGTGCACGAACCATGCACACTACGCGCCTCGAACGGGTATTGGACGCGTCAAATGTAGCGCGCGCGTTTTTCGCGAACGGTTCGCGTCCTCGCAAGCTGTTCGCGTGCAAGGAAGGATCACAGGAGCGGCAAACTATCTCTTGCACGCGGGCCGCTCGCTAGCAGTCAGGGCTGGCGATTTACGACTAATCATTATGGTTTAAATCACGATTTATAATAAATTAATCACGTACCCAACGCTGCATTCGTAGCAATAACAATATTAATTAAACAAAACCGAATGAATAAAACTGTAACTGTATGCGAAGTTTACAAAACACTATCCGGGATTCCCCTTTTATCTGACACCAAAGGGCGCGTTCCGTCTTACGCAGAAATATAGATAAACTTTAAGAAAAAATGAAAAAACCGTGATTAATTTGGATATTTAAAAAAAAAACATTTTTCAACCCTGCTAGCAGCATGCGAACACGTCAAAAAGAGTCCTTAAGATGCACTTAAGATGATGATATTACTTGCACGACAACCGCACGGTTCTTGCACGTGCGTAAGTAGGTCTGGACAGAGCTTCATGTGTACTTTACGATTATGATTTTGTTGATGTAACGCCGGAGCCACACGCTTGCTAAACCTCGGCAAGCTATAGCAAATTCAAACGTCTGGATCACAGATTTAATAATACAAGGGATAGGCCAAGCCGGCGTTTAACTTGCGACAAGTATATGCCCTGTGGGCATACATTTCCGTCACTTCGCCTTCCGATAAAGTCAAGTGAATACGCAACTCAGCGATTCGACCGATCTCCTTTGCGGCTGTGCTTAACTTTCATCGCTTCGCAGTCCTTAAGACGCGCGCAATGAATAGTGTATATTACGGCATGCTCAACTAGAACCAAGTTATGTAGTACGGACGCTGATCGCGACACTCGGCCTTCCTATGAACTCGGCGATTCTACCGATCTCTTTAGATTGATATATCTGTGGTTTGGATAGAGTGTTTGCCTTGGTTTGCGCAGTAGTTTGCAAGCGTTAGTAGCAGATCCGATCGGCGTCGGTTTTTTGTCACAAATCGCGTCCACACGTTTGCCGAGGTTTGGAGTTTGTCGAGGCTTGACAAGCTTGTGGATCTGGCATTAAGATTATTTTTTTAGACAACTGCACCTGTCGAGTGTCCGTTGATAAATTAAGAGGGTCGATGTTGTTACCTGTGTAGGTAAGTAAGTTGTACTACATATACCTAAGAAGAGATGTAATTAATGTATGTATCAATTGTCCACGATTTGGATATAAAAAATACATAATACCTGAAAAAACTTGTAAATATTAGAATAAGCGTCCAGTGTCGTTTATAATAATTGGGTACTATAAATACTTATCTCTGTCTCGTATGCAATTGCTTGATGGTACATACCTTAAATAAAAATTTTGCACTCAGAATCCACAATTTTATTATTAATTGGTGTGGTGAGTTTGTTTCTTGATTTGGGCAGATTATTTATTTACAATGTCGTTATTCAAGATATTGTTATAATGCCTGGTAAAGACCGCATGAGAATAATATCATTACGACACTCAATAACATGCAATTTCTCGTAGACGGACATGCGGTGGCAATTTGTGACTGATTTTTTTAAATATTTTTTTTTACATTAGTAATTGCAAACAAATTGTTAATTATATATTTTCATAGTAATATGAATGTTTTTACTTGTTGTATAAAATTGGCAAATACCTTGGTGGTATGATAAATAGTAACAATAGTATCATTATACCTACTGTCATTTAATTTATATGAAACAATTTTATATTTTAGTGCCTGTTCAAGTTTTAAATTACAAATTTGCATATCACAAAGGCAAGGCCCTTTATAATATCGCGACTTTTAGCAGCGCAAATTTTGAGCGCACGTTTGCATTGTTGTGCAAGCTATACACTCGCAGTATAAGGCCTTGCTCCATACCACAGGCGAGTGCGGCGGGCATCCGCCTCAGTTCAGCACCCTAGCTAAAGTTGTACTTTACCCGCTCGCTTCGTGCGACGGCCGCCCTATATACTAGAATATATTCTCTCTAATCTGAGCGCGCGTGACACATTCTATTTTTTAAAACACATGCCAGTGTGCACCCGCGCGAGGTTTTGAGTACGACCTAAGGGCCGGTGCCCACTGTAGGCACGGTATAACACAGTACGGCACGGTACGCTTCGGCTTACCGAATTATTCTGTGGCATCTCGCGGCATACTGAAGGATCGCGGGATCTTATATTATACCACACTATCTTGTGGCAAACTACATCAATAATATACTAGATGTAACCTTATTTCTTATTTATCTTTTCTTTTTGACCCAACATGAAGTAACCTATGCGTTTCTAGTGTTGCAGTGGCGTGCCGCGGTACGCCGCGTCATCAAGATGTTTCAACCTAGGTATTCGTGTTATAAGAATGTCAGTGATAAACTCATTGAAATAAGGTCTAATCTCTTTTGTCCACAAAAAAAATACTTTGCCACCCCGCGCCATGCCATGTCGTCAGTGAGCGCCGGCCGTAACTGTTCAAACACAATGGGGCGTTTCCAATACATTACTCGCTTTTAGCGCATTCAAATAGTTATCAAACGATGTATTCGAAACCGCGCCGTTGCCTCTGTCGCCCTGCTGCCACTGTTTTTGCACACGGCTTGATATTTAGCGAATGCTTCGCGATTTCCAACATTATTGACTAAGTCAAATCCCGTTTTCGATCACTTATTTCTCTTGTCTGTCCTGCCGGCCTATTCGCTAACTTTTTTAGCAGTTGAAAGTGATAATCACCGAGTGAATTACATATCCATTGCCGTTTTACACGACAAGCTATTATGGCAATTGTCGTGTATAAACAGCAATGAATATGTAATTCAGTCGGCGATCATCACTTTCAATTGTCAAAAAATGTTGGCGAATAGCCCTGCTGTACAATGAGTTTACTTCTACATTTTATAAGATTAAAACCAAAAATCTGTTTTGTTACTTCACTAAGTTTTAATGTTTTGTATGATAAATTAATGTGCAGTTTATCCATAATAAGCGAATAGTTTGATCGCTAGAAAAATAATCAATATTGTGGTGACTCATGTTTCATAATTATAAATTAACATAATGTAAACTTATAGTTAAGTAAATGTTATTTTATACGAAATGTTCATTGTTTTATTTGGTAACCATTTAGTAAAATAAGATATCTACCGAAATTAAAAAGTTAAGTCTTCAGGCTGAAAATATATAGAAATAAAGAGATCAAGAAAATTGTATAAAAGTTAATCATTATAGAAAATTAATGCCTCCTATATATCTACAATACAAACACAAGGAATAATACTTACCTATGTAGCAACCTACCTGGCAGCTACCCACTCATAGATATCCTACTACATATATAATATACCTACCTAATTAGGATAATACATTGGCATTATTATTTTAAACAACTAGATGACAAACAAGCTGACGACCCACGTGGTGGTAAGTGGATATCGTCGCTTATAATCGCATGCAATAGCAAGGAAAAAATCACTTGGTATTGCAGGTGCGTTGTCATCCTGAGCCCTAATATGAAATGCCTTCCATGCCCGGTAATTACACTGGCTACCTTTCCCATCAATCCGAAACACATCAAACTGTTCACGGCTGGAATAGTAAAGACGGTGGTACCTACCCAAACGATCTACCTGTTAATACACAAACTAAAAAACTGAATTTCATGCATGCATTATTTTTAATGCACAGACGTGGTAACTACACTTACGTGCAATGAAATCGACTCACCGGTACGTTTTGGTTCAGAACTCCCTAATCAAAATCTACAATTAGTAAATAATATTTTTTAACTCCGTGTGTTAAACAAGAACCTAAACTTAGATTAGACCAATTTTTACTGTGATAGATTTTGGTTTATTGATTTTACAAATTGAAAACCAAATACAGTTAAAAGAGCTAAATTTTTTGGGAAAATCAACTGAATTTTAAGGGTCAATAAATCTATAAGATTAATCATCAGTTATTCAATAAACAATGATCCAATTAACTCTGAACACTCTGCATAGTCACAGAAATGGCGTATGACGTAAAAATGAGAAACCAGGGTTTCCGAAGAAATGAGTCTATTGTCACCAATACTTCGTTTATCGATGTTTAGAGTAGATTAAATTATAAAGCTTATGAAATATTCAGTCAAATTATATTTACAGGTTTTGTTTATCTAATCTTATTTTTATATACTGATATATTAAGAATCGAAGCCTACGAGGTGAGTCGATTTTATTGCACGTAAGTGTAGAATACCGTGCATTACTTGTCATTGTTATAAGTCATAGATGTAATTTTTACCGCTATAACCTAAAACATTTTATTCAAATAAAAACGCTGGTTATTGTAAGTCAGTTCATGTTACCAGCCAATAAAAAAACTCATACGTCTGCAAAATAATAAAGATGTAGCTTTCACGTCCAGTCTTTATAAACCAAATTTAAAAAGAATAGGCTCATAGAATAGAATAGAATAGCGTTTATTTTTTCTCCACAATTTTTATATACAAGAGTTATCATTTATACAATGTGATCGGGAAATTTGTTGTATAAAAAACTGTAAGAGACTGGTGCCTGAACTAAGCATGAGCTTGTATCTCAGTGCACCAGAACTCTCCTCTATGGATGGTAGTTAGCGATTACAACATACATACAATATTTTTGGAGACATTATAGTTAAACATGGAGTTACAGAAAACAGAAAAGAGACATTAAAAAATAACACACTATTTAAAAAATTTAATGTAAGTATTTTATGTAGCAAAATAAAGCGAATAACGGCACCACATCAGCTACATGAATGTTTTGAGTAAGTTCTCAGTGTCAACGTAATTTAAAATTTGCAAATGTTCAAATACGGTTAATTTACAGTGAAACCTGGTGAGTGGGAGGATGTTAAGCTTCTTATTAATTTTATTATAGAGGAATGGGCCAAGGAATTTCAGGGAGATCCAGGGTCTACAAGTTGGTGTTGTTTTAGGATGGTGGCTAAAATGAACAATTGACGGACCGTTAGAAGTTGGCAGAATTGATACAGGTCGTGCGTGGGATAGCGAATGGGTAGACGTGTACACACTTTCAATAGGGCTCTTTGTGCTGTCTCCAATACGATCATATGTGACTTGTCTGCTACACCCCAGTAAGTGAGCAGTCAAGTCACATATGATCGTATTACATGTAATAATTACATGCATTACATGTAATATATGGACGTCACGGCTGGACCAAAAATGCATTACCTATAAGTATACAGTGCGTTTTTTTAAACTGGGACAGTATGGGGAAATCCAAAACCATAGAAGATACAGGGGAACGGCCTTAAGAACCATTTATTCTTTTTTTGTGAAAAAAAGTGACATAGTATTTTTTTGGTCAAGCGTGAGTTGTACATAGAAATGAGTCACTAAGAAAAAAAAAAATTTGATGCGGATCGACACAGTTTCATATAGGAAATATTCCACCGAAAGAAAAAAATCTGAGCAGCAGAAGATAGTCAAAATTAATGACATGTTTCTCATACAACAGGTTAGTTCAAAGTATCCATCAAAGAGTATATAATAGTATCCATCTACTATTACATCACAGTCGATACTTACACGAACAAAAAGCGTTCCATATTCAAAAATGAGATTTTATTTGCACTGTAGAATTGGAACTGGACCTCCATGGTCTTAAGACTTTTATTATTCAAATGAATAAAAAAATTCAAATTTCGTACGAACATTGTTATTATTGTTACTTTTTTTTTTTTCAGTTTGTTTGTGATTCATCATGGCGTTATCCAATGCACATAAAGTTGATTTAATCGAAGCGTATTTTTTAAATTATCGAAGCTCAGTTAATGCATTAAAGTGGTATTGGGAACGCTATCCTGATCGTAATCTACCGAATCACAAGGTAGGTAATTAAAAAAGACCATGGAGGTCCAGTTCTACAGTGCAAATAAAATCTCATTTTTGAATATGGGACGCTTTTTGTACGTGTAGGTAAGTATCGACTTTGAACTAACTAGTTGTATGAGAAACATTATGTTAAATTTGACTAACTTCTGCTGCTCAGATTTTTTTATTTCGGTACAATGAAATATGCCCTGAAACAGTCGATCCGCATCAATAAATTTTTTCGGGGACTCTGCGGGCGACTGCGAATATCGCCCCGGCCCACATTGAGCCTGCCGTGGCTCCGCGGGCGGCTGCAAGTATGGCCCGGCTAGCTCAGTCGGTAGAGCATGAGACTCATCTCTGGTTCGTGGGTTCGGGCCCCACGTTGGGCGCCAACCTGTAACGAAACAGTTTTGCTGCACGGAAAACTGTTACGTCAGCTCGAAGAGGAACTAGAGACAGAGAGAGAGAGTTCGCAGAGGTTCTAGAACTACAAGTTAAAAATAATAATAAAAATAACAGATTTAATTTATGAAAATAAACGTTAAAATCTACTAATAATAAAGCTAAAGAGTTTTTTTGTTTGTTTGGTTGATACCTTTTTGTGTTGGATAGTCCATTTATCGAGGAAGGCTATAGGCTATATAACATCAATGAAGAATGTTGCAAAAACGGGACAAAAATATTTCTCTTTACGGGACAAAAATAACATCAATGAAGAATGTTGCAAAAACGGGACAAAAATATTGCTGCGTAAACGGTTAAAGTTACGGAAAAGTCATGTATGACGGAATTGTTCTCCATTAAAATTTCAAAAGAAAAGTTCGCGACAGCATATGTCTATCTTTTAAGGTTGGCTCACTATAACCTTTCTTTTTGGTAATCAAATTTGTTTTAAAATAATGCATTATCTGCGATGGTGTTTTTGTATGCATGATATTATTCCTTATTAAAATAAATACATTATTTATCACAAGTATTTAATTTTGAACAAAATTGTTCATGACCTCATTTGATTTCAATGAATATCTTAAGGGATATCATCAAGGAGCTTATACTAAGAATGGAGTCAACACAAATCAACAAAGTGAGGGCAAAAATTTTGACAATACTTGACATTTCTTGACATTTCAAATTTCACATTTCTCTTTCTAGAAATTGTCGTCATCTCTTTCTAAACACGACTACATAGAAACAAGATTTCCCCAGTATTTCGCCATCTTTCTAAAACAAAAGTAGAAAAGTAGCTAAAAACTTAACATATTGTATTCAATTATCAGTATTTATTATCAATGAAAGAAATAAATATAATATATTTACTTTTAATGTTTAGGTTTGTATTTTATATTGAAAATTATCATTGTGATTCTTTCTATAACTTATGGGAAATGAAAGGATTTATGTAATGGCAGCACTCTCTTCATGTGTTAATGTCACGAAATCTCAACGTGACATAAATTGTCGTAATTGACGTATTCATAAATATCGACTCGCGATTTTGGTACGGCTTTTTACTTAAAAATAAGGATAAATAGTGCAAAATGGTAAAAAAATACATATTTCGAGCTGGTAGAAGTGAGTAGTATTGAGGATGCAGTGTGAATTTCACTTGTAAGTGTCATAATTGCATATAATATTGTTCAATCTATAAATTTCATTTTTCACCCGTAATTCCAGATTATTAGCGTTATTTTGCAAAACTCCATAAGAGGGAGAAATTTCTGATACTCGCATTTAATCCTATCTTAGAATTTAATGAATTTTTGTACATAATTTACTTATTCAAATATTTGTAAACAAATGACTAGGGTGACTAGGATTTCCGGAATTATAAAGAAATAATATCCCTTTCTATCCATTCCTTTTATAAATGGCAATCAAAAATGATAGATTATTTTATTTAATTCTTTGAAATAACTGTTACATAGATAAAATACATAAATAGTTTTACCCACTTTTAGTTCGAAATGTTTATTTACAAATAAAATATGTAATTAGTGTAATGTAAATTATTTTATTTGAGAAAAAGATAATGAGAGTATTGATTGGATTGTACTAGTGTAATAATGTTTATCATTCACATTTGCATGTACTAACATGCAACGCAGATACATTGCACACAGACAGACAGTATTAATAAAATTGTGGCTGCGCTCTTTTGCACTTGTAAACAAATAGCATATTAAAATCTATCAAATGATAGTTTTTAATATGCTATTTGATTAAAAGTGTACATAAATATTTATATACACTTTTAACTTGTATACATAAAATTTTCTTTTCTTTTTAGATTTCCAAAGCGACGGACCATATGGTTGTCTATTGTGCCTTTAAAAACAAAATTTTATGAAAGTTCGAAAATATGTAGCTTCCACTTTCAAGACACCGACACTTTCAAGGCAACTGCTTATGTCAAACTTCAAGCCCTTTTTTCAATAAAACCACTACTCAATCACTTTTCAAAGGCAACCCTTGAATCGGTTAGTAAATTTTTTCTTGATAATATACAGTTAATACAGAGAGCTAAAATGTTTGGAGAAATAATTTTAAGGGCATCAGGCATCATCAATTATTGAATATACAATGACTCAATTGAATTTTAACATTCTGCATAGTCACAAAAATGGCGTATGACGCAAAAATGAGAAACCAGGATTTCCGAAGTAATTAGTCTATTGTCACCAACACTTCATTTATCGATGTTTAGAGTAGGTTAAATAAAGCGTAAGAAATATACATCCGAATTAAGTTAATATAGTATGAATAATTTCTAATCTAGTCCGTTACACTTTTATCTTGATTATGCTATGCCCAAATGGGCAACATGATGTGCTGGTGTTGTTTGTGAACATCTGTTATTTACATTCATGAATGCAATAAATTATTTGATTTGATTTGAATTATATTTACAAGTTTTATTTGCCTAATCTTCTTTTTATATACCGATAAATGTCGAATCGAAACCGACGAGTTGGGTCGATTTTATTGCACGTAAGTGTAGATAACGGTCATTTTTATCAATATAAATTAATAGCTTTAGATATTTTTATAAATAAACTTAAATAAATATGTAATAACCGTGACTCGCAAACAAATATTCGTGTTCGTCGCACAAATATTTGCCGGAACCAGGATTCAAACCCGAACGGCTTCATGTGTAGGTAGCTATACTGACCACTCCACCATGACGGCGTCAAAAAGTTGTTCATATTGATGGCCTAAAACACCCCAAATATTACATATAATGTAGGCTGTAACATGTAGGGTACCATGTTTAAGTACCCTTCATGTTACAGCCTGTATTATACTAAAAACCAAGTGCTACTAAACCTACTTTTAGCCGATTTGTAGCCAGTAGCTGTTACTAATGTAACTAATTCACGGAAAGTTACTAGAGCTAACAATTTCTTCTGTTGTATAAAAAACCGCACTTCGGCTTTCAGCCGTAATATCTATCAATATAAAGAAAGTCTGGTAGTAAGTTGGTAAGTTGCGCATCATTATGGCCCTATTATCATTACTCAAGAACGGCTAGATCGGTATACCACACAATGTATTTTTATAACATTGCTAACCGGAAAACCTTAAATGTATGCTTAGCACCTAAAGAAAAGAATAATTTAATGTCTATGAGTTGACGTGACATGAGATAAGCTATTTAATAAACTGTAACATGCCTCTTAAAATCAAGAGTCACAGAAGCGATAAATCCTCGTATTTCGGTTGCTGATTTTTTTCCTGGGAGCCGAAAATAGATAACATTACCGTGCTAAAAGGCACTCAGGAAAAAAAGTTTAAAGTAATTATTATGAATTTTAATTCTTTGTCATGGAAAACTCAAAACTCAAATTATTTTCAACTTGTGGTTTTATTAACGTAACGAAGTTCAAGTGTAACGTTACACATGCATATTTTACCGACCTACATACATATTTTTTTCTAATTAAATCAGATTACACTATTTCTAAATATTACATAAATTAAGATATAAAGGAAGCTCATCTAATTTAAATATTTCTTTAGAGTTCGCCTCCTAAATTTATCAACAGGTTTTAGCGCTCCATATCAACGTTAATAAGCTACATTTTAGTGACCGTACGACTGTTGCGGGCAATCTCCGATAGATTGCGCCTGCGTCGCCGGGCTCTCTCGATCTTGTCAGGAATCGCATACAAAGGCTTGGTGATTCGGTCTTGCGCTTGCGTGATTCGCTAAGTAAATTGAGCACCGACAAGACCTACCTAATACTAATTAACTAATTTGATAATCGTGTGCAATAATAGTTATTTATTTAATGTGTTTAACCCCTAATTGGGGTCCAAGATTAGGCTAAGGTAGCCGCTGTCGCCTCCGCTACTTCACTTCCGCCCAGGGCTGGACTTACAGTGAGTAGCAGTACAAGCCGCCCTAACTCGTCCCACCGAGCGACCCTCACCGAGACCATTTCCGGCTACCACTAGGGGAGTACACGCTATTGGGCATTATACCACCATTTAATCAATTGTTTTGCACGGATCTCTCGTGTCTCATTTAACTCCCTATATCTTAGGACCGTGGGAGCACGTGAGACCTTACCCGTGGCACAAGACTGTCCGTGATTAATTTGTGCTACAGGCACCCTACTAGAAAGAGACAGAGCCTCTCTAGAAATGTCAAGTGTTGTCAAAATTTTTGCCCTCACTTTGTTCATTTGACTAATGACTCCATTCTATAGGTAAAATATAAGCTCCTTGGATATCATAGTTTGAAATAAACGGAAAATAATAAATTTTAATTTGCAGAGCTTTCGTTGCGTGCGCTACGTAAACGGTTAAAGTTACGCAAAAATCATGTAAAACGGAATTATTTTCCTTTAAAAATTCTAAAAACAAGTTACAGACAGCATTTCTCTATCTCTTAAGGTTGACTCGCTATAACCTATTTTTGTTAATAAAATTTGTTAGATGAGAAGGTATTTTTGTTAACATAATATTATTAAAATTAATACATACGTTATTTATCACAAGTATTTAATTTTGTACAAAATTGTTCTTTACATCATTAGATTTCAATGAATATCTTCAGAGATATCATAGTTTTAACATAACGCCGCAGCTACATAATGATCAAGTACTACGCACGCATCTATACTGAGTTGTTTTTTTGTTTGGTTGATAGCGCTTATCTATCTTAGGAACTACTGATTTCCTCAGATTCGGACGCCTTAGAGACTCTAATAGGTTCAGAGACTCCTCCGAGGGATATGCTCACCGGCCAGGAATCCTCTCTGGAGTGATTGGACCTTAAAGCTTAAGGACCCACGGAGGTCCTCTCCTTTACTAAAAGTCTTCCTTTTAGTAAAGGAGAGGACCTCTTCCTTTACTAAACTTTCTGGTAACTCAAAGTAGGTCATCAGAGAAATCCTACAAAAATAGTGAAAAAAAAAATGCCATAGATTTTATCAAACCTGTCCGAAAATTATTTGAATTTAAAATTAAATATTTTGTTAATATTTCAAGTTTCTACCTGTTATCGTTATTAAGACCGAGAAATACGTTTGTTGTTGACCCCCTTTAAATATTGATTTTATTTTAATTTTATTATTTATTTTAAAGTGAATAATATAACTAAATATTTTGTGAATGTTTCAAACGTCTATCTGTTGCCGTTATGAAATCGACCTAAAAGTCATGTTTATTTTATGGGAGCCCCTTCAATGTTTATTTTATTCTATTTATTAATATTTGTTATTATAGCGGCACCAGAACTACGTCATCTGAGAAAATTTCAACTGTCTATCTATCTTGGTTCATGATATGCAGCCTGGTGACAGATGGACAGACGAACGGACGGACGGACAGCGGAGTCTTAGTAATAGGATCCCGTTTTACCCTTTGGGTACAGTATTTTGGCCAAAATTTTGAGAAAATGAGTCCCAATTTTTTTATTTTTTATTAAAAGGAAAAGAGCTGATGTAATGAAAAAGATAGAGCAAAATAGTTGCAAATGTAATTAATATTGTGCTCGATGGAACTAAGTTATCGAATTTCAGAAGTAATTTTTTGCCGCCCCTAGTTAGGAGGTGGGCGAGGGCAATAAGCTTTTTAAAAACTATTATTGGAGCATGTGTTACTCGCTTGAAGAGCTGAGCAAGACTAACGTTTATTTCTAATCTAGTTATACAAGGAGACTTATAATAATACAATAATTATTCATGTCTTAATCTAAATGGCTCGTAACACGAGTGCGGAAGGTCGTTAAGGATGTGTTGATGAGTGCTGTTATTGTCCGTCTTCCTGGTACGTGTAATCTTAATGAGCCGATGTGGGTGGTTACACCTACATAACTCCTCCCCCCCTAAGAGAAAGGCGTACCGAAGGTTGCACTGGTTGATGATGTTCAGGGTCTTCGACTACATCTTCCAACAGGACTGAGGGCGGCTTTTGTCTTCCCAACAGGATTGAGGGCGGCTTTCGTCTTCGCAGCCACCAGTATTTGTATGTTATTGTGGTTATGGCTGCAATGGTGAGTATTAAATATAACAGTATTGATGACCAGCTGGGTGATGATGAAACCAATGGGGCTGTTCTTGTGTGATGGATTTCCTTAGTTTTCTGAATCAGATTCTTCAAGTTATCCAATTCGACGGCCTCTAGTTGTATGGTTAAATTTGATAGTGTAGGTGTTTTGTAAGCACGTGGTAAGGGTATTGTTTCCCTTATATTTATGAACTTTTGATGCGTTTGTAAGACTCTGTCTGCCAACTGCACTGTGCATTTACTGTCGATGGTAATTAGGTAGACACCTTTTATACGTTGATACTGCACATCTTTTCCGCAGGTTGTTTTCGCTACTTCTTCGTGTTTCATGATTATGATCCAGCTGTTATCTTTAATTTGTTGAATTAAGTTATTTTTGTAGCTTGCGTTTGCATAGGTGCAATTATGTGGTTCTAGATGTTGGACGAGTTGCGCTATGCAATCGCTGGCGTGCGATAACTGTTGCCATTCTAGGTGCTTGCAGATGACATCATTATTAGTTATCTCCATGCATTCTTCGCGAGGGTAAGCAAACTCGTCATTTCCCAAGATTAGGTAAGGATTGTGTGGAATAAGGATCGTATTATTATCATTGGGAATGGAATACAGGTGTAAAAGGTTATATGTTTTGTCTGATACAAGTGGTATTTCTAATATGAATTTAACTGTGTCATTAGTGCTGTATGCTTTTACTGTAATAGTTTTCTCCAATAAGTGAATATTCTTAATATTAGGTCCAAAAGGTAAATATAGAGGTATTTGGTTTTGTATATAGTTTAACTCTTCGATTAAGTAAGATGGGTCTATTATACTAGGGTGCATTTTACTAAGGTGAGCAAATGTGATTGCATTTTCTAGCATGTATAACCTGTCGTAAAGCTGCTGAAGCGATATCTCTATTTCATAATATATGCTAGATAAGTACGTGTTTAATTCTGATAATTTGATTTTATTTGCAATCTCTTTAATTGCCAAAGCTATTGTTTCTTGATTTGTTTTGATCTGTTTTAATTTGGCTTCATATTCCTGCATGAAATCCGTTACTATTCCTAATGTACTTTCTTGGCTATCTGCATTGTGATTGATTGTTGATTTTAACTCATTAATTTCATTTTCGAATTTTATCGCATCGTCCTGATCTAAGTTACCTGTAATTGCCTTAACTATTGAACCTAATCCGTTAATTAAACCTCTTTTTTGTCTGGTTCTATTCTTAATACCTAATGCCTTTACTCCTAGATACACTAACTTACTTTCTATTGTGTCTATCAAATACTCGATTTGTTTGTTAATTATCTTACTGCCTACTGTGTTGTTAACTTTTAGTTTTAATGTAAAGTAATTACTAATTATATCTGTAAAAGTATCCTTTAACTGTGTAGTGTTATAGATTATGACAAGGTGGTAAGTGTCAATTTGATACTGAGCTTTTGCTTCCGTGATCACCAGAATACCATTATGGTTATCTACTGGCTCAAGGATCGCTGTGGTTGCGGCGAGTCCGAGGACGGCGACGCAGGCGATGGCGTTCCTGAAACATTTTCAGGACGCCTTAATAAGCGGAAATGGACTCTAATGGTTTTAGCGTTTATATGCCTTCCTACTATTTCAGCTATTTGTTCTGGGTGTATTCGAACAATAGTGTAAGGTCCTAAGTATCTTGGTTCTTGTTTATTAGAACGTGCTGTTTTAGCAACTTGTTTATAAACTTTATCTCCTACTTTAAAATTGGGGCTCTCAGTATCTTTGTTAGTTCTATTGATAACGTTTTGTTTATCTTTCGCGATTTTGGCGTTTACTAGTTTGTGCACATTTTTCATTGTTTGTTTATGTTTTAACACGTATTCTTGATAAAATTCCTGTGGAAAATGTAACTCTAATGGGTTCCTACTGCTTGTGTGACCGTATAGTAACTCAAACGGTGTGAATCCGGTAGCTTTATGGATCGAGTTATTATATGCTATTATGGCATATTTCATGAGGTCCGATGATTCATTCTTATCTGTTATTCTCTGGATTCTAATTAGTTCTGATAATGTTGAATGTAATCTTTCTACAGGTGAATTTGAATTAGGGTTATAAGGTGTTGTGAAGTGTATATTTATTTTGTGCATTGCTCAGATTTCCGCTATAACTTCGTTATCGAATTTCGAGTCGGAGTCTGTTGTGATTTTTGTAGGTATTCCTATCGTAGAAAATATACCGAGTAGAGCCTCTGCTATGTGAATACTAGTTGCTGCAATGACAGGTACTGCCTGTGCGTATTTTGTGAAGTTATCTATGATGGTTAAGAATGTTGTGCCTCCACTACTGTATAGATCCATAAACATGTGTTCCATAGGTTTGTGGGGTGTTTCTGTTAAAGAAAGTGGTAGTTTAAGGGGATTCCGTTCGTATTTGCTTTTCAAACATTTATCACATTTATTTATAAATTTTTGAATTGTGTTTAACATATTTGGCCAATGGTAATTCTTGTGTAGTTGTTTAAACGTTTCTTGTATACCTCTGTGTATTGTTTTGCCTTCGTGATACTTTTTTATTAAATCTAATTGTTCATTGTTATTTTCTATCAGGGTTACTCTATTTAAACATCTAACTAATTTAGGACCACGATTATTAAAAATTGTTTTGTAAATTTTACAGAATAGGTTATAGTATTCTTCGTGATGGAAATAACAATAGAAAGTTCGATCTGGAATCGTGTGTTCTAATAAAAATATCTTAATTTCTTGTTCTGTGTTATTAATAGGGATGAAGACGTCTTTGATTATCATTTTACCTTTGGATCTATCATCTACTTTGTATTTATTTCCGGGTGATTTTCTAATGTGGAATTGTTTTAGATGTCTATCAATTGCATCTTCGGTTTCAGGTATTTTATCTGTATTTTGTTCACTAATTTCGTCTTGGCTGTTTTCAGGTTGGCTGATAGAAATTTCTTTTTGACTGATTTCAGGTTGGACTACGTCAGGTGTTATTGGTAAGTCTAATAATGTTCTTATATCTACTTCGTCTAAATTTATTTGTTCATCTGGTATTTCTGCTGTTGGTTCTACTATTTCGTTGTTATATATCTTTACTCTCGATAGCGCGTCTGCATTCGTATTTAGCTTCCCTTTTTTGAACTGTACGTCAAAATCGTATTCTGCTAATTTTAAACGCCAACGTGTTAGTTTTGAGTTAGGGTCCTTAAGGGACATAATCCACGTAAGTGGTCTGTGGTCTGTGTAAATTGTAAACTTTTTTCCATACAGATATGGTCGGAAATATTTTATAGCCCACACTATGCTAAGTAGTTCTTTTTCTATAGTAGAGTACCTTTGTTCTGTGTCCGATAACGTTCGTGATGCGTACGCTATGGGTTTATCTGAACCTATTATTCCTTGTGATAACACTGCGCCTACTGCTACGTCTGATGCGTCAGTTGTTAGTATAAATGGTTTATCGAAATCTGGGTACTGTAATATCGGTGCATTTGTAAGTAGGTCTTTGCACTTTTCAAATGAGTCCGTGTATTCTTTTGTGATTTCTATTTTACTGCCCTTTTTTAAGCATTTTGTTAATGGTTTTGTTAAGTTTGCAAAATCTTGAATAAATTTTCTGTAATAACCTACCAAACCCAAGAAAGATTTTATGTCTTTTTGTGTTTTAGGTAAGGGAAATTTTTTGATTGCTCTTATTTTGTCTTCATTTGGTTTAAGACCATTTTTTGTTAAAGTGTGCCCTAAAAATTTCACTTCTTTCTGTAAAAACTCCGATTTGTCTAACTGAATTTTAAGGTTGTGTATTCTAAATCTGTCGAATACCTGTTTACATTTTACCAGATGTTCTTCTAGTGATGCTGAATAAATAATGACGTCATCTAGATACGTCATTACATTGTTGATGCCTCTTAATACTGAGTCCATTAGTCTTTGAAATGTACTTGGTGCGTTTTTTAAACCGAAAGGCATGCGCAGAAATTCAAAGTGACCTCTGTCTATTGTAAATGCAGTTTTTTCTATGTCCTTGGGATGCATTTCTACTTGGTGATAACCTGATGCTAAATCTAGTGTTGTAAAATATTGTGCACGTCCTAGTTTGTCTAAAATGTCGTCTATGTTTGGTAGGGGATATTTATCTTCTACCGTAACGTCATTCAGTCGTCTATAGTCGATTACTAGTCGATACTTTTGTTCGCCTGAAGCGTCTGCTTTCTTTGGTACTATGTGCACTGGACAAGACCAAGGTGAATTGCTAGGTTTTATTATATTTTGTTTTAATAACTTTTGTACTTGATTGTTAATTTCTTGTTTTTGTTTAGGGGCTTGTCTGTAATTGCGTACGAAGATCGGTTTTTTGTCTGTTAACCGTAAGCTGTGTTTAATTTTGTGTGTAAAAGTTAGAGGAACTTCTTCACTGTGAAAAATGTCTCTGTAATTATAGCATAATTTTCTGATTGCTCGTTTTTCTTCCAGGTTCATGTGTTCCGTTCTTAATCGATTTAAATTTTCTTTTAGGTTGTTGTCAACGTTCCTGTTTATTGATATATGATTTACGTATGATGTGTCCGGTAAGTATGCATTATTTTCTTTGTTTATTATTTGTAAGTTAGGTTGGCAGCTATTTTTGAGTTTTATCTTTTTATCTGATTTATTTATAACTGATGTTAATACGTTTCCATCTTTTACAGATACGAATGCTGCCGGAAAAATAAGACCTTCTCTGCTTTTTTGTTCGACAGATAGATATTGTCCTTCACTGTAATTACATAATAAATTCACAATTTGCTCTGATTTTGGTTCTATTATGCTATATGATTTAATGTCATCTTTAATTGGTATTTGTGTATTTTCCGTGTGTAAAATCATGTTTTTTATATCGATTTTACAGTTTAGGGGTACCAGAATATCTAATCCTAATAATCCTCTGAAATCTGAGTCGAAATTGAATATTAAAAATTTATGCGTAATTTCTTTTTTAAACAAGTTATGTGGTAATTTTATAAATGCTACTTTATTGTGTTTTGTAGTTGCGTGAGCTGTTTTTATGTAATGGACTTCTTTTTTTTATATCCATGTCTATATTTTTGTTTTTTAAAATATTTGGGTGAATTAGGGATTGGGACGCTCCCGTGTCTAACAAGAATCTTCCACCCAACTCACTTATATAGATATATGGTAAACGGCTATAGTTTTGAATATTGTTCATGTAAACTAAGTTATTAGGCTTTCTAGGGAGTCTATGAGAAAATTTTCCTCATTTAACTCGTCGTTGTTATCTATATTTTCGTTTTCAGAAATATCTTCATTTTCGTCGTCTTCATTTTGAGACTGGTAATGAACTTTATTGCCTTGCTTATATGGAGGTTTTGTGTTTTGTTGTTCCTTCCTATAAGAGCCCTGGCTTTGCTGATTATTTTTATAATTGAACGTACTCTTTTGAAAAGTTTGTTTATTGTTTTGTTGGGCCCTTTTGTTTTTTAACTTGGCCTCCTCTTGTTTCGCTATCGTTAATGCCTGTTCTAAGGTTTCAACGTTTTGTAATTTAATGAAAATTGCCGTAATTGGATTTATTTTATCAAGAAATACACTCAAAGCCATTTGTTGATAGTAATTTCTTTTGTTTGGGTCTGCTAGGATGAGCGTACATTCTAGAGCCCTTATTTTGTCCGCGAAGCTATCTAAACTTCCTTCTCTATTAAGGAGCATTAACTCCTGCACTAGCTGGATTTCGTTTCGGAATTCTCCGAACCTTCTAATTAAAACAGCTTTTATTTCTGCCCAGGTTTTTGCACCTGTGCCTTCTGATAGAGCTTCAACAGCTCTACCCGTTAATTTATTGCGAATTAAACACGCGATTGACGGATCACTACCGTTTGTAATGCAACTTAATGCATTTTCCACACCTTCTATGTAAAATGCAAGTGTCCTTTTGTTGCCGTCGTATGAGGGCAACAGAGTTGACAAAGTAGTAAATTCGATTTCTATAACTGGTTTTGATTCCTCCCTACCACTAATATCCGCCTTTTGGTCCGGCATTATGTATTTAAATGGAGAGAAACACGAAAATAGAGACTATTAGAAAAACCACTTTTGCAAACACAGATAAGGATAAATGGAAAAAAGAAAATCTCGGGAGTAACAGAGTTATATGCTTACCCCACGAGCATTGCCGATGTAAGGCGTCCGATGTTCAGGATTGTGAGTCTGCTAGCCTTCTTGCTTCTTCTTGTCTCCAACCGTTGCCTGCACCCACTAGGTTCTTTTGCACGCGACTCGATTCAAAGCTGAAGATTTTATTCGACCCGAACCGTATGTAGACCGCGTGGTTGCCGACTGCGCCAGTTAGGAGGTGGGCGAGGGCAATAAGCTTTTTAAAAACTATTATTGGAGCATGTGTTACTCGCTTGAAGAGCTGAGCAAGACTAACGTTTATTTCTAATCTAGTTATACAAGGAGACTTATAATAATACAATAATTATTCATGTCTTAATCTAAATGGCTCGTAACACGAGTGCGGAAGGTCGTTAAGGATGTGTTGATGAGTGCTGTTATTGTCCGTCTTCCTGGTACGTGTAATCTTAATGAGCCGATGTGGGTGGTTACACCTACATAACTCCCTACGGCATAAATTTATCAGCAGTAGGCTGATAAACCGGCCAAAAATTATTTATGGCAGCAAATTTGTAAATCCGCCACTGTCGTTAATAGTTGACGAATGATAAAAACGATAAAAGGCAAGATTTTGACAAATAAGTAGGATGCCATATACCTAAAAGATGACATCCTAAAGGTCATGACATTCTCAGATAACAGCTATCGAAGCCTGGCGTGAACGGATCCCAATAAATAACTAATTTTTTCCCCAAACTCTAGCAACAGGGCCGATCATTTGCCAAAACAGTACAATATAGATTTTCACTTGGCTACGGCTATTTAGCCTATCGTTACTATGTCCACAGAACAATGAACCAATTTGACAAGGAAAGCGTGCCAAAGTACCCGCCGTCTATTGTATTGCGATTGCACCAACTAGTTGAGCATCTGGCCGTCTTCCAAACGCAATGTGCTCGCTTTCAATTACGCATTAGGCTTGTACCCTGGACTGCGGACATCAAGCCACGTGTGCCTTTAAAATATATGTACTTTGAAATTTCATTTCTTAAGCCAATGGTGGTCAAAGCAGGCCAAAATAATATGAGCCGCGGTTTAATTGTAATAATAAGGTATTTGAAAAGAAAGAATGTGTAGTGTGGTAGCGGCCGTAAAATAATACTACCTACTACTATACTACTCCAACACTACTCATGTCGTAAATGGCGAGTAAGAGAATTTTTACCTAACAAATAAAATGTAACAAAATTTGAATGAAGAAATAAAAACATCAACTAATAGCGAGTGGTTGCGCCGATGGTGCTGAGTCCACGCGTTTTTGGTGGAGTAGTAACAAAATTAACGGAATAGTCAAAATGCTTCCGTTTTCATACATTTAGACCACAGCTTGACAGCTCAGATGTTAAAATATATGTGAACGTTAACGATTTGGTTTTGGTTTCTACGTTCGTAAATAATACGATAAGACCCGAGAGTGTCTTTCAACGCCATGCTTACCACAAATGTCCCTGCCGTGCTACAAAGCTCTGGAACCCTCACTCATTGACAGGTACATTATAGAGATAGGTGGATACATATTTGAATCAATCTTGGGTTATGATCCAACTGCTTAGTTCAGTTGGCTGGAAGACGGGCTTTTTTCTTTCTGGCGGTCACCTAAATGATGATTAATAAATATGCAAATCAAAAATATGTATAAAGGAATACCACCTAAGATTAATTCCACGTGATCCTGTCATTTTGCTACAACTGCAGGATGAAATTTTCATATTAAAATAATGGCGTTCGTCGTCTACTACATGTAAGTATTAGTTAAAAAATATGTTCGGTTCTGGCACTTCACCGGCCGCTGCCGCGGTACGCTCACTTCGCTCGCTCGGCTCGCGCGCTGTAGGGTCGTCGTTAGGTTGAACAACCTAACATTCCTCCTCACTTCGCATGTCGTCGTATCTAATATTTACCGTGGTCCATCTAAATAGAGTGAGGTGGACCACACCGGCAAGGAATTTGCTCATGAAGCGTTTAGGCGTTTTACGTTGACATTTTGAACTTAGGTTATGTCTAATGAATATCGGTATAACACCTACTTTTAAGATTTTATCGGGTTGAAGATCCTCGGGGAAGGCTTATATCCGACAGTTGGCATCTCTCGGCTAAAACGACTCTGATGAATGACTATCGACATTTTAATCACTCGGCATTTCAATTTTAGGTACCTGTAACAGTTTTAGATATTTCGATACAATCGATATTTAAACTGTATTTTTACTGTAGATACTTATATTAATTTTTGATGTTCAAATATGTACCTCGTTAGGTAGATGTTATTTGACTGCGATGGAATTAATAGGCTTCTTATTTAGTCGAGGTTTCCCGACGGGAGATTCCAAATTCAGATAATCGCTAAATAATTTGTGTCGTCATGTCGTAGCCGTCATTAATATTCGCGTAAGTTTTTATTGAAGTCTATTTTTTTTATTTATTTATTAAAAAGAAAATAAAAGTACAAAATTATTAGCACAACAAAAATCACGTAGATATGTCCGTTGTGGCGGACATATAATAGTCGATCAAATCATTTAAAAACTTGACCTAAATTGCTAACTTTTCAATAAGAGCTTAATAAATGCGACTACATTTCTGCACTTTACACTCTGCAGTTATAAAGGGTCTTGTGTAAATGAAATTATTGCCACGTAACAACTTTGCCTTTTATATTATGGCTATTAAGGATAGTGTTTGAACGATACAATAAATGTTATTTTTTAATAATGACCTCGTTTTCTTGCCTTCCTCAGCCTCCATGAATCTAATCAAACCAAACAGCTTTACAAAACTACGTAGCTCACTATTTAACGTACGTTCCATTTTCCCGTTTTATAATATTTATGTAGTAGTTTATGCCTCATCGAATACGAAACAAAGTAACGGCCGTAGTAGTCTTAACCTCGATTGATACAATTTAATGACATCATTATTGGGTCATGTAAACAAACCTCAAATTTGAAAGCAAACCTAAACACGACTCAAAAATTAACACCTAAAAAGCCTGACGATGTTCAAGCATTAATTATTCCCATTCTTTTCAACAGTATAAGTTCGTTTGTTTACGAAGCACTCGCGTGACGTCGTTGCCGTATTTTGGACTGAAATATTTATGACGCGGGTTGACTGTATGGACAATACGGGATGCTTGCTGAGGACTCAGACACAAATTGAATGTGTCACAGCAGGTAAGCACTTCATACATACTTCATTTTATACTAAAGTGCGGAATTTTAACCGCGGCTTTTGAACCGCGCTCTTGGAACCCGTTTTGTGGATCTGATACAAGTGAGCGAACCATCGATAAATTATGAACCTCGATAATTTTAAACTCTTATTGAAATTTAACGTAACTCATTTTGCCATTTGTATTAAGCAATCTCTTGCGCGCACCTTTGGATGATTATCAAAAACGTTACCTGGGAACGGTGCAGGAAAAAAAGATAGTTTTCTTAAAGACGAATAAAAAAATCCACATAGGTACTCGATGATTAAGAGAATTAGAGTTTTGTTACCTCTTTTATGTACGCGACAGGCTGCAAGCAGTCACTTTCTTGAGACACTGCAGGTCATAATGCCTAATGCGGCTTTATGTGTAACCAAATATAACCTAAGGCTCTTGTCAAACCACATACTTATTACTTACTAGGCGGTAGTCGTGTATGTAGGGTCGTCTGAGTAGGTACCACCGCCTTACTTATTTCTGCCGTGAAGCAGTTCGCTGTGTTTCGGATTGAAGGGAAAGGTAGCCAGTGTAATTACTGTGCATGGAAGGCATATCATCTTAGTCCCCAGGATGGCAACGCACTTACAGTGTTAAGATACCCTTAATATTGCAAGTGTCTATAGGCGACGGTAACCACTTAATACTAGGTGGCCCGCAAGCTGGTTTGCTATCTCATCTTATAAAAAAAACTAAGCTTGCTGATATTAGTACTTATGACACGGTTCAGACGGCATTTAGTATTTGCCGAAAGTTTTTCTGTATATTTCTGTGGATACATTTCAGTTGTTTTTTATATATATTATGATCGTGCTAACACCTTATTACTGAGAACTTTGAAGCTGGCATTACTGTACTAAACAGTAAGTTAAACTTATCTCTAATGTACCTTAACCAGCCGTGTTAAAAGTGACTTTTGCAGTGCCACTGCTACATTAGAGTCGTCAACTGTATATTCGAACTTTGTATCTATTTTAATTTTTAATGACCGAGGCCGCTCGTGCTGGTAATTACCAGTGTTGCCTGTTGCGCTTCTCCGCTAAGGGTATGTTTCTGTGTATTCATAATTAAAGCGCTGTTTTGTCAGACCACTAACGTTCTAATAGAAGTATTGTGTTAGGCAGTTTTTCTTGTTTAGCTTTTCCGTTGTATCAGGAGAAGCAGATTACATTTTGATTATTTTTTTTCTATCTGCTTTCATTGTAGTGTACTTATTGATGTTGATGAACAAGAATTGAATAAATAGAAAGAATTTACACTATTTGTCCATTCAATTCTTCTTCACGTGCCTTAAAATATATAGCATAATATGAAAATAATTTCAGACGGTTAAGATCGAAAAAATTAAAAGGTAAGGAGATTTCAATCATATAAAAATTGTTACCAGGACTTCTGAGATGAATTTGAGTGTAGGTAACATCTGTCATGGTTGGTGGCTTTTGTTTGTTTACTTACTGAAGGATTGTTAGTTTTTGAATTTGGAGCCCCTTTTGTGTGGGCAACAGGCACGAAGTTACAGTCATAGATTATTTTAAGTACTTACGTAGTTAATGTAAAATATAAGCTTGTTGGCAACAGGCTTTCAAATATTCTTCTGGCTTCGCATTAACCATTTAGCCAACGTCGAGTAAAAATAATTATTTTACACTAAAATTGTACGGTAGATTGAATTAAAAATGGCGTCTCTCAACTCGTATTTTTACAATAAGAACTCACGAGAAACTCTCACAAATCTAAACCATTCTCGGATCCGCTTGAACACATCAAAAAAATCTCATCAAAATTAGTTCAACCGAGAAAAGTTCAGTGACGAATACACGAACAGAAGAATTTTATATGCAAAGATTTTATTCAAATAGGTAAATATCAGTTATTAGAATAATATTCATAACAATTAAAATACAAATATTTTGAGTTTCTTCAGCATTTTACTCTCTAAAACGAGAGAGAAATTAGTCTTAAATCCTCTTCGCATTTATTCCTCCAGTAACGGTGGTAGTAAAATATGACGATTTAAAAGGATTTAACATCTTGAGAAAGGGCCAGAACTCCAAATTGCCGAGAATGTATAACGACTCCACGTATTTCCATTTTACCAACGTTAAGTAAAATATTTGAGAAAGTTATTTATAATCAATTGCTTTCTCATTTTACACTGAATAAACTGTTTCATGAGAGACAATTCGGTTTCACCAGGGGTAAAAATACGACAGATGCAGGTGTTGCGTTAATGAAACATATATTTGATGCCTGGGAAAATAAACAAGATGCTCTAGGTGTCTTCTGTGACTTGTCCAAGGCCTTCGACTGTGTAGAACATAAAACCTTATTAGGCAAATTGCAACAATATGGCGTCTCAATAAACTCAATAAAAATAATTAAATCATACTTGAGTGACCGATTACAAACAGTAGTTATAAATAAAGCAAAGTCTTCAGGGGACCCTATTCTTATGGGCGTGCCGCAGGGTTCGATATTAGGGCCGTTACTTTTTCTGATTTATATAAATGACCTGCCTTTCTATGTAAACAACTTATGTGAGACGGTATTATTTGCAGATGATACTTCCCTAATTTTTAAACTTAATAGACAAACAGAAAATGTTGACGATGTGAATAATGCCCTTTCCAAAGTAGTGTGTTGGTTTACTATTAATAACTTGTTATTAAATTCAAATAAAACAAAATGTATTAAATTTACTTTACCAAATGTCAAGCAGGTCAGTACAAATATTAAAATTAACGAAGAAATAATACAATGTGTTGACTCAACAGTATTTTTAGGAATAACTTTAGATTCACGTCTGCAATGGAATCCTCATATTACTACCCTATCAGGAAGACTTAGCTCTGCTGCTTTTGCTGTTAAAAAAATTAGATTACTGTCTGATGTTGAGACGGCAAGGCTTGTATATTTCAGTTACTTCCATAGTGTTATGTCATATGGTATATTGTTGTGGGGATCAGCAGCTGATATTCATGACATTTTTGTATTACAAAAGAGAGCCGTACGCTCTATTTATAGATTAAGACCTCGTGACTCGCTTAGAGAGTTATTTAAAGAAATCAATATATTAACGGTTGCTTCCCAATATATATATGACAACATTATGTATGTTCATAAAAATTTACATACATTTTTGAAGAAAAGTGATTATCACAATTTGAACACCAGAGGTAGAAATAAACTTGCTGTTCCAAGTTTCAGACTTCATAAAACTAGTCACTCATTCATGGGGAAATGCATACAAATATATAATAAACTCCCACATCATTTAACTGAACTTCCGTTACATAAATTTAAGCTTCACATTAAGCAAATTTTAATGAAGAAAGCGTATTATAAAGTTCAGGAATATATAGACGATAAAAATGTGTGGACACATCCAAATGTGCTCGATTCTCCATTGTAATCTAGTGAGATATCAATATGTGTAAAATTTAAATTTTCTAATTGACAATATTGTAAGGAAAGATGTCTTAGATCACTTTTTCATATATATATAATTCTAAACTTAATTATTAGTCTTTATCTTATTATATTATTTTTATTATGATTAATTATTAAAGACTTGACAATGTGAATTATGACTCTTTCCAAATCAATACTATGAAAACTGTAAAGGGAGGATAAACTTGTTGAGTTTCTTGCCGGTTCTTCTCAGAACAAGGCCTCCTGGTAGACTCGTGAACCGATGGCATCAAACTTGACTTTCATAAGTGTACAAATTGTACCTAAATGAATAAAGAAATTTGAGTTTGAGTTTGAGTTTGACTGTAGTGAGCTTAGATGAAGCGAAGGAAATAAACTTAAAAGTACGTAAAAGTAGTCTTTACCTACCCCTATGGGTGAAAGGCGTGAATTTATGAATGCGTATGTAATGGTATTTAGTACTGTACATTTAGATAAGAATCTTGAACGAAAAAAAGGACTTATGCGTTCACTGCCGTTTCTATTTTAACACAATACGTTTGGAATTCAAACAAATATCATTTGGTCAATTCGATTCAGAACATTACAATGCGTGTACACGAATAGACGTTCGCAGCTATCCGTGATTCGTTCGAGCATTATCCGTGGAACACATTCCCGATATTTTACTGGGAGTTCTTAAGGTGTCCGCCAGACTGTCGGTAGCCGGCGTGCGCAGCGGGCGGCGGGGCGGCCTGATTCATGTTTACGGCGTTGTCATCAGCTGTTCGACATGAATGTGCCGCGCCCGCGCCGCGCCTCATTGATTGATACCTGCGGCGCGTTCGGGAACCTCGCCCGGGAAGGGTGAGGTCCGGGGAGCATGACGTCTACATTCGCCTGATATAAGATACAGCTGGATGATGTAATTTGTGTTCTTTTGCTTGAAAACCAAGTAACGTTCTCGCAGATTTTACATAGAATCTAAATAAGGAGATATTTTTTTTGTAGAATTTATTAAGCATTTCAACACTTATAATGAAACTTGCAAAGACGCGTAGATTGTGCATTCACGCCAAAGTTGTCCTCTCATAGAATATTTATGAATAGGGTGTAATGCAATTGCATAAAGCGGAAACAAGGTTTTTTACAATACATACGAGAATGGACTCTTCCTTCTCATACTATAAAGCAACAGTTTATTTCAGTAGGTATAACGAAAATACTTTAGAATTGTTGTTAGCATCGAACAGGTTTTTTATTTCATGGCAACAGGATAAGGCAGGAAGGACCAGGAGTCGTCCGCGCGACGGTCCCGAACGTACCATTGGCGCGCGGACCACGTGCGCCGGCAGTACGGCCGCGACCGCCGGCCCGCGCGCGCGGCTCCCGTCCGCTTCGCGAGCATGTGACCCGCCCGACACGACCCTTCAATGGATTCCTCTAGGTGACCGCTCCGACCCACCTACCGTCCAACAAAAAAAAACGTAAGCCACATTCAACTTAAAAAATACTATTGTACACCTCACCGTTTCCCCCTATCGATCGCACTGAATTTCGTTTCTGGATTTACAAAATTCTTGCTTTACGTAACCGAAGGACGACGTTTTGTTATTCGAAAGTCACGCTTATCTAGGCGTGTGTCCGCTGACAGATTACATAAATGACCTATCATATTCGATTCGCATGTTCGCTATATTGTTTACTATGGCTAGTAAAAGTAATAGCCCCCGCGATAGCTTGTTGCCAAGAACTGGCTCGTGCTTTCCAATATCACTTAAGTTTATGTTGGCGTGCATCTAATACCATTTAGCTGCTATGAACAGGATAGTTTAGTTTCATTAATCAATTTGTAGCACGTTCCGTAGTACATTCGTAGTGATTGCTACGACCGTAGCAGAGCTCTTGTAATTCGTAGCATTTGACAACGCTACAAATATGTGACAAGCTTTTAGTAAGAATTGACTTCCGTACTAAATAATCCACTTTACTTAATCAAATGAGTGATTCCTCGATTCTATTTTATGACAGAAGTGTTGATAGTTCAAATATTTCTTGCAATAGTTAGTTCTAGAAACTAACAAATTGTATGTTCGTTATTCATTTTCATGAAAGCAATTTGCTTTCAGATGTACATTACGTATGTGTTAAAGGGATGTTATTGAAAATCGACATTCCTCTTACATTTACTCTGGGTATAACAAAATGCGTTGGTTGATTTAGGCAATGTGTTAATTCGAGAGGTCAGCTATTGAAATACTTCTTATTGATGTTAAGATTAAGGTAATGTATTGGCAATGTCTGCAAACGTATTATACTGAATTCAATCACATTAGTAAATTGGATATAATTTAAAGATAATACAAATTATTCATTTGAAATGTTTATTTAGTGCCTATGAAATACTATTTATTTTTTTAATATAAAAATATAACGTAAATGTGAAATATGTAAATAATGAAATAATTCAACAAAATATAGTCTTTAAAATAATGTTATAAACCATGCGTTAGTAACAATAAGCAACGACTAAAGGGGATTAGTAGGTAAATACAGAAATTTGATTTTAAAAAGGTGTAGATTTTATGTTCGTCAGATATCGTACTATTTAAAAAAATATAAATACGCTATTACTTGTTTTCGTGTCTTATATTTGAATGCAAGCAAATTATGCTTCTTTGATTAAGAACTTAATGAAGTGTTAATTCATCTGTCAGGTTTAAATTTGTCCTCAGAAAACCTACAATATTATCATTATCTATAGCGGTAATAAAAAAAATAAAAATAAAAACCCAATATAATTTTTTTTATTGAATATTATTTACATATTTTACGGTTTTCTAAATAAAAAACTTTTAATTACTAAATATTGACTTCGAAAGTAAACCAACCTTCGCCGAGTTCAGTTAAAGATGGGTTACCAAAATTTATCTCTTTTCCATTCCTCATAAATAAGTTCTAAACACTATAATAGAAGTCTATAAAGTATCTACTAACTTTCATGGATTTAATTCCATAGTACATATGTAAAATCCTCTACATTGTAGCGTAAACCATTAAAATTTAATTCCAAACAAACACAGTTTCTTCGTTTGGAAAGTGGCGTAAAGAATGTTTCGTAGAACCAGAAGTACACATTTATTACTAATAATACTCCGATGATTCAAAGCCTTGTACACTCCCTATAAGGTCTTATGATTGGTAACCTTAATTCTAGTCTAGGAAGGTGATTCATTGGACCTAACAAAATACATAAAATATGCTGCGTTGTTTCGTATAGCAGAATCAGAGACGAAAATTGAATCATTGATAAATTTCGTACCTAGAAGAATTTATCACTCCTATTAAAAACATTCACACGCTTATTCGTATTACCAGTATTATATTATCTGTGGTATTACTAAAAGCAACGTTATTATTTTCATTAAGAATATTTCTCATTTGAAAAAAACTTTAATAAAACGATAATTTTCTAATAGAAAATATTATTTAAAAATATAGTTTTTAGTATTGTTAGTAATAGTGACCTCTACGAAAGGGCTACGACGTCGCTACGACGTTGCTACGCCGTGCTACGATGGTGCTACGCCGGCTCTACGTCGGCGTCAAGTTTACTAGAGTAGGTATATTGAGCTTCCCGTCTTCTACCGACTCGTCTGGTAGTGATTCCTCTGTAGCTGAAATTTGGCATGTGATGAAGTTAGGTAATACAGATTGTAGAATACAATAATCCCACATTTTTTACGAGATGTTAGATATTTATACCTAAATATGAAAATCTTTATAAAATTTGTGCTTATTCTCCACCACATTTCCTTAAAGCACGAAGGTGATTGCAAATAAGTAAAGGAACACAAAAAAAATATATGAAAATCGCTCATAAATTTGCCAACAAGACTAAACAGCGTGGTGGTCCAATGGTTCAGTTTTGGGTACATTTAAAGTTTTTGTTGTTGTTTTTATTGAATATTTACTTTTTTTTCATATTTTAAATTACAAAACATAAACAGTTAGGTAAATAAAAAATACACTGAACGTGTAAAATAAACAATTATATAAACTTTTTGTGTTTTACGTATTTTTTTTATTTTACTACTAAAGTATTTTAATAAAAAAAGCTTAATAATTTATAATTTTTTTATTTATTTGATAAAAACGAAAACAAAAAAAAAACATTATACGTATCCAAAAGGAGACCCTTGGACCACCACGGTGTTTAGTTTTGTTGATAGACATTTATGAGCGCTTTCCACGTTTAGGTAAAAATACCTAACTTCTCGTAAAAAATTTTTGGATGATCTATAATCCGTATTACCAAACTTCATCACATGCAAAATTTCAGCGATGCGACTAAGGAATTTTTTATTAGCCTTTTAAATGCTCTCTTATCAAGTTTCGCTCGTATTTTATACCTATAGGAAAGAAAATATTGCCACTTAATTACTTATCTGGTTGTACGATTCACTGTGTTGCAAGTAGGTATTTGTCGCGCACATGACTGCCTACATTTAATACATTATGACATAGAATTGAAATTACTTTTTGCGTGACGAGTTATTACGTTACACTATCACCTAAATTGAATGATCCCTACTCACATTTAGAACGTTACATTTCTAGTTTTAAGAAATATTATATTGGATGTAAATATTTTGTCCTCCCTTTGGTGGAGGCCTATCACCAACAGTGGGCGTCTCTCGGCTGAAATGATGATGATGATATTGTAAAAGTTTTTATTAAGCAAACAAAAACATTGGTTAGTCTTAAATGCCTTTATGTACACACTTTAGTTTTTTTTATGCTACGAGTTGGCAAACAAGCTTGCGGCCCACCTGATGTTAAGTGGTTACCGTCGCCTACACTTGCAAAGTTAAGGGTAAATAACTTAACACTGCAAGTGCGTTGCCATCCTGGAGACTATGATTATATGCCTTCCATGCCCAGTAATTACACTGGCTACCTTTCCCTTCAATCGAAACACAGCGAACTGCTTCACGGCAGAAATAAGAAAGGCGGTGGTACCTACCTAGATGGCCCTACATATGGGTCTACCACTTAGTTTTGTTATTTTAACAAAAAAAAAAATTACGAGTAAATAGAAAAGTAAAAAGAAATATATATACACGGTGAATCTTTAGTGGCCTATTATTGGTAGTTATTTTAGGTCCATCATCGAAATCGCGAATAAAAACGCGCTATTTCATACATTTTTGTTGTAGTAGGTGTTGCACTTTTGTATGAAACAGCTGATATTTTTCGGGTTTTCCGATGTTGATCCCATAGCAAGACTTGTTTGTATTGACCTACCTACAACCTGCCTATTACAATGACTTCGGCTCGAACGAAATAAATACAAACACGGTAGTTTCATCACATCAGTCAAGAAACGCCCACTTTTGCGTGTGGGGAGATGGAGGAGCCTATGGGAGGCCTAAGCCCAACAGTATAGTTTAATGTAAATTTTGATACATTAAACTATACTGTTGGGCTTAGACTGTCGATTTGTTGTATCATATAACCACCAAAAATTTTAAAACTTACTATACAATACAAAGAATAACAATTAATAGCCTTTTAGTCATTAAGTCATCTCAAGACGAAAGTCTTTCACCCCACCCCTATTGGTTGTCGTAGAAGGCGACTAATGGATCAGCAAAAGGGTATTGATTACCTTATACTCCGTCCACCAATCCGCATTGGGCAAACGTGGAGGAGTACTGCTTAAACCTCCTTCGATGACAAGAAGAGGCCTTGTGATGCTAGTCAACTCTGTCGGCATCACATGGCTAAACCTTCTCTTTCAGACCAGCCATTATATTTCATATTATTGCTCGTGATATATTCCATTAGTATTTGTCGTGATTGTACGTATGATTGATTGATTTCTATATTTTATGGCCCGCAAAGCACACTCAAGCTCGAAAACTATAAACTCTTATTTATGCAAAGTAAAACAATTCGAATAATCGAACATGAAATGAGCTAATAAAAATTCGGCAATAACGACATATCGGGAGCTTAATCTATTCACTTCGAGGTCTTGCCAAATTTTCATAATAACATACTTATAGCTTTATGTCTTTTATTAAGACATTTACATATGTGAAATTGTGTTAAATATCTTGTTTCTTCTTCTTGTATTACGAATATTGTAATGCACTTTTGATATTTTTCGTAAGTACTTACTTATTTTTCGTAGGTGTGGTCTAAATGACGGCATTGTGACAAATATAGGGAAGGAGATGCTCAAAATCGCCAAACATGGTTTGAAGTCTTCTTCTTTAATTAATGGCGTTCGCGTTATTTATCGCATTTCGCCAATGTCAAGTGAAAATGTACTTTTAAAGTAACAGACAATTGTACGGTAGATTGAGGTTGAAAATGGAGTCTCTCAACACGTGTCTGTGATGAGAACAGATGAAATAATGTGATACATTTATTTTTATATAATAATTAATATTTGCTTAACTTCGTAACTTCCTTTAGAGTCTCATTTTCAAATTCTATTACAACTTTTATAATTTTGGCTATGTACAGCATCGTACTTCCACGAGAGCGGTACGGCTAATGTTTCGTAGATTGAAAGGTCATTTTTGCCTTCGGTGTTTTCATCACTTAGCATCAAGTGAAACGAAAACCACTAGCTTCCCCGTCAATGATAAATAAAACCATACTTCACTAGGGGATTAAAGTAGTGAGTTAGTGTAATAGCGTTACCGACTACAAAATTCATCGATTTGCACTCTCAGTTGTTGTGTTACTTTTCCACTAAAACGTTTGCGGGGAACATCGTCTTAAAGTTTTAGAATTTTGCAACCTTCCAGAAGAACTCGTTAATTCCCTTAAAATAAAAAATGCTGTTTTGAAAGTTTTGAAGAAAAAATCGTATATTTTAAGTGGTCATTATTTCTAGCGGTCTGGTAATTCTTAGTTTATTGATCAATTAGTTTATTACAATACAAATTTGTATACAAGATGTTTAGTAATTATAACAAGCGGGCACTAATTACTCATCCTTTGTTACAAAAAACATAAATTATAAAATAATTTCATATTGCTTCATATAAATAGTTTGGTGATTAGAACAAAATGTACCTGTCGCAAACATCTCACCTAATAATATAAACTAGTCATCGCCGACACCGAATCTTTTGTTCAATCATATTTACACTACACATGATATATACATTTTATTTTTATGCACTTCTCTGTACGAATGTTAATATACCAACTTTCATTTTCCTCCGTGCGAGTCCAATATGCTTAAAAAGGGGCAAGAAGTTTATTTGTGTGTGTTTTGTAAATAAAACCACTTTAAATGATTTAACTAGTGTAATTTGGTTTTAACATTTTGTTGTTTAACTACCGTAAAAATCACGTCACATTAATTTCATTAAAGTGACGGGAGATTTAACTATTTCATTAAATAAGATAACTTACATCTTTAGTTTCCCCGTGACCACGGACGCTGCAAAGTGTAACGAAACGTCAAGCAATAATAACAAAATGTAAAATTGCTAAAAAAAACTAATTACACGCGAGTTAAATCCGTAAAAGTTATTTTATTTACAATGTGTAGTGCTCGCAAATCTAAGAGAACATTCTGTCTTTGTTTTTCATATTCCTAATCCTAAAAAAATAATTAGTTAAGAGTTACTATAGTATTTCGTCAATAGGATACTTTTGATTTTATTTTCGAGGGCTAATATAATATTATTTATACTACACTTGATCGGAACAGTAGCTATTATTCCCTCAAATTGAAAAGAGAAAGTTGATCTTTTCTTTGTCCTAAATATGCGGGAGGAAAAGTTGTATAAAAATCTATTTCTAACGCGGCGTCCGCTACAGCGAGCGGAAGCGGCGCCGACGGTGGCGGCCGTGCTCGGCAGGGACGCGCGCTGCGTCAACGACAGGCCATCGGTTGGCTGTTGTTTCGCAGAACATCTGCAACTAGTGTTGCATAATCATAATATTAGGGGTTTAAGTATGAAATTGCCGTTTTGTATGGAGAATTTAACGAAAATATTTTTTTCCATAGAAATATATTTACGATTTTTTAAGGAACCACAAATCAAAATTTTGTGTAATTTAGTGGATATGTTTAGACAACATTAAGCTATAGGATAATTAGAGAAAAAAATTGAGAATTGATACCTGAAAAAAAATATTCATGTTTTTATAACGGAAACGGACACCTCTTACGAAGAGCTGTTTTTGAAGATTTATTTCTAGTGAAAAAAAACTAAATGAGAATAAAATTTAATACTTAAATATAAAGTCATTGTAATGAAGTTAAAAATAAAAAAAGAGTAATGGTCATAGCTATTGTATTAAAGGAATTATACACTAATGAATAATGAGGAAAAAATCGGCAATTTCATACTTTAACCCCTATTATCTTTATAATTTGATATAGGTATTGCTTATTTCAATTTAACAAGTCTTTGAATGTTCCTCACAGGTAGTATGTATGTGTAGTGTTACATAGTGTTACACTTGGGAGAAAGTATCTGCCACTTTCGTTCCGCGGTGAACAATGTACTATTCAGATAGTGTAAAAAGATTCGTCCCGCGGTGAACAATGTACTATTCAGATTGTGTAAAAAGATAAGAGATAATGAATCAGGTGATTAAATCCTTAATACGTATGGTAGGTAAATCATTAATTTTAAAATCATGTTCTCTTGCAGGGCATATTTTGTGACATTATTAGTAAAACAACATTCATTATATTTGGCTCTTATCCTTAACCAACATACGTGTAAACTCAAGCTAATTAAAAAGTTACGAAATTAAGACTTTCACAGGGCAGGCATTACATATACCTACCTTTTTGTACAAATTCCCGCATAAGACAAAGTTTAAGGAAACTTCCATAAATCTGGTTAACGAGAATACAGCAATAAACTCGAGAAATTCCATTTCGATTTGGGACCGTCCAACAATTTTTGAGAAACAGTGGAAAATAGTGTTATTTCTAAATTAAAAATGACAAGTTAAAAGGCGTCTCGGATGTCTTTAGGGGCGTGCTAAATGCATTCCCTATTTAAAACAAGGTCGCCTATTTATATTAAACCTATTTTTAACGTTTCATTCCTATTTTTAACGTTACTCTTATTCTTATATAGTTGCTACAACTCTTTCCCTCTATATCAAAACACGCTGAATGCCTTCACGATAGGTAACAGGCTAATAATTGAAATAAAATGTAAAACATTGATAAAAATTATGTTTTCAATTTATTATTTCTTTTCTCCTCTAAATTTTTAACAGACTTAAAAACGGAGGAGGTTCTTAATCGAAAGACCCTCTTTTTGGGTTGTTATAATAAGTTAAAGAGTTTAACCAGATTACAGGGATGGTTTCGAGTGTAACAACTGATGAATGTGAATAGGTGTTAAGCAGAGGCAGGTAAAATAAAAGATGGACAGACTGTGTGAAAGATGACACAGCAAAGAAGGATGTTAGTGTTTAGATGACGACTGATCGAACGGGAATGACTAAGAAAACTTATGCCACCTCAAATGAAATTCAGTATGGAAATTGTAATAAAATGACTTAGTTTTCATCTCTTAATGTAACATTAAAACCAGCCGTAAAGTTTAATTGCAAATGAGGTGGCCTTAGCGGGCAGTTACAGCGGTGACATCATTATTTCACAAGAGCTAGATATAGTAATAATGCAGAGTTACTTTTTACATGTTAAATTTTTTTGTAATTCTTGGGTGATATACTAGTAAGAGCCGTTGCGTTTTATTAAGTGTTATCGTATTCGTTATTAAATAAATCATCAATTAAACTTCATTTTAAAAATATGCATTAGTCGTTTCAGTCGATAGACATACACTGTTGGATTTAGGTCCGGCCTTTACCAGATTCTCGTTCCACATAGTACATCCTATCAACGCTGCATGCGATATATTGTAAAAATAAAATTATCTTTTTAACAGAGTTGAGTTAACACCTTGTTCCATAAGCCTCATGTCTAAATTATACGTCTCCAGAATCGAATTCTGGTACCACAATAAGAGGCTTTACATTTTAAAAAAGATATTTCTGTCTGAAAGCTCTCGTATTTCCTTCTTTCACCGGCCGATATTTCCCAATCCTCCACTGGCTTTAGAGTATAATAGCCCACCTTTATGAAATAGCGAGGATTCCTTCTATAATTGCTACAAATTTTATTTTCGGTAGTATAATGATTTTGGTTTAGTTTTATTGAATTTTATTTGAATATTATTGAAATCTATTTAACTAGGTATCTGTAAGAATATTATTTGTAAAGACTTGTCTTCCCGTGGCCACGAACGCTGCAAAGTGTTATGAAACGTCGGGAAAATAACAAATTTTGAAAACTAATTACAGGCGAGTTATATTCGTAATAGTACATTTATTAACTAGGGCGGTAAAACAAAGAATGTCACAGATCGCAGGTATTTGACGGCCGAGCTGAAGGCGAGGGCGATTTTATATGCGATCTGAGGCTTTCTTTGACCGCCCGAGGTATGTACAAATTTTGATGTCAGCCCCTGACTAGGAAGTGCGATTTTCGTTCGTACGCGTAGCGGGCGGAAAATGCCACATTCTGCTCAGGGGGCTTAGACAAGTGGCAATCATTTCATAACGATAAGATATCAAAATTCGTCATCATAAGCCATATTGCTTGGTTATATACAGCGTCTTAGCTTTACCAGCTTAGAGCTACGATTGTCCACGTGACTTACATTTTGTTATTATCGTACTTCGTTCTCATTTCTATTTGTTAATTTGTCTACGGAACCAGGTGTGGCATAAAAGTTGTTTCTTTACAATGTGTAGTGCTCGCGCAAATTTATGAGAACATTACAATATTGGTTCATAGGCAACAATCACTCTGATGTTCTTTATTCGAAATACTACGTAGGCTCTTAAAAAGCTCTGAATCTAGACAAAATAAACTCAGTGCGCTAAGTCAAACTGTTTGTTCTTTGCACTTTGAAACTTGCCGAGGATCGCATTGAAGGAATACCCAAGATGTTTATTTGGCGAAATTGCAAGACTGCTTCAAGATTATTACGTAAACCTCACGGCCGGAGCGGAGAAAAGATTATGGACATTTGTAGAATACGAGGTCAGTACTGAAATGACAAACAGCTCGTGACGTGGTTTACATCACCTCACTTCGTTTAGCTGATTTATATAAGTTCTAGTTCTAGGAATGATCGCAAATCTTATTTAGATGGGAGAGCAAGAAATATTCAAATTTATTTTTCTAAGGCCGCTTCTACACGCAGAGGGCCTGCTCACACATGGTCTCCATTTTATCAGATACTTTTTTTTTCATAGATGGCGTATGGAGTTGTATGAGAGACTTCACACATGACACAGTATTCTGTATTCAGTAAAAAATATCGATCCGTTAAATTATGACATTCCTTTTTGTCATCGAATACTGGATGGATACATGTCTATGTGTGAATAAAGCAATTTTTTTTTCCTATCTGTTAAAACGGGTACCGTAAATACGGAGACCACGTATGGACGGGCCGTAAGGAAAAACTGCGCTAAACATGAATGCCGATGACATCGTGTGTAGAAACGACACGAATTCTTGCTTATGCCCGGCGACTTCTTTTCTTAGGGTGTACAAGCGGCCTAAGTGTTTCGGAAGATACGTAAGCTGGTGATCCCGGTTGCTATCGTACCTATAAGTCAGTCAGAATTGAAAGTGGGTCATGTAAGGGCTTAACTGAAAGTATGTGTGGAGATTCATTTGTGACTTATCAAAAATATACTATTAAATCTCTTGAATATTTGAAATAGTAACGGATTTAATCTGTCTAATAAAAAAATATTAATATACTTAGTTACTTTTTTTTTGTTGACGGGGGTCAACAAAAAAAAGCAACTATTTATATATCAATATTTTTTATTCAAATGCATTTACGCATCGTCCCTTCAGGGTGGTGCCAACCACAGGGGATATGTGGAACTCGAGGTAAAGGCGTTTCCTCCATACCAACTAAACATCCTCCCCGGCCTGACCTTCACTGCGCTATTACGGGACGGCTCGGGATCTGCGCACGTGAGCGCAACTACACCTAGACTGTCCCAACGCTACCCGTATAGGAACTCCTTGCACCAATTGGTGGCCAGCAACCACTCCTCCGACGGCTGCTTGACCTGGCGCGTCCTCCTGACGAGGACACCGGGAGCAGCCATCGGATCGCACCCGGGGGACTTCGGGCGCGGTCGTGGCCCGGAAAAGGGCCGTCCGGAACTAGCCGTGGTGGGAAAACAAAATCAACTCGATGATGGCATGTGATTTCGAATGCTAAGGGGACCTGAAAGCCACACACCCGCCGAGAAAGTTACCTCACCACGTTACCAGGGTCCGCCACGAGGAGGCTTCCGGACGAGGACCCCACACCAACATGACCATACGATAATTTCATAGTATTATGTGTCCACCGATGTCGGTGACGGGCGTCAGTGCCTGACCTGGCCGGCCTATGAACAAATGCCCAGTATCCAAAACAGCTCATAGATAAATTATTGAAACCGAGCACGAGAAAACCATAAAATGCGTCAGTACGTATGATATGTACAAATGTGTAGCGAGCGGAAGTAATAACCTCAGACGGGGACATGATTGTACCTTGACACGGACGTCTGAGGTCAGTGCTGGCTCATGGGCGGGAGATTTTAATAATCGAAGTTTTAAAATACGTTAGGTGCATGCTATTATATGGCGTCGCGACGGTCGTGCATTCTTTGTAGCGATAACGAAAGCTAAGGTACGAAGTGCGCGGTCGGTACTCCGATGGGTGACCGAAAAATTTTCAACTCGATATTCCTCAGTGCTTTAAAGGCAAGTTAAGCTGGTCTCAGCTGCTGAAAGATAGGCAGGTTGGTGTCAGGCAAGTGGCCGGCGGTCTAATGTAAATCTAATACCAAATCCTATAGCCGTATTATCGATAATTGGGAGCAGGGTAGGATAAAATCTTTATTGTACCAGGTTTGTATTGCAAAAAACTTTTTAAAAAATTTTGCTATCTTTGCCCTACGTCGTCTGCTATGGGCCTAACGCTCCTTCATTTTGTTGCTACTAAGTTCGAAAATTACCATCGCAGTGATTTTTTTATTAATTATGAAGCTGATACAATTAAGGAGCCAGGCCCACATGGATCTATACTTTGAACAATCTATTATATATAATTCTCGTGTCACGATGTTTGTTTCCGTGATGAACTCCGAAAATAACAATTCTATTTTGACTTTTTTAAAAAATGTGTGTTTTGTTCCAAATTGCGAAATAGGACTTTTTATCTTGATAAGTAGTTTCATTTTTTTACTGTAAATTAATTGTTATAGGACAGTAGTATGAAATTACCACAGCAACGCTTGGCCGAGACAGCTAGTGTTAAATAAAATACAAACTAACAGAGACTTCGCTATTTGATTTCCCTTGCGACGTTCACGAAATTGTCCTCAACGGTTCTAAACTCAAAAATAATATAAATGACTGTTAAAAACTTCCAGCCGAAGTTTTAACAAACTGGAGACCGCATACATGTCTTGATAAGCTAAACTTTTGTGGAAAACTGTCGCGTCCGGCGTCCGGTCCAATGCCAAAACTGTCCCTGAGTCAGGTAGTACGTTACACTGCCCGGTTTCCGCCGTCGCAAACTGGGTCAAGGTACTGTCAACACAAAAAGAAAATATTAACATTTACGGGTTGAATTTAAGCAATTATTTTTCCAAGACAACCTTCATTTATTAGTCGTGGTGTGGCGTCGTCGTGGCGTTAAGTGCTACTATACGTTAGCTTAAGATACACTTACGTGCTATAAAATCCACCCACCTGGTAGGTTTCGATTCGAAATGTATTGGTGTATAAAAATAAGATTATATAAACAAAACCTGTAAATATAATTTGACTGTTTAATTTATAAGCTTTATTTTTTCATTTATGCTTTATTTTACAGGACAGTTTTACTTTATTTTATTTTAAATATCGATAAACGAAGTCTTGGTGACAATAGACTAATTTTTTCGGTTTTTGATTTTTAATTTATTAAATCAATAAACCAAAATCTGTACCTATTATGATTAATCGATTGGCCTGAAAGTATATCATGGACATACGGACTCACTGTATTAGAACGCATTAGAAAGACTCTTAGCTTTCTATTTTATTATACATTATTTGACATAAAGCAAACATTATTATTTTTACTTTCTCGTATACGTAGTACAGAGGAAGTCTTGTAATCGTAAAAAAAATCGACCTCCTGATTTTGACGGTTTTACACATTTTGGACCTCCCTGAGTCCAAAAATATTTTTTTTGGAATTATGTCTGTGTGTCTGTGCGTTAGCACGATAACTCGAGTATGCTCTTATTGCAACCAAATTTAACATGCATGTATAACATCAAAATAAAGGGTTTCTATCAAGTTTTGAGTCGTCGATCACGAAAGTTAAGCAACCAAGTGCGTGGTCGGTACTCGGATGGGTGACAAAAATTTAACATGCATGTATGACATCAAAATATAAGGTTTCTATAAACTTTTGAGTCATTTCCGGTACACGAGAAAGTCAAGGGGAGACCACTCCCGATTTTTTCTCTTGTATGCTTGTATGATTTAAAATGATTTCCTCTCTGGATGCCTTAATTAAGCCAATCATATACGCAAATACGAACTCACGAAATCGACCGTGTAAATTTTCTACGCAAGACTTTCATGATACATTTGTGTATTATTTTCCGAGTACAAATTAGATGGATATTTGTCGAGTCGCTAAATAGCCGTAATGATCATTTACATAATATTAGCATACATTGGCTCACGTTCAGATATTAGTGATCAGGGTCGTTACAGCGAATTTCATTATGAAGTGAAAACATTTCTTAATTCTCGCATCTCTCTCTTTCTTTACTTTACTACATACTCGTATGTGTGTTTTATAAGTTCACATGTGGATCAAAACTTTTATAATTTACTTAACTAACAATAAAATTAAAAACTAATAAATCTGTTACAGATCATATCTGAAATGATGCAATGTGTAGGAGATATAAGGTTCTCGATGTAGCCCAAAGCGAAAGCAAAAGTTCGATGTTGGAACTAAAGCCCATAATATAGCCTCGTCTTTAGTATTTTTTTTTCATTAACATTTTTATTTGTTTTATTAGAATATTATTTTTGTTTATTTTATACGTAAGAAAACTTTTTTGAATTTAATTTGAATTTAATTTTTTTAACACGCTTTTACAAGTATTCTTCATACAAATTGAATGAACGATATCGCGTTGCGATTCAACTCTGAACTGAATCACTGTCAAAAGTAGCACCACATCGAGTCGCGTAGATACAGTCATTGTACAAATTAAACGATTCTATTAAGTTTAGGTCTTAAATTGGATCGCTATAAAAGATGGCGGTAATGTAGCAGGGTACATGTGGGGAACGCTGATAGCCGATGGATCGGAAAAATACCCTAGTGGCAGTTGGTAGGACTCCTCAAGTTGGGCTGAAGATCTGGTAAAGATCGCGGGAACCCACTGCATGCGGGCAGCGTACCACCGATCGGAAATACTTGGGGGAGGCCTATGTCAAACAGTCTCCGTTGTCAGTTACATATTAACACACGAACGTACGAGCTTAAAATGGAATCGTTTCCAACACATTCTTTTAATAATTTTCAGGACTTTTACCAAACTTTTACACATACAAACTTTTTTTCAGGGAAAGAGGGAATCATCCCCGAAATTTTTTATTATAATTTTCAGGACTTTTACACATACAGATTTTTTTCAGAGATAGACGGAGTTAACCCCGACATAGTTTTTGTTTATTACATTCTGGGTCTGTTTGAATACTTTCCTTTTCTTATAAAGAAAGAACAGATAAAGTTACAAAGAGTTTTCTAATTCTAACATTAGCATTACAACACTAACTATATGATTCATAACATATACGTAATAGGTACGTAAAGATAATAATAAATACAGAATATATACTCACTTTGCAAAGTAACTACGTTATTTATAAAATAATTACCTACAATTAATTAAATTAACAAGAGTGAGTTATATCACATCTGGGATTAAATTCATATTAATTTCAATTAATAAGTAAACATGAACAAACAATTAGTATTACTTTGTCTTGCTTATAAACTCAAACTCATACTCAAATTTCTTTATTCATTTAGATACAATTTGTACACTTATGAAAGTCAAGTTTTGTGCCATCGGTTCAAGAGTCTACCAGGAGGCCTTGTTCTGAGAAGAACTTACAATAGGATTTATTTGTTCGTTTATAGTATACACCACGGCCTTGCTAACTTACCAGTTGATTGCCTGATGGTATGTAGTCACCATAGATTTATAATTACTAACGTTTAAGGTTGGCAATGAATCAACTAGGGCGAGACAAAAAAATGCACCAATGTGTGAGTAATGCGCTTGTGTGTTTAAAAAATTGTACTGTAGTCTGACAGTTCCTGTTTTTTGTACGTGACTGACAGGCCGACTTAGGCCGCCTGCGTGTACGTAAAATGGTCTCGTCTACCTATATCATTCTTACATACGTGTTAGTAGGCTCTTTCTCTTTTACATTGCCCATCTACAGTTTCCTATATCTACCGTCCGTTTTGTTTTTTTTTTCACTCAAGTATTATTACTTTTCGGGCTCGGTGCCCCTTTTATACAGGTCAGAGGCTGGCAACTTGTTTGGAGGCACAACATGGCCCATACTGCCGGATGTGGCTTCATGTCCAACGAAATGTTACCTAAGGCTCCGCTCAACCCCTCTAGGGACTGAGCGTAATCGTTTGTATGCATGTAGCCTATGGACACTAGCAATGTTAGCACACGTTATGCTGTTGCCATTTTGGAAAACCACGATATTCACTTTTTTTACGACTAAGATTACGGGAAAGCAAATCCATTCTATAACGTATAGTACCCGATAAATTGGGTTCTAGTGCGAAGATGAACAGCCTGTCGCCGTCGAGGGTGTTGGCATAATATCAAATGGTTCTACTGAATACACCCTGTTATACAACCGGTGGAACACTTTAAGGAAGCAAAATCCGTTAAAACAAATAGTTAAAAAGAGTACTAGTATAGTATTATATTATCTGTGGTAGTATAATACGTCGGTCTAAACCAATGACGTAGGAATTTCGTCATTGGTCTAAACTGTAATTCATCTGTCAAACGTAGAGAAATCGGTTCTTTGTGCTACTTGCGATTTTGTCCTTGTGTCAAGAATTAAATTTTTGTCGAGTATAATTTTCTCTTCAATGAGCTATAGCCGAGTAAATTATCATTGTGTTATAGATAAACCTTTATCCGAGAAAAGGGATGGGCACACACTTGTCCCCAAATAGTCGATACTGGCTTCTTTAACTTTTAAAATACTCCTTACTTAGTAAGAGTATTTCATTAGCGATAAATTCTTTTAAATTAATTCGTGGAGGAAGCCGATGGTGCCATAGCCGGAATTTTTTTCAATGTGATTTTCCGCTGTGTTTCGGAAGACACGTAAGGCTTAGGCCAGAGGTAGACAATGCAACTCGCTCCCGTCTTCGCCCCCGCTGAGTCCGCGTCGCATCCGCAACACGTCTATCCTGTGTTTTTTGCAAAGGACGCAGACGACTTTTTTGCGTCTTATAATAATAATAATAATTTTTATTTTGGCAACACTCACATATAACAACTACATAATGCGCTTAATACATCACAACAAAAAATGCAATAATAATATAATATGAGCTTAACTTAAAGTACAATATAATTTTAATATTCTATGTAAGAGACTGGTATCCGTACTAGGAGACCCTATATTACAGATTACCAGCCTCTTCACCTCCGAAACCAGACATCTATTAGGTTATATTACCTTAAAACATAAAATATTCTACAAGCCTACGAAATACAAGCCAAGCATTACAGTTTTATGTTTTACTAGGTGGTAGACCCATATGTAGGGTCGTCTGGGTAGGTACCACCGCCTTTCTTATTTCTGCCTTGAAGCAGTTCGCTGTGTTTCGGATTGAAGGGAAAGGTAGCCAGTGTAATTACTGGGCATGGAGGGCATATCATCGTAGTCCCCAGGATGGCAAACGCACTTACACTTAATATTGCAAGTGTCTAAAAGTTAGTGATCGTGTCTTCAACCTGTCTCGTCTGTGTGTTTTGCGTAGCGACTCTTCCATACGTTTTGTATTACAGTACATTAAAGGGGGCCGAGTCTGCACCCTGCCCTCTTCTTATGTCTCTTCTGTCTGGCTTATGACTTAAGCTAACACCATTTGCTGTCGTTAGCAGTCGTCCTCAAGGAGTCTTGGCCTCCAGGCTGCCGATGTCGGCCCAAAAAAATGCCAAAAACTATAGAGTATGTCGATAGCAAGATATACTTTCTTGAGACTCCGCGCGTGCTAGGTAGCCTTTGCTCAGGAGTAGGACTTGAGCAAGCTGATGATGAATATGAAGAAAAAATCTTCTTGACATTCACGGTGAGGAATAAATCGCTTTAGAATTGCTGAAATTGGTAGTGCGGTCAGCATCAGAAGTAATAATAAATAAAAATGCTTTCTTTATCGCATAGGTGTGTGTGTGTGTTTGTGTGTCTGTGTTCATTTGTATTGCATATATGTTAATTTACTGTACTATCTCATGTACGATTATTAAGAATTCTATTTCTTTATAATTTAGATTTAATAGCCGATTTTGTACAATTGATTTACATTCTTTGTGTGTGGTGCAAGGAATTACATACAAATGTCGTCTGAGGAAGACTGTGTGGTAGTTTGCTATGTTGCAAACTTTGGAAGTAGATTAACTTTTTAGTACCATGTCACATAAACGCCAGTGCATAAGCAGTAACAGTTGCCACCATTGTTAGAATAACACGGTAACAAAATATTAATCTACTTCTGACGCTGACCGTACGCAAGGTTATTTTAATACCACATACTGTATACCGTACCAAAAAATTTTATGCACAACCGACCAAAATAATTGACATAAGTATTCCGTGTTTAACTGTGAATTGGTAAACTGTTTTGCTTACATACATACAAATTACTTGTACAAATATTTAGGAAAATAAATCACATTGTATATCTTATTGGCCAACATTAATTAAAACTAATCTACTAGTGACGGTAGACTAAAGCAACAACTTATATTATTGACTTGCAATATTGTCCAATTACACGCATATCTGTTTGGCAAACAACTTCATGCCACAGTATAAATAAAGACAGTAAGAATAGACGGCTGATCATATATAATAATTGACATAAGTATTCCATGTTTCTGACGATCTTAACTTCATCTTAATTAATGGCTTTGTGATAATTACCTACGCATTTAATACTCAATCATTTATTGCATTTAACAGTGTGGACGATGTCTTACAAAAATATATTAAGCGATAGTTAAGAGAATGTAGGATGTAGGAATAGAGATTCTTTGCAGTACAACAAAAATATGATAAAATGTACAAAGTGCGGCGGTCTTGAGCTAGTGAAAGCTAAAATGGGCGATCTTTTCCAGACAATCTTTGGATGTGACAGGAAATTATGTTATTGTTATTATTAAGAACTTAAAAATGTACTGCAGATTGGATTAAAATGGGTACGTTGGATTTATTTTTAATCAAATCATAGAGACGAAAATCTCGCTATCTTATTACGAGCCCCGTGTCAGCATTTGGACGTGACAGTTTTTTTTATTTAATTCGGTACAATTTTCAATTATTTTAAAAATGGAGTCTCACAAAACGCATTTTCACAAAGAGTATATACCAAGAAAATCGTTTGCTTGATTGGTAGCATTTCTCACAAATAATGTATTACAAAAAAGTTCATTGGCAATACACGTCACGGTGTGAAAGTCCTTTTCAAAAAGAGTACTTGGGTGATTCAAGGCAAAATCACTCGTGGTGTAAAGTGCTTAAAGACCTTACATCCGGTGCGGTTCGCGCGGCCTTAGTTTTGAAGGCTTATGCTTCTTCGTAAGTGTAAGAAAGAACAAGACAACGCCAAATTATAGATGTATGAAATAGTAAAATTCAAATACTTGATATACATTGTAAATGATATTTTGCTCAATGTTTGTGTTACATTTTGCACTAGCTGTTTTCAAGTCGACTCTAGAATGTGTTCTTTGTTTACCTTCAATATAGTTTAATATAGCAAAATATTGTTTGTTAATAAGTCGGACTACATTACTTATTATAACATACCTAGTAGGTACTAGATTAGAAAAGTTATTAGTTTGAGCTGCGTTTTAATATACTGTACTATTTGGATTTTGCATATTTGCGCGTGTGATGCCCCGAACATCGAGGCATCGCCTAGTATCACTCACACTGGTAACACGGAAAATCGAGTGACACGTCTCTATGAGCTATATTATTGCTTTGAAATGTAGCTTCAAATCGACCGAAAGCCGCCTCCGACAGGAGTATGAACTAATCAACCCTTGTTTAATAGTTACTCTAGTCAAAAAACTTCGTTGATATTGCACTAGTCTACACTGTGTTCGGAGTTAACGTCAAATCTAAATAGATTTCAATTTTCGTGAAAAGTTGAGTAGGTATGTGTGTGACGATCTGTTTTATCTTACTGAATCGTATTTGTTCAAATTATTAGAAAGTGTTTTAATTTTATAAGGGCTCGTATTGATAGTACTTGCGGCTGTTGCAGTGTTTGTAAAAGGGTATAACTTATTGTTATTATGGCAATCTTATAATGATATCACCATAATGTACTGTAAATTGTCATAGCATTATGTCTCTTTTATATAAAAATATATATAAACATTTGAATTCGAGTGCTGAATTTCGGTTACCTGTAGTTCCGCTATAGTTATATAGCGACGACACTACTGCATGGGAAGTTGCTACCTGTAACATTATCGACCTTAATTACTTATGATACGTGACTCCATGAGCTTTATTTATTTAGCTTGCATAATTAGTGCATTTTCGCATGTCACAAGACGTCATTTGGTTGCATAAACACGGTTGGCCGGAACTGGAAGGCACACGCGTACTGTCTACTGTTTCAAAAGCGACTAAGGCCAATAGGCAAACAGGCAACACTTGTTGTCTGTTTTGAGGTGCAATTTCGGCGCCCTTATCACGTATCTACCTCTTTGATGTATCTACCCCAATTTTTACCTACCTATTGTTCCGTGATTAGGTCGTTTCTTCCTCGAGATTCATCCAAGAGTGAACGTACATTCCTAATCATTCATTTTTAAATTATAGGTTATAGTTGCTTTAAAAGTTTAATAAGTGAAACTTTTGACGCCTGTTTTCAGGAGGGCCACAGGCTTTTCAATTGCCACGTTATGTACATAAAAAAGGGTTCAAGGGTAATAATCTTCGCTAACAAAAAATGGGCCAGTTTCCATTTTCATGGAAATTTAATAAAAAAAAATCATATGACTTTTAAAATACTCACTTTAATTACACGTAATATAGGGCGGTGGTAACACACAATGACTTGAAGGGTACGCTTGGTATTAAGGCCGTATACACGTGTACTTAGCGTGTTGACGCATTGCCTATTTTTATTAGTATATTGATTAGGTGTAGCTGCGTACGGACTTTTGTATGGTAAGGTTTATTTCATGTAGGCATTACGGGTGAGTGTTAATTACTCGAGAATATTTAATCGAGGTCAAATTATTTTTACTGAACAGTTGTTTAAAAGCCACTACATCTGCATACGTTCCTAAATTTGCTCGCTCAGCAAAACGATATTGATTTTATTTGATCATTTCGAGCATATTTTTTTGTTAAACTTTGATTCTTTTAGAATGAGACGTGGCAAATAATGTTTTCTTCTTTTTTTTCTTCGAGGGTCTCTTCACTCCTGAAGATTGGCCGCAGCTTCATGTACGTACTCCTCTCTGTCAGTAGCGAGCCGGAACAGTCCGGAATAATGCCAGCCCATTCTCTAATGTTTCATAGCTATGATTTTTGTTGTCTTCCAGTGCGTCTCTTTTCCTCCACCCTACACATCAGTATCAACCGAGGCAGCCTATATCTGATATGTCTGACTACAACTTTGCATTTTTTGATGGTTTGCTAACTAATAACAACACTTTAATTAATTCATAAAAATATTGTATTGCTTGCTGCATGCTTGCTTGCATGCTGCATGCAATGCAAGCATGCATACATCATGCAATGCAAGCATGCATACATCATGCAATGCAAGCATCCATGTAGCAAGCAAGAATACAAGAAGCAACCGCAAAATTTTTAGGCGAACCGAATGGCACCCATAAACTATTATTGAACAATTTCTTTGTGTTTTTATAATTCTTATGTTTTTAGTATGAAAAGTTCCTAAGTAAAAGAAATGATACGGTGCCATACCATAAATTGCCTAACGTCTTTAGACTAAGTTACCATTTTATTAAAGAAAAATTAGTCAATCGTTATGTTTTTAGTGTGAAAAGTTAAGAAATGATACGGTGCCATACTATAAATTGCCTAATGTCTTTAGACCAAGTAACCATATTATTAAAGAAAAATTGGTCAATAGATCTTTGTCATTTAACGTATTTGTGTTAGGAAAAATTGACTAAAGTTCTTTTGCAAAATGACAATATATGAAACAATTACTTGGTGAGATGTAAAGTTTGTGAAACATAAATAAATCGAACGTTGGTTTGCGAAATGATCACTTTGAATTTCGTTGCTTGTCATCTGTAAATTTGTTTAATAACTGTTGACCAACCGAAGGGGAACCCAGTATTGTGTATATTATTTTTATCTCATGAACACAAGTGAGCCATGACTGTTTGTAAATTTACATAGTTGTTGCTATATACGTCAGTGCGGTAGCACTAAGTGGCGGTACTGATGCCATCAGAGACTAGGCTCTTGTATATCTACACAACAGACATGTCTCACGGAGTATGCACGGATTCTGCGTTTTATAGGCAGCAACAGAAAAGTGTCCAAAAATAAGCTATCAATATAAAAGTTGCTTTGACAATTTCAATAAATTTTTCCATGTAGATTGTATAGAGATTGATATAATCATGGTAAGCCGTTTGTGAACAATTCGTACAAGAAAGGAAATAATAATTAATCAGTGTTAATATATCCTGAGTGCACAGTGCTTTAAACGTAAACTGCTATATTATTGCGTTAACAAATAGGTACTAGAAAAGAATTTCAACTAATAATCACACTTTTATTAATTCGTTTTAAGGTCACATGCAAATAATGTAACATGTGACCTTAAAACGAATTAATAAAAGTGGGAAAAATTTATTGAAATTGTCAAAGCAACTTTTATATTGATAGCTTATTTTTGGACACTTTTCTGTTGCTGCCTATAAAACGCAGAATCCGTGCATACTCCGTGAGACATGTCTGTTGTGTAGATATACAAGAGCCTAGTCTCTGATGGCATCAGTACCGCCACTTAGTGCTACCGCACTGAGGTACATAGCAACAACTATGTAAATTTACAAACAGTCATGGCTCACTTGTGTTCATGAGATAAAAATAATATACACAATACTGGGTTCCCCTTCGGTTGGTCAACAGTTATTAAACAAATTTACAGATGACAAGCAACGAAATTCAAAGTGATCATTTCGCAAACCAACGTTCGATTTATTTATGTTTCACAAACTTTACATCTCACCAAGTAATTGTTTCATATATTGTCATTTTGCAAAAGAACTTTAGTCAATTTTTCCTAACACAAATACGTTAAATGACAAAGATCTATTGACCAATTTTTCTTTAATAATATGGTTACTTGGTCTAAAGACATTAGGCAATTTATAGTATGGCACCGTATCATTTCTTAACTTTTCACACTAAAAACATAACGATTGACTAATTTTTCTTTAATAAAATGGTAACTTAGTCTAAAGACGTTAGGCAATTTATGGTATGGCACCGTATCATTTCTTTTACTTAGGAACTTTTCATACTAAAAACATAAGAATTATAAAAACACAAAGAAATTGTTCAATAATAGTTTATGGGTGCCATTCGGTTCGCCTAAAAATTTTGCGGTTGCTTCTTGTATTCTTGCTTGCTACATGGATGCTTGCATTGCATGATGTATGCATGCTTGCATTGCATGATGTATGCATGCTTGCATTGCATGATGTATGCATGCTTGCATTGCATGATGTATGCATGCTTGCATGCATTGCATAGTGCATGCATGCTTGCATTGCATGCTGTATGAATAATTGGATTGCATGCTGTATGCCTGCCTGCGAGATGCTTGCCGGGGGGTGCAGGGGGGCTGGCCCCCCTGCTCGGGGGGGTCGGGGGGCCTGAGGCCCCCCGCTATAAAGAAAAATCATAAGTACTAATCATAAGTACAAGCATGCATGCATTGCATAGTGCATGCATGCTTGCATTGCATGCTGTATGAATAATTGGATTGCATGCTGTATGCCTGCCTGCGAGATGCTTGCCGGGGGGTGCAGGGGGGCTGGCCCCCCTGCTCGGGGGGGTCGGGGGGCCTGAGGCCCCCCGCTATAAAGAAAAATCATAAGTACGAAAATAAACCTAGGTTAGGTTAGGTTAGACTTGTGACCACGCATAGCGGAGCGAGCGAAGCGAGCGGAGCATTGTATTGCTTGCTGCATGCTTGCTTGCTGCATGCTTGCTTGCATGCTGCATGCTTGCTTGCATGCTTGCTTGCATGCTGCGTGCTTGCTTGCATATCGTTTTCTGGGTTAGGTTGACATGAAAACAGCGCACAAGCCGAGCAAGCGAAGCGAGCGTTCCGCGGCAGCGGCCGGCGAGTGCCTGAAGCGATTTGAGGGCGATTTCACTGTATTTGAAAAATAGCAAATTGAAATTTTAGTAAACAACAAGATTTTTTATTTTAAAATAAATATATTTTTTTTATTTTAGTAAACAAAACGTTTGTAATTGAAATTTAGTCAAACAAACTATTTGTAAAATAACATTTTTGGTTTTTGTAACTTGTTAATTTGAAAATTAGCAAATTGAAATTTTAGTAAACAAAAAGTTTGTAATTGAAATTTCGTCAAACAAATCATTTGTAAAATAAAATTTTTGGTTTTTGTAACTTGTTGATATGTCAGTATGTCTTTTAAAAATTTAATTAACAATGCATTTTTGAAATGACTGCTTATCATATGGATGTTTGCGTTTTGATGTCATTGTGAAAGCATTAGTTTGCGTAATGAAACATTGACAAATGTTGCTTGCGAAATGGTAATTTGCCAATGAATTGTGTGCGAAACATTAGAGAACCACAATACTGTTCTTTAATGTTTTATGCTCGCACTACTTATCTATACTTTATACTAAAAGCTATAAAGTGAAAAGATTTGTATATTTGTAACGAATACCAAAACGAAAACGCGTCGAGCCGGCCAGGAGGGGGCCTTAAGCGCACGGCAGGCGACCGCAGCCAGCGGAGGAGATAGTAAGTGTTCGCGCTTCCTGCACGTCACGCAGTCGCTTCAACGTAGCATACGTAGCAAGACGCTGTGTCTTCACGCCTCCCACTTCCGTAGGTCGCCTCCACTCCCCGCAGTCGCGTGTCCAAAAACTTAGGCTTTGGCCACGCTGGAGCGACTCGTTTTGCGTCCGCGGTCAGCGGGAAAAATACCAATACTATATGAACGGAAGGCGCCACGTCGTTGGTGCGACCAGAGTACGCGGTAGCCGACCGCGCAGAGGATAAAGTCGGTAGTTGCGGATCCTGAGTATTTATCAAATCGAGTTGGTTTTTTCGCGCTTTCCATACGTCACGCAGTCGCTTCAACGTAGCATACAACAGCGGCAAGGCACAGCGACTTCACTCCTACCACTTCCGTATGTCGCCTCCGCTCCCCGCAACCGCTCTGCAAAGACTTACTGTCTTACTGTCATCCACTACACTGTGTACGCTTATTCGGCTGTAGTTCGCGCGAAGAATCGCTTTGTTTGTGTTTACCCCGGTGTACTGTTAGGATATTTCTCATGAGAGATGAAATGAGGAGCCAATATGAAATTGGTCTAATAATGCAGAAGCTTATTAACGACGTAAAGGTACTATTGGCTTATGACTAGAATTAGCGCATCCATATTATGTTAGGTATCGTCTTAGATCATATACTTTACTTATTGATCTGAGGGTATAATCGTATGCTGTAATCTTGCTTACATGTCATTATTCAGCGAAATTACAAACGCACGCAATTGCAGAGGTTTAAAATTGTTGGTGACCTCTTCGTCGCCGATGATGCGGGTCGCGCGACGCTGCAACCTATCTAAAGCATTGAGTAAGTACTTGGCGGAGCCATACTAAAGCCTTTGGGATGGCTTCACGAAGTACTTACCTTTGGGCCAAAGGTGCGACCAATACCGCAGGACCATACTTGCGTCTTGTATAGCACGCACAGTAGTTGATCAGGCGTGAAGACACGAGGAGATTAAACGATTTTATCTATTTGTATAACAAATTAATTTTACAGAGTCACACCAAGAGAATTATTATTCTCTTGGTGTGACGTCACAACATTGTATTGCGTAAAGCGAGTCACACACAGCGAATATAATATATATTACAGCGTCTAATATATAGATATATTATCTTAAGCGACCGCACAAAATTAAGATGCTATAATATTGCAACTACGGTATTCTATCTGAAGCCATCTTGGAAGTCGCCTGATTCGTTCCTTATACAGAGTGTTTAGTCGACTATCTTATAATAATATTTCCATATCTCAACATTTATTTCGACGTCTTAAGATGTCCTTGGCATGTTAAAATGTCTCTCGCATATCGGCCGGTATCTTAAGATACTGTAAGGTAAAATATATAATATACTCATTGTGTGTGATCACAGATTTAATAATACAAGGAGATAGGCCAAGCCGGTGTTTAACTTGCGACAAGTGTATGCCCTGTGGGCATACATTTCCGCCACTTCGCCTTCCGATAAAGTCAAGTGAATACGTAACTCAGCAATTCGACCGATCTCCTTTGCGGCTGTGCTTAACTTTTATCGCTTCGCAGTCTTTAAGACGCGCGCAATGAATAGTGTATATTACGGCATGCTCCACTAGAACATGTTATGTAGTACGGTCGCTGATAGCGACACTCGGTCTTCCTATGAACTCGGCGATTCGACCGATCTCCTTAGATTGATATATCTGTGTGTGTGATGGTCCGTTGAATAGTATGGTGAGAGATATGTCGAAGATAAGATATATTTTATAGTAAGTATCTTCGTTGTGTTTAGTACGCTTTAGCATCAATGTAAATAAAAGAACTTTCCAAAGTTGCCAAATAAAAAACACAAACAAGCTATTGACGTTAAAATATGATCGGCTACGGTGAATCAGCGTTTTCGCGTCGAATCTTAAAAATTCACCATTTATTTATAAATATTCTTAGTAAATTAATATAATAAATAATATTTATAAAAAGTAATACAAACAAATATTTAAGTACTTCGGCAGATGGAAGTGGCCTATACAAAATGGGTCACCATACATAATCTAGAGCTTCTCGTTGTTTCGGAAAGGGCATTTAAGCCTTTGATCCCGGCTATTCCCAGCAATGCGCGTTGGACTAGTGAGCTTGTATAAAGCCAGTCACAGACGTAGCTGTATGTATATTAGAGCAATTTGCTATATTATAATTATTATAACTACGTCTGCCGTCGTAATTTTAATAGAAATGGGTCGAGTATGCCACATCGAATTACACCACATCCAAAGCCCAAAGCTCATCCATCCCAGAGATCGAACACGTTAGTGCGTGCGTAGGTATACTGAAAGAAAGCTCGGCACTGGTCCTCGTTGGTAGTCGGTCGTATCTGATCAGCGCCGATCGGCACTGGAAAGTGCCGGCGCGTTCCCGATAAAGGTATACCTAAATAAAAAAACTATACCTATTTGATCTTGTTTCCATTTTTACTTTCTCGTATACGTAGTATAGAGGAAGTCTTGTAATCGTCAAAAAACTCGACCTCAAGATTTTGACGGATTTACTCGTTTTGGACCTCTCTGAGTTCAAAAACCGTTTTTGGAATTATGTCTGTGTGTGTGTGTGTCTGTGTGTCTGTGCGTTAGCACGATAACTCGAGTATGCTTCAACTTATTGCAACCAAATTTAACATGCATGTATGACATCGAAATATAAGGTTTCTATCAACTTTTGAGTCGTTTCCGGTAAACGAGAACGTCAAGCGGAGACCACTCCCGATTTTTCAGTTGACTAATTATCTTTTCATGCAGGCGGGTTTTTAGATAATTTTTTTTAACTTTCGATTTCTTTCCTTTTTGCTTTCGGTGTCAAGAACCAACGATCGATCTCATAAACGTTCGATGTATTAAATTATCGATTTAATAAGCTATTGAGCAACGTGTTCCATGAGCTTCGTTGTGGTGTAATTCGATGTGGCGTACTGAACCTGTAAAGGGCTTTACAGACCTCAAATCTTCGTGTATATGTCATATAAGAAAGCGTGTGCTTTACGTATTTTGTCGATGTAAGGATGACTAACAATCACGATCCGACGTATTTGCAGAATTATGTCGTGTCTATACCATCCACGGCAAGTGTTCTGAAGAGCTTTTTTTTCCTAATCCCACATCCTAGGACCACGCGTGCTGGCTTACGTCGTTACGTCTACATTAAAAACTATAACAGCATTCCGATGCAAACAAATAAAAGTGGCAATTAGTTTTTAAGTGGCACACCCTGAAGAAGCATTATGCGGTCATCAAAGCGAGAGTGGCTAATGCGGCGGTAATAGTTTCTTTTGCGACAATTATGGTGACAGACTATTTAATACAATAAAGTAATAAATATGTTTATTCACGCTCCCGTTAAATAAAGCACCTATCATTTGTGTTATGAAATATAAATAATAAATTAGATATAAATAAACTTGATTATGTGTTCATCACAAAAAAATGTAACTACCAGGATTCAAACGTACTGCTGGATGTGTAGGTACGTATCGTTAACTGACAACTCCATCATGACGTCAATAAAAATGGTGGTTGTTGTGGATTTTCCTTGCGACCATAGAATAAGGAGAAAAGGATTGTTACACTGAAAATAAAACGTGAAAACACAAACTTCCAAATTTTTATTTGTATCAAAGTTTGGAAGTTTCCCAACGTGCACGTATTGAAGCTTGCAAGAACACGAACGATTTTGATGTATAATTTGAACCGAAGAAACTTAAGAACTACGGTCCGTAACAGTGGTGGTAGTTAAACAACCAAAGGGATGTCAAACGAAGTGATAGGGCTCGTGTGAAATCTTCTTGGTTAACCGAACACTTTGTACCAATTTCGACAAATAATGCCGGTTGAACTCATTTACAAATTATTAGAAATCAACATTGGATATTTTAGTGTTTGTAAAATACTACTGATAGTGTGTTTGTCATTTGACCCTCCTAAGCGGTTGAACAGTTTTCGATGAAATTCTTCAAACGAATCTGAAAATGTTTTAGATCCACAATTCGCTCCGATAGTATGTTTTGTTTTTGTGTTTTTTTTTATAACAATAGGTGAACCTATTGTCTAACGTCTGTGGGCCCGCTAGTATTTGTATAATTATTAAACACGTAATTGCTTCAGAGATACCAAACAGCTTGTTTTATTTATCACCAGCTGATCGTCTGTCGGTAGAGGAACGTGGCATAAAATTGAAAGAGCTTATTTATTTAATAAACTGTCAGATGCTATAGTGATAGATGGCACTTCGCGTAGATATTTTCCTCAACACTATTAATAAATTGAAATGACACATCGAGCAATTTTATTAAAAAAAGGCAATGTGCAGCGGATTTGTTCAATGTTGGAAATAAAAAACATGTAATTTTATGATTTATTTATCATTTTTCTTTATTCAAGTAATGCGTGGATATGGGGTCTCTCAGCTGAAACGATGATGGTGATACGTGAAGATGTTGCTGCAAGTACAAAAATATGATTGTTGAGAATGGCTCTAGTTATTCAATTAAAAGACTCTCACTTAGATCAAAATACTTTTACTTATTTTCGCTATATCACAATGACAATGACAACTGACATTTATAAAGCAACAAACAAGAATAATATGCATAAATACAAAATAAGTCACAACGGAGTCTATAGTTCGCAACAATGATTGTGATACGGAAGGTAGATAAAGAAGCGTCGGTGGCGTAGTGTGTAAGAGCGTCGTCTCCCACCCGGGAGGCACTCGTTCGAACCCCGCTACGTACTAATGTGTTTTCAAATTTTGAATTCATATGTACGTTTAATCGACGCTTTTACGGTGAAGGAAGAGATCGTGAGAAAACCTGCACACACCTATGAAGAAATTCTTAGGTTGTGTGTGAAGTCGACCAACCCACACTTGGCTAGCGTAGTTGACTAAGGCCTTATCGCCCGTAATGTCGGGTAGGTTCGAGCCCATCGGTGGGGACATTATATGAGCTGTTAATGAGATTGGTTTCTAAATAAATAAAACAATTAGAACAAAACCATATGTGCCATCAGTTTGAAATGAAAACGCGTCAGTGGTACTTACATCAAATGTTCAAAAATTAACAAACAACCCAAAGTTTTCACAGCTAACGCTTAAGCATTTATTTAGTCGAATGCCACGTGTCATTTTGATGGATAGTTCCCGTTCGCCAGAGCTCGCGAGATTCGCGCTCGAATAAGTTTTACAATCGAATGATTTGATCATGTGTTACTGCTTCTCTCCGATTGAACATACCCACGTTCGAATTGTAAGTATTTAATGATATTTCGCTTTACATAATGTTACATTCGAACAAATTTTGGATCTGCAAAATACTGTTATTATTTTGTAATAATTGTATAGCTTGGTAACATGAGAATAGGAATGGGTTTCTCGTATTAATTTTATTGGTTTATTTCTTAAAAGATTCTTACAAAATAATACAAAACTTATTGCAGTCTTTTTTGACTCTCTTCCTACTACATTCTTTTTTATTTTTTAGGATACGGAAGCATTATAGTTTTGTACAATTAGATACTTTTAAGTATTGAACTGGCCGATATGTGTGCAATAAAGTCATATTTTATTTTATTCTATTCTATTACGGCCGCTACAACACGGTACAAAGACTGCTAAAAACTTGTATAAACTCATTTATTCAAAATATTAGGTTATGTAATCGAATAAACAGGCAGCAGCATAACCTTGATGAGTACCTATTACTGTTTTTCGTTCGATATCTCCATTTAATCGATTAATCCCATTAGTGGGCTGTTCGCAATCGATCATACTTACGATCGGACTGTGTTGCTGACACGTAAGATTTGTGGTGAATTAGCGGTTTTAGTTTGTTGTCCGATATCTTATTGGGATTAGTTCGTGGCCCTCGCTAGGTGCTCAGTCAGCAAATTGTTTTATAAGATAGTGTACTTCGAGAGAGTTCTAATCATTTATATCAGACTTTTTCTCTTACTGGCGTAAGTTACAAAAACCAAATAATATTTGGTATAATGTTATCTCAGAGTTGAGCGGGCACTACACATCTACACTATAATATTGTAAAGAGGTAAAGTTTGTAAGTTTGTAGGAACAATACTCTGGAACTGCTGAAGCAGTTTTGAAACTTCTTTAGTAATATTCAGAAGGGCCTTTCAGAGTTGACATAGGATACTTTTTATCTTGGTATTGATATACCGAAACTGGATACACGTGGGCAAGAAAACTATTTTTACGGATGTAACTAGCATGTCCTCGTATTTGGGTTTTACTTTTATATTTCGTTTGTGGTCACGGGAAGACAATATTGAAATAGATTTATAATTACTGCTTTAAAAGTACTGACGTTTATAGATTGGCAATAAATCGACTAGGGCGAGATCAAAAATGCACCAATGTGTGCGTAATGTGCATGTGTTCGTGACAAACAGTATTGCAGTCTGACAGTTACTGTCTTTTCTACTTGACTGACAGGCCGATTTAGTCCGCCGGCGTGTACGTAAAGTGGTCTTGTCTATCTATCTCGTTCTAATATGCGTGTTAGTATGCTCTCTCTATCATTCGTAGTTACAGCCACAGATATAGGAAACTATATTTATGACTATGAATGATGAAATGTGTGGGCTAAATAATAAAATGTGAAACCCATATACTTGAAAAACCAAGACAGAGTTAATTCAATGTTGGACTGGACCTTAGGTACAGCTTTGTAATTTCTAAAAAAGTTCGTAAAAAGTTTGTAATTTCGAAGAAAGTGGCAACAAAATGGCTGAGCGTTAGTAGGGCTGTCCTCAACTTGCTTCACTGTACTAGCTGGCAATAAGAAATATTTCGTTAGGTACGAAATACAAAATCACATAGGCGCTGACTCAATATTGGTTATTCTCCCCTAAATATGAATATCATTATTACATGATTTTCTATGTCTGACTGCACAGCATGGCAGTCATGGCACTTCTATGTTTCAAGCCTTATTTGAAGCACATTAAGAATTGTAGTGATGTAATACGATCGCGATGGGTCAATAGGATGCTGTGTAGACAAGTGGCAGTGACAGCCGTACTAGACTTATTACATAGGTCTCCGCGGCCTGCAGCAATAGTTGTCAGTAAAACCGAAGTAGAGAGGTCTCTACTGATAAGAAAAACTCCACTGTTAAAGTTTAATCATTTTATTCACTAATATACCCAAAATTGCGCAGTTGTAAGCCAGAAAATACATAAATTCATTTACCTTCAAATTAAACGGCTTCTCAGTACACTTCACAGATTTCGAAGCTGGTGTTCACTGCAGGACGCTTTGCGATGGACTGCCGGTTATTTCGTTTCATTTTAAGTCATTCGTTCGCAATCCCGCCAATATCGTAAAAATTCCCTCCATTAACGTGATTGGTCGAGGCTACACCAATAGTAAACCTCAACCAATGAAAAACGTTTAGTGTTGCCAGTAATTTCAGATAATATTAAATTTGACGAAATTCCAGTGTTGCCAATTAATTACATAAAAGTAATACTATTAATTTATTATTAATAGTAGTATTTGTATGTAAAATTTATTATTGTAATAATTTGATTGTATCGTAATATACACGCTAACACTACCGCCACCTCATTGGTGTCTCTCGCCACAAAACATTATACAATTATATTTATTAAACATCTAACAATATGTACACATGAAATTATCTAGCATTACTTCGTTCCCACCGCTGATCGGCCATCTCTTTCTCACTTTCCTGTTCAAAGCAAGTTAGAAAATGTCACAAATCCGAATCGTTAAGACAAGCGAAGATGAATAGCGACGTTTAAACAAAGCTTGAGGGCTTTTACATCTTACGAAATTGTTAAAATAGCATTACCCAGTGTTTTTATGATATATTGCGTAAATATTATAATGCGTCCCAACGAAATGTGTTTGTATCTAAAGACTTTAGTAGAATTGAACTAAAATAAAATTACTTTGACGGATTTAACTTACGGCATTTGGTTTTTACGTTTTGTTTTATTCAGACGAAGATCAGGGATGTTAACAACACCTTATCAGCCGTATCAATGATATAGGGCCTGTACTCTGGGTAAAGGGGTTTCTCCCTTTACCCAGAATACAGGCCCTATAAACGAGTGGGAGCAAAATTTTGTGAAATGTCCACAACGTAACTTAAACTCTTACGCCGTATTTCACGACTTCTTTTCATAAAGGAATTCCTAGACTAGTTAATAACAGCATACAATAGATTTTGGTTTTGATTTTTACATTTGTAAATAGCGCAATAAGATTTTTCTTGCTTTTGCAATGCTATAATATCTTTACTTACGACAATGCCGACTTTCCTGACACATAATGAATTTGATCAAAGGTTTATTCGTTACAATCCAAAAATTTTAATCAAAATACCTGCTGGCTATTTAAAAGTAACAACCTCAATAGCACCATAAAAAACATAAGTTTAAGTACATGCGGTCGCAAAGGTATATTTCAACAACATCAATCATCTTGTAATCGAAGTATTTTGTAAATGGACCTTCCTGAAAACCTAAGTGAACATTGGTTGCTCCTAAAACATCGCATCAAGACGCCTATAAAACGGTGGTGGATCTAATCTATATCTATTCAAGATAAACAGGAGACTTATATAGCTACGAGGAAAATAAACCCCGTATTCACAAACATTACTATGAGGTTTCTCGACTCTTGGATAAATAAACGCATTGCATTGAATAGAGCTCTGTGATTGGTTCGATTCTGTTGCCTACTTCACATCGTTGAATAAGGTACTGACGTACTGACGTTTTATTTCTTGTGAAACCTTGAAACTTAAGACTTTTGACATCTGGACGTTGTTTTTGACATCTCGACCTGTGCGTTGTGTAATATAGCTAGTTTACAATACAATTACTATTTTCGCAAAGTATTGTTTGCCATTATCATCAACAGCTCATATAATGTCCCCACCGAGGGGCTCGAGCCTACCCCACATTAAGGGCGATTAGGGGCGATAAGGCCTTAGTCAACCACGCTGGCCAAGTGCGGGTTGGTCGACTTCACACACAACCTAAGAATTTCTTCATAGGTGTGTGCAGGTTTCCTCGCGATGTTTTCCTTCACCGTTTCCTTCATTCAAAATTTGAAAACACATTGGTACGTGGCGGGGATCGAACCAGTGCCTCCCGGGTGGGAGACGACGCTCTTACGCACTACGCCACCGACGCTTGTTTGCCATTATAATGCTTGTATTTTATCTGAAAGATAGCTCCGAATTGCATTTTCGTAAAGCTGCGCCATAAGATTTAAGATTTTGTCTTCGCTTGACTAAACTATATTGTATGAAAATTAATATTTTAATTTTATTCATTCACATGGACTAAATTTTGCCGTCAAACGCAACCGTGTGGTCGACCGTATCGCAACCACCAGCGACATCGCACTGGCAGCTGGTCACCTCACAAATACAAACTACAACGCAACCACATGATATTTAATAAGTACATATACCTATTAATATTTAATAAAAGTGACGTCCACTTACACACTTTACGAATAAAAACTAGTTAAACCCCTCTTATCGATATTCATGAAACTAGAAATAAAGTGGAGGTACCCCAAGAGCTTTTCATATTGCAATCAATTAGCGCGCGACCTCAATATCTGTTTTAATTGCTTCCTGTTTTTATTTTCCCTCTATCTTTTTTTCTTTCATGGCGGAACCGTATCGCTTCACACTTATGCATATTCATTTTTATTTCTTTTGTGATGATCTGAAGCTCCGAGCTTATGCTACAGCCGTATGATTTTATTTTCATTTTAATTTAGGTATTGTCTTGTGTGGCGGTATTTGTTATACATACATTTGAAATCTGTCGGTAACAGGATTCCTAAAGACATAATACGTTTGATAAAATAAATTTAAAATTGACTTAAAAAAATATTTAATTGACTATAATAGGAATTTATGCAACTTAAATTTATTGTATTAGTAATAAATTTTGATTGTTAACATGAACATTTTGTTTGGATTTAGTTTAGTGTTACGGAAATTAATATTTTAACATCTGGGTGTAACTTTACTTATATTCCCAAATAAATATATTATTATTATTAATACATACTATCGCGCTTATAATCCCAAGAGCATTGAACAAAATTTTAGGTAACATTTAATTACACTTAAAGCCACATCTGGCTGCATGGCTTATGCAGTTAGGTACTCAAAATAATGACAGGTTGCCAGCCTGTCGTGTTATGTAAGTAAAAAATGTTTAAAATAATTAAATCGACTTCAAAACTGTAAAATGAGAAATTAAAGTTTTAAAATTTAAAAAATCTAAATTTAATACGCTAACAATTTTCGCTTTTTATGTGGTGCCAGCCTCATGGTATATGTAATAATATTTTTACGCTTACACACATAATTTTGACAAAATTAAGTATCATTAATAACCTGTGCTATGGTGTCTTGATAACCGACAAATATACACAAGCACTGACTACAAAAATATTGGGTTAAGAAGAAGAAAAAGACAAATATAGTTATCGTTTTTAGATTACGTAATTTTTTATTTTAATCACTTGTGTTGTTGGTTGTACAAAACGTAGACTTGCTGAGCTCAGAATCGGATTTCTAAAGTGCAAAACCGCACATGAATACGTCGTTAGTGCTAGGGCGTCCGCAACTTTGGAATTGACTTTCGAACTGACTTTGTTGTGAACTAGCGACCTGTTTTCGTGTAAATCGACTAACTGGTTTGAACATTCTAACGTCTCTAAAAATTCCATCTTATCCTCATTTTTGGTCGAGCTGTGTGTAACATGGGAAACGGATATGCCAAAGAGCACGCCAAAAATACCTACACATTAATACTTCGATTTAACAAACTAATTACTTTGGTTGTGTACTGATGCATCTGTTGGATGTGAACGCCACATCTTCAGCGAAAAGGTAAGATCTTCCTCCGAGCTAGGTGTTCGCTCGGGTACCGCTGCCCTACTTTTTTTTACTAATTTTGCAGGATGTCTCTGATGACCTCTGCGTCACTGGGGTTTTTTGGTGAAGGCGACGAGGTAGGTGGGTATGTAGCCTGTAAGACGAATAACCCCAGAGAGGATTCCTGACCGGTGAGCATCTCCTTGGGGGAGTCTCTGCACCGATTAGGGTCTCTAGGGCGGTCGAGTCAGACGGGATCGGTGCACCTGAGGGCGCCTCTAGAGGCTCGGCCATCAGCTCAGGCGCGCCGGTTCGTGGAGGGATTGTGGGTGAGAACCACCCCGGTACATGACTGTACCGGGTATAGCGCGACGTGTGTACTGATAAGAACTTGTATACTGATGTACCTCGGAAACTTCGTAAGCGTGATTTAGGCTTGCACTACGTATTGTGACGTATCTGCGTCGTGTCTTGGTTCCGTGTTTACATTCGTACTTTTTGCTTATCAACCGTTTCTAGGTTACTCGATACTAACTGCTTATGTAGCGCTCTGACGTAGCCGCTACACATCTTAATGATGCCCCTAAGCTTGAGTCACAAGTCTCGGGTACTGTTGTTGGTCAACCACCCATGTACTAGCTAAGTTATCTGTTAGACTGCCAACCGATGAATGTGCTACTGGCCACATTCTTAAGCTTAGGGATAACCAACAACGTTCACACTACTTAACCCAGCGGCAAAAATAAATCAAGAAATAGTGTCGTCTGAATAGCGTCGCTGCAGCATTTTGCAGTTAACTTACAAAACTTCGATGTGGTTGCGTTGTCGCTATAGTTGCGAGGTGGCTAGCTGCTAGTACGTAGTGTTGCTGGTGGTTGTAGCGTGGTTGGTATCGAACAAACGGTATGATTTGACGTTGAAATTACGCGTGGATTAAACTGTTAATTTTCATAGAAATTAGCTTGTTATTTTTTCATAACACATTTGCTCGTAAAAGGTTATTTCACCAATTTCAATATCGTATTGTATCTTATTACATACTTGTGCTTTATTGTAAAAAACGCAGGGTTTATCAAGAAGATCCGTCTAAAAACGAACGGTACTTTCCAAATCTTAGCAAAGAGTAATTGTGTCGGAAAAGTGGTCAACATTTTATGAATAAAATTAACTTTGGGAGATAAAATATAATAAAAAAATATTTAATTCTTTAATTTAATTAAATTTAATGTTCTCTTAGATTTGCGCGAGCACTACACATTATAAATAAAACAACTTTTACGGATTTAACTAGCGTGTAATTAGATTTTACATGATGTTATTATTGCCCGACGTTTCGTAACACTTTTCAGCGTTCGTGGTCACGGGATGACTGATCTACTAGTCATCCCGTGACCACGAACGCTGAAAAGTGTTGACAATAAATTACAACCATTTATCTGTAACAAAAACGCATAAATATTAATTAACTTTTTTAGTAATACTGGCTGTTGCTTGTCTAAAAAAAAGAGCTGATGCGCATGCATCACAAATTTAAGAACAAGTAAAAGTTATTCCGCGCGATTTTTCTTTTCGCTGTATTGAAAATAGTTAGAAACTGAATAAATATTATTATTATAAATAACACTACATTTTTGTGGCTTATACTGCCAGATGTGGTTTCATTAAATTTTACCAACTTAATATTACCTAACGCTCTGCTCAACCTTTTGGGATAATTGGCGTGATTGTTTGTGGTTGTGGACATATTATGAAACAAGTCTAACGATGAAAACGTTAGGTTAAATTAAAAGTAAAATTAATTAGGAGAATGCAAAAATTGACAAAGTACAAAAGAATAATCCGGCAAAGAGCGAAAAAAGTGGCTCGTTTAGCGGTCTTGTTTGTAGAGCTATCCAGTTGTGGTTCTATTTAGCTCTTTGAATACGCCCTGAAGCTGATGGCGTAAAAGGAACTTGTTAGTTTGTTTTCAAATGTCTTAAATATCTTTTATAAGGGAACTAGAACGTACCTAAAGGTTTTTGTTAAGTAAAGTTTTTAAACTTTAAACTTTAAACTTTTTTTAAACTTTACCTAAAAGTTTTTTTTTACCTTTCTTCACGTTTTTTGCAGTTTCTTTGTAGTGTAAACAATATTTTGAAGATTCTGTTTAATTAAGTCCTTATAGCATGTAAATATTTAAAATATTTAAATACCTTTATAGCAAGTGCTGTGTTTATCCGTAATTGGCAAACATGTAAAGATTTCAACTTTTTAAATACCTTTTGTAAGCGTTCAACGTGTCTTGCTGTTGATGTACCATAAATAAATAAATAAATGTAACGTTACAAAGCAAATTAACAGTAAAAATTAACATTTTTACTACACATTTTTACAATATCATAACATAATCTCAAGATCAGTAGATATAAAGAAGCACTAGTTACTTAAATTGATTATTATTTACTTAAAATAATAATCAAATATTGCCAGTTAACCTTGGGTGCCGAGATGATTTTGAGTGTAACAGCTGTCCTGGCTGTTGACTTTTTTGTTTACTATTTGAAATACGTAACTATTGTAGTTGCGTTAAGAGCTCGATTTGTGTAGTAAACGTAAATAACGCCCCTAGCGGTAAGAAGCGTAAATCATGTTTCCCATGCAAATGGGGCTCTTAACGCAACTACAAGAGTTACGTATTTCAAACGAAAAAACTTACACTACGGGCACTGAAGGATTTACTTTATAGGTTTGGTGCCTCTTTTATGTGGGCAACAGTCTGGCAACCTGTCAATATTTGAAGGTACTGCATGTGCCATGCTGCCGGATGTCGCTTTGTGTGTAACGGAATGTTACTTAAGGCTGAATCTCTCTCGGGAAAATTAATGTATATGTCGCAGGTTTTTCATAAAATTAGGTTTTTGATCAAAAAACTAGGTTTTTGATCAAAAACCGGAAGATAACAGATTTTTAATTCAATTTCATCATAAACCTGTAACAATCCAGATTTTTGATCAAAAATCTGAACTAGTTTGGGTTTATGATAAAATTCTTGTCAAAATCACGGGTTTGCTTTGTTTATGTTTGTTATGACAAATAAATCAATTTAAATGAAATAAATAACACAATCCATCATTATTTGCAACTTAGTAGAAAGAAAACAGTTATTTATTTATCAAAATTTTACACCCATGATCCAATCAATATTTTCCTCCTTCAATCTAATTATGAAATAAAATGTTTCAATTTCACGTAGGTACTGTGGCGGAGTCGATACTCCTTCGCCACTGGCACGTTGTTTGCCGATTTATAATGAATAAATCGCAGATATTTGATTTGCGAACGCGATCCGCGGGGTGACGTCAGAGAATAGGAGTTGACAGTTTCACATTAGATGCACGATCGCCGCGCTGTACCATTGTATTTATTTGAGATTCACTATAAAAGAATATAAGTCTAAAAGTATCGAAGTATTTCATTTGTTGAGCTACGCCCTAGACGATCCCGGCGGTCGTCACATGGTGGAGGCGCCGTGGCGGAGTCGATACTCCTTCGCCACTGGCACGTTGTTTGCCGATTTATAATGAATAAATCGCAGATATTTGATTTGCGAACGCGATCCGCGGGGTGACGTCAGAGAATAGGAGTTGACAGTTTCACATTAGATGCACGATCGCCGCGCTGTACCATTGTATTTATTTGAGATTCACTATAAAAGAATATAAGTCTAAAAGTATCGAAGTATTTCATTTGTTGAGCTACGCCCTAGACGATCCCGGCGGTCGTCACAGTACCTATGTTAATCTGATTTTGATAAGCTGCGAAAATGAAATTTCGTAACTAATATATTAAATACGACTGAACTAAGACAAAATTAAAAAAAGAATAAAAATGTAATAAAGAAATGTTTACCACTTGCTCGCTTTTTTATAAATCTGCTATATAGTATGCTTTATTTATTATGACAGTTTGTTGACTTGTGACATCTAGAGTTGCATAAAACCTTACATAAAATATTTTTTTTTTGCATGCACATCGATTTGTCTTGCAGCGCACTTTAGATTTATCGCACGAGCATTTCTTAAATCCTTGGCCTCCAAATAATTTAATAATCTTTGAAGCAATTTCATGCAAACTTTGTTCATTTGTCGATACAGGTTCGTTAAAGGCAGTAGTTGATATTTGAATAGACTTTCGAGGCAGCCAGTCTTTTAGAACCCCAGCTGAAGTACCAATTTTGAATAAATCATTTTTCTTATCAATTAGCGCAGGCGAAACAAAAGCGGGGGAAATCCCTGTCAACGGAAATGTATATCAGATTGATCATAAACCCAAACTAGTTCAGGTTTTTGATCAAAAATCTGGATTGTTACAGGTTTATGATGAGATTGAGTTTAAAATGTGTCATCTTCCAGTTTTCAATCAAAAACCTAATTTTATGAAAAACCTGCGACACATACATTATTAAAATTATGAAGATTAATTATTCTGTATATTTGTCCGTTGTCTATTATTCATAATACAATTTATTAATGTTACTTAATTTGTGCTGGACATTGGTGTGAGCGTGAAAAACAAAACCTTGGGTTAAAGGACTAATAACAATAATGGAATTAATTTTGCGTTTACAAATTGTAAATATTTTTAATACTAAAAAAATTCACTGAAAAAAATCGACCTGCCTCAGGCGGGAATCGAACCCAGCATCCTCCGCAATCCGGGCGACTGCGTTAACCACTACGCCACCAAGGCTATGTTTTCGCTGTCGAAATTAGTCAGTGCTTGGTGCTTATGTTTTTATGGGAAACATTGTTACATCAAATCTTTGAAATTTGCACTTGTAAGATTCGAACGAAATGTTTTTGCAAATATTTGACGCCCAGTTAAGATGAAACTACCTTATATTATGGAATTATTTTTGCGTTTGCAAACGCGTTAATATTTTTAATACTAGAAAAAATACTAGTTAGTAAACTAAAAGTTAAATATGGAATGGGTGAGAACAAAAGGAAAATTTACTTAAAAACAACAACAAATTATAATAAAATACATTATATAACTAGGTCACCGGACTGTTGAAATGATTTACATTGAAACGTCTGTCTTGGTTGCTGACTTGTGTTGGTTGTTTCACCGAAAGTTTAGTTAGTTATTGGTTTGGTATCAAACCTAGTATCAAACGGCCTTTTATTTATGTTTAGGCATTACATGGCCCAAACTACCAGATGAGGTTTCTGTGTAACAATTGTGACCTAAGCTAGCCTTAAAAAAAGCCTATACTCTTTTGCTATTATGGACTTGAAGGAAATAAATGTAGGTAAGATTTTTTAGTTTTCATTCATGCTTGTTTCATGAAATTTACGGTATGCCAAGGTTTCATGTTGTATATTTTTATTTCTACCATAAATTTAATACTTAAGTTTATCGCAGTAAACAAAACTGTCATTACCTTAATGTCTCCCAGCAGAGTATCCCTGATCTAATAGGCCGAACAGAGAAACTGAATAAATAATGCTAAGACTCATTTTGTAGTTAGCAAGCGGTAGCGGTTTGTTAAAATATTCAATAAGCACACAACGAAATAGGATTACTTAATTGAATAATGTTCTTTTTAATGAATAATGTTCTTTTTATTTAATTGGAATTAATTAACAGAACTGAAATTTTATGATTTCTAAAAGTGGAGATTGTTGCTTTTTATTTTATTGGAATTAATTGACAGAACTAAAAATTTGTGATTAATAAAAGTGGAGAATGTTGCATAATTGCATTGCGGGTGTGCATTCTTCATAATTGCAAATGTTGATACTTCTGAAAGCACGTTCTGCCAGTGGTCCCAGCTACTGATGAAAGATAACAGTCGACCAAGTCACGTTTGTGGCAGTTAACCACACGATAAAGGAGTCATGCGCGGTGAACGCAGTACGAGAAAGATCCACATTTGCAATGCTCGCAGACTTTTCATACTGTCGAGCGTTCGAAGGTGACGGACGTCGAAGTATTTATCGCAGCGTCAATCTTATAAGTATATTCATAATTGTAGTACAATTTGCTTCTCATAATATTGGTTGGCTCGTCTACTGTTTGCTCATTTTTTCGGTAGGCAATCTACTACGCAACGCAACCAGACACCGCCGTAGCCAACAGTGAACTGACCGACGCTTGAGTGTGGAGTCTAATCGCGTTCACGCTACGTTCGCGCCTTTCTTATTTTTGCCGTGAAGCAGTTCGCTGTGTTTCGGATCGAAGGGAAAGGTAGCCAGTGTAATTACTGGGCATGGAGGGCATATCATCTTAGTCCCCAGGATGGCAAACGCACTGGCGGTGTTAAGTGACCCACACTTAATATTGCAAGTGTCTATAGGCGGCGGTGACCACTTAACACCAGGTGGGCCGCAAGCTTGTTTGCCATCTCGTAACATTAAAAAAAAAAAAAAAATGGGTAGGAGGCGCGAAGCCGCGAAAGATATGCGGAGAGTCAATTAAATTAATCTCAGAAAGTAACTAAAGCTTCAGTGGACGAACAAACAAAAACTTACAACCATGTTACACCCCTTAAACATCTCAGCATCACTACGAAAATTTTTTCACAGTTTACCATTGGCGCTGCCGACCCTCGTCCCCATTCCTACCTAGTTCTGGCATACTTACTCACAAACAGAAACACAATACAAAAAAATACAGTGCTATTTGATTGTGGTCGCCTGTTAGTTGGAATTGAAACGGCTGTCCACTGTGTCAACCCTTTACAATACGTAAGTTTGACAACGTCTAAAAATTAGAAGACATCATACGAGAAACAATTTAAGATCAATCTACATTCTACATACTATTAATTAATCCGAAAATATGCATTTTACAACACGTTTCTTAGACTTCTGTTATTATTAGAAAATATACACTGAAAAAAATCGACCTGCTCCAAGCGGGAATCGAACCCAGCATCTTCCGCATTCCGGGCGGCTGCGTTAACCTCTACGCCACCAGGGCATTGCTTTCGCTGTCAAAATTTGTCAGTGCTTGTTGCTTATGTTTTTATGGTAAACATTGGTTCATCAAATCTTGGTGCAGGGTTCAAAACCCGCCTGGGGCAGGTCGATTTTTTTCAGTGTATTTTTTCTAGTTTAAACAAAAAATACGCGTTTGTAAATAAATGCAAATATGATTCTGTTATTATTTTTTAGTTATAAGACAATAGTCCTGAGTTATCGGAATGGTACATAAACACATTGTATAATTTTCTGTTGTATAAACGCTTCATCCTCTATAATAGATCCAAAAGCCAAACAAAGCCTACGTTGTTGGGCATTTGAACTATTATCATGGAGTCCATGCCGACTGTTTGCATAATTCCCTCCATAATGTTATGGTCTGCTATGACGTTTCACTTTTAATGTTTACTGACCTATTTTCAACCGACTTCAAAAAAGGAGGAGGTTCTCTATTCGACTGTATGTTTTTTTTTTTTTTTTTTTTTTTTTTTTTGTATGTATGTTCCGCGATTACTCCGTCAATTATGAATCGATTTTGAAGATTCTCTTTTCGTTAGGAAGGACATACTCCAAAGGTGGTCCCGTATAAATTATACCGAAATTGGTTCAGTACTTTTTTGTTAAAATGATAATTTCATTGGGGATGAAATAATAATATCGTCCACGAACACAAAAATATAGTAATTTTTTTTTTTGAACTTGCCGTTACCTAATATGCAATAGTGAAATTTTGGTTAGTAGGTCCAATAGTCAACACATAAACTATGACAAATTATTTTATGAACTTAAGTTAAATAACTAGGTTCATAGTTCATTAACTTACCATTCATTTTGAATGAATGGCAGGCATTTATAATGAGATATAGGTCTGAGACGTGATATTATTTGTTAACCGACTTAAAAAAAAGAGGAAGTTCTCTATTCGACTGTTTTTTTGTGTTTGTTACCTGATTACTTCGTCAATTATGAGTATTACAACTCGATTTTAATGATTCTTTTTTAGGTACGTCAAGATCAGAGATGGCCCGTATAAATTGCATCGATATAAATTCGACCCTTTTTGAACAAATCAGTAATAGCAAAAAAAAAACGTTTTAGTTAAAGTTTCCAATAAATTTTAATGAGCGCCTAGTAGGCCTATGCGTTTTCAATAAAATATACTTTATTTCCACTAAAAATAATAAAATAAAATATTTTTAGCAAAAAAATAGGACAACCGACTTCAATGCGTACAAATTTAAACTAAAAAGTAAGAAATAAATAATATTTTTATGAATTAGTTGAAAAGAGCGTCATAGAAAACCAAGGAAAGTATTGATACACATTTATAATTCTTTATTTATAATTCATACTCCGATATATTTGGAGTCGGTGCCAGCCTAAGCAAAATAAACTTACCTAATAGATACGAACTTGATTAATCCATTAACTATACATAATAATGAATGATGAAGATAAGAAATAATCCGCCGCTCCGTGAAGTTCGAAAATTGCAAACACTATCCTACTTGGCTAGCTGGCACCGGCTCCAAATATATCGGAGTATGAATTATAAATAAAGAATTATAAATGTGTATCAATACTTTCCTTGGTTTTCTATGACGCTCTTTTCAACTAATTCATAAAAATATTATTTATTTCTTACTTTTTAGTTTAAATTTGTACGCATTGAAGTCGGTTGTCCTATTTTTTTGCTAAAAATATTACTTTGTAAATACCAACCTCTTCATTAAATAAGTACTGGACTCTAAAATTGCTTAAGCAGTAAACGCTCGTATTTTGTGTGTGACATTCTTTGTACGAGTTTTGCTGTTAAGACATTTTTAAGGTATTTAAACTTTAAAGGTCATGGCCCAAATCTGACCCGGTTCATTTTTAAATAATGGCTTTTTATCCTAATTTTCATTTTATGTAAACATTTTATTGAAAATCAATGGGAGAACATGTAAAAGAAAATTTTTGATAGTAGACACTTTTAAATGTAGAATAATTTTATTTTTGAGTTTACAAACGCGTAAATATTTTTTATACTAGAAAAAATGCTGCGATGACCATTACGCCACCGAGACACTGCTTTCGCTGTCGAAATTTGTAAACATTCTTTCATCTAATCTTCGAAATTTGCACTTCTAAGACCGCCGCCTGGATTGTGGAAGATGGCGATTCCCGCCTGAGGCAAGTAGATATTTTTCAGTGCATTTTTTCTAGTATAAAAAACTTTTAAATTTACAGTCGACCAAATTGAATCATGACCCACCTTAAGATCATTTTTCTACAGTCACTCTAAACAAAGTAGGATGAAATTCGCTTGAACGTACTTTCTAAGTAACGAACCTGTTATCAATTTGATAGACACTGACAGTGTCCAATAAATATGGCTTTTTAAAATTTGTTCAGACTACTACTTGACATCTGACACATAACGTCATTTTATTTTTAAAATTAAAATAGTTATTCCATTTTCTCAGTACTGAAAAGAGTTTAGATTATGAACGACATCTTATTTAAAATTCCAATTGAGACTTTAGTGCAGTGATAAGAAAGATTAAAATTGCATAGATCTCTGACCCGTAATGACGCATTTTTATTCACATTTAAAACGTACTAAGTGCAACACGCATGATAGCGAAGAAAACCTAACTAAATTTATGATTCTAAAGGAATGATCGGCCAAGTGGGTCATGATTCAGTTGGTTCGACTGTACTAAAACCGCAAGTTTTACTTTATTTTAGTTGACTTTAAGTCAAATAAATATTGTAACAGTCGCCCACCAATGCTGCGCGCTCTGTTACATTTTAGTAAACTCAACGGGACATGGTAAAGAGAGTATCGGAGGGTACTAGCACAGTATATCAAGGACAGTAGTTTATCTGTGGGCTGTCGGCGAGTTATTAGCCTACTCTGCGTTGACGCTAGGGCTATCATAAATGTGCCGGGCGGGAACGAGCGGCGAGCGAATGTGCAATGACATAAAAACGCGCGATCACACCGAGACCACCTTATGCCCCCATATTATTAAGTCATGTGTGCGTCACAGTGCGTGCGTACACGGCGCCGAGTACGCACGCACATATTCTAATGGATAGCGGCCAATTTGTATAAAGACGTTACTGTTCTTGGTATACTGTGGTACTAGGTAACTGCTCGTGCATTCACTGCCACCGCACCATTGTGAGCAGCGCGCACATAGAAAGCATAGTCTACTTTTTACCATGGGCTAGACAACAAGACAACAAAGTCCTACAGCGGCGTACGGCGTAATGTGACCACACGCTTAGATTTAAATAGTGTCCAATAAAAGTAAAATAATAATGAATTTTATTTTATGATTCCTTTCAATTCCCTAATTATACAAGCCATAATGTGTATAACACATAGTTGTAAAAGCAAAAATCGTTCTCTTGGTGAACTATACACACTGTGATAGCCCCCTAAGTCATTTTGAGGATATATGGTTATTTCTTATTAAATCCAGCCTAAGCAGTGGATATGGTAGTGTTCAGGGAACACATCTGCAGACAAGTTGCCTCTTTAAGCTGTTCATATTATGTAAAAGTTTACACAAAAAAGTATTAAACATGTAACATACACAAGAACCTGCCTGTACTCTGTTTTATTTGTGATTTGAGGGCAAAAAAGTAAAATAAAAATCTTTTATTTAAATGAACTCTCAAAAGTAGCAATCGTCAAACTTATTATTTTTCCCCTACCAACGCTTCGTGACGGGTCAACTGCAATAAAAAATTTTAAAAAATGCAGCAATTTTCTGTGCACAATAAGCCACTTATTGTGCACGGAAAATCCAAGCAGCTCCCTCGTCAGTATATTGACATTTACAAATCACTATATCACTGCTATTTATTACCTACCTGCATACACATAATACATTTCGGATGCCATTTAAAAAAATATAAAAAAAGCAATAAAAATATATTATAACAGAAAATTAAATAAATGATCATACATAAAACCCAAATAGTAATAATATTATTTACATACCTACCTACATTATAATACTATCTCACTAAAATTTTGCAAAAAAAAAAATATCGCAGAAATATTTGAAATGTTATCATTTTATGTTCCAAAGCTTCTTGCCTACCTATTAAACGAGATATAAATTTACTACCACGAAAGATGAAAACACAAAGACCTCACCATTACAAGCCTTTTATCCAAGCTTGTTGCGAGACACAGTGATTACTTTAAGTAGCAATTTCACCCTACTCACTAGAAAAAGAAGATAGGGCATGATTGTTTCCCGACAAATCCGTTACAAGAAAGTCCAGGCACAATCAGACCTTTGCCATTTCCTCTCTGGTTTTTAATCTCTGTAAGCTTGCGCCGTCTGAAAACAGTGAAGCCATTCTTGAAGTTACTTATAAATCTACCTACTACTCTTGTTACAATCAGTTACTGTACTACTCACTACAAGGACCAGTTATGCTGTTCTATAAAGAACTCGCTCACATCTCACCTCGAATTTAGCTGTCATACTTAGGATTTTCCCTTAAATTAGACACATGAAATAGAAGTGAGATCGGCTTAAAGAATATTTATTGTCTCAAGAAATTTACATTTCACTTATAGGACAATATTAAGCTTAAGATAACTTATACAATCTATTAAAAAAACAGTGAGCATGCGACTCAAAGATAACACAAGATGTAATTATATGATATGAAAACTCAATAACTCAAATTTACAAATACGATTACATGTCTATAATATCCATCAGTAAGTTTTGTAATTTTGATCCTAACAGAATAGCAGAATAGCACGTCTGGATAAATATTTCTTTTATCTATGTGGAGTAAAAAGGTGTATTAGTTAAATGTGCTTAGATATTACATAATAAATAATAATCACGCACATAGTCCCATATAGGATTGACCAGAGTGGCAATTTGGACTATAATTATAAAACAGGATTATTATAAGCAACCGCCAGAAAATAAATTTCTGTACAGTAGACGTCCAATCTTATTTATTTTTTTGTCAATAGCCAGTCACCGGATGCGTCGGGTCTCCCTGCTATTAATACGGCAATTTTCTTGCAATGGAAAATGTCCACCGAATTCAGTAACACTCCATTGTTTAGACACATTTATCTTGGGAAGCCATTACCGTTAAAATTTGACGTAAATAACGTCGCCTTTCCGGTGTCACTTAAATTTTATATATTAACTAGCTTTTGCCCGCGACTTCGTCCGCGATTTCTAACTGAAAGGCCATGTACCAATTGTTATGGATTTTACTTTAAAAATTACGGATTTGCATACAAACTTTGCACCCCCTTTTCACCACCTTAGAGGGTGAATTTCGAAAAATCCTTTCTTAATGCACCCCTAGACTTCATAAGGAACCTACGTGCCAAATTTGGAATCTCTAGACCCAGCGGTTTGCGCTGTATATGTCAGTCATTCAGTCAGTATTCATTTTTATATATATAGATTGAATATGTACCGAATTTAATTTTAATGAAATTACGTAAGACTTTTCTCAGACAAGTTCATTTGGGTAGGCCAAAAGAATTTTTCAATCTTATTAATACGGTGATGAATACTAAGCAAACATTTAAAAACTTTATCGTTTTCTTTTTTTCTATCTAGTGAATTATTACTTATCGTGTTTCTGTCTTTTGTAGTCACTAGGTAAGATCTTCACTTTAACGTATATAATTTTTAAACTTTTCGATGTTTTAATAATCTTCTATTTGAGAAATTTTCGCCTTAAAAATCACAAGAACACGATACAAACAATACACTTTGTGCTATTTAACAGCGATTATCCGTAAGAGCGAGCAAGGCACTTCACTAGTCGGGACACGTATTTATGTGCATATAGCGGGCCAATAAAAAAGAAAGTGCTTTAGGAGTTTGCCAAATTAAACTTTATTCACCATTGAACACGTAAATAGGTTTAATTTCATTATTGGTACATTATATGATTTTAAACCCCTATGCAGAAAGAGGGGTTTATAAGTTTTTTTTTATAAGTTTAACGTCTATGTGGTGTATGTTTATGTGTGTCTATGTTCTGGCTGTGGCATCCAGCTCCTAAACAAACCGATTATGATGCGGTTTTTGTTTGAAAGCTGACGTGGTCGAGATGATCTGATTCTTAGCTACAAAAACTTAAAACGTCATTGCTTAAGCTCGAAAAACGTAATTTAAGTAGTAATTTAAGTATCTACCGGATATTATGCTTCGCGAGTAATTTAATAATAAAATAAAATAAATAACAACAAAAAGTCCAAATATTATTTTTCTCTCGGATTTTTAACTTCTTTTTCATTACTTATACTCGAGAAGTATATAGATGTTGAGCGTTGACGTTTTAAAGTCATTTTTTGGTATAAAATACTTAGAATTTTGATCAAGTTTCTTTGGACAAAAATTAAGAAATAATGTTATCAATTAGTTTTCAAAAAAAAACCTTGAAATAAAATTAAAACTATGACCTTCAATAACTTCATAACTATTATTTTCCCAGGTATGTTCTAGAAGAAAAAATAGTCTTAATGATGAGCGAAATACGTAGTTATCAGCTATGTCATAGGTGTTGTTACACCCATTATAAGATTGTGGAATATTTCTATTGGAAAATGTCGTTTCAAAAATGAGTGAACTAGTTTTCCGGTGCGCAGTAATTGGCGAACTATGCCTCACTTCCAAAGAGCACAACATGGAGTAGTAACTTCCAGTGTGCCAGCATCTACAAGCAGCAAGGACTGAACTTTGAAGTTATTAAGAAATCTGTACATCGAACAAGAGTTTCGGCTGGCTGCCAACAGCACTAGATTTATTTACTTATGTTGCGGTCAACATTTCAACGTATGCGTGTTTGCGGAGAGAATAATATCACTCGTGTTTATTGAAAATATATTGATTGTAATTCTATGTTACGGATTCTAAGTGAGTCTGTTTATTTTAGATCACCGCCTCGGTACTCCACATCATTCAAAATAATGGTGTATTTCAAATATACTTCAAATCTAAGACGCGATATAAATTAACACAAAATTCAGAAACCAGCGTAATAATATCAATCTAACAATGATAACAAATGACACAAGACGCGGTGTGTGTGTGTTTTGAAATCATTGTGATATACACAATTTTTTTTTTTCATTGTTTTCATCTGCTATGAATTTGCATTTTATTTAAACAAAAACAAGTGACAAAAATTTACAGATAATTTTAAGTGGCAAAGAAGTATTGAGCAACCTTTGATTATCATGTATATAAACAAAGTGAGTAGCAAAAATGCTTCGTAAATAAAGCACTTTTTTTTTCTCAGAAACTATAGTTTTTGAGACAAAAAGGTTTGATCTTCCCTAAGGCCAAATTCGAGAGCCCTACCTCTAAACGTATTAGCTGAAGGAACGTAGTCTGTGAGCTTAAACTTAACGAGCGACGAACACTGAACAATGACTCATTTTCTTTCAAATTTAAGCATCAAATTAATTTTCAATTTAGATCAGTTAATTTATCGGAGGATTGTAAAACGATCATTCAGCTTTAACAGGGTTTTCGGGATTAGATAACTCACATTCGTGTGTTATTACCTTACGATTTGCATATAAAATTATAGTGCTTTATTAAACGATTTTTTAAGTAAGGGCTTAGTCAAAGTAGTATATGTATGTATATTATTACATAGATTATTCTTTCTTGCACACCAGTAAAAGTTCAATACAGAAAGCAATCAATAATAATTAAGATAGTATACAGTGCGCAGTCTTATCGCTATACAAGCGATCTCCTCCAGACAGCCTTTGGATGGACAGGAAATACGATGAATAGCATATGAGAAAGTTGTTGGTATACCACTTGATGAGTGGAATACAAAAGTGGTATAAATAAATACTATAATAATGTTATCACTCTAAAACTTTTTTACACTTTTTCAAATGACGGGGAAGATCTAGGCCTTCTTCTGATCCCGGGGACACTGGTGAACTGGCGCACGTACAGTGCGCCGATCCCAAAGTGCCCCCATAAGGGCTTAGGAGGGTACCGGTGGTTTTTAGCGGGTAGTACTGGCGCGGTTCCGCGCCGGTGATCCCCGCACACGTCGCACGCCTTGCCAGCTTGCGGTATGGCCAGTAAATTGGTTTTACCACCGTAAAAAAAAGGCCTTCTTCTGATGCAATGACAAAGCGGCCAAAGCAAGCTTCATCCAAAACCCTCAAATTAGTAACTGGATATATCGTAACTAATCTTTGATTTTTTTATTTTAAAGGTTCTTAAATAATTTAGAAAAAGAAGAAAAAAGAAGTTTAGTCAGGCAGTTTTAAAATAATCCCTAACACCAACCAAACTGGCTACAAAATTTAGCCCCATTGGGAGTCGAATCCCAGAGCTCTGAATCGAGAGATCAAGCATTTGACGACAAAGGTGGCCCAAAATTATGCCCCAGTTATGTCTGATAAAAATAAAATACTGTACGCTTCCATAGACATTAAATACCATATTACTTGACATTCATACATACTATTTCGTTTATAATGGCAAAAAGATTGAGCAGAGCTTTAGTCTTTAGTCAAAATTTAGTTACATAAAGCCATATCTGTCAGTCACAGGTAGTATATAAATACTGCATCAAAATTAAATACCAATCATAATTACCTACTCGGTATCATCATCAAAACGATATGAACCCTGCAGAGATTAGACGATAGTGACACTGGGGCCCCGATCGCCGTAAATCATTTCAAGATGAAGCGCAAATGGAACACAGACGAAACGCAATTTTTCGATGTTTTCGTATCGCGGTGTTGATTTGACAGATGCTGCGAACGCATGTCTAACGCAGATGAAACACAAACGCTGTCAAAGTTACGTTTATTTTACATTTCAAAGGGCGCTATTTTTTCTCAAACGTTGCACGAACGTACACTAGAGTTACATCTCTAATATTTATAATACCCTTGTACTTTGAGGTTTCTAGATTCTTGGATAAGTAAACGCATTGCATTGAATATAGCTCTGTGATTGGTTTGTTTCTGTTTCCTAGTTCACATCGTTGATTGTACTGACGTTTTATTACTTCAAACTTTAAACTTTTCACCTCAGACAATTTAGGGTCTGAACTTTTACTCTGGACCTCCAGGACGTTGCTTTTGACATCTCGACCTGTGCGTTCATTTTAAAGTACGTATAGTGCCGATCACCACTCAAGTATTGTCTATGAATAGGTTTTACGACCCTGTGCGGTCACGTGCACTATGAGACCTCAAAAGCCTTGCCATATGGCACGCACTGAGAAATGCCTTATTTTGCATAGCATTGCTTTTTTCTAAGACAGGTATTGATTGTGAATACGGGCATGAGACTTATTCACGGAAGATACCTGTCAATTGGAAATCATCTACGAGAATTTTCGTCATTTCGGAGACGAGACGAACACTGTGCGCCGTTCCCGAAACGTTACCATAAAGGGTTGTAAGGGTACCGATGGTTTTTAGTGGGTATTCCCAGGAACTCCCAGGCGAATCCCACACAAACACGCCGCACTGTCTAGATAACAGTGTGTTACGGTCCGTAAAGGACTTTTGCAGTTAAAGTCATCTGCGGTCAACAGCAATAGATATTTAAAAAAAAAATCAGAAAAAGAAAATTTCACCGTTCAACCGAACAAAGGTGGAGCGTAAAAACACGCGTTAGCCATGAAATATTGTTAACGCTATTATTAATCATACTGTCAGTTTTGATATTTCTAGGGCACATAAATATAATTATTATGAGATGACTACTTCTAACTCATTTCTCTCCCCCATAATTAAAAATGTTGATACAAATTAATACTATCCAAAATAGTTAAAACGTTACCAATTTACAACTCTTTAGATCCAAATAATGGACCAAATAAATTTCAATGACCCACATAACGTTCGTTAAATTCTCTTCCATTAATATTCTATTGTATCCATGAATCATTTTCAGCTTCATAACTATGGGAATAGAGGTGGAAATTACCTGCAATTTGGCGTGAAATAAACAATGCAGGCCAGGCCTTACGGCTGAGGGCGTGTTAGTGAAAGTACCCTCACGCTAAACGCTTAATGTTTGAGTCGGTAGAGAGTTAAATTAAATAATTATGGCGTCACCTTTTTATTTTTGGCGAGCACAGAAACATTACTTTAATCGCGCGATGTCTTGCAAACTCAATCCTGAATTTTAACAATCATTTCGACAACAGTTTGACAGCTGTCAGCTGTCATAACGTATGAAAACGATAACGATTCGGTTTTGGTAGAAACGTTGTAAATAGCGCGATCGGGGGGCTGAACAATCTAAACAAATCTTTACGTTGAACTCGTCGTGCAATGGGAACGCATCGAATCATCGTACGATCGTTCACCAGTTTGGACGACGCCTTACATGTTTCGCGCGAGTCACATCGCCAGATGTCTGCTCGTAAGTCGTAACCCATTTTACAGCGCACCACTCGTCCATGACGGAAAAATGAGCATGCAAATATGGGCTGAAGCTCTGTCTCTGTAGATACGCTTTACAGTGGCTAGACTGTGGCTAGCTCGCCTACTATAACTTCAAGCTTGAATATCTATTTGCAGCTGTGCGGTAAAAATGAGTTTCAATTTTTAACTAACTAGTAAGTATCGCATAAGATGTGTTCCGATAGAAAATGATTTTTAACAGGACAACGTCTGTCGGACCGCTAGTTTATTAACAGTTTTTAAAGGTAAAATTATTTTTTATGCATTTAAGAATTTATATCAATACTAGAGTAAATATTGCGTAATAACTGTATCAATATTACGGATGCGATTTCTTTTATCTATTTCATTAGTCACAAGTACAGGAAGTAGATATCATTATCAGCACAGATATCAGGGTACAATTTGAAGTTTGTATTAACTTTAACACATTGTAAAAAGAGTTGAACCTTGAAGAGACACACTTGTTCTGCCCTGAAGAACTACACTATAATTACCATTAAGGTACCAAATCAATTACTATCCAAGGAAAACCTTCACCTTAGTAAACCTTCAAACCTAACACCGGTCAAGGTTAAAAGGATCAATAACCTTTACTAAGTATCTTTATGCATAAATAAAAGAGGCAAAATCCTTACAAACCATAAAGCATTTGTCAGCAACTATATCTATGCAAAGTTCTTTAAGTAATATTCTACGAACGAATCGTATAAAGAAATTTACTGGTCTATTTTTCCTTTGTGGGCTTTTCAAATCCCTTATTTCTCCGGAAATATCTAAGCGTTCAAGTAAATCCTCTTGAATCAAAGTTCCTTTTCGATGTACTCGTATTTATTCCTTGCATTTCATAGTTTTCTTATTCATCTTCATGTAAAATTTATCTGTATCTAGCTAAATTGGTTTAAGATTCAATTGGGGCGGAATCGAAGAGTAACAAACACACTTAGTGAACATTTTGTTACATAGCATAATGAACTTTATATGCATGGTGTAAAGGATAAACTAGAAATGATGAAACAAAAGTCGCGCTGCTTCAGCGAAATTCTTGAGGATTCCCATAGCTACTGTCAGCGCAGTTTGTGGAATCTGCGGGAAGGCGGAAAGTAACGCGCAGTGCGGTGTCAAGCGTCTACGAAACGGATTGTCAATTATATGTATAGCGTCAATTCTCGTGCTCATCTTCCTGTGTGACGAGGCATAATTGAAGCTTCCGTTTCGCGAATCGTAAGAGCCCAACCTTTCCTACATAAGACCATTACATTACATTTACATGACCATTACATTTCCAGATATCCAATAGATGATGATTTATCCCCAGTTTTTTATTCAACATGTATGTAGAGTTAACCATTTAATTAAATATAAAGCACTGTAACGTGGTACTATAACATTGCCATGTTATAGTATCATCGTCTTCGTTATTACTGGCTGTATTTTTAAAATATCAATCAGATTCAAAATTATCATTCATCATGACATTTGGTTCATTTTTGATTCATTCCATTGCTGACCGTGTCCTAGAACACAATAACATTACTAACATACCTAAGGGTCTCGCTCTGACCTCGGCTTGGGCCTATTATTATAATACCTACTTATATTATATCAAGGCACTAAAATTGTGAGTACCTTTTGTTAAACCTTTTTATATTTTTGTATCAGTTTTAAGTGTTTTATTGTTTAGTTTCTACAGTGTATTTTATATTATTTTCAGAGTGCCTTTTATATACCCTTTAAAGCTGTTAAGTAACTCAATAGAAATAGTGACGGAAAACGTGTTTGATTAGTGGACCATACTGCCAGAGTTGGACCATAGGGCACGTACTGTTACAACACTAATATGTTTTATGTCCTGTGTTACTAATATTATTATGAAAAAAAAACAATGTTATGAAGAAATTAATCGCTAGAAAAATGTCTACCGTTTCAAGCATAAATCATCAAGGCAGTCTGTTGCATGGCAAGCGCTGTGGCCAGATGGGGTGCGACCTCGGGCGTAGACCTGCCTGGTGAGGATTTATTTACCAGCGGAGAGGGTAGCGGAGCGTTGTGGAAATTATTCCTTTTTTGGACTATTAAAGTCTATTGCTATATTTGTGTTTAAATATGAACAGTAATTTTAAAATTTAATTATTGTTAAGTACCTCATATTGAGATGAATGATTTACTCTATGATGTTATTTTATTTCCTTTGCTAATATTGAAACAAAAAGAAATAGCTTTTATTTAAATTGTAGTCTTGAGACAAGGTGTTATAACGTCGTACGAAAATACTTTTAATATAGAGTTTAAATAGTAATTTTGTCATATTTTTTTATTCTTAAGTGGTTGGCAGACAAGCATATGGCCTGCCTGGTGGTAGGCAGCCACCATAGCCCATAGACACTTGCAGCACTGGCGTGGCACCCGCACGTTGCCAACCCTACTTTCCTTCCCAACACCACAAACTTGTACTCGTAGTGTTATTTGACTGTAGTCTTCTGTAAGATGAAGGTACTATCTCGCAGTTCAGGCTGCTCCAAATTCGATTAGCTAGTCAACTGTGCCCTACCTCGACTAATTATCTATACTTATATTATAAAGAAAACTAAAACTAAACTAACCATAACACTAAGAATAAGTAATTATAAACTAGCAAAATTAATTTTATAATTACTTAGTTTTATAATTACTTGGTTTATAATTACTTCCTATCCCTAAATTCCTATTCCTATGCTTATTCCTATTCCTAAATTCAAATCTCTTAATGTTACTTAGATATGGAATAAAAAGGCTTTATTATTATTACATTATAAAGGGGAAACATTTAATTGTTTGTTTGTTTGCATTGAATAGGCTCCAAAACTACTAAACTGATTTTAATAAAATTAGGTATGGAGATATTTTGAGACACTGGGAAGGAAAAGGGGTACTTTTTGTTGCGATAACCGACATTAACGCGAACGAAGCCACGGGCTATCGCTAGTTATTTGTAAACATACTAGGCAACAAAACAATAGTTGCACAAATTCCAGCATATATTTGACCCATTTACGTTTATCAAATTTTATTTCTATTCCTTCAACATATATTCTCGTCTCTTTAGAGATGTGTAGCAAATGTTAAAGTGTACCTCAAAGGTTTCTATGCCGAGGTCACACGCTGCAGCAGACACGGATCCCGTGAAGCGTGTCGACTCTAACGAAGCCAATAACTGCGTTACCGTACATTCTGCTCGATCCTTTATATATCTTCTTCATGTGTACGTATATATTTATTGTTAGAGTTACATTGCTTTCACAAGTTGGTAAGGGTAGAAATATTGGACTTATGTAATGGGTGTTTTCGTCGTTTGTTTAGGCTTTTCTATATTATTTATTATGTTTCTTCATTATTACCAAATGAGAATTAGAAAGGACGCCCAAAATATTGAGATTATAGGTACATAATTGATTTTATTCTCTCAATATTACATTCAAACTACTCGTATAAATACTTCGTACCTGTAGAGAAAATACTTCGTTAAGAGTATTTATTTGAGATTATGCATGAGAAGAGGATTATTTTTAATTCGGACTATTGCTGAACCGCTGTTTTGCAAGGCCAAATCGATAAAATAAAAATAAAAAGGTCTTTGCTAGCATATAATTAGACTTAAATTTTGTATATTTCAGCGTCAAATGAAACCAACAACAATACACTATTGATACGGTTGGGTTCACTTATATTTTACCTTTAATGTAGCACTACGCATGTCTTCCACTGTACCAAATTAGTGTTACATTCATCTATTTAATAATGAATGTTTTCTTTATTGAAATTGTCTTTTACTTGGCGTTCTACTAAAACACTTTTGATTATTATCAAATTTTTTGATATAGGTATACAAAGTCAAACATTTTGTTAACTTTTCCAAATATAATTTGTATTCTTTTTATCTTTACTTTGTTTTAGCTTATAAAAAATTTCCTTATTAATCAACATATCAGTTGTAAAGGAGTGAACATCCTAAATAAAGTTTATTCAAATTGCTATGCTACCCGCTCCTTGTATTAATATGCTTATGCCCCTAAAGTTGCAGGGGTGCCAACTGCGGGCGAGTAATTGTCGGCAGGCGAAAGCGGCGTTTTAGGCACCAGCCCAACCATCTGGACTTCTTTATAAAACTATAATACGATAGAGCTAGTGACAGTGAACTTGCAAGACAAGAATAAGAAAGAACAGTGCAGAAATGTGAAGTTGGTTTTTAAAGATTGTTACGTGATTTTTGTTTGCTAATGAACTTTAACAGTAGTGTAAACAGCATTTTTCTGTCCCGTCAGTCAGTAACAAGATAGCCAGTTCCTGGGTGAGTACGGGTTCCACGTGAAGCGCTTACCATCAGATGAGGTGAAGGGGTGAACTAGACTCCTTAAACTATTTTTCATTAAATTTACTCATACTTCACTTTATTTTGTGCAGTTTCATTTTACCTGGTGCCAAATGTGTAAGAGCACCACACACAACATCCTCAATTGAAGAAACTTATATTATGAAGCTCTAGCTAGATTTGGTATGAATGACGTCAGATTTGGGTAAATGAATCATCAACCAATGTGAGCTACGTTTAGATTTGTTGATGGTTCATCTTTCATTAGTCCCAGGAGATAGACCTAGCTATACAAAATGTAATCGGTTCAAAGTAACAGACAGGCAGAGTTAATTTCGCATTTATAATGTTAATTACAAATACATACATAAATAATATAATCATGCTCACAATTCCAAGAAGGGTCGAGCAGAACTTCAGATAACATTCGGTGACACACAAAGCCACATCTGGCAGTATGGGTCATACAGTATCCCCCAAAAATAGTGACAGCTTGCCTGACGCTTACACGAAAGGGGCACCAAACCCAAAAAATTTCAATCCTTTATTAAATAAACCAACTAAAGTTACGACCAGTACAGATTTTACGCTCAAAATCATCTCAGCAATCCGGGTATTAGTATTATATATTATAATGTTAAGGGGTTAATATAAAGGGGTTATAATGTTAGTGTGGATTACATTTACCTGAATGAACTTTTTCCAGTTAGGTTAACGAACTTTTTATAGGCTTCCTTAATATTATTCAAATTATGTTATCGTGTCCGCTTAACGCAGAATTTTCACAAATTTGTGGTCAGGGAGCAACGCTCGCAAATAAATAATTAAAACAGCACACTTTTGTAAAACATTTAAATTGTAATTAATTTTAATTTGGTTCTTATAGGCGTCTGCATGTGACCGCAGCGTATGCATGTGACCGCATCCCAAACCGCCACTCATATAGTTTTGTTGCAATGTCACGAGTATTAAGAGTTCGATCAATTAAAATCATTGGCTGAATAATTGGATTGTACGGCTGATTGGTGGTCGATTTGGAAGGAGAGAATTTGGGGATGGAACATTTCAATATTAAATTATTTTTAATTGTGTATTGGCGAGAATTGAATCGATTAAAAATCATATCTTGATTGTATCGCTTCTGTGGTCTAGTGGTTCACCCAACAACCTCAGACTGAGAGGTCTTGAGTTTAAAATCTTTTGGGTTTTGTGCGGCCTTGTTTTAATCCCCTCATTGTCTATACTTTCTTTCCTGATGCTAGCAATAATTTTAATTGCCGGGTCGGATATTTTGGCAAAGTTAACCATTTTCTTAAGGGACGGTTATCCTTCAAAAGTAGGCAAATACATCGCGCAAGATGGCGATAGCAACTCTACGTTAGTGTAATGACATCGGTCGACCACGCTAGCATCACAGTATACACAATTGCCCAGCAGATCATAGTACCTACTGCTAAACTAGTATACTTCTAGTATAGTATTATATTATCTGTGCTGCTACATACAAAAATAGGAATAGCATTGAAAAATATTTCTGGGAAGAGGCTTGTTTTTTTTTCTGTATCGAGTCAAGTTTGTGTAACTCTGAGCGAATATGTCTCTATTAGATTCTCAACTATAACATATACTTTTATTTAGAATTTGATAATGGTTAAATACTATTCATAAGCACCTAGCCGACCTTATCAAAAATCTATTTAGGTTTTAAAAAAAGGTCGGTTTGGTGCTATTGGGAATACCTGCCTAAGATGTTGAAGCTTCTTGAAAGCCTGTTGAAGATTCTGGGAGATGCCAAGTGAGGTAAAAGCTGACAAGGGCTGACCCGTTTGTAAAAGAAAAGTAAATACAATCTGTTTTTATTGGATAGATGATGTACTAGTTTTTAAAATATTGTTAGCCATATTGGAGACTTGTTTTTTATTGTTAGCAAAGTTTTCCGGTTTAATATTACCGCTGTTATTACTCACATGATATTTATGCTTAATTACTCTACATTTAGCCAACAATGTCAGTAGTTGGCTATATAAGTATAGGGTAACTGGCGGCACGTCCCGGCTTCGTACGGGTGCACAATTATTTTATTCCATACAAACATAGAAATTATTAATTTTTATACTTGGAAACATTTGTATGTTTGTAACGAATACACTCAAAAACTAATGGACCGATTTTCATAAAATTTGGTACAAATATTGATACGTGAAATAAGGGTTGAAGTTTTTTTTATCGTAAAATAAGGGTTGAGATTGTTGAAATAAGGGATGAAAGTTCGTTATTTGTGAAGATAAAATCATGAATTTTTGAAATTTTGACCTGTGAATGGATGAAATAGGGGATAACACCTGTGTGTGGAAGAAAAAGGAAATGAAAGGTAGCCTATGTAGTTTTTCAATATCTAATCTATATTTGTGCCGAATTTCATCAAAATCGGTCTAGTAGTTTTTGAGTTTATTCGTTACAAACACACAAATCTTTCTTCTTTATAATATTAGTATATAGTATAGATATAGATTAACCCTCCTACATATTAATTGCTGTAATAAGCTATTTGATTTTGTTGCTATTTCACTAAAACAATATTTATTTCAATTTCTACATTTTCGTAGAACCATTTTTATCGTCTCTTTTGAAAACAAAATATTCAAAGAAAAGTTTCCACATTTTTAAAAATATTTCAATACGTAACATGTTGACACTGTTTTCAGACTGCAAATATCGGCTTCATAAATTCTTGTGTTTTTGAAGAAATAGGTATTTAATGTTCTATCTATTCTATTCTTAATTAACGGCGTCGCGTCGCATTAAGCGTACGCATTTTGCCAATGTCAATTGAAAATGTAACTAAAGTAACAAAAATTGTACGGTTGATTGAGTTTAAAAATGGAGTCTCTCAACACGTGTTTTTACAACAAGAACTCGGGAGAAACTCCTATTTAATGTTGAAGGAAAGTCTCATTTGCAAGTTGCAAATGCATCGCGTTTCTAATTAGGTCCAAACATTATTAAGTCTACGCGATTGCTTGCATTTAGTAGATCATATCGCACTAATAAAGAGTTTGTTTTAAATTAACAGCAATCTAGGTGTATTAAGTTGCTAATATTTCATCACAAATTGTCGTTTCGTGCAGTATAATTTTTCATGGGGTTTAATGGACCTACTCAATTTTTTTTTATACTATGAGATGTCAAACAAGCTTGCGGCTGACCTGTGTTAAGTGGTTACTCTCGCCAATAGACACTTGCAATATTAAGGGTAATCACTTAATAATGCAAATGCGTTGCCATCCTAGGGACTAAGATGATATGCCTTCCATGCCCAGTAATTACACTGGCTACCTTTCCCTTCAATCCGAAACACAGCGAACTGCTTCACGGCAGAAATAAGAAAGGCGGTGGTACCTACCCAGATGATCCTACATATGGGTCTACCATCTAGTAGGTTAGATATTATGTTAATAATACCCATCATCGTCATCATTTCAGCCAAAAGGCGCCCACTGTTGGACATAGGCCCCAAAGGATATCCAAACCGATAGCTCCTACGCTTTCCACATCCAGCTGCTTCCCGCGACATTTACCAGATAGTAATTGTGTTAAATGTGAGAAAACGGGATTTATACCACGTACCTCTGTTTTTTAAATTATCCGATATTTCGGCGCAGTTTCATGCGCCATGGTCACGGATGAACCTCGGATATCGGATGAATATCGGATAATTCAAAAAACAGAGGTACGTGGTATAAAACCCGTTTTCTCACATTTAATTGATAGTGACCACGTAAGTTTAAAACAATACAGTAATTGTGTTGTTCATAAATTTTTTTAAGAGCTTTTATTTAAATTGCAATGTATGTATGTTTGTTCAGGTGGAATTTTGCTACTCGATTTTGAAGCAGATATCTTTAACCGATTGAGCTGAAATTTTGTAAACACGTTTAGTTTGGATGAAAATACACGTCTACACAGGGCAGTCATGAGGACAACGCGGGACGAGAGGGGGCGCTGGCACCTCCAAACTGCCATACACTCGTTTGGTAGACTCTGGTCCACTGTGTGTCTACTGCACGCTGTCGAGACAAAAGCGGTATTTTCCTTAACTTCAAATTCGAATCACTGTATGATTATACGCTGTGGTAGTATAATGTGTAGTTCCGAGCTTTAGTGTTGATATTGACAACTAATAGATCGCTAGCCAATAGACGCATAAGCGACTACGAACTGAAGATTCTCAGGCATTTAGACGCCTAAAATTGTAATGGGGTATGCTTCAATAATACATTATTTGTACGATGATGATTAGTGGTTTTTATTTCCGTAATATATACAATACACACTCTCCTCTCTTATTACTATAAGATATTCATTACTAGTCACATTTGCACGTAAACAGGATACATTGTAAATGAATTGTAGGTACCACAATATATCAACAACTTCCTTCTTGTATCAAGGGGCGCTCTACCAACATTGTTTAGTATTAAGTAAAATTAATTAGCGGTGTAACTTTCCGCCGTCGTGTGTCAGGCCACGGTGCATAATTAATCGCACTATAACATTATTTTATTCTCAAGTGGAGTGCATTTAATTACAGTTCAGAAATAATGAACTACTCGTGCATTATTGTTTGCATAATTGAAAATTTATAGTAATTTCTTCAAAATAAATTGGGAAATTACCTAATAATGTTCGCTCGGCAGATTAGCCGCTTTGGCCTAGTTAAACAACTTTTATAATTTATTATAGAAAATTGAGGACATTAATCACTATATTACTTACAAAACTAGTTCATAAGGCTTTTTAAACTCAGTTTATCTATTAGTAAATATCAATTAATGGTACTGATGTTGTATTTGTATGCAAATTTAAAAAAAAATAATATTGTACACTTTTATTGCATTTTCTACGCAGTCGTGACTTAAACAAAAACCGACCATGTTCCCTTATAGCAAGCTCTGATGTTGCATATCCCAGCGGCTCATTGTTTCAATACTCCATCAATGTTTTCGCTGTCCTGATACGAGAACAGCTGTTTATTCTCATGTTGAAACGTCGCTCGACTCAGGCAGATACGGCTGATTGATGGTTACCTATCAACTGTTGATCCGAGCAACAGTCTTCCTGACCTTTATAGTAATTTAATATTTTAAGCTCCAATAAATCGTTAACATTGACATTTAGATCGTAAATTTTGTATTATGATCTAGATATTTTCCTTATCTTCTAGAAAATAATAATTATAACGCAAGTAGGTAGGTACAGTCGATATCTGTGAAAAGGTGACGACTTTACTTGCCCCAAAGTAATTATCTGTATTGATAAAATGGAGTCTACATACTAAGCCCGTTGACCAGCCGACATGAGTTGTCGACTTTTTTGTCGACTGGTTAATCGGCGAATTTACATCTCGTTCGAGTCGGACAACTTTCAACATTTTTGGTAGTTAATTTATTGTTTGGTAGTTTGAGTGTCGATGGGGAAATTTAAGCACAATTCCCCGACATGACTTGAAATAAAGCTGCTGAATGAGAAGATGTTTCAGTTGCCTTTGCTTTTAAAATTAGACAAGTAGGTACCTATATAAAAATCTCAGCAAATTCGGCGTAATATTTTGTTCCACATCGTGTTATGTAATACTTTTTCCCATGATTTGTGCGGACTAAAATTACCGCTTTTATTAGAACATCAATCTCGGGGACTCGACAAAGATAATAGCCGGGATTCCTCGAAAATAGTAAGGAGGGCAATATATCAAGTTAATAGTCCCATGGTAAATACGGCTTTAAATATAACGTGGTGCCAGTAACATATTTAGAACAACTGCACGGCAAATATTGTTGTTCTTATGGTGTATTTTAGCGTGGCCATGAAACGCGGCACGAATGCAATAAGTAGCGAATCGAATGTTCTCAAGCTTCCATTATGAAATTATTATTGTTAGTTGAGGTAGGCCACAGTTGAGGTAGGCCGCTCGAATTTGGAGCCATATTGGAGCGTCCTAACTGGGCTGTGGTATTTCCTACACTTTACAGAAGAATACAGTCGAATAAACCTTATGTACAGTCGACAAAATTGAATCATGACCCACCTTAAGATCATTTTCCTACAGTCACTCTAAACAAAGTAGGATGAAATTCGCTTGAACGTACATTTCTAAGTAACGAACCTGTTATCAATTTGTTAGACACTGACAGTGTCTAATAAATACGGCTTTTTAAAATTTGTTCAGACTACTACTTGACATCTGACACATAACGTCATTTTATTTTTAAAAATATAATAAGTAGTTATTCCATTTTCTCAGTAGTGAAAAGAGTTTAGATTATGAACAACATCTTATTTAAAATTCCAATTGAGACTTTAGTGCAGTGATAAGAAAGATTAAAATTGCATAGAACTCTGACCCGTAATGACGCATTTTTATTCATATTTAAAACGTACTAAGTGCAACACGCATGATAACGAAGAAAACCTAACTAAATTTATGATTCTAAAGGAATGATCGGCCAAGTGGGTCATGATTCAGTTGGTTCGACCGTACCTACATTTTTGTGGTGTTGTGTTTATACTGGTGAGTAACTCCTTCCTTCCCCCGGGGCCCGGAAAGTTCTTTTTACTCTTTTCGCGGAGCCTCCCCGTGGGGGAAAGAAAGAGAAAGCAGCGGATCCCCAGGCGAGAAAAAAAGTTTTCAATATCAATATGTTTCAATGTACATTATCTTAAATTGAAATACCTGCCTTGTAAACACAACACGTCTGCCTAATTAATCGTTACCTACATTATAACAGCTATACCATACCATCGTACAACGGAAACATCGACAAAATTACTTAGCAATAAACCAAAGTACTCTAAACCTGTATGTCGAAGTAGTAAGGTGCACTTTTGAATGTGTTTAATTTTTTCGATCAACATTTAATTTTGCCGCGGTACATCATACTGCTGTTAAGGCTCTGATTGATGATTCATGTTTATTGACCTCCAATCTGGTTCGTGTACCACGTTCCAAATTTAAAGTGCATTTGAGCAGAAATTGGTGAGGTGAAATCTAAGGGAAGCGACCGGTTTATGATTTGAACTTATGACATAGGAGTATAGTTACGAGAAAATTTGTCAATATTCTTCTTCAACTTTACACCTATCGCTTAAATTTTTACGATCAAATTTTATATGAAAATTGAGAACGTCCATACACTATTACGACATTCGGAAAGCGAAACAAAAATCATGCGTCTATATCCAAGATTGATAAAACATCAACCTTATATACTTTTTTATAAGAGAAAATAGATACTAAATTACAAACTTTCGTTTGAAAACATAATAATGTTGCCGATTGATGCTGTAACCAATCCTTTTTAATATAATTATAGGTATTGTTTATTTTTTAGTAATGTTTTTTACTCGTTATGTTTTCGATATTTGTGATCATTGTTTATAATAATTAGTCCGTTGAAGAGTGATTTCATCTTTAATATTTTGCCACTGATTCCCCTTCGTCGTTTACACTACATTAAAGTCAATATTGTTTTTTTTTATTAAAAGGTCAAGCAAATGAATGACTACATTCCACCTGATGGTAAGCAGAAGTGGAGTCCGAATGGGAAGATAGCTGTGCGAGAGATAAACTGCCGCGCTAGCTACCCTCGCCTTGCTGACCTGCAAGGTGCTTCTTCACGCCTCTTTTGAATGACCCTGGATTGTAGGAAGGAGGGAACACGTGTGCTGGCAGTGAATTCCATTTCTTGATTGTGCGACAAAGAAACGAGTTGCCAAATTTCTAAGTTCGCGTTGGAATGGTATAATTCAGGTTTTTTATTTATGTATGTACCTAATAAATAAATAAAACAAACAACAACTACAGTCAATATACTATGGATACCTTCACTCAGTAGTCAATAGCTCCTGAATGTACTACCTACTGCAATCTCCTGGGAAATACCTGAAGTGCGCTGAAGAAATGAGTCTCATATTATATGTTTTCGTTTCCTTGAAGGCTTGCAGGTAAAATAGTATGCCTTATATTGAATTGTGCATCTTTTGCGATTGAAGGAATAACTTAGCACAACTATAATGTATTGAAACTAGCACACCGCTTGTTATTTTGTCCTCGTAGAAATTAGGAAATAAAGAACAACATCAACAGTTCAAATAATGTCCCCACTGAGGGGTTGAAGCCTTACCCACATTATTTACGCCAAATATCCATTTTAGCACGCGTTTCATTCATTAGCCATGTGATGTCGGCAGAGTAGAATATCATAACTCCATATCATCCAATGGGTGTCGTAGAAGGCGACTAATGGACCAGCTAAGGGTTATTGATCACCTTATACTCCGTCCACCAATCCGCATTCGGCAAGCGTGGTGGACTACTGCCTAAACCTCCTTCGATGACAAGGAGAGGCCTTGTGTCCCAGCAGTGGGTCGAATTATAATGGCTGTTATAATGATACAACTTTTGAAGAAAATTCACACTTTTTTGGTGGGTATGGTGCTAATTTAAATATAAGCCTAAAAGTGCTTCACCTTGCAGTTCGGCTATGCGAGGGTGGCTAGTGAAGCGCATTTACTCTCATTTTCTCGTCGTCGTGATGGAGTGGTGAGTATTGCTGCCCACACCTCAAGCGGTCCGGGTTCGAATCCTGGTACCGGAAAATATTTGTGTTAAATATTTGAACATGTTTTTTTCTTGATGAATCATGGTTGTTTATATATACATATAAACAACCATGGTTGTTTATATATACATATAAACAACCATGATTCGTCAAGAAAAAAACATGTTCGTATTTTTTTTAAGTTTAATAAAAAAAAAATCTAATATTATTATGTACATTAAAAAAGTCCGTTATCCGGTTCCCATAACACAAGTTCTTAATGATCTTACTTTGGGCTAGATAATTGGTGTAAGCATGAAAATAAATTAAATACATACATAATTATATATCTAAATATATTTTTTTTTTACAAAGTATAACAACAAAATATAACATTTAAAAATACAAAAATGCAGTTCCCCACCGGTAGCAAGATCAAGGTTAAAAATGAGTCAAAAAGCGCGAAAATGAACCAAACGTCACGGATAATTTTGAATTTGACTAAATATTTACTTTTTAAAATATTGCCAGTAAGTTGCTTATGAAAATGACGATGGTACTATAACATGAAAATGTTATAGTACCACGTTACACTACTATCTACCATCTTTCTAAAGCACCGAGGATCGTGGGACGTGTCATCGGAAACACGGAGGAAAATTAAGTCGAAATATTTTTGGTCACCCATCCGAGTACAGACCGTACACTTGGTAGATTAGCTTTCGTGATCGTTACGAAGAACGCACGACAGCGGCGCCATCGACCTCCTCATCGAAAAACATCGTTTTCTTGTTGTGAATTATAGAGTTTCATTAGAGATATTGTTGTCATTTTACCATCATATCACGTGCTACTAAGTGATCTTTTAGTATAATCACAGTGTTATGCAACAACTCTTAAAAAAAAAACGAAATCGATTATTGATGACACGCTCGCCCTATCCTCGGAATCGATTTCATGCGATACAAGTGTAATATTTAGTAGCCATTACAACCTGTTGTCTCAAACCACGGCCTTACTGAATAAGTAATGCGTATGTAACACCGCTATTATGGCCTATCCACAATAATGTTAAACTAGCAAATAATATACGTTGATAACAGAGTCAGAGAGAGATGAATACAGAACTTTCTAGATTATTTAGTACTCTTATTTAATATTAATCCTAATCTAAATAATATATCTGAGTATTGTATTATATCCTCTTCCATGCGTCTCGGTGAGCTGTCATGTCAGAATCAACTCCTTTTTTTGCTATCATCTTTCACATAATCTATCCTTCTGTCTTTTTCTTCCTTTAAACCCAATCCACGTCGTTTTCCTCTCAGACCTCTCAGACACCGGAGCTACTATCAAACTCTGTCTAATTCCTCAATACTTCATTTTTTCTATTCTTATTGCGCAACATATCCGTTTTAGCACGCGTTTCATTCATTAGCCATGTGATGCAGGCAGAGTAGAATATCATCACCCCATATCATCCAATGGGTGTCGTAGAAGGCGACTAATGTATCAGCCAAGGGGTATTGATCATCTTATACTCTGTCCATCAATCCGCACTGGGTAAGCGTGGTGGCCTACTGCCTAAACCTCTTTCGATGACAAGGAGGGGCTTTGTGTCCCAGCAGTGGCTCGAAATATAAAGGCTGTTATGATGATGATCTCATTCACAATTACCCATCAAGTACCTAAACGATTTTCTTTAGTCCGCGTCATTCACAAGACATTGTACTGCACGATTTTTTGCAGTCTACCTACTGAACGAACATACTGATTGGCAGCGGGAATGGACGTAACGTGTGCGCGCGCAGTAGGCAAGTAGTGCGCTCGCGAGCACATAAAAATATTTGGAAATTGTTGCATTACATGTTGTGTTACAAATAATGTGAACCAGGTTTTGAACATTCAACATAATATTATTCGATATTTACGGTCGTTGGCGTAGTGCGTACGCGAGTCAACCACGCTAGCGAAGTGCGGGTTGGTCGATTTCACACACAACCTAAGGATATCTTCAGAGGTGTGTGCAGATTTCCTCACGATGTTGTTCTTCACTATAATAGCGTCGAAAAACGTACACACGAATTCAAAATTTTAAAACACATTGGTACGTGGCGGGGTTTGAACCCGTACCTCCCGGGTGGGAGACAATGCCCTTTAGCTTAAGCACTACGCCACCGATAATTGATTGATATTGACGATAGACGAAAGTAAATAATAATAATAATATGCCTCCACGCTTACACCAATTATTTAACCAATATCTAACCCACATTAAGTATCCTAGAAAAGCAAGTTAAGTATATAGAACTTGTACTATGAATACTAGATAACGGAAATATACATAATAATCTAGATTTTTATAAATATACTTAAATAATAAACGTCCATGACTCGTGAACAAACGTGTGTTAATCACACAAACATTTGCCACTACCAGGATTCGAATCCAAACCGCCAGATATATAGGCAGCGTTACTGACCACTCCGCCACGATGACGCCAACCTCGAAAGTAAACATAATTGAAAATTTTAAAAAGCAGCAAAAATCATATCCAAATCTGCAATACAGTCATCAATTAAGCACTTATTTGTAATATTTTTCCAATCTCCATCATCACAGATATCTAAAAAGTGATAGATACAAAACGACACGTCGTATGGATGTCGGTTTATTGTGTTAGGTAAGGTTCGAACGAACAAAAAGAAGCGCAGCTACACGATTATTTTAAAATAAAAATGTATTATTTACAATTTATAACAAATTGAATCGAATATGAAAGAAAAGGATAAAGCTTGAGACAACAAAATTAATTGTTTTCATATAAAAAAAAATTGGTTGTCTGTAAAGTCGGTTTACTGACGATAGTTGAACGTGACAACGTCTTAAGAAAATACTGATGGAATGGTAGCATTTTTCAAAAGAAAAAAATAATTTCATTTGTTTAATAGATTTCGCATTATATTATGAATAAACTTGTAATAAAATCTCTTTGGCTATACTATTTGTATCTGGCTGGTTTTGGTATCATTGAAAGTTTAAATTTTAAAGAACATAATTCCAAATTCAAATTAGAGAATTAGATTCAGAGCGAGGTTACGCCGCTTGACGTCATGTTTTTTCGTGCGTGCAGCCGGCTCTATCGAATTATAAGACGTTGTCACGTCAAAAGTATTTTTACATTTATTTACACACAAGTACGCTCATTATCCTCATTCAATAAACTTTAACGTAACAAACTTAAGCTCCGTAACTTTGTTATGTTCTAATCTGTTCTTTGCAAGATTATAAATATTTCGACTTACTTAATGAATTAAGATATCGCAAAAGTTAAAACAGTATTTTAGCATAGATACAATGTAAAAGTTTCCATGTTGGTAAAACTTTCATCTCATAATTAAGCAGTTGATAAATTAATAAGGATATATTTACTTGTTCTTTTTCAGTATTTTTTCTTTTATTATCTTTGTTTGCGTATATTCCAGGTAAGTACATAAGACAATACCTTAAAGATGTCCACTGTGTCATACCATGACCGTAATAGGAACGTGTCTGGCTCGAACAAGCACGATACGCTCTGCAATGCCCGCTAAAATGGTTCGAAAGCGTTCTATTCCCGTATGTTACCGTATGATGTCCATAAGCATCGCGGTCATCAGACGATGACCGTAAGGAACCCGTAGGTATATTGTCTCGGCCCTCTGTTCGGGTTCGCGCGGCTCGTACTGAAAAATAACTACTACGCGTTAACAATTCGTATACTCTACGTTTTGCTGCCAGCGCGCTACGGTTTGGGAACGTCGAGTTTCATTCACGGAGCGTAGCAGTTACGGCAAAACATTCTAGCCGACTATTGTTGACACTCCAGTTATGATACACTACGTGCACGGTTGGTGACGAACCGGACTAGGGCGCGTTGTTTCATATAAATTCACACAAAGAATATTTTTTACATGTGCCGGTACGGGTACGGTCATGGTATGATATGGTGTAAAGGGCAGAGACCTTTAATAAAAATGTAGTCACAGACCGTCATAATCATCATCATCATTTCAGCCAAGAAACGCCCACTGTTGGACATAGGACTTCAAGGTTCTCCAACCCGATTGGTCCTGCGCTGCCCACATCGAGCGGCTTCCCGCGACCTTTAGCAGATCTTCGGTTCATCATATACCGTAATTTATATTAATTATACTGAAATTTGTACAATTTTCTTTGACAACTTACTTAGTGCTAACCTACTTCGAAAAAGAACTATACAAAGTTTTTACCGATTATAAGTTTAGGAGAAAACTTCCATCAAAGCAACTAGTCGCAATCCGAGCCCTGGGACAGATATTAACTGAAAAATAAGTAAAAATACATATTTTAATTACGTAACGTCTTTCTGTAGGATAATGATTTATTCCATTCACGCGGTGGCGTTGAAGTTTGTAGCTACAAAAAGTTCAGAAAAAAATACAAATGTCGCTATTCGCCTCACTCCCTTTGATGTAACTAAAACCTCAAGAGGAAATCACATTCCGCAACTCCATGGAAATCGGGCCGGTAGATAATTCTGTTGCATTTTAAATTCTCTCGTACCGAAGGCAAGGGAATCTCGTTAGCGCAACGCGTTCATCATTTACGAACGGATATTAGACTTTAGATATATAACATAAAAATCAGCTTACATTTAGCTTGATTACTTTCCGGATGGGGAAAAAATGTCGTTTATTTGTGATTACAATTTCGTTTTTCAAGTCTGACGAATAAGTCTTACGGTGGAGCATTGAATATTTTTGTTTTTTTTTTACAATACACCCTAGAACAATAATATTTTTTCCTTTGAAGTAATAAAGAAAATTTATAAGACCATAAGACCTGTTGTCTTGTAAGGATCAGTAACCCTAGTGTAGTTTTAGTGTAAAAAAAGTAACTATTTTAGTTCCGTTAACTTAATTTGACGTGATTATTGCTTCTTTCCGTTAAAGGCGCTAAACGCTTTTCTCATACAAATTCTTATCTCACAAACTTGGGTGAGCCTTGCGTGACTCTGTATGCGTCAATGCAGGCATTGAGCACTCCGGTACTGTACACAGAGACTGTGTATGTACAGTGAAGATGCGAAAACCTTTGTCAGTATTCAAATCTATTCCTTTATCAAATCGTTTCTTAGTACCTTTTGAAAATAAAGCATTAACATTTATAGAATGTAGAAAAAGAATATTCATATTCACAAGGATCAGTATTCACCTCTCGCTCTGACCTGATCTATGTAGTTTCCAAATAAAAATTCAAAATCAAAAAGTTCTATAATTAAATGGACTTTGGATTTACCAAATATATTTATACTTTTATACTACCAAAAACTCTACCACTATGGAGTTCATACGAAAATATATTTTTTTAAATGGCGTAATCATTTTAAACAAATCAATATGTTTAATGTGATCGTCAGTGTGTGTCGGTATCATATCTAAATCTGCTGCTATAAAAACAATTTTATAAGTTCGCCTACCTACCATATTATAACTTTTTTTTACACAAATCGTAATGACTCAATTTCACGTAGGTTGGTATTTGCTCTGTTGAAAAAATCTCCACACCTACATAATCTTCTTGGCTATAAATCTGTATAAATATTTGTTGCTATGTATTATTTATCTATAGATTTTTTTTTAAAAAGCGTTGGGAATTGGAAGATTTTATAAAAGTTTTCTATTGTTGAATACCACGATAGTCCTAGGCACGGTTCGAAGTTTAAACGAAACTTGTCGCTAATTTCTCTCAAATTCTTTTGTGGAAAATCAACTTTTTAGACGTAAGTATAATTTTTATGAATATGGATGGATACGAAAATTTATTGTTTCATGCAAAATTAGTCAATGTCTTCAGCTTAGTCGCAATAAGATATTGCGTTATGACATGCACCTTTCGTAGCAGCCGTAGACTCGTAGTCATTCGTAGCATTTTCGTAGCAAATATGTAGGAATGTCACATAACATTACAATGTTACGAATATGCGTATGAAACATTTTTTGCTTCTTCTGGAGTTACGTCGAATTGTATTTTCCTTAGAATGTCATTGTGTGTGTATATATGTATATTTTTAAGATTATTATTGACTATTGAGTTTAGAATAAACACGCTCTATAGATAAATATCTCATCATAAGTCAAAGTATAAAACATTATATCCTATTCCATATTGTTATACAGAGTGATCTTGTAGTTTCATTTCTTGAAATGGTAACTAATATTAGATAATATGTTTTTATTAGGACCTTAATACAGAAAATAAAACAGGTGCCTATCATCAAGAAGAAATTAATTTTCCCGTGGGGTAAAAAAATATTTTTTACAAAATCTCAATTAAACTGAGGGAAAATGCTAGTATTAAGAGGATCGGTGGTACGGCGCGCATGCGTCCATACAAATGGAGAAAACGTTTTTCTAATCCTATTTCTTATCCAATCTTTATGATGCATTGGCATGTTTTTAATAAAAATCGGGAGTGGTCTCCCCTTGACTTTCTCGTATACCGGAAACGACTTAAAAGTTGAAAGAAATCTTATATTTTGATGTCATACATGCATGTTAAATTTGGTTGCAAAAAGTTAAAGTATATTCTAGTTATCGTGCTAACGCATAGATACACAGACCCAATCAGACATGATTACAATACTTTCTCTATACTACGTAAGTATATGAGAAAGTAAAAAGAAAAAATCTTACCCCCTTATTCATATAAACAAGTAAAATTATTAGAGACTTACAAATTGTTTGTCTCTGTTACTCTGGCACGAAATGAATGAGACCAAACACTTTTTAACAAGGTAATAACTAAAATAGATTTATTGAGTGTTTATGAATAAGGCTTATAAGACGTTTTCCTTTTTTAAAAATTCGCCATACAGTTAAAGTTATTTTGAAAAAAGGTAAACGAACAGACATAGTTTTTTTAAGTATGACAAAAATATTCTAAAATATCATAAAGATCAGACAAGAATTAGGGATAGGAAAAATAACGCAAAGGGATAAACCCTTTGCGTTATTTGTATGAAGACGGCGCTTGCCTTACTATCCTCATAATACAATATTCATTTATTTTTCTTGAACGTGTTTGTTAAGCGTCAGTTATAAAAAAAACAGTAGTACCTATAATACAAAGTCGCTGCTTTCTCCCAAGTTCTAGCAAAGTGAATAAACAGTCGCTCAAATAGCCAAAGGACATTTTCCAAAAAAAAAAATCTTTAATGTTATCTACGTTCATGTAAGGGAAAATCGTTTTATATTTTAATGTATTTTGGATCCAGTTAAACTCTCATAAACCTTTGCCTTGTATCCGTCGGCCGAAGCTTTGAAATATGCACTACTAATTATACGCCACCTCACAGGGTTGAAACCAGGAAATCAGTTAAAAATTACATTGAATTTTTAAATCTCTTTGTCATATGAAAAATTTGGATTAATTTATTTAGTTCACTGCTTATGGGTTTACTTTGTTAAAAATGATCTTTTTAAATAAAAACATGGTTTGGTGAAATATTAAAGAAACAAATTAAAAACGTCACTCACTAGCCTGCAACTATTTAAGTGTTCTTTTTTTGTATGAAAAATGAATATTATTTATTTTGTACAGCAAATATTTTAAAATTAAATAATAAGAGAGAAACAAACAGAGTATAAACTTCAACACACCATACAGGTGTGTTGTAAAACTAAAATTTATGGTAACATCATAAGTACTATAAATATACTATATTTCATTAATAGCCTTTTATACATTACGTCCTTAATACGTCCCTGTGTGTGTTTTCTTTTTGTAATTTTCATCTACTTAAATGCGATTTCATTAGGGTAGGTTAGCAAACAAATTGCTTTACCGGACTGGCTGTTGCCCTTTACAATTTTCTACTATTCAACGTGAATTAGCCTAGATTTATTTCCTCGCAAGTGCCTCATTGCATTATTTAAATGGAAAATTGAAACTGAAAAGGTTAAAGGAAACCGGTTGGGTTTTTCTTTATATTTTTGAAGTGAAACTTCTTTATCGGCGTTGGAAAAAAATTTACCGTCACATTTTTCGGTTACGCGCCATCTATTTTTGAAGTGAAACTTCAAAAAAGATGGCGCGTATGTATTCATTTTCATTCATTTCATTTAGCCTTTTATACATTACGTCCTTAATACGTCCCTGTGTGTGTTTTCTTTTTGTAATTTTCATCTACTTAAATGCGATTTCATTAGGGTAGGTTAGCAAACAAATTGCTTTACCGGACTGGCTGTTGCCCTTTACAATTTTCTACTATTCAACGTGAATTAGCCTAGATTTATTTCCTCGCAAGTGCCTCATTGCATTATTTAAATGGAAAATTGAAACTGAAAAGGTTAAAGGAAACCGGTTGGGTTTTTCTTTATATTTTTGAAGTGAAACTTCTTTATCGGCGTTGGAAAAAAATTTACCGTCACATTTTTCGGTTACGCGCCATCTTTTTTGAAGTGAAACTTCAAAAAAGATGGCGCGTATGTATTCATGTCTATGTAAGGCCATAAAGAAGTTTCACTTCTTACGTGTGTACACTAGTACACGCACACATTTTTTTTATAATAGGTGTTGCTATCTAATAATATGGGCACAGATATTAAAAAATATTGATTGTTAATCTTAACATGCCATAGAAAAAGAAGTTTGTATAATACTTGTTAAATTTGTGTAAAATTAACAATACCTATTTTAAGCCGAATATATTACCAACGTTCCGAATTCAAGTAAAGAACGTTTAAAATATCAGTGTTTTAGAAGTATGACTGCACACAAATAACGAGTATTAAATTTAATGTCTGTATTATAGAGTTCTCGTACTTTAAATATCGTAGCTGTTATTGTGCTTTTATATTGGAGTTCAAATTGCTTGTGGGAGCTGGGTTTAACCCGTTTTCAACCGACTTCAAAAAAGGAGGAGGTTCTCTATTCGACTGTATGTTTTTTTTTTTTTTTTTTTTTTTTTTTTTGTATGTATGTTCCGCGATTACTCCGTCAATTATGAATCGATTTTAAAGATTCTTTTTTCGCTAGGACGGACATACTCCAAAGGTGGTCCCGTATAAATTATACCGAAATTGGTTCAGTACTTTTTTGTTAAAATGATAATTTCATTGGGGATGATATAATAATATCGTCCGAGAACACAAAAATAATGTCAATTTTTTTTTTGAACTTGCCATTACCTAATATGCAATAGTGAAATTTTGGTTAGTAGGTCCAATAGTCAACACATAAACTATGACAAATTATTTTATGAACTTAAGTTAAATAACTAGGTTCATAGTTCATTAACTTACCATTCATTTTGAATGAATGGCAGGCATTTGTAATGAGATATAGGTCTGAGACGTGATATTATTTGTTAACCGACTTAAAAAAAGAGGAAGTTCTCTATCCGACTGTTTTTTTGTGTTTGTTACCTGATTACTTCGTCAATTATGAGTATTACGACTCGATTTTAATGATTCTTTTTTAGGTACGTCAAGATCAGAGATGGCCCGTATAAATTTTATCTATATAAATTCGACCCTTTTTGAACAAATCAGTAATAGCAAAAAAAACGTTTTTGTTAAAGTTTCCATTAAGTTTTAATGAGCGCCTAGTAGGCCTATCCGTTTTCAATAAAATATACTTTATTTCCGCTAAAAATAAAAAAATAAAATATTTTTAGCAAAAAAATAGGACAACCGACTTCAATGCGTACAAATTTAAACTAAAAAGTAAGAAATAAATAATATTTTTATGAATTAGTTGAAAAGAGCGTCATAGAAAACCAAGGAAAGTATTGATACACATTTATAATTCTTTATTTATAATTCATACTCCGATATATTTGGAGTCGGTGCCAGCCTAAGCAAAATAAACTTACCTAATAGATACGAACTTGATTAATCCATTAACTATACATGATAATGAATGATGAAGATAAGAAATAATCCGCCGCTCCGTGAAGTTCGAAAATTGCAAACACTATCCTCCTTGGCTAGCTGGCACCGGCTCCAAATATATCGGAGTATGAATTATAAATAAAGAATTATAAATGTGTATCAATACTTTCCTTGGTTTTCTATGACGCTCTTTTCAACTAATTCATAAAAATATTATTTATTTCTTACTTTTTAGTTTAAATTTGTACGCATTGAAGTCGGTTGTCCTATTTTTTTCTACAATGTGTTTATGTAGAATACAAAGTCACATAATCTAATATCTTTGTAAGGTTCCATCGAATCATTTACGCTACATTATGGAATTTTTGTTTCTCTAGTTACTCTACATATTAGGTTTTATATTATTCGGTTTACATCAAATATGGTTGGTTGGTAGATATTTAGCTTTGTATTAATAAGAGTCACTTAAATAGGCGCGCCATCTTAAGAGATAGCAAGACAGATATATAGTTTCAGTAGGCATAGAAAATATCTGTCTAGCTTCCACGTTCTCTTGAGATAGCATATGATTTGATTAAGGTACAGTAAATCCGACCTACGTCACAGTTTTAGTGAGTTGGGTCGATTTTTGTAGTAACAAAAATACGAGCTTTTGTAAAACAGTTTTTAATATACCTATATACTACTCCAGCGTTTAATCAGGTAACGATAAGCATATAACTTGTTAATAATATAGAAAACTAACAGATAAAGTGATTCAAAATTGCTTTAGACAAATAACCACTAAATTTTATTTAACTTTGTAAATGTTCGGCTTAAAGAATATTGTGTCAAGAAATTTACATTTCACTTATTGGACAATATTTAGCTTAAGATAACTTATACAATATATTAACAAAACAGAGAGCATGCAACTCAAAGACAACACAAAATATAATTATATGATATGAAAACTCAATAACTCACATTTACAAATACGATTTACATATCTATAGCAGTATCAGTAAGTGTTGTAATTATTAATGTTCTACTAGATATAGTTTAAGTTTATTTTTGAAGCTATTAATACATTTGCTCTCCTTAATATTTTTAGGAAATTTGTTGTATAGTTTTACGCCTTCATACAATAGATTTTGGGACCCTTGTTCTAGGAAAAGGTAAGTTAATGTTATCAAAATTCCTAAGTTTTTTCTTTTGGAATTGTTACATGTTACACATATACTTACTACTGTTACTGTATAATACATACATACATACGATCACGCTCGTAGTCTCAAGAGGGTTGAGCAGAGCCTTAAGTAACATTTTGTTACACATAAAAGCCATCTCCAAATAGTGACAGGTCGCCAGCTTGTCGCATACATAAAAGGGGCACCAATCTCAAAATTTAACAATACTTCAGTAAACAAACAAACAAAAGCCAAAATGTAAGAATGTATCTCGGCTAAAATTGGTTAATTCCAGAAATATACTTTGAAATATAAATAATGATAAATCCTCCTCTTTTTAAAACAGTATCTGATACTTATCAAACCTAAAAAAAATTGAAATTTAATAAATCTAACTAGACAGGTAGAAGTATACTTTAAAAAAAAACATTTATGTTCTGCAATTATTCTTCTTCTTCGAGTGGATAAACTGAGACATGTTTATCCACCTTTACAAGTCACCGTTCCTGGCCACTGTCGTGACTTACCAAATTATTATCATCTTGCAACCAATAGAACACTAAAAGCGACCATAACCATTCTTCAGTATCAATAACATATAACGAGCGAGATATAGGTTAATACAATCCAGGTATTACAGGGAAGCATAGTATTATATACAAGGAGTTAGCACGGTCCCTCGACTCTGGTATTGTAAACTCGACGTTGGATTGACTGGCGCCGCGCTAACCGGCTTACTGCCACTACGTAAGCATTAACTATGAATTTAAATGGAATCATAATTAGTGCTTCAAACGTGTACAATTCGTTTGAGGGAAACCGAGACGAGAAGCTAATTAGAATTAATGCGTGTTCCATTTAAATAAACATGTGTCTTTTTTATAAATGTAATGAATAAGCATGGTCCGTTTGCCGATAAGCGGTCAAATTAGAGGAGACTAGCCTATATTGGACCGGCTCCTAAGTTCTAATATCATTGTATTTCTTACCGAATGATGATATTTTTCACTGATTAGGCTCACAAATCGAGTCAATTATAGCTAACGCTCCTTCATTTTATTCTTACATAGTACAAAAAAATCATATTTTACTGGTATAATTTTTAAGAGATTACTATTTACGAACCGGTCTATGTGTATGTGTTATGGATGTGTGTATGGGTGGGTGAAAAGAACTATGACAATACACAATAGGCACAGTGGATTAGGTGCCACATAATATAACCACCAAAATTATAGATTCCCAGTGGTAGAGAACTCCAGGTGAAGTTCGCTTAACTTTCAACCTAGAGCTGAGGCCTTTAAGTGAAAAAACGTACTAGTTATTGTACTACTTTCTAAAAATATTTAAAAGACTTATCTACTAAAGCTGAGCTGTGTCAATACAACCATTTTCGTGCCAAAATTAACACAAAACAAACTATGAAGTCAAAGTTATCGACAGTACTCAATTTTACTAACACTCCCAAACACCTCACAACTCGATTCTAAGCAAAATCCAATTTCGATAACACAAAATGGTTCACAAAATCCATTCTCGTAACCTATGCAAGTTACTGCGACAAATACATTTTTAACCGTTCAAAGTTCTCGACATCACGCTGCATCGTCAATTTATTTGGACAAAAAGACCTCAAAATAAATGTGCAGTTTCAAACCATTGTGTAAACAATCTCGACAGGCTGTGTTGTCACTGGCTGACTGCATTTTTCGTGCTCACTTTATTTAAAGATTTTTTTATGGAATATCAAGTAATCTGCTGTCTAAAATGTGTTCTATTGAAAACGGTGTGATTTCGTTGCAAGTTAATTTTAATATGAAAGTTTTTGCAATAGCATTCATGTGCTTTTATTTAACGTGCAATGTTAACCTACAACAATGCTTTGAATTTTTATTTCTTTTTAAAAATTAAAGCCAGTGAAATCATATCCATAGATGTAATCGCACATTAAAATCGATAAGTCAAATTGTTTGATGGATAGTTTATATTTGCAGCATTTTTAACCGACTTCAAACAAAAAAAGGAGGAGGTTCTCTATTCGACTGTATGTTTTGTTTTTTTTTTTCGTATGTATGTTTCGCGATTACTCCGTCAATTATGAATCGATTTTGATGATTCTTTTTTCATTAGGAAGGTCATACTTCAAAGGTGGTCCCGTATAAATAATACCGAAATTGGCTACTTTTTTGTTGAAATGATAATTTCATTGGGGATGAAATAATAATATCGTCCACGAACACAAAAATAATGACAATTTTTTTTTTGAACTTGCCATTACACAATATACAATAGTTAAATTTTGGTTAGTAGGTCCAATAGTCAACACATAAACTATGACAAATTATTTTATGAACTTAAGTTAAATAACTAGTTTCTTTTCAAGTTTTAATGCTTCATAGTTCATTAACTTACCATTAAAACTATACCATTCATTCTAAATGAATGGTAGGCATTTGTAATGAGCTATAGGTCTGAGACGTGATATTATTTGTTAACCGACTTAAAAAAAAGAGGAAGTTCTCTATCGGACTGTTTTTTTGTGTTTGTTACCTGATTACTCGGTCAATTATGAGTATTACGACTCGATTTTAGTGATTCTTTTTTTAGGTATGTCAAGATCAGAGATGGCCCGTATAAATTGTATCGATGTAAATTCGACCTTTTATGAACAAATCATTAAATAATACAATAAAAACTTTTTAGTTAAAGTTTCCACTAAGTTTTAATGAGGGCCTATCCATTTATCCAGTAGGCCTATCAATTTTCAATAAAATACACTTAATTTCCACTAAAAATAATGAAATAAAATATTTTTAGCAAAAAAATAGGAAAACCGACTTCAATGCATACAAATTTAAACTAAAAAGTAAGAATTATTATTATTATTATTATTTTTGTTTAAAACTCTCAGCTTGCGCTGGCTTTTATGTTATTGACGGGCTAAGCCAAGTCAATAGCATATATGTTATAGATTATGAGAAACAGTTGTCTGTTGGTTACTTCCAATATTTTGTTCGTCTATTTGTAAAAATTTTCTGACTATGCGGCAGGTATTCAAAATAGCCGCCTTTTGTAATTGGACATATATATTGGGATTCAGATCAAGAGATTTTAAACTCTGGTGATGATGTATTGGAATTATGCCTGTGGTAGATAATACAATGGGCACAATGTGCACTTTATCCTGTTTCCAAATTCTAATAACTTCCTCTTTGAGGTCACCGTATTTATGCATCTTTTCGACTATTGTTTTTTGTATGTTGTGAGTATTGGGAACTGCGATGTCAATAAGATACGTTGTTTTATTTTTTTTATCTTGTAGTACAATGTCCGGTCTATTGTTGTGTATAGTTTTATCGGTTAATACAGCGCGGTCAAAGTACATTTTGTGTGTATTGTTTTCTAGGATGGGGCATGGAGTATTTTTGTAGTATGGTATTTGTGTATTTGGTATTAATTTATGTTTGCGCGCTAGTAATAAGTGTATGATGTAAGCTATTTGATTATGTCTGTGCGTGTAGTCTGTTTGTGCAAGAGTAGGGCATGCTCCTGTTATGTGCTGTATATTTTCCGGATAAGAGTGGCATTTTCTACACCTATCATCAGTAACTGTAGGATCTTTGATTATATGTTTTTTATAATTTTTTGTGTTGATTATTTGGTCCTGAATAGCAATCATGAACCCCTCAGTTTCTGGGAATAATGAACCAACTGTAAGCCATTTATTAGATGCTATGTGGTCGATGTGAGGTTGCTCGAGGTCATGAGGGTGTCTACCGTGAAGTGCTTTTTGCTTCCATTGGTATTATTATTATTATTTGGAGTCGGTGCACACTGGCCTGCATGGTCCACACTTCCTAAGATTCTGTTAGATGAAGGCCAAGAGCTCCTCCATCAATATTTAAAAAAAAAGTGATTGCTTTTCAAACTCAGCTACACATAGCACTTTGCAAAACACAAGGAATTGTCAATTCCTTGAGTTGACCCACTTAACTTTGTATTCCTAATGTCTTTTAGAATTAGTGTAGGTATGGAAGCATAACTAAAACAAGATTTAAGATCGCTTTTAGCGATAGGCTCTCACCTTTGTGTAAAACTTTTGTTTTCAGTGTTCTTGATTTTTATAACTGATTGATATATAATAAAGTTGTATTCTATTCTAACTTATTTTTTACAGTAAAATCACAAAGAAAAATAAATACACATTTAGAAGCAGACATCAAATATATATCATTTTGTTATCCAACTCGCTTCAGCGTTTATTTCGTAAATCCTATTTGCGTGCATACAAAGGCTTTTATTGGATAAAATTCAATTTGTCCCCAAAATGCTACCTGTCCCGTCACCGAGTAACTCTCATAAAGTTACTTATTAATTTTTTGACAATAAACAACACGTATGCTATGTACTATGTACGAATAAAAATATTGACGCTGATTTAATACGGGAAGTACATACAAAAACAAAATTGCCTCACAGAAGTACTGCAATTGAGACAGTTAAGTTAAGTTGTTGAGATTAAGGTGTCACATGACGACTGCCACCAAACTGCCACATTCCAAATTTACGAAGCTGTCAATTTTCTGATTCTCTTGCATCATACGCGCAAGAGTTGCAGGTACAAATGGGGTTTCTTCATAAAACAATTTTTAATTTGGACGAATTTCTCCCCACTTTTAGCTAGTTTTGCATTAATCTTCTTTAATATGTTTTAACGTACTTCCTTGCGGTGTACATTAATGCTGTTATCTGAACAAGATTTAATATGAATCTTGCTCATTTGGTTTTGTTAATAAATTATGATTTTTTTTGTTATTCCACAGGAGTTTTGCACAAAATGACACAACTATAGACTGGACATAGTACTTATGTCATGTTGTCCATCAATATTCTGTTAGTACTTATTTTATTTTTGATATATAGATGGTCGTCAAATTTGGAAACATTGATATATGAAAAAAGCAATTCATTTTATCCGGCAAAACAAGATGCACTACAGCATTCAGGGTCATTTATTGCGATGATCTTTTTTAACGTTCCAAGCCTGGGGAAGACTGGTTACGATGCACATGTGCTCGTAACCAGTCTTCCCCAGGCTTGGAATTATGGCTTATGCTAAATGTGCTGATGTCCCTAGGAAGACTAAAGCTTTTGTTTTTGAACTTTGTGCTTAAGTTGTCATTTTGTCTGTATTATATTATTATGGACAAAATGGATTTTTTTGTTCTTGTTGATTATGCTCCAGATACTTAATATTAATTAGGAACTATAAATTCCAAATTATTTGTAGTTTTTCTAATTGAAAGGTGATGTACCAAAGATGGTTACAAAAAGGAAAACTGATTCTAAACATTTAAAATAGTGTATGGGTAACTAACAGTAATAAGATGAGTGCCAGAAGTGGATGGGAGAGTTAGTGTACGAAGCAAAACCCAATGATACTTGCTGAAACACTAAATTTATTTAATTAATAGCTCGTATAATACCGTGCGAGACAGTAGAATAGATTCGTAAGCAGAAAGTACGGCGACAAATATTTTAATAATAACTTAATTATATTTGTTTTTACTTGACCTAAATAGGACTGCGAGTCATACGTTACCCCGTACAAGTAGTAATTAATGATTATATATAAAAATATACTCTGTGCCCTTTCAAGAGGCATAATGAAAGTTTTTAATGCACCACCCCAAGAAGTATTACAGTACTGTAATAATGATTGACATAGGGCCAGATAAACTTGCCTAGTTAATTTTGCATCGGCAAAAGACCGTAGTTTTTTAAACACATAGATTAGTTTGCGAACTCTATTTGTTAAATTTTGAATATGTGGTCTAAAAGAGAGGTTTTCGTCAATTGTAATCCCTAGATATTTAAGAGTATTACTTTTATGTATAGTTGGACAATTACATAAGCTTGTTGTCAAAGACGTTTGGCATTGGTGAACATATAAAGGCGGATTAAAAGCATTACAATTGGAACTGCGCATAGAAAAGTAAATATATTTCGTTTTTTCAGCATTAATTGTTAGTAGATTGCAACGTAACCAGTTATTTACAATATTAAATCCTAGTTGAGCTATTTCATATAGGCCCTTCATGCTATTCGCAGAGAAAACTAGTGCCGTATCGAAATGAGATTATATGAACAATGTTAAAAAAAATACTTATTAGGCTACTAGCTTTTGCGCGCGACTTTGCCTGAGCCTACGTAGTTTTCTTATTGAAAACAGTGAATTCATCAAATTACCAAATAAAGGTATTTTATGGTCTACCTGGGAACCAATTTTCATCAAAATCTGGTGAACCGTTGACGCGTGATTGAGGAGTATACATCCAAACTAACAAAATTATAGATTATGTTATAAATAATGTTCTTTTTAACATCATAAAATATGGTAGGTTATTAAAATATAAAATTATATTTCGCTTTAGCTATAGCTTTAACTTAGAAAAAAAGGAATAAAAAGATTCGGACAATTCTGCTAACAGGCTTCTTCATTCTCGTTTCGAAAATCTTATAGATTACTAGCTGTCCCGGCCGCGCGTTGCTGTGGTAATTTCATACTACTGACCTATAACATTGTATCTGTAGTAAAAAAATATATGACTACTTATCAAGATAAAAACTATCCTATCTCTCAAGTTGGATCAAACTGCACACGGTGTACAAATTGGATTAAAATCGGTTAAGTAGTTTAGGAGTCCATCGCGGACAAACAACGTGACACGTAATTTTATATTAAGATAATTAGAATCCCAGTATCCATTATAACAATGGCATAGTGTATATCTGCAATGAAAACGTATTCCGCTTATCTAACGTCTGAGCTAATTATTTTTTGATGTAAATTTATATAATCATTATCGCACCGCCTATCAGAACTGGCTTCAAAAACCATTTATCACAACCTGGATTTCTAATGTCTAGGGAACTCGCACGGCCGTAATTGCTTGTATTTCATGCTAACTTTCTGGAAGTCTGCCAGCGTGGTTTAAGTGGCCTCAGTTCATGTAATAATTTGATTTTTTCACCTTAAAGCTTAGCGCAGACGGAGCACTTTAATCGACAATAGTCAGCAAAAAAGAACATGTCACAATAATAGAAAACAAGTACACATTATATTCTTAATTTTTCAATTCAGTTTTACATGAAGAACATTATATTAATAGATGACCTTTACAGCGTGTAAGGAGATTTTTAAGAAGGTCTTGGTGTGTCCTCTATTCTGCTGTAGCGCAAATTTGTCGTAGATGGTTTATTGTCTTCATGAAAGTGATGCAATAGTTATTTAGTGAGGAGTTCGAGTCGAAATACAGTGGCAGACCTGACGGTGTCTCTTAGGACATTTCAAGGTCCGCTGTGCTGAGCCGGTCAAAGAGAGAGCTCGAGAGGAGTTTTCAAATTACTCATGCATTGTTTATTGCAATTTCACGATTCTATGTTAATAGCAACTACCATATATAAAAAAATATTTTGACAGATCAAAGAGCAGGAAGAAGTGATTATTATGGGTTACTTTTAACTTCGCGTGGGGAAAAAGAGTGCGCAACCAAAATATACGGTTTTAATCTTGGATTCGCGGAGCTAATTCAAGTAACCAAAGGAAGAAGAAGGAATAAATGTATTTGAGTTTATTTTTTGTCCTCACTCAACGACACCACGAAACTGCACCACTGTCTCGTCTGTCTTGTGCCGTCGATTTGTTCAGACGTGCCCAAACGATGCAATAAAAATTGCACAAATTATAATACAATTAATAGTGACCTAGTTTATTCTTTAAGCGTACTAAGAACATTGTCTCGAAGTGATTAATGGAACGTAGTGTAAATTATTGTGATCAAAGATGTCTGATAACAGTCCCTTTAACCGGAGTGGTATAACGCGTCGCACTCCTCCACCAACGCCCACTACAGAAAATGCAAGAGAAGACCACAATGAGCCCATAGAAGCTATTTCGACTCCTGACATTCAAAAATGGTTGAGCTCTATTGAACTATATTTAAACGAGGTTTGCAGCGTTTCAAATGAAGGGAAACTAAACTCTGAGCAGAAACTCAAAATAAATAACTTGTGCCGAAAAGTTGGTCATGGCGTTGCACAAATGGCGGTACAATATCAGTCGTTGAAACAAAAAGCCTTCCAAACTCACATCAGTCTCCAGAATTCGAAGAAAAACCAAGACCTGGTACACCAGTTGACGGAAATAAAACAGTCTATAAAGGAATCGTGTACGTCAAATATTGCAGAAAGCACATCGTTCGCAGACATGGTAAAAAAGGGATCAAATAATTTTATCCGACCGAGCCCTCTTAGCTCCGTAGCTATCTATCCTAGAGATTGCACAAAAACTAGCGACGAAACAAAGAACATGGTCCAAAAAATTATTTACCCTGAAGAAATTAAACTTAAGGTAAGAGGAGTAAGAAAGACTAGGAACGGAGGTGTCATCATCAGCACTGAGACCAAAGAAGATGTGGAAAAATTGAAACGAAATTCTCAGCTTACTGCCTCGGGACTTATCGTCGATGAACCTCACAAACGTAAGCCGCGCTTGATAGTTATTGGAGTTCCCGCAACAATGCCCGAAAACGACGTTTATAAATGCATTTTTGAGCAAAATTTAGTAGATAAACTGCCCGCTATGTCTGCAAATACTTTTATGGACTCAATAAAACTTAGCCACAAGTCTGGAAAACGAAATGCCGAGAGCTGCAATTATGTCCTAGAAGTTACAGCAAACATACGAAAAGTCCTTATAAGTCAGGAACGACTGTTTATTAACTGGACGTCTTGCCCTGTGAGGGATTTTACTTTTGTGACTAGATGTTACAAGTGCCATCAATACGGTCACGCAGCCAAGACTTGTAAATCCTTGACCATCACATGTGGACATTGTGGAGATGACGGCCACACCATACAAGAATGCCCAAAGAAGGACCTTCCACCGAAATGTGCAACATGCCTACGTTTTAAAAAGTCAAGTGACCACAAAACTGGAGATGCAGACTGTCCGGCTAAGAGGGCTGCCGAGCTTAGATATATCAATTCGATAGACTATGAAGGCGCATAAAGAGTCACATATTAAGTTTTACTTGCACATTAAATATAGTAATTATAAATGAAATTATATTTAATTATTAATTCAAAAATTTTAATTTTAGAGTTAAGAATACTTATTGTTTTAATGTTTTTTCTTCATAACCTTAACTTTGTTTGTGACATGATTACTGATCACCGCGCTGTATTACTGACCTGAAATTTATAGCCGTATAAGCAAAATCCTCACATTGGAAAATATGAATTTGTTATGACCTAGAACATTATTTAATTTTATACAACAATTACTTTAGCCCAGTTTAAGAAAGTGCTGACGCTAATTTCTCGCTGTAATAATTTATAATGCTAAACAAGCAATATCTCCGAGTTAGTGTTAATTTATAAATAGTTTTAAATACAAGTCTTAATAATAAGATTTTTTTTTTCTCATCTTCATTAGTTTTATCACTTATAATTTTTTTTTGGTATTTAAAGTTTGAATAATATTGTGTAATAAGATATGATAGACAATAAGCAACTTCTCGCCTGAAACACAGGTACAACCTAGTTCAGGCAAATAAACATTTTCACCTCACCTTACCTTACCTTACTGTGGTGTCGTTTACAATTTTTTTAGGTAACCACATCACTTCCGACTAGTGATGTCTAACGTGTGTAAAAACTTAGGCTATTAAGATTAGCATAAAGAGATCATCTATACCATGTCGTCATCTTACGAATGGTGCGAATAATAAATAATTAATATCGATAAATTCATACATACATAAGTTTTGTATTGTAACTTCATTACTGTGGTGTAGTTGTAAAAAAATGCAAAGGACACCACAGTGGTGAGGTTTCGTGGTGTCGTTGACAATGCATGTTTTTTGTTGGCGTTACACCTAATTCAGTCATAAGTCGGCAATTTTCCAGTGAACGTGTGACCAACTCATTGCTCCTTAATTCACGGTTGTAACATAAAGAGTTACTGTAGAACGACTGCATAATTTTGTGCTTCCACGCGCGGTAATGGAAACGTTTCGCGTCATAACGCGATTTGAATGCTATTAAGTATTTTATTTATTAGCAATTGAAGCTTTTTGTATTGTCAATTCAGCCTTCTATTAATAAATTCAATCTTTTATTTGAACATTAGATACGCTAAAGGAACAGTGAATAACGGTGAACAATCAATATTGAGCTATGCTGGTATGTGCTGTGCTATGCTCTATTGGGTCAAATCACTACTGTTATACTCATAACAATCATTATAATTCGACCGACCCACTGCTGGGACATAAGGCCTCTCGTCATCGAAGGAGGTTTAGGCAGTAGTCCACCAGGATTTTCTCGTATACCGGAAACGACTCAAAAGTTGATAGAAACCTTATATTTTGATGTTGTTACGTGCATGTTAAATTTGGTTGCAATAAGTTAAAACATACTGGACTTATCGTGCTAACGCACAGACACACACACACACATAGCCATAATTCCAAAAACGGGTTTTTTGGACTCAGGGAGGTCCAAAACGTGTAAATCCGTCAAAATCTCGAGGTCTAATTTTTTGACGATTACAAGACTTCCTCTATACTACGTATACGAGAAAGTAAAAATCTGCAAAGAACTGCGATTTGTGCGGCTGCCGCTTTGTTTTAAACATAAAACTTAATTAAGCTATGCTACTAAATTTTATGTATGTTGATTGCTATACCCAGGGTGGCTAAACCTAGTCTTTTATGTGGTTTTTAAAGATGGCTTAAAAATATTTATGGTATTCTTAAGTAAAATAGTTATTAGGCGTGTAATGCATTGTCTATGGTGGTATAACAATGTTTTTTTTTATCTTTGACAGGTAAGTTTGGCCTTCATTTCGTCTGATGGTGAGTGATGTGATGGTGGATGGAACCCGGAACCGTAACCACCACAGAACAAATAAAAGAGGTTAGAAGTCGTAAGTAGGCGGGGCGCGCGCGCTGCTGGTTATGAGTTAACACTCATATTCGATCCTTTTCGTAAACATTCGACGAGGAAAAATATATAAAAAATAACTAAAACACCATCTTGTGCTATTTTAACTAGCAGGAAGCAAAGTAAGACTCATAATCTTACTAATGGAGACATTTCTTTTCACCGGTAAATACAAATATACTGTTAAATTGAAAAAAATATTATGTTGCGTGTGGCGACATTGGCTCTGGTATTAACATCGCTTGATACGACTTCGAACCTCTTTTATCTGTTCTGTGGTAACCACTGTGGAACTGTTAACACTTATTTGACTGGCAGACAAGCATACAGCCTGCCTGGTAGTATGCAGTTACCGCACTCTATTGCTGCCTACAGCAATGACGTAACATTCACGCGCTGCCAACCCTAGTTCCCTTCCCTACCCGGTAGAGCTCTGGCAACCTTATTCAGTAACAGAAACACAACATCACAAAAATGTAGTGTTATTTGACTGGTCTTCTGTAAGGTGGAGGTAATATCCCAGTTTGGGCTCTCTAAGGCGCGAAGCACACCAATTTGGCGTCGGGCAAGGACGCGGCGAGGATATCATTCAAATACCGTAGTAAACACACGGCAATAAGGTCATTAATTGAACAAATTCAACGGCCCTCATCGGACGCGCCATAGCGCACCATTTCGGCGTTGAATTTTTTCAATTAGGGACCTTATTGCCGTGTGTTTGGTACGGTATTTGAATGAAACAGAATGATGTCCTCGCCCGACGCCTGATCAGTTTGCTTCGCGCCTAAATTCTAACGACTAGTTCGCGGTGCCCTTACTAGACTATCATTAAGTTTTTAAAAATAGTAGATAAACATTGAGATTACGTAACAAATTTTGTCAACGGCAACAAAATTAGTTATTGTTAAGATATTTTGTTATTTGTTTTGTATCTTTTTCATTTAATTTATAATTATCATTACCAGAATATTATCATTTAATAAATATATTTAGTTTCAAAAACAATAAAACTTAACACTGTCTCAGGATGAGACTAGCATTTGTCTGTTTATACCCAAAGTTGAAAGGGTACTGTGTGCCAAACACCCGCAGTAAACTGTTAACACCGGGTATGTGAAGATTTGGCACCACTTTACACTTTAAAAGGCGGCTATGGTCTATCGAACTTGGCAAGCTTCGAAGATTTTCGAGTTAATAGTGCTATGATATCTGTTGATAATGTTTGTTATAATATGCATCCATTTAAAATTGAAATTTCTTTATGCAATAAGTAAGGGGGACCGAGGAGTGGAGAGTTGTGACGATTTCTCAAATCTTGCAAACAATGGTAATGTTAAAATTGTTAGATTTTAGTTCGTACAAATATGATATAATATGATTTAAGTAATTTTTAAGGCGAAAAAAAGGTTTGCTTTATTTATAACTGATAAAATGATATAATGATATTCTTTACTCATTAAATAGTCTAAATACATAGCTGTCACAACTTACTTCGGTGTTAGAAGAGTTGTGATACGGGGAGTAGTTTCTGTGTTTGTTGATTTTCTTAGAAAACTTAAAGCTACATTTATTCATAGAGCTTATAGTTGTGGAATGTCTCGTTAGCGGGATATGTTCGATAAAGTAAAAATTTTCACAACCATCCTCGGTTTCCCCTACCGACTATTAAAATCGGTTCCTATTATAATGAATGCCAAACCGATATTAAAACATGGAATGTTTCAATTTGTTTCTTATATACATACATACTCAGCATGGATCATGCAGAACCTACCCCAAAAAAGTGACAGGTTGCCAGTTGTCGGTGACCGGATGCTATGTACACTTGTATTGATTGATAAAACTGGTGTCTTTAAATTTACCATTTGCTTTGTACTAAATTTCTTCTCCCCAGGGGATCGAATCAGGGTCCTCTGGGTTTACCTCCAATGGGCGAAACAATAGATCACGGCGGCGAATTTTAAAAGCAAGAATATATCAATAATGAAATACACTAACTATGTAAGGAATATTTTAAAAGCCAAAGAAGCAGCTATCGACTCGTTGGGGACAAGCGTGTGCCCATCCCATTTCTGTGTACGAAATGATGTCACGCATGACGACGTCACCACCACAAACCAATTACACAACTAAGGCTTATCTTTATATCTATAAATAAGGTATCAAATTCGTAGCTATCATTTCAATTCTGTAGGTTTCTAGCCTTTGTTTTTGTAACACAAAATTTTTCCGTCTCCCTGTAAGCGATCGCCACTCGAGGACCTTTCCGCCTCAACAGCCGGACGGCAATCTTGGTTATCCTGCAGATTTCATTATTTCTCATTTAATTACGCAAAGAAACTTCGCTTATAGCCAATAAGCAATTTTTCTATTTAAATTGCTATTCCATAAGGCATACGACCTGGGTCAACTGTGATCTAAGCATATTATGATTATGTATGGAATTTCTTAAGCATGTAGATACGTGACATTCTTTTGATTGCCCCTAAGTATCGCTGACTTGCGGTCCCACTTAGCTCTAGAGCGCTTCAGAATCGAGGGCGCTGAATTTTATGAAGCAAACGGCTAATTTTAGACGGTCAAGTATTGTCAACTAAAGGCAAGCTACTCTTTAATTTTGTAGCCTAATTAATATCTAGAGCTTCAAGTTCGCATTTGTTTTATATTTTTTTTTTAAATTTCGTCAAAAATTTTGGATTTTATTTTACAAAAATTAAAGTTGGTAATCGATCCTTCTGCCCCACTGGCACTAAATCTATCCTGTGCACAAATGATTCTACCGGTGCTGCTATCATGTCATTAGCGAACTCTCAAGATCCCTGGCAACAGCAGGAGCACGTCTGTGCTCCGCGCGTGAAACGGACTATTAATAACACCTGTCTTGCAATTTTACATAAATATGAGCTCAATATTACCACTATTGAAAACTAAAAAAAAAAATAAGAACCTTCCAAATTTTCTCTATTCAATTAGGTAAATACGATAGATCTGACTATGGATTTTTGATGATGAGAATTTGGTTACCAACCGTCATTGAAAATTTAAATTACGGTATATATTTACTTTTTAAAACATTTTTAATATCGCCACAATTTTACCAGCACGCCGTAAGTAAATCACATAGAAAAAATTTCCCACCATAATTTTTAAGCAATTTTTCTTTGAATCCCGATAAAACGTGGAAAGTTTAGCAAAAATGTCGTGCTTCGGGTGTTCGTGTCATGAATAATTCAGGTTTCCGGTATATTGGCCTAATGGCTAGCATGTGCATCTCATTAACAGAGCTGGTGCTGACCAATTAGGTAGACAATCAGCACAATATGCACAGCGCAGTGTCAAATTTGCATGACTACACGAATTTTTAAGTGGCTTTTAAGGAAGCACGCACCCCTTTTAACTACTCTATTATGAAGAAAAATGCTCTATTAAATTTGCAAGCGATGAGTTACTACAAAATTTTAGTGTTTCCCCTAGAAATTTTAATAAAAAATGTTTACCTTAAAAACTACTGAATAGTAATTACTTATGTAAATATTGATGACTCTTCATGTACTTCATGTAATGTAGATAAACTAATGGCCGATAAATTTAGGGAAAAAAAATATATTTATATATCTTGGAAATTATGTAAAAACCACTGAACAGTGTAGGTACTTACATAGGATATAAATTTTCAAAAAATAATTTGTAATGAAATGCGTTGAAATAAATAAGGTAATTATATACTAAATATTTTATATTGCTAAGCAAATCTTCCATAAGATTAATTTGGTACTTATCTCCATGGGGTAAGGGATAGCTTCACGGTTTGCACTGTTACATATTTGCTTGAAGCCCTTGTGGTATAAAAATCAATCACTAAAATTTTTTCACATATGTGAACCTTAAAAATACCAAATAACTATTAATGTCAAAAGTATATTTGGTATTTTTGTCATTTTGTTGTGTAATTGTGCTATTTGCTATTTTAATTTACTATTTTTTGCAATGAATAAGTTATAACGATATCCATAACTCAATTTTTATATTAAACTACGCACAGATTTCCTATGTAAATGAAATGAAAACCTGGTCAGTCAATTTTCCAAGCCATCGAAATTGGGTTAGTTGCTAGTTTTGTAATAAAACTTTTTGTCGTTCATGACCAACACTGAAATAATTAACTAGTTTCAAATGTAAATACATAAGCACTAAAAATATTTACATGATATAATTTTATCGATTTCACTCCCTCCAAACAAGTCTTAATCAGAAGACTAAGTAGTAAATCTCAGGATAAATAAAAATCTCTATCTTTCACTTTTGGCTTCACAAAACTGAACCTAACTTACCTGCATTTAGTATTTAAATTAATAAAGATAATTGATGTTATTGTTGTTACGTTTATTTCCAATTATTATTCTCTCTTTTATAAAATCATCGCAATTTTACGAATGAAATTCTCGATCTATTAAAAGGTACCAAGCATACAATCGGTGACAAGACAGGCATAAGATAAAAAAAATCGGGAGTGGTCTCTCCTTAACTTTCTCGTATACCGGAAACGACTCAAAAGTTGTTAGAAACCTTATGTTTTGATGCCATACATGCATGTTAAATTTTGGTCACCCATCCTAATACCGACCGCGCACTTGGTTGCTTAACTTTCGTGATCGACGGGTTAAAATTTGTTAGAAACCTTATATTTTGATGTCATACATGCATGTTAAACTTGGTTGCAATAAGTCAAAGCATACTCGAGTAATCGTGCTAACACACAGACACACACACAGACATAATTCTAAAAACGGTATTTTTGGACTCAGGGAGGTCCAAAACGTGTAATTCCGTCAAAATCTCGAGGTCGAATTTTTTGACGATTACAAGACTATACAACGTATACGAGAAAGTAAAAAAATCGATTGCTATGCCGACTAGCCCCGAAGAAAGTGATTTAGAGAATCTTGGTTTTAAGTGGCGCAGGAATCACTCACGAGAAACAGGAAGACATTTATTGTCTCAGCATTTGATGGTAGGGCTTTTGACGATTTAAAAGTACTTAGCGAAGTCCATTTAAATAAAGAGCTTTTTCATTTCATTTGGGACTGTATAGCTTAAAATTTCTACTCGTAATAACATTAAACGAATTACATAGATATTGTAAACTCGTAAGGTGAATGTTGTAAAAGTTGAAGAATTTAACGTCTTGAACGATAAGAGACACTATATCTAATCTGTTTTCACTGAGTCTTGGGCAGCTCAGCGGTCACCACAAGATAGTTTAATCGATTTTAACATTCATAAAGTGGTATTTTGTATTAATGGTCATAATCATTCCGTCTATCTATTTAAAAAATTGTTTGTTTGATTCATGAATATGATAGATAGACAACTCATAGTAGTAATTTCAAACCATCTAGCTAAAAGTATAACAGTAAATATGGTAGAAAAAATGAACAAGGTCGAATCAATCTTGTGTATTGAGGAGACCGTAACGTGCGTGCTCGGAGAACTTTGTGTGTTACAGTCAACTCAATTCGAGGGTGGCATAAAGCAAACGAAATTATTGCCACAAATGGACGTGCAAAATCAGCGGCGCGGCTGTTCGCGTGGCGTGCACTTCGATCGTGGTGAAGGTAGGCGCGGAGGAAACGTCAGTAACTTCAGAAAAATCGAATTTCAATGCCCGGCAGTCGAGGCTCAGGCGGCGCGGCGCCAACACCGCGCGCGCCCTCGCGCCAATCGCAGTCGACCACCGCGCGCCCAAACTCTTCCAAAGTTACAAACGACAACCGCGACCAAAGTTCCGAGTGCGACAGTGTTTTGTTTTCAATTTAATGGTGGGCCCATCAACGGGCTATGGGCTCGGCTTTGCCGGCTCACAGTGAGACAGTTTGACCGACATAAATTCGTGTTCATACCTTTCTTTATTAAAAGATGACGTCACTGTGGGCGCCTTTTTAAGGCCCATTTCAATTTGTCTAGCTAATTGGCCGGCCTGTGTCATAGTTGCATTGCCCCGTGTTCCTGCTAAGTGGAGCCGTGCCGTGCCTATCCATTGAATTACGGCCTTCACCTAATATTGATTATTAAACAATATTGCATTCTTTGCGAGTCATGTAAACACCTACACAATCACAGCTTTTGTCAACTTTCGATTAAAAGCTCTTTGTTACCTGACATTAAATATTAATGTTTCATAATATTAGACCAAAATGTATTTTTATTCTTATTAAATTGTAAAATTTTCAGTATTTATAATACAAAAATCATAATATCATAAATGTATAACATACGTTGCTTATATCAGAATATTTTTTTTTATAATAAGTATACGATTATTATAGCATTTTTAACATGCAAAAAGAATATTTATAAATAAATACTTCATGAATCATTATAAATTATTGATTAAGTCTTATCAGTAACACGATAAAAACCTATTTATAAAAGTGGTTTTGGGAAAGGTTACTAATGCATCATATTTTATTTAGGTACCTTACATCATATAAATGAAAAACATTCATAGTGATAAAAGCATTACTTAAAAGCTTTACTAGCTATAAGATTCGACTAACACAGTTGTATGGAAATATTTCAGATCCGAAATAAATAAAATGATATTATAATTATTCATCTGTAGACTGTCAAATTGAAACTGTGTTTTGCAAGTCTGAATAACAACCATATTACACTGTGTCATGTTTCATATGTATTAAATATAATTCCCGTGTCACGATATTTGTCCGGGACGAACTCCGAAACTAACAATCCAATTTTAGCTTTTTTAAAATTTTTTAACTTGAGAGATAGGCTAGTTTTTATTTTGATAAGTGGTCCTCATTTTTTTACTGCAAATTCAATGTTATAGGACAGGCGGTATGAAATTACCACAGCAACGCGTGGCCGGGACAGCTCGTTACACTAAAATATATTGTCAACATTACAAAAACACTTCTAGAAGAACAAGAAAATTAAGTGTACTTTTAATATTAAAATGATAAAAATAATATAATAGAAGCAATGGATAAACTTTTTTACTGGACATATACCATCAAAACCTGCTCATACATGTGGCATGAAAAATTGGCCAAATAATATTTTTATACACTGGGCCGGTTTCGCAGGTTTTGATTGGAAGATATTTGCGTTTATCCATACTTATACAATAGATATTAACTAAACAAATATTTCCTAATCAGAAGCTGAAAACTGATTCTAAAATATAAAATGACAACAAAGACATTTTGTTTGTAATATTATTTAATCTTAGAGCACTTATTACTCTGTGCTTTCATAGTTGCTATAATAACATACCTAGAAATGAGTTTTCCATCAGAGCACACAAATTGTAAAATAAAATGTTTTAGGAAATTTACGTTCTCGTCATAACGACTTTCATAAACGAAGACGGCAATTTTATTTCTATTCGAGTCTTGTAATAATTGGGAGTAATTAAGTCTGTGTCACGGCAGTTTGGATACAAACATTTTATCGCTACAATTGTTCAGATGTAATAAAGAAAGCTTCGTATAAAATAATATACCTATTGTTATATATCAAATAAAAACCTGAAGCAAAATTAATACTTTTCTATACCAAAAACAAAATCTTCCCCAACACGTTTTATTTATTAAGTTCCAACTATTTGTGATACGTAATAATCAACGTTTTGTTTAAGAGAGATAAAATATCTGTACTGACTTATAGGAAGTTAGCATGTATAGCGACAGGAGATAAGGCTGATGAGAAAACCCAAAACTGTCAAATGTCTTCAATTAAGCTCAGGTTACATTGCCAGCAAGCTTGGGAGCAAGCAAGTGATCCTTTGGTTCACACCGCGAACTGCAGAGATAGCTTATCTCTTTAGTTCGCGGTGTGAACCGAAGTATGAAAAGAGGTTAAACTATGCTCACCCGACTCACTCGTGGTGTGTCCTGCGCTTAAATTATAACCATATTCCACAATATATAGCTCAAAGTCTGTTGATGAATTTTGACAGTTTGTGATATCGTGATCTGCCGTCATATGTATACATAAACCAGCTAATGTAACTACTGACTCAAGAATACTCATTTTTTAGGTACTTAAAAATATTATTCTGCTAGTACCAATCAAAACCTGTAAAAAAGTGACAGAATATACCCTGGTTGTTAATGTTAATCCAGTTTACGGCTACTATGCCATAGCAGTAGTCAAAAAATGTTCACCAGTTGTCTGAAAAATGGATTATAAACTTATGATTCGTTTAGTGTTAGTGGTGATATGGGAAAGTGAAGATATCAAAAGACATATTTATAAAGTGATATAAGTATTGAAAACCAGTGGTAGCTCCGAATTTCAATAGAAATATGCACGTCATCATTTACAAGTATTGTGCTCGTGATACAGGATTGCAAAGGCTCTGCCGCTCCTACGTCATAGTTCAGTAAGTATTTACTCATTTTGTTTGTATATTTATTTTTTTATGAGATAGCAAATGAAGCTCATAATATACTTAAGCTACCTCCACTATGTCAGCTCATAGGGTGCATCTTCAGGCTTCACTGGAAGGAGACTAGGAGAGAGAATTATATGTGGAGGTAAAATTTCCATACTTTACGACTGAATTTACTCTAAATATAACATAACATACAAATACAAACACATGAACATACAAAAACTTACTGGTTTAGCTATTGCTAAAAATGTTACAAACTTTTTATGTTAACAGTACGAAATGATAATAAATTTCTTGTTACGAGCTTTGAGAGGGGACTCAAGCTTGCAATTCTTCACTATTATGCGAGTAGCTGCATTTTCATCATTTTATTTATTTGTTCCATTAACAAAAGATGTTGTAGATTCAAATGGAAGAGAATTACATGTTTCACTTCCTTTGAGATATTTTTCCAATGTCTTATAAAAGTAAAAAAATAGTCCTGAGTGCCTAGACCACCTGGCAAACGCTACAAAGCGTTTCTGTTAATAACAACGCCAACTGTAACATTTGACACGACGCGTCGTGTCAAATGTATTATATATATTTTCTTAGTAATAAGTGGGGCGCACTAAAACTTTCCGGAATTAATAAAACAACTATTAAAGGTCGAAAATTAATTTATTGTTTCTCAAAATATTCTCCCTGTGCGTAAATGCACTTTTTCATTCGATTAAACCAATTTTGAAAACTTTTGCGCCACTCCGTAGTGACCTCAGAAACGTGGTTTTCATACTCTTCGACAGCCTCTTCTGGTGATGCAAATCGTCGACCGCGTAATTGGTTCTTAATTTTAGGGAACAAAAAAAGTCACAATGTAAAAACAATTGACAGTCAAATGAAACAAACTGCATTCTACAGCCAAAGAGTTCCATCTTCAAATGTTGTTATTACTTTTTAAATATTGTTTATGTAAACTACCAGTTCCGGAAACCTATGTACAGACAACGCCACGTTGGGTTACCACAAACTGTCAAATTTTCCCAATTGATTATGCACTTTATAATCAATATCCTTAGGTTGAAAATCGTTTGGAGAAATTTGACAGTTTTGTATAGCTCAACGTGCTGTTGACTGTACCTACGTCAGTTTTATATAGTAGATTTTCGATGAGATTGATAAGCTATTTGTAAGGCTTTCTGTGTAGCTGTTGGAAGACCGTTCTACTGGATGAGAAAGTTCGCTGGTCCATGTTCCCGCTCAGCATTTGATCATAACAGATTTTTTTCTTAAGTTTAATTTCTTATTAAATTTCATTCATTTCAAATTATGCCAAATGGACTTAAGAATTTTCATAAAATAAATAAAGCTGCATTAACCGACAAAAAATATAGCAGCGTTATAGAAAGCACAATCAATGTAAGTCGCAATGTGCCCAGGAATTTTCGGTCATTAATATTATGCTTATGAATAACACGAGTTTTACGCTTTTCCACTCACGCGAACTTCTTATAAATTTCGTAATAACTACTATATAGCTTAGTGAATAAGATATTCAGGTTTCAAAATAAAAATGACGTAATAGTACTTTACAAGGAAGTTGCGCGAGTATATTATTATTTAAGGTTTTCTAAGTTAAGAATAATATTTCAAAGATAATGGGCTTATGTAGCTTATTATTATACGGGCTTATGTTTTCTACTTTAAGAGTTATATTGTATTGTAGAAATACCAGCGTAGCAGATCAAATTATTTTAAAAATTTGATGTTACTTATATAATTTCATGATTTTATCATAATGGGTGTAAAAAGACCTATGAGAAAGCCGAGAACTACGTATTCCGCTCATCATTAGGACCATTTTTTCTTCAAGACAATTTTTATCTGAGAAATTAATAGTTATGAAATTATTGAAGGTTAAAGGTTTTTTTTCAAGCTTTTTATGAAAACAAATTGAAAAGATTATTCCTTAATTTTTGTCCAAAGAAACATTATCAAATTTTTAAGTATTTCACACAAAAAAATGGGTTCAAAACGTCAGCGGCTAATGTAACCACTCGATATCGGGGCCATTCAACCCAGCCGACCAAACGTCGCACACGTCTCCAAGTTGCTAAGCTATACGTATTCATTGCGCGGTATTTTTTGGAGTTTTTTTTAACACCAAATAATAAAAATCGTTTCCTAACAATATTTCTTTATGTTTCTTGTTTTATTGTATAGAATAACTTCGGCTTTGTCTTAGGTATTTTTACACCCTGTATATACAGGATGTTTGGCATGGTCAAATCAGAAGTAGATTAACACTTTAGTACCTTTTCATTATAATCATTGATACATAATGGTGGCAAGAATTACTGCACAAGCGCTAGTGTTGATATTACATGGCACTATAGTGTTCAGCTACATATGATGTTGGCCGTACATGGTATGATAAGCGAGCACCTCTTTTTTTTGACGTTGGGAAATCAATTTACGGACCATACCGCACACTGGCTAGGCGTACGGCGTGTGCGGGACTCACCGGCGCGGAACAGCGCCGGTCCTACTTCGCTAAAACCCACCGGTACCCTCCTAAGCCCTTGTGGAGAGCCGGACCGGGGTCCAACGGTGGACCGGGCGACGCGCCGACGGGGGTGGCTGATTTTTTATTAAAAATTCAAATTAAACCTATTCTTCGTCCTTAGTTGGAACAAATCCAGCAATTAAAAAAAAAACATTAAAATCGGTTGAGTAATTTCGGAGTTCTTCGAGTTCAAACAATGTGATACGTGATTTTTATTCTAGATGTTAGCACGGGCCTGTGCCCGCTTATATGACATATACCAAACATTCTGTAAATTTACGTCCAAGTTTCAACCAATTTTTTAACCAAAATAAGTAGTAGGTACTATACATACTAAGTAACAGTTAAGCATAAAAAATAAAGCATATATTCTATATAAATTTAAGTCGAAAACTTCGTGGTGGCAGCATTGTCATCTCCTTATCAAAAAGGTCAAAAAATTGTGTGTGAAGACGTGATAACCTAACCATCACTTCAATTTTGAAACATAAATCTAATGACGAGGGTCGTAGAGTCCCAAATCAGTTCAACAAATCAATTAATGATAGGCTGATGTATAGATTTTACTGATTCAAATTATACTAACAAGCTATGATTCACAAACAATAATTACCTACTCGTAGTACATTGCCCAATTTCACTCTTCATTATTTGGACTATACCCGGAAACAGTAAATGCTACCTGATTCATAATTAAAAGTTATCAAAGCAGTGACACATTTTAGTTTTCAATCTAAGTCTTTGAATACTTTTTGTAGGATTACTGTGAAAAATTAGTAATGAATTGGTTCCACCCACTTACCCCGCGACCCTCTGCAAAAATGAAATTTCCGTTAAAATATTTCATATCAAACTCAAAAAATAGTTTGGGAAGGATCATCTTTGGATTTTTATTCTATAGAGAAAATCGTTTTTAATCGTGTTTTGGCTAGAGAATGTCTTTATTTAATAGTCAGCTATAACATTTTTGAAAATAAGGACAATAGTTGGAAGGGAAATAGGATAAAAAATACATACATACTAACAAAATATAATCAGGCGTATAATTCCAAAAGAGACAGAGCAGCCTCACATAATACTTGAGCAAGTCACATTGGCATCATGGCTGCGAACTATATGTTCGCAGCATCATGGTCTATCATCAGCTCATATAATGTCTCCACCGAGGGGCTCGAGCCTACCCCACACACATTAGGGGCGATTAAGCCTTAGTCAACCACGCTGGCCAAGTGTGGGTTGGTCGACTTCAGACACAACCTAAGATTTTCTTCATAGGTGTGTGCAGGTTTCCTCACGATATTTTCCTTCACCGTAAAAGCGTCGATTAAGCGTACATATTAAGAATTCAAAATTTGAAAACACATGAGATTTATAAGTATCCTACCCTCGTCTTAAAAATAATAAACTCTGTGTCTAAAGTGAATACTAAACTCTATCTATGAATACTAACTCAATATTTACTGGTAAAAACCTTCCGTGGAAATTTTATTTAATTGATGTAAATCGTATCTAAATCTGTTGAGTGACTTAAGAGGAGTTAACGGATATTATGTACACACAGATGAAGAAAGCAACTTTGTTTTAAAACAACACAAATTATTTGAAACTACAAAAAGGTTCAGATTCTTATAAAATCAAGACCTTCAGTATATACAACCATTCCCTTAATGAAGTTAGTTCAAAGGCATCGGAATCAATTCATTATCTCATTATTAATTTAATATTCAGCAGCGAGTCAGAAATTAATTTACCGGGTATCGTGGAATAAATTTTAGAGCATTTGAATTTTTGATAATTCACTTAGAATCACGGCATCTTGTTAAAACTTTCTTACTTGGTTGTTTTGTAAGAAAAGAAACATTGTTACGGAAAGTCTCTAGGTGTACACGTAAGTTCTTATTCATCCTTAATTGCGTTTTCTATCTTTTGTAACTAGACGTTTAATTGTGTTACAAACGTCGGAGAATGACCGCTTATTAACATCTAGTGGTTACTCTTCTAGCCATAGCCTTCCTCGATAAATTGACTATCCAACACAAAAAGATTTTTTCAATTTGAATAAGTTGTTCCTGAGATTAGCGCGTTCAACTAAACAAACGAACTCTTCAGCTTTATAATATTAGTATAGATTGGTATGCATATCATCCATTATCATCACCGTATGCTTTTCTGCTACTTAACGGCAATATTGTAATCCGATAATAAGGCAACCAGTTCAGTTGGAAGAACCCTACTATCACCATCGGCTTTATCACTTACCACCATTCAGGTTATATGAGACTAATAGCTTACGTCCGCGTGGACGTTTTACCCCCTTAAGGGTGGAATTTCCAAAAATCCTTTCTTACTAGCTGCCTACGCTGTATAAGGTATTTATGTGCAAAATTTCAAGTCTCTGGGTTCAGCGGTTTTGGGCTGTGCGTTGATATCTCAGTCAGGAATTTGAATTTTATATATATAGATTTACTAGGTGGCAGGCCTGTATATAGGGTCGTTTGGGTAGGTACCACCGCCTTTTCTATTTCAACCGTGACACAGTGTGCTTTGTTTTGGATTAAGAGAAAGGTAACCATTGTAATTACAGTGCATGCAAGGAATTTCATCTTAGATTTTTTTTTATGTTACGAGATGGCAAATAAGCCTGCGGCCCACCTGATGTTAAGTGGTCACCGCCGCCTATAGACACTTGCAATATTAAGTGTAAATCACTTAACACCGCAAGTGCGTTTGCCATCCTGGGGACTAAGATGATATGCCCTCCATGCCCAGTAATTACATAAGATAAGATCTCAAGATAACAACGCACCTGCAATACCAAGAGATTTTTCCATGTTCACCTGGTGGGCCGTCAGCTTGTTTGTAATCTGGTTGTATAAAAAAAAATGTCACCAGTCAACAAAATGCTCTGTTAAATGTAAAATAAAGCTCGTATTAGATTTCATGCTATGCTACCACTTAACAAAGCGATACTCCTCCCCCAAGTAGGTATGTCACATGTTAAATGTCATATTGCTATTACGTGGGTAATATTAAATAACAATCGATCTTCCTTCACGAAGGTGTCGGTATAATTAAAACTACATTAGCTATCTGTTTGGAAAATTGTCAAACCAAGACAGCGCTCGTAAAATCGTAATGGCGTCGATGGCTCGTTTGAATATTTTATATCTATATATAAGAGTCTTATATTTTTACTTAAATTAGTACTTATGGCATATTAAAAATACAAATATTTTATCATTTACAGTTGAAAAATATTTTTGTGGCTAAAGCATTATTAAAATTTTTAACAAAAATCTAATTGAGTGTCCATCTTCTGGTTGAACAATTTTAATAAATAAGTGTTAAACATGTCTGTAAAGTATATCAAACGCTTTCATAACGAAAAAGAATTTAATTCATTTTACATTTTAATCTGCAAAATCCACTTTCAAATGTATAATAATAAAATAACATTTATATATAAAATCTCTAATAAGGAAGCTACATTTAACTCGTTAAATTTATATAATAACAACTTATCGAACTTGTACTTGCATGTAATTAAAATTGAGCATGAATACAATTGGTTCTAATCATCGTTTTGTGACAACAATAAATCAATTATAAATTATTGTACGTGATATGTCAAATAATTTAATTACCTACTGGTTTCAAGATGTTTCAAATGCGTTATCATTTGAATGGTTTTTTGATTCTATTTATTTATTAAACTAAAATTTTACTTACTTACTTCAAACATAAAAACACACATGGGTGACCAAGAAAATTAAATTTTTGAGTACTTCTTAGCTTCGTAAAACATGTTGTCTGTGAACCCTATGTTTTACTTTAAGAGAATTAATACTTAGGCTTGTGATCAGCCGTTGAATGTGTAAACGCTAACGATAGTGTTAAACATTAAATAACCACTGTTCGACATGCAACGCCAAATCATTTTTCACTTACAGAATAAGAAAGCTCCGACCGAAAGTAATTTTCAAGTTTTTCGCTCTTCGCAACGTTATCAGATAAAGAACCCTGACATTTTGCAACATAATATTTTTACGAAGTAATTGAGTGAAAAGTATCGTGTGATTCGAGATAATAACGGCGGAGTTTTTGCGTGTTTTCAAACAACTTTTGATGAAGGTCAAATTATAGAGACAACTTCTTTACAAGGTTACAAATTTTGTTCAATAAAGATCCTTTAAGTTTATTAGCGTTTAACGTTGTAAATGAGTCAGTACCTATATTAAGTGTCCTATATAAGTCCGGGTATGGGCTGCTGAGGATGACTATGAGTGTGACAATAATTATTACTTTTGGGCTTGGTGCCCTTTTATGTAGGCTACAGGCTGGCAGCTTGTCACTATTTGGAGGCACCGCATGGTCCATACTGCCAGATGTGGCTTTATGTGTAAAAACTATTACTTAAGGCTCTGCTCAACCCCTCATGGGATTACGAGTGTGATCGTAGTACGTTTGCATGTATATTAAGTTAATGATGATTCATTTACTGAATGTCCGCCTCTCTGTGGTCTAGCGATTCTTGTATCAGATCCAGAGATTTAAGGTTCAATGCTCATAGAGGGGTACTAATTTTTTATGACATATGATATGAGCATGTCAAAAGAAAGTGATGAGAATTATTGTGGCTACGATAAACTATGTGAATACATATTGGTGTGAGCGTGGAAATATATAATTATTATCTTCTATTACATTTAAAATAAATAAAAAAATACATTTCTAAATATTAAATTTTACAATGTTTAACTCTTAAAAATATAACATTTAAAAATACAAAAATTTTCTCCATCTATTGCAATATTAGGGTCCCCTAGCGGTCCTACCGGTGGTTAAGGATCCAGAGACAGGAACCTTCTCACTATACGGGCTGTGTCCAAAAGTAGTTATTATTATTATTATATTATAATAATGACTTACGTCATAACTATAATGTTTTGCAATACTTCTATATTCTTTTTTGTACACACATAAATTTGCATAATATAAATAGGTATGTACAAAGGTGAGCTTATCGTTAAAAGAGATATCTTCTTTATTTCGATAATTAGCGATAAGTTAGGCAATCACTGGGTGGGTAATTCCGAGTGACATTAGCATCCACCATTAGATGAACGCCAAGAGCTTCTTCATTAATTGAAAACACAAATTTAACTCTTTTAAGGCGGTAATCTCTTTAAATATAACAGATATTGTCATTAATATATTTTCCTATTTTCCTTAATATTAATAATAATGAATATTAAATAGCAACAAAGCAAAACAACATTTTCATTGCCTCCTCCTGTTGATGTGCGAAAAATATATTTGTCGTTAAATATTATGAGTGAATTTTTGGACGTCAATTTTACCGTCTTCCGGCTTTTGTACGATCAGAATTAGGTTAGTTATAGGTCAAGGTTAGTAGTGCGCAAATGACATCCTGTGTTGAAGCATTTTTAGGAGACGGTGACCTTTTACCATCAGACAATCGTATGTTTCTCTGCTACCGTGTCATATTATAAAATAATTTATGGAATTATTCTGTTATTTGGTTTGGTTAGCAGACAAGCATATAGAATGCCTAGCTAGCTAATGCCGTAGCCTATAGACGCTTGCAACCATAGGATATAGGAAACTGTAGATTGGCAATGTAAAAGAAAAAAGAGCGTAGTAATTACTATGTTCTTTCTCTTTTACATTGTGTATATTAGAGCGAGACAGATAGACGAGAACATTTCACTACACGCAGAGGGCCTAAGGAGGCCTGTCAGTCACGTGGAAAAGACATCAACTGTCAGACTGCAGTACTATTATGGAATAATTTTTGCGTTTAAAAACGCGTAAATATTTTTAATACTAGAAAAAATACACTGAAAAAAATCGACCTGCCTCAGGCGGGAATCGAACCCAGCATCATTTGCAATCCGGGCGGCTGCGTTAACCACTACGCCACCGAGGCTCTACTTTTTCTGTCGAAATTTGTTAGTGAAATCTTTGAAATTTGCACCTCTAAGATGCGAAATATTTTTGCAAATATTTGACGCCCAGTTAAGATGAAAGTACCGTACATTATATTATATTAATTTTTGCAGTAAAATAATAAATCTAAGCTTGCAACACTAATGTGTCACTCGCATGCCAGCCTGAGTCTCCTTTCCTACCCCGTGGAGCTCTGGCAACCTCACTCACCACCAGAAACGCGACACCACAAAAATGTAATATTATTTGACTGGTATTCTGTAAGGTGGAGGTACTACCCCGTTCGGGCGCTTCAAATTCAAGCGGCTAGTCCACTGTACCCCATCTCGACTAAACATTACATAAACTAGACCTTACATTTAAACGGTTTTTGTATTTTCAGTAAAATTATACAAAAGAAAAAGCGTTGGTGGCGTAGTGCGTAAGGGCGTTGTCTCCCACCCAGCAGCAAGCACTGCCATGTACTAATGTGTTTTAAAATTTTGTATACATATGTACTTTAATCGACGCTTTTATGGTGAAGGATAACATCTTAAGGAAACCTGCACGAACCTATGAAGAAGGTTGACTAAGGCCTAATCGCCCCTAATGTAGGGTAGGCTCGAGGCCCTCGGTGGGGACATTATATGATCTGTTGTGTGTGTGATACTAAAAAATATTATGCTAGGTGGTTGGTAAACAAAAACAAGCATAATCACAGCACGCCTAATGGTAAGTAAGTAAGCGTAGCCGTATAGGATTATAACACTGATGGATCACTCCTGTGCCACTAACCCAGGTAGGGTTAGTGGCACAGGAGCTGGAGCTCACTCAACGACAGAAAAACAACATTCCAAAATTGTAAAGTTATTTGACTACTATCTTCTGGAGGTGCTGCTCCAATTTGAGAGCTCCATTAAGCATCTCTCTTATCAAACTTTATTGTGCATGAACACTAATAAAAAACATTACAAACAAGTTAGAGTGAAATGTACAATAGATGGCCTTATCGCTAACAGTAACCTCTTCCAGGCAAACTTAAGATGGACAGGATTTAAGAAGTAACATAGGACTGTTGCGATGCCGCAACTCATAATTTAAAAATAAAAAATAATACTAGAAAAAGTGCACTGAAAAAATTCAACTTGCCTCAGGCGGGAAGGCGAAAAGAAGGCCAAGTGGAATTTTTTCAGTGCATTTTTTCTAGTATTAATATATTTAAGCGTTTGTAAACGCAAACATAAAATTATTCCATAATATAAAATAATGATACACACAACCTATACTACAAAAACGATACTTACACGGCCCCAATGTTTCCGTATGAGTATTAATCAATGTCACAAAATTCATGATATAAATGTATAATTGAACCTAAATTGGAGGTCTTCGGAGTTTCTGTTGTTAAGAAAACCTTTTTTGGTCTTTAATTTGTAGATACTTTCTTGCTCAGTCTTAATTTGGTTTCGATTTTCAATTCGTATGAAAACAAGTATAGTCAATATTTAATAATAATTTTATATTCTAAAATCACTCTCATACATAGGCACATTAATAATTTATTACCTTTGAGAAACAAGTAGAAGAGCACTATCTGTCACTGTGATCCTGTGATCATTATTATTTTACTACTGTCGCCGTACTGTACGGCCAGTTACACAAAGTCTTAAAAGTCACGTAAATGTCAAACTTAATTCATAGGAATGGCACCGAGTAATAAATAAACCCCATTGGGTTATTTCATTTTTAAATATATGTTAATTTTTCACGAAATTGTAAAATGTAAGTATAACTTGGTGCAACCGGTCGTATGCAATATTCAATTGCAAATAATAGTTATTTATTATACAAGAGTGGAAAGTTCCTTTTTAACCGCGTGCTCGATTTGGATGACCGAGCAAGCGAAGGATTCTAAAGTTGAATCACGAGCGCAGCGAGTGATTCTAAATTAGAATCCTGAGCGTCAGCGAGGGAAACAAACGAGCACAAGGTGAAAAATCTTTCCACTCGAGTGCAATACGTAACTTTTCATCCCACCTCAGCGAGGAAATGACAAAATAATCTTCATTCTAATCATAAATTTGGCACCATAGAGGTTACATTAAATAGGTTTAATGACGTTTTGAATTTACAATTATATTGAGTACTCATTATATGTGATGTTCTAAATTCAAATCTACTTTGCCGCTCAAGCGAATAAAATAGAATTTTCCAGCCAGATTTCGAAGCGCAAAATTACACTTTCCGAGGTGGTGGGATGAAAAAATATTATTGTTATTATTATTTATAGCATGTAAATTTTTATGTATCATTTTAATAATTTTGTAAATGTCTTATTTTAGTTCTACCACATAACTGCATATTTATTTTATTTTCTCACATGCTTTATACCTATCTATCCTATGCTTATCGGAAAAAATAGCATTTGTACATCATTTTTAAGTGCTCTATTTCTTATTTCATATTAATGTAAATAAGACTACTTCATTATAATAAAAAAGCGAAATAAAATTACTTTGCTGATTAATGTAAATCAAGAAAAAGTAGCGTTGTTTCTGAAATATTGGTTATATTTTATACAAGTAGCGCGACCGATTCGAATATTTTACTAGGTTATTCTACAAAATGTATATTATATTTTCTACAAAATATATAATTACTAGTATCAATGTTTCAAAAAGTGCAAATACAGAAAATTCGATAGAAAATATTCTCAGACACGATGTTCGCGTGTCAGCGTGTTAGTAAAACGATCAGACTTGATTTAGATTCTACGACTTGCTGTGTACAACGGAAATATGTGGCCGAAATAAAAGAAACATTAGAAATACAACGTTGCCAATTTAAAGTATAGGTTAGTTTACCTCTACCTCCGCCTACATCGTGACGAATTAGTTTTGTAATACATAATAGGTTGGGGAAAAAGTTTCTTCGCATTTTTTAAGAAAATTCAAAACATTTTTTAATATAGTTTATTTACATTTAACTAAAGTATGTAGGTACCATTTTGTTCGATAACTTTTTGCCATCTTGTAGGTAGGGACATGATCCCATTGCTATAGAAATTTTGGGACTTCTGGTCAAAATACCGCGACAAGTGGTTTTGGCAGTCCTCTCGTGATGTTAACCTGACACTGCCTAAAGAATACTGAAGAGACCGAAACAGGTGAAAATCTGAAGGCGCAAGGTCAGGACTATACGGCGGATGCATTAACACCTCCCAGCCAAACTCTCTTAATTTTTGCTGAGTGGCTAAAGATGTGTGAGGTCTAGCGTTATCATGATGAAAAACCACACCCCTTCTGTTGATTAATTCCGGCCGCTTTCTCTCAACTTCTTGCTTTAATCTCATCAGTTGTTCGCAGTAGAGTTCAGAATCGATGGTCCTGCCTGGTGGTAACAGCTCATAATGAATAATGCCTTTCCAATCCCACCACACACACAGCATCACCTTGTTGCGAGTTAACCCGGGTTTCGCCACAGTCTGTGAAGCCTGACCGGCCTTTGACCACGACCTTTTTCGCACGTTCTTGTCGTACGTGATCCACTTTTCATCACCAGTTATCAGCTTCTTCAAAAATGGTTCGGTTTCATTACGTCGTAATAAAGAATCACACATGAGTACACGGTTCAAAGAAACCTATTCTTTCAGTGAGCTCGTGAGGTACCCAAATGTCGAGCTTTTTTGTGTACCCAGTTTTTTTCAAATGCGCCAAAACTGTTTTGTGGTCAATTCCCAGTTCTTCAGCTACGTCGTAACTACTGACATGCCGATCTTGCTCCACTTTTTCAAAAATGGCATCCATTTTAATAGGGCGACCAGAGCGACGTGCATCTTTGACATCAAAATTTCCGGATTGAAAACGCTTAAACCAAATTTGTGCTACTCTCACAGACACTGCACTAGTTCCATAAACATCGCAAATTTTTTTCGCGGCTTGCGTTGCATTTTTACCTTTTTTGTAGTAAAATTTTAAAATGTATCGAATTTCTTCATTAGATTCACTCATCTTGGCGGTACGAAAACAAATGAAAATCACACATTTTCCTAATTTGAATTTGGAATTATGTTCTTTAAAATTTAAACTTTCAATGATACCAAAACCAGCCAGATACAAATAGTATAGCCAAAGAGATTTTATTACAAATTTATACATACTATAATGCGAAAAGACTTTTTCCCCAACCTAATACATACGTTCTTTTTTTTTTATTCTATTGCAGATTGTCTCTGATGACGTTTTCTGCGTCACCGGGTTTTTAAGAAGGCGAAGACCTTGGGGGGTCCTCAAGCCTGTAGGTCGAACGTTCCTAGGGGATTACTGGGCGACCGAGCATCTCCCCCGTGGGGAGTCTCTCGACCGCCTAGCGTCCCTAGGGCGTCCGTGTTGGAAGGGAGCGACATGCCCGAGGGTGCCTCTAAAGGCTCGGACCTCGGCTCGGGCACATCGTGTCGTGGCGGAGGTGGGGAGAAGCACCCCGGTTCATGTCTGTACCAAGTATAGCGCGTCGTATGTAGACCGGGTCTTCTCACCCTTGTTAGACGAGTGCGGTGTATAACAAAAGTGTGCCTAGTGCCTGAGTGTGTAGTGTTCATCTGAGTATTACTCGAACGGATCGGACATACATACGTTCACGCTCGTAATCCCATGAGGAGTTTAGCAGAGCCTTAGGTAACATTTTGTTACACATATTGCCATATCTCGCAGTGTCTCCAAACAGCGACAGTTTGCCGGCCTATCCGCCTACATAAAGGGGGCACCAAACACAAAAAGTAACAATCCTTCAGTAAAAGCCAAAAGCCAGGACAGATGTTACATTTATTATGATCTCAGCAGTCCGGATATGAATTGACCTAAAAAAACTTACATGTTTGTATGGTACAGCTGATTTATAAGGGCAATTTACAACATTAAAAAATACAAGTTATATTGAGATGATATTAAGTTATTTAAAAGTATTTTTCAAGTTATGATAATTACGAAATCATTTGGGTCATCTAGAAAACTCAATATTTTTTTCAGAATTTATTACTTGCTACTTTTAGAGGTATTAAAAAACTAAATGTACCAAAAATGGACAGCGTAGGATTACTAAGAGAAATGTCTTTGCCATTAATCTTTTTTTTTGTGGCCAACTTAACTTCAAAGATTTGAAAGTTCTGTCGTCTCTTTATTTCAGTTTTGTAGAGCCCATGACATAACGTCGTTTTAGAATGACTAAATTTTGAAATTTTAAATTAAAATACTTAAAATCAAAATTAAAGAAAATCATAAAATTCGTGTTGAGTCTTTTAATGTCTATTTTCCATCCATTTAATAAAAAATATATTACTATTACTAAAAATGCTGTCAATTTTTTAGTTTTTTTTATTTTAAAAGGATGCCAATGTCTGGGAGTCATCCTGTTCATTTGAGATCTCATCACTAAACAAAAGACAGATGGATTGCATACAGCAATGGATTGTAGTTGACCAGCGAATACAAAATGAAAAGTGCATACAATCCTACTAATATTATTAACGCGAAAGTTTGTATGAATGTATGTGTGGATGTTTGTTACTCTTTCATTTGAGTAGATATTTAACCTTTATAGAGATCGTCTAATCTAAAACTGAACTTTAAACTTGATGCTGAAGGCACTTCAGTTATCGAAGCATGCTGCCACGTTCATGTCTAGTCATGACGGAGTCAACTGAATGACCAATGACTATAGGTAATTTGAGTGTGTTGCATCTGTACACTGATTGTGTTGCATCTGTACAAATGGAGGCGCGTTCAGGTTTAGCATATTATGTAAAATTATTTTTCCAATACAATATTCCTTTTTTTAAATTCATGCCAAATTAATTACTGTACATAATACCTATCTAAGCAACTACAAAAAACGTAATATAAATACCAGCAATATAAAATCACAATCAACGAGGCTCGTATAAAAATATCAAAATTGCCTCTAATAATTTGTGAACGCAATCGAATGCTAAAAACATTTATGCTTTCGCCACATTTGAATAGAGGTTATATTACATTGTCAGTCAGTCATAGTGAGTCGTATGGTCCGCAAAAATATACCGTAACATAAATATACATAGACATCGGTTTTATTCATTAGTGGCGGAGTGGCGGTGGACAATCCCTAAATTGACTGTCTTTAAATATTTGACATGACCCTTAAATTGGGTTAAATAGCTTACAATGTAGTCAGAGGTATAATTATAATAATTTTATTTAATCAAGTAACCTGGACTCATAATTAAATTGTTAGTATAATTTACAAACTATGTTAGTGTTAATATTATAATACTTATAAATAAACTAAATATTTCATTTTTATAATTTGGACTGCAGCGTGACTCACCACTGTACCATTCCGTGAGAGATGGCACTGCAGCGATTCACGTAAATGCAGTCCAGCCGACTAGCAATCACGTTTAAAATGATCCAACTACATACAATGTAATCTGTGGCTTCAGGACTTTGTAACCTTGTGGTTTTTATAAGATCATTTTTAGTACCCTGCTTACAATTTTAGTCAGGGTCGCCGTAATATGTTATCTTCTTCCTCTTTAAATAAGAAGACAGATTTAACAGAAAATTCTATGACTAGTGGCCTACTAGACATTAGGAGTTTTTCCTGAGTTCTTGTTGTAAAAAAGACAAAGGAGAAGACGGTTCACCTGATGGTAAGTGATCACCGCCGCCCTTGGACATTTGCAACACCAGAGGAATCGCTAATGCGTTGCCGGACTTTAAGGAAGGAATACGCTCTTTTTTTAAGATTTCGAGGTCGTATCGGTTCGGGAATACCGCTGGCGACAGTTGGTTCCTTAGTCTTGTGGTTCGCGGCAGATAATTGCGCGAAAAACGCACGATTGTAGACAATCTTGTGTCTACACCCAGCAGATCCCACGTCTGGGAGACTTACGAGTGATGCAGATCTGTATATGTTCTACCAAGTGATGATTTAGATCTGGATATGTTCTACAATTCTCTACTCTTTAAATTATGCTGCAAATGTTGAATTATGTTTGTTCCGTATAAACAACGTAAATGTAAACTTTTCCAATTGACGTCCAGCCAGCGGGATATTTACTAAAGTTACGTCTGATGAACTATTAATTGGTATTAACTTTTAGATCTGTAATTGTTTTGTTCACCAACACAAAAAACATTCTTCTTTCTTACTTCAGCCACGATCAAGCTGCAAAAATACCTCCAGGCAGCGGTCTTTTTTGACTTATGGACATTATTTTTGTAACTTTTACACTAAATTAATAAAATTTTAACTATTTACGACTATAATTTTAATTAAATTACTTAATTCGTACATCTTGAGTTAAAAATAAATGTATATAATTTTAAAGCTATTATGTCGAAATTACGTTTCCAGCATAATTCAGAAGAACATATCCACATCTAATTCTCAACATCACTCATAAGTCTCCCAGACGTGGGATCCCCCTGGGTGTAGGTAGACACATCCAAGAGGGCAACTTATCACATCTTTTTAATAAGTAATTTATTATTCTCATAGATTACCTGTGCGTTTGATTTTTTTGTTAAATTTTCCCTATCACGGGACGGCAAGGGGATCTAGCCCGGTTTACCCTTGTTTGGTATAACAACGTTTGCTCGAAAATCGTTTCGTCTAATTTTAGTTGCAATAACGTCATTTCGCATAATTATTCATTTGACCGAATATTTAATTGGTAGAATTTTATTTAGCATAATTATTTATTTGACATAATGTCATTTCACCGAATTTTCAAATGCACTAATTTTATTTAACCTAATGTTTAACTAGACTAATAATGATTTGGTCGAAAGATCTTATCGAATATTCAGTTCAGTAATAATTCAGTGAAAACGCCCTAAAGTCAATACATCAATTGAACATTATACTTTTTGATCAATAGCGCAAATGTTATTATCGCAAATGAACATTCGATGAAATGAAAATTATACCACCTGAACAATACATCAAATGAACATTACACTTTTTGATCAATAGCGCAAATGTTGTTATTGCAAATGAACATTCGATGAAATGAAAATTATGTCAATCGATATTATGCAAAGTGATTATTTTCTTAAACGTTGTTCGAAGAAATGATTTTCGACTAAACGTTGTTATACCATCTAGCCCATACAGACCTCAGTTTTCTATCTTCTTTCTTGATTTTCGCATTAAAATGTGGGTGTTTTAATGCATCTTGGGGTGCTCGGCGAGAAATACCATGATGACGACTGAAAAGGTGATATAAAATACTCAACGTCTTACACGCCACAAACCTTTATTTCTATGATTCCTCATAACTTCTCGTAGAAACGGATGCTTGTGAATCAAAATAACACCACTTTCAGTGCACAAAATCCACTCCGAAGCAGATTTTAATTATCGAAACTAAGATCTACATCCCGACCCTATGATTTCCCGACTAGCATGTTTCAGTAGTAGCCGAATTAGCTTGTTCAAAGCTTAAAGGAAATTCTTGATGTATTTGTTAGCCAATCAGCGTACCAACCGTGGACAAAGTTTTTTTTTAGCTTCTAGCCAAGAATGCTTACAGATAAATAGCAATTTTATTTGATTTTCCCGCAATTCAAACAAATTGAAATCATTTATTCTGAAACTGAACCCGTTTTCTTTGATAAAATTGTTCACATTAAAAAAAACAAAACAATCGTAAATCGTACATCAATTATATTTTTCTTTTGAAGCCGCGCTGCCACACTATCCGTGCTAAGCGTCAAATTTTACCGTTACACAAGAGCGTCAGATTTAGTACTAATACACGATATATTTTAAACGCGTAGTTCCTACGACTTATAATATAAAGCTCTTTTGGACGTCCCTAGACGGAACTATATTTTATCAACAGTATAAGAAGTTTTGGTAAGCAAACGAAGCTCTAACATACCGGTAAGTCATAAAATTTTAATGGCACCTATAAGGCGTCACGTCCACGAACGAGTCAATCGCAACGATGTTATCATCATGCCAATAAATTCTATATTAAATATGAGTAATTATTTATAATATTATAAATATTATCGATATTATAAATATTATATTATTATCGCGCGTACCTGCACAAGTGAATGAATTGCGATGATACTGAACTATAAATAATTCAGTATCATCGCGATTCATTCACTCGTGCAGGTTACGTCTTAAGGTGAACGAAAGTTACAGTTATTCGAGCCGAACTGATGAATTTTAGAATTCTTTATATGAAATCCTAAGATATCTCGCCCGCGTCGAATCGTCTGAGTCTGGAGAACCCGAGAAATCCTAGACGAATTCGGATGACGTTTGATGACAATGGTGGATTAGGCTTGGGGTCCTGTTTACTCTGAGGGCTCGGGTGACGCAGTCGACTCGACCAAGCGCTCGCATTCATTCTATTCACATGTAATTCCAGAGCGACAGGTTTATAGGAAATAGAAACGATTTCTTTACATACATAAATGTACATATAAAATCACTCCTTTAATCCCAAAAAGTGTTGAGCAGAGCTTTAGGTAACATTTTGATTACACATAAAGCCACATCTGGCAGTATGGGCTATACAGTTCACCTAACTATTGACAGGTTGCCAGCCTATCGCCTACACAAAGGCTAGAAACAAATAATAAGTTCGCAACAGTGAATTCTTTTGCCGACGGTATTGGATTCTTCGATTACGTCACGGCGGCCATTTAACCTATTTCTGCGGCCACGCACCCCCACCCTTTTCTAATCGGCTCCACTAAACTGTGCATACGGGAGCTTTGTGATTTGAATGACCTGAAGAATTAATCTGGCATTAGCGACTTCTCTCAGCGTATATAATATGTATTAGAAATCTAAAGCAGTGTTTGGTCTACTTTTTGGAGTATAAGCCATAATATGATAGAGCATAAAACAAATCGTACACCACTTCTCTAACAAAAGTATTTAGCCGAAGGATCTGACATTAGATAAAACGTAACTCAGAAATAATTTTTTAATAATTTTAATAACCATTTGCGTAATACGATGTAGTTTTAGATATAGTAAAAATTTGTTTGTATGATCCCGTAATTACGTCAAAGTGTGATCTTTTAGCCCAAGAGAAGAGCTTTGCTTTATAGCAAAAAGACCGCCTACCTTATACATGTTGGTTTTATTTCTACTGTATGTTTTTACTATCTTGTGTGCAGTAAAAGAGTGTATTATTATTACTAGATATATTATTTTATGCAAATGCGAAAAGTTACGTATACTACTATTATAAAGCTGAAGAGTCTTTTTGTTTGTTTGTTAGGTTGAACGCCCTGGAGTCCACGTCCGGAAGCCTCCTCGAGGCGGACCCTGGTAACGTGGTGGGGAAACTTTTTCGGCGGGTGTGTGGCTTTTGATGTCATGTGTGTCCCCTTGGCATTCGAAGTCACATGCCATCGTCGAGTTGTTTTTGTTTTCCCACCACGGCTAGTTCCGGAGACGACCGCGCCCGAATTCCCTCGGGTGCGGTCCGATGGCTGTTCCCGGTGTCCTCGTCAGGAGGATGCGCCAGGTCGAGCAGTGGCTGCTGGCCACAAATTGGTGCAAGAAGTGCCTAGAAGGGCAGCGTTGAGACGGTCTCGGTGTAGTTGCGCTCACGTGCGCAGATCCCGAGCCGTCCCGCAATAGCGCACTGAAGGTCAGGCCGGGGAGGATGTTTTGTGGGTATGGAGGGAACGCCTTTACCTCTAGTCCCACATATCCTCTGCGTTTGGCACCACATCGCAGGGACGATGCGTTAACGCATTTGACCTCCCCGTCAAAAAAAATTGTTGAACGCCCTAATCTCAGAAACTACTGATTCAAATTGAAAATTTATTTTTGTTTAAAACTATAGGCTATGTTATAATATAACCAACATTAACGTGAGCGAAGCCGCGGGCGGCCACTAGTTGTGTATATAATATTAATGGTTACAATTCAATGATACTGACGTATCCAGAATACGATATTAATTACACTAATAACGAGTATGAATCGTTTAATATTGGAAATTCTATGTTTATTCCAATTTCTGACTATAATCGGTGGAATTAAACGAGGAAAGGCACTTCAGGTTAATTATCACGTTCTTATTGTATTGATTATTGCCATGTCGAGTAAAAAATAATCTTGACCTAATTAAAAACTATAACATAGAGTTGCCACAGAACAATTTTCTTTTTCACAGAAACTGCATTTATCCTTGTCATACTTGTGTGATGAAGGTGAACATAAAAAGTAGCCGATGTCCTTTCTCTGCGTCTAATCAAAATTTATACCAAATTTGATCAAAATCGGTCCAGTAGTTTTTGAATTTATTCTTTACAAACATTAAAATTTTTCCAATTATAAAAATGAAAGATTCTCTCTACGCTTAACCCAAAATGTTTAAAAATAATGTTGTCCACTCGTTCGAAGCCGGGACGTGCCGCTAGTGTATAATAAAAAATCAGGAGTGGTCTCCCCTTGACTTGCTCGTATACCGGAAACGACTCAAAAGTTAATTGAAACCTTATATTTTGATGTCATACATGCATATTGAATTTTGGTCACCCATGCTTAACTTTCGTGATCGACGGCTCAAAAGTTGATAGAAACCTTATATTTTGATGTCATACATGCATGTTGAATTTGGTTGCAATAAATTAAAGCATACTCGAGTTATCGTGCTAAAGCACAGACACACAGACATAATTCCATAAAAAATATTTTTGGACTCAGGGAGGTCCAAAGCGTGTAAATCCGTCAAAATCTCGAGGTAAAATTTTTTACGATTACAAGACTTCCTCTATACTACGTACTTATACGAGAAAGTAAAAAAGTGTGTTTCAAAGGCCACAATAAACATTTTAACACTTGTTGTCCAGATTAATACACAATTTGCGATTAAATAATTAACATTAAACGATATTTCAGTTTCAGCACTCAGTGAGGGCTTATTTATTTGATGCCTAAATCCAATTTGTAAAATACAATACAAATTAAGCTGGCTTTGCGAGTTCGTCGTTACTCCACCACGATATTTCTGGCTATCGGTTGATCTCGTACTTTGAACCCCTCAAGGTTGTTGAATAATTTCCATTTAGTTCCTTTACTTTGAGTGAATTTTTCTTTTTAAGAATTCCTTCGCAGCTCAGAGTCGACGTTATTGATTGACGGGGTCGTGATTCCATTTTGCTTCCTATAATTTTGTATTCGGTAGGAGGAAACTTGAATGTTGTGTCGCAAACGGTCAAAATAATAGGTATATGTCGCTGATTACGAAAACAAAATAGCAATGGTTTTATTATCCAACGTGATCTGTACCCGTAGTGTAAGCTTTTTAGTATTAAAAACGTAACTATTATATTTTAACTATTGGAGCTCTTAACTCAATTACAATCGTTACGTTTTTTTACGAAAAAACTTAACTACGGGTACTGTACTATGTACCTAGGTATGTCAACAAAATTATACTTGTATGTACTTATTTGCATGCTATGGTATATGGCTGAATAGGTAGTGAAATATTGTATTTATTCCAACCTAAATGTATCCTGTTCAAACGCAATAAATTATTATTATTACTATTTTATCTGCACTATGTGTATAGTTGTACTTAATTGTAATGTATCACCACTTAATCGAAAGGTGCACGCCAACTAACTTTTCAAACATTCTTTTGAGCAGCCATATTACAATTTGCTACGTGTTGTAAGTACATCATCCATCATAATAGCAACATAAACAAATCAGAGAATTTCACTGGACAATAGCAGAATTGTGAAAGTGTGAAAAAAAGTGCGGACTATTATACTGAGATGGTCGATGACGCCAAGTTCATGCGTTATTCGTAACGATCACGAAAACCAAGCTGGCAAGTGCGCGGTCGGGACTCGGATGGGTGACCGAAAAAATTTCAACTTAAATATTCTCCGTTTGTTTGAATATTGTTAATATGATGGATGATGTACTAACAAAACGTAGATTAAAGCAAATTGTATTATGGCTACTCAAAAAGAATGTTTGAATAGTTAGGTGGCTTGCACCTTTACGATTACGTGGTGATACATTACGATTATGTACAACTATACAAGAATGAAGCGTCGGTGGCGTAGTGCGTAAGAGCGTCGTCTCCCACCCAGGAGGCACTGGTTCGATCCCCACCACGTACCAATGTGTTTTCAAATTTAAATCGACGCTTCTACGGTGAAGGAAAACATCGTGAGGAAACCTGCACACACATATGAAGAAATTCTTAGGTTTTGTGTGAAGTCGACCAACCCGCACTTGGCCAGCGTGGTTGACTAAGGCCTAATCGCTCCTAATGTGGGGTAGGCTCGAGCCCCTCGGTGGGGACATTATATGAGCTGTTGATGATGATGATGACAACATAGTGCAGATAAAATAGTAATAATAATAATTATTTCTTTGCGTTTGAACAGGGTACATTTAAGTTTGAATGTTAATAAGTATATTACTACTGAACAAGTTTTTCACTAGTATACATCACTTATAACTCCTAGTAATAAGACTAATTGTTTATGTTTGTATGTTACTGTGAATGAGGAGGAGCCTGCGTCTCTCGTAACACAGGGCAACCTTATTCGAGAGCGGTTCAATATTTGCAATATGCAAGTGCTGTCAAATAAATAACTTTTTTTTTTTCATTTTCAATGAATACAATATTTCACTACCTATTCAGGCCATATGCCATCATGCAAATATATACGTACAAGTATAATTTTGTTATGTCAGTACCTAGGTTACTAAGTAACACTTTAGAATTTATATTCAAAATTAATCAACTCTTAATACTGTATTTTGTCATGGTTCTTTATAATTAATAAATTCTTGAACAGTGTAGAATGTCCGATACATCTCCGTAATAGAATAGAATAGAATATAACTTTATTGTACATGTTAAGACTCGAAGAACGACTTTGCTACAACTAACGCCATCTATCATCAAAGAGCGTAATATATCGTGAAAGAAGCCGATGAAAGAAGCCCATCTCTCTCGACTATCGATCCCCGCTACGATCTACACGTTTTAAACGAATTAAATTGTTAATTTCGAATTATTATTGTAAAACTCGAATTAAACTACATAAAACTAAGAAATTAAAGAAGCTTCATTGGAGTATCACCTGGAAACCTACCGTAGCCTGCACATTTTGATCCATCTTCGCCGGATATATGAAGAAAGAAATCGGAAAACCAGTGCCGTTTGAAATCGCCTAATTCAGCAGTGAACGGTCAGGACTCCTTGATTCCATAATCCTCCTTCTTTGATTTGTGTTAAAACCGATTATTTTGTGCTTCCAGTGACGCGAAACAGGTACTGATTCCTGTCGCCGCCTGATTGTTTCATACGTGAGTACATACCGCTTTCCTAAATTTTACCAAAATGAGTGAGGATTCTAATGTTAAACTGTCTGTGCCATCGCAATCTCCATCTAAAATAAAGTCGAAAGAAAATAGTTTGTCAGATCTCAAGAAACAAAGAGGTAATTTAAAGGGTCGGTTGACCCAGTTTAAAAAAATTGTGGATTCCTTTTCAAGTGCCAATGTAACTAAATTCCAATTAGAAGAATTAAAATTACGGTTGCAATCAGCAAGTGATATTTTCAAAAGATTTAACGTTTTACAAAACGAGTTGGAACTATATTCTTCTGAGGCTGATATACCTAGTAATTTAGACTACATAGAGAGCTTTGAGTCGTTGTATTTTAAAACTATGGCTAGTGCTAAATGCTTAATGGACAGTGTGGAGACTGGCGAGGGTTCTAGAGCTTCAGATTGTGGTCATACAAATAATACGTTGCAATCAAATGTTAAATTACCAGAAATAAAGTTGCCTCATTTCGATGGTTCATATGATCACTGGCTTGAGTTTAAAAATTCCTACATAACCATGATTCATAAACGCATTGACCTAGACGCAATACAAAAATTTCACTATTTACGTTCTTCACTCAGTGGCAGTGCTTTACAGGTGATTAGTGCATTGGAATTCACTGCTCCTAATTACATTCATGCATGGGAGCTATTGGAAAATCGATTCAATAATTGTAGACTATTAATTCATAACCATGTCAAATCATTATTTACAATGTCAAGTTTAAAACAAGAATCGCCTACACAAATTAGAAAGCTAATAGATACAGTTTTAAGAAACTTACGCGCATTAAAAACACTAGACGAGCCTACAGAACACTGGGACACATTACTTATTTTTCTTATTGTCTCGAAGTTTGATTCTGCTACTGAGCGTGAGTGGGAGAACCATAAAGGTTCATTAATCACCAGTCCAAATCATAAGCTAAAACTAGATGATTTACTGTCGTTTCTAAGAAATCGTGCCGACATGTTTGAGATGATTACCGCTTCTCATGTCAAATCACAACACAAACCACTCCACTCAAGCGAAAATAATAAAGGTACTTCACTATCAAATAGTTATGTGGCGAGTAACTATAATAACAACAAAATTCATAAGCCTATAAAGAAACGCACTGTTAACTGTATCATGTGTAACGATAATCATTCACTTTATACGTGTATTAGATTTCTAAATATGTCAATTCGAGATAGAATAAACATCGTAAACACAAATAAGTTATGCCGTAATTGTTTACGGGCTGGGCATTCGTCAGATGACTGTTTGTTCGGGCCGTGTAAGCAATGCAAAGAGAAACACAACAGCCTATTGCATATCGAAAATAAAGAGGGTAGGTCGAGCGCTCTGCAAGCCACCGTTTCTCAAGGTCACGGTCACGCGTCATCGATGAATTCTTTACATTCCTTATCAGCTGAGTTTATGTCTGGCTTGTGTTCGAATGTAAACAATACGAATATTGAGTCCTCTGTTACATTAAATCAGGTGTTGCTTTCGACGGCTTTAGTTGAAGTCATGGACTCTAATAAAAATTATCATTTGGCGCGTGCTTTGCTCGATAACGGTAGTGAACATAGTTTTATATCGAAAAGGTTGTGTAATCGATTAAATGCGCCTTGTATACAGTCCGCTATACGTATATCGGGTGTAGGACAGAATGTCACACATTCGAACTTATTATGCGATACTATTATTCGTTCGAAAACGAATAATTTTGAAACACGAATATTATGTGTCGTTTTGCCGCACATTACAACATGTTTGCCTTTGACACAAATAAACGTAGATTATTTGCGCATTCCTGATAATGTGCAACTTGCAGATCCCAGTTTTAGTGAGCCGTCAGAAGTCGATTTACTGATCGGTGCAGATAAATTTTGGGAGCTTTTGATTAATGACAGGATTCGTTTACCTACCGGTCCTTATTTGCAGAATTCGAAATTAGGATGGTTAATTTCGGGACCTGTCTATTCGAAAAATTCACAATTAAACGAAATTCGGTGTAATTTTACACAATCTTTAGACGTACAGCTGAGGAAGTTCTGGGAATTAGAGGAAGTTTCTCAAGTATGTAGTGTTCTTTCACACGATGAACGAATGTGTGAAGACCTATATATTAATTCGACTAAACGTGATACAACCGGCAGATTCTCGGTGCGAATTCCGCTAAAGGAACCAGCTGAATCGTTGGGTGATTCTTATTCTTTAGCGAAAAAGCGATTTTTTAATTTGGAGCGTAAATTGGATCGTTCTCCTACATATAAACGAATGTATTGTGATTTTATGCGAGAGTATATTCAGTTAGGACATATGACGCGCTTAGATAAATACAGCGAGCCTAACTATTTTTTACCACATCACGGAGTTTTTCGAGAAAATAGTTCTACGACTAAGCTTCGTGTGGTATTTGATGCAAGTGCGAAAACAACTTCCCAAAAATCTTTAAACGATATACAAATGGCCGGTCCACCATTACAAAATGACATATTTTCTATCTTATTGCGATTTAGGCAATATACATACGTTGCATGCGCGGATGTAGAAAAGATGTTTCGGCAGGTATTTGTACAGCCAGATCAAAGGTCATTACAGTTGATTGTTTGTCGGGAAAACCCCACGGACCCTTTAAACGTTTACGAACTCAATACGGTTACTTACGGAACCGCGTCCGCGCCGTATTTGAGTATGAGGTGCATACGACAATTAGCTCACGAATGCAGTGATGACGTCATTAAACGTATTATTAACGATGATTGTTTTGTTGATGACTTAATAACAGGTCACGATGATCATCGAACATTATTAAGTATTTGTGGAAAGGTTTCTAGCGTATTAGAGTCCGGGTGTTTTCCTCTTCGTAAATGGACGTTCAATTTTGATTCAAGTCAGGACACTACTGGTCTATTTAACACTGAGTTTACGCAGAGTAAAACGCTTGGATTAGGATGGCTCAACGATAGTGATGAGTTACATTTTGCTATACAGCTTAGTAATGATTATGACGTATCACAGTTGACTAAACGTATGATACTTTCAATGGTTTCACAAATATACGACCCAGTAGGGCTTCTTGCACCTTCGGTTATTGTGGTTAAAATTTTATTACAAAAATTGTGGCTCAATAAACTTGATTGGGACACCCCTGTACCAACTAACATCTCCGAGGCATGGCAATGTTTTGTGAAATCATTGAACTGTTTAAATAATTTGCGAATACCTCGTCACATCAGGCATAAAAATGCGGAGTTTACAGAATTACACATATTCACCGATGCATCTCAGGATGCATATGGGGCATGCGCATATGTACGATCTAGTGACAGTAATTCACAAATCAGTATACGACTATTATGCGCTAAAAGTAAAGTAGCTCCGCTAAAAACTATTAGTATACCACGCCTAGAATTGTGTGGTGCGCTCGTGGGTGCTAGGCTTTATAAGAGAATAGTCGATTCGCTGAGGCTAACATTCGCAAAGGTGTATTTCTGGACGGACTCGACGATCGTTATGGGATGGATTCGCATGTCACCACACCTATTAAAAACATTCGTTCAGAATCGTGTAACTGAATTAAATCAATTAACGGGAGATTCGGTTTGGTTGCATGTCGAAGGAAGGAATAACCCTGCTGATTTGTTGACGCGAGGAGTAAGTTTCGACGCGCTAGGAAATTCCGATCTGTGGTGGCATGGGCCATCATTTCTAAGTGGTTCTTATTTTATTCCAAGTAATGAATTCGATAATAATAATAATATTAATAATTTAATTTTACCTGATATAAGAAATATAAATTCAAATCACGTATCTATGGTGCAAACGAATTGCATTGATTTTGTTAAATATTCCTCATATAATAAGCTAAAACGAATTTTCGCTTTTGTTATTCGTTTCATTAATAACACTCGCTTAAGGAACGAACATAAACAAATTCGTTCGACCGGGCCGCTGTCACTCGATGAACTAGGAGCGTCGCAGCGCGTTCTCATTAGTTTTGCGCAGAGGCAATCGTTTCCGAGCGTTTATGATTGTTTACTCAATAATATACCTCTTAAGAAGGGTAACAAAAGTGAAGTTAACAGAGTATTAGGCCTTAATGTTTTTTTGGATAAACATAAATTAATTAGAGTTGGCGGAAGACTATGCAATTCATCAACTTTTGATTACGATAAAAAGCATCCGATTTTATTATGTTGTAGACATCCATTCACGGTGATGCTTTTTCGTTATGAACATAAAAGGTTGTTTCATGCTGGCTCGCTTCTTCTAATATCTCACATGCGTGAATGTTGGTGGCCACTAAGAGCAAGAAATTTAGCAAGAAAATTGTAAACGAGTGTGTGATTTGCACCAGAATTAAAGGCAAGACTTTGAATCCTATTATGGGCAATTTACCCCGTGAGCGTTTGGATCCTGGTTATCCTTTCATAAGAACAGGTGTTGACTACGCCGGGCCAGTGTTCATTCTGAATCGAAAGGGACGAGGAGCTCGCTTATCTAAAGCATATATATGTTTGTTTGTTTGTTTCATTACACGCGCAATACACCTAGAACTTGTCACTAGTCTCACCACTGACGATTACATTATGGCACTTAAACGTTTCATTAGTAGATGAGGTAAACCACAAATTATATTTTCCGACAACGGAAAGAATTTCGTTGGCGCTGAAAGGGAATTTCAAATATTTTTGACAAACAATTCAGATAAATTCATTGATTATTCTAACAATGATGGCATAGAATTAAAATTCATTCCACCGTATTCTCCTCATTTTGGTGGTCTGTGGGAGAGTGGTGTACGCTCATGTAAGTACCATCTACGACGCATAGTAGGCAATGCTAGGTTAACCTTTGAGGAATTTTATACGGTTTTAACACAGGTCGAAGCACTCCTGAACTCCCGACCTTTAACCCCGATGTCTTCTGATCCTCACGATCTGTCACCTTTAACCCCTGCTCATTTCCTGATCGGACGTTCGCTGACGGCAAACCCGAGCACAGACCTAACACATGTTCCAGTATCTCGGTTGACTCGCTACACTCTGCTCGAACAACTGCGGCAACAATTTTGGCAACGGTGGTCACGCGAGTTTGTCTCAGAGCTACAGCAGAGGACTAAATGGAAGACGAATCAGAAGGACCTCGCCTTGGACACCATGGTGCTGATCAAGGAGGACAACCTGCCACCACTTCGTTGGAAGCTGGGCCGTATTACCCGCATATATCCTGGTACTGACGGCGTCTCACGTGTGGCTGATATACGTACTGCTGCTGGCATTGTTCGACGTGCATTTTCCAAGATTTGCCCACTACCGCTGCAGGAGGAAGACGAACAAAAGGCGTAGTATATTTCGAAAGCTGGTGCTTTCAAGGCCGGCGATATGTTAAGACTCGAAGAACGACTTTGCTACAACTAACGCCATCTATCATCAAAGAGCGTAATATATCGTGAAAGAAGCCGATGAAAGAAGCCCATCTCTCTCGACTATCGATCCCCGCTACGATCTACACGTTTTAAACGAATTAAATTGTTAATTTCGAATTATTATTGTAAAACTCGAATTAAACTACATAAAACTAAGAAATTAAAGAAGCTTCATTGGAGTATCACCTGGAAACCTACCGTAGCCTGCACAGTACATCAACCAGTTGTAAAAATACAGTCGATTACACGTAATGTACTTTTAAATTCATTAACATTCAATATTTTTATTTCTTGAGGGATTTTGTTGTATAATATACATGTAGTAGCAGTTATTTTTAAACAAGCACTTTTTGGAGTAATGTCAAGAACTAATCTGTTCCAATTCCTCGTGTTACGTGGATATAAATCATGAGCTTGTCTAAAGTAACTAGGATTTTGCTTAACAAGTTTGACTGCTTCGAATACTACAATAGTACACTGGACAGTCCAATGTTGTAGTTTTGGTGCCTTCCTTTTCAGAAAAGAAGGTTAGTTTTAATAAAGCGAACTAGTTCAAATGGGGGTTACTACAGGTCGGCGAGTCCACGTTATTATTATAACTCAATTACATAGTGCACAGATTTCGTCGGTCCCTAAGGTATCGTTGACAAGATGTAACAAAGCGTTAGATGCTCTCATTAATTTAGATTGCGGTAGGTCGGTACAGGCCCCGCTGGGCGCGCCTACGCTTATTCAAATACTCCTAGGTAGTTTATGAATTGATTTATTTGCATTTGAGTTTTAAAATAAGACAACAATTGAGAAATGTTTTTCTCGTTTGATAGAGAAAAATGAGTGAAAGTAGATGATTCGGTGGTGAACGAAGATTCTGGACGGTGAAGATTAATCGAACATTTATGTTAAATTAATTTCATCGCTCGGGATTTCAAAAGTCAAATTAAAAACAGTGGAATAAAAGTATTGTCTTAGTAATTAAAAAAGTTAAAATGAGCTTAAAAGCCAATATCCATCATAGTCCGGGCTATTGCTCTACCTTCTAATTCTTGGTTTTGTAATAAAAGTGCAGAATTATGAATTATATTTCTTCCATATGAAATTGTTGTTCTAATGCTGGGGCCGCACTTGCGCCTATCGTCCCGAAGTAATGCGTGGCGATACTTTGTACGATACACGCAAGTGCGGCCCGAGCAAAGTTATCGCGATAAAGCATGTGGCATTTCTTTATTTGCACGAACTATCGTGCAATAATCCAAGATGGCCGAAATCATTTCCAGACGTGTAAATTGCGTAGTATTATTATCCTTCTTTGCATTTAACTATGCATAATCACTTTCTTTACTTCTAAATTGTGTGCTAATAATTACGTAATGCATTTATTATAAAAAATAACGCCGCTGTATCGTATACTTAGTCACCCGTACGCGTCTGAACTAATGGAGAACAACCTTCGAAATGAACAACGCATGTCTGACCACGCAGCGCGATAGGTTAGCGCGCTAAAACCCTGACGTACCGCCTCCCAGCCGATAACGCACAAGCAACCCGAATATTCGTGACGGTAGCCGATAACGACCGGTCACATCTGCGTGTATCGTGTCCTAGCACGAAGCTTCGTGACGATAGGCGCAAGTGCGGCCCCAGCATTATGCTGGGGCCGCACTTGCGCCTATTAAACACCGTGACGTAATCTTATTCCATTGTTAAATTTTAGTTTATCTCTGAAAGCCTACTTCTAAATTTGAATTGAGCTCTATTGCGTCTATTGCTAGAAAAGATAAGAAAAGGTGCTGCTTAGAAACAAGAATTTCCAATCAGAAACTTATAATGTTATTAAAATTAAGTGTGCCATATCTGTCTTGTATTCTTTACTATTTGAAGATTATGTTATGTAACTAAATAAAATAGTAATAAAACAACGTTCTCGCGCGTCTTGAAATAATTAATAATATATTCAAATATTTTCATGTTAAATTAAAAATCTATTTAATAATTAAACATGTCTTAAATTGAATAATAAAGATATCACTTTTACCTCTGCGCCTACTTCCTACTAAAATATGGAACACTTATGCCGGGTGCGGGAGCAATTACTTAGTTTTAATTACTTTTAGCTGTAAATTAATATAAGTTATGTCTATGGTACCTACCTATTACTTATAGTACTATATAATTTTTGTTTTTGTTCAAGAATTAAATTATCTAGTTATTATGAAAACAACTTTAAGCATTCTATGATTGCCAGTTACTGGATTCTATGTAGGAACTGTAATTATGTGATAATACTGAAGGCCTTAGTGAAAAATGTAAAATTTTATCTTTAATCTAGTTATAATAAAAATACGCCTGTATTTAATAATAGTGTCAAAAATCAACCAATAATAGGTATACTGTCATGATTGAAAACGACTTTAGTTGATTAAAGAAGCAGGTAATTAAGTGCATTTTCTATATCCATTTATAATGGTGTGAGCAATAATAAATAATTTAAATTAATATTTTTCATTAAAGGTGTTCGCCTGAACGGATGCGGTGGGGCGGCGAGGCGGCGCCGCGCGCCATCTTGTCGCTCGAGAGCGCACGCGCGCGAGGCTAGACGATGCACCGCGCTAGGTGAGCGGTGCGCGGCGGCGGTGGATGTACGCGGCGGCGGGCGGCGCGTCGCTAGCGGGCCGTAAGGTATGCCTTCAAAGTATTATGGTCGCCAAACAGAACGCGCGTCGAAGCGTCTAAGACCGCGGACTCGAAACCAGCGGGCAGATCACCTGGCGCTAGAGCGGCGTAGTGTAGTGTTGTGTTATGACAAAATAGTGTCTTTGTTCTACCAAAAATAATTGAAATAATTTTGTCTTCGACGTCGTCAGCGGGCATTTTAAAACATTGTTCGATATAGAGCAATAAATAAAATGCACAACACAATATAGACGCGCGGGCGCCGCGCCGCTTGACTGGAGTGAATCGTTCGTGCGTTGCACGCCGCGCCGCTGCCTTCGAGGCCAGTTCCATTAAAATGCATGCAAGTAGCGGCAGGAAAAAGTTGTATGAAAATCCATATCTGTTGTGTTTTAGTAGCCAAATAAATTACCTATGTAAACTCATATCTACCGTGTAATTTAAAAATGGAACGATCTTTTACTCAGAAACATGGCAACGAAGGAGGTAACTAATACAAATTTAACACTGGCGAGTAGATTTATTGTTGTTCGTTGGTCATCATTGATTTTGAAAAGTAATTGAATTTTCAAATAGAAATTTCTATTACTTAGTTTTAATTCCCGCGCATTATTTGAGAAAAAGACCATATTAGCCTTGGCCACGACTAGGCATTGATGGACTTACGTTCTTCTATCAATGGCCTCTTTTGCTAGCCGCTGCAGCTATCCTGCTAATATTATAAATTGGAAGTATATAATATTGTTAAAAAAAATATAATAGTATAGATGTACGAATGGATGTCTGGATGTGTGTTTGTTACTCTTTCACGCAAAAAAATACTGAACGGATTTTAATGAAACTTTGCAGTAGCTGATACATCAGAATAACATATAGTCTATAATTTTACCGACATCAACGCCAGCTAAGCCACGGGCGACAACTAGTCTACTATAATTTATCCTTTTCTTGTGTCAGGCGCGCCAGCACGGCCGCCAGCCCGCGCCGCCAAGCCCGCGCCCTCACAGCCCCCTCCACCCGGCGCCTACCGGAGTCCGTGCCTACTCCTGCCAGCACTGGGAGTCCCGTCTTCAAGCACCTCAGCCGCGCCCTCTCTCCGCCCTCGTCTCGGAGCCACATTCACCATGCGAACTCGTCGAGGTATATTCGCCTGTTGACGTTGTGTACGCTAGCTTGCATGGGTAAATCAGAATGTGAAGCGTAAACGAGTGTTTCGTAATTGTCATTTTTGTACAGACAATAGCACGTTGGATTGCCACAAACTGTCAAATTTTCCCAATCGATTATGCACTTTATATTGAATACCCTTAGGTTGAAAATAGTTTGGAGAAATTTGACAGTTTTGTATAGCCCGACGTGCCGTTGACTTTACGTAATTTTTGGTCTAATATTTTTGTGACTGATGTTGCCATATAATATTTGGAAGCGTCCGAAACAAATGTCCGTAAAAAAAATATTTTTCGTAAATGCTAATTGTCGATCCAAGTCAACGTATCAAAATAAAAAAGAGCGCTCTATATAACATTCTCCTGATTTTTGGATCGCTTAGTTTGTTTTGATTTACCTATATTCTAGCTGTAAGTGTCGTCATAGTATAAGCATGATTATGTAACACTAGATACATCAAGTATAATTTTATTGCGACGTCGCTAAGTACATGTATATGTTTATACTTTATGTATCGCTGGATGTGTAAGTCAATAGAAATAGCGTGACTGGGTAACAGTTCAATTTGAGAATATAAAAATTTGATAAGACCTAATACGTCGTTGGTATGTAACTCTAATCAAGTGCCCGACGTTTAGTCGTTTAGTAAATAAGAATTTTAAATGCATTTCTAAAAATGGACGTTTCCCAAATTCGCAGTTTCTGTTGAGCAGTTATGATTAAGTAAGTAATTCTGTATGTTGTTGTGATAATGCAGGTTCGATGTTTTGTTTTGAGATTTTATTGTTAGTCGTACCTAAGTGTATATTTATGCTGATGCGTAAAACTGTATTTTATATAGTTGACGTAAAGCATGATTGTAAATGGGGTAATGCAACTATTACGTAGGTTGTGGTGTAACGTCGTGTTTAGAGTATCATAAAATCCGTTGTAGCTTGCCATTGAATTTTTTTATTTATTTCTTTTTTTCAAGACTGCCGTATTTTAAAGGCTTACAGCAATAATATGTGTTACTCGGAAGTGTTATTTAATCAAGTGACGAAAGTGGGCCGGCCATGAAACAGCGATATATATCTGAAAGTAGCGTCAGATGGCAGGTGACAAAGAACCAGAGACTGCGACTTGATGTGAGGAACGAAACATGAGTGAAACCGTTCAAAGTATCGCAATAAAGAACATTGTTCAAATTTAATACTAAACGCCAAATTGCGCTTGCTTCCATTACGTATTCTTTCTCACAAAACATATCGTAATTATAAGGTAACGACCACTAAAAATATAAAATAATTAAAACGTTCAATTAGCTATAATATAATAATAGTTTCGCGCCTTTCTTGTGCCTGTCTCAATGAAATTCTAAATCGTTCTAAATTGAGATAACTGAAAGTAATTAATGCTGTGATGGGACTTTAGAGGAGTATCCAGTTTCGGAGTGTGTAAATAAATAAATCAATGATAGGGTAAAATTTAAAAGGAAAAAAAAACGTGTAGGTTTAGTCGCGCTAGCTGTAGTATTAAAATTGCTCTAAAACAAGTAATAAATAAAGTAAAATAGTGCAATAACGGTTACAAGTTAAACGAGTGATAACGTTTGAAGTGATACTACGCGCAGCACTAAACGCTGAGCGCGTAGTAACGTGCGGAGCCATTGGCTGAGTTTCTTGCCTGTGTTATTTCACGGCCACAAAACTGGCAAGTATGCAGGCAGCTCTTATGCTAAGAGCTAAATCGAGGGAGAGAAGAAAACAGCGTCTGAAGAGAGGAATCAAGCATGAGTTGCCGAGTAATGTCGCTACGAAGTCGATCGCACCTTTCCCGAGATATCCTCCTGCTTCATGGGTATGTCTTAATTTGCAACCCCAACTAATAACGAATAGGATTGAAAATGATAAAACTGCGCGTCTCATATTGGTTTGAATTTTTATGAAACCAGTCCATAGGTTGCTCAGTGAGCATTATTTTAATTTACTCTCGTACACGAATGGGTATTTTTCAATCCTATTTTTATTTAGTGAGGTGATCTTAAATAATCTTTATACAAGTGTAGATATGTATCATGCATGTAACAATATCAATTTATTTTATTTATTTATCTAATTCAAAGTTACAGTAATTTTTCATAGTTCATTTGACTAGTAAGAGCGGCCTGGAGTTTGTTGATACTTTTCGATTTGCAATAAATCATTAATATTTTTAGCGGGTCTATTTATAGCACGATTATGGTCGTGCAATAAATACGCACTTTTAATATAATTTTCGTTATTAATGAATAACATCTTTTATAATATGTCACTTGTATAAAGATTATAATTATTTTTCTATTTGACTATTTGTGTAGAGTTTTATTTTCTTGTACCGTGTTTTTATGATTCAGCATGAACGGTAATGTATTTACTTAGTGGTGATCTGTGTGTTAGCTATTAAGGAACTGTCTTTATTATACAAAATACTCTAAAATGTTGAATAAAAAAATACGAAATTATTACGACACTGACTTCGAAACTTTGGTAGGCTACTTATTACTCAGAAACTGCATTTTTAACTTACTTCAATATAAAAATTATTTAGGTAGACATCAACATGTAATGAAAACAATTTCTAATTCCCGTTACTTAACTTATGGTCTACTTAGAGCCTGGATAACCAGTAATCACTTACCGTATAACACTTATGGTAGCCAAAATAAAACAATACTTCTACCCTAACTCTACTCTTGGATGTCAAAAAGGAGACACGCCATCTGTTGTCGAAGGTTGTATCATTTGGTGGAATCACAACCTTCGACAACAGATGGCGTGTCTCCTTTTCCACCAACAATAGCATGCCCAGCGAGAGTTGAAATCTGGTGGGCGGCCGGTCTTAAGAGAATAGCATGGCAAGAGCCGTTCTTTTTCTCCGTTTGTTTGCAGACGGTGCTTATTACAACTACCCCTATTTCTTATACGATCCTAGGGATATTAAACAATGTTTTTAACATAGTAAAAACAATAGGTGTACGTTTTCGTTTTTTCAAAATTCAACTTATTTTCAAAACTACCCTGAATAATTTCGAATTTTGAAAAAAAAAACGTACATACATTTTCTCTTTCTTATAGTTAAAAACATTTTCTCCATTCTTCTCCAAAACTGTTTCTCCATCTGTATGGAGACACAACTCGCCGTAATATTGTCCTCTTGAAACTTCCTGCCAAATCTTGTTTTGTGATATTCTTATGCTAACCCCAAATAATATAGAAAACTTTCATTGAAATTAAGTAGGTAAAATCAACATGAAGTTAGTGATCAAAAACAACACCCTTAACTTTAATTAAAACGAAAATCTTTGCAGAGGTGTTTAAATTGATAAATTTACATTTGTCTTATTGCTTCGAGTAATCATTAGTGTACTGCATCACTAACGTATCTATTATCTAGAGCTTTCATTCGATAAATTAAGTTTTATTTGAACATTTGGCGAGTCGTTTATGAGCCTGGCTCACATCTTTTTTATTTAACTCCATTACTTTTAGCTCCTCCTTGATAGGAGTTTCACCCGACTTCATGTTGTAATAACACGTGTTGTGAGACTCCAATTTATTCAATCTACGTACAATATTACTATTTTCACAGTTAACATTGGTTAAATGCGTAAGCGAAGCCTTTATTTAAGAATGAGAAGTACTCCTAGTTTAATGACAATTTTTGAGGTCAAATAACAAGACTGTGATGTCTGAAATTCTTTCATAACTATTTGCAAGTTTTATTCTTGTGTTGTAAAGAATAAACGATCTTTGAACTAACTTTTATCGTCACATGTCACAAAATACATTTGTTCAAGCTAAATGTTACAATTGATTGGTAAAAAGAACGTTATATAAAAACTATAAAAAAAATCGGGAGTGATCTCCCCTTGACTTTCTTGCATACCAGAAAGGACTCTAATTTGTTGTTAAATTTTGCTCAACCATCCGAGTACCGACCGCGCACTTGGTTGGATTACGCATTTTTGGACTGAGGGAGGTCCAAAACATGTAAACGGTCAAAATCTCGAGGTCTATATTTTTTACGATTACAAGACTTCCTCTATACTACGTATACTTACGAGAAAGTAAAAAAGTAACAAAAGTATGAATGATTATTACAACATGGAACTAAAGTGTTAATACTTCCGATGCTAACTGTACTAAGATTTATTTTTTAAAACTCTTAAATATTTAAGCAAGACTCACCAACACGCTCGGTATTGATTTCCAACTACACAATTGAATGACATGTTTGGTTTGCGTTCAGCGCAACCTGAGCATTGTGCACCGACGAATCTATCTAAACTGTGTAACTAGGAAACTGTACCACGTGAATAGACCGCGGATGAATAGACATACGACCTCACGTATCATTACGGAGTCGGAGGCAAACGCGACGATATTAAATTTTAGATTTTCCGGAGCTCAACGTAATAATTTGAAGCTTCATATTTTGTTAACCTAGATTGTTGAGTAACCGTAACATATGCCGTGGTTGTCGGTTTTTGTTTATTGGTTCATTGAAGGTTTGGTTATTTTTGGGGTTTTCCACTTATGTTGCGATAGGCTTGCAACTTGTCACTAGTCTGAGGGACTGCATGAACTAATATATTGTTTCTTCATCTTTTTACGTAAATAATGAAGTCAAATGTTACGGTGAGATGACGAGGAGTTTCCTGTAGTCTAATCACACACTTTTTTATAGATCTATTCACACACATACATCCAAATAGTAACCAATGAATGAAGATAAAAAAATATATATTCCTGTAAATGGTTTGTTACCTATATTTAACTATGCTATGAAAGCCATGTGATGCTGGCAGAGTAGAATAGCATCACCCCGTATCCTCCAATAGGTGTCGTAGAAGGCGACTAATGGATCAGCAAACGGGTATTGATCACCTTGTACTCGGTCCACTAATCCGCATTGGTTAGACGAGGTGGACTACTGCCTAAACCTTCTTTGATGACAAGGAGAGGCCTTGTCTCCCAGCAGTGGGTCGAATTATAAAGGATGTTATGGTGATTGAAGTATGTAAATTATTCAATACAATGTATCTGGCGTGACTGAGACCTGGTGTCCCAAGACAGCATTTTCCTAAATTGGGCAAGTCTCCCATATCTTTATAGATAAAGTTGAAAACTAAGTAGTTATTATTTTGATCTAAACAATATTAGTTTTAAGTTCCTTTATGCATGGGAAAAATAAACATTATTATTATTATTATAGCGACTATAGTTTCTTATTATGTCAAAAGTTATCGTATACTTTTCAAACATTTCAAATCAAAACAAAAAAATACTGATGTTTATTTTGAACTTTTTCGTTAACTGATTACTAAACGACAACATGAAACAGTGTCTTGATATTATCACCGTACAATTTTTGGGCTATTCATCTAAAATTATAAAGTCAACTAAATTCGTTTGTAAGGACCTAGTTGTATACGCATGTGTTTTCCTACGCTCCATCACGTGTTTCCGAAATAATACAGTTGGCGTGTGTAACGTATCGAGCTGTTGCTTGTTTTCTATTAGCACCTGATTGTTATACAGAAATATAATTGGGTACCAAGTATACTGTACGAATTGAATGTAATTTAAACTTTAACGCTATAACATAAGCTAGAAAATTAATTGAAGTCATTTGACTTTTGGGTACCCTGATCTGGCGGCCGTCTATCATTTTTTATAGGGGCCACAATCATGTTGAGTAACTAAAGCTGGTCTAAGGGATAGGTACATTTTGACACACAATAACGCGATAGAAATCGAGGCCAAATGATAGATAAGCATATATTATTATTTTTTATTTATGATGTATATTTAATATTTAAAAATTACATAAGTATACAAAACAATTCAACGCAAAGATATATATATTTTTATATTTTTGGTCGTTATATAAGAATTAACTTATTACTGAATTAATGTATAAATAAAGGCTATGTAAATCTTGAAGGTTAGTAGGTAGCCATAATTGGGGTACCAAATCGATTATTGCATTTTATAATTCCTATCTTATATTAATTAATATGGCCATGTCCGTCACAGTAGAATAGCATCACCCCATATCCTCCAATGAGTGTTGTATAAGGCGACTAATGGATCAGCAAAGGGTATTGATCATCTTATGCTTCGTCCACCAATCCTCATTGGGCAAGCGCGGTGGATGGACTACTGCCTTAACCTCCTTCAATAACAAGGAGAGGCATTGTGTCCTAGCGTGGGTCGAATTATAATGACTTTTGTGATGATGTGATAAATTATTAAATGGTTGTAGTAGCGTTGGATAAATGCTCGTAGGATCGGTTTAATAACAGTTTTTATAATGAATATAGTCGTAGACAGGTTGAATATAAGTTGTACTTATCATAATCCCGGTTGGTCGTAAGAATAACTCCAGATAGAGACTACCAAACCTAAATCTACCAAATCTTCTAATGCCAAAGTATTATCAATATTAAGACATACTGCACCAACCCCAGATAAAGTGGGAGCAGGGTACGAGAAAGAAAGAAGCTCCATTTAAATCCTCATTTTACGGTCAAAAATGGAACTACGCTACTCGACTCAAATGTTAACTTTCAGTTTGTCATTTTCCATCCCCAAAAGGTATTAAAATCCCCTGAGCTTTTCGCATACGTGAAATACTGTCTCAAAGTTAATTCATTAAACAAATGACAAATTACGAATAGTTATTTCCGCTGAAACTGAAACTTTGTGTCAAAGTTGTTTAAGTCCAAATTTGGTAGTTTGGTTTGACGTAGCCAAGTATTATGAGAACTAAATTCAACGTGTGTGTTATGTGTTATCTCCCTCACAAGTTATTACTAGTGAGTTACCTTTCCTTTATTTTGGCAATGTTTTTTTTACGTAATTATGAAGTAATTAGTTGATATTTTTAAAGTATTTTTGGAGTTCATTTATGCAAATAAACTATAACAAGCTTAAGTTTCTTTCTCATGGATACCAATAGCTACGCTTTTGAAATTATGGAATTAGCATTATATTGCTAAGCTTTCATCATTTTATTCGAAAAATGTAAAAGAAATATCAAGAAACTTATTATCAATGTTTGTTTTTCACAATATTCAAACTTTAGTGCGAAATTACTGCCTGTATTGAAGTATTCTCATATTTACACATTTAAAATGTCATAATTGGTCCGCGATCGTAAATAAAAATACACAATAGTACATTGACTATGTGTATTCACGCGGGGTACGCAGAAACAATATGCGTGTACGTCTATAATCGGGAAGTTACGGAGGTGACTTTGTCGAAATCTTAGTTTTTAAATTTAATTTATCGGAATCGGCAGGCATCGCCAGCCATGTGATGCTGGCAGAGTAGAATAGCATCACCCCATATCCTCCAATGGGTGTCGTAGAGGGCGACTAATGGATCAGCAAAGGCGTATTGATTACCTTATACTCTGTCCACCCATCTGTTTTGGCCAAGCGGCCTTGTGTCGTAGCAGTGGGTCGAGTTATAAAGGCTGAGATGATGATGATATCGGAATCGTTGTTGGCACCGGAATCAAAGTCTTAGGCGCGTATTACAGAATGACACTCAGAAATCAATCATGTCTTGAGAATCATTTGTAACTTTCTATCAAGCACAAAGTGATAGAGACGTACGACGCTGAAGACGGTGTTGATTCTTGAGATTTATTCTATAAGACGTGCCTTAATTGGAGCCGGATACCTATTTACGTTTTTCTTTAGTTTTTTTTTTAAATTTCATGTACAAAAAATTTTGGATGCCTATTATAGTTTTAGCATCCTCATTAATGCTATTCATCATAACAATATTGATCGGTAGCATTTTTATGAAATAATTTTAAAATTATTCTTATTTTCATCTGCTGATCGCAATACTTAAATTGTATATTTATTTTATACGTTAGTCACGAGTACCTACGGTTATATTATCAGAGCCGAAGTTGGAATCAGAGATATAAAATCAATAGGAACTTCCGACCTTTCGGAACATCACTAGCAACACAGTTTTGACTGCGTTGGTCTGAAAAAAAAAGGAAAACTATCCTTCCAGGTCGTACACTCGTTAACTACTATACTGTTACGAAACATGTTTTAATTAACTCTACTGTTACTAAAAATTGCTTTAATTAACTCCAAACATACTTCAAGGCATTTAATTTATCCAGTTCGCTACTTTTTCGTGTAACACAAACAACAAAATATTACTTCCACGAAGATGTCAACTGGCAACCGTAGTCTTTTCAAATAATTTGTACAATGCATCATAATAAGCGAGAAAACAATAACAGCTCGCAATTTGCAGCCCGCAGACTCGCTCGCTTCATTCATTCAACTTGCCTTGTTTCTCATTCCGTAAGTAATGTTCACTTCGTATACATATGTAGGTAGGATATGTATATACGGAGTACGATAAATGTCAGTACCGTGCATCCAGCGGGAGTTCAATTCAGTAATACGTTTCTCTCTTTAGAAGCTAAATTCTACTGATATACTTTGTATTTTATTTAACATTCTGAGAAAAACATGCACTTAAAATCATGCTCGAAATCGCAAAGCAGGTTGAGCAGAGCTTTAGATAACAATAGTTTAGTCCTTACTGTACAAAATCCTTCACAACTCTCAACATCCTTGTTTGCGTTCCCGTTTTAGTTTCCTTCCCTTTGACTCCCATCCTAAGCGTTATTGTTTCTTGTACAACTAAAACCCTTATCCGACCTACAGGCAAGTCTAAATTTTTTGGCAATTCTTTTACTGTGCATGCTGCACAACTTTGAAACAATTTGCCGACGGGAATCCGTGAGAGTGATTCTGTGACTACATCCAAACGATAAGAACACTATCTCTCTAACTTATCATAACTTTATATATTTATTTATATTTATGTAGTTGTGTATGCTTATATGTAGGTATATATATATTATAAATTATGTATTTATTAATATAATGTATTAATATTAGTGTAGTATCTATATATTTAAAATTCAAATTCCTGACTAATTGACTGAGATATCAACGCATAGCCCAAACCGCTGAACATAGAGACTTGAAATTTTGCACATATATACCTTATACAGTGTAGGCATACACTAAGAAAGGATTTTTGGAAATTCCACCCCTAAGGGGGTAAAATAGGGGGTGAATGTTTGTACAAAAGTCTATCAGTTTTGAAGTTAGATCTCCCGTGTACACAATACTCCCGCATATAAATGCCTAAACAAATGCTAAGGTTGGCTGGAAGGGAGATCTCTTTTAGAGATAAGCTCACCTTTGTACCTGTTTTTTTCTTGCACTAGGTTGTAACTACATTTTGTGTGTACAATAAAGAATACATTAGTTTACACATAAAGCCAAATACGGCAGTATGGCCCACACAGATCCTCAAACTAGTGACAATTCGCCAGCCTGTCATCTACGGGGCATCAAACCTAAAAAAGTTTAGCGAGCTTACAAACAAAAACCAACAACCAGGACATGTATCACTCTAAAGATCGTATCACACTTATCAACTCGGAACCATATCGCCTCTTCTTACTATGAAAAAAAAAATCGGGAGTGGTCTCCCCTTGACTTTCTCGTATACCGGAAACGACTCAAAAGTTGATAGAAACCTTATATTTTGATGTCATACATGCATGTAAATTTGGTTGCAATAAGTTAAAGCATGCTCGAGTTAACGCGCTAACGCACTGACACACCCATACACAGACACAGATATAATTCCAAAAACGGTATTTTTGGACTCAGAGAGGTCCAAAACGTGTAAACCTGTCAAAACTCGAGGTCGAATTTTTTGACGATTACAAGACTTCCTCTATACTACGTATACGAGAAAGTAATAAGGCGATGTGCTACGGGTCCGTAGCTGTTTCGTAGCCTCTGTTCCGTAAAGTTCATAGCAGAAACAGATGCGTTCCCTTTCCGACTTTAAATCATCTAGACGAAAACTCTGATTAAGTATCAATAATTGCACGGCGATATTATTGGAACGTTATTTTATAAAGACTTATATTATACTTGCAAAACGTTGTGAAACGTTAATCGGTCAAGAGTGCTCCGTTAAATCGTACTAAGCTCACCCTGAAGTAGTACAAGATCTGATAAATAAATTTAACAGGTTTTGGTCGCTGATCTGCAGTCGTATGCACCTAATGCTGATACGGTCATATTTCTGTCGGTATTTAGTAGCCAGTCCAATATTGACTGTTGTCCCCTAATATACTAAATTAATTTATTATATTTAACAAAGACAAATCAAATCTACGTTTTAAAAAGGTTACAAAAACTAGATACAAAATACTTATAAAATACTTAATTACAGACTTTGCCTAGGTCCTCTGAAACAGGTACCAATAACACTGGCAGGCATTACCTCGCTACCTACTTTTTATTTGGTCTGAGACCTCGCTGAATTGCGAGACTATTTTTTTGAGGCAAATACAAACCAGTCTTGCTGTCAGTTACTGTTTCACGTAATCGTTCAACAATATCTCGAAAAAGTCGGCGATCTCCTTCCATAATAGTCTCTACCCCAAACGGCTCAATAGTTCAGTAGTCATCTAACAGACCACCTTATTTGCGCCTTTTGAGAGATCCAGTGGAGGCTACAGTCGATGTGGTTATTGCTAAATACAGATTTGATAACTCCCACATGAAGTTTAAATAGCATGTACGATGGTGCACAGCACTAAACGTTATCTCTTTCTAAACTACCGTAGTACGTAAGTACCTACTAGAGTGAGCACAATGTTGTTACCCTTGAGAATTTGTTTAAGTTGTCATAAACTGAATGCAATTGCGTTGTTTTCAAAGTATTAAAGAAGTTGTTCTTTTCAAATAATTAAAAATATAATCGAAATTACGTAAAATTTATGGAATAATAAGGGCTATTTTCGACGATACATGGCTGATTCATTATTGGTACCTTATAGGTACTAAATATATTTAGAAACAACACATAAAATTGTAAAGTTAGCCGCAGGTAAGGCACACTTCAGTTCAAAAACGACTCTTTTTACAACGGAATAAGGATCAAAATTTCCACTACTCATAAGAAAGTAGCCTAATATAGATCTCATAAACTTTTCCTTTACATAATTGAAAATATACGGATATTCCAGTAAGAAAAATATTAATTTGTGTTAACTTTTTTGTCGCTTCCGCCGCTTGTAGGTTATCCACTGTATTTGGATCCAGAGGGCTCGTGTTTGATCCTCAGAGGTGTACTTTGTGCTCGATTTGGTTGGTGATAGGATTTTTTATAATACAAGCTAGTTACCACATTCCATGAAGAATTTTAACCTTAATAATATTGTTAGCAGTATTTTCATTCCGATATTAAACGATAATTACAGCCAGTACCTTAGTGGTTCAGGGTACCGGACGGGTGAAGCTCGCTTCTATCTTTCGGTCTCATCGTCACTTACCAGATGGTGAGATGAATACTTTCTCCATTAAAATGAAAAGCAATCATGACTTAGAACCTTCATCTCACCTGACATAAAAATTCCGTTAACAATACTAATCGTGGCTAGATGTTTAAGGACTCTAGCAAGCTGATAAAAAAAAAACTATCAACAACTTTGTTTGTGTGATGCCGGCAGAGTAGATTACCATCACTCCATATCCTCCAGTGGGTTTCGTAGAAGGCGACTAACGGATCAACAAAGGGGTATTGATCACCTTATACCCCGTCCGCCAATCCGCATTGGGCAAGCGTGGTGGACTACTGCCTAAACCTCCTTTGATGACAAGGAGAGGCCTTGTGTCCCATCAGTGGGTCGAATTATAAAGGCTGTTAAGATTAAGATGAACTTTGTTTGATCGGTTGGGATAACGGTGAGCAAAACACTACATCCCAGAGTCAAAAGTGTAGGTATACATACATATTATATCACCTGCAGTGACCTAAAATGTGACAGGCAGAAAAAGTTAGGTTATCACGAAACGTAGAGTAAGCTTTGGTTACCATTCGATTTGACCTTGACAATAAAAAAAATCTGTAGTGGTCACCCCTTGACTTTCTCGTATACCGAAAACGACTCAAAAGTTGATAGAAACTTATATTTTGTCATACATGGATGTTAAATTTGGTTGCAATAAGTTAAATCATACTCGAGTTATCGTGCGGTATTTTTGGACTCATGGAGGTCCAAATCGTGTAACTCCGTCAAAATCTCGAGGTCGAATTTTTTGACAATTACAAGTATAGAGGAAGCTCTATACTGCGTATACGAGAAAGTAAAATCTAAAACCATCTGCAAAATAACATGCAATTAAAAATTATTACCCTATCAATGAGCGTTTCGGCACAGACTTACTCAATTAAAGTCTATTTTTGGTATCGTTGCCAAGCGTTTCCAAGATATAATAAAAAGTGAAACACCGTCAGAAATGACTGTCATATGACAAATATGCAACGCATATTGTAGCTGAAGGTATACTCAGCTATCGCACGGAAGCTATTATCGCTTTCCAACACGCTCATCATTGGTGGTGTGTCCATGATTTGTGGCTTCGATGGGACATTATTTTCCGTTCGATAAGTTTTAAAGATTTATTTTTTACATTAAACACAAATAGACTAAACTAACTAAAGGTAATTAACAACACTTAATTACAAATGTTTATGATACCTGTCTAGACATCACACAAATGTTGTTGCAAAAAATTAAAATACTAAAAATTTACTATGGGATACGTGGGTGTTTTAAATTCTACTAACTCTTCTATCTATGTATGCGTTTTCACAATTAGTTTTTAAATATGATTATTCAGAGTAATTTAATTTATCCCTATAATCTTTTTTCTTATAGAGCTCTGCTTTCTAACAGTTTGAACAGCATGTCGGAATATGAGGATTGGTTCATTGTAAACTTTTATTCCTCCATTCCTCTTTTATAATTTTTTTTAATGTTACATTTTAAAAGTTAAATTATCTTTCGTCCTTTGCGCGTTTTTACGTTTTCTGCATTTTTATATTACACCAGTCTAAAACCATTAAAATGTTAATCATGCCAGACTTAGAGGATATAAATGAAAGTAACATGTTTAATTTTCTGATTTAAATAATAGATATATGTCGCAGAGATATAATAAAAACGGAGAAATTATCAAATTACGGAGGTTGCCAAAATTATAACATGAATATTATTATGAATATTTGAATGGCAATGACTTAATATTGGTAGGTTTAAATTATTTTTATAACTTACATTTGTGTTAAGCGACAGGCTGACAACCTGTCACTATTTAGAGGCACTGCATGACCCATACTAACTGATGTGGCATTATGTGTAATGAAATGTTACCACAGACTTTGCTTGACCCATCCTGGGACTATGAGCGTAATCGTATGTATGTATGTAATATAAATTCTCAATTTGACCAAATATCTTAAGGATTTAATAAATTCTCTTTTTATCATATCCTGCTACGTATTAAGGCAGTAGTGTGGTGTCAGGACCCATTCAGTTATCGCACGGAAGCTATTACGGACAGGCCTCACCACTCGCAAATGCCTGCCGTGTCTGGGTTAGCCACGATTACCGTGTTGATAGGGAATTTTAATAAAGACCTTACTTTACTCGACAAATAAAGCGCTAAAGTAAAACACGTATTGCAGTAAGTTTTGTTCACATAATGTGGTTGAAGTTTAATTTCAACCATATTATAACGCTGATCTACAAAAATACACGCTCATTAGCGTTAAATAAAGCCTTAGGTGGCTGGCAGTGTGGTGTGGGCCATACTATACAATGGTCACTGAATAGTGATTGCCAACCTGTCCCTCAATTGAGAAAAATAGTTTAAAAATATTATTTGATTAATTTCAAAATAATTCTGTTACAATTTTCCAGTTTCAGCTGATAAGACATGAAATACACATTCATGGTTCGATTGTGAACAAAAGTCTTTAAAATAATTTTGTTCGATCTCATAGTGTGATCAATAATACCTATATGGAATTTTACCAGCAGCATTTGTTACTGCTCTCGCTCGTCAGGAATTGTAATATGATAAAACGAGACAAACATCATTAGTTGCAATATAGTGTCTTAAAAGTAAGACTATACCTATAGAAGTTTGAGATTTTAATAGTTTGTTAAATTTACATCAAAGAAGAAATAATGACCATTGCTTTAATTTTGTGTAAAGACTCTCAGATTTATGTGTAACTGAATGTTATCTAAAAGTTCTGGTCAACTACTTTTCGGGTTATGAGCATGATAGTAAGTAGATGTCTATTTTAATTTTAGCATAGGTATCAGTAGATTTTAGAACAGTGAACAACACTTTATACAAAATTAATTAAACTCTCGAGTAATATAAAAATAGATCCTTCACCAAAAAAGTTGGATGATTGCTTCCAAGGTATGGTCATACCAGTCCAACAACAAACATACAACTGTTTGTGCACCTTGAAAAGAAATCGTTAAGGTCGAATTTGGGACGCGCCAATTTTCAAGGCTTTTTTCATTTTAGGTGATCGTGACGTGGCCAAAGTTTTACTTACCGACTTATTGACCTCGCACCGAACGTCTATTTCAGTGGGAATGATAGCTTTAGATAGAAATCTTTAAGTGCAGTTTTCGAAGGATAATTGGCTGTTAAATTGTAGGTTCTTGCGCTAAATGCTTTTTTCTTTCCGCCGTTCAATTTTTATATTGACTGATAGGGTGTCTTTTGTTTTCATTGCAGATTGGAATAATTTAATCGGAGAAAATACAAAAATTGTATATTTTGGGCATTTTATGTTAAAATTTACGCAATTATTATCTATCTCTTTACTGAGCTGTTTCAGCGAATTGGAGAAAAATATCCCAATTGACTCTTTTAACGAAGTAACATAGATACATTGTTGTTTTATTTTTCATGTGCGGGGAAGGTTTTTTTCAGCAGGTACATAAGAAAAAAAATTTAAAAAGGGTGTTTTTAGTTACATCATATTCGAATTTCTTAAAATAATTAAATAAAATTTAACAAAAAAAAATATCTTAGTAGAGAGATGTCTCTTATGTGGAATAACTGTTAAAAATAATTGAAAAGTACTGAAATTTAATCCAATAACCGGTAGTTAAAAAGTCATAAGTACAACAAAACTAATTTGAAATCTTTGTGGAAGTAAGAAAAACCGATACTTAAGTTAAAAACGAAACACCTTATTCACTATAAAATAGACAACGCAATATCGAACCAATCGCCAAGGAGTATTATTCAACGCTGCAAAACTGATAAAAACAAAAGAGCGCTCGTTATAAGAATAATAAACCTGCCCATCGCCGCTATTGTGTCTTGTAAAAAGCAAATCGAACCGTTCGATTGGCCTTAGAAGTCATTGAAACAATAGGTTTACGTTCAACGTCAGACGAACACGTTGCAAGTTGCAGACTCAATATAAACGCTGCATACGAATTTTTTACCTTGGTTCTTTGGAAGTACAGCCGTGGTAGGTATTCTATAAAGATTTCACTTCGTTCAAATCACCAGCTTTGTCGTGTAAATTAGTAAGTAAAGAAGTTAGCTATGGTATTCTGTAACGACACTGGATGTAATTCAAATAGTAGTAATGATTAAAAATACTTATTTTTATAAGAATATATTCGTTAGCGTTTGGCGGCTAAATTCGAAATGAGAAGGGCCTTTCATAGAATAGTATGCTGATCAGAATAAATAAGAACAGACTAAATAATAAATAAAAAAACCAGATGTTTTATCTGGTTTTTTTAATGTTATTTCATCTAAACAAATATTATAATATTTAAAAGAGGTTAGGTACCTATCAAGAGAGGTAATCGGTGGCTAGTGATTAGACCGTTTTCGTGGTCTAGTGGTTTTCAGTACCGGTATATTTATCAATAAAATATTCTTAGAGTCACAACAGCGGTTCCAGTGACTAATTTCTACAAATAAATAATTTATACCTTTAATTACTTATACTTCTTGTGGTGCCGTATTCTTGAGAAGGTTTGCGATCATAATGCAAGATGCCTGACCACTAAAAGACCTCTACAGGAGGGTCGCCCTACAAGATAGAGGACACTTAAACCTTCTTTAAAAATCACTTTAACTATCGCCATACTTTAAATGGCCATCTACGGGCAATAGCATTAAAAAGTCTTCAAACCTATTTATTAAAAGTCCTTTATTTTCTATTGGTTCCTTCTTTGCTATGATATGCTTCCCGGAATTACCTTGAAAACTTCCTCCAATACTTGAATTAAAAATGTTAATGCAATAAGTTTTTTTTTTTAAGTTCTCTGTAGCATGATGGTCTACAAAGAAACATAAACATTTTCAATATCTCCTCGGAATGTAATGACTTTGGCATTAAAAACTATTATTGAACTTCGATTCATTCATATTGTAGCAAGAAAACCATTTTCCGAACCTATATTGCAGAAGCATTAAGTTGTTGTAAATAAATTATTCTGTTCAAAGTAGTCTAGGGCTTCGTTGAAAGCCGCAATTACCTTATAATATGTAGGTAATAACTAAATAACTCGATGTTGGCAAGTAAAGTTAAGCTAATCACTTCAAATTTGACCTGTATTACAGGGCAATAAGGCGCACAGCAATTTCAAAACCTTTAAAACAAACAGAGTAATGACTATGACCAATGCATTTTAAAAAGAACACGTTAGAACATTCGTTGTATAATAAAATCGAAAATCGTTTTTTCGCATAGAAATTACTCTAAGCCAGTGCACTGACACGATTAGATATGTCAAGGTTTCGCTATGCAGACATCGATGTGGCAAATCGATAATGAGAGTAATGAGAATACGGTGGAAATTAATTTATTATAGGTAATAGTTTGATGATTGGAGATCATAATATTACAATCACTAATAATCATATTAGAAAAATGCACTGAAAAAAAAATCAACTTGCCTCAGGCGGGACACGAACCCGCATCTTCCGCAATCCGGGCGGCTGCGTTGACCAATTACGCCACCGAGACACTGCTTTTCGCTGTCGTAATTTGTCAGTGCTTGGTGCTTATATTTTTATGGTAAACATTGTTTCATCAAATCGTTGAAATTTGCACTTCTAAGACCCAAACGAAATATTTATGCAAATATTTGACGCCCAGAGATGAAACTACCTTACATTATGGAATAATTTTATTTTGCGTTTACAAACGCGTTAATATTAATATTAGAACTAATAATCATTATGATCTATTAAAATAAAAGCTCTGATAGGCCATACTAGGTATGCCAGATGCGGCTTGATGTGTAAGCAAATATTCCCAAAAAATACAGAAGTTGAATTAGTGTTATATAATTTTGATATGCTTAAAAATCACATTTCAAGAGAAATTTTAAATGAAGTAGATTTGCTGGCTAAACAATCCCTCCTCTTGTAGGTTTTTATACTTTATAATTATTAGTCAATGGTGTCAAAATCGGTATTTGAAAACATATAACATCATGATATTAGGTATATGTATGCAAACATAATAGTTTGTTATGCGAGTAACGTAACATTAGATCTCATAGTACCGTATTGATTACTTTTTGATGAAAACTTTTATGGCAAATATTCGTTAGTGTTTGATATGTGAATTCAGTATTTGGAAGCGGACCGATAGACAGCAAAATATTTCAACTAGCAACTATGAAAACCTAAAATATTTCGTGACGTAATACCGACATTATATGTCGCAACTTGTTGCTAACCAAATAAGCTTAAGTTCGTTTGGATTAGGCATTCCTAGTACGTATAACGTTTTTGTTTTTTAACGATTTCACACAATGGCGTGATACGTTCACAAAGTTAGATCGTTTAATAGACTAACGTGTATTTTAAAACTTGGTACAGCCAGTGTACAAAAACATTCGTAAGTTTTCAAAATCATTCCAATAACAAATCATATTCTCTTAGCACCTTTTGAAACTAAAGCGATGCAAATGAAATTATACTTGATTGTTATACTAACAACTACCTTTGTCCTATAATCTAGTTTCGTATCAACATTAAGTATTGTAATAAACTTGATTTTAACTTGTATTTTGTTTTTATTGTGATTATTTATATTTTTATTATTTTTGAATAATAATATCGTATTTATTTATTTTATATATTTATATTAATAGATCTATTTATTAAATGCCCGTACGTCACAGGGGAAAGGCCCGCCATAACAACAGCGTTTCTATGACGCTAAGTCACAGAAACTTATGCTGAGGCAGTACCTTTTGGCCATGCACAAAACATTTTTCTTTTCACCTTTTTCTTATCAATTTAGTACTGTTTTTTATTTTTTATTGTAAATTGTTTATTTTTTTTGTTATCTGTGTTGTTTTTATGCTGGTCAATAAATGTTTTTCTTTCTTTCTTTCTTTCTTAATAGCCTATTCATTACGAAGTATACAGTATACAGTTAATGAATACATGGACTATAAATTGAATTGATCAAACTTAATACATACCTACTTTACAATAAACATTTAAAACTACTATATTAACTACCTAACTCTACATGTTAGATACAACCATCCTTATTTATACAATTGAAATTATATAAATATGTTAAAAATAGTGTTAAAATATTGATTTTATTTTATAGTTTACAGCAAAGGTTTAATATGATTATAGATTTTAAGCATATACTGTATCCTCTTAATTTGCAGTGCCCCAACGGGGTATCACAAGAACTACAGCCTATGTTTAAGAACCTTATTGTTATGTGATACGCAATAAAGATATTTGATTTTATTTAAGTTCGAATCAAATATGTTTTATTTGATTATCATTGTGTGTCAGTATATGCGACTATTCGTTTGAAATTAATTAATATTGGCATTAGGTACTGAGCCTTGATGCAAGTTAGAGCTGGCGCGCACTGGTGACTTTTGTCATGGTATATTGTATATTGTCACTCTCTCAGACCAATAATCATTGGCCTGAGGTCACCCTCGTTGAATGTATTGAGATGCGCCAAACGTCATACAATTGTCACGTCGTAACGCGCGCGCACCTCTATACATGTCCATGGCCTTGATATGAGTGACGAAATAGCCACCGTTAAAGTCAGCAGTGCACGCCTGCTCTACGCCGGTGACGAATATTTGTATCACCCCGCCCGTACGTTTCTGTAAAAACGTTTCGCGTGATTCGAAATTTGCTTAAACCTAACGCCGTTAGCATTGTTTGTTATTATACTTTAAATTACCGCGATCGCCTTCCAGTCCAATCCGATCGTCCAATGCTTTGTTTTATATGCCTTTTAGTCACGGTCTTTCATCGTCTGCCATTTGGCCGATTGCATGCTTCTATGGCTATAAAAGCAGCGTAATAATGCCTGCCTAGATAATTGTAAGAATATTTTTCATATATTCATATGTGCTATAATTGTAATATTTCAAAAAGTCATAAATGTTTGGAATTAAGTACATGGTATAATTCGGTGCCTGGTTCTGAAAAAATATTATGCATCAATCAACACGGCCTAGTGACATGACAAATTATCTTACTTCATTGGCGGCGATTTTACAATGTCTGAATCCGATATTCACAAAACCATCAGAAGATTTACCGGAATGCTGAGATCATTTTGAGTGTAACATCTATCCAGGTTGTTCGTTTTTGCGTTAGATTGTTTACTGACGGATATATATTATTTTTTGGTTTAGTGCCCCTTTTATGTAGGCGACAGGCTGGCAACCTCTCACTGTTTGGAGGTGCTGCATGGTCCATACTGCTGGATGTTGCTTTATGTATATAAAAGTGTTACCTAATACCTTGTCTAGAAGAGAGAATTCGCCGCGAATCTTTACGAATACATAGAAACTCGTGCGAAGCTTGTGAACGCAATGTATTGAGCCCCGTGCCTCGCCAATGCGAGTTGTGTGTTCGCGCGTAGAGATTTGCGGCAAATTCGCTCTTCTGGACAAGGTCTAAGGCTCTGCTCAACCTCTGATGGGATTGCGACTACTTATAGTTAGCCATGTGATGCCAGCAGAGTAGAAGAGCATCACCCCACATCCTTCAATGGGTGTCGTCAGCAAAGTGGTATTGATCACGTTTATACTCCGTCCACCAATCCGTATTGATGACTACTGCCTAAACCTTCTTCGATGACAAGGCGAGGCCTTGTGTCCTAGTAGTGGGTCGAATTATAAAGGCTGTTATGATGAGGGATTAAAAATCAGTTCACAAACAAGTTAAATAAATAACGCAAAGAATATAATCAAAAATATCCTTCATCACAAAACCACTCTACTCCAATTTTTATTTAGATAAATGTAATAGATTACCTCCAAAATTGATAAACTAAGATTAATGACAACAGTTAATACAGTTTAAAATGATTAATTGGAGACGAAATTAATAAGCTATAATTATTTTATCACAATGATCTTTCTCGTCATATTTAAGTTGATCTTTATGATTTATTATAAAACCACGTCATAAAATTAATTAGTAAGGCATTAATTTAAAAGTACTGACTAAAGTAATAATTTTTTTATCGATTAATTGGGACAGTTAAATTATAGTTTTTAGATTTAAAAAAATACATAAAAATTTCTTATGCCACATGTTTGCATACATTATTGAATAGTGTCTACTTGTAACATTGAGTCGATAGTAACAACTTGTAATTAGACACAAAGATTGAATAATTAAGTTTCACTCGCAGCATCATTTTCAAATTAAATTAATTTCACTATATTTTTCTAATTTGTAATGAACCAACTTACTCATGTATGAATCAATCTCTTACGAACTTTGCCCAAACTGTACCTACATCGAACAACTACACAGGCCAACGTTCTTTTAAATGGATAACTTTTCAATGTATCAAAATAACAAATAACACTCACATTTCAACTTGGTACAATTACTAACCTCAATATTTGTCAAGTCAAGACACAAAACTTTTAATTGACCACTAACCTCGTAACAATGGTAAATACCCATCGAGCACATTCAAGGGTCACCTGCTGTCACCAACCCGGATCAAATTAATTGACCCGTCCCAAACGCTTAATTATCTAAGGGATCTCATGTATTCAATATGATCGTGCCCGTAAATTGATTATTAGCAGACAGTATAATACAAAATGTAGATATCGTTTTAAGGCAAAAAGGCTCTGAGCTGTAGTAATTATGTTATAACCAATATAATTACTTTTAAAAGAAATAAAAACAGTGAAAGAAAAATCATTACAGACAGAGCTTATCTTCAATATAGATCTCTTCCAACCAAACCTAGCTTTTGTATCACAATAAATTAAAATACTTAAGTACATAATTGCATATAGTACATATTAATATAATTATAATTATATACAGACATCCATACATCTCTCATAGGTTAGAGAGGCAGTGTTCTTTTAACTTATAGTTGTAGGGATTGACCGATGAACTTATTCTAATCTCTGTTGGCAACTTCTAACTGTGTAGCAAGCGCGAGCAAAAGATTTTTTTAGGAAGGACGAACTAACATTTTTAACCAATTTTTTTTTAATGTAGTTTTTTTTATGAAAAGTGCGGGTGAGCCCATGCCATGACTGTATACATGAGCGTGTTCTCCGTGTGCGTTAACGGGAGTGCTAAGTGCTGGCAACGCGCACACCAAGGGGCATGCTATACAAAACGATCGACCTGTACGCGCGGCTCGGCTTGCTGCGTCCTAGCCGCGCGTTCCTGTGTCAAAATCAATGTAAAATGGTCACTGTACAAATACACGTGCCTTGTCCACTCAATATATCTTGTTACATAAGAGCCTAAACAAAAACATCGTAGTGCGGAGGAACCGTTGCAGGGGCACTGTGTTCGCGCGTCCAGCCGCTTGGTCGTGCGCCCGCTAAGTATATTTTGTTCGAGGCATCATACATTTTATCTTCACAGTGCCCTGGCCGCGCGCTTCGGGGGCTTTCTATATTAAGTCCCTAACAGCCAGTTGCAGCAAGTTTCACAATTTACAATTTTTGCAAAAAGTAACATTAAAGTCAACTTCCTACTAATGTTATAAACGTGAAAGTTTGTATGGATGAATGTTTGTTTGTTACTCTTTCACGCAAAAACTACTAAACGGGTTTTAATCAAACTTTACAATTAATAATATAGCTCGTACATCAGAACATATTGGCTATAATTTAACCAACATTGACGCGATCAAAGCCGCGGGCGACTACTAGTATAAAACATATTTAAAAATGGAACAACCGATTCCTATGAATTACTAACACATATCTATCCATACATACATCCATACAAAGTTTCATATTTATAATATTACTAGTTGTCCCGGCCACGCATTGCTGTGGTAATTTAATACTACTGTCCGAATACATTGAATTGGCAGTAAATAAAATGGATTTTTTAAGTTAAAACCTATCCTATCTCTCAAGTTGGAAGAACACATTTGTATTTAAAAAAAAATCGGGAGTTGTCTCCCCTGGACTTTCTCGTATACCGGAAACGACTCAAAAAAATGAGGACTACGTATCACGATAAAAACTATCCTATCTCTCAAGTTGGATGGAACATAATAACACATTTTTTAAAAAAAGTTAAAATTGGATTGTTAGTTTCAGAGTTTATTCCGGACAAACATCATGACACGGGAATTATGTATAACATTTTTACTTATAATTTTTACCAATTTTGTAAAAAATATAAGTTGGTGCAACCAGTATCCTAAGACAATGTGCATATATCTAGTGATATAAAAATACTGTACAATTCTTCACACTAATCCGTTCACATAATTCGGGGACGCAATAGTGCAGAGTAGCTTTGCTGCTCAGACTTTGTAAATTAGAGATCGAAATTTTAACTCTGTTCTAATCATTACGACATTGAAATATTGGGTTTTATATAATAATCTCTCAGAAGTATAATGAAATCGTAGTTTTTAATCTACATTAGCAAATGAAGTCGTCGCATGTTCCACTTGCATGTTTCGTGTCACGAAATCACTACTACAATTTTTAAATTCCAAATAAACAAATGCTGCCGACATCCCGCTGTGGTTCATTGTATGCCCGCGGATCATTACAAAAATGAAATTGCATTACAATTAATTGCATTCTGTTATTTGAGGAATTTGTTATCAGTAGCAATAAATTTCAATTGTAGATATTAATTTTACGAGTTTGCAGTATTGAAACGGTTTCTAAATTATAATAAAACGAGCTTTATAATTCCTATCAATCATACGTAATAACATTTTTAAGTTATACTTCTTTGGACGTTATGACCTGTGACTTTTGGGTTACAAAATTCAAAGTTAAAGTCAAAGTTTAGAGAGTTTTCGAGCGCGCTCAGGACTTAGAATATTTCTCCAAGCTAACGACCTCACGACCGAACCAACCTGACCCGATCTGGACTCTGAGGAAAATATTCATGTCTTAGCGACTTAGAAAATTTCTCTAGCGTACCCGGCGTGCCTGGTAGTTGGAGATGTCTATGGAATATTTTTGCGTTTACAAACGCGTAAATGTTTTTAATATAAATAATTTAATGTAAATGTTTATATATTCCATAATGTAAGGTAGTTTCATCTTAACTGGGCGTCAAATATTTGTAAAAAAATTTCGTTCGGATCTTAGAAGTGCTAATTTCAAAGCTTTGATGAAACAATGTTTACCATAAAAACATAAGCACCAAGCACTGACAAATTTCGACAGCGAAAGTCCGCTCGGGACGTAAAATATTCCTCAAAGTTCATCGAGACTGACTCCAAACTGCTTTTTTTAAGGCTTAGAACGATTTGTCCCAAAGTTCAACATTTGCCTAAAATAGTAGATATGTACAATTGTACAATGTAAATTTTCGGTCCATTGTCGCATCTCCTTTGATAATCTAATCGCCTACGAACTTTAGATAATTAATTCCCCCTGCTATATGCGTTTGAGCCCGGTGATCTTTATATCTCCTGGGTCTACTCCCCCAACCGCTTGAAACCCAATTTTTTTCAACGCTCACACCAATTAATTGGCCTAATTTAAGTATCATTAACGGGGTATGTACGGCGAGCACCGTCTTCATACAAAATAACACAAAATATGGAAAAAACTTTTTTTACCTATTCTTATCCGATAATTATGATGTTTTTGAATATTTTTGACACACTAAAAAACCACGTCTGTACGATTTCCTTTTTAAACCCCCGATGCAAAAAGAGGGGTGTTATAAGTTTGACCTGTCTGTGTATCTGTGTGTCTGCCTGTGGCATCGTAGCTCCTAAACGAATATACCAATTTTGATGCGGTTTTTTTGTTTGAAAGCTGACGTTATCGAAATGGTTTTTACCTATAAATTTATGTCGGAAGTTACAATTTTTTTTTTTAATTTTATAAATTATTTTTTTTCTTCAAAATAACTTCAAATGTGTGTCAAATTTCGAAAAAAGGTAAACGTACATTCATAGATTTTCCTTTTAATTAAAAACAAACTAATCTATGCATATAAAATGCTTTGTCCCGAGTACTATGAACGCTACGAAACGGCTACGGATCGTAAGCCTCTTTTTCATTGTAAAAGAGGCGATACGGTTCAGAGCTTTTAAAAATGTAATATATCCTTCATATTCTATGTATTTGCAATCGATTTCTTTACCAGCCAAGCCAAGTAAAGAAACAAACTTATTTTATTTCTTATGGATTACTTTACGTAAAATGGTAATGTTCGCTCCGACTCCGATACAAATTTTTACCATCTTTCCCTTCGAATGATATACACCCTGAGTTTGAAATATACACGGACCGCTCGCATAAACCCCTCATGCATATTCACACGACCCGTCCGCCATCTTCAGGGTAATTTGATTGAGTTGTACGGGACACAAATTTGATTTACAAACAGATTCTTTCCTTTACACTATCAAAGGGATTAAATATCATGGTGTTCTAGTTTTGTTGAAAAGATGTACATTGTTAATTTGCAGTAAAATATTTGTTTGTAAAGATACGATTAAAATCCACTGCATTTTTACTTTTTGTTGCTGTTTTACGCAATGCAAGGTACCTAACTAGGTTTAAACGCCTAACAGAGGTTAAAGGTTCGCCCAATGTATTGCAATGATATGCCATTTAATTCAGAGGTCCGGTTTTGATCTCCAGAGTAAATATTTTTGATCTGTTTGGGTGGCTTAGCTTCTTTTAAGACCGCCTAGCTAACTGCCCCACCTTATCAATGTCTGCCGCCGTAAGTGCTGATAGCAATATTGTGTTCCGAGCTAGCTTTATTGAAAAGATAGCTAGTACTTACCTCAGTTGTTGAGTGGTTCTGGAGGAGCTGGCTTGCATTATCATCTCTTTACATATTATTCAGGTGAGAATGCCAAGAACTGACTCTGCTACTGAACCACGAATTCGATACCACCGAGTAACTGAATTTCTAAAACTCGTGACTCCAAATATCTGCAATAACATCGTCATCATCAACAGCTCTTATAATGTCCCCACCGAAGAGCTCGAGCCTACCACGGGTACATTAGGGGCGATTAGGCCTTAGTCAACCACACTGGCCAAGTGCGGGTTGGTCGACTTCACACACAACCTAACAATTTCTTCATAGACTACAATAACATAAATAAACAAAAAGACACAATTAAGAAGAAAAATAAATGCTACAAAATATATTGTGGGAGAATGAAAACAAAATATCTTTGCAACAATCACCCAACCAAGAATCACTTCTTCGATAATTATAAAAAACAAACTTTCCTTTTACCCAGAAAATACCATGATACTTAGAAGTTTGCACCAAGTTATATTTTTATGTCAAGGACAAGGTTTTATTTTGTGTTACCATTTACACATTTGTAAAAATGAACATATAAAATTGAGATCTCTAGCTTACGAAGAATTTCTTCGAGCAGTAAAGCTACGCTGCACTATTCCATCCCCAACATATGTGGCCGGATTAAAAAATTGTACAGTATTTTTGTTTCATGGACGTGAACGAGCCATAACTGTGTACAAATACGTGCATATTGTCTTGCGAACGGTTGCACCGGTTATACTTTTTACAATTTCGTAAAAAATAACATATACTGGGTGTAAAAGACAGTCAAAGTCAGACATTTGAGCAGTCAAACGAAAACCACGTATTCTATACATCAAAGTAAGACATATTTCAAAAAAAATATTGCTGGGAAATGATTTTTATTTTTTGGTGTTACAAAAAATTGCAAATTGTACCGCGCAATGTAAAGGGCTCAACTCGCACGCAACTCGCAAAACCGCGATAATTTTGCTTGACGGCGGCCCCGTTCGTTAGTGTCCGTGCGCATCGAGTGAGCTACATTGAACGCTAACGTTTTGAAGCCATTTTTTGTTATGAAATACTAAAAAAAATGATAATGTTTCTTTGGACAATAATTAAGAAATAGTATAGAATACGTTTTCATAAAAAAATGAAAAAATAAAATTATGACTTTGACCTTCAATAAAATCGTAACTATCAATTTCCCAGGTATAGTCTAAAGGAAGAAAAATGTTATGATGGTGAGCAGAATACAGGTTTCTCGTTTGACTGCTCATGTCTTTTACACCCTGTATTAAGTTCACGCAACGTTTTTCAGTTTACAAATTGTGCATTAGGCGAATAAATAAATACACGTGATATCTCCCTACACGTTTACACGTCTAATATTAAAGTTCAATTGTGATCGCAAAATTGAAAGGCACTAAATTAAACTTTAAAAGTAACAGTTGTAAGAAGCAGCGGTCTTGCAACACATAAGACAACAAAATACGTTAATGTCGGATAAATGTTTACAACTTCCCAACAACACTGCCAGGTCGCATTAACACAATAAGGAATATGTATGTAATGCATGTAATTCATATAAGGGTCTTTTTTTAAATATAAACACTAATACTTGAGAATTGTTCTTTCTACAATATTTTAAATACATTTCTTTTTGAGCAAGAAATTAATTATTGAAACGTGCGAAAAAGCTGTCCAAAATTCAAACATATTTTGAAAGGCGACGAGAGCGGAGACACAATGACGTAAAAATTAGATATGAAACGGATAGTTGTTTGGCCGGATACCGGATAACCGGCGAGCTGCGAGGCCGGATGTCTGGATCGTTGCATGTTGTAACACAATGTAAAGGGCTCAACTCGCACGCAACTCGCAAAACCGCGATAATTTTGCTTGACGGCGGCCCCGTTCGTTAGTGTCCGTGCGCATCGAGTGAGCTACATTGAACGCTAACGTTTTGAAGCCATTTTTTGTTATGAAATACTTAAAAAAAATGATAATGTTTCTTTGGACAATAATTAAGAAATAGTATAGAATACGTTTTCATAAAAAAATGAAAAAAAAAATTTTGACTTTGACCTTCAATAAAATCGTAACTATCAATTTCCCAGGTATAGTCTAAAGGAAGAAAAATGTTATGACGGTGAGCAGAATACATGGTTCTCGTTTGACTGCTCATGTTCTTTACACCCTGTATTTAAAAAAAGAACAACCTATTCCTATGAATTATGTTGACATCAAAGTTACGTTTTGCAAAATTGTAAAGCGTGTAAAAAAAGTTAGATTATAATATAGCACTATTGCTCAAGCTAGTTTATCGAATAGTTAGATTCTGTTCGATAAACTATCTACAAATCCATTGACTTGATCGTGAAGCTCATCCACATTACCCAAAGCTATTCAATTACACATACGGTGAGTGAAATACTTCGCTGGCACTACAAACATACCGTGCATTCATCCGATGGCGGGTAGCAGACAGTTCTCTGCCGTAATTCGATTACCTGTATTCATACGATACGTATACCGGCAAATTGAAGTTAGTGCAGAAGCTTGTCCAGTATTTGTTGATCTCGTTGGTGACAATTTAAGTGGCGGCACGTCAACTCGTCTATTGTTCTTTATGAGACGAGATAACAATGAACGAGTGAACAAGAGTGAGAGTTAACAAAGAATCAAACATGTAATAAAATATTTTGTCTTTGGTTTTAATAGACTTAGGGCCTGTTGCACAGGTTCCAAGTGAGTTCACACACAGAACACAGAAAGAGGTGTGTTCTGTGAGTTCACATTAGCAATTAATTGACAGTTTTGTATGGGCTATCTGTAAAATAAAAATTAGTGGAAACTGTCTTGGAACCTATAAAACAGACCCTTTGTTTTAAGTTTCCTATGACCTACAATATTATAAAGAGAATTATAATTTATTTTTCATTAAAAATGACATAAAACAATTAAAAGGGGTTAGTAGAAGCACACAAATAGCCGCGGGGGATTGTTACAAAACATAAATAATTTGTTCGGTAAATATGCACTATTTATATTGCATATTTACCGCATTTATTGCATATTTATATTATATATTTGATATACATAAATCTCCATTATAAAACAAAAAAGATTCGCATAACGCTCCTTCCAACATATCCCTTATTTTTAACAGGGTTATTAACGCGTAAGACCTTTGGCATCTTTTACGTAATAAAATTCTCATTCGTAGCATAGTTGTAGCAAAGAATAAGAATTAATAAGCTGATAGAAAAATACGCATAGTTAATATTTTATTAACTCCGTCCTAAATATTTGAGTTAAGATCAATAATTTTACTTGATTAAAGTATGAATCTGAGTATGTTTTTTTTTCACACACCAGACAGTAAGAAACGCCGTTTTGGTAACCTAATATCGGGGGTAGTAAAAGTGTAGAAATCAAAAGAAAATATGAACATCAACATTGGATTATAAAAAGCACCATTAGCCCGATATCGTATAAAATATATCTTTGTATATTGCGTTCGCTGTCGTCATTTGAGCTTCCTTCCTTTGACCTGGTACGCTAAATGTCGTGTGCTAAAGGGGTTTGCGTTATTTTGGTTGAAAGTACGCCAGATACCTATTTTTATATTCTACGATTAGTTACCAAACGAGCCTACAATTTTTAAAGTTCTAGCTTCGATTTATAAGGTTTCAACATAAAGATAAAATATAATTCTTAAAAATACAAACCACCGCGTATCGAAGTGTGAGTTTTTTCTTTACTACGATAACAGATTATACATATTTAAAATCAGACCCTTTCATTTTTTTACTATAATTATTTTTACTTGTTACACAGATCACAATAATAAAACTTTGAATGTAAAATCAATTTGTTTAGATTTGTGTCCACATATCATATCTCAACCGAGTTCAAAGAGTTATATAGCACTAAATTTAGTGATTAGAATGAAAATTGAAATAGTGTTTTCCAATAATGACGTTCAAATATGAACATTCCTTTTGTACTATTTTTAATATGCTGGGTTTTATGATGATAAAAATAATAAACCAATACAAATTCATATCAAAAGCGCACATAGTGGAAAATTTCGCTTTCAAATTGGTTGAATCAAAATTTATTTCATTAATAAATTAAATTCATATTTTTACATCACATGGTTTTGAAATATGAATTTTCATAACCGAATTTTTATCCGTTATCTAGAATCACTTGCGGAAGTTTTTAATGATACTCAATTTGAGTTTAACAATTGCCGTGAGCATGAAAATATTGTTTTGATTTAAATAATTATGTAGTTTACATCGTATGGGGTTGTTTATAAAAAAACAATATTACGTGATAGATAACTAACTTCCTGTTTCAATAAACTTAAATAAATGAAAATAGCCCAAACTTTTAATATCAACTTAATTTACTAAAATCAGGTCAACCATTTTTGAAAGCAAATCGAGTTTTTAATCTAATGTTTAATCTAAAACTGCCTTGATAACACGAATTAAGTCAAATTACATCACATTACGATGTTAGGAGTTATATTAAAGTAAACGAACTTGTAAGTTTCAGCCCGGTTGCGTCGTATTAAAACATGTTTTCATTTCGAAGTTGTTGGAAAACCGAAGAAATCAATAAGTCCATGATTTGAAATGTTTGGAATGTATACCAAATTATCTAAATATAAAACAATAGACAAGAAAAAATCTAATTCCGATGAGCGTAATACTAGACAACAGAGGCGGTAAAATAGTGTGAGAGTCAACGAATTAGGAATTATTTCCTAATTCGTTGGTGAGAGTAAGATATTCTTTTTTCATGGAGACTAAAGCAAAAATGATTACTTTTAATTAAGGACATGTCCTTAACTTATTACTGGGTTTCTTCACCGAGCTTTGACATTAATAATTCATCATCATCATCGTCATCATTTCAGCCGAGAGACGCCCACTTTTGGACATAGGCCTCCCCCAAGGATCTCCAACCCGGTCGGTCCTGCGCTGCCCGCATCCAGTGGCTTTACGCGGCCTTACCTAGATCGTCAGTCCAACGCTGCGTTTCCCGGTACGTGGTCGCCGCTCAAGGACCTTTCCGCCCGTCCGTCAGTCCTCCTCGCAATGTGCCCTGCCCACTGCCACTTAAGGTTCACAATTCTTTCGCCTATGTCGGTGACCTTGGTTCACTTGCGGATCTCATCATTTCTGATATGATCACGCAGAGAAACTCCGAGCATATTTCTCTCCATTAGTCTTTGATCGACCTTGAGCCTTCTTATGTGTAAATTGTAAGCGGCCACGTTGCCCTACCGAGATTCGAATCAGGACCGCTAGCTGTGTAGCCAGCATTACTGAGCACTACCACGACGGCGTCCAACTAAATCTGACTTTTTTGACCTCCAGTCAAAGAATATTATGCTGTATGTATATGTCGCAGGCGGATCGTATAACACGCCGTATTACAAAAAGTACAAACGTCAATACGCCGCTTTGAAAGTTGAAGTTCCAATTATCACCGCAAGCAGCACTGCATGATTATAACAACAAAAATGTCGTCACAATTCGGGTGACAATGATTCCACTCCTCAACTTAACAATAATAAGCGACCTCCATTAAAATATACTGTATATTCGAATAGAGATCGCTGTTATTGAAATAATCACTACGGACTTATCGTCAAATTAATATTGGTCCGTTCAATCGAACGGAGATAAGCACTTATTAGATATTAGTAGTTTCGGTTTATTTTTTTATGACTAAGTCGAATGAAATTATTCTCACACACACTACAGTCCAGTGCGCCGTTTTGTAATACGTCGTATTATTAGATATGGCTGAGACATTAAGTTATAGTCACCCTACATTGTTTCTTGCAGAAATTATAGCTAATTGTTGGACGCCGCTTTGTAGAACGCATCGTCGCCATCGCAGTTCGGCTGACCGTGAGTTTGCCGCATTACTAATGGCGACGATTTACAATCCGGTGCGCCGTTTTGTAATACGATTGCGATATGGCTGCGACATTTGCATTAAAAGGAGGTGTCGATCAGCTGTTTTGCGTGTAAGAGTTTTGAATAAAAAGTAAGTATGTATATATTTTTAAAGCAACCTACATTTTAAGACGAATGGTGCTCTCCTTGGAATATTCACAGTATTTAATGTACCTATATCTCTTTCCTCTTTTGCTACGGCCATAAATAGAAAAGCAATCGTAGTAACATACATTAATAGTTGCTTACAATAATAATATGCCCACCCACCCACACCTTTCACAGGAGCATGCAATCCGCATACCGTGAAATAAGCTTATTAGGATGCATGTTTCCTGTAAAGTCGCTCCGACTTACAACTTGTAAGCTATGCTAATTCGATCTTTGCGAATGTGGCGGTAATTTATGGGAGCGAAAACCATAACGACACGAGGCGTGCCACACGCTATCTGTCATACGAATGGCCGCGTGAGTTATGGCTCGATGAGAAGCTTACAGCCATTTTGTTCTTCACTTTGTTTAATACACTTTAATCTCAATACAATGTCTTGAAGGAACAATGTTGCATGTTTTATATAAAATCATGCAAGTGTATTTTTGGAATGACAGTTTCTTAACGCTGTTTAAGGTGGGAGATCTATCAGTAAAATTGACATTCGTTAAAAATACGTTAACAGATAATATAAAAAAGACTAAGTTGAAATTAGAAAAAAAACACTGAAAAAAATCGACTGTCCAAAATAATTTAAGGTAATTTCATCTTATCTGGACGTTAAATATTTGTAAAAATATTTCATTCGGGTGTTAGAAGTTCAAATTTAAAAGGTTTGATGAAACAAATTTGTCAGTGATTGGTACTTATGTTTTTATGGTAAAACATGAGAACCAAACTGACAAATTTCAACGGCAAAAGCAGTGTCCCGGTAGCGTAGTGGTTGACGCTGCTGCCCGGATTGCGGAAGATACTGGGTTAGATCCCCGACCAAGTCGATTTTTTTCAGTGTATTATTACTTTCTCGTACGTAGGTATAGAGGAAGTCTTCTAATCGTCAAAAAATTCGACCTCGAGATTTTGACGGATTTACACTATTTGGACCCCAAAAAGGAGTTTGTTTGGAGTCCAAAAATATTTTTTTTTGGAATTATGTCTGTGCATACTCGAGTTATCGTGCTAACGCACAGACACCCTTCTGTGCGTTAGCACGATAACTCGAGTATGCTTAAACTTATTGCAACCAAATTTAACATGCATGTATAACATCAAAATATAAGGCTTCTATCAACTTTTGAGTCGTTTCCGGTATACGAGAAAGTCAAGGGGAGACGACTCCCGATTTTTTAATTTTAAAAATATTTGCGCGTTTGTTAATTCAAAGAATAAGTTACTTTATAATAACCTATAATAGAATATCGTTCGTTTTACGCTCACACCAATTATTTAGCCCAAATTAAGGGTGATTAAGAAATTGTGTAATTTAATTCTATATAACGGACAAATATACATAATAATCTCGATTTTGTTTACAAATAAACTTGTGTTCATCACATCAACATTCGCCACTACCGTCTCGAACCGCCCGATGTGTAAGAAGCGTTACTGACGACTCCACCACGATGGCGACGGTTATGATGAGAGAAGGGTTCGTGTCAGGAATGCAGCTGGGCAAAAATCCTAAACCAAAACCGAACAGTATGATAACAAGACATACCTAACCTAGCGCACAAACCCCTAAGGTTTTTTTTGGAAATTTGGATCTGGGAAAAAAAAAGAACTTACCGACAAAATCATAACTATACGAAGTATTAGGTACTTATTATTTCAAAGGAGAGTACTTCCCATGAGGGACGCTCCAATTACAAACAACTAATCTACTCTACCTTACCTCTCTTAAGCCTTACATGAAAATTAGTACACTTGTGCCCAATGTTATGTAACGCAGAACACATTAAGCGAAAATCGCGACTCTGCGTAGACGCGGTCGCTGGAGAAATCTCGTCTTTTATTGGTAATAACTAAAGAAAATATTTCGTATTTTAATGAGAACTAAATAACCTAACAAGAGGTATAATTCTAATGTAAGTGTTACTTAAACCATCTTAATTGCGATGCAAAAAAAGCTTTTGATAACCTAACAACCAAATGCGACAGTTTAACAGATGTTAAACTCTAAAAATAAATATACTTAGCTATTATTTTTTTCAACATCTGCAGTACTATAACGCCTATTCGTTTATTCTAGATTTTTTTCTAATTCAATCTGTCTGATAAATTAATTGATAAACTAAATTAATTAATAATAATTTTCTAAACCAAATTCCAGCATCAGGAATGATAATATAACCAAAACAACCAAGATTAATAAAGGAAAAACTTAACGTCTGATTAAAGTTAGTTTTTAGTTCCTAACCATCTATTGTTCAAAGTGTTTTGTACAAACGAAACATTAATTTCGCGATAGGGTTAACCCAATTGCTGTGTTAGCTTTTTGCAGTAAATTGATTTAGTTGAGCGTCAGAGGTTTATTTGAGGAGAAACGTTTTCAATTTATTGTCATACGCGAGCGGCTCGTTGCCAACGGCAGATACAGGTAGCTGTAGATTCGTCCACGACACCCGTCGACTTTTCAGCTTCTTAGATAAGCGCCAGCTGTCGTCAGAGTTCTTAGCATAGGACAGTTGCAAAATAGAGGCCGAAGAAGAAACACTGTTACAACTTCTACTCCGTTTTATTTCTCTTGTTTGTCGCAGTCAAAAATAATAACTCATTTTGGATTATATTAATATCAATCTCGCGGCACAGAGGCAATCAACTTGTGAGCAACGTTTTTATGAATTAAGAAATGGAGATGATGACACACAATCAATACAATACTGCAATATATTTAACGTAAATCTCACAGTCTACAGCAAAATGATCTAATGAAAATCGAAACTATAACTATTATAAGAAAACTCTAGATACTATTATGTAGGCTAGGTTCCAGACTGAAGCGTCGGTGGCGTAGCGCGTAAGGGCCTTGTCTCCCACCTGGGAGGCACCAGTTCGAACCCCGCCACGTACCAATGTGTTTTCAAATTTTTATTTCATATGTACGTTTAATCGACGCTTTTACGGTGAAGGAAACATCGTGAGGAAACCTGCACGCACCTATGAAGAAATTCTTAGGTTATGTGTGAATTCAAGCAACCCATACTTGGCCAGCGTGGTTGACTTAAGCTTAATCGCCTCTAATGTGGGGTAGGCTGGAGCTCCTCGATGAGGACATTATAGAGCTGTTGCGTGTAATGATAATAATAATAATATTATAATGAAGAGTTTTGTTATAATGGTTATTGCAATTTTCATCAGATCATTTGCTGTAGACTTTCTTATTTAAGTTAAATTATATTGCAGTCTTGTATTGATTCTGTGTATTCATCTCCATTTCTCCATTTTAAATCTATATGTGTAAATGATGCACGGCGCAATCAGTGTGGCACATCAAGAAGACGAGATTTTTTTTTTAACAGCACCTTTGTCCTTCTAGTCACTTACCATCAGATAAGATGAAAACTAAGAAGTTTCCATTATATTCCTTAATCAAATTAGATATAAATATAAAACTTGTGGAGTAAGTACCGTAGAATGCTATAATCACCTACATGTCATTCATCATCATCATAATAGCCTTTATAATTCGACCCACTGCTGGGATAGAAGACCTCTCCATGTCATCTAAAGAGGTTTAGACAGTAGTCCACGCCTGCCCAATGCGGATTGGTGGACGCAGTATAAGGTGATCAATACCTATTTGCTGATCCATTAATCGGCTTCTACGATACCCATTGGAGGATATGGGTGATGCTATTCTACTCTGCCGGCATCACACGGCTCTTTATGTAATTGTTTCGTCTAAATTACAAAATAATCCGTACTAAGTTTTCTATTGACGCCGTCTCGCGGTGGAGTGGTCAGTAACGCTGCCTACACATCGGGCGGTCCGGGTTCGAGTCCTGGTAGTGGCAAATGTTAGTGTGATGAACACGAATATTTGTTCACGTGGCATGGTTGTTTATATATCTATTTAAGTATATTTATTAAATATCTAGATTATTATGTATATTTGTCCGTTATCTAGTATCCATAGCACAAGTCCTTAATGATACTTAATTAAGGCTAGATAATTGGTGTGAGCGTGGAAATATATTATTATTATTATTATTATTTCTAAGCCCATTAAAATTTACATAGTATGGGGATTCAAGGGGCAACAACAATTATGTGCTTTCACTTTTCGCAGAAACACGTCGGCATTGTGTAACGTTATTCGTAGCACAGTGAAAGAAGCGGCTTTTAAAGGTTGTGTAACTCATTTTCACCGCACCGCCCCCACACAACGCATAAAATCGTATGGAAATATGGGCTTAAGCTCTTTCACTGAAGATACACTTCACAGTGACAGATATCGGCAAGCTAGCTTACAGCGCGCTGTTTGCTATTGTATTCTGTCATTGTAAAGTGTGTCTTCTATGTACGTTCTTAAGCTCGTATTTGAATGCTCATTATCAGGTGAGCGGGAGCGGTGTGGTATAAAGGTCGTAGCACACTTATCAGCTCGGAAAGTAAACGCAACCTTATCGCCTCTTTTTAACCGACTGCAAAAAGGAGGAGGTTCTCAATTCGACTGTATTTTTTTATGTTTGTTACCTTATAACTTTATACTGAATGTACCGATTTTGAAGATTCTTTCAACCTTTTGAAACTAGTGCTTGTTATGTGGTTTTTAATTTTGAATTTGATCGACTTCTGACGAGTAGTTTGTGAGTTATCTCTAATAATGGCTATTTAATTGACGTCGATGATATCGTAATATTTCTATCCCTTGTTAGAAATATTACGATATATGATAGTTTCCTGAAATTTTCTATACTGAAAACACAAAGAAGTGAAAATTCAATTACTTTTAAATAAAAAACCTTTAAGGCGGTTTTTTTATTTAAATATAATTGAATTTTACTAAACTAAAAACTGAGAAAAATCTTAATGTTTTTTTTTAGGTGGATAAACGCTGGCTACGCAACGGCTTCGAACGTAGTGCATCGTCTCTTTTTCATAGTAACACGTTCCTTTTCAAGCTGATAAACGTGCTACGTGTGCAAAAAAATCCCATAGACATAAAAGTAATTACGAATTTAGTAATTTAGGCGAAATAATGACTCTAGGCAAAGTTACAGCATTCTACTGTAGGTACGAAAACTATTGCAGCGCTGCTCTTCCCTAAAACAAGTTGTTTTCACTAAATTAGTAATTTTTTATTATTATTTATTTATTTGGAAATAACAAACAGTCATACATTAACGAATTGAGTTATGTGATACACATTAATAGCAGTGAGTATAGCAGGGCTGATGAATGTAAAACCCACGGCGTTATCCACAGATTCTAGAAATTAGGTACTAAAAGTCGCTAGATGATGCCACATATGACGTGCCTCAGCAAAATAACTACCGACAGTTTCCTTTGGCAACGGTAGAATTTTGACTCAATATTTTGTACAGGATATCTATCGAAATCATAAGATTTCACCTAGTAAGCAAAAGTGTCACAAATTAATTTTTCCGTTAGAACTACAAAAGCTTGTTTTGTGTAAAGCGTCCTCGTGATGCCGACTATAATGAGCAGAACAAAAGTCAGTTTTGATGTATCGATACTACGTACTATATTCCGTTTATTGAGCATCGGTTTGTTTATGAGCACTTTTATGGGCGGTAACGACAACCAATGTTTCCGGCTGTGACATGAAATATATGAAATATTGTCCAATACTACGTAATACAACAAAATCCAGCTGACCCTCGTATATGAAGGTCTATATCCTTATTTTGTATTTTATCGAAATCGTGACTTGCCTTCGCAATTGGTTTTTGATTGTTCTATTGAACACCTTTTCGTCGTGTAATTTGTGGTGTTTACAAATGAATTTCTTTTAAATATTGCAGGATGATTTATCAATAGAAATTACCAAATTTAATAGATTGTTGTTGACAACATTAGATTTCAATGAATATATTAAGAGATATTATAGTTTTAAAATAACTCCGCAACAAAATATTGATCAAGTACCACGCACTCGTCCATGCGTATGGTAATATACCTATAATCTGTGTCTATACTTAATATTTTGAAGCTGAAGAGTTGTTTGTTTGTTTAGTTGAATGCGCTAATCTCAGGACCTACTGACCCCGTCCGACTCGAACGCCTTAGAGACCCTAATAGGTTCAGAGATTACTCCGAGGGAAATGCTCACCGGCCAGGAATCCTCTCTGGGGTGATTCCACTTAAAACCTTGAGGACCCACCTTATATTATTCACTTTTTTGGAATTATTTTGGCGTTAAGGAACGCGCAAATATTTTTAAAATTAGAAAATAGACTGAAAATATGTTACTACAAAAACATAAGAACCAACCACTAACAAATTTCGACGGCGAAAGCAATGTCCCGGTAGCGTAGTGGTTGACGCAGCCGCTCGGATTGCGGAAGATGCTGGGTTCGATTCCCGCCCTGGTAATCAAATTTTTTCAGAGTATTTTCTAATTTTAAAAACATAGCTTCTCAAAACTGGATTCAAGTTTTGAAATCGCGACTTTTATCTCTTACTCTACATTTATTTTCACTCAACTACCATACATAGCTATCTAGACAATCATTCTATGTGGATCATCTCATGATGCCCGATGGCGACGCAGCACACAGTTTGAGAAACCCTGATATAGGCTATACCTCCATGACATCACGTTCGTCTAACAGTACAAGACTAATAGTCGAGCATCAATGAAAAAGTTGCAAAAACGGAAAATCCACGCGAACGAAGTCGCGGGCACAGCTTGTAAATAATAAAGAGAATTGGCCCTAGCACACTGCCTTGTGGCACACCATGACGAGATGACTGACTCGTATGTTAATTCCATTTTAATTATACCACATATTCTGGTTAAACGTGTTTTCTGTCTCCTATTACTCAAATATGACTTTAATAAATTTAAGACATTTCCTCGTACTCCATACCATTCAAGTTTCTTCAGAAGTATGTTATAGTTTACGTGATCAAATGCCTTTGTAAAATCCATGGCTTTGTAAGATATGGCAATTACCGATTGTCTCTTATCCATTCTATCTAAGACTATTTTTAAAAAGTCAATAGATCGCTAAGTCAATGGAATGTTCACAAAATAACTTATTTATTTCAAAATAATTATATTATTTCCGCTATCACTTTTTCGAAAAGTTTGGAAAACATTGGGACTAGTACTATTAGTCTGTAGTTTTTCATATTTTTTTTATCGTCTAATTTGTACATAGGTTTTACTATCGTAGTTTTAAGTTTATTGGGAGATATTCCCATTTCTATAGATATATTTCAAATGTAACACAGAATAGGACACATTATAACGGCTACTTATTATCCAACTTTGGTGTTTACATTATCGTCTGCAGTGCTATTAGTGTTTTTAGGTCTCGGGGCACCACTCCTTTCGTCGCCCATCCGATGGCCGGCTTCGCGCCCCTCCTCCGCGCATAGTATGCACCGCCTCCCTCGACTGCATAGCGCCTAAGATTCTGCTCCCTTTTGGGGTTATGCGTAATTGTGTGTTTGCATTTCAGAATGATCAATTTAATGACTATCAAATGCTATAAAATAATTACCACGGCCGAGATATCATTTCAATTAACTACAGTACCTACCTGTACTCGGTTTGATTACATTATGATGCACTGAAATGTAAAAACTTAAGTTGCTGTATTGAGATGTCCAACATGCAAATAGTGAGTGCGAGTTTTCATACAAATATTCAAAAAAAACAACAACTGCGTCCAAATTACTTAAGGGACCGATTCAGGAGCCGGTCCAATATTCATTCCTTAACTATTCCCTAGTGTATCTTATTATTTGCTATTTACTGTCAAATGTTTAAGAAAACAGTTTTGATACATTCAGCAGAATCAAAGCTTTATTTTCTTTTACATTACGACCAGGAAAGCAATTGTCGAGGGATATGGGGACGCATTGTGAAGCGGAACAGTAAAAATAAATGACCCCAGTCACTTGGCTGGAAGTTTTAACGTTTAAAAACCTACTTACTTCTACATTCACGAATAGCCAATTAAACAGAACGATATTTACTATTTTAGCTTGACATAATTATTTTTGAAAATGAAAAATACCATGTATATTAAAAGACCGTTTTTTACAAAAAAATCTGACCACTCATCTGTCCAACCCCTTTCTTCCGGTTTACTTCCGGTCCTCATTAAAATGACGATATCTAAAGAAATCTGTATGGAGGTTATATACAAAATATTATTGGAATCGGTATTAAATAAGCTTTCAGATGATGTATAATTACTTATAGTTTTACAGTGAATTAAATTAGTAAATTGAAGGTTAAGTAGGAAAATTCACTTTTTTCCTCGATTTAATGCAATAATTATTACAATTTATTATATAAAAGCAAAGTCCTGACTCACTGTCTGACTGATCAACGCCCAGCCCATCTACATTTATTGTAGCTATGTTTTCAATTTTTTTGAACACAGGGTGGGTCAAAAAAATTTTTTTTAAGTAATCGATTTCTAATAGCGAAAATATGTTGAAGTTAGGTATCATTATAAATGCTTTAAAATATTATTCAGTTATTTTAAGTGGAACAGCCCGCGCAACGCCATTGAAGTTTTGAAAAAAAAGTTCATGTACCCACTTTTACACCTTAAGTTACACTTTGACGTTGGGTATAGTTTAATGTTTTAATTAGTATCCATTAAAATACACGTTACTTTTGTTATATAAACTGTGTTGTTTATTAAAAGAGGATTCCAGGAAAGTTATGAAGAAATTCGATAGTAGGCGGGATTTTTTGTATAAATATAAATAATTTTTTTGATAACTTTTATGTGTATTTGTTTAAGTTTTTTTATTTTAAACGTTAATAATATATGTCTTTCACTAAATGATTGTGGTGTTTCAATAGTATTTTAAGTAATTTAGCTTATTAAGCTATGGTATTTAGTAAAACATGTTTTTTTCAAAAACGTATAATTTTGAAGCGCATGCGCGAGCTGAAAATGTTTGTTTATTTAACCGTTTTTTAGCTAAAACTCCTTTTTTAGGTACACTACAAAATAATATTACTATTAGAATTTGATTCATCAACTTTTGTTTTTTTCCATACTAGAGTGACCCACCCTGAACAGTGCTTTAGTAATACTATAGTATTATATTATCTGTGGTAATACCTTGTTTACTGAAGTAATTTAACTATAATTAATGTTACGAACGCTCTACTTTTCGAAGTTGCGACTCAACATAGATATGGTTGGAACTACCTTTTAAAGTTTGTGCATACCTAATGACGGAATCGGAGCCCAGAAATCTGGTTTATAGTAACTGCGGGTGAACTTGGCATTTAGGGGAGTCGGTTATTTATTGAGGTATACCTGGTTTGAACAATAAACAATGAAATGTAAATATTTATTGTTGTGAATTGGAATATTGCTTCGTCCAACATCGAAATCTGACTTCTTGTACGTTTTTTGTGTTCACGGAATATCAGCGTCGATGCGTCTTACGGTCGGTCGTCCCGATATTGTGCTAAGTGAATACCATTTCACAATCACTTCAAAGTTGTTTTAAATTATACTTTGCCATTATTTGTGAAAAGAGTCTCATGCCTATTCTCTCCCCTCCATCACAGTTTCCTCTTTGCCTCCGTATATTCCATAGCAAAATTAGGTTTTGTCAAATTTAAGGCTTTTTTTGACTGACTACTGCAGATGGTGGCTGATGACCCTTTCTGCTTCATCGGGGTTTTTGTGAAGGCGAAGACCTTGGAGGGCTAACCTCCCTAAGGAATTTCAAAACGTTCAAGCATCTCTCTACGGGGGAGGCTCTAGACCGTCTAGTTTCCCTAGGATCTTCGAGCCGGAAGGAGCGACATGTCCGACGGTGCCTCGGGTTTGGATCTAGTCACAGGCATGTCGTGCCCGGGGTGGGGAAAAGCGCCCCACAGTCCTGACTCACTGCGCGGTACATGTTTGTACTGTGTATGGCGTGAAGTGTATAGACCGGTTCTTCGCATCCCTTGTTCGACGAGTATGTCTAGTGCTTCAGTGTATAGTGTTACTTGTGGGTCAAATGAAACTGTTTGTCACAGTGCGCAGCTGGGCGGGCGGCGTGGCAGGAGGCGGCGGCGCTATCAGTGGGCGGCGGTGGCGCGGGCGCGGGCGGAGCTGCGCGTCGCTGCTCGGTGCTCGGAGACCACCCCGGCGCCAGGAGAGACCCAAGAGCCAAGTGGCATCGAAACAATCGGGTATGCAAGCTTTTTTACGCTAGGTGGTCGGCAAACAAGCATAGGTCATTGACATCGCTGCCACGACGCTAACAACTACTGCTAGCCCCCAATCACCGCATCAGCTAGACACTACGGACACCAACACCGTGAGACAACCAACCTCCCCCATACTCTACAAACTCCCCTAGCTGAGGTGTAGCCGCAGCTTCTTCAGCACTCACCGGGCTGAGAAGAAGTCTAGGCAAAAAGATCACCGCGAGATCCTATAGCACAGGCTCGCCTCATGGTAAGCGGTTACTGAAGCCAGTGCTATAGACCATAATTTCTCAACTTTATTTTGCCCACCGACTTTGAGAATATGTTTATCTTTAGAAAAACATATTCGCAACACAACCCCATCTTAATTTTAATAACTTACTGATTTGTCGTGAATTTACAACAGTTATTGCCACAATCACTTTAACATTCTCTGGGTTTCCTACTGTCCTCTGAAAGGGCGTTATCGCCCATGTTAAGAACCGACCGACCATCTGACAACGTTTTAGGTGGTAGGATGATTAAAGTTCCGGCGTTTCCGAGGTCTTCTACGTGCCACCACTCAGCGTCACAAATCGCCTTCAAGTACCCCTAGTATGAGTTTGTTAGTTTTTGGGCTCGATCAAATGTATCGTCTCTTTTCATACATTGCCCACTAGCGCATCTAGCTTAAACTATCACTAACAATAGGCAATGTATGAAAAATGACGATACGTTTGATCGAGCACGAAAACTATCAAAACTTAAACAGGTAAGGGTAGGTAAAGTCGTGAAAAAGTAGACATTTCCTAACAAAAAATAATTACTTAATGATATTATATTACAAGGTATTTATTGTATGGACCGTAGCCTAAAATAAAAAGTTCATTGCTACTGAAAAACTTTATCTCACCTTCTCTTACCTACTTTGTAAAACATTTTTGCGCGTCATCAATTTATATAATTTGTTGGAAGAATCCTGCTTATTGTTAACAGCTATGTAACTTTATTCAGCAAAAATAATTTATTGTTTAGTTTATTATTGATTATTTATAATTGCAGGTCCGGGACGCGTCGTACGGCTCTTCATCAGAGTCAGATGGCGAGGCGGAGGGAGCGAGCGGCGAGCCGTGGGGCGTGGCGCGGCTGCTGTATGCGGGCCTCGGCATTCTTGCTTTGGGTCTTGTTGTTTATTTCGTTGGCACCGGCGACAAGGTACATATTCTTTTAGGCCACGGCCACCACGCCAACGAGAATAATAGCCAGAAATTATTGAATAGCTTTGATTAATCATTGAAACCGTTATGCTAGTGCACCCTGAGTGGAGCGGTAAATCCGCTTTATTTTACTATACTCTTTGTATAAAATTCTAACAGTAACGAAACCAATATACGTAGGTACTTAATTTACGTAATAAATTTTCTTCAATATAATACCTACGTATGTTTATAAAAGGATCGTATTTAACTAGTCACCAGATTTACCATAAACCTATGCATAAGTGGACGACTGAAATCTCATAAACAAAAAAAATGCGTTCATCTTCATAACAGCCTTTACAATTCGACCCACTGCTGGGGCATAGGGCCTCTCCTTGTCATCGAAGGGGGTTTAGGCAGTAGCCACCACGTTTGCCCAATGCGGATTGGTGGCCAGATACCCCTTTGCTGATCCATTAGTCGCCTTCTACGATAGGTACCCATTGGAGGATATGAGGTGATGCTATTCTGCTTTAGCCCCTTTCCACCACCAGACGACCAGGTGCGGCGAAGGCTTTTGCCCTTACGTTGTGGATATGCCTCCCATCCGCACGAAGAGCTTTGCTTCCTCTTTCATTATTTATGCGAACAGCTAAGGAATGGAATAAGTTGCCAAGGTCTGTTTTCCCAGATCAAATAATCTGGATATCTTAAAGGCCAGAGTGAACAAGCATCTTCTAGGCGAACGTGTACCTTCTTATGCCTCATCTTCGCTTTCCATCAGGTGAACTTGCGGTTAAATTCTCAGCCTATCAAACAAAAAACAAATTGTCTACCGGCATCACATGGCAATTCTTGCGTTCATGGTTTTATATAATTTGCTCTGATGTTTCAGGGTTTCAAAACGCCAGCGTTGCGGTTGGTGGGCCCCTCGCTCATCATCGCTGGGCTTGCATGCTGTCTGCTGCGTATTGCTTTTTGCATATTTGCGAAGCCATGCTGCAGACGGCGGACCAATTACAAGGAGAGCAGAAGGTATTTATTTATAGAATATTACTTTATTGTACAGCAACAACCAGTTTAAAGTAAACATATATACAAGACACTTAGAACTATTAACACAAAGGGCGACCTTATATTTACACTTTATGTGCGCCTCGTGATTAATAATAATAGCATTAGTCGCTACTGCTGTTAGAAAGACGAAAAAAATATATCAATTCAAAAATCGGGAGCGGTCTCCCCTTGACTTTCTCATATATCGGAAACGACTCAAAGGTTGATAGAAACCTTCTATTTTGATTTCATACATGCGTGTTAAATTTTGGTCACCCATCCAAGTACCGACCGCGCATTTGTTTGCTTAACTTTCGTGATCTGCGGCTCAAAATTTGATAGAAAGCTTCTATTTTGATTTTAAACACGTATGTTAAATTTGGTTGCAATAAGTTAAAGCATGCTCGAGTTATCGTGCTAACGCACAGACACAGACATAATTCCAAAAAATAATATTTTTGGACTCAGGGAGGTCCAAAACCTGTAAATCCGTCAAAATCTCGAGGTCGAATTTTTTGACGATTACAAGACTTCCTCTATACTACGTTACGAGAAAGTAAAAAGATAAATCAGTGTACTATGGAGCTTAACAAAAAGTGTCAAGATCATACCTGGTCAAAATATTCGAAATGAGGTTGGGAACAGTGATTTATTTTTCTAAATATAGACATTTCCACTTAGAATCGATTGGCCACTTGTCTAGTGTACTCAGGTAATAAGTAAGGTAAGAATTCCATCGTGCCGAGCCAATCCATTTGGACCAAGAGTGCAGTCACAGGATCGACAGCGTGCCAAATGGATCTGGCTGAATCGCTCTGGCTCTCTCGTGAATGGCGACCAAAACAGAACAGTTTTTTTTTTAAACACAGCCTGAAGTAAAGGAAAAATAGGGAGCACTACTAGAATAACTGCAACTACACATAAAACTACCTTGCACTAGAGAAAACCTACAACTAGATGCCTAGAAACAACTAAATTCATTATCAGTTATGAAAGAGGAAATGAAATTGATGGTTGGGTTTAAACTAGATAAAATAATATCGATACTAGTATTTGTTTTTAATCAACAATGAGTCAAACAACTTTTGGTGATTATATTTTGAACATGAAAAGAAGATATGATTAACGTTACTTACTCGCACAGTAAAGAATTGAAAATACGCAATTTCTTGAACTCAGGTAATAAGCATAGATGTATCTGTCACCGGAAGATAACAAGATCCGCAAATTTATAAAGGAGATTGCTCAAATTGGCCTACGAAACAATAAAATATTGGGATATTTGTTAATTCTTGTTATAATTTATGCTATAATTAACAGTCATTAGATTCTAACGGACACTTCTGCATATTATATTCATTTTAAAAAGGACTTTATCATTCTACCGATTTAGAAACCATAAGATCACCTTTTTAATGGCTTTGGTGTTCTAACATACAGCCAAAGATTTATCGAAGTTGTTTAATTTACAAAAATACAATCTCTTTGTTAGAGATTGATTAAAATGAAATTACATTTTAATAATCAATCAATAAAAATATTATTTTTCTAACGTGCAAAGCCAAAAATAAAGATGGTAGTTGCCACCATGAAGTTTATTGTCATACATTTTTCGCCAAGCACTACCTAGATACGTTAAAAGGTGTTACACAATAAAAATGTTTTAATACAAACCAAAAAAAGAAATAAAACTACTGAAGGCATGGCTGTATGACTTAGATCCCTTTACCTTCCCCTAATAGGGAGAATTTTAAAAATATAAGGTGCTTGTGTTTGTTTACGGTATTCGATGGGATTTTTTATTTCTAACTTTACTTGGCCTTTCGGACAACGGACTTGATATCTTTTTGAACTACGGACTTTGTAAATAAGTTTATCTACACTCATGTCATAATATTCGAATTACGATATCAAAGGTGAACATAAAATGACATACTTTTTAATACAGATAATCAAAATTAAAATTAAAAAAAAAACCTGTAACATAATGACCCCATTATAAAACACCGGTTCGACTCATTATGATACAGTTATTTTTCTTAAATACTCGGGAAGGCAAAGGGATCTAACCCATACATTTGTCTTTTCTGTTGTTTTATTTGAATTTATGTATGAGTGTAGATAAAGTAGTGTATGCAACTGCATATAACACGGGTATTAAAACACTCGTTACTATTATGAAACTCGCTGCGCTCGTTTCATAAACTCACACTCGTGTTTTAATACCCTTCATTATATGACAGTTGCATAAACTACTATTTTGCACGATTTCCCTACTTTACTTACTAGTTTCTTTTTTTATTATTTTACATTTGTTTGGAAACATAACCTCAATATCAGTAAGTAGTATGCTAATAATTAAGTTCTCAGAAGTGTCCGTCAATAATCAACGTTTATACAGTCATTTACTTATAATTTCGAACCTAGAAAATATTTTTTCATGATTGTTCGTTCTAGGGCAAAACATGTATGGGATCTGAGCAATCTCCTTTCCTAGGAAATTTATAAACTTTCGTAGGATTCTAAATGAGAGATAAATTGTATTATTTTACGCCCACGTTTTCGCAAATTTATCAACTTGCGACGTCTCGTGGTAAATTTATAAACTAACGGATATCCATTCGTAAGATTCTAAACGGTTCGGCCAATCACAGCTGAGCTTTTAATTTTACGCTTTTTTTAAAATACGGCAAATAACACACTGCTCTCTGATTGGTCGATGTTGACAGTGGCAATGCTTGTGTCCAGAGACTTAGGTACAATCAGATTTGCAAAAAAAAAACTATTTTCACAGTTTGTTGTAACTGTGTTAAAACTGTTAACACAGTGAAAACTTTACAAAAACACACGAGAAACCGGTTTGTTTATGTTCCGTTAAATCTTCTATTTAAAACATTGCTTTTGCTTCTAATTTTTTTTGTTATTTAGTTAAGATCGAAATTCATAGCAATTCGTCCGGTTTAAGTCCCGTTTCAGCACTTATCCATTTCAGCCCAGGTTTTTTTTGTATTCTATTTAATTTCAGAGATGTACAAAATACTTTTAAAAATGTATTTAAATACAAAATGCAAATACTTTTCTAATTTAGTATTTCAAATGCAAAATACAAAATACTTTTACTTTTTGTATTTAAATACTAAATACAAAATAGGTATTTTCAAAATACTTTATTCAAATAAAATACTTTCATATGGAATGACAATACTAATAATTTCACTGTTGGACATAGGCCTCCCCCAAGGATCTCCAAACCGGTCGGTCCTGCGCTGCCCGCATCCAGCGGCTTCCCGCGACCTTTACCATATCATCAGTCCTCCTTGTCTGATATGTTCACGCAGAGAAACTCCGAGCATAGCTCTCTCCACTGCCCTTTGGGTGACCTTGAGGCTTCTTACAAGGCTTATTGTAAGCGGCCACGTTTCGGTTCCATAGGTCATCACTGGCAATACACACGAATTAAAGACTTTCGTTTTGAGACACTGCGGTAGATGGGCCCAGAATATGCCACGTAGCTTCCCGAACGCTGCCCAACCGAGTTGGGTTCGTCGATTGACCTCTTTCTGGCCCGGTCTAGACAGAATCGAAGGCTTTCTTATAGTCCACAAACGCTAAGCATAATGGCAGATTATACACTTCGGTCTTCTGTTTAATTTGGCTCTTGAAAAAACAAGGAACAAGTGTGGTTGATATCACGTAAAGCTGTCCATAAACGTTTTCAATTGCGGCCAAAAGCTTAGGTTGCGATAAAACGATTCTGCCGTCCTCTGTCTACAGCTTCGTCAGCAAGCTCTCTCCACGCGCCAGATCTCTAACGAACACTTTGGAGCCTTTGTTCTGCTCGAAGACCTCTTTAATACCTTCCGTATTAAATTGGCGTATGTCGAGAATTAGGAACTTGAAGATCTGTTTAGTGAGCTGCCGACGCCGACGAGCATCTTCAGAGCACTGCAGAACCATTTCACGTCTTTCTCCATCAGCCTTAACCTAAGCTCTGAGAATTTCTTGTCTTTTTTGGCACAGCGGGGATTAAAGATCTTTGAACCCACCGTAAGGACAGCTTCTACGAACCTGTCATTGCATGTGTCCACATCTATGCAGTCCTCCAGGCATTCGAAACAATTTTGTAGTTCGAGTTGAAAGTGTTCGATGTTTGGGATCTTTCGGATCTGCCTTGAGATTCATTTTCATTTTCATTCATTTAATGTTCCTCTTACCAATCGGTGATCGATTCCCGTGCTTAAACTTAGCAGTACTGCAGTACCTACTTTAAGTAAAAAAGTAATTTGTATTTTACACTGTATTTTACAAATACAAAATGCATCTCGTATAGTATTTCAAATAAAATACAAAATACTTTTTAAAAAAAGTATTTTAGTACAAAATACAAAATACGTATTTTGTATTTGGTATTTGTATTTTAAATACAAGTATTTCAAATAAGTCACAACTCTGTTTAATTTGGTATCCCCTATAAAATATTCTAATACAGCTCATTGCTAACATTAAAACAACCAATATCCTAGTAAAAACGGATGATATAATTATATTGTTAGGTTGTAATAATTTTTATAATATCACTCCTTCGCTTTTTCGATCCTACAAACTGCTGTAGTTTACTGTAAATACCAAAGCCGCTGCACTGTCAGTCATCCATTTCGCATGACGGTCGAGAACGCAAGTGAGAAGGTCGCGTGAGTGTGGATACCTTTTCGTTTCTCGGGTCAAGTCTCGGCGAGACTTCTCGCGTGAGTCTGCAGAGCCTATAACACCTTGTAACTATTTGTGAATGGTGTCAACATCGCTATTCACACCATAGGTATCCTCATTCCAGACTGTCCGGGTGCGGGGAGGGCGAAGAAATGCCACTGGCGGGCAGCGGCGGTCCCCGCGCCGGGCCGGCGCAGTGCTCGCCCGCGCGCCGCCTCGACGCCTCCTCCTGCGACGTGTCCAGCCTCTCCAGCGGCGAGGAGGACGAGCGCTTGCGTCGATACCGCACCGCCAATGCGACAGACCACCTTCCCTTGTCACACACGTCAACGCAACAGGTACGAATTTAGATAACAATGTTTAACCATAGATTAATAATAACTGACGTTTATAGATTGGAGAAGCGTCGGTGGCGTAGTGCGTTAGGGCGTTGTCTCCCGCTCGGGAGGCCCCGGTTCGATCCCCGCCGCGTACCAATGTGTTTTCAAATAATGAATTTATATGCGTTTAATCGACGCTTTAACGTTGAAGGAAAATATCTTGATGAAACCTGCACACACCTATGAAGAAATTCTTAGGTTGAGTGTGAAGTCGACCAACCCGCACTTGGCCAGCGTGGTTGACTAAGGCCTAATCGCCCCTAATGTGGGGTAGGCTCTAGCCCCTCGGTGGGGACATTATGTGAGCTGTTGATGATGATGATAGATTGGCATTGAATTTACTAAGGCGAGACCAAAATCGAAACTTACCGAGCTAGTGAGAAAGGCGCTTTAAAGTTTAATTACTACTTCCCGGACACACTGATACGATACCTTTTCCAACTAAGAAAATATCGATACCTGCATAAAACAATTATCGATAGGTGTCAATCTCTACAGAAGTGGGGTTAGAAATATCACGAATTTCACGTATTTGTTTTCAGCTTAAATATAATTCCAATGCATTTTAAACTTAAATATACTGATATCGTAAAATTTATCTATAATTTGAGTTAAAAAATAATGTAACAGCATTTAAATTACTACACAGAAACAGCTACATATTTCAGTCGTACTTTACTGGAAAATGAATATTTATCAGGATTTTGATTTCTAGATGAATTTCATTTCGTTTCACATCCAGGCACTGCACACGTAACCATATTAAATTGCGTTCGATAGATATCTATTTCCTTACCCGTAAACTAAGTTTTTTACAAAACCAAGCAAAAACATTATTTAGTTTACAGCTGTCTTTTGAACTGACAGGCCGCCTTAAGTCTCCTGCGAAGTACGAGGGAAGTACAAATTTGTATTCGGTTTGGTTGGAGGTAGGACTTTACCACAATTTTATCAAAATTTGTCGCCATAATATTATTGTGAACATCATTATTGTGTTCCGACAATTAATGATAAGATAGGCAGACTCTCTGTGATTGAGGGTTCCAGGTGAAAGTCGATTCCATCTTCGGTCTTGGTCACTTACAGGCGAGATGAAGGACTAGAACTTGACCGTCAAGCAAAAAAAATTTGGTCGATATTAGCGAATTTCGAAATGTTATCGTTATGAAACGATTGTCTAAGCCCGCTGGGCAAGGTTCATAGACTCTGATTAGAAAATTCTATTCTATTTCTATACGTAATTAATAGCTTCGCGAATTAATTATTACACGTTTATCCAATATCAAGTAAAAACGTGGCTATAGTAACAATAAGTTGCACGGTAGATTGAGTTAAAGTTGGAGCCTTACGACACTTGTTATTCACATTTCACTCGGGTGAAAACTCTAAAAGGAACTCGCTTAGAACGTGTGAAACAGGCCCTTAGTTTATGAAGGTGACTGGCAGCAGGAAACTAGCGTAACTTGTATCACGATAATTTTATTCGAGTACCTATGAATCCTTGCCCAATCAACCCGTAGCGTTCTAACAAGTTACTGTGCTACGGTTGAGACCAGACTTGCTACGGAAATATTTTCGTAACGTTCTAACAATTCTACTGTGCTACGGACGATACCCGGCTTGTTACGAAAATATTATCGTAACGTTCTTCATTTAGACCTAGTCTTTATAGAGTGGTCAGTATAGCTGCCTACGCATCAAGCGGTCCGGGTTCGAATATTTGTTGACGAGTCATGGTTGTTTACATATTTATTTATGTTTATGTACGAAAACAGAGGGCCGCGTGATGCCGGCAGAGTAGAATAGCATCACCCCATATCCTCCAATGGGTGTCGTAGAAGGCGACTAATGGGTCAGCAAACCCGGCCACGCGTTGCTGTGGTAATTTCATACTACTGACCTATAATATTGTATCTGCAGTAAAAAAAAATATGACTACTTATCAAGAGAAAAACTATCCTATCTCTCAAGTTGGATCAAACTGCACACGGTTTACAAATTTTATTAAAATCAGTTTAGTAGTTTAGGAGTCCATCGCGGACAAAGAACGTGACACGTAATTTATATATATTTAGATTATTATTATAATTCTACTGTCTACGATACCCGACTTGCTACGAAAATATTTTCGTAGCGTTACTGCATTAGTTATGGTCCTAAGTAAATTCTCAATTATAATTTGATCAATATCAAATAAAAACAGTTTTGACTATCTTACTGCACTTTTCATTGCAGCATTTAGATAGTGACAATCAGTTTTGCTAAAGGCTTATTTTATCTTATTTTTAATAATCATATTTAATCTAAATATGATAATAATCTAAATATAAATCAACAATTATTAAATAAGCCACATAATGTAATAAATGCTATAAAATTAGATAGCGACGTTTTAAAATCTGTAGAATAATAGTTAGTAATTATAACTCTATGGGAATAGTTGTTACTCTTTTGTCTTAAATCATTATCTCTTAATAATGTAAAAATCGGTATAAAATAACGACCATCTCGAGCTTTTGGGTATAGATATCTCCGCCAACCTAAATTTCGGTCGCTACATCGAGTCCATTGCTAAAACCGCTGCCAAAAAACTTGGCATACTTTTTAAAGTCAGACGATATTTCACATCTGAGCAGCTTCTAAGCCTATATCGAGCGCAAGTTCGCTCCTGCTTAGAGTACTGTTGTCACCTTTGGGACGGATCTGCTCGATATCAGTTAGATGCATTAGACTCGGTGGAGCACCGTGCGAAGAGACTCATCAGTAATGACGCACTCGTTGGAGAAAATCTCCAGAGCCTTGACCATCGAAGGCGTGTGGCTAGCCTCTCTGTCTTTTACCGGTTACATTTCGGAGAGTGTGCGGAAGTTTTACATAATTTGATCCCCCCTGCCCCTTTCCACCACCGGACGACCAGGCGCGGCGAGGGCTTTCACCCTTATGTTGTCGACATTCCTCCAATTCGCACGAAGCGATTTGCTTCAGCTTTCATTATGCGAACTGCTAAGGAGTGGAACTCCTTGCCGAGGTCTGTTTTCCCGGATCAGTATAATCTGGACATCTTTAAGGCTAGAGTGAACAAGCATCTTCTAGGCGAGCGTGTACCACCATAGGCCTCATCATCGCTTTCCATTAGGCGAGATTGTGGTCAAACGCCCAGCCTATATAACATAAAAAAAAAAAAAAAAAAAAAATTTGCCCATACAATAAGTTAAGTGTATTAAATTCCAGGGACTCTTACAACAGAGTGCGCAGCAAAACACAGTTCAGAACATACAAGTTCCGCCCAGTGCGATGCGGCAGAGCTCATCTCAGCCGACGGGCCCGAGGCAAGTCGCGTCAACGAGCGTGGTGCGGCAGAGCGCGTCGCAGCCGAGCGCACTGTTGCCAAGTGCGTTGCAGCCGAGCGCGTTGCAACCGAGCACGTTACAAACGAGCGCGTTGCAGCCGAGCGTGTTGCAACCGAGCGCTTCACAGGCAAGCCCGTCACAGCCCAGCGTATCTCAACAAAGCGCGCTCCACGTTGGGCCGCGTCGGCCTCCGCCGCGGAACGTGTCGTTCGCGGGCGGCCCCGACGGTGAACTCGTGCTCAGTCCCGCCCAGCTGCGCTCCTAACCCACAAGCAATAAAGGTTGTCGCAATACCCTTTTTATACTCGCCGAACGATTTGACTATTAGTGATCGATGCGACTCTGTTATGTGATAGCGTGACTCGAACAATTTTGAGTGATTTTTCTATTCGATAACCTACGGTCGTTTATTTTGCACGTTTGAATTCTAGCATTTATCTATCAATATGTGTATTTAAATTCTATCATATTTTGCGTCATATTTATGTATTTATTTTTGAAGCAGCTCTTTGTGAAAAACTTATTGTCCAAAACACTGCGATTTGATATTACTAAATTACCTATTTCGTTCATACAAAAACAAACGCCTCAGATATTGGAATTGTATTACATGAAATATACACGAATATTTACATAAATCACTTAGTTTCGCTTACACTGTTTAAGGGAGCAGCGAAAAAGAGTTGACAAACCAAAGTTTATAAGATACTTACATAACAACATTTATAGATAAGAATTGTCGTTTGTCGACATGAAAATTTATTATAGTCGTGATTTGTGGGACTGAAATTCATTTACTATTAATGTCTATGCCGGAAGTACTAAGAAAGTATATACCTAAGAAATCCTTTGTATTAGTGTTTCACTATTTTATTTTTATTGCCTTAAAGAGAAGTTTTTTCTAAATTTTTAATTGATTGAAACATGTTTTTTTCTTAGCGTAATTGTTCATGGGGCATGGGGTAAACTATTAATGTGTCTAATCGTATTGGCTTCGATAATTCCTAATTTTACCGTAGTATTTGTATCGTGTAAACTGTAAGCGTTCATTCTAACTATGTAGCGATTTAATACTGAATGTGCTAGTTCCATCCATCTTAAAGCCAATGTAGATTGCGACTGATGACAAGGTGAACACGCTTTTTAACTAATTAACAGTTATAATAGCGAATTTTTAAGATTTAATTTTTACTTTACGAAACGATATTTCAGTGTGGGTACGAAAACTGGAAAAGATTTATATTTGTTTGAAAAAAGAATTCATTATCTAAGTATAATTATATTATATGATGAGTATATACCTACAAGTTAACAATATGCAAGTATACCCACGTAAGTAAATAAATCGGTTTTAGAATATTTTTCTATAATTTTAATGTAAGATTGATGATCAATTACATTTATTTGTGTTTCAGTGTTGCAACTGGAATTACGAAATATTAGTACTTCTTTTTTTTTCTCTGCTTATATCAATAATGACTAATAATAATTAATAGATTAATTTAGTCTTAAACATTTAATTGAAACTCAGTTTGTTTTGAATTGCATGCTATTTTAAAGTTTGAAGTAAAGACGGTATAGAGGCACACCTTGTCACAGTTCGAGTAAATAGTGAATTTATATAAACATGATTGTTTTAAAACTGCCTACTACTAGTGCGAATTTATATTTAAATATGAAATTCATAAAAATAGATTTATAACTGACAATAATGATTGTTAACTGATGTATAAAGTGTTATGCGTATGTGTGTTAATTTTATTTAATTGTGAGTAGTTCAAGCGCCGAGGGAAGAATTACATTAGTATTAGGTAAGTAACATTTTATTATTTATTATACTTTAATAAAGCTAAGTGAACGGCTTTTTTGAAGTTTTAGCATCTTATACAAAGAGTTATTTAATTGATTACGTTGTTTTTTCTACCGCTTAATCCATTTGAAAGTTATTTCGAACTGCAGTGTAACTTTTTTCAGTTTTATAGAAAAAAAAAAAGATTTTTTTATGTTTTTCACACAATGTATGAGTTTAAGCTAATTTTACTAGAAATAATTATATGTTACATTTTAAATTGCCATTATTGCTTCGTGTATGAAACAAGAATGACTATTCAGTTATATACATATTAAAATAACAAAACTATGTAATAACAACTTGGCGTATGAACTACGTATAGACACCAATATATATAATATTATTTATACCTAGTTAGCTAAATACTAAAGGTTGGTGTATAGAGTGTGATACTGTATAACAGTATATAATGTTTTTATGTGTAAGTAAATACAGTACTTTATAAATAAAAATACATGTGTGTTACGCGTGCATTGTATATTGCACAATATAATAAATAATGTTTATAAATATACTATATATTTTAGAAATATTTGCACCTTTAGTAGTGAAATATTAAAATGTATAACTGCAGATTCTAGCTAGAATACGATATTTATGAATACAGTTTTTGGAATTTAAAGTGTTTAATAGACACTTTACGAAGTTAAGTTTCTATAAGACGAAACAGATTTGTACCTATTGTAAAAGTTTTTGATTAGTTTTTGTCAATTATACCTTTGTAATCAGATTAAAGTAGTTATTTTGTATTATTTAAATGTAAGGATGGTCAATTACTTATTGATTATTTTCGAGGTAAGATTTGGGGGTTCGCTTCTTTTTACGTAAGTAGTATAATAAAGGATTCTCTAGCATTTACTAAACTTAACTAGGTATATACCTACGTTATGTCTAAGTAACTATAATTATCTAATATCATTAATTTTCTTAATAACTATGTTTAATATTATGATGAGATCAAAGGTTATTTGTTACTTTTTTTCGCTTAGCGTATTATTATATAAGTATCGATTTTGCTAAAGCATTCCAAGATGTCTATGAATTATTAAGAAAATGTCTTAAGGGTGAAAAAAAAAACTTTTATTTGAACGGGCGCACTGTGGGTGTGTGTGTTGTATTGTGAGTTTGATATCAGTAATTGTTTTAATTTTACTAGTATCAAAACTTTTAGCAGTATGTTTGCAATTTACCCCATATCATCACAATAGTCAAAGACGTAGGTACGGACAGCATCACAAGTACATTAACGCTTTAGTGCCATGTCAGAGCAACACGAGTGCTTGTGAAGTAATAGTTACCTACGACCATTTTATATGAATGATTATTACGACAAGGTACTAAACTAATTCTGATGCTAACCGTACCTGCATTCTTCCGTACCATAGTTAAGTTTAGTATAATGATAACGAGAATTTCCGTTTCTGTCTAAACTCTCAGTAAAGTCCTACCTGTACTTATGTTTATATATAGAATCTTAGCCATAACAGGGGTTTATTCAGTGTTGACATGCATGTAACAATGCTTATATACCTACTACTCGCAGAATTTTACTGAAAATATAATAGTAATAGGTAATATTTTTATAGGGGATGGTTATTATGATTGTCTGTATTCAGTATTGTTTTGTATGTCAACATCTAAAGTAGTTCCTATAAGAACACCAATTTATTTTATTCTGCAAGCCCTTTTTACAGAAATAGTAGGTACGTATTTATCTAAATGTCCCTTAAATGTATCAGCAAATGGTGTTAAAAGTTATAAGCGCAGGTAAAAAAGTAAAATTCAAAAATCTAAATGTTTACCTATAACAGTCTCGGAAATAAAAAAAAAATATTTATCTTACATAAATATATAAATAGATGTTAAGAAAAATATGAGCTTCGTTTAGATTAACTGGCTTGTGTACCAAAGTGATGTGTAACAAATAGATTGTCTATCAACATAACATTTCATATTTAATTCTTCATCAAATCATGAACTCCGTGATAGCAGATTTGTAAAATAGTAATTTATCTAAGGGACTGATTAGGAGCGTACGTTGCTTAGTCGTAACGTTTGCTTTATTTCCACTTCACACCACCAAAATACACCACTCTTTTGGCACACTATTAGTGTGGTCTTGTTTATAAGTTGAAATGCTCAATAGTAATGAATCTACTTGAAGTTTGCACTTCAACAATTAACACCTTACATGTATGTTAAATCTAGCGATCCTCCTCGGCTTCGCATGGATAGTACTTAGAATAATACTAGAAAATGCACTAAAAAAAATTCTACTTGCCTCAGGCGGGAATTGCACCCGCATTTTTCGCAAATAAAATCATTCCATAATGTAAGGTAGTTTCATCTTAACTAGGCGTCAAATATTTGCAAAAATATTTCGTTTGGGTCTTAGAAGTGCAAATTTCAAAGATTTGATGAAACAATGTTTACCACAAAAACATAAGCACCAAGCACTGACAAATTTCGACAGCGAAAGCAGTGTCTCGGTGGCGTAATGGTCAACGCAGCCGCCCGGATTGCGAAAGATTTCCGCCTGAGGCAAGTCGATTTTTTTTCAGTGCATTTTCTAGTATTAAAAATATTTACGCGTTTGTAAACGCAAAAATAAAATTAACCCTTAACCAATTAGGTATACTTCTAAAACTTCCTCTTGAGTTTTTGTTTTCATCAAAATCTCAAAATCGGACTCACGACTCCTTTGAGCATTTTTCAAAATTCATTATAGTTTAGGATTAGGCCCTGAAGGCCCACTTGAAAAATTCAATGTAATAATTACCATTCTTTCCTATCAAAAAGAGAATCTAACAGACAAATAGGTTTACTTAGGTATGATTCTTACGCCTGTCTTTGACATTATATTATTTTATATGTAAGAAACGTGATGGAACTAAAAACCGGTGGTGTCAAAAGGAATAGATTTCCACTAGTGGTGTAATTTGGTGGTGTGAAGAGGAAGCAATGGCTAACATACCATGTGCACCATGTTCACTACGCGAGCAAATTCTTTCACGCGTCAAACAATGCTTTCGAAAACATATTTTTCTAACTCAATGTTAGTCCTTTTCAAACCTTACCGTTACCTAAATTTAAATATACATCCGATATTTTAACATGTTCATTCGTTTGCCCACTAACTCAACTGTAATTCATAAATACTTAATTTGTAAAATATAATCTATCCCTAAAACTATAAGACTTTGTTTGTATTGATTTTTTTCCATTAAAAACGTGCTGTAATTTGCTACGGGAAAATGTGTGTACTAAAAAACCTAGGCAGCGAAACGAAAAGCGCCTGCAGTCCCTATAGTACCTACTATGGTACTTTATTAAAATTTAAAGGTACTCTGTTCTCTACAGCCATTAAAAGGATTTTTTAAAACAAACGGAACAATATATTAATTCCACCTTTTACTTTATATGAAAAGTTCCATTCGTCTATTTACTAAAATAAATACTAAAAGCACTTAATATAATATTGATTATAACTAAATTGTTGCTTAAATCTAAGCGCACACAATCTGGTTACAGGGTTCATTTATTTTTGTCTATTGGCAGACGAGTTTCAAATATATAATTAAGTACCTACGATGATTATATATTTACATTTCAAATAAGATAAAAGCACATTAAGTCATTAAGAAGCCCGATGTCGACTCAACGATTACCTAATTTACGAGACATGAAAACAGTTACCTACCTATATTTATGTCAGTTTTGTAAAGTTATAAAGTATTTATAAGTTTGGTACCTCGGATCAAATTTTGGTACATACAGTCAACTGGTTACCACATACTGTAAAATTTCTTCAATTCTCGATCGATCATGCGCTTTATTTATGCTTTTATGTTATTTAAAAATAACTTAAAATCGTCGCATGTTTTAAAGATCGAATGGCTTAGAACTCGATATGACTAAACGCAACTGACTCTAAGAGAACTGACTAAAATTGCAAAATTAGAACTTTAATATTTTATGAGATTTAAACTACCTGCCCGATTAATTTTATGTGGTATTTTCAATACTTGATTTTAATGAATTAATGATTAAAATATGCCTATTATTGAAATATTTGGTATAAAAATGGAAACTCGTCTGCGGTTTTTTATATAAATATAGATAAATATTAAATTTTGTCTACGTCACGATTTATATCTACATAGTACACAAGCACCGCGACACTATCTAATGAGAATGACACTGATATATTATTTCAATAAAGAAAAAAATAAGTTTTGTAAATAATTATACGAGGTGAACGTTTGAAAGTAGCAATTAATTAGTACCTTCTTGCGTTATTATATGTTTAAGCACTCTGTATAATTTCACTAGATTTTACATAATGCGCCAAAGAGCTCTTGGATTTTTTATTTGAATAATATAATACGCTTCTACGTGTATTTTCTTGGATATTAAAATATTATAACAAAGAGTTCTGTGCAAACGACTTTTCGCTTAGTTGTAGTTCTACTTGCCCCAAAACTATAGAACCTGAAGTACCTACCTACCAACAGCAGTGTAATTCTTAGAAGTTATTGAGGTTTTTAGCAATTGAGGTATTCGGTCGGCTGTTGTCTTTTTTGTAAATTGTATGTAAAGTTTTGTAGCCATGGTTTACACAAAAAAAAACTTCCAACAGATAAGATTTTATATCTAGGTGCCATACTTGCAATAAAAGGCCGCAACAGGATTATGTGGGATTCTTTGGCACTGGCACATTCATAGCCACTAAAACCGTCCACGTCGCTCCATATGTGTGTGTGTGACTCGCGGAGAATCCTGTACCTCATATCCTTGTCTCTACTCAGGGCCCGGAGTACTAAACTAAATATAGTCTTTGACTCTTTTTTCCCCCTAACCCCCTCCGTTGCTCTCCTTTTCCTTCCCCCACAGGGAGGAGGGAAAGACAGAAACGAAAAGAGCTAAGAATACCTTCCGGACCATGAGGGAAGGAGGAGATGTAATCCAACATGAATACCCGAAGTGCGGCCCCTGGGTTAGATATTTCGGGCTCCTAAAGCACCCCCTTGCCTAGTTTCAAAGTGGCTATAAGGCTAATGGAAGCAGCCGCCCCATCAGGAGAGGGGGAAGTGCACACGCTGACATACATAGACCTGGACATATTCGCAGAAGGCGAACGGACATTATCGCGAGGCCGAACGCATGTACGTGTAGCGGATTATTCTCGCACTGGCGGAAAGTCACGCGACAAGCGTAAGTTGCCAGAAGGGCAGTGAGAATATCTGAACAGTCACATGCCTGCTACTGCCGGTAGGCCTCCTGCGGATGGGCTCCGCTAAGACCATATAGCTACCTATATTGAAATGATCAATTTCCTTTCCTGTTTTGCTTATAAGTTATACTGTGAATAAAATGATATATCGAATCCCGCGAGCCCGTAGGTGGTCGGCCACGCCTCGTTCCGCCTCTGCCTGTCCTTCCTAAGGTTAACTGGAAGTTGGAATTTCTTTTAGCGATAACATTGCCCTTTGTACACATCTTTTTTATGTGTTTTTATGTACAATTGGTTGATGTACCTACAGTAAATTATATCTTTTAATGTATTCTAATAAATTATTATCAATTTTCGCGTTTTCAGCTGAGCATAAAACGCCTATTAGGAGTCCCCCTTCAAATAAATGTCGTATCTCAAACATATATGTAGGTAATCTCCAATATGGCTGAGGGACCGAAACACGACAACAGCCGAAACGAAAAACGAGGATTGCCGAATGCAGTGAAAAAAAATACTACCTTGTCCAATACCCAGCGAGGTAAACTAATTAGAAAGCTTAATAACGGGAGTTAAATGACTATTTAAGCGCATTGTTTAGGGAATACCTAATTATAATTTTGAGGATAAGTGCTTCCATACTGGCTTGCATGGATGTTACAGTTTCGTGTTTTAAAAAGTGCTAATGTAGATAATTTAGATTTATTACAAGGCCTAATACCTATAGCTTTGTTTCATTTTAAATTATTTTAAGCTAGCTATTGTAATTGTAAAATATAATGTTTTAATTTTAAATTTATATTATTTGCTACAGTTTAACTATTTACGTCACACTAAAATTACAATGAAACAAAGCTGGTAAGTAGTAATTAAACAATATTTTGTACATATTACTTCAGATTTTCTAATGTATTTGTCACAAAGCGTTCATAATTTAAGCAGTAGGTACCTAAACCTAAATATTGACGTCAACGTAACCCTGTAATTTTTAAGTTTTTTAAAATAATGGAATGAAAAAATTATATTCTGTAAAAAAATCATTAAATAAATAAATATAGTTATATCAGATAATTATGCTACAATTTTGACGTCAATATTTACGCTAATTCAGTACCTTAATATTTTATAAGTTGCGCCGACCAAATTAAGTACCTAAGTCGTTCACAATAGCTACAATAAATTAAGAATAATTTTAATTGTACAATAATTGATTTTTTCATTGCTAGTTTACCTACTGTACCTAATAATTATGTGGATTTGATTGGTGCAATAGGTGATGCATGGAAGTCTGGTAAAGCGCAATACAATCTTCTTAAATTAAGTTGCAGAAGTCTCTATGAATTGTTTACATCGAAAAGATATGTGTACCTACATTGTAGGATTGTACCTTTACGTGTATGGATAAAGGTACAGAAACACTGTGATTTAAATGTTGTTTAAAATTAAGTAAGAAATTTTATTTAAATGAAATAATTATTTGTTATATTGCAAGGCGGAGGAAGCGTAGCGCTCAAGGTCGTTGTCTAAAGAATATAAAATAGATTTTATAATTATATAACTATTATTATAGTCAATGATAAAAGAGCAATGGATTGTTATGTTGTTTTATGTTGTAAATAATTTACGTCATACCCCGTACGGTTCATTACATCGTTTGTATAATTTATAGGCATTGGTGCATATCATGTGTATAGAACAGATGATTAATCAAATAAATTAGAAGGAAAATATAGTTAACAACAATGTTTTATTGCTAATATCCTGCTAATTTTATAATATATAATTATTTATTATTATGACACATTGGCACCGTACTAAATAGATCGTATCCGACAGTGGATTACAATATAAATAAATGTATAGATAATACTCAACCTATTGAAAATGAAATGAAAAATTTAAATAAAAAAGCTCTTTATTTAAATGGACCTACCACCATTTCGGAACGAATAAAATCCAATAATGCATTAGTTATTTACACAATATTATTCACGAAGAAAAAAATTATCCTATTATTGCATGTGTCATACAATTGTCCATCTAAAGATAACAACTAACTATAAGACCTACGTTCTCATCAAACAAGAAAACATGAGATGACCAGGCCCCTAATGTTCCACTGTCTGATATGAAAAAATGCCTTTAATTTAATATTAAAAATGTGTCAACCACTGCAATCGGCGGATGTATGCCGCTACTTCTCAGAAGTACGACGATGAGACGATGCTGTTTCCCGGCGTAAACCTGGACAGCAAGGATATCGTCCAGTTTACACCCAACATGGAGTGTTGAAATATATCTTAAGGTCGTAACACACTTATCAACTCGGAAAAGGAACGTCTCTTTTGCTTACTATGAACGCTACGACACGGCTACGAAGTGTAGCGCATCACCTCTTCTTCATAGTAATAAGAGACGATACTTTTCCTCGCTGATATGTTCTAGGGTCTTAACTATGGTAAATTTTGGTAACTACTTTATTATGGAATAAGTTTTTGCGTTTACAACGCGTAAATGTTTTTAAAGGTAGAAAAAAACACACTGAAAAAAAGTTTTTTCTAGTTTAAAAAAAAATTACGCGTTTGTAAACGCAAAAATTACTTATTCCATAAAAAGGTAGCTTCATCTCACTCATCGTAACTAGACGTCAAATATTTGCAAAAAATATTTCGTTCGGATCTTAGAAGTGCAAATTTCAAAGATTTGATGAAACAATGTTTACCATCTGTAGTGTATGCGCATCCTATTAACCCTCTTACTTCCACAGACAATAACTGTCTCGTTCGCACCACGTCAGTTATACGAGAGCCGTCGGCGAGAGCAGAGTGCGAGAGCCATTCGGTGACAGTAAGCGTGTTGGTAGTCTGTGCCATTAAGTGCGTGTATGAGCCAGTGAGACATTAATAAGACAGGTTCTACACCATCAAAACATAAGCACCAAGCCTGACAAATTTCGACGGCGAAATAGAACGACTAGGTTCGATTCCCGCCGATTTTTTTCAGTGTATTTTTTTAACTACTTTATTGATGTACACAAAAAGTATTTGTTTGACTCTAATTAGTGTACCTAAGTTGCCAACGTAGCGGAATTAGATTGTTGTCTCGCTGCTGCACACTCAGCCACAGAGTTAAATGTTCAGCTTGTGGCTCAAACACAGCAGTAAGGATGCAGTGCCTTCAAATATTGATAGGTCTACCGCCTATACACTCTATCGCCTACATAAAAGTGACAATAAACCCAAAATGTAACATCCATCGATGATGTCTTGGTTGATTCCTGAGAAAAGTGTTCTGATCGTCAGATCCGTGGCAATTTTTTTTTCTCGTCACAGGTGGTAACTAAAATTACAAATGAATAAACAATCAAAAAAGTAATATATCTATCCATAAGGCACACATTCAAAGTTTATAGATCGTCTTAAAAAAAATATTGAAATTTTTGGAGCCATGGATCTGATTATAGAATCCACGGATTTGATTGAAGTGTAAATAATACTAAAATGTATAGAATAAAGAAAAAACAAACAATGTAAAAGGTTTATTTATCTTTATTTCGACATTAATTGGAATTATTTTTCAGTCTTTCATCTCTCTCTCTCTCTCTCTCTATCCTTAGCTTACACTTTCATAAGTTTTATGATCTGTCTTAACTACAACCCTTCTCATTCTCTCACTTAACTTCTTACGTTGAAGTTCACTTCGCTGCTTAACTTAAATATAGTTATTTAAGTTTTATAATCTGAAACAAGGAAAATATGTCATCTGCATGTCAGAGGAGAGTTGGACATAGCCTCTCCCAAAGATCTTCAATCTGATCAGTCCTGCCCGCGTCCAGCTGCTTCTCGCGACCTTTACCAGATTGTCAGTCCATCTTGTGGGACGCCAACGCTGCGTCTCCCGGTATGCAGCCGCCACTCAAGGTCTTTGAGTCAGTTTTGAGGCGTATTGCAACCAACCACGATTCAGTTACGTAGGCCATCGTAGGCCACCACTGGCAACACACAGAGAAAGTGTCTCAAGACAAAAGATGGGCCGAGAATATGTCGCGTAGCCGAGTAGGATTCGTCGATTGACCCTTTTCTGGAAGTTGAACTGTTTGTTCCCGGTAAACCTAATAGTCAACAACTTCATTGTAGAGCTTCCAACCTTTACAGAAGTGCGTAAGTACATGATTTTTGTCTTATCAATGTCCATTTTAAGACTCTCTTGTTGGGACACACTACAGAGTTCAGAGTTTTTCCCGGTCTCACCCCATGACTACGATAATTTCTGCAAAGTGAAGGATTGCGTTTGCTTGCCATTTATGTTGATAGGAAGTCATCTCCAGCCCAGAAGCTTAAACACGTCCTCCAAATTAACTTTAAATAGTTTTGGATAGCATCGCCCTAACTTACACCTCGCTGCAGCCGTATTGGCTTCGAGTCCTGGTCATGGAAGTGGACTGACATAGTGGCATTTTCTTACAGTGCCTGCAACACTTGGATGTCATCGTCATTTCAGCCGAGAGACGCCCACTGTTGGACATGGCCTTCCCCAAGGATCTCCATACCGGTCGGTCCTGCGCTTCCCGCATCCGGCGGTTTCCCGCGGCATTTATGAAATCGTCAGTCCACCTTGTGGGAGCCTACCAACTCTGTGTTTCCCGGTACGTGGCCACCACTCGAGAACCTTTCCGCCCCTAGGGGCCGTCATTCCTCCTCGCAATGTGCCCTGCCCACCGTCACTTAAGGTTCGCAGTTCTTTGGGCTATGTCGGTAACCTTGGTTCTCCTTTTTTTATTGAAGTGGAGGTTAAATGCATTTATGCATCGTCTCTGCGCGGTGGTGCAAACCGCAGGGGATATGTGTGACTCGAGGATGCTCGACCTGGCGCGTCCTTCTGACGGACGAAGGACACCAGGACCAGCCATTGGACCGCACTCGGGGTACTTCGGGCGCCGTCGTGATCCTTAAAAGGGCTGTCCGGAACTAGCCGAGGTGGGAAAACAAAAACTACTCGACGATGGCATATGTGACTTAGAATGCCAAGAGGACACACTTGACATCAAAAGCCACACACCCGCTGAGAAAGTTTCCCCACCACGTTATCAGGGTCCGCCACGAGGAGGCTTCAGGACGTGGACCCCGACCTTGGTTCTCCTGCAGATCTCAACATTACTGATTTGATCACGCAGAGAAACACCAAGCATAACCCTCTCCATTGCCCTTTGGGTGACCTTGAGCCTTCTTATGAGACCCATTGTAAGCGGCATTCATAGGTCATCACTGGCAACACACACGAATTTAAAGACTTTCGTCTTGAGACACTGCGGTTGATGGGCCGAGAATATGCCACTTAGCTTCCCGAACGCTGCCTAGCCTAGTTGGGTTAGTCCAGTGACCTCATTCCGGAAGTTGGACTTACCTAGTTGGACTGTTTGTCCCAGATAAACATAATGATCGATAACTTTCAGTGGGTGCGACATGGAAATTAGACATAATTAGTCTTATCCGTATTCATTTTAAGACCCACTTGTTGGGAGACTCTACAGAGATCGACGAGCATTGTGCTCAGGTCTTCCAAGGTCTCAGCTATAACCACAATATCTTCGGCAAAGCGAAGGTGAATCATGTACGTCATTTATGATGCCAAGTCCTCTCCAGTCCAGAAGCTTAAACGCGTCCTCCAACGCAGCTGTGAACAGTTTCGAGGATATAACATCACCCTGTCTCACGCCTCGCTCGAGCTGTATCAGTTTTGAGTTTTGGTCCTGAAGGCGGACTGACAAAGTGGCGTTTTTGTACAGTAACCGCAACACTTGGATGTAATCGATAGTCTATGTGGCACCTCAGGAGTGACTGGAGCACGGCCCAAGTCTCGACAGATTCAAAGGCTTTCTCATAGTCCACAAACGCTAAGCATAGTGGTAGATTATATTCTTTGGTCTTCTGTATAACCTGCCGCAGCGTATGTATGTGATCTATGATACTGAAGCTTTTTCAGAATCCGGCTTGTCCGGCAGAAAACGACTTCCAGCCTCCTCAACAAGCCGGTTGTTGAGGAGGCTGGAAGTCGTTAAACCTGCGTGCGAGACGATTCAATATAACCCTCAAAAATAGCCTATAAACATGACTCAGGAGCGTGACAGGTCTATAGTTCTTCAATTGGGCCCTATCGCCCTTTTTGAAGAAGAGTCACACCACGGCACCATGCCATGCATTTGGCGTTCACTTGGATGTACCGATAGTCTATTTGGCACCTCTGGAGTGACTGGAGCACGGTCCGACAAATCTCGACATAATTGAAGGTTTTCTCATAGTCCACAAACGGTCAGCATAATGGCAGATTGTATTCCTCGGTATTCTGTATAAATCATGTGGTCTATACTAATACCTTTAAGGAATCCGATTTGTTCGGGAGGCTGGAAGTTGTCAAACCTACGTGCGAGACGGTCTGTTATATATCTCGAAAACAGCTTTTATAAATATATTTAGAAAAATATACTTTCAAATCGCTCACTTTATTGTGAAACCGTTATGAGATAGCATGGGTTCAAAACCTCTTTTTATTAAAACTTGAAATGTGCTAGTGTGATTTGTCAACAAATTAATTCAAAACAGCCTGTGTTGCTGCCAGCAGTCCTCCTGAGGTCATCAGATCAAGAACGGGTTGAAAGGCGTCTAATACTACGCTTGTTTCCACTCCAGCATTCATCAGCTCTAACGGTTGTCGGTTCTCCAGCAGACATGTACAGCCTTTTGCCACTTCAGCGTACTAATTCTTAGAGCTATGTCCATAACGATGACAAACTGTCTTTTAATGAGATACTGAGCCTATCCTCTAGATAGCGCGTTGAGCGACTATAAATTAGTGGAGTAATCCTCTGGTAAGTGACCACGTCTGTGCAGGGAAGAAGTAAAGATATGCCTAAGCTTTCCAAATGCTGGAGCAGCAGAACTGGATCGTCCTACTACTACTTCCACGTGGTTTCTATTTATTCCTAAACAATTTTGAGGACCAAATTTCCGACTAACAGAGGCTCTGGGATAATTAACTTGTGCATTAAACATTACTTTCGTCTTATCCAAATTCCTCGCAACACGTCGAGAGGCATCATTAAGGCTAGAAAAATGCACTGAAAAAAATCGACTTGCCTCAGGGGGTTTCAGTGCATTTTTCTAGTATTATATTTACGCGTTTGTAAACGCAAAAATAAAATTATTCCATCATTAAGGCTTTTCAGCATTTCCGAGTTCTTGAGAAGCGTTGTCTCTTTTTTTATGGAACAATATCACCTTATACTCTTGTTCCACGAATGTGGGGTCATATGCATAACAAAAGAACAGCGTTAAACAACTTTTGGAATACCTTGTAGACTGGTGGCGATGACGCAACATCAGATCCATGGGAAAACATCCATAGATTTGAGACCATGGATCTGTTTTGGACCATGGATCTGATCATGACAATTTTGTTTTTGATTAACTACTCAAAAACTTGCAATAATATCCGAGATATTTTTACCTCACAATAAACTCAGATGGAAAAGAAATCATATTCTAGAAACAGTTTTAACCATAGGTTGACATTTCTATTTTTAAATCGACCCACAGATCTTACCTACCCAGGTGTACCAAAATTAAAATTAAAATAAGAACTGATCTGTAAAGTTATGCTTGTACGCGAATGACACAACTCCTCTATCAGAAATTCAGGACACATCTAGAGACCCTCGACAAGCAATCACTGAAGGTTTATCTCATATTTACACTACTGAAATACTCCCATCTTGTCATGGGGTTCAATTTAAGCCCGCCGCGTGACAAATGTTTAAAACGGCTTAACTTCTCTAAATTGATAGGTTTTTATACAAAATTTTATATAAGAATAGAGGAATTTCTATATTTTTTAATGATATATAAATTATGGTAATATCACGTATAGTTAAAATAATATTAACGATAATATTGCAAGCGAGACGCGTGTGACACGTCGAAAATCGGTAAAATGCCCCCGATTTCAGGTTTCAAATGTGATTTTGTTATATTAAAACAACAATTAAGCGGTTTTATTTATGATGCCTCAAGAGAGTAGTAGTTCTTCAAGGTTTTGACAATTATTTAAATATTCTAATCTCAATAATATAGATTATATTGGCCTGTGACACGAAAAATTAAGCTCCCCAGGAACCACCCTCTTATTAAAGATAGCGATACCTGTAGTGTACGTCGGATGTATGGCTGTCGTCTCCTTTGCGCACTGTGGTGGAATAAAGAAGTGACGTTTGTGAAAGAGATACTACGTATGGGGAACCTGACGAACGCGGTGCACGAAGGAGCCGATAATTATAGTTTAATATTATATACATCAAGAATAGTACATTTTGGCGACGAGATTGTAAGTACTATTCGCAAATATCAATAGTAATGATTAAATATAGACACAAAATCAATGGATTTTCTTAGTTGCAGAAGTCAAATCTGTAACAGCTTGAAATTTTTTTTTGTCGGGGTAATATGAAGTGTCCAACAAAATTACATACTTACCAATTAATTTTTAGTGTACCTACCTAAATAGAAAGAGAAGTTTGTTATTTTTGTTCATCATGATTAATTTGTATCAGGCTACAGGAATAACACAATATTTAACAACAGTTAATGATGAAGTTGGAAATAATTTATTACAAAGTTAAAATATGATATTTAGTATCGAATAGTTTTTTCGTTACTATTTATCTATATACTATTTATGTGACGTTTTTCATAATTTTGTTTACATTTTGATGGTATTTAATTGGACCTTTTAATTAATGTCATGTATAATTGTTCTCTATTGCAAAAAGAAAAATATAATTCTTATTAGCTATAGTAAAGCCTGGGTCCTGTGTTCAATTCCTGGTTGGGTCCTGATTGTTGATTGTGAAATTGGTATTTGAATATGTTTTGCTGAAGTCCAAAGACAATTAATAAATTGATCAGTTAGTAGATTATAATCTAAAAAGTAGCATATACAAAAATATACTAAAAAGATTTTACTATCTACTTACTTATATTAATTTAAACTGAAAAAATTGGGAGTGGTCTTCCCTTTGACTTTCTCGTGTGCCGGAGACGACTCGGGGCTTGATGGAGGCTAGGCTTCCTCTATCCACGCTACGTATACAGGAAAGTAAAAATGACATACTAGCCACTGCCTCGCTAGTAACAAATAAGCGCGGTTTTAAAATTATTATTTTTTTTACAATATCATATTTGTACAGATTTGTTATTTCCATTAAATTTGGCTTTATGATGAAGAAATGAATGATTAAGCAAGTAAATAAAAATTAGGTAAGTGAAATAATGATGTTGTGGTTAGACGATAAGAGTCATAAATAGGTGACGCCTATTTATTGGCTTGATTGGAAGTTCATGACTTCTAATGATGTTAAAATTGTAAATTGGAAGCTAATGATGTTAAAACAGAATATGAGAAGAATGACGGACGAAAATGTGGCTAGACGATAAAAGTCATAAATAGGTGACGCCTATTTATTGGCTTGATTGGAAGTTGATGACTTCTAATGATGTTAAAATTGTAAATTGGAAGCTAATGATGTTAAAACAGAATATGGGAAGGATGACGGACGAAAAGGTGGCTAAGCGATAAGAGTCATAAATAGGTGACGCCTATTTATTGGCTTGATTGGAAGTTGATGACTTCTAATGACGTTAAAATTGTAAATTGGAAGTTATGGGAAGGATGACGGACGAAAAGGTGGTTAGACGAGAAGAGTCATAAATAGGTGACGCCTATTTATTGGCTTGATTGGAAGCTGATGACTTCTAATGACGCTAAAATTGTAAATTGGAAGTTATGGGAAGGAAGACGGACGAAAAGGTGGTTAGACGAGAAGAGCCATAAATAGGTGACGCCTATTTATTGGCTTGATTGGAAGCTGATGACTTCTAATGACGCTAAAATTGTAAATTGGAAGTTAATGATGTTAAAATAGGATATGGGAAGCTTGGCGAATGGAAAGTTTGTTGGATGATATGGGTCATAAATAGGTGGTGCCTATTTATTGGCTTGTATTTAAATATCATCTTTCTTTGTGAACAGGTGAACAGGCTAAATAATGACACATTTGACGTGTAGCATAGATGTTAATTCAATACTTATGTAGTTACCAGGCGAGAACGTTGGAAAAGAAGTTGGAACCCCATATATTCAGAAGCAGTTTATATGGGTATTTGTCAGAAGCGTTCTAGTTTATTGCATTGGGGTGGACCCGAACTGCAAGAAGTAGGTTTTTATTCAGATGTTTCTACTGATGAAAGGATGGTTTTAAAATAGCTCTGTATAAGATAGGTTATTATTCCGCACCTAAGCAAGGTAAGAGAGTTGAAGGACGAAGGACATATTTTTAGGACATTAAGATAAGAAAAGTTTCAAAGGTTTCTACTGCGTCTAAACGCAGTAAGCTCATTTACTAAATTTGTGTAAGTCGAGAGTCAAATATCTGCTCGACCAAATAGAAGAATTTGATGATAGTATTGCAAAGGCAAACACTTAGAACTACAATAATAGTAAAAAAAAAAAAAAAAATACACAAAAGAAGAACGAATAAGTTAATGATATAGATAGCAGATCTTAAGGACATAAGTCAATAAGAATTGCCCTCCAAAAGGGACGACGTGTATGAAGTGCGGACAAGCAGGTTATTTCTAAAAAACAAGACAAAAAGTACCTACTTAAAATAAATTTAGAGATGCAGAATTTAGGAAGGAAGAATGTTGAGACAAGCGCATAGTTTAAGAAAATATTGATAAGGAACATTAATGAACAGCATACTGATTAATATTTACTACCTATGTTTTTCAACCTAGATAGTGATGAGATTTTGGTAATTTGCTTTGTAAGACGAAGTAAAGTGAAAACGTTTAATGATTAGGGTTGCAAATATAAATTAAATATATGACAAAGTATGGCTTAATTGTACACAAAACAAGCTGGCGGCGGAATGGAGTCATTTATTTGACCTTTTCATATAGAAAAAGCTAGAGAGAAATCCCTGGCGATTATATGTAGGTAGTGGACGGTGGTACGAGGCATTTATTAGGCAAAATCACCATAGCTGTGACTTTCAGGGTTTTTCTAATCGAATTGGAAACGGCGAAAATCTTTAATGTAAGGACATTCCCAAAATTAAAAAACTAGCTGGCACCGGCTCCAAATATATCGGAGTATGAATTATAAATAAAGAATTATAAATGTGTATCAATACTTTCCTTGGTTTTCTATGACGCTCTTTTCAACTTCTTCATAAAAATTGGTTGTCTGTAAAGTCGGTTTACTGACGATAGTTAAACGTGACAACGTCTTAAGAAAATACTGATTGAGTGGTAGCATTTTTCAAAAGAAAAATTTAATTTCATTTGTTTTGCCGGCCTTACATGGAACGCCTCAGAGCGAGGTAACGCCGCATGCGTCATGTTTTTTCGTGCGTGCAGCCGGCTCTATCGAATTATAAGACGTTGTCACGTCAAAAATCTAGATAGATATCGATGACATTCTAGATCCCGATGGTTTGTTACATAGCTATAGATGAATGAAATTTGTAAACAATGTTGCTCAATTTGAAAGGATTCCTATGGGTGCTAAGGCCAAATAAAGGAGTTTAAAAATAAAATAATGGCAAAATAAAATAATAAAAGGTTTCTGATTGAGCGCCACCATTCATGTCAGTACTGCAAGAATGTGGGGAATTATTTATTGACACTTTATTGTACACCTACAATGAGATACATTATCTAAAATGTAACATTATGTTCATTTAAAAGAATGGCTTCGTTGGAAATTTTGTTGTAACATCTCATAACTGTAGAGTGAAAGTTAGGAAAATTTTTCATTCAATAAAAAATGCCTTTAATTATTTAACAGGCGTTTATGATGAGAACGTTAAAGAAAATGTTTTGTGGATCCAAGTCTGCCTTAGATGATGTCTTAGTTAAAATTCAATGTAAAAAAAATCTGTGTTTGAAAACGTAACTATCGGAATGTGAGCGCCATTACTGTTACCAATAAAAAAGAAGTATTAGAATTTAGTAGGTGGGTTAGATAAAATGCGCCGCATTTTAACTTTGGTATGGTGAAGATATTTTTTCAACTGCTGTATGGCCCATGCCACCAGATGTGGTTTTGTGTGTGACCGGGTGTTACTTGAGGCTCTGACCGGCCGGCCCCTTTTGGGGTTATGAGCGTGATTTTATGTACCTATAGCAGATAGCTATAGTAAAGATTACAGCGCCACTGAAGGATATTGAAGAAAATTCTCTACAGGATCATGATATTCAGAAAGTAAAAAGTTGTATCTATGAAAGTTAAATTTGATGTTTAAATATACAAATATTTTTGTTTCGTGGGGATGTTTCACTCATTGGGCACAGACCAAATCACAGGGATAAACATTTAATTCCTGAAAACTTAAAAAGATGTTACATGACATGTAAAATGCAATAAATGATTTGAATTTGAAGCCTAAGGTAGATCCTGTTCATGCGTTAGCGGTTGGTATAAAAGGATCTATGAGATCTAAGGTTCAGTGCTCTAAATAAAACGTGAAGAAAATCTGGAATATCTTGCAAAGTTTACGGAAGGAAGTAAGGGATAAGATTCTTATGATCAATAATTATAAAACAGTAAACGTCTACAGCACAAAAATAAAGTATAAAGAAAAAATAGTGAATATACGTACAAGAGAAAGGGAGTAGCAAGTTTTAGTATGACGAGAGACCAAAACTAACTAAATAATAGGTTTTAGATTTTTGAACTTATAAGTTAAATTAACTTTCAAGGAGTGTCATTACAATACAGAATGACGAAACTAGATAAAATCTGCGACGTAATATTGTACGTTTTAAAAAAGGTAGAAAGGGAATGGCAAGTAATGAAGGATGATTTAGAAAATTAATAAGAAGTATTGGATGAAAAAGATATTATGGGAAATGGTTAATAGAGTTTGTCCCAAATTTCTGTGTTGTAAAATTTAACAAATAGAATAATATTGTTAGTGAAGTGATGAAAGTTTGTGCCGGTTTTAAGTAGCTAAAAGTATAAATTGAAAATAAAGATGTATTGATTTAAATTTGTAATTATTGTTGATTATAGAAGGAAGTTTCAAATATTAATAAAAAGTTGAAAATAGAGAAGCGAAGAAAGCATTGATTTTATTTTTGTAATTATTGTTATTAGTATTGTCGATTATAGAAGGAAATATATATAAAAAGTTGAGAATAGAGAAGCAAGGGAAACATTGATCATAGTTTGTAATTATTGTTGTTGTTAGTATTGATCATAGAAGGAAGCGTAAAATATTAATAAAAGGTTGAAAATAGGGAAGCGAAGTAAGAACTGATTTCAGTTTGTAATTATTGTTGTTGATATTGTTGATAAGAGACGGAAGTTTAAAATACCAATGAAGTTGTGTAAAATAAATTGTTTTATTTGAAAACTACTGACTGGTTGAAAATAAAATATTAAAACAAGGAAGAGATGTAGTGTACGTCGGATGTATGGCTGTCGTCTCCTTTGCGCACTGTGGTGGAATAAAGAAGTGACGTTTGTGAAAGAGATACTACGTATGGGGAACCTGACGAATGCGGTGCACGAAGGAGCCGATAATTATAGTTTAATATTATATACATCAAGAATAGTACAATACCATTGGATGCTTATCATTGGATAGGACGAAAGGCGTCGCAGCCCGTAAATTGTCAGAGGAATAATGGCAGGACGGGTATCTACCAAAGACAGGGCCGGATTTAAAGGTCTGGAGGCCTCGGGGCAACAAAGGAGTGGAGGCCCCTTAGCCCCAAATTATTTTCCAAATAAAATGAACAATTTTTTTCAATCGACTTTTCCGTTAAAAAATAGGCATACTTCTTTACGACCTTTAATCAACGAACAAAATAGAAAGATATTATTATTATTATTATTCATGTAATCATGTTTGTACAAAGTACCGTAGGTAAAGGTAAAACGCGAAATAAAATATGAAAGGAAAAGTTGTTTACTAGTCTGAATTTGAATTTTTTTTTTCCGAAGTCTCTATTGTGGGGGCCCCTCTTTTGTGGAGGCCCTGGGCTGAAGCCCCGCTTGCCCTCCCCTAAATCCGGCCCTGACCATAGACTTATAATTACTGACGTTTATAGATTTGCAATGAAGGCGGTTTTGCAGTGAAGATTTGCGGCGAAGGGGCGAGTCCAAAAAAATGCACCAATGTGTGAGTAATGTGCATGTTTGCGTGAAAAAATAGTACTGCAGTCTGACAGTTCTGTTGCTGTCTTTTCTACGTAACTGATAAGGCGACCCAGGCCACCAGCGTGTACGGAAAATGGTCTCTAATATACTTACCTAGGGGTTAGTACCTATGCTTTTTCTCTTTTACGATGTCGATCTACAGTTTCCTATATTAATGAACTACTTATAACAATAAATACGCAACGCAACGCGGAGAACTAAAATCATTACACTGAATTCACTAGGTACCTACGACAATTTTTACCGAAATACACGACTCGTTAAAAATTTATTTATTTAAGTATAAACTACTGTAGCTTTTGCCCGCGACTTCGTCTGTATGAAATAGTTACTTTGGGTTTTATTTAATTTGCCTTTTATATTTTTAGAGTAGGTACTTATTTTACAAATAATACACATAGAAACTGCTGTAGACTACTGTAGATATATAGCTTATTTTAATACCTTTTATAAAGTGCGTTTTTGTTTTTCCATCCTTTGCTAATTTCCATACGACCTTCCATTTCCTATTTCATCCCGACATGGGTGTCAAAATTTAAAAATCATTACAACATCATTTTTTTAATCAACAATTGTGATTAATTAAAGAATGTAAAAAGGTGGTTTTTACATTCTTACAACCACCTTTTTCTAAACCAACATTGACAAGTGTCCTTTATTATTTTTTCAAGGAGCTTATATTACCTATAGAATGGAGTCATTAGTCTAATGAAAAAAGTGAGGGCAAAAATGTTGACAACCCTTGACATTTCTTGACATTTCTAGAGAGGCTCTGTCTCTTTCTAGTAGGGTGCCTATAGCAGAAAAAATAATTACGGACAATCTTGGACTTCGTTAAGTTAATAAAATTAATTAGTACTCAATGTTTAAAATATTTTTGAGTTTACCATGACAAAGAATTAACATTCATAATAATTAGTTTTAATCTTCCGTACAACTGTCTGTTACTATAAGTAAATTTACACTTAACATTGGCGAAATATGAAAATGAAAAAGCTCTTTATTAAATGGACTTTGCTAAGTACTTTTAAATCGTCAAAAGCCCTACCACCATTTCGGGATGAAATAATAATTATTATGCTGAGATGGAGCAGAAATGGCGAAAGACTCCGGCGAAGAACTCCACAGCTTACAATTTTGTAATGATTTCAAAACATCAATACAAGTCAATAAATAATTTTACTAACCATTTCAGGAGTGTCCGTGTTTTTGAAAAAAGGGCATGCAGTTTGACGTAAGCAGTTGCCTATGTAATCAGTGCCTTGAAAGTGCAGGCTACATATTTTTGAACTTTCATAAAATATTGTTTTTAAAGGCACATTAGACAACCACATTTGCCGTCGCCTAGGGTCTTTCAGAAATCTAAAAAGAAAAGAAAATTTTATGTATACAGGCACTTTTAACTTGTAATTAGCATATTAAAAACTATAATTTGATAGGCTTGAATAGCACAGTCACAATTTTATTAATGCTGTGTCAATTTTACTAACCCAAATTCGAGTGAAGTTTGAGGTCACTGTGCATATTGCACTCTGCGTTACATATTAGTAGATGCAAATGTGAAAGATAAAATACACTATTACACTGGTAAAATCCAATCAATCATTTTGAATATGTTTCTCAATTAAAATAATGTACATTGCACAAATTACATGTTTTGTTTGTAAATAAACGTTCCCAGCCAAAAATGGGTAGAACGATTTATGTATTATATATATATACATAATCTATAAACTTTATATATAATCTATATATATCTATATGACAGCTATTTCAAAGACTTAAAAAAATATATATATCAATTTTGATTGCCATTTCTGAAAGGAAAAAGGTTATTATTTTATAATAATTCTGGAAATCCTAGTCACCCTAGTCAATTTGTTTACACATATTTGAATAAGTAATTTATGTATGAAAATTAATTAAATTCAGATAGTATTAAAGCCGAGTATCAGAAATTACTTTCCCTTATGGAGTCTCGCCCAATAACGATAATCATATGTAATTACATGTGAAAAACCAATTTTACTTAGGTGAACAATAATATGCAATTATAACACTTACAAGTGAAATTTCACACTGCATCCTGGATACCACTCACTTCTGCAACCACGAACTATACAGCGATGCACCATTTTGCACTATTTATAGTTATTAAAATGTAAAAAGCCGTACCAAAATCGCGAGTCGATATTTATGAATACGTCAATTACGACAATTTATGTCATGTTGAGATTTCGGGACATTGACACATGAAGAGAGTGCTGCCATTACATAAATCCTTTCATTTCCCATTAGTTATAGAAAGAATCACAATGATGATTTTCAAAATAAAATACAAACCTAAACATTAAAAGTAAATATATTATATTTATTTCTTTCATTGATAATAAATACTGATAATTGAATACAATATGTTAAGTTTTAAGCTACTTTTGTTTTAGAAAGATGGCGAAATACTGGGGAAATCTTGTTTCTATGTAGTCGTGTTTAGAAAGAGATGACGACAATTTCTAGAAAGAGAAATGTGAAATGTGAAATGTCAAGTATTGTCAAAATTTTTGCCCTCACTTTGTTAATTTGTCTAATGACTCCATTCTTAGTATAAGCTCCTTGTTATTTTTTCTTTTACGTCATATCAATTTTCAAATTAATCCATAGAGACATCATGATGTGGTATTATATCCATATATTAAACCAAGATTAAACCATTTCATGACAAAAATAACCGTCGGATTAATTTTGGCAGTTTTGGCAGATTAACCTTGGCAGTTAAGGGTCAAGCACGTAATTGGTAAAAGGATAATCCGCAAAAATCCAGGTAGAATTAACAAATTAAATTATTTATCAGTTTTTGCTGTACACGTGAAAACGTGGATACGAGTTCATTTAGATTTAACAAAAGTTGCCTACTTTGAATACATTTATTTTGTACAGAAAATTCCACAATTATTTATTAAAAATGGCAGAAGTCGTGTTAAGTCAGCCGATAATACAAGTTAAACAAGAATTAGTGACGGAAATAACCGACGACGCACAAAATGTCGCAATAGGCGAGAAAGAGAGGAAAAGATTACAAGACCATGACAAGACCACAAAAGACAATGAAAGGAGCGTCGTAACGGAAACAACCGAGAAGGACGCACAAAATGTCACAATAGGCGAGAAAGAGAGGGAAAGATTACAATACCATGACAAGAACACACAAGACAATGAAAGAAGCGTCGAAACGGAAGAAAGTAATTTTTGTGGGAGCGCGGCGTGTTTTTGTTTTTTTCCCAGTAGGGTTACCATCCGTCCGGATTAGTCCGGACATGTCCGGACTTCTAAAGTTCTGTCCGGACTTTGTCCGGCCTTCTAGTTGATCCGGATTCTTTGTTTTAGATGGAATACGAGTAATAAAACTTAAATAAGTAAGTTTTATTTAATCTTTAATAATGTCCCACTCATCTTATTACCTACATGTCCATACTACTTTTACGGAGTGCGTACTGAAGTGCTGATGTTTGCATTTTGTGATTAAAATGTCCGGACTTTTTCGAATTGTCAGGCATTTTGTCAGGACTTTTCAAATTTCTAAATGGTAACCCTAGTTGCAAGGCTGCTATTATTTAACTTTGAATTATTATTACCTATTTCGATTGAATTATTTCTAATCGTGTTTTGTCTTGCAATCTCTAGGTAATCTTCAACTTTAACGTGTTTAAAATTATAAAATTTTTGATTTCATTAACAATAAAAATCCTAACGATTTAAAAGATTCTATTTGTGATATTCACACCCTAAAACTAAGTAGCTGTAAGTAGTATTATAATCTGTAAATCTGTGTTGAGAGTAATTCGTGATAGAACGTGGTAGTCTACCTATTCATAAAATAGATATTTCACCAGAGTTCTTTCTATCCACACAATATATTGCGACACTCGGAAAAGGATCGTAGGTTCCGATTTTATGTACCTACTTACTTTTAACTTTTTAAATTTTTTGACGGGTTCGTTTTGGTTCGTTTACTGAAAAGCCGTTAGTAGTGGATAAATGATCTATGCCCCAAATCATCTATTTTAAAATCAATTCAAATCAAATTAATTTTGGGTTGCTGTATATACTGGCTCATACAGCCCGGGGTGGCTATACAGCATGAATTTTTCAATTGGGCCTTCAGGGCCAAATCCTAAACTATAAGGAATGTCGAAAAATGCTGAAAGGAGTCGCGAGCCTGATTTTGAAGAAAATAAAAACTGCATTGAAGGCCCCCTTGAAAAATTCATCCTGTAGGTATATGTTACCTCAGCTCTGCTCAACCCTTTTGGGGATTGTGAGCGTGATTATGTGTATGTATGTAAAGTCAATTAAGAGAGCAAGAAAGAATATGACGGCTCAAAATTTGATAGAACCCTTGTATTTCGATGTTATACACGTATGTTAAATTTGGTTGCAATAAGTTAAAGCATGCTCGAGTTATCGTGCTAACGCACAGACATACACACAGACACACACAAAGACATAATTCCAAAAAAAATATTTTTGGACTCAGGGTGGTCCAAAACGTGTAAATCCGTCAAAATCTCGAAGTCAAATAATTTTACGATTACAAGATTTCCTCTATACTACGTACGAGAAAGTAAAAATGGTATCTTTAACACAATTTATTCGCTCAGGGCGCGGGTACTAGGATTAAGCACTGTGGTTCCCGCAGTTTAAGAAGAGGGACTTAGCTTCGGCGGTTAGCGCAGGAAGCAGCAGGGTCACCATACGTCGACTACCAGCGTGGCCGGCGTGGGTTCAGCTACGGCCGGTAGGGTGGCCCGAAGCACAGCTGCGGAGCAGCAGGATAGGCGGCTGCCCGTAGATAGGAGCATCACCACTCATACAGAATATAAAATAATAATATATACAATGGACGTAACAATAGCTAAATATTATCACGAGACTTCTGCTGTGCGATTCTGTAAAGATCTCACTTCTCCTCACATCTTATTTCGATATTTATTGAAAATCCTGTTTTGTTGAGTAAACTGAAAACGAAGTAAGACATGGTAGTGTATAACAACATTAAATCTAATTTAGAAATCATATTGATTAAAAATAATGCTTTTATTGTGAAATATTCGTTTGCGTTTGATAGTTAAATTCCAAATGAGACGCGAGGTGAGAAGTGAGATCCTTACAGAATCGCACGGCTGTTATTGTATTTGTAACTCACGAAGCCATGATCAAAGTATAATATACATGCACATCGTTTCTGTATGTGCGAGAGATCTTCGATCTGCTGCGCACTACGCTATCTACACAAATAGTCATGTTTATATAATAAAAATATTTCACTTCAACAGTTATAGTGCTGGGCGAGTAAGTTGAGGCCAAATGGCGATTTCTATGGGTCAACTTATTTTTCAACGTTGAGATGAACATTGATATATAAAGTACTAAAGTACTAGAGAGAAGCGTTTGCAAAAGTCATGTCCCATTTTGAAAAGTCGCACCTAAAGTTCGCTGCAGCGCTAAAAAAGGTCGCTATATCTTCGTAATAACTCATCTAACCTTACAGAGTTTTCAGCGATTTCAGCGCCGTATTGATGGCTGAGTGTAATATTTTCTACGACCAATAAATTATGTGGCTCAGGCTGTCTGGACAAATCTTCAAAATAGCTTACATTTAAGTAGGTCAATAGGGCATTTTATGTGACGGCTAAACACCCTTATTTCAGAATAGGTGACGCTACAGAATCTTAGATAATCGATCGAAAACGTGTCCAGCCAGCTTGAAAAACCACTTTTCGCTGGTCTCTCAATCTCGGTAACGGAAGTGATTTTGACGACTTTTTGCATATCAACGGGCGTCACATAAATTTGTGACGGGCATCGAGCTAAAAGTTTTGTTAGAAAAATGCAAAAATCTGTGTCCAGCCAGCTTGAATTTACGTATAAAATTAACCAAATAAGAATATTTCAGTTTCGGTCCAACAATTTTTACGTCTCAGGCTGCTCAAATGAATACAAGGCTGATGACGTGTTGGCGAGCAGAAATGGGCGAGCGCATTTCACAGACATGACTAATTTTCATATCTATCCGTACAGTGGTTCGCGGTTTTGGTGTAGAGCAAATTCAATAAGCACGTAATATGTAAAAGGAAAACTCAGGTAGAAATAACAATGTAAATATCATTAATCTATTTTTACTGTAAACGCGAATAAAGCAAACGGTGGAAGCGCGTTCATAAATACATTTCCTGTTTTGAATGTAATTTTGTATAACAAATTCCAGAAAAAATGGCTTATATCGTGACCAAACAGACCAAGAGAAACGAGAATTAGTGACGGAAACAATCGCTAAAGTCGCACACAATTTAACAATAGGATCTATAAGCGAGAAAGAAATGGCAAGATTACACGACAGTGACAGTAGCGGCAAAATGAAAGGATGGAATAGGGAGTATTTTATATTTTTATTTAGTACTTAGTTTACATCCCTTAAAGTATAAAATATTCAACGTCGAAAAATAGTAATATAACGTGTCTAAAAAAATTTAAAAAATGGCCACCATGCACTGGCATTTTAAACGCTCGTGACGTCATAGTCAACAAAACAAACAATATTATAGTTTGACATTATTTTTTATTATGTATTTTTTTCAGATAAATTAATTATGTAAGATAAAATGGTTACAGAGTATTGTAAAGATTTCACGCCTTTGATTTCAACAGAAATAAAATAAAGTGGTCATCACGACATTGACATATTATTATCCTGATTACTAGATTTTTACTAAAGATGAAACGAATATCCGGTAACTATCCGGTATCCGGCCTATCCGACCTAAATATACTATACGGCCTAAATATACTATCCGGCCTAAATATACTATCCGGCTTTGTAGGATATTAAGCTGGGGTCGGGAGACTTACCGTGGTCGTTCCTTCCACGCCCCGGGATCCGAGGGCTAGGCACAAAAAGAAATGAGATGGAGTTAAAGGTAGGGGATCCACAGAAGACGTACTCATAGCACACAGCGGGCGAGAATTCAACACGGCTTCTATTTGACAAAGAAGGGTATGCATCTCGTCGTAAGTTTGAGTGCGAGTACCAATTACTCGATGTAAATGGTACTCGCACTTTTGCTTAAAACTCTTGACACCTGATTCGAATAACCCACCGAAATGACTTGCATATGGAGGTTGAAAATGCCACTTTATACCCTTAGTATGAGTTTTTGCAACACCAAACGAGTGATCGTCTTCGTCAATACTATGAAACTATAGGTTTACTTAATACGTCGTAGTATAAGATTTAAATTTGGCACATAGTCTTCACGATATCGCCTACTCGATCACTCGATTATACGAACTTCACACTGTTTAGTTTTGTCTCTTTCATTTCTTATTAACAAGAAAGAGACAAGATGTTCATTCGTTCCATTCACTCCCATTCATAGTATCTCTAACTAGTCTGTGCTCGATGAAAACAAACAAAATGTCTGCGTCACAGTGAGAGTCGTATTGAGAAAAAGGGCGCGAACGTTCAAAGTGATTGTAGGGAAAATCTTATATAATTGAAATAATACTCTCGCAGTAGCCCTTTTTTCACTAGTTTCTATTTAAATCGTCCCTAGTAGTGACCAAAAGTAACAAAATATAAGTTATGAACGAAGATAGTGGTGGCAGAAGTTCTGCCGCCAAACGAAAACTTATAGGAGGAGAAGACTCTCCTCCACTCAAAATGGCGGCAAATTTTATTGCTAGTAAAAGGGGTTTGTTCAAAGATTATGTACATATGTATACGGAGGACAATAAAAAAGACTACCCAATTTTAATTTCTTCTGTAAAACCTGGCATCAAGCTTGACCTCATGAAGTCAAATACAGTATTAAAGTTGTGCCCAGGTCTCTTATATGTCAAGCCTATCGGCAACTTTTTAGTTAAAGCTTTTTTCTCCAATAAAAAGGATGCAAATGCGTTTTTACTCTCAAAGAGCTTGCTAGAAAAACAGGAGTGGCAAGCAAGAATCCCGTATGACCACCTGGAAAGCTTAGGTGTAATAAAAGTGCCCATTGAAATATCTGAGGAAGATTTATTAACTAATATGAAGTCAAGCAGTGATATAATAGGAGTAAAGCGCTTCATGAGGAAAAACACTGACGGTTCCTTTTCTCCAACTCCTACAGTTTTAGTTACGTTCTTGAGTTCAACACGCCCAGATCATATTACTTATGATTACATTTGGTTTGATGTGAAAAAGTATATTCAACCCATTAGACAATGTTTTGTGTGTTACAAATTTGGGCACGGCCGTGGTTCCTGCAAAAGTCAGCAGGTCTGCTCCATATGCTCAGGAAACCATTTTTTCAAGGACTGCAACAATAAGGAAAATTTAAAATGTATTAATTGTTCCGGATCCCACATGGCAGTAAGCAATTCATGCCCAGTCAAAACAGCCAAAAATCAACAGCTCAAGGACAAAATAAGTGGAAAGCTAACCTATGCAACCGTAACTTCGAAAGCAAATTCTACACCCACTGAAGTTCCAGCTTTTAATAATGAACCTCTTGCTTCCCCTTCGAGACTGAGAAATTTGAAACTCCTAAATGTTCCCCAAAAAAGAGTATTATATACAGATATTATTAATTCCGATGATGTATTAAATGTTCTTACTAAAACTCTTGTAGATATAAAACTAAAACCAAATGGAGATGCTATTTCATCCAAAACCATAAAGGAGTTGCTTATTGCTAACTTTTCATCTTAATTTTTATGGATAATAATTGTAGAATTGGATATCTTAATATTGTTCACTGGAACTGCCGTAGCATTGTACAAAAATTAGATCAGTTTAAATATTTTATTTCTTCACAAACATCTGTTATTGATATAATTTTACCCCCTAAATAGTTATAACTCATTTATTGAAACTTTATGTAGCGTTTTGTTGACATTTCCTAAGAAAAATGATTGTTGCCATACTAGAAATAAAAAACGCAAAGCTATTATTTGGTGGAATGATCTATGTTCTCAAGCGGTTAACGAATCTAGGCTTGCCTTAAAATCATATAAAAAATACCCCACTTTGGAAAATTACATTCTGTATAAAAAAAATTGACGCTAAAAAGAAAAGAGTATTATCTGAACAAAAACTTTTAAGTTGGGCCAATTTATGTAATTCTTTTAACAGAAGAACTCCTTTAAAGTTAATATGGGATTATGTGAAGAGATTTAAGTTTGCAAAGTTAGACGTTAGTACTAAAACACGTTTTTTCGAAAACTCTTCAAATGCTTCTGCTTACTTAAGTAAATTAAGCTCTCCAGTCTGTAGAGTCTTTTCTAACAATTTAGATTCATTATTTTTGTCTGCTGGGTCCGAATCTGCTAAATGGATGAGAGATCCCTTTAATTTTTTTGAATTTCAAATGTCTTTAGATAAGAAAAAAGACACCTCTCCTGGTCCTGATTGCATCCCCTATTCTGTAATTAAAAATTTTCCTAAAAATGTTAAACTCATTCTTTTAAATATTTACAATCAATTGTGGTTACATAATAAAATTCCTCCTATCTGGAAAAGGCAATTTGTAGTTCCCATCCTAAAACCTAACAAGGATTGTAATAGTTTAGATGCTTATAGGCCTATTTCTTTAACTTCGTGTTTTGCTAAACTATTTGAAACTATGTTAAAGAATCGTTTAGAATGGTTCGTTGAACACAACTCACTTATTCCAGATTTTCAATTTGGGTTTCGTAAAGGTAAAAACACCATGTATAACTTAGGTTGCTTATTAGGTGATGTTCAAAATAATCTTAGTAAAAATAAAATTACTATAGCTGTTTTTTTAGACTTAAAAGGTGCTTTTGATAACATTAAACATGAGTATTTGATTGAAAGTTTACAAACTTTAGGCATCCCTGGTCCTGTTTTATCCTGGATATTCAATTTTTTGAACGGTCGTACGATCTCTCTTAGGGTTAATAATATTTTTTATGGTTCAAGTACTTCTTTTAGAGGTACACCACAGGGTTCAGTAATTTCCCCCCTTATTTTTATTTTATGTCTTGTAAACTTTATGAAGGATATTCCAGACTCTATAAAATATTCTTTTTATGCGGATGACCTTGTTATTTATTTGGATTGTGATGATCTTTCACTGGGAGAGCGTAATATGAATAGTTGTCTTACTTACATAAGTAACTACCTTAGTAATCGCCTTGAGCTCGATGTAAATGTTCAAAAAAGTTCAGTTATGGTCTTTGCCTATAGTTGTCCAGTCAGTCCTCGTATATTTTATAATAATGTTTTAATTCCATTTAAAACATCCGAAATGTACTTGGGTGTCATGCTTGATTCAGAATTGTCTTGGGCTCCTCATATAGATTATTTATGTAAAAAAGCAGAGCAACGTTTAAACATCTTGAGATCTTTAGTTGGGGTAAGTTGGGGTTCTGATCCGAAGACCTTAAAGAATTTATATATTTCTTTGATTCGTAGTCAGTTTGATTACGGATGTATGTTTTATGCTGACGCATCTAAACAGTTCCTTCGTAAGCTTGATGTTTTACAAAATAAAGCTTTACGTGTTATCACTGGTACCATGTTGTCATCTCCGATAAACTCTTTAGAAGTGGAATCTGGAGTGCCACCATTAGTCATTAGAAGAAGTTATTTAACAGAAAAATTTTGTTTAAATTTAGTTAGTCGTGACAATGTTGTAGTATGTCGCTACCTGCAGGATTATGATATTCCTGACTTTAATAATATTCCCTTGCCAGCTGCTCCTAATATCAGTGAAGCTATCGCATATTTAAATTTTAAATTCCAGGACACCGTACATTGGGTGAATTTAGCCCCATGTTTTTCATATAGCTTTCAGTCAATGCTGCGAGACATTACGGTAACCTTAACTCGCTTTAGCTCCAAGCAGCACTTTTATGAGTTTTTGGATGAAAAAAGCGATTATGTAAAAATTTACACAGATGGGTCGAAAACAAATTCCCGTACGAGTTTCGCTTTTTATGACTCATTTAATAAATACGGTAAAGTGTTTTCTTGTAATAATAATTTTTCAATATTTTCTGCTGAAATACTTGGCATGATATATGCTGTTAAATATATTAAATTAAATTTTGATTCCTCAAACTTTTGTAAATTTATAATAATGTGTGACTCAAGGAGTGCTTTACAAGCCTTAGAACAAAAATGTATTAGTAATACGTGTAATTATTTGTTGTACGAATTGAGACACCTCGTATACTTACTTCATAGAAGCAATTTTTTAGTTGAGTTTTGTTGGGTTCCGGGACATTCAGGCATTCTCGGTAACGATCTCGTAGACAAACTTGCGCGGTCTGCGTCTAATATCTCTACTATTGAAGAGTACAAGGTGCCTCACTCTGACTTAGTTACTTGTTTAAAGAATAATATGATTAAGCGATGGACTTTATCTTTAAATATTTCTCGGTTAGAGAAGGGCAAGTGGCATGCTGAAATTGTCCCTGTACCCAGCACTAAAGCTTGGTTCGAAAATCCGCCATACTTGGGCAGAAATTTTATAACTAGTTTATGTCGAATAAGAATAGGTCATTGTAAATTCCCATCTCATCTCCATCGTCTTAAATTTAGTAATAATTCTATTTGTAAATATTGTCAAAATGATCATTGTAACCTTCAACATTTATTTTTTAATTGTACTTATTTCAATATTCAACGTCTTCTATTTATATCCTCATGTAAAGATTTAATGGAATTAAAAGATTTTCCAAAGAATGTCCAAAATTTGTTAAAAATTAGAGAATTGTATAGTGCAATTTATGACTTTTATATTAATACATTTGGTCCCCTATAAATATTTAATGTTAATGTGCTAAATTCTTAGTTTAGGTAGTTTTCTTTTTTATATTCTTTAAGTTCTATTTTTATTGTAATGTTCTCAGATTAGAAAGAATATGTAATGTTGCTGCTTAAGCTGATGGCCCTAGAAGCCAATGCTTCAATAAAAAAAAAAAAAAAAAAAAGAGTCGTATTGATATTATTTATAGATTATTACTAAAATAGATAATAAGTAATAGGTTTTGATACATAAAATTTGATTTGATCTATACCCAAATGTACTAAGGTGTTTTAACGGAAAAATAAAATGAAAATGTGCAAAACAAGTGCGTCGCAGTTTGAACAAATAGTGAATTTCATTGATTGGTGTGTTTAAAAGGATATTATACAGAAAAATACTAATGTGCAATGCTTTTGGGAAAAATAATGATCTCGTGTCTGACGGCAAACGAGATTTAGAGCTGCAATAAAGTGAAATTGAACTCAAGCGAGCTTGCCTAGTGACAAACTATTCGCCATATTTATTTAGAAAATAAAATAAAATAATGTTATGTATTAATTAAACAATGTGTTTTATTTCCTTATTATACTACACTGTGATAGTGTCCTATTGTTTAAATTCTAGCCAAGACGACTAAAGCGTAAATAATTATTAAAGCGTCGGTCGTCTCTGTGACGAGTGAATATCCACACGGTAATGTTATCGCCCGTCACGACAATACCTACGCCGTGTGGAGACACTCACATAATTCGCATATAGTTAGGTAAATAAACACAGACATTATTGCTTGAGACTTATAAAGTAGAAGCTATATGCTTATAATTTATCAAGGCGCCACTGCTGCATAACCTCCCGACGTGCCTGTGTACGTTGGTGGGCTTCATTAACCTCATCAGCGACCATAATAAATGAAAATTATGGCGATAACATTGTAATAATTGTTAAAAAATTCATTCGTTTACCTACTCACGGAATTTCTTTCATCGAGTGACGACACGATCATACGTAATAGTATACTTACGACGACTTGTCAAAGTAACGACTCGTACTGCCAAAATGTATTCGTGAGGCGAAAACTATCAAAGTTTTGGTGTTACGTCAACTCGATACAACTTATACTGCCGATTTTTGTTTTTGATAGTTTACGCTAGAGGCGCTAGTGGGCAATGTATGAAAAGAGACGATACGTTTGATCGAGCTCGAAAACTATCAAAACTCATACTAAGGGTACTCTGTTGAAGTGTTTGTCGATTAAGCTCACACTGCACAGCACTGTGATTTAAATGTTGTTTAAAATTAAGTAAGAATTAAGTAAGAAAAAATTTATTTAAATGAAATAATTATTTGTTATATTGCAAGGCGGAGGAAGCGTAACGCTCAAGATCGTTGTCTAAAGAATATAAAATAGATTTTATAATTATGTAACTATTATTATAGTCAATGATAAAAGAGCAATGGATTGTTATGCTATTTTGTGTTAATAATTTACGTCATACCCCGTACGGTTCATTACATCGTTTGTATAATTTACTAGCTGTACCTGCGACTTCGTCCGCGTGGATTTCCCATTTTTGCAACATTTTTCATTGATGCTCAACTATAACATATAGGGTTTCTCATACTGCGCGTCGCGATGCCCTGGCACCCCAGGGATCGCGGTTCTATCCCGGGGGCGGGCGTAGTGAGACGATCCACATAGAATGGCTGTCTAGCTGCTATGCGAGCTAGTCGAACGAAAATAAATGTAGAGAAAGAAATGAAAGTCGCGATCTCAAAACTTGAGCCCGGATCGACTGTCTGAGGCGGGCGAAAAAATCGAACACAGCATCTTTCGCAATCCGGGCGGCTGCGTCCGCTTTTTTTTGTTTTTGTAGGTATGTACTTAACTTGGCTGTTACTATAACGGGGGAGGGCTCGTAAAAATTGGAAAATTCCTAAGGGCGTTACTATGAAAATAAGTTTGGGAAGTCCTGGCCTAGTCTTCCTCGATAAATAGACAATAAAAGAGTTTTTCAATTTGAAGCAGTAGTTCCCCTTTTTAGGGTTCTGTACCCAAAGGGTAAAATTACTATTACTAAGACTCCGCCGTCCGTTCGTCCGTCTGTCCATCTGTCACCAGGCTGTATATCATTAACCATGATAGTTAGACAGTTGAAATTTTCTCAGATGACGCAGTTCTGGTACCGCTATAACAACAAATACTAATAAATAGAATAAAATAAATATTGAAGGGGCTCCCATAAAATAAACGTGACTTTTTTTGGTCGATTTTGATAACGGCAACAGATAGACAGTTTTGATAAAATCTATGGCACGGAACCCTTCGTTCCCGCGTCCGACTCCTTCTAGGCGTTTTTTTTTACTATTTTTACAGGATGTCTCCGATGACCTTCTTTGAGTCACCAGGGCTTTTAGTAAAGGAGAGGACCTCGGTGGGTCCTCAAGCTTTAAGGTCGAATCACTCCAGAAAGGATTCCTGACCGGTGAGCATCTCTCTCGGAGGAGTCTCTGAACATATTAGAGTCTCTAAGGCGTCCGAATCTGATGGGATCAGTAGTTCCTAAGATAAGCGCCTTCAACCAAACAAAAAACAACTCAGTATAGATGCGCGCTTACTACTTGATCATTATTTAGCTGCGGAGTTATGTTAAAACTATGATATCTCTGAAGATATTCATTGAAATCTAATGAGGTAAAGAACAATTTTGTACGAAATTAAATACTTGTGATGAATAATGTATTCATTTTGATAAGGAATAATGATATGTTTACAAAAATACCTTCGCATCTAATGCATTATTTTAGAACAAAATTTATTAACAAAAATAGGTTATGACGAGTCAACCTTAAGAGATAGATAAATGCTGTCTGAAACTTTTTTTTAGAACTTTTAAAGAAAAACAATTCCATCTTACATAATTTTTGCGTAACTTTAACTGTTTACGCAGCGCACGCAAAGAAAACTCTTAAAATCAAAATTCATTATTTTCCGTTTATTTTAAACTATGATATTTCTTAAGATATTCATTGAAATCAAATGAAGTCATGAACAATTTTGTGCAAAATTAAATACTTTGATAAATAATGTATTGATTTTGATAAGGAATAATATCATGCATACAAAAACACCATCGCAGATAATCCATTATTTTAGAATAAATTTGTTTACCAAAAAGAAAGGTTATAGTGAGCCAACCTTAAAAGATAGACATAATGCTGTCGCGGACTTTTTTTTAGAAATTTTAATGGAGAACAATTCCGTCATACATAATTTTTACGTAACTTTAACCGTTTACGCAGCGCACGCAGTGAAAGCTTTGAAAAGAAATATTTTTCTCCCGTTTTTGCAAAATTCTTCATTGATACTCAGCTCCTATTGGACGTAACGTGATGTTATATAGCTTATAGCCTTCCTAGATAAATGGACTATCCAACGGAAAAAGAAAATTTGAGTCAGTAGTTGCTGAGATCTTAGGGTTAAACCAAACAAACAAACTCTTCAGCTTTATTATTAGTAGTATTAGTATAGATTACCTACCAAAATTTAAGGCAAAAGTAATTAATTATTTGCTTTTACCGGTTTTTGTTATTATCCTTTCGAACCCTGTGGCTGAGTGATGGGTAGGTTAGGGTCATTTTTATATGACCAGGCGAAGTGCAATGTTTTTGGGAGAGTAGTGTTTTAAGCACCTACATGGCTGAGTGATGATGGGTAGGTTGGGGTTATTTCTTTTTCACATTTTCCAAATCACGAAGTAAGTACCTATTAATAATTACTGGTAACATATAGGTACATTTTATGAAGAACACAACTTTTTGCATAGCTATATCTCCGAAATAATGATTCTCAGGTAAAAAAGTGTAGACGGTTTTTATAGATAATCGCATAATGAATAATTTTTGTCTCAGCTTTTATGATAAAACTTGCGTGTAGGTAGCTGAAAAATCCAAAAAACCGATTTTTGGAACATTTGACCTTGACCATTTTTTTTGCACAAGTCGAATATCTATGGGGATTTTTGACAAATTGTAATAGTATTCCCAACATTCATAGCAATTTTCAGCTTTGTGCGAATTAATGTAGCCTTGAATGTCTATTTTGACCGGGCTAGTACTTCGCTACATCTTTGTGTCTCGCCGGTAACTGAGAGTGTGTGTAGATAGGTATTATAAAAAACAATAAGAGTTGTGGTATTTGGTCGTAAATATACGACATTGGCGAAATGGCCACGAAAATAATTGTCGGATTAATCAGACCTTGGCAGTTAAAGGGTTAACAAGCACGTAATTGGTAAAAGGATAATCCGCAAAAATCCAGGTAGAATTAACAAATTAAATTATTTATCAGTTTTTGCTGTACACGTGAAAACGTGGATACGAGTTCATTTAGATTTTACAAAAGTTTCCTGCTTTGAATATATTTATTTTGTACAGAAAATTCCACAATTATTTATTAAAAATGGCAGAAGTCGTGTTAAGTCAGCCGCTAGTACAAGTTAAACGAGAATTAGTGACGGAAACAACCGAGGACGCACAAAAGGTCACAATAGGCGAGGAAGAGAGGGAAAGATTACTAGACCATGACATGAACACACAAGACAATGAAAGCAGCGTCGAAACAGAAAAAAGTAATTATTGTAGGATCGTGGCTACTTTTTGTTTTTTTGCCCTAATGTTTTTCAAAATCGTTGTATATTTATCCAAGAATAATTAACTTTGAATTATTATAACCTATTTCATTCGATTGAATTATGTCTAATCGTGTTTTGTCTTGCAATCTCTAGGTAATCTTCAACTTTAACGTGTTTAAAATTATAAAATTTTTGATTTCATTAACAATAAACATCCTAACGATCTAAAAACTTCTATTTGTGATATTCACACCTTAAAACTAAGTAGCTGTAAGTAGTATTATAATCTGTAAATCTGTGTTGACAGTAATTCGTGATAGAACGAGTTCTTTCTAACCACACAATATGTTGGGACCAATGACGTAGGAATTGTTGGGACACTCGGAAAAGGATCGTAAGTTCCGATTTTATGTAGGTACTTACTTATAACTTTTTTAATTTTTTGACGAGTTCGTTTACTGAAAAGCCGTTAGTAGTGGAAAAATTATCTATGCCCCAAATCATCCATTTTAAAATCAATTCAAATCAAATTAATTTTGGGTTGCTGTATACAGAGTGTAAAAGACATGAGCAGTCAAACGAGAATCATGTATTCTGCTTACCATCATAACATTTTTTTTCCTTTAAACTATACCTGGGAAATTGATAGTTACGATTTTATTGAAATCAAAGTCATAATTTTTTTTTTATTATTTTTATGAAAACGTATTCTATACGTTATTTCTTAATTATTGTCCAACGAAACATTATCATTTTTCTAGTATTTCATAACAATAAATGGCTTCAAAACGTTAGCGTTCAATGTAGCTCACTCGATGCGCACGGACACTAACGAACGGGGCCGCCGTCAACGAATTAGGAATTATATAGAACACGAACTCCGTCAAAAAATCGTTACACGCAAACTATCTCCAAGTGGGCGGGGCCGAAAAAGTACTATCAACGCGTCCATCAGTCTGCCGCGACAAGCGTCCGTGTCATTTAGTTTTGCGAAAAATACAATAAACAGCTCATTTCCCAAGGACAAAAATGACCTCCTGTGCGGTAAAGTGGTGTAAAAGACGGAAAGAAGGAAGTAAAAAACAAACCGGGATAATTTATCTCATGTAAGTAAAGTAATTTCATGTTTTGTTCGTCTTGAGTTGTCTGTGTTATGCAATCAGTAGCCAACCAGTTTTTAATATGTTACTATTAAACTAAACATTTAGTATTAAGTATAGAGTTTTTAAAAATTGGATTTCCTGCTGTTTCTTATTAATAACATATTTATTTGAGTTTCCCCAAAAAAGATATTCGACGATCAGTGCATTGCAGCTTTCCGTTTAGAAAGAAGAGATGATGACTCGTTACCAACTAATGCCAGTAAAGTGTGTTCTATACGTTTTGAGAATGAAGACATAGGTAAATTCATATACATGAAGACATAATAATCCATAGATATTGGATTCAAATCGTTATAAACTAAATAAAAATAATTATGATTTTCCGTGGAACGTATAACGGGTTTTGTTCACCTACTTGCCCAGTACAAAACGCAAATTATGGCGCGAAATTACAGCTGACAAAAAATTGGCAGCCAATATTTAGAAGATCATTCTATCCATAATACCATAGTATAAGTAAACAAGTACGCCGACTGAGACCCCGTGCGAGCGATGATTGCCTACTCGTATAGGATGGTAGAGGGTTGTCAAAAAAAATGCTGGATCTATTTTGATACCTTTAGCTTATAACTAAGCCAAGTGTCCTTGAATTAACAGGTAAGCACAGCATTAGGGCTCGATAATATATAGTTTCATATTTTTTTGTGCATAATATAGATATATTTATAATATATCTCAATATCAGTTACAATATCAAGATTGTTAGTCTAGCTATAACTAGTTTAAAAGCTCTTCTTAAAGGAGTTTACCAATAAACACCTATAACGATGCTTGAATTTTACTATGAACAATGACCTTCAATCATAAGATTACCAATAAAAAACTATTAAATATCATGGGAATTGTATATGCTACTTACTTTTGAAAAACTAACCGAAATTCGATAGATCCTGTATGCAAGGTGCAAAAGAAATAAAGGACGACCTCAAAGTTGTTTGTTTGAAATCGGTTTCTGAATCGTTACAATAAAAAAAACAATTTGTTTAAGAAATTGGCACCAAAATAGTTACAAATTTCCTACTTTGAATAATTTTACAATCAAAATAGATTACTTACTTTACAAAAATTGTACGGCATAATAGTCTAAGATCCGAACCTAGATCGACCTTCACCGAGCTGATAATAGAATGAAACATATTTTATTATTAATTTAGTATATTAGAAAATATATTAAAAATGGGTTGTCTAAAAAAATCCTGGACAGACTATTTTTAATTATTTTTTGAAAAATTATTTTTAACAAAATATTGCAACATCAAGATAATAAGAAAATTTTGTCGCGCGCTTATGATGATATAAAATTTTTTCTATTATCCAATCGAGTGAAAGTAACTGATATCGACATACCTGTTCATACCTGACAACCCAGTAGTTCGCGCAGGTAAATAATAGACAACCCAATGCCTGCACATTCTATACGGTTTCTACTATCAGTCAGGACAAAATTTTCTTATTATCTTGATGTTGCAATATTTTATTCATTTTTTTTTAAAAATCATTTTTCAAAAAATAAAAAAAAATAGTCTGTCCAGGATTTTTTTAGACAACCCATTTTTAATATATTTTCTAATATACTAAATTAATAATAAAATATGTTTCATTCTATTATCAGCTCGGTGAAGGTCGATCTAGGTTCGGATCTTCTACTATAAGCAAAAATCTACAAGGACATCCAACAATGACCTATTTGAAAATTACTTACTTACTGTTAATTGTAATTAATTACTGCAATCGGTTAATTTGTGTAATAGTAAGATACTTTGAGGTTGTAACAAAAATAAGGCATTTTTGTTACATGTTATTTTTGTTACAATATGCAGAAAATAAGATTTTTCTCTGCATTTTAAAATAAGTATTTGATAAGTACAGCTAGAAATAAAATAACTTTTTAGTTTCCAAAAGTCTAGAGCCATACAATGTGTTAGTTGCCCGACCCGACAAACTTTAAAGGCATTTTTACAGATAATTTCATCATAGAAAAACCCCCATATATGGGGTCGAAATTCAATTCCCTCGGAGTGGCAGCCTTTTTAATTATTAATCATCGTTTAGGGCGTGCCTTTAGTAAAAGTAGAATATCTCGTTAAGCTTAAGTCACACGGACCTAAAAAAAATACTGCCGGGTAGCTAAAAAGTGTGGCAATCTAATAAGCGTCACTAAAACACAAAAAACTCATATTACGTTGTTAAAAAATTAAAATAATCTTATTTTTCTCCAAAAAAATACACAAAAAATTACATTTCTCCGATTTATACTAGAAATCTTTCTATTATCACACATTTGTCATGATTTTATTTACAACTATTTGAGTTTTGCTAAAAAACGGTATCAAAATTATAACCCAACACTTGTTTTTTTTTTAAAGTTATTGGTATTTTAAAGACGGACATTTTTTTTCCTCAAACTTGAATAATCATGATTGATGAACATTTTAGTTAAATTTAAAATTATCTTTAAATTAGGGTAAAAATAACTATGCAGTCTAGAAAAACAATCAGTTTATTAACAAACTTTAAACATTTTACATAAGAGAGTAATTGTTCAAAATTACCTCTTCGGTTTTAAAGACAAGCACTGGCGCGAATACCAAATTTTTGTGTCGCACAGGACAACATTGGGCTATAATTTTGATACCGTTTTTTTATCAAAACTCAAACAGTTGTCAATAAAATCATAAAAAATATGTAATAATAGGAATATTTCTAGTATAAATCAGAGAAATGTAATTTTTTGGAGAAAAACAAGATTATTATTACTTTTTAACAACGTAATATGAGTTTTATGTGCTTTAGTGACACTTATAAGATTGCCACACTTTTTAGCTACACGGCAGTATTTTTTAAAAGTCCGTGTGACTTAAACTTAACGAGATATTCGACTTTTACTAAAGGCACCCCCTAAATGATGATTAATAATTAAAATGGCTGTCACTCGAAGGGAACTGAGTTTCGACCCCACATATGGGGGGTTTTCTACGATTAAATTATCTGTAGAAAATGCCCTTAAAGTTTGTCGGGTCGGAACACAAACACATTGTATACTCGTATATTTTTTTATCAGTCGCGTGTCATAGATACCGACTCATATTTAATATGACTTGACACCTATTGTATTACACCATCCTCGCCGCTGTTAGTAGAGTAGGTAACATACTTTGGGCGTGTACCGCTTAATAATCCGTTTCACACGAACTCGCTTGGGTTTGATATTTCCGTTTCACTCTTAATATTATCCTACTAAGTAAAGATGCGCACCAAATGAATGGGTTGACGAATTGATGAGTAGAAAATAAATTTAGCAAGGTATTTTGTTTTGTCAGTGTGCGTATTGCGTTAGTATTATCAGTTTAATTGTATGAGTTTGGGACTATGTTTTAGCGGGCTTCGTTAGGGAGTTATGCTTCTATATAATTCCTAATTCGTTGGCCGCCGTCTGTCAAAATTATCGCGGTTTTTGCGAGTTGAGCCCTTTACATTGCGCGGTACAATTTGCAATTTTTTTTAACACCAAAAAATAAAAATCATTTGCAGCAATATTTTTTTTGAAATATGTCTTATTTTGATGTATAGAATACATGGTTTTGGTTTGACTGGTCATGTCTTTTACACCCAGTATACTGGCTCATACTGCCAGGGGTGGCTATACAGAATGAGTTTTTCAATTGGGCCTTCAGGGCCAAATCCTAAACTATAAGGAATGTCGAAAAATGCTGAAAGGAGTCGCGAGCCTGATTTTGAAGAAAATAAAAACTGCATTGAAGGCCCCCTTAAAAAATTCTTCCTGTAGGTATATGTGACAAATGTTACCTCAGCTCTGCTCAACCTTTTTGGGGATTGTGAGCGTGATTATATGTATGTATGTAAAGTCAATTAAGAGAGCAAGAAAGAATATAGATAGGTAGGTAATAGATGCCACGCTCTGGCCGTGGGAAGCACGGCCCGATGTGCAGAAAAGAAAGAAATAAAAAAATCGGGAGTGATGGTCTCCCATTGACTTTCTTGTATACCGGGAAGGACTCAAAGGTTGATAGCAATATTACATTTTTATGTCATACATTCATGTTAAGTTTTGGTCACCCATCCGAGTACCGACCGCGCACTTGGTTGCTTAACTTTCGTGATCGACGGCTCAAAATTTGATAGAGACCTTATATTTCGATGTCATACACGTATGTTAAATTTGGTTGCAATAAGTTAAAGCATAAGTTATCGTGCTAACGCACAGACACACAGACACACACATAATTCCAAAAAAATATTTTTGGACTCAGGGAAGTCCAAAACGTTTAAATCCGTCAAAATCTCGAGGTCAATTTTTTTTACTATTACAAGACTTCCTCTATACTACGTACGAGAAAGTAAAAATGGTATCTTTAACACTATTTATTCGCTCAAGGCGCGGGTACTAGGATTAAGCACTGTGGTTCCCGCAGTTTAAGAAGAAGGACTTAGCTTCGGCGGTTAGCGCAGGAAGCAGCAGGAACACGACACGTCGACTACCAGCGTGGCCGGCGTGGGTTCAGCTTCGGCCGGTTATATATCTTTTGTGCGCGTAATGACATAAGAGTATTAGCAAAGGATTAACGATGGCTGGAGAAAAATGTAAGACTTATCATTAGATATCTTTTTTGCGCGTTTCCCCAAACTAGGGCTCCTATCTACGGGCAGCCGCCTACCCTGCTGCTCCGCTGCTGTGCTTTGGGCCACCCTAATGGCCGAAGCCACGCCGGCCACGCTGGTAGTCGACGTATGGTGACCCTGCTGCTTCCTGCGCTAACCGCCGAAGCTAAGTCTCTCTTCTTAAACTGCGGGAACCACAGTGCTTAATCCTAGTACCCGCGCCCTGAGCGAATAAATAGTATTATTATAAATATAATATTATAATATTTTAAATTTCTCTCTTTTCTGCACACCGGGCCGTGCTTCCCACGGAGAGAGCGTAGCATAGATATTTTTTTTTTATTTTTAAAAATAAATAAATACAGTCTATTTTACTCCCTGACAAAATGGCTTTCTTTTGGTTAAAGAACTTTTTCAATCGAGTGGTTCAGGGGTGAAGAAGTAACAAAGTCACTTTTGCATTTTTAGTATTAATTAGGATTATACCTACCTACACCCGCAGCCATCAGTTATCAGACACAGAATTTATTAAATAAAAACACACTTAAATGTAACATGTGATATATTCCATTTCAACACTACAATAATGTCTCTTTACGAACATAAAATATTTACAAGTTTATTGCGAATCTTAAATAAAATCACAACATAAGGTCGGAGCATCACCACTCATACAGAATATAAAATAATAATATATACAATGGACGTAACAATAGCTAAATGTTATCACGTGACTTCTGCTGTGTGATTCTGTAAAGATCTCACTTCTCACATCTCATTTCGATATTTATGGAAAATCCTTTGTTTTGTTGAGTAAACTGAAAACGAAGTAAGACATGGTAGTGTATAACAACATTAAATCTAATTTAGAAATCATATTGATTAAAAATATTGCTTTTATTGTGAAATATTGGTTTGCGTTTGACAGTTAAATTCCAAATGAGACGCGAGGTGAGAAATGAGATCCTTACAGAATCGCACGGCTGTTATTGTATTTTTAACTCACGAAGCCATGATCAAGTATAATATACATGCACATCGTTTCTGTATGTGCGAGAGAGCTTCGATCCGCTGCGCGCTACGCTATCTACACAAATAGTCATGTTTATACGATAAAAATATTTCACTTCGACAGTTATAGTGCCGGGCGAGTAAGTTGAGGCCAAATGGCGATTTCTATGGGTCAACTTATTTTTCAACGTTGAGATTATTAAAAACATTGAGATATAAAGTACTAACGTACTAGAGAGAAGCGTTTGCAAAAGTCGTGTCCCATTTTGAAAAGTCGCACCTAAAGTTCGCTGCAGCGCTAAAAAGTCGCTATATCTTCGTAATAAGTCATCTAACCTTACACAGTTTTCGCAGCGATTTCAGCGCTGTATTGATGGCTGAGTGTAATATTTTCTGCGACCAATAAATTGTAAGCGCCGTGATATATCGCTTACGTGTTTCGTTCAATGAGTAAGTGGTTTGCGGCAATCGATAGGGTCGTAATGGGTGGTGTACTCTCTATAATTTATATCTCAATGATTAAGAAATTCATCTGATAAAAGTATTGTGTAATGCAATTTCTGTTCTGTGAACGCATCTTTACGAGAGAACTATATTTATCTTCATGTGGCAAGACTTCTTCAATAAGATCTTATAAGATGTAGGTAATATATGACATCTCATTGAACAAGTCTTCCCACAAGAAGACGTATACGTTTTTAGTTTCGTCCGTAACTGACGAGAACCGATTTCATAGACAAATCAATCAGTTTTCCTATCAAAGTCAATGTTACCTATATCATTTATACAATAGCCCTTCCAGTTAGGTAATAGTCATACTAACATCCATACATAACTTGTCATATTTTCATACAATGTGTTGAAGTGAGATGAAATATGAATATCCGAAACATTTGCCTTTACAAGTCCAAAAAACTGCTGGAAAATATTAGTTTGGGTTAAATCGCACCTTAAAATATTTGTACAGATTAATTTCGAACTCGAAAATATGCGTACTAGCGGCCGCTTTCAATATTCTACCCGCTAGTAAAAGTAAGCTTACTGAAGTTTGGTTGCCTAGCAGTTATTGTTAAATTACTAAAAATAACAGCGGTTGTTAGCAACCAAACCCTGGTAGGGTGTAACTGTGAATTTAATATCGAAACCAGCCATAAGATACCCAATTTTTATTTTTCTCATACAACCGTATAGTGTGTATTGAGCTTCTTCTATGTTTTACAAAAAATAGCACTATCTCTTTAAATTTTTTTTCTCAGTTATAGTATCAATTTTTACAATACAAAAACATGAAGATTAGATCAGCTCTTTAACGAAATTGAAAGGTGCACCGTACGAATACCTTTTCATAATTCTGTTTAAAAAGTAAAAAAAAGCTAAATTACTTATTCATAAATACACGGACGTAACGAGAGATCTACTTAAATTTTGTTACAATATTTCCTATCTAAGTTAAATTTACACAATCATAAAGATAATGCTATGGGTCTATAAAACCCTTTACACACTGTGGCTTTTACCAGCGATGCAGTCGCGATGCATCGCGACTGTAACGATGCTAACGTGAGCCACGACGCGAAACTTAATTTGATCTAATTGTAACTTATTTTGATGAATCTTAACTTATTTTGTTCAGTCATTCGTTGACTGCCACAGCGCGATAAGTTCGATTGAAATTGTTTATTAAAACAATTTCAATCGAACTTATCGCGCTATACAGAGAGCGTGATTACACGCTCTCTGTATTATTACTTTTTAAAAAGAACCGCAAATAGAGGAAGTATTTGCTCCACCCATTTACAAGTGAAAGATCAACATGTGATTATTACAACATTTAAAAAACTAATATACCATAAGTTTTCAAATTGTTATCGAATATCATATTCAATATTTCAAGAACTTTAGATTATGAAACCAGAACTGTTTCACCAACGTACACAACTGAGACCATGCATATCAGCTAAAGAATGTTTACTTTTAACTTTGATCGATGCTAAAGCGCGTCTGCATCGATGCAAAAATCTGCTCATTGCTGGTGTCGCGATGCTAAAAGCTATCGATATCTATATGCTAAAAGCATCAATGCTAAAAGTCGCAGTGATCTGTTCATTGCTGGTGTCGCGATGATAAACGCGCGACTGAATTGATGCTAAAAGTCACAGTGTGTATAGGGCCTAAGTGTATAGATTTTATCACTTTTTCAAAAATAAAGAGAGAAGGTCAGTTTTGCAATATTTGAAAACAAAATGCTAATTTAATAAATCAAAATGCTAATTTAAAAAGTATCTGGGCAATAGTTTCCAAAATGGATTATTATTCATTTTCTAACTCTTTCATAGATACATTAATACGCTACGTTCCAATAAGAATGTGTTACCAGGGCGTCTTTATATAAAAATTGAGGTACCTAATAAGAAAAATATAAGAAATTATTTTAATGCTATTTTAAGAAATAATTTAAATTTTCCTGTTTTTAAAACATCGTTTTCCGTTTAACGAATTATGTTTTAGAAAAATAATGATTTTGATAATATTTACACTGACGAGTATTTAATTTTGGCATTTTGAGGTTTTATTAGTAATATTTATATTATTACATGTCATGCAACTCCGCAACGGCTTTCTTAGTTGTTGGGGTGTTGATACTACTTTTAAACATTAATATCTTCTTAAATTTTACTTTTAATCTAGGAATCTTCTATACAACTCTCAATGAATCAATTGTATAAATAAATTCAATAATAATAAACAATTCAATAAATATGTACCGTGATTTTTTATTTATTTTGGATCCAAAGCCTGGCCTGCGTTTTATACGCGCTTCCAAAAACGAGCCGTTTTTGGAAGCGCGTGTATGCTCGTCTTATGCCACACACGTACACTTACAAGCTCGTATAATCCATGTTGATTCTGACTCACCACTATCTGTTCGGGTGAACACGCCAGAACAAGGTTTTTTGAACGGCGAAACGTAGCGCTCATGTAATTATTATTTAGTTAGACAATTCGGGGCTTTTTGCGTCACTGCGACCTGTAAAGATCTATTGTGACTAGCCTCCGAGTAAGTCCTATTGAGGCCTTACATGTACTCCTTTAGCTGGGCACTATATAAAAATGATAAGATATTCCCAGCTTGGATTGTATTGATATCGTCTGGGTCGAGAAATGTGTCTTCCAAATGTCAGCTTGTTTTGTGAATGAGACATTCACAAGAGCACAGGAAGCGCTCATGTAAACGCATAAGCCGCAAACAGCGTATACGCCACTGTAACCGCCTTAACGGATAATTCATTGATTTACAAAATGGATCGCGTGTTCCGTCACGTAGAGGAACGAGCGTGCCCCCTACGTACCATAGCCAATAAAAAATCACCGTGAATATTTTGTGTATTTGTTGTAGCAATAATGAAATCATAATAGGTGAAATCATACTTCACATTAGTGTTTTAGGAACATGAAATGAGTTTTGAATAAAATAATAAAAGTTTACATAAACTAAAGAAGAGGGTTAGTCTGCAGACAACTTTATAAGCTTACATTTTCGAAATAAGTAAATCAGTAAAAAAAATCATTCAAATAATAACATCACAGAATTTGTAATAGGTAAGTTGATAAAAGTCACATTAGTCAGATTTTTTCGTTACTTTAGAAACCGGTTTGAATAACTACATCCCAAACAGGATGTGTTATTAAGAATATCGTTTGGTTTTTGTGTTCCAAATAGCTTTTTTGTTCCAAACTATTTTGGTATCACCATTATTCTATAATAAATAATGGAATGCTACTCAAATTTTAAGAACCGCTTTGGTATTTGTCTACAGTAAAAACCCGATCTTAAACAGTTAATACTGTCTTGATTACCTTCGGTGACATTATATTAATGAATTTTAGCACTAGTGGTAGACACGTGATTTTTTAAATAGGTACAATTTTCTACACAAGGCATATAAACAAAACATCTTCTCGACTACGTCATTAAAATTCGTATTATTTATTTTCGTCATTTCAAACATTACTGCCTTTCGCCGTATCAACAGCCTTTTACTTCCGAAAAGTACTCAATCCAAAATATCAATAATGGACTTACATCTTCGACATTCAAGTTTACACTTCAAGATGATAACTTGGACTGAGTCTTGAGCTAATATCAAATAGTTTCGACAATCCCTTTGCGTTTCGGTCGAAGTTCTCCGGATATAAATGAAGTTTCTTCTGAAGAGATGGCTGGTTTGGGCAGAGGAGTCGATGTACTGGGTTGAGACTGAAAAACAAAAAATACATTATAAGAAATAGTAAAAAGAAGAAATGCGCTGTAGGTATGTGGATTTTAACCAAATAAGAATATTTCAGTTTGGGTCCAACAATTTTTACATCTCAGGCTGCTCAAATGAATACAAGGCTGATGACGTGTTGGCGAGCAGAAATGCGCGAGCACATTTCAGAGTCATGACTAATTTTCATATCTATCCGTACAGTGGTTGGCGGTTTTGGTGTAGAGCAAATTTAATAAGCACGCACTATGTAAAAGGAAAACTCAGGTAGAAATAACAATGTAAATATCATTAATCTATTTTTACTGTAAACGCAAATAGAGCAAACAGTGGAAGCGCGTTCATAAATACATTTCCTGTTTTGAATGTAATTTTCCAGAAAAAATGGCTGAAATCGTGACAAAACAGAGCAAGAGAAACAAGAATTAGTGACGGAAACAATCGCTAAAGTCGCACACAATTTAACAATAGGATCTATAAGCGAGAAAGAAATGGCAAGATTACACGACAGTGAAAGTGGCCTAAATATACTATCCGGCCTAAATATACTATCCGGCCTAAATATACTATCCGGCCGGATACCGGATAGTAACTCAATATCCGGCCGTATAGCGGCTATTAATAAACTACGACAATTTTTTATAATGAAATGCAATACATTAATATTTGTGAGGTAAATATCAATAAATAGGCTTATAATTATGACTACTTTTATTTAAAGTAGAAAAATTTACAAAAAAGCTTTTTAAAAAACCAAAATTTTTTCAGAGATATTCCCTCTAATGATTAATACATAAAAAGTGAATATCCAAACTATTTATTTTTTATTAAAAACTTAGCGAAACCGCACGAATTGATCTGATTGCGTTTGCGGCGCTACACTCGTCACAACATGCAACGAGACAATGGGCCAAATATCCGGCGGCCGGATATCCGGACATCCGGCGTCGCAGCTCGCCGGTTATCCGGTATCCAGCTAAACAACTATCCGTTTTATCTCTAATTTTTACGTCATTGTTTCTCCGTTCTCCTCGCCTTTCAAAATATGTTTGAATTTTCAACAGCTTTTTCGCACGTTTCAATAATTGATTTCTTGCTCAAAAAGAAATTGTATTATAAAAAAATATTGTAGAAGGAACAATTCTCAAGTAATAGTGTTTATATTTAAAAAAAAAGAGCCTTGTATGAAATACATGCATATTCCTTATTGTGTTAATGCGACCTGGCAGTGTTGTTGGGAAGTTGTAAACATTTATCCGACATGTAACGTATTTTGTTGTCTTATCTGTTAAAAGGCCGCTGCTTCTTACAACTGTTACTTTTAAAGTTTAATTTAGTGCCTTTTAATTTTGCAATCACTATTGAAATTTAATATGAAATGTGTAAACGTGTAGTAAGATATCGCGTGTATTTATTTATTCGCCGAATGCACAATTTGTAAGCTGAAAAACGTTGTGTGAACTTAATACAGGATGTAAAAGACATGAGCAGTCAAACGAGAACCCTGTATTCTGCTCACCATCATAACATTTTTCTTCCTTTAGACTATACCTGGGAAATTGATAGTTACGATTTTATTGAAGGTCAAAGTCATATTTTTTTTTATTTTTTTTATGATAACGTATTTTAAACATTATTTCTTAATTATTGTCCAAAGAAACATTATCATTTGTTTTAGTATTTCATAACAAAAAATGGCTTCAAAACGTTAGCGTTCAATGTAGCTCACTCGATGCGCACGGACACTAACGAACGGGGCCGCCGTCTGGCAAAATTATCGCGGTTTTGCGAGTTGCGTGCGAGTTGAGCCCTTTACATTGCGCGGTACAATTTGCAATTTTTTGTAACACCAAAAAATAAAAATCATTTCCCAGCAATAATTTTTTTGAAATATGTCTTATTTTGATGTATAGAATACATGGTTCTCGTTTGACTGTTCATGTCTTTTACACCCAGTATATATAAATGTCTCACTGGACAATAAGTTCACGTAACGGACAACAACTGGACATTACGTTTTATTACGGTTCTTAATAATTTTCATAGGACGATCCTTGATGACAGTTAATGGCTACCTATTCACTAAATAAGTTAGGAAAAGGAAGAAGTAATGTTCTCTTACCTGTACAACTGGCATCGGCGTGCTAGAAGTACTCGGAGCGTTTCTTCTTATGTCTTCTAGAGGAATCTCTTCAGACCGCGACCGTGGCGACCCGTCGCGGGAGCCATGCGTACTACTGCTTCTTGATACACTGCTGTGATTGTGTTATTAGTTAATTAAATATTTCCAAAATATACATCGTCGATTGACACTACCTTCTTATTAGCGTTAAAATTAAATTTAAAAAAATCTTAGCATAAGCTTTATTCGATAAGTATCATAATAAAACTAAAAGGTGTTGTATCTTCAACGTCGAGGTTTATTATTACAAAATATACTAGTAATTAAATTATCATTAGCTTATTCTAATATATTAAATGAAAAAAATTAAGATCGTTTGTTAGGAATATTCTATTTCTTGAATGTTAATAATTATTGTTTTAAAGACCTTCTGTTAATTATGTTAAAGAATAAGTGAATTTTTTGCTAAATTCAAAAAAAGTAATTGGAATGGAGTCGCTTCTATTTAGTCATTATTATTTGAATTAATTTCTAGTCGAAATAATACACACCATGCTTTTAGAAATAGTAAGCTGGCACATAGATAGATGTCGCAAAATGGCAAAATGACTCATAATGCTAAAACACAAAGTTTATTTTTGACAGTGTTTACGGGCACATTACATACAACATACCAAGATATGAAATAGCAGGCATTAGTCATCCACGACGAACAGGCATTTTCGATGAATCCAAAACCCAGATGAGTGATAAAAAAGTAAAAAAAAAACTCACAAATCTAAAAAGGTGGGCGGAATCTTTGTATTGTTGACTAACCTCTCCCGGCTTGTAGTTCGCTCGCGGTATACAACTATACCGTCTTTTAGCATGTGTGCGCTGGGTCTACGTAACCGTCTTTCTGTCTCGTCGCCTTCACCGCCTGTTGATAAAAATAAACATAACTTTAAACATAAAATAAATAATAAATACACTATGTTTTTTTTATTCATGTTCTTGTTGTTTTGGAACTAAAGCCCAATGCATAGTAAGTGTTAAGATAACCCTATTAACACCCTAAGCGCCAATGTATGAGTTTTGTACATATTTCATAAAAAAATATTTATATTATGTTAATGTAGATAGATAAGCCGAATTTGTTAAATATTATCTGACTCATTTTCCAATTAACTATAAATAACCGAATTTTACAATAATACCAATAACCAAACCAGACGTCGCATTAGTATAGCGGCGTTTTCACCACCCTCGCTTTGCCGACCTGCAAGGTGCTTCTTCACGCATCTTCATTCTCTATGTTTCATGAAGATCTAAAAGCGATAATACCTGTAGATCGGCGCACAGCAGTTAACCCAGGTCTGGAGAAGAGAGGTCTATGCCTGGGAGCCAATGCGGGCGCAGATATTCCAGAAACTTCGAGAAGGCGTCCAATTTGCTGCATCTTTTTTTGACGAGACTTCGTGCGACCCTGGAATGTTAAAAAATAGCAAGTTTTTATTATTAAGTCCACTGTTCCTACACACTGTTTTAAATATCCAACTGAGTGGAAGGTAAAAATGGATGCGGTAACGTGCACCAAAGGCTTAAAGTGTGTTCGACAACACGGAGACACTTGCCCCCTTATTACAAAACGTGGAAGTTGGACGTAGTTTAAAACTGATACTAATATGTCTTTCATTCCCCAAATAAATGTGACAGCATCAGTTTTAAACCATAACTAACTTTAGTCAATGTTTTATAATAAGGGGGCAAGTATTCGCGCGTTTTGCTTTGTTTTGCTTCTAATTATGGACTTGTGAATGATATTTATTTATTTGAACAGATGGCAAACAAGCTTGCGGCCCACCTGGTGTTAAGTGGGACCGTCGTCTATAAACACTTGCAATATTAAGGTGATATGCGCTGACTGGACAGTTAATATCTTCACGAGTCTAGTTTACGCGTCAACGCTCCGACTCTGCGATACCCCGCCCCCGGACCAATAAGGACAGCTATAAGGTCAGTGCTTACATTTCGCATTTCTGTGTCCCTTCCGACACGGACGCCATAGGGACGCTAGGCGGTCGAGAGACTCCCCACCGGGGAGATGCTGGGTCGCCCAGTAATCCTCTAGGAACGTTCGACCTACAGGCTTGAGGACCCCCCAAGGTCTTCGCTTTCTTAAAAACCCTGTGACGCAGAAAATGTCATCAGAGACAATCTGCACTAGAATATAAAAAAAACATTTCTGTGTGGATTTGATGTGAACACGTGCTAATTTTTCAACTAGATAAGTCCATTTTATCACCCGCATCACCAGCAAGCGTCTCCGTGTTGTGGAACACGCTTTAAGCCTTTGGTCCCAGTTACGGCATCCACTTCGCATTTGGCATTTCCGCATTCAGTTCAAAAATTTTCGGTCACCCCTCCGAATGCCGACCGCGCCCTTGGTAAATTAGGTTTTGTGATCGTTACGAAAAGCGCACGACAGCGGTGCCATCGAACTCCTCACTATTGACTCCTATTCTTCCTAGCTATTGACGCTGGCGGCATATGGTCTTTTGATCGTCCATGGAGGTTTTGAGGGCCTTGGTTGGTAGTCTACATTCTGGAATAATGACGAAACTGTACTGTTTCCCATTCCCATGCAGTAACCCTTGCATGCTAGTTTCCGATCATAGGAGGAAAAATATTTAACCTAAAAAGAAAAGATAATAACCGCCCTAGCTAATAAATGTAATAAATCTTAATACACTAAAATTGCGTATTATATTATGGAATCCCCTCAATCCACAATATAGTGTGAGAAAAAGCGAAAAAATGCATATTCAGCATTTTTTCGCTATTATACTATTAGATATGAAGCGGATATCCGGTAACTATCCGGTATCCAGTCTATCCTGCCGATATTTACTATCCGGCCGGATACCTTATAGTAAATCAATATCCGGCCGGATGCCGGATATTCAAAAACTACTACAATTTCCTATAATAAAATGCAATACAATATTTATTTAACATTAATGATGACGGCTTCTATTTAAAGTCGAAAAGGTTACAAAAAAGCCATAAGGCCTTCCAAGAACTAAAATTTTCTTCTGAGAAATTCACTTTAATGATAAACACATAAATATCTAAACTAAAAACTTTTAGTAAAAACTTAGCGAAACCGCCCGAATTGACCTGATCGCGTTCGTTGCGCCTGAGCGGCGCTTCGTCACAACATGCAACGAGACAATGCATCAAACATCCGGCCTCGCAGCTCGCCGGATATCCGGTATCCGGCCAAACAACTATCCGTTTAATCTCTAATATCTATACAATATTTTTTTATTTATTTATTTAGGAAACAAACAGTCATACATAAAAATAATTACATAGCTTAATTAACAAACAGACCAGATAGTTCCATTAAAATAAAGTTAGGAAATTCATATACTTCGTAAATTGTATTCGATACATTCCAAAAAAAAGTAGATGCAGGTAGTTACATTAATGTTGTCTATTAAAAATTACGTCACCGCACATACGCTTATATTTTGGAAAAGTTAGAAAAAATATATCGACATCTTTCAAATAACTGTTAAAAAATCGGCATGAGCGTCTAATAAAAGTGTTTCTGGCGTAATTTGTAGTGCAAGATGAGTAATAAAACGTGTTATTCAAACGTGAGGAGATCCTAGGTATTTTGAAATTAATTAAATTTAATAATGGGGCTGAGCTGGTTTTACCATTTATTATTTTATAAAGGAATATTTCATCTAAGTAAACGCGTCTATTTTCTAACGAGTCCACTTTGTGTCTCTTTGATGCTGTCTCATAGTCTACAAATAGATGTCCTGTGCGATAATCTAAGGATTTCAAATATTAAACTTAAATTTGCAATAATAATGCCACCTTGACAAGTAATAGTCACAGATATTATACAGGTCCTAGCATATCAATAATACTTAGCAATAACGTATAGTACCTTAGTAAGTCTCTGCTTAGCTGCCATGCTTCTTATGTGGTCATCGAATTTAAACTTTGCCCGTAATAGCACAGTCCGAGGTAGGGCTCCGCTGGCGCCAACGCGGGGCTTATGTATTGTTAAATGCAAGCACCTTGGATCTTCTTTGTCTCCTTGTATCTAAGGAAAGAAAATCAACTAATGTGATATCCATTATAAATAAATATATTACCTTCGACATAGCTTGGCTCTGTCATTTACTTGGTTATTTAAGCGGTCGAAAATGTATAATTTTACTCTTAAATTTATTTCTAGATTTGAATAACCATTCATCAAACGCAAGGACACCAGAGTAACTAATCTATTCCATCTAACGCTTTTACGGCTCGGGGCGCGCTCAAAAATCCTCTCAAATTGCTTGTATGTATATATTTTCATACGAATTATAGCAGAGTAAGCATGGCGGAACATACCATGAATAGCATGTGAAAAATCATATTCAATTATTTTCATTCGTTCCACCTGCTACTTCTTTTCACATCAACTGCTATAATTCATACTGTGAAATAGAAGATTAGTCACATTTCATTCCATAGTTAGTTTGTTATTTTAAAAAAGTATACAACACATCACATGTACGTAGATCAAAAATTAACCGACTAATAAGTTACATTTCATTTTATATCGTACGTCATAATTCATTACTAAAAGCAAACACTTGCAAAGACATTAGACCAATGCGAAATAAAATCATTGCCTGTGAAATTTCACATGTGAAATCATATGAAGAAAACAAACATAATTCCATTAGATGAAAATGAACGAAAAGTTGCAATCATTTCCATGCCTATAGCAGAGGCCAAGCGAGACAAATCATTGAGCGGCGGATTTACGTGCGTGCGAAACGACCCACCCACCCCACTACGGCCCGTCAGCAGTGTGCTATTCCAAGCGAATGAGAATGGACGCGCACACGTATTATTTTTGAATCTTAGTTGTTATTGTATTTACGTTTTATTTAAATTACCAAAATGAACGAAGAGCTCGTGATAACTTTAGTTCACGGTATAAAGAGTACTTAATCTGTCAAGGCGCTGTGGCCCGGCTCATTACTGATGTGCTAATTACGCCTTTGCGGTCCGACACCGTATAGCCCGGCTCATTACTGATGTGCTAAGTACGCCTTTGCGGTCCGACACAGTATAGCCCGGCTCATTACTGATGTGCTAAGTACGCCTTTGCGGTCCGACACCGTATAGCCCGGCTCATTACTGATGTGCTAAGTACGCCTTTGCGGTCCGACACCGTATAGCCCGGCTCAGTACGCCTTTGCGGTCCGACACCGTATACCTTTATTTATATTACCGACGAAAACATTTGTTGCGGCCCGGCCCATTACTGATGTGCTAAGTACGCATTTGTGGCCCGACACCGTATACCTTCATATTACTGACGAAAACATTTGTGGGGTTCGGCCCATTACTGATGTGCTAAGTACGCATTTGCGGCCCGACACCGTATATAAGTACGCATTTGCGGCCCGACACCGTATACCTTTATATTACTGACAAAACGTTTGTTGCGGTCCGGCCCATTACTGATGTGCTAAGTACGTATTTGCGTCCCGACACCGTATACCTTTATATTACTGACAAAACATTTGTTGCGGTCCGGCCCATTACTAATGTACTAAGTACGCATTTGCGGCCCGGCCCATTACTAATGTACTAAGTACGCATTTGCGGCCCGACACCGTATACCTTCTGATAAAACATTTGTTAAGTAAAATTTGATTACTTATTTTATTGATTCACATTATCAACTCTTAATGACAAAGTTAGTAGGTTAGAAGATTGAGGACACTTGATCGACGAGTTGAGTTCTATTTGTTTGATGTATGTATATATAATATCTAGTAAATTATAAATCAATTCTTTTAGATAAGACAGTGTTAAAAAATTCGAATTGTGATCGCGATTTTATATAACATGTTTGTCTGGAAGGAATTAAGATATTTGAATAACGGCCCCGTTACACATACCTCTAAATCTTGCAAGCTTCCAACCAGCTTGGCAACTCCCCATCCCAGCCTTTGCTTGTCCGGCTCCACCAATATTATCTGTATATTATCCACAGCTAAGAAACGGTGTTGCCATGTGCCGTCCTTTTGTATAATGTCACATGATATGAGATCGGAATCATCTGTAACAAGGATGATAAATTGACGGTAGTATCAAGTTATGACAATCTCCATCGATAGAAATACAATACAGTGATATTTGATACCGATTTATCAAGTGTAGCTTAAAAGCGAAAAATGGAACACAGCTACCCCAATACTACGCCTTTACAACACGGCTAAGATAATTTTGAACTAACGTAACACTATCTATCTTTATAGGTCACCCAAAGTGGACGAGGGTATCCACCAAAAATAGCGTGCCCAAGGAACCTTCCTGACGTCTGACAGGCGACCGGTCTAAAACTTTCTGTCAATTTTTAAGGTAAGCGTCCAATGCCGCATCGGAATAGATTTTTACAATGCGTCCAAGTAAAATGAATTAAAAAGAATCCGTTTGATGCGATTCGTACGATGCCATGTGGACGCTTACCTTAATATTTGAGAAGCAGAAAATATATTACGCCGACTCCAATAAAATTAGGAGCAGGCCAGGCAAATAATGATTAATAATCTTTATTTGTGGACAAGTTTTCAATCTTATTATCTTTTTCTTAAAAAAAAAATCTCCCTATGTGGGTGCCTAAAAAAATTATACGTACTTAGGTCCAAAACATCTCCAACTTGTACAAACGGCGCTGGATTGGTAAGCGGAAGTTGATTCTCTTGTTTGCCAGTCAATTTAAGATACAGATCCCTTATTAGGAAAAAGGATCTTATTGCACGCCGAGCTCTCTCCATCTGACAATAAGGAAATATTGGTACAATAACGTAACTGGACTAATAAAACCAGATAACATTTTATTTCAATTATGCAAACATAACAACTGAGTGTCAATAAATAATTGTTTATAGAATTAGGTCGAAGGAACTGGTTATAAAGTAAAGTTGGAGCGCATGTTTAAAGTAAAATTGGAACGTGTACGTGCGCTGTTTTATTTTACTGTAAGATCCATATAGAAATATCTAACAATACTACAAAATAGGAAGCAAGAGGATAAAATGTAGGTGAAATACTTCAATGGCCATGTTTTTTGAGGTCCAGAGTTTATTTTTGTCATCGAGCACATAACCAATAGAGGAGAATAGAGTTTGTATTTCGATACGGAATAGAAATAAACTTAAGCTAAGCTTATCGTCACCGCGTTTGTCGCAGGTGTTCGTTTTCGCGTTGAATCATTCACTTGTACAATAATTTCGCGTGGAGGTGCGTACTGCATAAACTTAGTAGGTATCGAAATGAGAATCCATTACCTTAATTACTCGGCGTATAGATATAAAAATCAGTAAAAAGTGATAAAATACCAGTGAAAAAGCAAAATAGTGAATTAGTTACATAAAACGCGAATTAAGTTTCAAACAGTGTTAATAATAATAATTTTTACAAAGATATATTACAATGAAAAATAAATCTATTTCCAAGGGATAGCGTGTTACAAATATCGATACACGTTTAGATTTATGTTATTGCAGCATGTTGCAACACTAGTAATATACTGTTTTAGGTGAGATTGACAGTTTGACGTTAGCGCAAAAACGCTAACCCGTTTCGGAGACGGAGGGCGCGTATTACCACTCTATTGGTTATGTGCTCGATGATTTTTGTACACATATAATAGCTGTCTAAACTGTCAGTATCAACCGTCGAATATGTTAATCGTTAGGAAGCAGCTAATTAAGATGTTTTACCTCTCCACTGGGCAGTCGTTTGACGAAGGCAATACCAGACATTGGAGTACGCGTGGGGGGTAGCAGTATTGCAGCGTCCATGCAGAGCCATTCCACGTTTAATGGACGTTTGCTCATCTCGCAATACCTACATAGAAACAATTTCAAAATTAAATTTTTATCAAACGTTTTACGTTGAGACATCTAAAAATATTGTTCCGATCGTAGTACATCTAACGAATTTAAAGCAGATATAAGTAGGTAATTACAGAATCGTATACTTTGAAGTTTAATATAATTGTGTCACATCCTTTAGGCATGTTTGGTCCAATACACCTAATTAGTCTAATTCCCAGTTTATCCAAGTCGTGGTTTGTTTGTACCTCCATGGTTTGAATGTTGCAGCCCAAGCATGAAACAACATTGTTCTGGTTATCGTAATGGTAATCGTATAATTTTGTATGAAAACCAGAGCAGCGCCGCTACGGTCGTTTAAGGAACTAAAATTATTTAACACGAACTAACTCTCGTAATCGTAATGGCATCGTTACCGACAGCGGAATACTATGCCCGAGGTCGCGGGTTAGAGTCCCACACAGGACAAACATTTACGTTTAGTGACGAACATAATATTTGTCTTGGGTCTGAGTATTAGAATATGTATCATCGGTATGTATTTATATAAAAAAAAGTATTCTATGCCTATAGCTCAAGCATTGAGTTGCTGGGAAAAGATGGCGCTGGGTAAATTGTGACATTAACCAGTATTGAAGTGTACTTAATTGCCACGAATTTATTACAAGAAAATGCGACGTTCTCGAGACTTGAATTCTCGAACACCGGTTATAGATAGATAAAACTTTTATCTATTTCGAGTAGGTAATTTCATGAAACTAAATTTGACGAACTACATCCCCTGATAAAATAGTAGGTTAACAAGTATACTAATTTCTACGTATACAATACGATATTTGTAAATTAATTAACACCAAAACTTTACTTTTTCTAACCCAGTAATATCTGCTGAACGTACTTAATTATTAAATTACTTACTCATCTTCGAACATGTCCAAAAATATGTCATCGCATTTATAGAAATTCCTGGCGAGAGCTGCGGCACGAGCTCTTAAGCCTTCTGCAAAGGCGATATGCCTAACCCCCGCTATTCCACTAGCGCCCTGCATTGCTATACGAACTAATGTCACGCTCAACTCTAGCGTGACGAGGCGAACTTTTGACGCTGAAAAATATATATTGTTATAAACGCAATTATCTAAATAATATAACAGAAACAAGTTTAGTTTACGTACCAGGTTTACAACTCAAATTCGCAATAGCCATCAATTTGGAAATGAGTAGAGCATTGAAACTTTGCATTGCTCTCCTAGAATGCGTAGGGGTTGGTGTACTTTGGCTTCTAGGTACATCTGAAGCTTCATTCAGCATGCTTCCAGCTTCAGTTGATACATCAGCACTGACTTCTATTTCAGGGCATAGCAGCGTGTCTAGTAACTCTGTGTTTACACCTACAACAAATTTATCAATTTCTAGATGAGTAATGTCATGTACTTATCGAAATTAAAATTAGAGTGAGATGAAAAACATGTCTTACCCACTAACAGCCAAAGCAAGCAGAATAGAAACAGAAAAAGAATAATTAGTATAAGGTAAAATTATTAGCAAGAAATCTAAACCTTTGGTTTAAAGTTGAATTGACGTTAGATCAATTTATGTTTTTCCAAACAATACAGTTATTATTTTTCCATAATTGTGTGTGCTTGAGTAGATTAATTTAATTAGTCCATAATAGAAACCGCTTACCTTTATTGTTTATGAGCGCAAACAGCAAACATAACGCAAACAATGCCTTATAGTCATTTTCGCTGCAGTCCAGGGAGTCTAAAATAGTTTTAAGGAAAGGCCTCGTTTCGATTTCTCTATTTTCCTTTTCTAAGATAGTTTCTAGAGTCAACGTCCTTTCCATTGAAATTACAGACGCCACACCAAGAAGCTTTTGCTTCTCTTCGTCCGTTATATTGTTAAACTCTGACGTTTTCGATGAACTCGAATCTATCCCAGAGTCAGGAAGCGGTGAATCGGGCATATTCGATTTGACTGTAGCACCAGTCTTTATCGAATGAATTTGCGTAACTAGATCTTCCGTGGAATCGTGAGCTATACTCGATGTCTCGCTTATATGCGAAGTGGACGGCAATGAAGTAGATACTAATTCGGGATCTAGATCACAGCTGGAATGGTCCGTATCTTTATCATCGTACCCGAAGGCTTTTGAACCACCGAATTCCGGCGTAGTATAATCTCTCTCATGTCCTGAAGTACTTTCCAAAGCCTTTTCTAAGCTTAGCTGTGGCTTTGAAAACTCCAGTTTTACGTTAGACTTAGCATTACTTATATACATTTCGAGTATCTTCGTTGCGCCATCTTCGAATACTGATAGGTCCGATTGCAATATAATCCATGCCAATGCATGAACAATTGGCCCATGCGTTATGATAAGGAATACTTGTGATAACAGAAACAAAGCGACCACACATGAAACCGATGGTTTTGACTCATCGTCCGAGTCCAACCTATGTCTCGTGAACGTCATTCTAGTAGGCGAAACTTCAGCATTTTTTCCTTTTAGAATAGCCTCCAAATTTCTGGTAATCGCCTCAATGCTCTGTATATGGTCTCTGTTGTAAGGATAATTGTTAGGAGGTCGTTTCGTTGGGTCTGATGTCAAAGAGTAAATGTACAGGGGAACGAGAAGTTTGTGCAAAAGATGCTCCGTCAATACATCGTTCAGATCTGGTATATTCAAGCATAGGATGTCGTTGATGTAATGTAAGTGGTCCAAATGTTCGGCAACTAAATCGTCAAGTTTTTGTTGAGACTGATGGCTAAAATGAGGGACAAAAATATTTAAACATACTCATTAAGCATACGTTTAACTATAACTATAGGTAAAGCACTTTTTATACCAGCTGTATAAACAAGTATAAAATCTTCTATAGGAGGTAGATAAATTTTCAATTCAATTGAGAATAATTTCAAAATGGCTTCAGAAAACTCCTACCCAAATTTTGCTACAGGGACTAGCCTTCTTCATTGGTCAGTCCGGCCCGGCATCGACACCGATACCGGCAGCATTCAACGACATGACACCGATAGCTATATTCTTCATTACGCTGGCTCTTTGTGATTCCACAGACTTCCGAACAGCCTAACGCTCACACATAGCAGCTTGCGTAAGTACACAACATATGCATACATAGCGACGCCGGCCGACATTAGTAGGAGACTTGCTGTTGACTGTTGACGACAAACCGGCGCCGGCGATGTACGAATTATGAGTCCACCGATGTAGGTTTCGGTGCCGGGCCGGGCCGGACCGACTAATGAAGAAACGTCCAAAGATTTTTAGTAAGACTACCGTCGTGCCATTCCGTGTGCTCGCAAGTCCTGACGTCACCGCTTTTGGGCGAGCCATGACATAATAATTGTTGGTAATGACCTTTGGCCTCATAATGCCCAGCACCTATTTCAGCTCTTTCGTAAGGTTTAGTACTACCCCTAATATACTGAACTTTGTAGATTATGAAAGAATGTTGTACTTACTCAGCATCGTTTCTGACACAAGCATCCAACTCCAAAATGTGTTTTCCGATAAACCAAACCAAATTACTAAAGTAGGGCGCTGCCGTTCTAAAAATGGAAAATATGTATTAGACATAATTATCTAGATCAGGGTTTCCCAAACTGCGGACTATCCCAGAGGCGTCGTGTCCACGAATGTAGAGAAAGAGATGAGTCGCAATTTCCAAACTTGAGCCCCGTTTTCAGAATTTATGCTCAGAAAAGAAAGTACATATTTAAATAAAAAATACCTCTTTTCAGATTAATTGTAATGTTTTATTTTTGTAGGTAAGTACTTATTTTGTAATTAAAATTATGTAATGGGAAGTCCTGATATAGTTAAAGCATATTACTAAGAAATTAATACGTGTTTTTTAGTATTGTCTGCAGTTGCTACTGAAATACCAGACACACAATTAAACTTCTTTCTGTAGGTAAATTATTTGGTAAATATCTCTTTGGATGAATGGCTTTTATATTTGTTAAGTTTTTAATACATGGTCAGCGGTCAAATAAACCTCGACCTGCCTGAAGATCAGCAACAAAACCTCGATAGGGACAGATATTTATGTTAATAACGAGAATATGTGTCCCAATGTCATGGCTGTTTTTATGTAAGTAGGCATATATTTATGTATAAGTAGTACTTACAAAAAAATAATATTGCCTGTTTTCTAGCTACTCTCAAAGAAATCAATATTAATGTGAGTTATGATCGTGAATGTATCAACAAACAAGTAACATCTGCATGTTTATACAGTTGAATGATCGCGAAACTTACGTCATAATTATTCAACACGAGACTCGCCCAGTCACTTTCGTGTTGTAATGTTCAACAGAATAATAAATTCAATAAATAATGATTTTTATTCGCAAAAGGTAGGTATTGGAACAGAGGTATACGTCTGTGGCGGCCAATGCCGCCTCCTCATAGAACACATAGATGGCGCTATACGACAGTGCTCATACAAGCGCGATAATTAGTATGGGAACCATCGCGCAAACGAATTTTCCAAAGGTGCTCGCTATAAATGTATATAGAAATTCTAACCACACTCAGTTGGACCGCGGTCCCCAGGCATACAACACCTTGCCCGGCGGAAGTACTTCTCTTTGGACTTACCACACCTCTATATTAATCTAAATTAGTACCTAACAAAGGAAAAGAATAAGTAAGTATTTACCTACCAGTTAGCACCACATTCACCATTCTAGAGAATAAAATACCTACTTTCAATCATCATATCAGGATTAATAATTAACCTAGGTTTTTGAGGGTGCATCATAATATTCAATCAGTTAGATAGATCCGTTTAAATATTAATAACGAAAAACTAAGATTAAAAAGACAATCCTAGTAATTTTTAAAGGTCCATTACACGACTCCATCCCACCTGATGTTAAGCGGAAGGAGAGTCTAAATGCAAAAATAACAACTGCGAGAGTGTATGCGAGCCGCTCTAGCCACCCTCGCCTTGCCGAACTGCAAGGTGCTTTTGTGTTACTGTTTTGTGTTACAGTGCTACCGTTTTGAATGACTCAAGATTGCAAGAGGGAGATAAACACTTGTGCTAGCAGATAATTCCATTTCTTGATTGTGCAACATAGTCATCAGTAGTAATCAATGACGCAACATTTATCTATGCAATTTTAAATAAAACTGTATGAATATTGTACCTGTCTCTAATGAAACGTAACATGCTTGCGTCCTGAACCCTGTAAACATTGAGTGTAAGTGTCCTCACAGCTATGCGGACCATTGACTCGCTATGATTGAAGAATTTTATAGCCTCTGTGTATAGCGGGAAATCTTTAGTATGCTGAGAAAGAACAAAAATTATTTAAAAATCACAAAATATTATCTTAAATATTCATACAAATTGACTATAAGTACCTCATTATAGAAAAAGTGTATAGTATGATTGTTTAACTTCAAACTGAGTGTTTTCAGGAAGGATATGTAGTATGCCATCACTTCTTCATCAGAGAAATCAAATTTATGAACGATAATAGAATTGACATGGTTGTTGCTCAGAAGATAGTCTGAAAAAAGAAATACATATTAACATGATCATGTTTAACAAACCCTACTTCTACTTAATGATATTTGTTAAATCTATATCCTACTAATGGGTCCATATTGACTCTTATGAAACTATTATTTCTATTTTTTTCTACTACCGATTTTTATTCATAATAATCATTCTTCATAATTTTTTACTGAATACTTTTCTCATAATTGTTTATTCTAATATCAAAACTCATAACAATCAGTTCTCATAATTTTCTTATTAATAATGGAATTACCAAAAGTCTATTCAAATTAATATTTAGGTAAGTTCAAAATAGTATTAAATCATCAAGAAAGAAGATTGCTATTATAAAATTCGAAATTGCATAAAAAAAATATCTTTTTTTTTTATTCAATTTCGAATTTTTAACTCATATTTTTTGGTTGGCAGGTAATAGCAATCTTGTTTCTTGATGATTTAATACTATTTTCAATTTACCTAAATGTAATATCCAACCGACATTAACGCGAGCGAAGCCGCGGGCGGCCACTAATATTAGTATAAAACAGGGGTGTATAAGGTGTACGACATTACGAATTTCAATAATTTCGGATATATAATACTTACAATTAAGAATTATATGAAAACAAATATTAGTATACACATAAACAAGGTGTATGAATAGTGATAAGTATTATGAATTCTGATGATTATGAGTTTCAATCGTTAGTATAAAAAAAATATGAGAACAAATATTAGTATAAACAATATGAATGAGTAATGAAATTATGAATTGTGATGATTATGATGATTTATTCTGATGATGATATTGCGAATTCTGACGATTATGAGTTTCGATCATTAGTATAAAAGAATATATGACAGCAAATATTAGTTTAATCAATGTGAATGAGTAATGAAATTATGAATTGAGATTATTATGAATTTTAATCGTTAGTATAAAAAAAATATGAAAAGTGATATTATGATGAAAACTTGTATGAGAAACTTTTTCGGATAACTCTCCGATAATAGGAAAAAATTATGAGATAAGAAGCGCACCCCCTACTAATAACGCGAAAGTTTATATGTGTGTTTGTTACTCTTTCACACAAAAACTACTGAGTCGATTTTAATGAATCTTTACAATAATATACTTCATAAGTACTCAGAATAATATATAGGCAATAATTTATTATACTAATCCTGCACTGATGAAGTCGCAGGCAGAAATCTAGAAGCTAGTCTGTACTGATATTAAAAAGAGGACAGAATTATATGTTTGTAATGAATGGGCTAAAAACTACCGGCCCAATATTAAAAATTCTTTTACTGTAAAGAATGCTACTACTACATAGGCTGTATTCTATGCAAAAAAAAATTTAAGCGGAATATTTGTAAATGTACTTAGGGGACAGTGTATGGTAGTCCTGCGTAAGCAAACCACCCTTGTGTAGTTAAAGTATAAATGACTCAATTTTATTAATGCTAGTATACAAATTTTATCTTCGGTTATAACTCCAACAAATGAGTTATACATAGTACTACCTAATACTCACTTTTGACCTATTTATCCAAGATGTTACTTTTATTTACAAAAGTTATCATAAAATATCTAGGTGAATTTAATTGAAGCTACTATATACATAACCTAAGTAAACTAAAGGTCAGATAACACATTGGGACCTTAACATATTGCATTTGTAATGACTTAAATCCGAGATAGTAACAATTCTATTGAAAAATAATTTAATAAATCAACTAATCATCAAAGATTATGTTATAAAGACAGTAAAGGAATTTAATTGTCTTATTGTTGATGTTAGGTGAATAAACCTCGTTGTGTTATTTATATGTCGAAGAGGGATCATATAACACATATTAAAAAACGGCGCAGCAGATTGTAGTCTGTGAGAGTGATGAGTGACAATAATTCCACTCCACTTGGTCATAAAAAAGATAACCTGAACCATCAGTAATAAGCGAACTCCATTCAAATATACATACTAATAGTGATAGAATCTACTATGGATTTATCAGCAAATGTCATTCTTAAACTAAATCCGCTGCACCGTTTTGAAAATATGGCTTGTTATACGATCTGTCTGCAACATAATTATGGATAGTATAAAGCAAAGTTGCTCTTTCTGTCTGTAGGCTTCGAACTTTTAAACTATGCATTTCAATGGATTTCAATGTAGTTTTCATCAATAGACAAGGTTAAGAAGAATAATTTGTTGAGGTAAAAGTAATTACCTACTCTAAGTACTATCAATGCGAAGCAGGAGCGAGTCGGAAGTTGGAAGATTTAAAAAAATTACATATAACATTTTTAGTAAAAGCATAAGATATGTTTAAATTCTAAGACTATACATAAGTTATCTTTGTCTATTAACCCACAATCAGTTTCTTGGTCTTGGTGGAATACGGTCTGTTTGTTGAATTTGCCAAATATTGTGGATATTAGCCTTTTACTGAATCTGTTTGTGAGTGCACTTGCAAGAGGATTGGGATGATTTTGGAGTGGTATCTTTAAATTAGTAATGTCATCTCCTGATGCACAGTGTTCTGTTCCAAATATTGAAAATCTGCATTTATTTTGATAGAAATAAAATACTAAGTGTTTCGTGGTCACTAACAAAGCCAACCAGCAATGAATTTGGTGGATGAAAGGTCATCAGCAGCAAACATGAATAATTAATAAAATAATAATAAATAATTCTGCAATACAATGACTACTAAATTATGTACAATATATTGACAATTGTATACTTAGAATTACACATATAATAAATTAATTTAAGTACAGTCAACCGCAATTTAGGTTACCACAAATGATCAAATTGTCCTTGCACTTCATAATATGACATGTATTTAAGGTTGATAATCAATTAGAGAAATGTGACAGTTTTGGGTAGTCTGACCTGCTGTTGTCTGTAAAAGATAACTTATTTGGTAATTTAATAGCCTTTTTTAATATTAAGAGATCGCAAACTAGCTTGCACCTACCTGTAGGCCTATTCGCTAACTTTTTTTGACAGTTGAAAGTGATCATCACTGAGTGAATTAAATATTCATTGCTGTTTTACATGATACGCTATTATGGCACTTATCGTGTAAAAGCAGCAATGGATATGTAATTCACTCAGTGATGATCACTTTCAACTGTCAAAAAAAGTTAGCGAATAGCCCCCCTGGTGTTAAGTGGTTATCGTCACCTATAGACATTTGCAACATTAAGCGTAAATTACTTAACACTGCAAGTCATCCCGGGGACTAAGCTGATATGCCTTCCATGCCCAGTAATTGCATTGACTACCTATATAACCTAGATATGTTAGGTACTCACACAATGATGTTTCATTTCTTATATTTTCGAAAAGGATATTTAATGTCTGTAGCAGCTGTACACAAACATAGGAAGAGCCTCCACACTTCTGTCTCATAATCCTCAGGAAGTAAGATAGCATGTTCTTTTCCAAAAAGAAACTAAAAGCAAAAGTTAGGTTTGAAATAATAATTACAGTAAAAAAGTACAGTTCTAACTAATAGTTACTTATATACATTATATAAATTAGTAACAGATAGGTCGGGCAATGTGTTTGACAATTTAAAAGTTGTTATTAAAAAAAATTTTTTTATTAATGTTGCATTGAAATTGAAAATTGTAGCTTATTGTTTTGACCACTTATGCTAATGGAGCCCATGGCTATAATATAAAAAAAGAATATGAGTAAATATGTTAAGCTGGTGGTCCTGGCTTCTGTCCAAACATAGCAGTTGTTCCCAAGGAGGGTAGGTGTCAGGCAGGTGGCCAGCCATAACAACCAATAGCCAAATCTTATTTACAGTATTGTCGATATCAAGACATACCAACCCCATATAAATTGGGGGCAGGGCAGGAGAATGATAAAATATGAGTAAAAAAATCCTCATATGAGAAAATATAATCATCATCCTACATTTTTACCTAGTCTTGAAAAGGTACAAGTCTGTAATTAGATTTTAACATAACATTATAATATTTTTGTCGATTGCAGGTTCATTTTTAAAACGAGATGTAACAGAGCTATGAAGGCTATAAAATGGTGGGTCTATGAATAACAATGCAACTAACCAACTTAATTTCTGTATTTATTGAAAATTTGGTTATTTAATTTCGCATATATGCTCATAAACACTTATCAAAACTTATCATAGACCAAAAACTTTATTATCTACAATGAACTCAAGGGCATGAGAAATACTTTGATAACATTACTTACTCAAATACAGAACTATCGTTCTGGTCTCCCCATATTAATATTTCTGCGATACATCTCAACGATTCAACCAATGTCTCTCTGTTACTTTCAGATACAGTAGTGTTCTTGCATAGGATATTATGTAAATATTTTAACCTCTCCAGAGAATGAGGATTCTTGGGCCGCCCCCATGAAGCTCCAAACCAACTTCTACTGCGGAACATGTCTATAAAGATTTGTATTCGTAATCGTTAAAGAATACAACGCATTATATTCTTTTGTATTCGCTAATGCACTTCGTCACTCAAAACACAGTATCACGTAGCAATGTACAGCAAAGGTTTTTAGCTGTCTAAACATATTAAACATGAATAATCACTCCCTTTGAAATATAATATTTAATTAAATTACTATTTATTATTTTAAATGCTTTTTACCCTCCCCATTAAAATAACCAACCAACACATGAAAAGATCAAAGGATTTTGACACTGACTGCTGACTGACTGATTGAGTTGACATGACCACTGCGGTCCACAATGCGCAAACACTACGAACGTTACCAACAGTGCAAACGCCTTGGACCGAATTGAATACGGTGCTATGTGCACTATTTGCGTGCAATCAATTTGATCCACGCTTTGTGTGTAAATGTCAAACGTATAAGAAGAGGTTATGTAAAAAACATTTAAACACTAAAATAGCACTCTAGGATTATAAATAGAGTAAAATAAAATTATTGTAGTAAATAAAGTAGCTATAACGAGTCTTTATTAATTCAAAACTCAAATGTTTCCCCTAATAATTCACACACTTAAACGTTAAATTCGAGTTTGACATTTGCGCACACAATCACCGCGGTCCAAATTGCGCAATATTGCGCATATGTGCGCTATTGGCACCGATAGCGCGCTCACGGAGTGAATCAAATTGAACGTATTCGCACCAACGAAAATATGTGACGTCATGAGTGACCGTTAACACTGCTTAATGACGTCACATATTTTCGTTGGTACGAATACGTTCAATTTGATTCACTCCGTGTGCGCGCTAGTGATGCCGATAGCGCACATATGCGCAATTTGGACCGCGGTGGACATGCCCGATTGCCCGAATGTCTGCCTGACAGCTGTTAAGCCGTGTCCCCACTAGAGCCGCGCGGCTTTTTATGGCCGCGCGGCCTGGCCTCGCGAGGCTTATTTGTTATGTAGTTTTAGGCCTCGCTCACGCACACACTCACGAGGCTTGGCCGCGCGGCTTGGCCTCATGGAGCCGCGCGGCCCTAGTGGGGACGCTGCTTTAAGCCGTGTCCCCACTAGCGCCGCGCGGCTTTTTGTGGCAGCGCGGCCCGGCCTCGCGAGGCTTTTTTGTCATATTGTTTTAGGCCTCGCTCACGTACACACTCACGAGGCTTGGCCGGATGGCTTGGCCTCATGGAGCCGCGCGGCCCTAGTGGAGACGCTGCTTTAGTTTTCCTTTTTTTTTTGTCTCTTTTGTCCCGAACGGGACGGGCAAAGGATATCAAGTCCATAGAGCCCTGTCTGTATTTATGTCTTCTTTTTTGATGTTTGCATTAAAATAATGCATCTAGGGAGTGCTTGGAAAGAAATGCATGGCAACAGACCTCATGACTGTGACTGATGAGAATTGTATAGTGGGATTTCCAACCACTATACAATTCTCAACGCCACATACACAAAACCTTTATTTTAATGATTCCTTAAAACTGTTCGTCAACACGAATGCTTATGCAACGAAACGACACCACCTTCACTGCACAAAATCCACTCCAAAGCAATTTTGAATTTGACGTTAGCGCAAAAGCGCTAACCTGTTTCGTAGACTGAGAGCGCGTATTACCACTCTATTGGTTATGTGCTCGAAGATAAGTAACTATCATTTAAAAATACTGTTGTTTTTAGATTGGCAATGAATCGACTAGGGCGAGACCAAAAAAATGCACCAATGTGTGAGTAATGTGCATGAGTGTGTGAAAAATAGTACTGCAGCATGATAGTTGCTGTCTTTTCTACGCGACTGACAGGCCGACATAGGCCGCCTGCGTGTAAGTACGTAAGATGGTCTCGTCTATCTATCTCTTTCTAATATACGTGTTGGTATGCTCTTTCTCTTTCACATTGCCCATCCATCTACAGTTTACTGTGTGTGTGACTGTGAGCGTGTAACAAGGGCAACAAGCTAGGCGTAGGTAGTTTTAATTTATTGACTTCGGTGCGTTCTTTGCAGAGCTCTGTCTTCACTTTTTTATTACGTTTTAACTAAAGGGGAAAGCCTATTTTCTAAGTTCGGGTTGTATTGTAATGCACATGAGATTTGTATATCCAAGGTATATCCAGACTTAACTCATGATATCTAAAAAGTCATTTTTAAAGTGGCCGAATATTTTAAAATTAAGATGTTTTTTAATTAAATGGACTTTTATATCGTCAAAAACCCTACTAGCGCTTCGGACGTATTTTATAATATTATTATGGTGCAGAAGAAATTGTGCAACTAACTTCCACAGTTTCCAGTTTGCTAATTGACTTATGTAGGTAGGTCTAGTAGAGGTAGTTAGGTACATACCTACAGATATCAAACGGGTCCATAAAAAATGAACAGGAGTTTATTGCAATTTTAAATTTGTTGTAGAAACTTAAGTAATAAGTATACCATTACCTTATACTCAGAATGTATTCTGAGGCCTTATAAAATAATTAAGTTTATTTATTTTTTATTGGTCAAAGGTCGAGACTGTGGTCGAGACCAAGAAGCTTAAATAGAAAGCTTTTTCGACTTTTGCTTTATTCTGTGTTTATTTATAGGTACTCGTTTTATCCAAGAAGCTAGGTACCTACCTACATTTCTTCATACTCGTACAAGACGAGAAGTTTAAAATTATAAGTCTAAAGAAATGAATGAATGTCTATTATAGACTGCCGCGCGCGCGCGTTTCGTCATAAAGCTATAATCGTCGTGAAGACACGAATACGTCCCAATAAACTAGGATTGGGACGTCTTGCAATTAGTCTGTGTCAAGCCGAGCGCAGTCACAAACGTGTCGCATTGCCGCATCAACCCCAACAACATTTGTCAAAAATGCCATCTTGTGTCTTTAGGAAGTGTACTAATTATGATACCAAAGTAAACAAAATACAAGGGATCTCATACCACATGTGAGTAAAGATATTTAGATTAGTAAATTTCATTTACTTTTCCAAACATTTTTATTGGGAGGCCATTTTGCTCACAGATTAGCTAGTGACTATGTTTTTCTGGGGCGCGTTCAGAGCCTACAACTTTTTACTCTGTCTGAAGCCGTCGCTAGCAAGTCGCTAAACGGTCCCTCAGACGGTCCTATCCAAGAAGGTTGTAGGTCCTATCCAATGACGTAGAATTCCTACGTGGTCCAATCTCAGTAGGTATACAATTAGTATATAATAAAAGCTTCTTGGTCCAATCCTATTCTAAGATCGGATCGTAATATCGGATACGTACCAAAGATGGCTACGTGCCCTGTAAATATTTTTTTTTTCGTGCTTTATTCAAAATTTTAATTGAATGACTTGGCATGAGTTGTTAGGACTTAACGCCTCGGCTCAGCTTTAGAAAGAGGTATCTCGTAGAATAAGTTCATACTTTTGACGTGACAACGTCTTCGATAGAGCCGGCTGCACGCACGAAAAAACATGACGCATGCGGCGTTACCTCGCTCTGAGGCGTTCCATGTAAGGCCGGCAAAACAAATGAAATTAAATTTTTCTTTTGAAAAATGCTACCATTCCATCAGTATCAAGGAGCTTATATTTTACCTATAGAATGGAGTCATTAGACAAATGAACAAAGTGAGGGCAAAAATTTTGACAACACTTGACATTTTTTGACAATTCTAGAGAGGCTCTGTCTCTTTCTAGTAGGGTGCCTGTAGCACAAATTAATCACGGACAGTCTTGTGCCACGGGTAAGGTCTCACGTGCTCCCACGGTCCTAAGATATAGGGAGTTAAATGAGACACGAGAGATCCGTGCAGAACAATTTATAAAATGGTGGTATAATGCCCAATAGCGTGTACTCCCCTGGTGGTAGCCGGAAATGGTCTCGGTGAGGGTCGCTCGGTGGGACGAGTTAGGGCGGCTTGTACTGCTGCTCACTGTAAGTCCAGCCCTGGGCGGAAGTGAAGTAGCGGAGGCGACAGCGGCTACCTTAGCCTAATCTTGGACCCCAATTAGGGGTTAAACACATTAAATAAATAACTATTATTGCACACGATTATCAAATTAGTTAATTAGTATTAGGTAGGTCTTGTCGGTGCTCAATTTACTTAGCGAACCACGCAAGCGCAAGACCGAATCACCAAGCCTTTGTATGCGATTCCTGACAAGATCGAGACTGCCCGGCGACGCAGGCGCAATCTATCGGAGATTGCCCGCAACAGTCGTACGGTCACTAAAGTGTAGCTTATTAACGTTGATATGGAGCGCTAAAACCTGTTGATAAATTTAGGAGGCGAACTCTAAAGAAATATTTCAATTAGATGAGCTTCCTTTATATCTTAATTTATGTAATATTTATAAATAGTGTAATCTGATTTAATTAAAAAAAAATTATGTATGTAGGTCGGTAAAATATGTATGTGTAACGTTACACTTGAACTTCGTTACGTTAATAAAACCACAAGTTGAAAATAATTTGAGTTTTGAGTTTTCCATGACAAAGAATTAAAATTTATAATAATTACTTTAAACTTTTTTTCCTGAGTGCCTTTTAGCACGGTAATGTTATCTATTTTCGGCTCCCAGGAACAAAATCAGCAACCGAAATACGAGGATTTATCGCTTCTGTGACTCTTGATTTTAAGAGGCACGTTACAGTTTATTATATAGCTTATCTCATGTCACGTCAACTCATAGTCATTAAATTGTTCTTTTTTTTAGGTGCTAAGCATACATTTAAGGTTTTCCGGTTAGCAATGCTATAAAAATATTTTGTGTGGTATACCGATCTAGCCGTTCTTGAGTAATGATAATAGGGCCATAATGATGCGCAACTTAGCAACTTACTACCAGACTTTCTTTATATTGATAGATATTACGGCTGAAAGCCGAAGTGCGGTTTTTTATACAACAGAAGAAATTGTTAGCTCTAGTAACTTTCCGTGAATTAGTTACTGGCTACAAATCGGCTAAAAGTAAGTTTAGTAGCACTTGGTTTTTAGTATAATACAGGCTGTAACATGAAGGGTACTTAAACATGGTACCCTACATGTTACAGCCTACATTATATGTAATATTTGGGGTGTTTTAGGCCATCAATATGAACAACTTTTTGACGCCGTCATGGTGGAGTGGTCAGTATAGCTACCTACACATGAAGACGTTCGGGTTTGAATCCTGGTTCCGGCAAATATTTTTGTGTGGAACACGCGAATATTTGTTTGCGAGTCACGGTTATTACATATTTATTTAAGTTTATTTATAAAAATATCTAAAGCTATTAATGTATATTGATAAAAATGACCGTTATCTACACTTACGTGCAATAAAATCGACCCAACTCGTCAGTTTCGATTCGACATTTATCGGTATATAAAAAGAAGATTAGGCAAACAAAACTTGTAAATATAATTCAAATCAAATCAAATAATTTATTGCATTCATGAATGTAAATAACAGATGTTCACAAACAACACCAGCACATCATGTTGCCCATTTGGGCATAGCATAATCAAGATAAAAGTGTAACGGACTAGATTAGAAATTATTCATACTATATTAACTTAATTCGAATGTATATTTCTTACGCTTTATTTAACCTACTCTAAACATCGATAAATGAAGTGTTGGTGACAATAGACTAATTACTTCGGAAATCCTGGTTTCTCATTTTTGCGTCATACGCCATTTTTGTGACTATGCAGAATGTTGAAATTCAATTGAGTCATTGTTTATTCAATAATTGATGATGCCTGATGCCCTTAAAATTATTTCCCTAAACATTTTAGCTCTCTGTATTAACTGTATATAATCAAGAAAATTTTTACTAACCAATTCAAGGGTTGCCTTTGAAAAGTGATTGAGTAGTGGTTTTATTGAAAAAAGGGCTTGAAGTTTGACATAAGCAGTTGCCTTGAAAGTGTCGGTGTCTTGAAATTGGAAGCTACATATTTTCGAACTTTATTAAAATTTTGTTTTTAAAGGCACAATAGACAACCATATGGTCCGTCGCTTCGGAAATCTAAAAAGAAAAGAAAATTTTATGTATACAAGTTAAAAGTGTATATAAATATTTATGTACACTTTTAACTTGTAATCAAATAGCATATTAAAAACTATCATTTGATAGATTTTAATATGCTATTTGATTACAAGTGCAGAAGAGCGCAGCCACAATTTTATTAATACTGTCTGTCTGTGTGCAATGTATCTGCGTTGCATGTTAGTACATGCAAATGTGAATGATAAACATTATTACACTAGTACAATCCAATCAATACTCTCATTATCTTTTTCTCAAATAAAATAATTTACATTACACAAATTACATATTTTATTTGTAAATAAACATTTCGAACTAAAAATGGGTAAAACTATTTATGTATTTTATCTATGTAACAGTTATTTCAAAGAATTAAATAAAATAATCTATCAATTTTGATTGCCATTTATAAAAGGAATGGATAGAAAGGGATATTATTTCCTTATAATTCCGGAAATCCTAGTCACCCTAGTCATTTGTTTACAAATATTTGAATAAGTAAATTATGTGCAAAAATTCATTAAATTCTAAGATAGGATTAAATGCGAGTATCAGAAATTTCTCCCTCTTATGGAGTTTTGCAAAATAACGCTAATAATCTGGAATTACGGGTGAAAAATGAAATTTATAGATTGAACAATATTATATGCAATTATGACACTTACAAGTGAAATTCACACTGCATCCTCAATACTACTCACTTCTACCAGCTCGAAATATGTATTTGTTTACCATTTTGCACTATTTATCCTTATTTTAAAGTAAAAAGCCGTACCAAAATCGCGAGTCGATATTTATGAATACGTCAATTACGACAATTTATGTCATGTTGAGATTTCGGGACATTGACACATGAAGAAAGTGCTGCCATTACATAAATCCTTTCATTTCCCATAAGTTATTGAAAGAATCACAATGATGATTTTCAAAATAAAATACAAACCTAAACATTAAAAGTAAATATATTATATTTATTTCTTTCATTGATAATAAATACTGATAATTGAATACAATATGTTAAGTTTTTAGCTACTTTTCTACTTTTGTTTTAGAAAGATGGCGAAATACTGGGGAAATCTTGTTTCTATGTAGTCGTGTTTAGAAAGAGATGACGACAATTTCTAGAAAGAGAAATGTGAAATTTGAAATGTCAAGTATTGTCAAAATTTTTGCCCTCACTTTGTTATTTTGACTAATGACTCCATTCTTAGTATAAGCTCCTTGATCAGTATTTTCTTAAGACGTTGTCACGTTCAACTATCGTCAGTAAACCGACTTTACAGACAACCAATTTTTTGTGTAGATACACACACGCACAGACTGATGCACTAACTGCAATTTCATTTATATAAATATTCACTAGATTTTGAGATAAAATATTCCAAAATTACATGCAAATCACTTCGAAAATATTTTATCAAATAGTTTGCCAGTTGTTGTATTTTTTAAAATTTTATCGATGATGGTAAAGCAAAGGATGTTATGGAGTTTCTCCCGAGTTCTTGCTGTAAAAACATGTGTTGAGAGACTCCATTTTAACGCGCTTATATAGTTTCAACTGTATGTTTGTAACTGACTCTTTGGGCTCGATTTTGACCCACTTTAAACGGTCAGATTTCATTTAAACTTTATAGATTTATTAAAAACCGATGACATTACAATAATTCGATAAGAATATGCCATTATCCTGATTATTAACACGCTTAAATTAGTTTCACCTGTATGTTTGTAACTGACTCTTTGGACTCGATTTTGACCCACTTTAAACGGTCAGATTTCATTTAAACTTTATAGATTTATTAAAAACCGATGACATTACAATAATTCGATAAGAATATGCCATTATCCTGATTATTAACACGCTTAAATTAGTTTCACCTGTATGTTTGTAACTGACTCTTTGGGATCGATTTTTACCCACTTTAAACGGTCAGATTTCATTCAATCTTTATAAATTTATCAAAGACCGATGACATTACAATAATTCAATACAAATATATCATTAACCTGATTAGAATCGCCAGGACTAATAAATTAAACGTTTGGAATGTTAGCTATACGTCGGGGGTCCACGTCCGGAAGCCTCCTCGTGGCGGACCCTGGTAACGTGGTAGGAAACTTTCTGGACGGCCTTTTTCAGGGCCACGACCGCGCCCGATGACCTCGGGTGCAGTCCGATGGCTGCTCCCGGTGTCCTCGTCAGGAGGACGCGCCAGGTTGAGCAGCCGTCGGTGAGGAGGCGGCCTATGCGATGCGTAAATGCATTTGACCTCCCCGACAACAAAAAAAACAAAGTTCAGCTATACGTCACTAGATGGCGTTGTCATTGTTAAGTTGGCGGTGTTGCACTAAAAAGTGGATAATAAAATAATATTTAAAGAAAGAAACCGGGATTTAAACCACGTCCCTTTGATTTTTGGTTAATCCGATATTTCGGCGCAGTTACATGCGCCATGATCACGGATGAACTTCAGTTCATCCAATACTTTTGTTTCTTCCTCTTTGGATGTAACCCTTACATCCAAAGAGGAAGAAACTTTCCCCATTGGTTACATCTCTGATGTTTATAATAGGTACCCTTGTGTTCGCTCGCTGGCGCGTTCGTGAATGGAATGAATTAGACTCGGCGCGACATCAAGTATCGAGCCAATGGCGTGAAGGCCATATGGCTCGCTCGTGAATGGTGACCTTAATCGGATGTGTGAGAATAGGGTATTTTGGTGTTTTACACCATGAAAGAAAAAATATTGAATTGCATTTTTATGATAGATATTGCAAAAAGTAAACGAGAAACATCGATATTTTATTCATAAATATGCACTTTAAATTCTACAATTCAATTTTAAAAATCGACTTTTTTAATCTGTCCCTAAAATCTTTAAAACGCTAAGTTAAAACGCCGTTCGCCATATTGAATGCGACATGACGTCATCGTCAGTCCGTTAGTAAACAAAGTAGATATTTTGTGTAGATTTTGAAATCGCAGTTTTTTGTTTACTAACGGAGTGACGTCACGGGCCGAAAAAGCATGGCAGCTAGCGTTTCCGCGAAAATTCAATATCGCATATAAAACTAAGTTTTTTAAGGCATTTCTGGTTTGATAAAATGCTTAAACATTAAAATAGGAGATGAAATGTTGTATTAGATTGTTTTATTGAATTCGTTGACTAATAGGTAGGTATTATAATTACATTATACTGATTATTGACGACTCTTTTCTTTTATTTATCTAGGTTTCCGACAGATCAGGTCCTACTTCAAGATTGGATCGCAATTGTCCGAAAACAAAGAAGCGAATTCGACTGGATTCCATCAAAAAGCAGCAGGATCTGTAGTAATCACTTTCAACAATCTGACAAATACATTTCGAAAACAGGACGAACACTACTTAAGAAAAATGCTGTTCCATTTATAGAGGTACCTAACTATAACATTTTACAAAACATTATGTTTGTAGCTGTTGCCTGCACCTACAAAGTAACCGTTAGAGCCTTTTCCCTCGTCGACTTTTTCTAGCGATGCTGTATCACTATTAAATCGCGTTAGTCGCATTTGCAACGCGCTATAGAAGCGATGCCAACGCGCTGCTAACGCGCTACAGCATCGCGACTCTATCGATGCAAATGTGGACCATGTCGGACGTCATTGGGGTGAGAACGGGGGGAGGGTGGTGCGTGAGTGGAGAACCGAGCATCAGTGCAATACACACAGGTCGAGAGTGCTGTTGCCCGTCACGTGCGCAAAAACGTTTGAAATATTTATTACAACATTTCAAAACCGTCCTGTACCTATGTAAGTAATATGGGACTCGACGATAGAAGGAAGCGCGAACAACAGTATCGCGTTAGCATCGCGACAGAGGCGCGATAGTGTAGCGTTTGCATCGCGACTGAATCGTGGTGTCGTTGCCGAGGGCACAAGGTGAAAATAAGTAGGTATCATTAAGAACTTGTGTCAAGGATACTAGATAACAAACATTTTAATATACCATACTTACATAATAATTTTAGATAGGTATACATAAACTTAAATAAATATATACTTAATCAACCATGACTCGCAAACAAATGTTCGTGTTCGTCACACAAATATTTGCCGCTACCAGGATTCCAACCCGGACCGCTTGATGTGTAGGCAGCTATACTGACCACTCCACCACGACGGCGTCAAATAACGTCAAGCTAGGTCAAAGATTAGCGTAAACGTAGGAAAATAAAGTAATTTTAATAATAACAATATACTTAATGAATAATAGTCACCTACATAGTAATAATTTCTTTACAGAAAGTAATGATATCCCATCAAAAGCATAAATGTAAAATAAGAGCTAACTTCTAACTCGACTTCACTGACAACAGAATCAGACCTTCTGTGCGTTCACTCGGGATGTAATTTAAGCTCAAGATTTCACTGGGCCATTTTCTCTCTCAGATCTCGATTCCTTTGCCTTGATTGTTCATTGGCTCTTATTCTACAAAATTGACTGTAGGTACCATACGATGTAAAGTAAGTATCATGTTTTTTTCAGGTACAAAGAATACAGGATGGTCAGAACTCTCCGTCGAGTCTAGATAATGTCAGTTTGCCAGAGTTGGAAGAAATTTTAGAATCACCAAAAGAGTCGGCGCTTAGAAAACGTGTGCATGAATTAACATTGAAAAATAAATATTTGCAAAAAAGAAACAAAACCCTTACACAACATAATATAAGATTGAAGAAAAGGATTGCTAGCGTTGCAGTAATATTGGAAGATATAAAGACAAAAGATTACATTGATAAGGAACAATTTTTACAGTTAAAAAACCAATGTTTAAGATTTAATAAATAGAATATATATTTAAAAAAGATATCGAAGAAGTCCATTCTCTCAGAGCAAATAAACTCGAGTCAATTCGCCGTACCACTGATTGTAAATTGCTAGTGATGTGATTAGTCGATGAAAATTCTATGAATAGGAATGAATGGCGGCATGTTAAGGAGATTATAATTATATGACTTCCGCATTCTCCTTAATAAATCTTTAAAACAAGCCGAAGTTGCACAGTCTATAGAACTATCATTATAGTAGGATGGTTGACCCTATAGTTGACCAAGCACCGGTAGTTGCCCACTTGCTGTCGCGGACAGTCATCATTTATCCGCCGTTACAGTAAGGATCGTGTTCAGAAAGATAAAAGTATTTTATAGTTAATTTGTATTGTTTTTTAATAAACCTTGCTTGATATTTGTAATGATTTTATATCTACTTTAATGAATTTGAGGTGAAAACAAAATATTTCATGCGTTGTTTAACTAGGTAGCATGATTTGCTTGTGTGTACCTGTGGTTGACCATGTGGTCAACGACTAGCTGACTGAAGTTCTATGTTTTTTTTGCATTTTTTTCAACCGTTTTCATATCTGTGATGATTTATGGAGTAAATAGAGTTGTTTCCTTTAGTTGACCATTGGTTTAACATTGGTAGGTACTGCATAAAACATAAGCTCCTATGATTGACCAAGTTTTCTTAAAAAGTTTTTACTTGTTTTAGAATCAAAATGTCACTAAAAAAGATTTTATTCGGCAATGATTTGATATTAGGTACCTATACTAACGAGAACATAGTCGAAAAAATAAATGCTCCTATGGGCTAATATCTTTTTTGGATCTGGGCCCCGATCGCGGTAAATCATTTCAAGTCGAACGCAGATGAAACTCAAACGCTTTAGTTAGAGTTTTGGAAATTATATTTAATTTTGATAATAAAGATTATACTTACCAAAACATAGGTTGCTTAAGAAGTGTTATATTTTTTATTTTTGTGTTGGATTTGATTGAGAAATTCCTAAATCTGAATTGTATTTCTACTGGATTTGTCAAGACTGAAAATAGATATTATCTATAGGTTAGTCTCAATTAAGAGTTAACCCTAATAAAGTTCATTATAAAAATGATCATCCTTTGTGGAATGTTGTTTTTATTTCCCTTTGTTTATTTATGGTCAACCTCTTGTACAAGTCCAGTCAACAACTGGGGCTTGCTGGTCAAAGTAGAGTACATCCGGTACCTACACGATTAACCAAAAATTTGATATTTGGTTAATCCGCTAGGTACCGGATGTACATTGTACAGGTAGCTGTACGTGGTTTAAATCCCGTTTTCTTTTATTTAAAAGATAGTTTAAAACCACGTTAGTTTAAAACAATACATTACCACAATTTGGTTATTTAACATGTTAACGTTGATTAGTTTGAGACTGGTATATCCACCCTACTTGCATGTAGAGTGGCATGCACATCAGTTGACCCCAACGAATTAATTCGTTGGTTGACCCATTATCTATCTTTACACAATGCGATATGATGTTTGATAACTAAGTCTTATAGAAAAGACTAAATCAATTGGAGAAATTTGACAGATATGCGTAACCTGACGTGCAGGTCACTGTACTTTTTACTTTCTCGTATAAGTACGTAGTATAGAGGAAGTCTTGTAATCGTCAAAAAATTCGACCTCGAGATTTTGACGGATTTACACGTTTTGGACCTCCCTGAGTCCAAAAATATAATACTTAGTAAGGCTTTCGATCGTGTACCTCATGTTGTCTAATTACAAAAGCTATTTGCTTATGGCTTTTACGGACCATTACTGAGCTGGATAACATCTTATCTCCACAACAGGTTTTTTTATGTACTCGTTAATGGCTTTCAATCTCAATTATGTGACATCACGTCTGGGGTTCCCCAGGGGTCGCATCTAGGTCCGGTTTTGTTCAATATTTTTATTAATGACATACGACCTGAATATTTAAAGTATATGTATGCAGATGATTTAAAATTTGGTAGACAAATAAAATCTGTTGAAAATTGTAGAATGCTATAAGGAGAGATTGATGGGCTTATCAGGTGGTGTAAGGACAATATGATGGAGCTCAATTCAAAAAAGTGCTACCATATTAAATAATATGCCAGAAAAAAAACCCAATAGCATGGCATTACAAAATTAATAACCACTGTCGATAGAGACCAAACAAGTTTGTATTTGTGGTCTAAAAAGAAAAGAAAAATGTCGGAATAAGTTGCCTAGCAACGCGAGTTTTATATGGTTGATTTTTAAGACTATTTTACGTTTTTGTTATTTTATGTTTTTAAAAGTTATTTATTTAGAATTACATCGCTCTGCCCCTGATCTTCGAATTGTTATTGCTCCGCCTCTGTTCATATATGGCGCCCAACGTAAATAAAAAATAAAGTGACATGGAGATGGAGACCACGAAGAGAAGGGCGTGTTCAGTCCGATGTTCACGAACAAATTCAACGACAATGTAGGTATATCGGCATTAGACCAGAATGAGCTGTTCGGAAAGTTCCGAAGGAGAACATAAAGAAGGATATCAAGTCCATACAGCCCTCTTTTTTTTGTTTCTTTTGTCCCTAACGGGACGGGCAAAGGATATCAAGTCCATACAGCCCTATCTGTATTTATGTTTTCTTTATTGATGTTTGCATTAAAATATGGGCGTCGCACATTTTAATGCATCTAGGGAGTGCTTGTAAAGAAATGCATGGCAACAGACCTCATGACTGTGACTGTTGAGAATTGTATAGTAGGATTTCCAACCACTATACAATTCTCAAGGCCACATACACAAAACCTTTATTTCAATGATTCCTCAAAACTGTTCGTCAATACGGATGCTTATGCAACGAAACGACACCACTTTCACTGCACAAAATCCACTCCGAAGCAATTTTGAATTATCGAAATAAAGATCGACATCCATGAGACGCCAAGGTTTCTCGCCAAACCTTTATTTTTTCTTAAATTTTCCCTGTTACGGGATGGCAAAGGGATTTTAATGAAGTCAGAATGACAGAAGACAACAAAACCCCGGACCCCGCAGTTCTCTCCGCAGCATTTCACCTGGCCATTATCCGCCAAAGCGTAAACTTCTCAGACGAAGTAAACTTGTAAGATACGTCAGCAGTGGCGGCGCTAGAACGCCTGTGGACATCAGCGACATCAAGTTCGCGAGGCCTATTTTACTACGCAGTCAAAAAAAACCGTTAAATGAAGTGAGCCAAATTTTAAAATAATGTAGGTATGAGAAAACAAGTTTTATTGTTGGTAATGAAATGATGACAAAAAATAATTACACACATAGAAATTATAATACTTAGTGGAATTTTTCGGCTTTTAGCCTTACTGAATCCTTTCAGGATCAAAAAAAAACCGCCTTCAAAAAAGACATGAGCTCGTAAAGTGAGTGATGGTGGTGGCTGGGAAGTGGAATTTATAGAGAAAGGAATAAATTTGGTTTTATTTAAATTAATAGTTAGGAGATTAGAATTTAATCATCTCAATACGGATCTCAGTGCATTTTCCGCGAAATGACGAGTGTCTTCCCAGTTGCGTCCATGCACCAATAAAACCGTGTCATCAGCATATGTCACAATTTTACAGTTTGGTAAATTCATATTACAGAGGTCATTAATATAAATTAGAAACAAGGTAGGCCCGAGGAGACTACCTTGTGAAACGCAAAAGTTGGTTGTTTCCTCTTTACTTACGAATCTATCTATTTTAACTGACTGTGCACGATATTTTAAGTAACTTGTGAATATATCTAAAGGAACTCCTCTAATGCCAATAGATTCAAGTTTTTGTAGTAAAATTGGGATAGAAACAGTGTCGAAAGCTTTACTGAGATCTAAAAAGATCCATATAGTTTTTAGTTTTTTGATTAAATTTTCAACAATGGTGTCTGAGACTTCCAAGACAGCATCTTCAGTAGATTTTTTACTTCAAAAACCAAATTGATTCTTAGAAAGTATCTCATTTTTGTCTATGTATTTTATAAGTCACTTGTTTAAATTTTTTTCCAGTACTTTAGATAAAGTGGTAAGTACTGAAATTGGTCTGTAATTTGAGACACCGTTTCTATCACCATTCTTGAAGATGGGATGCACAATTGCCCTCTTAAAAACTGAAGGAAAGACACCAGATGAGAGGCAGAGGTTGTAGACAAAATTGAGTATGGGAATGAGAGGGTGTTTTGCAGCTTTGATTACCGAAGTAGGAATACCATCCCAGCCTACTGCGCATTTATCTTTAAGATTGACGATAATGGATTCGATTTCTTCGTTATCTACGCTAAAAAGAGCCATGGAATCAAGTCCAGGCAACGAATCATAGGTTTTTAGTTCATCGGCAAGGTTAGTATTGGTTATTTTGGCAGCTAGACCAGCACCCACATTAGCAAAGAATGAATTTACTGTATTAACCGATAAGGAAGGACTTTCACATAGTTTCAAAAGATCAATTGGAGAAGTTTTTGTAGTGCTCGTATTGGTAATGCGCTTAATAAGTTTCCAAGTTTCCTTAGCATTTTGTCCGGCCTTCCGAAATTCATTTTTTTCATAGTTTCTTTTGAGTTTTTTCAAGAGACAATTACAGAAGGCACGGTACCTATAGAAAGTATCTGAAACTTTGCTCTTTTCTCAGCCACTTGTGTCTTGCGGTGTGTAAGTAATGTAGTACATACTAAATACACTAGAAAGCTGATTGCGAGAGACTCCATCTGTAGAATGTGTGGTGAGGAGGAAGAAAGCATGGAACACATACTAAGTGACTGCGATGCACTAGCCAACAGGCGACTAAGGGTCCTAGGTTTAGCTTACCCTAAACCAGAGGACTTTATAGACCTTATTCCCGCCAACATCGTGAAACTCATACAAAATATTTGCGATGTTGGCGGGGATGGGTGATAAAGAAAGGGGAAGCACAAAAGATCCCATAGGGTCGAAGTGCTCTGAGATACGGGCTCAGCCCCTTATTTAGGAATTAGAATAGAGTATAGTTATATTGTTTAATATAACTTATCACTATAAAAATTATTTGTTTCTTTTATTTTGATCTAAGATATTCAGTTCTTTTGACATACCTACCTAATTATGACCAAATTGTTTATAAGTGATAGGTATGTACATTTTTGTGAATTGTCAGTAAGTATTAAGTGTATCAGTTATTAACACAAAGATTTCTATCACTTATCGAAGACTTACTTTAATGTACCTAGGTAGGTACTTACAAAATTGGATATGTTACTACTTATAAATTAATGTAAATCATTTTAATCTAAGCAAAATTTCGAGTAAGTATACAATTTTCGCTCATTTAACGGGTTAATGATTTATTTGTACCTACAAAAGAACTTAACGCTAAAACTAATTTAAAATTGAAATTAAATACAATAATTTATTGCAAAAATAAATATTGTTAAGTATAATAAATTAGGTTTACTTATAGAATTGACTGAAATATTAATTAATAATGTTCACCAAGGTCAAAGAGATACATTTCCTAATGTCATTATCTAAAATTACATACAAAATACCCTAAGTACGTACAGAGTAGGGTAATAATCATATAATCACAAGCAATAATATTATTAACTTAAATCTATAAGGTTAAGATTTACAAAAAAGAGCAAGAATCTTAGAAAATTATCAATGAAGGAATAATATCCGCTATGAAAGCGCAAACACAATTTCTAGCACAATTAAAAAAATATGTAGTTCAACACGCCCAGACGGATCGTAACTGAGTCCAACGACGAATTTGAATGAGATTAAAAATTTCGTTAAAATCGTCGTTAATTTGAAATATACATGGAATAGTTCATATTTTCAACACGCTTTAGGGAATTATAAATTCAATAGCCATCCGTCCTATCGGAACATTATTGAACTTTTTGAATTACGTTAGGAAGAATTACAGATGTTATACTGAGATTACTATTTTCTAACGATAGTCAATAATCTTGTTAAGTTCAAAATTAACTTTCAATTTCCACTTATCATTTTTACAATGTATCTACTGTCGTCCATGCAAAGAGAAGTAGTTGCTACCACACGATGCAATCCCATAGGTATGAATTGTACTTTTGGTTTTAATGACCGACATAACTGTGTTTAACAGTTAAAATTTTTTTTTTTACTATCCAATATCATATAGAGTTTAAAATAGATTTGTAACAATGATTAGATTTCATTCAATATTTATGGATTACATTACTACCTAAGTCACAAATTTTCTGTGGCCTGACCTCAATTTACTTCAGAAACTGTACCTTCATCTAATCTGATTAACTTCATCTACTTAGCTTTCTCATCGCATTTACCTAATTTAACTTTCAATCAATTTATTTCCACTTGTACATACATTAGCGGCAAGAGCACATAATATTGGTCTTAATTTGTTCATGTTTTAATTACAGCAGCTCGATACGAGCCAATCTAATTTCCTATTCGTAACTCCAAATAACAATTAAGGGTAGAAGTTTTGAAGGGCATCCGAATATATAGAATTGTAAGTATCTCTTAGAACATAAACGCTATCGCCGGGCTTTCCATTAAAATTAAATTGACCTTTGAGATTGGTGATCTTGGAGTTGGATTGTGAAGGTTTAGGTTTCGGCTTAGGTTTGGGTTTGGTGTACAAAGGTTCTTCGTAGCTTGGTTGTTGAGGTGGGATTATCGACTGTGGAGGTCCGTATCCAAATGGATCGGGTATCTGTGGCACTTGTGGGTAGTCCGCAGCACCATTCCATTGGTAAACACCAGTGGGTTTCCCGTTCGAGACGAAGTCTAAAGGCAAATTAATGAAAGGATCCGCTGGTTGAGGAGGAACAACTGGTGGCATCATTGGCGCCATAGGTGGAGTTAGGCTCGGAGGTTGAGAAACGTATCCTAAGCCTGGTACAAACATGTAAGGAGTGGGTGGCAGCCTTATGTAGAAGATAGGTGAGTTGTCGTACTGTAGAGAATTAATGTTGTCATTTGAGAATCCGGCGTTACCATTCTTCTTCTTATTCTGTTGTCTGCGTTTGTTTGGAATAGTTCTAGAGAGATCCTCTTCAGGGAAACGATCGTCGTTTACAGAGAAGGTGACGTCATCATCATCATCTTCATTGTAGTCTAGACTAGAAGAGAGAAATGACGGTAAGAACCCAAGGAAGTTGAGCGCTTTATTTCTTCTATTAGTGGGCGATGGTGCTTTTGTTGTTAATTCTTGTTTAAATTTTTCTTGTAGTTTGGTTTGTCGGCCACTTCCATTGTCTTCGGCAGGTAAGGATGCAGCTTTTGACCTTCTTGATTTTGGAGCGCTGTGGCAGTGTACCACGAGGCCAATTATAACAAGGATGAAAAGCAGCTTGGTTGAACGCGCCATCGTTATGATCTGAAACGAGGAGAAAATAAAAATTAAGTAAATAAAATAAAAAAACGAACAGTAGTTTATACAGTCAATTATATTGTGCCAATCATAATGTAAACTGGAAACTATACTTTTGTCGCCAATTAATATTACTTTTGTATGTAATCGAAGATTAATAAATTAGTTGTTGGTTTATAGCTTGAATTCTTAATAAATATTTCTTATCTCGCCTTTAATAGAACGGGTTGGAATAATAGGGACTGTGGTCGAGTTTCTTAAAATAGCGTATGGGCATCGTAATTTTGCTTAATTGCTCTGGAAATTACATATTCACACATAAAATAGATCTTATTTATTAGACGCCTGGCGTGAATACTGTAATAAAATTTCTTTAAAGCGTTATTACGAAGGTAGAGAAACAAGTGATGTCAGTATTTTAATGTTAATTGTGAAAAATTGCATAACATGCCGATTACATAAAGACACACTCGATACAAATTGTAATAATGGTCTTCACGATAAGAAGAATTTATTTATGTGTATGTACAGTTTTTTAGGATAGTGGTACGAGTAAGCAGTGGTTTGACGATGATGATGAAAGTACACTTTTGTGAGTTGTCTCTACGTGCGGTGCTCATATAGCACAGAGTATTTATTTAAGTGTATACAGTTGGGGTTTCTATACTGGGACCTTCAGCAAACTGATTTTAGAAACGCGCGCGTGCTGCACACGCATAAGAATATTAAGGAAGACATTTAGAGCTTTATACGGCGTTTTATACGCGTAGACGACACGTTCAAAATACGCCATGTACCTAAGTACATAAGAGCCTAAGGATCTTAGTGGGTGCAGCGCGTATGTACCGCGTTTGCATCCAGCTGAAAGTCGCGGTGTGTCCTTTGTCTAATACAAGGTTTTGAAAGTGGGGTCCACAGATCCTTTAGGAGTACGTAGCATGTGTACCAAGGGTCCGCAACAGCTCAGTTAACCCTAAAACTATGAATTTGGAATTTTTGAAATTTACGAGTCTTTTGTTTTGGACGAAGAAGATTGTGAACTTACATACAAAGTAAACAAAACAACAGCCTGCTTGCTCACTCACTCCCGCTCGGCATTTTTACAAGCTTTTATTTAACTTGGACTGTTCGTATGTATGTTGTATGTCAACATTTGCAAACTATGTTTTGACCATTTATTGTTATGCTGAAATTACACGTTTAGTTTGGGGGACAATGCATGCTTAGCTAAGTGATGTCATTCTAAATACAATTATGGCGGACTAGCTATTTTTTGTGCACTCCCATGATATGGGTATCAAATGTATAAGTTTGATGAGAAGAATATGAATAAATAGACTAAAAAATAAAAAATAATTTCTATGATTTACATTTAATACCAACTTTGCCTTTTTTCCTAAAAACTTTTTTAACAGGGTTCCGTGCAATATTTTAAAATCCGGAAGTGGTCCATGACAGTAGGTACAAACTTTAAGAACCCCTGGTCTAAAGATAAATTTTGATGTGGTAAGTATGAATCTTGTTTTGAGACTACAGCGATTGTGTGCTCTGTAGAACAATTGGAATTGCAGTCTGCTATCAATTTTTAAGCCGTTTAGGATAACATCTTATCTCCACAACAGATTTTTTTATGTACTCGTTAATGGCTTTCAATCTCAATTATGTGACATCACGTCTGGGGTTCCCCAGGGGTCGCATCTAGGTCCGGTTTTGTTCAATATTTTTATTAATGACATACGACCTGAATATTTAAAGTATATGTATGCAGATGATTTAAAATTTGGTAGACAAATAAAATCTGTTGAAAATTGTAGAATGCTATAAGGAGAGATTGATGGGCTTATCAGGTGGTGTAAGGACAATATGATGGAGCTCAATTCAAAAAAGTGCTACCATATTAAATAATATGCCAGAAAAAAAACCCAATAGCATGGCATTACAAAATTAATAACCACTGTCGATAGAGACCAAACAAGTTTGTATTTGTGGTCTAAAAAGAAAAGAAAAATGTCGGAATAAGTTGCCTAGCAACGCGAGTTTTATATGGTTGATTTTTAAGACTATTTTACGTTTTTGTTATTTTATGTTTTTAAAAGTTATTTATTTAGAATTACATCGCTCTGCCCCTGATCTTCGAATTGTTATTGCTCCGCCTCTGTTCATATATGGCGCCCAACGTAAATAAAAAATAAAGTGACATGGAGATGGAGACCACGAAGAGAAGGGCGTGTTCAGTCCGATGTTCACGAACAAATTCAACGACAATGTAGGTATATCGGCATTAGACCAGAATGAGCTGTTCGGAAAGTTCCGAAGGAGAACATAAAGAAGGATATCAAGTCCATACAGCCCTCTTTTTTTTGTTTCTTTTGTCCCTAACGGGACGGGCAAAGGATATCAAGTCCATACAGCCCTATCTGTATTTATGTTTTCTTTATTGATGTTTGCATTAAAATATGGGCGTCGCACATTTTAATGCATCTAGGGAGTGCTTGTAAAGAAATGCATGGCAACAGACCTCATGACTGTGACTGTTGAGAATTGTATAGTAGGATTTCCAACCACTATACAATTCTCAAGGCCACATACACAAAACCTTTATTTCAATGATTCCTCAAAACTGTTCGTCAATACGGATGCTTATGCAACGAAACGACACCACTTTCACTGCACAAAATCCACTCCGAAGCAATTTTGAATTATCGAAATAAAGATCGACATCCATGAGACGCCAAGGTTTCTCGCCAAACCTTTATTTTTTCTTAAATTTTCCCTGTTACGGGATGGCAAAGGGATTTTAATGAAGTCAGAATGACAGAAGACAACAAAACCCCGGACCCCGCAGTTCTCTCCGCAGCATTTCACCTGGCCATTATCCGCCAAAGCGTAAACTTCTCAGACGAAGTAAACTTGTAAGATACGTCAGCAGTGGCGGCGCTAGAACGCCTGTGGACATCAGCGACATCAAGTTCGCGAGGCCTATTTTACTACGCAGTCAAAAAAAACCGTTAAATGAAGTGAGCCAAATTTTAAAATAATGTAGGTATGAGAAAACAAGTTTTATTGTTGGTAATGAAATGATGACAAAAAATAATTACACACATAGAAATTATAATACTTAGTGGAATTTTTCGGCTTTTAGCCTTACTGAATCCTTTCAGGATCAAAAAAAAACCGCCTTCAAAAAAGACATGAGCTCGTAAAGTGAGTGATGGTGGTGGCTGGGAAGTGGAATTTATAGAGAAAGGAATAAATTTGGTTTTATTTAAATTAATAGTTAGGAGATTAGAATTTAATCATCTCAATACGGATCTCAGTGCATTTTCCGCGAAATGACGAGTGTCTTCCCAGTTGCGTCCATGCACCAATAAAACCGTGTCATCAGCATATGTCACAATTTTACAGTTTGGTAAATTCATATTACAGAGGTCATTAATATAAATTAGAAACAAGGTAGGCCCGAGGAGACTACCTTGTGAAACGCAAAAGTTGGTTGTTTCCTCTTTACTTACGAATCTATCTATTTTAACTGACTGTGCACGATATTTTAAGTAACTTGTGAATATATCTAAAGGAACTCCTCTAATGCCAATAGATTCAAGTTTTTGTAGTAAAATTGGGATAGAAACAGTGTCGAAAGCTTTACTGAGATCTAAAAAGATCCATATAGTTTTTAGTTTTTTGATTAAATTTTCAACAATGGTGTCTGAGACTTCCAAGACAGCATCTTCAGTAGATTTTTTACTTCAAAAACCAAATTGATTCTTAGAAAGTATCTCATTTTTGTCTATGTATTTTATAAGTCACTTGTTTAAATTTTTTTCCAGTACTTTAGATAAAGTGGTAAGTACTGAAATTGGTCTGTAATTTGAGACACCGTTTCTATCACCATTCTTGAAGATGGGATGCACAATTGCCCTCTTAAAAACTGAAGGAAAGACACCAGATGAGAGGCAGAGGTTGTAGACAAAATTGAGTATGGGAATGAGAGGGTGTTTTGCAGCTTTGATTACCGAAGTAGGAATACCATCCCAGCCTACTGCGCATTTATCTTTAAGATTGACGATAATGGATTCGATTTCTTCGTTATCTACGCTAAAAAGAGCCATGGAATCAAGTCCAGGCAACGAATCATAGGTTTTTAGTTCATCGGCAAGGTTAGTATTGGTTATTTTGGCAGCTAGACCAGCACCCACATTAGCAAAGAATGAATTTACTGTATTAACCGATAAGGAAGGACTTTCACATAGTTTCAAAAGATCAATTGGAGAAGTTTTTGTAGTGCTCGTATTGGTAATGCGCTTAATAAGTTTCCAAGTTTCCTTAGCATTTTGTCCGGCCTTCCGAAATTCATTTTTTTCATAGTTTCTTTTGAGTTTTTTCAAGAGACAATTACAGAAGGCACGGTACCTATAGAAAGTATCTGAAACTTTGCTCTTTTCTCAGCCACTTGTGTCTTGCGGTGTGTAAGTAATGTAGTACATACTAAATACACTAGAAAGCTGATTGCGAGAGACTCCATCTGTAGAATGTGTGGTGAGGAGGAAGAAAGCATGGAACACATACTAAGTGACTGCGATGCACTAGCCAACAGGCGACTAAGGGTCCTAGGTTTAGCTTACCCTAAACCAGAGGACTTTATAGACCTTATTCCCGCCAACATCGTGAAACTCATACAAAATATTTGCGATGTTGGCGGGGATGGGTGATAAAGAAAGGGGAAGCACAAAAGATCCCATAGGGTCGAAGTGCTCTGAGATACGGGCTCAGCCCCTTATTTAGGAATTAGAATAGAGTATAGTTATATTGTTTAATATAACTTATCACTATAAAAATTATTTGTTTCTTTTATTTTGATCTAAGATATTCAGTTCTTTTGACATACCTACCTAATTATGACCAAATTGTTTATAAGTGATAGGTATGTACATTTTTGTGAATTGTCAGTAAGTATTAAGTGTATCAGTTATTAACACAAAGATTTCTATCACTTATCGAAGACTTACTTTAATGTACCTAGGTAGGTACTTACAAAATTGGATATGTTACTACTTATAAATTAATGTAAATCATTTTAATCTAAGCAAAATTTCGAGTAAGTATACAATTTTCGCTCATTTAACGGGTTAATGATTTATTTGTACCTACAAAAGAACTTAACGCTAAAACTAATTTAAAATTGAAATTAAATACAATAATTTATTGCAAAAATAAATATTGTTAAGTATAATAAATTAGGTTTACTTATAGAATTGACTGAAATATTAATTAATAATGTTCACCAAGGTCAAAGAGATACATTTCCTAATGTCATTATCTAAAATTACATACAAAATACCCTAAGTACGTACAGAGTAGGGTAATAATCATATAATCACAAGCAATAATATTATTAACTTAAATCTATAAGGTTAAGATTTACAAAAAAGAGCAAGAATCTTAGAAAATTATCAATGAAGGAATAATATCCGCTATGAAAGCGCAAACACAATTTCTAGCACAATTAAAAAAATATGTAGTTCAACACGCCCAGACGGATCGTAACTGAGTCCAACGACGAATTTGAATGAGATTAAAAATTTCGTTAAAATCGTCGTTAATTTGAAATATACATGGAATAGTTCATATTTTCAACACGCTTTAGGGAATTATAAATTCAATAGCCATCCGTCCTATCGGAACATTATTGAACTTTTTGAATTACGTTAGGAAGAATTACAGATGTTATACTGAGATTACTATTTTCTAACGATAGTCAATAATCTTGTTAAGTTCAAAATTAACTTTCAATTTCCACTTATCATTTTTACAATGTATCTACTGTCGTCCATGCAAAGAGAAGTAGTTGCTACCACACGATGCAATCCCATAGGTATGAATTGTACTTTTGGTTTTAATGACCGACATAACTGTGTTTAACAGTTAAAATTTTTTTTTTTACTATCCAATATCATATAGAGTTTAAAATAGATTTGTAACAATGATTAGATTTCATTCAATATTTATGGATTACATTACTACCTAAGTCACAAATTTTCTGTGGCCTGACCTCAATTTACTTCAGAAACTGTACCTTCATCTAATCTGATTAACTTCATCTACTTAGCTTTCTCATCGCATTTACCTAATTTAACTTTCAATCAATTTATTTCCACTTGTACATACATTAGCGGCAAGAGCACATAATATTGGTCTTAATTTGTTCATGTTTTAATTACAGCAGCTCGATACGAGCCAATCTAATTTCCTATTCGTAACTCCAAATAACAATTAAGGGTAGAAGTTTTGAAGGGCATCCGAATATATAGAATTGTAAGTATCTCTTAGAACATAAACGCTATCGCCGGGCTTTCCATTAAAATTAAATTGACCTTTGAGATTGGTGATCTTGGAGTTGGATTGTGAAGGTTTAGGTTTCGGCTTAGGTTTGGGTTTGGTGTACAAAGGTTCTTCGTAGCTTGGTTGTTGAGGTGGGATTATCGACTGTGGAGGTCCGTATCCAAATGGATCGGGTATCTGTGGCACTTGTGGGTAGTCCGCAGCACCATTCCATTGGTAAACACCAGTGGGTTTCCCGTTCGAGACGAAGTCTAAAGGCAAATTAATGAAAGGATCCGCTGGTTGAGGAGGAACAACTGGTGGCATCATTGGCGCCATAGGTGGAGTTAGGCTCGGAGGTTGAGAAACGTATCCTAAGCCTGGTACAAACATGTAAGGAGTGGGTGGCAGCCTTATGTAGAAGATAGGTGAGTTGTCGTACTGTAGAGAATTAATGTTGTCATTTGAGAATCCGGCGTTACCATTCTTCTTCTTATTCTGTTGTCTGCGTTTGTTTGGAATAGTTCTAGAGAGATCCTCTTCAGGGAAACGATCGTCGTTTACAGAGAAGGTGACGTCATCATCATCATCTTCATTGTAGTCTAGACTAGAAGAGAGAAATGACGGTAAGAACCCAAGGAAGTTGAGCGCTTTATTTCTTCTATTAGTGGGCGATGGTGCTTTTGTTGTTAATTCTTGTTTAAATTTTTCTTGTAGTTTGGTTTGTCGGCCACTTCCATTGTCTTCGGCAGGTAAGGATGCAGCTTTTGACCTTCTTGATTTTGGAGCGCTGTGGCAGTGTACCACGAGGCCAATTATAACAAGGATGAAAAGCAGCTTGGTTGAACGCGCCATCGTTATGATCTGAAACGAGGAGAAAATAAAAATTAAGTAAATAAAATAAAAAAACGAACAGTAGTTTATACAGTCAATTATATTGTGCCAATCATAATGTAAACTGGAAACTATACTTTTGTCGCCAATTAATATTACTTTTGTATGTAATCGAAGATTAATAAATTAGTTGTTGGTTTATAGCTTGAATTCTTAATAAATATTTCTTATCTCGCCTTTAATAGAACGGGTTGGAATAATAGGGACTGTGGTCGAGTTTCTTAAAATAGCGTATGGGCATCGTAATTTTGCTTAATTGCTCTGGAAATTACATATTCACACATAAAATAGATCTTATTTATTAGACGCCTGGCGTGAATACTGTAATAAAATTTCTTTAAAGCGTTATTACGAAGGTAGAGAAACAAGTGATGTCAGTATTTTAATGTTAATTGTGAAAAATTGCATAACATGCCGATTACATAAAGACACACTCGATACAAATTGTAATAATGGTCTTCACGATAAGAAGAATTTATTTATGTGTATGTACAGTTTTTTAGGATAGTGGTACGAGTAAGCAGTGGTTTGACGATGATGATGAAAGTACACTTTTGTGAGTTGTCTCTACGTGCGGTGCTCATATAGCACAGAGTATTTATTTAAGTGTATACAGTTGGGGTTTCTATACTGGGACCTTCAGCAAACTGATTTTAGAAACGCGCGCGTGCTGCACACGCATAAGAATATTAAGGAAGACATTTAGAGCTTTATACGGCGTTTTATACGCGTAGACGACACGTTCAAAATACGCCATGTACCTAAGTACATAAGAGCCTAAGGATCTTAGTGGGTGCAGCGCGTATGTACCGCGTTTGCATCCAGCTGAAAGTCGCGGTGTGTCCTTTGTCTAATACAAGGTTTTGAAAGTGGGGTCCACAGATCCTTTAGGAGTACGTAGCATGTGTACCAAGGGTCCGCAACAGCTCAGTTAACCCTAAAACTATGAATTTGGAATTTTTGAAATTTACGAGTCTTTTGTTTTGGACGAAGAAGATTGTGAACTTACATACAAAGTAAACAAAACAACAGCCTGCTTGCTCACTCACTCCCGCTCGGCATTTTTACAAGCTTTTATTTAACTTGGACTGTTCGTATGTATGTTGTATGTCAACATTTGCAAACTATGTTTTGACCATTTATTGTTATGCTGAAATTACACGTTTAGTTTGGGGGACAATGCATGCTTAGCTAAGTGATGTCATTCTAAATACAATTATGGCGGACTAGCTATTTTTTGTGCACTCCCATGATATGGGTATCAAATGTATAAGTTTGATGAGAAGAATATGAATAAATAGACTAAAAAATAAAAAATAATTTCTATGATTTACATTTAATACCAACTTTGCCTTTTTTCCTAAAAACTTTTTTAACAGGGTTCCGTGCAATATTTTAAAATCCGGAAGTGGTCCATGACAGTAGGTACAAACTTTAAGAACCCCTGGTCTAAAGATAAATTTTGATGTGGTAAGTATGAATCTTGTTTTGAGACTACAGCGATTGTGTGCTCTGTAGAACAATTGGAATTGCAGTCTGCTATCAATTTTTAAGCCGTTTAGGATAACATCTTATCTCCACAACAGATTTTTTTATGTACTCGTTAATGGCTTTCAATCTCAATTATGTGACATCACGTCTGGGGTTCCCCAGGGGTCGCATCTAGGTCCGGTTTTGTTCAATATTTTTATTAATGACATACGACCTGAATATTTAAAGTATATGTATGCAGATGATTTAAAATTTGGTAGACAAATAAAATCTGTTGAAAATTGTAGAATGCTATAAGGAGAGATTGATGGGCTTATCAGGTGGTGTAAGGACAATATGATGGAGCTCAATTCAAAAAAGTGCTACCATATTAAATAATATGCCAGAAAAAAAACCCAATAGCATGGCATTACAAAATTAATAACCACTGTCGATAGAGACCAAACAAGTTTGTATTTGTGGTCTAAAAAGAAAAGAAAAATGTCGGAATAAGTTGCCTAGCAACGCGAGTTTTATATGGTTGATTTTTAAGACTATTTTACGTTTTTGTTATTTTATGTTTTTAAAAGTTATTTATTTAGAATTACATCGCTCTGCCCCTGATCTTCGAATTGTTATTGCTCCGCCTCTGTTCATATATGGCGCCCAACGTAAATAAAAAATAAAGTGACATGGAGATGGAGACCACGAAGAGAAGGGCGTGTTCAGTCCGATGTTCACGAACAAATTCAACGACAATGTAGGTATATCGGCATTAGACCAGAATGAGCTGTTCGGAAAGTTCCGAAGGAGAACATAAAGAAGGATATCAAGTCCATACAGCCCTCTTTTTTTTGTTTCTTTTGTCCCTAACGGGACGGGCAAAGGATATCAAGTCCATACAGCCCTATCTGTATTTATGTTTTCTTTATTGATGTTTGCATTAAAATATGGGCGTCGCACATTTTAATGCATCTAGGGAGTGCTTGGAAAGAAATGCATGGCAACAGACCTCATGACTGTGACTGTTGAGAATTGTATAGTAGGATTTCCAACCACTATACAATTCTCAAGGCCACATACACAAAACCTTTATTTCAATGATTCCTCAAAACTGTTCGTCAATACGGATGCTTATGCAACGAAACGACACCACTTTCACTGCACAAAATCCACTCCGAAGCAATTTTGAATTATCGAAATAAAGATCGACATCCATGAGACGCCAAGGTTTCTCGCCAAACCTTTATTTTTTCTTAAATTTTCCCTGTTACGGGATGGCAAAGGGATTTTAATGAAGTCAGAATGACAGAAGACAACAAAACCCCGGACCCCGCAGTTCTCTCCGCAGCATTTCACCTGGCCATTATCCGCCAAAGCGTAAACTTCTCAGACGAAGTAAACTTGTAAGATACGTCAGCAGTGGCGGCGCTAGAACGCCTGTGGACATCAGCGACATCAAGTTCGCGAGGCCTATTTTACTACGCAGTCAAAAAAAACCGTTAAATGAAGTGAGCCAAATTTTAAAATAATGTAGGTATGAGAAAACAAGTTTTATTGTTGGTAATGAAATGATGACAAAAAATAATTACACACATAGAAATTATAATACTTAGTGGAATTTTTCGGCTTTTAGCCTTACTGAATCCTTTCAGGATCAAAAAAAAACCGCCTTCAAAAAAGACATGAGCTCGTAAAGTGAGTGATGGTGGTGGCTGGGAAGTGGAATTTATAGAGAAAGGAATAAATTTGGTTTTATTTAAATTAATAGTTAGGAGATTAGAATTTAATCATCTCAATACGGATCTCAGTGCATTTTCCGCGAAATGACGAGTGTCTTCCCAGTTGCGTCCATGCACCAATAAAACCGTGTCATCAGCATATGTCACAATTTTACAGTTTGGTAAATTCATATTACAGAGGTCATTAATATAAATTAGAAACAAGGTAGGCCCGAGGAGACTACCTTGTGAAACGCAAAAGTTGGTTGTTTCCTCTTTACTTACGAATCTATCTATTTTAACTGACTGTGCACGATATTTTAAGTAACTTGTGAATATATCTAAAGGAACTCCTCTAATGCCAATAGATTCAAGTTTTTGTAGTAAAATTGGGATAGAAACAGTGTCGAAAGCTTTACTGAGATCTAAAAAGATCCATATAGTTTTTAGTTTTTTGATTAAATTTTCAACAATGGTGTCTGAGACTTCCAAGACAGCATCTTCAGTAGATTTTTTACTTCAAAAACCAAATTGATTCTTAGAAAGTATCTCATTTTTGTCTATGTATTTTATAAGTCACTTGTTTAAATTTTTTTCCAGTACTTTAGATAAAGTGGTAAGTACTGAAATTGGTCTGTAATTTGAGACACTGTTTCTATCACCATTCTTGAAGATGGGATGCACAATTGCCCTCTTAAAAACTGAAGGAAAGACACCAGATGAGAGGCAGAGGTTGTAGACAAAATTGAGTATGGGAATGAGAGGGTGTTTTGCAGCTTTGATTACCGAAGTAGGAATACCATCCCAGCCTACTGCGCATTTATCTTTAAGATTGACGATAATGGATTCGATTTCTTCGTTATCTACGCTAAAAAGAGCCATGGAATCAAGTCCAGGCAACGAATCATAGGTTTTTAGTTCATCGGCAAGGTTAGTATTGGTTATTTTGGCAGCTAGACCAGCACCCACATTAGCAAAGAATGAATTTACTGTATTAACCGATAAGGAAGGACTTTCACATAGTTTCAAAAGATCAATTGGAGAAGTTTTTGTAGTGCTCGTATTGGTAATGCGCTTAATAAGTTTCCAAGTTTCCGTAGCATTTTGTCCGGCCTTCCGAAATTCATTTTTTTCATAGTTTCTTTTGAGTTTTTTCAAGAGACAATTACAGAAGGCACGGTACCTATAGAAAGTATCTGAAACTTTGCTCTTTTCTCAGCCACTTGTGTCTTGCGGTGTGTAAGTAATGTAGTACATACTAAATACACTAGAAAGCTGATTGCGAGAGACTCCATCTGTAGAATGTGTGGTGAGGAGGAAGAAAGCATGGAACACATACTAAGTGACTGCGATGCACTAGCCAACAGGCGACTAAGGGTCCTAGGTTTAGCTTACCCTAAACCAGAGGACTTTATAGACCTTATTCCCGCCAACATCGTGAAACTCATACAAAATATTTGCGATGTTGGCGGGGATGGGTGATAAAGAAAGGGGAAGCACAAAAGATCCCATAGGGTCGAAGTGCTCTGAGATACGGGCTCAGCCCCTTATTTAGGAATTAGAATAAGAAATACACTAGAGGGAGATGAGAAGTAAATAAAAAAACACTGAAAAATAAGTACTTTATTTTATATCTTTAAATCTTAACATAGAAATTCAAAGGTGACTAAAATTAATTTCAAAATAAGCACCTACTTATCAGCTAATTTATAAATAAATTGCACTCCTTCTATACACGATGTGGACATTATAAATTTAAAATAGGTACCTATTGTATTTCTTACTACTCATTCTTAGAAAATTGCCTAGTGAGTCCTTTAATTATTTGTCAATTACCTGCCTATAGGTTGTATGGTTAAATATCTGCTCATCATCTATTGTTAAATTTTTACTTGTAGTTTTATTGCCTCAAGTACCTAATCCTAGTTTCCTTCTTTTTTACCCATAAATATAAGGATCTTCCGAGTCTGAATTGTTTTAGTGTCATCTAGTTTTGTGAAGGGAAAATTCATTTTAAGGACAATAGGTTAACACAAACAAATCAGGTGCATTGCCATTGATTTACTAATTTAATTTACCATAAAGCATGAATAGTTTTCTAAATTCGGCAACGTGCGTGTGACACCTACCTACCTGATATTGCAAAGTGTCCATAGGCTCGATCAGGCGGACCGAATACTTGATTACAACCAACGTGGTATACAAAAACATTAGGTTTACATATGATGGAAAATAACGTGTTCGAACATTTTATCGTGTCTGTGTCTAAAAAAACAAAGAAATATAAAAAAACGATGTAAAGCAACTTTTTATAAAAGACGTAAAACTGCAACTTCATCAGTATTACGTGGTATTATTTATTATTTAATAAGTACATATTTCTTTTATGCCTACGATAATAATTTTTCATACTGGCATTTGCTTTTAACTTACAACAATATATTTATATTTAAAAAAAAACATTTTGTCACGCTGCATTAATTTTGAAAATAAGTAGATACTGATTGCTATTTCACAATGAGTAATTATTTTACTTTTATTTAAATAGCTACATCGTAGGTTAACAAAACATTCTACAATTTGCTTTAATGATATACCTTAAAAGTACAATAAAGTAGTTAAATATAAAAAATATGAAAGGACGAAGACTTGGACGGAGCTGTTATCAAGGCTCATCTTTTACTATTCTAAACTTAGAATGTTTATTGAATATAATTTCACATTGAACATAGAGAAAAATTAAACTTTTTAGTAACAACATTTTGTGTCATGCATGTTTTGTTTAGCTCAAACATTGTATGAAAATTGGCATTCGTTTTACCCTGTTAAAGATTATGTTCGTGAATTCAGTTTAATTTCGAATGTTGGATGTATTATCTACTTCGAGCATTTAACCAACTAGTTGTTAAATGTTTATTTTTGATTTTATTTATGATTTTGTTTGTAGTTCGGTGAAAAGCTCATACTGCAGCCTCCGATGATAAGTTATATTGTTTAATATAACTTATCACTATAAAAATTATTTGTTTCTTTTATTTTGATCTAAGATATTCAGTTCTTTTGACATACCTACCTAATTATGACCAAATTGTTTATAAGTGATAGGTATGTACATTTTTGTGAATTGTCAGTAAGTATTAAGTGTATCAGTTATTAACACAAAGATTTCTATCACTTATCGAAGACTTACTTTAATGTACCTAGGTAGGTACTTACAAAATTGGATATGTTACTACTTATAAATTAATGTAAATCATTTTAATCTAAGCAAAATTTCGAGTAAGTATACAATTTTCGCTCATTTAACGGGTTAATGATTTATTTGTACCTACAAAAGAACTTAACGCTAAAACTAATTTAAAATTGAAATTAAATACAATAATTTATTGCAAAAATAAATATTGTTAAGTATAATAAATTAGGTTTACTTATAGAATTGACTGAAATATTAATTAATAATGTTCACCAAGGTCAAAGAGATACATTTCCTAATGTCATTATCTAAAATTACATACAAAATACCCTAAGTACGTACAGAGTAGGGTAATAATCATATAATCACAAGCAATAATATTATTAACTTAAATCTATAAGGTTAAGATTTACAAAAAAGAGCAAGAATCTTAGAAAATTATCAATGAAGGAATAATATCCGCTATGAAAGCGCAAACACAATTTCTAGCACAATTAAAAAAATATGTAGTTCAACACGCCCAGACGGATCGTAACTGAGTCCAACGACGAATTTGAATGAGATTAAAAATTTCGTTAAAATCGTCGTTAATTTGAAATATACATGGAATAGTTCATATTTTCAACACGCTTTAGGGAATTATAAATTCAATAGCCATCCGTCCTATCGGAACATTATTGAACTTTTTGAATTACGTTAGGAAGAATTACAGATGTTATACTGAGATTACTATTTTCTAACGATAGTCAATAATCTTGTTAAGTTCAAAATTAACTTTCAATTTCCACTTATCATTTTTACAATGTATCTACTGTCGTCCATGCAAAGAGAAGTAGTTGCTACCACACGATGCAATCCCATAGGTATGAATTGTACTTTTGGTTTTAATGACCGACATAACTGTGTTTAACAGTTAAAATTTTTTTTTTTACTATCCAATATCATATAGAGTTTAAAATAGATTTGTAACAATGATTAGATTTCATTCAATATTTATGGATTACATTACTACCTAAGTCACAAATTTTCTGTGGCCTGACCTCAATTTACTTCAGAAACTGTACCTTCATCTAATCTGATTAACTTCATCTACTTAGCTTTCTCATCGCATTTACCTAATTTAACTTTCAATCAATTTATTTCCACTTGTACATACATTAGCGGCAAGAGCACATAATATTGGTCTTAATTTGTTCATGTTTTAATTACAGCAGCTCGATACGAGCCAATCTAATTTCCTATTCGTAACTCCAAATAACAATTAAGGGTAGAAGTTTTGAAGGGCATCCGAATATATAGAATTGTAAGTATCTCTTAGAACATAAACGCTATCGCCGGGCTTTCCATTAAAATTAAATTGACCTTTGAGATTGGTGATCTTGGAGTTGGATTGTGAAGGTTTAGGTTTCGGCTTAGGTTTGGGTTTGGTGTACAAAGGTTCTTCGTAGCTTGGTTGTTGAGGTGGGATTATCGACTGTGGAGGTCCGTATCCAAATGGATCGGGTATCTGTGGCACTTGTGGGTAGTCCGCAGCACCATTCCATTGGTAAACACCAGTGGGTTTCCCGTTCGAGACGAAGTCTAAAGGCAAATTAATGAAAGGATCCGCTGGTTGAGGAGGAACAACTGGTGGCATCATTGGCGCCATAGGTGGAGTTAGGCTCGGAGGTTGAGAAACGTATCCTAAGCCTGGTACAAACATGTAAGGAGTGGGTGGCAGCCTTATGTAGAAGATAGGTGAGTTGTCGTACTGTAGAGAATTAATGTTGTCATTTGAGAATCCGGCGTTACCATTCTTCTTCTTATTCTGTTGTCTGCGTTTGTTTGGAATAGTTCTAGAGAGATCCTCTTCAGGGAAACGATCGTCGTTTACAGAGAAGGTGACGTCATCATCATCATCTTCATTGTAGTCTAGACTAGAAGAGAGAAATGACGGTAAGAACCCAAGGAAGTTGAGCGCTTTATTTCTTCTATTAGTGGGCGATGGTGCTTTTGTTGTTAATTCTTGTTTAAATTTTTCTTGTAGTTTGGTTTGTCGGCCACTTCCATTGTCTTCGGCAGGTAAGGATGCAGCTTTTGACCTTCTTGATTTTGGAGCGCTGTGGCAGTGTACCACGAGGCCAATTATAACAAGGATGAAAAGCAGCTTGGTTGAACGCGCCATCGTTATGATCTGAAACGAGGAGAAAATAAAAATTAAGTAAATAAAATAAAAAAACGAACAGTAGTTTATACAGTCAATTATATTGTGCCAATCATAATGTAAACTGGAAACTATACTTTTGTCGCCAATTAATATTACTTTTGTATGTAATCGAAGATTAATAAATTAGTTGTTGGTTTATAGCTTGAATTCTTAATAAATATTTCTTATCTCGCCTTTAATAGAACGGGTTGGAATAATAGGGACTGTGGTCGAGTTTCTTAAAATAGCGTATGGGCATCGTAATTTTGCTTAATTGCTCTGGAAATTACATATTCACACATAAAATAGATCTTATTTATTAGACGCCTGGCGTGAATACTGTAATAAAATTTCTTTAAAGCGTTATTACGAAGGTAGAGAAACAAGTGATGTCAGTATTTTAATGTTAATTGTGAAAAATTGCATAACATGCCGATTACATAAAGACACACTCGATACAAATTGTAATAATGGTCTTCACGATAAGAAGAATTTATTTATGTGTGTGTACAGTTTTTTAGGATAGTGGTACGAGTAAGCAGTGGTTTGACGATGATGATGAAAGTACACTTTTGTGAGTTGTCTCTACGTGCGGTGCTCATATAGCACAGAGTATTTATTTAAGTGTATACAGTTGGGGTTTCTATACTGGGACCTTCAGCAAACTGATTTTAGAAACGCGCGCGTGCTGCACACGCATAAGAATATTAAGGAAGACATTTAGAGCTTTATACGGCGTTTTATACGCGTAGACGACACGTTCAAAATACGCCATGTACCTAAGTACATAAGAGCCTAAGGATCTTAGTGGGTGCAGCGCGTATGTACCGCGTTTGCATCCAGCTGAAAGTCGCGGTGTGTCCTTTGTCTAATACAAGGTTTTGAAAGTGGGGTCCACAGATCCTTTAGGAGTACGTAGCATGTGTACCAAGGGTCCGCAACAGCTCAGTTAACCCTAAAACTATGAATTTGGAATTTTTGAAATTTACGAGTCTTTTGTTTTGGACGAAGAAGATTGTGAACTTACATACAAAGTAAACAAAACAACAGCCTGCTTGCTCACTCACTCCCGCTCGGCATTTTTACAAGCTTTTATTTAACTTGGACTGTTCGTATGTATGTTGTATGTCAACATTTGCAAACTATGTTTTGACCATTTATTGTTATGCTGAAATTACACGTTTAGTTTGGGGGACAATGCATGCTTAGCTAAGTGATGTCATTCTAAATACAATTATGGCGGACTAGCTATTTTTTGTGCACTCCCATGATATGGGTATCAAATGTATAAGTTTGATGAGAAGAATATGAATAAATAGACTAAAAAATAAAAAATAATTTCTATGATTTACATTTAATACCAACTTTGCCTTTTTTCCTAAAAACTTTTTTAACAGGGTTCCGTGCAATATTTTAAAATCCGGAAGTGGTCCATGACAGTAGGTACAAACTTTAAGAACCCCTGGTCTAAAGATAAATTTTGATGTGGTAAGTATGAATCTTGTTTTGAGACTACAGCGATTGTGTGCTCTGTAGAACAATTGGAATTGCAGTCTGCTATCAATTTTTAAGCCGTTTATTTTACTCCGTGTAAGGGCATTTATGTGTCCTAATACCCTTGTATTTTAATGTAAAATTTAATTTACCTATACATATAAGTATATAAATAACAAATTCGCCGTCCTTCTTAGGTACGTGATTTTATGACTTTTCAATTCTAGAATGCGGAGGGCCATACGTTTATAGGTTTGGAGGCGATGATCAACTTAATCAAACGATAGTTCAATGTTAGTTTGTCAATGTGCTATATTTATCAGATTCTAGGTATGTTTAGTTAATTTGTTAAATTTAAAGTGTAGTTTGTAAAGTATTGGCTGGTATTTAACAAATTTAGGACGTATTAAAGTCGGAAATACCCTTATGCCTGGTTTCAAATGCTTGTAAATTAATTATTATACAATGCTCTTTATTCAAAGTAGTCTTAAATTTTAGTTAGTTTATCTAGGAATCTAAAGATATACCACATGCGTGGTATTTATAAACAAAGGAAGTTACACAAAGCAAAAAGCCGACATGCTACCCCTCGGCGGGCTGATGACGTAATCGCTCACAATTGTACTTTACAGCCTTTGAAGCGCCGCCAGGCGATGGGTTATGTATTTTTAAATCCCAAGTCGATTCTTATCACACAAATGTAAATAAAAGTCAAAATAAAAATCAAAGTTTTTCGATTACAAAGTAAGAGTACTACAAAGAACATTTAAATACTTAAATGTATATAAATTTTGTATTTAATTTAACACAAATCTAGTAGGTACTAGTGGTAAATATCTTATGTACCTACCTATTTATTGGCAATCGATTGGGTTGACATCTATGTTCTGTGGGGTTGACGATCCTTTTGTCTAGGTTGACATGATGATGAACGTCAGCTGTCTTGTTTAACTACTACTGACACAGATAATAATAATATACTTAATACCATACTATCATGATGATAAATGTGACGACAGCCTACTTCCACAACTTGCTGCTTTAAATAAGTCTACCTTGCTTTCTTAATCTTTACGGAAAATATGCAATTTTAAAATGACTTTTAAACTTGAAAATAATACAAATTGCTTGTGCTTTTAAGGGAGGATTAAAGTGAACAGTGAATTACGAGTATATTGTTTAAATTCTTAAAATGGATATCAGGATAATAATTGAAACTGAATGTAAAACGTAAAACTCAAGAGGCTACTCTGTTATTAAATATATTGATATAAAATTACGATGCATATTCTTATTATGTTTCTTACTATGAAGTCTTTATTTAAAGCTAGTTTACAACATAATGGTGTAATAAAAATGAATAGACATAGGTATTAATTTTTAATAATAAAGAACATAGGAATTGTTGTGTAGGAAAAAATTAAATGATGATGTAAATTAGTTTATGTAGCTGAGAATCCCCCGAAGTATAATAATGAATATTTGCATTATTCCTAAACTTAATTAGGTATAAGGATATTAATACTAGAAATTCCGGATTACGGAAGATGCGGTTTCGAGTCCCGCCTGAGGCAAGTCGATTTTTTTTCAGTGTATTTTTCTAGTATTAATATTTACGCGTTTGTAAACGCAAAAATAAAATTATTCCATAGGTAATAAGGATATTAGGGCGAGCATGTCTCCAAACAAACAGAGAAACTACCCTTAATTCTTAACCGATCTTTATGATATATACCTAAGAATGTTTTTCATAAAAGAAAATATAACTATCATTATGTTTACCTTTTTACAAAATTCGACATTACCTACATTCAAAGTTTGCTATTTAAATTTATAGTTATTTCCATAATATTAGGAGACAACAGCTTACTGAGTTTCTTGCTGACTCTCAGTTTTTCGAACCAGCTTTAGTACCTTATAAACATTGTTACAAAGGTGCGGCTTATTTCTAATGAAATATCTGCTAGCAGAGCTGTGAAAGAATCGACTATGGATTTTTCGGCGAAACGTTTATCGACCAATGGTAATTCGTTTAACTATTCTATAATTACCTCAAACTGTAAAAAATTTCCTAATCGTAATGCGCTTTTTTAAGATTGAAAATCAATAAGAGAAAATTTTACAGTTCTTGGTTGTCTGCTGTAGTCTGTATTTTTTTAAATACTTATATTATGAGATGACAAGCTTGCGGCCAATCTGGTGTTGTGTAATTATTTAGGCTAAAACCTTATACAAAATGTACTAATAGGTCAAAATGCAGCTACAAATCCGAATCCAGTTATTCGCGAATAAGGAAGCTAGACTCGAATCAGGGCTAATCAAGCTAAACATTAAACATTAATGCCGTCAAGAATTATCGATCAATGAATAGCAATCAATTTAAGATTGTCCGTTTGAATTTATATCTTTGTCAGACAAATAACTTGTCAGATAGCCATAAACATATCAGGCTATTATACAATTTGTCAAACCCTGGCCATCAGATACGAAGAACAGAGTACAACAAATCATACTGCAGCCATCTACAAGCTCGTTGGATGCAAGCTATCATTTACTATTCTGCCTTAAGCGAAATAACGCATTTTAATATAGTACCCACACCTCACCGTTACACAAATCTTTATGAACTATAAAAATAAGTGAGTGTTTACAGATATAGATCATAGCGAGAGAAAAAGCGACGTGTCTTCAGATAATAAACAATAAATTATTTTGTTAGAACATTTTATGATTAGCTTAATTTCATGGTCAGTTATTTTCAGCTATTCCCTTTCATAAAAGTGTCTTGTCTACAAAATTCCTTCATCTCACCCGACTATAAACGAATGTGGGGTTCAAATTCCGAGATAGCAAATGCATAAGAGAGTGTCGAATGAGGCCAAAGAGCATTGGTTTCGTTTATTTTAAAAATAATTATGCCTACGAACGCTCGTGTTTCGTACCCGACTCGGATGCCCTAGGGACGCTAGGTGGTCATGAGACTCCCGAGAGAGAAATGCTCAGTAATCCCCTAGGAACGTTTCACTTACAGGCTAGAGGACCCTTCAAGGTCTTCGCTTTCTTAAAAAACGGTCACATGAAATATCATCAGCGACAACCTGCAGTACTCAATAAATGAAACGCTTTTGTTTTTATGCTCAATTTTTTACAAGTTTTTATAACTCTACGTTTCTCTACCCTGATCTCTGAATTTGTTATTTCTTCATCTCAGTTCACATTTGGCACCCTACGTAATTAAATAAGAAAGGGGCACCTATATGGATACCACGAAGAGAAGGGGCGTATTTAGAACGTAATCGACAATTAGAATCGACATTAGACCACAATGAGCGGCTAAAAAAGTTCCAGAAGGAGAAAATGAAGAAAGATTTACAATGGCCTCGCGCAGAGTTACAATTGAATAGTAGTAATACCGTGATTACGGTTAGAGAAGCGAGTGCTAAAGAAGAGGAGAACATGCAGCCGGCATCCAGGTCTAATGACTGGAGAAATTAGAACAGGAAAGAGTCAAATTTTCGCGAGGACCTAAGTACATGAAAGGTCATGCAACTGCCTAATTCCTACGTGATCCGACAGCGTCAAATACGATAATTTATCCGTCCATTTGTACCCGTAGTGTAAGCTTTTTCGTATAAAAAATGTAACTACTTATTGTATTTGCGTTAAGAGCTCAATTTGTTTAGCAAACACGAATAGCGCCCATAGCCCAAATTGAGCTCTTAACGAAACTACAATAGTTAGGTTTTTTATACTAAAAAACTTACACTACGGGTGCAGGAATTTTACTTTAGTAATAACGCTGAGAGTGACGTGGCATCTGATTAAATCAAATCAAATATCTTAATTGCGTATCACATAACATTCACAAGGGTCTTATACATAGGCTGTTAGTTTGGGTTAGGATTAGTTTGATAGATGCATTATCGAAAGGTTTCAGTAAGTATATTATTCTATAGACTGTGATATTATTGTGTTGTGTTTTACTAATTTTGAGAATCCTATCATTACGATTCATTTCTTTAAAGTAAAATATACACTGTCAAAGTGGCACCTCTATCTTAACATACATTCTTAAATAAGGATTGCTTTAAGTACCTATACATTCAAATGAATAAAAAACATAAAAAGCTACTAAAATATCGACTCCCCAGTTAATTGAAGTCTTGATGTATTGCATCGATTGGCATAAAATCGAAAATTACAAATTCTGTGAGCGTCATCCCCGCAGTTGCTAATGAAGCTATAAGCCGTGTTAATTACAATGGAGATTAAAACGCTGAAATGCCAGTTGATGTTCACAAATTGAGTAGCATTATCTGCTGGAAGAAACTATAAACATTAAAACAGCGTAACTACCTTTGAGTAAAACAAGTAAGTATATTTTACGGCAAACAAGTTGATATCGATATTTATTACCAGTGAGATTTTTTTTAGCATTAAGAGCCCACATATTTATCAGGCATATGAACTGCCATAAGTGGTCACCGTAGTCTAGATAATTAAGAACCTTTTTGCAATTGTTCCCCAAAGGAAACCCATCTCCTAAGTTTGGAAGTTTCATTTCCTTCGGACAAATATTGATAGAATCTACTGCGGATTTATCAAAAAGCGGTTTTATTTGGATAAAAATTCTCACACACTACAATCCTCCGCGCCGATTTGTAATACGGCGCGTTAACGATATGGCTGTGTTTGACAGTAACGTAACCAAAATAATATAAGCAAATAAATTTAATGGTCCAGGCGCAGTTAAGTATCTAAAAAATTAGGATTAGGATTCTTTATTTTCAGGTAACAATCACCCATAGATAAATACCTTACGGATTAACATACATATCAACTATTATCTATATATAACATTCATTGATTTATGTTGCACTGTTCTGGTAGTGTGTACAGGCAGTCTACCGCGGAAACGCACGTACACAACCCCTTTCAGCCAGAAGTGCTCCTTCATAAAGGTTTCCAGCTTTTCTATAGGGATTCGTACAACAAACGGCTTAAAACTGACGTCATGTCGAGATTTCAATGGCCCAAACCTCAGAAGGAAGTTAGTCTTCATCTTAATGTACTCTGTGACGTCCTGCATGGGCATGGTGTGGTACAAGCGTGACAGGTACAACGGAGTGGTCGGTATCGCAGCTCGCAGCAGGCAACTTCTTCTTTCTTTGGACCAAGACAAAACCTTCATCGTCATGATCCTCAGTCCTGGCATGCTCGCTCAGGCACTTCCTTTAGTATTCGTTTAGACCCAGCAGCAGAGGCGTAGTCCCGGCGACTGCACTTTGATGGTTTTGCGACAGCTACATCTGTCGCGTGAGGCACCGCAAGTGATGGTGTGGTACGGGCGGTCGGCTGCGTCGGCGCTGGCGCTGGTGGCTCTTGGGCACTGGCGCGGAGTGCCGGCGACTGCGGGGCGCGGGGAGCCAGTGGCTGCGCAGCGCGGGCTGTCAGTACCCGCTAAGGGGTCACAGTTGCGTCACCATCACACCGCGATATTACCGGTGTCGAAAATTCTGACTCGCTACTGAGCCAAGGCGGCGTATTGACTAATGCACCGCGCTGTTTGTTGACATTAGAGTCATCGACGTCTGGCCTAGTTAATGCGGGTTGCGCGCGCAAACTATCTACCTCCTTGCGTAATTCAATCATTGTAGCCTGTGATTTTCAAATTTTAGCACCACTTCTGCTAAACTTTCCTTCAAGGTAACGATGTCTCTGAGAAGACTGGTTACGTCGATGTGGTCGAAGATAACAGGAGAGAGCTTGTTGAGGTCCTTCGCCACAACGGTCGGCACGTCGTCTGGATCTGTCCCTTTTAGGAGCGTTATTATCTCCTGCAGGCTCTTCGGTGTTCCATCGCGTCGATGAGAAACCATCTGGTCTAAGCGACTGAAATAGGAGCTTCTTGGCCGCAGATATATCCGCTTCGCTGAAGCTGGATTTACAAATCTGCACCGCACTTACTTCGTCCATCACGTCCAGCTTCTGTTGCAGGAAAGCAAGGAGCTCATTAGCCACGAGTTTGTTACTCATGACGACTTTTCTAAGCGGTATAATAGTTTTATAAAGGACGTAAAAGACCGGATTCTCCCAACATGTAAAAGTATCTACTGACATATAGAAGGGTTTATTTGCTCCACTATTTCAGACTGATCTAGATTGTTGTATAGTACAAGGTCGTACTTTGCTCCTAGCAGTTGATTACCGAGTAATCTCTTCTACGTAAATCGTTTACTTAGCGAGTCGTTAATTGAAAACTCCGATAAATATTATTCACAGAGAATTAAGATTGCTCGCATTGAGTTCTTTAAGCTTGCTTAAAATTTTATTCTATTCTATTAAAAGCTCTGTACTAATTGTGATGTGGGGCCTTGTTTAATAAATTAAGAAATATTTCAAGTGTACCTAAATAGTTAAATTAAGAATAATTTTTAATTATAATATAAATGGAAGGAGAAGAAGTGAGCGTAGAAAACCTGTGACTGAGAGCTTGAACAACTTTATATTATTGCGCGCTTTCGTTTGTATATATTTTGTCAAAACTTAACAGCTCTAAGATTAAGATGTTAAAACTGCGTGTAACATTAACAGTTTGCTTTTGTTTTGTAGGATCGTCAACAAAGCAATACGGCCCGTAAACCGCAGACATAGCGCGGATTGTGGGAAAATCTTATACATAAGATGTAAATAGCTTTTATTTATTGATAATTGTTTGCTAAAAGATTTCATAATTGTAGCCAATAATTTATTTCATACCACTTTAAACGTCGGTAGAAAAAAATAGTTTATTTACATTGAAATAGGTTTATTATATTAATCGCTACAACGTGGATAATCGCATCAATTTTCAATACAGAGAAGGATTTATGTGATTAGTGGCGTCTGACCAATACCATAAGAAAAATACCTAATAGTTAAAGAAGGTCGGTCTATAAACAAAGATCATACAATGTATATAATGGGCGCCTTGAGGGAAAATATTGTAGAAAAAGATGTTTTTCTAGATACCGATCGGTAATTTCATTATTCAACAACTAAGCTTATTAATCTATTTTTAAATGCACTGGTTTGTAATCTACCGTGTTATGGAGAATAAATATTGTAAAAAGTTGTTGATTTGAATGAAATTTTTGTTTCATGTTCTCTATTTGGAAGGTTTAAAGCTTGATAGTTTTAGTATATCTACACTTCGGGAAGTGTGTGAAGGAATTAAACGAATTAATACTGACGGTTTACTGATTGATTTTGACGTAAGTATAATAAAAGTACTTAGCAAAGTCTATTTAAATAAAGGACTTTTTCATTTCATTTACAACCAAACCTAGCTCACCATAAGTAGAACACGTTTACTAAGCGCAGTAATTGGTAACGCCAATTTTAATAATCACATTTTTATTCCAGGTCTAACAGACAGTATTCTATGCAGAGCATGCACGGAGGCAGAAGAAACAGCCGCTCATGTCCTGATAGAATGCGATGCAGTGGCCACGCACTGGGTTCTCTATTTGGACCATCCCGGCAGACTCCAGCATACCTTCAGCAACACCAACCAAATTCTTTACTAGGTGGTAAACCCATATTGTAGGGTCGTCGGGGTAGGTACCACCGTCTTTCTTATTTCTGCCGTGAAGCAGTTCGCTGTGTTTCGGATTGAAGGGAAAGGTCCAGTGTAATTACTGAGCATGGCATATCATCTTAGTCCCCAGGATGGCAACGCACTTGCAATGTTAAGTGAAGCTATAGGCGACGGTAACCACGTTACACCAGGTGGGCAGTAAGCTTGTTCGCCATCTCGTAATATAAAAAATAAATAAATGAAGGACTAATTTTTACTCCCCTGGGGATCACTACCTCAGGATCTCATTCTGGTGGGCGAAACACTAGACCACTGAGGCTTCATTTAAGATTAGGTGAGTATGGACAATTGCCTCCGTATTATAAAATTAGAACGTTTCATCCTTCCCCTACCCTGCTCCCAATTTATTGGGGGTCGGTGCAGTATGCCTTGATATCTACTATTGCTTAAGGATTCGGCATTACATTTTTACGGCCGTCCGCCTTCCTGACACCAACCCTCCTTAGGATCGACTGCTATCTTTCGACAGCACCCGGGACCACCAGCTTAACGTGCCTTCCGAAGCACAGAGGAAAATCAATTTGAAAAATCCTCGGTCACCCATCCGAGTACCGACCGCGCACTTGGTTGCTTATCTTTCGAGATCGTTATTAAGCGCGACCGCGGCGCCATCGACCTCCTCCTCTTCAATAAAATTCAAGCGGTAATGGAATGTAGAACAATTGTGTTGTTCACAACACAACCGAAAATAACGATCTGTTTAGATGATTTACCGTTGTTTGTTATGACAAATGTTTCTTTAACTCATTAGCACTAGCCATTTGCTGGCTCAGCTGATGGATGAGGTGATAAATTAACACACATTAACACGCGTTTTTACGACACGCCTTACAACCAGTCGTTTTTAATTGTTGAACGTGACCCTATAATTTATCATATACTCGCTAGCTCTATTTTTACCCTACAAATTGCATTTACACTTTACAGCATAAACAATGTTGCAAACTCCTGTCATTCGGGATATTTTAATGAAACGTTACGGTTGGAAATTGTTGGTTTTAGTTCAAACCCCTTGTTTGTCCTTTTATTTCAGTAGCAGAACTACCAATTGACACTACGCTACAAAGATGAACTTTGCAATGTAACGAGTATTACCTATTGGAGGCAAAAAATCTTACGAACAATTTTTTATATATATTTTAATGTGTGTAAAAAAAACCATAGTACGTATTGGAATCAACAGTAAATGTACCACACCACAAAACGCCTTTGAATTTCGAAATATAGAATGGAACAACCTTAATTTGTGATAATCCTAGTAAATCCTAGCAAGTTCTCGCTGGATTTTATAAGCTGTCATAGTGCCAAACAAAATTGGTCTTTTTGTATTTGGATATCACGAAATAAAGAAATCACATTTGAATGTAATTGATAAGACCGGTGGAGAGCCTTTAGACATAATAATCTCATGTGCATACTCAGATCATGTAAGTAATGTGCATACAATACACGAGTAGCCACGAGTTGCCAGCGGTCACCGTAGCTTATTATAATGCTTGCCTTACTAGATCAATCGCGTGGTGGTTAGCTTGATTGAATATCTTACTAAGATTAATATCCTCTGAAGAAACCACTTAGGAAAGACAGTAATTAAACAGCGAAGTCACTAACTTTCGGTCCACCGTTAGTCTAGCTTTTTTTCTATAATATACCTTTTTAGTAACGGTTTAGGCTATAAAACAGAACTTTTGATGTGCTTAGATATATTATTTGTTTTTGTATATCGCGAATAATTTGCATTCCCATAGTGATTTCAACCTGTCCAAATTAAAGGTGGGGTAGGGTAGGGTAGGTGGCCGGCCGTGGGTCCACATGCAGAAGCCTCCTCGTGGCTGACCCTGGTAACGTGGTGGGGAAATTTTCTCGGCGGGTGTGTGGCTTTTGATGTCAAGTGTGTTCCCTTTGCATTCGAAGTCACATGCCATCGTCGAGTTGTTTTTTTTTCCCACTACGGCTAGTTCCCGACGGCCCTTTTCAGGGCCACGACCGCGCCCGAACTCCCCCGGGTGCGGTCCGATGGCTGCTCCCGGTGTCCTCGTCAGGAAGACGCGCCAGGTCGAGCAGCCGTCGGTGGAGGAGTGGCTGCTGGCCACCAATTGGTGCAAGGAGTGCCTAGACGGGCAGCATTGGGACGGTATCGGTGTTATTGAGCTCACGTGCTGCGCAGATCCCGAGCCGTCCCGTAATAACGCACTGAAGGTCAGGCCGGGGAGGATGTTTAGTGGGTATGGAGGGAACGCCTCTACCTCGAGTCCCACATATCCTTTGCGGTTGGCATTACCCCGCAGGGACGATACGTAAATGCATTTGGCCTCCCCATCAGCAAAAAAAAGGTGGCCGGCCGTGAAAATTAAATACTATTGACCTATAGCAGTATTTTCGATATCAAGAGGGGTGGGAGATGGGAGCAGGGTAGTAGAAAGTATACACATATAATACTTTTTTTAGAAATGTCTAGCAAATTTGCTTCCGCTTTAATTATGCGAACAGCGAAGGAGTGAAACTCCTTGCCGAGGTCTGTTTTCCCGCATCAGTATAATCTGGACATCTTTAAGGCCAGAGTGAACAAGCATCTTCTAGGCGAGCGTGTAGCAACTTAGGCCTCATCATCGCATTCCATCAGCCTATTTAACATAAAGAAAATACTCCATTTCACCTGATGGTAAGCAGATGTGGGTTCAAACGCAAAAATAGCTGGTACAAAGGACAATTACTATTTAAAAGTGCCGCATTAGCTACCCTCGTCTAACCGACATGCGAGATGCTTCTTCGAGCCTCTTTTGAATGACTAAGGATTCAACGAAGGAGGGAAAACGTAATTACAGACTCACTTTATTTCATAATCGTCTTGGTGAAGTGATAAGTAACGTTGCCTGCAAGTCGCGAGCACCTGGGTCCTATACCTGGTAGTATATTCCTGGTACACATTTATTTAGAACTAGCTGTGCCCGCGACTTTGTTCGCGTGTTATGATATTATATAGCCTATAGCCTTCGTCGATAAATGTACTATCCAACACAAAAAAAGTTCAATTTGAATCAGTAGTTCCTGAAATTAGTGCGTTCAAACATGGTTCAAACAAACAAACCCTTCAGCTGTATAATATTAGTACAGATTTTACAATAACGGTAATAATAAAAAGTAGTTGATTATTATTAAGAATAATAATGACATAAAATCATGCAGTGCCTCAAAGGTGTCAGACTGCCAGCCTGTCGCCTACATAAAAGAGGAACTCACCTTTATCAATCAGTGAAGTTTTTGTATTACGATGGAAAATCCATTGACGGACCATGCCGCCCGCTGGTGTGTGAGACTCACCCGGCGCTGAAAAACGCCGGTCCTATCCACTAAAAACCACTGGTACCCCCTCCTAAACCCTCCTGGAGTCATTTTGAGATCGGCGTACTTTACGTACCTATGCCATTTCACTAAAACGTTCCCAGGCTGACCCGGCAAACCTCCAGTGACCTAACATACAAAAGTCAACAACCAAAGATGCTACACTCCAAAATCTCAGCAGACAGGGTTATATTGGACCATTTAAATGTAACATAAAGTTTTGGCATTGGAAAAGATCGAGTACTTAATCATTAGATCAACAGATTTATTCTGACAAAAAAGTTTTTATTTAAACCGGCAATGTCAAAGAAGTTCTTTAAATGGTTAATATAACGGCCATAATTGCAAGGTGAGGTGTCGAAATTCAGTATAATAGTGGCTATCACTGGGCACTTGCTTATGATTTAATATCGTTACCTAATGGGTGTGCAAGGCGATATAATTATTAAGTCTATCTTCATAACATCTTATGTTCAAAGAGCAATAAAATGGTAATAAGCCAACCATCTTGTTAAATTAAGTAACGTTAGATGACTATAACAGTACATTCGCTTATAATTCACTTCCTATTGGAATTAGTAGCTCTTAGATTTTATTTGACTTTTTAATGATTTTTTAAAATGATTACCAGCAATAGTTGTTAGCGATGGCAAGGAATTGTCAGACATGTAGAAATTGACTAGGAAAAGAGGAAAACCAAAAACATCTAGATATCGAAATGCAATGCGGAAATCAATAAACAAAATAAAATATGACGGTAAAATTCGACGTTTTTTTTATGTAGATGCTATCTGCATCAGATATGAACTATGAATATTATGAACAATGATATTTTTTATATTATAATATCATTCACTATGAATAGATTTGTTAAACCTGAACAAATCTGCTAGTAAATAATTGATTGCAGATGGCAGTAAAAATGTTAATTTGACAGATATAAAGGACTGAAGTATTTTAACGTCTACACGATAATATGTAACTTTATGTCTGCACGATGTAAATATTTTCTTAATTTTCTATAAGCGGTATAGGTATCAATCAGTGCCGATTTGTCATCGTCATTCCTTATTATAGATACAAAGTTAAAGACCAGTGAAATAAAATTAAATTTCAGATCACTTTTTTAAATCGTTATTATTCAAAATCACTACATAGTATAAAACAAAGTCGCTTCCGCCGTCTGTCTGTCACTATGTATGCTTAGATCTTTAAAACTACGCAACGGATTTTGATGGTGTTTTTTTAATAGATAGAGTGATTCTTAAGGAAGGTTTATATGTATAATACATGCATATTTATATAAGCATTGCACCCGTGCGAAGCCGGGGCGGGTCGCTAGTATATTATAATTGGACGAAAACAAAAAAAATATGGAAAATCAGTACTTTTCAGTTCAATCAATATGTTAAAGTTTGTCTGTAAGAAATTCTTAGAGAACATTATTATTATGGCAACAGGTTTGGCTAAGATGGAGGTGGCTAGAGAGGCGGACTTGTAAAAAGTCCCACCACCAAACCAACCGAGTGCAAATTACTACCCTGGATCGAACCCGGTACCATTGAAACAAATTCCGATGGACGACTATCGGAGGCGGTTGAATTATGTATCCCTAAGATTACTATGAGAAGGACCTTAAATATTAATCTACTTCTTGCTGACCGTACCTGTAATGCGCCTACATTGTCTCGCATGATCAATGTTTTATTATAATTATCTACGAAGCATTTAAAAACAATTAAGATTATTCCCATTATAGATTGTAATAAATGCCATGAATCCTATATATGCTGGCCACTCATATTTTACAATTAGCATTATCAGTTCCGAATTCTTTTTTGTCCACACAATGGGCCTAGTTAAAATTCTTTCTGTACTCAGGACATAATCGGATCGCGCAAAAAACGTACGCTTATAATAATTATGATCGTCGGCTGTAGTTAAAGCCTAGAACGAAAATGTATTTACGTGCCATTAATTTTTTAAACTTTAATATCGGATAAATGAATAGTGTTTAACTTTTTTCGTGTCCTCTTTATGCGGTAGTACCTCTTCATTACATTGCTGCTAAATATTCATAAAGCGAAACGTAAAATTGCGTTAAAAAAAAGATTTAATTTCAGTATTATTAATAAAAAAGTTTGGATTATTTTTGTCCTCAATGGCAACTGGGGCCATATGGTGTTTTGTTTATCGCGTATTGGCCAAATCCAAGACACTCATCATAGATTTGCATCTCAAAATATTTTTTTTGGGCTCCTAAAGGGCTCCCTCCTCCAGATTCACGCCGAGAACACCCGAGAAGTGTGAATGTGATTAGTTTCTCGCCTTCTCGTTCTCGCCTGTTCTCCGCTCGGTGTCGGTTTTTTTGCCCGCTTCAAAGAGTTTCTCGGGTGAGAAAAGAGAAGCGTATCACATTCTCTCTCATTCGGTTTCAGTGCAACGTGGAGAGTGGTTTGAAATAAGATTTACAAACCTTGTTCAATTTCGATGAATTTGTGTCATCCACCTTCGCCTGGGCCTTCCTTTTTTCTTTATATTATTTTTGATTTTAACATTCACAAGATTGTAGTATTCTAATGCACACAATACCAAGCTGCTTCACTGTCAAAGTCGTCCATATCGCATTGATATCGCATAACGATGGAGAACACAGGTGAGAGGGTTAAATTGTATAACAGTTTGAGAAACATATATACGAGTATTTTATATTGTATTTTATTTTATATAATTACTATCTACGGTACATAATAAACTTGCTGTGTATACACACCAAAGGATGTTAGTCTAGCATAAAACTAATGTACGCAAAAGATTATTGTATATTTTATATTGATTAATGTCTGTTGTGTTACCTAATAAATAAATAAATAAATAGAAGGTCGCGTGAGTGTAGGTACCATCTCGTTTCTCGGGTCAAGTCGACTTCTCGCGTGACCTTATCAATTTGGTTTTTGTTTCTGCGATTATAGCTAACGCAATAAGACCCTTGGTGCCGTATTTTTATCTTATTGTAGTGTGGTGATATCTGGTTACCTTGCAAAAAACAGATTTTCGATTTCAAAACCAAACAATTTTCACTATGATAAGCCTAATTAGGGCAATGTAGATAATTCATTTGAATACAAAATATATTATTTTTGTTTAAATCAGAGACTCACATAGATGTAAAATCATTATTCGCGATTGTCAGTGCAATTCCAACTAGTTACAAATAGGTTGTACTTGGAATTCGTCTGGTATTGATTTTGAAAGCAAATCATAGAGAAAAGTTACAAATATTGGGACAGTACCCCTATTATGGAATACCAGTAAACAGATCTTAGAGAATATTATTAATTTTGTCCTAATTCAACAAGTCACACAGTTACATTTTCTCTCATAAGGGTAGGCCCATATCACTTCTCTCATCTCATAAAAATTTCATTCATGCTCGACCTATTTCGCCTTCGCCTAGGTTTTCTCTGTTCAGAATCTCTTTTTACAAATTTTAAACAAATTTAAATACTTATAATATTCCACATCAGATTGCAGTCTTCCAAATGGTTACTTTCATCTATGTACATAATAATTATAATAATATTGAAAGTTTTAAGCTACTGTACGTATTTATTCAAATATGAAAGAAATCATCAAGCTGTACAAAAGATAAAAATGTCCAATAAAATTGTTACAATGTGCATAAAAGCTTACAATAATTAGAATCAATCTAATCCACTACATTATCTAGACAGGTAACAGAGTGCTTCCGATATTAATCCCTAGCCACCACTGACACTTGAGTTAATCAATTACTCATATTATAATCAAAGATACATTACTCTTCTCCGGACTAGCTTGAAAACTTAATTAAAGATGTCTACTTCTAGCTGTCGGTTGTTAGGTTAAACGAGGTTTAGGATCATTTGAAAATCATTCTGTTTAAGAGTCTTTGCTTAGTGAATAAAAATTATTAGGTGCCATTTCATAGGTGTCAGTTACCTCTACATAAAATGAATCCTTTAATAGATATAACAGGAAAACCTTCAATTATTCTCATTTCATTAACTTACCTTGTTTAAAAAGTATTTTTACAGTGTCTTAGATTCTCAATAACATTATTGAGAATCCTTAATATAAAAAGCTGTAACAATCTGATGCCAAATTCTATAGCAGTATTGTCCAAAGCAGGACATACTGCAAATAAATTGATATCAAGGCAGGAGAGAGAAGAATACCATAAAATTAACGTTTTCCACTTCCATGCTTCTCGATCAGACATTATCTTAACATTAACTGCTTTCTTGGTCATATCATCTCTTAGATCAGTTTTTTTGCGGACTTCCTCTCCACTTTCCTCTTCATCTAGCCGTATTATATCATACACAGTCTATCTATATTTTCTTCGTATCTCTGTTCTGTATACTCAACCATATTCATGTCCACCATCTTGCCTCTACATGTGCTACTAAACTTCTTTTATTTTGTCCATTCTCACCTACTCCATAAGGTATTCAACTTTAACATATACATCTCGGCATATAATGCGCATATGTATTTAAGTATTAAAAAAGTACGCAAATATTTCTTTTCGTTTATTTATTAAGTTCTCATTAACTACGTAATACGAAAAGTAAGAAATAATTAATGTAAGAAATAATTATATGATAATAATCATAATTATAACTAGCACGCTTAAAATTGTCTGACACGGGCGAAATAATTGCGTTACCAAAATTAATAAGGTCACATTTCCTTTTTTAGCCTCCAAGTGCGTTTATGTCTTTTATTAGTGCTGCAAGAAGAAAGTTTAATAGCTTTCAATACAATTAATTCACCGAGGAAGTAATTAAAGTACAAAGAAAGGTGTTTCACAAAACGATTTCGTTTCGCTACTACAATGTTACTTGTTTATTCGAGCGAATTCTCAATTGTGTACTATATCACTCGGATGAATTTTAATTGAACCAATTAAGGTTCAATTTTATTTGGTTCGTTAAAATCTTGGAAACGCCACATGTTTGTGCTAGTTAGAATGAATATCCAGATCGGATAAAGGAGTAGGATCTTTTCTTTGCATTCTAAGGCGCATATTTGAAATTTCATTGCAATTGTAGTAAATTTAGTTCTGTTTTTATTTTTAATGAGGGTTTTATTTATTTCATGGAATTGTCGTCTTAATTAATAAGGACGACAGGCTTAAAATGTGAAAAATTGATATTCGTTTATATCTAATCGGGTATCTATTATTTTCAGCAGGTATACCCAAACTGTTGAGATATAAGAGTGAAACATCTGCCCTGGGTCTGTACTTTTGTTTTTTGATTCATTGAAGGTTTGTCTTATGAAAGTCTTTAATTACGTGTGTGTTGCCAGTGATGACCTACGGAACCTAAATTATGCTGCTTACAATGGGCCTCATAAGAAGGCTCAAAGTCACTCAAAGGACCTCGGAGTTTCTCTGAGAGAGCATATCAGAAATGATGAGATCCGCACATAACCCGAAAAATTGCGAAATTTTAGTGGCAGTGGGCAGGGCAAATTGCGAGGACGAGTGACGTTCGTTCGTTGGGGCCGAAATGTCCTCGAGCGTACCGGGAGACGCATTTCGAGGACCCGCAGGGCCGATCGGGTTGGATATCTTTGGGTCCAACAGTGGACGTTTAGCTGATATGATGAACGTTTAGTTCTTATTGGGTTTAATGTTCGTTTCAAGTAGGCGACTGGCTAGCAACCTATCATTGTTTTGAGACACTGCATGGCCCACGTATGTGGCAGCTGCTGATAATACATAATGTATGTATTATTTTCATCCCGAAGAATAGGTAGGGTTAACTTTTCTTCGCGTTCAGTTTTCATAATGTATTATTATTAACAGACATTTTGCCCACCGGAATTAAATAAAATGGTAAATAGAGAATATTATTTGAGCGTTATGCGGCGTTTAAGAGGGCAAATTCGACGAAAAAGGTAAGAAAATTCTTGGATTTTGAACCACGATAATGCGCCTTTGTGAACGAATTTTTGATCAAACACTCAACAAATACCATCGAGCAACTACCATATTCACCAGATATGGCTCCAGCCGACTTCTTTCTTTTTCTTAAACTCAAATTACCACTTCGTGGCACCGTTTTCAATCAAGTAGAAGACATAAAGGAGAATTCGCGGCGAGAACTGAACCCAATTCCGGAAACAGCGTTCAAAAAAGTTTTGATGATTGGATTATTCGTTAGCGCAAGTCAAAGACTATATTGGTTTAGTACTCCGTGGCGTAAGTGTATCGTTTCTAAAGGAGCATACTTTGAAGGTGATAAAATAAATTTGGATGAATAACTAACGTTTTGTGTATTATTGATCTTTTCCCGGTACTTAATTGACAGAGTAGTGCCATACTTTTATAATTTTTCGATTAATCACTTTAAGCTTTAAGCTCTCGTGTTGCATAATTAACATGACTAAAAACGGGAATTTACGCGACCTTACGAATACAATTGAAATCATGAAACATAATATTTTCAATCAGGAAGACGGTTTCAAATGTTCGGCGACATGGATTCCATCCAGTGATAAACATTACGCAGATGAGAAATCGCCAAAATATGGAGCCGTGGGTCAGTTTACAGAATAGGAGAGGTTACGTGACGTATGTTTTTGTGGGTGAACGAACATGAATACTCCTCGAAGGACATCGCGATTGTCTACTCCTGCTGTGACCACAGTCGGTGCAATTCGACTGAAACGTCAGGCATTTACAAGGTGACCAAACCGCGTTAATTCCCGTTTTTACTCATGTTAATAATGTTACGACTGTACGTTTATTGATAGAGGTCGAGGCTAAGACAGCTTTACAGCCAAGTGGCTAGTTAATAGTGCAATAAATTGTCTTGTACTCTGTAGGGTCTGCAACTGGTTGATACTGGTTAATGCATAACTTTATACAGCCATATTAGTATCACCCTATTCAAAGTGTTCCTGGGGATCTGCGTTAACTTTGGCCTGTTATTTAGATTATTAAATTGGTACTTTTTTTACTGTGGATAGATTATTTTTTTGTGTATAAATTAAATACTTAAAAATTTAAGGACTGGCACACAAGCCGTGAATCCGTGTCCGTTTCGACGGCGTGGCCATAATTTTCTGAATATTGGTTCACGAATTTGCGACTTTCTTTGGCATCTACTGTTTTACAAATTCCTTCGTAATGTTGACGTGGTCGTTTTTCTTCTACGACACTGTGTCCGAGCAGTTGAAACGGACACGTGAATCCATGGAACGCTCAGAGTAGATATTCGTCTATATATAAATATTAAATTTTTTTTCAAACACAACATGCATTATTTGGTATACGCAATATTATGTTAAGACAAAGACCATCCATAACGCCCCATGAACGTTGTCAAGCGAAGTGACATAAAATTACGTCGTAATGGAGGTAATTTACTCAACCCTCCACGAAGAGGGAAAGTCAGCGGAAATGTTGTTAGAAATCTGAATAGTTGTGCACGTGTGAATGAAAATATAGTCATTTTGTGCATTACAACGGCGCGGCGTGAGTTGGTTTGTTAAGTATAATAGATGACGGGATTAAATCGTTTTGTTGGAACTAGGGGCGATTAGGCCTTACTCAATCACTCTGGCCAAGTGCGGGTTGGTCGACTTCACACACAACCTCAAAATTTCTTCATAGGTGTGTGCAGGTTCTTCACAATGTTTTCCTTCACCGTAAAAGCGTCGAATAAACGTACATATGAATTCAAAATTTGAAAACACATTGGTACGTGTCGGGGTTCGAACCGGTGCTTCCCGGGTGGAAGGCAACGCTCTTACGCACTACGCCACCGACGCTTTTTTTTTATACTTAACGGGTAATAATGGAGGAAGCGAGCTTCATTTAAGGCAGATTTACACAGGGTAAGTTACGACTCGCAAATTCAGAAAAGTCAGTATTGACTCTGTACCGACCTAGTGTAAATTGATTTGCAGACAGTTTAGCGCTGTTGCGTAAGCGCAAATTCAATATTCCCGTTTACTAAACATGTAAACGCTGTGGACAGTTCTCGGCGCCAGTACTGACGCCTGTTACCGCGACTTATAACTTACCCTGCCTAAAACCTAAAGGTTTAAACGTTGGCAGTGACTGGACCCAGTGCCTCGGATTTTCAGAGCCAGTCACTGGGTACAGGTAGATGGCATCGACAGAAACTCAGTTTGATGTGGATTATTGACACTGGCGTTCATTATTGCAGAATACTTCAGTGACTGCCATAATATATCCAGACAATGGCAGTCGCACTGTAACTTGCGGGGCGAGGTGGCAGAAGCCACTGGGTCCCAAAATAGACGGATAGGCTAGTCAACTGGAGCGACTTGATTTCGCTAATACGAATATTATACAATGTTTATTAGATAATTATAATTCTTATATCTATGTCTTTAAGGTATATGTAATATGGGCCTAGTGTTTTATATTTTACACATTTTGTTGCCTTAAATAAAGAATTATTATTATTATTAATATGTGAAAGAGCCCATTGCAGTATAATAACTTTGTCACTAGAATAGAGTTCGTTAAGTTTCTCAAGTATTTTAAAAGCAATCGGTACACATATTTTACCAGAAACGCCACTTTTGAATGCCTCAGGATTGCAGGAGCATTTTCTGTTAAATCAAAGTCTTTAAGGATGTTTGTTTCCTATGTTACAGTCATCCCGATCACCAATTCACGCTTATTTATTAAGTTAATTAACGTTCGTACGTTAGTTAACGTAAGCGTCGGTGGCGTAGGGCGTAAGAGCGTCGTCACCCACCCGGGAGGCACTGCTTCGATCCCCGCCACGTACCGATGTGTTTTAAAATTTATAATTCATATGTACGTTTAATCGACGCTTTTACGGTAAAGGAAGGAAAACATCGTGAGGAAACCTGCAGACACCTATGATGAAATTCTTAGGTTGTGTGTGAAGTCGACCAACCCGCACTTGGCCAGCGTGGTTGACTACGGCCTAATCGCCCCTAATGTGTGGGGTAGGCTCGAGCCCCTCGGTGGAGACATTATATGAGATGTTGAGAGGGAACGTTCTGTTTTTAAAAATCATTCAGAATTTAAACGAATATCATAAAACCGTAGCACAATAATTACGCTCAAAAGAAAAGAGTGTTGTATCCCATCTTAAATATCAGTCGAAGGCGTAAACAGCTCAGAGGATGTACCGGCAATGATTAACAACTATAAAAACGGTAATGACCGTAAAAATTATTCTGATGAACGTTCTCGTCTCAATTGACATTGATTGATTATTAAATTAAAACTAGTACGTGTCGCCAGCCACACTTTTTACAATCAATAACGACACAACTTGACGCGCAACAAGCTAATATATAAGTAATTGAATTTAACATGAGATCAAGAACCCTGATGATTGGCAGTCTGAACAGATAAACATTGGTTGTCGTTTAATGAGTATCGGTAATCAGTTTGCAATGACCACTTAAGAGGTGCGCCCACGGTCATTATTTTTGGAGCCATAGTAAAACGGATAAAAAAAGCTTATTAAAAACAAAACAAGATCGGCTTTTTTATTGCCGCGAAGAGCATTGCTCTTGATAGTACCACTGATAATGCATTTGGGCCTGTTATAGATATCACTGAAAAAGCGCGGCAAGAAATGTGTCAAGATGAATCTATTTCGCAATTAGTTTGGTCATGTCACTTTTTTGAAATAGAATGAACATCATGCTAATAGGCGGGTGTTATTAAACAATGGTTATTAACTCTGTTTAGTAAGATTTCAGTTACTTAAAATCAGATAGAACGAAAACATAATTGTTTTTTCCTTTCGAATTCTAAATACATTTATCTCTACATTCACTTATGATTTTAAAAATTACGTGATTTTCAATGATTATTGTTATTGTATGCAGTCCATATTTGATAAAAAAAATAGACGATAAAAAGGTTTTTACGTAAACAAAAAGAAAAATCTTTGCAGTAATACTTATAATAGTACTTATCTATTATAATATTTCACACACCATTTGATCTAACATCCTACCTAATTTCATGCATAAATTTTCTATTTTATTAATTTAATATTACCTATTGGTTCTAGTTATTTCAATATGAATGTAATGCCTTTTCGTGAAGCCTAGTTTACGGTGGGGGTTTAAGGAAATACATACTCCAGTTTTATTATTTTAACCGTTAGTAAAAGTAAGCTTACTGAAGTTTGGTTGCCTAGTAATTATTGTTAAATTACAAAACATAACAATCGGTCGCTTAAACCAAAACGTAGTAGGTTGATCTTTAACTATGAATTGAATATTGAAACCAACCGCAAAATTTCTATTTTCAGTGGCAAAAGCCATAAAGAACGAGATAAAACAAAAACATCATAGACTAATATAGTCTATTTTTTTGGTTGGCCCCGCCCCTAACATGACCCATCTCACTCTGTCAATATCGGAAATATGCGAGACACATACTCAGTACTCGTTTGTTAAAAAAAACAGCCTATAGTCCTTGAAGTGACCACAAATTAAGGAAATCATTGTTACCATCTTCATACAAAGAGTTTTTGAATTAAGGAAACGTGTGGTGTGCTATTCTTGGGAATAATTAATAACGGTGACTGTAATTACCAGGGTGAGGTCGGGCAATAATGGAACGGGTAGACAAAAATTAAAATCGTCTATTTTAGTATCCACATCATTTCAGCCTATTTTAATGTGTTTTATGTAGTGTCGTAATTCTCTTTATTAATAATGCAAGGGAATTTTAATTGCCACTTAGGAAAATAGTAATTTTACAATCTCATTTTGACTAATTTCTCTCTTTAGCCATCCGCAATGGTACGACTCGAACCTTGCCAAAACTGTAAGTGACAATGAGAATCCCTCATGAAAGATATCAATCGACTAGAAACCCTATACAGTTTGCCCTACAGGCTAAACGGCCCAAAAAATTATCGCCTTCTTAAAAAAGTATCCAGTGACGCATAAACGCTATTTATTTATTTATTTATACTCTATTGTACACAGTGAAAGAAAGAGACTCCATTGTAAATGACTTGTGCAAAAATTGGTATGACGAACGCACTTATATCGCTTCTAAGCAACCTTAGAAGTTGGCGTAATCAATGGGTGTGTGTTTTTTAAGTTAATTTGTTAGCTGACAAGCATATGTATAAGCATAAGCCTGGTGGTAAGCAGTAACTTAGCCTAGTGTTCCGCAAAGTGTGTGCCGCGGCACACTGGAATACCGTGGTCATTAGTTGGTGTGCCTTGGAAAAAAAGGTTATCTCTTATACCAACTTACTTGAACGGCCGCAAAAAATATGAACGTGCGAGCGAGGAGTTTCGTTTCATTGGATCTTATAGAAAATATTTATGATGTACGCCAAAATTTTCCGATTTCCCAGATGTACCTTGGACACATAAACTTTGTGGAACACTGACATAGCCTATAGCCGCTTGCAACACTGCCGTGACAGTCGTGCGCTTCCAACCCTAGTCCCTTCCCTATCCCGTGGAACTCTGGCAACCTTACTCACTAACAGAAACACAACACCACAAAAATCTAGTGTAATTTGACTGTAGTCTTACTACCCCAGTTCGGTCACTCCAAGTTCAAGCTTCACTGTGCCATACTTCCTCTAACTCCAGTTACTTATACTGGTGACTTGACTACACGGCATTATTGGTCGTTTGAATTTGCAGCAGACGATCTGGGCTATAAACAAAATACGAAATGTTGGAGATAAGGAACGCATAGGGCTTGTCCTTAAGAGGGAAGACTTAATGTTCCAAACGGCCATATAGTCTACAGCGACTATTTATCATCAAGCGATCGCGATAGCTACCGTATTATAAAAAACGCATTATCTGCCACTTAGCTATTAAAAAAAAGGCTTAAATTCAGCGTATAATTAAACGTGTTCACGTTTGCAGGTAGCCGGCAATAAAGATTTTAATTACATGTAGAATGTAATTGTTATGTTTTTGTAACTCCGAAACGGATATTGACGGTAATTCATTATTAACTGCACAGTAATTACTTTTACAATTGCAGTGTACATAAATAATGTCACTGTAAGAATAATATACTTACACACATGCTAATCGTATAACTCAAATTATGATGGGTTCTTCTGTGAGTTTAAATACCGACCAGATTAATTGTTATTGGCCCTGTCCATTTCAAACCCAAGACAAGTAGTGTAAGTGGTTTTTTATTAAATGTTCAAATTGCCGCGCCGCGCCGGTGGCAATAAACGGTGTGTTATACATATAATAAAAAATATTTGTTCTTTATTGAAATTATTTGAAATAAAGCAATATACGTATTATTGAAAAATGGTCTGTTAAATAATTTAAAATGAAATGTATAGACAACCGGTCTTCAGGGTATCACAAACTGTAAAATATTGCAGTTTATATCGAACGTGTTTAGGTTGAAAATTGATGGCAAAAATTTGAAAGTTTTAGGTAATTTGAACTGTGTAATATACCTACAGTTCAAGGTAATATACCTACTTATATTAAAAATAGTTAACCAATTATACTTAAATTTGCAATTACTCACGTCTACATAATGAAAACCATGAAAACAGACAAAGAATACAAGAATATTGATGAGGTACTTTTATATGGATGAAATAACCAATAGCAATTTCAACAATTTCTGCCAGTAACCAATGTAATATGCCATCTTGAAAGGAGACCAATATCTTTTTCTATTAACAGTCATCAGCACATCAGGTTATCATGAAAAGTAAAACGAGCATGCTTTAACTTATTGCAACCACATTTATCATACGTGTATAACATCAAAATATAAGATTTCTATCCAATTTAGAGCCGTCGATCACGAAAGTTAAGCAACCAAGTGCGCGGTCGGTACTCGGACGGGTGACCAAAATTTAACAAGCAGGTATGACATCAAAATATAAGATTTCTATCAAACTTTGAGTCGTTTCCGGTATACGAGAAAGTCAAGGGGAGACCACTCCCGATTTTTTTGTAGTTGCGTTATGAGCTCAATCACGTTTCATATACAAATTGAGCTCTTAACGCAACTACAATAGTTGCGTATTTTAAACGAAAAAAAGTTACACTACGGGTTATCTTATTTAACTTTGATTAGTCAGCAGATTAACCTAACCTAAACCTACGCAAATACTAAGTGGGTGATTTTATAAATATTTAATAAGTAATTAATCGCCCATTTAGTATTTTAGTCGCTCATTTTGGATTTTTAGTTGCTAATTTCCCATTTTTTACTATTCATTTTTCTTTTTATAATAAACATGTTTAGGTTGAAGATCGATTGGAAATCAACGGTTTTTCATAAGCTGTGCTGATATCCGCACACTGCTCTTTTTGAAAACAATTATAAAAATTAATGTTAATACGATTTTGTGATTCATGATATAATAACAGTAACACATGATTCTGAGTATTAGTAGGTACCGATTTTCAAATTCTGTCATCGGTAGAATGCTACATTGTCACTGAAAACATAGGCTTATATTTAATATAATAATAATATAATAATGTAGAAAGTTCATGTCTATAGATGAAAATGAAATAGCTTCACATAATAACGCACCACATTCAATAGGTTAACACATCGCGCTTCACTATTACTTGGCAATAGCCCGTAATAGTGGTTTCAACCAGCTTTAAGCTGAGAAAAACAACACAAGTAAATAATAATAATAATAATATTTCCACGCTCACACCAATTATCTAGCCCGAAGTAAGTATCATTAAGAACTTGTGTTACGGATACTAGATAACGGACATTTTTTTTTTTTTTATACATAATAATTTTAGATATTTTTATAAATAAACTTAAATAAATTTATAAACAACCATGACTCGCAAACAAACATTCGTGTTCGTCACACAAACATTTTCCGCTACCAGGATTCGAACCCGGACCGCTTGATGTGAAGCCAGCTATACTGACCACTCCACCACGACGGCGTCAAAATACCGAAATACCTACAGTTTGAAGATCGAATATACAGTCATATGGTACATTTATCCACTCTTATGTCTATTTTTTCCTAGCATCAAGTTATTAAACGATTCATTCATTAGCTTTGAAACAGAAACATATCCAACAATTACAGTCAATGAATAAATACTTTCTTCGCTATACAAATGCCTCATCAATGTGTATAATTAGCGCACGATACTAATTGTCACATTTACATAACATTAATCCATTTTCTGAGAAACATTTGCGAATGTTATACGACTGAACGTTTTGATGGAATTTGTGTAATTTTAATTGTATCTAAACATGTTCAGTTCATTAATAGTTGATATCTCCGCGTGGTAGCGGTCGTGTTTACCCGTAAAGGACGTTGTCGTAATTTGCCCCACTACTGGTCCTAGAGTTAGGATAAAACAGTGGGGTTCAATAATTAGATAGGCGAGAGCCGAACTTAAAAATATTAACTGTTCATTATATTAGGCACACATTTGATTCGCTCCGTGTGTGAAATCAATTATGCTTTCTTTCAAAAGCCATTCCAATAGTGGCTACGATGCAATATTTATAATTAGTGGGCATGCGTATTTTGAAATGGGGAAAAGCTCTGTATAATCTGGGCATTGACCTTTACCCCAACACTATTCATGGGTGTTGTAAAAGGCGTCTAGAGAATTTGACCTGACTTAACATCATCTGTCTGTAATCATAATGTGACTCCGTATTGTGAAGTATTTCCACTAACAATAGCATAGTCTGCATGACGTCTGATAGGCGGCCGGTCGAACTCGTAAAACTCTCAGCCAAATCTTTCTTGTAATATGTAGGACGAAGCAAACATATTGACTGCCTAGTGGTAAGCATTAAAGTCCAATGCTATTATCAATAGTAGCTAGCCGAGTGCTACAAAAACTATTATCAAACACAGCACAAATGTTAACATTCCTGGGGATTGACCCCAAAACTAGGGATGGTACAGAGGTGGTTTTATTGGATTCGGAGTCGGAACTGAAGTTTCTATAATTACATATTTATTTTTTATAAAAAGATCAAGTAAATAACTCCATTCCACCTGATGGTAAGCAGAAGTGGAGCCAGAAAAGGGGGCCGAAGTCAGCGCTAGAGCCAGAATTTTATTTATTTACATTTTTTTCTTATCTTATTTATTAAAACTTTCATACGAAACACTTATCACTATTTTGGCTGTCTGTTGTGGTATTAGCATCCTCATTATGGCTACTTGCTGCTTGAATTTTAAAGGTATTTTAGTCGTTCGTGTAAGCGAATGCCCTGGCCACGGTTGCGAATTTCGTTCCGATCTCCATTTTAAACGCTGGTTCAATATTATCGAAATTGGAGGTCTGAATCGAACTTTCGACCTTTCGGAACCGCAATCGAAGCTCCTTAACATCCTTACCCGGAACATCCGGATCACATTCCAACAGGCAAATCACAATCCACGGAGGCTGTTAGTACCTATTCGGTTAGACAACTAAGATGCTTTATTTGCTACGAGTAACTCCTCACTTATCAAAGACAACATTGTCTCATTCATACTTCATTGATACGAACATCGTAATCCATTCAGAAGGCTTTATTAGTTAGTGATATGCAATATTAATCTCCATACACGGTTGTGATGTTTCCCATAAATATTTCTAGAGAGGAAACCTAACGTGGCTAAGCTGAATCGCTTATTATTTAAATGAGGTATTCAATGAGTTTAAAACTCGATTTAATACACGAAGGAGGCGCCACTGTCTTGTTTCTCCCAACAGCAGGGGTCGTAAACATTTTCTTACTTTCCAGATTTAGTGTTAGTGAGTTTTAAATGATATGGCGACAAGCGATTCGGCTCCATGTGAAACGTAAAAGGGTAGCGTTTAAAAGCCATTTTTAGAATGTACATGGTGAAAAGATTAGCTTAACACGTTGCAAAGGCTCCTTGTATAGCTTCAGCTGTGCTTTCAATAACATAACCGTTAATTTTATATGGGGTTTAAGGTCATTAACTAAATGATGATACTGTAGGAGTTCTTGCGGGGATTTTCTTACAGCTACAACACAAGAAGTTTTCAATTTAATGTTATGTATTATATGACGTGAGTAACAAAATTAAGTTTTGCTCATGTTTATGTCCTATAAACATAAGCAAAACTTAATTTTGTTACTCAAATCATTGCTTAGCACGAATAAAATTAAAAACAAAATCAACGATTCAAGTTTCTTACAGCTACAACACAAGGAGTTTCCAATTTAATGTTATGTATTATATGATTTGAGGACAACTTGACTTAGAAAATAAGTTTTACTTAAAAATTATGTATAATATGTCTTATACAGGGTGTAAAAGACATGAGCAGTCAAACGAAAACCATGTATTCTGCTCACCGTCATAACATTTTTCTTCCTTCAGACTATACCTGGGAAATTGATAGTTACGATTTTATTAAAGGTCAAAGTCATAATTTTTTTTTTCATTTTTTTATGAAAACCTATTCTATACGTTATTTCTTAATTATTGTCCAATGAAACATTATCATTTTTTTTAGTATTTCATAACAAAAAATGGCTTCAAAACGTTAGCGTTCAATGTACCTCACTCGATGCGCACGGACACTAACGAACGGGGCCGCCGTCAAGCAAAATTATCGCGGTCTTGCGAGTTGCGTGCGAGTTGAGCCCTTTACATAGCGCGGTACAATTTGCAAATTTTTTGTAACACCAAAAAATAAAAATCATTTCCCAGCAATATTTTTTTTGAAATATGTCTTATTTTGATGTATAGAATACGTGGTTTTCGTTTGACTGCTCATGTCTTTTACACCCAGTATATAGGATATAAACATGAGCAAAACTTAATTTTGTTACTCAAATCATTGCTTAGCACGAATCAAATTGGAAAACAAAATCAACGATTCAAATTATTACCTATTTATAGTATAAAAGTGTAATTAAATGACAATATAATTTTAAATATTATTGACAATATGTCCTCGTGTTCCAAAGGAAACAAATGTTGGATAATAATGTTGAATATAATTATACGAATTCTATAACTTTAGATTATTAAGAATATTAGAAATGTAAAGGATAAGTTGTATCAAGATTCGGTGTTTGTAAATAAATCACACATAAATTATTGAACACATTGGAATGTATTTTTTAGTTTGTTCCACTCTACTAATCCCCTTGACTTGCCCCATCAATGGGGGATTGTGAACATTTCTTTGACAAATCCCTATTAGCGAATGGTCTAATCAGTCTGTTTGATTGTGTTGTATGTGTTCAGAGTTATAAATTTTTGAGACGAGGCATAGTCGTCCTTAGGTAGAGAGTCTACTGTGTAGATATCTGCGTGATCATCCGTATTATCAATTTGATTAGTACTGAATGGGGAATTTGTGCAAGAAAAGTTCACAACCCCTCATTGATGAGGCAAGTCGATGGGGATTAGTAGAATAATCCTATTTTTTGTTGAGTATTGCTGTATTAGTCCCATTTAGTATTGTGTCCCAGATAGTATTTACAACATCTGCGGAGATTTTCTAAAGTGAGCGGACTGTTTCATCCAGTCTGTACAAGATTTGATAGGTGGCACCAGAACTGAGGATCGTTCTCATGACTAATATTTTCACAGAGTATGTAAAGGGTTAGTAATAGACATCAGTGCTGGCACCGAGAACTGCTCTCACTGTTTACACCAACACAATATACACAAACACGACAACTGACTGCAAGTATGTAGTCAGTTGTCGCGGTGGTGGTGATGCGACAGCTCTGTACTGATTCCAAATCAATTTACTATATACTTATACTTATTAAGTCAGTACCGAGTTACCACTGGATTTCCTAAAATTTGGAGTCAGCTACTTACCCTATGTAAATCTGGTTTAAGGTTAAGTTCTTTTTGTTAAAGGAGTTTATAGTCTTTTGATACTCTTTATATTTTTGTTAACCCTGTGTTTGTCATGTGTGTATCTTAGCAACCGTTGTTTATTGTCTAATAAAATATTCTTCCATCTGTTATAATGTATGCCGACTTTATTATTTCATGACTAAACAGATAATAGTTCTATCATGGTAGCAGAGCCTTAAAAAGTTATGAAATAAATCAGAGCTCGATAAAAGCTACAATTTTTTCAAAGAATTCTGTGGTAAGACAATTTCTTTCATAATGCAGTCACCAAGTTGCAAGATCGATATTGGTCACCTAGAAGGTACGAAAAATTGGGCTACGTGGAAGTTCAAGGCTACATTATTATTAAGAGGTATGCCTGGAGCATTAGATGCCATTAACGGTAATTTAGAAAAACCGGTTAAGCCTACTACTAATAACGCCGAGGAAATTTCTGACTATCAAAAAGCTCTCGATAAATACAACCAGATTGATAGCTCCGCATTATTATTACTAACTGCGAATATGTCAGATGAAACCCTACAGAAAATTATGCGCTTTAACTCATCAAAAGACGTTTGGGATGAACTACATCGTTTATTCGATGGCACGTCGGAAGACAAAAGTTATGCCTTATGTATGGAGTTTTTTAGCTATCGTAAAGATCCGTCTCACGACATTGCAACTCACATTTCCAAAATAAAAACGCTATGGTCAGATTTGAAAGTTGAGCTTGTCAAAATAGAAAAATGTGAATTACCTGATATTTTATTAATTTGTAAAATTCTGGACACTCTTCCTGAAAACTATTTTTCTTTCAAATCAAGTTGGATGTTAGTGACAAAGACAGATAGAAATATAGAAAATCTGACAACGCAACTGTGTGCGTACGAACGTTCTATTTCATTGAAAAATGAAAATTCTACAGAAGCGCTCATTGTACATAGTAGTAATAAGAATAAATATAAGAAGAAATGTGGATATTGTGGAAAGGTTGGTCACAAAGTCAGACAATGCCAGAAATGGAAAGCAGACGGTAAACCATCAAAGCCTGAAACAAAACAAACATCAAGTAACTCTAACATCAATCTAATGCTAATGCAAGTCACTGCAGCAACGTCAGAAGTAAATTCAATGCACTCCAACTACGACACTACAAGTTGGTTCGTCGACAATGGTGCAACTAATCATGTATCCTGCCGTAAAGACTACTTTGGTAGTTTCGAACATTTCGAAGATACTCGTACACTGACTATTGCTAATGGAACTGCGATAAAGGCTATTGGAAAAGGTACAGTTAACTTGAGTGTGTTAATTCATGGTGAAGAATCAAAGATTACACTTTGTGATGTATGGTATGTACCTGATATTATGCGAAATCTTTTTTCTGTGCTGGCTGCTCAAGACAGATTAGACGACAGTGTTTTTATATCTGAAAGGGAACACTGCTCACTGAAAGTCGATGGCAGAATACGACTGACTGGCAAAAGAGTCAAATATGGAGGTTTATACAAGCTTAATGTAGAGACTATCAGACAGTCAACTCCAGATTTGAACGTCGTGTCCTTAGATAACCTGCTTCAACTTTACCATGAACGGTTAGCCCATCAGAATAAAAAGCATGTCAGAGAAGTTATAGAAAGGGAACTTGGTATTAAAGTTCGTTTAGATTCTGAGTTATGCACCGGATGTATTTATGGAAAAACACACCGACAAAAATTTGGAACTAGAGAACGAGCTAAAGCACCTGCGGAAATTATACACGCCGATGTGTGTGGTCCATTTCCCCCTTCCTTCAGTAAATTTAAATACTTTGTTCTGTTCAAAGACGACTACAGTAAATATCGACATGTTTACCTAATGCGACATAAGTCGGAAGTTCATTTAAAGCTCCGGCAAATGTTACAAGAGTGTAAAGTAGCCGGATACTCTGTTAAAGAATTCCTTAGCGACAACGGAGGAGAATTTGAAAATGAGAATGTTAGACGCATTTTATCTGAAGCTGGTATAAGACAAAGGCTCACAATGCCCTATACGCCGCAACAAAATGGCGTAAGCGAGCGTGAAAACAGAACCTTGGTCGAAGCCGCTCGCTCACTGATGCACTCTCACCAAGAATTACCCGTTGCTACATGGGCAGAGTTAATAAATACTGTTGCATACATACTGAACAGAACTGGCCCAACATCAGAAACTGGCAAATCACCATTTGAGTTGTGGTTTGGGAAAAAACCATCAATTAAACATCTCAAAGTAATCGGATGCGAATGTTACGCTCACGTTCCACAACAAAAGCGAACAAAGATGTCCAAGAAGGCAGAGAAATGTATCCTAATTGGTTACGATGGTGACGAAGGCTATCGCTTGCTGAATAAGCATGGTAAGTTGGTGAGGTCAAGAGATGTAGTCTTTAATGAATCAGTATTGGAGTCGATTGGTTTGGATGTTGCTGAAGAACATACTTCAATTGAAGTCAATATACCGCTTACAACACCACCAATGTGTAATGCAAGGGAGGATAATCGCATCGAGTCTGAAACTATTACTGCAAACAGTCAGCATGAGCATAGCTCAACTATGCCTTCCACATCGCTTGGTTTAGATGTAAGCCAGGAAGAGGAGAGCCAAGACCCTACTGAACCACTCGAACCATCTCCAACAGAAACACCGTCAATGCCATCGCCTTCTGAAGATTTGGATGATAATGATGTTGATGACGCTGATGATTTACAAAATTCGGATGACTCAGTAGAGATAACACCTAGAATGACTCTACGAGATAGAAGTAAGCTACGACCGCCTACTCGGTTCGATGATTATGTCATGATGTCAGCGGTAGCAATAAATGGAAGTCATGAACCTAATAACTATAAAGAAGCAATGACTAGTCCTCAGAAAGATCAATGGGTTAAAGCAATGGAGAGTGAGGTGAAATCTTTAAAGGAAAGCAAGACATGGATACTTGTTGATCTTCCTAAAGATAGAAAACCTATATCCTGTAAATGGATATATAAAATAAAAACCAATGCAGATGGATCGCTAGATAAATTCAAAGCCAGGCTAGTTGCTCGAGGTTACACACAGACGCAAGGCATCGACTATGATGAGACATTTAGTCCTGTTGCTAAGATGACAACGATAAGATCAGTCTTTAGTGTAGCTGCAAATGAAGGATTAAAACTCACACAGTTTGATGTTTCCACCGCATTTCTGTATGGTTCATTAGACGAAGAAATTTATATGAAGCAACCTGAAGGCTATACAGACGGATCGAACAAGGTGTGTAGACTCAAAAGAAGTCTATATGGTCTAAAGCAGGCTCCACGTTGTTGGAATAAATGTATGGTTGATTATTTGAAGACCATTGGATTCAAGCAGTGTAATACCGATCCATGTCTATTCATTCGAAAGCGTGGAACTAATAAGATTATTCTCGCTCTGTATGTAGATGATGGCCTTATTGCCTATACAAATCAGAAAGACTCTGATAAGTTTATATTAGAGCTAAAGAGAAGATTCAAAATCACTGTTAAAGATGCTTCATATTTTCTAGGATTGGAAATAAAGATCTCAAATGAAAACATAAGAGTATCTCAGAAACATTATGCTCAGAAAGTACTGGATCGTTTTGATATGAGTGATTGCAAACCTGTCAGTACTCCTATGCAAAAGGATGGAATAACAGATTGCGATAAAGAACAAAATCCTATAGCATTTCCTTATAGAGAAGCTGTTGGTGCACTTACATACCTAGCAGTCGGTACAAGACCTGACCTGTCTTATGCTGTTAGCGTTGTATCCAGAACACTGGACACTCCCAGTAAAGAAGATCTCCATAAGCTTAAACGTATCCTAAGATATATTAAAGGTACTTTGGACTATGGAATCACGTATAAGAGGAATTTCAATGCTGGTATTCTGGATTGTTATAGTGATTCTGACCATGGCGGAGACAATTCTACTGGACGGTCGACATCGGGTATATTATGTTTATATTCTGGAGGAGCAATATCTTGGTTAAGTAGACGACAAACGTGTGTGGCAATATCCAGCACCGAAGCAGAGTTGGTCGCAGCGAGTGAAGCAGCTCGAGAGATTGTGTGGATTAAGAGACTATTTGGCGAAATATCGGATCTGAAAGAAATCCCTAAGCTGAAGGTGGATAATGATGCAGCGATAAAGATCTCACATAATCCGGAACTCCACAGAAGAACTAAACATATTGCTCTGAGACATTTCTATGTCAGAGAACTCGTCACTGATAGTGAAATACATGTGGAGTATGTTCCCAGCGAGTTCCAGTTAGCAGATTTGCTAACTAAGGCATTACATAAGCCACGGATTGTATCAATTGGTGCGCATATGGGTTTGATACAGTAAGGGTTGCCAAAAAGGGAGGATGTTAAAGGAGTTTATAGTCTTTTGATACTCTTTATATTTTTGTTAACCCTGTGTTTGTCATGTGTGTATCTTAGCAACCGTTGTTTATTGTCTAATAAAATATTCTTCCATCTGTTATAATGTATGCCGACTTTATTATTTCATGACTAAACAGATAATAGTTCTATCACTTTTAGATAAAATTGTGGATGGAATAATTTGTAAAAGATAAAAAGGTTTCACACCTCTGCGTCTAAGGAAGAGGCGACAAATAAAATGTCTCATGTAACGGTCGTAGATGCTAGGTGACTGACACGCCACGATATAGATATTTCAATGCGATACATTAGGTACTGTAATTTAAATAGGTCTACTTTATACTTCCTACCTATTTTTCACAGTCCATACATAATGAAACACCATATTTTAAATACTAAGTACTAGATATAGAAATATTTTAATAGATAAAGTAGTTAAGGTTTTCTGCTTTTAAAACTAGTGGTGGTATCGATGTTAAGATAATTTTAATGTAGCTCAATTTTGTATGTTAAAATATATAAGTGTGATTGATTGATTTTCCGGAAAATTCAGTTATCTACACATTAAATAATATATCTACCTGCGGCCTTTCTAGGCGTTTGATGTTTTGGAATTTTTGGTAGTTTTCGAGTTTGACTAATGTTCTTTTTTTCCTCTCACGGTTTTTTTTTAATGTTATTTGTAGAAGTTTTGGAGAACACGTAGCACATGCAACTTTTTTCAGATTAATAATATAATGTAGGTAAATGTAATACACAAATTAAATAGGTAACTGAGCTTCTTTAAAAATTGTTGACAGTTTTTTTCGAGCTCTGTCGTTGGCAGAATTGCAATCAGCAATCGGTGGAGCCATAAAAACAAAAAAATGGAAGCCGCATACCCCCCATATGAAGGTATGTTTTAACTATATAATGTCCTGGCTGTCCACTGTATATAAAAATGATAAATTCCATTCATAAATTATCAACTATAAACGTAAACAAGTACGAAACACCCTTATCTCGTGAGAATTAGAAACCTGCATCGGGTAAGCCGATTTGAAACTACTGGATTCCGGGTTTGTACGTTCAGGTGATAAATTTTGTCGCTGCAAGTTGGAAACATGGTATGCGTGGATAAATCAAAATATCGGACACGTTAGTTCCTTTGACATCGCAAATTACTTTGAAGATTGGTAATTAAGCTTCACGTACATATTTAGAACAGGGCGCGTCACCTTCTATACCTACTAATATTATAAAGCTAAAGAGTTTGTTTGTTTGGTTGAACGCGCTAATCTCAGGAACTACTAAACTAAATTGAAAAAATCTTTTTGTGATGGATAGTATGTACATTAATCGAGAAAGGCTATATGCTATATAATAATCGACATTAATGCGAGCAAAGTCGCGGAGACCACTAGTTTAGCATACATATAAGCACGCTCATTATTGTAAAAGGGGTTGAACAGAGCAGATTTAGTTAGACATAAAGTCACGTCTGGGGCATAGTTCCTCAACATACTGACGAGGTTGCCAGCCAACTTTCAGTGAATCAACAAACAGAAGCCAACGATTAGGACAAGTATAACTTACTCTCCAAAATATCTCGGCAGTAAAAAATAATTTAATTAGTACTGTAAGGTAGGTACTAAGAATTACATTATTTCTACGTGTACTTATCTAATATTCTAAAAATATTGGTCGACATAACTCATCTCGTGTCCTTCTTTTCTGTCTAACAATAGGTTATTCGGAAGAGTTCTTAGCGACAAGATAGGGAATTGCACAATCATTCATATGCGACTAGATAACAAGACAATTTTATTTTCTATAAATTTATGCGTCTTCCAGTACAGTATTCCTCGTCATAAGCTCTGCTCACTGCCTCATAATGTTCGCAATTCTTCATGTCTATGTCAGTGACCTTAGTTCCCCTGCGATTTTCATCATTTCTGATATGACCACGCAGAGACACTCCCGGTTATATATATCTGGCATTGCGTAGAGATGTGGCATCACTCTGCATCTTTTATGGCCTATATCACGGGGAGTGTTCTGAGGAGTTGTTCGGACTTATACCAGCTGCTGCATTCCGCCATCGTTCCTCACGACAACTAATCCATCCCCACAGTCTTGATGCTTGACTACCCACAACAGTGCGTTTTTCGCGCAATATCCTACCGCGGGCCACAAGACTGTGGAAACAACTTTCGCCAGCAGCGTTTCCGAACCGATACGATCTGGACATCTTCAAAAAAATAGCGTATTCCTTCCTTAAAGGCCGCCAACGCATTTGCGATGCCTCTGGTGTCGCAAATGTCCATGGGCGGCGGTGACCACACTTGCCATCAGGTGAACCGTCTGCTCGCTTGTCCCCTTTTCCGTAAAAAAAATCTTTTTTTCGTTGAAAACCCAAAGTAAACAGTCACTCAAGCTAACTATCTGTATATATAATGCGCCTCCGCAGCGTATGGTTATCTTTTATGTACGGCAGAATAAGGTTTCTTTCTAGGGTTAATTATTCTGTTTTTTCAGTTAACGTTTATCTTACTTAAATTATTATTAATTATGTTTGCACCTGTGTATTACATTCACAACAAGATGAATTATAAGTGTTCGACGGAACAGCAGATAATACGAAAAAATATTAACTTACTCCAATCTTTGCCTTTCCAGGAGTTGAGTCATTACAAGCACCCAGCTTTTATAGTTTTTTACAGCATTTCTCTAACACTGCCCCATTATAATGGGCGTTAAAGTTGTTTTTGGACTTTTTTCGCCAATACAACTGCAAATCACTTAGGAATGTAAATTGAATTTGTAAAGTAGCTGCAATTACTAACCCGCGCAATTATTAATCATTGAGGTGATTACCGAATAGACTGCTGAGATGTTTTTGAGTGGAACATCTGTCCTGGTCGTTGGCTTTAGTTGGTTTGTTTACTGAAGGATTGTTAATAGGAGACAGGCTACCTGTCACAATTGTTAGGGGGGGGTTACTGTATGTCTCATACTGTTATATGCGGCTTTGTGTGTAACCAATTATTACCTGAAGCTCTGCGGTAATTACTGAAAAATTGTTGTAGTCAAGTAAGCAAAAACAAATTTAATGAAAGCCAATGTATGATTTTTTTATTTTACGAGACGGCAAACAAGCTTGCGGTCCACCTGGTGTTAGGTGATTACTGTCGCATATAGACACTTGCAATATTAAGGGTAAATCACTTAACACTGCAAATTCTTTGCCATCCTGGGGACTAATATGATATGCCTTCATGCCCAGTAATTACACTGGCTACCTTTCCCTTCAATCTGAAACACAGAGAACTGCTTCATGGCAGAATTAAGAAAGGCGGTGCCAACCGAATGATGCAGAAGTTACGCGTTGTGTAGGTATGCGTTGCTTCACATATATTCCAGAGCTTACTTCCATCTCATTTCATTGCTTGTAATCTACATTGCTATTGGATGGATGAGTAAGACCAGCAGAGTTCCTGATCACCAGAAAAGCGCTACGTAGCCTCTTTGCGATCCGAACCACACATGACACATTAACTGACGAGAGATACCCCCATAGGGAAGAGGCCTATTGAGTAGGTGACATACGTTTATCAGATTCAAGGGCTTCAAAGGATTTTAACATCAATTCTGGTAGTTGCTTGTTGCTTTAGCTGTGCTTTTGGATTTGATGGCCCTTTTAAGGCAGCAGGCTGGCAACCTGTCACTATTTGTGTGTGTGTTGGGGGGGGGGGGGGGGGGGGGGTGTACTGTATGATGCGGCTTTGTGTGTAACAAAATGCAGAACAGAATGGCATCACATCCTCCAATATCCTCCAATGGGTGTCGTAGAAGGCGACTAATGGATCAGCAAAGGGGTATTGATCACCTTATACTCCGTCCACCAATCCGCATTGGGCAAGCGTGGTGGACTACTGTCTAAACCTCCTCGATGACAAGGAGAGATCTTGTGTCCAGCATTGGGTCGAATTATAAAGGATGTTATGATGAATTTTCAAATTAAATGCAGCAAAGAAAAGGCAGTATACGATTGATTCTTTAGTTGGTATTCTGTTTGAAATGACTGCACTTGCTTGTATACATATATTTATACTTTTCAATCTCATTAGCTAGTTCGATTTTATGACGAAGGTACAAATAATACTTGATATTATTATCAGCCCATGATATGCTATTAAAAGGTAATGGTTTCATCTAGTCCGTAGCCCATTTAACTATTTTCACACTGGTCTATTACGTGGAGATAAAGCGAGCAGCTTTGAATTATCAAGACTTGTAAGCAATAAATCCATAGTTATTACATAGAGAGTACGTAAAAGATGATTTAGATGACTTCATCACCCATGAAGTCATCTAAAGCTTTTCACAAAGCAAACAAGACTATGGTTTTATAACCTATGCGGTTCGTTGATCACCATAGATAATAATGTCTAGCAATAAATTTCGCAACAAACGGTCGCTAAATTGGGATTTAAACATGCTCATAATTTTAAAAGGGGTTGAGTATAGCTCTAGGTAACATTTGGTTACACATAAAACCACATCTGGCAGTATGGGTCATACAGTAATCCCAGAGTAGTGCCAACTATATTAAAGGGGATATGTATGTTGGATTTTATATCCAAAAGCACAGCAAAAGCACCAGGCAACAACCAGGACAGATGTTACGCTCTGACTCAGCAGTATGGGTACTTATTGGGAGTTATGATTAAAAATAAACTGAATATTTTGTTTGTATTTATTGAACATTTCCATTCATATTTCATTTGAAAAGTCTCCTTTGTAAAGGTGAGTCCAGAGTCCAGAATTATAGCATGCTTTATTGGTGTGGACAATATTGTCTATATGTGTCTTGTATGCAAGCATGCAGAAATGTTAAATAATGTGGACGTGTTGAATAGCATAAGTTATATAACATGTTACTTAATCTGGAATCACCTTAATAAAACATACAATTTCTATTTTTAATTTGATTTATCAAATAAAATAAATTGTGACAAGAACTACAAACGGATATATCTCATACTAGCGCTCCTGCCTCGATTTTGTTAGCGTAGGTACATATATTTCTTGGAATAAAATACAGCCTACGCGTTATTCAGTGCAAAAGTAGCATTCTGACGATGAAAATTTTTAATAAGTATTGGTCAAGTAGTTTTTGAGTTTTTTCATTCCAAAAATACATACAAATCTTTCTTCTTTATAATATCAATATGGATGAATTATATTTCATACTAGTGGGCGCCCGCGGCTTCGCTCGAGTTCATGTCGGTAATTACATAGCCTTCCTCGATGAATGGACTATCCAACATAGAATAGTTGTTTATTTAACTCTCACATAATATGGGTTATTAAAACACGAGTGGGAGTTTAAAAAACCGGCCAAGTGCGAGTCGGACTCGCACACCGAGGGTTCCTCGGTATAAACTGCTGTATCTTTAACTTAGAAGTTTGATTTTTTCACTGCTTAAAGGGACAATAGACCTAGGTATTTGGTTTAATTTTCAATTTGATACCTTTATTCGTTCGTGAGAAATAAGGTAGTAAATTTCATTTTATTAAAATATTTTTATTATATTATATAACTAAAAAAATGTGATTTTCGCAATTTTTCCTATATTTGCATTATATGACAATGCTTCATGCCAAATTTCAAGATTCTGAGTTTTCCCGTAAACTCAGAATCTATCAGTATCCTGTAGGTTTTGATTCCTTTGCGAGTGTCGGAAATTTGTTGAAAATATCGACATAATCGGCTGTATCTTTTGATTGGCTTGGCTTAGAAGTTTGATATTTTCACAGCTTAAAGGGACAATAGACCTGAGTATTTCATGTGAATTTCAGCTTGATACGTCTACGCGTTCTTGAGATAAAGGGTCTTGACAGACAGACAGACAGACAGACAGACGGACAACAAAGTGATCCTATAAGGGTTCCGTTTTTTCCTTTTGAGGTACGGAACCCTAAAAACGAGCCTTGGTGAGTTATTTAGTATCCACGAGTGTTTAAATACCAAGTTATGTGCAGTTCATACACTACTTTATCTACACTCGTACATAAATTCAAACAAAACAAAAAAAAATGCGTTTTCGAAAACAAGTGCTTTTTTCTCAATTTTCCATTTGTATAATGAAAATTAAAATGAAAAAGCTCTTTATTTAAATGGACTTTGCTAAGTACTTTTAAATCGTCAAAAGCCCTACCACCATTTCGGGACGAATAATTATTATTATGCTGAGATGGAGAAGAAATGGCGAAAGAAACTCCACAGCTTACAATTCCGTTCAAGACAGATCCGTGCTTTTTCACCAATCGTGAATCCTATTTAATCTTTGTTTGTTTGTTTCTTTTTAACCGACTTCAAACAAAAAAAGGAGGAGGTTCTCTATTCGACTGTATGTTTTTTTTTTTTTTTTTTTTTTTTTGTATGTATGTTCCGCGATTACTCCGCCAATAATGAATCGATTTTGATGATTTTTTTTTCGTTAAGAAGGTCATACTTCAAAGGTGGTCCCGTATAAATTATACCAAAATTGGTTCAGTACTTTTTTGTTGAAATGATAATTTCATTGGGGATGAAACAATAACATCGTCCACGAACACAAAAATAATTACAATTTATTTTTGAACTTGCTATTACCTCTTATGCAATAGTGAAATTTTGGTTAGTAGGTCCAATAGTCAACACATAAACTATGACAAATTATTTTATATGAACTTAAGTTAAATAACTAGTTTCTCTTCAAGTTTCATAGTTCATTAACTTACCATTAAAACTATACCATTCATTCTGAATGAATGGGAGCTATAGGTCTGAGACGTGATATTATTTCTAAACCGACTTAAAAAAAAGAGGAAGTTCTCTATCCGACTGTTTTTTTTGTGTTTGTTACCTGATACTCCGTCAATTATGAGTATTACGACTCGATTTTAGTGATTATTTATTTAGCTACGTCAAAATCAGAGATGGCCCGTATAAATTGTATCGATATAAATTCGACCCTTTATGAACAGAACATTAATAACAAAAAAAAAATTGTTTACGTTTCCGTTAAGTTTTAATGAGCACCTATCCATTTATCCAGTAGGCCTATCCATTTTCAATAAAATATACTTAACTAGCGACCCGCCCCGGCTTCGCACGGGTGCAATGCTTATGTGTAGTTTTAAAGATCTAAGCATACATAGGGACAGACAGACGGCGGATAGCGACTTTGTTTTATACTATGTAGTGATTTCCACTAAAAATAATAAAATAAAATATTTTTGGCAAAAAAATAGGAAAACCGACTTCAATGCGTACAAATTTAAACTAAAAAGTAAGAAATAAATAATATTTTTATGAAGTAGTTGAAAAGAGCGTCATAGAAAACCAAGGAAAGTATTGATACACATTTATAATTCTTTATTTATAATTCATACTCCGATATATTTGGAGTCGGTGCCAGCCTAAGCAAAATAAACTTACCTAATAGATACGAACTTGATTAATCCATTAACTATACATAATAATGAATGCATAATAAAGATGAGAAATAATCCGCCGCTCCGTGAAGTTCGAAAATTGCAAACACTATCCTCCTTGGCTAGCTGGCACCGGCTCCAAATATATCGGAGTATGAATTATAAATAAAGAATTATAAATGTGTATCAATACTTTCCTTGGTTTTCTATGACGCTCTTTTCAACTACTTCATAAAAATATTATTTATTTCTTACTTTTTAGTTTAAATTTGTACGCATTGAAGTCGGTTTTTGTATTTTTTTGCCAAAAATATTTTATTCTGTAAAATTAATGCAATGCTTTTTTGATTTTTCTGGCAACAAACTATTTGTTATCTCAGCTGACTGGTGGGCGATTTTTATATCACATAGGCAGTCAAACGATCATATAAATACTGGAACAGACGGGAGGTAAACCCATAAAATAATTTCATTTCAAATTGCTGTAAAGTACTCGTGCAAATTGAAAGAAAACCTAAATGTAGAAAAATGACAATGCAATGCTATTATTGCCTAACTAATGTAGCAGATTATGCGTCCAGATAATGACAATGTACATTTTCTGTTTTTTTACGAGCATTAAAGCTAGTTTAGGATCTTGCAAATATCATATGGAGGTAGTAAAAGTTATTTTTCCTTTTCATAGAGTCGTAAAATTCACGTAATAATAGCCAGGCATTCTCCAGCGATATTGCAAAATAGAAATGCGCAGATGAAACGGAATCTTATACCTTCACTCACGTTAAAAAAACTAGCACGTTTAAAACTTCAATGATGCTATTTAATACCTTATTACTACTACAATTGAGTTCACATACACATATTTTAAGGCTTTAACTGTACGTTTTAACATGACTGTACTTTTGTGTAACTCTACCTACAGAATCGGTTTTATGGGACTCCATTTGGACTACGCTTTAGCCATAGAAACTCAGGATCGATTCTAATATTTATAATGCACTTTGAGGTTACTACTTGCAATGTATTTATGAGCTTGGAGATAGAATTATTAACAAAGATTTATGACCTATTTGGATTAGGTGATAACCTTAAATTTTTACTGTTATGCACCTGTATTGCAGGATATTTTTTTATATGTTTTTTTGTTGGATGACTAGGATATGGCCTGCCTGTTAGCAAGCAGTAACCGTAGTCTATAGACGATAACAATACTGAGATGACACTCGCGCGCTGTTAACTGTTAACTATAGTCCACTTCTCTACTCCGTCGCAAATTTTTGAAACTATGAATTAATTCATATTGATTTTGCACATTGAAGTAGACCATGGAAAAATATTTTGCATTGCAATCAGAAATTTTTTATTTCTATATCCATACAGTTATTTAACCTCCGGTGCAAAATGAATAGTGTTATAAGTTTTACGTGACTGTCTGTGTATCTGTGTGTACGTCTATGGTATCGTAGCTCTAAATGAATGCACCGATTTTGAGTTTAACTGACGCGATCGCGATGGGTTACTTAAATTTTTCGTTTTTAGGTAATTTGTAGACCTATTTTTTCTAAATGTCTATTTACTTAAACCAGTGCTTCGAGGCGTATGAAATCTATAGCCATTCATAACTGGTCCGTGTATGGGAAGTTTGAACAGTTTAATATCTTTTGAATATATTAACCATGAATTTCTTACTGAAATACCTACATTTTCGTATAAATAAATAGCAATTTGTTTTTCTCGACATATTCATGTAGAAGATACGGCTTCTCATACGTAAAGGTTAATAAAATACTTTCTTCTGCTCCAAGCGATAGCCAACAGAAATAAAATTGCTTTTAAATATATACCCTTTGCTATTTTTACACTAAACTAATCGGCGTCCGGTTTCTCAGTTTACGCAGCGGGTGTGTAATAATTATTGCTTCGCTATTACATTTAATGAGGCAACGTCTAATATATGTTTGAAATGTGTATTATTACAAACTAAGATATTATTGAAATTTTAATATTAGAATGAGATGCAATCGTAAAAAGCTAACGCAAGGGACTTATGAATGAGATTTGTATATATTTGAGGCGTTAGAAAATTAAATGAAAAATCGTGGCACATTGCTTTTCTAAATACATATATCGTTATTTAAAAGTTTAGTCAAGTTAGGAAACAGTGTTCGAATTTGGAACATTCAGAAACCTGTCACTATTCTAAGGCTGATGTAGTGATATGTGTTACCAAATTTTAACTTAACAAGCGACCCGCCTGGCTTCGTATGGAATTTCTCGGCTTTTCTCTGCTTTAATATGCATGTGTTGAACATATTAACCTTCTTCTTGAAGCACGCTATTTATTGCTGAAACCGCATTAAAATATGTTGCGTAGTTTAAAAATTATAAGCGCACATTCAGAAAGAGTGACTTCATTTTTCTCAATTTGACTTGACGTTTTTTTATGTGTTACCTCATAACTCTTTACTCTTTACTCTAACGGGTGTACCGATTTTGATGATTCTTTTATACTCAATATTTATTGTTGCCAAAATTACATAGTTGGTGGTTACAATTTTGGACCCTGCTGGGCACAACAATTTCATATGTTTGTAGTGCTATATTAAAAAACAACGTTGTTTAGGTTCTCATGTGGTCCTATTTTAATTTGATCGACATCTGAAGAGTAGTATTTGAGTTATCCCTAATAATGCCTATTGAATTTTATTACTTGTTTGTAAAGGATCTCGAGATAGTTTCCTGTAAATTTCTACACTTACAACACTAAAAAGCAAAAACTAAATTATTTTGAAATAAAAAATATTTCGAAACTAAAAATATGGTTAAAAATAATCACATTTCTTTTATGAGGTCGGTGCCAACCTCGGTATTTGGAATGAATGTAGTCACTTGTATTTGGGACCAACCTAAAAAAAATGATTTTTTAAACATACAATTTATATTTCTCTTTTTTTAGTTTTTTTATTTATTTCAAATTAATTGTATACTACGTAGGTATAGATGTTCTACTCAATCCCTTTTGGGATTATAAGTATTACTTTCAATGCTATTGAAAGCAGTGTTTCTAGAAAGTAAGCTGTAGCATTGAGCGTATAAATTCGCCCTTGTTCTTGTCGTTTGTTGAATCATTTCGCTGGTGGTCGAAGAAAACTTATAACCGTTGTCTTTAATCCATCGACGATTATTAATATCCAGACACAATTGATTTTAATTGTGTTCTCGCGCTCCTGAGCGCGAACGGGGCTTAACGAGTTAATACACTACTAACGCACATAATTCAACCCTGTCACTAATAAAACAACTTGGTGTTACCATTTGCATAAGCTATACATAATGTAAAGGAGAAAATTCTTTGTAAGCTTGCGACGATAATTTTAATAAAGAAATAAATATTCAAGTTCCTGCCGATTAGATTTATCTATAACCATACATAGTATATAACTTTTAAACTACGCAACCGATTTCAATGCAGTTTTCAGCAATAGATAGAGAGCTTCAAGAGCAAGGTTAATACGTATAATACATGCCGAATACATTAGAGAAAAGCCGAAAAATTCCGTGCGAAGCCGGGGCATGTCACTAGTATCTCATTAATAATCGAGTAAATACATAAGTAATTGTCGAGTGTTTTGCGACTGAATAGTTAATAATTTCTTGCACAATAATTGCGCCAAAGGTAGCATTTCTTCTGAATAAAGTTCGTTTACTTGAAAAAGATATTCCTTTCACACCGTAATGGTGCATCTTGATTTCATTTAGCCACTAAATATCTCAATGCATTGAGTATGGAAAGCTGCATAGGGGCGACGGGGAAAAGGCGCCTTGCAAAAAGTTATAGCTGATTGACGCGCTATTTTACTGCAATTTCTGGGTGCTGTACATGTACGCAAATGGCTTTTACAGTGTCATTGGATTGGTTTGGACGATGGCAGATATCAAACCTAGGCGGTAGACCTGGGTTTGATATCTGCCATCGTCCCTAGGCGATTTGTAGACAACGAGTGTATTTCCCGAGGGATTCTGTTGTCTGGGGCATTCGAGCCCGAATCAAAAAATATGTTAAGAGCACAGAACATAGATATAAGAGGTGTTAAGAGGATAGTACGGCAAGCACCATGTTCATACAAAATAACACAAATGGAGAAAACATTTTCCTACCCCTAGTTCTTTTCAGATCTCTATGATATTTTAGGGTGTTTTAACATACTATAAAAACAATGTTCGTTATTTTTTACGTGATAACGTCTTAAAAATCGATGAACGCCGGCTGCACGCACGAAAAAAGCATGACTCATTGTCACGTTCCGCCTGAGCTGAGCGTGTAAGCGAGAGCACGAAACAAGCGATAGAGAGGCACGATCAGGTTCGGATTGTTTATGACGTTATCACATAAAATTATCATTCGTAAACCGACTTAACAGACAACCAATTTTTCCATTTTTCATAATTTTTTTTTGAAAAGAATTTCAAATATTTGTCTAATTTTGAAAAACGAAAACGTACAGGCAAAAACATTCTACAACATAATAAAGCTCGGAAAAGAAATAGGGATAGGAAAATATTTTCTCCTTTGTACGGAGAAGGGCGTGAAGTGTGTATATTCTCTTATTGACACTTTTTAGTAGTACAGCTTAGTTAGTGAACCAGACTGTAAGGATTAGAGGGATATTCCGAAACCAAACAAATAAGGTCTTAAGATCTTTATAAGTCATAAGACCTTAAGACCTTATCTGCCATCCTTTCTCCCATAGGGGAAGCATTTCTTTCCACCACTTGCTACGATCCTTCTTGAATTATTTTGCTTCATCTACTCTGATCAAAGTCCTCATACAGGCACGGCTATCACGAGTGCTTTTGAGATCAAATGAGAAATAACATAAATTTTAATTTCCACCTTATTCGTTTTACTTTTGCCGACTTTCTCAAAACAGCCGCTAATAATTTCCATTTAAATATGAAAGTATTTTACTTAAACTGAGGAGATTACGCGAATTTCCGTACATTAAGTACGAGAACAAAAAGTAGGCACTAATGCCTTCATCATTATCTAGAAAGCGATAGATTCAGTTAGCCTTTTGTGAAGCCAGGAGTAATCTTGAGAGCTAATGGGCAGGAACGCTATTAATGAGTGCAGCGATAAACGCAAATAGCGGAGCCAGTAGAAAAGGAATAATGTTAATAATATTATTATTTATTTTTCAGTGTGTAAATGAAAATTTAGGTGGCAAATAACAGGAGGATTCCCAGAGAAAATAATTTCTAGCTAGTCTTTGCCTAGAGCACACAGCCAGTTCGGAAAATCAATTTCCATCAGTCCAGCTATATTTAAATTTTCATTGAACATAGTAGGTACATATAATAAATACAAAAAATTATATAATCAACAAATGTAAAAAAATCCGTATTTAAACTTGAGAGGTACTTCTTGGTATATTGAAATAGGTAGTGTCCTGTTGTAATACACAAAACAGTTATTTACTTATATCTAGTGGGGGCACTAGAGCTAGACTGAAAGAACTATCACTGTTTTCATTGTGTACCTCACAAATTAATTAAGTACAAAGTGTTATTTATTAATATAAATTACGAAAAATCATTTCATCCAACGGGGCCAAGTCGAGGCAACAACCTTCGAATTGGTCTGAACCACTATACCAAGGAGTCATACTCAATAGTATTAGGTGCATTACATACATACAATCATGGATATGATCTCAAAAGGGATTGATAAGCTAAGCTTTCGCTTAGAAAACATTTAGTTACATATAAAATAATATACTGGCAAAAATTTAGGGCCTCAACATAGTGAAAGGTGCCAGCCTGTCACCTAATTATTATTTCATGTTATTATAAAGGCCCGGTGTGAATTATTAGTATTTTTTTAAGTTAATAGAAGATATGGAATAATTTTATTTTTGCGTTTACAAACGCGTAAATATAATACTAGAAAAATGCACTGAAAAAAATCGACTTGCCTCAGGCGGGACTCGAACCCGCACCTTCCACAATCCGGGTGGACGCGTTAACCAATTTCGCCACCGAGGCACTGCTTTTCGCTGTCGAAATTTGTCAGTGCTTGGTGCTTATGTTTTTATGGTAAACATCGTTTCATCAAATCTTTGAAATTTGCATTTCCAAGACCCGAACGAAATATTTTTGCAAATATTTGACGCCCAGCTAAGATGAAACTACCTTACATTATGGAATAATTTTATTTTTGCGTTTACAAACGCGTAAATATAATACTAGAAAAATGCACTGAAAAAAATCGACTTGCCTCAGGCGGGACTCGAACCCGCACCTTCCACAATCCGGGTGGACGCGTTAACCAATTTCGCCACCGAGGCACTGCTTTTCGCTGTCGAAATTTGTCAGTGCTTGGTGCTTATGTTTTTATGGTAAACATCGTTTCATCAAATCTTTGAAATTTGCATTTCCAAGACCCGAACGAAATATTTTTGCAAATATTTGACGCCCAGCTAAGATGAAACTACCTTACATTATGGAATAATTTTATTTTTGCGTTTACAAACGCGTAAATATAATACTAGAAAAATGCACTGAAAAAAATCGACTTGCCTCAGGCGGGACTCGAACCCGCACCTTCCACAATCCGGGTGGACGCGTTAACCAATTTCGCCACCGAGGCACTGCTTTTCGCTGTCGAAATTTGTCAGTGCTTGGTGCTTATGTTTTTATGGTAAACATCGTTTCATCAAATCTTTGAAATTTGCATTTCCAAGACCCGAACGAAATATTTTTGCAAATATTTGACGCCCAGCTAAGATGAAACTACCTTACATTATGGAATAATTTTATTTTTGCGTTTACAAACGCGTAAATATAAAACTAGAAAAATGCACTGAAAAAAATCGACTTGCCTCAGGCGGGACTCGAACCCGCACCTTCCACAATCCAGGTGGACGCGTTAACCAATTTCGCCACCGAGGCACTGCTTTTCGCTGTCGAAATTTGTCAGTACTTGGTGCTTATGTTTTTATGGTAAACATCGTTTCATCAAATCTTTGAAATTTGCATTTCCAAGACCCGAACGAAATATTTTTGCAAATATTTGACGCCCAGCTAAGATGAAACTACCTTACATTATGGAATAATTTTATTTTTGCGTTTACAAACGCGTAAATATAATACTAGAAAAATGCACTGAAAAAAAAATCGACTTGCCTCAGGCGGGACTCGAACCCGCACCTTCCACAATCCGGGTGGACGCGTTAACCAATTTCGCCACCGAGGCACTGCTTTTCGCTGTCGAAATTTGTCAGTGCTTGGTGCTTATGTTTTTATGGTAAACATCGTTTCATCAAATCTTTGAAATTTGCATTTCCAAGACCCGAACGAAATATTTTTGCAAATATTTGACGCCCAGCTAAGATGAAACTACCTTACATTATGGAATAATTTTATTTTTGCGTTTACAAACGCGTAAATATAATACTAGAAAAATGCACTGAAAAAAATCGACTTGCCTCAGGCGGGACTCGAACCCGCACCTTCCACAATCCGGGTGGACGCGTTAACCAATTTCGCCACCGAGGCACTGCTTTTCGCTGTCGAAATTTGTCAGTGCTTGGTGCTTATGTTTTTATGGTAAACATCGTTTCATCAAATCTTTGAAATTTGCATTTCCAAGACCCGAACGAAATATTTTTGCAAATATTTGACGCCCAGCTAAGATGAAACTACCTTACATTATGGAATAATTTTATTTTTGCGTTTACAAACGCGTAAATATAATACTAGAAAAAGGTGGAAGGTGCGGGTTCGAGTCCCGCCTGAGGCAAGTCGATTTTTTTCAGTGCATTTTTCTAGTATTATATTTACGCGTTTGTAAACGCAAAAATAAAATTATTCCATAATGTAAGGTAGTTTCATCTTAGCTGGGCGTCAAATATTTGCAAAAATATTTCGTTCGGGTCTTGGAAATGCAAATTTCAAAGATTTGATGAAACGATGTTTACCATAAAAACATAAGCACCAAGCACTGACAAATTTCGACAGCGAAAAGCAGTGCCTCGGTGGCGAAATTGGTTAACGCGTCCACCCGGATTGTGGAAGGTGCGGGTTCGAGTCCCGCCTGAGGCAAGTCGATTTTTTTCAGTGCATTTTTCTAGTATTATATTTACGCGTTTGTAAACGCAAAAATAAAATTATTCCATAATGTAAGGTAGTTTCATCTTAGCTGGGCGTCAAATATTTGCAAAAATATTTCGTTCGGGTCTTGGAAATGCAAATTTCAAAGATTTGATGAAACGATGTTTACCATAAAAACATAAGCACCAAGCACTGACAAATTTCGACAGCGAAAAGCAGTGCCTCGGTGGCGAAATTGGTTAACGCGTCCACCCGGATTGTGGAAGGTGCGGGTTCGAGTCCCGCCTGAGGCAAGTCGATTTTTTTCAGTGCATTTTTCTAGTTTTATATTTACGCGTTTGTAAACGCAAAAATAAAATTATTCCATAATGTAAGGTAGTTTCATCTTAGCTGGGCGTCAAATATTTGCAAAAATATTTCGTTCGGGTCTTGGAAATGCAAATTTCAAAGATTTGATGAAACGATGTTTACCATAAAAACATAAGCACCAAGTACTGACAAATTTCGACAGCGAAAAGCAGTGCCTCGGTGGCGAAATTGGTTAACACGTCCACCCGGATTGTGGAAGGTGCGGGTTCGAGTCCCGCCTGAGGCAAGTCGATTTTTTTCAGTGCATTTTTCTAGTATTATATTTACGCGTTTGTAAACGCAAAAATAAAATTATTCCATAATGTAAGGTAGTTTCATCTTAGCTGGGCGTCAAATATTTGCAAAAATATTTCGTTCGGGTCTTGGAAATGCAAATTTCAAAGATTTGATGAAACGATGTTTACCATAAAAACATAAGCACCAAGCACTGACAAATTTCGACAGCGAAAAGCAGTGCCTCGGTGGCGAAATTGGTTAACGCGTCCACCCGGATTGTGGAAGGTGCGGGTTCGAGTCCCGCCTGAGGCAAGTCGATTTTTTTCAGTGCATTTTTCTAGTATTATATTTACGCGTTTGTAAACGCAAAAATAAAATTATTCCATAATGTAAGGTAGTTTCATCTTAGCTGGGCGTCAAATATTTGCAAAAATATTTCGTTCGGGTCTTGGAAATGCAAATTTCAAAGATTTGATGAAACGATGTTTACCATAAAAACATAAGCACCAAGCACTGACAAATTTCGACAGCGAAAAGCAGTGCCTCGGTGGCGAAATTGGTTAACGCTTCCACCCGGATTGTGGAAGGTGCGGGTTCGAGTCCCGCCTGAGGCAAGTCGATTTTTTTCAGTGCATTTTTCTAGTATTAATAGAAGATATTCAACAATTTCACTTATTAGTCTTCCCATTTGTTACGTGTGCAAGCGCAATACTGACAAATGCGTAAACGCGGAGAAAGATTAATAATGATAAATAGTTGCAGATACTGAATAACTAAAGGTAGCTACACAATAGGACGACGTCGAAGAGAATTCCTTGAAATTTCATTGCCAACTTAAACTCTATGAATACTACGATAAAGAATAAATTCGTGTGTTAACGGAATTCTAATTGGTTTGAATGGGTGCATCATTATGTCATTTACGCAAATTGGTGCCTTGGGTAGTTGACATAGATTTCAAGATCCTTATTGCCTTTATAGAAAGCTTTCGTGTCAACCACAGTGTGAGACGACCTTATGTACCTTAACTGCGTTTCATTGCAAACTAGTTATAAATGGGATAGCTTTATCATAAAGGACATTAAACAACAGGAAACCTGGACGATTTTCTTAACTTGACATATTTAACAAGTCAAAAATGTCAAAGATATTTTTGGTTTATATAAAATTAAAATGCAAAGGATCTTCTTGTTATGATGTGGTTAGTATATTATTTTAATTAATTACAACCCTTTTTTCCTTCGTTACTTGTGAGATTTTTATTATTTTGATTAAAATAAGTATATTTTGACGATTATAACTGTATGTAAACATAACCATTGTATTATTTTATTTTTAAAGGATAAGTAATATGTTTTATTATTTATTCTATAATTTCGCCATGTGATGACGGCAGAGTAGAATGGCATCACTCCATATCCTCCAATAGGTACCTACTTTGGTACCTAACTCAATGATGTAATTTAATGTGAACGTCTTTGTTTAAACTTTAAATAATTTGAATAGCGAATGCTTGTGGGTAATAACTTCCCGGATTCTTTTGTTTCTGTCTGTAACTCAAAATAGCACAGGTTTAAACCTCAGTGGTTTTTGGTTGCTATTATTGTTTTAATTTTGATATTTTTTTGTAAAATCGATAATTAATTAAAAAAAAAGGTGTCGAAGAAGGCGACTAATGGATCAGCAAAGGGGCATTGATCACCTGATGCTCTGTCCACCAATTGGGCAAGCGTAGTGGACTACTGCTTCCCTCCTTTGATAACAAGGAGAGGCCTCGTGCCCCTGCAGGGGGTCGAATTATAAAGGCTGTTATGATGATTGTATAATTTGACGTTCATAATAAATGTACCTAAACTGAAAGAATTTGATTGATGAATATAATTTACCTTGACTAAGATTTAGGTTGATTTTACAACATACAAAAAAACAAGAAATTTTTCGAGTAATTACCGAGGCCATAACACCGAACATAAAAATATTAAAAAGAATTAGCAACTAGTATTGTTGTTTTCCACATATTTGAAAATCAAGAATAGTACACACAGATCGCCATGAAAATTTAAGTTCAAGCTATACGCTATCCCCACACAATAATAATTTATGCAAATTATAATTGCAATCTGATAAAAACGATATTGAAATATGTACCGGGTCACTGCCATTTAAATAGAATGAACGATATGCAAATTGACTTCTCGTAGTCAAATTACACGTTACGGAGCATTTAGGTTCTATACCCATTTAGCTTTAGCCGAGCGTGTGCTTTCCTCAGACGTTTGAGCAGCGTGGACGCTGCGTAAACGTGTCGTTATTATAATAAAATGGTACGTAATGTAAGGCAGCCTAATGTTATTAGCATGCTCTTTAACAAACACTATACTAGAATCATAGTCATTCAGTAGTTTAGATTTTAGCCAAAAAAATATGTTATTTGTCTTTTCAATTTTACAGTTTCTTTTCAACCCTTTCACGCCGGCTAACGCTAAGTATGATCAAGCCCTTATCCTTCTTAGAATTAATAAAAGTTAGACTAAAGAACCCTTAAAATAAAATGAAGGTTACGTAGACTACTTACATAACAAAATAGTATAAAACACTGCAATAAGCAAAAATCTTGAAATCAGATTTTACCAAAAAAATGACAGCTTGGAAACTACTGAAGATATTTTTATAAAACTTTATTCATCTTGTAGATGATTTGTTTTTTACCGATTTGTTTTTACCCGAACAAACATACATACATTACAAGTTAAATAAAAGCTTTTAAAAAAGTAGCATCTTGTTAAGAAAAATTAATAGATTCTTCGTTTTCTGTGTGTTTTGTGAGTGTGTTATGAAGGCACGAGGTGCTCCACTCAGTATGGCAACGGTCGCCAGCACATGTTTATTTACTCATGTGTCAACAGTCCTTATCGTCGCCTTAATCCATTTTTTATTTTAATAAGAGTAAACCATTCCTCTCTTCTTTCTTTGTATTTAGGTATTTCTAGTAAAATGTGACAACACATGGGTTGCTAATATCTTGTACATCGTTATACTCTAGAATACAAGCAAGGGACTACATCACACCTGATTTAAGGCGAAAGTGGAGTCCAAATGCTAAGATATTAGGACTAGAGCTATGCACCGACTCGCCGTGCTGACTTACATAGTTTTTCACGCCCATTTGACAGGATTGTAAGAACGATAAAATACGTGTACTTGAAAAATTTTTAAAAATTAAATTGAAAATTTTAGTTATCTGCCAGTACCTACTGGTACCAGTGCGTACTGGCAGATAATTAAATTTTTCCACATCCTGCTACAGTTTCAAAAGTGTAAAATGTGTATATTATTGTGACATACTTACTCTGATGGTTATATAGTATTGTACGCTATAGTGATTACTAATTATTTTTGAAATTTTTAGAGCATACATTTATTTGAAATTCGTTCATGTATACATTTCATTGTTCGCAACTGTACTTGTCTGTGTCAACAAAAGCTTACCTTAATCAAAAATAAATTAAATTCATGATTATCGTCGCAATCCGGGAGGCCATACATGGGCCATACCATCTGTCATCTTTAGATACATACGCAATAATAACACCTTCAACTATGACAAACATCTCTCATTTCCCATTAGAAAGCATAACGGACAATTAATTCGATATAATTGTACATTTTTATAATAGCACGACATCTGAACAGGCGACAGGGTCCGCGTTACATTAATTCTGTCAACAGACTGTGACAATCTTTCTTCGTTCTCTAAATAAATAAAAGAGATTACCATTGTACCGAGTTCCGCTAACCTAATTAAGAGCACGAAAGAGATATGAGTGTGGAATTGATTTCATTTAATTAAAGACTCAAGATCTCGTTTGTATGGCCTTTAAATTATTAAAAAAAACTACTTCGCTCGAAGGGAATACTCAGCCGCATGACGTTTCACATTGGTTGCATTTTCTGCAATTAAGTCTTCAACAAACTAGGTACTTATAATATTAATTGCGATCTCTAATTAAACTAATTTGATTTTAATGATGTATGAAATTAAATCAAGTAGAAATTAGTGTTTAGGTATAGAAACGATTTTACACATGATGATAAAGTAATTTTATAATTATTATATCTGATAATAAAGCAATTTATTATTATTAGGTTCTTGTTTTAGTTCACTACAATTATCGATGGAGATAATTTTGTATTCGAAATCGCCAATATAACATAATTGTGTCATCAAGATAACTTATTAAGGTGTTTAGTTTAATAGAGATCCTTATAATAATAAAATTAATGCACTTATCAAACCCAAAACAATTTATTGTAACTGGCAGCCGATTATTCGGCAAACAGTGCCGTCTCTTTTTACCCGAATACGGTGAAGTCAAAACGAAGAATTATGACTATCTACGATGACTGCTAAAATCATAATATATGTATGTATGTACCTATATTTGTTTATATTTACATTTGTTCCTCCATAGCGCCTAAAATATAAATCAGAATATAAAATATAAATTTGAATGAATAAGGTGTTATTCGATTCCTTATTATGGTCTGGGTAACATAGGCTACATTTTTACCTACTTCAATAATAGGAGGAGTAAGTTTTACCTTGTAAACTCCGATTTTAACCGATTTCATTGACGAGACGGGAGACGGGTTACCGTTTTTTCATCGTTTTCCTTGTATTAAATCATATTTATTGTATAGAATATTTTGATAAACTTTAATAAATATTATTTTAATGACCTGAAGATTATTTAAAAAATATTAATTTAGTCGACCAGATATTCATGTTCGTCAGACATACATTTACCTCTAGCAGGATTCGAATTCGTGACTTGAAAAGTCACGAATTAACTGTAAACGCAAAAATAAAATTATTCCAGGATAAAACTTGTTGAGTTTCTTGTCGGTTCTTCTCAGAACAAGGTCTCCCGGTAGAGTCTTGAGCCGATGGCATCAAACTTTGCTTTCATGCCTAAGTGTACAAATTGTACCTAAATGAATAAAGAAATTTGAGTTTGAGTTTGAATACTCACTCACGACTTATCTAGCCAAAAGTGAGTATCATTATGAACATGTGTTATGGATATTAGATAACGGACATTTTTAGTAGTTTTTAGTAGTCGTATTTAACAATTGTATTGACTCTGGTGTATTTCCTGACTTGATGAAACATAGTAAAATTATACCGTTATTTAAATCTGGCGAAACCTCAGATCCCACCAATTTTCGGCCTGTTTCTATTCTACCGACTTTAAGTAAGATCTTTGAAAGACTAATGCTCAATCAACTATTAAAGCATTTCAATAAATACAACATATTTCATCAAAAGCAATTCGGGTTCACTCGGGGTCGCTCCACCATTGATGCGGGAGTTGAGTTGTTAAAGGAGGTATTTGCTGCTTGGGAAGAATCACGCGACGCCCTTGGGGTTTTTTGTGATTTATCTAAAGCTTTCGACTGTGTTAATCATGATACTCTGGTCAGGAAATTACACCATTACGGCGTTAGGAACAAGGCTCTCAACCTCATGACTTCATACCTGAGCAATAGAATACAGAAAGTTGATATAAATGGTAAAAGATCTCCAGGTTCTCTAGTCACAATAGGTGTTCCGCAGGGCTCAATTCTTGGTCCATTTCTCTTTCTAGTGTACATAAATGACTTGCCTTACTACATAAGGGACAATCATGACATTGTGTTGTTTGCGGATGACACTTCTTTGATTTTCAAAATAAATAGAAAATTAGATAATTATGACGAAGTGAACAATGCACTTGCGAAAGTAGTTTATTGGTTTGATATTAATAACTTGTTGCTGAATGAAAAAAAAACCAAATTAGTTAAGTTTACTACACCGAATGTGAGATGTGTAGAAACTAATGTACAAATAAATGGAGTAGAATTGAAACCTGTAGAAACAACAACTTTCTTAGGAGTAATGTTAGACTCTAAATTGCAATGGGGTCCACATATTGTAAAACTTTCGGGTAAACTAAGTTCTGCGGCATATGCAGTTAAAACTATTAGGCGGCTAACTGATATAGATACTGCTAGAATGGTTTATTTCAGTTATTTTCACAGCATAATGTCTTATGGAATTCTTCTCTGGGGGAGTGCTGCAGATATTAATACCATCTTTGTTCTGCAAAAACGGGCTGTTAGAGCAATCTATCAACTAGGTCCGCGTGACTCCCTCAGAGAAAGGTTCAAGGAGATAAATATTCTAACTGTGTCATCACAATATATACTGGAAAACTTACTATATGTAAAGAAAAATATTATGAATTTTTCCGAGAAATGTCATACGCACAATGTAAATACTAGGAAGAAACACGATTTGGTTGTATATAAAACTCGTCTCCACAGAATAAGCAATTCCTTTATGGGCCAATGTATACGTTTTTACAATAAGCTTCCGAAGAATATTAGAGACTTGCCTATTAATAAATTTAAAAAAACTGTAAAATCTAAATTATATAAAAAAGCTTATTACAAGTTAAATGATTATTTAAATGATCCAAATGCGTGGGAGTAAAATCTGCCCAAATTTACGCATTTAAAATTGTAAGTAATTTATTCATATTGATATATCTATAGACATGTAATGATGTTTTGAAATCATTACGAAATTGTAAGCTGCGGAGTTTCTTTCGCCATTTCTTCTCCGTCTCAGCATAATAATAATTATTTAAGTAAAATAATTATTTCGTCGAAATGGTGGTAGGGCTTTTGACGATTTAAAAGTACTTAGCAAAGTCCATTTAAATAAAGAGCTTTTTCATTTCATTTTCATTTCATTTAATACACATAATTTATTATTAATATTTTTTTTTAAATAAACTTTAATATATAAATAACCATTAACCCTAGTATGAGTTTGTTAGTTTTCGAGCTCGATCAAAAGATGATTATCTTTCATATATTGCCCACTAGCGCCTCTAGCGTAAATTATCAGAAACAGTGGGCAATGTACGAAGAGAGACGATACGTTTGATCGAGCTCCAAAACTATCAAAACTCATAGTAAGGGTACATGACTCGCAATCAAATATTCGTGTTCGTCACACAAATATTTGCCGCTACCAGGATTCGAACCCGGACCGCTTGATGTGTCTATTGATACCTTACATATTTGATCCTTTATTTAGGCACTATCTAAAAATATTTTATTTTCCCCGTTTGGGATGGTTTAATATTATCCGGGTCAAGAACTCTAAATATTATTATTTTTGTGGATGAAAGGTTCACAACGGCACAGGAGGTGCATTGACATTTTACGCAATTATCATTGTCACATAGAATTATTCAATTATTCTGTTCTATTAGTTTACCATCTTATTTTCTAATCGCAACTGAGTATAAAGACCACAGAGAACAAATTAAACATAAATATTTTCATTTCAATAAATATTACGAATCAATAAACAATAATTCATACCATCTATTGAGAGGGTGCATCATAATAGCAAATTAGTCATTACGTGCGTTTGGCCCATAGTAATTTACACGATAGTACATTATCATTATGGCATGTTAATTGTATGGCTTTAATAGGGACAAAATAAATATTATAGGTACCTAAGGGCTTGAATTTAAGTTATTTGCATTCAATAATTATAGCTTTTAAATTTCCTATGTACAATATTGTTAAACTAAGTTTAATTAAATTTAAAACATTCATAAAAACACTTTTATCTTCAGACCTTAGTATCTTGTATTCGCATACTGAGATATTGATACGTAATACACTATTGAATTTCTTTAGACATAATTTTTATATTTGGAATTCTTTGAATTGTTAGAAAAACTTTTAAAGGACAGTAACTAACAACCAAGTTTGTAACATAAAATAAGACATAGAAATGGGTTATTCCATTTTTTTTTTTAATTATGTCAATTATTTTACGAATTTGTAATACCTATTATATTTGGTCACAGAAAAGTGAACTATGTTTGTTTTTAAACTTAAGCTATAAATTGAAAACTGAAAATTCAAAAAATTTAATTCCACTTGTTTGTACAGAACCTCACAGAACAAATGTAAAAGTCTCCCAAAGATAAAACCTCTCGTGGAAGAGACATCAACATCATCAACATCAACAGCTCATATAATGTCCCCACCGAGAGGCTCGAGCCTACCCCACATTAGGGGTGATTAGGCCTTAGTCAACCACGCTGGCCAAGTGCGTGTTGGTCGACTTGGAAGAGACACTTTGCTCGTATTTGTTTTCGAATCCATCAGTGCTTTTCGATTAGGTATTTGGGATGAAAAAATTATATTATTCTAATTTGTATGAGTTACAACAAAACATAAAACATACCTGTCAACTATCCAAAGTCGTTGCCCCTTCAGCACAGTCACGGCTGTCAATCTGTAAATAAACAAAAACTCCGTTACTCACAAACCGTGCACGAAACGTAATTCATTCAATCATTCGTCCGTATACAGGACCTATCGCAAATCTATTGCCTTAACAAGGATTGGTGATTGAATATTGATCAATAAAACGCTGGGCATTATAGAGCGCAAGCAGGCGATGATACATTGTTGATAATAGGTATATATTTTAGTTATACGTATATACGTTAGTCTCCCTAAAAATCAAGGACGGCTGCACCGATTTGGCTAATTTTGGTTTTGAAATATTTGTGTAAGTCCAAAGAAAGTTTAAATGATGAGAAAAAATAGAACAATTGTGAGGAAAATATGAAGTAAAAACCACATTTCCAATCAAACATTTGATGTCTGTCGTCCAAAAATCAATTTTGTTCATATGTCATTATTTCGTCACTAGTGCGCAAGCACTTTACTTACTTTTGGTTCATTTCCGTTATCGTACATTTTATAATATTCTTTATTGTAAACATAATGGTTACAAAAGTAGAAACAGAAAGATATGTACAATGGTGAGCTTATCTCTAACAGAGATCTCTTCCAGCCTACCCTAGCTTTAGTCCATTACATGTCCATTAGTGAGTCCATTACAGTATTTTTAACCGACTTCAAAAAAGGAGGAGGTTCTCTATTCGACCGTATGTTCCGCGATTACTCAGTCAATTATGAATCGATTTTGATTATTCTTTTTTTGTTTCAAAGGTCATACTTCAGAGGTGGTCCCGTATAAATTATACCGAAATTAGTTCAGTACTTTTTTGTTGAAATGATAATTTCATTAGGGATTAAATAATGATATCGCCCACGAACACAAAAATAAAGACATTTTTTTTTAACTTGCTAGTACCTAATATGCAATAGTGAAATATTGGTTAGTAGGTCCAATAGTCAACACAAAAACTATGACAAATTATTTTATGAACTTGAGTTAAATAACTAGGTTCTCTTCAAGTTTTAATGCTACATAGTTAATTAAAACTACACCATTCATAAATGTAGGCATTTGTTATGAGCTATTGGGCTGAGACGTTATATTATTTGTTAACCGACTTCAAAAAAAAAAGAGGAAGTTCTCTATTCGACTGTTTTTTTGTGTGTTTGTTACCTGATAACTCGGTCAATTATGAGTATGATGACTCGATTTTAATGATTCCTTTTTTAGGTACGTCAAGATCAGAGATGGCCCGTATAAATTGTATCGATATAAATTTGACCCTTTTTGAACAAATCATTAATAACCAAAAAAAAAAGTTTTAGTTAATGTTTCCGTTAAGTTTTAATGAGCGCTTAGTAGGCCTATCTATTTTCAATAAAATATACTTATATTCCACTAAAAATAAATAAAAAAAATATATTTAGAAAAAAAGAAAACCGACTTTAAGACGTACAAATTTACCTATTAATATTAGAAGAATTAACTAAAGTGGCCTATTTGATTACTTGTCGTTTGCAAAGGCATAACTGGCACAGTCGTAGAAATACATTCGAGAGGGTGCTGCTCCAAAGACCGAGATGGGTAGAAGCGCGATTTTAATAGGGCGACATGTTATAACTCATATTAAATTCGTTTTCAATATGTATTTATCTTAAAGCACACATTTAAACCCGAATAAAAACCCTATTCCTATCTCAAATTTTAAATGTAGCATTCTTATTACAAACTACAAAATAGTCGGTACTAAGTACAAGCTTGCTAACTATATTGTTGCATACATTTTGCGTTGTAAACCTTTATGGTAACTACTTTCCCTATCATTATAACACGCGTAATTATATTACACAGTATGCTATTACAACATGGCTTTTCTAAAAGGTATTTTAAGATGAGAGGAGCACTTAATGATGTGGTGAGTGTTACATTACTTAGTATTACACACAGGGTTGCTATTCAATACTTTCATTTGACATAATTGTGAGGACTCTTGTCTTCTTTTTTCTACCGTAGTCCCATTTGGGGTCGATGCTCTATGAGACGGTACAGCCATAGGTTTTAGAATACTCTTATATGACTGGCCGTCTGACTTGACACCTACCCTACTTGGGAATGCTCTTGTGGGTGATAAAAGTCTTACAGTCGTGGCACTCTTATTAAAAAGGGATAACCCGTAATTGTATTGCCTTTCGCCTCGCCGTCCACTAGGCGTCAACTTAACGTAAGCGCGTGACCAAATCGATTGAGCAGCGACTCTGTCACGGCGAGACGAACGCCACGCTTACAGCCGGCGTAAACTTTCAATCAGTTTCAAACCTACAAATTCAATAAGACACGCGCGCGACACGACTGTAAGTTGAAAGAACGTTCGGCAACACTAATGTGCTGCATGCAGACCGCGGGAGGGTGAGAGAGGCAAGCGTGGACGAAGAGACGTATGCTCGCGTACGGAGCGGAGACGTAAGCGCGGCTACGGGAAGACTTAAGCGCGCGGACGATGAGCCGTAAGCGAGGGAACTGCAAGTTCACCACTCATCGCACCACTGTTCATTCTGCTTTTCGCGAGGCAAGGCGATATCGTTACGTTGCCGAGTGCATCACAGTATAGAGTTTCATACAAAGAATACTAAACGGCTCGAGTTAAAGCGAAGCTAATCCTTTTCCGAGTTGATAAGTGTCCGCCACCACCCGAGTGACCCAATGGTGCACGAGGTAAAGAAACTCTCTCAGTTAGTGTAACCATTATCCCATCTACTATTATGAAAGCAAATGTGAATTTGTATGTTTGTTTATGTCACACCTTTTACTAGGTGGTAGACCCATATGTAGGGTCGTCTGGGTAGGTACCACCGCCTTTTTTATTTCTGCCGTGAAACAGTTCGCTGTGTTTCGGATTGAAGGGAAAGGTAGCCAGTGTAATTACTGGGTATGGAATGCCATCATAGTCCCCAGATTTACCATTAATATTGCAAGTGTCTATAACCGACGGCAACCACTTATCACCAGGTCGGCCGCAGGCGTGTTTGCCATCTCGTAGTATAACAAAAGCCTGACCAGAAAGTGGCATTTTTCGCCCAATTAATCGCCTTCGCCTTCATTCTTTGTTTTACCAACCTAGTTGATAAATGTACTATTATTAAATGTGCTTTCACGACTAAAGTACTCAGTTGAACTTCATAAAAATATTGCCAGAGACACAGAAGAGGATGTAGGGTACCTCTATCCAGAATAGGTAGAAAAAAATTTTTTGGTTAGCATCTTAGATTCGATGATTAATATTATACTAATATCAAAGTAACTTATATCAAAGAAGAATATTGGTTTTCACTAAACACATTCATAAACAGAACTGAGATGTATAAATAAAATGTAAAGTGATATGTTTTCACCACATCATAATATGATTAAGATGGATAGCTAAAGCGTTATTACATACACCTTGTAGTCAACTCCAGGGGTCATTGAATGTTGGACATAATGATCTTAAACAGTTACCACTGGCTATCAGAGGAGCATATTGATTGACTACATTTGTTTCCAGCCTCTTACAGGTTGTTGCGAACTATCCATCAATATTGTGTGCGGACACCGTTATTCAATTTCCTATCGTCGGCTTAAAAAAACAAATACATTTTTTGTTTGTATACGATTTGGCGCCATCGACGATGGCTGACGAATTAACAATTAATCTTAGTCGTTTATGTGAGGATTGGCGAAGAGCAGTATGTATAAAATATAGCTTTATAAGAGTTGTATATACACATACCAAAAAAGTTTGCGTGAACTTCAAAAACAAGCGAAGTTTAACGCATGTCTATAATTCATGAATGGTCAAACATCAGTAATTAAATCGTAAAATGGTTATATTAACGCCTGAGGCACTGATATTGATATGTTTTTCTTCCACTGGATAAAAAAAAATACGGTGTTAAAGTCTATTACTAATGTGATAATTGAATATGATATGCAACCATGTCATGAATGATCGGCCATATCATGAAGTGATAAATTCTTAGATCTGGCCACGACACATACATGAGTATTAATGTGGTACCTTCTCCACTTTTAACCGCCCCTGTTGTCTAGAAGCGCTGGAATTATATCCAAAAGTTCCAGGTTCGTTACCCAGCTTGGTAAAAATTGTCCGCCTGCTTTGCTATCTCAATCTAATCAAACTTTGACAGGAGCATTATTGTGTTCCAACAGTAAATGATGAATACCTAAGCTTGCTTGCACATCAAAATACTGAGATTGTTTTTTTTATCTAAGCATTTGATTTTTTTGTTATAAGCACAGATTTATTTATTAAATTTCATGACATTTAAAAATGGAAAATAAATTTAAAGAAAGCATCATGTTAGATCATGATCTTAAGTTTTATTATGCCTAATTGTTATCTGTCTAATCATTACTGCCCCAACAAAGTAATTTAAGGACCTATTTAATCTACCAATTCTCACGGAAATGTAGAATACCAATCTTATTACCATAACAAGATAGGCAGGTAATCGCGCTTTAAGCTATAAAAAATATTACATGCAATTTGTACAAACGTATTGAAGTTACACCATGCTTCCGTGCGCTTGTTAACGAGTTATTAGTTAATTAAAACTACACCATTCATAAATGTAGGCATTTGTTATGAGCTATTGGGCTGAGACGTTATATTATTTGTTAACCGACTTCAAAAAAAAAAGAGGAAGTTCTCTATTCGACTGTTTTTTTGTGTGTTTGTTACCTGATAACTCGGTCAATTATGAGTATGATGACTCGATTTTAATGATTCCTTTTTTAGGTACGTCAAGATCAGAGATGGCCCGTATAAATTGTATCGATATAAATTTGACCCTTTTTGAACAAATCATTAATAACCAAAAAAAAAAGTTTTAGTTAATGTTTCCGTTAAGTTTTAATGAGCGCTTAGTAGGCCTATCTATTTTCAATAAAATATACTTATATTCCACTAAAAATAAATAAAAAAAATATATTTAGAAAAAAAGAAAACCGACTTTAAGACGTACAAATTTACCTATTAATATTAGAAGAATTAACTAAAGTGGCCTATTTGATTACTTGTCGTTTGCAAAGGCATAACTGGCACAGTCGTAGAAATACATTCGAGAGGGTGCTGCTCCAAAGACCGAGATGGGTAGAAGCGCGATTTTAATAGGGCGACATGTTATAACTCATATTAAATTCGTTTTCAATATGTATTTATCTTAAAGCACACATTTAAACCCGAATAAAAACCCTATTCCTATCTCAAATTTTAAATGTAGCATTCTTATTACAAACTACAAAATAGTCGGTACTAAGTACAAGCTTGCTAACTATATTGTTGCATACATTTTGCGTTGTAAACCTTTATGGTTACTACTTTCCCTATCATTATAACACGCGTAATTATATTACACAGTATGCTATTACAACATGGCTTTTCTAAAAGGTATTTTAAGATGAGAGGAGCACTTAATGATGTGGTGAGTGTTACATTACTTAGTATTACACACAGGGTTGCTATTCAATACTTTCATTTGACATAATTGTGAGGACTCTTGTCTTCTTTTTTCTACCGTAGTCCCATTTGGGGTCGATGCTCTATGAGACGGTACAGCCATAGGTTTTAGAATACTCTTATATGACTGGCCGTCTGACTTGACACCTACCCTACTTGGGAATGCTCTTGTGGGTGATAAAAGTCTTACAGTCGTGGCACTCTTATTAAAAAGGGATAACCCGTAATTGTATTGCCTTTCGCCTCGCCGTCCACTAGGCGTCAACTTAACGTAAGCGCGTGACCAAATCGATTGAGCAGCGACTCTGTCACGGCGAGACGAACGCCACGCTTACAGCCGGCGTAAACTTTCAATCAGTTTCAAACCTACAAATTCAATAAGACACGCGCGCGACACGACTGTAAGTTGAAAGAACGTTCGGCAACACTAATGTGCTGCATGCAGACCGCGGGAGGGTGAGAGAGGCAAGCGTGGACGAAGAGACGTATGCTCGCGTACGGAGCGGAGACGTAAGCGCGGCTACGGGAAGACTTAAGCGCGCGGACGATGAGCCGTAAGCGAGGGAACTGCAAGTTCACCACTCATCGCACCACTGTTCATTCTGCTTTTCGCGAGGCAAGGCGATATCGTTACGTTGCCGAGTGCATCACAGTATAGAGTTTCATACAAAGAATACTAAACGGCTCGAGTTAAAGCGAAGCTAATCCTTTTCCGAGTTGATAAGTGTCCGCCACCACCCGAGTGACCCAATGGTGCACGAGGTAAAGAAACTCTCTCAGTTAGTGTAACCATTATCCCATCTACTATTATGAAAGCAAATGTGAATTTGTATGTTTGTTTATGTCACACCTTTTACTAGGTGGTAGACCCATATGTAGGGTCGTCTGGGTAGGTACCACCGCCTTTTTTATTTCTGCCGTGAAACAGTTCGCTGTGTTTCGGATTGAAGGGAAAGGTAGCCAGTGTAATTACTGGGTATGGAATGCCATCATAGTCCCCAGATTTACCATTAATATTGCAAGTGTCTATAACCGACGGCAACCACTTATCACCAGGTCGGCCGCAGGCGTGTTTGCCATCTCGTAGTATAACAAAAGCCTGACCAGAAAGTGGCATTTTTCGCCCAATTAATCGCCTTCGCCTTCATTCTTTGTTTTACCAACCTAGTTGATAAATGTACTATTATTAAATGTGCTTTCACGACTAAAGTACTCAGTTGAACTTCATAAAAATATTGCCAGAGACACAGAAGAGGATGTAGGGTACCTCTATCCAGAATAGGTAGAAAAAAATTTTTTGGTTAGCATCTTAGATTCGATGATTAATATTATACTAATATCAAAGTAACTTATATCAAAGAAGAATATTGGTTTTCACTAAACACATTCATAAACAGAACTGAGATGTATAAATAAAATGTAAAGTGATATGTTTTCACCACATCATAATATGATTAAGATGGATAGCTAAAGCGTTATTACATACACCTTGTAGTCAACTCCAGGGGTCATTGAATGTTGGACATAATGATCTTAAACAGTTACCACTGGCTATCAGAGGAGCATATTGATTGACTACATTTGTTTCCAGCCTCTTACAGGTTGTTGCGAACTATCCATCAATATTGTGTGCGGACACCGTTATTCAATTTCCTATCGTCGGCTTAAAAAAACAAATACATTTTTTGTTTGTATACGATTTGGCGCCATCGACGATGGCTGACGAATTAACAATTAATCTTAGTCGTTTATGTGAGGATTGGCGAAGAGCAGTATGTATAAAATATAGCTTTATAAGAGTTGTATATACACATACCAAAAAAGTTTGCGTGAACTTCAAAAACAAGCGAAGTTTAACGCATGTCTATAATTCATGAATGGTCAAACATCAGTAATTAAATCGTAAAATGGTTATATTAACGCCTGAGGCACTGATATTGATATGTTTTTCTTCCACTGGATAAAAAAAAATACGGTGTTAAAGTCTATTACTAATGTGATAATTGAATATGATATGCAACCATGTCATGAATGATCGGCCATATCATGAAGTGATAAATTCTTAGATCTGGCCACGACACATACATGAGTATTAATGTGGTACCTTCTCCACTTTTAACCGCCCCTGTTGTCTAGAAGCGCTGGAATTATATCCAAAAGTTCCAGGTTCGTTACCCAGCTTGGTAAAAATTGTCCGCCTGCTTTGCTATCTCAATCTAATCAAACTTTGACAGGAGCATTATTGTGTTCCAACAGTAAATGATGAATACCTAAGCTTGCTTGCACATCAAAATACTGAGATTGTTTTTTTTATCTAAGCATTTGATTTTTTTGTTATAAGCACAGATTTATTTATTAAATTTCATGACATTTAAAAATGGAAAATAAATTTAAAGAAAGCATCATGTTAGATCATGATCTTAAGTTTTATTATGCCTAATTGTTATCTGTCTAATCATTACTGCCCCAACAAAGTAATTTAAGGACCTATTTAATCTACCAATTCTCACGGAAATGTAGAATACCAATCTTATTACCATAACAAGATAGGCAGGTAATCGCGCTTTAAGCTATAAAAAATATTACATGCAATTTGTACAAACGTATTGAAGTTACACCATGCTTCCGTGCGCTTGTTAACGAAGAAAGCGATGCAAGCGTGTCTTACCTAAGCAAAACGTTGTATAAAGGTTATTAATGGCTTGCATAATTACCATCAAAGCTACATTAATACCTCAATCTACAACACTTAATCTGTTTTAAACGACTTTGATAAAACGAAAATAATTATGAATTTCTGTTAGAAACTATAAAGGGTGGTTAATTATGCAATAGTGGTTAATGCTGTAAAATTACTTTCGATGAAGGTAAGTGAATTTTAATTTGTTAGCAAGAATAATGTTATGATGAAGTAATTATATGGCGAAGACGAAGATATTTGCGCCAAACTCTAGACACGGTCGGAAAAATAAAAATCTATGGCATCTTATTCAAACTGACTTTTATTGACTTGAAAAAGACAGTAAATAATATTTGCTGTTTTTTTTCACAATACTCTAGTACTGTAGAGCAAAGAGAACCCTGACCTATGATAGATTTTTTTCCCCAGTAAGTAACATATGTTATTTCCTTCAGTGATTATACAGTGTGAGTTTGGGTATAAAGTGCACAAACGTAAATCGACGCAAAAGTTATTAAATATGTATGCTTATTTGATTTTTAAACGACGAAATTAGAATTATAAACGACCTCGGTGTAGACAAAACCGCGTAACTCTTAAACTAATCGATCTATCGCGATGAAACAAACTGTTTAATGATTGGTAATAATGGGACGTCTTTATAAAATCAAAATTTTGTAGAAAAAAATACACTGAATTAACAATGTTGATGTACATTTAACAAGAAACCGTATTTTTTTAATATTTTTTTTTTAAATATGTAATTTAGAAATTGCTCAATAAAATGTCACTAGTTGTATTATATTATCGGTGTGTTCTATTGTATTTTGTATGTACAACAGTTTTGAATTAATTATTTTGCCCTTCATTTTCAGGCACAAATGTTATTTTATTGTTTTTAAGTTCAAACAGCAGTATTTAAACTAAAGTTAATATTATTTAATAAATTACATTCAACAAAATGTTATTTAAAAAAGGAGAAACATTTTATTTTACCTTTATTGAATAGTTAACAATCGATTTATAAAAGGCATGATTTTTACATATAAACTGCCTGTAATCAAAAATCATACGGTTCTAAATCAGTAAATTGTTCGAAGCAGGAACAAAAACGATAATTTGGTTCATAAAGTCAAGGCATGCAATGAACTGTACTAGGAAACAAAGTCTCGATCGTGATTCTGCTAATACAAGATTCCAATTTAGTATAAACATTTGGTTCTGCTAGGAGTACGCAAATCAAACTTGTATCCCGCTAATCTAGTACGCAATACAATCTATTCGGGTTCGATAGGAATACATTTTCTGTGTCTGGTACCCATCTAGTGCTACCATATCTATTGTTAAATAAGAAGGCTACTCACGCTTAAGACTCCTTAATGAATTTGTTTCTAATTTTACTGGGCATGACTTGAAAGGGTCGAAAAGTGTAGAGGAAAGGAAGGTAATTTGGAATACTGCTGGTAATTTGGGATAGCAGGGTTTCATAGAAACTAAGTAATCTAATGTTTACGACCGAAAAATGTGAGAAAGAGATGTCATTTGTTTAAGTGTTCTATGGTTCGTCAGCTGCTTTATAAGATGGCGACGAGACGACAAGTTGTGAAGGAGTGTTTCTAAAAAATTTTGAATGTCGTAAGCAACCCACCCTTATAGCTAAATTTCCTAATGATTATTAGTTTATCTTTGAAACTGTAAATTGAATAGAAAACGAAAAACTATAAAAAAAAACCTATTATGATGGACAAAGTACATTACATGAGTACATTAGACAAAGTTTGTAAGTAGCAGAAAGACTAAGAGGTAACATATGCGCATGATATGGACATATAATGAGAAGAGATGATGAGCATCTAACAAAGAAAGTAACGAGAATGAAAGTGGATGGATATCATCACAACAGCCTTTATAATTGGACCCACTGATGGGACACAAGGCCTGTCCTTGTCATCGAAGGCGGTTCAGGCAGTAGCCCACCACGCTTGCCCAATGCAGATTGGCGGACGGAGTGACGGTGATCAATACTCCTTTGCTGATCCATTATTCGCCTTCTACGACACCGATTGGAGGATATGCGGTGATGCCATTCTACTGTGCGACTATGGTGGATGGATATAGACGGAGAGAAAGATCTAAGATGAATAGACTGTGTGAAAGATGATATTGGCAAAAAAGGGTGTTATTAAGGGAAAGTGGAAGAAGAAAACATATTATGCTGACCCGAAGTAAGATTGCGAGCAGGACAGGCGTATGATGATATGAATAATTACTGAGACTGCACTCGAATAATTACTGAGACGGCACTCGAATCCGATTTTCGCTATCCGGGCTGTTGTTCCAACGAGCTACAACAGGACTATAGTGACTGTTACATCACAATGCATTTATTTATGGACGTAACCAGTACCCCTGGTATGAGTTTGATAGTTTTCGAGCTCGATCAAACGTATCGTCTCTTTTCATACATTGCCCACTAGCGCCTCTAGCTTAAACGATCAGAAACAGTGGGCAATGTATGAAATGAAACGATACGCTTGATCGAGCTCGAAAGCTATCAAAACTTATACTAAGGGTACAGACATAAAGTAAACGCGTGATATCACAACAAAATAGCAGTATTGTGTACCGTTTTTGGACTTTCTTTGGCATATTTTGCGCAACTTGTTTTAAGTCTATCCACGATCTTATTAATAGTCCCATAATAATAGTGAAAACATCCCTATTTATTACGATGGTTAGCGATTAGATCATAGATTTATAATTACTGACGTTTATAGATTGGTAATGAACGACTAGATCGAGACCAAAAAAGTGCACCAATGTGTGGGTAATGCGCATGTGTGCACGAAAAATAGGACTGCAGTCTGACAATTGCTGTTTTCCTATGTAACTGACAGGCCGACTTAAGAAGCCTGCGTGTACGTGACATCAATCTCGCTCATTAGAGCGAGATAGATATACGAGACCATTTACTTATTATATGTGTTAGTATGCGGGTGCACATTTTCTTACATAACTTTTCAATTCCTATCATTGGAGGTCCGAAAATATTTCTCATACCATTTAAAACCATAATGATCATTCTTCATAACTTCATAAAACATAATCATTGAAATTCATAATATCATTAATCATACATTTTTGGGCGAGTCTAGTGTGCACCTACATGGCTGAGTGATAGGTAGGTTAGGGTTATTTTTTTTATGACCAGGGAGTGCACTGTTTTTGTAAGCAACAAGGTATAGTAACAGTATTAATAAAAAAATTATAATCACTAAATGTTATGAGCTCCGTTGGTAGTAATAAAAATGTATATAAAATTATGAAGAGTGATTATTATGAACACAAATCGGTAGTAAAACAAATTACAGGATTTAGAATATTATGTGAGCCAATATGGACCCTACAGTTTCCTATATCTATGGATTAGATAGTCCGTTTTTCGGTGGTTGAAGGTTTCTAGTGAAGCTCGTTATCATTAAAAAAAAGAAACTTATGTTAAACAATGAAATAAAAATTAAATAAATCTAACCGTCTAATGGGTTTTTGCAAAACAATGTACGACCGGTATCAAGCTGAGACTACGATCACCAGATTAGGCATAGCTTTGAATATTCGTTTACAAATGTAACAATGTTCGTATTCTGTTTCAAACTAGATAATATACATTGTTGCAAACAACTCTGCAATTGAAGTTGCATTGAAGAGTCAAATCGTTCTTAAATTATTATTAATTTAATTTATTACCCAGGGATCTTAAAATTTGTGCTCAATTCGATTGGTGCTACTAGTTGAAAGTACCCAAAGTAGATAATATTTTAACGTAAGCGTTACATAATTTCTTGTTCGGGTTTGTAAATGAAAATATTTTTTGGTCCGTTTATTTAATGCAAGAAGATAGATCTTTGATTAACAATTTTTCTGGTTCGTTTAATCTATGTGAATAACATTTTATTTGAATAGGCTTTTCTCTATTTTGCATTTTTGACTCTCACAAGATAATTACCATATCGTAATCTTTTGAATACCTAGTTCATATTTTAAATATTTTATTCGTAATTATCATACATTGTTGATAAACTTTTCGCAACTGTATTGCGTTTGAAATACCACAACTTTAAATATCTGTCTATCTTTGATCTTAAGATAAATAAATTAAGACCGCAATTGCTGTGCAGAAAGCCGAATTTCCCACAACACGTAACATGGTAATGATAATATTCAAATACTTTAACGGTTTCAGACATTGGTTTCGGGTATCAATTCGACGATCTAAGGATAAATATATTCAGTGCTTAATTTTACTGCAGAAAGTACAGCGATCACTGTTTTCCCACTATAGGAGTCAAGAGTTAATTATGATATTCAAATACTTAACGGTATGTCAGCAGATTGGGCAGCGGCAGTAAGGACCGTCTAATTGCTATATTTACATTTAAATTGAGTGTGTTTTCGATGTCTGACACTGTTCAGGGCATTTCCTGGGCAGGGTTGGCGCTGCGAGTTTTCCAGTTTCAAGTGTATTGTAATAGGAACACAGACACGAGGGGTTTTTGTGGGTTATACGTCATCACAAGCAGAATGCTAGAGCACGTGTCTAGATAGTATTTAAAATTTCATACACTGTTAATGAATTAAAACCAGTCTAAAGAGAGTATCACTTGGAATTAAATAAATTATAACAGTTTAGTTAGTCAGTCAGTCAATTTGGAGACAAGGAAAACACATTAATCAATATACTTACATACCAATTCTTAGTCAGTTTTAACTACCTTCGTGGTCTAGTGGTTCATCCAACATACTTAGCTTCAAAGGTTCAGGGTTCAATCCTCCGGATGCTACAACATTGTCCAAGATTTGATTGATGATAGGACTGGTTTTGAGTACGCTATAACAACATCATTTAGCTTCAGGTGAGATGCAGTTTCCCCATCAAAGATAAAAAAATGAGTGAATCCGTTTAACATCGTGAAATATTTGTAAATACTGTATTTATTGGAGGATAAGAAAAACTTTAAGCAACATTCTTTTATATTTATCTTATATTTCTTGTATTTTTAGCAACCCTAGCATTTGATGGGAGCACGAGAGCAATGCACGCGAGCCACACAGATTTATTGCCTTGATTCGGTGTCACTTTAAGAAGCCGTTCGAGGTCCTACTGTTTTCCCATAAGCTGCATAGATACCTAGTCCTTATGGAGACACAATTAGTTTTTCATTCATTGATAGAGTTTTAAATAACACTATATTTGATAATTTGAAAAAAGATTTTTAGTAATGTACGAGATAAGTTTATATTCATATTCACATTTTACAATAAAGCTATAAATGCTAAATTGCTCATCGTATTGTTGCTAGGTTTGTTTTAATTAGTTATATGTGGAGGTCAGACCAACATATTTTCTCTTTTACTACTCTCTCTTTGAATAAGTACCTAGTTCTTTTGACTCAACCTGTCAAAGGTTTTTGTATTTTTTCACGAGTCATGTATATTTAATTATTTTTCAACACACGTGGTCATAAAACCGCGTTTACTGCACCGTTTTCAGTTTCGTAATGGGGTCCATTACTCACTAGTGCGATAATGAACATTTTTTATTACATTCTGCCTATTATGGGGAAGGCGAAAGGACTTAGTCCATGCAGCCGTCTTTTCATTATTTTTTCTTGAGGTATGCATTATTTTTTAAGCAAGAAGAAATCACGCCTAAGAACTAAGCTCTTATGTTTGGAAATAAGACTCCAATTTGCTTGTTAATTATATATCAAAACTACAAGGTGCAATTGAATATAAACTTTTTACAAAATTTTGCAATGTCTATTAAACACGGTAGTTATTTTATTTAAATATTTTTGAAACCAGGCTGTATGGTTAGCAGTCGTTGTCAGTTTTTTTGCACTCGGATTTGCGTAGTTATAAATAAAATGTCGTTCCCTTTTTGCAAGAAACTGTTCTCTGTACTTACTATATCGCGATTTTATAAAGAAATGATGACTTCAAGGAGCAAATATGAACAAAATATTGATTTGAAGCCCGACATCCTCAGTGACGATTATCATTCAAACGTGCTAGGTAATGAGAATCTCTTCTCGGCAAAATGAAATTCTAAATGTTTTTTTGAGGTCGGTCCCAAATACAAGTGACAACGTTTATCCCAAAAATTTAGGTTGGCACGGACCTAAAAAAACATTTAGATTTTTATAAACAGTGTTTTTATTTCTCCGTTTTTAGTTTTGAAGGCGGTTTTTTTTATTTAAAAAGTACTAGACTTCATTCCACCAGATGGTAAGCAGAAGTGGAGTCCAACTTGTATCATGTAGGTACTATTTTACAGATAATATTAGTACTTATATTACTAATATTGCTAAATATATATCATACACTGAATGGCCCATACTGCTAGATGTGTCTTTATGTGTAACATAATGTTGCCTAAGAGTCTAGACCCCTCATGGGTTGACGAGCGTGATTGTATATATGTATAAGTATATGTTATAGTCAAACCCCAAAGCTCGGCACTCCTAAGTTAAAAATACAAAACTATACAGTATTTCGACCTTTGACTAACGAATTTTCGGTCAATCCTAGGAGAGACTAGTCAAATGCCAAAACTCCTTCATTAAAGTCTGTATCAAGAAAGCTCACATAAATACGCACGTTGACGAGCGTCAATGGCGCCACGGTCGTGCGTTCTTCGTAAAGATCACGAAGCTGAGCTACCAATTGCGGACGGTACTTGGATGTGTGATCGAAAATTTCTCAACTCGATTGTCTTCCGTGCTTCGGAAGGCACGTCTTAAACTGGTTCGTCCCGACTGCTGTCGAAAGATGGTAGTCATTTTGACATACTGTACCGACCCCAAATAAGTTAGGAGCAGGGCAGGAGAAAAAAAGAAGAAGAAGACTTAATAATGTACGCTATCTTGTAGATATACATTGTGCGAGTATATAATATACTAGCTGTGCCCGCGATTTTGTTCGCGTGTTGTGATGTTATATAGCCTAATAGCCTTCTTCCATAAGTGGACTATCCAACACAAAAATAATTTATTAATTTGAATCAGTAGTTCCTGAGATTAGCGCGTTCAAACAAACAAACTCTTCAGCTTTATAATATTAGTATAGATTATCAGTCTTACTCCCAAGTTGTGTTGATGATTGATTTGAGTGAGGTATATTAATAACCTAAGACTGTTTAAACGTACTCGTGATTATAGTATTTTCACTGCTATCCCGTTTCAAGTCAAACGCGTTTAGAATCCAGTACGGCCACCGTTGCAGAGTTGACAACCCTAGATGTTAACAGGGGATCGGCGCACGCAAGCCCCATAGATTTATTACTAAGATGCGGTAGCACTTTAAGATGTTCGAAATGCTACTGTTCCCCCATAAGTTACCGGTACACGCCTTACCAGTAATATTAATTGGAGAATTTATGAAAGGCGACTGAGAAAGTTTTCATTAAGCGTCCACTTTTCCACGATTAATGAGTGTGCCTGTTTGCTATGTTCGCGAAGTCCAAGTGACCTTTGTGTGGTGGTTTTGTATTGTCAAACAAAAGCATGCGTACAACTTAAAGCTTGAATACAAAGGAAATTGAAGACTGTCAAAAGAAGTTTACTATTTGAATTAACTTTTACAAACTAATAATATATAATCACAGTTTATAGACACATTTTAAAAGGTAATAAACAGATGAGAAGAGAACTAGCAGGTATATGAACTCAAAAATGTACTCCAATAAAATCAAAGGTTTAAAAAAACTAGTATCTAATAGTCCTAACTAATGTAAATATCAAATCTTTTTTGTTACGCTCTCAGATCCTAACTATAAAATTTTGTATGCACAATTATGCAGAAAATAATATAAGCAGTTTAAATATTTCGGTATTTAAACTACTGATATTCTTTTCTGCATGTTTTAAAAACTTAAATAATGTAATGCAATTGAAGAAAATGCTATGAAAAAAATGCCAGTAAATTATATCCCTCGTGTATTTGTAATACTTTCATAGCATTAAGTGACGTTGAATAACAGATTGCGATAAAGAAATATTTATAACTATGAGGCATCATACTAACACCACCGGTTACTAACACACCAACTTTATCGGCTTGTAATAAATAGGCTATGGACAACAAAACGGGCTAAACCAGATCAAAACCGCTTATTATAGAGGAAATCTTATTTTATATGCAAGACATATCTACTGTGGGGTGATGCTCATTTATAATAAAATGTGAAAATTAACCATAAACATAATCCGGTCACATGACTTCCGGTTAATTATTAGTTTTTTTTTACTATTAGCTCTCCTTGGGAAGAGTTATTCCGGTCCGATCCCCTTACTATTTTTGTAGGTAAGTACAGTCAAGAGAAAAGCAGCTATTGTAGGATCAACGGAAATATTTTTCCTCGTTACTCCGACAGTTTGAGTTTTTTACCTCATAGTAATTTATATTCTGAAAAAGTTATCTCTAATACTAAAATAATATTTGCTTGAATTATAATATAACGTTTGCTTTATTTTATTTAAGATATAATAATAATATCAGAAGTAAAATAAAACAAACATCTCCTACATATTTATGATGTCCTGGTACTTCATTTTGGAAATACATTACATATGTACTTTCATTGTATCACAGCCAAAAGTCCAAAAATTTTCGTATGTGTACTTAACCATGGAGATTTTTTTACATTTTTTTATTTTTTCTCTAATAGTCAATCGACTATAGAATCATATTGATTTATTCAATTGATCCCGCGGGACCAATGGAATAAAGTGCCCCGGTTGCGGTGACGTGGCCAAAACGAAAATATCGAGTCGTTTTCCTCAATACTAACGCACACGTTTTTATTACAATAAGTATTACGAACATAATATTATGTATTTGCTCCTAATACTTATTGTACTAAGCCCTGTTAATATGTTTTGTTGCTGACTGTTCCAAAAATCTGATAATAGCTAACTAGGGTATCCAACCGGAATAAAATATTTTTATTTCTGATACCCTGCACTGGTGGAATAAAAAATATGATAAAACAAACTGATCCCCCAGGAGATCAGATAAGGTGATCCGACCGGAATAACTCTGTGGGAATAGGTGACAGGCTGGCTGTCCCATATAACCAGATGTAGCTTTATGTGTAACCAAATGTTGCCTAGAGCTCTGTTCCACCCTTCTGCAATATGTGCGTGATAGTACGTATGGTTGTGTGAATGAAAATGAAAAAATGGAGTAGACGATGAGATGACAGCTGGTACAAGTAAAAGTGGAAGAAATAGTACATTTATTAATTAGGGCCATAGAACAAAGAAAGTCTCAGATCGCAGGTATATGAGTAGAAGGCGAGGGCGATTAATATGCGATATGAGACTTCCTTTTTTACCGCCCGAAGTATGTTAAATTTTATGTCACCGCGTGATCTGCGGAAAATGCAACCACCGCTTTCTTATTTCTGCCGTGAAGCAGTTCGCTGTGTTTCGGTTTGAAGGGAAAGGTAGCCAATATAATTACTTGGCATGGAAGGCATATCATCTTAGTCCCCAGGATGGCAACGCACTTGCAGTGTTAAGTGATTTACCCTTAATATTGCAAGTGTCTATATGCGATGGTAACCACTCAACACCAGGTGGGCCGAAAGCTAGTTTGTCATCTCGTAATATATATTTAAAAAAAACCATTCCCATTTGTTACTATAGAAGTCAGTCATAAACAGTGTAAAAACACAGTCTATAGAACTGTGGTAAGTCTTAACATGTACGATACTATTAGTTCAATGATTAGATAAACATTAGTATTTGAGTATTATTTCAATTATTCGTCAAAAGTTATGTTTGTACACCAATAAATCAAGTGTATACATCTTCTAATCGAAATAGAAATTCAAATATGTCGGTTTCTTACCGAGCAGAATTCTATTTAGTTCCTGGGTATTGATAGAAAAATTCCATCTACAAATATGCTGCCTTGATACCTCCATATGAGCATAAAATATACTACGATTCGATATTAAAAACTTAACGAATGTATACTGAGCACTCGAACAGATGAGGCCGTCATAACTTTATGGAGATGCGTTCGAGATGACTTTTGTTTTTTCATGCCTTATCAAGTTTTTAGTTATATTTTAGTATTAGTGCCAAATACGGTGGACTGACTAACACTACGTAATTTTAAGTTATCGTCTTGCGTGGTGCTGCTATGTATCAGAACTTGACGTAGCATCTGTAAGTTAGCTTATACAACATGTAAATTAAATAATCTACACCCCGAATACAGGTGGGTTGGGATCGGCTTCTGAGTTGATTTCAATAACTTTTTTCTTAAAAACGATTTAAAAAAAAAACAAAAAAAAAAACATAAAGTACCCAGAAAATATAGTACAATATTTTCTGGGTACATTTTGTTTTTTTTTTTAAATCAACTCGGAAGCCGATCAAAACCCACCTGTATTCAGGGTGTTGGTTATTTAATTTACATGTTGTATAAGGATTACCTACTGTTACAGTGACTAAAACATCGTCTGACACGAAATGGTTTGGATTAAATTACTCCCGATTGGGCAATCCAAACTGATTGTTATTTGAAACAGAAGTTTCTTTTTAATGCAGGAGAAATCATAACAGAGAGATGAAAAGCTGAAAAAAGAATAAGAAAAGTTACGGTTATAAGATATAACTTAGGTATATCTAATTGGTAAGTTAATTATTCTTCATGATTATAGCTGTTAATTACATTATTTAACATGTAGTATAATTCAAAGAACATGTTTGAGGTATAAGGAAATCCATAATATTTAAAACGAAAAAATGTAATGAACTAGCTACGTCGTAAAATATTCAATTTCATTTTGTAAATCTGAAATAAGTATGACGTTCATTCAATTTAGCAATATTTTAATTAACTTAATGTGCCCGTGAACAAGTCGCATTGAGTTAAAAGATACAAAAACGTATATTTATTTGACAACAAAGTTAGTGCGCTTTCTTAATATCTTTTTTTAAGCGAAATACCCAGCGGGAAATAAAGGCTTTAAATTCATACAGTTCATAAAATTCATAAGTTTCATTACACAGCAAAGAGATAGATTGAGAGGACACCTACAGCGATTTACACACACGACAAGAAATTTATATTGCTGTTTCCATTATATAATCAACCTCTCTGATTTACTATTACTAAGTTGAACATTGTAATGGAGTTCTTATTGCCAAGACTTACGACGTAAAATTCTATTGTCGAGAAATAACATTGTGTTGCTGATTCTTTCTGTATTTTAGCAAATTGAATTATTCATAGGATCTGACGTTTCATGATGATAATCCTGGTTTTACGAGAGTGGATAAGGTTGACGTGTGTCGTAAGGTAACGTGAAATATCTGGTGCTATTGTTATCGGAGTGGGAGTTATGACTGTGGAATTTCATGCTGCGAGGATATTGTGATTTGTGGCAAAAATAAGAGCGGACAGGGTCAAGTGCAGTTGGTATAAGAGTAAGGAAAAAGGGCGATGAGCACAAACAATTATAAAAATAAATAAAATTAAGTTCTCAATAATTTATGATGCATATATTTATATTTATATTGCATAATATATATGATGCATATTATAAATCATTTATCGAATTTGTCGAATCTGAGCAGGAGTTGAATGTACGTTTCTTCAAGCCATTGGAGCAAATTTGTGTGGGAATACGCACAGTCTTGGTTCCATTAACCCCAACAAGCTTTTTGGCGACATTTTACACATTTATGCTGTCTTCTAGCAAACGTTAGTCGAGTCGCAATATTAATACTTATATCACTCCGGAAAACTTTTTGCATAATCCAGACCACGTATATTCTTTTTATTTATATGTGACCTAAGCTATATGACAATTTGCGATTGGGTTACCTCACTCATCAAAAAATAACCAACACACAGGTAATCAAATTACAAATTATTGTTTAAGTTTAAAGCATGCAGTATCATCAGTAATGCGACTAACGTCTGCAAAGTCCTTTCTTCTTCGGGATCATTGAGAATCAAGAGTGCTCGTGGAAACGAATTTGTTCCAATGCGTTGAAATTTTCCACCATTCTTGTGAAAACCCCTGCACTCGATATTTGTCTCTCTGGATACCTTTCTTCATACGTAAAGCTAATGTTACACTTTTGTGGTTAAGAAAATATGCTTCAAGTAAATCAAACTGTTAAGTGTTGCACAGCGGATTACACTTTCCCTAAACATTACGCAGTCATCCGCCTTGCTTCATCACTACATAGTATAAAACAAAGTCGCTATCCCCGTCTGTCTGTCCCTATGTATGCTTAGATCTTTAAAACTACGCAACGGATTTTGATGCGGTTTTTTCAATAGATATAGTGATTCTTAAGGAAGGTTTATATGTATAATACATGCATATTTACATAAGCATTGCACCCGTGCGAAGCCGGGGCGGGTCGCTAGTTCAATTATAAAAAAAACCGGCCAAGTGCGAGTCGGACTCGCACACCGAGGGTTCCGCCGTACAAACGTAGCGGTTTACAATTTATAAACTGCTGTATCTTTTGATCGCGTTAACTTAGAAGTTTGATTTTTTCACTGCTTAAAGGGACAATAAACTTAGGTATTTGGTATAAATTTCAATTTGATACCTTTATTCGTTCGTGAGAAATAAGGTAGTAAGTTTCATTTTATTAAAATATTTTTATTATATTATATAACTAAAAAAATGTGATTTTCGCAATTTTTCCTATATTTATTAGCATTATATGACAATGCCTCATGCCAAATTTCAAGATTCTGAGTTTACGGGAAGTATCCTGTAGGTTTTGATTCCTTTGCGAGTGTCGGAAATTTGTTGAAAATATCGACATAATCGGCTGTATCTTTTGATTGGCTTGGCTTAGAAGTTTGATATTTTCACAGCTTAAAGGGACAATAGACCTGAGTATTTCATGTGAATTTCAGCTTGATACGTCCACGCGTTCTTGAGATAAAGGGTCTTGACAGACAGACAGACAGACAGACAGACGGACAACAAAGTGATCCTATAAGGGTTCCGTTTTTTCCTTTTGAGGTACGGAACCCTAAAAAGAGAAAAATAGTTATAGAGAAGGCTAATAATTTTCAAATTAGGAATGGAACCCACCCCATCGTCACCAGTTAGATCACCCAGTAAACTAAAACGCCAGTAATACCACTTTAAGAGGATATATCATTTTTTTTTATGTCACTGTATCGTTAACTCCTGTGATGCGTAACTTTGAACAAATTTACATTTAGCTTAGCATTTTCCTTGCATTTGCATTTCGTTATGGCTTAATGAAGTTTAACTTATTACTGCACACACACATAAAGTGTGCAATCTCAAGAAAACGTCTTTTGAATTTGAAAGCTTAATGAACAAAATAACATTAATTATCATTATTAAGTTTGTGACTAAGTCGGCATGTGTTACTGGTGGAACATATCATTTACTGGACTTTAAATACTCAGGATAACCGGATACAATCAGTATTATAGGAATATATCCAGTTTTTCAAGTAGTTAGTCCCTTAGGCGACGACAGTGGCTAAAGCTCCTATTAATATTTACTATAGTACCTTAATGACAGTGAGAATCATATTAAGAGAGATATGAGACAATAATTCGTAGTGTTTGCAATCCTTTATTTGTCAAGGTTTTTATCTGCGTTCTGACGATCATTTGCTTAGGGTTACGTATTAATTCAAAGAGTTTGAACTTTTTCGATTTAGCAGTAAAAGAGCATAATTCGCGTTTGTGCTATTGTTATATCCTGAATTATAAGTTAAATATAATCAGATAAATAACATTTTCTTCTGATAAGATTTTTTCGTGTTCGAAAGACTTTCTAGGAGATGCCCTTAAATGAGATAGTAAATTTCAACATCGTACATAATTATATATTATTAATTTCAGAAATACATACTTATTGTAATAGTTTGTATATTTGGTACTATTAATACTGAAATTAACGATTGCCCTTTAATAATAAATAAAATGACAAATATGTACGTACGTAATTAATATAAAAAGCTTTAGAAATACAAAGTAATTAGAATGACATGTCTCTACATGTCATTATAATCACTATCTACGTATTTCTAAAACTTTTTATACCCCTAGGCCCTTCGTAGATTAAATTATTAATAATCTAGTCGGCAAGAAAACAGGTCAAGATAATAAATGTACTTATAGTAATAAATAGAGCAAAAAGAAGCGGTATTATTTATGTGTCAAATTAAAATCATTATTTTATATCCCTTGCGGGCTTAATAATATGAGGATATCAAAGTAATTATTCCAATCACGTTTTGTTTCATATTTTCTATTTTTATTAAGACAGTAAACATGGTCTACACATCTGTTCTATAAACTTACTTTTACACACTTCGTGAGCTTTTTTGAGATAGTACAACTTACATAAAATATTTTTTTGGGTTAACTCCAATACGTTTGCATATGCCCATTTTATTTATTTATTCATTATGGTATACACAACAGGTTACAATCATAACTTACACTAAATAGGAACATCTGAATATTATTAAGGCTAGATTTAAACCCAAAAACGTGTACACACAGCGTGGTGTAAACATGAGCACGTAAAACAAAGAATTTATAAAAACAGAAAGTAAAAAATAACGACTAAACAAGATCTTAAACTATTCCAAACAAACATACAATTAACATAATATAATTAGTGGGTTAGTTCAGTTGAGGATATTTTTCACCATGTACCTGAGTACCATTTTAAGGGTAGTATTACAGAAAGTTACGCTACATTCATGAAAACAGTCAAAATTTAAAAGAAATTTACTTAAAAAAACCTATTGAAAAGTACTCTATTCGAGAACAGATCATCTTAGACTTAGCCCGTAGTACCCACGCTAAGGCGATTCTATCGCCGCGGTTTTGGATGACAGTAAGAGACTCCGTTCAAAACAATTGAATCATAAAAGTAAAAAGTCAAGTAAAATTACTTATCTATCACAATATTTTTCTTACGGTGGTCACGTTCAGTGAGAGTTATTGCGCTTAGGCAAAAGAATAAAATTGAATTACTATAATGACTGACGTACGTGACCATTTGTTAAGCGAGGAATCAATTTAAATTGACTTTTAGTATTTTTATTTTGAATATTTAACTTTTTCTTATTCCGGATTCTTTGGTTTATATCTTCGCGTTAGGAATGCGAAAGTTGTATGTTTTACATACGCACTTTGGAAAGAACGATTGAAGTGTACACAACAAATTGAATTTGAACTGAATGTAAGCGTATTAAGCAGTTTATTTGTATAATGTTCAAAGCATTGCTTTTTCATTCGCGTCTTTGCCGCTGAGAAAGTATGCCTAATTTAATAGAGTTAATAAACGCCTTAGTATCCAGAAGGCTACGTATGGGATACCGCAAATACTTACATTGTAAGAACATTATACGGGTATAGCTACCGCGAAATTTTAAAAATTATGTTTTTAAAAGTTTCTTCTGCATAAGTAATTTATATCTAAAGTGAATGTTCGCCGTATTTTTAGTTTCCATTTGTTAACTTATATAAAGATTTTCATCAAAAATGTAAAACTATAAAAGATATAATTTTGATTCCACGAGAGCAGTTAGAAAATACTTTCTTTCCACTGTTTTCACATAGCGTCTAGTAAATAATTTTCATATTTTTTTATGTATTATTGTAATGTAACAAATTGCTATTGTTCTTTTGTGAACGTTGCGCAATCGGCTTCGAAGATATCGAGATGCACAATCGATTTTCATTATTCGATTATTTCATGAATTATTGTTTTGCAATCGGATTTATTGCCTGCTACAAAGTAGTAGGTAGATGACTAACTGTCGGTAACCATTGCTTTTGTGAAGTTTCTCTTTGAGGGAGACGTGGAAAGTGCATTTGTTTCAATATTACTATTAGTATTGATTGAGAAATTCTGGAAGTATTCTTCAAATTATATATTATTAAAGCTATATCAAATTCGAAAGAAAGTTAGATTGATCTTTCCTATCCTATTATTTGAATTAAATGCAAAGAAAGAGTGGAAGACGGCAAAAATATATACGTGCGAGTTCCTACGCTTTTACGGTGAAGGAAAACATCGTGAGGAAACCTGCACACACCTATTAAGAAATTCTTAGGTTGTGTGTGAAGTCGACCAACCCGCACTTGGCCAGCGTGGTTGACTAAGGCCTAACGCCCCTAATGTGGGGTAGGCTCGAGCCCCTCGGTGGGGACATTATATGAGCTGTTGATGATGAGTTCCTATGCAGTGACACCGTCGTAGTGGAGTGATCAGCGAGGGAGCGGAGTCAGTAACGGCAAAGGTTTGTGTGATGAAGACTAATATTTTGATGACGAGGGTTGGTGTCAGGTAAGCGGCATGCCATATAGTGATGTCAAAGTGTATAGCCGAATAGTGACATATAGCAAAGACACCAAATAAATAGCTACCAAGGGTAGGCGAAGAATAATATCTTCATTAGGGTGGGGATAATTCAACAAAACGAGCTCTTCAATTTCAAGCGGCTAATCTGCTGTATACAATTTTCAATTTTGTTGGTATGGTCACCAATGAATGTAGATTTACATTTTATTTTCTTTCTCAAATAAACTCTATGAACACCAAAAGATAACTCTTTTATCCCAGTTCGACGACCGCAACATTAGTACCATTTAGGTGGTATCTAATTTATCATATGATTACACAATTCTTAACTTGATATTAAATTTTTATGTTACCCCTACAACTTTGTTTATTATTAAGATATCAAAGGATTAACAACGTTTAAACTGCGCCTAGTATATTAGAGAGAGAGATTTAATGTAAAATCATTGAGCTTTTTAATTTTTTTACCAGCGTTCTTGCGAGTTCTTGTTATAAAGACTTGAAAGGATAATTAGGTGTATTCAGGCGGTCTGCAAATCGGTGCCTTAAATAAAATCAACATAAGCCAATGTAGGATTCCATCCCAGGAATAGGGATGTTGCGTGGCAAGTCAGTTAGATACTTTTTTTTAGAGTCCTTAGATGTATTGCATTAAGAACTTATTACGTCATAAGTTTATAAATTCAACTGACTGAATATTTAATGATTTTGATAATTTGAAACGCTCCTACGTTTCACAACTACACGCCTTCCTCTTTTACGCATTTAGAATATAATAAAATATTCTTCATTGTTCAATATTCACACTATACAAAGGGCGTTTTTATCGCTAAACTGAGTCCTTAGATAACCTTTGGATGGACAGGAAAGACTAAAACTAAAATGACAATTTTAGTTACGGAATGCCGTTAAACGCTGATCTACGGTAAACCAATGATATTATTATGAATTACTGTTCGTTAGTTTCGCAAAAATTCGAAACCGGCTCTACGGATTTGGTTTAGTTTTAAAATATTTGTGGAAGTCTAGAAAAATTTAAAATGGTGAGAAAATATGAAAAAATTGCGAGGAAAATAGTGAAAATAAATTTTTTATTTTTCTCTATAAACTGATCCAACCTGTCAAAAAATCGATGTTCGTCCTGTCGTTCAGAAATCAAATTTTCATTGGCCATTATTTAGTCACTAGCGCGTGAGAACTTTCTTTACTTACATGATATTTTGTACATGAGTTTTGCTTGGTCCAACTTAGACTATATGATAGTTTTTATATTGAAAAGTAGTTCTAATTTTCTTCTACAAATTTACCGCAACACGTGTGGCAGGTCAGCTAGTAGTTAATTAAAATTTTCAGAATTTTAACTTTTGAATATAACTAATTAAATATTCAATTGCTGATCGTCATATGAACATCGCAATGTCTAATTGTTGGCAATAAAATTTAATACATCAAGAACTATATGATTACTAGTGAAGAACTTTCCATGTTCCAACTACGTACTTATTAGTCATACCCTTTCAACGTGTAGTAAAGTATATTAAAATATGTGAAAGGTATTAACATACATCAAACTGTAATTTGACAGTAGCTGTCAGTAGAGCAGTAATTCTGATACCCCGTGAATCGTGAGTGAGTGGTAAGTGGCGTTGATCTTACATCGAAATAAATTGATTTAATACTACTAAGCACCTGTTCGACACGACTGATTTATATCAAATTATAATAAACAAACGGTGTTTATAATATTAAATATTATGTCTATTATAATTATGTAGCTATTACACGTTATGGGGGATTTACAAGGGTGAATAAAGCCGCGTGATTTTCGGCTCTAGGGCTTGCGGCTGCGGCTAAGCCAAATTGCCCTTTAGACGGTCGATTTTTACCGTCCGACAAAAATTGTGTGGCTTTAAGCTTGTGTTTTTAGGCTATATTTTGTATTTTATATTCCCACCAAATAATTAATAACATTACTTAAATAGATATTATTTTATAAAATAAAATTATATAGTTAGGTATAAATTTATTTATTAAAAACTTATAAAGTATTATACGTACATATAACTTAAATTGTAAATTGAAAAGTAATAAATTAATAACCATGAAAAATTGTCAAGTCGGTCTGTCAGTCAGTGTATGGTAGGGCAGCTCCATCATCGAATCCAAACAGCTTCGCTGCTGGCTTCCATTTGTGGCGGGTGCCTCGAAATTATATAGTTTATACTGTAACAAGTTTTAGTGGAAACAACTAAAGCAAATTGAATGTACCTACTTTGATATTAATATCATAACTTTGTACCAACTTGTTTTTATAAGTTTATTAATACGTAACAAGATATCTTAGATGTCGTGGTATTGGCTAATAGGGTTTACACTAGCGATTTTTTTAGGTGTTAAGGTAGATACGTACGTACCTACTTTGATATTAATATCATAACTTTGTACCAACTTGTTTTTATAAGTTTATTAATACGTAACACGATATCTTAGATGTCGTGGTATTGGCTAATAGGGTTTACACTAGCGATTTTTTTATGTGTTAAGGTACATACGAATAATATTTTAAACAAAATGACTGTTTTTAAAAGACTTTAGTAAAATGGTCTAGAAAATTAACCCTTTCTAGGATTGTAAGCAGAAGTGGAGTCCAACTGGAAGGATAGTTAACGCGAGACTAATATAAACGCCGGGTCGTAGTCGCCTTGACTTGAACTGGCATGACCCAGGGTTATAAGAAGGAGGGACTTTTCGACATCTCTATAGATTTTCCATATATTTCACTATATTCGGAAAATAAATAGCAATAAATCGATAGTTTATTGCTACATATTTTCCGCTTGTCCAACCCACCGTAGTACGCTATTTAAAGTTACTGTAACACCTTCTTTGAAAACACACCGTCGATATTAATGTGCTCATTCTTTATTATGTTTTGAGGTGTACTGTGTAATTACTAACAGTTATAATAGAAAATACCTGTTCATGACTTACGAACATTCCATGTTAAAATTATAAGCGATGTTTATGCGATTATGGCTAGTTAATTGTACTTATATAAAAAGTTAACAACATCGGTTGATCAAAATATAAATTCTAAGCTTAGCTGTGCTTGCTTAAAAGTTATAGATAAGTTTTCATTCACACTAATTGGTGTCTAAAATTGAATTCTTCTAGCAAAAACTTTTTGTATTTCGCAACCCTAATTGGCACTTGAAAGTGCTAGGCGCCCGGCGATAATGCGGCGATCATATCGCGTCATGTGCAACCGTCATTCAATCTTCTCAGCGTTCTGGCACAGAGTAATGTGAAAAAGAGATAACAGCTTAACGATATAAAATTATTAAATCGAATTCTGGTTTCTTCCAACCATGGCTAGTGTTATTATCCGAAACCATTGGGTAACATTAAACAGACATAATCTAGATCCTAATAAATTTTACAAATGCGAAAGTGTGTTTGTTTGTTTGTTACGAAATCACGCCTAAGCCACTGAACCGATTTTGATGAAATTTGGTATAAAGATATCTTGACATCCTGTGAATGACATACAAGTAAAACCGCGGGCGACTACTAGTAATAATAATTATAATTAAGAATGTTCTTTTTAATTATAATTTTAGAATTCCTTATATGGAAAAGTTCAATAAAGATCTCAACTTAAACGTAACATAGTAATTATTTAGAGTGTAAATATTAGCATGATTTTATGGCAAAAAAGTCTCAAAGATAGAATGCAAATTTCATTTAAAATAAAAATTTCATGTGGGTTGATTGATTGTGATTAAGACCTATGTTCATTATCAAAAATCTCCATGAGATTTTGTTAATTAAGTAGGTACCACAGTGTACCAATCTAGAGCTCTATAACTAGAGAATTATAACTGCTCAATTCTACAGTACACCAAATAACTTCTTGAATGTAATAAACGAAAAAAGTTATTAATAGACATAAGTCATTAAGTCAACATAAAACAAAAATAAATGTTAAAAAGCCTTCTTGAATTCGATTTTTTAAATATCATTTTTATTACGAAAGTCACGCCCCCGCTGTCTCTACGGCCGCGTGCTCTGTACGCCGACAGGTTGACGGGCAACTAGTATAAATAGCGGAGTCAACGACCGGCCTCCGAGCGGCCTTCGCTGCGGCCGGCTACTATTGTTGTTTGCACTTGTAACTTGGCATTATGGATTGTGGTCCTCTGACGGTTTTCTTTAGGATTTTTTGCTCAAAGTGGCGCTGTTCCTTTTTGGAAAATGTGCGTTTATAGGCATTTTGTGGGAAACTGCTTTTTAACTTCGTTGCATAATTTTGCATTTATAGGATTATGCAAGTAGTTATAATGAGACAAAACACTTTTTAACAAGGTAATAACTAAACTAGGTTTATTGAGTGTTTATGAATAAAACTGTTAGATTATTACTACTAGTAATTTATACCGACATGCATACGCATACGTAATGGCAGATGTAGCTTTATGTGTAACCAAAAGTTACATAAAGCTTTGCCCAACCATTTTGGAATTATGAGCGTAATAATATGTTTTTTATTAGAGTATAAGTACAACAGTAAAGCAATATTTTAATAAAGTGCCACCTTTACATACTTAATATAAAATGAAGTCGTTGTTTCTGCAACTATGCAACGGATTTGAATGCGGTTTTCAGCAATAGATAGAGTGCTTCAAGAGGAAGGTAAATATGTATAATACATGCATATTATAGAAGAGAAAAGCTAGAAGAGAATATCCGGGGCGGGTCACTAGTTAAATAAATACTGGATCCCATGTGATGCCGGCAGAGTAGAATAGCATCACCCTATATCCTCCAATGGGTGTCGTAGAAGGCGAATAATGGATCAGCAAATGGGTGTTGATCACCTTATACTCAGTCCACCAATCCGCATTGGACAAGCGTGGTGGACTACTGCCTAAACCTTCTTTGATGATAAGCAGAGGCCTTGTGTCCCAGCAGTGGGTCGAATTATAGGCTGATAAGATGAAGAGAATTAAGCTCTGCAAAAGGGTTTACCTTTTGAGATTTTGAGCGTGATTGTATGTATGTATGTAATTATAAGGTACAATATCATCTTCATCATCATATAAGCCAAGAGATACCCACTGTCAGATATATGCCTCGCCCAAGGACCTCTATCCCGATACATCCCGTGCTCCTCGGATCCAGAGACTGCGAACTTTACCAGATCGTCGGTTCACCTTGTGGTGGGCCTACCAAAAATATAAGATAAAATATATGTACAACGTAAATGACGATAAAAAGTGTTCTGTACAATTTTTTTTATTATTTTTGACATAAATAAAAGTTTCTTTTTGAATTATTTTCTGTTTTATTTTGTGAATTGTCTTCAGAAAACTTCTCCCACAAAGTTTAGGACCAAGTTTTTAAAAGTAACATTTAACGTTTTATTGTTACCAAGAAACCGGCTGCTCATAATGTTACTTTCGTCTTTGAAACAATTACGTAAAGAAAAATAATATTCAAATCCATAAAACTGTTCGATTTAACGACAAAGATTTGTGTGCCTCCTTTAAAATTAACAACATCTTTCAACAAATATTAGAATATGGTATGCCATTAATTGTAAAACATATAAATCATCTAACTTACGTATATGGTTGTGGAATTAAGCTTAAGGGGCGGTGGTAATAATGTTTATCACTTTTTTCTTGCCCTTATTTTTATTTCAAGACACAATATTTCACTTGCGTCAATAAAACTGTTTACATGCAAATATAAGGTTAAGCAACTTCTGTAAATAGACAAGAAAATTGCGAATTTATTCTAAGGGTTCCCTATGTTAAATAACTTCATAAAGTTGAGTTGCTATACAATTTAAATGTCAAACATAAATTGAAGTATAAAACATACATATATATAATCAATCACGTTCATAAGCCCAAAAGGGGTTAAGCAGAGCTTTAGGTAATATTAGGTTAGGCTTTATGTGTACATAAAGCCACATCTGGCAGTATGGGCTATACAGTACTCCAAAATAGTGAAAGGTTGTCAGCCTGTTGCCAACAAAAAATATAAATAAAAGGAAATAAAAAAACATTTTTCTTGCTTTGGAGTAAAGTGGACTTCTCTCAGATGTATCTCGAAAATTAAAATTTTCGGATGCACATAAAAGAAAAAACAGAATAAGCCTTTAGTATAAAGATCCATTTTCTTCTTTCTTATTAGGTTAATAAGAAGTAGAGTTTTAACAGAGCACACTGCGGTCAACGGACCGTCTTCGGCCTACTTTTCACTTCGGCTACAATATGTCACTTGTGTAATCAATGGTAAAAATACAGCGCAACTGACTGTCAACCCAAAAGTACGTATATACTTATGCCCGTAGTCGCCCGCGGTTTCGCTGGCAGCAATATCGATAATCACGCCAAAAAGTGTCCTTCATCCTTCCCAGGGTCTATGTCAAACTATGTTCATACTAAATTTCATCAAAATCGGTTCTGTGGCGTAAGCATGAAAGCGTTACTGACAGACAGAGTTTCTCGAATTATATACATTCTCGCATTTATAATATTACTAGGGATTACAGTCAAAACTCATAAGCGATCAAAACAAATTTTGACTATCAAAATCTTTAACTAACTTAAACTAAAACGGTTGTACGAGGATCCCTAACACATTTGACATCGTAATTTTGTACTCCGCATATGTATAACCTATTTGATGTCTGCGCGAAAATCAATTATCATCAGTTATTCGCAACACCGCCTATATTTACATACTGAAGATATAAAAATTATGCGTTTATTTACGGGGCTCTATTTTTGCAATAAAAAAATTACCTATTAGTCTGCGTTCAGCACTACGCCACTTATCAATAATAATTCTACTTTTTAGGGATAAAACTTTGGAATCAATATTTTTAGTGTAATTTACATTTTGAAAACGGATTTAAATTTATCAATTATTACTAAAAGGAAACTTTAGGCAACATTTGAAAGCACATAAACATACATTTGGCAGTATGGGCCATGCCACAAATTACCTCCACCTACTATCTCAAAACAGTCACAGACTTGCGAAAAATCCTACTAATATTATAAACGGTAAAGTTTGTATGAATCTATAGATGTATTGGATGGATGTCTGGATGTGTGTTAGTTACTCTTTCAAGCAAAAACTACTGAAAATTAAGAATAGTGTAGCTCATACATCAGAATAATATTTAGGCTATAATTTATACTGATACTTCGTAAACCAAGTCGCGGACAGAAGCTTGTACAAAAATAATAAACGTAAATAAAAATCATTGGCTCATACGCGTTAGTGTTGTAAAGGAAATACCAGCATAAAGTATTTAACTTATAAAGGTTACTGTCATCGCTGTCCATGTTTAAGGTCTCTCAAGACTTTACTGCGGTAGCAGTAGAAAATGGTAATTTTCTATAAACAAAACAATTTACCGATTCTATTTCGGACGTAAGGTACGTTTTTAAACTAGGTACCGTTAGTTTGATATAAATATGTATTTGTGCTATTATCATTTGCCTGCCATGTGTAAAGAAACTTATAAATTTCAGAAACTTTTTTATACTTATCCTCATTAAATTGCATAGCCCTCTGTAATTTCTATGAAAACTTATTTTGTATTTTTTTACATAATAGGTATATAATTCTTTTAGCCGTGTGTGTACCTAAACTCCAACCAATATTTGGAACTTTTTGTGTGTATGTGTAAGTGGATTCGAGAATGGCATATTTACGTTCGGTCCGTTCGGACTGAAAACGTTTGAACAGGACAATCTATTGGGTCCTCTAAGAGTATTAATTATAAAATTATGAAATGCACTTATTATAATCATTATAACCTGGATTTTCTCAAACTTTGTAACAATCTGTGTTTCTAATATTTCGGTGAATTTATATTTTTTCATCTTTGATTCCAATTTCCCTTCAAGAACGAAAACCCAAATAAAACTTTTAATTTTTATCTTATTGCCCTTTCGTGTCTGTCCCACACGTACTGACAGAATATCTTACTGACGTTTTAGGTTGGCTGGAAGAAATCTCTTAAAGCGATGAGTTGGTCCTTAGAAACTGTTTTACTATTTTGTTGTTTTGTTATTTTAAGGGCAATAAGGAGTATTATTTATAATCTATAAAAATCATAAAAGCCTACAGTCATAAAAGCCAATCCAAACGTGATGCCTTTTGTGTTACTAGATTCTTTACATTTATGATACGTATACGTCCGTAGCTACGCATCATCATCATCAACAGGTCATATAATGTCCCCGCCGAGGGGCTCGAGCCTACCCCACATTAGGGGCGATTAGGCCTTAGTCAACCACGCTGGCCAAGTGCGGGTTGGTCGACTTCACACAAAACCTAAGAATTTCTTGATAGATGTGTGCAGGTTTCCTCACGGTGTTTTCCTTCACCCTAAAAGCGTCGATTAAACGTACATGTAAATTCAAAATTTGAAAATAAATTGGTACGTGGCGGGGATCGAACCAGTGCCTCTCGGGTGGGAGACGACGCTCTTACGCATTACGCCACCGACGCTTTTTAACTACGCATCGCTTACCATAACCTCGTAACATAGCTGTATGCATGTATGCATTTCTCTAGTTATTCATTTAACCAGTAAATAGCATCTACACTTATATTAACAAGAATGACGAATCGCGCCCCCGAATCTAATAGTAATAGATTCATTAAAAGTCTGAGGAAAAAAAGACGTAATATTCAATTCATCAAATACTTTAAAAAGTAGTCAGACGGTAGTAAAAGCAGAACAAAAGGTGTCTACGGACTTCCAAGACAACTAGTAAAAAACAAAAAAGAACTGAAGAATAAACGAGACGAGTGAACTGATCAGACGATTTAAAATGAATTTTTATACGTGAATCGCTCGTAAAGCGTCTATTTAATTCAAGTTAATAATTTCACGATTGTTCTTTGTAAAATAGCGTACCGATAACTTATTGCAGCCATTTTCATTTGTTACTTTATTACAATGATAAATTCAATTATAATTATGTCGGAGAAAAACAAACACACAATAAGCAAGTGTCCTATATATTAGCAATTCGTGTAGGAATAGTTTTATTGTTTGGTTAAATAGTTAGTAATATCAAATAAAAACTTATTTTTTAAAAAGACCTTGCCAAATTCTATTTGATATTTGCAACAAACTGTTAAATATTAATAAATTTGAATGTATTAAAAAATCCGTCATGTATCTCTGTAATATATCACTATTTTTTTCTCATAACAAATACCCTTTTAATTATTATTGATTGATTGATTAATTTCTATCAAATCTTATTGCAAATAGTGCTAACAGCAGTATTGTGATCTGACTGATAGGATGATACTAATATTAGATGTATTTAGTAAAAGTAGTTTTAATAATATTAATTTAAATATGTTAGTAAACACAACATCCACGTTTCTAAAGCGCGTCTTCTATCACAGGTGGGTTGGAAGAGATTTCTTTTAGAAATAAGCCACACCTTTTGTACTGTTTTTAATCTATTGTTTTTCCTATTTTTTGTAACTCTTGTATACATTAAATTATTAAGGTGAAATTTATTTTTCATTGATTTATGTAAATTTCAGATTCCAGTTATCGTCTTGTCAGATTCTGATGAAGGCCGAGGGCTTAGTTTGTATGATAATAAAGGTGATTATTATAAGTTTTAGCTAGCCAATTAGCGCAAAGGCAAAATGTAAGAATTATTTAGTAGGTACTGTATTTGTAAAAAATATGTAGTCGATTTGCAGTACAGTCGTAATTACGTACCTTAAATAAATTCACCGTTACTAACGATTAGTGGACTGCACCGACAGCACGAAACTTAATCGTGGGATAGAGCGGCTAATAATATGTTTTCGGTGATAAAAATCTAAAATTAAGTGAGGCTTTAGTGTAATGACATTTTTTTCTTCCCCATTACGTCATGACGTGCCGCAGCTCATTTGGCGTAGTGCATTTTTCATGTACCTACGTTGCTCGAAATTACTTTTGTACATCACGATTAATGAATTACAGTATTCAGAAAAGTGGAAGATTATGGTGTTGGAGTAAAAATGGAAGGAAAAAACCTACTACAACCAAACACGAACCTCAAATACATAGAAGACGAAACACAGAGACATAATTTTACTGTCCCAAGTAGAAGCAAACTCTTCAAGGAAGTCGATGGCGCCGCCGTACCGAGTGCAAGATCGGTACTCGGATAGGCGACCAAAAATTTTTCAACTCGATTTTCCACGTAGGCACGTTAAGCTTGTCTCGGATGCTGTTGAAAGATAGCAGACGTTCCCAATTAGGGTTGCTGTCAGGCACACTGCCGTAAAAATCTAATACCAGGGCCTCTAACAGTATTGTCGATATCAATACATACTGCACCGACCAGAAGAGACTTACGTTTCATCATAACCACTGCTGGGACACAAGGCCTCTGCTTGTCATCGAAGGAAGTTTAGGCAGTAGTCCATCACGCTTGCCCAATGCGGATTGGTGGACGGAGTATAAGGCGATCAATACCCCTTTGCTGATCCATTAGTCGCCTTCTACGACACCCATTGGAGGATATGGGGTGATACTTTTCTACTCTGCCGGCATGCGCCGCCGAGACTTATGTTTAAGTCTGAGTAACGTAACTTAAACTTAGACTTACGTTTAAGTACACCAAATTAGTTATAATCTGATTTTGGAATTAAACAAATACTATTATTCGATTAGTCAAAAAAGTGTAAATTCTCTTATTTTATCATAATTATTCACCTTTTTTCTACATAAAGTTTAATTATGCCAAATATAACACTCAAAGTTTTTCGTTCACAATATAACAGATATTTTTTATAAAGGGCTACAGTCTTATTTATACTGACCCTACAAAGTGATGTTTCTCTTACGCAAAGCTTAACCATCTGATGTATAACATGATTATAATAGTAACACGGGTCAGCGGTATCATGTTAATAGTACAAACATAAAAATGCAGGTGCAAGGTCGATGGACCTTATGCATTTGTGATAGGACAGCTTTTTGTTTGTATGTGGATATTTCTGACGTTGACGAATTTAACGCCGCTTAATCCAACGTATCAATATATTAGACACGTATTAAAACAACCGCCTGTCACTCACCTGTGGCACGTGACAGCATGATATCATAATTCATGTTACTTTATTATTCGGATATGCTGTTATGTAATGCACTTATTTTAGATTTATTGCAAGACGAGTTGATCATTTAAAAATCTTTACTTTGTTCTCTAACAATAATTTTGAAATTTATGTAATAAAATCAATATAATAAGAAACAAAAAATTACATCAAACTTTTTAAAAGCTACGTTTATATTTAAAAAGGCGACAAGCTGGCAACTCACCTGTATTTTGAGGCATTACATGGCCCATAACGCCTGATGTGGCTTTATATTTACCTAATTAAATGTTATCCAAGTCCCTGCACAACCCCTTTTGGGTGTTAAAAAGAGTATAGGAAATATCGGATTATTATTGGCCAAACTAAGTTTGTCCTAAGTCAAACTAGTTAGTACTATTATTTATTAATAATTAGCACTGTTACTAAAGAGGTGTCTATTATTAATGCGATGACTCAATCAATTAAATAATAAAGCTACAGTGGGCGATTATTTGCATGAATATACCAGGAATACAGCGAACAGAAGGTGTCAGGAAATCGTGAGGTGAGCAATATCAGCTCCCAAACTACATCTACACGTTAAGTGAGACCACTCGGAGTAGGGTGTTACATGTTACAAGGTTGGCGTCGCCAAACCAAACATGAACAAAATAATTAATCACGCTACACAAACAATCATACGTTTCTAGCAGACAATTGCAATTTCATCGGCGCCAACTTTCATTCAAGCGTCCACCTCGCGGCGCATCCTTGCTAATTTTAGTTTTTTAATACCTGCTAGTAACTTTAGCCTGGAGCCAACCCAGACCAACACGACGAATCGCCACTTCTATCACACCGGCACTAGTTGTATGTATTTCATTTATTAATGGCAATACTAAACTTTGTAAGCTGGGAGATTATTTCGCTACGATGTAGCGTGACGTTTTTTTTATTCCTTTGACTTTAGATTTGCAAAATCTTCGTCGTATACTCAAAGTTCTTCGTAACTTAATGGATTCGAAAGGTCGCATCTTCGATTCCCGTTTAGGTACTTGATCATGATACTTCAGGATTTTCCCCAGCTTTTTTTTCTTTAAACAAAGCAAAAACATTATTTTAAACATTTTAAATTTGCACATATTTTTTTTGACGGAATTTTCAAATTGAACCTTGTTTGACTGTCATCTGTTAATAGGATATTACTGCAATATTCTGCCGCTGGGTGTAGCGTAAACAGTAAACATGGCATATTTTGACAAGTTTTATGCGTCATTAAAAAATTAATTTGTTATATTCGTCTGAGGATTAATGCCATAATATACAGTTAAAGTGCAAATACAGCTATACTGCGTAACAAAACTTAAAACTTCGATACTTTCACATAATACTACAATAAATTAACAGTAATGTGACATTGACAGATAGTACAAAATGACAGTTGTTTACTGTATGTGTATGTATGTAGTTACTAGCAGTGCTCTGTCCACCGAGTTTTACGTAATGTTCAATATTGGATTAACAACAAAAGAAGTTTATTATAGCAACAAATGACAGCAGACATCTCGTTTAGAACATGCCACTTTTCATCTTCTATATTTTAGGTCAATGCTCCGTTTGATCTAAGCTTAAGTCTCTAATCATCCAGCAAATTAGTATTTATGAAACAAAAAAAATACATCTACGTCAATTTGCAACTTTGTAACAGAATTACGAGTAGTTGCAGAATAAGTAAGTAGATAGTTTTTATCGTTCGTAGAAACAGATGGGTCTGGTTCGGTAGTTTTTTATTTAGACTTTGAGCGATAGAAGTGCTGTTTTAGAAGAAAGTAAATATAAACTATGATAGCCTGAACAGTGTACACTAAAAGGCATTCCTTTTAAGGTAAAATGTGAATAAATTAAATAATCTGCATAGGAAAAGCTTGTGCTTAATATAAGGTTTTATTTATTTGCCAACCATAAAAGAGCAGCAAATAAGTCTAAGGGCAAACTGTGATATAGTCACATAGAAAAGTTAATTAATTGTGAATGAAATCAAAGAAAGCTCTGAATTAGACATACGTAAATAATACTTCTATTTCCTACCCTGGTGTCAATGTATTTGAGGTCTGTGGAATGTATTACTACTAAACTAAACGGTAAGGATTTAAAAGTAAGCAAAAGACGTGTGACCAGGATTACATGTCTTTTGGGTTTTTAAGAGGCAAAAGCCGACTGGCAAAGAATACCTGGGTTAACACAACCAAAAGCACTAATCAAATATGCTCTCGCTCAATAGGAGCAAGCGGACCGTGATGATTAGGGCTCTGACTGGTCACTGCAAGCTAAAACGGCATTCTTCAACATAAGACTAAAATAGATTGATGCTTGATTTGCGGACAGGAGCGTGAAGCACAAATGCTCCTCTTGTGCTTTTGTGAACCTCTCATTCACAAAAGAAACCGACATTTGGAGACACATTCTTGTCACGACCCAGATGATATGAAAACAATCCAAGCTCAGTCGGTTCTTACGACACTGGACCGGGAATTACAGTATACAAATTACTACAAGTACTAACAATATAACTATATATAATCACACACACTATCATATTTTGCGTGCTTTAGGTAACATTGGCACATATAGTCACATATGGAAACATGGGACCATAGATTAACATAAGTACTCACGTACATGGGGCTTGGTGCCTCAAAATAGTTACAGGTTACTCGCTTACTTGAAAAAATTTAATAAAAAAATTGTGCTAAATTTTTAATACCTACTTCAAGTCTTAACAAATAAAAATATCAACAAGAAATATTATATCAATTAACGTCACCATCTTTCGAAACCTTTTCTCAATAAATATTTAATAGTGTCATAACATAACGCAGACACCAGAAAATAAACGAAGGAATAAAAACACTAATTTTCAGATGATTTGTACAATTTATGACGCTTCATACTACATCTCACTACATGTATTTTATAGGGGCCTTGCTTTTATTGCCAAACTAGATTTACTGTGTTTTATAAGTAATTAACGACAACTCGCCACAATACAAATAAAATTACATTTCTTGGTTACGTGAGAGCGTTGTGGTCATAAAATTGGAACGGGAATACTACATACTGGTTTCAGATATAAATAGCTTACAGCGTTAATATCAAATTGCGATTTTTACTTACAAATTTTATAATGTAAGTACTCTATACGTTGAACCCTTCAGGCGGCAGTCTTTTTGTTTTTTTTTCAGGCTAGCAAAATAAGTAACATAACCAATTATTTTTAAAAGCTTTTATTCAACTTGCAATGTTTTTTCGCGATGGAATCTTGCTACTCGATTTTGAAGCAGATATCTTCCACTGATTAAGCTGAAATTTTGTATACACGTTTAGTTTGGATGACAATACACGAAAAGCTGTGAAGTCTTTCTAAATCCAATATGGCGGACCAGCCAAGATGGCGGATTAGTTATTTTTAATGTATTTCTATTCATTTACAGTTTGTAAAATGGAAGTAATTAAAAACAAAATATTTGTAAAAACCGTAATGCATAATATGCAATATTGTTTTTATTCCATATACGAACCGTGTTTGCGTGGCCATAAAGTTTATATATATTATATTATTAAGTTGTTTATATAAAATATAGATAAACTTATGGTCGGGTACGTCGGTACAATGATATATAAATGTATAGATGACTAGATGTCCCGGCCACGCGTTGCTGCGGTAATTTCATACCTACTACTGTCCTATAACATTGAATTTGCTGTAAAAAATTAGAACTATCCTATCTCTCAAATTGGAACGAAACACACATTTAAAAAAAAAAAGTTAAAATCGGATTGATAGTTTCGGAGTTCATCCCAGACAATCATCGTGACACGGGAATTATATATAATAGATATTGAAGAATATTTACCAGTCCTCAATTGAAGTATTGCTATCGTCTTTCAAAATCAGCGTACCTGCAAGAAAAAATACAGTTGTATTACTAATAAAATCGTGCTTCTTTGAATAAAATTAAAAAACAATATTATTTAATTAAATTAATCGTATTTAAAAAAATACGTATTTGATTCCTGGATATTACTGTTTTCAAGACATGATTCTTTATGAAGCAATATATAGAGGCAGTAGACAATAGGCCCGCAACATAATGTCCAGGTTTACAGGACATTATACCACAAACCATAAATGCTCAATAAAACTAGAGAGCATGTGGCTATGACCGGAAATCAATAAAACATTTTCTGTATTGTGCGATGTAGTGCGGTGGAGCCCTAATGTTCACGAGTCTTAAAACCATTTTCACATATCGAGAATAAAAGAAAAGAAAATTAATATTTTATTAAAGTTAATTGGTCAAGTCCAACATAAATATACCAAGTAACCACATTACAATAAACACGCTAAAAACCTGCAACCTTGTTGATCGCAGTCATCCTGACCAGCTGTTTCTTGAAATGTACGCGCCTTTTAAAAAATATATTTATCGTTGATGAAAATGACTCCGTCAATATTTCCAAAGGCGCGACGCCTACTACAAGGAGATGATATCAATATGTGGACAAGCCGCGTATATGATCAAATTGACTTGATCAAGCATGAATAAGGCAAAAAGTTAGGGTTGACTCGTGCCTATGTTTAAATAAATAGCAATCTATTTTATAATAAATATTCAGCTTTGTAAAAGAGATCTGTGAAGTCAATACTAATTGCCATTTTATAAAAAATATAAAAGTATGATTTTTTTTTTAAATACATGGATTTTTTATTTGGTTTTCATAGTTCATATTTAAACCAGTGTGTAGTATCATGAATAGGATTTTATATGTTCTTTTTATGCCGTGGGTATAATAAAATGCGACAAAGGACTTTTCTGTACCTTGTGCATATCATCACACTCAGGGGTCACTCGCGATGTGAGGATTAATTCGGCATTCCTAAGGTGAGTTGGTGTTAGACAGGTGCCCAGTCATAAAATCAGATGCTTAAACTTATACCAGTAAATCAAAAATAACACTGTAAGCAGGGTAGATGGAAGGAGATAATCTTTCATATAAAAAGTCCATTCCACCTAATGGCAAGCAGGAGTGGAATCCAAAATCATCAAGAATGTCATAATCAAGAATCCAATTCCAAATGCGAAGATAGCCAATACGAGAGATAAACTGCCGCGCTAGTCGAACTGTAAGGTGCTTCTTCACGCTTCTTTTGAATAACTCAGTAAGGAAGAAGGATCGCGTATCTTAGTTAATGTTCGTGAAATTCAATCCAAATTGTAAAACCAAGCTTTTCCTTTGTGACAGCCCTATAATAATTAAGCACCAGTCAGCTCCCTCATCACCTTCACAACATGCGCACATCAGGATCGCAAGAGATTTATGAACTATTTACCATACGGTCGCGTAGTAAATAACATCGATTTTTTGCATTCAAAATCATCACTTCCAGTTTGTTTATTTGCTCACGCCACGTGGCATCATTTAATAAAAATAAGTCGATTTATGCTAGTAGGCTTGGTAATATTTCATTTTGTAGACAAATATAAAATAAATAAAAGTTTAACTCCATTTTGTTTCTCAACAAGACGTGATTTATCTTTCTTTAAGTACAAGCTTAATTTATTATTGTTGTAGAATTATTTAATTCTTAATATATTATTTGTTTCTTATATGTAAGCATTTTTGCACGTGTAGGTACATATGACTCTAGTCAAGCAGTTTTAAGTCTTATTATAAATAGATAAGCACATCAGCAGATGTTTTGATTCAACATGTAAATATTTTTTATGTTTAAAACAGCTTAAAATTAAAACATTGTAAAGGTTAAAATGTTTTCATTCCATTTTTTTATTCTGTTTTTTCCACTCCAAAAGGAACTCGTACATTGCACAAATGACATTCTTTTTAATTATCAGAATACAAAGGAATGAGGAAGTGCAGTATGACCTAGCTACCACAGATAGCCCAACATAGAAATACGGATCGTAATTAATACTGGACTCCTTTTATAAACAGCTGGGAATATACTTTATTGGTAATATATAAATTGCAATAAATAACGCCAGGCCTTGTTAAGACTCTTTGGTTATATATAAAGAAGAAAACCAGTAGTATTTTTCTTTACCACGAGCAAAAACTTCTCCAGTCTTTTCTTGAATAAGGGCTTTTGCACACGTAGCATATTCTATCACACCTATAAGCTAACAAAATTTATTTTATGAAGTCGTTTAATAATTTCCTCCGTTTAATAATATAATCAAAAATACAGATGTACATCAAATTTAAAGCATCGGTAGCGCAGGTAGGTGGACTTCGTTCTGTATCAACATAGATCGATCCCCGTAGAGACGTGACCCCCCTCCTAACACAGACACATTAGCTAAGTTGGAGAGGTTAACAAGATTATTATTAATGTGTTATCTGCACAATAATAATATTCTTTAAAAAAATATTTTCTTTGCATTTAAGACTAGGAAAAAATGTATTAAAGTAATGTCAAATCTAAGTCACTTTCCTTAATCTCCTAACAACATAGTTAAGAATGCGAACTATTACGCGAATAGCTTACATTTGAAACTAAGTTTTTTTTTTATTGACACGTACTAATTACAGAATACAAACTATCACAGTAAGATAAAAAGAACATTGTGACATTAGATGAACTATAGGACTTTTATAGCTGGCCTTCCATGGTAGTTAAATTTTGTGAAAAGCAACGAAGTGATATATGCATACATGCATACATACATATAATAACGCTCGTAATCCCAAAAGGCTTTATGTGTAACATTTATTTACATCCGTTTTAATTTAGAACAGTATGTTTCAATTCATTAAACCTTCTGTTGAACATAATGTGTGACAGTGTACAATCACCCTAATAGCCTATTACCTGTGATGGTTCGGAATCGCTGATTGATGTCCCTTCATTGCTTTACGCCTAGTAAGGTGACAGGGAAATAATGTTTCCGCTAAATTAAGACCTGAAGAAGACGCATTGGTTAAGGATTTATCATTGAGTTTAACTTGTATTTAATGGTGGCACTAGCTTATCGATAATTTAGCTATCGATACTTTACCATAACTATTCTTTTTTTAAAGGTCTAGTAGTTTACCACATGCCACCTGATCGTAAGCAGAAGTGGATTCCAAATTCAAAAATAATTCGCGAAGCCAACCTGTCGGCCCATTCGCTGACTTTTTGACAATTAGAGTGTATAACTACCGAACGAATTACATTTCCATTGCTGTTTTACACGATAGGTGTCATAATAGTGTTATAGTGAAACAGTAGTGGATCACTAAATAATTCAGTGGCTAGCCCTTTCATATGTCAAAAAAGGAATAAACGTGAGCGTGTGCTTCTTTTGAATGCCCCATGATTGTAAGAAGCAGGTAAAAACATTTTATTCCAAAAATAATTTTAAAAATTAAATGGTAATGCAAACATTACAGTTATATAATTTCAAAATGTTACTGTCAATTATAAAAAAAAATTATTTCATTAAAAAAGGTTTTTCATTGAGTTACTAATTTTGAACAGAAGCGTGTTGTCTTGGACCCTGCTATTTGTGTTAGATCACAGATGAGATTAAATCAAAATCTCACGTAGTGTCATCATCATCATTACAGCCTTTAAAATTCGACCCACTGCTGGGACACAAGGCCTCTCCTTGTCATTGAAGAAGGTTTACGTGCCTAAAGTCCACCACGCTTGCCGAATGCGGATTGGTGGACAGAGTATAAAGTGATCAGTACTTCTTTGCTGATCCATTAGTCGCCTTCTACGACACCTATTGGAGGATATGGGTGATGCTATTCTACTCTGCCAGCATCACACGGCTAAGAGCTATCTAGACTATTATATAAAAATTACGTCAAACTAAGGACACACCCTAAAACTTTTCAATCTCATAAACTCCACATCCACAACATTCTTGAATAAATTACGAGTACAATAGTTTAAAATCTTTCCACTAAACTGACTCGCGGATGAAAGTGAATAGTGACATAATTATTTAAAATTCGCGATTAAGATCCTAGAAAAACACCATCACCATAGTTGTTTACATTAATTTACAATTTAAAAGTAAAACACACGCACAAACTAAAGCAGGAAGTTATAAAAACTATTTTTAAAAGACGCCGATAAAATAATAATATGTATGCGCAGAAGTTGAGCATAAATACTTTTTATTTGAAGGCATAGCTTGGCTTAAAATGCCTGCAGTTTTTCTGCGTCTATTTTTGTCCACCCAATTGATTTATAAAACCCTATGCGTTTCAATCGACCTTTGTATTAAAAGGTGAGTAAGATCGCCTCAGACACCTACAAAGGACTCTCACTTTATTTATGTTCCAGATTTTCCAACTTATAATTACAATTTTATAGTCTCACAAAATTAGATAATGCAAGGGAAAATCCAGGGCAAAGGGAAGGAGACGCACGTCATGTCTCAAAACTCTACGGACTTGGTACCATCTGAGCACGAGGTCCCTATACCGCGGAGCTGTGTCCAAAGTTCGAATAGCATTATTTTTTTTAAAGATGAGATTTAAAAAGTTAAACAAAGAATTGGCATATCTTTACATACAATCACGCACATAATCCCGCAATATGTTGAGCAGAGTCTTAGGTTAAACTACATCTGGCAGTATAGACCCAGTTTCTTAAAAAAATGACAGGGTGCCAGCCTTATTTACTAATTCTCAATTTCTCAATTATCATTGATTAATAATAATAAATTTATTAAAATATTAATCTAAATATGCTAGAGAACAAGCGATACCAGTGCGATACAGAATTAACAAAATTATCCACTAAAAATATAATAACCACTAATCTTGCGATTCGAGCACATTAATTTTATTTAGAAATAAATTAGAATTACAAATATTATATATAATACATACTTGATATACAAGTCAGTGAAGATAAAGTTGTAGGTTTTGTTTGCAATAAAATATCCCAAATAATTCAAACTCAAACGAATAATGAAAAAATAAAGAACAAATTGTTATCAATATAAAAAAAAATATATAGAAGTGAACCTCCTGAGGTGTAAACTAATTTTTTTTGTTCTAAGTTGTTTTGTAAAGAAGCTCACAGCCCGTCTGATAATAAGCAGTTACCGTAGCCAATAGACGATTATATCAAATATGACTGTGTCACTCCCACATTGCCAACCCAATTCCATCCCCTAACCCGTAGCAATATTCTCATCTTCAGACTAATAACACTACAAAATATAGAGTTATATTGGACCAAGGTCCTGTGTAAAGTGTAGTTAAACTGCCTCAGTTAGGACTCTCCACATTCGAACGGTTCACTTAAAATTTTGTTAGGTCGACGCATAATTTAAATCATAGGTAACCAGAAAGCTTTAAGGAGAAATAAAGTCCTTATTTTCTGTTGTAATTATGATCATAAATTATTGATGTTCTAAGTAGTATAAAAATTAGGCGTGTAAAGAAAATAGTGTTTTTATTATTTCAAAGCTCAATCCCTTTTGGAACTGTGAGCGTAAGATTATGTAGAGCTTTTAATGAACCCGGGTATTCAAAACCAAGTAAAAAGTTTGTCGGTTTTATTATAAAAATTACGTCATTCTAACAGTTCCCTTTGTCCTCTTTTGGACTTATTCTTATTAATATGCCTTGACGTTGTGTGTGTTAAATTTGTTAGCATTTTATACTTAGGGTTTTTACTTTATACGGCCCACTAACTTAAATGCATCTGTAAGATAAATTGGTATATTTATGCGTAGTATATTGCACGCGAGAACAACAACTTAATTCATGCTTATACCAAGATCGATGCAAGATATTCAATATCTTGCATAGATCTTGGTTGATGCATTATAATCAATATTCTAATTCTAAACAGAATTGTTTTACGGGGATTGAATAAATATGCAACATTGTTTTTCGTCAAAGTAGGTACTTTCAGGGCTTTAAGAAATTTATTTTGTTGTCTCGAATACATTACAGTTTTTTTTTAATACAAATAAAATGTTGATATTCATACCATGGTATATAGTTTTTGTTATGATGATACAGTATAATTTTCATGTGAAATAAAAGAAAGAACACTTATTAATTAGTAAGTTGATTCTTAAAACGTGATTTTCATTCACTCGTCTCTTTTCTCACATTAGTTATCCACGCTATATTAGACTGCATAACATCGTAAACATAACAAAAACGACTCGTAGTAACACTTAAGCATTATAATTGAGAGTTACACCAATTGCCCCGTTTGTGAAGCATTCACGGAATTCCAAAGAAATTTCATTATGCAACACACGTCAATCATATATAACGATCTCTATCTGATATAAATAACATCGTTGCAATGCTAGATGATGGTACTAAGACAAATAATATAAGAAGGAATCACGTTCAATATAACTTTAAAATATAATCGCACAAGTTTACAACAACTCTAAATTTAAGCTGTTAGTATAGGAAGTCACTCAATAATGCGACAAGCTGGCAATTTAGAGTCCCTATTTATAGGCACTGCATAGCCTATACCGCCAGATGTGACTTTATGTGTATCCAAATGTTACCTAAGCCTCAACACCCTCGTGAATATGAACGTGAATCAATTTCAACTACGAAGAAATACATACATAGATACAATAATCAGGCTCGTAGTCACCATAGGCGTTGAGCAGAGACTTAGATAATATTTCGTTACACATAAAGCCATATTAGCCGGATAGGCCATGCAGTGCCTCCAAATAGTGACAGATTGTCAGCCTGTCGCCTACATAAAAGAGGAACAAACCTAATAAGTAACGATCCTTCAGTAAACAAACAAACAAACAAAACCAACAACCAGGATAGATGTTACACTCAAAATGATCTCAGCAGTTCGGGTTCTGGAAGAAATACAAAGAGAGAAAAAACCTTAAAATAGCAGATTAATATATTAGATTATGCTCTTTTAAGGATTATTCTCGCATTTCTCATTTTTTCTCGGTATGTGATGCCGAGAATCCATATCCATTAACCCATATCCACAAAGTAAAGTATTGATCACCTTATACTCCGTCCACCAATCCGCGTTGAGCAATTGTAGTGAACTTACTGCCTAAACCTCTTTTGATGACAAGGATGACCTTGTCTCTTTGGCTAGAATTTCCCAAATTTATCTAATTTAGGGGTTATAAAATTAAGTACACCGGAGGCGCTAGTTAGCTCGTGTAAGCCCACGTTATTTTTCCGACGAGATGTTTATTTCATGGTTTTCTATGATACTAAAGTTAAATAGAAATCTATACTAGAAGACGGAACACTTTGTATGTCTGTACCTAATTATTAGGCTCAAAACTACAAAATGATGGATTTAAAAAATTCTTTCACAGTTTTAATGCCACTACTTCGTAGTTACATAAACTACATTTTATGAAAAAAAAACAGCCCTAGTAAATAAAAAGTACAATGAACTGGTAATTAAAGTAATAAAATAATATTATATATGCCTGGATACGAAACAATCATCTCTTTGTCTATAAAAAGGTAAAGGCGAAAAAGAAAAAACAAAAAACGACAATTTCGTTAAACAAAACTGCTATCTATTTGGCTTTAAACCTCGATACTGTATTTATTTTCGCTATCCGTTACAAAGATGAATGGTTTTTATTAGGCTATTTAAACAGATACAGTATTACACGTCCAAGTGAAAGTGAGACCATTTACGATTCCTAATAAGAGTAAAACCTCATACAATAGTAACATAATCGGCTGTAGACAAGGAAGCTGGGTCTATGGCATCCGCGGCATGTAGGGTTGTCAATACTTTGAAATGCGGAATAGAAAATAATAATATTTTGAGTAGAATTAATATACTTTTTTTGCTTACGTCGGCTTGGTCAATAGTTTGACCTTCATCTTACCTGATGCTTATCCCGGCGCCAATGACAAGAAAATAATTACGCGGACAATGACGTCTGACTTTTTTTCTAACAGTTAAATAATAAGAACTCGTTTTAATTACTTATGTAATAGCATTTGTTATTATTAACGCGATAAAATAAAAAATAAAAAACTAATTTGACCCGTTTTCACTTGAAGCTTCTGTATCATCCCGTGTAGATGTCATTGAGCCGAGTTCACTAGCGGTACGGCTGGAGAGACTGTATCTCCAGAGACTGTACCTCCAGCAACTAGAATGTTCGAAACCATAGAGCAACAGACTTTGATAGAATGGTGGTAGCTATAGCTAGGCCGGCTTCAAACAAGCCCTAGCACCAACCAAACCAACTGTAATTTTTGCAGCTCTGGGGTTCTAGCCCGGAGTAACGGGATCTAATTCCATGGCAGTTTAACAATCACGAAGGTGATCCAAATTTATCACCTATACTTATAATAGGTATAATAGGTCAGTATTAGAAGAGAGAAAGAGCGCAGCGTTTTAGTAACGCTCGAATTGGAGCATGCAAATCAAGCCACATTGCGTAAAAAACTTTGAAATATAAACCACTAAAATTAATAGTTGCATCGTCTCCTTACCGCGGAGAAATATTAAGTTGTTTTTTATGTGGCGTCATCGTGTGCCAATGAAATTAATTTTAGTTATTTAATTGTTCCTACCAACCCTACGTATGAGCTGTCTTCGTTGGCGCGAGCGACCTCTCTCGGCAGACAGCCGTGACAATCGAGTTATGTTTTTTAACAGCTTTTTTATTAGCTCACAATTGTACACTTTTTTGCCGCGAAGAAAGTGATCGAAAACTGTAATCATAGTAACGTAATGACGTTAGCTTTTATTGTGTTTGATGGCCGCCGCCGAACGTATGCCTCTAATTTGCAATTTTAAATGTAATTTGTTACGCTAGTATTAAGTACCTGAATAGAGGAAGCTGTTACGTAGGTATACGAGCTCTATTCGTACAAACAGTTGCGATTCCATTTGCGTAGATAATCCGAATTAGAAATTATTTAAAAGTGTATTATTAAAAAGTATCAAAGATACTCGTACAATTCCTTTGAATAGAAATAATAATGCTTTAAAGCTCAATACTTGAATAATATTTTCATCGTTAGCGGTAATATTAATTTTAGGCTGCAAATTGAATACAATATCTAAATATACTATAAATGGCTTACAGTTCAGGACCGGCGTAACGTGGATATTTCTTTTCTTTGCAAGTCCTGTACGATCCTGAATTCGTAGCTCCACGTACGATTCCAGCTGTACCAACCTTCCACTTATTCAAAACGCCTATGTGTAACTAAATTGCTGGAGCTTCTTAAAGGAAAGGCCACACCATTTTTATCTTTATTCACACGTCACTCATTTTCCTTTCGCGCCGCTGCTCAACTGTGGTACAACCTTCTCCTTTGCTAACTATGTTTTATATTTTAAGCTTTGATTTATTTTCAATTGCATTAAATATCTACTATGAAATCAAAAATTTCTTTGTTTATTTTTTAAATGTTAAAACCAATTATCACAATGTGTCCAATGCATATATTAATATAAGTACTTAAGTATGAATCAGATTTATAACACTCAAACAGTAATATTAGAAGTTTTCCATTCAATGTTAGCCTATTGTAAGATACCACCTATTCAAGTTCGAAATTGAAAATTAAATTCAAAACTAACTAGATTATTAACATCGTTTTAAAGATCTGGGGCTTTATTCTTTAACATTAAGATGCATTTTAGCAGATCAACTTTGACTCTTGGTTAGTTTTCAATTGCAACTTTAGTGCAGTATATTAAAATCGTGTTTAGTCCCACCTTCAAGGTACTATGAATACGAAGACGTGTACCTAGTATTGTCATGTCATAAGTGATTTATGTCTAGCGACCTGATCGATTTCCTTATTTGCTCCATAATGAATATTGGACATTTCATAGGTGAATTTTAGAATATTGGCAGTGTAGTTGGCAGAAATGACTATCTAAAATGTAACATTTTATTATATGTTTGTCTGCCAGATATATAAAAACATACATTTTATACAGATACTCTTGGCTCAAGGTGGAAAAGCAAGCTTCACCTTCAAGAGCTAAGGCTTCACATTGATTTTACGTTAAATTCTTTTTAGATTCAAAACGGATGAGCCCAGGTTGTCCAAATATCTAGACCCTTTAAAAGGAGAGAAAATATAGATGTATAATAATATAAAGATAGACCATTAAACACACACATTTGAACCATATTTTTGCTTATCAATAGGGAAGTATAAACGATCAAATACTAACTTGTTTATTAATAAGAGAAAAACGGTTAAGGCAGTTTGACGATAAAAGTCTATTATAAAAGTGCAGAGATAAAAACAGGAAAATAGCAATGTAAAATTGAAGTGAAAAGAACAAAAAAGACAAAGTAAGCATTGGTATTTCTCGTCTTATAATCGAATGAAATCCAATGCAGAATTACCACCAATGCTAGCGATTAATGTTCCCAAATTTATCTACATACATACTATCAAGCTCATATCTTAAAAGGTTTAAGAAGAGCTTGAAGTCTTATTTGGAATCGATGGTTGTTTTTTTACCTCTAATAAATTTTCGCCGCCCAGAATTCTGTCACTTGAATTGCGGATTCAGCAGCGTTCCACAGCTCTTCAAGTAGGGAACGCGGGGCAAAATAGTATGTAAGCTATGGTCAGCGGGGAGGCACCATATTCGCACTGGTCTTTAGTTATGTAGCCCCACCTACACATATTTTCCTTAACGCGATTGACCTGTGTTCTCAATCTGTTTAATTTCCAGGTCAGCCACGGTAGCTTATGGCCAGGGGCGAGATTTTCGGACAAGGTTGGCGAATTAGGTGCTACTTCCCTCTAGAGCCTGAGTCTAACCTGTGAGGGGTCTTCAGAAGTAGTGCACATGCTTTAGGAAACTCTGTTGACTTATATGATTAGCCGTATGTTAACAGTGGTACATACAGTTTTTGGGTCATCTCGACAGTGCTTATCACCTCTCTGCGAACATTGGGAAGGGCTATGCCGGCTGGGGCTACTGCAAATTCAGTGGGGTCGGCTTTGGGCAGCCCGTTATAATCTAGGTCTCATTAAGTGCTGTATCCAGCTGAGTAGCAGAACGCCAATGCAGTCGTTCGCAGCACATCCGACGAGGCACCCCAATTAGTGGAAGTCAGACGCTGGAAACTGCTGCAGATGTAGACATGTTTTCTGACTCCTCGTCCTCTGCTTCTTTGTACGTGATATATCCGCAACTCGACGACTTAGCACCTGTTTTGCGTCTGAGGGTGAGGTGCTGGATCACTCCAGCCAGCCCAACTCTTTTAGGAAGTCTCCTAATGCCTTGACGTCTCTGAAGACATCCTGGAGTCTACCAGCATAGCCCAGATAGCGAGCCCGGTGTGCTGCTACTGCACTGCATTTCATCAGAACGTGAGTGGCTGTTACTTCTGCCTCCATGCATCTTCTGCATTGGAGGCAGTCTGTTATACCAAAGGTGAAAATGTGTCTGTTAAAATTGCAATTGACCAGTTAGTGCGCCTAGTAAACGGCGTAGAAGTGATCTGCAGAGCTGTAGGAAAGCTTTGGCTTTTCTGACTCCTTTACAATATATAAGTAAGGGCTCTAGGAAACATTGTTTACGTATAAACTTACATTGTAGTCACACAAGCCTGTAATATGGGCGATGTTTTACCGTAAACTGGTAACAGGTTGCCAGTATGTCACCTGTTTTATTTACGCCTTGAAATATACACAAACTATATATTTATTCATGATGTAAGTGAATAGATAATATAAATTAATACTGTGGCTACTATTTGCATATATTAAACAAACATGGTTTCACTTGCTAAAACAATTACGGTGCGATCTTTATCAATGCAAGTTATGATCTTATTTTCGTTTCTCTTTTTGGACATTTACAGTGATAAGTCCTAAAGAACTATAGCGGCATAACACTTATTTCGTTTACCATACTTACTTGTTTTTCATATCATAGATGTAAAATTATGGTAATTATTGTATGCCATTTTTATACCAATAAACCCTTTAGAAAAATACATTAGTGTTTCCCCGGATTGCTGAGATGATTTTGACTGTAAATTCTGTCCTGGTTATTGGCTTGTTGGTTCACTGAAGGTACTTTGTGGATTCAATGCCTTTTTAAGGAGGCGATAGGTTGGCAGCCTGTCGTTTTTTTGAGTCACTACATACGTACCTAGCAAATACGTACCTATTAAAATATAATCACTTATAATGTTACCAAATGAAAATATAACAAATATGCCTAAAGGTATAGAGACAGATCTTAATAGAGATTGGGCCCCCGCCCAAACTGTTCGCTATTAATAAAATATATGTTTTAATATATTTGCATAGTCGTACTTTATGAACTCTATCGGATCGTCTTGAATGCATTGTAAATTGGCAGGAACTTTTGTAAATCTTTCTTGAAAAATCAAACGTGTAAAAACGTGAATGTATAATGTAGAACTAGCCTGACAATGTCCCACAACATTGTTAGCGGCTATAAATAAAATGTTACATTATTAAAGACAATCAGAAGCAGTGCGGACACAAACAAGACGTCAAACTATTGGGTCGCGCCGCGTGTCGCTGTCGTTACCGGTGGTGCGCACGCGACGCTTATTTGAAAACATAGGGTTGTCACGTATATTTAATATTAAAAACTAGCTAAAACGGATTATTTATGGGCGGATACGTCTGATTTTATTAGTTGGGGAAGTTTTTAATAGTGTTCAGACCTCATTGGTGAGCATAGACTCACCTAGTCTTGTAAAGAGTTTTGTATGTAGTAAAATAATATGAAAATGATGTTGTCAAAATTGAAGAGAAAATAAAAGATGGTTTTTTCAGACTCGCTTTCAGAAAAGTAACAAATTGTTTTATTTATAAAGCAATAATCAAGGAACGATTTTGGGAGAATTGTACATGGTCCTAATCGAGTCGGATATTTTATAGATTGTGAGTACTCTTTAATTAATGTAAAATTTTCACAAGTGTCATCGACTTAGAAAGAATTTCTACAAAATTTGGTTTGCCGATTATTGAACAAATTTATTTACCACAATGGAGTCTTATTTGAGAATGCAAGACGATACTAAACTTAAGATTCAGAAGGGCAGAATTAATTTCAAAAAGACACCAAAGGATCGTATTACTTTATCGTATTTGGAAACACGATTAGATGTTTTGGAGGATCAATGGTCGTCATATAGCGGTACACACAGGAGAATTATTTCCGAATTCAGTATTGAGGAACTTAAGGAAACTTCGTTTCACTCAAGTGAGGCTTATGATGAGACGGAAGAATTTTACATATTTTACAAAGCGGAATTAAAAGAAGCTATTTTGATATTTAGTAGAGATTCTAAGTCGGTAGAATTTAGTAGCACTAGTGTTCCAAAACACGAACAATCCTTTAATATTAAATTACCGAAAATCTCCATTCCTAATTTTAGTGGGAAATACTCAGAATGGATTAGTTTTCGTGATCTGTTTTTATCATTAATTCATAATAATAAAGGATTGGACGATGTTCAGAGACTACATTATTTGAAGAGTCATTTGGCAGGGGAAGCTGAGCAAATGATTAGGCATATTCCTATTGCGGGTTGTAACTACAAAACCTGTTGGGATCAGTTGGAGCATCGTTACAACAATAAAAGGTATTTAGCAAATTCTATTTTAAAGCGTTTTATGCAACAAAAGATTATTTTATCTGAATCTGCTAGTTCTATCAAAGAGTTGCTTGACACAACGAATGAGTGTCTAAATGCACTGTCAAATTTAGATATCAGTGTCGATTCCTGGGACATAATTGTTATTTACATTATTAGTTTAAAACTTGACACGGAATCGAGGAAGTTATGGGAAGTGGAAGTTAGCAAATCTAATGACGAATTGCCTAGTTTAAACGATTTTAAAATTTTCTTGAATCAACGTTTTCGGTCATTAGAGTTTTTAGATACCAAGAATATAAAGCAGAGCAATATTCGGATTAATACTCCTAAGGCTATGCATACATTATCGCCTGTTACTTGTTTATTTTGTTCTGATGCTCATAAATTGTGTAACTGCAAAAAGTTTGCTAAAGAAGATGTCGATGTACGTCGTACGTTTGTTCAAACCAACAGGCTATGTTTTAACTGTCTAGGTACAAATCACTCAGTCTATTCTTGTCGTCAATCAACCACCTGCCGAATTTGTAAGAGGAGACATCACTCTTTACTACACCCAAAATCAGTTCCTAAAGGTGATCATGATCATGTTAATGATCAGCAGTCAGGAGATGGTGCGGGACCATCTACCCAAAGCGAGGCATCAACCATTGTGTCTTGTTTCTCGAATTTGAACAGCCAAGTATTATTGGCCACTGCCTTAGTAAAGGTAGAATCGAGAAACGGGTCATTTGTATTGCGGTCTCTTATAGACCAAGGTTCGCAGGCCTCCTTCGTAACGGAGTCTGTCGTTCAAATGTTAGGTCTTAAAAAGATCTCCAACATGAGTCATATCTCAGGGTTAGGAAGTGATCAGACTTCGTCATTACAGTCTAAGTGGATCGTTGAGATTAAAATGCAGTCGCGTTCTGACCCCAGCTTTACAGTTGTTGTTAAAGCTCATGTTCTTAAGAAAATCACTTCTCCTCTTCCCGAGAAGAGAATAATAGCTGAAATGTTACCATATCAATTTACAACTTTAGAATTAGCAGATCCGACGTTTAATATGTCAAGTTCTGTGGATCTGCTACTTGGCGCGGAGGTGTATGGTCATATATTGTTAGAAGGGGTTGTAAAAGGTCCACCAGGTCATCCGATTGCGCAAAATACCAAGCTTGGTTGGATTCTTTCAGGCCATATATACTCACCACGCAATTATCATCTTGTGCAAAAGAATAATGTAGTTAGCTTGCACAACTATGCATCTACCAATGAACTTTTGAAAAAGTTTTGGGAGATTGAAGAGGTCTCTTCAAATAATAATAAGTTTCTTACAGTGGAGGAGCAGAAATGCGAGGAGGTTTTCTCCAAAACCACCAATAGAGATGATTCAGGCCGCTACATAGTCTTTATGTATAGGCAGGTTACGGTTGCTCAAGACGTTGTTGACTTTCAACGTAGTTTATGGTGTAGCGAGGTTAATTCAGAACTTCAGGATCTTCGTCACTTACGGGTTACGTGTCGTACATCTTCAGTTCCTTACACAGCTATCAGAGCCTTACAACAAATTGCTTGTGATGAAAGATCGCAATTCACTCTGGTTGCGTCAAAATTATGTGGAGCGGAGCGGTTGACAAAACATCTCCAGGAAGTTTCAGCTGTTCTTAATATTCCCAAAGACAAGGTACATGCTTGGTCAAATTCTTGTGTGGTACTTGCCTGGCTTAGCGGCCATCCGAGCAAGTGGAAGACTTTTGTAGCCAACCGTGTAGCGGAGATCTTGACTTATATAGACTCCTATCAGTGGTCATACGTAGCACCTGAAAACAATCCTGCTGACTTTGCGTCAAGAGGAATAAGTCCAAGCAAATTTTCAGAGGTTGAAATAAGGAAGACGGGCCCTAGCTGGTTACTACCAAAAGAAATTAAGTACACTAAAGGCAAAGTGGAAATGACTGAGTTAGAGAAAAAGAAGGAGAAAGTGTTATGCAATTTAGTTCGAAATGACCAGAAGGAAAATTTGTTATGTAAATATTCATCATTAAATAGGTTATTACGAGTTATTTCATATTGTCGTAGATTTTTAAATTTAAATAATAGGGATAGGAATAGAGAGAATTTATCTGCGGAAGAAATAAAAAAATCGTTACTTACCTGCATCCGGTTATCTCAAAGAGAAGGGCTTCTGGAAGAAGTAGAGTTATTGACGAAGGCTCAAACTGTAAAGGAAAATAGTAAACTCACCTCGCTTAATCCCTTCCTTGACGGCGATGGTATCCTCAGGGTGGGCGGTCGCTTGCAGTTGGCTGAGGTTGCTGAGGATATGAAGCATCCAATTATCCTTCCTTCAAAGTCGCATCTGAGTAATCTGATCATAGCAGATGCTCATCAGCATACCTTACACGCAGTCACAGATAGAGGCTTGTTTAAATTCGCGTCCTATTTCTCAGATTAGCAACAATCCAGGAGACTCCGGGGCATTTTCTTGTAGGGGAGCCATTGTTGCTTATACCTGACGCTATATAATTATGTGACGTCAAATGTAAGCACTCTAAAGAGATGGCATTTTGTGCAACGGTTGTTGCAAGATTTTTGGCGTAGATGGTCTCGTGAGTACCTCACTCAGCTGCAGCATAGGTATAAGTGGTCCAAGATAACATCAGAACCTTCTGTGGGAGATGTAGTTTTAGTGAAGGAGAATGATCTCCTGCCAGCTAGGTGGTTGTACGGTATCATCACTAATAAGCATGTTGGTTTGGACAATCTTACGAGAGTTGTGTCCTTACGTTGCAAGGGCACTGTAATTAAAAGGCCTGTCTCTAAACTGATTGTTTTACCTGTGGCCACCTAGTAATATAATTTTATGTACTGAGTTTCGTTTGTGTTTTTATGGATATATCTTGTTCTATGTTGCTATGTTTTGTTGTTGAAGTGTTACCATGTTTGTGTTTTATTTAATGTTTCTTAGTGTATAGGTTTATTGTACAGTGGTGTTATATTTTTAGCGGTGGATGTAACTGAATACATATTTTGATGCAATTTGTGATGGACATGTTGTCCATGGTGGGCGGTATGTTCAGACCTCATTGGTGAGCATAGACTCACCTAGTCTTGTAAAGAGTTTTGTATGTAGTAAAATAATATGAAAATGATGTTGTCAAAATTGAAGAGAAAATAAATGATGGTTTTTTTAGACTCGCTTTCAGAAAAGTAACAAATTGTTTTATTTATAAAGCAATAATCAAGGAACGATTTTGGGGAGAATTGTACAAATAGTGTATACCTACACAAAAATTAATAGTGAATATAAATGTTGGAAATTGTTTTATAATACCGCGGGAAGCCGCTGGATGCTGGTAGCGCAGGACCGATAGGCCTTGAGATACTTGGGGGAGTCCATGTTCAACAGTTGTCGTCTCTCAGCTGATAATTATGATTATTTGTTTGGCGTGCATTCAACTGTTTGAATAATGTGATTGTGATATAATTTTGAAACGCTAGTTGACAGTAGACCATAGTTCGTAGAATTTGGTTCTAACAAAGTCCCGCAAAGTTTTTTTCAACCGACTTCAAAAAAGGAGGAGGTTCTCGACTCGACTGTGTTTTTATGTTGTTAGCTCATAACTCTTTACTGGGTATACCGATTTTAAAGATTCTTTCAAAGTTTGGAAGCTTGAGCTTGTCATGTGGTTGTGGGTGTGGGTATTTAAATTTGATCGACATCTGACGAGTAGTTTTTGAGTTATCTCTAATAATGCCTATTTAATGACGTCGATAATATCGTAATATTTCTATTAATTGTTTGCCCAAAAGATCTCGCGATAGTTTCCTGAAAATTACTATACTTCAAACACTAAAAAGCAAAACATAATTTATTAAAAAAAACCGCCTCTAAAACTAAAATCGGTTAAATAATCGTTTATAAAAACTTAAATATTTTTTTGAGGACACTGCCAACCTTTATATTTGGAATAAACGTTATCAATTGAATTTGGGACCGACCTCAAAAGAAAACCATTTAGACTTATATAAACAAAATTTTTATTTCACTGCTGCAGTTTTTTTTAATCTTACATTAATAGAAGCCCATTCAAGAACTTCTGTCCTTTAAAAATTCAATTCCACACCATAAAACGAATTTAAGACTTTTTAATTTATTCACGATTGATACTCCAATTGAGAGCCCATTGAGGCGTCACCGCTCCTCGATGTCAGGATTCCGTGGAATGTTTATTCAATTTATAACGTGGAATAGCCCTAAACCGATTTTCTAGTCTGTCTCATTGATTTCTAAGTAAAGCAAATTGAAATCAATATAAACATGTTACATGTAAATGCAAAAGTTTATCTGATTTGGGGATAGCTAAGAAAAATAAAAATGTGGTCTGCATTTCCATGTTAGGCGTTGAGGGTTATGGCGGGCATTGTTAAGGTGCCACATATCACACAATATTGGTTTATTTTTTCTTCAAGATCAGTTCGTGTGAACTTAAAATGTAAAAATTATTCTAACAATTGTTAATGATTTAAAATATCATGAAACACTGCAAAGAACTTATGTTGAACACTTTGAGGGAATGTTTTAACAACGTACTTGTGATGTTTACCGTGCAGCTCTTCTATGTATCTAGTGGAGAGAGCGTTAATGCATTATAAATCAATTCAATTCAACTGATTTATTGGTTCATAACACTGGGTACTACAGGGTCATCATTACAGCAGCCTTCATAATTCAACCCACTGCTGGGACACAAGGCCTTTTCTTGTCATCGAAGGACGTTTAGGCAGTAGTGCACCACGATTGCCCAATGCAGATTGGTCGACGGAGAATCAGGTGATCAATACCCCTTTGCTGATCCATTAGTCGCCTACGACACCCGTTGGAGGATATGGGGTGATGCTATTCTACTCGCCCGGCCTCAAAGGGCATGGAATACAGGGTAATAAATAATAATTAAGTACGTACAACCATGATTCGCCTTGAGGCATAGGAACATAATTATTATTAACATTGCAGTTAAGTTTTAAAACATCATCAAAACCAAATATTAACACGTCCCAGCCCGGTACTCTACTCTACTATTACATAACTATACACACTTGCAATATTAAGGGTAAATCACTTAACACTGCAATTGCGTTTCCATCGTGGGGACTAAGATGATATGCCTTTCATGTCCAGTTGTTACACAGGCTACCTTTCCCTTCGATCAGAAACACAGCGAACTGCTTCACGGCAGAAATAAGAAAGGCGGTGGTACCTACCCAGACGACCCTACACACGGGTCTACCACCTAGTATAAGTTGCTGCATGCAATGGGACAAATGGGGATTATAGCTATTCCTTGGATGTGAATTGAAGCTGATGATTCAATATTTGAAAATTAATAGGCTTTGCCTAAAGATAGCAGACGTTCCCAAGGAGGATAGGTGTAAGGCAGGTAAATATCTAATGCAAAAGCTAGCAGTATTGTCGATATCAACAAATACTGCCCTGACTCTAACATCCGTATTTACAAACATTACTATGAGATTTCTCGACACTTGGATAAGAAACGAACTAATCACAGAGCTCTATTCAATGCCATTGCGTTGAATAGAGCTTGGTTCGTTTCTTGAGTGAATTTGGAGGAAGGTAAGAGAGAATCTGTAATGAAAAAAAAGTACACATTATGATGCCGTCGTGGTGGAGTGGTCAGTATAGCTGCCTACACATCAAGCGGTCCGGGTTTGAATCCTAGTAGCGGCCAATATTTGTGGGACAAACACGAATATTTGTTTGCGAGTCATGGTTGTTTATATATTTATTTAAGTTTATTTATAAAAATATCTAATATTATTATGTATAGTTGTTAAACATGTCCGTTATCTAGTATCCATAACACAAGTTCTTAATGATACTTACTTTGGGCTGGATAATTGATGTGAGCGTGGAAATATATTATTATTATATTATTATTATTATACATGTATACAGTTGTATAATTAAAAGAAACAAGTGATTTTTGCTATACAAAAATAAAAAAAGGAAAAATTCTTTTACGATTTTTTAGACTTCCTTTTTTTCGTAGGGGTATAAAAGAAATTTAGCGTAGTCAATAACCCCATAAAGTATTATCCACTGTATTCGCTCCGCAGAAAATCTACAGCTTCTCTCCACAATACATTCATATCAGCCGGAGACATTAACATCAGTTTTGCATTGAATCCAACCCGTTTAGAAGTAATAGTCGCCGTTAATAGGGGAAATGCTGCTACACCACTTTTTATTGAGTCATCTATTTATGTTGTTCGCTGAAGTCGGTTCCTGTTCGAAAGATGAGGAATTGTGGTGTAATTATATTCGCAAGCATATGATAAACTGACAGACCTCACGCGCTAGGACGCGGTCATTTATGTGGTGTGCGTATACAGGTGCAACGAGCGCAAGTCTCAAATTACATGCATCACCATAACAGCCTTTATAATTCGACCCACTGCTGGGACACAAGGTCTCTCCTTGTCATCGAAGGAGGTTTAGGCTATAGTCTACCACGCTTGCCCAATGTAGATTGGTGGGCAGAGTATAAGGTGATTAATACCCCTTTGCTTCAAACATCTATTAGTCGCCTTCTACGACACCCATTGGAGGATATGGGGTGATGCTATTCTATTCAGGTATAAATTCTACTACTACTGTTACTATTATTTTACAGAGACAGAGTGCATGTATATCTACACTCAAACATGATTTAACCGCGATATAACAATACAGTAAATGAAATAACAATACAGTAAATGAAATGTTTCTATGACTAATGAGTCCTATTAAGAACCAAACTGAATTTTTTAGATCCTAGAAGCAGTTAAAACTGTTTTATACCAATACAAACCCAACTTATTTTAGTTATGACAATGCAATTTACGCTTTAGTTAAGCCAACTTAACAAATTAAATAATATGAATAAGCGAGTCCTGTCCATGCTACTGACAAGAATAATACTTATAATTGCATAATTTATTTATAATCTCAGGTAAACACATTTAACACCAATCAATTCTGAAATAGGCTTAAATTTTATATCACAGCGTTTCCTTCTCGAAATTCAATTAGTATTCATAACTCACACTCAAAATTAAATTAAAATCACCGCTTCGATAATTAGCCTGAGGAGGAATTGCCTACCGAAGTTGAAAACTATCGATTACATGCGAATAGCTCGATAAGTATCGAGCGTTAGTCTCAAGGAATGTATTTAATTACATGAATCCTTATAAATTACAACTCCGTTAAATTGCGCTTTCATACATCATTGAGATACAATGTATGGAAAATGTATTTTAAATTTCAGATTTACATATAATGACAGAAGCTCTTGACAGTAAGAGGGGTTGGTTACAATGAAATCGGTTACGTTGAGTATGCATAAGAGAAGGCCTCAGTATAGAAGACAGCAGTCTGTTGCCGAGTAAGACGTCAAACCAGTAATAGATAGATATAACCATTTTTAATATAACTTCTGGCATATGATAGTATGGCGAGTGCCACAGATATATCAATCTAAGGAGATCGGTCGAATCGCCGAGTTCATAGGAAGACCGAGTGTCGCGATCAGCGGCCGTACTACATAATATGGTCTTAGTTGAGCATGCCGTAATATACACTATTCATTGCGCGCGTCTTAAGGACTGCGAAGCGATGAAAGTTAAGCAAAGGAGATCGGTCGAATTGCTGAGTTACGTATTCACTAGACTTTATCGGAAGGCGAAGTGGCGGAAATGTATGCCCACAGGGCATACACTTGTCACAAGTTAAACGCCGGCTTGGCCTATCTCCTTGTATTATTAAATCTGTGGCGAGCACGTTTGTATAGAAATGTTGATAATGTTTTACTTCCCATTTCTTATCAGATCATTAATAATATTTTAGAATGAAAATACCGCGACAATATTGTGATTTTTTTGAGTTTTTTATAACTGCATAATATTGCTGATGTCCAAACCAGAATATTCTATTTATCTATCCATAAGCAGATGCATGCCAATGTTAAAAAATAAGGCATTGAATAAAGCTACTGGATATTGTTCACAAAAAAAGTAATTAAAACAGCCAAACTAGTTTTACAAACATCCAATACAAATGCTACCCGATGTCAGTTTGATTGATTTGTTTTTACAGAACACCGTGTCGCAATAAACTTATCGATGCCATCTATCAATAGATCTGTTATCGAAGCTTAATCGATGCTTAACTGCTACTGTTCACATTTATAATCGTAAAGTGTTACGCGCTGGGCGTGAATCGAGACAGTTGAGCAACGGATGAAATTAATCGCGATTCTCGGCTATAATCGATACTGTAAGGTTCCGCTTGCGCTTCGGGTGATTCGATATTTATTGTGCGAACGGTACAAACGTAAGAAAATGGCGAATGATAAATTATTGTTGGCTTATACAATTTTAAAGTCTTCTTATGTGCAGTTATCATATTTTTTTATATAACGTTTTGAAATTGAACTTAAAATGTCATTGAAACATGACATTTACTTTATAGGCACCGCGTGATTTCATAATCAATCACCTAATTTCACCCTTTAAAATAAATGCCACTAAAAAATCTTAAATATGTTTCTAAAATTCCTAAGCACTACGTTCTTAAAAGACCTCGGTTTGTCTAGAATTTAAGTACATAAGTTTTGTACTGCAACGCGTATCAAAAGCGGCTCTCGCGGAATCGAATCAGATATGGCTAGGTAGGCAGAGAGGGGCTGGCGTAGGGGATGGGGAGTGCCGGTGCATCACAAGGAGGCCTTCTGAACCCTACTGCTGTCACAAGTCCAAGGCACTGCTGCTGGTTCCCCTCTCTGCGACGCGATGAACCCGGGTACCGGGTTCATCATGGTGAATTCATGGAATGTTAAGAGTTTGCATCTCTGGCTATGTAAACATAGCATACAATTAAAATTACTTCTCGCTAGCATACAGTGACGAAATCTTTTCTAATTATCAATTTTTACTCGACAAAAAACACTCGTTAAGCATTTTGGCTTCCATAATTGTTTCTAGTGGCCCTATATGCGAAACCGGTTCGGTGCTAATTTATCAAAATTAAGCAAAGTTTATACGGCTCTTAAGCGTCCGTCGCATTACAGTTTTAACCGTTAACCAGAGGTAATGTACCTCTAAACAGATGTATTTAGTTCCGGCAGGTGGTGTTCTAATTTTTTAGAAGCCATAAATTTGTACTAAAGGGTCTTAAGCACTGATATAAGTTTTAATATTTCCATTCTTTTTTGTTTCGCTCACGCCTGGCTGGTCAAGAATTCCGACATTCTACGGTTACATTAAAATTAATTTTAAATACAAAACACGAATATAAAAAGAAAAGAACAGTTATATTCAATTTACGTAGGAAAAATATTACATTAAACAATTTATAGTATTTCCTTACTACTGGCAAAATACTTTACTGTAACTAATTTACAAGAGACAATGAACAGCTCATTAGAATCTCGTTTTAGGCGCGGCCATACTGAACTGTCTACAATTTTTGAGGATAATATATCATAGACTAATAATACTCCTTCTAACTTTTTAATAGTGTCACATTTCTGAAGATAAGAAAGGAGTTGTTATTGAAGAGTTCTGGGACAGAATCCAGAGTCCGTTACATTAATTAAAAACATTGGGTTAAAATAATAAAACATGAAGTCTATATCTCATATAATATTTTAAATAGTCACACTTTTATGGAATAGTAAGAAGTGTCATTAAAAAAGACCTTTATTGAATGTCGTATTTAATTAACAAGTCATAACGATAGCAATAACGATAAATGTTAGTTTTATTAACTTTTACACGCAATTACTTACTAAAACACAAGTTTGTCGGATTATCCCACGGGAACAATATCGGGACGGTATTTCGATATTCAATGACTTGCCACTGCTTTGTCCACTATGCCCTATCTTGACTAAAACAACCCGACTTGTTCTCTGGGAATCGAATCTGTGATCTCTGGATCCAGTGGACGAGTTCCAGTACACTACGGAGGCGGTTTATTGTCATGGTAGATTTATTTACGGCTAGTGGTCGCCCGCGGTTTTGCTCGCAATAAATTCGGTTCAATTATAGCCTATATGTTATTCTGATGTATGAACTGTAAAGTTTCATTAAAATCCATTCAGTCGTTTGCGCGAAAAAGTAACAAACACACATCCAGACATCCATCCATACATCTATACAAACTTTCGCGTTTATAGTAGGATGGTTTACATTTGAGTTGAGTTAGGGCACAGAACTACCGCAGACGGAGACCTGGCCGCAGGAGGCGGCTCCATGTGCTTCTCCAGCCACCATAGTGTCCGGGCGTTGAGCGACGGAGTAGGGTTTTCGTTGCTTATCGACGGGAGGTGCCGTGCCGCGGACTAACCCGGCAACGGACAGCCATAGACACGCGAGAGAGTTGGGCGCGAATAGCAACCTCTCTCGTGCATCGTTTATTGGCGAGTGGCAAAAGTTGGTTTTTAGTGGGTATGCCCCCGTTTAGATTGCACACGAGGGGGAGAGTCCCACGTAACCATGGGGCGGACCCATACTGGCCCCATGGTATGCGTTACGCTTTTCCAACGATAAAAAAGGGCACAGGACTAGCCATCTATCTTACATAGGACCACAGTCAAATAACAATAAACTTTTGTGGTGTTGCGTTTCTGTTAGACTCTTGAAAGGCTTCCTGGTAGACTCTTGAACCGATGGCATCAAACTTGACTTTCATAAGTGCACAAATTGTACCTAAATGAATAAAGAAATTTGAGTTTGAGTTTGTTAATGACTAAGGATAGAATAGAATAGAATAGACTTACCACCCATTACGCCGTAATGCTTGTCGGCCAACCAATTGGCATAAAGAACATTCTGAGGAAGTTGAGACCTAACGTCATTTTCTAAGAAGGACCAATTCTGTGCGGGTAATACCCTGTGCGCCATTCCTTTAAAACAGATTACGTGACAAATCCTTTTAGACCTTATCCGAAGCAGTGTACATCAATCGTTTTCACACAGGCGTAGTTATAGTAAACCAGCTGAGCGAGATGAATTAATTAGACGGGCGGTTTACGAGCCTTTATATTACAGTGATTCAAAGCCAAACCATTTTGCTGAAGACTCGATCTAATTCGTTTTAATAAGAGACTCTGTAACTAAAACGGTACTATTATATTTATGTATCGATAACGTTTTGACGTAGGAAATGAGCTAAAATTTTATAGCCCATAATTTTTTTAATTATCTACGAATAAGAGATATCACTGCAGTGCCATTGAAGGAAGTTGAGGCGTTAGTTTTTTCGCTTGGAAAGCCGCGAAGTGTTTATAGGAATTAGACGTAAAAGGTGATTCTTCAATATATATTTTTCCTTATTGACGTAACGCTCGTAAAGCATAACTTTAATTAGCCGAGGCTATTGTATTTCAAACTCCTGTGAGAAAATCACGCGTGGTTTCAAATGAGCTCTCTGAAAACATTATGATTTTAATCATAAGAGTAGATTTACTTGGACAGCTTAGTAATTTAGAGGGTAGAATCTATTCTGGTAGTGGCCTTTGTTAGTCAGTTTACTGAGGTTTTAGTTGCTATTGAGTATGATGTGTAGGTGACAGGCTAGCAATTTATCACTATTTTCAGGTGTTCTGACCCATATACTGCGGCCCATACAGATGTCGCTTTATGTGTAGCTAAATGTGAATAATGCTCAGCTCATCCACTGTTGGGTGCATGAGCGTGATTATATATAATATATGAGTAGGTAGCTGTTTGTTTCAAATGAAATTTATTTAAAGAAATGAATTTTCCTCGACATTTAAATCAAGAAAAACAAAAGTCGAAAACTTTTCACTGGAATGGAATTTTTTTGTTTGTAGTTATGTAAGTATAAATTACCTATTAACAAGGAGGATTATGACGTGACACTATCCTTATCGCACAGAAAAATAATAATACGGTATTAAAGTCAAATGAAAGTGAAAAGTGCTTGAAACTTTCCCCGTCACTTAAACTCCTTAGGCAGCACGTTTTACGTACACAAGACTACCACCTATTGAAATTACACTTCCTTAGCACACGGTGCACACCAATCAAATATGCTCGTTAAACTCCGAATATAACATCTATTACAAGTCCATAAAGTTCATAAAGATACTTGAAAGTTGTGTCGCGTTTACGCTCACGTTTCTCACCTCAACGCTGTATCGCCACATTTGAATCAGATAACAACACGTCCTAACAATAGCCTATTAGATGCAAACCGAATAATTCCGGTAATCAGATGGGTGGGCATGGAAATTTCCCTAATTTCCATGGTCGCTTCTAACCGGGGTTAAGTTTCACATTGCGTGTAAACTCTATCTCACGACAAATTGAACTCAAAAAGGTCCGCATTAATTGCCATAAAATACTCGTTATTTATGTAAATAATTAAGCCAGTGAATGCTCTGTTGTTGGAAAAACACGCTCCACTATAAACAATGGCTTGCGAACTTTAAATCTATGCCAATCATTACTATACACGTCAAAATATTTAACAGAGCACGGAGTACGAAAGCAAGAATTACGAAGCGAAGCATAAATATTCAAAGCACAATAGTAAATGTGACAGCGAACTTAATTACCTCGACAGCTTAATGTAAGAAAATTATGTCAGTTGTTTGGCAGTTTGCTTAGGAATTTCATTATGTAAAGTCTACTGAGGAAGTGCTTATGTGACTAATGTTTTTGAGATTTATGAATATTCATGCGACTATGAGATGCAATAAATTAAATATAGCGAATGTCTCATTCAGTAATTAGTAATTTAAGACGTACACAACAACGCCATCGCATATCCTCAAGCATGTTTTTAGCAACGGTACAGTCAAAAGCAGAAGACTACAAACAAAACAAAATGTACCGTCACAGCCACGGAGTCTTTGGAGCCTTTGGTCACAGCAAAGATATTTTTTTTTACAATTATAAATACTTTACGCCTCAATCGATTGCAAACATCAATCATGTGTAATCTTCATATTTGTATGATTTATGTTAACAATGTTGTCTAAATATAATAAGATATTCAGTTTTTGATCATTAATTCTGCTATTGACTGTACTATATAGACAATATTATATCTACCATTGGCAATCAAGCATAATTCATAAACGGCCACCGCAGCCGATGGACACTTAAGTATAATTCCAGGGGTTATCACGCGCCCGTTCCCGACTTACCTTAATATACATTTTATTACTCACTAGCGGTCGCCCGCGGCTTCGCTCGCGTTTATGTCAGTTATCACGTGCAAAAGTATTCTATGTTCTTTCTAGAGTCTCAAAATGTCTCCATACCAAATTTCAGCAAAATCAGTCCAATAGTTTCGGAGCCTATTTAATGCAAACAAACAATCAAATCTTTCCTCTTAGTACAGATTATGAAAAATTTAAAACACCTAGATCCAGACAAACAGACATATCCATGCACACAAATGTTTACCTCGTTCCGGTGTCAAACCCGCTACACTTAGTTTTGCAGTTCATACTCACAACATACAGGTCAACGAACTGACAATAGACAATTGTTGTTGTTTGATATTTTTCAAAAATATTATTATTTTGACAGCATTCTTCGTCATAACTCCGCCTAACGAACTATGATATTTATTCAAAAGTATGACTTTAAGTGCACAACATTAGTTGGTTGTTCAACTTATGTTAAATGTAACATAAAAGGTTCAATAACCTGATTAAAATAATGTTCAAAACAAGTACATAATTTTGCAAATCTTAACGCTACTTTGTCTGAAAGAAAATAGGTATTATTATTTTTTGTTAAGGCGACGTACGTTTACTATGGGTAACATGCAATTTTTGAACGATAACTACGCTTTAACAAAAAGCGCATAAATTTTGAAAAAATATGCATATGAAATTAAACTACTTACATAACAAGTAAGCACCTATGAGAACATTTTAAAATTCGTACATTTTAGTCTGTTAATTTTTTTTAAATAAAAAATAGGTCTTAAAAAAATAAAAAAGTGAAATCCCTAGGAAACTACTCGAGGTATTTTCATAAAACTTTATTCATCTTGTCGATAATTTGATTATTTAACAATGCATATGAGAAGAGTAGCATTTTGTTAAGAAAAATCAATTTAGTATGGCTAAGGCCGCCAGCCCATGTCGGTCCCTTAAGTCTACTAAAGTAAGCACAACATATAAGCAGTGCTAAAACTCTAATAGAATTTTTATAATGATTGCAGAATTTTATATCTGCAAATGTTATATAATTATAACGAAAGTTGAAATGACTAAGTTTACCTACTGATTTATTGTCTCATCGTAAAGATTTATGCTTGAGATAAGAATATGAACGACGTACATTTCAATTTTATGCTCAAATAAATTTATTGATTTAAATATTGAATAAATTTAAATACAAAAATCTCTCCGTAGCAATTATGAGTTCATAAAGATGTATAAATGATTTGAAATAAGCTTCTAATATTTGACTATGCACTATTCACTTGTAAAATAAGTTCTTGAAAAGCGTCAAAAAGATTTTCCAGAGCAACCAACATCTTATCAAAATCTGTCGCCATCGTAATAAGCCAATATTACTGTGTTCATACCTGAGGTTGCGACAGTTAATGATTAGATAGTTGTTGATGGTTCCAGGTGATGCTTGATTGTTTGGATATCCTTGGGTATTAGTGTACGCCATTAATTAAGAATACAATAAAATCTAGAGTCCTTCGCTACGTTCAGGATTCAATATCGCGCCCGTAACATAAAACAGTCCCCTCGGTGTATAATCTACTATTAAATATGTTCCTTTTTAGTTTCATTATAAAACACACTACCCAAAACACACAATAATGCTGTCAACATTGTTATTATGGCGACAGAGTTTGATAAGATAGTGAACGCCAAGCCAGGTGGACTCAAAACAAGTATCATCAACCAAAGAGAGTACTTTGTACTCCCATGGCGATTAAACCCGCGACAACCCTGAGCTTACAATTGACCTCCTCCATCTCACTAGACGGAGGAGATTAATTGTAAGCTCAATTCTATTTTAGACCTTATCGTCACTAACCGTTAGGTGAGATAAATGTCAAGAATTTGCCTCTCGGAAGCAGAGAGGAGGAGGAAGAAACAATAAAGTAGTTTATTGAATTTCTCAATTAGCCACTTCGTATTCCGTGCTTTAACCCATCCGCTTTACATTCGGAACAAAAACGTATCATTAATACTGATTGTTCGTAATTTCTCGCTCGTGACCACTGTTTGATTTACGTGCCAATAACTCACAGCTTATGCGGCACTTTAATTGGCACCTGTATTATTGTGTCTCTTGCTAATTGCCTTATTTTACATCGGTCTTGACCGACTGTTTATAGATCTAACAATTCTAGCGTGCTTCCTACTTTAAAACAGTAGAAATTCTACTGCAGAATACGTTTTGTCTTTATTTCAAACGTTGGTGATTAATAAGTATTGTAGATTTAACAAGAATAAAAAAAACCGGCCAAGTGCGAGTCGGACTCGCACACCGAGGGTTCCGCCGTACAAACGTAGCGGTTTACAATTTATGACGTATTAAATCAAATTCTGAGTTCACGGGAAGTACCTTGTAGGTTTTGATTCCCTAGCGTGTGACGGAAATTCGTCTAAGGTGTCGGTATAAACTGCTGTATCTTTTGATCGCGTTAACTTAGAAGTTTGATTTTTTCACTGCTTAAAGGGACAATAGACCTAGGTATTTGGTATAAATTTCAATTTGATACCTTTATTCGTTCGTGAGAAATAAGGTAGTAAGTTTCATTTTATTAAAATATTTTTATTATATTATTCGCAATTTTTCCTTTATTTGCATTATATGACAATGCTTCATGCCAAATTTCAAGATTCTGAGTTTACGGGAAGTATCCTGTAGGTTTTGATTCCTTTGAGAGTGTCGGAAATTTGTTGAAAATATCGACATAATCGGCTGTATCTTTTGATTGGCTTGGCTTAGAAGTTTGATATTTTCACAGCTTAAAGGGACAATAGACCTAGGTATTTGGTATAAATTTCAATTTGATACCTTTATTCGTTCGTGAGAAATAAGGTAGTAAGTTTCATTTTATTAAAATATTTGTATTATATTATATAACTCAAAAAAAAGTGATTTTCGCAATTTTTCCTATATTTGCATTATATGACAATGCTTCATGCCAAATTTCAAGATTCTGAGTTTACGGGAAGTATCCTGTAGGTTTTGATTCCTTTGCGAGTGTCGGAAATTTGTTGAAAATATCGACATAATCGACTGTATCTTTTGATTGGCTTGGCTTAGAAGTTTGATATTTTCAGAGCTTAAAAGGACAATAGACCTGAGTATGTCATGTGAATTTCAGCTTGATACGTCCACGCGTTCTTGAGATAAAGGGTCTTGACAGACAGACAGACAGACAGACGGACGACAAAGTGATCCTATAAGGATTCCGTTTTTTCCTTTTGATGTACGGAACCCTAAAAACACGGGCTACTGTGTAATTTAGGGTGTAACATCTGTTCTGGTTACCCATGTGATGCCGGCAGAGTAGAATAGCATCACCCCATATCCTCCAATGGGTTTCGTAGACGGCGACTAATGGATCAGCAAAGGGGTATTAATCACCTTATACACCGTCCACTAATCCCCATTCGGCAAGTATATTTCATATCTTTAAAAAGAAAAAAAATGGTAGAACTACGTTTGCGGGGTCAGCTAGTATAATTATAATATTGCAAATATTATTCATTAGTTATGCCTTTCCAGTTAAAATCTACTGTATATTCTCACGAGATAAAGAAGGCTTGCATAAACAAAAATAAATTCGCGTAAAGAATTTACAAAAATAATTTGTTCATTGTGATAGAATTACTTTAACGACTTAATTAATAATCATATTGCCGGAAAGAATTACCGTAAAAATCTTCGAAACGTAGAAAGTGAAGGTACTTGTAGATACTTTCCAGTCAATTAAAAATGAGATTGAAAATTGCGTCACCTCAATTTGCCTCTCCCTTACACTGGAACAAGATTGTTACGTATCGTGTAACAGCTGTATCATGAGTGTGACATTATTAATGCACTTTTATGTCAATCACACTTGAAGCGAGAGAAGGTACGCGTAATTTTGGATATAATTACCAATATGCATATATTATACTGATGAGCAGCTCATAATCCCAGTTGAGCAGAGCTTTAGGTTAAATTTACACACATTTACATACATACACATACAATCACGCTCATAATCCCAAAAGGGGTTGATATAGATAGGTACATAAGATTTGGTTACACATAAAGCCACATCTTGCAGTAAGGGTTATGCAGAGGCTCAAAATAGTGACACGTTGTGAGGCTGTCGCTTACATTATCGATATAGATATCAAGCCCACATAGACCTTATGTGAACCGAATAAAGTGGACAATCAGGACTACAGTCTAAACCATCTCGGCAGCGTAATCATGATTATACTTATTTACAATTCACTTGTAGGCAACATTTTTATTTAATCTAGTGTTTTAGATTTAAACTTAAAGAAATGGTCCAATGTTGAAATAACCTTCAGAGTTTTTAAATATTTTTCATTAAAGTATTTCTAAAAGGTGTTTACTCACAAAACTTGTTGTCAGTAAGTTTCATAGAAAAGACATCAACGCTCATCAACTCACAACATTGTTCTCTAATAAAGGAGATTGGTAAAATTGGGCCTAACTGTTACAAGAACGGGATAGTGATCAAAAATTATTATGTATTTTTTTAGAATTTACTGTAAAATATCAACATTTCGTTCTATGGGAGATTAATGTAACAAACAATAAGTGTTTGAACGATATTTATTCTACTTCCGCCATCAAGGAACAAGGAAAAATATTGCCAACAGTAAAATTGTATCATTTTTAATTGATTACTCTATTATATATTTTTTTTAATTAAAAATTTTAGCTTATATCTTATTGAATTATTGAAAAAAGAATAATGTATTACGACGTAAAGTCTTTTCTTTTTCCTGAATCAAAAAAAACCTGAAGTTAATAATCTTAGCGAAAGATTAAAAATTAATCGAAAGTATCGAATAATCGATAATCTTCATAAACTACTTTTTAAGCTGGCAACAATAAAACAAGCGGAAGCGTCATTTTGTCATATATTTATGATTTAAGTATGACATTCGGTTCGCTTTCCGGGTTGTTTATTTGTGAGTTTTACGCTTTTACGTGATTTTATTATGATTCCTAATCTTCGACGATTCTCGCTACTAATTTATGAGCCCTTTATGATTGTATGGTTTGATTCATTTGGAGGTAGGTATAGTATCTTTACCATTCCATTATCTGTTAGTGTTTTATTTTAGGAGGAGGTTGTGGGTCATTTTCTCGCAATATGCCTATCGAGATTTAATAAATAAAAGCCTATAAATAAGGTGATAGTGCCTGTTTATATTTTTGGTATCTTAACTTTTAATATCTACATATCTTGCTAACCCCAAAGAAAATCATTACAATATTAATACTAAAAGAACATGTATTTCTCGCTCTATAAAACAGTCCAAAAATCATCAGTGTAACGCTTAGGCCCAGAGTTCTTAGAAAGTTTACCATTCTCCTTTATTTTACGATTATTCCGTATACCTATTCATAACCAGATAGTTCACAGATTTCTAAGCACATTTTTAAGTAACACATGAATCATTGGATAATAAACTGTATTTGATCATTCTTCAATGTTTGTAATAAAAACTAAGTTAATTACTATTAAGCTAGAAAGTTTACTCAATAATAAACATGGGTAAGTTTATAATATGAAAATAAATATTTAGCTAGCGCAAAATTTCAAAGGAGAGCTACTAAAAGTACCTACAAGCGGCGGCTAATCAAAGAGCTTTTGTTCATTGTAAGACCGCGCAAAAAAAATTAAATCATTTGTTGCGATATCATTAATCAAACAACAGACACATATTCAAACAATTCGCTAGTCTTTAACCCACATATGCGAGAATGTATTAAAATCGCGATGTAAATGAACCAAAAATCTCGGGTCAATACAGTCGACGTATAGAGAAAGCTAGATCTGCGCACAGGATCAATACAGATGTAATTTCATTGTAAATCTGTGATCCGTCTGTCAGATCATTATCGAGCGTTATTGATGATTAATTGTCATTTTAAGTCTATTAGCACACGTGGAATGTAACGATGAAGATATCATAGATCATTTAGTTGTTTTATTTTAGAAAAGCATTCATCATTTTTGAGGCTCTAACAATAAAATCTATTTTTATAATTGACTTGACATGTATTACTAAGATAATGTACTGACCTACAATACTATTTATAATGAAATCTTTGAGCAATTGAATTATTATTATGGTATACATTTAATTACTCTGACTTAATGTTAATTGTACATTAAATTAAAACAATATTAAATCAAATAAAAATTAAAATAAGTCACAATTAAGCCATGTGATGCCGGAAGAGTAGAATAGCGTCACCCCATATCCTCCAATATGTGTCGTAGAAGGCGACTAATGGATCAGCAAAGGGGTATTGATCACCTTATACTCCGTCCACCAATCTGCATTGGGTAAGTGTGGCGGACTACTGCCTAAACCTCCTTCGATGACAAAGAGAGGAGCAGTGGATCGAATTATTAAGGCTGTAATGATGAAGACAAATGTTAAATTAAATGTGAAAACAAATTTTATTATGTTAACTATTGTGCGAGTCTGGACCCTATAAAATTATCCGAGTTATTCAAACCCCTGAAATAAGATGAAGAATATATTAAGCAAGATCCTTATGAATCTCAAATTAGCTAGGGACCTTTTCAGACTTTTCAAAAAAAACCATATGTTTGGGTGTTTTTTTTTTCTTGAAATTTTTTAAATATTTATATACTGTTAGTATATAATATAATGTTTTCATTTTGTAATGTATAAGTTTATAAAATATTACAAACTTAAAACAAATATAAAGTTTTTGAACAAAAACCAGTAGCCGCACAGTAGACACAATGACCTGCGGTTTTGGCATAATTGATGAGTTAACAAATCATGACAGACACGAAAATCATCAGGTAGCACTTTTTATGTAATTTAATGGTTTCATTCGCGATGATTTTGCAATAATGCCGTTTTCTTAATGTGATACTGCTACTGTTGTGTAACTACATTTGGGTATTAAAGGCCAAGTGTGTAATTTCACTTCTTTCTTTTTGATAATCAATTATTAAATCTGTTAATGGAGTTCTATGTATGACTATCATCAGTGTGCCATTTTCATCGGTATTGTAGCGTTTAAAAAAATATGTCCTTTTAGAAAGATAAAAAAAATATTGAGCCAATTTTGATTATCGGTTCGTATAAAAACAATAATGTAGAAAAAAGCGTCGGTGGTGTAGTGCGTAAGAGCGTCATCTCCCGCCCGTGAGGCACTGGTTCGATCCCCGCCACGTACCAATGTGTTTTCAAATTTTTAATTCATATGCACCAACGTTTAATCGACGCTTTTTCGGTGAAGGAAAACACCGTGAGGAAACCTGCACACACCTATGAAGAAATTCTTAGGTTGTGTGTGAAGTCGACCAACCCGCACTTGGCCAGCGTGGTTGACTAAGGCCTAATCGCCCCTAATGTGGGATAGGCTCGAGCCCCTTGGTGGGGACATTATATACCTTCACCGTAAAAGCGTCGATCAAACGTACATTATGATTTCAAAATTTGAAAACACATTGGTACGTGGCGGGTTCGTACTGGTTCGATAACAGTGCCTCACGGGTGGGAGACGACGCTCTTACGCACTACGCCACCGACGACGCTTCATTATCTAACCTATGTATGTTTAAATACTGTCGTGGTTAATAATGTAGGGGACACAATGACATTATTTGTTATAATTTTTGTTTTTTATTTATTATTGGTTACACTGTTCTTTAACCCAAATAAAAAAGCTTGTGGTCCAAGTGTTAGATTAATGGCGCCTACTTATGATACATCGTTACGAGATGTCTTATGATACGCGTTCCAGCACGGAACTTCGAAAGTTCTAGACTTTTATGATGTAGGTAGGGATTTAGCTGCTATACCCCTCACGCCTACCTCAACCACATACAAAGCGCCTTCACATTAATACAATAAAGCATGAGATATATCAATCATGTTTAGTTTAGAACTAATGTATCTACGTGTCACCTGTCCGCCATCTTCAAGTCTCGAGGCATTGGCATTTCTTATCGGTTATCTTTCATCACTATTCAGCACATAACATTATGGCAAATGGATTGAAAGATTTCGTATTTTCTAGGTGAGGAGAAACTATTAATCTCTCTTGAATTTGCTTACAATGGAAGTAGTATATCACAGAGAAATGAGGTTTATTAGGTGTATGTAAAAAATAAGCTTTTTTTCACCAGTCTATCTTACTTATAATTTTATCATGAAACCAAATACCGTGTCATACTTCTCGTATTAGAACTTTCAAATTATGTTTAAATCTTTTTTTTTGTATGCTATAAGCAGTAAACTATCCCCTTAAAAAGAAAATTTATATACACCGCATCAGTTCTCCTAATTGAATTCACAAAGACACCGTAGTCATTACGAAAATTAAAAATAACAAAGTCGAACGATATATATGGGTTTAAAAAGGGAGAGATGACCGCTAATCGAGAAGAGTGGAAGATTATTACGAGATCATTATAACCAGAAATTTAAGCGGGAGCAGGGCTGGCCAATGATAATAGTATAAATCCCTTTTGCACACACTTTAATGTTAATGACTATATGTGACAATTTAAATTTAAAACAATATGTACAGATATAAAAAAAATTAATCAGAATATTTCACGTTAAGTTTTATTTATTTGCATTATTTAATTTTTTATAAAAGATGAAATCTCAATATTGTCGTGATCATATATTTTTAAATTTACTTATTACTTATAAAAAATATTTACGAAGTAACTAACACTATAAGTTGAACTATTTTAATGTGTCATTATTTCAGCTCAAAGTAGTCATAGAATGTATCTTCTTCGTTTTCGAAAATTTTTCGATACATATATAATTTTCTATGCTATTTTTTGCAGACTTGCCTATATTTGTGATGTAAATAATTACACTGCACAAAATTCTTAAAAAAATTAAAAAAAAATAACTTAACTAATAATCACAAGAGCTAAAAACTACAAAATTGAAAATTTTATGTAACCCCCGACATAAATTTATAGCTAAGAACCATTACGATCACGCCAGCTTTCAATCAAAAAAACCGCATCAAAATTGGTCCTTTCATTTAGGAGCTACGATGTCACAGACAGACACACGGACATACAGACAGGTCAAACTTATAACACCCCTGTTTTTGCGTCAGGGGTTAAAAATATTTTAAAATGATTAAAACTGTTTGGGTCGGATTTGTTGTTTGAATCGAATATTCCATCTATCGATTTGTAAAACTTAATACTAAACGCAAACTGACATAATGAACTTAATAAAATAATTCAAAGCAATAGGATAAATTATTTTTTTCTAGCGGTACCGTCCGTCAACGCGAAAGTTTATAATTGATTAAAGACTATTCACAAATAAAAAATAAATGCGCTCCTAAAAGTGCGGATTTTTCACATTACATTCTAGCTCCTGCTTCTCTCAAAATGTTACAACAGTTTTTACACTCGAACTCCAGTAGGCGGTTATAACACATTATTCATCATTTTCTCACACTCATTATTTAGCCATATCATTTAATTTCAATAAAGCGTATGCTTTAATGAAATTAAATTATACTAACTTGAAAAATTGGAGAAAGCACACAAAAACTGTTATAAAAGTACGCTATTAAGGAATTACACGTACTTAAGTACGTATCTCGGCGTGCGAATATTTTAGCTGTAATAAGTATCTGATGACGTGAATACTGAAATCATGTGCGTAACCCTCTATAAGACATAGCTTTGATAATTCATTGGTTTTCAATCTTATTCTGAAACTCATAAGATACAAAATATTGTGGGAATATTTTACCGCTGTCTTATAAAGTCAGAGCAGGCGGCTCCACTGGCTGCCTGCTTAAATGTCAGCTTATTCACTTTACCTATAATTGGGCGTCTTTCCGCCCGAAGCTGCGTTGTAGCCTGAGATTAAGGAATAATTTTATTTTAATAGTTTCGTCATCTACATCTGGTTTATTTTAATAGTTATTTTATTGCTTTAAATGCTTCTCTTGTATTCCTAAAATATCTAAATAAAAAATAATCGTTAAAGGTTTTGGCGTTCAATTTTTACTCCCTGCCTGACACCAATTTTTTTGGGACATTGAAATGCTTCTCGTCTATTATACCTTTATACTACGTAAACAGAAGTAACCACACAAAGGCGTTTGTTACTAATATCACAGATAATATAATACTGAACTATTACTAATATGCAAATTAATCAATTTCAGTCTTTTTAATTTGAAATAGGTTGTTGTGTGATGTCCTTGTATCTAGATTTTTGTTTATATCAAGACCGGTACGGTCTTGTTAAGTGAACTTTATCACCATAACTTATAAGTTAATTTTAGTTCTAAAATTATTTCAGATAATAAGCGATAATTTAATTATTTTTGAGTAAGTTTTTTGTCGAAATTATAATTGTTTTTTTTTTTATTGTAACGAGTCAGAAGCCGATTACAAGCAAACCACGTTATTTTTGTTAGACGGTGTATTTAGTGCACGTTGTGTGTATTCAGCAATTGAAAATTTAAAGTGTTGTTTACAAAATGTAAAAAAGATTACAAGGGTCAGAGCTCATTTTATAATTTACCTTTTACGAATCTCAAGACAGATGAAATAAAAATCAAAAAATGTATTTAAAAAGGCAATTACAAAAAATCCCATTAAAGGTTCTTTTTTTGAAAATGGTACGTAACCAATCATCTATTATTCAAGGCAAGGTATTAGGCAGTATGGCTCAAGTACTGCCCGCTTCGGGCCCTGTCAAAAATATATCTCAGCCCTACCCTAGGTAGTGTATTCTTTAGAAAAACACATTTCTATGAGGTGACTACGAGAACTAATATGAGTTTCTCCCGAGTTCTTGTCGTAAAAACACGTGTTGAGAGACTCCATTTTTAATAACCTCAATCAACCGTACAATTTGTTATTACTTTAATTATATCTCCACTTGACATTGGCAAAATGCGTATGCTTAATGCGACGCGATGCCATTAATTAAGAATAGAATAGAAATAGAGAACTAATATTTGACTGTGTTTTTTTAAAGAACCGTTAGTAGATTTATTCAGGCGAACATTCGTTTCAAATTTTAAACCATTTTTCTTTACATGTTTAAAGTGATAAAACGATATTTCTGTTTACTTTTTTTAAAATACAAATCCGTACAGGCAGATTTTCACGCGGCTTGATAAAAAGGTCACTTTAAGATAATTACTTTTCGTAAATTACTCTGCGCTTGTAATTCACAGTTAAATCTTAATTGCGGTTTAATTTTCAAATTTGTTACTTTTTATCCAATTTGCGATACCATCTAATTGCAGCATAAATTTCCATATAGAATACAATACATCACACGATGATTTCAGAAAACAAACGCGAACCTCCGTATGTGGGTTATTTAATTTATTTTAAGCAATTAGTAGAAATTACCGGATTTACTGCTACAAAAGATGGCAGAGGTTGATAAAGATTATCGCAGCCATCCATTTACATATTTACTTCGTTTAAGCAGATGTATATCGAAAACAAGAAGCTTTTTGTAATTAACATTATTTTGTTCAGTAATTCTTGTTGTTTTTATAAGGTAGACTTTACTGGAGAATTTCTAGTTTTCTCTCTCAACTCTCTTAAAATCTTCATAAATCTTTTAAGACGTATACTGTTACATTCGCCGTGCTATGTTTACGAAAAAAAATCTTTAAAACTGAGGTGCAACTTTCGATAGAGTTTATGTAATACCAATAGGATACGTTTTGTATGCGTATGCGCATCGTCTATTGACAAACTTTTCGTTTGAAAGCTTCATAAATAAATCTCGAGACATTTCTTGAATTTTAATAACTGCACTTTTTACCAGGACTGTAAATATACAAAGATGTGGGTAGGCCTATTTTTTCTACTTATTACGATAAGTAGAAAAAATAGGCCTACCCACAGAAATAAATTAAGAAAGAACGGTTAAGCGGACGTTGTACGCGTGACTCCATCTTGCACTATAGTGCCAGATTCTTGAACGTTCATTCAGTCAGTGTGCACGTCTCGACTTGAACACGCCGCAGTCGTTGCGAAAAAATGCCTTACTGTGCAGTGTTTAATTGTAAAAACAGAAGTACGAAAGTCACACATCACTATTTCATTAGTAATGTCGTTACTTTGGGAGCGTGGCTTGCGCAAAAATTGACACGAGCGATTCCTTAGATATGCACTTGCGTTTGCCATTCTATCTTGTTTTTTTCTGTGGGCCTACCCCTCTGAATGCTATAAAGGTGTGACTCTATTTATGTATCATCCAAGTATCAACTTCACACATATTGCTTATCCTCTACGATTGTTCGAAAACACACGAACGTTTCCGTCCTTATCAACGTCATATACTTGTTCTTCACTGAATAATTTACACGTATCTTTGAAGAGTGCAAGAACTCTGATGTCGCTACTGATTGCTTCTTTAAGCAAAACATCCGAGGCGGATATTAAGTTACAGCATACATTGATCGTGAGATGGTCATTTGTTTTCACGTCCACGATTCTTGTAATAGTTGCAGTGGACGTCACGTACGATTACGTGGTAGCAGTGTCGCGGTCGATCACACGCATTATTTTCTTCCGATACTCGCATCATTTAGCACTGAACGTTATTGAGATGTACGTGCGAACACTTCGGTCGAGAGAGAATTCAAAACATTCTTAAAGGTCGATGCATACGCAAAGATAAAAGATATCATTAGAATATATTATTTGCAATTTTTTTCCGAAAATCAGCCAATCTTAGGCTTTCTATAGGATATGCTTTGGAGAGTGTGCGTTGAAATTTAACTAATTAATTCCACCAGCCCCAATTCTTTATGGGAACTATAATCCTTATATTGTATATATCGCATCCATTCGCACAAACGGATTTGGTAACACTTTGGTAATAATTTCTTATTCGTAGTAATACTAATTACTGATGTGAACATAACATTGTTTAAAATCTTTCATATTTCTAATAAATTGACTGTTTACAAAATATTTCAAGGTTTCTGGTTTGTGTTAAATAAAATCAATCAAGCAAGACGAGGTAAAAAGAATGAGAACTAATTAAAGTATCGGTAGTTTATTTACTTCTAAAATTATTTTATATAAACTATGATTCAGTTGTTGCATTGCATAAATTACTAAGTTGCATATATAAAAAAGAGTTTTTTACTCTAAACTCGTGTTCAAATGATAGTCATATAGCGTATGTGTCATAATTATTTATTATTATTATATCTTGTTTGACTAGTATCAAACTGTGCTATTCATCACTTGATTCAAGTTTTTAAAAGTTACATAATATTTGGGGAAGTCTGAAGAGCTTCCTCTAAAACATTTTTAGAAATAAAATTTCTAAAAATATGATGTATTTTAGGAAGTTCTCCGCATATAACCAACGTTTCGGGTAAGAGGTATCTTACGAAGTCGACTAAATTGTTTAACTTCATAGATGAAAATACATATAAATTACAATTAATTAATCCTTCCAAACGTTGTATAAAAGAGAGCGCTCATATAGCGTTAACAGTTTCAATGCGGTGCCTCATAAACACAAATGATTTTTCTGTGCACCGTAACTCGGCGTTCATTTTAAAATATAATTAATATTGATTCTATTATGTTCTATCTATATTTATATAATTTGAGGGTAAAGGCTAAAACATACTTCTAGGTCGCGACGCTGCAACGACCAAAATTTGTACTACATAGAGCATCACGTCGAGTGCTAAGGGGGCGATATGGACTGGCGACCTTGCCCTTACTAAATGGAGCGTCCCGCGCGTGCGTAAAACACACAAAAAACTATTAAACTGTTGAATTTTCTTAAAAAGATGCTACTTTTCTCATATGAACATTGAGATAATCAAATATCTATGTAAATATGAGTAATGCCACTTTTGTATTTTGGTAAGACTCATTTACAAAATTTTTTGATACACTATAATGTTCTCATACTAATTTGTTTTGTAAGTACCTAGTCTAGTTTCATAAGTATCTATTTTTCATAATTTGCGCTCGTTGATCGTTCTTAAATTGCATGTTTCCCCATATCGTCGCCTTAAAGCTACACACAGAATGACGGGAGTGAGTAGAACGCGAGTCTGGTAGATTCGTTATTTTTTTAATGACATTTCGTAGCAAATGACCGCTACAGCGTCGCTGGAGATTTCTTAAGAAGGCGAAGTACCTTGGTTGATCCTTTAGCCTGTAGAGCAAATTCCCTGAGGGATTCTAGTGTCGATTAGAATCCCTCTCCTTAAAATATCCAGGGTGTCTTCCTTGAAGCAGTCTTATTCTCGTCTAGAGGCCCTGAAGGGTTCGGGTCGAAAAGAAACGGCAGATCTGAGGGTGCCTCTAAAGACACGGATTTTGACTCAGATGTGGCGTAACGTGGAGGATTTGGGGAGAAGTGTTCGGAGTCATATCTGTACCTATACTACGTATGACTAGAAGCGATATGTATGTGTAGCGAGTGCGTGAGTACGCTTAACAAATACTTCACAGTGTGAAAAATTACTGCTGCATGTCACAATTACGGCGTGCATAGCATTTTCAAAAAATTACGGTAATACTTAGCTAAACAGAAGAAAGAAAAAAAAAGCAACAATAACACTACACTAGTTACGCTAATTTAAATATACAGCTATAATACATATAACTAACGATAATTAGAACGATAGTTTGAATTAAACAGAACTACTTGTTTTAAGTTTTACTTGGACATTAGACTAACTCTATTAAAGGCAACTGAATAATAAAAAGTGCAAGCAAAACTTTGAAATTTCTCCAACAGATGTAACATTACGATGCAGTTAGAAAAGCGTACGGAAGCAAACATAATAAAAATGCCAGCATGATACAGGTTCTAAGCTCAGTTATTTATAAAACTCATAAAATTAGGTATTTACACCCTCGCCGCTGGCACTGTACTGTATTTAGTACCAGCTTACACATCCACAAAAAGTCTCATTGATTGCTATCGACTGAAATCATCGACTCATGCTCATATCTTTATCGATCTTTAGTCAATATTACTGTCGATCAATATTTATATTCATAATAAGCTTTTTAATACAAGCTTGCTCTATGCAAATATTATAATAACACCAGTACGGAAGCATTATTAGCATAATTGACGCAGAAAACTCCGTGACTAAATTTCATAATACAGAGTAATAGAGACTACCCCATCTCTCGGCTTTAAGTATTGCGAACATGGTTCTTATTGCAACTAGATAGGGTTGATTCATAGATTAGGGAGTTAACTTTGCATTCGATGAAGCGTAATACAATCTGACTAGCAACTTGATACCGTGTTGATGGAGTGGTCAGTACTGTAACTCTGCCTACACACCAACAGTATGTGTTTGAATCCCGAGATGGAGAAATGTAAATTTTTGTTTGTGTGATAAATACGAACACTAGTGCTCGTGTCATGTTTATTGGAGTTTACTCCTTAAGAATCGATTTGCATATATAAGGGGCCCGGTATGAGAAAAATGTGAGGAGTAAAATCTATCGATGAATGACCTCGTTACGTTTTTGAAGGTCAAAGTCATAATTGGTGCGCATCCTATGTCGCGCAACTTTCTAATTGTCAAAACACGGATGACAGCAGGTGCGCCATCTCACCTGTCTCGGAGTAAACTCCAGTCGTGCGTCGGAGCTGACACACACAATTTTTTTTACTTAATTTTTTTAGTTTCTTTATTTAAATGCAATTATTATTTACCCAGAGTGCTCAGAGATATTTTGAGAGTGTAACGTCTATCCTAGTTGACGACTTTTGTATGATCACTGAAGGTATAAATGGATAATATATAATAAGGCGAGTACCGTCTGCATATAAACAGAGAAAACATTTTACCACCATTATTTGTTATCCAATCTTCATATATCTTGGAATATTTATAACATAGTACAAAAGCTACGCCAGTCCGATTTCCTTTTTTCTAAAATTAAAATTGTTTAAATTGACTTTGAATGTGTGTAGAATTTGGAAGAAAGGAATACGTGCAGACTAATATTAATCTATACATCTATAAATATAAATAAAATTGGAGTGTCTGTTTGTAATATTGAAATAACCGCTTTTTACTACATGCATATGAATATATATAAGGTACATACACCAAAATAACATTTTTTACAATTTTTGTCTGTCTGTCTGTTTGATCCGGCTAATCTCTGAAACGGCTGAATCGATTTTGACGGAACTTTTTTTGGCAGGTAGCTGGTGTAATAAGGAGTAACTTAGGCTACTTTTTTTTTCTTTTGGTAAATTCTACGTGAACGAAGTCGCGGGCACAGCTAGTATAAAAAAAATCCCTGTTTCCCTTGATCACGCCATAACTTTGGAACGACTTTACCTATTTCGTTCATCTTTTTTGTTTTTTTTTATAAGTAATTTAAATTTAATGTTTTCTCATACTTTGTAGAAGGTTCTTACAGAAAGAAAATTGCGCAGAAAATTCCATAATTATAAAATTTATTAAAATTATTACAAAGCAAAAATTACATTGATAAGTGACACATGACGCATAGAGCTGCGTTCTCAACACAAATCCTAACTAATATAATAGATGCTAAGTTTGAGAGTTTGTTTGTTACTTACTCTTGGCACGGTAATCGACATTACCGCGCGCGAAGCCGCGATCGACCGTTAGTATATCATAAAGATCGCTAAGGAATAGTGGTACTAAATATTTTTCTACGACAGTGGCACTGCATGGGCCATACCGCTGGATGTGGTCTAAATTGTAAGTGAATGTGAATGTGAACCTTAAGCTCTATCAACACTGTTTGGATTATGAGCGTGATCGTACGTACGTATGCAAATAATCCGTATATGATTTCTGGAGTAATCAAATTTTAAGTTTGAAACTTACAATTAAACAGATGGAAAATGGAAAAATTAGCTATTTTTTTATTTTTTTATTTTTATATATTTCCACGCTCACAGTAATTATCTAGCCCAAAGTAAGTATCATTAAGAACTTGTGTTATGGATACTAGATAACGGACTTTTTTTTTAATATACATAACATTCTTATATATTTTTATAAATAAACTAAAATAAATATATAAACAACCATGACTCGTCAACAAATACTCGTGTTCATCACACAAATATTTGTCGCTACCAGGACTCGAACCCGGACCGCTTGATGTGTAGCCAGCTATACTGACCGCTCCACCAAGATCGCTTACACGTATAATCCCGTGAATATACAGTTATCGAGACGCCGATTTAACCAACTTTTTTCACCTTCCAGGTGCGACGACGAAGCGCGAATGTGTGTACAGCAATTATCGCTAGGATACATCGCTAACTGGCGTATCTCACTACAATCAGAGGCTTACGCATCGTGTGCTTTCAATAGGCATTAAAATGTGCGTGTAATATTTCTCTCTAATTAAAATCTAGATAACTTATGGAAGTCAGCTTAGGGAAAAAATATTCAAAAGTGCAGAATTTTTCTTTCACATTAATGCCACTAATATGACGTTATCTTAGTAATCGTAGAGGGAAGAGCTAACTTAACGGCGAGCAACAACGGCAAAATGAATTTTATTTTCAATTATAATGTTAAATTAAGTATAATTTTTTGTTCAACATACAACATAAGAAGTTAATTAGGAGGATTGAATCATGTTCGTTTTTATTAGTATTATAGAAAAGAAAGTAATGCATTTCATACTTATGTTAGTTTCTTCTCTTGTCTTACTTTATTATTTATAATTTCAATTATTATGTGAAATGAAATTGAATTTCTTGTTCAACTTAATACGTAGAATATAAGAAGTTAATTAAGAGGATTTAGTGGTGTTCGTTTTGACGACTATTATAGGGAATAAAGTAGCATAACTATGAAATGGCTCTTGCATTATTATTTCTTGAATGCTCTTAAGAAACACATTATGAAAAAGCACCGTTATCTGCAAATGGCCACAAGATAAGAAATTAATTAGAGCAATGACTTCTATAATGTAATCTACAAGAATATTCCAACAAAAAATTCAAAATTCTACTTATTTTAAATTACTAGTCCCAATGTTTTAATTATTACATAACAATATTAATATGGTTTAGGGTTTTATGTGTACCTACCCAAAGCTTTGCTCAACTCTTTTTGTAATTACCAGTATGATAGTATAACATTTATATGCGTTCACAGTATGTATATTGTTCTTGTTCCGAAGACACAAGCTTGAATATTTGACATCGAGTGATATACAAAAATAATTTATACTAGCTTCTGCACGCGACTTCGTCTGCGCAATATTAATATAACTTATATTTTATATGTTATTGTGATGTTTGAGCTTTATATATTATTGTAAGGTTTCATTAAAATCCGTTTTGGCGTGAAAGAGTTTGTTAGAAACACACGAAAGTTTGTACCATAAAAAGTAAGGGATAAATGTCATGTTACTCGAGTGATGACACTCGATATTAATATTTACATTATGTTTCTACACACTGCTTATTACTAGGTGCTCAATTTCAATAATTTGCTAAGTCTTTCAATAGCAAAATCTTCTACTTCTTTCTCCTATTCTGCTTCTAATTTATTTGGGGTTGGTAAAGTGTGTATTGAAATCGACAATAATGTTATAAGTATAAGCATTAGATTTTTACGGCCAGTCACCTGCCTGATACCAACCTTCCTTGGGAATGACTGTAAGCTTATTTACTATTTTTTGATGGATCAACACTAAAAACAATAATGAAGGCTTCACCAACAGCTCATATAATGTCCCCACCGAAGGGCTCGAGCTCGATTAGGCGTTATTTAACCACGCTGGCCAAGTGCGGGTTGGTATAAAACCTTCATTTAAGTCATAAGAATAAATTGAAATAAACCTGCGACTACTTCGATTTGCTAGCAACCGCAAGCTTTATTTTAAATCCCACTAATGATAGTATATTTAAAAAATGTTGTAAAAACACAGATAGACCAACTACGCAATCGATTCATACACATGTGATGCTGAAGACATCATATCGTGGAATGTAAATGGTTGATAGATATCCTGCAGGAAAGATTGCATTCAGGGGTGTCAGCTTCTTAAAAGTAATAAATTTCACTTTTTTCATAACGTTAAATGGATTTTCTATCAGATTGTCTTCTAACAAAAGACATTCAGCTATTTGAGTAGTAGATCAGAATGATAATTTAAATCTCACACTAATTTATTGTCATGCCTGCCCTGCTGCCAATTCGAAGGAAAACATCGTGAGGGAACCTGCACACAACTATGAAGAAATTCTTAGGTTGTGTGTGAAGCCGACCAACCCGCACTTGGTCAGCGTGGTTGACTAAGGCCTAATCGCCTCTAATGTGGGGTAGGCTCGAGACCCTCGGTGGGAACATTATATGAGCTGTTGATGATGATATTTTAGGTATCTAAGAGTCTTAATTTTGTTCATTCTTACTTTACATATGATACCAATAAAATAATAATCTATAGGGTACTGATTTTTGTTTTTTTCTAAGCTGGTAACCCTGACATAACAAAGGCGTGACATACAGTGGCAAATTACAAGCGGCCATTTTAAAAATGCAACCACAACATGATGTGCATATGCGGTCAAAATATGAACACAAGCTGCGTGACTTGGCTCTGTTTATGTTCCAACTAATTAAATTCTTTACTGCACACATAAAACAGTAACAATAATACATAAAGAAAGACATGTACAAAGGCTAATTGTTTGCTTGATAGACAAGACATAAAATTTAAATTTTTCCAATTTTTATTTTAGTGCTTGTGAGTCGAATGGTCAGACACTTGCTTTGAATAGCTCTACAGGTAGATTGTAGAGTGACGAATATGGGCTTTAATACGAGTATGGGCATTAGTTCAGGAGAAGTATTATTGAATCATTCGAAGTGAATCTTAAATTCATGCATGAAAGCAAAACGTATACGAAATTAGATTCAATTGCTCCCAATTTTACGTATTTTTGAAACTTTAGAAATGAGTGTTGTCCTAAAACTCGATTCTTATAACATTTTTCATTTCATGCAGAAAAAATGGAAACGGGAAGGCCATAACTCGTTGATTTCAGAAACCGGTAATGAGTTACGGGGAAACGGAACGTAAATTAAAAGTTATAATGTCACTGTCAGTGATTTGATTTTCTACTGGTAGAATATCGGAAGAGTTTCTCCCGAGTTCTTGTTGTAAAAACACGTGTTGAGAGACTCCATTTTAACCAAAATCTACCGTACAATTATTTTCTAACTATAATTAAGTTTTCACTTGACATTGGCAAAATGCATAATCTTTAAGATTATCGAATGCCATTAATTAAGAATAGAATAGAATATCGGAAACGGTGGTCATACCACTCGTCGCAAAATTCACGGGTCGGAGTGTAGCCTTAGGGGCTCTATGGAAAAAAAGACTTTTTTTTACTACTGATAACCCACCCTTTTTATAGTCGTTTTAGATTCACCTTAATGTATGACCTGGTGGTGTGCAATCTTTTTGGGAGAGCTAGTGTTTTATGCTCCCACATGACTGATTGATGGGTAGGTTAGGGTTATTTTTTTTTTATGACCAGGCGGAGTGTGCACTGTTTTCGTAACAGTCTAGTCTAGTGTTTTATGGTGGGTTATCAGTAGTAAAAAAATTTCATCAAAATTTTTCTAAGTCTTTTTTTCCATAGAGCCCCTAAGGCTACACTCCGACCAATTCACGAGTATGAAAATTCAAAAAGAGCGATTTTCGAGATTCGCATACGAATCTTGCGATTTCATACACGATTTGGAATTCTAATGATTCAAAAATGCGTCTCCAGGAGTCAACATTTAAATATAATTATTGTAGATATTCATTCAGCATTCATAGCGAAAGTTTTCAAAACCACGTAGTATGAACAAAACCTAATAAAAGATACAGATTTTTTATATACATATAAAGGTCTAGGAAATGATTCCATCCATTTGACCTGATGGTAAACAGAGATGGAAATCAAATACAAATTAATATAGCTAGAGTGCGAGATGAACCGGCGCGGTGGTTACACTCGCCTTGAAGACCTACAAGGTGCTTGTTCACGACTCTTTTGCATGACCCAGAATTGTAAGAAGGAAGGAAGCGAGTGTGCTGAATTGTCTTTGAAAGCCCTTCTAATGTGAATCGAAAAATATTATATTCCAATGTATTTATCAGAAAGCTGTTTTTGTATGAGCAGGTAAGGCGATGTTTTGTAAGTCTCCGTACCTTTTAATAGCCGAATATACTTAATATCATTGTTTGGTTCCCACCCTCATAATTATAAATGCTTAACGTATAAAAAACAAATTTTAATTCAATGCGACAGTTATTATAATATTCAAAAATAAAAATTAGGTATTTAATGTCAGTTACATTACAATTATTTAAGAAAACTATCATGAAAATGTGTATTTATTTAAGATTTTTATATTAATTAGTTATACGTGACAGGACGCATTAACTTACAGAATAACACTCTACTCAAACGAAATAAAAACTGTTTGTGTGTAGAAAGTAATTTTAAAAACGATCTTACTAATTTAAAACAATTACAATATCATAGCGTACAAAATCAAAACTCCGTTTATCCTTAATTGATACCTAGTACGTTGATGGTATGTGAAAAAAAACCCACAAATATGACAGGAGTCAAGCAGTGGTAAAAGTACCTGTTTTCTGACATATAATCAAGTTCTCTGGGATCTCGTTACAATTTTATTAAATTGTTAAAAGCGGTTTTGCTAACAAGCATTGTGAGGAGCTGGGCTGAGTACCTACGGTGTTATTAAATAAAAAAAATACCACACATTGAAATCGCCTGGAAATTAGCGATATGTGTCAAGAGCATAATTAATTACTTATTTATTGCAACTTTCAAATTATTGCGGCACAAATATAAGACAGGACTATTTTATGGTAAAGCTGTCGTTTTGACTACTATTACATTTTTTTTAAAATTAAAAATGAATACCAAAAACTTTGACTAATATTTTTTTATAGAATTGTTTAGATTTTTTACTTGTGTATGGTAATGATAGTAAATACGATTACTTAATTACATAAATTAACAGAGAAACGCAACAAGTGAACAAAAAGCGTGAGAACCAAGAAAAAAGGGACCAGGTAGAGTAAGTTTACTGGTGCTCCTACCAGGACACTAAATAATAATGATATATTTCCACGCTTAAGAATTTGTGTTAAGGATACTAGATAAGACAAATTGAATAAATGTAATAGGATAGATATTTTTATAAATAAACATAAACCACCATGACTCGTTAACATATGTTCGTATCCACACACAAGCATTTGCACCTATCAGGACTGGAACCCGGACCGCTTGATGTGTAGGCAGCGTTACTGACTACTCCATCACGACGGCGTCAAACACTACACCAGTAGCAAACGGAAACGGGGAAAATTTTAAGGAAAACTCTTCAAAACCAAATCAAAGCTACAAGACGAATTTCGTACCTACATATTATTATTACATATAAACACCGACAGTCATAACAGGAGAAGCAAAAAAATATTTTTAAATCGATCCAACAATAAGTCCATGATTGCTATAAGCCATATTAGAATATGGATAGTAACAGTCAATAGAGAAGGATTAGATGATTATACTCCGTGTTTTTTTTATTTTGTAGTTAAAGCTATTTTATTATGTAAGTTATATACCTACCTACATGTATTATGTACTTAATAAAGATCTATATATAAGAGAAACGATTCGTTTCAACATCCAATCCACAGATAGAGAGACAGAGCACCCTACCAGAGTTTTGTTGCCACGCAACCGCTGCCATTTTCGGTAACTTTACAATAATTGCTAAGCAACAAAAATATAGTAAGTGTTGCCGACTGATTTAGGAATTAATCCTTTTTGATATATTTTCTGTTTACTTTTTAATATTTTTTGATACTCGTTTTGTTTTTGATACTTGTCAGATTGTATTTTTTACGTTTATTGAATACAGCGTTTTTCCTGGGTTTTTTCTTGAAGTTTCTCTTTAGCTTTTGCCGCCGGTTCCGTCTACGTCGTCTACAAAAAGGTCCTTCGAAAGGGTAACATATTGCTCCAGTTTTCGTTCGTATTTAAATTAAATTAAATAAAAATGTTTGGTGGTAAAAGTATTTCAGAGCCTTCATCCCGTCGTAGCCCTGTTCCACAATGTTCACCCGTTTTAAGATCTGGAACAGCGAGTGGTATTCCAGGACGTAATGCCTGCGTTTTAGGGCCAGGTTCATCTTCGTTTCGCCCTCTCATAGGCGCCGAACCGGCCCCAGGTACCGTTTCGTCCACAATTATATCATCTTCTCATCGTTCTAATTCATCATCTAACTCATCCAAAGCTAGGCGAATGGCAGCTGAGGCACGTCATGCAATGGAAATTTTAAAAATAGCCGAGGAACGAGAAAAAGTAGCTCAGTTAAAGCTTGTGGCTCAAAATAAAATATTAGCGGCAGAGCTAGCCGCCATTGAGAGTAGTTCCAAATCTCGAACTAATACCATTTTATCGTGGGTTCACAGCGTAAGAAACACTGAAGTAGAAGCAGCAGCGAATCCTCCTGTTCCCGAAGCCGTGGGGCCGATTGTCGTGATCGATCCGTGCGTTGACGGGACCGAGTGTATTACGAACCGTTTACCCTCAGCTGCAGCGCATCGTGACCCGATTGGTCCAACTATGAGTGGTGGTAAAAAAGTGAACATCAATCCTATGGTAGGCGAGACTTTTATTCACAAAAATCGTGAGCATTCATCATTCCCCATAAACACTCTCACCGCCCCTCCGACGTCTCATCAATGTGAAGGGATCAGGGATTTGGCTGAGGCAATCGTTTCTTTAGGTCAAAAGCCAAAATCGTTTACCCTACCCCTTTTCAGTGGTAAGGCGACGGAATGGATCGCATTTAAATTATCGTATGTGCAAACACACACAACATTTTCGTCGTTAGAAAATTTATGCCGCATTCGCACAGCCCTACGTGGAGAGGCGGCTGAAGCTATGTCGGCATTGACACTAACTGCTCGGACTCCGGAAGAGGTCTTAGAGGCTCTGGAGGAAAGATTTGGTCGCCCAGAACTCATCGTGCTGGAGGAATTGGCAGTTGTCCGAGCACTGCCTCGACTACAAACAGAATTCAAAGAGCTTAACACTATTTCCTGTAAACTTCACAACTTAGTATCTATATTAAAACATTTAGGTCAAACAGAATATCTTTATTCACCAGAAATTTACAATAGCATTTTATCAAAATTAACACCGTTACTGCGCGCGTTATGGACTCGGTACGCAGCAGAAAATGCAGGTAAGGCATCCAAAATTGAACTTTTATCACATTTCCTTCGAAATGAGTCATCAAATCACGTTCGTTTTGGTTTATTATCACAACAACCAAATTTTCCATTTCATAAAAATTCATGCAACCAAAACAATTTTCGTAAATTTCACAACAATGACAACAATAATAATTTTGATGACAGAAAGTGTCTACACACATGTCTATTCTGCCACAGTCAAAAACATGGCATAAAGAGTTGCGAAAAGTTTATCTCTAATTCGGTTGACCAAAGAGTACAGTTTCTCATAAAAAATAAAATTTGTTTTCGTTGCTTGTGCTCTAAGACTCACCCGTGGCGTACTTGTTCGAAGAATAAAGTATGTGGTGTTAATAACTGTAAACGCCATCATCATCCTTTGATACACGGTGCTAATATTTTTCCTTCGACATCTTCTACACCAGCTCTTAGTAAAGTCAGCGTATCTATTCCTCCCGAACGCGTTGCCGTGGCACAAGAAATTAGGGAAAATCGTGTCGAATCAGTGGATTCAAGTTTTCCTAATTATCGCGTTGAGCAGCCAGTTGATAATACGTTTACATAATTTTTAGCTTGTTGCCTCATAAATTTACTTTGTTTGAATGTATTAATGCAGAAAATTTCGATCATAATACTGTATCCAAAAGAGCTATTCTTTCGTACGCCATGTCGTGGTACGATCCACTAGGTATTCTCTCACCTTTGACTGTACATTTTAGAATGATCTTACAAAAGGCATGGAGAGCTGGCGTGTCGTGGGATGATTCGTTGCCCGCTGATTTGATAAAGGAATGGCGCTTTTGGATAGAAAGTATTTTACAAGTAGATATCAAAATCCCTCGTTGTTATGTTACCGGTTTCAATAAAAAATTTGACGACTCAAATTTAGAGTTGCATGTATTTGCTGATGCTAGTGAGCTGGCATACGCGTGTGTAGCTTACTGGCGTATTTCAAATAGTAGCGAGACTAAGCTGTCTTTCATTGCGGCCAAGGCCCAAGTAACTCCTCTAAAACCCGTCTCGATACCTCGTCTAGAGTTACAAGGTGCCTTGCTCGCCTCTTGACTCGCCGATACTATACAATCCGAACATGACGTATCCCCGTCTAAACGTTATTTTTGGATTGATTCAATGAACGTGCTGGGCTGGCTCCGTGCAGAGGCACGTTCAATGAAACCCTTCGTTGCTAACCGTATAGGAGAAATTTCAGAGACCACTGAGGTTTCAGAGTGGAGATGGGTTCCAACCTCTTTGAATGTAGCCGATGAAGCAACCTGCGAAAGTTCTAGTATTTCGTCGCGTTGGATTGCTGGCCCCAGTTTTCTGCTTGAATCCTCAGATAAATGGCCTCTGGAACCTTGTTCGAAGCAAACTGCTGTAAACGAGGATTACCTTAAAGAATTCAAGTCAAGTCACTTACATATTTATGCAATCGATGAGCAAGACATCCCGCCATTCTCTGTGGTGGTATCTCTTGCTGCCGAACCAACACGTTTCAGCAGTTGGTTACGAATGGTACGTGCAACGGCTCGCGCGTACCAATATATAAGGGTTCTTCGCAATTCGTCTAATTTAATTAGTTCGTCTAGACGTCATACTCGTTCATCGTCATCTCACTCATCGTTTCCCCCCTTGTATGCCGAAGACGTTTAGAAAGCAGAGTTGGGTGTCATCCGTCGCAGCCAAGCTGAATGGTTTCACCAAGAGCTGCAATCGCTCCGCTTGCGCCGCCCCATAAGTCAACTTAGTCGAATTTTTCGTCTATCACCTCGATTGGATTCAGATGGAATAATCCGAGTGGCGGGGAGGATCTCAGCTGCCCACGACGTTCCTACTACCTTAAAGGAGCCAATTATTTTGGATGGCAGACACCGCGCAGTGAAACTATTAGTTTGGCACTACCATAAAAAGGCAGCTCATGCTCACAACGAATTGGTAATAAATGAATTGCGCCAGAGATTTTGGATACTACGTCTGTGGACCATGGTCAGAATGACGGCTCAAAGGTGCGCACAATGCGTCATTTTCCGCTCTAAGCCAGTGCCACCGCCCATGAGAGACTTGCCACCAGAACGTTTGGCGCATCATCGACGTGTTGGTTGCCTTGGGACGAAGGCGAGAAAAACGATACATCGCTCTCTTCACATGTTTGACATCACACGCCATCCACCTCGAAATTGTGCACAGCCTTTCCACCGATGCTGCTATAATGTGCCTGCGTCGTTTTGTGGCTCGCCGGGGGACTCCATACAGAATCCTGTCAGATAATGGCACCGCATTTGTTGGCACAAATAACCAGTTGCTGAGGAGTTACCAAGAGTGTTTTGGAAACGAATGCGCCGGTCTTCACATATCATGGAAATTTATCCCCCCTGGAGCGCCCAATATGGGAGGTGCCTGGGAGCGATTGGTCCGCACAGTGAAGAACGCATTGCGAGCGTTGTTGAATGATCGTGTGCCGAAGGAAGAAGTGCTCCTCACTGTTCTCGTAGAAGCGGAAGCACTTATTAACAGCAGACCGTTGACGGACGTTCCCTCCGACCCTGGGGCTCCTGAAGCCCTTACACCCTTTCATTTTCTCATAGGCACATCGTCACCATACCATCCCATTCACGTAGATAGTGGAGATTTATTGAGTAGGAGTGATTGGAGGAAGTCACAATGTTTGTCTGAGATGTTTTGGAGCCGTTGGGTTAGGGAATACCTTCCTCTAATCACTCCCAGGAGGTCGCCCCGGAGTTGTAGGTCGCAAGACTTTATCTTAGGCGATCTTGTCATGATAGCCGACGGTAATCTTCCGAGAGGAACGTGGCCACGGGGTCGTATCACGGCCGTTCATCCCAGAAGAGACGGAGTCACTCGCGTGGTAGAGGTTAGCACACGAGGCGGCCGCCTGCTTAGACCGGTGACTAAGGTTATTAAGTTGCCGGTCGACATCACTCACTGCCCTGCACCAGATGGCTCCGCCAGGGTGGTGGAGGATGTTGCCGACTGATTTAGGAATTAATCCTTTTTGATATATTTTCTGTTTACTTTTTAATATTTTTTGATACTCGTTTTGTTTTTGATACTTGTCAGATTGTATTTTTTACGTTTATTGAATACAGCGTTTTTCCTGGGTTTTTTCTTGAAGTTTCTCTTTAGCTTTTGCCGCCGGTTCCGTCTACGTCGTCTACAGTAAGCTTAGGTCTTTATTTGGGAGATAGAATATTTAAATCGGCTATTAGTCAACACAAGAAGTAACATTCAAAAGCTGCAATTTTTTTAATGTTACTAAGTATTCTGATCGTTCTGAGTACCTAAATACGTTTTTAAAATTTATGTTCATAATAGGTATATTCTTTTTATCTATACATAGTTAGTGCAAACCCATTAGGGTTCTACCAACACGTAATAATTATGCAGTACAATATGAAGTAATACTTGTAATACAGCACTCATATATTTTCATTATTTAAGTGTTAACGAGCTTTAAGTTTACACTTCCGTACTTACGGCTGAAATGAGCTGTCAAGTCGTAAACAACTGCCACAAAGCTGCTTACGGAAAATAATAAAATTTCGATTTCCTTCCTACAAATTTACTCCTTCATACATAAACGTACCGGAATTCCATGAATATACATTGAACAAGAATATAATAGTTCGAGCAGAGATCAAAATTGTAACAGTATTTTCATCTGCCAAGTCACTGACAGCCCTTGACATGTGAGAATGAAAAAATCTTGGCGCGCATGCCATCTTATCATGTAGGTACCATCTAATATGCAATTAACTCTAGTCGTCCGGTTGGTAGCGTTAGTTCTGCAAATCTTCAATAATCGCAATCGTGGATATTAAATAACATAATTCATTGAGTTTCTAAGCTGTCGTTGAAGCTGAGCCAAAGTAATTTAGAATTTTCTAAATTTTATATGGTATCTAGTAGGTATCCAAGTATACGCACAAAGGTTATGAATTAATATAATTTGGCTAAGATAATTGTTCAAAATTATACTTAGTTTATTTTCTTCTGTGCGAGTAGACTCTCTTCGTACCTATATAATTCCTAAAAAAGTTGTTTATAGTCTATCAAAGTTCACAAAGTTTACGTTTTTACTGCACAAAAAGGTCATCAACCTCTAATACAGAACTTGTAATCATAATAAAGTACAAACTACTGTCACAAGGTAATAACTTATATTGTTTTTACTCACCTAACGTTCTGCACCGTTATGAAAGTGCGTTAGTCGCAGGAAACTATCTGGAAATAATAAAAAAAATTATATTATTTTCACCAAAAAATAAACAGACCAATGACTTTTATCAACGTCTAGTTTAAATTTGATATATAAGAAAATGCGCACAAAATACATCTACGCAGATAATTGTATCTTTCAACTTGTTTGTAATCAACATATAGCATTTACTAGCATGAAAGAATCTCGCAGTTAATAAGAGAGAGGGGTACAAATTTTAAAAACGTTGTATCTATCGCATGACTAGGATTCCAATTTGAAATCGAAATTAGAAAAAAATATTTTCTCTGCTATTATTTTAAAGATATTTCTGTATTACCTTTTTTATCTTTGACAGGTAAGTATTTACAATTATCTCGCCTGATGAGTAATAATTCGTCCAAAAAAACATTTTCGTAGCTAGCTATGAAGATCACGGAAACAACAATTAAATTATGTTTCCTTCACTGCTTATCTAAGGAATAAAAAAATCCGTATTCGTAGTTAGCTGGACTGTGGAGTGAAGGGTATTTATATTTTTGACTGCTTAATTTTGATTGTTCATTTAAAATTCGACAGCTTATTACGCTACAAATTGGTGAGATAAGTTTCGAGACATATCTAAGCTACTCTCTTGCAATCCCTTGCAAAATTATCACCGTATTATATCAGAATCGTGACCAACTGTTTGTGATTCCATATTGACGACGTCCCGTAAATGGAACGCATGACAAGACTCATTCTGTTCATTAGAAGAAAGCTCGTTAGGTGGACAGGTCAACTGCCTCTTCATTCGGTAATGTCATGTGTCGCGAATAATTCTTGCTTAGTCGCATATTTTAATTATCGGTACCGGTACGCGAATTACACTGTCATGCTATAACTATGCAGATTTCATTGCACTGTGTTTCGGAATGGAAAATATTTAAATGTTCAATTATAAAATACTGAATGCACACTAAACTAATGTTCAGGTATACTTTTCGATTATTTGTGTGCTTTCATTATTTTTATCCTATTATGTTAGGTAAGTCTGGTGATCAGTTCTTTAGATCTCATTCACAATGCATTTAAGAGTACATTTGGTGTTCTTTAATTATGATTCCATAGACGACGTGATTATTTATTTATATTTAGATTTAAAGATAGTTTTTGAGTTCTATGTTAAAGTTTATTTTACCATCGTCTCTTAAGGAGTTTTCAAAATTGCCGAGATGTTTTGAAAAAGTTTTTTTTGATAACAGGGCTATCGAGGTGTTTATTTTTAATATTTCTCTTGGTTGTTATTTGGTGGCTATTGTTTGCTGTTTGTTCACAGACGGTTAAGTTACTTTTAGGGCTTGATGTTTTTATGTAGTCGAGAGGCTTTCAACCTGTCACTAAGTAAAGGAACTTCATGGCCCTTAACGCCAGATGCGATTTTATGTAATATAATGATACTGCGATCGCTGAATTGCAAGGTCTCGACTCCTCCTTCGAAGACTTCTTCACGCCTCTGAATGGCTCAGGATTATAAGAAAAAGGTAACTGATATGGTCATATTTCGCGTTGGAATAGCAGCCATATTTTGTCGGTTCGTACCTACTGCTAATAATTAGATTTTTACGTGATACGTGAAGACGTATCATATCACAACCATAAACTATTTACTTACATACACACTCACAAAGGAATTCGCCACAAAATAATAAAGTAATTTAGAACGAAACGTCACATTTTTGTACCAATCCATCCGCCACTTTAAAATAAAGCTAGCTATAACCATCGTCAAACTAAAAAAAGGCAAGTACTTTTAGAGTCGTTTTGTTCAATTAGAGACATCGCCGTGTGCCCATAAAGATATTCTCGCCCTAGACTTTCAAGGCATGTTATGATTTTTTTACCCAATAGCCGCTCATGACGGGCAGTCGTAAATAATAATAATTCTAGACTATGACTGGAAGTCATTACAAGGACGGTGTCCCGTAATCTGCTGGCATTTTTGCTGTCCACTAATACTTGCGGGTAACGTAGGGTGACAAAGTATTTGCAATATTCCGTACATAGATTGATGAATAATATCGTAGCAATTTTAAAAAATGCTGTTAAGTTTAATACTCTTAAAATTGTTTATTGTTGCAAGACCAAATATACTTTTATGGCAGAAATTTTACGAATTCGTACAGACGATGAGAGATCAGGCTACAACAAACTTCAAATATCCTCGATAGACTTTGAACTCTACGACTTTGGAATGAAAATGTACTTAAGAAATTTGTAAGTTTCTGTTGTGTTTGTAAGGTAATCGATAGCGTCGAACCTTTTACGAAAAGAATAATAGTATGAACCGGACGTTATTACTGAGAAATCTCCATGGCGACCGTCGTCTCAAGTAGTAGTCAAAAATTGTCCTTCGTTCGACCTTCCGATTCGGACGCCCTAGGGACACTAGGCGAGCGAGAGACTCCCCATGGGGGAGATGCTCGGTCGCCTTATAATCCCCTTAGAACGGCCGACTTACAGGCTTGAGGACCCTCCACCCTTCACCTTCTGAAAAACCCGGTGATGCACAAAATGTCATCAGCGACAATCTGCAGTAGTCAGTGAAAAAAACATTCGTTCGATAGAAACGTTGTATTGTTTGCCACTTGTCTAGGCTCTCAGATGTGTCTCATATGTACAGTACTAATTCACACTTTCAAGAAACATTAAAATTTTATTAAAACAAATGTTATTTAAAATTAGATGATCAAATTAAAAAATCATCTACATTGTAATTGTGACGGACAACTTATTACAATTTAACTTACCATAGTATAATTCCATTTTTGTTTCACTAAATCGTGAGTTGGATGCCCTTTGAAATAAAAACTAACTTCAACTAACTAGTAAAGCTATCCTTTATAAATTGAAAAGTACTCAAGCAGAGTTTTAGTAATTTATATACCAACAGCTATATTTAAGAAATATTTTCACGTATAATATATCCCATAAAGAAAATTCTACCGCAATTAAGCATTCCAGGTAATTGGTTTTTAAAAACTTGGAAAGTTAATGGTAGTCTTTCGCCCGGAATATATTTTTAAAACTTCCTGAACTTCTTGCCCGTGGACATCATGTTATAATTGTTAATTTATTTATATGTACTTTTTTCCTTGTATGTCACATTTCAGATGGCTCTCATAATTAATTTTTCTAGTCACACGATACCGAGCATGCGTTTTAGCGATTACATCAATATTGTATCGCCGCGTGATGAGTCCGGGTTACCCAATCTCTGCGACTGGTATCGAGTATGTGCGAGTACTGACATTCCATATTCGAAACGATATCGGTCGCATGATCAATCGATCATCGTTATACCGCGGTTTCGTTTCATGGTAATACAACTGACTGTTTGCGTTCCATAGCGACTGGCATTGTTTTTTTGGTGCAACCTAACTTAAGTTAAAATTAGTTGTGCAATATTCTGGAACATTTAATCTGTATAAATTTTCTTTTATTTTATTAGGTTCATTATGACAGTTTACGTTGGATTTTTTATATTGATAGGTAGACGATTCAAATAACAAATTGATTTCCACCCGGCAAATTTTAATGATTTCCAAATATTATGATTTCTGTGTGTACATTTATGGAGTTTGAACACACAGTCACCGTCCCGGTGAATAAAATGATAACGTCCATTACCTTTTTATTCCAATTATTCATTTTTTCATTAAATTGAAATTGATATAAAAAGAACAAGATTTACTGTTATTAATATGTAGGTAATATATGTGTTTTATACATTTTTATCTATTTTATTAAATGTATCAAAAAATCAATACAATATTATTCTTAGTATATTTTAATTTTTAAGATTATCAAGACAAAAACACAACTCAATATAACACATTCCCATACAAAACTTCATCGAAATAATAATTCATTTTAACTTCTACTTCAAGGTACTTATTTACACCTGTAATTAAATACAAGCTTGGGCCCGGAGTATTATTTATGCACTATTTCATCACAACAGGACAGATTCATTACCCTGGTTTGATAATTGCTATATGGAGTGACTAGGGCATCTGTTGACGGGTGACTGAAGAAGCGGAGTAATTGTTTAACTCGTTAAGCCCCGTTCGCGCTCAGGAGCGCGAGAACACAATTAAAATCAATTGTGTCTGGATATTAATAATCGTCGATGGATTAAATCCGCCCACTGCGGCTTATGTTCAAGGTCACAATTTGAACTTCCAGTAGTGGTTTTATACCTGTAATTACTGAGTTATTCATATCTAATAAAAAAGTTACTTTCGCTCGAGGATTAATTGTTAAGAACAAATTAATAATAATGTTAAAAAAACTTACTAAGACTACTGTTTTCATTAATCTTTATAATTAACAGAATTAACGAATAACGCAATATTTATTAAATAAGTAACTGTTTGGTCTTGTCGTCGGCGAGGGTCGTTTGTAGAAATAAAACCACTGTTTTTCACTATATTTTCCAAGTCTCTTTTGTTGTAGTCACTTGTCTTATCTCCCTGTCAGTATATTGTCGTATAGTCCTGTCACCGGCCATAGACCTTCACTATGGAGGTTGGACGTCGCAACATTCCCACCCCCAGTATCAGAAGGCTGATACTCAAAGTGAGGAGCTGACGTCCAACCTGCATAGCTTAGTCGCTGGCCGTTTGTATAGTCCCTGTCCTGTTTGTACGTCGGCTACGCGCACCTGACCATCTCTTCCCGGGTGAACCCTGACAACACGTCCTCGTGGCCACTGCCCCCTCGGTAGCTGGTCGTCCGCCACCACGACAACGTCTCCGACAGTCAAGGGCGTGTCTGTGTTCCTAAACCACTTGGTCCGTCTTGTCAGGGTGGGCAAATATTCTTTCACCCAGCGTTTCCATAACAGGTCTGCAAGTCTTTGAGACTCCCGCCAGGAGCGACGTAGCAAGTCGCTGTCAACGAATTGTCCAAACGGTCTGTCAGTCAGAATAGTCCCGGTCATCAGAAAGTCATTTGGAGTTAAAGGCAAGTCGTCCTCATTGTCAATCGGCACATAGGTCAGTGGCCGACTATTAACCAAGTTCTCCGCCTCCGCGAGCAAAGTTAGTAAGGTCTGCTCGCTAGGAGCTCTTTCCTTTAAGGTGACGCGTAAGGCCGTTTTGATACTCCTTACCAAACGCTCCCAACAGCCCCCCATGTGCGGGGCATTCGGAGGGATAAACTTCCAGTCGATATTCCTGACACTACCGAACTGTAGCAATTGGTCACGGTCAATCGCTTGCACTGCGGACTTCAGCTCACGATCAGCACCGCGGAACGTTGTTGCGTTGTCGCTGTAGATCGAAGTCGGACACCCACGTCTCGCAATGAAGCGTCGTAGACTCAAGATGACGGAGCTGGTTGTCAAATCGCTCACGAGGTCAACGTAGACGGCACGGATTGTCAGACATGTGTATAGAGCCCCCCACCGTTTCTCGTTTCTCCGTCCGATCTTCACTGTTATAGGGCCGAAGTAGTCGAGCCCTGTGGTACTGAACGGTCGCTGTCCTCCTTGGAGTCTGAAATCGGGGAGCTGTCCCATCAGCGGGGGCGCAGACCTCGCTCGGGCATTCCTGCAGGCCTGGCAGTCGTTCCACGTCTTCTTTACAGCGTTACGTCCGTTAAGGACCCAAAATCGTCTGCGCAATTCGTTAAGGACCCGCTCACGACCTACATGCAGAGACTCTTCATGATACCGCAACAGAAGTAATTTGACATAAGTGTCCTTTGGATAAAGAATAAGCGGATGTTTGGCATCGTTGTCGACGGTCTTGTCGTCGGCGAGGGTCGTTTGTAGAAATAAAACCACTGTTTTTCACTATATTTTCCAAGTCTCTTTTGTTGTAGTCACTTGTCTTATCTCCCTGTCAGTATATTGTCGTATAGTCCTGTCACCGGCCATAGACCTTCACTATGGAGGTTGGACATCGCAACAGTAACTCAAGCAGAACATCAGTGTACTACGCGCTACTTATGAAATATGCTTGAAAAAATCTGATTGCGAAAAAAAAACATAATCGGATATCTTCCACAAACAGGACGGAATTCTATTTTATTTAATTGTAACGCTTAAAGTAGTAAATTTAATTGAAGTTATATATTTTTTTATAGAACTGGGTGACAAACAATTAGTGGATACCGTCGCCTATTAACACCCGCAATAACAAGGAAAAAATCACTTGGTATTGCAGGTACGTTGTCATCCTGAGGCTTGAGATGAAATGCCTTCCATACCCAATAATTACACTGGCTACCTTTCCTTTCAATCGAAAACACAGCAAACTGTTTCACACTTACATGTAGACTGTTGTCATTAAATTACATGTAGTAATATTTTTAGAAATAAATTGAAATCGTTCTACTGGTAATATGATATCATACTCGTAAGTATAAATGTCAATATCTATTTTCGTAAGAAGGTGAAATTAAATTATTATATTGAACACTAGTTTGAGCGCACATACATATTTCGCGTTTATAATATTAGTAGGAATGTTCCTCAAAATCTAGTATTTGTGGTTAACCTAATCTTAGATGTTCTGCTGTCCATCGCAGGGAGCAATATCAATTCTAGATTATCCAGTTGGAGCAGTGCGACGTCAACACTCCTGTGTCTCCTACATAGAAATTACATGCAAAACTAACAATTTTATTAATTGTATTCGTTAAAGTTTCAATTAGCCATTTATTACCGACACCTGTATGTTTTGATATGCTTTGTTTTTTTCTACAACGTATGCATTCTTGTTCGTTAGATACTCGATTTGTCTAGGGTTTGTATTTAACACCCTATATTATTCAGAAATATCATACTATGAGGTCTCCAAGTGCGCGTGGACGCACATGGTCGTAAAAACCTATTCATAGAAAATAGTCGAGTGGGGATCGGTACTATGCGTACTTTGAAATGAATGTACAGCTAAGGTAGCTAGCTAGCTATGTATATTACGCAATGCCAACGCACAACTCGAGATGTCAAAAGCAACGTCCAGATGTCAAAAGTTTTAAGGTTTGAAGCTCAGTTTTGGGAGTTCTTGTTGTAAAAACACGTGTTGAGAGACTCCATTTTAAACCTATCAAGATACTTAGTGAGCCTTGAGCCTATGATAGGATCCTATTCTTGTGATGTGAAATAAGCGGACTGTAATTTTAAGGTAACTGGTATAATAAATAAGTCGATTAACAAAAAGGATAGCCCGACAATCTGTACGTGTGGATACACGTTTGTTGAAAAACATCTCTTCTCGTCTTCGCTTCGAACATCTCCGCTTTGGTGAAGTCCGGGCCTCAGTTTTTAGGTTATCGTGTACCATATCTGGAGGCCTCCTCATGGCGGACCCTTAACGTGGTGGGGAAACTTTCTGGGCAGGTGTGTGGTTTTTGATGTCAAGTGTGTCCCCTTGGCATTCGAAGTCACATGCCATCGTCGAGTTGTTTTTGTTTTCCCACCACGGCTAGTTCCGGACGGCCTCTTTCAGGGCCACGACCGCGCCTGATGAGCGATGGCTGCTCCCGGTGTCCTCGTCAGGAGGACGCGCCAGGTCAAGCAGCCTTCGGTGCGGAGGCGGCCTATAAACCCGATGTCGGCCAGCGGCCCACAGAGTCTGGCGTTAGTCGGTAGCCCCTGTGGGCTGCTGGCCACCAATTGGTGCACAAGGAGTGCCTAGACGGGCAGCGTTGGGACGGTCTCGGTGTAGTTGAACTCACGTGCGCAGATACCGAGCCGTCCCGCAATAGCGCACTGGAGGTCAGGCAGGGAGGATGTTTAGTGGGTATAAAAAAAGGTTATCGTGTACAGAGATTGTTTCCTTCAAAGTCCGTTTGGATATTAATGTGGTCAGGCGTATAAGTACATTGTTTTAGTGTGCGTAACCCCAGGAGCGCTCAGCCAGGACTAGTTACGCACACGTGCGCGGTTATTTATCCCAATATTATTTACTCAAACGGACTTTACAAGATAGAACTGTATGTATGACCGAACAATTGCAACAGAATAACTTTTGTGAAATAAGTTTATAAAACGGTGCTGCTTTTATAATAATTTGCAATAAATATGTGAAGAGAAAAAATAATGAGTTTTGGAATTATTCCTCTACTCAACTAACTCGAAGCTACACAGATGAAGTTGCGTACGGAAGTTGAAGTAGTAACATATTTCAGTGCGCATTCAAAGATAAAGAGGAGCCAGATAGACGCTTATCTGATCACCCATCCGGACCCCGCCACAGTTATCGTCGCACACTAACGAGTTTCCCTATTCTAGTTGATTAAACGCCTGCAGACCTTTTACAGTCTATAATTATTCAGTGTAAACCGACGTTTTTAGACCATTCTATTACGTCGGCGCTTTCAATCGTCAGCCATTTAATACTTTTTGCGGCCTTAAAGCCTTACGCTACAAGTGTTAAGGTTTGAACTAGGGAAACTTTTTCTGTTTATTTCAATTAACACGGTGCGGTGTCGAGAATAGCGTGGCTATGTCTAAATTACTCGAAGTAGACGCCGCCTAAGGCAAGCTAATGACATTAGAAATCCCGATCTAGTTTTAGTTTTCTTCTTGTATAGTTATCCTTCTATATTGGGGCATGGTCACGTATTCTATGTATTAGGTATACAACCAAACAACCGAACCCAAATATTACAACCAAAGTGGCCAAAGTATCAAAACTACTAAAATAAATTATAACATAATCACGTTATACGAAAGCATTAATACACGTTGGAATAATATTTTTCAACTCTCCAGCAGGAAAATTGTTAAAGGTGAAAAAAACAAGACAATACATGTTTATTATATTAAAAATAATTATTGAAAATTACAAGTAAGATTACTAAAATAATTTAGATTGAATGTTATAGTCTTGTTCAGGGCTCGCAGCAAAAAGCGTTTTTCCTTCGAGATTTTATGAAGCAAAAGAGGTCTTTTGGTGCTGGAGAGGTGAAAAATATTTTTCTTTTATAGTACAAAGTCTAGCAATAATGCCTCTCACTTTTTGCAAAGCTGAAGAGTCCGAATAAATGTGAAGATAGCTAGTGTAGAAGTTGTACACGTATTGAAATTGAATAAAGACAAGACATAGTACTTTTTCGCTCTTCTTTTAAAGGGCATTCAATTGTTATTTACAATTGAATGCCCTTTAAAACGGACGGATCACGCATGTTAGTAGAAAATTTCACTACCGGATCGTGACAAAAAAAAATATTTTGCCGGCGCTAGAATGATGGTAGAAATCACATTGCCATATCTATTATTCAATTTCTAGCAGGGCAGGCTGGCAAAGTGATGCCAGTTTTTGAAGGCACTCCATGACTCATACTGCTAAAACTCTGCTCAACCCTGCATTTCATGGGACTGTGAACTTGGTAGTATGAATATACTGAGCGTAAGGTTACATTTTGGTACCAAATTAGAATCTAGTATAAGTGATAATGACCTAGATATTGAATCTTATCTTAATATGTATCTCTGATCTTTTATATTCCTTACTTTAATTATGACGACGTTAAAAGTACTTCAACAAATTAATTGTTTGCATAAAATCTGTAACGGTAATTTTATGTAAGTACCTAACGTTAAGTTACTTATCTACTCCGCTGTAATAGTAAACACACATAAAATTTCCTAATTTATTAAGCAAATTCTCCGTTCAATTAAGCAGAAGACATTTATCGCTAGAAACTTCGTTAACTATCAGCACTGTTATATGGTTCAACAATAGCATAAATTCAGTTAAAATTTATCCAGACTTAATAATTATTGATTAATATAATTAGCTAACCTAACAGCCAAAAACATTCATACAATTTAAATAAAAAAATTTAATATATTAGGTTGGGGAAAAAGTCCTTTCGCATTATAGTATGTATAAACTTGTAATAAAATCTCTTTGGCTATACTATTTGTATCTGGCTGGTTTTGGTATGATTGAAAGTTTAAATTTTAAAGAACATAATTCCAAATTCAAATTAGGAAAATGTGTGATTTTCATTTGTTTTTCGTACCGCCAAGATGAGTGAATCTAATGAAGAAATTCGATACATTTTAAAATTTTACTACAAAAAAGGTAAAAATGCAACGCAAGCCGCCAAAAAAATTTGCGATGTTTATGGACCTAGTGCAGTGTCTGTGAGAGTAGCACAAATTTGGTTTAAGCGTTTTCAATCCGGAAATTTTGATGTCAAAGATGCACGTCGCTCTGGTCGCCCTATTACAGATAAAATGGATGCCATTTTTGAAAAAGTGGAGCAAGATCGGCATGTCAGTAGTTACGACGTAGCTGAAGAACTGGGAATTGACCACAAAACAGTTTTGGCGCATTTGAAAAAAACTGGGTACACAAAAAAGCTCGACTTTTGGGTACCTCACGAGCTCACTGAAAGAAACCTAATGAACCGTGTACTCATTTGTGATTCTTTATTACGACGTAATGAAACCGAACCATTTTTAAGAAGCTGATAACTGGTGATGAAAAGTGGATCACGTACGACAAGAACGTGCGAAAAAGGTCGTGGTCAAAGGCCGGTCAGGCTTCACAGACTGTGGCGAAACCCGGGTTAACTCGCAACAAGGTGATGCTGTGTGTGTGGTGGGATTGGAAGGGCATTATTCATTATGAGCTGTTACCACCAGGCAGGACCATCGATTCTGAACCCTACTGCGAACAACTAATGAGATTAAATCAAGAAGTTGAGAGAAAGCGGCCGGAATTAATCAACAGAAGGGGTGTGGTTTTTCATCATGATAACGCTAGACCTCACACATCTTTACCCACTCAGCAAAAATTAAGAGAGTTTGGCTGGGAGGTGTTAATGCATCCGCCGTATAGTCCTGACCTTGCACCTTCAGATTTCCACCTGTTTCGGTCTCTTCAGAATTCTTTAGGCAGTGTCAGGTTAACATCACGAGAGGACTGCCAAAACCACTTGTCGCGGTATTTTGACCAGAAGTCCCAAAATTTCTATAGCAATGGGATCATGTCCCTTCCTACAAGATGGCAAACAGTTATCGAACAAAATGGTACCTACATACTTTAGTTAAATGTAAATAAACTATATTAAAAAATGTTTTGAATTTTCTTAAAAAATGCGAATAAACTTTTTCCCCAACCTATTATAATGTTCGCGCGCACGTTCCCTTACTATTTGTATTTTCTCTGTAAGTGATTATTTGTAATATTTTTGAGAAAGAAATGTCTTAAACCATGAATTATAATCGCACACATGAGCTTGTAAGTCCGCCATTATAAATATTGTCTTTGTTCTTGACGATTTTCGTATTGAACATTTACTAGTGTTCAATAAAGATTGACGTAGAGTCGGAGCTACGCGACTCGTCGTATTTTTTAACGCTAAAATATATTTATCTCTATTTCCACTAAGTAATTGTTTTTACTTACGCGTGGACGAGCGACTTCGCGCGTTGGCGTTTGGTTGGAATCGAACAAGATTTTCAAATTTATCCGGTCAGATGGTAAAACCGCTACTCCACTGTGGCGCACGGAGAAGCTACGCACGTGTAAAGCTTCGCTTTGCATGAAAATGGTCATTTCATGCGTGGCGTGTCCGTGGATTGCAGTGGATGTTTTCATGCAAAACGAAGCGGCTTTACCCTTGTCAGTACTTAGATCCTAGCCAATTTGAATTACAACTTTATTTAATTAACTAAAATTTAATAAAGATAATGAAAACAAATAAATAAAAATACATATTTGATCGAAATTATAAGGAACTTTTTCTAAAGTTTACATCGCGCACACACTCCTTAATGTCTATTAGTGTGTCTAGTAACCCATTACATTAGTTCCATTATAAAAACTTAGAACAACGGTACATGAAGTGCAAACTAAACATTTCCTACCTTGTTTGCATGTATGCAAACAATTATAAGAAGCTCGAAATAAAACAAAAACTAATCAAGTGTGAAACGGTTTTGTTTCTTGGGGGACCCGTACAAAGATATTATAAAGACGTTTAATTGAACACAATTTGTAAGGAAATTTACCTTTTTGTAAAATATAGTGGCTTGCACACCACCCATGTAAATAAGCGCTCTGTATTCCCTTATTAAACCCAGATAAAAAAATCCGGTCCCAAAGGGGTTAAAAACATCTTGAAGACATCAAATGAGTTAGAAGTCACCAAAAAGTAACCGAAGTTTTACTTTTAAAGCATTAAAAGTGTATTGGATGAACTAGCCAAAATCTCCGTGCCTATAACATACTAGCGGCACGTTGTGAATGACATAGGCAAGAGTCTTCGACAGTTGTCGGCGGCAGTCGTCGTCGCGTCTGCGTCGTCAAATATCAGATAGTTATCTGCAGATGGCGGACGCGGTGTGATACACCAGCAAACGTGTTGACAGCATAAGCCGATGACACGTCGACTACTGCTGCGGCCTGAAAATCTCCAACCCAACACTGCTGTGCTGCCCGCATCCAACGGCTTCCTACCACAATTCGTCATTGACAAATACTTTCTCATGTATCCTTAGAGTAGTTTTAGAAGAATATAACTATAAGGATATTTAGTCAGCATAAAAAATAGCATCATGTTAGAATTGAGGCTAGTTATTAATATTTATAAATAATATACAATGAAATTCTAACTTTTTATTTTGGATATCGTTTCGTCTGGCGGAACCCTAATAAATACAGTAACTGACGTACATAATTCAGTCACACATCAAATGTAATAGTGAGGACAGCGGGGCTACAAAAATGACCCTTCTTACAACTAACTAAAGACCAATGTGTAACAAACAATTTGATATGTTCTCTAATCACACGAAAAGATACAAAACGGTAAGCTTCAATATAAAAAACTTGGGCCGAACACTTGACATGTTAATTAGTATGCAACGCTACTGTTATAAAACACAGAAACGGATAAAAAACTCGACGAGTTCGAATTAAGAGATGTGGTGACAGCATTAGACTTTCGATAGACGATCACCGTAGTGTGGGGTTCCGTAAGTCGTAATTATTACTCGTAATATCATAGAAGCGATGACGTATAAACAATATCAAGAATTCTTCTACTGTTATCAATGCAAAATGAATGAAAATCTAATTGATTGCTTTTACCTTAACTAATTTATGTAATTTTACTGAGTTTTGGTTTTTAAATAGAGATATTGAGAGATTAAAGGCTACTTTTTCTCGCGAAAATAAATAGTGAATCTACATTAACGCTGCCTAAATATACTAGTTTCTTTTAGGATTACGAAATAAGGCGTAAATATCTATAGGATTCCAGTAAATATTAAAATAACATGAAATACACCTTTTTTGCGTCAGAAAATGCTTATAGTATTAAATGTATGTTGTCCTCACAAAATAAAATAAAATTAAGAAATTATTGTAGATTAGATTACTTTTTCATTGTTTCTTTCAGAACCAAAGGTGCACAAACACGAACACACTTGACCATTTTTTATGCATTACAATCACGATTAACGACATTTTGTTACCTACTAGCGGTTCACATGTTACCATTATGTTAAACTGACAGGGCAGAAATTACTTGTGAGTTATTAGCAGAGAGTTGAATATTAACCGACTTCTAATAAGGCGTGTCTTCCTATTGTAATGAAAGAAATGGACGAACGGGAAATCCGCCTTCAATATAAATTTGTGGCCGTGAAAAATAAGTTTTATCGTAGAAGTTTAAATATTCTTTAGCATAGAAATAGCCCACCTAACTATAAACGGTAGCAGATGCACCATAGAGCACAATTTAATACTAATAATAATAAATTGTTTATTGCCAAAATAACATAAAAGGTACAGATTTAACAAGTCCCTTACACTAGGTCAAGCCTGTCCTATGGGGGATGAATATGATGAGATATTGTTGAAAATAGAAATTTAATAAAGTAAACTAAGATGCGTGTGTACAAACATATATTCGGTAATCAAGTAACAAGCTGTCATGAACTGACTTAGAACTATGTAATTTTAAATAAAGATTTAGATTACAAAACTAGCCAGTATACAACAGATATGATGTACACATAGACAGGGTACAATAAACTAGCTTCTAGAAAGTAGGGCACCCTAACTGAGGCAATGCCTCAACCTTACAGAAGACCACAGTCAAATAGCTCAACATTTTTGTAGCGTAGTGTTTCTGTTGGTGAGAGCTGTCAGAGCTACCCGATGGAGGTGGTAAGTAAGTTGTAAGAGCTACCCGATGGAGGTGGTGAGTAAGTTGTAAGAGCTACCCGATGAAGATGGTGAGTATATTGTCAGAGCTACCCGATAGAGATGGGATTAGGGGTGGCAATTTGCGAGTGACACATAGGTGTTCTAAGCTTCTATAGCTAGGCTATTATGACTATCTTAGACCAGGTGGACCGTTATGCGTTAGACAAGCGTCTGTCTACCACATAACATAAAATAATGTATATCACGTGAATCAATTCTAACCATACTGTCAGCAGAGTTTAAAAAACTTTTAATAACGAACTTTTTGAAACTTAATGGCACCGAGATTATGCATTCATCGTAAAACTTAAACAAGAGCTTTGATTATATTATAATCAAAGGACAAGAGTGAGTTTGGTACTGAGATGAGAAAATAGAAATTAGGTATTTAATTCATTTTCCTTTGTTTTTGGGAAGCACGATGTTAAAGATTCAATTCATGTCAGTCACGAATGAAACGCACATCTAATATAGGTATTTAAAGAGATGATACGTGTAAATAATAAAACTGAAGACATAAATAATGAATTTAAAATTTTACGTGGGAGATGGAGAAAATTGTAACCACAATTAGTGCAACTAAGTTATGCATTTCCCTTTTGTAAGTGTAAGACAAACCTATGCAATTTGTTTTCTAACGAACGAGGCTTGTTTGCAAACGTGGGAATTAGATTTAACGTCTGTCCACGAGCCAATATATTTACCACCAGAATAAATTTAAATAGACTCGCTTCGAATTAAGTCGAACTGTTGCTATAACAGGGAAAACCAGCAACTAATGTACTAGTTGAAAGTACTAATTTACTGTCACCTCAAATAGCTACTTAATGCGTTTTATTCGTTCTTGTTGCTTCCTTGCTTGTTTTGCATATTATGTGGTGACCACGTAATTCCTATGTCGAAATAAAACGCTCAAAGCATCTTTTATTTGCATCGATGTGGTTAAGAGATTTCGTTCGGATTATGTTTTGTTGACAAATATCAACATGGAACTAAAATGTTACATAGATAATGGATAGAAAGTTTCATTGAAAATTAGAAGTCTCTACTAAAAAATATTTGTTCGTGAATGAAACCACTTGTATTCAGGGTGTTGGTTATTTAATTTACATGTTGTATAGTTTTAAAACTAGAAAAAATACACTGAAAAAAAATCGACCTGCTCCAGGCTGAAATCGAACCAAGCATCTTCCGCAATCCAACGCAGCCGCCCGGATTGCTGAAGATGCTGGATTCGATTCCCGCCTGGGGTAGGTCGATATTTTTTCTAGTTTTGGAAAATTATTTTTGTGATGGATTGTCCATTTATTGAAAAAGGTTAGGTATAATCTATATAATAACCGACATTAACGTGAGCGAAGTCGCGGGCGCCTACTAGTCACTGATATACACATTAAAGGTACAACATCTATGGAATATTATAAGTCCAGCAACTAAACATACAAAATTAAAATGTCCAAATAGGCGTCTACCAATTTTTTTTTAAATTTTAATATTTTCATTAGTTTAGGTTAACATGCTTACCAATTTATTACCATTGTTTATTGTACCTAATTTTACTATATCAAAAAACAATAAAACAGTCTTATCACTGTGTCTAGGTCTCAAAGTATTGTCAATGATTTGTATATATCAAATTTATAATATTTATAACATTGAAATAGTTTTACTAGAGATTTTTTAGACTAGAGACTTTTAGATGTCATTGTTGACTAAATCAATATTTTCCCTTACGAAAACAGTGTAATCGCACAATTCTGAGAACCAGTACAAATATTTAGCGTCAATATAAAAGCCTCTGGGCCAAATTTTCAAAGTTTAATCTAATGTGCAAACACTTTGTTATGTTAGTAAACCATTGTGTCTTTAGCGAACCACGGGAAGAAGTTTGATTAGGCGACAGGTTTTAATTATTACACAAACTGTTTTATTAATTAAAGCTATAATGCAAATAACATTTATACATATATAATCATGCTCATAATCCTAAGAGGGACAGTATTTGGTTACAAGTAAATCCCCATCTGGCAGTGCCTCTAAATAGTGACAAGTTGTCTATATAAAAGGGCCACTAAACCTAAAAAGTCACAACTCTTTAGTAAACAAACAAACAAAAGCCAACAACCATTCAACAAAGACACTCGTATGTTGCACTCAAAAGCATCTCAGCTGTCAGCAGTCAAATAAAAATTAAAATCTCATTTAATAGTTTAAAGAGGACATATTGAATTAATTGTAAAATACTATAAATATACATTATGGTCATAGCAGAATGCTACCTTAGTTTCATACGACCAACAATTTAGCTGCTTTTCGGAAGCTAAATGCAGCGACTGGAACGCTCCACACAGCACACGTGAATGCCTGTTGCAGCTACTTTTGGACGCTCAATGTAGCGATCTACGCTTCGGAACATTTCGCTGCTAGTCGTCGCAACTTCAGCTTTAGCGTCTACGGAACATGGTGAACGTGAACGTGAACGTGAAAGTCAGTGTTTCAATAGATATTGACTAAACTCGCAGCTTCGAACGCAGTTAAAAACGCTATGCAGCATCAATGCAGTTGCTAAAAAGTACGTTTCCGATATCACGACTGAACGCAACAAGACGCCAAATTGCGATGCAGCTAGTAGCTAAAACGTGCGTTTCGGATAGTTTGACTGAAACCAGCAAGTCGTCAAAAGGCGATGTAGCATGGATGCAATCGAAAAAACGCTAATCGGCGATGCTAAAAGCAACATGTCTGCTATGGCTCTTAATTATTGTTATCTGTGGATTTTTTGTTGTTATACTGCTCTGTCTACTAGCCCTTTTAACTAGACTTATATGTGGAATAATTTTATTTCTGCGTTTACAAACGCGTAAATATTAATACTAGAAAAATGCACTGAAAAAAATCGTCCCGCCTGAAGCAAGTCAATTTTTTTCAGTGCATTTTTCTAGACTTATATGGTTTTAGTTTTTTCCTTTATTTATTAAAGCCTTATGTTTTACCTACCTGTATCAGGTCCAAAGTTTATGTTTCTTTCTATAGGTAGATACCTACCAATTGTTTGATTTGGTTGGCGGTAGACGTGTTTAACACCAGTGTTAACAGCAATGTTCAAGCAATGCTTTAGACAGTTGGTGATAAGAACTCCTCACGTCTTCATTCGCCCTTATCATCAAGTGATGATGAGGAAGTACTTGAGAGTAAGTACTCTCAAGAGAAACGTAGGCAAAGTATTTCCCGTAAAGGCAAAAAAGACGGCACAGTGTCAACCGATGAGGTGGCAAAGAGCTACTTAAAATATTAAAGCTTTATTTTAATCGCAGCTTAGTTCGATCGGCAATATTTTATTTGCAAATAAACAAAATGAACACAACTTTCGGAATTATTGTACTAAAACCGACGACAAACCCTCTTTGTGGAGTTAAAATCGTGGAATTAAAGCTGATATGTTAACTCAGAAAATTAGTAATGTAGGCGAACCTATTTATTATTTTACTTGCTTTAAAATTATACAGTTGGCAATTGAAGTGTCGGCAAATACTAATACAGTGGTATTTCCAGACACAAATACCAGTGTAATAATACGTAGAATTGAACGAGAAGAACAACTTTATCTACGACATTTAACTTTGCTCTTCATTACTATAACACATAGGGTATCGTTTACAGAGAGCAAATATTTTTATGACGTTTTATAAAATTACAAAAGCTATCAAGTGTTTATCAAATCCAGAAATATAACTATATAATATTTATCTGTAAAATTTTATTTTTTTTGTAGTGGTCAATGCACAGTATTATAAAATTTATTTGGAATTATCTTATCCTTACGTGAAAGTGAGTATAATAATAATAAAGTCGAGTGAAAGTGGGCTTTATTCGGAACTCTCAACTTCAAATTTTTAGGGCAAATTTTTAAAGGCTTTTATCATTAACTTTTTAAAAATTTTGCGAATAGTAAGTGCTATAAGGCCGAGTTCAAGTGATTGACTAAGGCCTAATCAGCCCTAATGTAGGCTTGAGCCCCTCGGTGGGTAAATTATAATGAGCTGTTGATGATGAATACGTCAGCTTTGTGACATGATCAGAAACGAAGGACATGGATAAATTCGACTCTTTAAACACGACGAATTATTTAACGAATGATTTCGGAAAGTCACGGGTTCAAGTCCCGTCTCAGCACTTATCCATGACAAGATTTTTTTCAATGTTGTTAGTTTTTTACATGTTGATACGTTTCAATAATATTATCATTCCCTTAGGATCGACCTCTGGAGATATTTAAATTGGAGCACACGAGCAACACTCATTAGAGTACCTATAAACACGTGAATGAATTGACGATTGCGTGTATATCAATACAAAAGCGCAGATACGGCAATACAGACGCACCAAGAAGGCGCGCCATTTGCTCGTTGGTAAAAATGCCGTATGAATAAGCCTTAAGGCTTATTCAAATTATGCTTGATTTATATAAAAATTCAATTGACAATAAATAGACAATTGTCTATAGATTACTATGAATGAACTGTTCACCGTATTTTGTTTCCTTTCTAGTTAAAAATTAAGGTCTTTATTGCTTCTAACCATTATACATAAATTAAATTTGATGATAAAATTAAGCAAACTTACGCAAAATTTTTAAGATAAATATTGAATAATAAACCTTTCTAATCTAACAACGTATTCAAAGGTAAGTGGTTATACAAATTCTTGATCCTACGTGATTATTCAACGACTTTATTACGGTAATCTGTCAAGAGCTTGTGTACACACACAAACGCTTTGAATTTTTATGTAAATCAAGCATAATTTTTTCTCTTTTGATTTGTGTTTCAAATGTTTATTCCTCATGTACATTTCATTTCTAAATATCATTTTGAAAGCCTTGAAATATATTTTTCTAAATAAATTTATTTAATCTATGTAAAAACAGGTCCAACTATCCAAAGCTATTAAATTTCTTCAATAATTTTTCAACCTTTTCCCATGGTTAAGGGGTTACACTTTGTTGGTCTACAAAAGTTGAAACTGAAAAAAATTGGCAGAAGTGTTTGGCACGCTTTCACAGTATCACTCAAATTTTTATTCCAACAATAAAATATTGTTTCTTCTTGTGTGAAATTGTGTGGAACCATTCAAATAATGGTTTTATGGTACGCAGAATACTCTTGATTCAAAAAAGAAGGTCTAAAAAGTATTTAAAAACATCGCTGTTAGGGCTATACCCCTCTGTCTTGAATAGGGGGGGTTAAAAAAAGACAAGACGAAAAAGCTGACGCATATGGGTTGAAGAATGGACATAAATCTTTTTTACTGGTGTTAAATAGTATAGTAGCAAGCCCTTAGGCATCAGAATGGTGGCAGTACAATACTTTATTATTGGAGTGGTCAACTCACCAACCTATTTCGCTATGCACTGAGAAAAGTTATTTATTTGCGATTCTTTATAAGGAGCCTAGAGCTGTTGTAAGGTAATATATCACTACAAAGAGATTTTGTTACAACAATCAAGGGATGTCTTTAATTCGACATGTTCGCGCTGGCTCCTGTTCAGGACTGGTTTGTGGAGTGTGATTTGTTGTAGACATAAACGACTCTATTGTACAGTAATAATAGGTGCGGCTTTTGCACTGCAAACGCTCTATCCTGTAGTACTAAGAAAGTGCTAATCACTACTTAACCCTCAGGCACTGAGGAATGCCTTCCGTGTTGCTTTGCTCTGATTATCCAAGTCGAACGTTACGATCACTCGCTCGGTTGTCAATATTTAAACGACCACCCACAGTTATTGTAACTGCAAATCGCAATCATGCTCATAACAATCGAATGCAAATTTTATCGATTCTCAATATCGAGTTTCCTGACAAAGTCCGAGAGAATATTTTATTAGTCCTTTTCGAGTTTAGAACTTTAGAACTTTCTTTAGAACTTTAGTTAAGTTACATGAAACTTTCTATGTTGTCTGCCGAGTTTGTATATTAAATTGTTTATGCTGTGTGGTTGGCAAACAAGTACCTATAATTATTATCTTGATTCTCTCGCGCTGCCATTCCTAAACCCGACCATTCTCTGTAGAACTCTAGCAACTTTATCTATACATACAGAAAAGTACACTACGAAAGTGTTGGGTATTTTGGCTACGGTCTACATATCTACTAACTTCAGGTACACGGAGGGTGGGGCAGTCAAATCATCATCATCATCATTTCAGCCAAGAGGCGCCCACTGTTGAATATAGGCCTCCCCCAAGGATATACAAACCGGTTGGTCCGCATCCAGCGGCTTCCCGCGACCTTTACCAGATCGTCAGTCCACCTTGTGGGGTGCCTACTAACGCTGCGTTTCTCGGTACGTGGTCGCCATTCAAGGACCTTTCCGCCCCAACGGCCGTCAGTCCTCACTGCCACTTAAGGTTCGCAATTTTTTGGGCTATGTCGGTGACCTTGGTTCTCCTGCGAATCACATCATTTCTGATATGATCACGCAGAGAAACTCTGAGCATAGCCCTCTCCATTGCCTTTTGGTGACTTTGTACTTTCTTATGAGATCCACTGTAAGCGGCCACGTTTGTGTTCCATAGATCAGAAAATAGTATAATAATTATTACTTAGGTGTTCGTACATAGGTAATATAATTAACATTAATTAAATTACCTATGTGAATTTGGTTGGTGGTAGGTTCGAGGTGATTTATGACCACAGAGAAATAACGTTATTTTTATAAAAAATCATCAATATCCAATTTCACTAAATGACTTCAGGACGTTCAGCTATCTGGTTAAACGTTTAACGTTACGCTGACTTGTGTTATTTGTCCTTCAGCTATTTAATTATTACCCATTTTTATTTCACTGTTCTTTATAATGTGCGCACGAGTTGACGATAAATTAATAGGTAAAATCGGAAGGTGCCACCTTGCGCGCGCTCGCGAGTTTCACGGTCGCCAGTTGACGAAAAAGTCGAGCGGTGCAAAGGCAAATCACGGAAGCAGATCACGGAGTGGCACATAATGGACCACACCAGGGCCAAGTTTTGATTACGATTGCACCGATATAGAAGTTAGCATCTGACGTATAAAAAACTTGTTACGAATACTAAAAGAGCTACCGACTTTTTTCATTTTGTGGCCTAAAATTTTTGTTTTTAAGGTATGTGCAGGCACCCAAATTCAACACCTTCAAAAGTATCGTATTACAAGAAAGTTGCACCCGTAATTTTAATTATCGTCCAGTCGGCTATTAAGTATGTCAGCGAGAAGCTTTTTAATTAGCTTCGAATATGTCAAATTAATTACGGCAAGAGGCAATTGAAATAGTGATACTTACCTTGTTTGTAAGTAATTGATTGCTGTAATTGCTACAATTATTCTTAAGCATGTGGTTTAATTTGCCTATTTTTTGCCTCATATCAAGGGTCTGCAATTAAATTTTTCATTTTTCTAAAGACGCCCATGGGAAAACCCACACGGCATCTACTAACACGCTCATAATCGCAAATACGTTGAGCAGAGCTTTAGATTACATTTCATTACACAAAAATCTACATCTAGCAGTATGGGTCATGCAGTCTCTCCAAATGGTGAAAGGTTGCCAGTTTTTTTTATTATATTACGGGATGGCAAACAAGCGTGAGTTAGAGCTCAATTTGTAAAGGAATCGTGAATAGCGCCCCTAGCGGAAAGAAGCGCCAATCATGTTTCCCATACAAATTGAGCTCTTAACTTAACTACAATAGTTGCGTTTTTTATACGAAAAAACTTACACTACGGGTACTGATGTTAAGTAGGCACCGTCGCCTTTTGACACTTGCACTTAACACTGCAATTGCGTTGTCATCTCGGGGTCTAAGATGATATACCTTCCATACCTAGTAATTACACTGGCTACCTTTCCCTTTAATCCGAAACACTGTAAACTGCTTCACGGCAGAAATAAGAAAGGCGATGGTACCTACCCAGACGACCCTACATATGGGTATACCACTTAGTAAATAATATAGTTTAGTGTTCAATTGTTGTTGTTATTAAATATCCAGTCTGTCGCCTACATAAAAGGGCATCGAACCCAAAAAGTAACCAACTTTCAGTGAACTTACAAACAAAAATCAACAAGCAGGACAAATTTAATGTATCGCTTTAAATTATAATATCAACATTCCGGGCATTTAATATAAGTATACGTATATTATTAATAATTATGAGAATTTCACACCTAATGTCTTAACAATGCCTCTCATTAGAGTTGCATTGTATGTCGTTAATACAAATTTAAAATAGTGCTCTTTTAAATATTTCTCTAAGTTAGTAAATGTTAGAGTACAGTAATAAGAATTTACGTTATTTAAAAAAAGCATCTATCTAACTTTACGCAAATAATAAAGCTTTACCTTGGATGATTGTGGCTCAATGACACGGGCAATCTGTAAAGAAAAAGATGCACAATAATTATTTGAAATAGTAATTATGGTCGCTAGGTGAGGTCTGTCTGGGAATGTAGATCGCCCTCATAAATACCATCGTAATTTTTAGCGAATGCAATAGTAGCTAACAATGGGTTTCTCTGAGTACGTAAAACCAATTCAAAGCAGCTTATATTAATGACGTATAGGGGCATACGTGTCAGATGATGATAGGGGACATATAGAATAATCCTGATTTAGTATATAATTAATTATTTTAATATAAGTGCAATATTGAATGTTAAAATTATAGGTATAATACCCTTGCTGCAGTATAGCGTAAGTTTTTTAGCATTAAAAAACATTACTATTGTAGTTTCGTTTAGAGCTCAATTTATATGGGGAACATGATTTACGCTTCTTTCCGCTAGGGGCGCTATTCAAGTTTCCTATACATATTCAGCGCTTAACCCAACTACAATAATTACGTTTTTATACTAAAAATCTTACACTTCGGGTACAGATCAAATCTATATTTACATAGTACAAAACAATGTTGCTCTTTCTGTCTGTACTAAGGAGATCGGTCGAATCGCCGAGTTCATGGGAATACCGAGTGTCGCGATCAGCGGCCGTACTACATAACATGGTTCTAGTTGAGCATGCCGTAAGAATTATATTCATATAACTATTCATTGCGCGCGTCTTAAGGACTGCAAAGCGATGAAAGTTAAGCACAGCCGCAAAGGAGATCGGTCGAATCGCTGAGTTACGTATTCACTTGACTTCATCGGAAGGCGAAGTGGCGGCAATGTCACTTGTCACAAGTTAAACGCCGGCTTGGCCTATTTTCATGTATTATTAAATCCGTGTTTCTTTATTTTCACACGAAAAAGAAAAATACGGAAATACTTGAATTTTAATTTTAATTTTAATTAAAGATTAATAACCATTTTTAGGGCTCAGTCAGCGGAGAAACAGTTTGAATTGAAATTGGAAATATAAAGAACTTTACTGACCGTGCTTGTAATTACATAACTTTAATGTGCCAAAATGCTCCCTAAGATGACATGTCCCCAATCTTTTCTTCGAACATGCTAAGCATCCCCTAATATGATAAGTCCCTAATCCCATCTACTTATGCTACTGAATCATTCAGCGTAATCTCCGAATTTTTATGTTAATCGCTATTAAGCTGCCAATAATATAATTAATGTCATTTAGAATTAAAATGATGACTATTTTAATAACGAGCAAATGCTTGTAAGTCTTTATGTTGGCATACATATACCTACATACATACTGATTAAAAGTTTAATATAAGCATGTTATTTCACATTATTTAGTGTAGTTAAACGACGTCAAATACGTACGTTTATAGGGTCAATATGCTTATGAAATTTTGCGTACGAAACGCTTAAAAAGTAGACACACTTTACGCAAATACAAATACCTGGTCTACCTACCAAGTCTCTAGGATAGATGGTAGGTATACGAATTATAATACAGCATTACAGGTACACACATCAATATAATATAAGTTACGACATTTATTTTTTATTCAAATACTCTACGAAAAATTTAAGAGAATTTGCATAATTACATACAACTTAATAAGCCGTGTCAAAATTTATTTTCATCGCAAATCTAGTCACCTTACGAACTATTCCATGTAATGAGCCTAAATTTGCTTGAGAGTGATTACGCTAATAATTTAGTTAGAACGCTTATATTATTCATACTGACTTTAATATTTACATTTACTAAACTCTATTCATATACTTACTTTTAAAGAACAGGCAGGAGTAATTTAATAATTAACATATTTCAATAATATTTATTTTTACTTAACTACGCTGTGACTTTTTATTGAAATTGTTATGAATTTTAATGACTTATTCTCGCTCATTTTTCAAAATAATTACGTTATTTACTACGGTTCGCGTGTACTTATTAAATATAATGGAGTCATGGAGTCAATTCGGCTTATTATTGGAGACAGAGGGTTTAATGAGGTATTTAAAAGGTCTTTTTTTCGTTGTCACGAATTTTGTTTTAAAATTATACAACAAAATAGCCGAGAACGTGCTTTTGAAGGCTGAGTAATATAATCAGTTACCTTATTATTTATTCTTCTTTACAGGTTGCTTTAGTAAGAAAATTATTTCACTATATTAGGTAAACAGAACAATATTAACAAAAGACGAGGCTAAATTATTATAGGGTTTGATGGGCGCACTTGGCCTTCATCTCTCATGATAATAAGTGATTCCAAGGCCGAAGATAGAAGCAAGCTAACTTCTCTTTCTGTCTCTCTCTATCTACCCTCAAACACTGAGGGACAACAGCTATCTTACCACCATCTTTTATCGCGATCCAATTTAAGACCTGAACTGAATAGAATCGTTAATTCGTACTATGACGCTATACAAGGTGTTTGCTACATGGGGTATGAAGCAGGCACCTACCCATGCTAACATAGTCATATAAATACTATGGTGATATTAAAAATTCAAAATTGTAATTTTAAATCGGGCTCGCGACTCCTTTCAGCATTTTTCGATATTCCTTATAGTTTAGGATTTGGCCCTGAAGGTCCACCTGAAAATTCATCCTTTATATACAAGTATTATAACAATTCACATTGCATGCCAACAGTTACACGACTTTAAAACCCTCTACGCATTCAGCAGTCAGCGAAGGACCTTAATAATTTTCTGTACATTCCTTATCACAAAGGCTTTAAATTTACCCCGAGTTTCTATCAGGTACTAACATTGTGGTGGTGTCCACTAAGTATTGTGTGAAGCACTTTACTACGTCATATAACCTTAGCCAGACTCGGAAGAATGCTCAAAGCACGGTTAACTATAAATACACGTTGCCTGATTTTATAGCTTCCTAGCGAATCAGTATTGTTACGCCCGCGTTCTGTTGATAGAAGATTCGTTTTAAAGGTCTACATTAAGGAATGTTATTTATAAATCGCTGCTGATGTCGTTGCCAAGTTATAAAGTTGGTTAACAATATCAGATATATTTTTTTAGTACCGAGCATAAAATATTTTTGCAGTTTTTGCGTAGTATGTATTTTTGCATTAAACCTGCAACATCAAAAATGTAAATTTCTTTTGTAAAGCACATAAATTACTTTGTAAATTCATTTTAATAGTAATGATGCAAGATTTAATCGAAACAAGGAAACTTTACTTAGGTCCTAAAAAGAAATTAATTTGAAGTATTTTGCGTTTTATTTTTCGGAAATTAGAAGTTCAGATACCTTTTTTTTATTTTATTTTTTTGACGATGGGAAATCCATTTACGGACCATACCGCACGCTGTGGAGCGTACGGCATGTGCGGGACTCACCAGCACGGGACAGCGCCAGTTCTTCTCCGCTAAAACCAACCGGTACCTTCCTAAGCCCTTATGGGGGCGTTTTGGGATCGGCGTACCTAGTGTGCGCCATTTCACCAAAACGCCTCCGGGCCGAGAAGTATGTTTTATTGTCAACAAAAACGCAATTCTTCAATTTTTATTGTAAATACTTTAATATTGTTTCTAAGTTAGTTACATATGTCTACATACATACTATCACGCTCCTTATCTCAAATAGATTGAGCAGAGCTCTATCATTTGGGTTACATATAAAGGAACATCTGTTAGCCTGTACCAAAAAGTGTCAAAAAGTAATAACAAGTTGCCTGTTGCCTACATATAAAGCCTCGTCTACACGTCGACAGATTCATCCGCGGACGTTGACAGGTGCATCAGCAGATGAATCACCACGAGCAGCCACATGTCTGTACGTCGTTCTGTCTGTATTAATTCTTTACAGATACAACTCGCACGCACACAAGATTTAAAACATTTGATGCTAAGACAATAGCTGACGCAGCTATTTATTTAGTGCTTTTAACTATTAGAGTGTGCATCACAGTATAGTTATTAAAAAGAGACGGGAAAGAAGAAAGTGGTGTCACTCTCATGCTCAATCGGTAATACTGATGTATCGTCAGACGTGTGGACACCGCGGACGCTCGCGCTGTAACCCTTTGATGCGTGCCACAAGAACCGACAACAAACTGATTGGTGGCAGACGTAATCCACGACGTTAAATACCTACCACAGACGAGCTTTACACGTCGGCGGAATCATCCGCAGGTGTCATCTGATGAATATGTCGAAGTGTGGAGGAGACCTAACCTTTTGGTCTCCGCTCGGTAGATATCTACCGCAAGACAATTAAAATCAATTGTGTCTGGATATTATTAATCGTCCACAGATTAAAGGGCATTACACCCATATCTTCAGTGCACCATATACCGAATAGCACCAACAAACAAAAGCCGATAACCTAGTTACACTTTAAAATAGCATTTTAGTCACCTAAACTAATTCCCTTTTCTTATAAGATAATTGAGAAATTATTATCTTTAAGCATCCATATCACGAAATGTATTCAAAAATGTTGTAACTAATACGTATAATGACACTGGTGATGCTGATGACATAATAACGTACGCAATCAGACAAGGGCCAAAATAATGATGATGACTTTGACGATACAAAAGACATACAAGGAACAATTTATGACAATATAAGCGTGATGTATTTACTGAATGTAATCTTGAAGATTTTTGGTACCTACTAAATGTTTTAACGGACTTAAAAAAAGGAGGAGGTTCTCAATTCGACTGTTTGTTTTTTTATGTTTACCTCATTACTCTTTACTGTACCAATTTTGAAGATTCTTTCGACCTTTGGAAGCTGGTGCTTGTCATGTGGTCTCACTTCAATTTAATCGATATCTTACAAGTAGTTTATGTATTATCCATAATAATGCCGATGATATCGTAAACGTCTAAAAGATCTCGAGATATTTTCCTGAAAATTTCTGTGCTGTGTTTGACACCAAAAAGCAAAAAATAAATTATTTTTAAAAAAGTAAATAGATCCGCCTTCAAAACTAAAAACGGAGAAATAAAAATTTTGTTTATAAAACTCAAAAATTTTATTTAGGTCGTTGCCAACCTCAATATTTGGAAAAAACGTCAAAATTTTTACACTCCATGTTTAGATTTGAAGGCGGTTTTTTTTTAGTTTTTTTTTGCGTTAACTGTTCAGCGTGTTTAAACGAAGACTTAAAACATTTCCAAAAATCACTCTCGCGTAGAACTCAAAAACCTTGTCTAGAGTTGAGCGCGACTGGAGATACTAGAGTATCCTTGTCGTCAATACCTAGATATAATCATCATGATACGCCTGCCCTGCTCCCAATTTTATTTGTGGTCGGCGTAATATGATTTCTTCTTCCACTCTCCTCGATAAGCCGTCATCTTAACATTCTAATGCTTTTCTTCTAATGATTTTTCTAATTTTCTTTTCTATTCCGTTCTTTATCCCCACTATCAGACTTAGGTATGTTGGCGAAGCACAGTTAAAGTTCCAATGATTATTTTTTACGCTCACACGAATTATCTAGCCCAAACTAAGTATCACTAAGAACTTATATTATGGAAACTAGATAACGGACAATTTTTATATAATAGGTTGGGGAAAAAGTTTCTTCGCATTTTTTAAGAAAATTCAAAACATTTTTTAATATAGTTTATTTACATTTAACTAAAGTATGTAGGTACCATTTTGTTCGATAACTTTTTGCCATCTTGTAAGTAGGGACATGATCCCATTGCTATAGAAATTTTGGGACTTCTGGTCAAAATACCGCGACAAGTGGTTTTGGCAGTCCTCTCGTGATGTTAACCTGACACTGCCTAAAGAATTCTGAAGAGACCGAAATAGGTGGAAATCTGAAGGTGCAAAGTCAGGACTATACGGCGGATGCATTAACACCTCCCAGCCAAACTCTCTTAATTTTTGCTGAGTGGCTAAAGATGTGTGAGGTCTAGCGTTATCATGATGAAAAACCACACCCCTTCTGTTGATTAATTCCGGCCGCTTTCTCTCAACTTCTTGCTTTAATCTCATCAGTTCTTCGCAGTAGAGTTCAGAATCAATGGTCCTGCCTGGTGGTAACAGTTCATAATGAATAATGCCCTTCCAATCCCACCACACACACAGCATCACCTTGTTGCGAGTTAACCCGGGTTTCGCCACAGTCTGTGAAGCCTGACCAGCCTTTGACCACGACCTTTTTCGCACGTTATTGTCGTACGTGATCCACTTTTCATCACCAGTTATCAGCTTCTTCAAAAATGGTTCGGTTTCATTACGTCGTAATAAAGAATCACAAATGAGTACACGGTTCATTAGGTTTCTTTCAGTGAGCTCGTGAGGTACCCAAATGTCGAGCTTTTTTGTGTACCCAGTTTTTTTCAAATGCGCCAAAACTGTTTTGTGGTCAATTCCCAGTTCTTCAGCTACGTCGTAACTACTGACATGCCGATCATGCTCCACTTTTTCAAAAATGGCATCCATTTTATCTGTAATAGGGCGATCAGAGCGACGTGCATCTTTGACATCAAAATTTCCGGATTGTAAACGCTTAAACCAAATTTGTGCTACTCTCACAGACACTGCACTAGGTCCATAAACATCGCAAATTTTTTTCGCGGCTTGCGTTGCATTTTTACCTTTTTTGTAGTAAAATTTTAAAATGTATCGAATTTCTTCATTAGATTCACTCATCTTGGCGGTACGAAAAACAAATGAAAATCACACATTTTCCTAATTTGAATTTGGAATTATGTTCTTTAAAATTTAAACTTTCAATGATACCAAAACCAGCCAGATACAAATAGTATAGCCAAAGAGATTTTATTACAAGTTTATACATACTATAATGCGAAAAGACTTTTTCCCCAACCTAATACATAATAATTTTTAGATATTTTTATAAATAAATATATAAACAACCATGACTTGTCAACAAATATTCGTGTTCGTCACACAAACATTTTGCCGCTACCAGGACTCGAACCTGGACCACTTGATGTGGCAGCTATACTGACCACTCCACTAAGACGGCGTCAACATTAACACCCTTCTTTGACATATCATTATTCAAGCAGTCTATCCATCTTTTCTTTGGTCTTCCCTACCCTCTATATCCATACACATTCATTCTTATTACTTTATTTGTTAATACATAGATATAATATGTAGTTTATTAATGCGCTGTGACTGGATATGACGGAAAAATACGAGTGACTTTGGGCTGCTAGCGCCATCTTTGTAGCAAAAAAAAAGCTAAGTAGCCTTTAATAGTTTTAAGTTAATTAACGTGCATAGCCGATAGTAAAATTGATCAAGAAACCTTTACGCTCCGCTCGTATAAAGTCATTTTCCCACCGTAATTTTGTTACTGGCATGTAAGACATAACTATTACAATTTACGTCTTGCACAAAATGAACTTTATTGCAGTGCAGTAAGAGCTGTACTGTACATAAGTATTTTGCACAGAAACTACTTCAAAGATATTTTTGTAACGGCATTGCATCGTTTATTGATCCTTAAACTTTATCAAGCCAATTCAGTTACAGTCACCAAACTGTTATAGTTTTATTTCGATAGGTAATTAAATTAACTATTTAATTCGAATTATAGTATCGATTACAGCTTTTATAAATAAATGAAGGGCTTTATCTTGCAAAAACTCTAATAGCTGAGTTCTTTCTATTCGAAATTAGGAATGATAAAGAAATTTCTTTTTGCACACAATGTCACGCCAACTTTAAGTACCATAAGTATTCGAACACGGGCCGCTTTCACAGCATTCTTCTTTAGGAGATATCTAGCTGTTAAATTGTAATTTTTGTAAGGACTATGTGAAAGATAAATGCTAATGAAACTTATCTGGAACTTGAAAACATGCCCTATTTCTAGCAGTTTGACGTAGGTACAGCCAGAATGAGTGACATCTAAAGTTACATGGGTAATTCTCTGTACTATTATCGTAATATAATTGAAATAATTTACATAATCTATCGTTTCAGTTCTAAAGAAAACAACAATTAATTCCATTGCTACCTTATCGGCAATCTTTTAGAACTTAACTATCACAATAAAACAACAATGTTGTAACTCATACTAATTGGGTACAATGTAAAACGTTTTTGCTCCAATCGCAGTAGAGGTCAAGATAAGACTTATTTTGTTCGCCAATTGAGGAGAGTGGGGACATTTTAAGAGTTATTGCAGCTTTCGCGAAATAACTGTCACAATAGATTCAATTACAGTGCTGGTGGAGGTTGAGATGAATATCGAATACTATTTGTTTATGTGTGCTACTTGCTTCCAATCTGCTATGTACTTGTAAGATTAAGCCCATACGGATTGGACTATGTTACTATAATAAGTATAAAGGTTTATTCAAAAATAATATCACAACTTTCTTAATTTGTCAGTACGGGTTTATAAAGAAACAATCGCGGGTATCTTCTAGTGTACGTTTCGCATATATTAGGTAAGGCTATGGATAATCTCGGCTTGTCAATGGATCAAAAAAATGTTATCGCGGGAAATAAAAGTGGACTGTATTTAGGTATGCGATTCAAATCTCGAAATTAAAATAGGGTGGCTTGCGTGTGGTGCTATTATATGGTTAAACTATTGTTTGACATCGTCAAAGCTTTTGATAGGATCTGGCACAAAAACCTATTCGGCTTTGTACCTGGGTGGCCGACTTCCTGCACAAGCGAAGAATTAGTGTGCTATGATGAATGCAGTTGGCAGTCCATGTCAGTCGGATAGGCAGCCCATGTCGCAGTTCCCCAGGGCTCCTTTTTTGTCCCCTATAGTCTTTCTGTTGCAGATCAATGATATGATTATTTAAAATATTCTCTCTTTATATAAAAAATATATTAGTTAAATCATCGAAGTATGGTCCATTGGACCTATCAATTTGAAAAGTGTAGTGTAAGCTTTTTCAGTTGGAAAAGTCTAGTGTAAAATTTTCTGAACTGCGAACAAATGCTTCCTTATCGCGGCTGTCCGGAACTTTTTGCATAAACATCCTTGCTCTATAAATTATTTATACTAACGTTTGATTCACTAACTACCAGGAGGTTGAACGCCATACTTAGTTCAAAATGTACGCTGAATAACTCTGGTCGATACACTTTTGTCGTACTCAATAGCACAAAAAAAAACTTTTTATTGAACAATCTTTAACTTTGCATTGAAAAATATAAAGAGCCAACAGCACCCAGCGATAAAACTACAGAGCCTATCTTAGTTTTCTTTTTAGTCGTTACAGAGTTCTAGATTTAAGTTCTGGTATTATTTTAATCACACTGTAAATCCAGTGCATTCACACAGTCGTTAATTTAATGATAACGCGTGTTTTATCAAATTGAGAATCTTTATTTAACGAAGTGTACGATAATTAATTTGCTCAAAAGCTGTTAAATTAAAAGCTGAAATGAATGAATAAAGCTGAAATGAAAGCTGCACTTAAACCCAACATCAAGAAAACTATAAAAAATAAGGATTTCTCTACGCGGACTGCTGAGTAATTAAGAATGAAACATCTGTCCTGGTTGTTGGGATTTATTGGTACACTGAGGTCACTGAAGGCTTAGAGTTGCTTTTGGATTTCATATCCTTTCTGTGTAGGCGACAGGCTGGCAACCCGACACTATTTTGGGGCACTTTATGGCCCATACTGCCAGATGTGGCTTTATGTCTAACAAAATATTACCTAAAGTCTGCTCAACATTTACCATATGACTTCAGTTCATCCGTGACCATGGCGCATGTCGCCAAAATAGCGGATTAACCAAAAATCAGCGGATCCTGTTTTCTTCCATTTATATGAGCTATAAGTATCATTGTAAAGTTTCATTAAAACCCTTTTAGTAGTTTTTAGGTAAAGAGTAATTGAAACATCCATACAAACTTTTGGGTTTAATATGTCAGTTTCACACAATATAATATTATATTCGTATAGATAGTATAGATTGGCCACTTGTCTAGGCACTCTTATGATTGCTTCTTATTGTGTCGCCGCCATTTTGTAACATTTCGCGCATGTGTCAGTTACTTCCGGACTTTCCGTCGCGAATTTTCCGGGTGAAAAAAAAAATAATAAAAATTTTGTAATAAAACTATAAATATGAGTTTTTGTCACTAAAATCGTATAAAATAAGCTAACAGAATATAATATAATTAGTACAGTTATATTTTCAAATAATAATAATAATCATCATCATTTTCACCATCGGAAAACTATGAAAACTATGATCGACCTCCAGGAGGCCGGCTGACACACAGGCGTTTTTGACAGCGACCTCCAGGAGGCCGCCCGACACACAAGGGGAATTATGTGCGTGGAAATCTAAGCATATTTATTTTGTTTTGTTTTTGCAAATACTCCCATTCAAAGCTATAAGTAAAATGCATTCTTATTATTATTTTATCACCTTAATATCTTAACTATTATCTATCAAGAAGTTCCTTTCTGTAACTCCGAAGCTTTATCAGATTTACAAATCACTAACTCTGAATGATACCATCTCGGAAGTATTCATACTGGAACAAAATAAAAGATCATAAAAATAAGCTAACCGCGTGGTAAAAGGTACAGTAAAAAATAATAGAAAATATTATAAAGTTGACACAAGCCTACTTTTGGTCGACCATACTGATGTTTTAATAGATACATATAATATTGTATAATACATACCGCCTACCATCTTATCAAAATCTGTTTCCATAATAATAATGTTAGCGTGTTAACGGCATTAATGTGTTCCTATCAATCTATACTAATATTATAAAGCTGAAGAGTTTGATTGTTTGTTTGAACGCGCTAATCTCAGGAACTACTAATGCAAATAGAAAATTTTTTTTTGCGAGGGAAGCGCGGGCGTCCACTAGTTAATAATAAGATAGCCAGGTCCTCTGTGGTTGAGGTTTCAAGTACCTAGGTCGATTCTAACTTCGGCCTTATCGTCACTAACCATCAAGCAAATTGTAAACAGCAATTAAGTAACTGTTGTCCTGAATTTCATTCGCCCAAATAGAGGAATAAAAAATCGGGAGTGGTCTCCACTTGACTTTCTCGTACACTGGAAATTACTCAAAAGTTGATAGAAACCTTATTTTTTGATATCATATGGATATACCGACCCAGCACTTAGTTGCTTAATTTTCGTGATCGACGACTCAAAAGTTGATAGAAACCTTATATTTTTATGTCATACACGCATGTTAAATTTGGTTGCAATAAGTTAAAGCATACTCCAGTTATCGTGATAACGCACAGACACACAGATGTAATTACAAAAACGGTATTTTTGGACTCAGGGAGGCTCAACTTAACTGTCTTATACCAGCCCTTTTTGGAATGCCGTTGGTGGGCTGTTTACTCACCACCGCGCTAGTAACCCCTCATACTTATGTATGTATGGTCACGTGTGCGGTGCCGAGGAAACTGATGTAATATCTAATCTATGCAATAAAATAAATCTAATGACGGTGGCAGAATTCACCTAGATTGAATCCTCAACAGACTAAGGAACTGGGTATCTTACTTGGCTACTTTTAGATATCGAAAGACATACTTGGGTAAAATGGTTGCAGCAAGCGACTTAAAACAAATGAGTATAAGTTATTTATTCTTTAAAACGAAGAAACCACGCTATTAAGTTGCTACTAGTATTCGGAATTGACGGTAAATTGCAGCGTGCCGCAGCACCTAGCCGCATATTTTATATCAAAATTTTATTGCGTAACTACATATTCACGAACAGAATTTTAAGTACTTCATTTACCACGAAGCCCTTCGCACTTGTCTCGTACACGACGTTAATCCTAAGTCGAAGCGATTTTCATCACGGGACCTCATAGTTCTATGACGTTAAGCCTTCTTTATATTATTGCTTTCGTTTTGCCCGGCATCTTACTTGTGAGCAATTAAAGTATTATAATAGAACATAAGTTTGCGTCATTTCAGCATGTTAACATAAAGCAAAGATGAATAGAGACAGTGAAATACGGAAATTTCATTTGGTTCTATTATAACTGTGACGGAATTAATAAAGACACGATTTTTGTAGCACGCGTAAAAATAACGGCTTTTTTATAAGGTTTTATTTAACTTACACTGTTCGTATGTGTGTAAGTTGTCCGTCAAAATTTGCAAACCATTTTTGGACCATTTGTTGGTAGGAAATGAAATTTGTCATACACGTTTAGTTTGGATGACAATGCATGCTTAGCTAAGTGACGTTGCTCTAAATCAGCTAGTTAGACTATTTATTATTTGTGCTCTCGTATGATATGGGTTTCAAATGAAAAGGTTTGCTGAAAACAATAGAAAAAATTAAAGTGAAACATGGTGGACCGCCCAAGATTTGTGGCAAATTATATTTATGTACCTACTCGAAGAAAATAGTAGAATCATACATGAGACTATTAAATTTGGTTGTATATTACACTCTAAATCATCTTAGCAATACGGGTAGTACTCTAATCATATCCATTGACGAAATTAGGTATTAACTTTTGAATCATTCAAAATCTCTTGCCAATCGGGGACAAAGAATGTTTTTGCAAATTTTCTGTTATAAATTGCAAATGCACTTTATACAGAATCACAATCACACGCAATCGAGATCACCTCCGGCCTAATCTGTTCAGATCTATTCCATATCTCAGATCTCCCACTTTCGGAGCATACAGTTACGCGGCTGCATTCGGATCACGTTTGGTTGTTACGGATATTTAAATTTTCAGTTCACACGATCGCGTACTCTCTTTCAGACGTCGCATTAATATTAATAGCGTACGCAGTATTACCCGAGTCTAACAATGTCGGAGCAATGTTTATAATCGGCGGACGCTTCCAGCATTGAGCGTAGAGATCCAAGGTCAACATTGTGTGTAACGGGATGGCCCTTTATTTATAGACGATTGCATTAATATCAGCAATCACAAAAATCTACATTGTAAAACACTAAATAGATTAGCAGAAATGTAACCTAAGCTGTTGTGGAATGAAATTCCTACATTGGAATTATCTTGTATAATAATCACTTTTGATAATACTTTGATTTAAGCGGAAATACGCAGACGAATTGGCATGGCCAAGACAGCAATGACCCAACTTGGTAAAGTATGGGAGGATATAAACATCTCTAACCGGACCAAGATGCACCTCGTCCGCACACTCTTTTCCATATTTCTATATGGGGCTGAGACCTGGACCATCAAAGCTGCTGAGAGACAGAGGATCGACGCTTTTGAAATGTGGTGTTGGCGCCGCCTCCTAAGGATTCTTTAGACAGCTCACCGCACTAACGTCTGGATCCTCAAAGAACTGAAAATAGAAAACACCCAACGTCTGTCCTCTACTTGTCTACACCGTGCTCTTAATTACTTTGGCCACATCGCATGTAGAGAGGCCACCAACTTACAAAGAATGGTGGTGACGGGAAGGGTGGAGGGCAAAAGACCTAGAGGTCGAAGCCCAAAGAGATGGTCGGAACAGATCTCCGAACAGCTGGAGATACCTGTCAGCGCCGACCTCCGTCAGGCGACGGACCGGATCAGTTGGAGACGAACTATTGATCGCCTAAGAAGGAGTCACAATCCTCGGTAATGGGCGAACGATTAAGAAGAGATAATACTTTGATAAGTTTATTTTTTATATCTTTTTTCAGAAAAGTTCTTGGGATTCACTGTTCTGTTTATATGTGATAGTAATCGAAAATGGAAGCCAGCTTCACCCGGGTCACTCAACCACTGAGGCTAACTATATTTTACTGTTGAAACAATATTTTTAACACAAATATTATGGCGACAGTGTTTGAAGGTGTTAACTAGTCAGGCGGACTACCACCAGCCCAACAGAGCACAAATTAATAGCACCCACTCTCGGAATCGAGCCCCGGACCTCTGGCAGACACGCTCATAATCCTAAAAGGTTCAGTAGTCTCACAGGCAAAACTTGGTCACAGGCAAAGCCACAGTTGGCAGAATAAGTCATACTGTGTCCACAAAATAACTAAACCATCAATGAATCAACAAAAATGATAGGCAAAAGCATCATAGGAAAGTGATGACGTTATTAAAAAATAATAGAATCATTATGGAATAATTTTATTTTTTTGCGTTTACAAACGCGTAAATATTACGAGTAATACTAGAAAATGCACTGAAAAAAATCGACTTGCCTCAGGCGGGACTCGAACCCGCATCTTCCACAATCCGGGCGAACGCGTTGACCAATTACGCCACCGAGACACTGCTTTTCGCTGTCGAAATTTTTCAGTGCTTGGTGCTTATGTTTTTATGGTAAACATTGTTTCATCAAATCTTTGAAATTTGCACTTCTATTAGATTTATTAGCATTCTTCTAATAGAATCATTAATGTAATAGTGTAGGTAGGTACTCAATTCTTTAAAATTGTCAAAGTATTTTTTCCGGGAATACAAGAAAACGATTAGTGATCCTTAGTGTAAATTATAGGACTAGAAAAATACGCTCGTTCATTTTTACTAACCATTAACACATCTAAGCAAGCAAGGACAAGTAGGTACTCCTAGAAGTATAATCTACTAAAGACGGTACCTTCAATAGCACTTATGGCTTGACTTCCTAAGATAACGACCTCAGTTGGTATGCCAATCAACATTTCCTATCAGCTCGCTAACCTATCCTCATAGTTTGTTGCCTTCATGTTAAGGAATCTGCCTTTGGTTTTATTATGCTATCGACCAGACCTTGGAAACATTTCATCGGGATAGCCATGTTGAAATTACTTTTGATCTACGAAAATATTTTCTGCCTTTGGTAAGGCTTTTGCTTATCAAAACCTTTTATTTTATATTTTTACCCTAATAGAAAGATTAACAATCTAAGATTTTACCTCAATTATATCAAAGGAATAGCTTTTAGGCCGATAACCTAAACTTGGCTACGTGACATATTTAGGTAACTCAAATAAAAAAAAAACCGGCCAAGTGCGAGTCGGACTCGCACACCGAGGGTTCCTCGGTATAAACTGCTGTATCTTTTGATCGCGTTAACTTAGAAGTTTGATTTTTTCACTGCTTAAAGGGACAATAGACCTAGGTATTTGGTATAAATTTCAATTTGATACCTTTATTCGTTCGTGAGAAATAAGGTAGTAAGTTTCATTTTATTAAAATATTTTTATTATATTATATAACTAAAAAAATGTGATTTTCGCAATTTTTCCTATATTTGCATTATATGACAATGCTTCATGCCAAATTTCAAGATTCTGAGTTTACGGGAAGTAGGTTCTGATTCCTTTGCGAGTGTCGGAAATTTGTTGAAAATATCGACATAATCGGCTGTATCTTTTGATTGGCTTGGCTTAGAAGTTTGATATTTTCACAGCTTAAAGGGACAATAGACTTGAGTATTTCATGTGAATTTCAGCTTGATACGTCCACGCGTTCTTGAGATAAAGGGTCTTGACAGACAGACAGACAGACGGACAACAAAGAGATCCTATAAGGGTTCCGTTTTTTCTTTTTGAGGCACGGAACCCTAAAAACAAGTTGAAAACCTGGTAGCGGTTAATCTAATTCCTGACAAAGGTTTTAATAAATGATGATTGAGCTTGTGGAAGTTCAATTAGAAAAAGGAAGATGGTGGATAATCATATGATTCAGGGAAAAATCTGGGTGAACAAGAAGGCCTATGATTTTTGATGAAATTTGAATTCAAGAATTAAATTAATTCAATTGACTCTTTTAAGGATTTTTTGGCTTTAGTGAGTTACAATTTATAATACCAAGTACAACTCACATAATCGTAAATATAATTTTGTTTGGTATATTTATATTTTAGTAATTCATTCAAGTCTTAATTTTGCCATTTAACTCTTTAGAGAATAATAACTAAATTCCAATTTCTAAAAAATATACAACATTTTAACTTAAGAATTCCAATCACGATTCTAATAATCTACAGAACTAGAATGTTCAGTTAAGCTATGCGCATAATAACTCTCTGAGTGGGAAATCACTGTAATGACAAAATGACAAGGTGCCCCCAGTTTTCTTTCCTTCAATATTATTGAAAACAAAATCATCTCATACTTTTCACAGTTACGTACTTCCAATATACCTCCGGAATGCTATGTCTAACTGACATGCAGTGTAATAATGTTGGTCATGAAACGACAGCACGGAATTCCTACGCGTGTCGCCACACACGTCTTTAGCGCCACACATAGAATGTAAAATATCAATAAATCAGACCAGTGGAGCAAAACGCACATCTTAAATACGTGCGAACACCAATAATACAACGAATTTGTTAATTAGAAACAGGGATTTGTATCTGCGTGTCTTAAATGCGGATGACATACAAAATGAATTTAGTCTGCACTCGCCATTTGCAGGTTAAGTTCTGAATACATAATATTGTCTCGGTAGTAAAATTTGCATACAAAACATTACAGCATCATCATTTTTATGCAGCTCTTTATTGCTAACACTCCATTTGTCCTAAAATCCAAAAAGCTATACAGAACAAATTATTCATGCAACTAATTATTGACTATAAGAATATGTGTTCAAGACTTTATTTCAGCTATGACTTTATTTACATAGATTAACATCAATATGCTGCATTATATCGTATGTCAATCTAGTATTTAAAATTAGGATAAAATTTATTAATCTTTATCTAAATAAAAATCAGATGATCATTTTTCGTAGAATTATTACACTACTTCAGATTCTTAATCGGACAAACTGATATCATAAAATTAATTGTGTGATTCAACAAGCTAGAACTATTCAAATAGAAATTTTAAATTAATTATGTAAAGAGATAATCGTAGTTTGTTTACGGAATACGGAACAAAATCTGTTCTATTAAAAGAGAACTTAGTTATTTTTACACATTCTTTACCATGATCATCTTTCACACAGTCTATTCATTCTTTCTTCGGTCATACTATCATACATTCACTAACTCGCTCTTAATTCCAAAAGTGTCAACAGAGCTTAGTGTAACATTCCCTTACATATTAGGCAACATTGGGGTATGCAGTGCCTAAAATTAGTGATAGGTTGCCAGCCTGTCGCCTACATAAAAGTGACTATAAAGGAGGCCAAAAAACAAATAAAACCTACAACTACTACCAAAACATAACCAAGACAAATCTTACACCATAAAACGTCTGAAGTTGTTTAATAGTAATATGTAGTTATACCTAATTGAACAAAATATTCTATTACTTACTCGTACAACTGTACACTAGATAAGACGCGATCTTCAAAACTTAACTCGCTGTGAAATTGAGCAGAGCTCAAAAGATTATCATTTGCGATACCGAATTGTTCTTCAATAATAATTTCAATTATATGATCATTAAAAATCGTATCGTGTCGTTGAACTACTGACGATTGTATATGCGGAGAGACAGACCGAAACGGGTCCGTATGATGGTTATGGTCAAACGACCATTTTGAGAACCATATCCTATCCCAGTTATTTTGAGTGACGTCCAAATCAAAATGCACAGTTATCGGAATATATTACGGTTGCGGAACAGTTTGGTCAGTACGCTCTTATTTTTAAGCGTTGTTACTGGTAGTAATCATTTACGGTGTTATTTGGTATAAAAGGTTATCGACGTGACAGGTTTATTAATACATTTAATATGTATAATTTAAATGAATACACGCAAGTGCCAAAGAGAATTACAGAGTTAAAATGAACTATTGGCAGAAATAATACAATAAATTCACATACATATATATCATACTCATCAATTGCCTGCTTTGCTTAGAATTTTAATAAGGGTGGGCGTAATTTATTTTCTTTTTCTACCCTTATCGATCAGAGATCGTCTCATCATTAAACTCTTACTTATCATAATCATCTTTCAAAGTCTAACTATCTTTTATTCGATCATACAGATGTAATACTATCATATACACATACACTATCATGCTTATAATCCCAAAAGAGTTAAGTGAGCAAAGCTTTATTAGGTAATACTTTTTTTAATACTACGAGATGGCAAACAAGATTGCGGCCCACCTGGTGTAATGGTTACCGTCGCCTAAAGACACTTGCAATATTAAATGTAAATCACTTAACAATGCAAGTGCATTGCCATCCTGGGCACTAAGATGATATGCCTTCCATGCCCAGTAATTACACTGACTGCCTTTCCCTTCAACCGAAACACAGCGAACTGCTTCACGGTAGAAATAAGAAAGGCGGTGGTACCTACCCAGTCGATCCTACATATGGGTCTACCCATGGATACACTTGATATGAGGTAGCGTTACTGACCAATGTCGACCACGACGAAGCCATTCGACAATTTTGTAATGATCATGAGTGTAACAACATATGCAGTGTGCCATATTTTTGTAACCTACGCATGTAGTGGTACAGTGTATTTGTAATTCAATTCCTATACGAATTACTTTGAATAGCACATGAATGTATGTATGTTCTGCTTCCTTTAATGTTCTTTGCCAAGATTTCCACATTCGGTACTGATACAGTAAGTTGTAGTACAGTAAGAAGTAATATTAATTCGATGTCCAATATACCGTTACTTATTGGTTCATTTATTAATTCATAAAATAAAATTTCCCTATTGTCGTTATGTTGCTTAAATGTTGAAATACTTATAATAACTATCGCACTTTTCAGAATAGTAAGTCTGGAAGTTCGAACTTCTGGTTGGAAATTTCGTCTCAGTAATCTCCCAATTTATTTTGGGTCGGTGAATTATATAAAATACTGCTTAATACTGCTTTTTATACAGTTTTATGGCCAGTAGTAGGTATATCTGATACACTAATCCTCGTGAGAAATGCCGTTGTGGGTGATTTACCCGGTATCTTTCGCACGAGGTTTGGAATCTCTTCCTGAGTCGGCCAAAGTACCAAACGAGAGGTCACTAGTCTTATTCGTGACTTTTCCGAACATTTTGTATATTACTTATATATTTGAAAAACAAAATAAAAATCATTACAACATCAAGTTAATAACAGTATTGAGTTGATGACTGTGGGTAATTGGACCAAAACGTAATTGGAAAAATGGAAAATGCCGGTATGTATGCAAAATGCTACTTTACCGATATTCCGTTGACCTCCGATGAAAATGATATATCACCAATACTTGTAATTTCTAAAGATAATGAAAACTGGCGTATGTCGTACCGTGTCGTTAATTACTGACAATGCCGTCTCCACTCCGCTCCAGTGGATTAGCAAGATCAATACCGCTGTAATTAATGGGAATACGTGGTCCGTCTTCATGCAATCAACTGTCAAAGAAAATAAGCCCGTATGCTCCACATTTTAAAGTCTAATTAATTGTAAAAAACGTCAGTCACCTTATACCATAACTTTTAATTGATCGGTCTTTCGTTCTCAGTATCGCCTACCCTCCTCCTATCCTGGGCACTACAAACTTGAAACATTATTTGACATGCTACCGGCTACCGGTTTCTATACTTTTTCACGAATAATCTGCAAAGATTATGCAGTTTCCACAAACAAAAAAAATTACCGGAAATGCTCTGAATTCTACTCAAACGAAGAAGCAAATACATATTTCATTTTACTTCATCTATGATAATATCTACTAGTCACATATTGAATATAAATATTTTATATTAGATTCTGTCCTCGAGTTCGTCTGCACAAGATAAGTATAAATTATAGCCCATATGTTATTCTGACTTACGAACTATTTTATTGTAAAGTTTCATTAAAATCCATTCAGTAGATTTTGCGTGAAAGATTCACAAATATCCATACAAACTTTGGCGTTTATATTATTAGTAGGACTAAACCACTTGATATTTGTATAAGTTGTGTAGCAGAAGTAATATCCATTTTATGATGTAACAATTAATATTATTCATGTATTTCATCCTATAATATAGCTCTATCTTGAATCAAACCAGTTTTTAAAGTATGTTATTGATTTGAAAAGTATGTTAGCAATAAAACGGTAAGGCTTATAAAATTATGCTATAAAATTATTTAATATGATAAACTGTATTGTATTAAATCCAGCTACAGATCGTGATGTAAATACAAATGCGTGGATACAGTACCGTGGCCAAGCCAAGCGTTTCAAATCAAGAAGTAACTAACCGATAAGGCTGTAACAAAAATAGAACTAATATTTCTTATATCTCATTACAATTACAAATAGTTTTGAAGCGAAGAGGAAACAACAATACTTCAAACGGACAACTGCAATAAACTTTTTATTTATTACAAAAAAAACCTGATACACATTATTTATTAGACCATTCTTTGGCGTAAATTACACGAATTAACATTCACTAATAACGCCTCAACACTAATCCCAAACAAGTGATAATGAATGTAACAAAAGATTGTAAGAGCACCCAACAAAGGAGCATTCGTAAATCTAATACGATAATTAAACAAACTTCATTTCATATTGCAAATTCGAATTCCTTTCACTTGATACCTTTGTTAGGATGTAATACTATCAAACAGAAGTAGACTGATGTTAATAATGACTTTCTTACCTGCTAATAATGATACAATGATCTAACGCGTATAGAAACATGACTTTAAAAATATCCTTTTATTCCGCAGTTATTATTTCGTCATCTTTTAGTGAAAGTGTACGTTGGTTTATTTAGGCGTTATCTAATTTAAAATATTCGAATATCAATGAATTTCTAGCATTAGTTTGATTAAATATTCTCGTTCTAATAATAGTATTCGCAGATCTTATTTTTAATGCCTTATAAGTGTGTTACGTTGCGTCACATAGTTAATTCAATCATATTGAATAATACTAGCGGAAATATGCAACGTATGTAACAGTATAATTTTTTCTGACGCACTTTTTATACAGCCCGAAAAAATCTAGTGGCCTTTTTTACCGTATAGAATTCAATTCACGCAAATTCTTTAGGGAAATGCTGAGCGTAATTTACGCTAAGCGTACAGATATCGTTACATTTCTTTACCATTACATTGATTTAATACGGGTATGATATTGGAGATAATAGCTCCCCCTAAAAATACATAGTTACTTAATTATTTATTTGTCTGTATACATTCATGACATGTATTAAACAGATCTATTATTATACTTACATAGTTGTTTACTGCTTATACACTGTTTGGTCCAGGGTCATGAACACCAACATTTTCTCACAAATAGGTAATGTATAAATTAATCCTTATAATTTATTTAATTTAATTTAATCAACTTAAATTTCTAATATAATAAAACTAGTTCCTAATGATACTTAATTTATGCTGGAATTGGTGTCAGCGTGGAATTACATAAAATGGCATACTGATCTAATTATACTTTTAAAATTAAATTGATCAAGTTCATACTTGTACTGATATAAATATCTTATTATTGTAACTTAGATTACCCCCACAAAAATATAACTCACGCATTCTTCGGGAATTAATATTTGCATTCACACGTAGAAATAGGTATGCTAATTTATATGTGTGTGTGTTTTGCTTAGAACAAGTTCTATACCTATTGAAAGTGAATTTCGTAACATCTCAGTTATGTTTTTATAGAAAATAAATTTTGTAATAACTTTATAACTTGGTTTATTTTTACTGGGAGTTTGACGAGAACTATTTTTCTCAAAAATATGATTCAATAAAGGTGTAGTTTTGTAGGTTTTGATTTAAATTATGAATATAATACATTAAATTATAAATAAATAAACCTATATGAATATTTAATTAAAAGTATTTTAAAAGAACAAAATAACCATACTGTTTATTTATATTATTGCAGAATTTGCGTTTTATATAATAAAATGTATATTATAATTACGAATATATAGCTCTTTATTGTTAACTGTATTTCAATACCTAAATTTGTTATTTTTCTAAACAAATTACAAGATAATAAAACTGTAATATAAACTGTAAAGTAAATTGCAAGGGCGACCATATCTTTATAAAGATGAGATACTTAGTTAATACTTAAAGAAGGAATATAACAGCTTTTATTCATATTAATTATGAATAAAAGCTGTTCTTATAGTTTTTGACCTCATGGGGCCTAGACGATACAACGTTACTATCGAACGAAATGATAATACCCAATCCCCCCATCCACTAGTATCAGTTTGTGTTTATGGTGACAAAAGGATTGCTCTGCCTCTCAGACTGGCGAGGAATGATAAAGTCGCAGGAAAACATGCAGAGATAAAATTTAGTTAGTGGCCTCAACAGTTTTATTTATCCCTACGATGTTTCTCTACAGTTCATCTATGAGGATAAGTCAAACGAAATAATCGCTAGTGGATGGGAGGTTAATTTTAGACTACGGTCGCCGTGGAGCTTTCTCACTAAAACGTCAGTTTCATACATTATTATTATTTTCGTTAAACGTTCAACGCAATCGACTGGTCACTTGGCTAGGCCCTCGGGTCAGGCTTTCATGTCAACCGACAATTCTGCAGAGGCTTGCCGTAGCATTCCTTTCCAATAATGGAGGGCTTCTAGATGATATCTTTTAGTCGAGTCCTGATTGCTCGGTCGTTATCGTCAATTCTTAATTCAAGACATCCGTTTTAGTTTCTCCTTCTTTGTGAAAGACCCGAGAGAAACAATAATTTAAAACGAATATTTCTCCCAAATCATTTATATTATGTATATTTATTAAGTTTATTTATAACCATGTATCTAGAATATAATGGTGTCATAGTTGATTTTAATCATTTTAATTAACTCTTTCTACATCTAAGAACTCAATCTTCAGAACTTCAGGAAAATTATCCGCATTTTAAGCAATCCTATTATTTTAGAGTAAAAAAAATTTACATAAGTGTAAATTTTTCCACTCTAATCTGTTTTGATTGTTGACTTTTTCGTTTGATTGTTAAATGAAGGATTGTTAGGTTTTGGGTTTGATGTCCCTTTTATTTATGCGACAGGCTAGCAACCTGTCACTATTTGGAGGCACTGCATGTCCCATACTGCCAAATATGGTTTTATGTGTAACAAAATGTTATCTTAGGCTCTGCTCTACCCTTCATAGGATTACGAGTGTATTCGTATATGTATGTGTAACTCCGTGCATTTTCATACAGATCTAGGTTCCCAGTGTCACGAATAAGACTACCTCTTCTTATCCTCTTGGTGTCGGAAAAGCCGACTGAGGGAAATCCTGAACTCCAAGCAAACCATAGAACCAAGAGGTAACACATGCGGTGGTGAGTAAAGGTCATAGCACACTTATGAGCTCCGAAAGGGAACGCCTGTTTATTACTATGAATGCTAAATGCGTAATCTTTGTGTGTCGCGGACGCCATTAATTTAAAAGAAGAAGAAGAAAAGAACGCTTTGGAACAGCGACTACGAGATGACTACGGACCGTAGCGCATCGCCTCTTTTTCATAGATAAAATAGTTTAAAAAAACAATATAAGTTTAAAACAATAAGTGCTTGAAAATATTAGGTCGGTACAATTAAATTGAGCTTTTCTCTAAATAATAATTATACTTTTCGTGCATCATTTTGTTTCTATGTATACTAAAAATATTTTTCACTTTTTAGTAGTATTTATCATTAACTAGCGACCCGCCCCGGCTTCGCACGGGTGCAATGCTTATGTTAATATGCATGTATTATACATATAAACCTTTCTTAAGATTCACTCTATCTATTAAAAAAAACCGCATCAAAATCCGTTGCGTAGTTTTAAAGATCTAAGCATACATAGGGACAGACGGACGGCGGATAGCGACTTTGTTTTATATTATGTAGTGAAGCGTCTTTTTTTTGTATTTTTAAACTATTATAATTATTTTCTACATTTTAGAAAAGCCATAACAATGACAACGCCATCTAGTGAGGTATAACTGAAGTAACATTACAAATTTTGAATTTATTAGTCCTGGCGATTCTATCAGGATAATGGGATATTCTTATCGAATTATTGCAATGTCATCGGTCTTCAATAAGTCTATAAATTTTAAATGAAATCTGAGCGTTTAAAGTGGGTCAAAATTGCGTACAAATGAGTCGGTCACATACAAATAAACATACAGGTGAAACTTAAATAAACGTGTTAAAGAAGCGATATGGTTCCGAGTTCATAAGTGTGCTTCTACCTTTATTCACCACCGCATGTGTTACCTTTGGTTCTATGGTTTGCTTGGGGTTCAGGATTTCCCTGTCGTATTCGTAAGCCGCCCAAAATAGCTTTCACAATGAAGCGTTAGTGGCAGCCAAGAGATCGACTATAAAACTATTCCTAAAGGACCGGGGTTATTATTCCCTTATGAGGAATATTATTACCCCGGACATATCATTACTTATTACGTATGAAGATCTATTGTGACTAGCCTCCTATATAATCCTCCTATAGAATAAGTCCTATTGAGGCCTTGGGTACATGTGCTCTTTTAGCTGGGCACTGTGTAAAAAATTAATCCAAGATACTTGGAATGTTTCAATGTCATCTAGGCGAAGGACGGGATAGGAAGAAGACAAAAAGATAATTTACTAGTCCATGCTACATTCTCGTTATAAGGAATACAGTAATAAGGTGAAAACCTTCTTAACTATTCAAAGCGGACGGAAATTCACAAAGAACACGTTACACGCTCATTTTAAAGCGAAGCGAGCTGAGCGCTTACTCGAACCGACACAGTTAACTCGGGAACACCCGTTAAATGCATTATTCAAAGACTTTATTTTGTCCAACGTTTCCACCTGACGTTGCTATAAAGAAAACCAGATTTCCGCAGTGAATATGGTAAACAATATAGACGCACGGCCTTATTCATAAGCGTTTAATAATTCTGTTTTAGTTACTATCTACCCTAGTCGTTTTGTTTCGTTTGTGTTATTCGTTTCTCATACGAGTGAATGAAACAGAAAATTTTATAAGCGCATATTTATTTAAAAGCGAGTATAAGCATTTTGCCAATGCTTTTAAATGATTTTATGTCTCATCATTTTATATATATGGCACTATTTCGAGCACTATAAGGCCCATATTGCCAGATTTGACTTTAAGTGATTTTATTTTTATACAACGCCTACTGGGTAATTTAGATTGTAACACATGTCCTGGTTGTTGGTTTTTTGTTGGTTTACTAAAGGTTTAGTTACTTTTGCGTTAAATGCTCCTTTTTGCGTAAGCGACAGGCTGACAACCTGTCACTATTTCGGGGTACTGTAATCAGACCCATACTGGGAGTTTCTCCCAAGTTCTTGTTGCAAAAACACGTGTTGAGATAATCCATTTTAAACTCAATCTACCGTACAATTGTCGGTTACTTTAAGTACATTTTCACTTGATATTGGCGCAATGCGTAATCTTTATGTGCCGCGATCGCTATTCCTTTAAAAGAAGAAGATGAAGGCCCATACTGCCAGATGTGGCTTTATGTATAACATAATGTTGCCAAAACCTCTGCTCAACCCGTTTAGGGATTATGAGCGTAATTACTTATACATATGTACGTATATTGTATATGAATTGCCGTGTGATGCCGGCAGAGTAGAATAGCATCCCCCATATCTTTCAATGGGTGTCGTAGAATTCAAAGGTGTGTTCACCTTATACTCCCTCCACCAATCCGCATTAAATAGGCGTGATGGACTAATGCCTAAACCTCCTTCGATGACAGGAGAGGTCTTGTATCCCAGCAGTGGGTCAAATAAGAAAGGCTGTAATTATGATGTAAGTATATGAAAGAGTACAAATATCAACGAATATAAATTACAGAAGACCACAATCGAACAACACTACATTTTTGTTGTATTGCGTTTCTGTTGGTGAGTGAGGTTGTCAGAGCTCCACTGTGTCAGTGTTGCAAGCTACTGTCGGCTACGGTAACTGCTTACCATCAAACAGACCATATGCTTGTCTGCCAACCAAATAAAATCAAAACATCACGCTTAAACTTAACGAACCCGAGAAAATACCGCATAATCGATAGAATGACAGAAACGAATTATCGACTATCCGCTATGCGAATAAATGCACTCGAGCAAATCGGTATCGTTTAAGACCGAGTAACCAATACCTTCATGCTTCGGAAGACACGTCGAGCCGGTACTGGGTGCTATTATAAGATGACAGTTGTTAACACCCATCATTTTATGATGAACGCAACAGTTACAGTTTATAGAACTGTTGAGAGCGAAACAAAAATAGGTAATTGGTTTAAATATCACTGGAATAGTAGTAATGTGATTACTGAATCGGAAATATTTCATCCTAAAAGTGCAACGTTTTGATTGAAATGTATGGGACAATACTTCATTCGCAACCTTCATTATAATTGAAGAAAATTAAGAACGGAAGTTCACACACTATTGTCTCAATCGACCAAAACCCAGTCTGACAAAGTACAGTCAACAACACTTCTCAGATCACAAACCTAAATCAAAATGAACCTTGTCCTATGGAAATAAAGGCTCCCTGAAAAATAGCATGTTACGCTCACATCGCAAATTGAACCTGCACTATTACACTCCCACTCAATTACAGTTAAATGCTGCGCCAAGTTCAAGAGTCATCGGTCAAATGTCATAACTAAAACATCACTTGTCGATCATTATAAAACCATAATACGCAGCGAAAGTACTGAACACCTTTGAATGAATACGCAACCGCATTTTCGACTGTGTTGCATGGACATTAGAGTCGCAAAATTTCGCTAATGTTCGCGTGATGAGATGAACTGGAAAACCAATTTTGGTCAGTGATTATTGCATTGTGGAGTCTCAGACCGATGGCAGACGAAACGTTTTTCATAAATTACTCGCTAGCTTTCATTCAATTAGTAACGTATTATACCGCTAGTCACTTTGTATATAGAACTACATGTGACAATGCTTTTCGATTTCTATTGCGAATAAAAAATGTGTCCGATTTCGGCTACCGAGTTCGAGTCATTCTCACCTTTTTGCTGTTATTTTATGATAAATGTTAACCTTAGACAAGGCATTTGTATTGTATTTTTTGCAATATTTAAAATATACGCTTCATAAATGAATTTTCAAGGAGGCCTCAAATGTGTTTGATAACATTTTTCCGGCATGAAAAAGTCTAGTAATAGCTAGTGCCAAATTAGTGTAATTTAGTGTTACCTGTTCCGTATATCTATTGCTGCCGTCGTTTAAGTGTAATTTAATAATAGTTTCAATCACAAGTTTTGTGCCAATAATATACTGACTGCTAAGTAATTTAGACTCTAACATCTGTCCTAATTGTAGGTTTTTGTTTGTTGGTTTATTGAAGATGTTGTTGCTTTGAGTTTGATACGCCTTTTGCACAGGCTAGCAGGCTGTCAATATCTTGGGGATACGGTATGGCCCATACTGCCAGATGTGGTTTTATGTGTAACCAAATGTTACCTTAGCTCTGCTCAGATATTTTTACCTACAGATCTGAGCGTGATTATTGTACGTATGTACATAGCACAAATATTGCAGGAAATTAACCTAAGATCCAGTTGCAAATAAGACTCACTTCTTCAGAATTACACATTGAGCCTACCTCGTTAATCAGTCCGTTTATTGATGAAAATTACTACGGAAACTTAGCGGCCAACGAGCCGCCGATGTTACTTTTATTGCGCGTTTTAAATCCGGAGGTAGACTTTATTTCTTGATGCCTATAGTTTATTATTGAACTAACCTGCAAATATTAAAAACTCAACCTTTCGCTATATCCTCGCTGTCTAGAAAACGTTTATGTTTGAAATGGACCGTCCTAACTTTTATGAGGACATCAACCACTATATCGAATGCCAACTATATATGCATTACGATTGATAAGAACTCCTGAACGACTGCATCATAGACACCAATAGACAAGTATTACGCAATCAAAGAGTGGCAATATGCCAAATACTCTGACCCTTCGATAAGGCTCCTCATCATCCAAATTCTTGTAGTCCTAACTGATCTTGAAATATCCTGAGCGAACCAGGACAACCCAATCATAGGCGCTTATTTATTTCTTAAACTTACAAATAGTCACTCACGCACTTGGCATATACGACACCGCTGACAGCGAATACCCCGTTCACATAAACGCCGCGTTATTCCAGCTACAGATATTCCTATGTGCCCAATACCTCCACGTCACGGCACATCTGAGTAGAAATACGAGGCCTTAGAAGTAGAGGACCCTCAGTGAGGGCCAGATTTGGAGGTCGGGTGACTCAACGAAGGATTGACGGCCCTTTTTAATGTCATCTTTGTTTGTCGGGGCTCTCTCTTGTGGAGGCCCTAGGGCTGTAGCCCCGCCTGCCCTCCCCTAAAGCTGGCTCTGCCCTCAAGTCAGTCTGATGACTACAGAAGACTCCCTCTCAAGAAAAACCCTCTGCGTGAATTATGCTATACGGGCTAAAATGCTCCGCCAGCTAGAGGACGACCTTCTTCAAGAGTTTCTTTGGCACATAGAATAGATTTCAAAAAATCACCTATAGAACCTAATAGAAAAATAAACTTTAAACTCTTTGAACAAATGTTGGGATGCGGTAAGCACAGCATCCAGCACAATTGTCGATGAAGTAATTGCTTAAAGGTAGAAGAAAACATTACATACGTACCTAATTGTAATAAGTGAGCACTTTGTTACTGACCCTAATGTTTACTGTGCAACTGTTCCACTTGATGAATTATTGACAGTATACGATTAATATTCACCGTTGTATCTACGTATCATTAAATTTGTCATCGACCGTATAAAAGTTAATGACAAGAATCGTTAGTTCTTTGAAAACCACTGTGACTTCGTCACGTCCACTCCTGGGTAGAACTCGCTACAATTTATATTGTGAACTTTATAGATTGCACTTTAAAGGTGAAATTCCAGTAGCGCCTTCAACAATGTCTCTGGCACGAGTCTAGACGTCGTTCCGCCCTACATAACTGTCGAAGAATATGCCCATCTTGAAAAGCCGAGTTCTAAACCACGATCTGATCTTAGCCTAATATGCTATGCTTCAGGAGGCAAGGGAAATTTGTTTCTGTTAATATTTCTTTTTACAAAACGGGTTTCTCGAATTATTTTCTCCGGTAATTTCATGGGATAACAACTAAGTGCTTACATAGATAAGACACAACGATTTGTTCTTTGTGGTAAAAGGACATTTGATTTGAATAGTGTGAATCTAAATTCTTTTGCTTTTGTTGTTGACTATTGCACATAGTCTATCTAGAGTCAATAGTCTATCTAGAGTCATCAGGATTTTTAAGAAGGCGTGACCCTTGATGCTCTTCTAATCTATAAAGCAAACCTCCCTAGAAGACATCTCCCGGGGGATACTCTCTAACTAATACAGGTTCTGTGGCGTTCGAACCTTAAGGAGCAAAGTTCTTCACCAAAATTGTATTCATAAACTTTCTTACTGATAACGTATAAAAATTTCGATACTTTTAGGTACGGACAGTTATAGCTACTCATGAGCATTCGGTAAGTATTTTAATAAAGCGAGCCTATAATACATTTCAATTTAATTGCGTATGTTAAAGGCTAACTTTTAATGTCCACCATATTGTATGCATGGAGTAATTTTGAACCAGCGCGTGAAAGGAAAATGCCTTGCACCCGAGCATCCAACTGGCACTGGCAAGGAGACATTAGCACAGAGATTAGTCCAGGTATTTGAAACTTTTACAAATATATATGGAGTTATGTCATTAAAAGCAATTGCAATTGACGGAATTTTTAAGTTATCAAGTAATCCTTTGATAAATACATAACATTAGTTGAGCAAATAAGCTTTAATGATTGCAATTTTATTGGAACTTTTATAGCTATAATTTTATATTTTATAGTACTTATGTACTAAAAGTAGAGAGAAAAAGACATCAAGAGACTGACATGTATGCTTCTGGAATTCCGGATGTCTAGTTATGATAGAATTAATAAGACAAGTTTGTCACGCGTTGATTTATTAGTTTTTTTATTTCAGTTTTCAGTAAGGCAAATTATTAAAAGTCGTTGGGAGCCGCTGGATGCGGGCAGCGCAGGACCGATAAAGTTGGGGATACTTTGGAGAGACCTATGCCCAACAGTGGGTGACATTCAGCTAAAATGACGATGAAAATGACGCTAATAAGACTATTAAAGAAGTACCTATGTAAATTCTTCTTCAAACCGTTTCCATGACCAATTTATACAGGCACTTTAGTCTCATTTATTTTAATAATATTTACAGTTTGTTTTGATGTCCTTAAATATTTATGCACCTTTGAGAGAATTGATATTCACATACAAGTTAAGATTGACAAACAAGTTAAGAAATTGTTTTATAATAATCATTAAATTTGTTTATTTGAGACTGCATTGGTCCTAATAATAAGCACGATAAATTAGGTTTAAACCTTAGTATTTTTTATGTAATCGTAAATAAAATATTATAAATTGTTTTTTCGGCCTATAGACACTATACTATATTCTAAACGATCGTCAGAACATTGTAGCTGATTATACATTCACATGCTGCCCACATAACTTAGTTTTCGTGTGACTCGAATCTTATTAACCACAGAGTGCGAACTTATGTTCCGTATAATTCCGATGCTTGGTTAAGCTTGAATACGAATAGGAATGTAATGGTTAAGCAGCCATTAGAGCGATCGTGACGGCGGTGCTCCAGTGTCTGTACCTTATTAGAACACAGCCTGATACCGTTGCGTGGCTGTGCTGGGCAATTTAATCTGGATATAGCCGTTTAATTAACAATAGATATCGTTAAGCTTAGTAGTGTACGCTCTGGTTTTGCCTTTGGCATACTTCACTTTGGGCGGCTAGGACATATATACATGGAACTGTTTGGAGCAGATGGTGCGACAAGACTGTATATACGGTGGTCAAGAGTTCAAATCCTGCCATTTCTTTTCCGGGACGATTTGATGAAAAGGCGTACGTAAAGTACGCCGATACCAAAACGCACCTCTAAGGGCTTAGGAGGTTACTGGTGGCGCCGATAGCCGCTCGCGACACATAGAGCCTCCACTGTAACGGACCGCACGCAGCAAGTGCGTGTGAAGCGGTGTTCAAAGAAAAAAAACTTCGCGCGCGGGTGCCTGTCATTTGTAGCCGCTTGCTTACATACAGGGTGTGCGTTGCACTCGGGCGTCGGCCATGCAAAGGGGCGCTATAGGATACAAAGGGCGTTATAGGCGCCACTTTTTACCTTTCCATAATTTTTTAATCTGAGGGGGAGGGGTGCTAGAATTACACACGGGCGCTTCATGGGCTAGAGATGACTTTGAGCCCGGCCAATGTGCGATACAGTCCGTAAATTGATTTTACACGTACCGGCAACCAGGTAGCCGGTGCTGGGTACCCGGCGGTGAAGTGCATAGCCTGTTTATTAGCTTTCACGTATACTGGTATAATTTGGGTACATTTTACGCTGGGTACTCGACACCGGCTACCCGGTTACCGCCAAGGCATATAACTGCACAGACTATCAAAAATAGAACTGACAAAATCATTTAAAAAGTAAGTAGGTATCCTGGAGTTTCTCCCGAGATCTTGTTCTAAAAACACGTGTTGAGAGACTCCATTTTTAACCTCAATCAACCGTACAATTTTTATTACTTTAGTTACATTTTCACTTGACATTGGCAAAATGCGTACGCTTAATGCGACGCGATGCCATTAATTAAGAATAGAATAGAATAGAAGTAGGTATCCTTCCGACTCTAACGCCCTAGACACTCTCAATCGGCGAAGACTCCTCAAAAAAAAATCCGGTTCGCACACAGGTCTCAGGTATAGAGGATACCTGAGACCTGTGTGCGAACTAATAGACCACAGAGGTGATTATAAGAAGTATCGTTTGGAAAAGGAAATAAGTATATTATACTTTATATTATAATATCATTGATTATACTCTTCTTTTTTAAAAGTTTTTGTGACTTTCTTTCCTGACTATCAAAAACTATCTGGAAGAAATTCGTGATAATGATTAGGGTAGCTATTATAAAATTAAATTACCTAAAATTAACAACTGAATTTATTTTACGGCATGTATTCGTCAGTGGTGACATTGACCGTGTGAATGTGAATATTATATAACTTCAAGGCCAAAGGTCGCTTCTCGGCATCGCTACTGCACACAACCAACATTTACAAATTGACATTCAAATTTGAGCATTAAGTCCTACGCAAGAAAAACTTTTTACTACAACGAAACATAGTACTCAACAAAACGTAAGATGCGTACTTGTAAATTGTATGTTGTAGTTTGAAGTATAAGTTGCATATTTGAAGGTACAACCATATAAGTTAGCAATGGCCTTATGCGCTTAACGCCTCGTAATTTGTTTCGACGTTCATCTTTGTTCACGCACGAACACAAAACATTTTCAGATAAGTTTCCTGAACATGCAGCTTGAAGAATGCACGTTAAAAGCTTTGTTTTTCCAGTAGCTTAACAATTTATTATCTTGCTTGGTTGCTTGCTATATTATTTCCTGGAGAAATTCAGTTAAAATAGGATTGTAGCCCATATAAATACTTAACTTCAGCCAAAATAAAAAATAGCTACTCTGGTCTCAATTTACTTGGGGTGCTAATGGTGTTGTAGGTGGGCCATCGGGCCTCTTGGTGCAAAAGTCTGCAAGGGAATCCCAGAATCCCTCAGTCGACTTTCATGACACCCACGATGATTAGGGGTATGAAACTACATTGGTAAGGGCCCTTAAACATTGCGACTATTTGCAGCGATACAAACTCGCGTTACTAACGTCAGCGATACAATCACGATGCAAACGCGATACAGTATTGATGTAATAAATACAGGATTAGTATGTATAGCGCAGCTCGCTCGTGGCTGTTATTTCCCCTCTACCCCGCGTCTGAAGCGATACAAACGTGCGTGTAAATCGCTGCTCGTGTGCGGCTGCTTTGATGCAATCACGATGCAGCAATCGCTACAAACGCGCGTTTTGCATCGATACAAACGCGCTTATCAATCGAAATAAGTAGTTGTTGATCGCTGGAAAAAGTCACAATGTGAAAGGGCCCTAATAGGAGTTATGTCAATAATCTTAATATATATAAATTACGTGTGTCACGTTGTTGGTCCGCGATGGACTCGTAAACCACTTAATCTATTTTAATCAAATTTGTACACCGTGTGCAGTTTGATCCAACTTGAAAGATAGGACAGTTTTTCTCTTGATACGTAGTCCTATTATTGAAACTTTTTTGAAACTGCAAATTCAATTTTATAGGACAGTAGTATGAAATTAACACAGCAACGCGTGGCCGGGACAGCTAGTTATAATATAACTATAGCGCTTTCAAAGTAAGAGTTGCATTATGTATGAATGACTATTATGACAAGACAAGCTACTAAATCGTTAATCTACTTCTAAAGCCGGCGGAATATTTTGGAAATTTGTAATATTTGCTCTTCATACAGCTTAAACAAACAGAACGCAAAAAAATTATTACTCTTTAATTATCACCGAGTTCAAAAATCGCGAGTAATCGTTAACACGAGTCCACATTTGAATGTTAGATTGCCAACGATCTACTTTAGGTGTGAATACCCTGGTTTTAATTCGGACACAAGGAAAGCAATCAAAGAAGACATTAAAATCGGTACGTGCGAGCTGTCTTTTTACTTTCGTTGTACCAATTTAATGTAATTAAGATCAATTAGAAATGCAGCAACGATTTATAATAGCAGTGAGATGGTATATTGTCCCTCTCCCCCTTATCGTTTATACTGAAGAATCGACGCATGCTCGTCCAAAAGTCAAATCACACGTGTGCTTATAAATCTAAAAAGAAGTTTCAAATCGTATCTAATGAAAGAGTAATTACAAATATTATCTGAAATAAAAAGCCGATGTATATATCTTTACCTTTCCTAGCTCAATACGTGTGTACCTCCGGAATAGACTCAAAAGCTTTTTGATTGATTATGATAATGTATAAATATTTTCCCATATCGGGCAACATTTACCAATGCCTGCACACATTAATGAGTTTAAAGTCTATGATGTATTGAATTCTAGCTACCGTACATAACAGAGAAAAGTAGTTAACTCATAATTTTAATAATCAGTCTGGAAAGGTCAACGAATGGCAACCGCGTACCGGGAGACGCGGCGTTGGTAAGCCCCCTCACAAGATGGACCGATGATCTGGTAAAGGTCACGGGAAGTTGCTGGATATGGGCAGCGCTGGGCCAATCGGGTTTTAGATCCTTTGGGGAGGTTTATGTCTAACAGTGGGTGTCTGTCGATGATGATAATGAGATCCTCTCAAATCAACTAATATCCTGCTACATCACTGGCTTCCTTCTCTTCTTCCTGTCCTATCATTTCATGAACGAAATCAACTTTACTGCCCTCTTTTACGTCCGACCTTAAAGTGTGCTGTTAAGAAAATTGATTACAGTCGCTTTTATTTATCGGTTTATCATGTAATTAGAGTCAATGCTCCAATAAATATGGTTCTGTTAACCCCTAATAAATTTAAGGAATGCTATCCTATCAGTGCCTTAGATATTGATGAGGAAATAAAAACAAAGGTCTCATAATTTATGGGAGTGAGTAAAAATTATATAGACAGAAACTCGTAAATTTCGCTATTTACCGTAAAGAAATTTGTAGCTGTTTTATAGGTAATGACATACTATAAATGTATATTTATGACAGCCGCCTCCGTGGTACACCGGAATAAAATCCAGAGGTCTCTGGTTCGATTCCCAGGAGAGTCTCAGCATATTAATAATTATTTAAGTAAAATAATTATTTCGTCCCGAAATGGTGGTAGGGCTTTTGACGATTTAAAAGTACTTAGCAAAGTCCATTTAAATAAAGAGCTTTTTCATTTCATTTCAGTACAAATTTGTACTCAGTTTGGTTGGTGTAAGGACTTTTTTCAAGCCTGCTTGGCTTGCTACCTCATTGCGTTCCGACAAATTAATGATGTAACATCTTAGACCGTGCAGTGATGGTTTAAGTTTGAGAATACAGCTGTCACTGCCCCCTCTCTTCCCATTGGTGTTCTAGGAGGCGACTAAAGGATTTCTAAGTGACTGGTGGTAGGGCCTAACACCCGCCCGGTTAGTTACCACAGTACGTTTTCCCTAATCCCACCATCTCCCTTCCTTTTAATACGAACGGACTAAAATATCTAGAAAGAGTGGCTATTTTGTATGTAGAATTTTGACAAAGGAAAACCACATTTTTTTTAACATTCTTTTTGTCATTCTATTTTTTAAACAACCACATTCTCATAAAGATCGGTCAAGAAACAGAGTAGTGAAACTTTTTCTCGGCGCACTATCCTCTTAATGAGATAAGTACAAAGTAAAGAATGCCTATAAAATAACAATGTATTAAAATATGATATTGTATTAAATGAATATTTTCCCTATTAAAAAGTGTTATTTATAATACCACCCTGACAGGCTCTGAATGGACATTGAAACAAAGTTCACAAATAAGACACAAATCTAAAATGCAACGCAAGTGAATTCCGTATTCGGGCTCAAAATTCAATTTGAAAAGTTCGAATTAATTTGCAGTTTATTGGGATATTATTATTTTTCTCTAACTTATCTCTTCACGCTCGCAAAGCAATCCGAGGTGTGAAATGACAGTGTTAATTTTTACGGTTTCTCTTAGTTATTAAACCAATTTGTTTGAAATTATACTGAAAACGCGAGAAGTGAAAATTGTGACACATTTTTAACTGAGCAGCTACGTGAAAAGGAGCAAAAGTTACTCGTACTTACTGACATATAATCACGCTCATAATTCCAAAAGGGCTTTAGGTATAACTCAGGTACAGCTGTCTGGGTATTATTATTATAAAAAAATACATATACCTACTATTTATAATAGGCGTCAAACAAAAAATTTAAAGCATAGACATTGAGAGTAGTGTGAAATTTAGTTTAATTAAAGTTCATACAGAGAAAAATCAGAAAAATATAATTTAAACGTATGTTGTGTGTCATTCATTAATGTTATAGTGTCGGCACTTTTTGCCGACTGTTGCTGTCACCGCACTTTGCAACTTGTCTTAAAATAAAAGAGAACAATTTTTAATTTTAATTTAAAAATTAGAATTGTTTAAAACAATAAATAAAGAAGTTATTGAACTATTAAATGCAAAGCGAATACTTAAAGGAATAACGTATAGAGTGCTTAACTTCCTGGCATAATTGGGAACTTCTATTCTACAAATAAAAATTGTGCAGATACCATAATACTGAGCCGAGCTGAGCATTGGATCTCCTTAGGTATCGCCACTATTGAACACTACTCACAAGTTAACGCGACCAATTAATTATTTTACGGCGACATAAAACACTCGTCAAGTAGGTACTTTCATCTTTCTTTGCCAATAATAAATGTCATAGTAAAAATATACAGTTCCACGTTATCTACTTAATTAAATTAACATTACAAATAGCTATTTACTTAATTGTGTTATATAGTAAAATACTTTTGGTCTATCTGAACATTTTTTCGTACTTTTTGCCTCACAAACCCAAGAGTTTAGTTTCATCTTACATCACAAATGTGAACTAATTTATACAATTATTATCTCAGATTTATTGATATCAATATTCTATTAGCGACTAACGTAAAATGATCGGCAATAATCTCGATTGTTGCAATCCGATTCATCGGAGCCATTGATCATATTGCAAAAACGGTAGACAGTACGGTAATGCGTTCAAGAGACACAAATTCCTAATCTGCCACAATAAAGCACCCTGCTTCACTTTCTATGCAACTCGCACCAAATTGGCACTTTCACGAAAACGTGCGTAAAACGATTCTCTTAATCGATTACCGGCAAAACGGTAACGTCTGAATGTGGAGTAACCGATTCATTTATACCGAATTATTCGAATGGGAAATTATTCGTCTAATTGTGGTGACTTTATTATTACTGTTGAGCTGCAGTTTTCCAACAGATTTCTATGACTAGGATATTATAACGTATGTAATTATAACTTTCCGCAGACCGGTAGCTAGTAAAAGTTATGTAATTCACTCTTTAAATAGGGTTGTCGTAATTATTTTGAATTTTATAGTTTGAATGCTAGCAAACATCTGTTATTAATTTAATTGACTTTATTAATAACATGTTTGTTATTATTAATACATTCCTACGATTTACATTCCATGCAGGGATCTTTAGACCAGAAATACTTGTATATTTTGTTATTTTTGTATGCCTTTGCTTTGCAATAAAAAACATTTCTACTGCTAGTGTAAGCATTTTTTTTATGAACACTCAGAGTTGAAATTGTTATTTTCAAATTTAATTAAAAAAATAAATAGCTGCATTGTTTTTTATCTATATTATTTTCGCACTACAAAAAATAAATATAAGTTGCAGCTACTTATTTTTTTAATAATTGCAAAAAAAATTGCAACCTAAACATCCTTAGCCAAAAAAACTCACCGTAAACTAACGAAAATTCGCAACACACTCGTGGAAAGTAAATTCGATATGGTCACAAAATTGGGAGTTGAATCACTAGCACTCACAATCGGCGCACGGCGCGCGCGCATGTACGCTCTAACGCGAATGACGCGCGGGCGGCTATGCCGTCGCTTTTACGTGGACCGCAGGGTGCACTTTCGCTATATGTCTTAGGGACTTTGGGGATGAAAAGCTAAAGCCTACAAATAAAAAGAAAACCCAAAGGCATAGGCATCTAGGTTTCTCTACGCGTTGGTACCTTACAGATGTGTTTGATATTTCAACGGCGAAACATATTAAACAAAATGTGACGATTGCAATCACTGGAATGAAAAAATGTCCATATTTTTGGGAAACTTTTGTTCTTTTCATAAAGAAAATTCTGGCAATATTCAAATTAATATGATCAGTGTTTTCTCGGACAATTTAATACCTGTAATTCTGAAAATTACGACAGGATAGTCTAGTAAGGAATCTTGGTTCGAATAACCTGAGGTCCTAAATTATACAGCCGGCAGATGGCAAGGTGAAGAAAAACACTTTGTGCATGAGAAATAATTTCAAATAGCTCTCTACAATAAATGTGTTAAAACCTTTATCTAATGAGTGATACGAGTAGGTACCCTTTCAATAAACTTTTTCAATAGGGACTGAGCATTTGTCTCAAGACAAAATATGCAAATATTGTGTGAGAATAATGACACTGAATTTATTATTGGTATTGTTCTTGCACAATACTATCATAAACATTGTAAGCATTTGCCATAAATAAACAAAAATATTTTTTTAAGCTTAGAATGCAAATTAATAACATTGCTTGTTAAAAAGGTTAATTATTTTCGAGGCGACTAACTATGTGTTACTTGAAAAAATAAATTGGCAGCGATTAAATATTTAGTTAAATGAGATGAGCTTCAAAATGCAAAGATTTATAAAAATTAATAATGGCTGCTACTGCTAAAATAGTAAATAGGGCAAAGGCGAATGAAGTCATAGGCGAGGACAATAAATAATGACATGGCTACTGTAATATTAACAATGGGACAACCAACATTGTATGATTGGCAACTATAGGCTTCTATACGAGTAAAGTTATTGAATGCCTAACTATTGATGCACCTATATGACTGAGTTTTTGGGAATCAATGCTAGTTTAACACAAAACAAAGCTCACAACTGATTATTATTCTGCTACTTTCTACTTAAAATTATCCTTTACTGTAGTTGTCAACCTATTATTTTTGCTACGTGCTTTAATTTTTACTCTTTCGTATACTTACGTAGTATAAAGGAAGTCTTTTGATCTTAAATAAATTCGACCTCGAGATTTTGACGGATTTACACGTTTTGGACCTCGCTGAGTCCAAAAAAACTGTTTTTGGAATTATGTATGTGTCTGTGTGTCTGTGCGTTAGCACGATAAATCGAGTATGCTTTAAAATACTGCAACCAAATTTAACATGCATGTATGACATCAAAATATAAGGTTTTATCAACTTTTGAGTCGTCGATCACGAAAGTTAAGCAACCAAGTGTGCGGTCGGTACTCGGATAGGTGACCAAAATTTAACATGCATGTATGACATAAAAATATAAGGTTTCTATCAACCTTTGAGCCGTTTCCGGTATACGAGAAAGTTAAGAGAAGAGCACTTCCGATTTTTTTAAAATCTCATTTTCAGATTAATTCATTGCCGCGTTATACATGCTGACTAAAAATATGGCTCAAAATAGTTGCGAATACAGTATTAAGTATTATCATAGTCTATATAAGTTCTTATTATTATGTACCTACCTAAATGCAGATCCGATAGAAGTTGTTCTATTAAAACATTTTCTATCAGAAAGACTTGTGTATCTAAACCATTCACGTGGCTCAAGAATGCACTTTCATACACAAAATTTCACCATAATCGGCCCATCCCTTTTAGAGGATTTAAGTGACATACACATGGAAAGAAGATTTATATACATTATAAAGGGGTGCGCATTTTCTTACGTAACTTTTCAATTCCTATATCACTGGAGGTCCGAAAATATTTGTCATACCATTTAAAACCATAATGATCATTCTTCATAACTTCATAAAACATAATCATGAAAATTCATAATATCATTAATCATACATTTTTGGGCGAGGCTTTATGCACCTACATGGCTGGGTGATGGGTAGGTTAGGGTTAGTTTTTTTATGACCAGGGGGAGTGCACTGTTTTTGTAAGCAACAAGGTAGTAACAGTATTAATAAAAAAATTATGATCACTAACTGTTATGAGCTCCGTTGGTAGTAATAAAAATGTATGAATAAAAAAAGTATAAAAAATAAAATTATGAAGAGTGATTATTATGAACACAAATCGGTAGTAAGACAAAGAATAGGATTTAGATATTATGTGAGCCAATATGGACTCATTATAAAGATATAGTTTTAAGGTATTCAAAATTACTTGCATTCTTTACAGCTTTCTATATTATAGTCGAATTCATCTGGTTTAAATAATCGAATTCTTTCTGTTGTTTGTGTTTTTATTCTGTTTTTATATTAGAAAACTTGTTCTATTCATTTTAATACTATTCTACTCTAAATCTCGACCCATTTTTTGGTAGCACAGTAATGCTTAACATTAAGAGGAAAACCTTTAGCATTCCTTGGATTCTCAGTTGCAAAGAGGGGAGCCAGCAGTGCCTGGGACTTGCGACCCACGTGTAGCGTAAAGGAGGCTTCGGCACTCGCCTTCACTGGTATTTCAATGCATAACCTAATTTTATTTTGTGATACAGATATATTGCTCTCGGTTTCTCGGTATATGTTCCGGACGACAGAAAAACAAAAGTGTTTATATTAATAAACACTTTTAGCATAACATGATAACAAGTAATTATTATGTTATGCAATCAATGTTTTTGTTATTAACATTTTACATTTTAAATTTCATTCGTTTTCATTTCATCTCAGTAAATTTTATTCAGAGTTTGTGTTAAATTAATGCGTGGTTAGGGAAATACACTACACATACATTACACATGGGAAACCGATTACTCATTAGATAGAGCACTAGTTGAAATACCCAAAGAAAGGTGTAGAGATAGAATAGGAAGAATTAAGGGAAAGGAGGCCGTATTAGGTAAGTCAATCGCTCCCATTCAAAGCACGCTGTCTTCCACTTCATATCAACATCGAAATAACCCACGGAAAAAAATAATTCTCTTTTACTCAACCACCCCACGATCGGCAACCCAGCATATAGGTACACAAGGGACTATATCCATTGATAGATTCTCGGAGCTTCGATCCGACAGACGTTAAAAACACCGATATAACAGAGAATAAGTAAATTTCTAGCTAGTCGGTGGATATAATATTCTCTGGTCTGAAGACGTGCCAGACTCTTATAAACCTTACTTTCTACGCCCAACAGGTAATCATCTTTTACTATAATTGTTATCCAAACATCCCACCTTTCCTAGTAACTTAAATCTGCAATTATTAGCTAACTTAAATGTAAAATCTTTCTTTGGTGAGACACACCAGAAAGTAGGGTAGACTTTAGGTCATGGAACACTCCAGAAGTCCCCGACGGGTTTCCTGTCGGACTATAACCATCACCATCATCCGGTTAAAGTCTAATGATACCCATGTAAAATTGCAAAAATTATTATTTTTATCTACCTGCTTTGGACAATTGGTTAATGACTAAGGGTCACCGCCCTTATGGCATGTTCGGGTCAACCTATATCTAAATTTAAATATTAATAATTAAATCAGTAATTAACTTGTAATAAACTAAAGAAAATCACATGCCCCTCCCCAACCACATGTTTTATTACCTACCTTATTTTGCTTACCCCTTGTTAATGTGAACTTCAGGGCATCTAAGTTTGGGCTTAAAGCCATCCAAACCAAGAACTAGTTGAGGAATAAACTTGATGCAGAGGAGACAACACCACACCTTACCCGCTACCAGGTTGCAGCAACTGCGGCAAACCAGCCTGCCTTAAGAGCCGTCACCAACCGTTTCCCTTGTTTGAGGTATCATAGTAGAACCCAAACTAACCCTGCAGCATTACTCAATTTTTGGTTGATTTTGGTTATCATTAACTTGTTTTATATAAAATCATACCTGTTTGCCAATATCGATCAAGTAGACCTCCATGATCCCTAGATACTATAATTTGTTCTTATGTAGGTAATTGTTTAATCAGCTACTTATTTAGCATTTAATAATGTCTACATAATTAATTAAGAATTTAGAACATTAAGAAAAATTATTATTTTCAATACATTGGTACTTAAAAACTTTGCGTTCCTTTATATTATTTGTTGACTTTCCCTTGGATAAAAACCACCTAAACAGATACATTACATTTGGCGGCCCGGTACATTATATTACAAAAAGGGGCTGACACAAGCTTACTAGTACCACCAATACAATTTGATATTATAACTTCTGAATAATTTCAATATTGAAAAATCTAAAATGGCTACGATATCTATAAAAGCGTGTTACATACAATTACTTTTTATTCTTCCGTTTAGTTTTAAAATTAGGTTTTAGCTGTAAGTGGCCATTTTTGAATTAAAACCAATTAAAAACCGCAATGAAAGAACGCAAACGAATGTGCAATCATTCAGCCGTGTTCTATATAATTGTGACCGTTTTAGACATTTTCAAATTAATGTGATATGGAAATTGTAAAATTAAATCTATTGGAAGCGCCAGTTAACTCGCGTCAGCTCCTTAAGGTATATAGAGTCCTTATATATAGGAAACTGCATATCGGCAATGTGAAAGAGAAATTATTATATCATTACGTTTGTTTATCCACATACAGGCTTAACAATGGCCAAATAACTCCGCGCGCATTGCGATCGTGAACGTAGAGAAATTAGTTTAATCATAATTTCTTAATTACTAACAGGATACTAATGAAACTTCACAAACATTTGAAGGCAGTTACAAGCTACAAAATAAAGTTTAAAGTAAATCTTTAAAGCTCTTATTCAAAGAGCTAGGACCTATAGAAGTGTTTTTATATTTAACTAAATAACCTTTGAACGGTACATTATATTGGTGTTTTTTATTGCACAACTAATTATACAAATCCTTATGAAGTCATATACAAAAGATGATAAGAATCCGCTTAACCGTTTCGGAGATCCAGTAAAACCACAAACGTTACCCCAGCAGAATCCTGAGTAACTTCACAGCCGAAGAAAGAACAAACACCAAATAAATTGCAACATTTACCCCGCCTAGACTACTAATTGTATAGCTAATATTTATTTGAATATTCCTATTAAAAAGATAATGTTCTGCCGCGGTAACGTTACCCCAGCACAAAATGTTTATGTGAAATAACTAAAAACTATAAGTACAACAAATTTAAAAAAGTTTGCAACAAATTCAGAAGCTGGGCAACTAACTACCTACATAATTTAAATGACTGTTTTTGACAACATTTTGCTGTAGGAACGCACACCACCCGTACTATCATCTGCTTATGAATGAATGTTACTTACTTGCAACATATCATTGATGTGCAAAAGAAATATCGTAGGGGATAGCACACAGCCTTGAGGGATACCACAGTTCACGAAGACTAAACTGGCGATTACAATTTCTCGGAAGGATAGAGAGGAAGCTTTCTAAGCAGCGCTTTGTGCCATACTCGATCAAAGGCCTTTGCCATATCCAAGCTGACCGCTAAAGTCTCATCCTACGACTCCAGTGCTTCTGCCCGGTGGGCCAGATAGACCAGCAGGTCACCAGCCAATCGATCCCGACGAATTCCGTACTGACGGTCGCTAATTAGCTGGTGATCCTCTAGGTAATGGTCTCCATTATCTTGGCAAACAGAGGCTAATGGCTATAGTTGGATGGGCTGAGCGGTCCTTTTTTTAGGTATCGGGTGTACAACGGCAGTCTTCCAAGAATACTATGCCTAGGGAATAAGAGAGCCGAGATAAGCGTGTTAAAACCGGTGCCAACTCTGGAGCACATGTCTTCAGCACTATGGCAAGGATTCTGTCTGGCCCACTCAACATGTGTGGATATTAATGGAAAGGAAAGCCCTGCGCACTAATTTTTGAGTGAACCGGATATCTGACATCGAACTCTCGTACCGCGGGATGGCAAGCGGAACATTTCCCTAAGACCCTTGTGAATGTTAGTGATACGCAATAAAGATATTTTATTTGATTTGATTTGGTTCCTCCATCAACAACATCCTCAATCAACAACAGTCGAGTTGGATGCAAAAAGAAGAGCGACTAAAATAAATAATTAAAATAAAACTAAATAATCAAAATGTCATTTTCTTAAAGTTTATCCTTTCACTCTCACCGCTCATAAAAAAAATACAGCTGTTTGTTTACATATTCTTCATCGAATTTGCCTCAAGTATTGTTGGGTTTTTATTTAATCCTTAGGACTTTTATATTCAAAAGCGACCTTGAAGGCCGAGTAAACGCTACAGCGTTTCTGTTCTGCTGACGACCTAATTAAGTTATTATTGCTGTGGGCATAATTGGAGATCTCACTGCATATAAGTTTGCTCAAAGTTCCATGAGGATCATTATACAATTATTCCTATTCAGGCATTATAATTTCATAGGTTTCTGGGTAAACAAAAGGAGAATCTACAATATAATATTTACTCTCAACTGCGCTGCACAAATCAAATTTATTCAATGTAGGTTAAAAAAGCTTGACTTACTAAATTTTGATAAAAGTAGCTAAAAAAAATATCCATTTATTTAAATTATCGCAACCATAAAAATTAAAACGTGTCTACGTCATTAATTAATTACATACATAAATTAATAATTAATCGAGATCGCTCTTAGCAATAAGGTCACCTTTTGTACAAATCATTGTTTTAATCTGTGTAAATTTTTGTAGGTGTTGATTGATGTCATTTTCCTACCCTCGTCATCATCATCATCATTTCAGCCAAGAGACGCCCACTGTTGGACATAGGCCTCCCCCAAGGATCTCCAAACCGGTCGGTCCTGCGCTGCCCGCATCCAGCGGCTTTCCGCGACCCTTACTAGATCGTCAGTCCACCTTGTGGGGGGCCTACCAACGCTGCGTTTCCCGGTACGTGGTCGCCACTCGAGGACCTTTCCGCCCCAACGGCCGTCAGTCCTCCTCACAATGTGCCCTGCCCACTGCCACTTAAAGTTCGCAATTCTTTGGCCTATGTCGGTGACCTTGGTTCTCCTGCGGATCTCATCATTTCTGATATAATCACGAAGAGAAACTCTGAGCATAGCCCTCTCCATTGCCCTTTGGGTGACCTTGAGCCTTCTTATGAGGCCCATTGTAAGCGGCCACGTGATAACTTATGGAACCGAAATCCATAAGTTATCACTGGCAACAAACACGAATTAAAGACTTTCGTCTTAAGTCACTGCGGTAGATGGGCCGAGAATATGCCGCGTAGCTTCCCGAACGCTGCACAGCCGAGTTGGATTCACCGATTGACCTCTTTCTGGAAGTTGGACTGTTTGTCCCAGGTAAACATAATCATCGACAACTTCCAGTGAATAGCTTCCAACCTTTACAGGAGTTGGTGCGACATGGATATTAGACATGATTTTCGTCTTATCCATGTTCATTTTAAGACCCACTTGTTGGGAGATTCTACAGAGATCGTCGAGCATTGTGCCCAGATATTCCAAGGTTTTTCCTACCCTGCTCCCAATTTATTTGGGGTCGGTGCAGTATGTTATATATAGATAATACTGCTTAAGGATTTAGCATTACGTATGCGGAATAATAGACACGTTGGCCGTATAGTAGTTTTTGTCTCGCCGGTGCTTGTTATTTTTATTAGTAATAAAAAAATACTATCTTAGATATAGAGTTATTAGAAACATTTTAGATTTGGGAGACATTAGAAGTGCTATGTATAAACTACATACCTATAAATAAATAATCCGAAAAATACACCGTAACATAGGTACATGTATGCAAAAGTTTCAACCGAAGGAGAGGAAGGAAAGTTTCTGTATTTTATTGAATTGCCATTTTTAATGCTATTCACGAGTCCAAGTCACTGTTCCTGACTCAATCTCTGCAACACTATGAACCCGGCATCCCGTGGTGCCCGATCGTATAATTGGCCAGATCATGAAATGCTTGGGCATATCTTCTACCTACCGATCACATAGATATTGTAGATTAGACTCTCCCACAAACACGCTAGGTCATAAAAAATATAACCTTGAACCTAACTGATCACTCCTTACTACTACCATTTTAAAATAATGGGCTACTCGACCATTGGTCGAGATTTCTATGGTCCAGGAGCATTTCATGATATGCCGCACATTTCATGATCTAACCAACTGTATCGGTCACAACATATCCATGTAATGCTAAGAAATGTCAATTCTTAATGCTATTGCATGAATATAAATAAAATTTGAGCGCTAAAACCGTAAACAACTTTGTCATAACTGTTATAAAAATTACGTGACAGTTATAATTAAAACAATATAGTGAGTAGCTATAAAAAATGTAACAATATAAACCGCTAACACGAATACATGATATAAATAAATATGAAATAAAAAAAAATAGAAATTACAACATCAAAACAAAATTATGCATTCGGAAACTTGTTTTGGGGACTAATTTTAATAATAGACATCTCGTGCGACTAGATCGGAAGTGTGACGATTATGCTTTAGATTGTTAGTGGCCTTAATAACGTAATTATTGCTTCAAGTGGTGTTGTATCTGTCATAATTATACCTTATTTTGGAGATTCCCCCGAGTTCTTGTTGTTAAAACACGTGTTGAGAGACTCCATTTTTAATTCAAACCAACCGTACAATTTTTGTTACTTACTTTTTCACTGGACATTGGCAAAATGCGTTCGTTTACTGTATCGCGACGCGATTAACTAAGAATAGAATAGAATAGAAACTTATTTTACTACTATACTGTATTATAAATGCTTGCATGAATGTTTGTTACTGAATCGCGCCAGAACAGATGTGCAGCTGATATTTGGCGTAAAGAGATTATGGAGTGAATGCACACCTGGCGGAAGATACGTCAAGCGTAACATTGTTAGTATGGCCTACGCATTGATGCATAATCCGTTATAGTATGTAAGGTTGGATCTATTAGTCTACTCTACTACTGTATTACGGACCGACGATACGCATCGGATCGTCGGTCAGATATGGGAGGACCCATCATCATCAAAACAGCCTTTTTAATTCAATCTAGACCAACGCCTTGTGTCACTGCTGGGACACAAAGCCTCTCCTTGTCATTGAAGGAGTTTTAGGCAGTAGTGCACCACGCCTTGCCCTATGCGGATTGGTGGACGGAGTATAAGGTGATCAATACCCCTTTGCTGATCCATTAGTGGCCTTCTACGACACTCATTGGAGGATATGGGATGATGCTGCTGCCGGTATCACGCGCCGGAAGGACCAATAGTCTGAAATATTACATAGGCTACTGACACGTTTCATAGCGATACGATATCGAAATTTGACATTATAGGTCATATTTCTTGGTTGTCTACAGCTTGTTACCTACCAACTTACCTACTGAGTGCTACGATTGGCCACGTGATTTAACGACGGCTTAAGGCAATCCCATACATTTTGTAATTATCGAACTTCGTCATCGTTTCTATTCGTTACTTTTTCTACGGGACCAGGTACAAAACAAAAAAATAAACAAAAAAAATACTTAATAAATATATATTTTTTTATATATTTTTTTATTCATTTATTTATGAAGATCCACGAAGGATGAATCCATGGGGAAAAGATATTAATTAATTTGCTATGGCGTGTTTTTGGGTCTTGTAGATACTATTTTGCCGGACTTGGACAGCTGTGATGATTTAAAGTGTGTGAGTTAAAATCTGGCCTGGTTGTTGATTTTTTGTGGCTTTGGCCATAAAAATATATAATACATTTTTATTTTTTATTTATTTGTTAACAAAAGAAAAATACTACTTATTGTTTTTATTACAGTGCCACATACACCTACATAGGTTTTACCGGACACTGATATGCATCGTCTTTACTCTAATCTAAATACATAATTTTTTGCATGAGTATAATTTTATCTAGTATTTAGATAAGTACCTACATCACATGCAGACACATAATTACGCTCATAATACCAAAAGGGATTGAGCAGAGCTTTACGTAACATTTGGTTCCACATAACGTCACATCTGGCAGTATGGGCCATACAGTCTACTAAATCAAAGTCTACTAAAGTTAGACTAGTTTTTGTTATAGAACAAAATCACTGTTTTGCTCGTCAGATTATTATTCCGGCGGCGGTATGAGTCCTGCCATAGAAATGGCTTTCAAGTAACTGAACTGAATATAAATGGTTTAGTTTGCACGACAGGAAAGATTAAAGATCAAAACTAATTTGGAAGTAGTCGTAACCAATGATAAAGTGAGGCTATTTTAATCGTAACAATCGTAAAAGTTAATCAAAGAAGTGAGCAGTTTGTACTTGGATGGGTGACTAAAAATTGCTTCAAAGGGCATGTTTAAATAGGTACCTCATAAGGTTACACTCACTTATCATCTCGGGAAAGAAACGCCTCTTTTTCAACCGACTTCAAAAAAGGAGGTTAACAAATCGACTGTATCTTTTTTATATGTGTTTGTTACCTCATAACTCTTTACTAGATATACTGATTTTAAAGATTCTTTCGACCTTCGGAAGCTGGTGCCTGTCATGTGGTCCCATTTAAATTTGATCGACATCTGACTGGTATTTTTTGAGTTGTCCCTAATAATGCCTATTTAATTGAATCGATGATATCGTAATCTTATCACTTGTGTGTAAAGATCTTGAGATAGTTTCCTGAAAATGTATATAATAGGTTGGGGAAAAAGTTTCTTCGCATTTTTTAAGAAAATTCAAAAAAAATTTTAATATAGTTTATTTACATTTAACTAAAGTATGTAGGTACCATTTTGTTCGATAACTTTTTGCCATCTTGTAGGTAGGGACATGATCCCATTGCTATAGAAATTTCGGGACTTCTTGTCAAAATACCGCGACAAGTGGTTTTGGCAGTCCTCTCGTGATGTTAACCTGACACTGCCTAAAGAATTCTGTAGAGACCGAAACAGGTGGAAATCTGAAGGTGCAAGGTCAGGACTATACGGCGGATGCAATAACACCTCCCAGCCAAACTCTCTTAATTTTTGCTGAGTGGCTAAAGATGTGTGAGGTCTAGCGTTATCATGATGAAAAACCACACCCCTTCTGTTGATTAATTCCGGCCGCTTTCTCTCAACTTCTTGCTTTAATCTCATCAGTTGTTCGCAGTAGAGTTCAGAATCGATGGTCCTGCCTGGTGGTAACAGCTCATAATGAATAATGCCCTTCCAATCCCACCACACACACACAGCATCACCTTGTTGCGAGTTAACCCGGGTTTCGCCACAGTCTGTGAAGCCTGACCGGCCTTTGACCACGACCTTTTTCGCACGTTCTTGTCGTACGTGATCCACTTTTCATCACCAGTTATCAGCTTCTTCAAAAATGGTTCGGTTTCATTACGTCATAATGAAGAATCACAAATGAGTACACGGTTCATTAGGTTTCTTTCAGTGAGCTCGTGAGGTACCCAAATGTCGAGCTTTTTTGTGTACCCAGTTTTTTTCAAATGCGCCAAAACTGTTTTGTGGTCAATTCCCAGTTCTTCAGCTACGTCGTAACTACTGACATGCCGATCTTGCTCCACTTTTTCAAAAATGCCATCCATTTTATCTGTAATAGGGCGACCAGAGCGACGTGCATCTTTGACATCAAAATTTCCGGATTGAAAATGCTTAAACCAAATTTGTGCTACTCTCACAGACACTGCACTAGGTCCATAAACATCGCAAATTTTTTTCGTGGCTTGCGTTGCATTTTTACCTTTTTTGTAGTAAAATTTTAAAATGTATCGAATTTCTTCATTAGATTCACTCATCTTGGCGGTACGAAAAACAAATGAAAATCACACATTTTCCTAATTTGAATTTGGAATTATGTTCTTTAAAATTTAAACTTTCAATGATACCAAAACCAGCCAGATACAAATAGTATAGCCAAAGAGATTTTATTACAAGTTTATACATACTATAATGCGAAAAGACTTTTTCCCCAACCTAATACATAAAACACATAAAAAGCAATAAAAAAATATTTTTAAATAAAAAAACCGCCTTCTAATAACAAACACTCAGAATACTTGTTCTGTATTCTAAGAATAAAAAGAACTCAAAAAGAAATAAAAATTCCGTTTATAAAAATCTGAATGTTTTTTTTTAGGTCGATGCCAACCTCAATACTTGGAATAAACGTTGTCACTTGTATTTTTGTATTTTTGACCGACCTCAAAAAAAACATTAATATTTTTATCAACAGAATTTTTATTTCTCCGTTTTTAGTTTTGAAGGGTTTTTTGTATTTATTTAAAAGTAATTTTTACTATGAACGCTACAGAATGGCGACTATGGAATGACTATACGGAACGAAAGACATCGTCTCTTTTTTGATATGTTGACACTGGTTGACACCATTATCATTTATCACAGAGTAAATAAATAACCATAATTTCCTTTGTGGCATTATGTATGAATTTGACGAGGTTGTAGTGGAGTAGTCAGTATAGCTGCCTACACGTCAAGCGGTCTGGGTTCGAATCCTGGTAGTGGCAAATATTTGTGTGACTGACGCGAATATTTGTTTGCGAGTCATGGTTGTTTATATATGTATTTAAGTTTATTTATGAATATATCAAACAAAAATGTCTGTTATCTTGTTTCTATAACGCAAGTTCTTAATGAAACTTAGATGATGCAGTTTTCGTTATCCTCAAAATCGGGCTCGCGACTCCTTTGAGCATTTTCCGATATTCGATTTGGCCCTGAAGGCCCACTTGAAAAATTGTATAATACCTCTTTACTCCTTACCCAAATACATAGCTATTTTGAATGATTTATTTGCACTGAATGGCAATCTAATCTTAAATAACAATCTGTAGCAAAATGATCATAATAAAGAAAAATACATAAATACAGATCTATGGTAAGAGCACAGAAACAGAACTACGGGTAAACTCGGTAAACTGTTTCAGATGGTGAAATTGAGATAATAGTTGACACTTCTTTTTTTAATTTCTTCTCTACCACGAGAAAGCATAGATAGGACCCATACAAAATAATTTAGTCTGTCAGATATTTTGCAAAAAGCTACTGAGTTATCAATTAGTTTGTTGCCAGAAAAATGAAAAAAGCATAATAAAATGTTACGAAGATTTGATGGAATGAAAAATTGAAAAAAAAAAGCAAACCTTATGGAATAATTATTGCGTTTACAAACGCGTAAAAATATTTTTAATACTTGAAAAAATACATTGTATTTTTTCCAGTTTTAAAAAGCAAACCCTTTTCGGAAAACGTAATGTTAGACTATTTTTGTTTTATTTGAATGCACATAACCTGTTAACACTCGCGTGATAATATTAAATAACTCGCCAAGGCTTGTTTTTTAAACACCGCTCGTATTTTAATAACCTCTGTGATAGTTACTTATGAACAAACTATTATTACAATACCTACATACATTGAAAAATGCCTCTCACTTTCCCAAGGAAGCAGTTGGCATAGAAATTGATAATGCTCCATAAGATTTGATCGGTTTACAAGGCTATCCTTAAGGACTTCCTCGCGGACAGTGCAAAATATCATAGGCAGGATACAACCAATCTATCGTATTTATAGGAACATCTGAGCATTAATATTTTGTAACTTGTATAAACATACTCTTTCTAATCAAACTAAGGTTTATAATTGATATTTTAAATTGAAGTAATTAAATTGCCAATCATTAAAAAGTAAATAGGTAGATAGTACTAGTGCAATTCCCGGTCACAAATAAGACTATGCCTTATTATTCTGCGGACGTCGTAAAAGAGAGATTCTGAACCTCGTAGAGATGGTCTAATCTAAAACTGAACGCCCCACCATTGTCTTACTCTTACAGCGCAATCAGTGAACAGTTGCAACACACTCAAATTAGCTGGAGTCATTGGTCATTCTGTGGATTCAGTCGCCGGCTAGACACAAACGGGGCAGCACGCTTCGATCTCTCATAAAAGGACCGTCAGCATCAAGTTTAAAGTTCAGTTTTCTTAACAGCCTTTATAATTCGATCCACTGCTGGGCACAAGGCCACTGCTTGTCATCGAAGGAGGTTTAGGCAGTTGTCCACCACGCTTGCCCAATGTGGATTCGTGGACGGAGTATAAGGTGATCAATTACCCCTTTGCTGGTCCATTAGTCGCCTACTACGACACCCATTAGACGATAGGGGGTGATGCTATTCTACTCTGCCGGCATCACACGAAGTTCAGTTTTAGATTAGGCGATCTCTACCATCTGTCAATCACATCAAGGTCACTCGAGCATTGGCGAGTAAAGGTTGTAGCACATTTATCAACTCGGAAAGGGAACGCCTCTTTTTTAGTACGAACGCTACGAAATGGCTACGAAATGGCTACGGACCCTAGCGCATCGCCTCTTTTTAACCGACTTCAAAAAAGGAGGAGGTTCCTAATTCGATTTTTTTTATCTTTGTCACCTCATAACTCATTACTGGGTGTACCGATTTTGCAGATTCTTTGGAAGGTGGTGCTTGTCATAATTGTGATCCCAATCAAATTTGATCGACATCTGACAAGTAGTTGTTGAGCTATCCCTAATATTGCCTATTTAATTGACATCGATGATATCGTAATCTTAACACTTGTGTGTGTCTAAAAGATCTCGAGATTGTTTCGTGAAAATTTCTATCCTTAAAACACTAAAAAGCACAAAATAAATTATCTTTAAATAAAAAACCGTCTTCAAAACATAAAACGGAGAAATACCTAAAATTATGTTTATAAAAATCTTAATGTTTTTTGAGGTTTCTGCCAACCTCAATATTTGGAATAAACATTGTCACTTGTAATTGGGACCGACCTCAAAAAAACATTTAGATTTTTATAAACAAAATTTGTATTTCTCCGTTTTTCATTTTGAAGGAGGTTTTTCATAGTAAAAGGAAGCGATACGGATCCGAGCTGATAAGTGTGCTACGAACTTTATCACTCACAATTCTCACTCATGTAGCTCGTTAATTTTAAAAACTGCTAATGAGTTACAGGGGAACGGAACGTAAATATTAAAGTTATAATGTCACTGTCAGTCATTTGATTTTCTACGGTTAGAATCTCGTTAGAATCTTAGAAACGAGTGGGTCGGACCTCGGACCACTCGTGGCAAACTTCACGGGTATGAATATTCAAAAATAGCGATTTTAGGGATTCGCATACGAATCTTGTCATTTCATACACGATTTGGAATTCTAATGATTCAAAAATGCGTCTTGGCGTTAGTTGGTGTGTTTACTGAAAAGATTGTTTATTTTTGGGTTTGGTGCCCGCCCCTTTTATGTAGGTGAAAGGCTGGCGGGGTCCACGTTCGGAAGCCTCCTCGTGGCGGACCCTGGTAACGTGGTGGGAAAACTTTTTCGGCGGGTGTGTGGTTTTTGATGTCAAGTGGCATTCGAAGTCACATGCCATCGTTGAGTTGTTTTTGTTTTCCCACCACGGCTAGTTCCGGACGGCCCTTTTCCGCGCCCGAAGTCCCCCGGGTGTGGTCCGATGGCTGCTCCCAGTGTCCTCGTCAGGAGGACGCGTCAGGTCGAGCAGCCGTCGGTGAGGAGGCAGCCTATAAGGCCAGCGTCAGCCAGCGGCCCACAAGGGCTGGCGTTAGTCGGTAGCCCCTGTGGGCTGCTGGCCAGCAATTGGTGCACAAGGAGTGCCTATACGGGCTGCGTTGGGATGGTCTCGGTGTAGTTGCGATCACGTGTGCAGATCCCGAGCCGTCCCGTAATAGCGCACTGAAGGTCAGGCCGGGGAGGATGTTTAGTGGGTATGGAGGGAACGCCTTTACCTCGAGCCCCCACATATCTCCTTTGATTGGCACCACCCCGCAGGGACGATGCTTAAATGCATTTGACCTCCCCGACAGCAAAAAAAAGGTGACAGGCTGGCAACTTGTCACTATTTGGAGGCACTGCATGGCCCATACTGCCAGATGTGGCTTTATGTGTAACAAAATGTTGCCTAAGGCTCTACTCCACAAAGTTTGTATGAGGAAACAAGATTAGTTAGACTACTTTATCCGAAATTTCATAGAACTTAATAATAAGGTTGATAAATAAGGAAACACATATTTCAGGCCTTTTCAGAATTCAACCCTTATAAGGGGAAAATGAGGTGACAAAGTCGGAAAGTCAACATGGGGATTTTTTTCCTCATTATGCATCGAGTACAGTGCATTTAACTGATATCGAACAGATCCGAAGTGACAACAATACTCCAAGCAGGAGCGAACTTGGGCTCAATAGGCTTAGGAGCTGCTCTAGTGTAAAAAAAAAATTTAACGCAAGTTCGTAATACTATAGTTAGTTAGCGAATAGGCCTACAGGCAAGGAATTAGGAATGATACCTACAGGTAGTAGCAGGACTCGGCCATACAAAAGGGCGCTACAGGATACAAATAGCCGTCACTTTTTACCTTCCCATAATTTTTGAAATGGGGGTGGTGCTAGAAATTTCGCCCAATCATAAATTTTTCGCGTCTTCCTTTTATACGTCCGGACTTCACTTTAAAATATTATGGCAAGCCTAATAGTACTACAATATTATCTGTGACAAAATAATCTTAGTAACGCTAAAGAGGTAACATCATTATGTTTTTACTTTCATCTATGTTAGAAATAGCTAGAGATGAAAGATATTTTAAATTGTCGTTAAATAGCTCTTCTGTACAGTTTAAAATAATAAGTAGACCCGTAACAACTATTACGAATATAATACGCCTTTGTTGCAACTGTGGCTAACTCGATTTGCGTGTAATATACTTAACTTAATCATGGAAAGGCAAAAATGATTTTTCGCGTGTTTTACTTTCGAATGAGAGCACGTGAGAAAGTGTCGTGTTTGTAATGGTTGTCGCAATCAAAGCTTTTGCCATAAATTTGGTGCGGTACCTAAACATTTTTTTTTTTATACAATACTCGCGTATAAAGATTATAACGAGCTAATTGAAACAGAAGTGAAAGAATAGATCGCAAATGTTCTGAAATTTACAATCTTACGCATACGAGTGTATAAAAATCTCGTGTCACGGTTTGTCGGATCGACCAATTTGTATGTTTTGGTGTTATTTGATATGAATAGAAGAATAGATCGTAAATTATATGTCATACTGCCAAAAAGAAAAAAAATATGGCAGTACACGGAGTACTAATATATTGTCTTTGTGTAAGAACAACGTTTTCCGGGTCAGATAGCCTAGTAGATATAGGTACATAGTACATAGTTGAAAACAAAGTCGCTCTTTCTTAAGCTTAAAACTTTGACCCCCTTATTCATAAAAACAAATGAATTTATTAAAGTTTTACAAATCGTTTGTCTCTGTCACTCTGGCACGAGATGAATGAAACAAAACACTTTTTAACAAGGTAATAACTAAAATAGGTTTATTGAGTGTTTATGAATAAGGCAGTGAAACTATACGCAACATATTTTAGTGCTGTTTTTATCAATAGATAGTGATTCAAGTGGGAGGTTTAGAAGCTAAAGTAAGTACTCTAAGTACTCTCCGTGAGAAGCCGGGGCTCGCTGCTAGTTATACATAATATAGAAAACTTAATAAAAACATTTGCAATCGATAATAGAAAAACACACTCATTGATATTATAGCACTGAAAGGGGATAAATAATATTTAAAAAAGTTTAATTGGAACCGAAAGATTTCAAAAACAGTGCGTTTCTCACACAACTTTTTTCTCCAAGCAAGTTGTGAAACCAGCTTGTACTAACAGTCTTTCCGTGGGGCTACGATTTAGGGGTCTTCAAGAAAAGAGCCTATTCCTTTATTTAAAGGCAGACAACAGTATAGCTGCCTAAACATCAAGCTGTCCGGGTTCGAATCCTGGTAGCGGCAAATGATTGTGTGACGAACACGAATATTTGTTTGCGAGTCATGGTTGTTTATATATTTATTTAAGTTTATTTATAAAAACAACTAAAAATTATTATGTATATTAAAAAAAATGTCAGTTGTCTAGTATCCGTAACACAAGTTCTTAATGATACTTACTTCGGGCTAGATAATTGGTGTGAGCGTGAAAATATATAATAATTATATTAATTGATACTGTGTTGTGGTTGATCATAGGCGATGTTGATCATTTAACACCAGGTGACTCGTATGGCCTCCCTATTTCATGAAAAAACCATACACTAGTAGTAAGACATGCAGACATAAAACAAGCTTTACCGCCAACCAAATAGTCGTCTGGGTCTGAAATCGGTAAGTGAACCTTAGAGACTTCCAAAGCTCCATTGGGTTGGTGATAACCGCAAACTCACCGATTAAAATTGACGTTCTCGGTGTGCTAAAACTAGGAAAAAACTTAAAAAATAAAACGAAAAATTGTTTAAAGAATTAAACATGCGAAAAATTATTTAATTTCGGGTATATGTGGACATAGAAGCAAAAGAATTGAGAAGTGGCCAATAGATTGCGTTGAACGCTTGACGAAAAGGATATTATTTATGTATGTATGACACGAACATAATACTGAGAAAAAACCATGAAGCATATATTTTGAAAAAACCATAGCGACCTCCATATCAAATGTTAGAGTTGAGGTAGTAACTCGGAGAAACGATTTGTATATTTGTATGGTTGGCAACTTGTCAGGCCTTCTGGATCTGGACAAATATCTCAAGAATCAAAATAATGCTCCCAGTAAGGAATCACCTTAATAATTACTGGATTTTGTAGTATAAGGAGATGCTGTTGATTGTGTTTTTTAAAGACATCAATAGTTCTCTTTATTCCTTGTCTTATATGTTTTTTTTTTTATAGAGAACAATCTAAAGAGTAATGGTTGATAATAATACATATATATCAAGTTACACTAGAGCATAAATTCAACTGATAATTGTATAGATAAGCTTGCCTTTGTGTAATTCCAACCCTTAGGCACTACATTGAGTTACGAAGTAAAATGATAATTCCAAAACTCCTGTTATTATTTAAAAACTGGTTACATCGGACAAAATGTATTATTATTGCAATAGCATAATATGATAGCAATGAAGATGTCACTTTAAAATTTAAATTATACTGGACAAGTTCAAAACATAAAATAGAAAATACAAACGAAGTTGACCATTACAAAACCAGTCTGTGTTAAAGACTCGATTATAGGCATTCAATGCCTACGGTAAAATCGAGAAATCAGTAAAATTCGCGTCGCATATCAGCCTACTCAGACTTCTTGAATGGTAGGTCTCCTAGAAATTTCGTTTTCAACTTTTATAAAATCACAATTAATTGCGCAATAGAAATGTCCAATTAATTTGAGTAGGTAGATAAAACGCATGTAAATTTTTATAGGCTTAAAAGTTGTGGTACGTACACAGAACAGTCAAGACATAATATACATACATACAATAACGCCGACAATCCCAAAGGGGGTTGAGCAGAGCCGTAGGTAACATTTACACTCGTATTTACAAACATTACTATGAGATCTCTCGACTGGGTACCTATCAAAATACAGATTTTTTTGTCATCGAATTTCATTTCACCGAAAACTATTCCACGATTTTCAATATCTATTTTTCTTGATTGATCGACTAGCTAATAATCACCGTTTCATATTATCGAATAAACTTTCATAAAAAAAATGTTTCAAAGTTGTGTTGCTTACCAGAATAACGGTCTATCGAACTAACATTTCATATAAACTATCAAGTTATCGATAACACTATTTATAAAAACATGTTTCAATATTTAACGTTACACATTGTAATGTTTCGTTTAACAACATTCCATCGCAGTAACGTTTCATCGAACGATACACTTGCCTGTTGACGTTTGACGATAAAAACTGTTGAGGTTAGTTCTTAATTTAAAAACTAATTCTTAATTTGCAAGTAGGTACACACCATGCAAGCAAGCATACAGCATGCAAGCAAGCATGCAGCATGCAAGCAAGCATGCAGCATGCAAGCAAGCATGCAGCATGCAAGCAAGCATGCAGCATGCAAGCAAGCATGCAGCATGCAAGCAAGCATGCAGCATGCAAACAAGCATGCAGCATGCAAACAAGCATGCAACATGCAAGCAAACATGCAGCAAGCAATATAATGCTCCGCTCGCTTCGCTCGCTCCGCTATGCTTGGTCACAAGTCTAACCTAACCTAACCTAGGTTTATTATCGTATTAATGGTTTTTCTTTATAGCGGGGGGCCTCAGGCCCCCCGACCCCCCTGCACCCCCCGGCAAGCATCTTGCAGGCATGCATACAACATGCAATGCAAGCATGCATACATCATGCAATGCAAAAATGCATACAGCATGCAATGCAAGCATGCATGTAGCATGACAGAATACAACAAGCAATCTCCGTTAGCTTCGGTTACACCGCTGCTGACTGCCTGTTGTTCTAAATCTAACCTAACTTAATCCATAGGTTTTCTTTACAGGGAAACAAAAATGATTACGAGTAATTACATAAAAAAAAGTATTTTCGATGTACACTATTTTTAGTGTAGTAAAACTTGATGTTTCAACTATTCTGCAAACTGAAACTTACGTGGAAACAAAATTATGGGTAACAAAACATCGATTTAACATTATTTCGATTAAATAAATAAAATAGGAAAAGAATTTACGATGGAATGAGCTTGTAGATAACGACTATTCGAGGAAATGAAATTGCGATGTAACCTGATTCTAGGAGTTGTTAAGTATTGTATAAAAAGATCTGCGAATAGTTTTATGGGGAATGAAAATCGTTGAAGTTAATTGCGATAAAGTGATGGGTTCCCCTCTCGACTCTTGTATGAGAAACGAACCAAGCACAGAGCTCTATTCAATACCATTGCGTTCTGTGATTGGTTCATTTCTTATCCAAGAGTCGATAGATCTCATAGTGTTTGTGAATACAGGTGCTAGTTACATATAAGGCCACACGTAGTATGGACCATGTAGTGCCTGAAAATAGTGACAGGTTACCAGCCCTTCACCTCAACTTCGCCTGCATTGAAAGGGGCACCAAAACCCAAAAAGTAACAAACCTTTAATAAACCAACAAAGAAAACCCTGCAACCAGGACCTAGGTTACACTCTTATTCATGTCCAGTCCGAGTATAGAATATTACATTCACCTCTCCAGCACCAAAAGAGCTTTTTTGCTTTGCAAAATCTCGAAGCAAAAACGGTTTTTGCTGCGAGCTCCGGACAAGACTGTAACGTTCAAATTACATTATAGCAGTAATTTTACTTTTAATTTTTAATACTACTTTTAGCGTAATAAGCATGTATCTAAATATTGTCTTATTTTTCTCATCTCGTACCTTTAAATTACTTACTGCGCCCAGTTGTCTACTTATGAATCAATTCTAGACTACTAAGCTGGTTCGTGTTCGTTTCGTTAAAGTCGGCAATCGCAGCAAAAAATAACGTTGCTCACTTGTTGAACCAATAACAATTAATTTTAAATAACCGGTGACATAAATTTATAGCTAATAACCATATCTGTCACGTCAGTTTTCAAACCAAAAAACTCACCTCAAAATTTGGTCCATTCATTATGGCGCTACGATGGCCACAGACCACAGACAGACACCATCTACAAACAGACATGTCAAACTTATAACACGCAAGACCTCGAGTGAAACTCATACAGCGGTATCTATAAACCAATGTCAGTGCGGAATGTAATATCATAATAAATTTACATAAAGAGTTACATAACCATGACATTTTAATAACAAATATAATGGGAGCAGATCAATAGCGTATTTAAATACTTAATTATTCAACTCATCACTTACTTTCGTATTGAAAAAGTCGTTCCGAGCTTCCGTTTTCCTCTAACTAACATGATAATTAAAAAGTAATCATACAAAAGAATTTGCACGAGAAAGTATTAACGCTTTTTCAATCATACCTTATTTGTAGAGTTAATTTGCAAAAGGATATTTTAATTTTTTTATTTATTTCTAAAGGTGAGTTCAGATTAACTAACTTGTTATTTAACTTATCTTCTATCGCTTACACGTCCACTTTTTTTTAAAAGAATAATATTATTAATGTGCTGCTAAGACATTAATATTAGTGTTGTTTACCCCTGCAACTAAGCTAATGCGCTTCTGCTAGAAGTGGGCTCACGTCGGTAGTATAACGTAGGATTGATCTCCGTTCATACATAAACCAAGTCCACCTTTACTAGGTGGTAGATCCTTAAGTAGGGTCGTCTGGGTAGGTACCACCGCCTTTCTTATTTCTGCCGTGAAGCAGTTCGCTGTGTTTCGGATTGAAGGGAAAGGTAACCAGTGTAATTACAGGGCATGGAGGGCATATCATTTTAGTCCCCAGGATGGCAAACGCACTTGCGGTGATTTACACTTAATATTGCAAGTGTCTATAGGCCGCGGTGACCACTTAACATCAGGTGGGCCGCAAGCTTGTTTGCCATCTCGTAACATAAAAAAAACCTTCCTGCGAGTTCAGCTACCGAAGCTTTACATTAATTAACTTGTTGTATAACGTTGCAACATAAAACAAAACAGTGCGATATTACATTGCGGTAAGGCTATATGCCGGAGCCCCGCCCCGCTGCAGTAATACCTACTTTAATATTACAAAATTTCAATGTTACGAGTATAAAATATTGTTGCAGATATTAATGGCATGTTGAATAATTACGTAAACAAATTTGTTTTATAACACATTTACAAGACATACTAATTAAACCATCGTGGTGGAGTGGCCAATAACGCTGCCTACACATCGGGCAGTCCGGATTCGAGTCCTGGTAGTGGCACATGTTAGTGTGATGAATAACTGTTCATGAGTCTTGGTTGTTTATATATTTATTTAAGTTTATTTATAAAAATATCTAGATTACTGAGTATATTTGTTAATACAAGTTCTTAAAGATACTTAATTTGGGCTAGATAAATATATTATTATTATTATTAACCACGTTTTAAAACAAGTATTGTTATATTTTAATCTGGACTCACTATGAGTATCTATTTACATTTAGATGTCCACGTAGGTTCTAAACACAGAGAACAGATATCAGAGAAAAATGTACCTTTGACCTGGCCCTCTTTCAAAATATTTAAGATTTAATCGATAAATGTTCTTATCGATTAAATCTAAAATAACAACCAAGTAACGACCGCCAGTCTACTCAAACCCTAAAGCGAGGCCTGCACATAGAGCGTCTCCCCATGTACACACCGGAGCCGGTTATTTTTTTTTTTTTATAATAAGTACATTAACAGATTAAAGTCACTAAAGTATTAAATATAGGCAAATTAACAATCTTCGCTAGACAATAATCCAATATAAATGTTGCCCTGGTACCCTATAGTAAACACCCTTGTCCGGCCTGCTATTGGTTCGAGCAGCAAGGAGACGTTCCAGAGACGAGGTGTACAATGTGCGCCGTTCCCGAAATGTCCCCATAAAGGAATGTGAGGACCGATAGTTTTTAGTGGGTATTCCCGGGGGAATCCTCACGCCCGCGCTGCTCAATCTAGTCCACAATACAGTACGGTCCGCCAGGGCCGGATTTAAAGGTCTGGAGGCCTCGGGGCAACAAAGGAGTGGAGGCCCCTTAGCACCAAATTATTTTACAAATAAAATAAACAATTTTTTTCAATCGAGTTTTCGGTTAAAGAATAGGCATACTTCTATACGACCTTTAATCAACGAACAAAATAGAAAGATATTATTATTATTATTATTCATGTAATCATGTTTGTACAAAGTACCGTAGGTAAAGGTAAAACGCGAAATAAAATATGAAGGGAAAAGTTGTTTACTGGTGTTTACTAGTCTGAATTTGAATTATTTTTTTTCCGAAGTCTCTATTGTGGGGGCCCCTCTTTTGTGGAGGCCCTGGGCTGTAGCCCCGCTTGCCCTCCCCTAAATCCGGCCCTGCGGTCCGCAAAGGATTTTCTATCGCAAAGAAAAAGCACTTTCCCGTCCTGCATCTCCGTTCACTGCCGATTCATATATTCATTTCGAAAATCTACTTTTAACACTTTCCAAGACATTACTGAACTATTTGGGCATCCCTTCCTCAATTATTTTTACTATTATCTTCTTTTAAAATCGTCTTGACTTAATGTCTTTCTCAAATATGCTCTAAGCTTAGCATTAAATACTCCCATGGCCTACCCTGCTCATTTATCTAAATTTCAATAACATTGCAATTTCTACAAACGCTTATATTAATGCGTCCCAATTCTCACCTTTCTATTTAAATATGATGAATTAGTTTCGCCCGTCAGCTATTTTGTATTGCCCAAGTACTTAATTATAAGACAATGAGATAAACAGTATATTCTAGAGTAATTATACTACAGCTAATGAACGTAAAATAGATAACAGTGAAGGTTATAATTTCGGTGAATTATAATTCATAAATGAAAGCTTAAGCAATATTAATTTCTTTTTTTAAATACTTTCTAGGCTTTGTGTGGATATAATTAGTAACACAGTGGGTGTACTAAAACCGTTACTACAATAAGCATCATATCCGCATTGCAATATGCAATATATTTCGTTATCAATTCTATTTAGTTATTATTACAATATTTTACAATGCCATCACGTAGCACAATCCAATTTCTATTTTCATATTATTACTCGGACTGTTTGTTATTTAATAATTACTGTTTATAAATTATTTCAATTTGTATACGATATGTTATAACATTATTCTATTGCTGTAATTAAATAAAATTTAATGAAATAGCTCAATACTTATTTGGAACAATATACTTATTACCTATCATTGCAGTCTTTACTCAATGCAAATTGCGATCAATAGACTTCAGACTCACAATCCCATAACGCTGGGGTTGAGCAGACCTTTAGGTAACATCTGGTTACGCATAAAGTCACATCTGGCATTATGGGCCATGCTGTGCTCCAAAATAGTGACAGGTTGCCAGTCTGTCACCTACATGAAAGGGACAACGAACCTAGGAAACTAAACCTTAGTGGACCAACCAACAAAAGCCAACAAGCAGGACAGGTGTCACATCCTTATTTACTCAACAGTCCGGTTGATATTAAAAATATTGTATTTGGAGGAATTGAAAACAAGAGGAAAGCTCTTGGCCTCCGGATGACGTCACCAGGTGATGCAGGCGACTCGGCTGATGCGCTCGCATTCATTCTATTCACATATAACGGCCATATGATACCGGCAGAGTAGAATAGCATACCCCATATCCACCAATGGGTGTCGTAGGCGACTAATGGAGCAGTAAAGGGGTATTGATCACCTTATACTCCGTCCACCAATCCGCATTGGGCAAGCGTGGTGTACTACTGCTCAAACCTCCTTAGATGACGGAGAGCTTTTGTCCATGCAGTGGGTCGAAATATAAAGGTTGTTATAATAAACGATTTCTTTAGCGCGTTCGGTTCAGTTATAAGTGCGTTCACTTTTATTCCACTACAAGTTTAAGCCACAAATATTGTTTCATTATACTTAATTGACATCGTACTTCGAAGTTGCAACAATTTTTCGTGGAAAAATTTCATCCTGTGCCTACGCTCGCTTCTTTCCAATTTATGATTACGTGATAGGTCAAACTTATAAAACTTTCTTCTGAGATAATTTAGCTAATCTTAAATTTCATTGTCCGCTGTATAGTTATTTTATATTCCATAATCATTTCTTATAATATCACCAAAGAACATCTTTGAGTAGAGCCTTAGGCAACATTTTGTTACACTTGAAGCCACATCTGGCAGTATGGGCGAAACAGTGCCTTTAAATAGTGACAGGTTGGCAACCTGTCGCCTACATAAAAGTAACACCAAACCCAAAAACTACAAAAATTCTGTTTATAAAAATCTAAATGTTTTTTGAGGTCGGTCCCAAATACAAGTAACAACGTTTAATTTTAGATTTTTATAAACAGAATTTTTATTTCTTCGTTTTTAGTTTTGAAGGCGGTTTTTTCTTTTTTAAAATAATTTTATTTTTTGCTTTTCAGGAAACGATTTCGAGATCTTTTAGACACACAAGTGATAAGATTACGATATCATCGATGTCAATTAAATAGGCATTATTAGGGATAATTTTAAAACTACTCGTCATATGTCGATTAAATTTGAATGGGACCAAATGACAAGCACCTGCTTCTAAAGGTCGAAAGAATCTTCAAAATCGGTACACCTAGTAAAGACTTATGAGGTAACAAACATTTAAAAAAAAAAACATACAGTCGTATTGATAACCTCCTCCTTTTTGAAGTCGGTTGAAAATTCTTCAGTAAACACACCAACTAAAGCCAATGACCAGGACAGATGTTACATTTCAGCAACCCGTGTGTGCGATCTTTAGATGGCAACAAATTATATAAAATGACATATTTTTCCGTTATATGTGGAAATGGTACAATAGTAAGTTCTGCATCAGTCATTGAAGTGAACGCGGCCAGTTTTCTATGGATATTTTCTGCGACTACATAATTGCCTAGTCTATTTAGAACATTTGTACTTTGAAATATTATCTCTATAAAGATATATATAGATAAAATTTAACAACAAACTGAAAAAATGCGATAAACGACTGCTGAATTGCGCGTGGGGTGAATTTGTAAAGGGTGTTCGGCATAACTATTTAAAAGTCCAATAAGTTTCATCTCCCGTGAGTAACTGAGTTGTCGCCTTACAAAATATTTATGTATTTTAAAGACCTTTTGAATAGTATTTGTCCCAATTAGCTATACGGTGGGTACAGGTTTCATACAATATCACCCATTGTTCTTTACGGCTAAGAAAGTTCATGTCAGATTTAGTTAGTGAGTAAAAGTGTAATACGTTATTGATGACGTCGTAAAACATATTATGCTCAGTTAAGTATACCTCGTTCACATCACCTAACTGGTGTCATAACTTTTGTCGCTGCTTTTCCATTTCGATCTTGAATTAGTTCCCTGTTTCGGTATCCATGGAAAGTGGCAACTGTTAGTGTAATTACAGTGCATGGAAATAATTAACCAAGCTCAACTGTAGGTCTTATATTCCCAAGTCGATAACCTCCGTATTAACTCATAAGTCTATCACAATAGTCAGTATAGTTACCTATACTTACTGACTATTGTTCGCTTGAACCCTCCACGCCCGATGTCTCCACGTCACGTCACGTCACGTCACACTTAAGCCAAAGTCCGAGTTCTTAAGGCACCATTAAAGACAGCAAAGTCCAAGCGGCCGATTGCGGCTTTAAGCGGGTAGTACCAAGAGCTAAGCTAAGTTAGTTTAGTTAAGCTCGCATAGCTCGTAGCTTTTCGTACTTACCAGCTTAGCTTGCATAGTTCGCAGTCTGCACAAAAATCTGAAAAACTAAGTCAGCTATGTGAGCTAAACTAAACTAACTTAGCTTAGGTCTTGGTCTACAACCCGCTTTACACTACACTGAGACCTGTCCACCAAAAGCCCTTTACGGAACTAACCCTACAGGATAGAGATCATAGTTCTAGCTTCCTTAAGCCTGTCCACTGGAGAGAAGAGCGGATCTATGCTAGTGTGACTGCATTCTATGCAAAATAACACTCCAGAATGAAGCTCTTAATATTTTCCTAGGAACTATTATGTCGTAAAAATTAACCATATACATTGTAATTATCAGCGAAATCATCACGAGGCGCCAAGCGCCACAGTCTAGTTCCCACATATAGATTTACGCTTTATACCTACCTAATTATCTGATTACTTCTATCACGCAACGCCATTGAAGCTAAATTACATTTCAGCTGTACACGTGGTTATGCATTACACAAAGTTCGGATTAAATTTAAATTACTTATTCAATGCAAGTGGTTACATTTATTATTATTGATTTGTACATTTCAACTCTATCACTCACGCTTAAGCAATCACCCAAAGAAGAATAAATGATGGACTGACATTGTGTAAACGATGGTGATAGAAAAGAACTATATCTCAAGAGAAGGAATACTGGTGATGCCTCGTGTTTGCTCTCTACCAGTCACTGGAAATTAAGTAAAGTAGGCAAGTAAAAATTTCGGCAAAAAGAGATATATTGTAAAGTAATGATCAAATAATAGATTGTGTACCAATTTAAGGTTTTCAGTTATGATTATCTTCTTGAAAATGGAATAACTGTTTTTGTTGTACTGCTCTAATTATTAAGATTTGTACAAAGAGCTGCGAAATCCTTAACGCGTATCCGACACGAAGTTAGTTTTTATACCACAATCTCGTTCTTAAACCCACGACGAAACGCACCATACCGCTATTCACAAAAACTGCTAAATCCATACTAGCTAAATTCTAGGTGAGATGCGAGCTACAGAACAAAAATTCGGCCTAAAAAGTTTTTTAAATTTTTCTTAAGAAGTCTAAACGCTTTCTGTTTTGTAAATTGGGGCTAAGAGACATTCATTATTTGTAGTTTTCACTTGTAGTTAATTTTTTTTCGTAAGCATCTTATTAAAATATTTCTTGATGCAACAGCTATAAAAGTAAACTCATACAATAAAACCTATAGAGGGGCATACATTAATAGAGTTAGCTATTAATTTCAAGAATAATATACCTATTATGATGCTGTTCACAGATAAATCCGTGAATATTTTTTTTACTCTTGACAAAGAAGGTCATCTCACCTGTAAGCCTATTCGCTAACTTTTTTTGACAGATGAAAGTGATGATCACTGAGTGAACTACAAATCCATTGCTGTTACACACAACACGCTATTATGGCACTCGTCGTGTAAAAGCAGCAATGGATATGTAATTCACTCGGTGATCATCACACAAAAAAAGTTAGCGAATAAGCCGGATGGTGGTAAGTGACGATCAGGCCAAAGGAACCCTCAACCACTGAGGGACTGGCTATCTATCAGTAACTGTCGGAATGCAATAATGCTGTTAGCATTATTATTATGGCGACAGATTTTGATAAGATGGTGGTACCTAGACAAGCGGAATGAAAAAATCCTACGACCAACCAAACCGAGTACAAATTTGTACCCCTATGAGGATCGAGCCAGGGTACTCTGGACCTTAATAACAGTGGGCGAAGACCTAGACAACGAAGGCGGTTGAAATTTATTTTATGCCACACCTGACCACAACATGGCCATTTTATAGATAGATAGATAGACAATTTATTTGCATCATCATACATTTAAACTTAAAATTAACAAAATCAAATACAGACCTAAGTACAGACAACAGCACGTTGGGTTACCACAAACTGTCAAATTTTCCCAATCGATTATGGACTTTATATTGAATATACTTAGGTTGAAAATCGTTTGGAGAAATTTGACAGTTTTGTATAGCCTGACGTGCTGTTGACTGTACAATACAATTTATTTATTTATTTATTTATTTGGGAAACAAACAGTATCACATGATAATATAAAATAACACAATAAAAAAGTACACATACCAAAAAAGTTTCCACTGAATGATTAATCTTATTGCTATGCGTAGATTAAGCTAATAAATTATAAAAGAATTACTTATTAATATCACTATTTAACAAATCGATTAAATTTCTTCTAAATACACTAGTAGAAATGTTAAAAACATCTATAGAAGAATAGTTATTTATTATACAAGAGTGGAAAGTTCCTTTTTAACCGCGTGCTCGATTTGGATGACCGAGCAAGCGAAGGATTCTAAAGTTGAATCACGAGCGCAGCGAGTGATTCTAAATTAGAATCCTGAGCGTCAGCGAGGGAAACAAACGAGCACAAGGTGAAAAATCTTTCCACTCGAGTGCAATACGTAACTTTTCATCCCACCTCAGCGAGGAAATGACAAAATAATCTTCATTCTAATCATAAATTTGGCACCATAGAGGTTACATTAAATAGGTTTAATGACGTTTTGAATTTACAATTATATTGAGTACTCATTATATGTGATGTTCTAAATTCAAATCTACTTTGCCGCTCAAGCGAATAAAATAGAATTTTCCAGCCAGATTTCGAAGCGCAAAATTACACTTTCCGAGGTGGTGGGATGAAAAATAGTTTATTATATTTACTACAAGATCTAAACAAAACAGTGTTGCTTGCATATTTAGTTTTAGTAACTGGCATATTATACAAATGATTATTTCGTGAACTCAATCGGGGACATTTAAAGATAATACTTTTGAGGAGATACGGGGAATCTAATTGACAATTAACAACTTTGTAAAGAAACAATTGGTCCTTAATTAATCGGCGATTTTCCAGTGACGGCAATTTAAAACAACAACCTCTGTCTAAATGTGTGTGAAATCTATATGACAGATGCTTTATAAATTTGTTTTGTATATTTTCAATTTGATTAATATATATTCTATATTGCGGGTTCCAAACTGTGGATGCATACTCTAGTACAGAACGTATGAAGGCAGTATAAAGAAGAATCAAGGTGGAGCTATTCTTAAAATCTTTAGAGACTCTCAAAACGAAACCAAGCATGCGATATGCTTTGGAAACCATATAATCAAAGTGAGGAGAAAAAGTCAATTTTCTGTCAATGTACACTCCCAAGTCCTTTACCTCAAAAACCCTATTTAACTGAAAGTCATTTAACTTATATTCATAAGTTATCGGCTTAACTTTTCGTGAGAAGGATATAACATTACATTTGCTTATATTCAAGTGAAGTAAATTAGTGCTACAATATGCACATAATCTATCTAAATCATTCTGTAACAAAGCGCAATCATTTGATGAATTTACTACCCTATAAAGTTTCATATCGTCAGCGTACAACAGTACTTTTGAGCTACAGAATAAGGTGACTATGTCATTAATAAATACATTAAACAATAAAGGCCCAATGTGTGAACCCTGTGGAACGCCAGAGGTTACAGGCAAAAATGAAGATTGGTAACCTTTAATCGCAACAGCTTGACTGCGCTCCCGCAGATAAGAAATGAGCCATCTCAGCAGATCACCGTGTATACCGATCCTGATCAATTTATGAATTAACTGAGAGTGCGATATTTTATCGAAAGCTTTCGAATAATCAGTATACACGACGTCTACCTGAGCACCCTGGTCCATCGCTTTGCTAATAAAGTGTACAAATTCACATAAATTAGTCTCCGTGGACTTTTTGCTTATAAAACCATGCTGTTCGGAGATGATATGCGGTCTTAAAACAGCGTAAGTAGCATCGTACACTATTTTTTCCAGTAGCTTTGCCAACGTGGATAACTTTGAGATGGGCCTATAATTTTTTATATCATGCCTATCTCCACTCTTGAAGATAGGTACAACATGAGATCGTTTCCAGACCAGTGGCATTATACCAGATTGGAGAGACATGCTGAACAACAAATACACTGGACATGCAAGACTCTCATGACACTTTTTCAAAAACACCGGCGGAATCCCATCAGGTCCACTACCCTTATTGGTGTCAAGACTATTTAAATACCTCTTAACAATATCAATCGATAATTCAACTGATCCAATTGAGATATCGCAAGAGTCAACGTAATCACTACATAATATAGCATCATCCCTAACAGGAACGCAATCCACATCCCTCTCAAAAACCGACTGAAAGTGAGTGTTAAAGTATGAACATATTTCATTAGCATCAGATGTAGTCTCACTACCTAGAAACATGGTATCTGGTAAATTCCCAGTGGATTTTTTCGATTTTACAAATGCCCAAAAACATTTGCTATTGACTTTGATCAAATTCTCAGAATCCCGTATGTATTTGTCATAACACTCAGCTTGCAATCGCTTCTGACGACGTCTCAACAGACTGAAAGTATCATAGTCACTTTGTTTCTTATAGATCTTCCACTTACTATGAAACTTACGTTTTTCAGCGATATTTTTTATTAACGCTTTAGAATACCAGCATGGATAGCGATTATCACCTTTAACAAACTCAAATCACTCTTTGGAACATTATTTTCAATGACCTGTTCAATAACTCTATAAAAAGTAGTTACAGCTTCATCAACGCTACAGCCATGAAAAAGTTTCCTCCATTCCACAGCGTCGATATCCCTATTGATACTATCATAATTAGCTGCCCGATATGATCGAATTGTACGCGATGCTGGTCGCAAAACTTTCAGATAGGAACACAATGTGAATTCCAGTGCAGGGTGGTGTATATCCTCTGAAACCAATGGCATCTGGCAGCGCTTAACAGAACAATCGCAGCTACAAATTATCAAGTCTAGGAGTCTATCATTACAGTTGACAACAGAATTATATTGCTTTAAGTCGTTAAAGCAAAGAAAATTACAGAGCTCCCTAGTTAAATCATTCGCATTGCCACAATGAACCGACACAAAGTCACCAGCACCTGACGCCACCCAATTCGCGGATGAGATGTTGAAGTCTCCGCAAACAAGGAACACATCTCCTGGTCTCTCAACAATAACATCTGAAATAGCTTCAAAAAAACTATGTATGGCGTCGCTTTGCAATCTGCAATGAGGGAAGTAACAGCAGTAGATATGTAAGAGCTTAGGCTGTGACTTTTTAGATTCAAGCAACAAAGCAATCCCGACAGTCTCTGCAGAAGAACCCGGCGACTGAAAACATGTCACGGTTCTGACAGAAAATTAGCGCTTAGTGGCTACCAATACACCTCCACCTAAACGATCACCTCGCTCATTATAATTTCGATCACACCTGTGTACATTATATCGGCTATCAAAAAGTTCTTCGCTATTTATACCATCAATAAGCCATGTTTCGCTCAGACAAACAATGTCAAAATCATGTTGAATTAAATTCCGGAAAAATAAATTTGTTTTCGTTCTTAAACCGCGAACATTTTGGTAGTACAGAGATATACCAATATTCATATTCAAATCAATGTTTTCCATTAACTTTTTAAACAAAAGTAACTATAATTCATATATGGTTTGTTCTTAAAAGATATACAAATACACAATAAATTGCCATCACTAAGATTAAAGTCGACCGATAACCGTACTGAACTTACAATAAAATAAACCATCACAATAACATTCGTAAAATTCATAATAAATAATGTAAAATTAAAGATATTTTTCCCCATGATACACAAACTATAATAACAAAAATTGATTAAAATATACACCGGAAATAACAACCCAATAATAAAAACTAGTACAAATAGTTGACAGATAAATTGATAATAATTACAATATAATATAATATTGTCCTCTAAAAGAAATAAATTAATAGCTCTTACACAATTTTTTTTAAATCAGCCATTGAGAGTATATGTATCACTGGGCTGGAATCGGTACGACGAACCATAATGGTACAGTTTTTGACCCAGACATAAACATAACTTTTTTCTTTGGCTATTTTTTCCGTTTCCAGAAGTAAAGACTTATTAGAACTAGTAAAATGATCATTTACATAAAAACTATTATAATTGCCAGAAAAACCAATATCGTCGCACTTCAATTTCTTTCTTCTGACGAGTGTCAGGAACTCATCCTTTCTCCAGCGTGACAGGAAACGAACAACAATTGGTTTGACCTTATTATTATTACTAATCCTTGGCGAAACTCTTGTAATAAAATCAATGTCAGTAGATTTCAAATCAAATTGACCAGCCTCGGCAATAGTTTTCATCAACTCCCCTAGGTTTTCATTCTTTTTCTCGGGGATACCATATATTTCCACGTTTGATCTCCTGGCCCACTGCTCGCGGTCATTATTATTAGATTCAATTTTAGCAATAGACCGCTTCACATCACCCACGGCTGATAAATCATTCGAATAAATCTTCATATCACGTTCGATGTTTGCAACTCTCTTGTCGATTTCATCGTATTTGTTTGACATGAATGAAATAGACTCTTTAATGCATAGAAACTCATCTCGTAAATTTTGCATTTCTTTACAAATTAGGCTCGTGAAAAATGACTGAAGATCCTTTTTCATTTTAGCTATCTCCAACGTAATAATTTCCCTAATATTGTCGTGCGATGAATGCATCTCATAATTAGGATTGTCAATTTCTGCCTGTACCCGTACGGAACCTCCCCGGCGAGTTGTTATATTATTATCCTCATAAGATGGCTCGGTGTTACTGCGTACTGGTGTATTATCGCATTTCTGTTGCCTAGGTTGGTTCGCACTGCATTCAGGACAAATCCAAATTCTGTTTTGTGATATTTCTTTCTTTTTGTCAGACGGATATAAACATTTCAAATGGAATAGAACTTATTTTGGCATTTCGCACAAACTACATCAGTGGCGCTCCCTACTGTGGATTTACAGCATGCGAACTTCATTATATAATTCAAGTCAAATAAATTTATACAAATTTTTAATCCCACAAAAATTTCTCAGTGGTTTTCTGCCGAGGATCGATCTAGAGACTTCCCGCGTTGATGCGTATAGTATGCGACAAAGCAAAAGTCTAACCAGTGCACCGCTCGGCCACCGTATCAGTTGAATAAGCGACGAAATTAGAAATATATATTCTTCTAAAGTTATGCGCAGCCAGTAGTTTGGATCTATAGATCTATTCAAATCTTTTGTGTTGCTCCTTAAAAACCAACCAATTTGAGGGTAATTTACACAAAATTGGGATGATAAATGTTTATTTGAAGCGATATCTTCTTAAACGATGGAATAACGAACACTTAAAACCACACAAAATGACACAGAGTAATTCACTTATTAAATTAACACTAAAATTGTCTTTAAGATTAACTTTTAGAAAGGTTTTTTTGATATTTTCGGGGACAGTTAACAAACAGATCTACTCATAGCGGCTAACGCCTACCGACAATGACAAATTAAATATAAAAACATGTCTACATAAATTGTGTGTCGTAGCGATGCAAACAGGCTAAAGCTCAGTGATGTATTTGCCAAACGAAGGCAAAATACTGATTTTCAAGTTTCGCCCTGATTTTCATTTTCCTCCCGCTATGCGTACGGAAAATCCCATTTCCTGGTCAGGGGGTAATATAAAATGTTGTACTTACCTCGGGGTGTGAACAAGAAAGCCTCTGGGCAGCATTCTCATGCCTTCGATACAGTCTCGAAATTGAGATAAATCTCGAATTCCAACTTTAATCGAGTTTTAATGATTTCGAGCTATTCTGAAAATATCGAGTTCGACTTTTCTCGAAGGAAATCCACTCGAATTGCTTCGAATGGTTAGTAGCGGCCGAGACGTATAGATTTCGAATTCGAACCACGATAATTATTATTCTGTAATCTATGATCTTAAACGTCAAAAAGCTGCATGCAGTAAGCAATCTTCCATTCACGCAGTTATTTTTGAAATTTTATAGTTTATTTGATGATTTTTATTAATTTACAAAGCTTTTTTTATTTACAAACGCATTTTCTAAAATAGGAATTATGTAAGCACTTTATGATGCTTTTCCTATACCTACTAATTGCTATAAAATATGTAATTGGTGTAAGTGTATATAATTAATTTTTAAACCTGTAAAAAAGATTTAAAAACTTTCAGAACATTTTGTAAGATAATATATATTGTTGCAGCCGTTTTAAAACCAAATCGAGGAACGGAACGCATCGTAACGTGATTATGTTATCAACTCAAATAGCAACATTTCACAAAAGAATCTCGAAGTAATTCGATTAGTGGTGAGAATATATGACATTCGAAAGAACAATCTCGACTTATGAGGTTTTATGGTCGAAATAGGATTCGAAGAGTAAACTCGAATTCGAGATTATTTCTAAGGAAATGAGTATTCCAACCTTTTTGTCACACTTTAAATTGCATGTCAAAAAAATCGTGCTATAAAATGCTATACAACTCGATTTTTAGTACAAGCGTGGTAGGTATGCTTCGCCTGATAGTAAAAGTCGCTACTTACGTAGCTCTTTAGATGCTACTTTTTGCGTTTTTTTTTTTTTTATTTATTTATTTATTCCAGAAAAGAAAGACATTACATAATAACTAAAGTCTGCCAAACGGCGCATGCAGTTTATCGGCAGTAGTTCTCGTTAAAAAATACAACAAAATATATATATATACGTGCGCACGGACATCAGATCATCAGTTCATGAATGCATCGATGCTATTCTGCAACGCCTTTTGGCGACTTTCAGCTAGGTGCGGTCTCAAGTATGCATCGCTTTTGGCAGCTTACTGCGTTTAATTGCGGTATACTGAATCGTGTTTTGGCACATATTAGAATGTGAGCAAAGAATAGATGATAGATCGGAAGTAGTTACTTTTATTATAAAAAGCTTGAAAAAAAAGCTTCCATGAGCTGCTATAATGTAATACCACTCACAATCAAATTATGGATGGCAGTATGGTTACTACCCCGGAATTGGCATTTCGTAGATCATGTCTGAGGATTTGTGTCAAATACAAGTCATCGGAAATCCTACTTGTTAATTAAATAATTTAGCCCCAAGTTTAGCCCCTATTGTGTCGCCGCCATTTTGTAAAATTTCGCGCATGTGTCAGTTACTTTCGGACTTTCCGTCGCGAATTTTCCGGGTGTAAAAAAATAATAATAATTTTTTTGTAATAAAACTATAAATATGAGTTTATGTCACTTAAATCGTTATAAAATAAGCTAACCGAATATAATATAATTAGTACAGTTATATTTTCAAATAATAATAATAATATAAATTATTTTCTAACAGTATAGAATCTATAGATAAACTTTTACACCTTACTGCCATGTTTAGTAAAGATATTAGTATGCAATTTGGAATAGAAAAGTGTAGGATACTGCATATAAAGAAAGGTAAAATAATAGACAGTAGAAATACCGAAGAAATAGAAACAGAAATATCACTAATGAAAGAAAACGAAACATATAAATATCTAGGCATTCAACAATCAAGAAATATAAACCACACCCAAATAAAAACAGAATTAAGTGCAGAGTATCTAAGAAGACTACAACTAATATGTAAACGACCTTTATATGCAAGACATCTTTTCAAAGCTATAAATACATTTGCAATACCAGTTCTCACTTACTCTTTCGGAATAGTAAAATGGTCAACAACTGACTTAAATAGGCTGGAAAGTAAAACAAGATCTATGTTAACAAAAACCCGGCATTCTCATCCTAAATCAGCAGTACAAAGAATGACACTTAAAAGATCACAGGGAGGTAGAGGTTTAATAGATTTACATAATCTGTTAGAATCACAAGTAAGTAATTTAAGGAATCATTTTTACCAAAAATTAACCAAAAGTGAAATTCATTTAGCAATAGTCGAATCTGATATAAGTTTTACGCCTCTAAACCTAAAAAATCGAGCAGTAATTACAGTTGGCAGTAAAAATAGAGAAGAAAATAAACTCATTGAATGGAAAAGAAAAGAGCTTCACGGTAGACATATTAAGCAGTTAGAAGATACACATATAGACAAAGACGCATCGAACAAATGGTTACAGCTAGGATATCTATTTCCCGAAACAGAAGGATTCATTATTGCCATCCAAGATCAAGTAGTAAATACAAACAATTACAAAAAATTCATATTAAAAGATACAAATCAGAGTGACAAATGTAGAAGATGTTTCAAGAATTCAGAGACGATCCAGCATATCACCGGAGCTTGCACAGCACTAGCTAACACGGATTACACTCACAGGCATAACCAAATAGCACAGATAATACACCAAAAACTAGGCATAAAACATAAATTAATTAAAGAGAAACCTATCTCATACTACAAGTATACTCCGAAACCTGTACTGGAAAGCACCAACTATATCATGTATTATGACCGCGCAATTCTAACTGATAAAACTATTCATTACAATAGACCAGATATAGTTCTACAAGACAAACAAAGTAAAGTAACTTACATTATTGACATAGCTGTACCTAACACACATAACATACAAAAAACTATTACAGAAAAATATACAAAATACAATGATTTAAAGCAAGAGATATTACGAATTTGGAAGCAGCGTGAAGTAATAATTGTGCCGCTGGTTTTTTCCACTACAGGCGTGATACCGTATCACTTGCACGATTCTTTAAAAATATTAGATCTTCCACCCAAAACATTTTATACTATGCAAAAGGCTAGCATATTAAACACATGTAGGATAACCAGAAAATTCTTAGACATTAGTAATTAACATTAAGGCACACTTGGTACTCGCCCGTGTGAACTTAAAACTACCAGGTCCTCAACCTGTGAATTATGACAACATAAAACTGAAAATAATAATCATAATTTTCATCATCGGAAAACTGTGGAGGGGGGGATCGACCTCCAGGAGGTCGGCCGACACACAGGCGTTTTTGACAGCGACCTCCAGGAGGCCGCGCGACACACAAGGGGATAAGTTAGTATGGATGTTTGCTACTCTTTCACGCAAAAACTACTGGATGGATTTTAATAAAACCTGACAATAATATAGCATCAGAATAACATATAAGCTATAATTTATACTATTCCTGCACAGACAGGGCAGAATCTGGATCTACCTATATTGGTATGAACAAAAGTTTTAATTTAACAATGCGCAGTAGCGTTCACAATGATTAAAATTTCTTTGCAATCCTGTGCGTGACCAACCATAGGTCCGGGTTATTACGAAGATTTGCTTTCGTTTTATTTAAACTACTTTTTCTAGTTCAACAATATTTTCAACTCACATTGCCCCTCCTGCAACAAAGCTGAGTCTATGTAAACTTTAACTCCAATTCATAGAGTTGAAATTCCACTTTTTACGATCACGTTTTTTTAATAAACCAAGCAGCAGTGTTTTAGCCCCTTATGTAAATTGAGATAAGCATCCTTTCGTAGGATAAAGTAAACACCAAACTTGAACTTATAAAAGTGTTTTTGGTTTGTATTATTTGTCTTGTTTGGACAGTTTTAAACAAACAAGAAAAATTTAAACACTGTATCTAAATGCAAAGTTTTTCATCTTTAGCGGTTTGAGCAAATTTGCACTTTATTAGCTTATTAATTAATGTTCAAAGACTGCATGTTTAGCTTTTCCTTAGTCAATTTAAATATCAGCTAGTATCGTCACGATCAATAATATGTACCTCTATATCCACATTTGACAATTCATGACTCGGGTTAAGTTAACAAAAGTGCTCCGGTCGTACCTCCCCCCACTTTTGTATGGAACCACGCAGGTTTCAACTAATACTAATGCAGCTTCACCCGTGGCGGGGTCCGTCGACGCAGGCGTTCAGAGATTTTCAATAAAAAACACGCCTGCGTGCAACCGCAACGTCAGCCACGCCGCGTGTGGTGGGTAACTCGGCTCACGTAGTGCTGCTCTGAATTTGCTGTGGGAGCCCAGCGAGGATATTTACTTAGACAGACACCCTGGGCATTCGTACCCGCGTGGACACGCGAGCTAGCCTGCGCGACGGTTCCCGCGACCCGCCTCACATGCTGCTCTGAATTTGCATGAAACAAACACCCCGAAAGCCCAGCTGGTGCAGGTACCCACTTAACGGTCCTAATGCCGTAACTGCCAACAATGCCGTAAACACTATTTAGAGCGACAGGCTTTAAAAAGTTTGGTGGTGACTATCCAGGAACCAGGCAAGATTGAAAGGAACTCCTACAACCAAGCTAACAGAGTACAAAATTGTAGGAACACGAAACGCTGAGAGAAACTCTAAGCCACGGAAACGTCAAATCCGTCGTAAATTATAACAGCGAAAGTAACACTGTCTGTTTGTTACCCTTTCACACTCAAACCGTTAAACGGATTTATCTAAATGAAATTTGATACCTATGTAGATAAATTACGATCCTGAGAAGGATTTTGGCAGGTAACTATTTAATGCGACGACATACTAACCTAACTTAACCAACAATAATATTAAATGGGCGACTGAAAACTCTGGAATGGGTGAGTAATCGTTCATTAGTCGCCATTTCATATTTGGACTTGCTCACTTAGTATTTTTTCGGTTGCTCTGTTTCTAGAAAATTATGAATAAAAATTTCCGGGAGCTTTTTCTTGAAGGAGTGGTTTGTGGGCGGAGCGGCGCGTAGTTATATAAAATTAAAATCATTTATTACAATCTTCAGGATTGTCATTTTACATTAGCTAAACTAAAACTATTACGTTAACTTACTGTTTTGTTTTACTACAACATTAATAAACAAGAAAGTGTAAAAATAAATACATGTAAATTGCGGTAAGCTTTACGATCGTGTTAAGTATCAATTTACAGACAATTTGCGTAAGTTAGGCGTCAGGGTAATTCATCAAACTTTCATTATCTTAAGCGTTAAGTAAATCTCAAACAAAACATAGTCTTTTAAAATGCATTAAGCGACTAACTTAACAATAAAGGCGATTACAAGAGTAAGGTGTTCAAAAATATTAAATTACCACGACAATCATACTTATTATCGTGTAATAAGATTGGTCAAAAGTTCAAAGGATTACGCATTGATGGGATGTCGAAAGTATAGTAATAAAGTGAGAGTAGAACTTGTTAACGACTAATCCAACCATCACGCAACTAAAAACACTTTCATTTAGGTAATTTTACGGAGCATTACAAATCTATGAATTCTTAATTATACTTTGTGCGTATGCCGCTTGGTTCAGGCAGTGTTATGTAAAATATTTCAACACAGGCGGTAGTCTGGCAACCTATCACTATTTTGGGGTAATTACTGTAAGGCATATACTGCCAGATACATCTTTAGGTGCGTAGCCAAATATTACTTCAAGTTCTGCCGAACTCCTTTTGGAATTATAGCGTGATTATAATGTATCAATCGTCGTGCTTTGAAAATTCTATGAAACGGGAAAGCGACACCAATAAGTTTTTGACACAGCAGTTTTTAATAGAATATCAATATGGGCATAATTTTCGTGGTTTTAGTGGGTCCCAATTCCGAGTAGAACATCTATTATTTCGAGATCCAAGATGGCGAATGCGACTTTTTATAGAACATCAATATGGATAACATTTCCGTGGTTTTCGAGGGTTCCGATACCGAATAGAAAATCTATTTCAAGATCTAAGGTAGCGGACGCGACTTTTTAATATAATATCAATATCGGTATCATCTTCGTGGGTTTCGGGTCCCGATTACGAATAGAACAACTATTTTTAAGTTTCAGACTTTTGAAGTGAAACTTCTTTAAACTTAATCGTTGTGATTTGAAAAATCGATGAAACGGAAAAGCGCAAAATAGTCGTCATTTTTTTTTTTTTATTTTGTAGAGCCCATGACATTAACCTACAAAATCCTACAGTTGCACTTACGTCGTTTTAGAATGAGTAAGTTTAGAAATTTGAATAAAAAAATACGTATTAAGTCTTTTAATATCTATTTTCCATCCTATATAAATAAAATAATTAATGTGAAAACATTAATTATTTTATTTATTTCAGGCACCAACATGATTATGATGCATCAGCACTCAGGCATATTCGTACATACAACCTTTTCAGAATATATATTTCGAACAACATGCTGTTTAAGAATATGTAATTTTTTTCTTACGTGTAATATACAAGATATAAAAGGAACAAAGAAAATGAAAACATTCAAACGATGATTGAGATAAACAAGGCCCCAGTGCTCCAACTATATTTAATAGTGTTAAATAAGCTGTCAATTTTAATGTTATACGAATTATTTTCACTCATGATAGGTACCTATTGGCGATGTTATCACGTATCTTGTTAGGATTAAGATGTTATACTTCGCATGTCTGTAATTACATCGACTTTGTTACCTCACACCTTAACCGGAACTCAAGAATTGCTGATAGCTATGTCAGCAACCTATACGCAACTGTTACGCACTATCTCGCTTATATTAAAGAGATACTTCAATCGGGTTTCTTTGAGGGAGAAAGCCATTAACTTACAATTACTGGACATTTTTCTCTGCGGAAAAAAATGTTTTACTTCATCGTTTTAAGAATTGTTTAGCATGGTATAACCATCTCTGTAGTTTACATACATACGATCGCGCTCATAGTTCCAAGAGGGTTTGAGCAGAGTCGTAGGCAGTGCCGCGCCGAAACCCGGCAGCGCCTGTGTGCGAAACTATGAAGCGCCTCTTTTAAACCTACCAAATTGGCGATATCATTTCATCTGGCGCCCCTATTACCTTGGCTGTGTGCGCCGCGCACTCCGCAGTCCGCACATAGGGGTGGCTCGGGCCTGGTCGTAGGTAAGTTACGTTACACATGACGTCTCATCTGGCAGGCCTAGGCCATGGCCACTGCATGCAGCACCTACAAAATTGCCAGCCTGTCGCCACGTCACACTCAAAATCATTTCAGCAGCTTATAGTTTAGCTACCAGCAAAGACTGAGAGGTTCTTAATTCAATTCGCAGGGTCTTGGCTATTGATATTTGGACTCCACTTCTGCTTTCAGTCGGGTGGAATGGAATCATATGAATGATGAACGCGATCATTTGTTCATGAGTCATGGTTGTCTATATATTTATTTAAGTTTATTTATAAAAAATATCTAGATTATTAAGTATATTTGTCCATTATCTAGTATCCATAACACAATTTCTTAAAGATACTTAATTTGGGCTAGATAATAGTGAGCGTAGAAATATATTATTATTATTATTATATGATAATAAAAAAAGTCTGCCTGGCTTCTTCTTATTAACCTGTCACCATAACAATACCTACAGTTAAGATCTTCGTTACGTTCCCAAAGTTAGTGAATGAGGAACCTCATCACTTGCCCTAATATAGGATGAATATCAAGAGGTCAATAAACAATAGAAGAACATTGAAAGCAACTAAACAAGCAAAGTAAAGATTGTTTTAGAGTTTTAAAAGAAGTTCCTTCAATTTGGAAAATTACATTACAGATTACAGGGGAGTAGACTCTTTGGTAAACAGTAATTTTATCGAATCCATTAAATTAAGATTATGTAAATATTTTGTTTAATGTCTTCAAATCAAATTACTTGAATTCAGAATTCCGGTTTCAACATGGTTTCAACCTTCCTTAGATAAAGAAATTAAAATAAACACAATAGGAGTAACTGTTTCTTAAATTACTAACACACATGCCAAACTGAAACGAATTAGGTGCCATTTTTAGCTCTAACCAAAATTTAATGTAATTGCTTCAGTATATAATTAAAACACCCATCTCTCTGGTATCTAGTGACTGCAACATTAAGAACACTCTTTTCCAATTAACTTCCGTAGGTATGCATTTTTTCTTCGCATATAGTTACAGACTGACGCACCCAGAAACAAACCAAAAAAACGGAATACTAACATTATTGTAATTGAATCTAATGGTATCGTATGAAAGTGAGAAGTCAATGAATGTTTAACAAAAGATCTTATCTGATGATCTTTCGCGATCGTGACTTGCGAATTGTTTTGCGAAACTGCGGCGCCTGTGTTTCGGAGAGCTTAATGAGGACATTAGATACGAGTTACTTTTGCGGAGATTTAACAACGGAGGTTTTTAAAATTTTCTAATAATTAGTCATGCTTGCCAGTCTTACGCCGCATTTCAATAATTGTGTCTGCACACGGTTTTACTTAACATGCGTAAGATCGTGACAGATTTTTCATACGTAATATGTCAAAATACTACGGCTCGAAAGGAAAACCTGTAGATAAGTAATAAAACGCACTGCCACTTGCGTGCGTGACCAAAAGTATTAAATATTTGAATGGAGTGTTTGTTATGGGAGTACATATAAATTTTGAAATCATTCAACTTGCAAAAAACAATAGAGAGTGAATTGGACAATGATTTTTTTAATGAAAATAAACTTAACTTTGCAAAATCAAGGTACAAACATACCAAATTTCAGTTTTGTGTCAGAAATAAGAGAGTAGGCGAAGTAATAGCAGACAGCAATGGTGATGATACTTCCAATCAGGCGACAGAACCACACACAGCCGAGGTCGAAACACACGGGACGCTGATTCGGTGTAAACTCTTTTGGCTTCTTAGAAGTAGCGTGTTTCTCTATTCTTTAACAAAAAAAATGTAATAAGGCACAATATTTCATGAAGACATCATATTGACAATTTAAAAAAATTCTAAAACTCCCTACCTAAGGCATCGTATAATAAAACGACAACTTCCAAGAATCCTGCTTAATTGCTACTCGTAATAATAACTGCATTCATGTAGATATACTTTTTTACATACATTCCATCTTAGCTGCTAAGGCTAAGCTCATACCAAGATAATATCTCAACATCACTTACTTAATTTTCTGATTCTTCAACATGTCACTGCTGGGTTAGCCAAGTACCGTCAGCTAAATATCTGAAATTGAAATGTCTACAATAAAATATAGTTTAAATGAGAACGTTACGGCTTATCTTACTGCCATTGTCTCGGTTATGCCAATTTACACCTTATCTAGAAATCAAGTAATTGACTGAAGTATTCTAGAGTCGCAAGGTGCAGAAGGGTGTTCTATGCACGCTAAGACATTGTTTGTAACTTGTAACTACAAATCCCATGGGGTCAGCATGAGGACGCTTTTCTACTAGAACTTTTGCGATGCTAAATGGTATCTGAGAAACAATCCCTCAATAGAATTACCTACTTTGTTTCCCTGGACTCATTAAGCGCGAATATCCTATTGGTTGATTTTTACTCTGGCGCTAGAGGAATAAATTTTAGCCACCTCGTACAGATCTGGTAGAAAACGCACTAAAAGTTATAGTAAGTTTATAAAACGTCTCCTGCATTTCTGACATCTATAGTAGGTAGAAACTGTAAGCACAATATTACCGTGCACATGTGCTGTGAGTGTGGGAGTGTGGTGATATGAAGATACTGTTAAAGATGTTGATTAATCCGTCATGCCATAGTTGTGCCTTACCTAGGTACTCATAATTACAACGCCACCTTTCTCTTTGCACAACTACAAAAAATAAATTGTTTCACGAAAAACAGGAAAGGGAAACACTAAAAAACTTTCGTAGGCAATAAAAGACCAATCCGAAAAGATCAACACAGATTTCCTAGCATCGTGAACATTTCTTTTATATTAGTGAAAACAATGGACATTGTTAGACTATGGTTCTCCATAATGTTCATTTTATCGTAATTTTAAGACAATTTAGATTGCAGCCTTTTCTGTTTGGTCTTGGCGTATAAACAAACGTGGTTTTGTGGTCAAATTATAGAAGAAATAGCAGACCACAGCAAATCGCGGACTTGACTGTACCAACGTCATTACTCGGGCCTTGACTTGATGAGGCAGACCTAAAATAGTGCTTTAATATTAAAATCAATGACTAGTACACGGAGATGTTATTAAATTTGTTTTTGATATGATTGTATTGTATTTAGAGATTTAGATAATTCAAAAATAATGACAGCAGACCATATGAAATCGTATCGTATTCAGATGGCTCATCATATTAATTTTAAATAAAATGTGTATAGCAATAAAGTAATACAGTGTTGTATTGGAATAATATTGTTTATTTAATATGCATTAACGTTACAATTGCAGTATCGCATAAATAAAACTCTATCACATAATGCAATGAGTTCTATGTTCGTATTATTCGTTCCAAGTATTTTTTTATTTCTTGATTAGTCGACTCATCCGCAAAATATTTCCGCGGATGAAACGTCCCCTTTTCAAATTCTTTATCGAATGATTTGACGAAGTTAATACCTACTAACAGTGGATATTATTAGAATCACCGTGTTTCGGTACAATAAAAGGACCTTATAACACTTTTGTCTCCTCTCGACCCGTGAATACACTCTATGAATCTAGAGTTAAATAACCTCTTCTTCGTTTTTGCTATCCTGGTACCTACGTAACGTAGAATCGACAAATTAATATTTCAGTTTTCAGCCTATTCTTAAATATACTAAGTATTTTGGTGTTAGTCGTCATAAGCAAATGTATTTTTACTATGGCTAAAATGTGCATGATTAGTATTAACTTCATTGACTCATTCGATAAGGACACCACTTCGGTTGATTCGCTGCCTAACGGTGACGTTTCATCCGCAGAAGAAATATATTTCGGATGAGTTGCCACTAAGTCGATCCACCTACTAGTCTAACCACACAAGCGTATAATTGTTTGTATACAGATAAATTGATTCTGATGGGAACTTTAAATATATCTATCTATAAAAATTTACAGCTTTCGGAAGAAGGTTTCAACGTAATAATTATGTAAGTTTAATAATATAATAAATATTATGTTAAGAATCGCGTAATAATTTTATGTTACCAGCTAGGGAAGTTCAATCGGAAAGTAATAATTAAGTGAAAAGCCTTTAATTTGATGCGTAAGTCATGGAGTGTTTTACCTGGCAAAGTTTCACCATAGACCTATAGCATTTATTAATCTCATGTGCATAATATGTCCATTAAATTGTGCATTAAGTTGTCATAAGTGTAACGGATAACTGTCTGTGGCATCCTTAGACAATTGTCTAAGGTGGCATCGATATCCCGTAGGGATGGTCCGATGATGATTTAGTTTTTATGCTATGACTCAAGATTTAACGGAAACGAGGTGTATACTGTACGTCATTTCTGAAACGTTATAGGGCTCTGATTGTACCGATGGTTTTTATTGAGTATTCTCGGGCGAGTCCCACATCGCCGCGCTGTCTATCCCACAGTGCGGCAGGATCCGTAAAGGATTTTTCATCGCAAAATGGCTATGCTATATTATATAATGTTTTAAGAATATTTGTGAAGCCTTTCAAGATCATCACCTCATTATAACGATATGGGGATCTGAGTAACTTCTACAGGTTTAATTGATTCAAAATTTGAAATACATAGGTGCAAATTATAATAACACTCACAATTCCAAAAGGAGTCAAGCAGAGGGTTACACCCAAAGTCACATCGTGCAGTATGGGCCATACAGCACCCTCAAAACAGTGACAGATTGGCACCAAACATATTTGCTCAGGCATAACAGCTCGCTTGGTGGTAAACAATAATGTACTAGAAAAAATGCACTGAAAAAAATCGACTTGCCTCAGGCGGAAATCGAACCGGAGCGGGGGTCAACGCAGCCGCCCGGATTGCGGAAGATGCGGGTTCGATTCCCGCATGAGGCAAGTCGATATTTTTTACAGTTCATTTTTTCTAGTAGTAAAAATATTTACGCGTTTGTAAACGCAAAAATAAAATTATTCTATAAACCAATAATGTAGCCGAGACTCTGGTGCTGTCTATTAGACCTCCGTCCTGTTAATCGTAATTTCATATAATCCAGTGTTTACTTACTTTCGGCTCATATCAAATCTCGGATTGTAGTGAACGTAATTATACCGTGCTAAGTACAGGTACAATAAAAAAAATCCTATCAGTATTAAAGCGAATGCCAAGAACTCCACGTACCAAAGAACGTTTGTGAAAATACCTTGCATGATACAATCGCTTTATATTTTTAAACTAGAGTATTATTCAATATTTACATGCATTTTTTATTATTATGTATTTGATATAGATGGCGTCACTTTGACGTTAAGTCGATCAATTTAGGACTTTTTGCTCGAATTTTGCTCAGACCTAAGGCTCAGACCAATATTTTTTGTTTCAAAGTAGAAAAGAGCGTTTCCACACTATCCGATTCGATATCGGTAAGTATCAGATACCGATACGATATCGCAGCTAGCTAAATTTACATGAAGTTCGACAGTACGATATCCGATATCGGAATGGACGATGTAAAAGGTAGGTGCATATTTCATATTATTTTAAGTAGGTTTTCTATTTCATTTATTATTGATTTTACAAAAAAAACTCAAATATTAAATAATAACAGCAACTAAAACCACAGAGGCTTAAACATGTGCCATTTTTAGTTACAGACACAAATAAAAGAATCCGGGAAGATAAACCCACAAACATTCCCTCTCCAAACAGATAGGATTATTTGAACAAAACCAATCACAGTAAATTACATCATTGAGTGCGGTACTAAAGCTTAATTTTCTATATATATAGAAAATTAAGCTTTAGTACCGCACTGTATATACAAAACGGGTCCATATTGGCTCACATAATATTCTAAATCCCATTCTTTGTCTTACTATTGATTTGTGTTCATAATAAACACTCTTCATAATTTTATTTTTCATACTTTTTTTATTCATACATTTTTATTACTACCAACGGAGCTCATAACAGTTAGTGATCATATTTTTTTTATTAATACTGTTACTACCTTGTTGCTTACAAAAACAGTGCACTGCGCCTGGTCATAAAAAAAATAACCCTAACCTACCCATCACCCAGCCATGTAGGTGCATAAAACACTAGACTCGCTCAAAAATGTATGATTAATGATATTATGAATTTCAATGATTATGTTTAATGAAGTAATGAAGAATGATCATTATGGTTTTAAATGGTATGAGAAATATTTTCGGACCTCCAATGATAGGAATTGAAAAGTTATGTAAGAAAAAGCGCACCCATACAAAACACTCCACTCACACCACAAAAAATAATAGTTCTAAATGGATTTTAGAAAATACTGTTTTAGTTTATCTTTTATATTTTTATTTGTTATACTGTCACATAGATCTGAAGGTTACATACTTGCCTCGGTTATTGTATCTATAGGCTTCTGGTATTGATATCTCCGATTTTCCTCCGTGCTTCGGAAGGCACGTGAAGCTGGTGGCCTCGGCTGCTGTCGAAAGATAGCAGTTATAAAAACAAGTCACTTCGGAGATGGCGACTTTTAAAACTCTGACACCAGGCTATCCTCTATCAGATTAACCACTCGAAGAAGAAGAATATATTTTGTAAAATAAGAAACTGCTAAGTTTTTTACCTGCGCTTAACCACGTTAAGATGAAGTTATCGACTTAAGATGTTAATTCATAAGTAGCAATTGCCGCCTCGTGCCGGTGGGAAAGCGATATTCACACTGATACTCCAATTATATTGACGTCCATATCTAATTTGGTAAGTGACGCTGCTTAAGGCCGGGGCTGCACGGCAACTGCGATGCGACGCCGATTTCGTAAAAACAAACTCTATGTCGGTGGGCGAACTTCAGAAATGCAACGTACGAACGATCTTTCTAACAATAAAAGCATATTTTTTGAAAAAATATAATACTTAAGTAATACTCAACTAATTAACTATTGAAGAACATTTCAAAATTTTTAGACCTTTTAGTGTAATAAAAAAAAAATGAAAATAAAGCTTAAATGTTAGCTTAGCTTAACTCTACTGACTTCTTTTAATAAACTTTATTAATTTTGTACATAATTTCATAATTTGAATATACATACGAGAAATAATAGCATTTTGTTAAGAAAAATAAATAGTTTCTTTCGTTTTCTGTATATTTTCTGTGTGTGCTAAGCAGGGGCTCGGGATGCAACACTGACTATATCCAAGGTCACCAGCTTTTATCATCGCCTTAAATCTAATTGCAATCAAGTGAAACTTTTTCTCTAACACTTCAGTAAGGGCAATGTATAATAACAGATTAAACAACTCAACACTATAAAGCCGTCAATCATTATTTTATAACACTCATACGTAACTGGAAATGCTCATCAAATTCAACCTCTGTACTTTATTGGCACCTCAATTAGTTAGATTTCGTTTTTAATTGATCTAAGCGAGAGTGTGAGAATCATGTAAGTACATTTAGCCATGTGCAGAACGTGCAATCTGTACCCTGGACTATACTAAATAAGGTCGGACTTAAAAAGAAATCGAAGATCAAAAACTCAAATTAACGGACCACCAAATAGCTAGTTTAGTTTAATTTTGTTTCAATTACATTTTTTTGTACAGGATGTCCGTGATGAGAGTAATCACTTTTGAATTTCTTCATACAGTGAAAGCTGACGTAGACTTTTTTTCCTCGGCTTCCGATGGTTCGCCGAGACCTGGCTAGAGGTGTTTTGTCGGGCTTACCTATCACACAATAGACACAAATTGTTACGTACCAAAAAAATGATAATTGCAAATTGCTATGCTGCTCCTTATAATTTGTAATACCTAGGCATAGATACGGAATGAATAGATTTTCAAATTGATTGCGTAACGTGTTGTATACTATACCAGTAAACATTGTTTTAGATAAAGGTAAGTTTACGTAATATTATGTACACGAGTAGGATCTAGCATTTTAGAAAACTATTCTTTTGATTTAGTGCGATTGCTCACCGCCTCCTAATAAATCTTAATACAATTTTGCTATTTTAATTCTCAATAATAACACGCAATAATTTATTTGGTAGCCATTAATTCGGAATTAATAATAAACGCCAAAAAATTTGGTACTTTTTGTAAAAAATCTGGCTCATAAATACGTTGAAACCTACAATTGGTACCCTAGGACTACTACCATTCACAAAATCTTAATTCACAGAGAGAAGAGTATAGAAAATAAATTATTTCATGTTATTATTGAGAAGTAAAATAGCAAAATTACAAGCCTTCAAAAAACTGCGGGACAGATTGTCCCGTAAAATTCTCAATATATTCGAGATTCCACGGAACTAAAGCTTGTATTTTTTTGTGTTGGTAGTCAACATTACTAACTAGATTTTAAAGCAAATTAGACGCTTTAATATTGCATAATGTGAGCACAAAAAAATTAAAACGATGTGGCAATGCACACAGCAACAAACAACAGCGATGCAACAAAATGGCAATTATTTTGATTTCAACGAGCTTTAGCGCAGCCATAGCGGACTCATAATATGGTTAACAATAAGACCTTTTAGTAGGCAATTTAAAAAATAAAACTACTTTAATCTACTGTAATATATACTCTAAGACTTTAATAGTCTAGACACAATTATTATTTTTTTATTTTTTACCCAAATACGGGACAAAAATGTAATACAGGATTTCTTCAAAATTATTCTATTTAGATTCGTGGGAGTTGTAGTCTCGTGTTATTAATAAAGAGCTTTATCTTAATCAGGTATAATCAAGGGGTTGGTAATTTTGAGGTGAAATAAAACACTGTGCGTCGTCGTGGTGGAATGGTCAGTAACTGGTCAGTAACGCTGCCTACACATCAAACGGTCCGGGTTCGAGTCCTGGTAGGAGCAAATGTTTGTATGGTGAAGCAGTGGCGTAGCGTGGGTATCGGCCGGCCGGGGCGGAAGATAATTTTGCCGCCCTCTTATTTAGAGGTATTTCAATTTAATGTATACTATGCCTTACACACTAAGAAGTTTAAAAAGTATAGATGTGTTGCACTTGCTCGAAAATGGCAAAGATAATGTCAGGCAATTGCCGGATTTACATTCAATTTGGAACTAATGAAAAAAGAATCGGAAACGCTCCCGCATTTCAGATGGTCGGCTGCACTTCATTGCAACGCTCAGAGTAAATTGCAACGCTATAAGTTATCGCTCGAAAAAAATGCCACAATAATAATCTACAATATCACTGTTAGAGACAGGAAAACGAGTCATTTCATTCGAAAATACATTTTTCTTATTAAACAATTTCATATGGAATATTTTTTTGGGTTTAGAAACGCGTAAATATTTTTAACACTAGAAACCCCTCCGCCTGTCTAAAAAAATGGCGGGTCGATGTTTTTTTTTTTTTCAGTGTATTTTTTCTAGTCTCAAAAATATTTACGCGTTTGTAAGCGCAAAAAATATTTCGTTCAGATCTTAGAAGTGCAATTTTTTATGATTTGATGACACAATGTTTAGGTAGGAACCATAAAAACAAAAACATTCAAGCACTGACAAATTTCGATTCTAAACTCCTACAGAGAATCATAGGTGGCAGCACTGTACTCTTTCCATTTTTCATGTTATGACTCAGACCTTAACGTGTTATGAGATATAACTCAATTTCCAGCAGATTACCTACCAGTTTTTTGTGGATTGTATAGAGATGCACCCACAGCAGCTGAGAATACGACATACCAAATTCAAAAAGGATCTAGACCTAATTATCGTCACAGCGATGACAAGCGATGTAAACCAATCATTTGTATTCTAGGAGATCATTCAGCATCCATATGCTCACGCGGGAGGAAAACAAGTCCCATAATGGTAAGTACACTGACGGATCAAAAATGGAGTCAGGTAGGTACAGGGGCAGGCATTTATGTCAACGGGTATGATGAGCACCAACAAAGCATGGGCAATTATGCAACGGTCTTTCAAGCTGAGACATAAATGCAATAATTGCCTGTGCTCAGAAGAACCTAGAAATGGGCACCAAAGGAATGACCAATTACATTCTTAGTGGCAGCCAAGCGGCACTTAAAGCCTTAACTACCTACAAAGTCAATTCAAAACTACCTAGTTATGAATGCGATACACACACTAAATAATCTAGGCAAACACAACCTAGGTAGACTAGTGTGGGTACCGGGACAAGTAGGGATTGAAGGTAATGAAAATGCTGACAAACTAGCTAGGAAAGGATCGGCTAAAAAACCTTAATGGGCTCGTGCCTTTTGTAGAATTATCTAGAACCTACCTTCAAGCAAATACAATAAAAATGGCACTAAAGGAGTATTGTCAAAAGAGGCACCTCATGGAATGGTTGCCCACTCTCCGACTAACACACTCAAAGAAATTTTTAGGATCCTTACACACAAGCTACCATAAAAGACATGAGTCACCAGCTAAAAGAAATTTTATTTTATTCTCGTGATACAATGAACGAACGCATTTTGCCAATGTCAAGTGAAAATGTAATTTAAGCAAGGAGCTTATACTAAAGAATAATATAAGCTCCTTGAATTTAAGTAACAAAAAATTGTACGGTTGATTTAGGTTAAAAATGGAGTCTTTCAACACGTGTTTTTACAACAAGAACTCGAGAGAAACTCCTAAAAGCTTAGCCTTTATCTAAGCCTACTTCTTCTTCTTTTACGCTAATGGCGATCGCGACACAATAGATTAAGCATTTCGCCAGTGGCAAGTGAAAATGTAATAAAACATAAAGTAACAGACAATTGTACGTTATGATTGAGTTAAAAATGGAGTCTCTCAACGCGTGTCTTTACAACAAGAACTCGGCAGAAACTCTGTCTAAGCCTCCTAAAAGATATTTGTAAGAGGAAAAAGCTTAGAGTATATATTACCTGTAATATATACTCTAAGGGAAAAAGCATGAACAAAACGCTTTAAGTGTCAATGTCACATAATATGTCCTGTCATTACTGTACACGCATGTGTCAAATATGTGTAAAGAAATAGGAAGGAAGTTCTGTAGATTTTAGTGTTATCAATTACAAAATGAGCCATAGTTACTACGGAAAAATATTACAATCCATTATATGTGTCTTATTCTTCATAAAATCTTATCGGTTGAATCGTATTCCATAACGATTTTATAAGTTATGCGAAGAGTGATTATATGATATTCATTCAATGTTTAAAAACTAGTCAGTGGCTCTATTCGGGAGATATTATTTGTAATGATATTAATTATGAATTGATGATATCTATTATGAACGACTATTACGAATTAGAAGATAGAAAAATGAGAGGCACCCTTCGGGACTGGCGCAAAGCGCTTCGAACTCCAGCCACGTACAGAGTCGGGAATGCAGTTCGAATACAACCACAATTCATACTGTTAATTGTACTCTTTGGTGTGTTTCTTTTAGTATTTTTTTATTACAATTGGTGGTTAAGTAACCAAACACCATTAGTACATAGATGGACGAGTAGCTCAAGGCCATATAATAATACATATCCTCTGACACAACCTATAATATCTGGAGATTTAGTGGCATACAGAATAGGTATAGTTGCAGATATGGATACGAATTCTAAAAGTCCAACAAAACCGCACACCTATAACAGCTACTTGAAGAAAGGCTTTCTAAGTTACCATCGGACCAAAAACTATGCTGCAGTATCATGGGATCAAATGCCAGCTATACAGTTGTCATCTACATACTCTCATAAAGGAAGAGGCATGGAACTTTCTGAATTAATTGTGTATGATGGAAAACTCCTTTCATTTGATGATAGGTCTGGCATGGTAAGTAACAGACATAGTTATAGGCCATATTTTAAAATGATAGTAACAAAAATTTGTCTTAGATGTTTATTAAAAAGTCTTCAGTTTATTTATACTATAGATATGAACTGTAGATGAGCAATGTGCACATAATTAGGACAAGACAGATAGATTCGCATACTATAGAGGAGTCAGTAAACTTATTATATTAAGGGTCATTTTAGTATAAATAATATGTTTTTGTGTAAAATATAGGGTCTTCTTTTGGTTAACTGTAATAGAAAGCAAAGTCAACAAGGGCTTGAAACAGTGGGCTGCAAATGTTTTTTTTTTAATGATAAGTTTCCCAACTCCTCAATAGTTCATACAGGCGGCCTAGGTTGGTCTGTCAGTCACATAGAAAAAATATTTTTAAACAAAAAAAAAATCCTTAAAAACTAAAAACGAAGAAATAAAAATTCTGTTTATAAAAATCTAAATGCTTTTTTGAGGTTGGTCCCAAATACAAATAACAACGTTTAATCCAAATATTGAGGTTGGCACCAACCTGAAAAAAACATTTAGATTTTTATAAACAGAATTTTTATTTCTTCGTTTTTAGTTTAGGTGGTTTTTTTTTTGTTTAAAAATAATTTTATATTTTGCTTTTTAGTGTTTTAAGTATGTAAATTTTCGGGAAACGATCTCGAGATCTTTTAGACACAAGTGATAAGATTATGATATCATCGATGTCAATTGAATAGGCATTATTAGGGATAATTTTAAAACTACTCCTCAGATGTCGATTAAATTTGAATGGGACCAAATGACAAGCACCTGCTTCCAAAGGTCGAAAGAATCTTTAAAATCGGTACACCCAGTAAAGAGTTTTGAGACAAACATTAAAAAAAAAACATACAGTCGAATTGATAACCTCCTCCTTTTTGAATTCGGTTGAAAAGACAGCAACTGTCAGACTGTAGTACAATTTTTCATGCACACATGCACAATACTCACACATTGGTGCATTTTTTGGTCTCACCCTAGCCAATTTATTGCCAATCTATAAACAACAGTAATTATAAATCAATGGTTTAAACATAATTTTTTTTCTAGGTATTTGAAATAATAAATAATAAAGCAATACCATGGGTAATTCTGACTGATGGAAATGGATATGCAGAGAAAGGTTTAAAATCAGAATGGGCAACAGTAAAAGATGAAGTACTGTTTGTTGGGTCTATTGGTAAGGAGTGGACCACACCAAGTGGGGAATTCTCTAGCTACGACCCCATGTGGGTGAAGGCTATAAATATTCATGGAGAGGTAATGATACTACAATAAGTGTTTCACCCGAGTTTTTGCTATTATGATTTCTTATGTATCTTAATATTTCTGACATCATCTCATCAGCCCAGTTAAGAAAATTTATAAATGTAATGTAGTGGTTGTACAGTCAGCTTCATAATGATATGAGGTGCCAAGGTGGTCAAAAACATGTTAGGTGCAAAGTTTCAATAATATCTTTGCATTTAAAGTTATCAAAATATTGTACACGACCAACCAGTCTTATATATCTTCATACCATAAATCTCCAATTACATATACACGATTAAAATGATCTTTTATATGTACGCATCGTAACTGTTCATTGGTATCTAAGCGTTCAGAGTACTCATAAATATCTTCACTTACATAGATTATTCCATTTTCAATAGATTGAAAATTAGACATTAAGGGCCTTCACAGATTTTTCTTTAAATTGGTATTTTTGCGATTTGTTATGTTTTAATTTAGTTACAATTTTCAGACGGAAAAAATTGCCATGGGAACTCGCCCAAGGTAGCAACGAATTTTTATGACAACTTCTGTCGGCGATTTTGTGAGCAATTTTGTTAGCAAGTTAATTTACGCTCGTTCCTTTTTACAGCGACAATCGCTTCACCTGGGATACAGACCGACTTTAAAGATGAGCAAGTTTTTGTAGCAACTAGACGTTTCAGTATTGAACTCTGATTATTTTATATTCTATAACAAAATAGCTCAGCGATTGTCGCTAGTGGACGAACTCCCTAAACAATTTTGAATTGATGTTAACAGAGATTGATAACCCAAGGTAACAAATATAACGCTACAGAAATAAAAAAGATCATCAATATTATAGATTTTAAATAGTTTAAACTAAAGGAGATAAATAATATTTAAATTGAGACTCTCAACAGTGTCATAGTAAATGATTGCATTATTGTGAGCAATATATCCTAAAAGAAGAGGAAAAAATTGATGTAGTATTTAATTGCATTGATGATTTAACATACAGAATAATAAAATAAACTAAAGCTATAGTAAAAGTTCTCAAACAATTGTAAATTCAACCTTTCATTTGTAAAAGAAGATACTCAAAAGTTATAATCGGTTAAAGGTGGTCCCTTAATCGTGACTGACAGGTATCCATATCTTATAATCTAGCTATTTCAAATATCATTGTGGTTCCCACTTAATTAATATGAACCGAGGGACCACCTTAAACCGATTATAAATTTTGAGTGTCTTCTTTTACAAATGAAATGTTGAATTTACAATTTGCTTGAGAACTTTTACTATAGGCCGACGCATTCAAAAACTTAAAATTCCAATGTGGACCCTCAACGGGAACGCAAACGACCAACCCGCACTTGGCCAACGTGGTTGACTAAGGTCTAATCGCCCCTGATGTAGGGTAGGCACGAGACCCTCGGTGGAGACATTATATGAGCTGTTGATGATGATTTATTCATGGCCCATGACATACTACATTCAATTAAATATGCAGCCTTCTATCTAAAAACATGTCTAAGTTGCAATTGAAAATTGCATTTAAATCTGTAAATATTTTCTTTTCATTGATTGATATTTTAATCAGGATTTAATTTCAGCATTTTAGCAATTAATTTATATTAATAAGTATAATGATTTGTAGAATTTGGTAAAATTAATACCTTAGATTTAGAGCCCCTGCATTTGTCATATGACATATGCATATGACAGCTCTGGTTAGTTTACCTTTGTTTACAGGAAGAGAGTATATGGACCGTAATACCCCAGATTAGCGTTTACTTTTCTTTACTACCAAGATATTTTTGATAACTTTGCATGCTTAGATACCATTGAATAGTTATTCGCGAATATATTATTGGTCATCTTAACACATCACATAATATTGGAATTGTGTTGTTTAGATAATATTGACTACTCTGGATGGTTACAACAATAAGATACTCTAGCAGCGCATATAATATTGAATTTTTATCTGTTAGATAATTTTGATCAGTCTTGACACTCAGATATTTATGAAGCTGACTGTACACTAACAAACATCTTCACTTTCTTTAGTCTGAGCTTCTTTTATATTAATTTGCCAAACAGTCACCACTGTTTAAATTAGGATTACTTCCAACCATCTTCCAACAAACAGTTTTTATTTTCCCTTACCTAGATGATGTATGATCATGATATTTTATCATAGGTGCTGCTACAATTGCACATATACTTTGTTGTCCATATTATATTTTTCTTAAAATAGTTTTACAAGATTGTTTCCCATTTTTTTTTTGCTATAATACAGTGATATTCCAAATGTGTGAGTGTTAGGGCTGTCACACATTTAGCAAAGCGCAGCGTATATCTTAATGACTAGTCATTATCAACATTGGTTGTGTTGAAATAATATTTAAATTGTAGACTTGGGAATGCAAGAGTTTGTGTGAGCAAGTGTTTGCAGATATGCCATTGTACGCCAGCAATTATCAATATTATTTCAACACAAGCAATGTGGAGAATGGCTTGACACATTAAAATACGTTGCACTGGCTATGGAAAATGTGTGCCGGTTGTTATTATAGGACTATGAGCAATTTGACAAGGTACCTTCTACAGACAGGGATCGTCTTTCACTTTTCCTCCCTTCCACTATAAAATTACTAATTATCTGCATTACTTATGTAGATAAAAGTACTGGATATCAACCTTTTCTTGAGAAGACTGTATTCTTCTGGGCTTGGATATGCTATCATATTATTAAAGAGGTTCTTTTAAAGATTTTAAGTGGTTCTTTTATGAAATTTTTCAGGTACAACACTTGAACTGGGTAACTCAATACAAGGCTATAAGAAGCTCAATAGGGATACAATGGCCGGGATACATGATTCACGAATCAGGTGTTTGGTCACCACTGAAAAGTAAATGGTATTTTCTACCACGAAGATGTAGTCATGAGACATATAATGAGACAAAAGATGAAGTAATGGGTTGTAACTACATGATAACGACAGACAATAATTTTAAAAATGTAGAAGCGGTTGAGGTTGGTTTATTTTGAATTTGCTTTTATTTATTTATTTATTGATGCAACGGTGGTGGAATAACAATTTGGGATGGAAAATGCTTTCCATAACCAATAGAGGCTTGAAAACCCTAAATTCTCAGGTGTTAGTAGTGTAGCGAGTGATATAATATGCACACACACGGTCACAAGCGCACAATCACCGGTATGTTGTATGCACTTAACGCACCCCTTGTAGGTTATCCAAATTTTTACGTCTTTGTGGATAAGTACAAAACTTTTCTGAACTAAATATATATAAGCTTGTGAATTCATAACTATTAATTATGTAATTGGGTTAACCCGTTATTAGGTTATTATGTTAAATTAAATAGATACCTACCTAAATTACGTCTCCGATTCTTTTCTTTGTTTGGCGTGATACACCCAACGTGCCGAAGAATCGGAATTACTCCTAACGATTGGCGATTTACTTTCGGCAGATGTGTCGCTACACTTAGCGAGCTATTCCAGATAAAGTTACATTGTCGTCAATGTAATTTTGTCTCTAGGAGAAAATCACATGCTCTAAGAAAAAATAATTCCCCTTCTGCTAGAAACAAACTGCAGTTGTTTTATTGTTATTTATTTAGTTTTTATCCACTTTATGATAAGTGGTATTATAGCTATTATTAATAGTTCATTCTCACTTAAGTCAAGGTTGGCTGGAAGTGATCTCTGTTATAGATAATCTCACCTTTGTATGGACGACAGCAACTCAGACTACCCAAAACTATCCAAAATTTGCCTATTTGTACCGTAAATGCTGAAGCTCAAAATTTATTAAGAAAATTTGAGTTTCTGCTAACCTGATGTGCTGTTGACTGTACGTCTTTATTTAGTTTTGTAAATGTTTGTTACAACGAAGGACAGATAAATTATTTCTATTCTATTCTATTCTTAATCAATGGCATCTCGATACATTAAACATTTTGCCAATGTCAAGTGAAAATGTAACTAAAGTAACATTGTACAGTTGATTTGAGTTAAAAATGGAGTCTCTCAACCCGGGTTTTTACCACAAGAACTTGGGTGAAACTGGGATATTTTATTTTATCATCGCCATTTTTGACAGCACTAAATATCACCAGCATAACATGTTAGGCTCCTTGCACATTGCGTCTTTTTGTAGCGATACAATCGCGATCAGTCTCGATACAGTCGCAAATCGTCTTACCTTTGCACACACGCATTACTAAAAGCAGCGATACAATCGCAGTTCAGTACCTGGCCGCGTAGCTGCAGTAAAACAGTCGCCATGCAAAAGCGATACAGCATCGATACAAACGCGGATCAGTAGATCACAGCGTTTGGCTATTCTTTCCCTCTATACATACGCGTCTGAATCATACAAACGTGCGTGTGCATCGCTACTCACGCGCGGAAACCCGATGCTGCTGGTTCGTTACAAACGCGGGTTTCCATCGATACAGATCTCTTGTGTAGCGATACAGCCGCGCGGCTGTCAAACGCACGTTTATATCGTTGCAAAAAGTTTCAATGTATAAACGCCCTTAAACTATGATCCTGCATGTTGTTTAAACACAATACATTTTATTTTTTCCAGATCACAAAACATCAACCCAAATATGGTTTCTCTTCATTCAAGTTTATTCCTGGATCGAATGATGAAGCTATTGTTGCTTTGAAAACAACCGAATTTGAGGGGAAAACGGAAACTTATATAACTGCATTTAAAACAGATGGCACAGTATTATTAAAAGATACTTTTATAGAAAACCTCAAGTATGAAGGTATTGAATTTATATGAAATAGAAATATATTGCGCTCATGGTGTAGTGAATTTATTTAATATTTGTTATGTTGAAATTGACATTTAATCACAATGTAAATATGTAAAATATATTGCTAATAATTTTGTTGAACATGGTCTTTATTTTAATATTTGATAAAGATTGACCGAAAAGTCATTTAGGTACTGCCGTTTTAATAATAATTTGCATATGAAGTAATCTACCATACCATAGAATAAATAGGGCAGGCAGTATTTAATCTTCACACTAAAAGGCCGCAACAACGCGCCTGCTATGGTGGGTATACTTGAAGTGCGCCGCACGTACTTAAACCAGATGAACCAGAAGAGCTACACGCCTGCATTTATTTACATTGATATGAAGCTATGGGCGGTATTTTTCAGCTTATGGAAGTTGAAATTCCTTTAAATCGAATCCAGACTTAACTTTTTTTAAACCAACTCTGTGAACAATAATTGGTTGACGTTGTAGTAATTGTAAAAGATACCTGATTTATTAAACTAAGTAAAAAACAAAAATGTATACTGATGAGTATGGCTCTGACACTATACCTGTAACCTTTATAGACAGAAACAGAATACTACAGAAAGGTATTTTTTACTTGAAAGAAAAATTAAAGTAGTCGGTAAAGTAAACCAAATCACGCGGGTCTTTGACTTAGCCAGATACTTGCAAAACTGTTCGTTGCAGCGTGCCGACTATAAATGTTACCGCAATGTTGCTATCTTGTAGCATTGCTTATAGAATACTCGCAGAAACGCCTAGGAACGTTTGCTACTTGCCTAATGACGGGTTTCAATAACAATACTACCGACAGTCATGCATTGTCAACGACACCACGAAACCGCACCACTGGTGTTGTTTACAATTCTTTTTTAAATAACTACACCACAGTATAATGAAGTTCTAATACAAAACTTACGTACGCATTTATCGATACTAATTATCATTCGCACCATTCGTAAGATCACACAACACCACACCACACCATCGTGGTGTCAAATGAATAGGTACCTACATAAGTTTTGTATTAGAATTTCATTAGGTACTGTGGTGCGGTTTCGTGGTGTCGTTGATAATGCATGCCGACAGTTTTCCTTTTTAAAGGTATGATTTCGTAGCCGACTGCACGCAGCAGCAGCAGACGACGTGTCGCTGCGTTGTGTCGCGGTTTCATATCGTTGCAGTCATTTCGAACCCGACTGCAAGCGACAACTTCAGACGGCAGCACCGTACCTATCCAGTTGGTTCCGAGTGCTCCGCGAGACAAAATGTCTGCCGTGTTTGTGAATAGCGATCGCAATTTACGTTTGTATCTTTCTTTTCTTAGAAGAGGAAGAAGATTATGATGACTTGTGCACCTATATTTTACAAAAAAAGACGAAAAGCCACACATGTGAGATGCATCGTACAGTGCGGGGTATTGGGCCACCTGTTACGAGTTTACCTTCCTCAGAATCGGAAAAACTCATTTTAAAGAGAAAAATCGACGACATGTCGCTCCGGCGTCGGCGACACTACTAATCCGCGGTCGGGCGACAGTGTCGTCTGCCGCTCGGTGACGCGTCGCCAGCTTCATCTCGCTAACTACGGATGGTGTTTCATAGAAATACCTGCATAGAAACCAGTAATGTCGCGACGACATGTCGTCTGCTGCTGCTGCGTGCAGTCGGCTACGAAATCTTACCTTAACGGTAAAATGTTGACATATTTTGTACTAGTGGTAGCCCGCGGCTTCGCTACCTATTCTTCCTAGTCTCAAGCTATCTTCATCGAAATCGGTTCAGTGGGCGTAAAAGCGTAACAGAAGACGACATACACAAGAGTTACTTTTTCATTTATAATATAAGTAGGGATAGGATATCTGTCAAAATCTTATGCCTAGTAAGCAAAGGTGTAGACAGATAACCCTGCATACTGGGGTTATTGTGGTTTAAATAAAACAATCTATTTGCGTCGATTACGTTTATTTAGTAGGTAATATAAATATCACATTTTACTCATACATTGTATTGATATATCTATATGAATCATCATCAACGATCATATAATGTCCCCACCAAGGGGCTCGAGCCGACCCCCCATTAGGGGTGATTAGGCCTTAGTCAACCACGCTGGCCAAGTGCGTGGTCGACTTTACACACAACCTAAGAATTTCTTCATAGGTGTGAGGTTTCCTCACGATGTTTTCCTATGAGTGTTTAGATTGAGGTGCCACTTTATCTATCGTAATTAACTGTATTCAGTTATTTTGTAGTAGTTGAGAAAGTTTTGTACGACCGATCTTGGATTTTGTAGTGGAATACTACTTCAAACGTTATAAGCATATAAATGTGGCACCTCAATCTAAAGATTTTTTATCAAAATTAAGTATGATTTGATAGTATTTGAGAAGAATGAGTTTACAAAATCTGAGCTTGGTAATGTAGGTATTAAAAAAGATACAATACTTTATAGGTGGCCCCTCAGACCACACGTTATCGCGTAATTATTTTAAGGAAGTAACAGTTTAATCAATGCGCAAATTCCTTATTATTTTATAGTAGGTATTTGTATTTGAATTGTAGGCGAATAATTCAACAATTATAATGAGTTAATTTAGAAATATGGCACATTTTAACTGGCACCTCAGTACAAATTGTTTTGCCTGTATATACTTAATTTTTTAACAATATTTAAAACAGAAAACAAGTACATTTTGTAGATAATTCTACTAAATGTCCTTGATTATAAAAAACTATATTCAACAAGATATTCACTTTTTCAAAATTGCCAAACAAATTGTTTTGAGATGTCCCTAGGTAAAGGGCCACCTATAAAGTACTGTATCTTCTTTAATATCTATACTATCAAGCTCAGATTTTGTATACTTACTCATTCTTCTCAATACTATAAAATCATACTTGATTTTGATAAAAAATCATCCACAATATTCCGAGTTTTGAGGTGGCACCTCAATCCAAACGTTTAAATTGAGCTGCCACATTTATATGCTTATAACTTTTGAAGTATTCCACTATAAAATCCAAGATCGGTCGTACAAAACTTTCTCAACTATTACAAAATAAATTAATAGAGTTAATTACGATAGAAAAAGTGGCACCTCAATACACTCATGTTTTCCTTCACCGTAAAAGCGTCGATTAAACGTACATATGAATTCAACAATTGAAAACACATTGGTACGTGGCGGGGATCGAACCGGCGCCTCCCGGGGTGAGCGACAACGCTCTTACGCACTACGCCAGTCTACACCTAGTAAGCAAAGGTAGACAGACAAGTTAATGAAACCCAAAAAAGATACCTACTGGGGTTATTGTGGTTAAAAGAAAACAATATATTTGCGTCGATTACGTTTATTTAGTAATATCAATATCACATTTTACTCATACATTGTATTGAAATATCTATATGAATATGACATCTTTAATAACTAAAGAAGCAAACAGCAAAAATATTAAATAAATATATTTAACTCTACCTTCAATCGCCACCCGATCTAAGATCGTCTAAGATTAAATAACACAAAACAATAAAAATGAACATTAAATGTAAATAACAACGATTATTGGGTAATATAAAATTAAAGCAACGATTATATTCGATATTAGTAGAAAAGTATAGGAACATAGCACCTTGTAACTCCTGCAGATTTACATTAATTTAATACAGGTAAGTAATGCAAAAAAGGCAGACACATTTCGTATGATTTTTTTTACTTTAGAACAGATAGATGATTGACATCCTTATTTCAAAATGTTGCGTCGGTGCTGTTTCTCATTAACATTTATTCACAGAAAGATAAGAAATGATTATTAGACTTATTTAGACTTTTCACTAGATTGAATTCTCCTCGGCACTTGATGCCTTGTAGGAGTACGGTACACTACAAATAAGTAATGGTTTCCTTCATCCGACATCAAACCGGATAATTTTTGCCCTTTTGTTAATGTCATTTTAATCCAATCGATCGAGTTATCTCTTCGAATACCGTCCAAGAAATAGCAGCCATGAGTGTCCTCCGCAGCATACGAGGTACAGCTCCTTTGAAGTATCCTTTGAGGCCATAATTCTGAAAGAAATTAAAATAAAATTAGTTTGGAAAGAAACTTAGAAAATCAGTTACTTATCATATTCCAGTAGGAAGAATTGCTATGCAATTGCTTATAGTAAACAGAAGCAAAAAGAAGTTTTATTAGTATGGCAACACCTAAGTAACATAATTGCAACTTTCGAAAAGCCGAAAAATCAACAGTAAACATTTTATATATTGCCATTCTAAGCTTTAATAAAAAAACATTAAGCGATATCTCATTACAAATTGGTTGTCTGTAAAGTCGGTTTACTGACGATAGTTGAACGTGACAACGTCTTAAGAAAATACTGATGGAATGGTAGCATTTTTCAAAAGAAAAATTTAATTTAATTTAATAGATTTTTGCTTGCACTTCAAGCCTTACATGGAACGCCTCAGAGCGAGGTAACGCCGCATGCGTCATGTTTTTTCGCGCGTGCAGCCGGCTCTATCGAATTATAAGACGTTGTCACGTCAAAATAGTATCTTTAGCAGTTTCTAAGTTCAATTCATCGCCCCAAATATCGGAGATAACCTATCACGGTACCTATATACAGATAAAAACAAAGTTACATTATTGGAGTATTGAGAAAAAATATCACCATGACCTCTTCACGTGCCATACTATTGATTGATAACCCGCATAATGTTAATGCGCATTTAATATTACTGATGAGAATTGCAAAAACCTATCTGTTTATATTTTCAGTCTTTATGTAAATGCAACAATTAATGTGCTAACAAGTAATGGTTATAGTCCATTCTGCATGCATTTCCAAGGACTATTACTTCTTTATAACCATCTATATGGTACGCACACCTAAGCAGATTGTTTCGCTAGTACAAACGAATTTGTGCGATAAAATGAGGTGATAGGTGTCAATATGGTATGTTATAGAATATATAGCAACTGAGCATACACTAATGCTGCACACTTTTGCCTAAAAAATAAAATTCAAATTGATTCTTACCTGATGTACGTAGAGAGCCGCGCTGAAAGCATTAGGAAACTTGTCAGGATACAATTGCATGTTAGTTTTGAGTACGTCTGCGGGGTTGGTAACGAGGGAAGCGGCGATGCCAGCGACGATGCCGCAACTGAAATGGACAGCGCTAGCAGCGCTAGGGGATTGTAGCCATTCTGTAAAGAAGAATAAGGTTCACGTCAAAACTTTGGCGTAACTACCCACATTTCTATTTATTAATTTAATTGTACAAATCAGTTTGCAGGTTTAATAATTATAATATGGGTATTGATCATACATTTCCTAAGAATATGTGTTTCATTTTTAAACTTTTTTTCTAATTCCAACAAGAATCGCGAGCAACAATAATAAAATTAAAGATTTGATTTGATTCGAGAGAAAAATCAATTTCATACTTAATTTTTTTTATTTCTAAGATCTGTGTTTCTTAGAGAAAATTTATCTTCAACATCAACTGCATCGATTGCCTAGTAAAATAAAATGGCTAGGGTTAATTTTTTTATTGGTTCGATTCCCAGTTAAGTTATTTGAGAATTCTGAATGCAGTTTTGTTTCTTTTTAAAAATAAAGGAATGTTTCCTTTCAGTAAACTTTCAGTAAATTGCGCTATTTTAAAGATTTAAGGTCCCCTCCAGGACCAATATTTTATTTCCATTTTCCATCGTGTATACTTAGGTCAGGCACCGCGTGAATTCCGACGTTGCAAGCGCACTTATTTTCAAATGTTAAATTCGAGCCACCGCTTGTTTGAAATCTGCACGCATTTGTAGCACGGAACATGGGCTCGGAAACCGGCTATCGAACACCGTTTTGTAATCTATTAATCGTACTTTGTTTTACAAATTGTATCTATCTATCTACTGTGTCTCTATTTATTAATATATGTCGAATTCCAATACTCAAACTTGCACCGTGTAAAAGTAAATTAATGTAACTGACATTTTGTTAATTTGTAAACATTGTATGTAGGTACCTAAAATATTAGAAAGCAAGTCATGGAATGTCCTTTTACAATTGTTGTCCAAATGACAAACATGATAAAATATAAGATAACGTCATATTTAATCAGCGTTTTCTTTAATCAAGATAAGTGATAATTAATTTACTATCGCTGCGCCATAGTTAATACCCAAAGTCAACAAGTAAATATCAAACACGTTTGATAGTGACATGTTAAGCCTAGTGTAGAATGTACTAGAATTATTTATTTAAGTAATAACATTTTTAACAAACTTTGTAATTTCAAGTAAAATGGAAGGATCCAAGTGACTAAGATTTTAGAATGTTCTGGACTAGTTTCTAGTACTTTTTAGCTACTTACCAGAAAAGTAAAATGGCATCCTAATTATACCTAGGTAAAATTGCATCCTAATTATACCTATAAGTAAAATATAAAACTGTGCATGTAATTTAGATAAACTCGCAACGAACCTCGAAATCTACCGCGTAATTTAAATTAAATATAGGTTTCTTCTTAAAATAAAAGGAACTCTACTAAATAAGTTTCAATAACTGCGACCTTATGGGACTAGTGGGCACTGACACATCTTGTTGCTAGATCTAGTTTATGAACTCGGGACTTAAAAAAATGTTTACCTAAATACTAAAAAATAGATTTTGATCCATCCTATCAAAATAAGGCTATTTAATGAATAAACCGAAATACGTCATAAATTACAGGTAGATAATTTTCAGTGCCACATTTTATATTGTTGAACTTGATTACCTACTGGCATTATCTATACTAATATTATAAAAAATAAATATTTGTTTATTTGCATTATAAATGCCCCGAAACTACTGGACTAATTTTGATGAAATTTAGTATGGATATATTTTAAGACCCTGGGAAGCACATGCTTTTTGGCGCGACAACCGACATTAACGCGAACGAAGCCGCGGGCGACCGCTAGTTGTAGAAATGTTCAAAGTCAAATTAGTAGGGGCGGCATATTAATAAATAGGTACTATTTATCAATATAACTGATTGCACTATACGTACAAAATGGAGGATGTGGCAGATTAGATTATTCGCCAAGATTTAATGGTGACGTTTGCTAATTAGAGATACTGAAAACGAACGGTCATTAAACTTAGAATACGTTTCTTTAAAGTCGCTAGGGACTGATAACAAAATTTGATTATTAAAGAACTCTTTTATAATAATAATGATGATTTATCTTTAAATTTTTTATCTTTAACAATACACATAAGCATAATTTTTATTTGCTTTTTATGGGTACATGTTATACTTATCAAATAAAAGTGAAAGTAATGAGATAGGCAAATGTACTGTGAATATTATGAAAACGAACAGTGATATTAACTTTAATTATTACCTTTTGGTGCAGATTGCTTTATCTGGGAATAGAACATCAAGTAGAGTCCAGAAAACGGAGCATCCCTTGCTAGAGTTGGGCCAAGACCACAGGAAAGACCCCGAATTCCTTCAGCTTTGTAGATGGCCTTAAGGGCTCCGCCCAGGCTATTATACTTGTAAACTCCAGATTCATATCTAAAATAGAATAAAAGAAAAAATAGCATAAAGTACACTTCATTAAAAAGTAAATTTTCAGAAAGTAGACCTATGGCAATTGTAAGTAAATAAGACACTTTCGTCTTTTTTAAACAAATTTAATTTGCGATTGAGAATTAAAACACCTTTTCAATCTAACCTATAATGTATTTTTAACTTACCTAGTCTTAATGACAGTCATAGGTATCAAAGCAACGCCACTCATAGTACGCGCAACGACACCTAGTAAGACTGCTTCCATTGGACCTAGGTCCTGATTTCTGGTCTTTCCAAGTTTGGCTTTCAACCAATGAAGAGATGAAAAATACAGCCCAACACCAGGGACACATCGTGCGATAGATGGTATCATACCACGCCATAATCCGATTATTTGTTCTTGGCGAACTATGTTACTAAAAATTGCCAACATGCCAGGTTGGATTCTGCCACTGTAAAAAAGAAAAAAAAATTAAGTCAACGTTTAGTGGTGATCATAACTCAATGATACTACTAATCACATTAAAAAGAAATAAACCCATATTATATTATAAGTATCTTCAATTATTTAAGACTTTCTAATTTAATTATTATTATTAGTAAATAATTCAGATGATTTCTTATGAAATAACTTACTTGATAGTTGCTGTAATAACATTTTGGTTGGGATTTTGTAACCTCGTTTTGACCAAATCCAAAGGTTGGAAAAGGATTGTACTGAATGTTCCGGAGAACGAACCGGCCAGAAACGCCTTGAAGACTGGGTGGTACTGTGAATAAAATAATATAATTTAGTTAACACAAGCGCTCCGATTACAAAGAGTCAGAGATACTGTTTGACCTTTTGCATTCTGTTAAGACTTCAACATTACTTAATACTGATAAGTTATTTGACACTTACATTTGCCACAATATCCATGATAATCAAAAACAATTCTTGAAATTTTTCAACGTTTTACTGTCAAGTAATATCTTTCGAATAAACTCCAAATTTGTAGTATTCGAAATGATAGAGCCAATGGCAAAATGACTGTATTTGTTGAAATAATTTCAAGTGCAGACTTAAATCGTATCCGAGTAGTCTGAATAGTATATGGGGTTGATACGGAACATCAAAGAAATGGTCATTTTTTGCAGTAATTCGCTCGAAAAATACATGTATAAAACTGACAGGGCGAATGGTAATAATATTTTTAGCCTGTAAAGGCAAACACAGAGGTTTTGGTGCACTTAAATTGTCCAATCTCGTGTAAATGATCACAACAAATCAATTTGGAGACAGAAAATCACTATAGCTGTAGAATTTAGCCATGGGTACAACCGAAAATGATAGTTTGCTATTAACAGCAGTAAAACTTAACACAATTTAGTGAAAACAATATGTAAGCAAGATTTCACGAGGATTCGAGGCGACTGTTCGGCAAGAAGTCTCAAAGCGTACTGATTACAGTAGAATGGCCTGGTATGATAAGAAGGTACATTTATAGTCGTCCGTTATCGCATGTAGACGGCCACTGTGAGCGATCGAAATGTTAAAGGCGTAAGGTCACGCCTGCGAACCCACGATAACAGCGTATCCGTGCCTACCAACTAGGGGGTAATGAGTAATGATAAGAATAAAGTGTTCATTTTACTCGATTAATTAAGTTTTTTTCTTAATAGTTCATCATTTGACCACGTGATTATTATGATTTTCAGTAGGTACTTATGTATGTATAGGGGTTTTTTTCTTCAGTGTACTTCATTTTTGTGCGCTAACCGTGCATTGCGCCAGAAAAGATTTAATCAGTGCATTTTAAATACCTTTACAGTTATTTAATATAAAATGCAATAGCAACAACTTATTTTCTTATTAGACATACCTACCTACTACCTGGATGCGAAGATGATCGATTAAAGCTATTGTATTCTGGTGACGTATTATCTAGCATCACCAGCACATCATATAAGCATTTAGGTACCTAGTTTCTCTCAATCGACAAATATTTTCTAATAAATCGACGTCAAAAGATAACTTTGTTTTAAAATAAAGGATAACGTCACTAAAGAGTATATTAATGTTTCCAATTGAAAATAATAATAGCTAAGTTTAGATTGATAATATGTGAACTATATAACATAACAAAGTCGTATGATATTATTGAACGTAAGTACTACTGATAAATAACGCAAAAGATTTATTGCAATGATTGTATAAAGATAATGAGGGTGTGGATAAATGACGTGATGCCTGTGAAAAATGTTTGTTGCATTGTTTTTGAGTAAGAGAGTAAGCTTAGCCATGTGATGGCGGCAGAGTAGAATAGCATCACCTCATATCCTCCAATAGGTGTCGTAAAAGGCGACTAATGGTTCAGCAAGGGGGTATTCCTTCGATTACAAGGAGAGGCCTTGTGTCCCAATAGTGGATCCCAATAATATGAAGAGAGTAATCATTAACAGTTAAGAAAGTCAAGAATTTGCTAAACAATCTTTAAGTAGGTACATTTTGTAATAGGTGGTGATGGGTATCTATCAAAATCAGTACAAGGATGATTAAGCGGAGGGGAGTCTTTATAACAGGCAGCATTAAGTAACATCTTTTCAACGAAACATTCGTCGGATAATAATTATTTAGTGAGGGATTTTGTCTCCCTCCCGGGAGGCACCGGTTCGAACTCCGCCACGTATTACCAATGTGTTTTCAAATTTTGAATTCATTATCTACGTCTATTCGACGCTTTTACAGTGACGCAAAACATCGTGAGGAAACCTGCACACACCTATGAAGAAATTCTTAGGTTGTGTGTGAAGTCGACCAACCCGCACTTCGATAGCGTGGTTGACTAAGGCCTAATCGCCCCTAAGGTGGGGTAGGCTCGAGCCCCTCGGTGGGGACATTACCTATATGAGCTGTTGATGATGAGGGACTGCGTGGATTTTCCTTGCGGGTGTCAGGTCCATCGCGTTGCAGAGGGAAACCAGGAGTAAAGTCTGGTCCTGGTGATCCAGGTCTACCTAGTTTTGGACCACCTTAAGATGCATCGGTGTTTCCCATAATAGCGGAATTATTACCGTACAAGCGTGTGGTACTGATATAATACAACATAGTCCAAACTCAGACCAATAAGACTTTTTATTGGTCTGAGTGTCCAAAAGAGTTAATACAAGCTGAACGTAGTAAGTAGGTACTTACCTAATGCTTAAAAATAAAATCATGTAAGTGGATAGTATATAAAGTACTACGTACCTAAAAACATATAAGTACTTACATTTAACAATCTACATAAAAGTTAAGAAACACTTGGTAAAATTATCACCACATAATTGTATAACCTTTGTCCGAAACATAATTAGCTTGAGAGATAACACTGGCTAATAATGTTATCCAAAAAATAATATTTAATTAAAGTATGTTAATTTCATTTGCCCCTAACATTTGATTACTATCTATGAGTAGCATGCCAGACATAACATTATCATCCGAAATAAAAATATACCTAGTCCATTATTATATTTAATATCTAGTCTATGATTTGAAAAAATCAAAATATTTATATTGAAACTGCCAAAAAATAATTTCCAAAGATTATATTATATATAAGTACTTATCTCTGAAATCTTTTACAACGAATGCGTGTATGATGAAATAATGGGATTAGTTTTTAATACAAGGTCGTAAATATTTGATAAGTTTATCAGACAGCATAGCATCAATTGGGTTAATAACTTTATTTTTGCGACTGAAATTCAATTAAGTAGCCTACGAACATTCTAGAAATAAAGAAAAAGTGAAAAAAATAAAATGATAGCTAATCTTGAAATTATTAATTTTTAAATACATATACTGAGCCCAAAATAAATGGTGTGAATTTCCCTGGCACGACCACGGAGGACTAATGGCAAATAATACTTTGCGAAAATTGTTTCTCTACAGGGAATATACTATTATAAACCGCTAAAGAGCCTAAATAAGTAAAAACTTGAGTTAAATATTAAAAAGGGATCCTTACCAGAACAAAAATAACTTAAATTGGTAAATTTTAATTAGAATTTTTACAATGTTTTTGAAATTATAGGTTCTCATTTAAGATACTTACTTTATTATAAATAATGCTAAACATAATAAAAATATTACAACATTGCTAAATATAAGATATTTTTAATAATTATTTGAAAATTGGTCTATCGTACACCCTAGGTCCTCCCAGACAGCAACCTTTTGTGCTGCAAGCAATGTCTATGTGTAGATGGGGTCATATAAGTAGATATCTTACAACAATAAAATATTGTTGGTACTTCAATGAACACACACTCTTAAACTCAAATAAACTCTTAGAAATAAGAAAAAACAGGTGTAGTCATTCCAGAAAGGTATCCTACTACGTCTACAACCGGGTCTACCGGGCATGACTACTTCAGGTAAGTATGCCAGAGCATCGAAACTAGAAGAGTGCTCATTTTTTCATCAAACTAAATTAAAGTAGGTACTCTTTTCTTCATGAATTAGTACCTACCACAAAAAAAATTAAAAAGTTCTCCATGGTCATGTCAGGAAGAATTACATAAAATAAATTTATTAAATTCACACAAGTGTTATAATTATTTAAGTATGTACTTACACAAGGACAGATTAAAAAAAAAATTATCTACATACTCATTTATTTTCAATACAATACCTACATATTAATAAGAAGTTCTTATGAAGTACCGGCATAGGTTTTTCACTTCATGTTTCATTAGAAAATACACCCAAATAAAGAGCCAAACCCAAAGAACATAAAAAAAAAGATTTTATTAGTAGCGGTAACTCAGTAGAGTGTTCATCACCATATTCCTACCCTGTTTCCAATTTTTATTTGGGGTTGGTGCAGTTATACAGGGGGTCAACAACCTCTAGGGAAACCAGTGTTAGTCGAGCTGGTCTAATTCGACTAGGAATTCAGCGGAGAGCTTTACTCTGGATAGAGAGGAAGTCTCAATTGATAATATATTTAAACATGTCCGAATCCGAAGTATACCTTGATATCGACAACACTCCAATACTTAGTAGTGCCCTGTGAAATCCTTAAAGTGATATAGGTACAAATTTAAGAATTAATGTTGATAAATGAGTTTTATTGGACTGTTTAATGAGATTAAACATTACTTCATATCATGTTTAATACAGATTATTTGCGGTATTGATTAACAAATGTCGGGACTAGACAAATAAGTAATAATGATAACTTATTGAGGTACTTTAAATATTTGAAAATATGGAATGTAATAAGTACGGTCACCATCAAAAGTAGATGATCACTTTAGTACCTTGTCATAATAATAATTCATACATAATTGTCACGACTATTAGTGCACAACACAAACGCTGGTGTTGCTATGACATGGCACTAAAATGATCATCTACTTCTGAAGCTGACTGTACATATTGAAAACATTCAATTGTTATGATCATGCTTATAATTTTACCAAGTGTAGAATTATAAGCATGACTTTGTTGTTCTTAAAATCATCTTTGGTTTCTAAACTATTCATACTTAATAATTTTCTAAGTCCAAGCATTGTAGAAGACTGTATGAACATAATAACTTTTATGTGGAATCATAAACAAATAGTTAGCAACAGCATATTGATAACATTATAAACTGACTTTAGTACCTATGACCAAAAAAGTATCAAGACTTGAGTAGATATCTACCTATTTACTTACTTCAGCAGTGAGTTATTATTAATCAGTTATATACATATCAAAACTTGTTATCTTATTCTTAATTGATGACTTTTGTGGAATTATTCATTTAGACAATGTCAAGTGAAAAATATTTATAGAATAACAATAAATTGTATGGTGGATTGAATTAAAAATGAAATCTTTTCTTGAAATGATTTCTTGTTGTAATAACATGTATTGAGCATGTTATTACAACAAGAAATCGGGAGAAACACTTCCCAAAACTTGTTTTTTCATTGTGCAATTGACATTAATTATTATAGAATGCATAAAGGTACACTTTAAAATTAAATCAGAATTTAAACTCACTACCTCTACCTCATTAATTGCCTCCATTTCGTGTTTTATATTAAAAACTTAATTGACTTCCTATGACTGTTTATTGTTCACAACTAATAATCATCGTCTGGCCTAGTACATTATATGTGATGCCACATTAAAACGTCGTTACAGGAGACACTTGAAAACACAGGAATAAAACCGAGCTATTGAGTGATAAGGTCAACGCAGAGGATATTGATAACAAATATGACAAACAACTCCGCAGGGGTCCACTTACGTCGTCTTTATCAGGCCTCTCCGGGTCAGAAGGCGGCGCTGTGTCGATCGCCCAACCATTTGAAAACGCATTCTCTTGCGACATAACTTACTTAAACAAATAATATGCAGAAAACATTGAAATGGAGTCTCGAAATCTCATTTTCATCTTCGTATTATCGTTACGTAGATATATTAACTGATTCTTGCTTTATCCAATATTAATTTATCTCTCCATTCACATTGTACTCAGTTACTTTATATTTTACATAATTAATTTATGCAATTTATTATTCTTAAAATAAATTTGTAAATATAACCTACGTAAACCTATACAAAATATTGTTTCTTAAATCAGCTAAAAAGGCACTGTTAAACAGCTGTTGGCAACATTATAAAAGACCAATGACAGACAAGTCTTTCAATTTGCCTTCAATTTTTACACCAATACCCATGAAGTATCGTTTTCAAATATTTTTCTTGAAAATGAAAACAAGCTTACTGTAATAAATGACAATTGACATTGAAAAATATTGCGTTCACTATTTTTAAAAATTTAGTGTGGCGTCGTTCATTGATATTATTTATTTATCGCTATCTATTTATTTCACCGAGTAAAAACACGAATTATTGCTGCAAACGCTTTTTAACCGACTTCAAAAAAGGAGGAGGTTCTCAATTCCACTGAATGTTTTTTATGTTACTTTGTATTTTTAACACGCATAAATTAGTTTCTCCTGTATGTTTGTTTGTATGTACAGTCAACAGCACGTCGGGCTTTACAAAACTGTCAAATTTCTCTAAACAATTTTCAACCTAAGTATATTTAATATAAAGTGCATAATCGATTGGGAAAATTTGACAGTTTGTGGTAACCCAACGTGCTGTTGTCTGTACGTAACTGACTCGTTCGAACTCGATTTTGACCCACTTTAAACGGTCAGATTTCATTTAAGCATTACAATAATTCGATAAGAATATCCCATTATCCTGATTAGAATCGCCAGGCCTAATAAATTAAACGTTTGGAATGTTAGTTCAGCTATATGTCACAGATGGCGTTGTCATTACGTAAGTACTTTCATCAGCAGGCCTAGCACGGGACGTGGAGAAATCTCCCCGGGGAGAAGACAAAATTTTTCTCTCTCCCTCTTTATCTTTCCCTAGAGCTAGCATGGCAATAGGGAGAGACTAATTTGTCCCCAGTGACAAAATTCTCCCGGCAGTGCTGCCAATCTAAGCGGAATATAGAGCGAATGATTGAACTCGTTCTTTTGTATCGACAACGCTACCAAAATAGAAATACATAGCAACTGGCCTAATAGAGTGGAATCTATTGACTTTTAAAATTGTTAAGATAAATACAAAATTGACGTGTTTATTTCTTTGGGGTGCGTTCCAAAACGATTTCAATTTACTCGGGGTAGCGTCCAAAAGGCTCACTATTGGTCGTTATATATGAAGCGCTTTCACCATTGGTTAGTTTTGTTAAACTATAGTTATTTTACACCAATTAGAAAAAAAACCTTGCTTTCTAACGCTGTCTACTGGCTTCACCTGGTTTTGGAACGCAACCTTGATCTGTTCATGTAAATTGTGATGTAAATGAAAGTTTCATATTACTAATCAATTACTATCATTTCGAATTTTGTTACAGACATGAATTACGAATTTCTCTAAACATTATGCCATTCTACTTGGAGTATATTCATGTGTTTTATATTATTTTATTTTTTCATAAGAGTTAGAAACACTGCCATTTCTAGAGATTATGCATTTTTTATTTTTTTTGCATTTTTCATTTTTTTTTGTAGAGCCATTTCCTTGCTAACTCTATAATTGTGGAGGAACTCACTCTCGGCAACTTTAAGGAATTGGACGAATTTCGTATTAATTCGACCGAGTGATCAATTTCTTGAGAAAGTAATAAAAATAAAATAGCCTCGGAACATGATAGCCAATTAACTTATAAAGTTGACACTTCTAGATAAATAGAGAACTACCTATAGATTCATCATAAAGGAAATCACAAAGATTCAACTTTGTCCCCACCTAAATATATCGGTGACAAATTTCTCTTCTTGAAATGTCAAAAGTGGAAATATGTCCTCCATAAAAGTGACGCCGTGCTAGGGAAGTGGAGAAACAGTCCCCCTATTATGTCAAAAAGGGAAAAAACTATTTTGTCCCCAAATGCCATGCTGACTCCCGTGGAGAAACAAATTTTGTCTCCTGTCAAATGGTGGAGAGAGATTTTGTCCACGCCCCGTGCTAGGCCTGCAGGTGGTTATAAAGCATAGAGTTAAATATACAGTGTATAAAGTGGACAAAAAAATAGTTATAAAAAAAAAAACTAAAAAGTGAAAAATAACTTTTTAGTATAGAAACTAATTGATGAACGAAAAGAATAATTACTATTTAGAGAAAAGCGTGGGGCATGCATGGGGTGCTCAATTTAATTGTACCGATCGAATATTTTCAAGAACTAATGTAATTTTACTTTCCGTTATTCGATTATTTTCTATACTAAACAGTAATTTTTCACTTTTAGTTTTTTATTTACCATAAAACCGTGTTTTTTAGTTTTTTTAAAACTATTATTTTACTTACTTGTTAGTCTAAAACATCTCGAGATAGTTTCAGAAAATGCTACCTACTTTTCTGATATCAATATTTAGATAATCAAATTACAAGAAAAATAAAGTTATAAAAAAATAGCGCCAGTTGTTTCCGAGCGATATCACTTTTTTAGACCTATTTTTTTCAGTGAAACCAGTTCTCTATTGTTTTTAACAATAAAATACACCTAGTTATTACATTACATTTTGTTTAAGTATTTTTTTTTGTAGTCTATTTTCATTTCATTCGAATTTTTTCCAGAACTTTATGCTCATAATGTTACTGCGTAAAATATATAAGTAGGTACCGTCCTATCGTTCTAACATTGCATGTTACTCGAGCGCCCCTAGCGGATAGAAGCGCAAATTACGTTCCCCGTGCAAATTGAGTTCTTCATTCATTTCAAAGGTAGGAAGCCTCCTACCTCCTACCTCCTTTACCAGATCGTCTGATGCGGGCAGCACAGGCCCGTCCGGTTTGGAGATCCTTGGTGGAGGCCTACGTCCAACAGAATTCAGCCGAAAGACGGCCGTCTCTCGGCTTTATTTACGTTTTTAAACTAAAAAACTATGGATTCCGGTATTTCAAAACTTCCTTCATAGGGTTAGTTAGTTAGAGCAAGATTCTATAGGCCGCAGCTTTGCCATAATAACCACCGTTTAATATTAGGGGTTTAAGTATGAAATTGCCGTTTTGTATGCAGAACTCTCAGACCAATAAAAAAGTTTTATTGGTCTGAGGCAGAACTTAACGAAAATTCATTTTTCCATTTTTAAGGAATCACAATTCTAAAGTTTGTATAATTTTGTGAATAGGTATAGGTATTTAGACAACATTAAGCTATAGGGATAGGTAAGTACTTAGAGAAAAAACTTGAGAATTGAAAAATATATTCATATTTTTATAACGGAAACCGGCGGCACCTCTTAGGACGAGCTGTTTTTGAAGATGTATTTCTAATGAAAAAAATAAAAATAAGAATAAAATTTTATACATAAATATAAGTCTGCGATCGCGACACATAAAGGTTACGCATTGCGCCAATATCATGTGAAATTGTACTATAGTAACCGAAAATTGTACGGTAAATTGAATTTATAATGGAGTCTCTCAACAGGTATTTTTGCATAAAGAACTCGGGAGAAAACTCCTTCAGGTTCTTATCACACTTGTAGTAGGTAAATGTAGGTACTACCTAAACTTTAAAAATTTTTAGGTACCTTCCTTACCTAGGTAGGTAGGTACCTACCTATATAAAACTTTCAACTGCGTAAATAGGTACCTACCTACCTATTAATGTAGAAATCACGCGCATAGGTATCTAAATAATATCATTACTGGGACATTAACATTATTCTTATTTTGCGCAGTTTACTTATTCTTATAGATAAATACTTATTAAGCTAAGTAGGTAGATATTAAAACTTAACCTTAAACCTTACCTACCTTTTTGATGATGAGATGGAAAATCCATTTACGGTCGGTCCGTACCGCAACGTTGGATAGACGATGTGGCGTTTGAGGGACTATTTGAGATTTCTTTTTTGTTTTCTGTATTTTTCCGAGTGTGTTACCTATGGCCGACGGCGCGCTGCACGGGTTGCCTAGGTAGGTACTCAGTACCTAGGTATGGCTGGAAAGACATAATTTTTTCAAATTATGAATTCAAATAATCACACTAGGTATCTAAGTACAAGATGATTACTTATAGTTAAATGAAAATAGCTCCGGTAGTTTCTGAGCTATGTCACTTTTTTATTTTGGGAGGACCATTTTCAAGATTTTTTTAGGTAGATAAATAGGTAAGTATCTACCTATTTAAGAGGAATAGGAATGATCCAATTTAGGTTACCAATTACCATATTTTCCCCTATCTACATCTGTATTTTCAGTAAATTCCCTTATTTACGATGAGTCAAAGAAATCGAAGCGTCGACATTTAGGTAGATAGGTAAGTAATTATAGTTGAACGCAGTTTCCTAATTTAATGAAAATATCAATAACTATAATTTACGATAAGGGGAACTTTAGGAACTGACCGAAGTTTACAGTATGTATATTAATACATAGAGAGATAAAGTTGTAATGTTCTTTTGTTACTCACATTACGTTCAATACAAATAATTAATGATGTAACGACCAAAATGGCACGAATCAGGGATTTTTCGATGTGTGTTATGGAATTATGTTTCAAGGTACCAGTGATGAGCAAACTTTAATTGCAATTACAACTAAAATTAAATGGTAAATTTAGGTTACCATAACAAATAACAATTCATGAAGTGTAATTGTGAAAATTACAACAAATAATTTCTTAATTGTTAATTGTAGTAGTTTTTTTTTATTTTTTTATGTGGATCACCAACAGTTGTTACATTATAACATTTCAATAGTACTACTTATAATGTACTTAATTTAAGGCACAACTACCTAAAGGTGAACACAGCATGCATTATGTTACAGTCTAAATTATTATTATAGTAAGTATACCCCTTTATTAATTGTGTGTGAATTCTAATTTTCTTTATATGGGATTATGTAGTGAGGAGGTTATATAGGGGATTATATGTGAGTATATATGATGTTTTACAGTGGATCAAGTTGATAAATAGTCGATTAGTTTTTTTTAGCAATTAATTAAATGTAATTCAGATTTGCTACAGTTTAACAATTAATTAAATTTCAATTGTTTTATAAATGATAGGTACACCTACTTACATAATTAAAACTAATAAATAAGCTCAGACCAATAAAGACTTTTTTATTAGTCTGAGAAAATAAGTAACTAAAAATATCTGGTGTACCAATAGACCTGCACCAGATTTTTGTAGTGTATTTTGGCTGGTGTACCAATAGGTATAGATCTACCAGCACCAGAGTGGCGTGGACGGGTATCATAACGAAACTCGTTAATTGAATTGAACATGATTGGACATTATATTATTGATTGAAAATGATTAGACAGACAGACAATGACTGATTCCGTATTAATACACAATTTTAATTGTTAGTTTTATTTGTTGCATAAAACAATTAAACAAGACACTTAGGTAGGTAATTGAAATTATTTTAATTGCGTGTAGGTAAATATATTTCAAATAATATAATTGCAATATCCAGCTAAATAAAAGCTTAATAGTGATTAATTTACTTAATTATTAATTTAATTGCAATTAAGTAGGTACTTTTTACCAACCCGCACTTGACCAGCGTGGTTGACTAAGGCCAAATCGCCCCTAATGTGGGGTAGGCTCGAGCCCCTCGGTGGGGACATTATAATGAGCTGTTGATGATGAAGTACTTTTTTGCTCAATTATTTAGTGTCTTAATCAAATTATGTACATACCTACATACTTAGGTAGACATAGGTATTGACTTATACACTTTTAACATTAATTCCAATCTTGATGCAGTGGATGCAGAGATCAAAGACCCTATTTTTAACACGCTGTATGTTTGTAACTGACTCTTCGGTCTCGATTTTGACTCGCTTTAAACGGTCAGATTTCATTCAAACTTTATAGATTTATCAAAGACCGATGATATTACAATTATTCTATAAGAATATCCCATTATCCTGATTAGAATCGCCAGGACTAAAAAATTAAACGTTTGGAATGTTAGTTCAGCTATACTTCACTAGATGGCGTTGTCATTGTTAAGTTGGCGGTGTCGCACTAAAAAGTGGATAATAAAATAAGTAGTTTAAAAAAAAAACTAAAAAACACGCTTTCTAAATCGGACTAAAAAGTGAAAAATAACTTGTAGAACCTAATGATGAACGAAAAGTATAATTATTATTTAGAGAAAAGCGTGGGGTGCTCAATAACATTAGTTCTTGAAAATATTCGAACGGTACATTTAAATTGAGCACCCCACGCTTTTCTTTATACTTTTCGTTCATCATTTAGGTTTTTGGAGTTGATGTTGCTCAATAAAATACTGGTTTTGGTGTCACTGCGTTTACTTCTTCTCTATTGTAACAGCGTGGTGCTACCGCGCGTCTATATTGAAGGCGCCCATGATTGATGCAGGCATCACACAGGGACCCTAATTGCGCTATTTATCGCGTAGGTATAACCAAACCCAAAACGCTTCTATTTTCATACATTTTGACAGTAATCGTCAGATTTCAAAACATAGTGTGTACGGTGTACCTACAGTCAGCATCAGTAAGTAGATTATTACGATCATTTCAGCACATTTTTCTCTAGCTTAGCAATAAACTCTCAGTAATTATTCCAAGAAATAAGTATCTTTTATTTACCATTCGCAAAAATATCCCGTAAGTACATAGGTAGGTATATACGATATGTAAAGTTACAAAATAACATGACGAAAACGTTTTCCTACCCTTAGTTCTTATCTGAACTTTATGATATTATTTTAGAATGAAATTATTATCCTCTTAACTTTCCATATTGTATACCTATGTAGGTACTTACGGGATATCTTTACGAATGCTAAATAAAAGATACTCAGTTCTTGGAATAATTACCGAGAGTTTATTGCGAAACTCGAGAAATGTGCTACAATGATAGTGATAATCTACTTATGATGCTGACTGTAGGTACACCGTACGCATTATGTTTTGAAATCTGACAATTACTGTCAAAATGTATGAAAACAGAAACGTTTTGGGTTTATACGCGATAAATAGCGTCAGGATGATAGGTCATCGATCTGAGGTACCTCATGCTTTACCCAGGTGGACAACTCAGGTGGAGCACGACGAAAGAACCGTTAGGCCCATCTAGAGCGATGGTACTTCTGGGGATTTATAATAAAACAATTTTGCTAAATTATTACTTATTTATTCTACGCACTTCCATAAAGTGAATAGTACTTCATGAAACTTACATTCTTAATATTACGCGTCAAGTACATAACTATTACCAAAAATATAGTTATAAGATGTATAACAAATCATTAATCACAGTGTGTACTAAAATACTACAAACTCTGGAATGATTAATATCAATATATTTTAATAATAAATAAGTGAAGGAAGCCAAATAGTTTTTTTTAAATAGCAGGGCTTTGAGCCCCTACGGAGCGTCAAGGCACAATTGTTATAATTTTGATTCCTAATACACAATAATATTTATTAAATTATTTATAATTAAGTAATAATGATAATATAAATTGTACTGTTTAGTAAAAAAGGTGTAATCTTGTGTTTTCGACATTGGCACATAACAAGAAGGAAAAGAGATTTAGTGTAAATTTTAAAATATAAAATTTATTACAAAAATATAGTCATGAGTTCAAATACAGTATTGACCTTTACACAGGTACATATGTAAAGAAAATATAACCACTATTAACTATCGATATCAAAACAGCACAAAATATAATATCTACGCAAACTACGGAATGGTACCGGAATGACCATAAATTTATACAAAATTAAATTCTAATTTAAGTTATAACAACATAATGACTGAAAAGCTATACACAAATTTGACACAAGAGATTCCAAATTGAGAAATCTCCGTCCATAAAAATGGTCCTTTACCATCAAGTCTTCTATGTTTATGAAAATTGAATTCTAAGTACTATTTCTGAACATAATATTCAAGTCTTTTAATTATCGTCATTATGGAAAACATTAAAACGTCTAATTATGTATTTGTTTTACGAATGTTAGACAATTCTAAGCAAAATTTAATCAGTTATAGAATTTAGGAAGAGTCGTAATCAATTTCTGTATCAGAGTTTTGGCTTCATAAAATGTATATCATTTAATTAAAAGTAATTGTTGGTTAAACCATTATAAATATTAAAAAGTCTAGAATAATCCACTATAAAACAATTATTAATGAATTCGTATTATTTTTCGAACAATATCAATTTTATTGAGAATTTTACAAAACTACGTCCTAATTTTGCTCAGAACTGGCCAGTTACGAATCTAGGAATTGGAAAACGTTGTTCCGTCAATTTTTATCGATAAAATTTACATGTGTCGCGTGTTACCGAAATTGATACCGCTTTGAGTTGCGCCCTTGTTGGAACCGTACTGAAGGGAGATGACACCTTGGCCGGCCCTGAGCTGCTCTTCTGAGAAGTTCCTCACGTTCTTCTCTGCTTCTTTTGGTCCTATTGAGGGCTTGCCAAACTGTCCAGCCTGGAAATTTGGTAAGAAAGTTGACGTTAACTATTGAATTATTTATACTTATTACAAAATTTTCATTTATTCATGGCCCAATAGATAAATACTTGATAACAGTTTGTTATTTAAAAATTCGTTAATTATCCTGTATGAACATATCCTATTATCATGGCTTAACGTCAGGCTTATTGGTGGTGTCTCGGTGTAGTTGCGCTCACGTGCGCAGATCCCGAACCGTCGCGCAATAGCGCACTGGAGGTCAGGCCGGGGAGGGTCTTTAGTGGGTATGGAGGGAACGCCTTTACCTCGAGTCCCACATATCCCCTGCGGTTGGCACCCCGCAGGAACGATGCGTAAATGCATTTGACCTCCCCATCAACAAAAATCCAGCTAGGACTAAAACAAGAGCCATCAGTTTAACCGAGCAGAATTAATTTTCAATAAAAATTCCCAATCCTCACCTTCCTTCCAAGAGACTGCAAGCAGATGACGACCGAGTTGAGATTCTGTCTCTCCCACAAGTCCACCGTTTGGAAGGTTTCCTGTGCAGGTACTCCGAGGTTCTTGGCCGCTTCGAGGAATGCGTTAATGTTTTCCATGCACTTGAAAGCCATTTTGGACACGTTCACCTTCTTCACCAAGCCATCTTGGATGTTGTTGACCAGCCTGTAAATAAATTTGCAAATATTATGTTAAAAGGTGTCGTAGTACCCAGAATTACTAAACATTGAAGGAACATTGAAGTACATATTACAAAACATTCTTTCCCCGTTGTTACTCTTTACAGAGGATAGATGGCGGTAAGTTTTTTTTTATACAACATGTCCAACAAGCTGACGTTCCACACATGGTGGTAAGTGGATAGCGTCACCTATAAATGTCTGCACAATAACAAGGAAAAAATCAATTGGTATTGCAGGTACGTTTTCGTCATGAGGCCTTAGATGAAATGCCTTCCATACACAGTGGCCAACTTTCCCTTCAATTTGAAACACAGCAAACTGTTTCACGGCTGAAATAGGAAAGGCGGTGCAGGTGGTGCCTACCCAGCAACCTTAGGTACAGACCTAACACCTAGTAAAGTTCGCTTACTGCGCACTGTTTACTATTTTATTCTGTCGATGTAAAGTGTATTTACAGTGCATGTGCTTAAGCTTATATTTGAATGCTTATTTTAAAGCTTGAAACGGCCGAAGGTTGAAGCTAGCTTCTCTCCCTCAACTAACGATGGATTGGCTATCCGGAATCAAAAAAGGAGAAGGTTCTCAAGTAGTATTCATCTTTGCTTTTCTTAGGTATGTTCTCCGATTATTCAAAGACGCCTGGATCGATTTCAAAAATTCTGTTTAATGAATCAAGAATCCATTTGGTAGCTATTTTAGAACCGTAAAAATACGCAGACGCAATATGATTTTTTCCAACTTTTTCAACTTTTATCACTAACTATCGTATAATAAAAATCCTGTTAACACTATGGTTAACGCTTTGATAAGATGGCTGTGGCTAGTCGGACTTCAATCAACCAAATCGAGCCCTTATATCCTCCTGGTGTCAGAACCTGGCAATTCACCGAAGCAGGCGCTACAAACTGTGTTCCTAAGTACGACAACATGTTCTACGAATTATCTAAATTTCTGCAAAATATTGTTGTTTCATCAACTTGTTGAGTTAGAAATCCTAACCGTTGCAATCAACAAAATCAACGAAAGAGCTACATTAGTCGCTGAGTAACACAATACTACACTGACCTCTCTTTGGCAAGAGGTGCGGCTATTGTATAAAAGCTGTAACCTTATGTGCTAGTATCTATAGAAAGATAGAATATTTTAAGTAAAATCTAATTACTAAGAAGTACACCATAGGCATGATATAAAATATTTAACATTATCCGTAATATTTTGAAAGTATTAAAATTTAGTAAAAATGCCAACGACACACATGATTCAAAGAATCTCTCAAGAACTGCAAAAAAACATCGCATGACATCATTGAGGTATTGTGACTAGGAGATTTATAAGATGAACTTATTGAACACCATTTGCTCAACATTTGTTCATCTACATCCACCTACTCAGAGTGCTATTTTAGATTTTTGCATTAGGCATTATGACTGTAGGGTTTATAACGCGGCAGGCAATATTAAACAAGTGATAGTTTCGAGTAAACGCTACATCGACTAAGTTGTACCAGATTATCAATAGGTGTAAATACTTTATATAGACTATGGTATTATTAAGAAGAAGACTGACAATGTAAAACCAGGATCAATAATTCCAATGACAGTAAGAAGGTACCTCAAAAATATCGCCCGTAAATGATTTTGAGACTAGGTATTAGGTATACTCGAGCAAGATACGATAAGGATGATTAGTTATAATGTCTTACTTCCTGATTTTTTAAAATTCAAAATCAAAAATATCTTTATTTACTACACGCACCTTTTAGAATGTGTGGGCCTTTTCTTTCAAGTTTGAAAAAACCTGTATTAGAAAACGCCTCTCTCTTTTCTGTATAACAATATGGCTGTAGTTACTTAATTTAATTTAACTAATAACAAAGTAAATGCTTAATAACAATAATATTAATTCTTTGAAGGGTCGGCGTTGTCTCCCACCCGTGAGTGTACTAATGTGTTTTCACAGTTTGCTTTTTTAAATTCATATGTAAATTTATAACTCTTAAGAAGAAGTCTTAAGTACTTCCAGAATGACTAACCAGTCCTTTGATGATTCAGGGTATTACAACTTATACTTAGGCATATTTTTTGGAACAAGTTTCTACCCGGACTACTGAGTAATTTAGACTGTAACATCCGTCCTGGTGGTTGGATTTCGTTTGTAGCTTCATTGAAAATTTTGTTGCTTTTGGGTTATATGCCCCTTTTGTGAAGGCAACAAACTGTCAACCTGACACTATTGGGGTAACTGTATGGCTCATAGATTTATAATTACTGATGTTTATAGATTGACAATGGCGAGATCAAAAAATGCACTAATGTGTGAGTAATGCGCATGTGTCCGTGAAAAATAGTATTGCAGTCTGAGAGTTGATGTCTTTTCAACGTGACTGACAAACGACATAGGCCGCCTGCGTGTACGTGAAATGGTCTCGACTATCTATCTCATTCTAATATACGTGTTATTATGCTCTTTCTCTTTCATATTCCCCATCTACAGTTTCCTATATTATTCGATGTATTATATGTTTTATGTGTAACCAAATGTTACCTATAGCTCTGCATTATGAACGGGATTACCTATATGTATGGTATGCACGTAAGTTTACGCTTCGTCATTTGCCTGTTAGAATATTATGTTTGCGGTACAAAAAATAGTGATGCAATTTTATTAAAGGCAACCTACGTATTTCAACAGTAGTCGTGTTTCTATTAGTAGTTAATTTCGTACAAAATCTTTGTCAATAGAAATTAGCACTAGCAGACTGACTAAGAAGTGTACGAAATTAATCAAATATTGGCAAAGTAGTAAGTTCTAAATTTCCAACTCACTTGCAAAGCAATGTCCCGTCCTTAAGCACTTCGTAGAAGTTGTCCATGTCACCGGAGGTGTTTTCTGGCTCGCCAGTGAGCTGTCGTACCCATTCCAAACATTCTTGTGCTAGTTCTTCGCTGTATTTGCTGTTGATCTGTAAAATACAATTATCGAATTTTAAAACTATTCCATTTAGGCTACGTAAACTAATGAACGGTAAATTGAAAATTAACAGCTTTAAAAAAAATATTTCTCATTACTGTACTGACGGTATCTACCTATCTAATTAGGCTTGAGTTCACCGACACGTAAAACAAGTGATTGAAAGTTAACTGGTTTTGACAATTCTTCTATACAGGAAAATCTCAAAAACCAACAGTTAAACATTAATCTCTGTTTTAAGCTGGAGTGAGTAAGGAGCTTTATATGTTAAACAGGCGGTTAACAAAACAGTTTTTAGCCAGTTCTTCAGTCTTGAACTAGATATTTAAATAAGTCTACATTACATTTTAAGTTATATCTCACTTCGAATACGACACAACTGAAAATAAATGTTTTTCCAATGAATTTTAACAAAGCACGTAGGTATTTTACAGAATCCCATCATCTATAAAGATAATGATTTTACCGGGGAAAAATATCTATTGTATTCTAATATGGACAAATATGTATTACAATAGATTTCAAACAGCTTTAATAATAATTTAGATTGTTTTACCTCGAACTTAGTAATTATTTTCCTGTTCATTTACTACTCCAGTGTATAAAAGGGATATTTAATTTGAAGAAATGAGACAAAAATACAGTAAAAGTCATATACAGCCTAGACCTCCAAATGTAACATATTAATATAATTATTTCAACAAAGTACAAAGGTAGTAAAAGTAAAAAATACTAATGAAAAGAAACTGCTCTGGTGTTACCAATCGATTAGTATCGGTTGCATATTAGAAAAACAAGGCTTCTACAGTCATTGTAAGATTATTTTTTCACGATTAATCTGCATCCCAATAATACAGTTATTATTGTATAGACGCATTCGTTATTATTTATGATGTAAGACCTACTTAAAGGATCACTTTGGAATTCCCGTGAAGGAAGACTCGTATTCTATGCTAAGAAATTGAATATGAATAGCGATTATTAATAAAAATAGTCATTCATCCAACAAACGTGGAATATAGTTGTTTAGCTGCCTACTCGTACCTAATAATTTATGAAGTTCTTGTCTGCTAAACCTCAGTAGTCACCAGTTATAGAGATACTCTTGTCATGGGCAAATAAGTTATTGGAATTCATGTCGATCGACTAATCCACATTTGTCACACATGATTCGGAATTTGATGATGTTTACCATTATTGTTTGAGTCAATACTATATCTACCTACTTCCTTCGAATTTGTGTCCGCAATGTAATGACTATGACAATCTTGTCAGTAGGTCAGTTCTTAAAATAGTTCTAAACTAATAGGATATTTGTAACGTATTAATTACAACACGGCTTCGCAGTGTTCTTTGAGTATCGCTGTCTGAAAATTTTACTTGTTCAGAAACAAAAGGGCAAAGACATGTTTAATTAGTTTTACGTGTATTAATGTTGTAAAATTTAAATAGCTTAGGCTGCATGCCATTACTTTATAGCACAGCTGTAGCACAGTAGTATAAAGCCTTATTTCCTGCGAACATGTGTTCGCAGGTTATTTCTCAGTATAAAGCTTACAATAAAGTTTTAATTAATTTTGACTTTAGTTTTAACCACCCTACTGAACTTTCAATTATAAAATATTTGTATTTGACATTTAGTAAACTGCTTCATTCGTCATAGTTACGTTACAGACACTTAATTTGCTCATGATCTCACGGGTATATGTGTTCGCAGCATGTAGCATTTTCTGTCTTCCGTATTTTGCATAAACAATTTTAAGAAACTAGATTGGTTTTTCAATCAACATAATACCAGCTTAATACCAGTCATATATTTATTGCTAAAGAAGACATGTAACTAACTGAACTGATGACGTAATAAGTTAAGGATGCCAATGTGAGTCAGAACCTACCGACAGACGTTAGCAACAAAAAATTGGACACTCGAGGAAGTTCCGAATACTCGTTTCTTAATCATCCGATTAAGAAACAAGTTAAGGGTGGGGCTCGTGTAATATTGGCAATATTTTCAGCCATGTAATTTTTTCTCAAATTTTCTTTTTAGATAACAGAAAATACAATATAGTTTTACATCATGTCTCTTGGTAATCCTTGCGTTACCTACTAATTGAACTGCGTTCACTTCTAATGATTAATAAACATTCGAAGTGTACAACTGGTTAGCTACTAAAAATTGCAATCTATTTCTACTCATCTTAATGAAGATTTTTAACATAGGTCTACATAAAGTCAGCCTATATCCCATAGGGGTAGTCAAGGATCACTAAACTTATTTCCACTTGCTAAATGAAATTACTATAAAATGAAAAACCTATTTATTTAAATGGACTTTGCTAAGTCGTCAAAAGTCCTACAACTGTATCGGGACGAAATAATTGTTATTATGCTGCGTTGGAGAACAAACTGAGAAAAAAATTCCACAGCTTACAATTTTCTAACGATTGTAAATAGACATATCAATATGATTACAATTTTAAATACGCAACCTTTGGACAGTTTTTACTCCCACGCATTTGGGTCATTAAAATAATCATTTATATTGTAAAAGCTTTTTTTATTTAATTTATTATTACTTTTTTAAAAATTTATTACTAAGCAAATCTCCAACTTCTTCGGAAGTCTAATTGTAAAAACGTAACATTGACCCACAAAGGAGTAGATCGTGTTTCCTTCTAGTATATAGCTATGATCATTACATATTTCTTTCGGTTCATCGACATACATCACAGTCCTCACACATGCTCTGCAGTTTCGAGTAGCTGGTTTTTGAACATCCTTTCTACATGACAGAACCATTTGATTTTAAACCAAAGCAACAAATTGCTATAAATACGACAACAGCGGCAGCGTGAACATGTGATGAAAGAAATGATTCGCCGCAGTCAAAGTTTAAATTATTTGATCATTATGAGTCATTGAAGACATTGATAAATATTCTCTGTCACCAAGATGATGTACAAGATCATTAACATTATGCAGCTCATGACTGCAACAGACAAAACAATGACACTACTCAAGTTCAAATCATTTTACATAGTCAATCAACAACATGACCGTTAAAAGTATAATTTAACAAGAGTCAATTAAATACTTCTCTGCTACTAAAGAATTGCCTATTTATGGGCAGAAAATCTCAACAGATTTTAAGGACTCGCGTGTAGATTCATTTGGAGATAAGAAAAGTCGGAAATAAGAGTATCATGCATAGCAAATTTTCACTTTCCTGTAACAACATCTTTAATAATATGAATATATTTTTTAGCTTACTTTATGAGGACCTCGTCTTTAGGCTAATTGTAAATCAAAATGCCTTTTTCAATGTCTTAGTTTTACCACAAGAATTGCTTATAAGTATCATTTTTGTGTCTGTCAAACTTTTTTTAGTATAGTGCCATCCCATATATCTTAGTTTTTCTTTTTTGTTCTTTTACCATCAGTAACACGATGTAGAATTTAGAGCAATGATTTTATTTTCCAAACGTTTTTTTTTATAATATACAGAAACACAAAATGTTTTTTTATGCATCTAACGAATAATTTGTTTCAAGATGTTTAATTACTTTCTCATCTCTTTATTAGCTAGCTAGATATAGTAGGCTATTCTCATTGTTATTCTGAAGCGATACCTAATTTGTGTTACAAGACAAAGGAAGTTGACGGTGTAAGCAGTGTCCTGTTCGTTTTTGACTCCTGCCATATGTAATATTTGAATGTGGGTCTATACATCAGCAGAATTTATTAAAAAGTCCCACGAATTTTCACCTTCGTATTAAGAGATAGATTTGTAGATTGTCTATCTATCCTCATTTCTGTCACGTTATTGCTAAGCGTTCTCTTATTAATATGCGATGAAGTATGCACAAAATTGTTTTTTTCGTTCTGTTTTTTAATGAGGCCTGTTTAATTTTTAACGGCCTCACATACTACAGAATACTGCCAAACAACATCGTTATCAATTGTGTTCATTATGTTTCTATCAAACTAACGGAGGTCGGCGGGTGAATTACTAATCCCGATAGCAACTACACATACATACCTACTCATTAGTGTTACCCAACTAAATAAGACAATGACATGTACATGCTTAATTAACTTATCTAGTTATTTAACAGTGATATTTATTTATATGGGAAATTTTACAATCTGTGAATACAACAAATCACATAAAGCTTCTTTTATGGACAAATTTAAATGCTGCCATATGTTGAAATAGGTCAAGTCGCAAGATGTATAAGATTACGGATATCAATGCGCCGGTAATGATATTAAGGCACGCGTTCACTGCTAATCTTTATCGCTGACCATACACGGACTGACAATAAAAACGTTTGTACCCATAAATAACTATGATTCAATGTCAACGGATTCAGAGGCATCACTACGTCAGAGTTGTTTGCAGCTCGTTAATAGCGTATTTGGTGAATAATCTAGACGTGTAAGTTGCATAGAGGTAAAATTGTATAAAAAGTGGCTTGCCTTGCAAGGTATCATCGACAATGGTCCGGTAACGTGTAAGGAGGTTGGAATGGGGTCATCTAGCGAGGCTATCTCACCAGTCAATGCAATACGCGACGAAAGGAGGGAAGCTTTGATTTCTTTTACTTTGCATTAATGCGTGTGAAGGGTTGACGCCTTTATCATGCACTATTAAATTATCCTTGATATAAAAAAGTGGCTATTGGAATCTTAGTGCACAAAAGTATTTTTTTGTGCTGTTGTTGTTAGCTGCATCTGACCTTTACAGCTACAATTTGGTGGGTTGTCGAACCTGTAATGCGACTCTAACTAGAATAATTCTAATCAACGAATCTCTTCACCGTTCTTCTTTTTGAAACCCAAACTGCTGAGATGATTTTGAGTGTAACGTATGTCCTAGTCGTTGGTATTTGTTTGTTTACTGAAGGATTGTTACTTATTGGGTTTGGTGCCCCATTTATGTAGGCGACTGGCTGGCAACCTCTCACAATTTTGGGGTACTGTATGTCTCCGCTCGACTCCCTTTAGGATTATGAGCGTGATGGTATGAGTCTCTTCCCGGGAGTCTATCTGTAGTGCCATTAGAGCTAGATGGGAGTGGCAATCTGAGAGCTCTCAAAGCTTGGACCTCGGTTCAGGTGTACAGTTTTGCAGAGAAATATGACAGAAGAGCCAGGTGTTCCCACCTTTTTTAGACGAATGCGATGTTAAGTACGAAAAGAAAAATACAAAAATTGCTTATTCTATAACATGCAATTGGTTATGAAATACTTATAGATTTCGAATTAAACTTGTTCATGAAATTGCTGAGTTCGCAATGCAAGTTGTATGTGACTATTATGGATTGACAGACAAGTTGGTTGCCATATATTGATTAATTATCACAGTGGCCAAAGAATATTAGCACAATACAACACAAGGTCTTCTAAATGATGTAAATGAGTAGAATATTTTATGTAGCAGGTAATGCATTTCCTAACGTAATAATAATAAAAAGGTATGGTAAGTACCTCTAGATATAAAAACCTATAATACGTATATTTTAATGTTTTTAATTACTTTGCTGAATGTCACAAATTAAGAGAGCTTGAAGCCTTTATCTAGATTGAAGGACATTATGCTGAAGTATTATTATATATTTTTAAGGTTTCAATGAAATAATCGGATTTGTAATGACGATGTAAGGAATATATTATTAAGTTTAGTACTTAGATATAGAAATATTCAGACTGCGATAATATACTTTGTTCTTAGTTACTTTGTCTATTAGAATTATGTAGTAACAGTAGTAATTTAGATAAGTCACGCAGATAAATTTTCTAATGAAAATATCACATTACACAATAATAAAGGTCTTGGATACAGTATTACAGAAATTAGGACCGTATTGTGTAGTTACTAGTGATGTTATTACACTAACACACCTCAGAAGAATAACAATTCCGTTATAGATTACAAAGTTTTTCTGGACCACACAGGTGGACGTACTTATTCGACGACTTGTTATATGTATAAGTATAGGTAGGTAGCTAATTGTAATTATGTAGGACTTTAATAAGAGGTGTATCAATCAGCTAATAAAATTATAATAATTTATCACTGATTACTTTATTTTATTGAATAGGTACTATGTATTTGCTATTTAATAAGGAACTTACTAAGGGATTTTCTCTCTTTTTTTCTAATAGTAAAATAGTATAAATAAGTCTAATAAGTAAAATTATATTTAAATAAAAAATCCGACTTCAAAACTAAAAACGGAGAAATATTTCTTTTTATCACTACAGCCTTTATAATTCGAGCCATTGCTGGGACACAAGGCTTCTTCTTCCTATCGAAGGAGATTTAGGCAGTAGTCCACCACGCTTGCCCAATGCGGATTGGCGGACGGAGTAGGTATCTATAAGGTGATCAATACCCCTTTGCTTATCCATCATTAGTCGTCGTTTTTATTTCTCAGTTTTTAGTTTTGAAGTAGTTTTTTTTTATTAAAAAATAATTTATTGTTTGCTTTTATTGGTTTAAGTACTTATAGAAATTTTCAGGAAACTACCTCGAGATAATCATCGATGTAAATTAAATAGGCATTATTAGGGATAACTCAAAAACTATTAGTCAGATGTCGATCAAATTTAAGTGGGACCCCACGAAAAGAACTAGCTTCCAAATGTAAAAATAGGTAGCAAAAATAAAAAATTAATAAACATACAGTCGAATTGATTACCTCCTCCTTTTTTGAAGTCTGTTAAAAATGCGTGATATTCTTTTTAGAATAAGTAGGTACATCTATCTAGTAATGTTAATGGTGCAAATTGACATTTTAATTAGGTATGTAAATAAAATTAACGTTTAATGAAATATATAATAAACAAACATAAAATCACGCTCATAATTCCAAAAGGGGTTGAGCAGAGCTGTAGGTAACATTGATTACACATACCCAAAAAGTAACAATCCTTCAGTTAACAATCAAACAAAAACCAACTTTTTACACATTTGTTACACTTAAAATCAGCTCAGCAGTCCGGGTCTTTAATATAAATGCAATAAAATCAAATTAATAATTATTATTTACAAAATGGTATTGGTTTTACGTTAATAGTATAATACTAGTAGATTATACTGCTTAAACAGATGATCCAAAACAAAACTCATATTCATTAAAAGAAAATTCTATGTGAAATTGAAAGCTTTAAATTTTACGTACTTCTTCTACGTGTGTATATTAATTTGTACAATCTGTCATTGCCATAGGTAGTTATAATTAAATTCATTCAAATAAAGCTTTAGATAATAAAGCTTTATTTGAATGAATTTAATTTTGATTATCTACTTTTGCTGTTCACTGTGCTTACGTGCCAAGAATGATGTCATTATTATGTTTCAGATGTACCTACTCGTAACCGTGTTTTATACCACAGCTTATTTCACAAAGTTCAACAAATTGTAAAACTTAGTAAAAAACAGTTCAAAATAAGAATTTTCTATATTTTACACATTGAGTCCTTTTCTCACATGTTCAGTCACTTATAAAAAACTTTAGCTACTTTGTTTATGCACTAAGTTAATATTTATTGTAGTACAAATGCCAACGGTTTTAATTAATATAAATTGTTACAGACAGATCATTACTAATTACGGAAACTATTTGCTAAATCATTATAAAATGATGCAAGTAGTAGAAAAGACAAAAAGTCTGATTAATTTGTCTTAAGTCATTGAGACCATTTGGGAGGAGCCAAAACTTAGTCCAGCGGAAGCATAATAATTAGTACCACAGCTTTTATAGACCGTGGTAGTACCATTAATCGATGGTGCAAAGAGGAGAGTTGAAAATGAAAAATTTGGGTGGTGATTATGTGAAATAGAAAGAAATTTTGAAGAATATGTCATTTCTTGGTAGAACTGCATTTTGATAAAGTTTAGGATCTAATTGCGACATTATCAGTAGAATAATGAGCAAATTTGATGTAAGGCGAAACACTGGCAATCTGCCGCTATTTTAAGGAACTAAATGGCTTTATGTTTCATCAAACTTTATATTATGTCAAGTTCTGCTAAACTCTTCCTTGAGATTTTGATATAAATTAGATTAAAGGGTAATTGAACAGTAAAGAATGAACATATTTTTGGGCATAATATAATCTAGCCATCCTTTGCATGATTAAGGGAAGACCTAGTTGTCTTTTACAAGAACCAGCTATTTTTCATAAAATATTGAGGAGAAATTTCGGACAAGTGTCAATCAACGGCATATGGTTGGTTTTGAAAGTGACCCGTATACCGTATATAAGTCCTGCGTAAGGCCGGACCATATAAGGTGTGGTTTGTGTTGTAACTGACTGCGCTTGTGAGTCATCGTCTGCGGGAATTAGTTGAGTAAATTATTTACTTTTAATATCAATGTTTACCTGTTCATAAGCTTTATACAGAACTAGCGTCATCGATACCAAACTAAATCATTAAAATGAAAGTTAATTTTAAGTCGATAAATCATTAAAATGAAAGTTAATTTTAGGTCTTATGCCTTATCTATTAGTATCTTAAATTCTTAAGTTTTTCCAGAGTTGGACAGTTCTATTGTGGTTCATGCAATAAGTTTCAGTTGCAATAAGTACTTAAGTATATTAATCTATGGTTGCAAGTACGTAGTAGCTAATAATAATGATTATTTATTTATTTATTATCACTCTATAGTACCTAGACCAACAAATTAAATACAATATAAAAAAACAATGTGAATAAAGTACAATAGGCGGCCTTACCGTAAAGTGCGATCTCTTCCTATACTGGGTGTAAAAGACATGAACAGTCAAACGAGAACCATGTATTCTATACATCAAAATAAGACATATTTCAAAAAAAAGATTGCTGGGAAATGATTTTTATTTTTTGGTGTTAAAAAAAAATTGCAAATTGTACCGCGCAATGTAAAGGGCTCAACTCCCACGCAACTCGCAAAACCGCGATAATTTTGACAGACGGCGGCCCCGTTCGTTAGTGTCCGAGCTACATCGAACGCTAACGTTTTGAAGCCATTTTTTGTTATGAAATACTAAAAAAAATTATAATGTTTCTTTGGAAAATAATTAAGAAATAACGTATAGAATACGTTTTTATAAAAAAATGAAAAAAAAAATTATGACTTTGAACTTCAATAAAATCGTAACTATCAATTTCCCAGGTATAGTTTAGAGGAAAAAAAATGTTACGATGGTGAGCAGAATACATGGTTCTCGTTTGACTGTTCATGTCTTTTACATCCTGTATAGTATTAGAAGACATTGCAAGAGCCGTCCCAGTGGATTTATATTATAAAAAATACCACCTGACAGGCCGTAACACACCTGCCACTTAACACACACCAAAAACTAATCGTGAGAGGGGTCTATATAACTGATGCAAAATTAGAATTTTTAAAGTGTTTTTTACACTATAATCCAAAATATGAAAAGGGAACATCGTAATTGTAAAAATCCCATGAAGAAGATAATTTTAATAAAATTGGAATTGGAATCAATAACGATAGCTTTGTTTCCTTTAGTAGAAGAACGAACAAAGTATTGAAAATGCGCAAGTAAATGTTATGTTTTAAAACCGATTGATAAGTAGGCGAGAGTTAGTTTAACAAATATTGACTAGCTAGTCGTAGAACGCTGATAAAGCGCATAACGTCACGTAACATTCCATAATAACTGAGTTACCTTTGCCGATGTTATTGTTTGACACAAAACAGAAGTTTCATAATTTGTTTTTAACTATTTATTTTCTCCTGATTATTTTAGCTATTAACATACTTATTATTGAGGTTGATTTTTTTATACTACGAGATGACAAACAAGCTTGCGGCCCACCTGGTGTTAAGTGGTTGCCGTCGCATATAGACACTTGCAATGTTTAAGAGTAAATCACTGGAAGTGCGTTGCCATCCTGGGGACTAAGATAATATGCCTTCCATGCCCAGTTATTACACGGCAAAGAAATAAGAAAGGCGGTGGTACCTACCCAGACGACCCTACATATTAGTCTACCACCTAGTGTTTTAAAAATATATATTTTACAATAAATGAACTAATAGTAAACGAACTAAACGATTTACTTTATTTTGGAGAAACCATGACTGATTTATAAATGAAGAAGTTTCTTTTTACTTTTTAGCTGAGTGAACTGCAGAATTATTCATAAAGGCAAAAATAAAAAATAATTTACGAACACTCGCAGTAAATAACATTAAAAAGTTTACAAAATGCCATTTTTGTTTATGCATTGTCCAAGGAAAAGGATCCAAAATAACGTAGGTATGTAAATAAATTGCACCAAATTGTACAACACACCGTGGTCCATGTAACTGGCATCAACATTCAAATCATAACACAAATATCAGCTTTACTAGATAATAACTAAGTAGTAAATTTGCATACACTAACAGTTTTCTAATACTAATGACTCTATCTGTAACAAAACAGACACATATGTGTTTACATAATGCATATAAATTTTTCATTGGTCATCATGTTTTTTTACAAATCATTATTTGTCCATAATATAGACAAATACATATTCATAAAAAGAAAAATTAATAATTTACGCATATAACCTGTCCATAGGTAGAATGTTTAAAACCGGTTGTAAAAGCTGAACTAAGTGATTCTCCTTGACCTAAATAAGCTGTTTTTAACCGGGAAGAAAGGTGTCTTGGTGTTATCTTAAAACGCGGAAGGTACGGTGAAATTAACAAAATAGATAATCTGAATGAAACTTTAAACGAAGAAATTTTAAAGATAATTTTTGATCTGCGTTGACAAAACTGTGATACTTAGCAATGCATAATTTGAACACTCAGAGAAAAGACGTTAATTCTCTGCTTTGGGATAAAGTATTGAATGAATGACTTCTGATCTCTATAAAGTGACGAAAAGTATTTTTACTTGTAAAATTTAAATTCATCCCAAGAAAAAGAACATAAAATTGACTACAAATATCCGCATTTTACGTATCAATTCGAAAATCTGTCGAACACGAAATGTGGGTTCGTCGAATTTACTTTAAAACGGGTTGTAAAAAAAGTTGGTAACGGTGTACACAAAAATAAAGGCCCAATACACGATGGTCGTAGGTGTACTCAAGAGGGTAAGCATGGCTGACAGAGCGTAAGTTTTAGGGCATTGACCTTGCACCTCGGACAATTTAGTATATTTTTATGTGGGTCCACTGGATCATTGGGATCTTATGAAATATTTTAAACACATTAAATTACGCGCACGTATTTTTATTTGTTGAAGACGAAGACTTAATATCTTGAAAATAGGAAAAGTTTAAAAGCTATTACTTAATATTATTTTGAAAGTTTTTAATGTTACGTTGCTAAACTCACAGTTTTCTAGTTTTCTTTTGTCCAGCAGAAATAACTTAAAATTTTATAATTATTTATGCTTAATATGATGAATGTGATTAATAGTTTTTGAGTAGATGACTCAATTGATTTATTTTAATGCAGGCAAGTACTAATCATCAAATTTTCCTAGGACTCTTATATTATATCATTAACATTATTTCTAATAAATAGACGCTGACATCATAAATTAATCACACGCTTTACTTTGATTGTGCTGAAGAATTGGCACTAAGTAAGTACCTAATAAAATTATTACTATTGTAATGTATAGGTTTTAAAATTCATTCTTCACTTCACACTTTAAAATTCATACAAACATACGTCCGCATAATAAGTATAATAGTCACTTGAAATTTTTAAAGTTTTGATGACACTAAAGAGCCCATTTTGAAGAAAATAATAAAAGTTTTTTACTTTTTATAAGTTTGAGATTATGAAAAAATTTTCGTATTTAATTATACAAACATTATAAAAACAGAAGATTTGTTTGTTTGTTTGCATTGAATAAGCTGCGAAACTACTGGACCGATTTGAATGAAAATTTCTATGGAGATATTTTGAGACTCTGGGAGAGGAGATAGGAGAAAGGAGATAGGACATAGGATACTTTTTGGCGCGATAACTGACATTAACGCGAGTGAAGCCGTTGGCGACAGCTAGTCTACGTATTAGAAAAAAACTGGTAACCTATGATTAGATAACTAAATCCAATAAGTACTTCTTAATTTAAAAGCAATAGTACATTTATTGTCTAAGGCGTCAAAACAATATCTCAGATCAGAGGTGGGTATTTGACATGCGATCTGAGGCTTACTTTTTGACCGAGGTAAGTTCAAAATTTTAATGTGGGTGACATTAAAATTTTGAACTTACCTCACCTGACCAGGAACTGGTAGCAAAAATTGATCTTGTTTTAGTCAGCAATGCGTTATTCGTTTTGCTTAATGCATTTTGAAATATGTTGGAATAGTTTTGTAGTCCTCAACAAGTCTCGTTTTGGGCACAAAATTCATGACCTTTAATCTTGCTTTGGTTCTGCAAACGCTGTAGAAAATGCTATATAGTCTTGATTTAATCCTGAAAACGCATTAATTTGTGCTAATAATCTTCTAGTGTGCTGATTGACTGCATGGAGGATATATAGGATTTTATGTTAGTTATATAATGTCAAGACTGGAGAGTTATTAACCGTACGCGTCACGGGCGGAAAATGCCACTTTCTGGTCTAGTGTGGCATAAAACTAACTACTAAAAAGTGAAATCTCGGTACGTAGTGATTACAATAAGGCTTAAGCACACAGATGTCTTTTTATAGCCATATTAAGTACTAGCAATTGGATTTCAAATTAACCATTTATATACCTATTATGCAGGTAAAACACATGGAAACTAGCAAAGGTGATTTATCTGTCTGTTCATTTGACGGAAGTAAATATATGCAAAATACGTTACTTGCTTATAAAACAGAAACCTTGTAGGCTTAATTAGTTTGTATTTAGTATGCACTTTGTGGTTTAGATCGTGTTTTCTTTGCTAAACTGGAATAATAATAACTTTAAAATTTTAAATTGTTAGCTTTGTTCTTTTATTTTTCAGGTTATTATTTATTGTTACAAAAATAACTTCGTAACTCGTGAGTTTTCGTGTTTTGAGTAAGGGGTCATAGCCATGTTGATGCCAACACAATGCTATTAAATAACTAATATAAGAATATAAGGTTAATGACTATTTAACTCAATTTTCTATTTGTCACCAGTTTTGAGGAGAAGAAAATAAGCTTCTTGCAATAGTTTTAGAATTAGATTTAGTTTTTGTTTATTTAAAAGATGCCTAACTTCATCAGCAGCTTCCTTATCTATGACTTGAATAATATTTTGTTTGAAGATCAGCTCTTTTGTATAGTATTAAGAGACGATTTGTATCTAAATTCGAAGTTTAGTATAGTGTAATTTTAATCATATTAGGTACAGATGCTGCGTTATCATCTCAAATCTGCAGTAAGTATACCCAACTCTTCACGAAATTACAGGAGATGCATCGTATTTGGGCCAAATGAGTGGTTTATAGATAGATAAATGGATAGTGATCAATTCATCGTAATGGATTAGGTTTGAATAATGGTGAAGAAGGACTCATGAAATTACAGGAGATATCGATAGGAGGTAATACTATCGTTTTAACCATAGATGAACATTGATCAGAGGCTCGTACTGGAGAAGGAGAGATTAGTAAGGTTTTTTAATTTAACATTTGTTGTTTTTACTCATCGCTTATTTTAATAAGAACACCTGTCGTGTATTTATTTAAACAATCAGATGTATATTTGCTCAGCTCCGTATTTAAGCTGTGGATATGAGTCACTTATTATGTTAATAGGCATTGTAGGTATCAAAATTTTGACAATCTTAACGTTGACTAGCTGCTAATTGTAACATTAACGATTAGGTTTACATTAAGTAAAAATTCTCAGCTGTGTTCCTATAAATTTTGTGAGTTAGGAACATGAACATGACTAACATTATTTTATTATAAGCATGAGGTCATATTTTGCCATAGTGAGACATGATGTTGTTGAATTTGATTCATAAAATTTTAGGTTAAGACAACGTTATTGTACAGACAACAGCACGTCATGTACTAAAAAATGTAAAATTTTGCCAATTGGTTGAAAATATTTTGCAAAAATGCACCTACATATCTACTTTATTTTTAACTCTATTAATCTTTGATGGAGAAGCTCTTGACCTTCATATTAAGTGATGATGATCACTCTGAACCCAGAACCACTGAGAGATAGACTACCTATATTATTATTGTCTATTGGAACTAATATTGTTAAGACTATTTTTATGGCGACAGACTTTATGTATCATAGCAGCAACCAAACCAATCAGATATTTCCCTTCTTTCACTTCCCAGTGAAAGAAAGTCCAATTCGGGACTTCTGGATGTAATTCCAATGGGCGAACTCATAGATCACCTAGATGTCTTATAAATTGGACTGTGGTTTCTTCAAATGATATATGTTAATCAAAGGGAATACAGATATAAATCTCATTATGAGCCAAGCGTGCCTCCCAACCGCCAAATATTTTTTGCGGGGAAACCTGTTTGATCGGACGTTGGGGTCATTTTACTGATACCGAGAGTAAGATAACGAAAATAAAAAGTTTTGTTCTTTTATTGTTGATAATATAATTATTATAATTCTCTTAAAATCCAACAGTTATCTTCTACTTTTTTGGTTCTTTTATCTTTTTACGTGACGATATTGTAAGAAACTTTTGGATTTTGAGTTTTGGAAATGGACGTTTTCTTCAGAGAATTGTGAATACAGAGATATTTCATCAAGCTCTGTTTGCGATGTGTATGTCGTCATTTGTGAGTGCCTATTGTTGTAAGTCTACGTTATTGTATGCACTAGCCAAGTCATAGCACATCAAATCTTTAGTCTCATCGGCTGCGTTACCGAGGCAAAAGCATTCCAACTGCTCCTAATAAGAACACTTATCTTCCAACTAAATATCCCCGTTTAAAATAGTTGTCTAACGACTTCATGGAGTTCGATGGAATCTGAACATTACCTTCTATAGCAGTTGCACGTACGTGCTTAATATTCAAAATCAGTACGGTCTGACCATATGAACCTATAATAGTTCATTAATGTTATACGAACATCTGGCGCCTATGTGGCAAGTACATACAGCACATGTCCAAATGTAGGTCAGGGCCGAGTCCTTGTAACACAATTCTGGACCTCACAGCTTCCAGAATCAATATCTACGGGCAGCGCGACCTATTTAAGGAGCACTATATCAGAATCACCAGTTAAACCTTAGACCATACTATATTAAATGGTCGTATAATATAAAACCCGGCATCGTACGAAGTTTTTGGAAAAAGTTTTTAAGCTTACCTTTCTTTGAGCTTCGGCAGCAAATCCGGATTTGGTAGCTCTGTTGTTGGCCATAGTTAACTATTTTAACTATATCTAATGTATAATAAATAAATCACAGACACGGTTAGTCGCCGTGGAGTCACTGCAAACTGAATGTAAACAGCGGGTTGCTTGCTAACGAGCTGTATGTGTGAGTGTGCGTCGCTGAATGACATCATGCCGCGGCGCGGCGGCGCGACCGCGGACCCGCGGGTTGCACAATGAAGGCTCACCGGTTATCGATAAAGTATTCAGCTTTATTTGTATGTATTTTATTTCATAATTAAGATAATTGTTAACAAGTGCAAGTACGAAAGAGAGATATTGTATAAGTTCGTCTTTTATACAAATAATTTTTTGGTAGAAAATAGTCACTTAAAAAAAATCAGCCTATCGCCATGTTAGTTAGAATTTAATTTCAATTTAAATATTTACAAATGCCTTAAATTTATAAAATTAATCATATCTTAAAACCAATTGTTAGTAATATAGTCTGATGGATAATATAATAGATATTATTATGGCGTCTTAACTTTATCATCATAAACTATGCTCACGTTATACTAGAAAGAGAGAAAGAGAGAGAGGCCGAGGCATTGCCGGATAGAGGTCTAAAGAGAGATAAAAAGTGCTTTCGTAGTGTTGTGCTTGTGTGATCGTGCGTAGTTAACTAAGTTTTTGCCAAGTTTGAAAAGGAGGGGACAGGATCAAGGTTGCCTAACGTACAAATGGCACGATTGTATTACAAGTTTCTAATAATAGGTCACGGAAAAGATTTATCATCAAGAGGGCCGTATGCTAGTTTGTCACCCATAAATTACTAGAGAAGTCTGTATAAGAACAAAACAAGTTGTGGTCCCTATTATAATTATTATCTTTGTAAATACAACGCACAAAGCTATTGTTTTGCAGAAATATCGATTGTTAAATAAGCATAATGAACATTAATGAATTTGGCGGACCTTCATTCACTATCGATAGACCCGAAAATATCGATATCAATACATCACTAAGGACTCCAATTGTAAAACGAAAACCAAGTATGGAATACAATGAGTGTGAGAGAAATAGAAACACAGTCTAGACTGCTTTAATGTCTCGACGAAACGGCGGCAACCACGCTGAGGTGAGGCAAGCAAGGAGACAGAGACTGGCCGAATATTTCGAATAACTTTGTGAACTTATTTAGGCTTCGAAATGGTCACGTTTATACAGATTTTTTTCGTGTGCATTATGGAATAAACTTTCAATTGTGCAACATGTTTAAATATTTATATACTTATGTAAGAAAATAGAATTGACAAAATACCTCTTTAAATAAATCTATTGATGTACTTATGAAAATAATTTTAATTAAGTACGTATAAAATTTAATATAAAATATAATAATAAACTAGTTATTATTTAAGGAGGAACAGCCACATATACCCTAAAGATTGGGGTAATAGTAATAAATTAAATGACTAGCTAATTTTTTAATTTAATTTGATAATAACCTAGCACGTAATGTTAATTAGAAGTTAATATAAACAAAATTTTACATAGTTACACTAGCGCCATCTGTTATTGTTCAAAGAAACTCAGACACTACCAAAGCACAGCAGGTGCAATAGAGCCTTTTCGCGGGAACCTACTTAATATCCAAGTAGTATACAGATGGCACTATTTACCAAAATATCACGATGTTTGAGTTTTAACGAGCATAAATGTTAATAATAATTACAAATGAGTAGGACTTTTCAAGTCTACCCCAAAGATATCGTTATAGTTGTTGCATCGTCAGTTGTTTAATTAGTTTCATTTAATCCTGACCATCTAAATATAGCCTGGAAGAAACTACTCTTAGCGATAAAGCATTGTGTATTATACATGTTTGTAATGTGTCTTTTATATTTGTGTAGTGTGCAATAAAGTTAAATTCTTTTCTTTTCATACTTACAAAATGGTATTATGAAAAGGTTATTATGTTAGTGTAATTAATTGACTATTGAACGCCCTAAACATTAAAGTACATAGTGTTCTTGAAATAGTTTCTTATCCAATATTTTTTTTCTTTTTAGCGATTAGACCTCAGAGATTAGATTCTTCCTAGATTATCTTAGACAAAGAATCCTGTAGACTGGGCATCCGCGTACACCTTAGACAAAGAATCCTGTAGACTGGGCATCCGCGTACACCCTGTAAGGGATAGACTGAGAGTTGACATGACAGTGACAGAAGTGACTTAAGTCAACAGAAGAGGCCAGGTTTTTAAAAATATTACCCCATTAAATGTTTATAATATTTTGATTTGCCTTATTTTGAAATGTTTGAAAAATGTATGTACTCTCGAGTTCATCTCCCTTCTCATGACTGGATGGACGACAATAGGATTTTTGAAGTGCGTCGTGGTGGAGTGGTTTGTAAAGCTAGCTAGCACATTATGCAGTCCGAGTTCAAATCCCTGGTAGTAGCAAATATTTGTGAATTCGTGAACTTGAGTCAATTTTGCTGGGCTTAATAAACTGAACACTTATGAGTAGATATAGTACAGAGTGATGAGCAAGTTGTCAGAGCATGGACACAAGTCTCGTGATCATGTGCGTCAAGTAATATTTGTCTTAATACGTGTGCACATTAATACACACACACGCACGCACGCACGCACACACACACATACATACACACACACACACACACACACATATACTCACAAACATATACACACACATACACATACACACACACACACACACACACACACACACACACACCTTTTTATTAGCATTATAATATCATCTCATTATTATGGTCCGGACAATATAGGCTACATTATAACCGACTTTAATAATAGAAGGATTCGATTTTTCCTTGTAAATTATTGATTTTAGACGATTTCATTCGCTTTAACTCTTGTTGTGGTTGCTAAGCAACGAGAAAATGATTAGATTAATATTTCCTCGTTGCTTATAGCAACAACAACAAATGTTAAACACCATGGTAATGTTGCCTACCCCATGGTGTTTAACATTAGTGGTTTCCGTAGTGAGATTTCAGTTTTTAAACTTAGTTTATTATTTTGATTATCCTCGTGGCGCCCACGAGTATAATCAAAGAAATAAACAATCATAAAAAGATAATCAAATTTCTTAAAACCAAAATAAACGGGGCGACTGCTGTCAGAACTTTTTGTACTATAACAATTATGTAGTATGTAGAAGGACAGTCGGGCCATAGAATAGAAGGATCAGGCTTGCGTGGAGGTTGGTAAGCACCGCAATCCATAACCCTCGTATCGTAAACCAACCTCAACTAGAACGACGACAATATTAATTAAAAGTATTTCTTCTTTTATTTATTTAATGGCAATTAGTTGTTTTATTAGGATAACAAAATTTCTGCCAATCTCAAGTTACGAAAGAAACCTCTTCATTTGGTAAAGTCTTATTTCTTGATGTTTGCATTAAAATATGGGCGTCACAGATTTTAATGCATCTAGGGAGTTCTTGGAAAGAAATGCATGGTAATCACACCACAAAACCTTTATTTCAATGATTCCTCATAACTGTTCGTCAACACGGATTCTTATGCAACTAAAAGACACCACTAACTGCACAAGATCCACTACAAAGCACTTTTGATTTATCGAAATAAAGATCGACGTCCGCCATGGTATCCAGCCTAACACTCAATTCAAAGTATTTATTGGTTTATAGCGTGTTAAAACGTAAATACAAAGTATAATACGATTTTGGTGGTACTCCTTTTCAAGGTATGTATTTACAGCTCGACCAGCAGTACGTGCTTGAATATCCGTGAATGTAAATAAATAACGACAACGTTAATTCCAAGAATTTATTGGTTTTTATAGCGCGGTAAAACGTAAATACCTAGTGTGATACATTTTTGGCGATGTCCTTTTCATGGTATTTACAGATTGACCAGTAGTACGTGCTTGAATATCCATGAATATTATGTCCTGGAAATCTGAAACATTAAGATAACTTAAATCTTTGTATTTACCCAACAACAAGGACTGCTTCAAATTATATTACTGGTATCTCTAAATGCAGTATAATCCAGAAAAATAAGAAATCTACAAAATGACGCTCCGACAGTCAAATTATATAGCAATTGACAACTACAACTAAACTACTAAATTTGGTCGGATTTCTATGACAATAATTGGACAATAACAATATTTTCGTAAGCAAATTTTCATGATTATTTTAGTTTTCTATCAAGTTTGAGATCCTATATTATACGATTTTAATCTAAACTTTATTGTATAATGCCAATAAAATACTAATTTAAAGTACTTTTCATACTTACGAGTAATAACTTATTTTCTCGCAATTTCGGTAGCTACGGCTTTTACAGCCGATTACACAACAATGCATTGTAACATTCACAAGCAGGATTTAGTTTCCAACACTTGTACGTTTTACACACTGATAACAACACTTTGTAAACACAAATATTTTGAATATTTACTATCAGCAACAGTTTGTTATTTCGTTTCTTTGACACCAAAATTTTGTGTCAAATAAGCGAAAAGTGAAACTCTGACAAGGACAAAAATTATAATGAGTACTCTTTCACTCTTATGGGTATCTGTATACACCTATCCTTCTTACACTTAGCTGTCAAAACTCATGCCAAGTCTACAGGATTCTTTGTCTAAGGCGTACACCCTGTAAGGGATAGACTGAGAGTTGACATGACAGTGACAGAAGTGACTGACGTCAACAGAAGAGGCCAGGTTTTTAAAATATTACCCCATTAAATGTTTAAAATATTTTGATTTGCCTTATTTTGAAATGTTTGAAAAATGTGTGTACTCTCGAGTTCATCTCCCTTCTCATGACTGGATGGACGACAATAGGATTTTTGAAGTGCGCCGTGCGTCGTGGTGGAGTGGTCTGTAAAGCTAGCTAGCACATTAAGCAGTCCGAGTTCAAATCCCTGGTAGTAGCAATCTCTCAAACATCTCTCATATTATGGTCCGGACCATATAGGCTACATTATAACCGACTTTAAAAATAGAAGGAGTCGATTTTTCCTTGTAAATTATTGATTTTAGACGATTTCATTCCTTTTAAGTTTTTACACAAACTCATGTTGTGGTTGCTAAGCAACGAGAAAATAATTAGATTAATATTTCCTCGTTGCTTATAGCAACAACAACAAATGTTAAACACCATGGGGTAGGTAATGTTGCCTATCACATTAGTTGTTTCAGTAGTGAGATTTCAGTTTTTAAACTTAGTTTATTATTTTGATTATCCTCGTGGCGCCCACAAGTATAATCAAAGAAATAAACAATCATAAAAAGATAGGTATTAAAAAAATTTAAAACCAAAAGATCGACGTCGAGACGCCATGGTATCCCGCCTCAATTCAAAGTATTTATTGGTTTATAGCGTGGTAAAACGTAAATACAAAGTATAATAATGATTTTGGTGGTACTCCTTTTCATGGTATGTATTTACAGCTCGACCAGCAGTACGTGCTTGAATATCCGTGAATGTAAATAAATAACGACAACGATAATTCCAAGAATTTATTGGTTTTTATAGCGCGGTAAAACGTAAATGCCTAGTGTTATACGTTTTTGGCGATGTCCTTTTCGTGGTATTTACAGATTGACCAGCAGTACGTGCTTGAATATCCATGAATATTATGTCCTAGAAATCTGAAACATTAAGATAACTTAAATCTTTGTATTTACCCAAAAACAAGGACAGCTTCAAATTACTGGGTATAAAAGACATGAACAGTCAAACGAAAACCATGTATTCTATACATCAAAATAAGACATATTTCAGAAAAAATATTGCTGGGAAATGATTTTTATTTTTTGGTGTTAAAAAAAATTGCAAATTGTACCGCGCAATGTAAAGGGCTCAACTCGCACGCAACTCGCAAAACCGCGATAATTTTGCCAGACGGCGGCCCCGTTCGTTAGTGTCCGTGCGCATCGAGTGAGCTACATTGCAACCTAACGTTTTGAAGCCATTTTTTGTTATGAAATACTAAAAAAAATTATAATGTTTCTTTGGACTAATAATTAAGAAATAATGTTTAAAATAAGTTTTCATAAAAAAATGAAAAAAAAAAATTATGACTTTGACCTTCAATAAAATCGTAATTACCAATTTCCCAGGTATAGTCTAAAGGAAAAAAAAAATATGATGGTGAGCAGAATACATGGTTGTCGTTTGACTGTTCATGTCTTTTCCACCCTGTATATTACTGGTATCCCTAAACTGCAGTATAATTCAGAAAAATAAGAAATCTACAAAATGACGCTCCGACAGTCAAATTATATAGCAATTGACAACTACAACTAAACTACTAAATTTGGTCGGATTTCTATGACAATTATTGGACAATAACAATATTTTCGTAAGCAAATTTTCATGATTTTTGTAGTTTTCTATCAAGCTTGAGATCCTATATTATTCGAATTTAATCTAAACTTTATTGTATAATGCCAATAACATACTAATTTAAAGTAGTTTTCGTACTTACGAGTAATAACTTATTTTCTCGCAATTCCTGTAGCTACGGCTTTTACAGCCGATTACACAACAATGCATTGTAACAATCACAAGCAGGATATAGTTTCCAACACTTGTACGTTTTACACACTGATAACAACACTTTGTAAACACAAATATTTTGAATATTTACTATCACCAACAGTTTGTTGTTTCGTTTCTTTGACACCAAAATTTTGTGTCAAATAAGCGAAAAGTGAAACTCTGACAAGGACAAAAATTATAATCAGTACTCTTTCACTCTTATGGGTATCTGTATACACCTATCCTTCTTACACTTAGCTGTCAAAACTCATGCCAAGTCTACAGGATTCTTTGTCTAAGTAGATTATCTAAGGACTCTCCAGTATTATATTGTAATCTTTGGATTTTTAGATTAGACCTTAGACATTCTCTATGAACTGACAATCTTGACATAAAGATCGAAAAATACATGAGAAAAATACATTGAATATGATCGAATCAATAATAAAAGGTAAAAAACATCGAATTCAGATTGAATAAAAATGTGTCAGACACCATAATTCATTACCTACATTAAAATTTGAAATGCAGTAGAAAATATTAAATAACTATAAAAAATGGTATAAAATCTAAATTATTTGTACGCGAGTGTGTTTTGGAGCGGACTTAGGCTTTGAGAAGTTCAATAAAATGGATCGTGGTAGAAGAAATCGAAGAAAACGAGGCCCTTCTCATTGTAACAATATTAACTGCAATATTCCTCACGATTTTATACCAAAGCGACCTTCAAAAGCTTGGTCTTTCTTTAATAGTCTGTACAGTTTTTTCATTATGAGCTGTCTCATAGCTCTTTTCTATTTAATGTTGGAGCATCACTGCAGTCACAATTGTAGCCACAAAATAGGTGGTATTAATAATATCACAAAGGACATTGAGGATATTTCGGTAATCTTTAAATATTTCTTTATTAATACTTATTTAGTACAGAAGTTGTTTTGGAAGTTTAGAACCTAATTTTCACATATTATTTTGTTGCAGAAAAACTTATCGATAATTAAAATTGGCTATTACGACTTAGAGTCCAAAATATCTCAATTTTCCCAAGATTTACCAAAACTGGAAGGTCAAATTGGTATTTTGGAAGCATTAGCAAATACGATTAAGAGAATTCATCTTACTGGCAGGGATTCTAAAATACAATTATATCTACCAAACGTCGATATATCTTCAAGACCAACTGTGAAAACAGAAAGTCAGAACTTTACTAAAAGGTCTTCAATGCTAACACCAGAAACCGTAGGAATTAAACAAGATTGACTAGATGATAGTTTTCCTACAAAACTAAGAAATAAATGTAAAGGTACTTTTTGAAGTTGAAACCACAATTATTTTCTAAAATTCTGTATTAAAATTCTACTATAATACAACTTGAGTGTTTAATTTCATGATATTGAAAAAATGTATGTATAACAACAAGAAAAAACAATATTACAAAAAAAGCTGCATAAATTTCTAAAACTTCCAATTTTTGTCGTAAGGGATGTAAGCGTAGTGGTAAACTCTTCGACATTTATGAATATTATTATTGTTAGCTTTTGTTTTCTGTTTACAATATCCTGTATGACTAAAATCGGATTTACTCCTTTCCACATCAATACCTACACCTGTAGATTTTAAAGGATATCTAGTTATAGTAGACACATTTTTATCGACAACTTTGTTCTTATTTGGTGTATTAAGCTGCAGTGTTTGAGTTCTTCTATTATTTACTTCATTTTGAGCTGTCTTATTACTTAGAATAGGAGTAGCAATTATCGTATGGTTGTTTGTTTTTGTAATTGATTGAATTCGCATGCCATGCAGTGCCTTTATATTCAATTCATGGTCTTGCTTACGCTGCGTGTCTTGTATATATTCTCTATGCAGCAAAACAGATTGCTTATTTTCTGTCTCCTCAGTCAATCCCTTCAATTCTCGATGAAGATTATCATATGCATAATCAATTTTATGAACGGTTTCCTAAAAGCAAAATATTCATGAAACTTTGGAACTAAGCTTTGGAAGTCAGTAGGTAACTCAGAATACAGTCTGTATTTTGCAGTAGGCAGTTAAACGTCAGTAAATTATAAATCTCTGGAAATAAGTAAGTACAACTTAAGGCCTTTCTCCCTCTTCTTAACATTCATAATTCTTAGGCTCCACGCAAATGGGCACCGGTGGGCGCCACCGTTTTTTTTACATTTGTATAGACGCTGTATAGATGCGGTGGCAGCCACTGACCACCTTCGTTTGCGCGGTACTAAACGAAGAGGCACAGTCAGCTACCGACCACTTTGTTTGCACGTTACGAAAGAATGTGGCGCGTGGCCGCCACCGGTAGCCCATTTGGGCGTAGCCTTAGGCGCAACGCAAATAGAAGGCGGCAAGACGAAGGTACGGCGCGTACATCATTTATTTCCATTCAAATAGCGTCCCAAATACACGGCAATAAGGTCATTCATTGCACAAATTCAACGGCCCTCATCGGACGCGCACATTTCGACGTTGAATTTATTATTTAAATTCAACGAATTACCTTATTGCCGTGTGTTTGTGACGCTATTTGAATGAAAATAAATGATGTCCGCGCCGTACCTTCGCCTTGCCGCCTTCTGTTACCGTTGCGCCTTAGTCCTCAAATTCCTTTTACTCATCTTATCTAGATAATCTAACTATCTAAGCACCTCTTTATGAATCCTTTTGGTATGTCTTCACTTAAGAGTGCGTTGAAAAATATTATTCTAAATATTTGTTCAACTTCTTTACCTTCAGAGAGTATAGACTGGTTCTCATTTTAGAAAGCTCAGTCTGGATGATAAATCGTTCCCAGAAGCTCATAGATAGGTGACCAACTAATGCAAACATTCCAAGGAACATTAGAATTTCCATAAACATGGATTTTAAGGATTTACAACGTGGCATTATTCGATTGGACTGTATTTTTTATTTTTAAGTTACAAAAAAGTAACTGTGTTAATATATTATGTTTTTGTAAAAAAGTTTCAAAAATTTTTATGTTGTCAATTTATTATGATAGCTTTACTTTTTTATTTATAAAGACAGGCTGATGTCTTAGCTTACAGTCATTTTGATATTCAAAAATTATATTAATTATTAAAATAAAGCGGGGAGGAAGAACCGTAAATTTCTGTAGACAAAAACCAAAACCAACCAAAGAACTTTCATATTTTTTTATAAAGTGATGACTTTATAAAAAAATATGATAGTTATTTGGTATTGGTCCTTAGACAAAGAATCCTGTATTTGTCAGTATTTGTTCATATTTCTTATAGCAAACACTGGGTCCATACCCTCAGGTCATACCTAATAGTAGTTTAGGCATATCAAAATTTTATATAATCATCTTTTCATATTATGGGAATCAAGCGTTCCCAAGCTTTTCACCCTCTGTCTGAACGCTGGTAGCGCTCAATATTTGCTCAATCGTATAAAGAACGATATAGCTTAATATAGCCATAAATTTAAAATTATATAGCAGTAGCATGATGTCATAGCCATTGATTTATAAAACTGACATCTCTATTTTTATATAAATTCTCGCTTAGAAGAACACCCTAGCAATTTGCGAAAAATATAATGATGAATGATATTTATATAAAACTAGCTTTTGCCCGCGACTTCGCGTGGAATAGTTATTTTTGGCAGCATTCTTATTTTTTAGACTACTGATTGCAGATTTATTTCTTATCAAGTGCCTAAATACAAAGTTTTATCTTTATTTTTAACCAAAAGGCCAACCTAATTTTTAACGAAAAAGCCTTAATACATTTTTTTATGGATTTTACTATAAATATGACGAATTTCCTATACAAACTTTCGTCCCCTATTTCATCCCCTTAGAGGTTGAATTTCGAAAAATCCTTAAATACCTCATGCTCAATTTTTTTCAAAAGTCATATACCAATTGTTATGTATTTTACTATAAAAATGAAGAATTTCCCATACAAACTTTCATCCCCGATTTCATCCCCTTAGGGGTTGAACTTCGATAAATCCTAAAATACTCCTTTTCTAATTTTAAACGGAAAAGCTAAACCAATTTGTATAGATTTCACTATCAAAATTATGGATTTTCCACACAAACTTTCATCCCCTTAGGGGTTGAATTTCAAGAAATTCTAAAACACCTCTTTCTTACTATTTAAGTAATCGAAAGATTATGTACAAGTTTTTATGGATTTTACTTTAAAAATTACGGATTTCCATACAAACTGTCATCCCTTATTTTACCCCCTTAGAGTTGAATTTCGAAAAATCCGACCTTATCCCTTGCCTACGTCATAAAAGGAACGTCTGTGCAAAATTTCTCGCAAAATCTAGGTCCAAGGGGGTACCTATCAAAATACAGATTTTTTTGATATCGAATTTCATTTCACCGAAAACTATTCCACGATTTTCAATATCTATTTTTTTTGTTTGATCGAATAGCTAATGATCACCGTTTCATATCATCGAATAAACTTTCATAAAAAAAATGTTTCAAGGTTGTGTTGGTCACCAGAATAACGGTCTATCGAACTAACATTTCATATAAACTATTAAGTTATCGATAAAACTATTTATAAAAACATGTTTCAATATTTGACGGTACACATTATGATGTTTCGTTTACCAACTTTTCATCGCAGTAACGTTTCATCGAACGATGCATTCGCCTGTTGACGTTTGATAAAAACTGTTGAGTTCAGTTCTTAACTTTTAATTTTTTTATAAATTTTACCTTACCTACAACATAATAATTGTTACGTTACGATCAATTGTGCATGTAAACATGCATCGTAAAAGCAAGTACACAGCATGCAAGCAAGCATGCAGCACGCAAACAAGCATGCAGCATGCAAACAAGGATGCAGCATACAAACAAGCATGCAGCATGCAACATGCAAGCAAACATGCAGCAAAGCAAGCATGCAGCAAGCAATATAATGCTCCGCTCGCTTCGCTCGCTCCGCTATGCGTGGTCACAAGTCTAACCTAACCTAACCTAGGTTTATTTTCGTATTAATGGTGTTTCTTTATACCCCCCCGAGCAGGGGGGCCAGCCCCCCTGCACCCCCCGGCAAGCATCTTGCAGGCAGGCGTACAGCATGCATTGCAAGCAGGCATACAGTATACAATTCAAGCATGCATACAGCATGCAGTGCAAGCATGCATACAGCATGCAATGCAAGCATGCATCTAGCATGCCAGAATATAACAAGCAATCTGCTGCGTGTGGTTCTAAATCTAATCTATCTTAACCCATTATTAGGTTTTTTTTACAGGGAAACAAAAATGATTAGGAGTAAGTACATGGAAATAGAATTTTCGATGTACACTAACTTTATTGAAGTAAAAATTGATGTTTCAACTATTCTGCAAACTGAAACTTACGTGGTGACAAAATTATGGGTAACAAAACATTGATTTAACATTATTTCGATAAAATAAATAAAATAGGAAAAGAATTTACGATGGAATGGACTTGTAGATAACAACTATTCGAGGAAATGAAATTGCGATGTAACCTGATTCTAGGAGTTGTTCAATATTGTATAAAAAGATCTGCGAATAGTTTTAGGGGAAATGAAAATCGTTGAAGTTAATTGCGATAAAGTGATGGGTTCCCGGTCCAAGGGTATGGTTTGGGCGTTGATCAGTCAGACAGTGAGTCAGGACTTTGCCTTTTAATAGATAATGACATTTTTATAACAAAATATTTTAAAGTTCCACTAAAAATACTGAATTGCACACTAAATCAAAATTTAGTATAGGTACTGTTTAATAGTATTTGCAGAACCTTTTTACTGAAATATTATAAAAATAGTATTATATCTAGCAATTCTTTAGTTCAACAAATATAAAACTTTTTTAAGGAAAACCATCACCTAATTTATTCGAACATCGTTATTTCACTGTTATTCTAAATAAAACCCAATTTAATCAGTGACCAATTAAATGACTCCCCCCAAAAAAAATTGCACTCTTCCTGGTCATAAAATAAATAACCCTAACCTAGCCATGTAGGTGCATAAAACACTATACTCTCCCAAAAATAGAGCAGTCTGCCTGGTCATACAAGAAATCTGTTAAAAAAAATTATTTGTTTTTTGAGGTCGGTCTCGTTGGAGGATATGGGGTTACTATTCTACTCTGCCGGCATCACGCGGACAACTTCAACAACAATAAAAGCTTGTTTTTGAAAAGATTTTTTTTACTTTTTTCTTGTTTTAATTACGTCTTAAGAGGCAAGAAAAAGCACCGGTTGGGGAAGAGCATATTGGACACCGGACCCGGTGGCGGCCACGGGCCATGTCCTTTGTTACTGCAAAACGAAGGTGGTTGCTGGCCGCCATAAGTGTTCAGTGGACGCCACCGTGACTGCCACGCGCCTCGTCTTTTAGTACCGCACATAGTGAGCGAAGCGATGGCTGATTCTTGCGTCATGCCTGTGAACAGGTGCCGCCAATGAGACCTGGTCATCTCATGTTTTCTTGAACTTTTTATTTTTATTTGATGTAAATGTTAGACAATGTAGTTGTTTAATCTTAGATGGATAATTGTATGACACATGCCATTAATAGGATAATTTTGTTTGTGTTATGATATTGTGTAAATAACTAATGTATTAGGTATTGGATTTTTTTTTATTTATTTTGGTATGCACACATTGTATTCTTATAGATATATTTATTAACCAAAGGATCATAAATGTATGCTTAGCACCTAAATTGAGCAAAATCTATCTAACAATAACAAAAAATGGTAGTGGGTATCAAGACTTAAATTAATTAGTTTATTAATGTGATTAGTTGAATTATATAGAAAAGCTTTTACAACATAAATTATTATTATAAATGAACCAAATGCGTGGGAGTAATAACTGCCCAAAATTTACGCATGTAAAATTGTAATTTTAATTATATTATTATTATCTATTGACCTGTAATGATGTTTTGAAATCATTACCAAATTGTAAGCTGTGGAGTTTCTTTCGCCATTTCTTCTCCATCTCAGCATAATAATATTATCGTCCCGAAATGGTGGTAGGGTTTTGACGATTTAAAAGTACTTAGCAAAGTCCATTTAAATAAAGAGCTTTTCATTTCATTTCATTACACTAAGGTAGTCATTGGCTAACACTATTGGTCGGGGGTCGCCACCGGTGGCAGCCACTGCGGACACTCCTGAAGCGCGTGATCGCCACCGGCCACACGTGTGCGCAGCGTCTATAAAAAATGTATGAATCAACGTGTACTCTGTTTGTGGCTGCCACGTGGCGGCCACTGGTGGCCCATTAACGTGGAGCCTAACTCTCTACTTCATCCATTGATATGTAATTATATTATAATCTATGATCTCATCAGTTATCTTCATTTTAGGCTGTTATTATAGTTTGGAAAAATGCATTGTCACGCAAAGTATCATTTGGGCAGCCATAGGACTGCGCCCAGGCCAGCAAATGCAAATTATAATAACAGCCTTAATGTTCGACTTTTATATAAAAAAAGTTATATTTACACTCTATTTCCGTCTTTTGTCCGTGCGACTAAAGATTTTTTTTCCATTTTAACGACAAAAAATATGTATTGATCTGTGTACGCATTGAAAATCATTTTTTAAAATAATGAAACAAAATAAATAAACATCGGAAAAAAGTTCGTAAGTTCTCCGACTAAGTCTCCGACCCACAAACAAAAGTTTGCGGTTGAATCGATGTGAACCGGACTCCGGAATAAAACACATTTCTCTGGTCCGGTCAACTACGCCATGCAAAATAATCCTTAGTCCGTTTGACTGGAGAACTGAACAATCATCACCGTAGGTAGCTACCACAGACAAAAGACGTCCATTTCGATAGTTTGGGATTACCTCTAAATAATATCAGTATAACGCCTTAAATTCTATATTAAATGCTTTTAATTTCGTAGTAGTTCGACTAAGGACTCATTCAGGAATGCATGGCGTGCCAGTCAGCACAGTGCGCGGAGCGGGCTGCTAAAACATAAACATACGTACGGCAATGTCATAGAACCTTTGAACGTTAGGTTCAAAGCGTTTTTGCACGCGTCACAGTGGTGACGGTGCGAGGAACGCGGCGGGTTTTCGTTTGTCACTTGTTACCTTAGAAATTGGCTAAGCTTGTTACTATGCTATCAGGACTGGCAGGATGAAGAAACAGCAGGCGCCGCTGTGGACGACGCGGCAGGCACAGCTGCACCGAGTACCATAAACGGAGAAAACCAGACGCCCCGCTTCTCCCTGAACAAGGCCTAAGAAGTTCTATAGTCCAACGATTGAGACTTTATTACCTCACTATAGTCTGTTTTTATTAACAAACGAGCAGTGTCTCTCGCATATTTCCAATATTGACAGAGTGAGATGGGTCATGTTAGGGGAGAGGCCAACGCCTATGTTAAAAACAATTTGGATATAGTATTAATATTTTAGACACTAGAACTTATAAATCAGATAATTATTATGTATAATTCTTGTAATCTTAACAAGTATCGTCGTCACTACCTTCGGGTGAACTTTCTGCAGACACGTGAATAATAAACTACTCTAACGATATTTGTTCATGGCACATTTATGAATATCATACAAGCCGGTCTTTTGTGACTTTTGTGAAACGAACTTTATGTTGATTACGTGGACCAATAGCAGCAGCCAAAATTTTCGGTACACGTTTTTTTAAAAAAATAAACTATAGTGAAATTCTCTACCTTTCCCTTTATTTTTTATAGTACATTAGTGCACTTTTGGACATTTTCCCAAATAAAGGCTAAGTAATAAATGGTGCACAGACATTGTTAGCACACTTTATTAAAATAAATTTATAAATTCCGAAAAAGAAACAATGGACCACCGATATCGTTGGTAGCTATTTCCATCCGATCGCAATTAAAGCACATCAGATTCATTATCGAAATATTTAATAAAGAGCAATAACAACACTCATTAGCAATAAGCGACATCATTCCGATAGCGTGCTGCAGTTCGTCATTGTTCCAGCGCCGAACGAATCTGTGTAAAAGTAGGACATGATGGTGATTTCCTGAAAAGAATAGTCCTTTATATTAGGGGTTTAAGTATGAAATTGCCGTTTTGTATGGAGAATTTAACGAAAATTATTTTTTCATACTAATATATTTGCAATTTTTTAAGGAACCACAAATCTAAATTTTGTGTAATTTTGTGGATATATTTAGACAACATTATGCTATAGGATACTTAGAGATTTTTTTTTTAAAATTGGTACCTGTAAAAAAATATTCATATTTTTATAACGGAGACGGACACCTCTTAGGACGAGCTCTTTTTAAAGACGTATTTCTAGTAAAAAAAAATAAAAATAAGAATAAAATTTTATACATAAATATAAGTCCTTGTAATGAAGTTAATATAAAAAAAGAATAATGGACATAGCTATTGTATTAAAGGAATTATACACTAATGAATAATGAGGAAAAAATCGGCAATTTCATACTTTAACCCCTATTATTTGACGTAAAAACATTATTGAGTTAGGAATTACAATTTTCCGCTCTATTATTGCAGGAGTCACTGAAGATAAGCCAGCCTGTTGTTCTTCATACGATATCGATTCGCATTGGACCAATAAGGACAGAAAAACAATGCCTCTTATTCTTCATACTACCAAGTTGGCTCAATTCGCATTAAACCAATACAGACAGAAGAATATTATTGTCACTAACGGGGATCAATAGTGTACACATTTCCTTCTAAGATAAAGAAAACTTCTAATTATATTTTTGTGTGACTGTTTTCAAAATTCTCTCTGTAGTCTTGATCCTGGTTCGATCCCTATGCAAATTTATGCTTAGTTTTCTTGGTAGCATCAGGGCTTGTTTTAAATCACTCATGTAGTCTTCTTCTTCGAGTGTTGCTGACGCTCCATCTCGTGCTTTCATAGCACACGCACTGTTTTACTCTCACAATTAATGCTGGCAGAGTAGAATAGCCACTTTTTTTTTGACTGACTACTGCAGTTTGCCGTTGATGGCATTTACTGCTTTAGGAAGGCGACCTTGGAGGATCCTCAAGCCTGTAAGTCGGCCGTTCCTAGGAGATTACTGGGCGGCCGAGCATCTTCCTCGTGGGGAGTTTCTCGACCGCCTAGCGTCCTTAGGGCTTCCGAATCGGAAGGGAGTACTCTGCCACCAATCCGCATTGGTGGTAGTGGTGGTGGACTACTGCTTAAACCTCCTTCGATGACACGGAGAGGCCTTGTGTCCCAGCAGTGGAATTATAAAGACTGTAATGATGTGTTTTTTTATGTCAAGTGGTTGACAGACAAGCATACGGCCTGCCTGGTAATCACCATAGCCGTGGCCCTTGCGCTACTAACGGGACACTCGTGTCTCCAAACCCTAGTTCCCTTACTTCCCTACCCCGTGGAGCTCTGTCGTCCTTACATACTCACCAACAGAAAAACAACACCACAACAAAAATGTAGTGTTATTAAAAATTTGACTGTGGTCTTCCATTAGGGTGGGAGGTACTATTCAAGTTCGGGCTGCTCCAAATTCAAACGGCTAGTCCGCTGTGCCCTACCTAGACTAAATTTATTACGAATATTCGCACTATGAGCAGTGCTCATCGTCGCCTTGAAATTTTTTAAAAAATTTCAAACGGATATAACTGATATTCATTTGACTTCGATTTCCAAAACTACATCATAAATTGGGTATAGCACAAAACCTTTTGTGATATATTTCGGTTGGGGAACAAAATTTGCTTGAATAGTCCAACTTTCTTTTCATATTTCACTGGTTCGGACACACTTTGTCGCATGCAGTGGGTGGTGCAGATAGACATGTCCTGTGTGGGTTCTGGCTGCAAATGAAACATTGATTTTTTATTGAGTGTATTGAATTACCTAATCTTTTTATGCTCGTGTAACGGTTCACCATCAGACGATTGCTCCTTGAATTTTTCGCCAACAGAACTTTGTATCCACTAACTTTTCACCCAAAAAATATATGGCCCATGAACAGTTTGGCAACAGTTGTTTATTAAATAAAATAGGAAAATACTATGTTTTTACGTTAGAGCTGCAATCAAAATAAAGCGCAAACCGCCCGAGCGAAGAGAGCGGCAGGCAGAGCACCAGAAATGCGTAATGGGACCATGTCCCAATATTATTTGGGCGATTAGTGGAATGGCATGGACCAATCAACTGTTAGTACACCGTTACAAACTTATTTTAGCTCTTGACATTCCTTTATTTACGTGTTAATAAAGTAGAGAATGGAAGAGTTTCACCCAGAATCCGCAACCATTAAAGAGTCTATTAGTTTATCGCCATAGCTTCAGTTACACACCTTTTATGCCGATAGACCTTGTTAAGATAGGTAGAGGATGGAATTTTTATTCAAGGTAGATTTTTGCTATCTAGAAAGACCAATCCTTGTCATTTATTTTCAACATCTAGCTAGATGGTAAAAATAAAATGAGAAGGCTTTAGCCACACATACAATCACGCACAGAAACGAATCCTGAAAGGGGTTCAGCGGAGAATTAGGTATTAATTGGTTATGGTTTGATCAAATGAGCATAGAACTGAAAAAGTAGCTAAACCTTCAGTGTCAGACAACCACTATAAATTACCTCTGCAATATGAGTTTAAAAAATCCTGACACTAACAGTTTCCGTGACACCGTCTTGCATAGAACATTGTAGGTGGCAGAACTCGTCGGCAGCTGTTAGACACGCCACCTCTGCGCGATTTACTTCAGTCTGTTAAAAGAAATGAAACCTTTATAAAATTGGACATTGTTCAAAATAGTTCACTACGATAAACGTTACCATATCAACAACGTCATCCGTTCAATCCGTATACTTAGAACAATGTATAGGTACTTAAGTTTTATTTCTCCTCTATATACAATATAAATAAGGCCCAAGTTATTTGGTGTGGCGCTGGTGGTGTGGGCCCTACACCATCCGATTTGATGGTCATAGTACTTCACAAATGTCCCCACACTATAAAGATACTTGGAGAACCATCACCTTCCAGAAAAGCACTAATCAGTAAAAACCTTTTCGCTGTGTTGTGTTTCTCGCTAAAAGTAAGGTTTGCAGAACCCTACGGACGAATATGATGAGGATTAGGAGAGTTTGAGTAACATTCTGATTTTGCACAAGCGCATAGGCGGAGAGGGACGCTCTTGGCCTTAACATCTCCTGATAATAAGGCCAGTCCACTATCTCTCTTCCCTCTAAGGGCTCGGACGTTGTCGAACTGTGGCCATTCGAAGTTCCAACGTAAACTATGAAATTCAGCAACTCTTTCCTAGGTCGGGTAAACAAGAAATATCACACTCGTGAGGCACTCTAAAGAGGCGTGAAGAAGTGACTTGCAGGTCGGCGAGAGTGACTATTAGTGCGTCGCGTGTATTGCTGCTATGCGCACTAGCTATTTCCGCAACGAATTAGGAATGATTCGTTGATTTTTGCATTTGTAGTTAACTTAACTTCCGCTTATAATCTAGTGGGATGAAATCACTAGCTAAACTTTTTCTCTGCTTCTTTCCCCTATCCTGCTCCCAAATTTATTTGGGGTCGGTACAGTATGCCTTGCTTTCAACATACTGCTATATGTTTAGATATTAGATTTTACGACTGGTTGCCTGCTTGATACCAACCCTCCTTGGGTCCTGATAAGTCTTATTTACTAGCTCTATCTTTCGACAGCAGCCGGACTTTTTCTAAAAAGACAAACTATGTTGGAATCTTGGAGTGGACGCGTATTTTAAATTTTACTGAGATGTCAAAAAATCTATTCAAATCTGAGAATTTAAATATTACGATGCAGCTAAATGATTCACTAGGTGGTAGACCAATAAATATTATTATATAGGGTCGTCTGGGTAGGTACCACCGCCTTTCTTATTTCTGCCGTGAAGCAGTTCGCTGTGTTTCGGAGTGAAGGGAAAAGTAGCCAGTGTAATTACTGGGCATGGAAGGCATATCATCTTAGTCCCCAGGATGGCAACGCACTTACAGTGTTAACAATTTACCCTTAATATTGCAAGTGTCTATAGGCGACGGTAACCACTTAACGCTAGGTGGCTTTTTTGCCATCTCGTATTATAAAAAAATAAATTCTAAAGGCGACTATCCTCATAAAAATCCTAGACATCAGCGCTTTAAAACCTAAGGCTTGGTTTTATTCCCTGCGGTGTTCTACAATGCAACAAGTTAAGCCGGGTAAAGTATTATGCTGTGAAAGGTCTTACACGGCAACGTTTTTCTTACTTTTGTCTCGTTCTTTAGTTTTGTACAACCCTTTGTTATGGTTTACGGTGATGTATGACACAGTGAAACTATTTTATTCTTAAAAAGAACAATGGCAATTTCTCTTATGTAACTTTTTACCTGAAAGTAATTTGAGGCGTCTATCAATGAAAAAATAAATAAGCGATACGAACGATGAGAACAAAAATGGTCACTGATAAAAGATATTTAGAATATGTTATAGGAAAAGCAGATTTATTTTTTGCTAGAAAGGGTAAAGTTCTTCGTCTCCATCAGATTTGATGCAAAGGGCTGAAGGTCGATGGGATCTTTATTTATTTATTTATTTGGTTGTTGGAAGATTTACAGTCAAATATCAACAGTACAATAAATATGTAAGTTATCCAATGCCATTTACAAATCTCCACATACGAGAAGAACTCAGAATCTTCAAGAAAGAAGTTGAGGAATTAGTCAATACTATTATTCTAATACCTAGGTACCTACTATTTTAGCAGTCAAATAACCAGGCTCAGAGCTACATCACCCAAAAAATGGTCTGCAGCCTTCAACTGAAGTATGTTGTAAAAATATGTATTTCTGTGTTCAAAATTTCAAATAGCCAGGCTGTTCCGAATATTGGTCACGCACATCGTCAGAGCCTACTTTTTATTTTTGGTGTTCTATTTTTATTTTTCCCTTTTTTATTCTGCCTGACATTTTAATATTGGCTTTTTCAGCCTGACGAAAGGACTAGAAAGTTTAACATGAAACCAATATATTTTCGCAGTTGTCAGACTCGTGTAAAATTATTATTACAGAAGTGTGTGATGCAATGATTTTATAAATATGTTACGATCGCAGTATTTTCATTGAATATTTTTAAGGTTTATTTGACACCACAGAAATAATATTATTTCTGTGTTTGACACAGACTGGTAGCAAGAAAGACGTCCTAATTGGAACGTTTTCGACTCTTCACAACGGTCGCGTCTATAATTATCTGCTTCTTTTTATATTTAATAACAACGGTGTGAAGTAATAAAATTCTATAAACCGAAATTTGTTATTGGATTTCTTGTTTCCAGACCATATTTTAAGTCCAACAATTGTAATTGTTCTCTTACGAATAGATGTAAAACCGACAAGAAGCAGTCTTGTTTGTCCTACCTCCTCAGAGTTAATATTATTTGGTCTGAGCCTACCTCTAGCTAGAGTGCCATTCAAAATCATGTAGACGTGTAGGGGCGAGGCGATCCGCGTGCCAAGGAGCAGGTGGGTGAGCGAGCCGTAGCGGCAGCCAAAACGCTTTGGAGGCGAGCGAAAGACACCTGCGACATGGCGGCGCCGCCAGAGCCGTCACGGAAATCAGATTGCTTGCATACATGCAGTCATGCATGTATGTTTGCTTGTTTGCATGCATGCATGCTTGCTTGTTGGTTCTTTGCAAGCATGCTATGAATGATTGTTTGCTTGCACAATATTCATGAACCGAACAATAAAACACAATCAAAATATCAAGTTCGCCAAGTTAGGTATTAGGTAATATCAAGTTAGGTGTGAATTACAATTTAGTAATTGTTAATAGTAGCGATTATGAATTGTACCGTTTGATGTTGCATGGGGATATTTGTATTTTATTATGTGTTTACACATTTAGGAAAAGTTAAATTGTGCGAAGAACGTTGAGATGCCATTGACAATAAGGAGTACAAAAATTAGGCGATCCGGTAAACACCCTTGCCTGAGTGTAGCAAAATGGTGACAATAAATAAAATATGACTCGAAATTTATTGATACTGAAATAGGTACCTACTAACCGTCATCATATTGACTACTTTCTTCATGGTCTTAATGTCCTTATTGGTCTGTATTTTCTGTGATATATCAGGAATGAGGTAACTTAGCAAAACAATGGCAAATACGGTCGCCATAGCAAGGTAGTTGCCGTTCATATTGTTGTATGCCGACCAAAGATACTGGAATATTACGTGCATCATATTCCTTACAATATCGATTGCTGTTGGTTGGGGATTAAGTTGCTCGACGTTTTCTTGGGTCCGACGGCGTTTACGTGTATACATGCCTGAAAATTTAAAAGTAAACAATAACTTGATTGAAACCAACTAGAATAGGACCTTTTCTATTCCAATAAAGTTTCAAATTGGGGTCCTCCGGACTAGGACAAGCTATCTAGGTGCTATAATGACCATACGCACTAAGTGGGACGATGATTTTAAATGACTTCTTACTAAAGGTATTTTAAGGGCGTGCAGTCGAGCTAGGTCCGAATTGGAAAAGGACTGCCTAATCTAGTTTACTGATGGATCCAAAATGGATTCTGGTACTGGAGCAGGTATTTTATAATGATTTTGAAATGTATCAAAGCATGGGGAAACTTACCACGGTCTTCCAAACGGAGAACTACGCAATAATCCTCTGTGCAATGAGGATTATAGAATAATGTGTTAAAAACAAGGTTGTCTATATCCTAAGCGACAGCAAAGCAGCGCTCAAAGCCCTCTTGAGCCCTTGTATTGACTCGGATCTAGTATTTAATGCCGTCAAAACCCTGAATAGGGTTTGAAAGTATGTATAATAAAGTAGAGCTGATCTGGGTCCAAAGGCATGAGGGGATCAGAGGCAATGACAATGCTTACGAACTGGCAAGGAGAGGATCAGAAAACCCATTTATAGGGCCTAATCCTTTTATCCCAATATTCTAAAAGCAATATAAGCAGAGCCAACAGAGATTATGTCCATAACATCGTATGGAATGGAAGCTGTCGCCTGCTATGAACCACTTCACATCCTTCATGGGAGACTGCCCTGGAGGGTGGAAGAAATTCATATACAGGGGCAGGACACTTCAGGCCCGCCTAATTTTGTGTGAGCTTACAAGGCAATATGCCACAAACCACATTCTCAACAAAATGCAAATTTCCACAACATTGAATTGCAGAGCATGTAGACATGACAGGGAATCTATGGAGCATCTGTTGTGTAACTGCGATTAAATAAACTGGATAAGAATGAATATCCTGGAAATGGCCTACCCAAGGCCAGAACACTACAGGCTCTTCAAGCCCATGGACATAGTTAGGCTGATGGCGTACATATTCAAGGAGCGATAAGAATAAAAGGAAATGGGAGGCACAAAGGATCCCGTTGGATCGAAGTGTACTGTGAGGAAACTCACAGCCCCATCATAAGATAAAATAAGATCAGATGATTCAGTGGCGAAGGTGCGCCACAGTGCTACATCTACTTTATATGGGTAAATGGTATAAGATTTTGAAAACTAATGTCGTCGAAAAATATCATTAATTAGGATAGACTATTAAAACTTACCCGTATAAACATGCCGCCTGGCCATTATTACATTGTTTTAAATGTTATAACTTACATCTTTATAGTATTTTTTTCATCTTTTTCTAGGTTAAAAGAAAATCATTTTCATTGAAAGTGTTGACATTATAACCTTATTTTATAACCAAAGATAATAAAAACTAATTAAAACCTATACTTATAGTGTGGTATTGTTTGGGTATGAGGGTATTGTAGAGTGTATTCATCACAAGAAATCAAAGTTTTTTAACATAGATTTATAATTACCTGATGAGGTTTATAGATTGGCAATGAATCGGCTAGGGCGAGATGAATAAAATGCACCAATGTATGACTAAGTAATAAACACGTTTGTGTGAAAAATAGTACTGCAGTCTGACATAATTATGTTGTCTTTTCTACTTGACTGACAGGCCGAACTAGGCCACGTGCGTGTTCGTGAAATAGTCTCGTCTTTCTCGCTCTAATATATGAATTAGTATGCTCTTTCTCATTCACATTGCCGATCTACCGTTTCCAATATCTATGAATTTATCGAATTAAAATAATTAAAGGTCGTACCACACTTATCAGCTCGGATAGGAAACGGAGACATCTCCCTTCTTTTTACTATGAACGTTACGGAACGGCGGCGGCTATACAAAGGCTACGAAACGAAGCGATGGGCTGTTTATTGTAGTGTTTTTAAATAAAAAAAACGCCTTCATAAGTAAAAACGGGTTTTTTTTTTAATTTAAATTTTGTAATACGGTCCCAAGTACAATTAACAACGTTTATTCCAAATATTCAGGTTGGCACCGACTTCACAATATATTTTATTTATTTAAAAACAAAAAATATATTTCTCCGTTTTTAGTTTTGTATGTAGTTTTTTTTATTTATTGCTGATAATTTAATAATTTAATTTCTGATAATTTCCATACTTAAACTCTATAAGAGAAAACTATCTCGAGATCTTTTATCGATGTCAATATTAAGGATAGCTTTAAAATTACTAGTCAGATGTCGATGAAATTTAAATGGGACAACATGACAAGCACCAGCTTGCAAAAGTTATAAGAATCTTCAAAATTGGTACACCCAGTAAAGAGTAATGTAGGTAACACACATACAAAAATACTGAAGAATTGAGAATCTCCTCCTTTTTTTGAAGTCGGTTAAAAACAGGCGATATGATTACGTTTCCTTTCCAAGCTGATTAATGTGCTACGATCTTAAAACGTAGAAATAAAATAATTAAATGAAAATTAACATCTTTATTCAACCAAACAATTTATACTAAAATTTACTTTAACCACATAGCTTAGACACTTTTATAAAACAAAAATATTTTACATCCTATGCGCATAACAGTTACAAAGGCAATTAATAAACACGAAATTAAAAGATAAAATGTAAAAAAATATTTTTTTGGAAATGAAATACGGAAGCACGACAGACAGAAAACGATGCCACAAGATCGCGCCTTCACGATGCACGTAACGGCGAAAGGACAGTATGTTTGTTTACCCTTAGTTAAAGTTCTTCTTCTTTTATGACAATTAGTTGTTTTAATTAGTTGTACTTATACTTTGAGCCAAATTCGATAAATGTACATAAACCAAACGTGACTTTGTGTAGGTTTTACCCTTTCACTTGCTACCTTTTTTGCTCATCGCTCACACAAAACTGACTGTGGTTTATTTATATTTATTACTAGCTGTCCCGGCCACGCGTTGCTGTCTGTGGTAATTTCATATTACTGACCTATAACATTGTATCTGCAGTAAAAAAAAATATGACTACTTATAGATAAAAACTGTCCTATCTCTCAAGTTGGATCAAACTGCAGACGGTGTACAAATTTGATTAATATCGGTTAAGTAGTTTAGGAGTCCATCGCAGACAAACAACGTGACACGTAATTTATATATGTATATTAAGATTTATCAAATTTGGCTCAAGTGTGTAAGTTTTTTATTGTATAAAATGTAAATATTTTATACCGAATGTCAAGTAAATATTACGACATACTGTATTAGGTGATAGCTGGAGTTAAGACCTATTATTAATCCCATAGTTTTCGAGTTAGGTTTTATTAAACATAGTATAAATGTCTAAATTACTCCAATGTTAAAATTAAATTCATATAATTCATAAACTATTAGATTTGGCGGAACATAATTGTAATGTAATTGTAAGCAGTAGGACATCATTAGCAAAATGGTCACATCACTAATTAAGTTAATATTGCAATGTAACTATAAAATTAACGGATCGACGCGTAGAGATGTTTTTGTCAAATATAGCCTATATCACTCAAGAATAATTTAGAATTCTAACAATGAAAGATTTTTTTGAAATCGTTCCAGTGGTTTATAAGTTTATTGGTTACGAACATCGTGACTTTAGAATAGATCAATCTTAATCACCATTAATGATTAGGAATAATAAGAAAACAAAACAAATATTACAATTAAATGTACATACAATAGTAGCTCTTATAGCTAAAATATAGCTGCTCATTCATGATGAAGGAGCTCTTCCAGACAACCTTTGTATTTCCTGGATCTTCTGAACTTTCGCACTAACGTGCATCGGGATGTAACACATTTGCAGTAACGTATTTGTATCGAAATCTTGTAGCATATGCCGTATTTCATTCTAGGAAACCATGCAAATAGTAATGGGTGCCTAAGTCAAAAATATTTCTTTGATTGTGTACGTTTGGAGGTTTTTTGTCGATCGTTATCGGACCTAGAAATTGGACTTGTAATGACCACAAATTGCTTTTAGATTTTTCTAGCAACACAACATTAATGTTTCAGGTTTCCTATTTTCAAATCAATGGTATAGTATAGGTATAGGTTAAATGTAATTCCATGCTTGTGCTTTATGAATTAGGCTTTTTTTACTTTTATAATTTCATATATATTATCATCATCGATTACAATCGTCTGCACAACACAAAGAACAACACGAACTTTGATTTGTAATATCTCTGGAACATTGTCGTGGGGTGGCAAGATGATCTGTGAAAACATAAATGTTTCGTTATTTGGTTTATTGAATACCAACAGAATTAACTTAAAAGTAGTACTGAAAACGGTGGGGTCCACGTCCGGAAGCCTCCTCGTGGCGGACCCTGGTAACGTGGTGGGGAAACTTTCTCGGCGGGTGTGTGGCTTTTGATGTCAAGTGTCCCTTGGCATTCGAAGTCACATGCCATCGTCGAGTTGTTTTTGTTGTCCCACCACGGCTAGTTCCAGATGGCCCTTTTCAGGGCAAGGAACGCGCCCGAAGTCCCCCGGGTGCGGTCCGATGTCTGCTCTCGGTGTCCTCCTCAGTAGGACGCGCCAGGTCGAGCAGCCATCGGTGAGGAGGCGGCCAGCGGCCCTCAGGGGCTGGCGTTAGTCGGTAGCCGCTGTGGGCTGCTGGCCACCAATCGGTGCACAAGGAGTGCCTAGACGGGTAGCGTTGGGATGGTCTCGGTGTAGTTGCGCTCACGTGCGCAGATCCCGAGCCGTTCCGCAATAGCATACTGGAGGTCAGGCCGGGGAGGATGTGTTGTGGGTATGGAGGGAACGCCTATACCTTCGAGTCCCACACCGCAGGGACGATGCGTAAATGCATTTGACCTCCCCGTCAACAACAAAACAAAAGGTACTGAAAACGGTGCTGAGAGCCAGACACCACCAAAGCAGAGATACGTAAAGAAATGGATGCTTCAGGGTGGATAATCAAGATAAAACACAGCCGCAGCAAGGGTTGCCTGTTTCTCCATCATAGATGAGAGATTTAATTATATATATCATAGCACAGCTTAGCATCTTTTTTGTTATTTGGTTGGCAGACAAGCATACGGCCTGCTTGATGATAAGCAGCAACCATAACCTATAGATGCTTGCAACACTGCAGTGAAACTCGCGCGCTGCCAACCCTAGTCCCCTACGCTACCCTGTCGATCTCTGGCAACCTTGCTCACCGACAGGAACACTTCACTAGAAAAATGTAGTGTTATTTGACTATGGTCTTCTGTAAGGTGGATATCCTATCCCAGTACAGGTGCTTCAAATCGAATGGCTAGTCCACAGTGCCTTGCCTCGATTATTATAGCTCAATGATAGTTACAGCTATGTTGTATCCACTGAAGCGGTGAAGAAGTTGGCCGGACCAGAGCTAAGATATGCACTGGGTAAAACGTGGCTGAGTTTCATGTCGCAATGTTAGATTTTGAGATGTTTCTGTCCCATGTCTCAAGCCCCATTCACAGTTCTGCTTTGATCGCGTCACATTCATATATACATCTTCCCTCCTCTCTGCTCAATATCCACTGAAGCTTCGCGGAGATGTGATTTATAAATAAATAAATCCCATTGGCTTTTTAAAAGACATCTATCATGTTCCCATCCCTCCGCTTTGGTGGCGTGCGGCCTTTACTGATAAAATATTGCCTGCGCCTGCACTATTATTAATTCTGTGTTTATAGTTCCAATTGCAGTTCCTATGTGATTAGGCGTCAATCAACAAATAGGTAAGTATTTTATCAATTACTTAACAATATAATGAGCGTATACAGGGTGAATTTTTCAAGTGGGCCTTTAAGGCGAGATCCTAAACTATAAGGAATATCAAAAAATGGGCACCCCCAACCCCATTTTGATGAGAACAAAAATTGCATCATTGGATTTTTGAATAAAGTAATCATCGCTTTGATTATCGCTTCAAACAAGGTGGAACAAGAAATATTTTAATAAAATTTAACATTTTCCATTAGTTTCCCGTATATCATTACTTCTCAGAAACCGATCCTTATTAATAACACTATCAAATAGTGTACATACAGGCTGTGTTTTTTTTTTCAAAATCATTAGGTTCGATTCCTGGCTAGAATTATTGATTTTTCAAAAATCCTATTTTGCAGTTTTTGTTTTCCTCAAAATTGGGCTCGCGACCCCTTTGAGCACTTTTCGATATTCCTTATAGGTAGTTTTAGGAATCAGGACTGGAATAAAATACGATAAATAAACAATTTTACTTTCAATTAGATTTTCACCATAAATAACAAGTAAATGCACAGAAAACCACTCTTTACACAATAACCGAATAATAAGGATGAAATAAATGACTCAATGCAAATCACATCGATCACCACTGTGGTGTCCTCCGGAATGTCGGGAGAGGGTTGTGCTATAACACTAAGTCACTCTATGATTCACTATACACTGTGGTGGCAGACGTCCGCTCGGTCCGGCGGTCGGAACACGACTGACTCAACCGAGCCGCCACCGCCATTACGGCGTATACCTTTCCAACCGACCTCGCTCTTCAACGTCCGACAAGCAAATGGGCTGAGAGCGAACTAACGATTGCTTTTATGGCGGCGTTGTGGTGACGTCATGATTCGCAACGATTCATTCTTCATTTCTGCTAACACGGCCTATCCTGATCATGCGCCGTCCTCGGCCGCATTTCACAAGATATCGTCATGGAAGACCTCAACAGGGTCAACCTGAGCAGACCACGGCTCAGCACCGGTGTCATCATTGTCTTCAGCTTCAGAATCTGTCGATGAGAAACAACATGAACACAAAAACAAAACTTTTTTGTAAAGTTGCCTATTCTTTCATTCCTCACACAATCAAGGCCCTCTTTCAATGATACACACGATGTTATTTCTTAACTTCTTCTACTTCACTAACAATCATCGTATTACAAGCTTCATCGACCACACACATCGCTTATTCTCACTATTCTACGTACAAGGCTAAGCCATACGAGATTGCAGGACCAAAGTCCAACACATATCAATGGATATGGATACAAATTTGAAACCCAACATATATCGAAAGATATGTCTGTAAGGTAGTGCGCGCAATCAGGGCGCGCAGCAGTGCGCGCAGGTAGGGTGCGCAAGCAGGGCACGCAGGCAGGGGCACGCAGGTAGGGCGCGCAAGCAGGGCGCGCATGCAGGGCGCGCAGGTAGGGCGCGCAAGCAGGGCGCGCAGGCAGAGGCACGCACGTGGATGGTGCGCGACTGCCAGGTAGGGCGCGCAAGCAGGGCGCGCAGGCAGAGGCACGCACGTGGATGGTGCGCGACTGCCGGGTAGGTCAGCACGCAGACTGCGACGGACCCGGCCACGCAGCTCAGGAACTGGCACACCCGCTCGGTGCCTCCATCTGTCAGACGCTCGGCCTAACCTGACGCTTGGCCTTACTCGGCCCAGGTACTCTACGTCGGTAGTTAGGAAGGTACTGCAAGGCCGGAGCCCAACACATATCGTAAGATATGTCTGCAAGGCCGAAGCCCAACACATATCGTAAGATATGTCTGCAAGGCCGAAGCCCAACACATATCGTAAGATATGTCTGCAAGGCCGGAGCCCAACACATATCGTAAGATATGTCTGCAAGGCCGCAGCCCAACACATATCGTAAGATATGTCTGCAAGGCCGAAGCCCAACACATATCGTAAGATATGTCTGCAAGGCCGGAGCCCAACACATATCGTAAGACATGTCTGCAAGGCCGAAGCCCAACACATATCGTAAGATATGTCTGCAAGGCCGGAGCCCAACACATATCGTAAGATATGTCTGCAAGGCCGGAGCCCAACACATATCGTAAGATATGTCTGCAAGGCCGGAGCCCAATACATATCCACAGACGTCTCTGCACAGCACCTTTCGCGTGCGCCTGGGGTAACGCTCCCATACACACACACGCACACAGAGACCTTCTTCACAACTTTACTTTCAAAAAAATGCTGCACAACTCTCGGGACACCATTTCCCTTTCTATATTCGATATTAAAACAAAATCCCGTAGATAAATCATCCAGCGTGCAACCCTTGGCAGAAGATCTCTCTTGCCCTCGGCGGCCCCCAGAGCATTGCAATCGGTTACGACTTAGAAAGCCATCCCAATCAAATAATGCCCAAAACTTCGCAACGCTATGACAACCACCAGCGTCTCCAACCCATATGAGCAGCATCGGCCGTCCGCGCCCAGGGAGACCCCATTAAATATACACCAACACGTTTCACACGATGCAACAGCGGAAACAACAGGCCAGGTCCAGAAATTGGAGCGCCCGCATTGCGCCTCAGTCTGTCAGACGCTCGGCCTAACCTGACACTCGGCCTAACTCGGCCTAACTCGGCCTAACTCGGCCTAAACTGACACTCGGCCTAACCTGACACTCGGCCTAACTCGGCCCAGGTTACATATCCAGTCTGATCGCAGTTGCACTCGAAATCTAGTGGCGTAGTGTGGCGCTGCCCAAAAGCACTAGCTGGTCCATGGCAGACCAAGTTGCTGTGGCTAGGCTTGACACAAAGGGCCAGAAACGAAACTATGCCTTCCGCAGCCAAGCCGGCACCTGCGGCCGCCGCCCCCACTTGAGCGTCATCAACACCACGCATCACCACTCAAACCATCACATCCTCACTCAAGCCCCGAACCATACGCAAACAAAGCAGAGATCGACGCGCGTACTCGGCGTATGTCGGAAATTTGTCGGACGTTGTGTTCATAACGTTAAAAAGTATTTGCGCCTGAACAATTTTATGGCACATAGACTTAAACTCTTCAACGAAATTTGACCATTTGCGGTCATTGGTTGACCATTCGCCTAACTTTCTGTTTCGTTTTGGCGTCACCTTTTAGACATGAGAATCTCGAGCAAGACACTAAATCATACCAACCGTTAGCCAATTTTCTGCGTTCTACCTCCTCGCACCAAAATTATTGATAGATCAAAGTTACTGTGGGACCTTGTTTTATTTAATGCTAGAATAGCATCGGCAAGCACCTGCGCTGCGGTTGAGTTGCTGTTCTTAGGGGTAGGACTAACACTATTAACAGATGGGTTTGGCGTTAGACTCGCAGTATTTCTAATACGAGCACGGTCAGACGGGTTTGGAGTTACACTCGCAGTATTTCTAACATGAACACGGTCAGGCGAGTTTGGCGGTACACTCACAGTATTTCTAACACAAACACGGTCAGACAGGGTTGGCGTTACACTCGCCGTATTTTCCTCGATGGCATTTAGTCTAGACACTATCGCGTTTAATGTCTCCGCCATCGAATAGTAACACGTTTGAGACCCGCGACGGTCTCTAGAATGAGGTTGTGAATCGGTTCGGTTGTGATAAGATCGTGAATGAGTACGGCACCTACTGTATCGAGGCGTGATGCGTTGAGACCGCGAACTACATTCTACGTGCCGAGTAGACACACGAGTATCACTCCTACGAAAACCGTGAAAGATTTTCACTCCTAGACAACCGTGAACGCGACTCACAACTACAAAAACGAGATCTATGATGGTGTCGATGTGATTTGCTTGTACCACGCTTAATCTCATGGCGCGGTGGCGTATTTTCCAATTTTTTTGTGACGGTAGCGGCATAATAAATCGAATCCCTGCAACCGCTTGTTATTTTCTCTTTTAAACTTAAAAAAACCTCTAATGTAGGCGTAGGAACTTTATCCCACTTCTGATTTTAGGAATCAGGACTGGAATAAAATACGATAAATAAACAATTTTACTTTCAATTAGATTTTCACCATAAATAACAAGTAAATGCACAGAAAACCACTCTTTACACAATAACCGAATAATAAGGATGAAATAAATGACTCAATGCAAATCACATCGATCACCACTGTGGTGTCCTCCGGAATGTCGGGAGAGGGTTGTGCTATAACACTAAGTCACTCTATGATTCACTATACACTGTGGTGGCAGACGTCCGCTCGGTCCGGCGGTCGGAACACGACTGACTCAACCGAGCCGCCACCGCCATTACGGCGTATACCTTTCCAACCGACCTCGCTCTTCAACGTCCGACAAGCAAATGGGCTGAGAGCGAACTAACGATTGCTTTTATGGCGGCGTTGTGGTGACGTCATGATTCGCAACGATTCATTCTTCATTTCTGCTAACAGTAGTTTATGCTTTGGTCCTGAAGGCCCACTAGAAAAAATCACCTGTATAATCTACGACGAGTATTTTATCATAATAAGTCTTTCAAACCTTTTTTTTAATTTCAACTAGGAATAAAAAAGTTCCGACAGATTAAATAAAAGTTTTAAGTAGATTAACATTAACATTAATACTTACTATTTGGGGCACACGTTGGGTCGCTAGGAATAGTGGTCCTACAAAAAATAAATAATATTAACAAATTGAGATAAGAACGAAGATAGAAGCGCTTCACCCGGAACCTTCAAACACTGACATACTAGCTATATTTTCTGGGTACTAACACATTTTTCTCTGTGGTACCAGTGAAAATTTTATGTAGAATCAACATTGAAATATAAAGTACCTACAAGTAGGCTAGCAGCTACCGTTTGCAAAAGTCATGTTCCATTTTGAAAAGCCTTGTCACTGTCCACGGACGGAGGCGTATCGTCAAAGACGCGTATTCGTCATTATACGCTTGGTGTACCTACGCCTGCTTGCTGCTACAAAACTACGAAGCACTGTCGACGGAGCTGTAACGCGCGCTTGCAAGCAGGCGTACACAAACACTGCTGGGACACAAGGCCCCTCCTTGTCATCGAATGAGGTTTAGGCAATGTCCACCACGCTTGCCCAATGCGGATTGCTGGAGGGAGTATAAGGTGATCAGTAATCCTTTGCTGATCCATTAGTCGCCTTCTACGACACCCATTGGAGGATATGGGGTGATGCTATTCTACTCTCCTGGCATCACATGTCGTCGCGATCATCGCAATTGAAACGAGCATACTTTAGGTGGCGTATCCTCTATACATATTATATCAATGATTTGCACAAATTTAAACACTTTTATGCCCAGTTCCAAATGCCAAGTTTACGGTTTAGTTAGAAGTTCGTTTACGCGGTGTTGTATTAGCGAGAAATGCGACACGGCAAGTATGAAAATTCGAGTCATGGAAAAGATTTGAGCTTCATGATTCGAGAATGATTGACTCATTTTACGTAAAACACTCAATGTATGTTCATCGCATCGCGTTTGTCTTCCATACCAATACCAAATAGATTACGACGTAAAATATTATGTATGTGTGAGCAATTTGAGAGCGAGTTCGAAGCGAGGTGAGTGAGCAGCAAGTTCACCATGAGTGCACAATGAGCTTGGGAGTTAACAGTGAGCTTACTGCGAATACACCAGTTTTGGAAAGTAAGGAACAATATGGATTCCGACAAGGAAACACTGTTGTTAGCTTTATTACTTCGACGCATGAAACTAAAACCAAACAAGCATTCGACTGGGGGAGATCGACTACCATGTGCACTAATCGCGGCGAACTCGTTGTGCGCACGCGGCGTTTTCGCGCGCCATGTTCGCAAAATTGCCCGTTTAAATAACACTCCGAAGGAATTATGAATATATTTCGTAAAATAACTTACTTAGGCTTGGAACTGTTACTGTTTAATGAGCGTTGGTTTTGCATGCAGCTCTGAAAAGATACGATAGTACATTTATTATGTTATTCAAAATACCTTTATCCCTACCTTTAAATACGACATAGAAGATCAGAAGATACTTCGCAAAATTTAGGACATGGTAAGGACGGACAGACTAATGTAAGGTAGAGATTATAGTAGCTTATATAAAAAACTTTAATAGAGACTTGGGATTTATGTGAGCATGTTTTTAAAGCCTTCCAACCCTGGCCGCAAATTATTTGGGGTCGGTCGGCGCAATATGCTCCAATACTGCTAATTTTTTTGCCATAACTAACTAACATGGCTGGCCGCCTTCCTGATTTTTGCTCATTCATTCTGCATTGAGCTTGCTGTTGTGGGTGCACCGCGCGAGTGACCTCTGGATGCGATGATCTGCATTTGGGTAGGTTTTATAACATTAAGGCGATGATAGGGGTAGCTGTATTCATACCCGGAAACTACACCAGTTTTAATTTGAACACGATACCTCCACGCGTTCCCAAGATAAAGGCAAACCTCGATGATTGCTTTCGTGCTTTATAAGCCTTTATTTTATATAATTTAATTAAATTAGTATAGTTTTCAGAGATTTTCCTGTAACTGTGGTGTAAGACGATACTATTTGCCAAATTTCATAGTTGCAGATCAACGGGAAGTACCCAAAGAATTTTGATTCCCTTAAGAGTGTCGAAATATACGTAAACGGCCTTTTATTTTTTTGCGTTAACTAAGAAGTTAAAAGGAAACTCTGTGCAAAATTTCAGCCCTCTAGGTCCAAGGGTATGGGCTGGGCGTTGATCAGTCAGTCAGCGAGTAAAGACTTTTTATTTTGTATCGTAAACGACCGCGGCGCTTATGCTAAACGTATTATCGAGCCCCGCCTTCTTCGTATACTGTACGGAGAGGAGAGGGGCTCACTTATATGAAAACAATACATCCTAACTCATTTATCACATTTTCATTGGACCTAAAACAATTTCATCCCCTATGTATACCCTTAAGGGTACAATTTCGAGAAATTCTAAAAAATCTTTTTCTTAATTTATAACCGAAAGGCTATATAGCAAAATTTCTATATAGTCAAAATTGACGGATTTGCATACAAACTTTAGGTAGATTTTGAGAAATCCTAACCCTTATTTTATCCCCTTGGGGGTTTAATTTCGGAAAGCAATAAAATATATTTTTCTTAATTTTTAATCGAAAAATCATATGGCAATTATTATGGATTTCACAACAAAAATGTCAGATTTCCCATACAAACTTTCATCCCTTATTTTATCCCCTTAGGGGTTGACTTTCGAAAAATCCGGCCTTGGCTTCATCAAAATTAAAACCCCTGCACAAAATTTCTAAATAAGATGCTAGCTGTCCCAGCCACGCGTTGCTGTGGTAATTTCATACTACTGTCCTATAACATTGAATTTGAAATAAAAAAATGAGGACCACTTATCAAGATAAAAAGTTGGAACAAAACACAGATTTAAAAAAAAGTTAAAATCGGATTGTTAGTTTGGGAGTTCATCCCGGACAAACATCGTGACACGGGAATTATATACATATAGTGCAATGAAATCAACTCACCGGTACGCTTTAACTCCCTAATCAAAATCTACAATTGGTAAATTATAATTTTTAACGCCGTGCATTAAGAGCGTTTACGCCGTACGGCAGACTCCAAGTTTAGGTATTTACACGCTGAGCGGTCATTCCCTCTCGCATTACTCGCGCTGCCGTCCAGGTACAGAGCACAAAAAACAAATTGATACTTTTTCACAAAATGAAATTAAATATACAATACAAGTTATTTAAATTGAATACTATGGAAAATTAACGGTTATACATTTAACATGAATTAAATTTTGAATATATATGTAAATAATAATAACATCTGGTGGCCACCGGCCACCCTTGTCGCACCTATCATATTGTTACACCATAGTACATGGGTATAGTAGTTTATGTTACTGTCACGTAATAGGGTTTATTAAAACATGAGCGAGGTTTTAAAAGACGAGCCTTGGCGAGTTTTTTAATAATATCCCGCAAGCAGAGTTGTGACTTATTTGAAATACTTGTATTTAAAATACAAATACCAAATACAAAATACGTATTTTGTATTTTGTACTAAAATACTTATTTTAAAAAGTATTTTGTATTTTATTTGAAATACTATACGAGATGCATTTTGTATTTGTAAAATACAAAATACTTTTTTACTTAAAGTACTGCAGCACTGCTAAGTATAAGCACGGGAAGCGATCACCGATTGGTAAGAGACACATTGAATCTCAAGGTCAGATCCGAAAGGTCCCAAACCCCGAACACTTTCAACTCGAACTACAAAATTGTTTCGAATGCCTGGAGGACTGCATAGATGTGACACATGCAATGACAGGTTCGTAGAAGCTGTCCTTACGGTGGGTTCAAAGATCTTTAATCCCCGCTGTGCCAAAAAAGATAAGAAAATCTCAGAGCTTACGTTAAGGCTGATGGAGAAAGACGTGAAATGGTTCTGCAGTGCTCTGAAGACGCTCATCGGCGTCGGCAGCTCACTAAACAGATCTTCAAGTTCCTAACTCTCGACATACGCCAATTTAATACGGAAGGTATTAAAGAGGTCTTCGAGCAGAACAAAGGCTCCAAAGTGTTTGTTAGAGATCTGGCGCGTGGAGAGAGCTTGCTGACGAAGCTGAAGACAGAGGAAGGCAGAATCGTTTTATCGCAACCTAAGCTTTTGGCCGCGATTGAAAACGTTTATGGACAGCTTTGTGTGACATCAACCACACCTGTTCCTTGTTTTTTCAAGAGCCAAATTAAACAGAAGACCGAAGTGTATAATCTGCCGTTATGCTTAGCGTTTGTGGACTATAAGAAAGCCTTCGATTCTGTCGAGACCGGGCCAGAAAGAGGTCAATCGACGAATCCAACTCGGCTGGGCAGCGTTCGGGAAGCTACGTGGCATATTCTCGGCCCATCTACCGCAGTCAAAACGAAAGTCTTTAATTCGTGTGTGTTGCCAGTGATGACCTATGGAACCGAAACGTGGCCGCTTACAATAAGCCTCGTAAGAAGGCTCAAGGTCACCCAAAGGGCAGTGGAGAGAGCTATGCTCGGAGTTTCTCTGCGTGATCATATCAGAAATGTTGAGATTCGCAGGAGAACCAAGATCACCGACATAGCCCAAAGAATTGCGAACCTTAAGTGGCAGTGGGCAGGGCACATTGCGAGGAGTACTGACGGCCGTTGAGGCAGAGAAGTCCTCGAGTGGCGACCACGTACCGGGAAACGCGCGTTGGTAGGCCCCCACAAGGTGGACTGACGATATGGTAAAGGTCGCGGGAAGCCGCTGGATGCGGGCAGCGCAGGACCGACCGGTTTGGAGATCCTTGGGGGAGGCCTATGTCCAACAGTGAAATTATTATTATTGTCATTCCATATGAAAGTATTTTATTTGAATAAAGTATTTTGAAAATACCTATTTTGTATTTAGTATTTAAATACAAAAAGTAAAAGTATTTTGTATTTTGCATTTGAAATACTAAATTAGAAAAGTATTTGCATTTTGTATTTAAATACATTTTTAAAAGTATTTTGTACATCTCTGCCCGCAAGTGTTTTAATACCTAATTATGTGCAGTACATAAACTACTTTATCTACACTCATCCACAAATATAAATAAAACAAAAATATCGTGAATTTTAAGTTTTCAAAAACATGTTCTTCTTTGGCGTCCCTTTGACTCCCTTTGCCGTCCCATTTTGCTCTAAGTTTTTGATTTTTGAGAAAAATAACTGTAACGTATTGAGCCGAACATGTTGCATAATGGTTATGCAACAGGTAAATGACCTTTATTTTCATTTTGATTATCTTTGTTAAAAAGAATGTCATTTGAGGTACATCATTGAGATACTAATTTTAATATTATGTCATGAGTGTAGATATTTTTTTGTGTTGGATATTCCATTTATCGAGGAAGGCTCTAGGCTATTTTATAACCGACATTAACGCGAGCTAAGCCGCTGGCGGCCACTAGTATGATATAAATACATGTCGCGAGATTTACTTGTGTATATCATCGATTGAATAAATAAAGAGATATAAATAATAGGAGCAAATCGTGTAACAAGCATATATATCATATAACTAGCGCTCAGCCCGTGGCTTCTTTTGCGTATTGTTGGTTATTATATAGTTAGCCTTTCTAGATGCATGGTCTACCTCACACAAAAACAATTTTCAAAATTGGTTCAGTAGATCCAAGAGCAATTACCTCCTACAACGTCACAAAAAAACAATTCACAAACTTTTATCATCACAGCCTTTATAATTCATTCCACTACTGGAAGACAAGACCTCTCCTTTTCAATGAAGGAGGTATAGGCAGTAGTCCACCACGCTTGCATAATGTGGATTGGTAGTCAATACCCCTTTGCTGGCCTATTAGTCGCCGTCTACGACACCCATTGGAGCATACTTACATAAACTATTTACAAACTTTAACTCTTTATCATGTTAGTACATACTTACCTATAGATTTTTTTAAAATGCAATTTAAGTTTACTTTCTTGTTTTTAGAGCAATTAAGTAAAATCTTTGTTTTAAAAGTTTTTTATCTGTAATTTTTTGTATAGTTATTGTGACACGGTTCATTTGCATTTTCTCTACAGAGCCTTTCATTTGATACCCATATGGTAGTGCTAAAAGTAACAAATCTTGGGTAGTCGACAATTCTGCATTTAAAGTAATTTTATTTATCATAAAAGTATTTAGTAAAAACCATTGACTTTGCTAAGTAAAAAATATATAGATTGGAACATAGAACCTCCTTTTGAAGTCCGTTTATAACCTGAAAGAATACATAAGGACAAACAAACATAGGGACAAGAACGAACAGTACAACAAAATTGTACAGAATCAAGGTGTGGAGGGGAAGCCAAAGCTAGGACCACGGGTTTATCGTTCTGTACATACCTATGATATTTTAAAGAATTATTCTCCATCTCTTAACCGTTACCGAATATTACTATGTGGACCATAATATTAAAAGAATAATACTCATAGGTACTCCTAACTTTTGCAGTTTTACCCTCCATCATCAGCTCACCTGAAAAACCTGATAGAATAGAAATAGAAAGAAAAAAACTTAATTCAACTGTCGATCTATACGTGGGTACACATAATATTTAAGGAATTATCATCCAACTCCTAACTATTAGGAGTTTTTTTTTCATCATCAGCTCACCTGAATAACATAAAATGATACAACTATCGGTTTATAAATACATATATTAATTCAAGAATTGTCATTCAACTCCTAATCATGGAGGAGTTTTACCTGCCATCACCAGCTCATTAACATGATATGATGACTACCAGACGCAAATACTTCAATAGCTTCAGGAAATAAAATATGAAGCATATAATACCTGCATATAAAATTTGAGAGTTGCTCTCGATTTCCTCGGAATCTCATCAACAGATCCTGACTTGGTAACAATAGCACCATATCAGAAGTATTTAGAAAATAGGTCCACAATTAACAGAGATATTCGTGAACATTCATAAAATAATACATAGAGTGCAACATAGAACTTTATATGAAGTCGGTTATCAATACTAAAAGTATCAACACCATCGTTCGTTCTGTAGTAGCATTACGAATATTTACGCGTGATCACGGAGCTAGCACCGAGCGACGTGACCTCTCTCCGACAAGCCTCATGGGCGACTGATTTGAAAGCGATTGCGCGGACTGTTTTATACTGATTTTTAAAAAATTGTTATAAATATATTATAGTTTATTCAGATACCATTTTTATACCAAAATTTAGAGTATATAATCTTCTTTTAAATTACATCATTCGTTTCTTCAAATAAGGGATATTAATTGTTAGAAATAGCAATTTTCCAAATCGTATTTTCGTAATACTTGCAGTGTGATTTGATTTTTTTTTAATTAGTAATTCGATGAAATTTATTTTTTTTCCTTTACAACTATTTTGTTCGGGATATTGTCAGTTACACAGTATTTTTTATTTCATTGTAATATTAGCCTTTTCGGATATTAAGGGCTTCGAAATTGCATCTAAACGTAAAATTTTAAAAATGCTGTTAATATATTTTGTTATAATTTATGAATAAAGAATTAAATGAAATATTTTCCTTTACAACTTTTTGGGAAAGAATATTATCTAGTAGTTTTTATAACATTTATATTGGTAGAATAAGAATTCATGGAAATTAAGAAGCTCAAAAAGTGCCGATTTTCGCAAAATACGCGTAAACGCTCTTAAACAAGAACCTAAACTTACATTAGACCAGTTTTTACTGTGATAGATTTTTGTTTATTGATTTTACAAATTGAAAACCAAATTTAAGGGTAAGTAAATCTGTACGATTAATCAATTATTCAAGAAAAGAATGATTCATTTAACTCTGAACACTCTGCACAGTCACAGAAACGGCGTATGACGTAAAAATGAGAAACCAGGGTTTCCGGAAGAAATGAGTCTATTGTCACCAATACTTTGTTTATCGATGTTTAGAGTAGATTAAATAAAGCTTATGAAATATACGTTCAAATTATATTTACAGGTTTTATTTAGCTAATCTTATTTTTACATTATTTTAGATTTTTAATATATCGGTATATATTAAAAATCGAAACCTACGAGTTGAGTCGGTTTTATTGCTCGTAAGTGTAGATATAAGATGTTTTCTTGCTTTTTGGAAAAGGTTTTTTTTCCACAAAATGACCGTGTCTTTAGTGCCTAGATACTTACTTTAGAGCAACTAGATAGGCCAACATTTCTAACGAATTTCTCATCACAACTCGGGACTCTAGAGACGGGTGCCATTATCTTACAGCCGTCGTGATAAGAATTCGTTACGTCATTGGATGACTTTCGTTGTGTGCTCCTGACTTTCTGCAGGTTTTCTTTGGATGAGCTTGTACTTAAACTGTTCTTGGGGGCTGTTTCTAGAGCATTTTCTGAATAATTGACTGATGTGTTGCCTGTTCTTGAGGTTGCTGAAAGTAATAAAAATTTTTTCGGTATTTAGTATGAGGAAAGGCATTAAGTACAGAGATTACCGTATTATTTCACTTAGTAATAAGGATGGACAAAACTAAATAGATAACAACTAAAGCTGTGAAATTACTATTGTGCAGGTAAAAATCGGGAGTGGTCTCCCCTTGACTTTCTCGTATACCGGAAACGACTCAAAAGTCGATAAAAACCTTATATTTTGATGCCATACATGCATGTTAAATTTTGGTCACCCATCCGAGTACCGACCGCGCACTTGGTTACTTAACTTTCGTGATCGACGATTCAAAATTTGATAGAAACCTTATATTTTAATTTCATACATGCATGTTAAATTTGGTTGCAATAAATGAATGCATACTAGAGCTATCGTACTAACTATGTCTGTGACACACACACAGACACAGACATAATTCCAAAAACGGTATTTTTGAACTCAGGGAGGTCCAAAACGTGTAAATCCGTCAAACTCTCGAGGTTCAATTTTTTGATGATAACAAGACTTCCTCTATAAGTACTACGTATACGAGAAAGTAAAAAGGGATTTATTGTCTCTAAAAGACAGATGAATCGAAGTGAGCATAAATATGAGAAGTGAATTCTTGAAAACAATAACACGGTTGTTCTTAACATGGACCTCGAGGAAATTAAACTTTTAGAGAAATAAACCATTTCACATAATTATATTATCTCACTCTTTACTATCACGCGAAAGTCGTCTTTGGATTTCAAATTAAAATAATGGAACCAACCTCTTGGTAGATAAGGAATTCTAAAACCTGGTGTTTGACGGTCAGTTATAGCTTTCAGAACGTATCCTAGCATCAAGACGAACGCTCCGACAGCCACGGAGATTATGACCATAGACTTCTCCACGAAGCCCTCGAAACCGTTGACCACAACATCCATGTAACATTCTAAAATGTTGACAAGCCCAGCGGAGTTCGTACACATTTGTATGTTTTTCTTATTAAAATGTGTAATAAATGTACCTGCAAGAAAAGCATTTATGTAAATGAATATCTGTACCTTTATTTATAATTATAATATGCCAGTGTCTTCCTTTATCTAAATAATGCTGCCGTCTAAGAAGTGGCTCATTTTGTCTGGCTATATAAATATCGTTCATGTAAAATACGTCTTAAGTAGGTCACCATAAATAACAGGGCGTTTATTGTTACCTTAAATGATCCTTAGATATCTGTAGCTTAGGAGTACTACAATTTTGTCTTTGCAATAAGAAATTTATAGAAATATTTTAATATAATTTTAGATGTTTAAAATGTAAAATCTAATTATGTTGAAATATCGGAAGAACGCGCACGCTAAGTACGATCAGGCCTTAAAAGTGATATCAACAAAGAATCCTTGTAAAAGTCACTCATAAATGAACTCATCCTTCAAATGAGCCTCGAGTTAGATTAGTGGTGGCTACAAACTTGGACAAGGTTAAGAGTTCAACCCCTGACAAAGTAAATACAAATTATTGCAGGCCATTAACCGTAGTCCTTTCCCATTACGAAGCCAGAATTATTGAAGATTAAAGGGCAGGTGAAGCAGCCCATTAATAAGGCGAGACGAAATGTCTAGAGAGACATTGAGGGTTAAGTTAGACAATAATAATGGATTCGATCTTGCCATTAAGTTTATGATAGCTCTGTTTTTCTTCGAAGCGCTTTTTAAGGTCTTCTTAAGTCACCGAATGTCTAATTTGCTTAAGGACTAGTGCGTATCATTGGCAAGTTCATTGTTATTTTTTGATTCGGAAGAAAAAGTTGAGAGAAACTCTAGCTGAGTAATTGAATCGTCTAGTGTAAGTGTGGACATTCTGCTAATAAACATAATATATTCTAATTAGTCCTTTCGCGAATTAAGAAATTCTTTCCCTGAGTAGGATATAATTAATTAAAAAAGAAATGTTGTTATTATCAATAACAACTACTCTGAAATTAAATGTACATGCCTTGGACGTTTCCTTTGTACTGTACTTACCTACTTGAATTGTCTCCTTTCTCTATTTCAAGGAGCAATTAACTCGCCAACTAAAAAAGTACTGAAGTGGTTCTACTTTTAGCTAACTCAGAAAAACCTAGCTAAATGCTTGTTTGCAGTGTTAATGGATTTTTGTTAATCTCTCATTCCAATGGGATCTAAGCATGCTCTACCGAACATCAGCAGGAAATAACAACATGTACCTACATAAAAGTCGAAGGAGCTGCGTGCGGTCGCACGTTCTTAGTAATGATCATGAAAGCTAAGCTACCATTTGCTCGGTCCGTACTTGGATGGGTGAACAAAATTTTTTTACGTCGATATTCCTCTGAGCTCTGGAAAGCACGTTAAGCTGGTGGTCCCAGCTGCTGACCAACGATAGCTGCTGGTGTCAGGTAGGTAGTAAGAAAATGATGCCAAATCCCGTAGCAATACTCAGAAAACACCAGAAACTATTAAACTGTTGATTTTTCTTAACAAGATGCTACTTTTCTCATATGAATATTTAGATAATCAAATTTTATTGTCTAAGTCTTAAAAAAGGTTTTATGTAAATAGCTTCAGTAGTTTAGAGCGATTTCATCATCAACAGCTCATATAATGTCCCCACCAAGGGGCTCGAGCCTACCTCACATTAGGGGCGATTTAGCCTTAGTTAACCACGCTGGCCAAGTGCGAGTTGGTCGACTTCACACACAACCTAAGAATTTCTTCATATGTATGGGTTTCCTCACGATGTTTTCCTTCGTCGTAAAAGCGTCGATTAAATTTACATATTATTCTGAATTCAAAATTTGAAAACACATTGGTACGTGGCAAGGTTCAAACCGGGTGCCTTCCGGGTGGGAGATAACATTCTTACGCACTACGCCACCGACGCTTCCTCGAGCGATTTCACATTTTTATTTTTTTAAGACCTATTAATAAGGTTTTTTAACACACTAAAATGTACAAATTTGAATATGTTCTCTTATACTAATTTTGTAGTTTCAGAAACACATATATTTTTTTATTACAACTCTTTTTGACAACGCCTTAGACCATTTAAGGCAACGCGTAATTATCGTTTGAAAATTGCATGCTACCCTCAGATGCTACCCTTAGTCGTCGCCTTAATATTTGAGCAAGCGCAGTAGGGACCAGCGAGACAGATCGCCCCCCGAATTTAGGTATACGTCTGTTATAAGAAATGCAAAACTCACCATACAATTCTTTTTACATTTTTAAAGTATTGTGAATATTTCTTACACACGAACACGGGGCGCATAGTATGTTAAGTTTTTATTAGATTTTCTTTCTCTAACTTCAGCAACACGTGTTAGGTCATTTGCTTTTGATAACTGACAATTAGCATGACATTCACTTGACTATTGAAACATCATGTGTGTTCATGTTCTCTTTGGTATTCGTGGCAGAGGAAATAAAAGAAGGTCGCGACGTATCGCGGGAAGCCGCTGTGTGATGCGGGTAGAGTCCTTCCTCTGAGAGGTAGTCTAAAAGCAAATGGTATATTTGCTCTTAGGGGGTAGTGTAGGAGATAGATATGGGAAGATATGGGCAATATGAAAGAGAAAGAGCATAGTAACCAAGAAGCTAAGAGCAAACCCGTCTAGGCACTCCTTGTGCACCAATTGGTGGCCAGCAGCCCACAGGGGCAACGGACTGACACCAGCCCCTGTGGGCCGCTGGCCGACGCCGGTATTATAGGCCGCCTCCTCACCGACGGCTGCTGGACCTGGCGCGTCCTCGACCTGACGAGGACACCGGGAGCAGCCATCGAACCGCATCCGTGGGACTTCGGGCGCGGTCGTGGCCCTGAAAAGGGTCGTCCGGAACTAGTCGTGGTGGGAAAACAAAAACAACTCGACGATGGCATGTGACTTCGAATGCCAAGGGACACTTGACATCAAATGCCACACACCCGCCGAGAAAGTTTCCCCACCACGTTACCAGGTTCCGCCACGAGGAGGATTCCGGACGTGGACCCCGGCCTATGTCGGCCTGTCAGTCACGTATAAAAGACAGCAACTGTCAGACTGCAGTACTATTTTTCACGCACACATGCGCATTACTCACAAATTGGTTCATTTTTTTGGTATCGCCCTGGTCGATTCATTGCGAATATTAAACGTCAGTAATTTTAAATCTATGTATAGGACTGATTGGTTGGAAATCCTTGGGGGAAGCCTATGTTCAACAGTTGGTTTGTCTCGGCTAAAATGATGATACCAGAATTTCTGGAGGAAACTATTAATTGAGTTATGGATAAATTATAACTTAAATAGACTGCAATTTCTTTAGTTACATTAAGACCAAATTCACTATTCTATTATAACATCGTGTTCGTCAACTAACATTGCAACAGAATAGTATATAGGTACACAACTGTATTTAACGTAATTAAAATTCTCAAATGCATAGAACTTGGTGGTATAACCTCTGGCTTAGAGCGTTTTCACATTATTTCACTAAACGTTTTCAATCTATATTTATATATGGTTTTGCGCAACCCAAGTCGTTTTCTGTAATCCATAATAAACTGGCAATTTTCTAAGCAGCCATGTTGACATGTGGGTTCGCATGATAGATTACCTCTGGCCCCTCTGTTCTGATTTATTTCATTATTATGGATAAGATATCCGACTTTTATTATGTTTTGTTTGGTAGTGATACTCTTCTTTTTATATTTATGATGTTTATGGCGATGGGGCGTAGCGAATTGAGTGGGGAAGTAATTCAGTCGTCTTTTATACTAAATTAATTCTATCTGAAAAGAACTGAATATCTGAAAAGATATCAAAAGATAATTCGCCATACGGTCTTTGTAATGAAAATTGTTATAGCAACATTTAAACCTTAACATAATTTTTTAACTTGTTAACTCAAAGCTTTTTTTTGACTGCCTATTGGCTGTTAATTGTGGCAGCGGGGCAGCGATCCGGAGATTATTTACAACCTTTACAACATTTGAATTTCTGCTTTGACAACTGAAAGTCCCAAAATTATTATTGTAGCGAATAAACGTGGAATAAACACTGCAATACAGTATGTAAATGTAATATAATTGCTGGAATATATATTTTCCAACTTTACGTGATTTTAATGAATATCTGAATTCATCCGTGTGCTTTATTGATTTCTATTAGGTACATATATTTTCTTAAGGCGTTATCGACATGGCGAAGCTGCTTGCGAGACAGCATGGAGGCAGTCTCGCAATGTTGATACGTTGATACACGCCTTTAGATGTACTAACGGACACTGGCGAAGAAGCTAGGGCATTGTATGTTGCGTTACTTCTGGGGCTGCTTCAAAACTTCTATTTTATGCAATTTCGAATTGAACAGTTTTTATTTATAAATTATTATTATTTATTTATCCTGGAGCTAAACCCAAAAATATATTTTTCGAACGCTTTGCACGAACGTAAAGCTGTTGCATACTTCCGTATTCTTGTAACCGTGTCCACCCCAATTCTCATTTGACATACAATGATCATCACTATCATATTATTAGCTAAGCCAAGTGACGCCCACTGCTGGACATAAACTAAGTATACATGGTTATTTCTAAAACACCAACAACCTTTACATTTTGGTTCGTAGGTTGCACTTTTGAATGGAACAGCTGTTTTTAGGGTTCCGTACCTCAAAAGGAAAAAACGGAACCCTTATAGGATCACTTTGTTGTCCGTCTGTCTGTCTGTCTGTCAAGACCCTTTATCCCAAGAACGCGTGGACGTATCAAGCTGAAATTCACACGAAATACTCAGGTCTATTGCCCCTTTAAGCTGTGAAAATATCAAACTTCTAAACCAAGCCAATCAAAAGATACAGCCGATTATGTCGATATTTTCAACAAATTTCCGACACTCGCAAAGGAATCAAAACCTACAGGATACTTCCCGTAAACTCAGAATCTTGAAATTTGTCATGAAGTATTTTCATATAATGCAAATATAGGAAAAATTGCGAAAATCACATTTTTTTAGTTATTTAATATAATAAAAATATTTTAATAAAATGAAACTTACTACCTTATTTCTCACGAACGAATAAAGGTATCAAATTGAAATTTATACCAAATACCTAGGTCTATTGTCCCTTTAAGCAGTGAAAAAATCAAACTTCTAAGTTAACGCAATCAAAAGATACAGCAGTTTATACCGACACCTTAGACGAATTTCCGTCACACGCTAGGGAATGCTACGTTTGTACGGCGGAACCCTCGGTGTGAGAGTCCGACTCGCACTTGGCCGGTTTTTTTTGTGATTTCAGAGTTGCTTTCGTAGTAAAAGCTGTTTTTGTCGATGAGGTCCTCAAATGGTTTAAGGTTGTTGATGTTTTACAAATAGCCCTGTTATAATAAATATATTATGTTAATTTTGCAAGCAAAATTAAAGATACTCGTATTTTTCTTATCATCAACACTTGTTTGTGATGATTGGGATTGTATGTTTTCTCCTTCCCATTTTATTACTAACAAAGAATTCGTTGAATGTTAAAAGTAAAGAACTATACCAGGGGTCGGCAAGTAGTTTTAACTAGGGTCCGGATATTGCTCGAAAACTACTACTATACCATCCTTGGGTAGGCATTTTATTTTTGCATGTCCTCCGTCTACCATACGGCGTGACACATAACAACAAATTGGCCATGACCAGTGTGGGCTGATGCTGATAATGATGATGAGTTATAGGTAGTACCTATATCTCGCCTTTAGCACGTGGAGCCCGTAAGCATAAGTAAAACGCACTAACGTGGCTATGAGTCTTAAAAGTGACACCGTCTAGAAGAAACATTTTGGAAAGTAATAGAAAGACTTTTTGGGACATCAAAAAATTTTTTAAAAGTTGAATTAATAATGAAAAATTTCAAGAAAGCCCGAGGTATTCAATAATACAACTATATTACCTCCAAGCCGTAATCTAAGAACAGAAACGGTGGTGACATATTGGTGATCTTATTATTTATAGTGTGGGCTAGACAAACGGCAGTGATTGATCGTTTCGGGGACTTCCCCGGGGCCGAGATGGATGTGCGTTAGTTATGGGATCCGGACTTTACTTACACCAAAACTTCTAATGGCCAGTGACTGAATGTGGCAAATGGACGTGTGTTCTGGAACTTATGGCGGGACTTGATATCGCATTTTCTAGTCAGGAAAAATGTTTGCTACAGAATTATTTATGTGTTGGTAAATATTTTCTTATTGAGAATGGGCGTGCTTGTAAAAGTAGATCTTTTTTATAGTAATATGTATAAGTAGTGACTTATGGGCAAAGGTGTGCACAGAGATTTCGGGTAGGGTATATGAGTATGGCACCGACCTGAAAAAAAGCATTAAGATTTCTTTGCGTAAATTTAAATCGGACCATAATGATATGTCAAGCTCTAGCCGTGCAAATGTAATTTAATAATTTTAAAGCATAAGAGAGACTTCAAATCTTGTTAAAAGGGAGAAATAAAAGTTGTCTGTTATAAACGAGGTAAAAGTCAATATGAGAATTAGTTTTTGGAGGTCGGTGCCAGTCTCATGGTATTTCAGATTTCTTTTTATTTCCATACTTACTCTAAGTAGTTACTCAATTAAGGCTGTTGCTGCCTCTCTGAGAAGATAACATCATCATCAACAGCTCATATAATGTCCCTACCGAGGGGCTCGAGCCTACCCCATATTAGGGGCGATTAGGCCTTAGTCAACCACGCTGGCCATGTGCGGGTTTGTCGACTTCACGCACAACCTTAGAATTTCTTCATAGGTGTGTACAGGTTTCTTCACGATGTTTTCCTTCACCGTAAAAGCGTCGATTAAACGTGCATATGAATTCAAAATTTTAAAACACATTGGTACGTGGCGGGGATTGAACCAGTGCCTCTCGGGTGGGAGATGCCGCTCTTACGCACTACGCCACCGACGCTTTGAGAAAATAACAGCAGCAAGCAAATTCCAGTACAATTTTGCTGCCCAGTATTTACAAGGCGATGAATTTCTCTTGTGTGCCGTATAAGGGCGTTTGTGCACTAGGAATTTCACTTTCCGGCAATCCGATTTTTACAGTCCGATGTGGCATGAAAAGTACAGATGATTGGCTTGTGCATTTGTCGGTCTTTGACTTTCCGGCAGTCCGACGTTTTATGGTCTGTGTAGCATAAAAAAAAATATTGCCGCACGCAAAATGTCGTCTGAAGAAGGCTGGACGAAATAACTCGAATGTAAAACTTTGAAACATTTATAAACGTGTTAAAAAAAATGCTACTTTTACTAAATTTTATATTATTTTCAAAGGCTTAAATGTTTTTCTCACTGATTATTCGGACACTTTAATTATTTTTATGATCACACCTAACCTTGACATCACCCTTATTAAATGGGAAGAACAAAGAATTAGTTCAGAATACATACCTACATTTCAACAATTTCAATCATATTTAACCGTGTAATATGCATATAGCTTGCATATTAGAAGCCACACATACCTACCTAATAACAAAAATTACAGCTTTTCAAAACCACTACCAAACACTGTTAACCAAAATAGTTGTTAAAAATCTTCAAATAATAATAATTTTGCTTATAATAATAACAAACGTAATTTTAACACAAAATCTTTTACTTGACCACTCAAAATAATAAATGTGCCATTAATTTATGTATAATTATTGTCGTTTTGAAGGCGGTTTTTTTTAATAATTAATTTTTTGAATTTTAGTGTTTTAAGTAGGTATATTAATTTGCAGGAAACTACCTCGAGATCATTTAGAAAAACAAGTGATAAGATTACGATAGCATCGATGTCAATTAAATAGGCATTATTGGGGTTAACTCAAAAACTACTCGTCAGATGTAGACCAAATTTAAATGGAATCACATGAGAAGCACCATATTCTAAAGGTTGAAAGAATCTTCAAAATCGGTACACCCAGTAAACAGTTATGAGGTAACAAACATAAAAACAGTCGAATTGAGAACCTCCTTCTTGTTTAAAGGTTAAAAATGTGTTATCACTAAAACGAGTCAAAAACGTTTGCGTTGCACACACACATGAATAGCACTACCCCATATCCTGCAAAGGGTGTTGTGGAAGGCGACTAATGGATCAGCAAAGGGGTACTTTTTATAATTTCCACGCTCACACAAATTAAGTATCATTAAGAACTATGGATACTAGATAACGGACAAAAATATATAATAATCTAGATATTTCATAAATAAACTTAAATAAACAACCATGACTCGTGAACAAATATTCGTATTCTTCGCACTAACATTTGGATTCGAACCCGGACCGTCCGATGTTACAGTGTTACTGACCACTAAACCACGACGGCGGGCGTCACGATTGTTCACCTTATACTCCGTCCACCAATCAGCATTGGGCAAGCGTGGTGTACTACTAACTAAACCTCCTACAATGACAAGGAGAGGCGTTGTGTCCCAGCAGTGGGTCGAACTATAAAGGCTGTTACGATGATGGTGAAACACATCTTAACTTTTGACAGGACGCATAACTTTTTGCTCTCAATTCAATATCATAACTACAACTTATTTTAATCGTTGTTGTTTTCACAAGAAAAGTAATTTTCAATTCACTGATACGGCGAAGTGTGTTTTGACTGTATATTTATGGTGTGGACAAGACACGGGAGTGATTGATGGAGGTTTATCCCGGACAGAGAGATGGATGTAAGTTGTCTATAGGTTGAGTTTGTTTCACCTTAGTTTTTTTTATACACAACAAATTAAGGAAGATCTGAATTATGTGTTTTAATAATAGTTAAGTATCTAGGTATGTCTATACCTAAAATCCATTTATTAATAGAATAATATTATTAGTGAAACAGGTATCATCTTAATATATGTAAATTACGTGTCACGTTGTTTGTCCGCGATGGACTCCTAAACTACTCAACCGATTTTAATTAAATTTGTACACCAGTTTGATCCAACTTGAAGACAGTTTTTATCTTGATACGTAGTCATCATTTTTTTTAAACTGCAAATTCACGGTTATAGAACAGTAGTATGAAATTAATACAGCAACGCGTGGCCGGGACTGTTAGTTATTATTTAAATTACGACACTATATTATTTTTTCAGTTGATAATAGTTATTTACATATACAATTAATTTAATACCTATCTATTACTCATATAGAATTACATTGCTATTGTAACCACCATTAAACGTGGATTGATATGTTAATATTTTATGTGCAAAGTTTAAACAAGTGTGAGTAGATATATGAGTGCTATTGTCTTCAGGTATTCTTTTGGGTGAATTATAGGTACATTGTGAATAATATTATTTTGCCTTGTGTGGTCCATTAATTTATCTTATATATAGTTATTTTTCTTGTTCCCAATCATATTTGAGTTAAAGACAAATATTTTTGTGTTCGATAGCTTAATGTCCGAGTTTCAGAACAGATTTTATCTTTTTCTTAATACTTTTACCTGATTTTTACGAAAGACGACCTTATTGCTAGGAGCAATCTCTTCCAGGTAACTTTATGACCGACAGGCTTTCAAAATAAAGTTTACTAGGGAAGATATAACTACATGCTTAGAAAACATTACCTACATAGGTAAGTACATACATTTAAATACACTTACAAAGATATTTAATAATTTAGTTTTCATAATTTATTTATATTTATTACGACTATCGTGAGTGATGTTGACAATTTCGGTATCTCCATGTTATAACATAATTTTATTTAATCCCACTCTATATCCAAAATTTAGTAGAGAAACCAGAGCGAATGCGAAAACATCAGTTGTAATATTCAGATCATTAACATATTCAAACTTAATACTTACAATCTACACGTAAAAATCTAAAACAAATACTACAATCTCAAAAACAATAATAAATAGGTTACAATATAACAATATGATATCATTGAATATAACGCTACTTTGGCACAAGAGATAAAGATCCGTGAACTTGTTTTATGTCATTACAAAATTGTTCAATGCCAAAACGTTGAAAACACTAAGAACTCACTTTGGTCCAATTTTTGCCTATTGCGACTTTTCATAGCACTTATAATTTCAATCCCGATGAAAAGGCGATTCAGTATCGTGGTTACGCAGATGAAACAAAGAGAACATTCCACTCTCCTACGATGCAAACTTATTTGCGCCTTTAACTGACAGAAAGGTCACATGGAGTAAACCCATCGATCGGAAACACTAGAAATCATCTAGGAATAGATCTTTCCAGAGACTTGACAACTCTCCAAGGTCTTTGCCTTCTTAAAAACTCTGATGACGACGCTTAAAGATCAAAAGATAGTAATAATATATTCAGGTGAATAAAAGACACGGCCATATTATGCCTACATTGCTGCTAAAAATTTACAGTAAACTCTTCTCATTATTTCTTAACGATTCACCATCTCAGAATTCTAAAACATAAATTGCTTTAGGTATACTTTCCTGCCATTACATAAACACATATTAATTAGACCGCTTTCATAGAAAACCACCTAAGGACTAGAATGATCGCTAACCATTTCAACAGAATTTTGGACTATCCCACCAATCTCTAAAGTTTTCTATAATAGATGTGTTTTTGACTTTTTTCTCGTCGTTGAGTATAGCGCAAAATCGACAATATTCGTCTGTTTGAGGAGTTTCATGCAAGCCATGGTATGAATAGTATTTCTTCCATCTGAAATAGTTCGAGTATTGTTTTTTGTCATTGATGAGTTCGTTCATTGTTTTCGCCAGTTTTTGAACGCCCAATTCTCTTGCATTCAGGTATATACCGTCTGGCATAAACCTGGAACAATATAGAAAATATTATACAACAAGATTGTCAACTGTAATTTGCGCTTGCTGTACCGTCCGTACAAACATGATTGAGTACCAATTTTGCTGTGTTTAACAGGTGAGTTGACGATTGAGAGGGACATAATTTCATAACTATTCCTTGATTTGCTGAGGCTGTATTCTTGTCCTTGTTAACTAAATATGTCAATAACCATATTATATGAACAATAAGTGGTCGAAATATAAATAAATTAAAAAATGCTATACGTTATCCTGTCGTCTAAAATTAAATAATCAACATAACTGATATATGTAATTAGCTTACGTATCAGCCCACATTTTGGGTATACAAGGCTAATAAGAAATGTAGGTATGCAAAACATTTATTCACAATGTATGAATAAAAATATTCCTTTTTTAATTTTTGTTGTTGAATGAAAACTTACTGTTTATTACTTAATATTTTAAAGCCTAGTACGTACTTCAATAGTTCAATAAAAATTGTACACAGGGCAGTTAATGAATAAGAAATTATAATATCGAATCAATATTTTCATTAAGCTTCATTGATATCAGGTATTAGAAATACTAAGAGATACCTACTACTATGCTAATCCTCATAACAGGTGATTTATACACACAATTACACTATGGCTAAAGTACGCTTGGTCTCACAAACCATTAATTTTTATAGATATTTTAATAATATTCACTGCTAAAGATAAATAAAATATAAACAAATTCAATCTCAATCTGTTGATTGAACACGCCAAACCATGAATGTAATAATTGCACCAAAACCAGAAATATAGTCTAGTAGTGTTGAACTCACCTCGTGTAATTAGCACCTCCATACACAATAGGCACGACGTTATTTCGTAACGCATGTAACAGTTTCTCGGTCACATAATCCTCACTAAAAGAGTTTTCGAACGACAAATAAAAATAGTATGTTTTATCAAGCATTTTATCACATTCGTCCTGTTTCTCTCTCGGACATTTTAGTGTTCCGCATTGTCCGTAAATATCTAAACCAAGCTTATATTTCTTGAGTTCATTTTTTAAATTCAACGCAAATCTCATTCTATTGGACTTATCATAACAGTTTGAAACGAACCACGCTGCTGCTTTCGTTTTAGTCTGCAATCTTTTCTGGAATTCTGGACTTACCGGATCCATATTTTCGACTTTCATCCAATGCATGATTTTGTTTGGCCCAATCGTATTATTCATCCGATCTTTAATCATCATGTAGCCCCATCGGACTTCAGAATCGAGTCTGAAGGTCCAAGTCCAGTTAAAGAAACCGTCGAATCTATTCGAGCACACTGGATAGTAATGGGATGATTCGATAGATGCAAACACGTATTTTTGTTTCGGTGATCTTGTATTTGGTAATAATGAGACTGGCATCCGTATAACTTCTGGTCCGGAGAAAGCAACTACGTCAAACTGTCTTATGTCTGCGAGGAATCTCCTGTTTGCAGTGACAATGCAGTTAGTGTAAGGACAGTGCCGAGTTGTGAATCCTTTTTGTCCTTCACCCATGTACACGAAAGGTACATTTCTAGGTGAAGTCCACTGCAATATATATTTCATGACAGGTTCCTGTTCAACTTTTTGCGAATTCCCATTTTTTGCATTGTTCAAATCCAATTTAGTATCCGTAAAGTTCTCTAGGATGACCTCCTGAAGCTTTTGGTAGATCGGTGCACTCGCGTATTGCTTGGAAAAGTCCTTTACAGACATGTATAGTAGTAACAACGTTGTTATCATCAAGCAGTAGAAAAACACTTTGGCTGAGAAGGCCGTTCGCATTTTTAATTTATTTTTTATGGCTGATATAATGCGCGCGCGACCACAGCTCGAATGATCCGTTACAAAAAGAACTACACACTGACGTCTACGAAGCGTATGCGTAACGTACGTGGTCTGGAATTGTATGTAAATAATTGTCTGTCGATGTTAAAAACCCACTAATCATCTGTGGAAATATGATCGCTGAACGTAGGTAATAATAAACTGTGTTGATAAAAAGTCAGTTTGGATTGTATTGGTTTGAATATTAAGTAGGTATAGTTTTATGAGTGGTTTCAGGAAACTGAAACGTGTACTATATTTAGTCGCATTTTAAAACGTATCAATTTATTTTAAGCCTTTATCACATGATACTTAACTTTACTTTTGTCTCACATACTAATTTACATAGATTCATAGATAATCATATTCCTTTTTATAAAGAAAGTACAGTACAGATTTACAATTTATTAATTTAAAAATAAATAATTTTTAAATAAAAAAAAACGCCTTCAAAACTAAAAACGGAGAAATAAAAATTTGGTTTATAAAAATCTATTTTTTTTTAAGATCGGTCCCAAATGCAAGTGACAACGTTTATTCCAAATATTGAAGTTCCTCCTGGCACCGACCTCAAAAAAACATTTAGATTTTTATGAACAAAATTTTTATTTCTCCGTTTCTAGTTTTGAAGGCGGTTTTTTATTTAACTTTTTTTTTCGGAAAACTATCTTGAAATCTTTTGACACACAAGTGATAAGATTATGATATCATCGATGTCAATTAAATAGGCATTATTAGGGATAACTCGAAAACTGCTCGTCAGATGTCGATCAAATTTAAATGGGCGTCAAGCCCCATAGTTTCCAAAGGTCGAAAGAATCTTCGTCTGGGTGTACGAAATGAGGTAACAAACATAAAAAATACAGTCGAATTGAAAACCTCCTCCTTTTTGAAGTCGGTTAATTAATACCTCCCTATTAAAATTAATATTTTCCTATTTTCAAGATTGTATTTTCCTGCATATAATTGATAATTTTCGAAAATAATTGACATACACAATAAATTATTTAACTTAAATCAATAAAAATTTTTGAAGCCTTCTATTCTAAATTTACATTTAGATAATCAGTGGGAAGATAAAACGGACATTACAATTATGAAATATTTCTTTAGGGGAGATTAAGTCTTATCTTGATTTCAGTCTTATTATCGTAATGTGTTGATTTTAGTATCGATTTTATTTCGAAAGCAAGATAATGGCTGTAACTGGACTGATAAATTTCAATGTCTGTATAATGCGTTGGTTTGTTGGTTAGAAGATTTTTATCTCACGAATGCGCATGGGTCAAGACTATGTGCATATACACGTACATTATTCTTCATCCTGCCTTTGTCCCAATTTATTTGGAATTGATGTAATAAGTTACTACATTGCTATGGGCCCCCTACGTGTGTTCGACACACTAAACTTGAAACTTATTAATTCGAAGACTTCACACCGATGACTTGATAGTGCGAGATCTTGTTTCTGCGACGTACTTTTGTTCGCTGCTACTAGGTACCTCTAATACCTCGATAACTTTATAGCGATACTTTGTTTATTCGAAGTATTGGTTATGGGATATTATATGGCCAGCTAAGACATCAACCGTCCTTGGCAATGCTGTTGTAGGTGGTTTACTCGACATCGCGACTGACCTCTTCATGCGATGGTTTGTAAGGGATTCAGAAAATCCCTTGCGTACAGGGATTTTTAGACAGCGCCCAGCTAAAGGAGTAACATTAAGGCCTCAATAGGATTTACTTGGAGGCTAGTGACAATAGATCAGCCGCAAATGGCCCCAAAGCCACAAATAATTAGAATAATAAATCATATCAACAAGAACGGACCACGTCAACGTTCGGTATAGTTCCGTTGCAGCACAATTGACAATTCAAATAATTAACGCTTATCCTCGTTTTAATTATTAGGATTTTATTATGCGTGACCCTGACGCGATTGTCACCTGTATCTATTAGTACGGCTTCGTATTTGTTACACCTCATTGTATAATTATTGTAGGCAGTTCGATTTTAAAGGTGTTCGTAATAAAAAAGAATGCTGTTGTTCGACTTCAATGACCACGTTAAATAGTGGAATTGTCTTCGACAACGCAAGGTACAAGGCCACTCGTGAATTGCACAAATTACTAATCAATGTGTTTAGGGTTAACTGAGGTGCTGGCTGACCACTGGCACCCATGGTACGTCCCACTAAGGGGTCCGTGGACTCCACTTTAAGAAACTTTGCTCTACGGGTTCATGTGAATTAAACTATTGATTGATTAAAAAAAAAAATCGGGAGTGGTCTCCCCTTGACTTTCTCGTATACCGAAAACGACTCAAAATTTGATAGAAACCTTATATTTTAATGTCATATAATTTAGATAAGTATGTTAAATTTTGGTCACCCATCCGAGTACCGACCGCGCACTTGGTTGCTTAATTTTCGTGATCGACGACTCAAAAGTTGATAGAAACCTTATATTTTGATTTCATACATGCATGTTAAGTTTGGTTGCAATAAGTTAAAGCATACTCGAGTTATCGTGCTAACGCACAGACACAGACACACACACAGACATAATTCCAAAAACGGTACCTATTTTTGGACTCAGGGAGGTCCAAAACGTGTAAATCCGTCAAAATCTCGAGGTCGAATTTTTTAACGATTAAAAGACTTCCTCTATACTACGTATACGAGACAGTACGTGCGTCGTTCTGTAGTCGTTAGCTTACTGCCACGGTCGTTGCTACCGACCCTTCTGTGTCTGGGTCTATTTTTTGATGATTACGACATAGATATCAGCGATTTTAGAGCCAGGTAATCTAATCTTTCTTATCTTATGTTGGGGCCGTGAGTTTCCTCACGGTGCACTTCGAACCGACGGGATCTTTTGTGTCGCCCCTTTCCGTTTACTCTTGTCGCTCCTGGAATATGTAGGCCATCAGCCTTACATGTCCATGGGCTTGAAGAGTCTGTAGTGCTCTGGCCTTGGGTACGCCATTCCCAGGATATTCATTCTAATCCTGGCTATGGAATCGCAGTCACATAGCAGGTGTTCCATGGATTCCAGGTCGTGTCCACATGCTCTGCAATTCGATGTTGTCGAAATTTGCATTTTGATGAGCATGTGGTTTGTGACATAGTGCCCTGTAAGCCCACCCAAAAATCAGGCGTGCCTATTGTCTGCTTCCCCCAGAAATGAATTTATTCTATCCTCTAGGACATATGAAGGATGTAGAGATGTAACTTTGCAATCTAGTTGCATCGTTCCCTTCCTCTTAATTGAAGTATTATTTTGTTTAAACTATGTAATTAAAGCGAACGCGCGAAAGGTCTACAATGCGTACGCGCACGAGTGTTAACGAGTGTCGCCGATAAGACCCGACAGTGATCGGAACGGCCGCTCGGTTTCCGTCGAGACACTTGCTTCCCGGGTGCCTGTACGTGAAACCCGTGTCTTGTGCTGATAAAATTAATAATTACATTGCGGTTACGTACGAACGTATACTAATTATTTATATACTGTTTATATCCCGCTGGTGTGAGTTCCATTGTTTCGTTGCCTTAAGTAGTGCTTAGTGCGGTTGTAACTGTTCCAATTAAAAGTATAGTCCCGCCTGTGCTTATATTACCTATAGCAGTCTTTTATTCATAGACCCATCTAAGACTAAACTGTATGCAGCTTAACTGCTCAGCTGTTACAGAGTGTTTCATACCAAACGACAGTTCATATGATGTCTTTTATGGACATATTTTTTGATGGCTCTGCAGATGTAGCTTTTGGAGATTGGGATAAAAGGTTCAGGACCTATGAATGGGTTTTCTGACCCTTTCCTTGCCAGTTCGCCGGTGACCTGGGACCCAGATCAGCTCTACTTTATTGTGCTTGCCGACTCTATTTAGGGTCTTGACAGCATTGAGTATTAGACCCAATTCGACACGAGTATTCGAGAGGGCTTTGAATGCTGCTTGACTGTCGCTTAGGATATAGACAACCTTGTGTTTAACACGTTGTCCTTGCATCCTCATTGCACAGAGGATTATTGCATAGATCTCCGTTTCGAAGACCGTGAAAACTTTCCCCATGATTTGATATATTTCCTAATGTTTCTGTCGTTAAAACTCCTTTAGGGCCTGATTTACCCATAGGCTAATTATGCAAGAGGCTAGGGTGCCAAGACTTATTTCCAATTCGACATGCGTGTGTGTGTAAAATAGGTTATTTAATGTTTAGTGGTTTAAGATTAATAGGTCATATATCGTGGCACTGAATAGACTTCGCTCCGGACACTATCCATGTATCAAGTTTGGATACCTCATGAAGAAGATAGAGTCGCTCAACTGTGATGTACGTGGTGTAGTTGAAGATGTCCAACACTTGTTGATCGAGTGTGCCCGGTGCCACGCAGAGAGACGGGTGCTGTTTGCCAGACTGAACATAAACAGGGAAGACATAAGGGTGCTGCAAAGTATATTGGCCGAACCAGTCTCAGAAGGAGCAACTGGCCTTTATGACCTTTTGCGCAGATTGCGGCCACCTACTGGTACGTAAATGTTTTTGTTGTGTGAATGCATGGTAAATTCTGATAGGACTGATATATATATTTTAGATAAAAGTCCTGAAACAAATAAATAGAAAAAAAATGTTAAGTGGTTGGCAGACAAGCAATGGCCTGCCTGGTGGTAAGCTGTCACCGTAGTCTATAACATCTGACGTGACATTCTCGCGCTGCCAATCCTAGTCCCCTACCTCGTAGAGCTCTGGCGTCCTTACTCACCAACAGAAACACAACACTACAAAAATTTTGTATTATTTGACTGTGGTGTTTAAGGTGGAGTTACTACATCAGTTCGAGCGTCAGAACTGTAAATCACTGAGTTATCAGATTGTTGGTAACATTACACCGAGAAAAACATCTAAGCATTCCATGGATTAACCGTGCGGGTGAAAGTTCATGGTTTTGCAGAGGGGAGCCAGGAGCAGTGCCTGGAACTTGTGATCTTCAGGGCTGGCAACCCTGAAGATTGTAACGCAACTAACTCGCGATCGCGCGCATTCTTCGAAATTCAATAAGTTTTTCGAATGATTTTGTTGGTGAATTTTAGATATGTCAATTCAAGGCTTAAAATAAAATATAATATTAGGTTGGGGAAGAAGTCTAGAAGACGAACATAAGAATAATATTAGTTTCACAATTTTAGCCTAGTGCCACTAGTCTCAGCGGTAAAATAAATGCCACTAGTCTCAGCGGGTTGTCCAATCACGGTCATCATCATCATCATTCGAGTTTTTTATGTACTTTCACCACAATCAAGCCTGTTGGAAAGTTGCGTCTAGTGGTCCCTTTGTCCGCTTTCTGACTACTTCTCCTCCACTTTACACGATCTTCGACACCTCGGGTCCATTGGACGCATATCCTATCCTACGACGTGAAGCTAGCACTTCTATATTGTATAGTTGTGTAATCTGTATAGCCGCAGTGATTTTATTGAGGCTTGGCTGCAGCAGTATGTAATATTAGGTTGGGGAAAAAGTCTTTTCGCATTATAGTATGTATAAACTTGTCATAAAATCTCTTTGGCTATACTATTTGTATCTGGCTGGTTTTGGTATCATTGAAAGTTTAAATTTTAAAGAACATAATTCCAAATTCAAATTAGAAAAATGGGTGATTTTCATTTGTTTTTCGTACCGCCAAGATGAGTGAATCTAATGAAGAAATTCGATACATTTTAAAATTTTACTACAAAAAAGGTAAAAATGCAACGCAAGCCGCGAAAAAAATTTGCGATGTTTATGGACCTAGTGCAGTGTCTGTGAGAGTAGCACAAATTTGGTTTAAGCGTTTTCAATCCGGAAATTTTGATGTCAAAGATGCACGTCGCTCTGGTCGCCCTATTACAGATAAAATGGATGCCATTTTTGAAAAAGTGGAGCAAGATCGGCATGTCAGTAGTTACGACGTAGCTGAAGAACTGGGAATTGACCACAAAACAGTTTTGGCGCATTTGAAAAAAACTGGGTACACAAAAAAGCTCGACATTTGGGTACCTCACGAGCTCACTGAAAGAAACCTAATGAACCGTGTACTCATTTGTGATTCTTTATTACAACGTAATGAAACCGAACCATTTTTGAAGAAGCTGATAACTGGTGATGAAAAGTGGATCACGTACGACAAGAACGTGCGAAAAAGGTCGTGGTCAAAGGCCGGTCAGGCTTCACAGACAGTGGCGAAACCCGGGTTAACTCGCAACAAGGTGATGCTGTGTGTGTGGTGGGATTGGAAGGGCATTATTCATTATGAGCTGTTACCACCAGGCAGGACCATCGATTCTGAACTCTACTGCGAACAACTGATGAGATTAAAGCAAGAAGTTGAGAGAAAGCGGCCAGAATTAATCAACAGAAGGGGTGTGGTTTTTCATCATGATACCGCTAGACCTCACACATCTTTAGCCACTCAGCAAAAATTAAGAGAGTTTGGCTGGGAGGTGTTAATGCATCCGCCGTATAGTCCTGACCTTGCACCTTCAGATTTCCACCTGTTTCGGTCTCTTCAGAATTCTTTAGGCAGTGTCAGGTTAACATCACGAGAGGACTGCCAAAACCACTTGTCGCGGTATTTTGACCAGAAGTCCCAAAATTTCTATAGCAATGGGATCATGTCCCTACCTACAAGATGGCAAAAAGTTATCGAACAAAATGGTACCTACATACTTTAGTTCAATGTAAATAAACTATATTAAAAATGTTTTGAATTTTCTTAAAAAATGCGAAGAAACTTTTTCCCCATCCTATTAGATTAGTGTTTAATAATGAAATAATATTTATATGTGTTTAATAATCAAATAAATTATAGTGGTCCAGTACGTTCATAAAGATAGTTGTTTTGTTAAGAGAATTCCTGGTCATTTTGTGTTCAAAGATACCTATCTTTGAGTAATAATGTCATTTTAAAACCAATATGTGCTGGCGCCCAAGACCACGGCGCGGCACGGAACGCTTTGCACGCGCACTGAGAGTTGCCAAAGGATGCCGCGGAATACGCGCGGTACACTTGGACCTATTTTTGTAAAATAAAAGAATGTCAGTGCTAAATTCAAAACAAAAAGGTACAAAATAAGGTGCCGTGGCACGCTTCGGGTAAAATAAAATAATGTCAATGCTAATTTAATATTAAATAAGGTCAAAAATCATTTGTCCACGAACAAATTCTTTGCCATGCCGTGCCGTGCCACGCCGTCGCCGGGCGCAGGCCCTATATAAAATAAGATCTAAAAGCAAAAATATGGTTAATAGCTTAGATGATTTAAATTATTTATATAGTGATTAGCTTGATAACCAGATGTTTTTAAAATAAGCACGCAACAGTACGCAAATACTCTGTGGAATAGTTAGCCTAGTAGTAGGATTCTGACCTAATCTGTCGCCCCAAAAGGCATCCTTGAGGATTCTCCACCGCCTTCTCCGTATAGAAGGAAAATTTATAGTACGAATCTAAGAATACAAAAACCTAATGAATTTCAAGGAATTCTTATACCCAAGGAAAATATAAACGAATATCAAATAAAATGGGCAAGTATATCCAAACGAATCCTTTTCTGCCGTCCTTTGCGTTATATTGGCGACCTTTCTGTAACAAGAATGATTGATAAATTGCTAAAACCACAAGGGCAACAACATCAAAGCTAGATTTATCTGTAATACATTAGGAATCCACTTGGTTATTTCTTGAAAGCGTTTTTTGCCGATCTAATCGTCGGTTTCTCAGATGTCTCTCTGATACTAAACATTTTTTACGTACAAAATTAACGTAACGCCTTTGTCCTAAACAGCGATTGGCTTTCTGGCACTTCGCCGGCCGCTGCCGCTGTACGCTCGCTTCGCTCGCTCGGCTCCAAACCAAACCTAAACCTATTGATCGTTTAGTTTAAGTTTAAACCGATTTAATGATTTTTTTCTAGAAGCAATTTCGATGGCAAATGATGTTATGGCATATGATAATTATGGCTTACCATAATGATAACAATTAATGGTGTTATTGAAATTTACTTTATGGGAAACAAAGTTACTAGTCACAAACATCACATCACAGCAGCCTTTATAATTCGACCCAGTGCTGGGACACAAGGCCTCTCTCTGCTATCGAAGGAGGTTTAGGCAGTAGTCCACCACGCTTGCCCAATGCGGATTGGCGGACGGAGTAGAAGGTGATAAATCAATACCCATTTGCTGATCCGTTAGTCGCCTTCTACAACACCCAATGGAGGATATGGGGTGATGCTATTCTGCTCTGCCAGCATCATGCGGCCAACATAGTAAGCAATGAGTATGGCATATGAAATTATGAGAAACAATATTATGTCTGTTTACCAGTATAGCAGATGAAATTATGGCAAATGAAATTCTGGCAAACGTGCGAGACCGGTTTAAAACAATACATTGACTGTACCTTATATTTTAATATTATTAAATTGTCAATTTTATATTTTGCTTAAACGAAATTTTGTTCTTTTACTTGCAACATAAACTTACGAAAGAAACATTAAAATTATACATAAACTTTGAAATAAAGAGTCCGACATTAGACCTTAAATTTGACTTTCTCATATTTTACTTAACCTAGTTCCTATGCTATTCCAAGAAATGCGTCCGATGTCATAGATAAAGTTTGTAAATAGATAATACCTTTTACTTTTTTATGGACACGTAAAAAGAGATATGAAATCATGTACTCATACTATATATTAATATTGGATAAAAATGTATTGATAACGATCCTTCAGTCGCGTAAAGCTGCAAATACGATGGACGTCACATAAGTGCTCTTGAACATGCCCTCGCGATATTTTAATATATTCCTAGTTTTATCAGTGGCTTTATTTATGTATTTAGTGTGTATAACACGAATAGTATTACAAAAGCAGTTTTATCAAAACGTGCCATTTACCTATATAGCAAAATTCGACGCTGGAGCTGAAAATGTAAGTGTTGCCCATGCTTCTAACATCATGGACGATAATGTAGTTCAAAAATTGCATGTAAGCACAAATTCTAGTATAAAGTATATATTGCAATGGACGTCTCCAGACACTATACCTTTTGTTTATATGGGAAAAGGACAAGAAGGTTTTACTAGCAGAAACTGTCCATACACTAATTGTTTTGTAACTTCAAATAGAAATCATTTAAGCGATATCACGAAGTTCGATGTTATAGCTTTCTTTGGTCCTGAGGTCAGGTCTTACCGAAGTGACCTTTTACCAAAAGAAAGATCCATACACCAAAAGTATGTTTACGCCACTGTAGAATCGTCGCATTATTATCCCGTCTGCAACACACAGTTTAATAATTTTTTCAACTGGACTTGGACCTTTAGATTGGATTCTGACGTTCGTTGGGATTACATGCTGATAAGGGATAATAATGGTCATATTGTAGGTCCAAATAAAATCATGCACTGGTTGAAAATTGAGGACATGGACCCAGTGAGTAATGAGTTTAAGGAAAAATTGAAAAAGAAAACGAAAGCAGCGGCTTGGTTTGTATCAAATTGCGATGATAAGGCAGGAAGACTAAGCATAGCCAAACAATTGGGAAAAGCCCTTGAAAAATATGACTTAGTTCTAGATATATATGGTAAATGTGGCAAACTTAAATGCCCAACAACTGAAATATCTGATTGTGATAAAATGTTAGCTGAAAATTATTTTTTCCATTTGTCATTCGAAAATTCTTTTAGTGAAGATTATGTCACAGAAAAATTGACAAGGGCTCTGCAAAACGATATGATACCCATAGTCTACGGAGGAGCAAACTACACAAGGTATTTTTTATTATTATAGCATAAAGAACTGGTATGAATTGTGACCGCTTAACGGGACTAAAAAACTCTTTCAAGAACTTATATATAACAATTTATAGCGCAATGTGTAAAGTTTATTTCTTCTCTTATTTTACAGATTTATGCCAGATGGGATTTATTTAAATGCAAAAGAGACACCCATTGACAAGTTAGCGGCGAAAATAAATGACTTAATAAATAATCCAGAAGAGTATGCTAACTATTTTAAGTGGAAAAACCATTATGTGTACCATAGCCTACATGATAGTCCTTGGACGGATGAATATTGTCGATTCTGTATTACTCTTAACGACGAAGAAAAAGTTCATAGTACATCTGTGATAGAAAATTTCATAGACTGGTGGAACGTTCCTAGCTATTGTTCAAGCTTCCCTTGGTTTAATACTTAGATTATTATACCTGTAGATTGAGCCATCCGGTGGCCTATCATAAGACAGAGATATTTTTTTTTAATGCCAGTGTTATTATTACCCAAGGTTCACCCTAAATATGGGTAAAACGGTAATGCACATTTCCACCTTAAAGATACATAATCTTACTAAGGTATGCAGCACATTGCATTTAAATAACAGACATGGCTTCCAAATAAAACGATATTATTATGTTTCTGCAACTCTTTATAGCATTATAAATAAACGCTAGTGGATGGGAGGCTAATTTTTGACTACGGTCAAAGCTTTCTCACTAAAACGTCAGTATTATTATTATTTTCGTTAGACGTTCAACGCAATCACTTGCTGGTCACTTGCTTGATCACTTGGCTAGGCCCTCTGGTCAGCGGCCCTGACGCGATGTGATCCAAGTTTAAAACGATTCTTTAAAGAGTGAAAACATATAAAACGAGGCGTTCCCTTACATAGGTCTATATATGATCTGTGGTAAAGACAATTTTTTTAGAGAAATTTTTAATAAATATTTTAGAAAAAACTACTTTTTTAATTTCCTTGTATTCGAAATGAAAAGTAGAGTGCTTAATTAACACAGGTAAAAGGAATCAATTTCTACATCCTCATATGGGAATTGATTCCATTGCACCCTTGTCATGCAATCTACTATACTAGATAACTTGTGTCAAATTTATGCCATCTTCGTCCTTATCGTCACTTACCATCAGGTGAAGATCAGGTGAGATGAACGCTAAGGGCTTCCCCGTCAAGAAGAAAAAGGGTAATAAGGAAGACTTGAGCCCGCGGAATAGTTAAATAATGTTATCTATTCCTTGTTTGAGACTATTAGAGGAGATACAGAGTGAATTTTTCAAGTGGGCATTCATGACCAAATCGTTAACTATAAGAAATATTGAAAAATGCGAATTGAAGAGTCCTTCAAAGGAGTCGCGAGCCCGATTCTGATGAAAACAAAAACTGCATCAAAGGATTTTTAAAAAAAATTATGATCATCGCTTTGATTATCTAAAAAAAAATATTTCTCTTAAATATTTTATTAAAATTTAACATTTTCCATTAGTTTCATGTATAAGTACTTATCTATAGTACTTCCCAGAAATCGATCCTTATTAACAACACTATTGAATGGTGTAATAATACAGGCTGTATTTTTATTTCAAAATCATTGGGTTCGATTTCTGGCTATGATTATAGATTTTTCAAAAATCTAATGATGCAGTTTTTGTTTCCATCAAAATCGGGCTCGGACTCCTTTGAGCATTTTTCGATATTCCTTATAGTTTAAGATTTAGCCCTGAAGGCCCACTTGAAAAATCCCCCTTGTATATATATACCTATAAGGATTTCTCAACCCCAATCGAGACTACAAGCGTGGGCTCGTAGTCTTGAAAGTGTTTGATAAATCCTTCAGTAATCCAACAAACTGAACTGATATTCCACTCGGGTCCATATTGGCTCACATAATATTCTAAATCCTATTCTTTGTCTTACTACCGATTTGTGTTCATTATAATCACTCTTCATAATTAGAAACATTAGTATTATGTACTTTCTAAACAAACATTATGCACACATATTATAAGATACGAAAACTAGAAATGTTCAAAGACAACCCACAAAAGTCAGCATTCCTTTATTCTTATTTTTTATAAAGATGGGTATGGACATAAACTTAAGATTAGCCGGCTAAACCTAAGTTTATATTTGACGAGTGGCTAAAGATCGTATCGAATATTCAGTTCAGTAATAATTCAGTGAAAACGCCCCAAAGTCGATTCTGGCTGTGTTCTTGTCAACCTATTGTTCTTTTATAATAATAATTTTCGATAATAAATGATTATGAGTGTCAATCATTAGAATAGAAAAATATATGAAAACAAAATATTAGTCAAAAGTAAGTGTGTGATTAATGATATTATGAATTTCAATGATTAGGTATGTTTTTAAATATGTAGTTTTTAATTTTTTTATGAAGAATGATCATTATGGTTTTAAATGGTATGAGAAATATTTTCGGACCTCCAATGACAGGAATTGAAACATGTATAAGAAAATGCGCACCCATTCCACTCTTAAGCATCTCTATCTATAGATAATATAGTAAAATATACTTTTAACAACATCACCTGGAGTAACAAACATTACGTCTACGTCTCTCGGTCATACGGTACCTACATACTAAGTGTGCTTAGTTTACTTTGTTAGGGTTTTTTTTAATCCGCCTTGATAGGAACAACATGGATAAGACGACAATTATGAGGAAATTCCTTACTACCCACACCTGTGAAGGTTGAAAGCTGTACACTGGAAATTGTCGACTATTATGTATACCAGGGACAAAGAGTCCAACTTTGATAGCTCTCCGCAGGGTGGACCGTTAAGCTGGTAAGTGTCGCGACAACCGATCGACCTGCAGATCCTTGAGGGAGGCCATCGAGCAAATAACCAACTCGATGAGGGGAGGCCTATGCTATGTAATAGTAGGCGTCTCTCGGCTGAAATTATGATTATGATTATCGGCGGCAACGCAAGTTAAAACTCGGCAGCGCGGTGCACACAGCGCGCACACTTATCAGATCGGACCCGTTTCATAGCTATCGCGCCATTCTGACGCGTTCATAGTAAAAAAGGCATTCCCTTTCTGAGCTGATAAGTGTGCGACGACTTTGAAGGATCATGAAGATACCTACACCCAGCAATGGGTCAAACAGGGTTTTGTTCTAAAGCAGTGTCGAAAAACAAGAAGATATGCACAGATTAATGCAGATACAGACTTTGCTAAGGACAATTCAAATCGGGATGGCAGTAGTCGGTAGCGGCCGACGCGACGTAGCCGAACGCCGCCTCGACAGAACCGCAATAACTTTTAAACTTTATCTACGAGTACATACCTACTTAAAATACCAGTATCCTCATATTAGGAAAAAAAATGTTCATGATTATACTCACAATTTTGTAGTAATATTAGTCTGCATCTATTTATATCTGTGTTGTCATAAGTGTAACAGTGTCGTTATCCAACAATAGCTTATCGCTTCCGTCCTTGCTGCAAACATGTAATTCCTCATAGGTATTTATTTATAATAAACCTAATGGCAATTTAATAAAGCTAACACTGTAGGTACCTACATACGCCTATTTGTATAATTTGAGAGGATGACAAATAAAGAGCAATTTGGTTGACATTTTGAATAAAAAAACTCTAAAAAGTAAAAACAAATTTTTCGCATGGCCTTTTAATCTGCAGCTAATTAACTTATAGAAAAAAATATAATGTGGAGAGTATAATTTGCATGTTACCTATTAAAATTAATTTTAAGGTCAATAATTTTTATCAATATATAAATGTTTATTTATTTTTGTCTTCAGAAGACTTTATCAACTAAAAAGACCATGAATAATAATTATAAATTTATTAACATATAAGTTCAATGTATTTGTATTTTGTTTCAGGTGCAGATGTAGCTTTTATTTCGCAACTGCCTACTTTAAAGTAGCTGCAGAAGTAGATATGTACTTATAATAGGGGTTAAAGTATGAAATTGCCGATTTTTTCCTCATTATTTATTAGTGTGTAATTCCTTTAATACAATAGCTATGTCCATTATTCTTTTTTTTATTTTAAACTTCATTACAAGGACTTATATTTATGTATAAAATTTTATTCTTATTTTTATTTTTTTCACTAGAAATACATCTTCAATAAAATATTTTTAGCAAAAAAATAGGACAACCGACTTCAATGCGTACAAATTTAAACTAAAAAGTAAGAAATAAATAATATTTTTATGAAGTAGTTGAAAAGAGTGTCATAGAACACCAAGGAAAGTATTGATACACATTTATAATTCTTTATTTATAATTCATACTCCGATATATTTGGAGAATCAGGTATCACCCACAAAAAAACAGTCGGAAGAGAACTTCCTCTTTTTTTAAGTCGGTTTACAAATAATATCACGTCTCAGACCTATAGCTCATTACAAATGCCTGCCATTCATTCAAAATGAATGGTAAGTTATTGAACTATGAACCTAGTTATTTAACTTAAGTTCATAAAATAATTTGTCATAGTTTATGTGTTGACTATTGGACCTACTAACCAAAATTTCACTATTGCATATTAGGTAATGGCAAGTTCAAAAAAAAATTTGTCATTATTTTTGTGTTCGTGGACGATATCATTATTTCATCCCCAATGAAATTATCATTTCAACAAAAAAGTACTGAACCAATTTCGGTATAATTTATACGGGACTACCTTTGAAGTATGTCCTTCCTAACGAAAAAAGAATCATCAAAATCGATTCATAATTGACGGAGTAATCGCGGAACATACATACAAAAAAAAAAAAAACATACAGTCGAATAGAGAACCTCCTCCTTTTTTGAAGTCGGTTGAAAACAGCTCGTCCTAAGAGGTGTCCGTCTCCGTTATAAAAATATGAATATTTTTTTACAGGTATCAATTCTCAATTTTTTTCTCTAAATATCCTATAGCTTAATGTTGTCTAAATATATCCACAAAATTTAGATTTGTGGTTCCTTAAAAAATCGCAAATATATTTGTATAGAAAAAGGAATTTTCGTTAAATTCTCCATACATAACGGCAATTTCATACTTTAACTCCTAATATAATAACACCTGCAAAAACTAAACGACAAAATTCGGTGTAAAGTTCTTGATTTTTGCATTTTATTAAAATTATATTTTAAGATCAATAGTGATTATCGCCCCTCGGTGGGGACATTATATGAGCTGTTGATGATAGTGATTATCTTAATATTCAAATATATAAATTAACACATAAGTACGATTTAACAGGGCGTATATTAAACGCATCAAGCGCCGTAGATGCTGATTGTTACGTTTTGTATTGATGATAAAAACGCGCACATGAACTGCGCCGTGTGCTATCACTTTAAGTAAAATATATTTTAGTTTAGTTTGAGAGTTTGAATTCATAAACATACTTTAAAGAAGCTTCAGAAGTATATAATTAATATTCTTATTAATTATCTACTTCTGAAGCTTCTATAATGTTCAGGTAGAACACCTGAACATTATAGAAGCTTCAGAAAATATTGACGACATAATTCGACGTAAATTTCTTGACTTGATATTGTAAACGTGGAATTATATAAATAATTACCTTATTTTAGAGTTCTTTTTTTATTTACATTAAATGGAATAAAAGTGAAAAATAACTTTTTAGTACAGAAACTAAATGATGAACGAAAAGTATAATTATTATTTAGAGAAAAGCGTGGGGTGTTCAATTTAATTGTACCGATCGTATATTTCAAGACGAAATGTTATTGAGCACCCCACGCTTTTCTATAAATAATAATTATTATAAGTAGTTTTCGTTCATCATTTCAGTTTCTATACTAAAAAAATATTTTTAACTTTTTAGTCTGAGTTACTAACTCGAATTTTGTAATAACCTACACAGAAATCGTCTGGGCTTTTTCAGGGCTGATGTGATAAAATCATTAATACACAGCAATCGATGTAGCTTCAATGAAGATTAGAATTTTTGACAGACTAACGGGGCTGTGGTTTATCTGCAACCGTTCATATTTTTACTTATCATATCTTTTGACTGTGTGTAGATAAGATAAAAAATTTAGTTTAGACCCAAAATTTGTTGATAATCTATCGAAACATCGATTATTTACTACGCTAGTTATAGTAGTTTATGTATTTATTTATGAAAATATCTTTAAGATGGTTATTATGAATGTTTTCGTTATCTTCTTCTTCTGTTACGTTAATGGCGATCGCGACATATAAAGATTATGCATTGTGCCGATATCAAGAGAAAATGTACTAAAAGTAACTGACAATTGAATGGTAGGTTGAGTTTAAAATGGAGTCTCTCAACGCGCACTCGGGAGAAACTCACTCTAGTACTTATAAATAACACTATTTCGAAATACTTATGTCAAAATATTATCAACACTTGGTAATGAAGTACTTATCTATATAAATTCTAATTGTAATTTTATAACTATTATTAGACAATAATTAAAATAATAAACATTATTTATGTCAAAAAAAAAGATGTAAACTATTTGTTAAAATAAGGTGAATCCCAAATAGATATAAGATAAACGCGCAACTAAGATAGATAACAATTTGACCAAATATGCGATGTTCAACGTTCTTATTGACATTGTGAAACTGTATACACATGACTCACATTGTAATTCACGAGATTCAGACCGCGTTTTATTTCAAATATAAAGGAAAGTACGGTGACCACAGTCTTCATACAAATAACACAAATGTAATGGTAGGATACTTATTCTATCCGTGTGATATTTTAAAATGTCTCTCTGTATGTTTTACTTTTTTCAAAATAACTTTAAATATATGACGAATTTTGAAAAAAGGAAAACGTATTGACATAGGTTTTTCTTTTTATAAAAAAACTTTATGCATCGTAAAGATCGGATAATAAAACCAAAGTAGGATAACGATATCTCCGTTTGTATGGAGACATGTGCTTACGTCTCAATTTTGTTTTCTAGTACTCTATGGGCTAGGTCCATAGAGTACTACTTGTGGTCAAACCACAATCACGCCAGATGGAAAGCAATGATGCAACCAGATTCACGCGAGAAGTCTCGCCGAGACTTGACCCGAGAAATGAGATGGTATCTACACTCACGCGACCTTCTCACTTGCGTTCTCGACCGTCATGCGAAATGGATGACTTTGACAGTGCAGCGGCTTTGGTATTTAGAGTAAATCACAGTAGTTGCTATAAATTTCGATCTTAACTAAATGCGAAATAAAAATTAGAAGCAAAATCAATGTTTTAAATAGAAGATTTAAAGCATGAGTTTAGATAAAATTAATTATTTAGACAGGCCCTGGTTCAAAGCTCAGATTAATAAAATAATAAATGCAATGCACACACATGCGATGGAAATCACTTCCTACATCGCAGTGAGGCCGAACGAGAATATGATACGGTTCTCTTTTCTCGCCCGAGAAACCCTTTGAAGCGGGCCAAAAAACCGACACCGAACGGAGAACAGGCGAGCTCGAGAACGAGAACTCGAGAAACTAATCACATTCACGCTTCTCGGGTGTTCTCGGGGGTTCTCGGCGAGAGTCTGGACGGCGCATAAGATGGAGCTCACCTTTTTATTGTTGATGACGGGGAGGTCATATACATTTACGCATCGTCCCTGCGGGGTGGTGCCAACCGCAGGGGATATGTGGGACTCGAGGTAAAGGCGTTTTATCTTCAACAATGACTAAGTTCCATACAAACTTTAATATCGATAACTTATTTCAAACTCTTCAAGCTTTTTTCGCGATGAAAGGTAATCAGCTATGTCCTTTCCCAAGCAAATTTCATCAAAGAATTAGTAAGAATCTTTCACATTATTTCACAGAAAAGCTAGTTAAGTACCTACTATGCTATTCCAAAAAAAGCGTTCGATATCGCAGATAAATTTAGTTAATACCGTTTACATTTTTATGGACACGTAAAAAGAGATATGAAGTAATATGCTCATACCATAATGAATAAACGTGTGTTGATAACGGTCCTTCAGTCGCGTAAAGCTGAAAATACGCTGGACGTCACTTAAGTGCTCTTGAATATGCCCTCGCGATATTTTAATATATTCCTAGTTTTATCAGTGGCTTTATTTATGTATTTAGTGTGTATATCACGGATAGTAATACAAAAACAGTTTTATAAAAATGTGCCATTTACTTACATAACAAAAGAAGAATTTGACGCTGGAGCTAAAAATGTGAGTGTTGCCCATGATAGTAACATCATGGACGATTCTGTAGTTCAAAATTTGCCTGTGAACACAAATTCTAATATGAAGTTTATATTGCAATGGACCTCTGCAAAGAGCGTGCCTTTTGTTTACATGGGAGAAAAACAAGAAGGTTTTACTAGCAGAAAGTGTCCGTACACTAATTGTTTTGTAACTTCGAATAGAAATCATTTAAGTGATATTACAAAGTTCGATGTAATAGTTTTCTCAGGCCCTGAAGTCAGGTCTTACCGGAGTGACCACTTGCCTAAGGAAAGATCCATACATCAAAAGTATGTTTTTGCAACTATAGAATCGTCGCATTATTATCCCGTTTGCAACGCACAGTTTAATTATTTTTTCAACTGGACTTGGACCTTTAGATTGGATTCTGACGTTCGTTGGGGTTATATGTTGATTAGGGATATTAATGATCATATTGTAGGTCCAAATAAAATCATGCACTGGTTGAAAATTGAAGACATGGACCCAGTGAGTAATGAGTTAAAGGAAAAATTTAAAAAGAAAACGAAAGCAGCGGCTTGGCTTGTATCAAATTGCTATGATAAGGCAGGTAGACTAAGCATAGCCAAACAATTGGGAAAAGCCCTTGAAAAATATAACTTGGTTCTAGATATATATGGTAAATGTGGCAAACTTAAATGCCCAACAGCTGAAATAACCGATTGTGAAAAAATGTTAGCAGAAAATTATTTTTTCTATTTGTCATTCGAGAATTCTTTTAGTGAAGACTATGTGACAGAAAAATTGATAAAGGCCCTGCAAAACGATATGATACCTATAGTTTACGGAGGAGCGAACTACACAAGGTATGTTTTTCTTAAGGTTTTTCTTATTATGGTACTAACTAGCAGCACGTCCCTGCTTCACATAGGTGGACAACTTTATTTAAAAAAAAAAATTGGGATAAGCGTAGAGTAAATGTATCTTTAAGCAGGTCTTAAGTAGTTTGTTTTTATTTTCGAATTACTATTTGTATTTTTTTTATAAATTTTTATGTTATTTACCATAATCTTATATCTACACATATATCCTAGCTTTTGCTGTCGATTTAGTTTGCGTGAAATAGATACTGTGCTCACCTCATTCCTCCTTCATTTATCCATAGGAGTAACTCTTGTGTGAAGATTTTATATAAAATAGTCTTAGTAATCGTAATCTTCAAATAATCTATAATCAATAATACTAATAGTAATCTATAATTCTAATAGTAATCTTGTTTACCCATACAAACTGTCAACAAGTTTGTATGGAAGTTCTTTGATTGTAAAGATAAAACCATCAAACTTAGAATTTAGGCACTTGATAAGAAATTAATAAATATTGGCTATAGCCTTTCTGAAGTTTTGATCGATATTGTAGGGATGAAATAGGGGGTTAAAGGTACCCTATATGGTTTCTCAACTATATTTGTATTCTCTATATTTGTACCAAATTTTATTAAAATAGGTCAAGTAGTTTTTGAGTTTATCCGTTGCAAACATACAAATCGTTCCTCTTTATTATATTAGTATAGATAGATTTAGAACTGGTATAAAATATTGAATATACCATAGTTAATTTAATAATTTTTTCTATCACATTTTTTTAAATCTAAATAAAAGTATATGTAAAAATAGAAGTAAAGGTTATTCTGGAAAGATGTTTTTTATATATTATATTAAATATTATATATAAAAATCATCTTTCTAGAATTAATCTATAACAATTTGAAGCGTTATGTGTATTTCTTACTTCTTCTCTTATTTTACAGATTTATGCCAGATGGAATTTATTTAAATGCAAAAGACACACCTGTTGACAAGTTGGCGGCGAGAATGAACGAGCTAATCAATGATCCAGAACAGTATGCTAACTATTTTAAATGGAAAAACCATTATGTGTACCAAAGCCTACATGATAGTCCTTGGACGGATGAATATTGTCGATTCTGTATTACTCTTAACGACGAAGAAAAAGTTCGTAATACATCTGTGATAGCAAATTTCATAGACTGGTGGAACGTTCCTAGATATTGCTAATTTTTTATAGTGCATAGTGTGTGATTGACTTAGTTTTGGGATTCCGTACATTTCGGAGCCCTTAAATATCACGTCTGTCCATCTGTGTATCAAGACCCTTTATCTCGTGAACGAGTGGAGGTATCGAGTTGAAATTAAAACTATATACTCAAGTCTACGGTCCCTCTATGCTGTGAAAAAATCAAACTTCTTAGTTTTCGCAAAAAAAAAGACACGGCCGTTTATGCCGCAAAAAATACAAATTGTAGGGAACCGTCGCGTCGGTGGATCAGACATCTTTAGATATTTTTTCAGTTAATGTATTGACTCCAATTTTACTTACGACGGCCTAAAGGTTTTCCTGCTCCTATTTCTCTATGTTTTCCCTGACTTTTACTTATGGAATTTGTTTGTTTGTAATCACAAATATTGTAGATTAATTTGATCACACCTCCGAGGCTGGACCAGGAGAACGTATCGAGATGATTTAGATGTAGACCGCGAGTGGCTTGAAGTGGTGCAAGGAAGAGACTACGAAGCGATCAGTACGATAGATAGTTGATAAGCCTGAACAAGATTAATAGATAGATAGTTTTAAAGAGTTGCACTGAGAAAGCTAGTTTATGTCAATAAAACAAGGCCACAAATATGCAAATATTGGCACATATAAATAAACCTCAATCATTGTATTATTTGATTAATTTTTATATCCTCATTTAAGAGGATAGTACCGGCTCCATACAAAATATCACAAATGAAGAAAACGTTTTCCTACTCTAATTCTTAAAATGAAATGAATAGAAATAAAAATGAATGAAAATTTGACTTTTATGATATTTTAAATGTTTTGAACATAAAAACATACAAAAACAAACTTAACTTTTCCTTTTTTCAAAATTCAATTTTATTCCAAATACCTTTTAATGTATGTCGAATTTTGAAATAAGGAAACCTACAGACGTATATTTTTTCTTTTTATTAAAATTTTCTGATTGACCACTAAGATCGGATAAAAAATATGGATAGGAAAGCGGTCTTTTCGTTTGTAGGTTAAAAAATTGAAAATTAAAAATCATATTACTACTCGTTTGCTAAATGATATGAATGTGCTCTCATCTCAGAATACAGAACTACTGTATTCTGAGGCACTCATATAAGTAAGAAATCTTTGAATATTCTGCTGTTCGTAGAAAATTGTTTAGGATAAGTAGATTATTTTTTATTGCTATTTATTTATTTTTAATAAAACTAATGCTCTCTCATTTTGCATTTGCATAAAGATTGAGATACTATATTTACAGGCTCTGACACTTTAAGCTTTCCCAATGAATAAATTAAACCCGAACAATTTGCTGTTACTGAAACTTTATTCATTAATTATTCACTCAGTAATTATTAAAAAATAGTAAACTGAGATTTGTATATTGATTATTATAATATAAAGATCGGTAGGTAATTATAAATGTTTTTATGCGTTGTGTTATTATATTTAACAATATTTTTTGTTTATTTTGTTTTATTTTTATCATGTTATGTCGTAGGTATAATGTGAATAAGGTATAAAAGGGCATGTGTTAAAAATTATTTAACATATGTCAGTGTAAACAGTCGACTTTACAAGTGAATTAACTTTTTAGCACCTTGTCATAATAAACAATTATACAAAAGTATAGCTTTTATCACTGTACAATCGCTTGTGTTGTATGACAACGTTATAAAGTGTTAATCTACTTCCGAGGTCCACCGTAGGTACCTTATTATTTTTTTATCCTAAGTGGTTGGCAGAAGTACACTGCCTGCCTGAAGGTAAGCCATCACAATAGCCTATACAAAATTGCAACACTGACTAACCCCATACCCCTGTAGATCTCTGGCAACCTTCCTCATCGATAGAATTATAAATCTACAAAAATATAGATAACCAGCTGTACCCTGCCACGCTTCGCAGTGGCACATTGTGATTGAATGGTTGAGAAATGAGAAACAAAACAAAGAATACATTTCATATAAGTTTAATTTTGCAATACTTGTGGATATACAATATTTTTTGTTTTTCCACTGTCTGCGTAGATATAAAGACTATCTGGTTTGCCGACTCGGGAACACGCAACATACACTCTAGCTGTACCCCCCAAAAATAAAAACAATCCTTGATGCGGATTTTACATGTTGGCGACTGGCCACCACATTGTCTATAGTTTTTTGATTGACGTTGATGGCGGTTGCCTAGTTACGGTTGTTATTTTTTCATTACTATTGCGGTTGTCAGCGAGTGGTTCCCTCGCTTCTGGCAGATGGCGCGGTCACTGGTACACAGCTGATCGTTAAAAAAACTGTTTTCTCGCGGTCGCAGATATGTGACTGATGCAAAAAATAAATAAAAACAATCCTTGATGTGGATTTTATATCATGTTAAAATTTCAACTCAATCGGTCCAGTACTTTTTGAGTTTTTGAAGCATACACAAACCAACATAACATTTATATATATATAGATATATATTTGACTGCGATCTTCTGTGCGGTAGAGGTACTGCCCCAGTCTGGGCGTTTCAATTATCCATAATAACTTTTGGTCTACTTTTAGAATTTAAGAAACTTATTAGGTATATATTACACATTTATCTATAGAAGAAGGTACACATTTATCCCGCATTTTGAAATATAAAACTCAAGCTAGGGTTGGCCCTCAGATCATATAATATGGTCTGAGGGTTGGCGTTTCTTAATGTATATTTCTGTATCCAATTTATGTCTACAATAAATAATTCATGACACCTATTTGAAACTGGAATAAGACGTAACACATTCGATCAAAAGGTTGATAGTGTAAATTAAAACAAAACAAAATTTTCGTTGAATATAAAACCTTTGATACCAACTGTTGTTCGATCAAAAGGAAAATTGTTCTCGAATTACAATGTTTTTGTGGCGTATTTATAATACCTAATTATCTACATCGTCCTACCTAATCTATTTATCTAATCAGCACTTAATATAATAGTACATCGATGATTTCTTCAAAGCTATCGCCATTAAATATTTTGCAATGGCTGTGTTTATTCATTTTCGCAGTTTAGTGGCAAAGAAACTTATAAATTTGCTCTATTTACAAATGTATTAACCAAAACCAAATCGTTAACACTTTCATAATGTTTTGTCATGATTATGAGCTTGATGAGCTCATACGACTTGTCTTGCTATTCTGAGTGTCTAGACAACGCTTAACCAAAAGAAAAGAATGTATAAAACTGACTTAACTGAGTAAAACCATCCATGGTGAGCTATGGCGACCGTTATGGGTCAGAATGGGGCGTACCGTCTTAAAAATCTGTAACTTTGTTGACGATGTTAAATCTCCGATTCACGTGTGGGGCACATTTGTGCCTCAGCTAGATAATTTTACATAATATCTGTTTAATATTCGGGACATTGAATAAGTTCTCGCTGTTTCTTTTAAATAATAAAAGCTTTATTTAAAACATAAGGCACAAAAGTATTGCCCATCACTAGAGACCACTATCGTCTATCATTCTGACAGTATATTAATTCATAAAACGATATGTCACAAAGTTTGTACACTTTCTCAATTTTACTTATTTAAATATCTATCTAACAGGTTCGTCTAACTGTTCCTTGGATAAGCAGTAGTGACTGGTGGTTTTCTCTAGAGCACCAGTGATGTAATTTGATATTCTGTAATCTTTAATTACGAGATTCTAAGACATCTTCAGAAAAATTGCCAACAGGCAGAATTGTACTTTCCATGTGTATCAAGATCTTACCTATGTACTGAAGTAGGCAACCCACAGAACAAATAAAAGAGGTTAGAAGTGGTAAGTGGGCGGGGCGCGCGCGCTGCTGGTTATGAGTAAACACTCATATTCGATCCTTTTCGAAGAGGAAAAATATTTAAAAAATAAATCTAAAACACCGTCTTGTGCTATTTAAAGTAAGGCTCATAATCTTACTAATGAAGACATTTCTTTTCACTGGTAAGTACAAATATACTGTTAAATTGAAACAAATATTATGTCCCGTGTGGCGACACTGGCTCTGGTATTAACATCAATTGATACGACTTCTAACCTCTTTTATCTGTTCTGTACGTGTGCATACACCACATTTACTTTGCTTCGTATTTTCTGGATTTACAGCAATACCGGATGCCAAAGCCGAATGCAGAATAAATATCTGATTACCTATTGCTCTTGAAATCTAAATTATTATATTTCCTTACGATAAAAAGCAAAAACTAATGAACCGCTTGAGATTTCGTATCACAGTAATCCAATTGTAATCTTTACGAGACTGCGATTATTACGATATCGGATAGTCGTGACTAGTGAGGTGTTGAAAGCGTGACTCACAACAATAGATCGCATCAATGGTCTTCGAAAATCGAGAAGCCACTTAAGCCTGTAGCTTCCAGTATATAAACATTTAATGCAGAGAAGAATACGATATTTCTGATTACTTTACATTGAATAACAGTGGAAAGGAAACAATGGCACATGTATAATAAAATTTAATTTTGACATAATTTTGGACGGAATGAAAAATGTACCAAATTGATTTTTAGCAACGAAAAGTCTATAAAATATATTTTACCAAACATGCGATCTTTCGCTATTTTAAGTGAGAATGCTCTTCCTGCAAATCTCATTCAGCTATGAATAAACTCAGAACTTAGTTCAGTGAACACATTTAGTTTATGTTCGGTACCTCGCCAAAAAGTATTCTATATCCTCCTCAGGGCATCAAACTATCTACATACCAAATATCATCAATATCGTTTCCATGGTATAGCCTCGAAAGCGTAACAAACAAACTCACTTTCGCATTTATAATTAGGATATAAGAGTCTCCACTTTTAGCTGACTAATCGGCGACTAGTTTTTGTTTAAAATACGACAATAACTATCTCTTAAAAATATGTAAGAACTACAATAATAATAAGTCTTAATGGAATAAGGTTCTACAAAACGAAAAAGGTCTCTTGGTAATCCAAATACACTTCGTAACTATTCCAATTCCTCAACAATAAGAAAAGCGAAACGTTCCACATTTTACTCCGATATCTTTGTCAAGGAAATATCTGAGGTAGGCATTCGTTTGATTAACAAAGCATTCAATGCGTATTGAACAATGTCTCGAGTTCTTTGTTATAAGTTGATGGCTAAGCGCGTTCGAGTACTAACAGCCCTTACAAATGGCGAGCCAATTTTTTAAGTTAATTTATTGCGAACGCTGAACCATTTTGGTGAGTTTTCAAGCTCTATGTAGGTCTTCATACATAAATACTGTCATGCTCATAATCCCAATAGTGTTGTGCAAAGCATTGAGTAATCTATTTTGGTTACACATAAAGTCACATTCGGTAGTATCGGCCGTTATGTACTTCAAAATAGTAAAAGGTTGCTTACCTGTCGCCTACATCAAAAGGGCATCAAATTCAAAACATACCTAATCCTTCTTCAGTGAGATTTTTAAGTTTAATTTAAATGTTTTGTATTTAAATGTGTCTAATTTGGAATAAATTATTTTTGTATAAAGATAAATTTGCTCACCATCAAATGACAATTAAAAAAACTAAATAAAATAATAATGGTATCAAAACAATTTCTTTCAATTAAAAAAAACCGCCTTCAAATCTAAAAACAGAGGAATAAAATTTTTGTTTATAAAAATCTAAATGTTTTTAGAGGTCGGTCCCAAATACAAGTGACAAAGTTTATTCCAAATATTAATGTTGGCACCGACCTCAAAAGACATTTAGTTCCGTTTTTAGTATTGCTGGAGGTTATTTTTATTTATTAAATATAATTTCTTTTTTGCTTTTAGTGTTTTAAGTATAGAAATTTTTAGGAAACTATCTCGAGATCTTTTCGACACACAAGTGAAAAGATTACGATACCATCGATCTCAATTAAATAGGCATTATTAGGGATAACCCAAAAACTACTCGTCAGATGCCGATCAAATTTAAATGTGACCACGTGACAAGCACCAGCATCCAAAATTCGAAAGAATTTCCAACATCGGTACACCCAGTAAAGAGTTATGAGGTAAGAAACATAAAAAAATACAGTTGAATTGAGAATCTCCTCCTTTTTTGTAGTCGGTTAAAAATTCTCAATTAACACTATTATGTATCTTTATAAAAAAGGCTACGTTCGTTATCAGGACTCGGCATCATATTTGTTTGATTATATCTCGAGCACCTACGAATAACCATTGACCCAGTTTGCAAAGAGCCACCTTAACACTAGCCTGAATATAAAACAAAATTATCTACCCAAATAGTGTACATAGAATTTATGTCTGATAAAACTTTCAGCTAAATCAGGTTCTTAATGATACTTACTTTGGGCTAGATAATTAGTGTAAGCGAGTAAATATAATTTATAAAAATCGGGAGTGGTCTCCCCTTGACTTTCTCCTATACAGGAAACGACTTCAAAGTCGATAGTATATTTTGATGTCATACATGCATGTTAAATTTTGGTCACCCGTCCGAGTACCGACCGCGCACTTGGTTGCTTAACTTTCGCGATCGACAAAAGTTGATAGAAACCTTATATTTTGATGTCATACACTTGCAATAAGTTAAAGCATACTCCAGTTATCATGCTAACGCACAGACACACACACAGACCTAATTCCTAAAACGGTATTTTTGGACTCAGGGAGGTCCAAAACGTGTAAATCCGTCAAAATCTCGAGGTTGAATTTTTTGACGATTACAAGACTTCCTCTATTCTACGTATACCAGAAAGTTAAAATGGAATGTATGAAAGATGGGTAGAAAAATTAAACACGTATGTAAATTTTTTATGGGCAAGCCACAAACGAGTAGGCGGTAGTGATCTCGCCGCCCATTGACATCTGCGTGTCATAACCGTGTTACTACCATTCTTACTACCAGTAGTATTACCGGTAAAGTGTTTACCTGTAGTTGAAAGTTGATAGAACAGCAATAACATATTGCTCGTGTTACTACCGTTTAATTTTAATTACAAAAACAAACAAAATATAGCGAATTTGTATTTTTAACAAAATGCACAAACGTTTGGTCTTGTGGGCTCATGGGGTTGTATAAAAGTTTCAATGTAGATATTACATTCTTCTTAGTATTTACTAAGTATATTAAAAAGAATGTAACCCCTATGTTAAACCTTTTTGTCATCTTACATAACTTGAGGAAAATAACAAGAGTCATTTTGTTTATCTAACTTGAACAAGGAAAAATAACAGGCAAAATATTTTACTGTTATTTTACAACGAGCGAAACAAGTGATACCGAAGTTAAATTTATATCACGAAAGGGAGGGAAATTTTTACTATGTGGCGGTGATCAGTACTATAAACTAAAAGAATATAAAAACGGGAGCGTCATATGGAGATGCTCTTTATATTTCAAGGAACCAAAATGCTCTGGAAGTTTAACGCTACAAGTGAGTGCGCCTATGTGCATGTGTATTTTTTACTTTCTCGCATACGCAGTATAGAGGAAGTCTTGTAAAAAAATCGCATAAAATTCGCTACACATTTTGTACCTCCCTGAGTCCAAAAATATTTTTTTTGGAATCATATCTGTGTGTGTGTCTGTGCGTTAGCACGATAACTAGAGTACCTATGCTTTAACACAGTAAAATATTTTGCCTATTATTTTTGCTTGTTCAAGTTAGATAAACAAAATCACTCTTGTTATTTTTCCTCAAGTTATGGTTTAACATAGGAGTTACATTCTTTTTAATATACTAAGTAAATACTAAGAAGAATGTAATATCTACATTGAAACTTTTTTAACGCCCACTAAACCAAACGTTTGTGAATTTTGTTAAAAATACAAATTCGCTATATTTTGTTTGTTTTTGTAATTAAAATTAAATGGTTGTAACACGAGCAATATTTTATTGCTGTTCTAACAACTTTCAACTACAGTAGTAAGACAGGTAAACACTTTACCGGTATTACTACTGGTAGTAAGAATGGTAGTAGCACGGGCAATAAACGGACATCTGCAACACCAGAGGAATCGCTGCGTTGCCGACCTTTTTTTTTAATTATTGAGGGCAACAAACAATTGTACAATACACAAAGTACCTACCTACTATAATATGCTATGAATAAGCATGTACCTTAAAATAAGCTAATATATTTAGTTTTACTAAGAGCAGTCTCAAACAACACAACAAAGACTAAAACTGTATAGCGATGACAGCAAGAAATAGAATTGTAATATATTAAATATACCAACTACTTGTAAAAAACTAGTAAGTTACTTGTTATAGTTAATAGTTAATTCAGCGAAAGCGTACTAATCATATCCCTTCTCAATGAATTTCTTGAGAGAGCAAACAGATCAATCTTAGGGCAATACTTATTAAAAAAAGACATTATTCTATACATAGGGGCTCGACGACCAGCGTGTTAACCTTTTTTAGAAAGAATAACCTATGAGGATAATTCGATCGAATTCGTTGCGAGGAGCTGGGGGCACGATAGTGGATGTGCTCAGTTAAAGTAATGAAATCAAAGCTTTTATGGAGTAAGGACATTTGTAACTAATTCGTTTGAGAAATTTGCGTTGTACTAATTCAATCATATCACTATATTTCTTATAAAAAGGGTTCGAAACAATTGTGGCATACTCAAGCTGAGATCTAATTGAGTTATTAAATAACTATAAATATGTGCTCGGACGGTTGAATTGGCCACACGTACGCATAACAAATCCGTACATTTGGTAAGCCTTATTAACGATTTGACCTACGTGATTATCAAAATGTAGCTCAGAATCCAACAGAACACCAAGATCACGAATAACTTTAAGGAATGAATACTCTTTTTCTGTGAAGATTTCAATGGCGTATCGTTTCGGGGACACCGCTGGCGACAGTTGTTGTCTCGAACCACAGTCTTGTGGTTATTTGCTAAAATACTCAATTGCATAAAAAGATCAAGGACTCCAGGTATTGAAAGCGGCAAATAACCCACATGCTTTGTTTTAAAGTTATTGAAATTTTAAAAACCGTCGGGTATTCGACACCTGGGCACAATGACGCCGGGTTAAACTTTTTATATGATGATTTCAAATTAAAATTAGACTAAACATTTTAATTTCTTATAACATTATAAGTATTCGTAATACGAAATAAAGAAAGGTTCAAATTTCTGCAGTATCCACTCATGGGAAACCCTAAAAATCAAATGCGATGCATCACTTGACATTCGGTAAGCTCGATTAATCGATTAGGCAAGAGTTAGTCGATTTCCGGTGAGTGACGAGGTTGAGATTGACAATCAAGTATTCATTTCCACAGTGGACATCGCGTGCCCTTGGCAATGCTAATGGCAGGCAAAAGTTACTGGAAAGTTAGGTTTCTATTAGCAAAGATCGTTTGAGGATAGTAAGGCGAATACAAACGGGGAAAACATTTTATTACCAATTATTTATCCGATTTTTGTGTTTTAGAATATTTTTAAGATGTAGTAAAAAACAGACGACACCTTTTCCTTTTTTTCAAAAATCTAAATTCATGAAAAAAATTTGACTTCATTTGCTTGGAGACGTGCTCGCCGTGCTATCCTCTTAAGTATAGGGTATTATATTATCTGTGGTATATGTTTTAAGTATAAGTTTTCTCTATTTTTATTTTCAGGTCTATTGTCAAGAACATTCAAACTAACTGAGATAATTACATTTAAAATTAATGTTTTGTTATACTTATTACGCCTGTGGTATTTTAAGTTGCATTGCCGTCAGAACACCAAAAGTTATTCGATAGGATTATAGGCGTATGTCCACGACTGACGCACGTTCGTACTTAATTTAATACGCATTTTATTGTAAAAATAAATAACTTAAAAAGACCTATCAGAACAGAAAGTAAGACTACGTGTTTATGCTTTGCATATTCGTATTATGCTTTAGCTTGGCGTTAACAATTATTCGTATTAGAAATAAGTCTTTATATCTCCCAAAGAACGACACAAGGACGGTCGTCTGCTGCGTGACTAAAAAGGTCGCATTATCTACTTTCTAAAAAAATGTCGATAGCCACAGAAAAATATTTATTACCTACCTATACAACCTCTATTAAACCCATTCGGCTGTGTTATTTTCCTTAAAATACTAAAGACTGATTAAAGGTTTCATCTACTTGGTACATTCCGGTTTATAACACGATTTGAAATTTTAAGTTTCATCGAAATGCCATTCAAATTTTATAGTTCAATATTATCATAGAGGGAAATTGAAATTTCTTACCGATTTTCTGTGGTTTCTATCTCGGAACATCATAAATGCATTATAAAACAAAATCGTAAATATTTTCAATTATTCAGCACCAAAAGAGCTCTTTTGGTTTGTAAAATCTCGAAGCAAAAACGTTTTTGCTAAAAGCGTGAGGCGAAATGAGTTTTTAAATAAATAAACGGGACTCGTTCCGAAACTTATTTGGGCTAGCATTCAATAGGCACAATATTTTGTGTGTATTTAAGTTTATAAATTACTCGTGAGATTAACAAAATAATTTTAATATAAATTATTCATATGACTAAAAACGGAAATTAACGCAATCAGATTACCTTTTACGGGTTACACCGGTGTAGTGTAACCCGGCTGAAAAGTCAGGCATTTAAACGGTAATATAATCTCGTTATTTCCCGTTTTTTAGACGTTTTCAATAAAAATCTAAATTATGGAATAATTTCATTTTTGCGTTTACAAACGCGTAAATATTTTTAATACTAGAAAAAATATTTAAAAAATAAAATTATTCCATAATGTAAGTAAGGTAGTTTTATCTTAACTGGGTGTCAAATATTTGCAAAAATATTTCGTTCGGATCTTAGAAGTGCAAATTTCAAAGATTTGATGAAACAATGTTTACCATAAAAACATAAGCACCAAGCACTGACAAATTTCGACAGCGAAAGCAGTGTCTCGGTGGCGTAATAGTCAACGCAGCCGTCCGGATTGCGGAAGATGCGGGTTCGTTTCCGCCTGAGGCAAGTCGATTTTTTCAGTGCATTTTTTCTAGTATTAAATATCTAAATGTTTTTTTGAGGTTGGTGTCAACCCTCACGTCAATCTCAATATTTGGAATAAACGTTGTCACTTGTCTTTGGGACGGAATCCAAAAAAAAATATGTCGATTTGTAAAAAAAATATGTAAATATGTAGAATCTCAATATTTGAAACGCAACTAAATTAAACATTGCCTTCTTTCCCTTTATCAATATTCTCGCTGGTAGAGTTCAAAAGTTGTACCTCGCACCTTTGGGAACAAAGGGTGACGTCTGTAATTTATTACAAAAACGACTTAAATATGCAGAAAAAAAACGAGATTATTAGAGAGAATAGAGATTACACACGGAAAAAAGGTGATAGTCGCATGAATAACATCGTTTTGAGAGTGGAAGTGACGTTACTTATTTTTTGATTTTTGGTCAGTTTGCTTGAAACGTAACGTCTCATTTAGTGTGTAGTGTTTTAGCAGACGAAGTGTAACATGGTGCATTTGTATCGAAGAGGCACTGCGTTACGATTTTACAGATAAATAGATATAATGTTACTTCTCTTTATAGAAGGTCACTTCTGAAATAAAAAAAAATATGATTTGTAACAAAAAGTTAATTTTGGTATCCTTTCTTCAGTTAAGGGCTTGTTTCTCAGAAATGTATTCTTGTATTTTTAGGGTTCCGTACCCAAAGAGTAAAACGGGACCCTATTACTAAGTCTCTGCTGTCCGTCCGTCTCACCAGTATCTCATGAACCGTGATTGAAATTATCACGAATGATGTATTTCTGTTGCCGCTATATCAACAAATACTAATAAACTGAATAAAATAAATATTTAAGGCGGCCCCCATACAACAAACATGTTTTTTTTTGCTCGATATTGATAACGGCAACAGCTTGAAATATTCACAGAATATTTAGTTATATAGTCACTTTAAAAATAAATAAGTAAAATAAAATGAATATTTAAGCGTGGCTCCCATTTTCTTGCCGTTATTTTATAGATAACGGCACGGAAACCTTCGTGCACGAGTCCGACTCGCACATGACCGGTTTTTAAAAGCTTTTCTTTAACTTGCAATGTATGTTTGTTCGGGTGGAATCTTGCAACTCTTTTGAAGAAATTTTGAAGCAGATTTCTTCAACGATTGAGCTGAAATTTTGTATACACATTAAGTTTGGATGACGATTAATACACAATAAGCTGTGTGACGTCATTCTAAATCCAATATGGCGGACCATCCAAGATGACGGAATAGTTATTTTTAAAGCATTTCTACAATATGGATATCAAATGAAAGGGTTTACTGAGAAGAATATGAATTTCAAAAAAGTAAAAAATAAATTAACTAGAAAAAATATTTCTAAAAAAAGTTGACTGCACTAAAATGATAAAAATAAACTTTAAATAGGAATAAAAGCTTATCGCGAGATTGATTTAGATCTATCGTTTATCTTAATCACAAGTAATCTCGCGACAAGCTTTTATTGCTATTTAAAGTTTATTTTTATCAGTTAAAATTAACTAGAAAGTAGAAAAAAATATTTCTAAAAAAAAGCTTTTATTTTAAATTAAATGCACTAAAATGATAAAAATAAACTTTTTAATACTGATGATTATCTACGACGCATTAATCAATGTAAGACTGTGAGAACCGCATTAATTATAAAACAGTAAAGAGTTCATTAAAAAATACGTCAATAAAAATCTTATTATGCTCTTCCTGGAAAGTTGAAAAACATGCCGAAGTGACCATTTGTTTCCAGAGGTGCTCAATGTTCATACGAGAGCAATTTTTATTTCCCTCGTCACACGCAGCAAAAAAATAACTTGGGGTAAATTGCATGGTAACCCATATCGTCGCCTTGATTAAAGGCTGGGGCGTGGTTGTCCCTGAATCCGCAACCACTGATGGACTGGCTATCTTTATCAATAACTGCCGGAAGAAGAAATCACAATAGTTTCCTTTAGCTCTTTTGTTTGTTTCCAAATTGAATAAAATTACAGTTGATATCCTTTTTTATTCACTGCCCTTCTGGTTCTGGCAACCCAGGCTTGTTGCGTGGCCTTCCGCCACTGTGTGAATAGTCCCCACTCATACATGCGTTCATCACCGCTATGGTGTCCGATCGCCTTCCACGCTTATGCCCTAGTCTATATGTCTAGGGCAGGGAGTAGCAGAGGAGAGGATTAGGAGAGCAAAAAAAAGTTGGTATAAATTTAAATTTTGACCTGTAGCTGTTGATCTTTATTATCCCGTGGGTGTTCTAAAAGGCAAGTAAGCGGATTCACCAGTGGTGACTAAAGGTCGTAGCCCACTTTTTAGCTCATAAAGGGAACCCCTCTTTTCACTATTAAAAGAGGCGATGTGCTACGTTTTGTAGCGGTTCCGTAGCCCTCAATCTGTAGCTTTCACAGTAAATAATATATATATTACGAGATGGCAAAGAAGCTGGCGGCCCACCTGGTGTTCAATGGTTACCGTCTCCTATAGACACTTGCAATGTTAACGGTAAAGCACTTAACACTGCAAGTGCGTTGCCATCCTAAGCAGCGTAAGCAGTCACCTTTGTCATTGTCTCCTACCCGGTAGGCACCGGTTCGAACCCCGCCACCTACCAATGTGTTTTTATATTTTGAATTCATATTTACGTCTAATCAATGCTTTTACAGTAAAGGAAAACATCGTGAGGAAACCAGCACACACCTATGAAGAAATTCTTAGGTTGTATGTGAAGTCGACCAACCCGTATTTGGCCAGCATTTGACTAAGGCCTAATCACTCCTAATGTGGGGTGGGCTTGAGCCCCATGATGATGAAGCAGTCACCTTATGTAGTCGATTGCAACACAGATATGATACTCGTACGCTGCCAAACAAAAGTCCTCTTCCCTTTGGAGCTCTGGCAATCGTACTCATCAACAGAAACTTAACTTGACTTACAATGTAGTGATATTTTACTCGTAAAGATCGTCTAATCTAAAACTGAACGCCCCTCTATTGCCTTACTCTTGCAGCACTCAAATTAGCTATAGTCATTGGTCATTCAGTTAATTCAGTCGCCGGCTAGACATAAACGGGGCAGCACGCTTCGATCACTCATAAAAGGACCGTCAGCATCAAGTTTAAAGTTCAGTTTTAGATGATCTCTACTGTGGTCTTCTGTAAGGTACTACCCTAGTTCAGGCGTTCCAAATTTGAGCGGTTAATCCGATGTGTCTTATCTTGACTGTATAAAAATATTATCAAAACAATATTCACCATGAACAGAGTATGCAAGTAACAGTACGCAATTGATTGCAAATCGCAGTATTATCTCGAGACGGCCTTTGGCATGACTATGCTGCCAATATTCTGTACCAATGGTATTTCTCTGCTTTGAGCGTCTAACGATTGTATCTGTGAAGCAAATCGCCTTGTTCACATGTACCTATACTCCGTAACTGAAGTTGATTTGCTGAGTAATACGAAGTAAATATTGGATAGGTGAGTTTTAGGTCAGCTTTATGGACAGTGTATGTTCTGAATAAGGCTGTGCTTGCTATGCTAGACACATGTAAGGTTCTGAGTAGAATATTTCTCGCACCTACAGAACGGTTCTGCCAAGTAGGTAGGTAGGTACTTGCTCGGTGTTTGGATCAGTTGCAATGCAACGACGCACGGCCCATATCATCAGAGGTAGCCAATAATTTCAAGTCTTTACAATTACGTCAAAATGTTTCGTTATTAAGTGCGTTCTATGTTGTCTATCTACCATGGCGAGTGCACTGAAGAGTTTTTTTCTTTAAGGTAGATAAAGTAGTATATACTAGGTAATAGTATCAAAACACTTGCGTGATACTGTAAAAACTCGCTTTTCAAAATTCTCGCTTTTTAAATCTCGAGTTCTCGTTTTTTTACAACAAGAACTCGGGAAAAACTCCAAAAATAATACTTGTTGAGAGACTCCATTTTCAACTCCAATCAACCGAACAATTTATGTTACTTTAGTTACATTTTCACGTATCACGACGCCGTTAATTAAGAATAGATTAGAAGTACTATATTGCCTTATTAATTTTTAATAAAGCTGGTTTTGTTGTGTCTTGGTTAAGTTTGACAGGTCGGTAACTCGGATGACTTTATAATTGATATAACCCAGATATAACCCTTGTAAACACAGCAATAAAAAAACTGACACTTTGCCTTATGTCTATAAGACAATATTATCTCTACTTGAATTATGATCTTTATTGCATTGTTTTTTTGGCACGGCCTTATAATCTTTAAATAGTTAAAAAGAAAGTTTTATTCGTGTCTGTCTGTTCGTTCATGCGTTCACCTAGTTCACTCACCGTAACGGATATTGGCAATATAATTCATACCTTTTTACTTTCTCGTATACTTACGTAGTATAATCGTAAAAAAATCGACCTCGAGATTTTGACGGATTTACACGTTTTGGGGACCTCAAGTCAACCTTCCTGCGCTCGGTACTCCCTGCCGAATAACAGACGAGGTTCTGGCGCTCCCCCCTAACCCGCACTGGGCCAGCGTGGTGGGGGAAGGACCAAACCTCCCCATGATTTATCACCAAAACCGAAGGCCCCAAGTGGTCGGCGGTACCGGAGACCGTGCCGGCGGTGACAGACGTCGGCGAGGCGTGGGGACTAGGGGTGCGAAGAATCCCCGGGCGGCGGCGAACTCCCATCGAACGACCTTGGCCCTGACAACCTACAACACACGCAAACTGCGGACCGAGGAAAAGCTGCTAGAACTGGAGGAAGAATTGAGCAGGATTTGCTGGAGTATAGTGGGGTTATCTGAAGTCCGAAGACAGGGCGAGGACACGGTGATCCTTAAATCCGGCAACCTGATCTGCAAAAAGAAGGCGAAAATCTGTCCAAAGGTGGTGTCGGATTCATTGTTCACAACTCTATCGTGAACAACATTGTACAGAATGGAAGTGTCGAATAGGATAGCGTACCTTATACCCAGAATCACCAAAGAGTATTCGTTGAAAGTCATACAGGTATACGCCCCGACCTTGACGCACCCCGACGAGGAAGTGGAAGTAATGTATAAGGATATTTCTTGTGCAATACATGCTTCCAGGACCCACTACACTGTTGTCATAGGTAACTTTAACGCAAGGATAGGCAAACGTGGCGATGATGAGTCGAAAGTGGGGCAATTTCGAACTGGAATCTGGAACTACCGTGGTCAAATGCGAGCCGAATATATGGAGAAGGAGCGACTCTATATGATGAACTCCTCCTTCCTTCTCGGCCTGGGAAAGTCCGGATTGCTGAGATCTTAGGGTTCAACCAAACAAACTCTTCAGCTTTATTATTAGATTATAATATAGATTAGAAGAATGCAGCGTGTGAAGTCGGGCCGGCTGCTAGTTCACATTAGATAAACATAATTTAGCATAGTGTAGTTATTGAGATAAAAACTAATTTTATACCTTAAACCTGTCTTATTAAAGTTCAAACTACGCGCAGTCACTATGAAAAATGGGAACAGTTTTAATCTGAAAGTACAAACTGGTAACCGAGGGGGGAGTATTCCATTAACACCTGTCATAGTTATTAGTCACAGATTCTTTCTGCACAGTGGTTAAAGTATAGCGTCGGAAGTTAGCATTGGTGAAGTTCGGAAGATACAATAAAAATGAGCCGTGTATGGTCTAAGTTTAAATCCAAAATATGTGATCAAAAATTTCGAATTGAAGACGTGCCCAGTGATCGAATGGACGATGTGATCGATTTATTTTTGAATAATTTTTCTACAGAAGAAACAGTGCACAAGGCAGCAGGTGACTTTTAATATACTTATTTTGAACTTAAGATCTGTTTCCAGCATCTGTGTACCGCTAGCGTGTATCGGACCCAAATTCCATAGCAAACTGTTAATTTATCTGCCAGATATCTCCTAATAGGAACCAGTGAAAACGCTCCAAAAAAAAACGTTTTATTTTATCCTAGCTATTTGCTCTGTGTAAATAATTCTACATCCAGAACAGCTACAGAACCTAATATTCATTTAGATCCCAATATTTTTTTAAAACTTGGCTTCCTTTTTGACATTAATGTTATTGATGGGATTCTCAACTGACTGAGGAACGGGCCTATCATGCTTAATAAATCTTATGATATCTTATAAAGAAATGTATATAATATTTCTAAAAATCACGATTTTTACGAGATATCATTAACTTGAAGGAAACTAAGTATAATACACTTTTGCCTTTTCCACGTTATGGCTTAACGATTATTGGTTTTCCTAAGTACGCTATATATTTTTTATATTAGATAAATAAGATTATTATGTACTTTATGTCATTGGGAATATTAGCAGCATTATTCCCAATATAGATACAAACTTCCACATAATTATAGCAGTAATAATACTTGGAAATTTAGTGATTTTCTGTGAAATAAATCAAGGCTTTTCCGACTTTATTGTAAAAACATAGAAAACAGGCTTTGTTTTCTGTGTTTTTGCTGTCTATGATGTATTAGTATAATAATTCTAATTCCATGTATAATTATGTAATTGGGTTCAGCCCGTTTAATTATTATAAATAAATAAATTAGCTGTTGGATGCGGGCAGCGCATCAGGACCAATCGCGTTGCATTATTCTTTTGGTGACCTATATTCTTATTAACCTATCAGCCAGTATTTTTATTTATCATGATGCAAAACAATATTTTGTTCAATAATTTTGAAACACAAAATTTAGAAAAAAGTCCTCTCGTGATTAAATATTTAGACGAGGTTTTTTTCTAACAATTTCAAACATTATAAGGATGTTATACACTTAGTACTAAACTAATGACATTCATTTCAGAAATACATAAATCTGAGGACGCAATGGCAGAGTGTAGAGAGTTTGTGAAAGCAATGGTTGCTCATGACGACAATATTTCTGTAGCAGTTTGTTATTTGGACGTAGATCCGAATATAGATGGTGAGATTATTGGTGCTTCTATGGTGACGATCATTACACAGGATTCCGACGAAGACATGTATATGCAAGTAAATATAAGCATATTTTTGTAACGCCGAAGTTAACTGCCGCATTTGCGCTTGCCATCCCGCAGGTCTGAATATAAAATGACTTTCGCTACTTTATCGTCAGACATCCGGGACATTTCTATTCCAAGGTGGTTAACGGGACCACGGTCCCGGTCCCGAAAGCCAAGACAAAAATATTTATTTATTTCAATGTACGCGTTCGAACCGCGGTCCCGAAGGCAATGATGGATAATGATAAATAAACTCTTTTAAGGTACGCACCGAGCCTATGAAAAAAATGTTCGAAGCTTTCGACGTACTATTTGGGTCGTATAATGTTTTGAAAGAATTACATTTTGATACTTGCTATGACGACCGCGGTGTGGTTCTTTAACGTGAGGTATGTAGATTTTCTATAATTATTCTTACGTGTATAGTAAAAGGAATGAATGTTTGTGAGTGTGACATGTGTTGCATTTACAAGAATTACTTCTATTTGAAGAAATAATCTGACTCAGCAGCATGAAATGATTTTTTCAGTTAGTTATTACATTTATAATGGCTCTATAAATTTGTCGACTTTGTGTCTTAATTTGTCGACTTAATGAATGTTATTTTCTATGTAGTAAAAATATCAAAATCAAAATATGTTCTTTCAGACGAAAAATGTGTATAGATAAATCTATACCGATAACAGGAGCCTGGATGACGTCATTTGGATCTCAAAAAGCTGCTGAACGGGATGGTTGGGAAACTGTCTTTGCGTACTCCTATGAAGAATTCGGAATGAAAGTAGGACTTAATTTCGAAGGTGTCCCGCCTAGCAGTAAATTCATGGTTGCAAAAATCTGACTGCATGCCTTTAACCAAATGTACGAAGCAAATAATTCTGACCAATATTAGAACCCATCTATGAAACTGACTTTTAAGGCTGTATTATCATAGATATAGGAAAATGATGGCACCCAACGAACTAAATGTACTTTGCGTCGCGGGCGCGCGCCTACTCGCCACACATTTTCACGACGCGTGAAATGTATTAATTGTTAGATAGGACTTCTTGAATTTATACCATAACACGCAAAAGTCAGTGATCTAGATTTAACTGGAAAGAAGATAAACTAATGATTATGTGTTAACTATTACTACTAGTATTGTATTTACTTAAAAAGCATTAAAATTGGGTATTTTTAATGGGCTAAACTCAGCTCCTGAGTACGGAGATTTTTTTTTAAGCAAATCGACGGTTGTTTTTTGCAATTTTTCCTTTGTATTACATATTTATGAGTTCACAAAAAAATGTTGAGGAAATATACGAATTTTAGAATTAATAATTCCTGTGATGTTTTGGCATAAATATTTTTAATTAATTATTACCAAAATAAAACAGTCTCCGAATAGTTTAGTTCATGATATAAATATAATTAGAGCATTATAATTAACTTAAAATTGAGATTAATCGCCATTTAAATCACCGTGTGCCATGGCCTATCCAGCTCGAATTCAGCTCAGAAATGAATGCACATTATTTCAGAGGTAAATGGGATATTTTTTATATATTATAGGAGCCCACACTGCCTTAATATGTATGCATTACCTTATCTATCAACAGGACAACAGTAGAACCTTTAACTGTCTATATACTCACAAGAGTCCACGCGGTCCCAAGAATTTACGAGTTTGGATTCAGTCCATACAACCATAAAGTACATTAAAAAAGTAATCACCTGAACCTACCAATATTGAGCGCTCTCCATTCAAATATAACTAACGGTTTTATTTGGTTAACAATTCCCACACACTTCAATCCGCCGCGCCGTTTTGTAATGCTGTGTGTTGCTACACGATCCGCCTGCAACGTATTATATACTGGGACCGTTTTAAAATAAGACTCTACTCATGTTGGGGTAAGCATTTGTGATGCTCACCCCAAATATAAAATAAATCAATTGACCAAAATATCGGCTTTTACCAACGATTTGGAACACATAATATTAGCCTAATATTGTTACGAATGGTCCATCTGCTTATGTTTAGCAATCTAAGACTTTTTAAAGATTTTTCCACAAGATACCCGTGTCTAAGGGGGTTATTACCTACGTTAAAACTCGACAGCGTGACGTCAGCGCATTCTCGTTAGTCGTCGTCGAAGCGTCGACGGCATAATTGCAGTCGTCAACGGCACTCAATAGACCTATTCTAGCAACGTAATCCTTATTTCAATATTATTACTTTCTCGTGTAGTATAGAGGAAGTCTTGTAATCGTCAAAGAATTCGACCATGAGATTTTGACGGATTTACACGTTTTGGACCTCCCAAAAATACCGTTTTTAGAATTATGTCTGTGTGTATGTGTCTGTGCGTTAGCACTATAACTCGAGTATGCTTTATCTTATTGCAACCAAATTTAACATGCATGTATGTCATCAAAATATAAGGTTTTTATCAAAGTTTTACGATAATAGCTCCAGTATTTTCCGAGCTATGTCATTATTACTTTCTCGTATACGTGTATAGAGGATGTATGACATAAAAATAAAAGGTTTCTATAAACTTTTGAGTCGTTTTCGGTATACGAGAAAGTCAACGGGAGATCACTCGTGATTTTTGATACATTTTTTATTTGTTTTAATGCATTGTCTTAGATTAGAAGAAACATAACCTATTCCCAAAAACTTAGTCAATTATTTTGATATCGGAATTTTATTTATTTGGGCAGAGGAAATGCATTGCATGTATGGTGTGAATGCCACTAAATTTATGCCTATAGGTCGTGTCAAAAGGAATATTAAATTTGCAATCGAAGCTTTTACTAGCATTTTGTTCAGACGGAGACTTTTTGTCCTCGTCATATCTGATTATTGCAAAGTCATATTTCTTAATTCTTAATATCTTACTCAGTGTATTCTAGTCACGACCACTTTAGCACGAACCTAATTTGAAACATCTCTTCAATGTCAGCCTGAAATCAGTTTTACCTTGTTTCGGTGAAAGGCAATTACAGGCACAAGAAGAATAAAAATCTCTTGTGTGATATTTTCTTTCTGTTACGGACGCATCATCTATATATTTTATTTGTACTAAATTCAGATTGCGTTATTTGTAAATTTTATTAATATCGTTATGTTGTGGCATACTGCGTTACGTACCTAACTTGCAAGCTTGACTGACCACACGAGTGCCATGTATATAACTTGTTTATTACTTTTATATAGCTCACAGTATTCTCGTAAAATCATAAATCAAAATATTGTATATAAGCAACAAAAATAAAATAACAGAGCCGTAAAGAAGTCCGGTCTTTTTAAGAGGCCTTATAAGAGCTTTTGAATATAGCTCTTCTGGCTGTATCCAACTGGAGTGATGCCAGCCTAGTTAAGATCAACGAAGCGAGACGCACGCGAGTTCATTTTGCACAAAACCACCTGCCTCCGATTCTCCTTGGTATATCCGTACCGGTAACTAATAACATAAAATATTGGGGATGACCATCTCGTTTCAACTTGAACTTCAATTCACCGCAAGAAACCATAATATGCCCTCGAAGATTAAACGATACTTCACACCTCAGCAACTGATTAATTTATATAAACCAACTAGCAAAAACTTTTATAAACCGAAACCCGACCACGGAGTAAAAGAAAAGAATGAATTCGGTTAAAATCGGGGTTTATAAGGTAAAATCGATTTCTCCTACTGTCAAAGTCGGTTAAAATGCAAGGTGTAAAAAACATGAACTGTCCAACGAGAACCACGTAATCTGCTCACCATTATAACATTTTTTCTCCTATAGACTATACCTGGGAAATTGATAGTTACGACACGGTAATATTATCTATACAGTATTCTATCTTCATACAAACGGTCGGAAAGCGCGTCATACTACGCGCCTCGAGTTCGCGGGGCACCCGGTGGGCATCCAGTCGCGAATGCGCCGCAGCGACTACCGAACGGTGTGAATTGTTTTTTAAGCAGTTAGCCGTGCATAAACGTGCGATTTGTATTGTGAATATTTGATTGAATTAAGTAGATACCTACATAATTCAAAATGGCAAAGAGCAATATTTTTTATGTACCTATCTACTAGTACGTAATTTGTTTTTAATATTTAGGTATTTCAATTTTTGCATCGGGCAAAATCTGGAATAATATATAAATAAGTGGAGAGGGTGAAAAGAGACACAAACAAGTAACCTACCTACGCTCGCGTTAAAAACAAAACTACATAATACGTAGGTAGGTAGTTTCCTAGACTAGGCTATCTACTTACTTATGTACCAACATATAACTTAACTACCTACATATATTATTAAATATGATGAAATATCATTATGAAATAATTTACGAGAGTAATAAATGGTAGGTATTGTAGTGATCGGATTTTTTTGGTGTATACTGGCAGGTTATTAGGTAATTTGAAAAAGAGACGGATTGTTGACAGGAATTGATAGATGGAAAATTATAAAATAGGGTTATTTGTGCGGAGTTTAAAAAACAATATTTTGTTTGTTGATAATAATATGTAATTTCTTGAAAATAAAAGTGTTTCAGTGACAATATAGTACCTACGTCTCAGTCAAGGCGTAAATATTTTTGTCTCAAATCTGTAATTTTTTTATTATTAAATATTACCTAAAAAAACATGTATTTTATTGAACACTTCCTATTTCATTCACAACATATTTATTATACATATAAGTAAAATAAAATATTTACAATCATAGAACTAGAAATGTAGAAATTAAATATAAAGTAAATAGTAGGTATATAATGTGTGTATGTTAGTTTTTGTTAACGTTTCTTTTCTTTAAGTATGTGATGTTATAGTTTATTAATAATTAGGTAATATCGTGCTCTGTGAAGGCCAATAAATTTATTTTCTTTCTTTCAAATTAAAATACTGTAGGCGGGCAGCCCTTCCGCGTGTTTACGCCCCGCTCGGCCGTAGCACGCCGTAGCCAGTTATTTCAAGGACAGGGCCGAGTCACAATACTGGATAGATAATATTACCGTGGTTACGATTTTATTGAAGGTCAAAGTGATATTTATTTTTATTTTTTTATGAAAACATATTCTAAACATTTTTTATTAATTATTGTCCAAAGTAACATTATCATTTTTTTTAGTATTTCATAACAAAAAATGGCTTCAAAACGTTAACGTTCAATGTAACTCACTCGATGCGCACGGACACAAATGAACGGGGCCGCCCCGTCTGGCAAAATTATCGCGGTTTTGCCAACGAATGGTTTTGTGAGTTGCGTGCGAGTTGAGCGCTTTACATTTCGCGGTACCATTTGCATTTTTTTTAACACCAAAAAATAAAAATCATATTCAAGCAATCATTTTTTGAAATGTTTCATAATTTGATGTATAGAATACATGGTTCATTCTGTGTTGTTATGTTACCCGGATCGTAATAAGGAATAGATTTTTACCTTATTCATCAACATCGGATGAATAGTTTAGGCACTACGGAGGAACCTACGTAGGTATTTACGTAAATATAATCCTACATGAATTTTACTGCTAAAATCTTTCTTTTTGGTTTCGTTTAGTCGGCTAAAAATCTGCAGTCATGAATTATTGCTATTACCATCTTTGGGACGGATCAGCGAATAACCAGACTTATTTGTAATCCAAATGATGCCAAAAGGTCAAACCTAGCACGTTGCCTGTCCGTGCATTATATAATATAGGTAATGCATTTTTGGTCCAGCCGTGACGTCCGTGTATTGCATGAGCCTATTCTTTTTTTAAATAATGCATGCATGAAATTCAGTTTTTTTTAGTTGTTTTTAAAAAGTTTTTTTGGAAAGCACTTGCATGCACTTCATATGTACATAAATTGAAAATTTTAGCCGAAAAAAAATTGAACGTCATGGCTACTAGAAACTAAATTCTCTGTACAAAAAAAATTAACGTCACGGCTAGTTGAACCAAAATGCTCTGGACAGGCACGTGCTAGTACACCGGCGATAAGTACGCAGTCTATCGGACCTCCATAGGATAAATTTTTTTTTTTGCGGATTTTTGTAAAAATAACTACCTCTATAAATGCCGCGTATTTTCTACAACGATGCTATTAAACAGATTTTTTACGCTTCGGATGTGTTTAATGAGGAAGACTCAGTGAAGTTTAAAGCTGAATTGTTGTCTGAGGAAAAATTTGAATACATTCACATACTAACGATTTATTAATGTAGAACTTTCTGCTTAGGATTGTAACGACATTGCCCTCTTCTATATACTTGTTGTGTGTAAAAAGTACTTTTCAACTGAAGCAACTGATTTAATTCCAAATAAAATTCAGTAACGTAGCAACGGTGGTTTTCATAAAATAATTCTAGAATTACGCCATGAATTCCGCCGGAAGCTACTTCATTTTTCTACATTTACTAGAAAAAGACCAAACAAAGATAATAACTTTTATATTATTAAACAACCATAGTTGTAAACAAAATCTTTGTATTTTTTACACAAACATTATCTCTACTCGAACCCGGACCTGCTGTCTGGGTTGAATTGTCAACAACGTTACAAAATACTCCAGGAAGGTAAAGTCAAATTAAACATGTGCGTGTCTCTATGTTTCGCGAAATAAGGAAAATTCATTAGTTAACATAAAATAATTTTATTGTAGAACGATTCTGGACAACGGGCTGTAAAGTTTATTTACTGAAAAGCAGGTCACTAGGTGATAACACTTAAAAAAAAATAAATACAATATCCATTCTGGACTCCCTCAATCCATACAAAATATAAAAAAAAGCTTTGTACCAACTTTTTCAGCACATTGCTCGCAAAGAGTGTGAGATTTGGTATTATTTAAAGTTATTTTAAAAAAGAAGTGCAGAAAATTAAAATATATGTTTAATGTGTGTTTTAATAAATATTATTGAATAAAAGACGCACCTTTTTCCAACTAATCGGCGTCTTGAATTCCTACATCATTTTGGGAATACCTATTACTCAATAAAATCACGTACTTACAGTTGAAGTTTTAGTAGTTTTTATCTATAAAACCTGACCTCAATTGACGCAAACAATAACTCCACAAGCATCCGTAACAAGTTGATGGCTATCAGAAATTTGCGCACAATTTCCTTGCGTCCCCAAGCTCAAACTGATTTACCTTTCCGAAGTTTTCGCTTGATTAGTAAGTCTATTCACGGAGTACAAAAGAAAAGTGTGAGGGCGTGAAAAATGAGGTGATTTATGGGAGCACCACGATAAAACGTATTTTCAACGCCCCGGAAGATCGCTGGCTGATGACTGAGGGGTTTATTGTGATTTGAAAGTAGCTTTACTTGTTTAATCATAATTCTTTGTAAGTCACAGAAAAATGAATAGATATTTATTGAGTTATCACTATTAAAATAGGGCGAAATTGTTATTTGTCAGTCTCTGTCAGTAATCATCTGGACTGTTTTATTGTGTACTGTTAATTATATAAATTCGTGGCATTCTTTTTTAGAAAGCATTTGCAAGAATTATATTAAGCCTCATAGTGAAAATAAAGGACTTTTTATTTATATTATTTTTAAGTGATAGCAATTACGTAAATAAGTTAAAAATATTTCAATTTTGTGTTTAATAAAGGTATTTTCATTATAAAAAGCTAGAAATTCTTCATTCCCTTAATTAATTAGTAAGCTAGTCAGGATAACAATGTATCTATTAGGTAATAGTTATGAAACTTATTGGTCTAGTTAGGTAACAAATATATCTAATAATCTGAATTTACGTACAACTTTGTTTAAGTGTCTATTATTACCTAGCTTCTGCCTGCGACTTCGTCTGCGCAGGATAAGTATAAATTATATCCAAAATGTTATTCTGATGTTTTTTGTAAAGTTTCATTGAAATCCCTTCAGTAGTTTTTGCTTGAAAGAGTAACAAACATCTACAGATGCATCCAGACAAACTTTTGTGTTCATAATATTAGTAGGATTATATTATAAGTTAGGTACCCGATCGGAGTGAGATCTTTTTGTTTGAAGTTTTAACAAGAAAACTTTATGCTGGTACTTCATACATGGCCGTATTTCTCATATGTTTGAGCTACAATTCTTCCATTCTGTATATAGGTAGTATGACAGGGACGCAGCATAAATGTTTCACACGGCCATGTGATGTGCCAGAATTACAGTAGGTAAATTGCAATATTTCATTTCACGTAGTGCTTTGAGACTTATCAGTTACTTAAGTCTTTAGTCTTTTCACTATTAGTTTTTTATGAACTAAGAATGGAAGAACTAGAAAAAATTGTCCTGAATAGGTATGTTGCAAAATACTTAGGTGACAGGCTGGCAAACTGTTACTTATTTAGGCACTGCTCGGCTCATACTGCCAGCTTTGGATTTATATTTAAGCAAATCTTACCTAATTAAGAACCTCTGTTCAAACTCTTTGGGATTATGAGCGTAATAGTATGTATGTTGATACGAATACCAAAATTACAAGATCAGAATAATACTTTCTTCATCTTTTACGCTAATGGCGATCACGACACATAGAGATTACGCATTGCGTTAATATCAAGTAAAAATGTACTTAAATTAACCGACAATTGTACGGTAGATTGAGAGTTAAAATGGAGTCTCTCAACACATGTTTTTGCAACAAGAACTCGGGAGAAACTCGAATAAGACTTTATTCTAATGTGTCAAATCTGGGTCCGGTACGTAGCTGGTAGATACAAAATATGGCAAAAAAAACTTGTTAAATACCAATTTAATAAATAACAAAAAAAAATTATAGTAACAAATATAAGTACCGGAGATTGGTAAGTATAAATTTTTTTTTTATGTTAAATAGGCTGGGCGTTTGACCACAATCTCGCCTGATGGAAAGCGATGATGAGGCCTATGGTGGTACATGCTCGCCTAGAAGATGCTTGTTCACTCTGGCCTTAAAGATGTCCAGATTTTACTGATCCGGGAAAACAGACCTCGGCAAGGAGTTCCTTTTATTTGTATTATTACAAAAACACAAATAAAATAATGTTCGTTAAACTCTATCCACATAATTATGTCCAGTCCGCACCGGGCCCAGAACGGGGGCAGGACTTTTTCCGACAGTGGCTGTCAAAAATATAATTGCGTGCTTTTTATACGAACTTCTCTGTGATATGAACTCTTTCAAACACGTCCATGTCCAAGGTCCATGTGCTGGCGAAGGAGTTTCCATGCCCGAGCCAACGCCGTGCTGTACCTACGCCCGGCCACCGATATTTCCCGTGTACGTCAAGGTTTTAATTAATAAAAAAATAATGGCTAAAGTCGAATTTTTAATTAGACGAAGTAAACTGACAGCAGCTAATGTCACTTTGTGAAATTATGTTGCCATCTTCTGTGTAATAGTGATGGGTTCAGTTTTCGTTCACTCTCAGGAATGAATGATGATATGAATGAGTACATTGTTAATCTTATCTTACTACACGAAAAAAATAAACTATTTCTATTTTACTGTATAAAAGTAGGTCGATATCTGCTGGTATTTAATTATAATCACTTTTTTTACTACCTTCTTAAAAATCAGACAAATTTGGACGCGTCGGTCGCCATTTTGTCTGTGTCATGCGTCTTCTAACCTCTGGTCTGACTGCTCGAATATTTTCTCTGCGCATACGGTGTTTACTTGTTGTTTTTGTTAAGTTTTTTTTGCTATAAATGCACCAGCGTGTAAACACGTCGCAAGCGCTTACCGCACGCTTCCTTTGATCTGTGTTAAGAAACCACTACAAAGACACTAGTCCAGATCGGCGCAAGCCGAACCAACCACAGCCAAACACCCCTGGCACTTGTGGAGGCTTGCGAAGCCTCGGCAAGCGTGTAAATGTAGCATTAGAGCACTCGGTAATGGTAAATGTAGGTACCTACTATACGCAGTCGTCGAAAAGTACGAAAACTCTTTCGTACCTACTTACATGGCACGACTAGGATTCGAACCCGGTACCCGATATCGGCAGCGCGGCGTTCTAATCACTCACTAGGCTACTTTGTACATACATAATGTTCTCTTAGATTTGCGCGAGCACTACATATTATAAATCAAATTATTGCCCGACGTTTCGTAACACTTCAGCGTTGGTGGTCACGGGTTGACCGTCATCTCGTGACCACGAACGCTGAAAACTGTTACGAAACGTCGGGCAATAATAACAAAATGTAAAATCTAATTACACGCGAGTTAACTCCGTAAAAGTTGTTTTATTTATAATTGTACATACATACATGTTATTATTTCTTTATTTGCATAATGCATAATTGCATACATATGTCTTAATGCTATGTTTTACAAAACATTACCTACACATGTACCCTGTTAAGGCATAGCAAAGGATAAAATATAGAATTATAATTAAAATCGTTAATAGTTATAAATATTAGTCATTATGAGAACAATTTTATACCGAGTTGCGATTTTTTCATTCATTCACTTTGTCACAACACTATTTTTGTTTTATCAAAACCTGACAACCCAGTAAACGTCACTTGACTTCGTCTAATTAAAAATACGACTTTAGTTATCAATAGAACGGTACGCATATATAGCGTGTTGTGCGACTTGTCCCACCCCAAATTTGAGGATTCAAAATATAAATAAAAGGAATAATTTTATTTTTGCGTTTACAAACGCGTAAATATTAATACTAGAAAAAATGCACTGAAAAAAATCGACTTGCCTCAGGCGGGACTCGAACCCGCATCTTCCGCACGTTCGAGTCCCGCCTGAGGCAAGTCGATTTTTTTCAGTGCATTTTTTCTAGTATACATATAAGATTTGGAATTGGACAAAACTTAAACTGTGAAGGTCAAAATGCTTAATGTTTTCTCTATTTTCTATAACTTTTCACCAATGAACACTACACTAAGGCGTTACGAAAACGAAATTGCGCGGACACGCCCCTGAAATGTGTGAACAGAAAGGCCCTGACGTGACACGGATTACTGGTCGTGCTACGAACACGGCCCAGTCACGTCCCGGACACGGCCCTGATGTGTATGGATTGACTATTATTAAGGTGCACAAATGGGAATAAACCTTCGATATTCGAACTGAGATCGAATATACTGTTTGTTTAAGGATAAAACTTGTTGAGTTTCTTGCCGGTTCTTCTCGGAACTAGGCCTCCGGGTAGACTCTTGAACCGATGGCATCAAAATTGACTTTTATAAGTGTACAAATTATACCTAAATGAATAAATAAATTTTGACTTTAACAAGAATTATTGCCTAAGTCATATATTAACGTGTACATACCGTTTTTCTCTCATAAGACAAGAAACTAGAGTACTTAGTTAACAATAAAAACAACAGCAAAACTACAACAGATAAGCTAAGTTGAGTGACACCTATTATTTTTCTCGCACATAATGTTTCCCTTGTTTCAGAACAAACATTACGCCTCGATGACTTTCGGGTAATATTTCTGTATTATTTCATTAACAATAGTGTAAGGTTTAATAATATTTGCTGTTTCCGAACGAATTTAATATCCTTACTGGCAATACCAGAAGATAATATATAAGCGGTACTTGGCGGAATCGAGTCACTTTTGTCTCCGGCTGCCTTCGTGTACGGTCGACCTAACGTGGTGCGACTTGACTCTGGGCATTCAGTTAGTAGCCACCGTCTAGAGCGGACGTGTCTTGCAGTGACTTTCATGGGATCATTAGTGTAAGTGATATTTATTACCTACTATTAGGAGTGCTTCTTATAATTGTGATTGTGATTAAAACAAAGTAACTGAGTATATGTATTTCATTATTATCCTTCTTGGTTGATAAAATCTTACATTCAGAAGTGGCAAGTACCTACAATAATTTTCAACCTTTTTGCATTTAGTATTCAACAAAGCTGTTTTATAATAGAATATATAGATAAATAGTGTTTTTCGTTTAATTTAATTAGTTTTATTTTTACAAAAACAGCAGTATTTAAAATAAGCATAAATTAATTTCCGAGTTGACTTTAATTTCTTATTGAGGGTAATCAGTTTTTATTGTGAACCACGTGCCCGATAGGTGCCTATGGCGGGCAACATTTGTGTGGGTTGCTGAATTATTTTACTTAATCTATACTTTTTTTCCTAATGAGGGTAGTGCAAAAATTTTTATTGCATTGGACGTACCACGTGGCAGATTGGGTTCTACGGGGGAGAAAATTTCATTATTTTTGAGCTACGACGCACCGTTTTAGAGATATTCAAACTTTTATGTCGAGTTTCAGGAAAAATGACCCGTGCAAATGAGGCTTCGTCAAAAGGGTGACTACTGATCTACCCCACCTCGGCGGTCCGCGAGCACAGTGGCAAGTGTCCGTGCCACTGAAGACCTGCACGTGCCTCATCGCAGCAAGGAGCCGGGCAGCCAAGAGCAGCGCGCGCTTTCCCAGCGCGGCTGCGGACAGGAACGAAAGGTCACGTAGCTTCTCTGTACATTTATTTATTAATTACAATTATTCATCATAAGTCTTTAGGATTCGGCCCTCTGATGGGAAGCAGGGCTTCGACTTGTCATCGAAGGAGAATTGAGCGGTGTTCCGCCACACTAACCCTATATGGATTGGTGGACGGAGTGTAGGCTGATCGATTTCCCTTTGCTGATCCATTGATCGCCTTCTGCGAGGCCCATTGGATGTGGGGTGATGCTATTTTCTCTGCTGGCATCACATGCCAAATTGCAACTATTGCAAGTTAAGAAGGTATTACAAAAATGATAGGCCCAGTATAAGCAACGCCCTGCTAGGGTATCTAAAACATGATGGGCACCTTTTGCCTCTTGCTTATAAATTCAAATTAAAAACTAATATACCTTATGTAATATTCAAATCACATGCATCATACTATAATTATTACTATTAAAAATGACTACCTTACTAATTTACATAAATCGTTACATTTTATAATTATTCCCATTTGTTTCTTGGCATTACCATCTGTGAAACAACGCGTACGTACTATTGCAGATAATTACGACGGAGGGTATGTCTAGTTAAAGGTGAATTAGTACGCTTTAGTATACAGGGATGGAATGATCAAGCCACTACCCATTTTGCTAAGCAAAAGTTACATAGTCTGCCCAAAAGGTGGTTCGAAACGCTTAGGAGCAAAATGTCCAGTGGTCGCAAGATGTCAAATTCGCAGAATCTCGAATTTTTATCATAACGTCATCGATGAATAATTTAGTCTTTAAGTTGTGTTATAATGATGAGTCAAGTAATAAGTTTATTTCAGTTTTATTTTTGTCACATTTTTTGATACATCTTAAATTATAAAAACATAGAAAGTTAAGTTGTAGTAATGTTAAACAACTATTATACCACACCAACACATAAGATATCAAAACATAGAAAGTTAAGTTGTAGTCCACTAGTTGTAATGTTAAACAATTATTATACCACACCAACACATAAGATATCAGAATCTGAGGATTTTATTGCATATCATGTGGTAACCATTAAGGTCTTTGTATATATCTAGCACAAACACATGAGCCTTATTAGGGCATAATAATACGAACTTAATAACCACTTACTTAATAAAAGGAATACGAAATTCATTGAAATAACAATCGCTGTTTAAATAAATATTCTTAAGATTCTAATACAACAATAAAAGAAACGTAAAACTACGTTTATTGCTTATATGATCACTAGCGACCCGCCCCGGCTTCGCACGGGTGCAATGCTTATGTAAATATGCATGTATTATACATATAAACCTTCCTTAAGAATCACTCTATCTATTAAAAAAAACCGCATCAAAATCCGTTGCGTAGTTTTAAACATCTAAGCATACATAGGGACAGACGGACGGCGGATAGCGACTTTGTTTTAGTGATTACTTATTAAAGTGTACCTATATGATTATGTAGCTTATACCTGTAACAGATTATACCCATCTACTCTTGCATTATTTTATAAAATACTTTACCCCAGCACGTTGAATCTTGACAGTCACATTAATGATACAGGTAGCTGTTTTTATCTCCTATAGATAAACTAGGTACTTTGCCTGGATATGGGGGGGTAAATCAACCCAACTAGCAACGTACTCCACTAAGCGATTAGATTCCAGAACAAAGTAATAAATGCTGAATTCGTCACGCAGTGACTATGTATAAAGTGGAAAAGAAGCTTGGTTTACTGTCGCCTTTTGGCAACAGGCTGGTAACCTGTCACTTTTTGGGGGTGCTGTTTGGCCCATGCTGCCGGATGTGGCTTTATGTATAATAAATATGACTTGAGCTCTGCTTAACCCCTTTTAGGATCATGGTTTGTAATTTTGGTTTCCTCTATATTTCATTTAATTCAGATTAAAACATTTGATTTCAGTCCAGAGAATGTTGGTTTAGGTTAGTATGACTAGGTATGTTCGTAGTGTTGGTTATCAAATAGTTAACATTACTATAGACCTAACTAGGCATGGAAATGGTTGCTACTTTTCGTTTAATGATATTAATTTTTTTATATGATTTCACATGTGAAATTTCACAGGCAATGATTTTAATTTGCAGTGGCCTAATGTCACATTTGCGAGTGTTATGTTGCTTTAAGTAATGAATTGTGACGTACGAGTATAGTATAATATAAAATGTAACTTATTAGTCGTTTAATTTGCGGTCTACGTACATGTAAGGTGTGATGTTTATCTATTTTTTAAAAAAAATATGTAGCAATCGAAGTGAAAAGTAGTACATGTGACAAATGAAAATAATTTCATACGATTTTTCACATGCTAGTCATGATAAGCCTACACCTTAAATTATTATATAAATCAGCAACTAATCGTACATGTCCACCGTCGTAGTGGAGTAGTCAGTAACTCTGGCTATGCATAGTGCGGTCCTGGTAGTGGCAAATGTTAGTGTGATGAACACGAATATTTGTTCAGTCACGTTTGTTTATTTACTTATTTATGAAATATCTAAATTATGAATATTTGTCCGTTAACTGGTATCCATGGCATAAGTTCATAATGATACTTCATTTAGGCTAGATAATTAGTGTGAGCGTGGATATATAGTAGTCTTTGTATAGTCTAACTTGCCATTGTTGCAAATGGTTCTATAGACTTAAGGATTTAATTTAGGGTGGTTCTGCAACTCTTATTTCTATATAAGAATCGACAAAAGGGAAATTTTGCAATATCTGTTAGCATTATTATAGATCCGACTACTGAGGAAGGAGTAATGTCTTCTTGTGAAGGCGCTTCTTGATTTTGAATTGACACCAATGCTAATCAGCTAGCGTTATATCTTTATTCTTTAAATAGGTATTTGTAACCATACCATTTTGCTATAGTTTCTCTAAAATGGTTCCGCTATACTTGCACTAATTACCTTGCAGTGAATTCTCCATGACGACCGTGGGGGACGTGTGGGGACGTATGGCCTTGATGATGCTGTGGCTCTTGGTGGAGCGCTGGAGCTGACGACAAGACTACCTGAAGACTGGGAGTGTACAGGCGAAACTCTTTTGGAATTATGAGCCTGATAATTATGTGTGTGGCAATTTTCCCTATTCTGCTCCTAATTTGTATCATGTTTATGTTTGATAACTATTATTTTCAAGTCTATAATTTGGCACAGCCCACAAACATATTGATTATGGCTCATAATTTTATCGATGAAATATTTTTGCAAGACATATTATTTGATGTAAATGCAATATGGTGGAGAATAGATTTTAGTTCGCAGTTATCTTCGGAGAGTATATATGTAATAGCTAACATAATCACCATCAATAGAAGTATTTATTCACTACTATTGCACTAAAGTATGGATTCTTAGCAAATTAGCTATGTGAATGAAATTCTGTTTTACTGTCATTTATAGTTATTATATTGACCAATATTGAAATTCAAGTAATGTTACTACAGTTGCACTAGAGAACGAGGTTTTATGATATGAAGGATGATGTGGATACGTAGAGACCACATTCTTCAACAAGCGTACTATTGACATGTAATGAACCTTGCTGTTAACTTAATTGTTACTAGTAGCTACTGACAGTAAATGGAGTCGTGTCGCGTATTTGAATTGAGGAGTAATTTATTATTATAGCTAAATCGGCTGGCTGTTAAGTCTTAATGTCAGTTTGATTCGCAAGGTATCCTCTAGTGGCCTACATTTTACTATAGTGAATTTGAATCTGATATGGATATGAACCTAAAGATCTAAAGACCATAATGATTCATTTATCTAAAATACACTTGTATAATATAGTGACCACAATGGTTGCTTCGATTTCAAGTCTCTTAATAATCATATATGGATATGAAGAGTTCATACATAATGATTATTTTTGTCAAATGCAAAATAATTACCATAAACTTTGAGATTAAGAAATGAAACCAGCTGTGGAAAGGTAGTTGCCCTACAATGGTTTATGTGAAATTATAATTCCATATGAGTTTGAGAACTGCTAATATAATCCTTATCCCGAAGAGGTTCATAAAAATGACTAGTTTTGAAAGTGACAGTAAGATAGTTTATCACTCTAGATTTCTGATGCTCTCGATGGCGAGTAGATCGCTGTAGGTTTAAGTCGTAGCACAGGCGTGCAGGCGGCGTTACTATTCATTGAATTAAGTCTTCTCACATGGTGGTGCAGACTGCGTCCAGACTAATGAGTGTTTCATTGATGAGATTATGGTTGGTTTTATTTTGATCTAGCAGATATAAAGCTAAGGTACCTATGTTATTTTAAATGTGTTTCTAATCTTTATTTAGCAGATCGACTGTTGACGTATTTCGTTATTTAATAATCAATGTGTTCCTATTACGTATAATAACTGGAATATATTATTAGTCGGAAATATATACTTGTATGTTTGTTGTGACAGTGAACAGCAAATAATTTAAGGATTTGAGTTTAGTTTTAATTATTTTAAATTAAAAGAAGTACTTTTATGTATCAATTATTATAAGTTGGGTGGAGTTTACTAATAAATGTACCTTTGTTCACATAGATGAATAAGATTACCTGTGAGGAGGATTTGAAAGTCATTGGCATGAGAAGTAGGTTTCATGACCGATTAGTTTAGTTATCTACATTTGAGCTCGCAAGGAGGGTTTGCAAGATATTGCCATGTTCGTCATGAGTGTTTGCGCATGACTAGTTTGGGTGTATCTGTTGGGACTTACAATAAGGAAGGGTTTGCAAGTCAATGTCATTTTGTCATAAAAGGAGGGTTCAATGATTGGTTTGGTATTATCCATTTTAACTCGCAAGAAGGAGGGTTTGCAGGATATTGCCATTTTGTCATGAGAATGAGGTTTCATGACTGACTTGTGAGAAGGAAGGTTTGCAAGTCATTGCCATTTTGTCATGAGAATGAGGTTTCATAACTGACTTGTGAGAAGGAGGGTTTGCAAGTCATTGCCATTTTGTCATGAGAGGGAGGGTTCATGACTGATTGGAATGGTTATATAAATTTAACTTGCAAGGAGGGTTTACAAGATGATATTGATTTTGTCATGCGGGAGGGTTCATGACATTCTTGGTTATGTCCAATGTAACTTATGATTTTGGATATACAATGTAACTTATGATATTGTTTTTGTCATGCGGGAGGGTTCATGACTGGCTATATCTAAATCAATTGTTATGCCTAAGTTAAGCTAAATCTGACCGATTAGTTATATAGATTAGTTTTTATCCAATGTAACTTGCAGGAAGGGTTTGAAAGTCATTGTAATGACATGAGAAGGAGGGCTACTAACTATAATGATACGAGAAGGAGGGCTAGTAACTAATTAGTCTAGTAATAGTTATTGTAACTTGCAAGGAGCGTTTACAAGTCGTTAAGGGTTTATGACAAGATGTTTTGTTGATGTAAAATTGTAAAGTGACTCGATTGGCCAAGTGCAAGGTTAATAGTGCATGAGGACATGCACCTCGTCAGGATGGACGAGTGTAAGGTTTAATAATATTTGCTGTTTCCGAACGAATTTAATATCCTTACTGGCAATACCAGAAGATAATATATAAGCGGTACTTGGCGGAATCGAGTCACTTTTGTCTCCGGCTGCCTTCGTGTACGGTCGACCTAACGTGGTGCGACTTGACTCTGGGCATTCAGTTAGTAGCCACCGTCTAGAGCGGACGTGTCTTGCAGTGACTTTCATGGGATCATTAGTGTAAGTGATATTTATTACCTACTATTAGGAGTGCTTCTTATAATTGTGATTGTGATTAAAACAAAGTAACTGAGTATATGTATTTCATTATTATCCTTCTTGGTTGATAAAATCTTACAATAGAAATAATAAATAAGGAATGGAAGATGATAATTTTTTTAAATAAATGTTCGCCATCTGTTCAAATCAACATCTATTATTATTATTTTCCTTTAAATACATAATGAAGAACCAAAACATCGTCAATGAGGTGATAATTAGGTATCATCTTATTAATATTTCTCACTATGTCTACTTGTTTATGTCGAACACTTAAAATGTTTTTTCCTATACTAAACTGTTTTTTCTTCTACATAACTTAATAAATAATATTTTCAATAAAAATATTATTATAGAAATTAGATCATAAAATAAAATTTAAATACATCTTCAAACTTCTCAGCAGTGTGAAACGTAAAATTATATATAGGAAAAAACAATATTTATATCTAATGTTTACCATAATCTAAAGCTACTAATCGTTTAATTATATATGAAAATGTATGTAGGTTATAAAGCACGAATTTTCAAGAAGAATTGAAGAATCAGTATCTTTTTAATATTAGACAAAAATAAATTTTAAGGAAACAGTTCCATTTCAAAAATCCAAGCCAAGAAATCTGCAGTTATTTTTTTAAATACAATTAGTACAAAAACATAAAGCGTGGGCGACGTGGACTATCGATATCTCGGCACGTGTACTGTAAGGCATTTAATATTACCAATCATTGGTCTGAGCACTTACCCACCAAAAGTATGATTAGTGTCAGACTGGTGTGAGAGCATTTTTTAATAACAACTACTTATCCCAGACGCGTGCTTGAAATCAAAAACTTTTCCTCAAACCATATAATTGACCAATCATAAACTCGATATTTCGCTACATCCATGCCTCAGTCTCGAATGACAAAGTTTGGATGAATGCGTTAAGAAATTATTTCGAAGAGGAAGAGTCTAATATAGGTCGTACATTAATTAACAAAGTACCTAGAATTTGTATTATCGGTAAGTTCAGGGTTATTCTTTTATCACGAGGGAACCGACCTTTGAAGGAGAAAGGGTTAAAATTTCTTCACGAATTCGATCTGTTAAGCTCATTGTCATTCCACATTTTAATGCATGGATGTAGCGAACAGTCGATCTGATGATTCATCGATATGTTCTAGAAAAGGGAGGAAAGGGTTTTCGATTATTTAATATACGAGTAAAGGGCATTCGATTTAAAGCTCATAGCACACTTTTACTATGAACAAGCAAAAAGTGTTAAACACTGTAACCCGACTACGGAATTACTATAAAACTGCACCCGATTTCAATAAAAATCGACAATCAATAGTACATTGTTCACCGCGGGACGAAAGTGACAGTTTACCAACGAGGGAGCAGAGTTGGGAATCGAACTTTCTCCCAAGTGTTACATAGTGCTTTATACTACACCTGTGAGGAACATTCAAAGACTTGTTAAATTGAAATAAGCAGTATCTATATAAAATTATAAAGATATTATGATTATACATCACTAGTTGCAGATGTTCTGCGAAACCCCGGCCAGCCAATGGCCGGTAGTTGACGCCGCGCGCTGCACCGCCGCCCCTGCCCCCCAGCACCGCCGCCACCGTCGGCGCCGCCTCCGCGCGCTGCGGCGGACGTCGCGTTAGAAATAGATTTTCATACAACTTTTCCTCCCGCTAAACACGTTAGAAATGGAATTTCATACCACTTTTCCTCCCGCATATTTAGGCCGAAGAAAAGATCAATTTTGTCTTTTCAATTTGAGGGAATAATAGCTACTGTTCTGATCTGATGAGGTGTAGTATAAACATCATTTTGATATGACAGTTTTTTGACCATTTCACATTGCTTAGCAACAACAACAAGATTTTGTGTACAAACTTTAATTTAAATGGAATTTAATTAAAGTCAGTACAAGGAAAAAATCTCAAACTCCTCTTATTCAAGGCGGTTAAAATGTAACCTATGTGGCTCGAATCATAATGACGAATTAATTGCCACCTCATTCATCAAAATCAGATGAATAGTTTAGGCACTGATGGAACACAAGTAAATACAAATATACATATATGTACTGCTAAAATCATTACCCTTCCTTTTGGCTTCGCGTACGATCCATAGTCGTTTCGTAGTCACCTTTTCGTTGCGTTGAAAGAGCAAAAAGATGCGTACCTTTTCGAGCTGATACAAGTGTGCTATGACTTTAAAGTAGAAAACCCCTTATCCCAAAATAACTACTAGCGAGCTTAGCCTAAGCAACGGAGTTAATACACGATTTTACGGTGTCTAAAATCTAGACAGGCAACCTTTTTATGTTTTTTATCGTACTCATTTGAATTTAATTCAAAGATAACGACAATTTACGATCGTAATGGCCATAATGATTCTCTGTGTCACGACCTTTATCTAGAAGTAATAATGTTATTTTTAAGGACCAAAGTATTTATCACTTTACGCACCGGGAAAGATTGGACTTTTGAAAGTATTTAATTAAAAAGTTTTGTCAGTCTTATTTTTAAAAAAATAAGTTAAAAACAAAATGGCGGATTGTCAGTAGAGCTGGCCGTCGACCCGCTATACGTGAAGCCAGAGAAAAATAGGGGAAAAATAGGGGGAAAAATACAGACCACAACCACACCACATAGCAACGGCAGTGTTGCCGTGTGAATGGCGTAGCTAAACCTTGTTTTCTAGTAAAATCTTGATGTAGTTGAGTTGTATTTGTTTTTGCAAAGTGGCGCAGATAACTAATAAACACTAACTAACTAAAGATATAAAAGAAACTTCTCTCTAAATAAATGTTCGCCTTCGTCATATAAAAATATTTTTTAATTTGTTCGATTTTAATTAATGAATATCTTACAAGATACACACAAGACACCGGTGGTAGGGCTTTTGACGATTTAATCCCTGGACGATTATTAATATCCAGACACAATTGATTTTAATTGTGTTCTCGCGCTCCTGAGCGCGAACGGGGCTTAACGAGTTAAAAGTACTTAGCAAAGTCCATTTGAATAAAGATATTTTTCATTTCATTTCATTTCACAAGACAATGATTCTAAATAAATTTCTTTAAAAATAGAATTTTAAAACTAAAATCACTCTTAAATTATATTTAAATCCCGTTCACCACAGAGTTCAATGGCGTATCTGTAAACAAAAGCACAAAACAGCGATTCATTAAATTAAATTTCGTAAATTATGTACGGATCAAAGATAAGTTAACACAAATGCAATCAAATTTGCCAAAAGCCCATTGTTACTATAACAAAGCCACCATGATTTTGTATCAGTCAGCGGATTGAGGTCAAGGTTGCGATGACAGGATCTCTCGAAAACTTCCCGTGGGAATGGCTATGAAAATATCATACCCTAATATTAACAATGGAGGAAATCAATGAACTCGGAACAAAAGTGTTTTTAATAAAATTAATAAGTTCTTAGGGTCCCAATTGCGTCGGTGGCGTAGTGCGTAAGAGCGTCGTCTCCCACACGGGAGGCACTGGTTCGATGCCCGTCACGTACCAATGTGTTTTCAAATTTTGAATTCATATGTACGTTTAATCGACGCTGTTACGGTGAAGAAAAACATCGTGAGGAAACCTGCACACACCTATGAAGAAATTCTTAGGTTTTGTGTGAAGTCGACCAACCCGCACTTGGTCAGCGTGGTTGACTAAGGCCTAATCGCCCCTAAAATGCCTTCGCTGGGGACATTATATGAGCTGTTGATGTGATGTGATGTAGGATCCCAATTGACGTTTCAAAAGAACAATGCATTGTACACCTCTTTTTTAACCCCCGACGCAAAAGTAGCGGTGTTATAAGTTTCTAACGTGTTTTAACGTATCTGTGTATCTGTGGGTCTGTAGGTCTGTGTGTCGTCTGTCTGTGGCATCGTAGCTCCCAAACGAATGGACCGATTTTGATGCGGTTTTTTTTCAGCTTACGTAATCGAATCGGTTCTTCGTTACAATTCATGAAAATCTGTTCAGGCGTTTCAAGGTCATCAGCTCTCTCTTGAATAATATTCAAGAAAAATGTTATCAAAGTACCTATTTAACGGAATTAAGGTCCGCGATATAAAAAGATCGAAATAAAAATTACCGACACAAAAAAAAAAACTAAAAAGAAAAACTCGACCTTTTAACTTCTTTATAAGAATCTAATTCATATTTTTAAGATGAACTTTGCGTTGGGGGACTGCTAAGTAAATAATGAAAATAAATAAAATATGAATAGATTCTTATAAAGAATAAGTTAAAAGGACGAGCAATACATTTTCTTTTTTTCTTTTTAGTTTTTTTTGTCGAGGGTTACTTATTTTTTTGGAGGTCAAATGCATTTACGCATCGTCCCTGCAGCTGCGGGGTGGTGCCAACCGCAGGGGATATGTGGTACTCGAGGTAGAGGCGTTCCCTCCATACCCACTAAACATCCTCCCCGGCCTGACCTCCTGTGCGCTATTACGGGACGGCTCGGGATCTGCGCACGTGAGCGCAACACGTCCTAACGCTGCCCGTCTAGGCACTCCTTGTGCACCAATTATTGTCGAGCAGCCCACACGACTACCGACTAACGCCAGCCCCTATGATCCGCTGACCGACGCAGGCCTTATATGCCGCCTCCTTACCGACGGCTGCTTTACCTGGCGCGTCCTCCTGACAAGGGCACCGGGAGCAGCCATCGGACCGCACCCGGGGGACTTCGAGTCTGGAACTAGCCGTAGTGGGAAAACAAAAACAATACAACCCTTTACCAGGGTCCGCCACGAGGAGGCTTCCGGACGTGGCCCCCTCTATTCTATCTAACCCTAGCATTCGTGCACCAAAAGAGTATAGGCACCAGTGAACGCATGTTAACTGATAGGCACAGACGAAAGCAGGTCAGACTACCACAATCTGACAAATTTATTCAATAGATTTTGAGCTTTATGAGTATGGATAAGAAAGGTTGAAAATTATTTAATATAATATATTTAATAGTTTTGGGTAGCTGTAAGCTTACTCTAGAAACCAATTTCAATCGATCGATATTGATATTGGGATGTTCCAAACTCTTGACTTTTGACACTTGCGCTAAATTGGATTCATATTGCGTGGGTATTGAGTGAACTAAAATATTATTAACTAACTAACTAACAAAATCTGTACTCAATATCCACGTAATAGGTACCCAATTTGGCGCTTGTGTCGAAACTTAAAGTACATGAATTACTCCTTATTTATTTATTATCGTGTAATAAGGAGATATAATTATAAGGTTACGGGTAAAAAGAATTAATTATAGATTTATAATTACTATGTCTATAGATTGAATACTATGTATAGAACTATGCGTTAAATAAAAAAATGTGTCAAAAGTCAATATACTATCATTAACGTGATCTAATAAGCTATCAATAATAAAATTTGTAGCCGAAAATTGCACAGCAACTGTATTCAAAACGCTGCAGAATAAAAAATGAGTGTACCTAATGTTATCAAGTTTTTGGTAAAATTATTTATTCGCAATAACTACTTCTTTCGCTTAATTCTTCGACCCATAAAATTTATATTACATAATTTAAAATAATGGGAAAACTTTAGATCGCCGCGAATTATAAAACAGCTTTGATTTCTATAATGAATGCCCCATTTGACCGATAATATCATTGATATTACCATTAGCATTTTATCACAATCTGCAATAACGATATTTTACAAAACTAAATTATGACACTTTTTTTGTAATGACCGAACAGATCACTCTAGGGATATTTTTTTCTGGACAAGTTTTAGGAGAAGCCTGTAGCTCACCTGATGGTAAGTAAATCCGAAAGTGGAAGCAGCTTCTCCAGGAACTTAAACACTGAGGAGCTAATTATTTTCAATCTTCTTTTCATTGTTCTTTTTTTACTTTTGATGGCCGCAAATGTCCTTTACAGCTTGGTATTGGTTTTTAAGAGACGAGGACTCCTGGTGGGTCCTCTAGCCCTTAAGGCGAATGTTCATAGAGGATTTCTAGTCGGTGAGCATATCCTGCGATCTCTACCGATTAGACCCCTAGAGGTTAATCGGTAGAGATCGCGAGAGATGCTAACCAGAAAGGAGTTAACTAGAAAAGTGCTTCTTCTTCTTTTTCGTCTTCCTACCAATGATCAGAATTTAGAGATACGTGCAATACCTTTTTATTATATTCTTCTCTATCAGCGGTAATCTCATCATCATTTCAGCCAAGAGACGCATGCTGCAGGACGTAGACCTTCACTAAGGATCTTCAAACCACTCGGTCCTGCGAGCTGCCCGCACCCAGCGACTTGCCGCTACCTTTACCAGATTGTCGGTCCACCTTGTCGGAGTCTACCAACGCTGCGTTTCCCGATACATGGGTTCGCCATTTGAGGTCCTCGCAATGTGCTCACTGCCACTTAAGATTAGCAATTCTTTGGGCTATGTCGGTGACCTTCTCCTAATCTCGTCATTTACGTTTAATTCATGCATTTCTTCCGTGGCTTTCCTCTTCCCCTCCATGCTTGACATTCAAATTCATCACCGGTTGAACTAGTACTAAAACATAAAAAATGAGCGCTAGTTCATAAGATATTACGTTTTGTACACGAGTACTTATTAAAGTTTACGGTGTAACCAAAATTGTTACAACTTAGGAACCATTCCGGGAGGTCAAATGCATTTACGCATCGTCCCTGCAGGGTGGTGCCAACCGCAGGGGATATGTGGGACTCGAGGTAAAGGCTTTCCCTCCATACCCACTGAACATCCTCCCCGGCCTGACCTCCAGTGCGCTATTGCGGGACGGCTCGGGATCTGCGCACGTGAGCGCAACTACACCGAGACTGTCCCAACGCTGCCCGTCTAGGCACTCCTTGTGCACCAATTGGTGGCCAGCAGCCCACAGGGGCTACCAACTAACGCCAGCCCCTGTGGGACGCTGGCCGACGCCGGCCTTATAGGCCGCCTCCTCACCGACGGCTGCTCGACCTGGCGCGTCCTCCTGACGATGACACCGGGACCAGCCATCGGACCGCACCTGAGAGACGCGGAAATACCTACCATTTATTAAAAAAATGTGTTTTTGTAATATAAATAAAATGTAGTGAAAATTACATACAATCACGCTCATAATCCTAAAAAGATTGAGCAGGGTAACATTTAGCTACACATAAACCGACAACTGGCAGTATGGGCTATGTAGTGCCTCATAATACTGGCAGGTTGACTGCCACCTACATAAAAGGTGCATCAAACACAAAAAAAAAATATAAAACCTTCACCTTCAATAAATCTATTGTACCTATAACCCAAATTTGACGCCGTCGTGGTGGAGTGGTCCGCGGTCCGGGTTCGAGTCCTGGTAGTGGCGAATGTTAGTGTGATGAACATTATCATTTGTTCATGAGTCATGGTTGTTTATATATTTATTTAAATTTATTTATAAAAATATCTAGATTATTAAGTATATTAAGGTCCGTTATCTAGTTAATTTGGGCTAGATAATTGGTGTGAGCATAGAAATATAATAAATTATTATTATTATAAATGAAGAGAAAGAAAAATCAACAAAAAAGCCAACATCCAGGACAGATGTTACAGTTTTACCTCAATAGTTGTTAATAAAAAGTTAATGGAAAATTGGACTCTAAAATTTTGTAAATAAAGACTTGTATGCACCTACTTCTTTGGCAGTGGCAACCCTGCTCTGCTGCTCGTTATGACGATTTTAATTGCCGACCAAAATAAATACGCCGTATTTATATACAAACCGTTCGGGTTATGGGGTCGTCCAAAGTTGGTGCTCGCACGTTGTTTGCCAGTACCTACCCAAATACCTTTGTATGAATGTCTCGTAACGTTTCCGTTTGTTAAATACCCGGTGAGTCTAAAATTCAAATTTTTTTACATTTAATTTCCATGATAATATAATATTAACAAAAAAAATCGAAACGGAATTACAATTTTTGAAATATAATGTCCTTGTCAAATGTCAATAGCGCCGCGGTTATCAGTATCACAAATAAAAAAACTACCAATTGCGCGATCTGTTCTCGGATGGGTGTCCGAAATTTTTTCAATTCGATCTTCCGTGCTTCGGAAGGCACGTTAAGCTCGTGGTCACAGCTGCTGTTGCAATGTAGCAGTCGTTCTCAAGGAGGGTTGGTGTTACGTAGGCGGCCGGCCGTTAAAATTTAATGCTAAAATCTATAGTAATATAAATTAATTATTTAAAGAAAATTTATATATTTTGTTTAAAAGAATATTATTAATGTGCTGCTAATACATTAATAATGTCACCCCTCCAACTAAGCTAATGCGCTTGTGGTAGGAGTGGTTCTCGTCGCGCTCGGGACGCTCCTGCAGGACTGGCTCGAGCGGCCACACGGTTTCCTCTCGTTCCGACTGGTGCAGGTGCTGTCCGGGCATGGTTGCTTCGGATCTTACCTACACCGGATCGGACGAGAGGAGAGCCCGGCATGCCAGGAGTGCGGCGCTGTGGAAGACACGGCCCAACACACCCTTGAGGTATGCCCGGCGGCGTGGTCTGAGCGGCGCCGTAGTCTTGTCACGGCGTTCGGGCCGGACCTCTCGCTTCCCAGTGTGGTAAATGTCATGCTGGGGAGCGAGGGGGCTTGGGCGCCTTCGCCTCCTCCTGCGAGGACATCCTCTCGCAGAAGGAGGAGGCGAAGCGCGCGCGGGAGAATAATCCTGACGCACCAGTGCTTTGCCGGCGGAGAAGGAACAGGAGAAGGCGGAATCGCCCTCATGGTGACGAGCAGCGGACGACGGGCTCGAGGGCGCTTTCGTCCGCATTGCAATGCTCATCACCCCGTCGTAGGGGGTGACCGAGCACTCACGGTCACTCCCTGGCCCCTCCCCGGGAAAGGGGCCCGCCGCAAGGGTGGGCAATCGCCAGTGGGGATTGGAAGTAGGGGCTCTGCTGGTTTCCCAATACCCCACCATGTATGGCGAAGAGGGAGTGCCGGTGAGTTGTTTTAGTGGGTAGGCCCGGTGTTCAGCCCCGGGGAGTCCCACATACCCTATGCATTTTTAACCAGCAACAAAAAAAGAAGTAGTTCACGTCGGTAGTCTAACGGCGGCGGCGAATTGATCTCGGATTCAGAAACCGAGTCAGTCACCTGCCTGCGCGCTCGGCTAACGACGCTTCTTCCGCTTCAATATCAAGACACATCTACTGCACCTACCCCAAACAAGAATTGAGAGCGGGGTAGGAGAAATCCATATAAATTCTTTATTGTACACACAAATATAAATACAACATAGTGCAGGAAAAAAACATGTACAAAGGTGAGCTTATCTCTAAAAGAGATCTCTTCCAGCCAACCCTAGCCTTAGTTTAAGCGTTTAAATGCGGGAGTATTGTGTACACGGCATATAAACAATATAAATAATAGTAGGTGCCTATCTAAAATTATAATACTAAACTAAGATAAATAAATTATATTTATAAATACATAATTTACATATATATTTATATATTATTCATATACTATACAAATATATACCTACATATAAGCATACACATCTACATAAATATAAATACATACATTTAAGGTAAGTTGGAGAGATAGTGCTCTTTCAATTTTCGTTTGAATGTAGTCACAGAATCACTCTCACGAATTTCAGTCGACAATTTGTTCCAAAGTTGTGCAGCATGCACAGTAAAAGATTTACCAAAAAATTTTGTCTTGGCGGTAGGTCGGACAAGGGTTTTAGTTATACAAGAACGCTTAGGACGGGAGTCAGAGGGAAGGAAATTAAAACGGGAGCGCAAATAATAAGGATGTTGAGGGTTATGAAGGATTTTATACAATAAGGAAAGGATATGTACATTTCTGCGAAGACGAATAGGGAGCCACTTTAACTTTGATCGAAATTCTGAAATGTGGTCAAACTTCCGTAAGCCGAAAATGAAGCGAATTGCCAGGTTTTGAAGGCGTTCCAGTTTTTTAAGCAGCTCTTCAGTTGCATCTAAATAACAGACATCAGCATAGTCGAGAATGGGGAGTAAAAGAGATTGAGCTAGCATAACTTTAGTTTTAAATGGCAAGAAATACTGAAGACGCCTGAGAGAGTGATATGTGAAGTGCATACGACGACTGACTTCATTTATGTGCGAAGACCATGACAGCGTGCTGTCAATAATAAGGCCTAAATCTTTGCTCTTTTCAGAGTACGGTATAATAACTCCATTATAAGAAACCTTAGCGATATTACCCCTGTCAATTTTGTTGGACATCCTATTGCTGGTAACTATTATTGACTGTGACTTGTTAGGGTTAACAAGAAGTCCAAATGATGCTGCCCAGTCCTTTACTATGAGCAAGTCCTTGTTAACGTTGTCTACAGCAGTATTTATGTCATCCAAGTTACAATGCCTATATATCTGTAAATCATCTGCGTACAAGTGGTAGGGAGGAGATATGACCTTTGTGAGCTCATTTATAAAAACTGAGAAAAGAAGAGGAGAAAGGACGCCGCCCTGCGGTACGCCTGCAGTAAGGTGACACCAGTCTGAAAATGATTCATCACACTTAATGCACTGCCGACGTCCGCGAAGATAGTCAGAGAACCAAGCAATCACGGAGGGTGGAATGTTATTTGAGACAAGGATGGATAGAAGGATATCGAAATCGACTGAGTTGAAAGCACTGCTAAAGTCAAGGAGAACAATGATAGTTGCCAATCTGTTGTCCAAAGCCTGTCGGATGTCATCAGTGACGTTCAACAGTGCTGTCACAGTGCTGTGATGATGTCGAAAACCAGATTGAAATTGGCTAATAAGGTTGTTATGGGAGAGGTAGGACGAAAGTTGATTATGTACATTGCTTTCAAGAACCTTCGACAGGAATGGGAGTATGGAAATGGGGCGGAAATCGGAATAGGTGGTAGGATTTGTAGCTTTCGGAAGGGGAATGACATGGGCTAGCTTCCACTCACTCGGAAAGGTGTTAGTGGTAAGTGAAAAATTTAAAATGTGAGTGACAATCACACTAACTTCATCCAATAGGAGTGTCAGCATATCACGGCAAATACCGTCATTTCCCACCGCTTTGGATTTAATGGATAGGATGCTCTTTTTAACATCATCCTCCGTGATTTCGCGAAAAGTAAAGGATTCACAGTCAGGTGGTATAGTGTTGTTAAGAAACGTTAATGTTTTATTCTTAAAGCTATTATCTAAAATGACAGGAGGCTTACAGAAATACTTGTTTAAGCCGTTCAAGTCAGGTATATTATGGGAGACTTCAGGAGTATCACCCACCCCAAGTGACTTTAGAAATTTCCACATTTGTGCACGGGAGACATTTTCTAATGATGTATGGATATAACGGCGTTTGGCATCCCTACACAACCTGTTGCAGAGATTACGGAGCTTTTTGTATAACTGAAGATTGGCATCACTAGAGTCCTTCTTGAGATGAGATTTGGCCCTATCTCTGCGCTGCATGGCTCTTTTAATAAAAGGAGTAAGCCAAGGTGCAGGTAAATGCTTAACTCTTACAGGCCTGATTGGAGCATGAATGTCAAATAATTTAAGCATAAGCCTGTTGAAAATTGCAACTTTCTCGTCAATATTATCTACATTTAAAATCAGAGTCCAATCCGTCTTGTTAAAATCCTCTCTCAGGCGATCAATATTAATGCCACCAAAGTTACGCTGAAATATGACTTTGATTTTACGTTTAGGAGGTCGGACCTTATATGAAAGGTATATAAGGTCATGGTAAGAGAACGGAGCGGTCATTTGGCCGTGAGAAGAGACTAATTTGGGTTTGGATACTATCTGTAAATCGAGAAGAGAAGGCTGACAATTAGGAGAATGGTGGGTAGCTGAAAGCGGTAACAGTTCAAAGTTAACAGAGGATATTGAAGATTTGAGTCGGGTAGACCTAAAGTTTTGCTTCAGTAAGCACGTATTTAGATCGCCCATAAGAATCACATGATCGTAAGTGGAACTTAAATTCTCAAGAGAAGATTCAAAATGTTGGAAGAAATTAACTTTGTCATTGGGACTATATACTACACCCACCAAGATTTTAGTGTGATGGATTTCAACTTGCAGAAAAAGATGTTCAAGGAAACCGCTATGGTCGTTTGGAGATTTGTCAATTACGGTGCATGGAATATTATTCCGAATGTATATACATACACCACCGCCACCAGAACCAATCCGGTCATTCCTGTAAAGCTTATAACCATAAAGAGAGCATAATGAAGAAGGCAGTGAAGGTTTAAGCCAAGATTCAGAAACCAAGATACCGTCAACTATGCCACTGTTAAAAGATGCAATGAAATCAGATATGTGTCCAACGACACTTTGGGCATTAATGTGTACAAGGTTGAGGAAGTTGGATTTACTTTGGAACACCGATTGAAGTTTTTTGTCCAATGAGAGTGCATCGGTATCAGAAGAGGATGAGATGTCACTACACGCACTTTCGTATTCATCAGAAGATGTGTCTGAAAAATATTTATCTAAAAAAGACATAAAATAAAAATATATAAATAATAATATATAAATAATAATTATATCAGTACCTAAACAAAATATAAATAAAAACGTACTTAAATAAAATTATCAGTTATTAAAATACAACTTATCTATAATATAGTAAATTAAATAACTTCAATTACCACCAGCGAGAGTTGGCTGTATACATTGACAAAATTACTAAAAAGAATATATTGGCTGAAGGCATACAATGGTTAATATATATATTTTAGGTCAAAACCACAAGCAAAAGCCGTTACAAAAAGAAATGATGTGCTCAGTGCCTCGGACATTATTGATCTACATTTAATACTACAATCAAAAAAGAAGATAAATATCGAATACACGGATGTATGGGCAAGATGTCTTTGCCTTCGCAAAATAGGGAGAATTAAAAATAAACATGACATATGTCAGTGACACGCAATTAACATGAAACAGCAAAGTTGACAAAGTACTGTATCAATGTGAAATTACCTACGTTAATCTAAAGATAATTATCAAAAGTTGTTCAATCTAATTAGATAACGAAACAGCTTCACTTATCTGACGACGAAGGAAACTGTGACTGAAGTTTTATTAGATCAGTCATAGCAGAGATCTTCTTCTTAGTTTTATCTGGTAGCAGTATGACTATCATGCCTTCGGATGACCAGCAATTCCTTATCCCAAAATGTTTACGTGCTGCAGAGAAGACACCCTGTCTTGACTTTGTCAAGAATTCGGACACGGTTACCTTAGATCCTTTAAGGGCAGTCTTGGCATTCCAAACAGAGGAGCGTGCTTTCATGTTGGAGAAACGTACTAAAATTGGCCTGTTGCGATCTCTCTTAACCCCAAGTCTATGACACACCTCTATACTATCAGTTTGGACATGAGGTAGCTTCAGTTGTTTATTGAAGACGGCCAATACCTTCGCCTCAGTATTCTCACCAGAATCGTCCGGCAAGCCATGAAGAAGCAGCACCTTCCGCCGTGTGTGTGTTTCTACTTGATCAATGCCCGCATTGAAGAACTCCAGCTGAGATTTAATAGTTTGTATGGCCTTTAAAACAAAAGCCTTAAATTGAACATATTCAGATGCAAGCGCTTTCACTGTTTGTAACTGTGAAGCTGACACTGGCGTTGAGGAATGTTGCTGCAGAGCCATTTCAAATTCCTCCATCCTTGCACCAAACTGTACAGAGAGCTCCTGCAGGTTTTCAGTGATTTGAGCAGTATCCATTGTGATAGTGAAGTGCCTTGATGAGATGGTGATAAAAACGTGTGTGATGTAAGATTGTTCAGAAATGTAATATCACCAACACTCACTGGTGGGTATTCTTAACACATTTGTTTAAAAAGAGTAAATATAAGTTAAATAAAATACTAAAAATATTAAATAAAGCGCAGAGCAAAATTTTTATGTGTATATCTTTCAAATCTACCCGCAAAAAAAAAAAAAGCCATATTATGTATAGTAATAACATAAAATCATCGAAATTACATTTTCGGGATGTATTGACTGACTGGCCATGTAATGCGGGCAAAGTAGAAAAGCATCACCCCATATCCTCCAATGGGTGTCGCAGAAGGCGACTGATGGGCCAGCAAAGGGGTATTGATTACCTTATGCTCCGTCCACCAATCTGCATTGAGCAAGCGTGGTGGACTACTAAACCTTCCTCGATGAAAAGGAGAGGCGTTGTGTCCCAGCAGTGGGTCAAATTATAAAGGCTGTTATGATGATGAATGTATTTTCCTGTCAATAAGAATTTCTTTTTTATATTACTAAAAAGGAGCGTCTACGCTTATACTTATCTGGTTTTATAGAAAACTTTTCAAGTTCATCGCTGGTGAGATTTTTTTCGTTTAATCCGAGGCATTGAATTTAAAGTTTGGAAAGTAAATTTCGATAATGGGATGGATTTGTTATTGAAAAAATGAGAACGGATAAAAAACATAGGTAGTGATTAAAATTCTCAGAACAAAGTTTTCTCTAAAATCTTTTACCAGTTGAAATTTACAAACCAGCCTCCAAGACTTAAAAGATTTACGGGTATTATTTATGCAAATGTAAAAAGCCGCTCAATTAGGTGAGAGCTTTCTTAGTTGAAGTGAAAACACAAAGGTTTAGAATTATTAGATGGTCGAGTAATCAAACGATAAATAAAAACCGTTGCGGGCCGTAAAGGGAATTTTAGCGGCCCTTAATAACGTATTTATTTTTAATTACAAAATTACGAGATTGTAAATGGTTTGTTCGGCGTTTATAAAGAAGAAGGTTTTTTCAGTAATACCTGGTCATTTTATTATGTTGTTTATTTTTCATGAGAGAAATTTAAGAAAATGTCATGTCTGTATACATTTTTAGTTCCGAATGCGGTTTTTAATTGTTTGAAAATATTTTTTAGTCTAAAGCTTGACGAAGTTTCGTTACATGTGCGTGTAAGTTTGTACTACCGTGGACTCACATACTTGAGCACCCATAAGGTCAAAATCGCTTGCGCACTCGAAGTAAAACGTAGTGAAATACTATTGGAACCGCGACCGCGTCAAAGGAAACTGGTTTTGAATTTCAGTCCGCCGCCGTACGAACACGGGCGACGGGCTAGCTTAGTTTTATTTTGCCAGTTTTCTTAGCAGCACTCCGTCTGTACTTTTTCACTTGGTCTGAATTGTGCACTACCTCTCCTGATGCTACGATGCTAGTGTTATTTATTAAATACTTTAGTTATTAAATTATTTTACGTTTCAAAAATACCCCGATTTTGTCGTCATTGTAGACAACTACAAAACTTTTCTAAACAAAATAGGTATAAAGATTGTGAAATGGTATTCAAAATTATGTTATTGGGTTAACCGCAATGATATAATATGATAAAATAAATAAATACCAATGAAATTATTTTTTATAATTATCATTCTTCGCACGCTTGTGGTATAGCCACATATCATAATGTTATTTCCCTTTATTAATTATTTCTGACGGCAACATCTTTTCAAATACATAGTTACTGTTGATACGTGATAAGATTTCGTTAGTAAATTAGTCGGTACTTACAAGGAAAAATTCCTTATGTTACCAACAACATAAAGCTTCCCGCGTTGTTGCTATTCAGATGTTGCTGTTATACGGATAATGATATTAATGTGATAATTTAATATTGCCAACAAGGCGAACATGGTTAGTAACATATTACATACCTACTACGAATTAGCCTGACCTATTTATGGAGAACCCCGGCAACCACTACACATGTAACAAAGTGACAATATTAATGAAATTTATGATTGTAAGAGTAAAAAAAATATCATTAGTACTAGTACAGTTTATTTTAGCAGCCTTTACTTTAGATTTATGACACTTTAGATTTATTTTCTTATGTTTATTTTATCGACTCTTGTGGTTCGCTGGTGTTAGTGTTAGACATAGGCTATAGCTTTTGTTTTAGTTTATTTTATTTTATTTTTTATTTCATTATGCAAGAATTTCATCTTGTTATTGCATCTCATGTTATTCAAATCAACAGTGAACAACAAATTGTGTAGGACTGTTATTTCTTTTCATTACTTTCTCCTGTGTTTGTATCTAGCTGTACTTAATTTAAAGTTAATTTAGGTCACACTTCAGAGAGGAAAGTACTGGTGTACTGTGATACCGGCTTTAGCCCGTTTCAGGCACCGGTCTTTTACAATCTTCTGTTACCCCTTTTACATAGTTATATCACGATGTGTAATGTATCTACTTAAGATTGTGGAGAAAAAATAAACGATTTTTATTATTATTATTATTTTTCATTCTATTCCATTCTATGCGGGAATAATCGCAACTGAAATTCACGCAGAACAAATTTCGTTTGAATACATACAGAGAAGTAGGAGAAGAGTGAGAGTAGTGAGAAGCTTGTAGTTTGTCCTTTTATGAGGCATGGGCCATACCGTCAAATTTTGCTTTATATATGTCACCGGAAGATAACAAGGGGTCATCCATAAATTACGTCACACGAATTTTAGGACTTTTTAACCCCTCCCCCCGTCCTTGTCACAGGTTGTCACATTTTTAGAACCCCTCCCCCCTGATGTGACGTCACACATTTTTTAATTTTATGCATGTATTTAGAAATAATCAAGAGAAAACAGTTATTTTAATTTTGTCTTTTTTTTTCTTAAACCTACTCAAACCCTTACCAGAACTCTCGTGAATTTTGTATCTAACTTGCATTACAAAGCCGCTCTAGAAGTTGATTGTTATTGCAAGAGAGATAATCTCATAGCGAGAGTGCTAAAGTATTAAAAATATAGATCGAGTTTGAAAATTTTTAGATTTTTTTGTTCACATATAAATTTCGCGTTTTAGTACTTTAAATTTTAACATGTAACGTCACAAAGCTTTTGACCCCCCCTGCCCCGTGTCACACAATGTCACATTCTGGTGATACCCTCCCCCCCCTTGAACGTGTGACGTAATTTATGGATGACCCCCAAGAACCGCAAGTTTATAAACCTAGGAAATTTATAAACTTTCGTAGGATTCTAAACGAGAGATAAATTGTATTATTTAAAGCCCACATTTTCGCAAATTTTTCAATTTGCGACTTCTCATGGTAAATTTATAAACTAACGGTTATCCATTCGCAAGATTCTAAACGGTTCGACTAATCACAGAAGAGCTTTTAATTTTACGCTTTTTTAAAATACGGCAAATAACACACTGCTCTCTGATTGGTCGATTTTGACAGTGGCAATGCTTGTGTGCAGAGACTTAGGTACAATCAGATTTGCAAAAAAAAACTAGTTTCGCAGTTTGTTGTAACTGTGATAAAACTATTGACACAGTTACACCATTAAAAACTTTACAAAAAAACACACGAGCAACATGTTTCTTTATGTTCCGTGGCGAACAATAGCGGTGGAGAGGAAGGAGAAGGAACAAGTGACTTATTCAACCAATCAGAGCGCACATGACGTTTGATTTTTGCTTACTTATTATTTTATGCGTGAGTTCGGGAAGTTTATCAATTTGCGAAAACGCGGGCGTAAAATAATACATTTTATCTCTCGTTTAGAATCCTACGAGAGTTTTGCAGTTCTTGTTATTTTCCGGTGACATAATATAACCAAATATTACTCTGATTATCCCTTTTGGGATTTTGAGCGTGATCTATCTTGGTAAGAAAAACAAACACTTGCTCGGACGTTCCTCGACTTAAGTAATACTCATTTATTTTAATTAGATATCTTATTCTTGCCACTCCGAAACACTAATGTAAGACAGGAACCTCTATTGCTTACTGCAGTAAAATATTAATTAAGCAGCCAAAATATTAATGTGTCTTGAAGCTTCCAAAGAGGGTACATAATGATCAATGGTTATTAGAACTAGTAAGTGTCGGATATTTGCTATAGGTACCTCAAATACCTGTACATATGATTTTGAATCTTATTATGATCGACAAGGATTCCAATATTTATATTTGTGACTACGTCAATAAGTTACGTGAAAGGAAGGAAATGAGAAGGCTTAATTACCAATCAGCGATTAAATATTTAAAAGCGAGAAGTGTTGAACTACAAAAGTAAATTATAAAATGGCTTATGTCTTGACCTTTAACGTATAAATTATTCGATATAATAGGTACTTACTAATTGATGAATTCATCAAATTACATGACCATGTATAACATACCTACATAAAATCACGCTCATAATCTCATAAGGGATTTTAAGCAGAACTTTACTTACACATAAAGGCACTTCTGGCAATTTGGTATGTGTGTTACCCAAAATAGTAATAGGTTCCCAGCCTGTTGTTTACGTAAAATGAGCATCATCAGCCCAAAAGCAACGAAACCTCTAGTAAAGCAACAAACAAAAGACAACAACCAATAACCAGCACAGATGTTAGTTACACTCTAACTTATTCAGCAGTCCCGGAATGATCTTATGATTAACAATTTGTAGGAACCCAATTGTATTATACCTGGAATTGAATAGAATATTTCCAACTATTTTTTCTTCTAGCCCTCTCCGTTGCTTTCCCTTACCCTCCACACAAGGAAAAGCGAAAAAAAAGAGCAACGAAAAGAGTTAAGAAGATTTTTCGGACCCTGAGGGAAGGAGAAGGTCGTGGATACCCGAAAGGCAGCCCCCGGGTTAAGTTGGACTCCTACCGACTATGCACCCCCTTGCCTAGGACAAAAGTAGTTATAAGGCTATCGGAAGCATCCTCCCCCTCAGGAGAGGGGGAACTGCACACGTTGCCATAGGCATATAGACCAGGAAATATGCGCGGAAGGTGAACGGACACCGTAGTGGGGCCGAACGACAATTTTAAGTTACCAGAAGGGCAGTGAGAATATCTGACCTACGCATAGTAAACTACCTCAAATCTAGGGAGACTGGTGGAGTGTCATTGAATTAAAAATCTCCAATTTGACTTCTCAAATTTATTGAACGAAGTGCCGTTAAAGAAATTGTAAAAATTTTAGACACTGAATATTTTATTACTTAATTTACTCAGGACTCGCTGACCCAGTACCTAGTTACGGCAGCATCAAATACTTATATAAATTCAATCTTTGTGAGTATTTAACGACTGTTCTTCCATAATGAGGTATAGGTACTTAAAAAAGGTGACGTCAGTCCGAAGGTACTGGTTTGGTACCTAAATTATTTATGCCGGTAATACAGCTCCGCAGCGAAACTGCAGTAGTTTAACTGTACTATCTGAAAACTAACTGTTTAACATACATTTTTGAAGACAGATCAGGAAGGTAAAGTTATTCAAAAAGTCAACAGTCATTGCCTCGTACCTTTGAGTGCTCAGAAGTGAGTAGTTAGAAGCTGTAATTAATGAAGAAAATAAATTCATATTTTGCTACTGCGAAAACAGTCATGGACAAGACTGAAGTTAATCTCTTTAAAGGATTAAATATAATGCTCGTGAGCATTAGCGGATTAAGCGATTAAACGTAACAGGAGCCCATTAATTGCCTACAGCTAAATACCATACTGAAAAAAAGAACAGAATCTAACTGTTAATTGTTAGATTTGTACATCTTGTTTGTTGGAAAATTGTTCTTTCAATGATTAATTCTCGTCCGCTAGTGACCACGGCCGCAACAAGGTGACCGAAACGTCAAGTAAATTTGGTTACATAGTATTTCGATACTTAGTAATTTTATACAGTGCGTGTCTAGACCCGTAATAATTGTCCAAGTGCTGTTACAACAAGAACCTGCCATTGTTAGTAATTGGTTGACCTTAAAATTAATAAATAAAACCCGTGTTGTAGGTTGTAGGTCAAATACCAAAATACCAGGCAAGTTGGCCTAGACAAAGTAACAAATTAGTAACGAAGTTCGGTAAGAACCAAGAAGTTCGGTAAGCAATATGGCCGTTGATGACAAATTTCTATACGCTATCATTATGAAACGATTGCCATTCGTCTAAGCCCGCAGGTCTATAATAATACATAGCTATCACAAAAAAAATACTTAGGTAAGTATTAATAAAGCTGAATATAGAGCACGCACAATCTTGAGAGTAAAAAGAGCAAGGCAATATCACTCTTTCGGTAGACATAGAAAATCATAATTATCGTTTCGCTTCCACGTAACTTCGTTAATTGTATCGTTAACAATATTTTTAGGTAACTATTTAGTAATTAGATACATCATCCATGCTATTGTATAAAGAACTCACTTCTCTCTTTGAATTTGGCATTCAAACGCGAACGAATATTTTACAAAATAATATTTTTATCGATATGATTCTCTATTAAATCTAATGTCATTATAGTAACGATGTAAGAATTTTTATTATCGGTACAGTAGTTTTTAGGCCTATTTAGTACAAACATACATACAAATCTTTCCTCTTTATTATAATAATATTAGTAAAGAATATATCTGTGTTAACTTCATTTCCAGTGTATATAGTACGGCTGTAGAAATTCCAGTGAAAATTAGGAGCCATAAAGATGACATCATCGTGACGATACCTGTTTTGATTTTGAAAAAGCATAATTTCAAAGTCACATTCTTTAAACCCTAATAAGGTTGAATGCTTTATTGGAATAATATTTATTAATATTGTCCATAAGGCTTGAATTAAGATAACTAAAAAGTTGCAACATATTTTTTTTACAGTTAAAATAATGTACGTCACGTGGAAGTATAGTTACTGTGCGTCCCTTTTTACTATGGACATAGATTATGTTGCTCTTGCTAATTAATATTTTTATTGTTCTAATTACGTACTGTCCAGTATATCTGTGTAAGCATTCAAGAAATAATGTTGTTGGTTTGAAAGCTGATTTCCAGTAACTCAATATACGTTAAGCTGTTCATTAATATATAGAACTGCTGTGCGTTTATAAATACTTGAACACTGTTTTAAAAACAAAAATTATCGCTATAATATCATTTTTCTAGTATTAATATTTACGCGTTTGTAAACGCAAAAATAAAATTACTTCATAACTTATCGCATTATTTGGTATAATCGGCCCTCAAGTAAAATCAAGTTTTAGTACTTTGTCATAATAATCATTCATAAAATTATTTATTTATTGCACGGTACATCAATGACTTCCAAAGGTTGTCGGGAACAGATCGCTCTTATAGCGACAAGACCGCTCATTGTACATTTAATTATAATGTTTCTGGTGTTTTTTATGTATGTTCCTGATATTAATGACAATAAAGAATATTCTACCTAAAATATGGTGACAACAATAGTGTTAAATTACTTCCGATTTTGATAATATCTATTGTCAATGAGCGATAAAGAAGGATCATCACCATGCACCTGCCCTTCTTCCAAATTTATTTGGGTTCGGCATTTCTTGTAAACATTTGGTTAACCACTCAGATCATTAAGTTATATGATCTGAGGTTACCAAGTCTCATTTGGCGGTGTGGGCCATGTCTTACATAACAGTGACAAGTTGCTAGCCAGTCCCCTGTATAAGAGGGTAATTAAGCCCAAACAGTAACAAACTTTCAGTGAAATAGCAAACAAAAGACCACCAAGAACCAAGAAAGATGTTACACTCATCATCTTAACAATCCGGGTTATATGTCGTGGCCCGATCGTATAATTGGCCAGATCTTGAAATGCTAGGGCATATCGTCTACCTACCGATCACACAGATACGACTTACACACATTACACACGACAGATTAGACTCTCCCACAAACAGTACACTCCGCTTGGTCATAAAAAAATAGCCTTGAACCTACTGATCACTCCTGACCACTACCATTTTTAGATAATGGGCTACTGGACCAGTGGTCGAGATTTTTAATGTCCAGTAGCATTTCATGATTTACCGCACATGATCTGGCCAATTTTACTGAACCGATTTTAATCAAATTTTGTAAATGTGTTTTGCATGGTCCAACTTAGATTACCTATATAATAGTCTTTAAATTAACCACAATAACGTGTGGCGGATCAGCTAGTAATAAATATAAATTAATAATTAAATATTAGAAACGTGTACCTACTCATTTGAGTAAATTACACGAACTTCTACGAATGTAACATTCGTATCTCGTACTAGTTTTGTAATTAATAATTAATATACAAATTGCTAGTGGTAGGTTTGTTCGAAAGTTATATCAAACTGTAGATAGTGCCGAGGCAAGCTACCTTTTGTCCAAAGTTTCTGTAAATTCGACGTGTTTATTCAGAGTGTCTGTTCAAACCGTAGTTGAAGAAACATCTTAGTATGATAATATATATTTAATTGGATCAGTCTTTTAGTGTTCTGTTTAAAACAGTTTGTACGAGCGGGTCGCGGCGGTTGAAAGGCGCCGGTTCCCACAACTACATGGAAAGGATGCTGAGCCAGGGTGTAAAGCTGGCCAGCAAGGATTTGGTTTGGTATTAGGAACTGCCCCAGGTAGTAGCCCTGGCAGGCAGCATGGATATGGTACAGGAACTGCCCCAGGGAGTAGCCCTGGCAGGCAGCAGCGGGGAGGTAGTGAGATACACCGCGGACGGTTGTAATCTGATTTATTGTGGTAAATATTGGTAGTTATATACTTCATTCATTGCATACACATATCGAAAGGCTTTGCATGTCTCTCATAGGTGTAACTTGCCAACGATGCACGTAGCTGCTGACCCGCGGAATGTGATTGTGTCTCTCTGCTGACCACGCAGCCGCAGAGTTCAATGTTCAGATGCTCGCTCGAACACAGTTCATCGACAAATATTATTAAGTTATATTTTTTTATTTGGCATAATCTCAGACGAAATAAGAAAGTGAAGACGGAGGTCTGCAAGAAGGGCACTGAGGCCGGCAAACCTACGCCACGCCCAAGTGCTTACACAGGTTACACGCATACATACACATAGTTCCGTGTTTGGTTACAAGTATGAGTGTTGTTCTACTGGCCTCATTGCCTTCTCCTAAGCGCTACTTCCCAAACTCTACCAAAGCGAAGATGTGCGGAGATGTCTGAAGCGGAGACTAGAAGAGATGTTGTTGAGCTAGGTTGCGTACTGGCTGGGGTCCACGTCCGGAAGCCTCCTCGTGGCGGACCCTGGTAACGTGGTGGGGAAACTTTCTCGGCGGGTGTGTGGCTTTTGATGACAAGTCCCCTTGGCATTCGAAGTCACATGCCATCGTCGAGTTGTTTTTGTTTTCCCACCACGGCTAGTTCCGGACGGCCCTTTTCAGGGCCACGACCGCGCTCGAAGTCCCCCGGATGCGGTCCGATGGCTGCTCCCGGTATCGTCATCAGGAGGATGCGCCAGGTCGAGCAGCCATCGGTGAGGAGGAGCCTATAAGGCCGGTGTCGGCCAGCGGCCCACAGGGGCTGGCGTTAGTCGGTAGCCCCTGTGGGCTGCTGGCCACCAATTGGTGCACAAGGAGTGCCTAGACGGGCAGCGTTGGGACGGTCTCGGAGTAGTTGCGCTCACGTGCGCAGATCCCGAGTCGTCCCGCAATAGCGCACTGGAGGTCAGGCCGGGGAGGATGTTTAGTGGATATGGAGGGAACGCTTTTACCTTGAGTCCCACATATCCCCTGCGGTTGGCACTACCCCGCAGGGACGATGCGTAAATGCATTTGACCTCTCCGTCAAGAAAAAAAAAAGGTTGGGTACTAGCTAGACTGCAGCGGAGTTAGGGTGGAGATGTGCACTGGCTAGAACGGAACTGAGCTGCGTGCCTTCTTCGTCCACAAGCGAGCGTCGGATATGAACAATGTTCGAGAGACGAGTTCAGAGACGAGAAGATGTGAGCGCCGTGCATTGCAAGCGTCAGCTTGCGACATCTCTCACATCTCCGCTTTGTACCGCCCGCCCAGCTCAATCTCAGCTAGGCACAGCTCACATCTCTGCTTCCATCGCTCCCATCGCAACCATCAGGCCATACAAATAATACATCTCCGCTCAGTGGTAACTGGAGACGAGATATGTCAGTAACGAATTCTATTGGTTGTTTCCGCTCAGTTCGTCTCGTCTTCGATTTGATAGAGTTTTTAATTTGGTCTGACAGCATGATTCAAAGTTGTTTACAAACTTAGTAAAATTCTATTTAGTGCATTTTTCGTATCACGCCAATTAAAATGAAACACTGAAAGAGCATTCCAGTTAAACTAAAATCGACTACATAGCGTGTACATAGCCAAATTTTATTAATTGGTTTATTCACAAAATATTTATTAGTTTTCACGGCGTGGTCTTAGTGATGTTCGTTTTTAGGGTTCCGTACCTCAAAAGGAAAAAACGGAACCCTTATAGGATCACTTTGTTGTCCGTCTGTCTGTCTGTCTGTCAAGACCCTTTATCTCAAGAACGCGTGGACGTATCAAGCTGAAATTCACATGAAATACTCAAGTCTATTGTCCCTTTAAGCTGTGAAAATATCAAACTTCTAAGCCAAGCCAATCAAAAGATACAGCCGATTATGTCGATATTTTCAACAAATTTCCGACACTCGCAAAGGAATCAAAACCTACAGGATACTTCCCGTAAACTCAGAATCTTGAAATTTGGCATGAAGCATTGTCATATAATGCAAATATAGGAAAAATTGCGAAAATCACATATTTTTAGTTATATAATATAATAAAAATATTTTAATAAAATGAAACTTACTACCTTATTTCTCACGAACGAATAAAGGTATCAAATTGAAATTTATACTTAATACCTAGATCTATTGTTCCTTTAAGCAGTGAAAAAATCAAACTTCTAAGTTAACGCGATCAAAAGATACAGCAGTTTATACCGACACCTTAGACGAATTTCCGTCACACGCGTATTAAAATGTGTACCCTCTCTGTAAGTTCCGTAAGTAATATTAAAGTTATTCTAAGTAAGTTAGTAATATTAAAGTCTTATTATTCTGTAAGTAATATTAAAACTAAAAAAAATATATGATGTGCATTACGCATTACCATGCAATTGGTTTGAACGATATCTAGTAAGTAATTTGATTTAATACGTCATAAATTGTAAACCGCTACGTTTGTACGGCGGAACCCTCAGTGTGCGAGTCCGACTCGCACTTGGCCGGTTTTTCCTGGTACAGTCAGTTCGGAGTAGATGCAGAAACCACTACGTCTTTTGATTAATATTTATTTAGTATTTTGACCTTGAAAAATACTATCTGGACCATGAATCATTCTGAAATCGAAATAGTGACAGGGTGCCTGCCTGTCGCCTACATAAAATGGACACCAAACCTAAAAAGTAACAATCCGTCATTAAACCAACAAACAAAGGCCAATAACCAGGACAAGTTACACTCAAAATCATCTCAGCCGTCCGGGTATAGTTATTAATCTCTCTAAAATACGGCATTCCCAATAGCAGCATTGTAATTTATTATTTCTACAATAGTTCATACCTTCACTCATGTTTAATAGCGTGCGAGCGAGATGACATGAAATTAAGCGATTACTTAACTAAGAGGCGTTTCAGTGTTCGTTTGGTTCTGTTGAGGTCAGAGTTACTATTTGTTGATACAACACTTTTGAATAAAGTGTACTAGGTTACATTTCATGCGGCCATCTGCTCCCGCAAGTGAAATATTGTACGCAATTTAGGTAGACCTCCATGTGGTTTTGTATTTTTTTTTCAGTTTCATTTAAAGCTAAAAGATAACACGTAGTCAAACATTAGCACGTTGTCATTTGTAAAAAGTGCCCATAAGGTAAATACAACTTTAGAATTCGACTTAAAACTTTATAATTTTATAATTTGGTTTATATTTAGTAGGCAACATGCGTTATCCTTTAAAACAAAAAAATATTTTCTACTGAATTGCATTCTGGATCTAAACCATTCTTGAATCGTCTTAAGCACACAAAAACAAAAATAAATCATCGAAATTAGTCCAACCGCATAGGAGACATGATCCTTCAATACTAGGCATGCCTTTTAAGTTCTGTCGTTTCCATATTTCCCGGCAATTTTGAATTTGGAACTGTACTATATTCAAATGTCTTTAAATTTAGAATCTCAAAACAGTTGAAAGTATTAGGATTATTGCTATTGTTTAGTCACAGCATCGATTGGAATCTGTCATGTTACGTACAAAAATGAATCTTTCTAAGGAAAATGTTCGTGCAATAATTTTCTACAACTTTGGAAGACGCCTGACACGGCTTCAGTATTTTGAAGAGCTTACATCTGTGTTCAGTGATGAAGCCCCATGTCTGCGGACTGTCGAACGCTGGTACTTAGAATTCCAGCGTAGACATACTAGTGTTAGTGACAAATCTCGCGAAGGACGCCCAAAATCCGCCTTCACTGAAGATAACATCATTGCTGTGAGACAACGAATTCTCGAAGATCGTTATGTGACGTATCGAGAGATAGAGGTTCTATTAGGCATCTCAGGGACAACCATTCAGAAGATCTTGCATGAAGCGCTTGGTGTGAGTAAGCTGTTGGCCGTTGGATACCGCATCTGCTTTCCGACGATCACAAGGCGGTCCGCGTCAGATGGTGTAAGAAAACTCTGAAAAGGTTCAACCGAGGAGAGTCAAATCACGTCTACGACATCATCAGTGGTGACGAATCTTGGATCTATGCCAACGATCCTGATTCCAAACAACAATCTACAATCGGGGTCGTCCAAGACAAGCCAAAGCCGACTAAAGTTGTTCGCTGTCGAAGCACTTTCAAGGAAGATGGTTGCCACATTCGTTGGAAAAACCGGCCATGTTGCGACTATTGCACTTCAAGATCGTAGAACGGTTAACGCAGAATGGTATACCACAGTTTGTTTACCACAAGTCATCGCCGAACTTCGAAAATCTAACTCAAAGCGACGCATCATCCTGCACCACGACAACGCAAGCTCACAAAGCGCTTGTCAAACGATTGAGTATTTGAAGCAGGAAAAAGTAGAAATTCTTGACCATGCTCCATACAGTCCTGACCTAAACCCTAACGATTTCTTTACATTTCCTAAAATTAAGAAAAGTCTTCGTGGTCAAAGGTTCCAGTCCGGTGAAGGAGCATTCGACGCTTTCAAGTTAGTCATTTTGAACACCCCCACTTTAGAGTGGAATAAAGGTTATAATAACTGGTTTGAGCGAATGGAAAAGTGTATTAAGCTACGTGGTGAATACTTTGAAAAACAATAAAAAGTACTATAAGGTTCTAGTTGTGTTTTTTTCTTCAAACGACAAAACTTAAAAGGCATGCCACGTACTCCTTATTTGAGACATAGTTTTGAAAAATGAATATCCTTATTTATCTTTATAATTTGACGGGTTTTTTTTATTTCTGACTTATGTCGTTTTGAGTATAAATGGAGATTGGTATAATTTTCACTAGCAGTAAGCTGATTAAGATTAAAGTCTTAATTTTCTCCTTTTCCAATATAATAAATAAAACAACTATTACGGACTTAACTCGCGTGTAATTAGATTTTACAAGTTGTTATTATTGCCCGACGTTTCATAACAGTTTTCAGCGTTCGTGGTCACGGGATGACTAAAGATGTAGGTTGTCATATTTTATGAAATAGTTAAATCTACCGTTACTTTATTTATTAATTTGGAGTGTTCCGTTTTACGCAAACGGATCTCACGGTGTCATTAGGTCTTGCTGTGTGGTGATTTTCTTGAGTTTTAATAATTTTAATTAATGGATCCCATGCAGGTGGTACGGCCCAACCATCTTCTATATTGAAATTTGTATGTTTTTATTTTATTTTATTTTATTTTATTTTATTTGGGATAACAAACAGTTATACAATTTAGCTTACAATGATATGACTTAAAACTAACGTATTTACTTATTATATAACCAGCAACGTTATCCTCAGATTACATTACATATAGGTAAGTCGGCGCAATGAATGCCAAAAATCTACAATTTAATTTTAATTAAGTAGACAGACAGTTAGTCAAAATAAAAAAAATTTGACAAGAACAAATTCATCAGGGACCAAGCTAAATTGAGAGACAAAACAAAAATCGGATCATCCCCACCGACCCCACCAGCCAACCATAAAATCAAATATAATGTTATGGTCGGCCTGTGAAAGCGATAGAGAAGCCAGTCACAATATTTAATTTATTAATTTACAATATTTAATTTAATTTTTAATTTAATCTAATTAAGTTTAATTTAATTTAGGACAAAATATTAAGAGCTTCGGATCTGAATTTAGGTTTGGATAGAACAAACAAGTCAAGTCCTTGCAGATGATCATTGTAAAATTTCATGAGTCTATGAAGGGGTATGCGTTCACCGGCGTTAGAACGCACCGCGCTGAGGGAAAATAACTTATGTGGGTAATTGTTACGAATTCGAGCAGAATTACTAGGGATCTTGTACATTATTTGATGTATGAAAGTATCACAGTCAAATTTATTGTGAATAATGTCATACAACACTGTTGCATCGAGTAACAACCTACGCATGGCGAGTGTAGTAACGTGATATTTATTGAGAAGAACATCATAGGAACTCCTGGAGTGTGACATTTTGTATTCAATGGTCCGAAGGAACTTGCGTTGGACAGTTTCAATTTGATTGCTATATTTGTCATAGAATGGATTCCAGATTACTGATGCGTACTCCAGTTGAGATCTAATTAAGGTTTTAAAAAGGTACAGTAAGGTACCAGGACGTTTAAAGTTAGTACTCATTCTCATCACAAAACCATACATTTGGAAAGCCTTGCCAGTTATATAATCGATATGTTGATTAAGGTGCAATTTGGAGTCTAAAAGTATTCCGAGATCACGGATTACGGGTACGTTTTCTATAATCGAGTTGTTTAAAGAGTATTGAAATCTAAGAACATTAATTTTTTTAGTAAAAGTGATAGTCTTACATTTAGGTAAACTAAGGTGGAGTTTATTAGCGGCGCAGTAACTACACAAACGATCGAGGTCTTCTTGCAATTTTAGACAGTCCATAGAATTTGTAACGGATAAAAAGATTTTTAAATCATCGGCGTACAACAGAAAATCACAGTAATGAAAGCAGCTACCAATGTCGTTAATATAAAAAACAAATAATAATGGCCCCAATATTGACCCTTGCGGCACGCCTGAAGACATCGAAAATTCATCAGAAGTATAACCATTTATTACTACCCTCTGTGTCCTATTTGAGACATACGACAAAAACCAGCGGAACAAGGAGCCACGAATACCATTGTAGTAAATTTTCTTAAGTAGTATTAGGTGATCCACCTTGTCGAAGGCCTTGCAAAAGTCGGTATATACCGCATCTACTTGTACGTTATTATCCATGTTTTTGAAAAGAAAGTTAGTATAAACTAAAAGGTTGCTTATTGTGGAGCGTTTTTTAACAAAGCCATGTTGTTCGGGGATAATGCTATTATGTAGTAGTGGATATATAGCGTTATGAATTAGCCTTTCGAAGACCTTCGACAAGGCAGAAAGAATTGATATTGGGCGATAGTTAATTACGTTATTCTTGGGACCACTTTTATGAATAGGTGTGACATTTGCTGCCTTCCATATCTTGGGGACGACACCCTCTGTAATACATTTGTTGAATATAATATCTAAGGCGGGGCTTATGGATTTTGCAATGTGCTTAAGAAAGTATGGAGAAATGTTGTCTGGGCCAGAGCCCTTCGTAACATCAAGTTCTAATAGCGTCCTATATATTTCATCTAGGGATATTTTTATTTGGGTAATACATGGATTGCACTGATGACTGCTTCCATCCTCATGAGCAAACAGAGAGTCAAGGTCATCCGGGAGCATGTCCGTGTTACTTACTTCATAAACAGAGCTAAAGAATTCCGAAAATATGTTACATATACCTTCTGGTTTATCGGTAAAATTTCCGTTGTAAGTAATTGTGTCAGGGATACCATTGTTTTGTTTACGTTTGTGAACAAATGACCAAAATACCTTTAAATCTTTTCTCAAGTTCTCCTCTATTCCGTTCATGTAGTTAATAAAACACTCCTCAGCACGAAACTTGAATCTCTGCCTATATAATGAAAACTGTTCGTAATCCATTAGATTACCAAATTTTTTCCATTTGGTCCAAAACTTATTTTTATTCTTAAAAATGTGTATAAGTGGCCTGGTAAACCAGACGGGGAAGTCGTGGGATTTGTGCGGACGCCGTGGAACATGCATCGTGATTATGTTATAAATGAGTTCATAAAAAGTGTTAACCGAATCTTCAGCTGATAGCTTATTTAAAATACCCACCCAATCTATACATTTAATTTCATAATTTATTGTGTTATAATTGGCCTCAATAAAGCGGCATCTCGGAGCTTTCGAGTGGACCATAGGCCTCCGGTCAGTATTTAATTTAATTGTTGTTAACGTTGGTGGGTGGTGAGTGTCAACCCCAACCAGAGGAGATAAAACAGCTTCCGTCTTACAATTAAGACAGTTTGAAATGTGTAAATCTAATAAACGGTCGTTACTATTTTTTATTATATTGTATTGTGAACCCCCTAAAAGAGCGAGGTAGTTTTTTATGTATGTCTCAATATTGCGATAGCTATCACTCGGCTGAATGTAGGCTAGACTGCCTCCAATAGACCATTTCAGATCGGGAATATTGAAGTCACCAAAAATATAATAGTTGTCCACTCGCGGCGTCAATAAACAACATTGTAAAGTGTTCAAAAAATGTTTATATGTAGTATATGACTGGCTAGGCGGTATATACAAAGCACAGAATAAGTGATACTTGTTAGTGGAGTCCGATGGAATACGCAACAATACATAATCAATAATGGGAGGTAAAACTGCCGCTATCGCTGAGCCGGGAGCAGCACCGACAACATCGGTACCGGCCCCAGGAGCCCCAAGCGTGCAGCGAGATGCGCGCAGCCCGCGACGAACCGCTATCAAAACACCGCCGCCGTCCAGCTTATCACTCGCCACACGATTACGATCGCATCGGAATACAGAATAGCGGGAATCAATAAATTCATTATCATGGATCGTAGGTATTAGCCACGTTTCAATCAGAATTATAATGTCATACGAGTCGTGTAAAATATTCATAAACAAAGTTTTTAATTTTGTACGTAATCCCCTGCAGTTCTGGTAGTAAACGCTCAATGTTGTGTCATTATCCATTTCGTAGTTTTAAAATATATATACATGTAATTATAGAAGGTTAGACTGTTTCGACGTAAGTATAATAATAATAATTTACAATGATCATCCGCGTGAAATAAAAATTGTATTGTAATTATAATATGTCGTTTGATACTGACTTGCTCGTTTGATAATCTAAAATAGATATAAAAAGTATAGCATATTATTAGAACGCCCGTGCCCTTTGCGTGCGTTTCTTTATTTCAATAGCCTCGCGCAACATCCTTCGCGCTACTCGGCGTGAAAAAGAGTATTATACGTAAAGAGTATTATTAGGTAAAAATTATTGAGGAGTAACAGAGCAAAACATGATAATTCCATGATGTCTAACTTTTCACAAAACACAAATAACCGGCAACTACTTTGCCTTGGTATAATTTAAAAAAAAATATGGGTTCTAATGAATAATAAGTCTAAAAACCTATTAGTGCACGTTTTTTATTGTTTTTTTTTATTTCATATTGTGTACTTATTCTTAATAAAGAAATGGAAATATCATTTTTTGATCCGATCTGATGAAAATATCATGATCTGCTCCAAACCCTCAACTTTAGAGGCTTTTTACTGCATGAATTAGCATGATTTGAACCACACTAGCTTATCGAGCGATGTAATTTATGGTATTTTGTCGAATGTCATTGCTAACTTTTTTTTTACAAAATGTGGAATTATCATTTTTTGTTCCGCCACTCCTCATTAACCTAATAATACTCTTTGATTTTACTGAAATAGGGTTTACACATCAATGAAATTTTTTATTTTTTTTGGTGAAAGACATAATTTTGTTCCGATTTTCTAATATTGTAAATGGACTCTTTATAAGGGACCATTTAACCCCCCTTCCGCTTTAGGGGTATTTTATTTATCGCTGCGATGCGATGAATTGCATATCGATTCAATTTTAACAACTCTATACACTGGAATTGCGATACCTAAGCCGTGTTGCAGTAAAGCTGATAATAGTATTACTCAGTTCGCCAACGTAAATAGGTGTTAGGGATTACATGTGACGGTTTACATTCCGCTTATCTGGTGACACGAAGGAGATACGTAGTGGGAACAATTTAATATACAGTCCCTAAAATATAAGCTTCTTGTATACAGTATTTGTGGTATGTATTTGTTGTGTGTTTTTTTATGTTTCTTACCTCAGAACTGTTTTTAAATAATAAAAAAAACACCTTCAAAACTAAAATCGGAGAAATAAAAAAATATATTTTACCGCGACGCCGTCGTGGTGGAGTGGTCAGTAACGCTGCTTACACATCAAGCGGTCCGGGTTCGAGTCCCGGTAGTGGCAAATGTTAGTGTGATGAACATGAACATTTGTTCACGAGTCATGGTTGTTTATGTATTTATTGAAGTTTATTTATGAAAAATATGTAAACTATTATGTATATTAAGGTCCGTTATCTAGTATCCATAACACAAGTTCTTAATGATACTTAATTTGGGCTAGATAATTGGTGTGAGCGTGGAAATATATTATCATTATATTATTTATATTATATTTAAATAAATCTCTAAATGTTCTTTTAAGGTCGGTGTCAACCTCAATATATGGAATAAACGTAGTCACTTGTTTTTGGCACCGACCTCAAAAAACATAATAGAGTTTTTTTAAACATATTTTTAATTCTCCGCCTTATAGAGTTTGTTGCCTCTTCTATGAAGAGGTTCCTTTGGTTGCAATAAGTTAAAGCATACTCGAGTTATCTTGCTAACGCACAGACACACACACACACACACACACACACACACACACACACACACACAAATATACTTCCAAAAACGGTATTTTTAGACTCAAGGAGGTCCAAAACGTGATAATCCGTCAAAATCTCGAGGTAAATTTTTTTGACGATTACACGTACAAGACTTCCTCTCTTACTACGTACTTATACGAGAAAATAAAAATGTTTCTCTATAGCTACGTACTAATTTTTCTTCTTAGTTCTCAGCAACTCAACTGCTAGTTTACTATATGGACCCTGAAACGTTCCCTTATTCTTAATGTCTGTTAATAGGTTTAATTATACCTATTGACAGACATTAAGATCAAAGAAAGCCAAGATAATACATTTACAAACAAGTCCCCATGGCATTAATATAATGTAGACTTGTGATAAGAGGAGAAATATATATACATTTATTATTAATAAAAATATGATCGGTAGTAATTGGCTAATGTAGTCGTTGGAAAATCTTTACAGCTCGGTATCTGGTATTGTCTTAGTAAACATAATATTAAGTATACATGTGTAAGTTGCCGAGCTTTTAAACAAGAAGCGTTAACAGTTAAAAAAAAGCTAGCAAAGTACTTAATCCTGCCCTGATAGTGAATGAAGGTTCAAATGTGAAGCTATATCCAGTGCAAGAAAAACCATAGTTACATTTACTTGTGAGATCTGCAAGGTGCCAGTGTTTAAGGAAAAAAAGGAGTGAACACGTCAGATGGAACTTAAGCGACCAAGAAAAATTATTTGCCAAAATTTTTTGATAAGTTAAAATTATATTGTATTTAAAAATAACATATTTATCCGGTTCTTATTTCGATGAAACCGGATAAATAGGTGATTTATTTTTAATTTTTAACATAAAACTATTTTTTATGTTTCTTACTACTATTGATTTGAATGATATGAGACCATGAACTTTTGAACGAAAACCAACTGTATGTTTTTTCCATAAAAAATTTATTCACGATAACCGATTGCAATTTACTTTACTTGTCATTTTAAAAAATGGCCCTTCATACGAATTGCTTACGAAATTTCATCACGTAGTTGCTGGATGGAAATCGGCTGAACATTGCGATTTCATTGTCCGACGAGTGATAAAATCTTTGCAACTTCGTTTTTAAACTACCATCTATTGTTAGCTATTGAAAATTGACGCAGTTGTGTTGTTATTAATTAAATATACATAAGTATTTCATTTAAATTAGCATGAGCATGTAAGAAAATCGGACTCATTTCTAATTTTGCAAATTTACACTTTCCATAACTTTATTCCTAAAATAAGTAAAAGTGTTGAGGCAAGGATAAATGCTGATGGCAACCTTGCATAGCACAAACAGAAAACGAGTATTCTCGTATGAATATTTAAGCAATGTAAAATTATCTACTAAATAAATAAAATTTTACAAAAATGGCTCAGTTTCAGAGCTGTCTTATTTATTTTGGTAAGACATCTATTCTTAATCGTTCCCCCATTACCGAGGATCGTGACTCCTTCTTAGGCGATCAATAGTTCGTGTCGCCTGATGGAGGGCGGCGCTGACAGGTATCTCCAGCTGTTCGGAGATCTAGTCCGATCATCTCTTTGGGCTTCGACCTCTGGGTCTTTTACCCTCTGCTCTTCCCGTCACCACCATTCCTTCTAAGTTGGTGGCATCTCTACGTGCGAAGGGGCTGAAGTAATTAAGAACATGGTGTAGACAGGTAGAGGACAGATATTGGGTGTTTTCCATTTTCAGTTCTCTAAGGATCGAGACGTTAGTGCAGCGAGCTGTCCAAGGAATCCTTAACAGGCGGCGCCAGCAACACATTTCAAAAGCGTCGATCCTCTGTCTATTGGCATCTTTGATGGTCCAGGTCTCAGCCCCATATAAAAATATAGAAAAAACGAGTCGGACGACGTGCATCTTGGTCCGGTTCGAAATGTTTCTATCTTTGTATATTTTGCCGGGTTGGGTCATCGTTGTCTTGGCCATGCCAATTCGTCTGCGTGTTTTTGCTTCGCAGGTACTGGAATGGTCAACCGTGTCAAATTTAAAAATTTGAAAGATTTATTTTAATACACAAAACTTACATTTTTTCAAAAGTAGTAACACTTATTTTTAACGTGTGATGATCGTTCTAATATCCGCCAAACTGCATGTTGCCCTTATCGTCCCGCTAACAGGATTATTGTGTACCGATAACCGAATGCGAATGTCAGTCCATAAGTGAATGTGGATTCCGGATAAGGATCGCTTCCATCAGCCTGGTGACCACATATCATCAGGTGAGATAAAAGTCAATAGAATCCTCATTAAATAAAACAAAATATGGCAACTTGACTTAAAGAAAGTTTTAGGCGCACGTATTTGGAGTAGGGAATCCACATAGGGAAATACATTTATAATAAATAATCACAATACTGCTAGTAGTAAAGCAGAATTGATTTTAGATTACAAATACTCGAGACATTTGCATTAAAAATTGCAGCAAGGCTTTATTTTCAGTAATTAATAAAAACGTGTTTGATATCTTAACACTTTTGATATTTATTTATACAAAATCCGTAATTATTATTTATAAATCTGCATAGTTTGGGAGGAAGCATAGAAAAGAAGGATTAATTTCTTCTAAAAGGTATTTAAGTATTTATCATATGAACATATAACTCTTATCACAGTAATTTATTTTCGAACTTACGATCAAAATTTTTTTAGCTTTTGTCAAATTATTGCGACAAGAGAGACATTACAAATATAATTATATTACAATTACTAGCAAATATTATTTCACTTCAAACTACATCATATTATATGAAAAGAAAACGTGATAATAAATTCTCTATCACATCGTGCACAAGAATAATGAATAATGTAAGCTTTATCCTAATCTTGAAATTTATGAAAAATGGTCCACATAAGATTTTCCAAAAGTGAGATTTTTTAAGTAACTTTTTTAAGTAGAAAAAAATCCATGTCGTGTTCATATACCGAGACAATAACCGGTTCAAATGCAGGAAATTAATCTAGTTTTTCCCCTCAAAAATTTTTGTTCGCATTTTTTTAAAACACTTAATATCATGCCGAATAAATTTTTTAACAAAATAATATTTTAAGTTGATTTTTTACGCCAGTACAAAGGATATGGTTAAATTTATTATATTTTCATTTCTATGGCATTTAATGAAAATTTTTCACTTGTTATTTTCATATTTAAAAAAGCCATTCAACCACTCAATTGATAAAACTACATAAATCACGTCTAACTATAAATAAATAATATGTAACAACCTAAAAAACTCGTAATCAATTGCTTATTTTGACATTTCAAAACGCCTACTAATCGTGAGCTGAGGAAATCAATTCGATTTGTCCATCAATAGCAGCTACTTAGCTCTGGATGTATGGGAGAACCAGGCACCTGTAACAGGTAGGAGAGGAGAGAGGTGGGGGGTGCGAGGGAGCCGGGGTTTCAGGAGCAGTGCAATTTGTGCCACGGTTGGTGGCAGACGCGCGCGCTTCGCCCCAAAAATTAAGTGACGCGCGAACGAACCTTCTTTGTACTATTGTGTGGTGAACAGTTTGAAAAACTCATTTGTGTAGTTTCAGAACACGTGTTTCCAATACCCAGTTTTTTTTATTAATTTTTCAGTGTTATCCTATTTTTTCTTTTGACCTGGTAAGTACTCATAATTAATTGTAAGAGATTTATTTACAAATAAATGTTCAAAAACGTATAATATAATAGGTTGGGGAAAAAGTTTCTTCGCATTTTTTAAGAAAATTCAAAACATTTTTTAATATAGTTTATTTACATTTAACTAAAGTATGTAGGTACCATTTTGTTCGATAACTTTTTGCCATCTTGTAGGTAGGGACATGATCCCATTGCTATAGATATTTTGGGACTTCTGGTCAAAATACCGCGACAAGTGGTTTTGGCAGTCCTCTCGTGATGTTAACCTGACACTGCCTAAAGAATTCTGAAGAGACCGAAACAGGTGTAAATCTGAAGTTGCAAGGTCAGGACTATACGGCGGATGCATTAACACCTCCCAGCCAAACTCTCTTAATTTTTGCTGAGTGGCTAAAGATGTGTGAGGTCTAGCGTTATCATGATGAAAAACCACACCCCTTCTGTTGATTAATTCCGGCCGCTTTCTCTCAACTTCTTGCTTTAATCTCATCAGTTGTTCGCAGTAGAGTTCAGAATCGATGGTCCTGCCTGGTGGTAACAGCTCATAATGAATAATGCCCTTCCAATCCCACCACACACACAGCATCACCTTGTTGCGAGTTAACCCGGGTTTCGCCACAGTCTGTGAAGCCTGACCGGCCTTTGACCACGACCTTTTTCGCACGTTCTTGTCGTACGTGATCCACTTTTCATCACCAGTTATCAGCTTTTTCAAAAATGGTTCGGTTTCATTACGTCGTAATAAAGAATCACAAATGAGTACACGGTTCATTAGGTTTCTTTCAGTGAGCTCGTGAGGTACCCAAATGTCGAGCTTTTTTGTGTACCCAGTTTTTTTCAAATGCGCCAAAACTGTTTTGTGGTCAATTCCCAGTTCTTCAGCTACGTCGTAACTACTGACATGCCGATCTTGCTCCACTTTTTCAAAAATGGCATCCATTTTATCTGTAATAGGGCGACCAGAGCGACGTGCATTTTTGACATCAAAATTTCCGGATTGAAAACGCTTAAACCAAATTTGTGCTACTCTCACAGACACTGCACTAGGTCCATAAACATCGCAATTTTTTTTCGCGGTTTGCGTTGCATTTTTACCTTTTTTGTAGTAAAATTTTAAAATGTATAGAATTTCTTCATTAGATTCACTCATCTTGGCGGTACGAAAAACAAATGAAAATCACACATTTTCCTAATTTGAATTTGGAATTATGTTCTTTAAAATTTAAACTTTCAATGATACCAAAACCAGCCAGATACAAATAGTATAGCCAAAGAGATTTTATTACAAGTTTATACATACTATAATGCGAAAAGACTTTTTCCCCAACCTAATATTTGCAAATTGCTTATAAAGTTTTTCACATGAATTTTTTATCATAAAAGCTTCACGAATGAAAGCCCAGCGTGAATCTACAGGTATGCGATACAAGAATTTCATAGAGTTAAAAGTGTTTTAAACAGAGCTTTCTAGCAAGATATGGAAATTAATCTTCTATTTAAAATATTAAAGTAAAGATTTCTTAATTATATTGTCTCTTACATTTACTGTTTGGATTAATTTTGAATCTAATTATTGACGTAATCCATATTAGTTCTATATAGATTTACACATCTTTCGAAAAAGGGGATAAATAAAAAGGATTACATAAAAGGAGCAATGAGTATATCTGGATTATTCCAAATTACCATATTCAATTTAAATGGACCTATTACTCTGAATATATGGGCATCGAAAATTCGTAACAGCTTTCAGGTGGCGTTAAAATTAGATTTCGTCGAATTGAATAATAATGTGATGCCTATTTATTATAAAGAATATTTTTTACAAGCTTTTAAAAATGCAATAAATGGTATTATTACTATTTTTTTACTATTGTTAAATGAGTTTTCTTTTTAATCATCATTTGTAATTCTGAACAACAGAAAGGTAAGTAAGTATTCAATTCTAGTTTAATGTGTAATTTTTGTAGACTATTTTTAAGTAAAATTTACAACATTCAAAACTTTAACACACTCTTACGATATTGTAAGAACATAAATATAGATATTTGTTATAAATACACAAGTTCAACTTTACTATGTGGAATTGTAAAATCAATTTTGGATTTTATTGACGCCAAATGTCAAGCCATGAACAACGCCCATTTGCATTCTCACGGGAGTTGTATGATACTCGAGATCGCAAGCTGCAACCAAATAACTGTCATGTTGAAAAAATTCAATAAAGCTATTTTGATGAAGGAAATGGTTGTTAGGTACTCGCTTAGAAACCTTAGTGACTAAAAAGGCCTTACAGAACTTCGCTGAGTAACAACTGTGGCCATTGTTTTCCAGCTTCGGGGAAAAAAATACCACTCGATTTCAGTCTAATTGTAAAATTGTATTTTGAGAAAAATTACGACACGTGAAAGAAAAAAAGTCATCTACAATTGTATAATTGCAAATAAATTGGTGATAAGTTCTTTGGTTGAAAACATGCTTCTCAAAATATTGAAGTATACTTATGATTTCTTAAATTTATGTAATTCGTGGACGTTTCTAAATTTTAGTTTAATTAAAAAAAAACATCCGTTGTTAGTTTACTATCAAGCTTACTCCAAAATATTTTTAAAATTATATAAATGACGATGTTCTGGTTTTTTAAAATAATAACGAAAATCAGACCAAAATTTAGGCCATTCTGATTGAAATCAATGACAATAATCTTTGATCGCAAGAGAATATTCTTCTATTCTGATTCAAGTGATTGAGCTAGGATCTGAGTAATAAATAAAGCAATTGTGTTAGTAATTAATACTTGGAAAATATAACAATCAAATAAATTGAAGACAGAGCCCTGAAACATTGATTGAAAGTAGAAGGTCCTATTCTATTAGAAAGATATAGATTGTAAGTGAAAATTTTTGAAGACAATTAAATTATTATATTAAATAAAAGTTATACGGCACAAAAATACAAAACGAAAGTGTAATAAATAGGTTATAAATTTAGTGCTAACTAAAAAAAAATAGTACAGTTCTCTCCAAATAGATATGGGCTCACCATATACAACTTTTGGTGAGAATTTACACTTTTTGTGGTCAGCAATTATCCTCTTTTGTAGGTTAGGTTAGGGTTTTATGATGGTAATTAGGTTTTCGGTCAACTTACACACGGTGATTGTTGTGTTGAACTTGTGTCTTTAGAGTTCTAATTTAATTGAAGATGCTACCAATAATAATGACCTTTCGGCTATTCCATCAAGATTGATTAAGCTCTACAGAAGATTAGTAGTCTGTTAATGAAGTTAAGTAATCTCGTCCCTTAATATATCACGGGAACACAACCAGATTAACTAAATTAATGTTTCTATCAGCACATTGAGGTAATATCAAACAGTGATATTATATACCTACTCGTATTTTGCGGAGTCATTGAGTTTTCCTACAAGCTATAATTTATTGTAATTTTATAGCAAAATAGTCATCATAATTTGACTGCTCTCCACCTAATTTTGTTTGGAGTCAGCTCAATATTAACATGTTTGTCTGCCAACCAAATAACAAAAAAAAAATCTTTATCCAAATCAGCCAATTCATTAATAGTAAATTCACTGGTTAATTTTAATGATTAGTCAATTTAAAATTTTAAACGACCAATCCACTAGGATCCAGCACCCAGACGATTTTATTGATTTGCAATATCAGAACACAGTTTCAAGAAATTTGTTGTTGAACTTTAACAGGGAAGCTCTTGGCATTCATCCCACTTGATGGTAATTGATGATAATGGAAAAGGTGGATTCGAACTTCACCCATAACCCTAAAGGTAAGCGTCCACAAGTCCGCATCGCATCAAACAGATATATAAAAGTATTCTTTATATAAAAAGTCACACAAGTGCGTCCATTGATCCGCGTCGTCAGTGGATGCAGTGTGCATTGTGTGACATGTGGATGCTTACATTAAACCACCGAGGACATAGAATAACCTGGTTAATTCTGTTATATGGCGACTTTGATAATGGTAGTAGCTAGCCAGGCGGACATAATACAAGCCAGACACGGTAACTTCTAAAAGTTTGACACCAAGTTGACCTGTTTGCCATCTACTTGGTGCTGACTACACAGTCAGATAGAAAAAAATAAAATTAAATATACTTAAATAGCTCTGGAGAATAAATAGGTAAATGATGCACTATACTAATGATTAATCACACCGAAAAGGTATGAGTAATATTTATACATTTATGCAAAGATTGTTCTTATAATGGATTTAGAAGTTTGGTTTTGATTATCTATTTCTGCTGCTGAATGTACTAGTTTAACCACACAATAAGAAGAAGAAGTCAAGTAAATGAAATCTGTAGCAAGCAAGATACACCATTCTCAAAGTTAGTGGCAAAAGATCCAATAGTAAACACTCTGTCGAGAATGTGTGAATATCAATCAGGAGATGAATAAATAATGCCCTGACTTGAGGCTTCGAGAACGCATAAAATTCTATGTCCCCTCAATACGAAATGCAGGAAAATTTAATGGCCAGAAAGTACTGAAAAGAATGAGTAGATAGTGAATTTGAAAAATATAGTAGAAAAAAAGTGTTAAGTGTTGAGTTCCGACATTTAGCGACAATTCGACAAAAACCTAAAAAAAACTACTACTTTGGAACTTTCTGGACAACAAACCCGAAATCTCTGGATCTCATCATCATAACAGCCTTTATAATTTGACTCACTGCTGAAACGCAAGGCCTCTCCTTATCATCTAAGGAGGTTTAGGCAGTAGTCCACCACGCTTTCCCAATGCGGATTGGTGGACGGAGTATAAGGCGATTAATACCCCTTTGCTGATCCATTAGTCGCCTTCTACGACACTGGAGGATATGGAGTGATTCTATTCTACTCTGTCGGCATCACACGGCAATCTCTGGATCTGTGGGCAAATAACTAGGACATAGACATGTATACATACATAAGATCACGCGCATCATACCAATAGTGTTTGAACAGAGCTTTTAAAAACAATGGCATATACTGCCAGATGTGCCTCACTAGGCAGTCAACAGAAGGGCATGTATTCCGAATAGTAATTGAACCTTCAGTAAAGCAACAAACAAAAGTCAATAACAGGTAGATTATAATAAGAAAATAATATAAAGAATCTTTTGTCATGGACACCAATAAAAGTGTAGAAATATATAATTTTCAAATTTAATCAATTACCTACTACTAATTGCAAAAGGTTGGATGTTTGTTACTTAACCACGCCATTCGGCTTAACGAATCTTCATGAAAGGCACGAAGATTGATTATAGTCTAGAATAGCACGTAGGCTACTTTTTGGCGATAGCCGATATCCGCGCACGCGATGCCATTCCTTCCACTTCCAACCACCGAGGTTACACTACCGGTGTATATTTCTTATGACACTACCGACTGAGCATTTACAAAGAAAAAGAGAGCCAATACAACACCACGTGATTCCAGTGGTGTGTAGTGGAAGGAATGAATGGAGCCACCGGCGTCCAATAGTTGTTTAATAAACAATATTTTTAATAGGCGTTTTATGAACAATAACCTTTTCAATGAGAGTTTTATTTCATGAATGGCTATATCAACAATCGTGACTGAAAATTGAATGATAAAATAAAAACGTTTAGTAAAATTGGTGTCAATTAACTAAGTGATACGGTCAACAGTTTTTGAACCAACATTATAATTGCATGAATGAAGAGGGATAGGAAGACCAAAGGATTGTAGATTGTACCAAACATGATAATTATGATAATAATATGGAATTTTGATATTGAGATGACGGGACCTAAAACCTAGCATAGCCGCTAGATTACGCAAGCTTTTAGCACCATCGATAATGTTCAATTTTAAAGATACTTTAACGATTAGTTTGGCATAATTTGTTGAATTTGTCGTAGAATCAATATACGAGGTTCCATATGCTACAGATATGGATCAAAGTCGATTTACATAATTTCAATCTCCAAATTTTGTTAGTACGGTACAATACCGTGCTTGCAGACAAATAATGATAATTATAATTGAATTAAAATCCATAAAATGTCTTTATTACGTAGTCAATAGCTCTATAAAATATATCGGGAAAACTTATAATAAGGTTCCGTTGAGAATGCTCCACCAATCAATCACTTTTACTTTGACGGGACACTGATGGAGCTACGCCACACGATACTTCAATTTTGATATCTAATTCACTTCAACCATCCCTAAAATGGCTCCCCAATTCTTAGGTTAAATTAAGGAGCGCTCCAATACTACGCAAACGTAATTGCCAAATCGCCTATTAAATCTTTCCGGTTTGTCAGAGAGATTTCTTTGTAATACAATTTTTATCTTACCAAAGTCGTATTAGCATTATTGAATCAGCAGAGTGAGATAACGATCTAATTTCCTTGAACTGCTACAAACTCTTGTATTGTATATATTACACATTGCCGCTGACTTTTGGAATAATTTTGGTGGAGCCGACAATAGTATATGACTACACATCAAAAGGATTAGTATCGAATCCTGGTAGAGGAATATGTTAATGAAAGTTAATATTGCTTTACTTTAGATCATCATCATCATCATCATCATCATCATCAAAATACAGTAAGTAATTAGTAGTACCTATCTTAAAGGCTATTTTAAGTATGTCGAGACTCTAATGAGTTCTAACATTATCTCAGTAGTACCTATATCTAATTTATTATATCTATCGAATGATATATCGCCGTCTTACCTCTAATTACTTTTTTAAAATTCTTTTCAACATGAGGTTACCTGCAAGACATAACTTTAGTCCATGTAATATTGTCTGTTACTTCTCTATTAAATTCTTTCTATATAGTGTTGCAATGGTCTCTGTGGTCTAGTGATTTATCGACAGGTATACAAAAGGTTCCGGGTAGGGACCGTGTTGGTAAGAATTTGTATGCAGTTTGTTTGTTACAAATTTTTTTAAAGTTCTCTTTGCTTATTACCAATATATTATATGTCATACCAATAGTGTTAAAAGCATAAATTTGTTCTGATCCATCGACCTGAGGCCATCGTATCAGTTACTGATACGATGGCCTTCTCTTAGTGTTTGAGGGTTGCGAGTGAAGGTCGGTAAGGTAAACAAAAGAAACTCCTATGCAGCATTACCCAATTGAAATGCGCTACCCAATTGAAATTGCGCGTGCCAAGACTCAAATATGAAAAAGAAATACCAAAAATCTTCACGCTTTTATACTTAATGAAAACATCAAAATATCCTACATATCCCTAAGGTATTCTGCATATCCCTGAGGATATGTAGAATACCTATAATTGAAAAATATTTGCTCCTCTACCTACTCCTGTTTGCTTGCCATTTGCAGCTTACGGCGCAAATAACAAAGAACGTACTTTCTTGCTGAATAGGTATGATACTAATAATAAGAAGTTCGAAATAAATGAGGGTGATAGTGGTGTATTTGAAATTGCGCCAACAGATAAGCCCGCATGGGATTCGCAAAGGGTTGTAAATATCCACGAATAAGGATAGCCAAGAATAGCAAAATAGTGTCTCAATAAATGGTAGAATTTTGCTATTTTCTACCAAGGTCACATAACGTTCGATAAAACAAGTCTCTAATAGTATGGTTCAAATGTTGATGGTTGTGTGGTAATAAGGAATGTTTTAGGATCGTAGCACACTTATCACAGCGTTCATAGTAAAAAAGCTGATAAACGTGCGACCTTTAGTGTGGAATGTATGACCATGTATTAAAATAAATTACTTACGGAGATACTATTGGAGACAATTGTAGTTATGGAAGTCGCGTCGATTTGAACTATAATTAAGAATCTTTAGTAAGTTGCATCAAATGTATAACTTAAATCAGTACCTAATTCGAAAGGGCATTATCTCTTAATACTGGCAGAGTTACGTTACCTTAGAACTTATTTAGGGAGGTAGTTGTGTGTGGGAGGACTTAACCCTAGGTTCGGATGTTAACATCTTCTCGAGAAAGCCTTTGGTCCCGTTGTCGTGGGTGTATTAGAGTACACATAGGTTATTTTTGTCACAGTGACGGTTTTGGTCACTCTTATCAAGCCTGTGGATATATATATGTATGGCGATGCGGGCACGCTACGACGTGATAAGTGCAGGCTTGATAAGATTGCCGAAACAGTCACTGTCACAAAAAGTAACCAGTTTGCACTAGCTCTTACGTTGATTTTATTCTGTGATTGCTAGAAAAGCTCTCCTGAGGGAAAGAGTTCCGTGGTGTTTGTGAATCCGAGGACCTTATCGCGCTATTAACGACGCGCACAAATCGTCGTTTCCATATGTTTTGACAACTGATAGCTGGAAACGGAATCGTTTTGGGTTTGGTCACGGGATGGTCGCCCTTTCCTTTCTCGGCCCTTTGCTTTGCTTCCACTCACAATCACGGTGAAGAATAAAGTCAGCCCACCTGTGATGAAAGGATTACGACGAAGGAGCGGCCTGTGATACATTTCGCTCAAAGGAGTGATTCTGTGGTGCTCTGTGATTCAGCACACTCGCATTTGGGCCTGCCTTATGGATATAACCTTATAGCAGACCAATCTCATCAGTACCTCATAAACAATAAGTTAAGATGAAGTTCAAGAGCGTCCCCGAAATACCTATTCATAAAAACGAATATACACACACAAAAGAATGTCGTCAAACGTATCTAACAAATATCAATCATCTTGTCCCTCACAAATCCACGAAAATACACAATCTATACCGCATAATGACAATTCTCGTATAACTTAATCAAAGTAACTTCAGAAGCTTCCCCAGATTGTAACTTAGATTCCGAGTGGGTACTTCTTGGAAGACTGTTAATCTGTGTTTTGGCCGGGGTTCAAATCCCGGATTAGAAGTAGCAGTGGACTACTGAAGTGTCATGTTTACTGTAACTTACCTACAGATGAATACTTACAATTTTCTCTAAGTGCATTTGGTCGAGGGTCGTATTAAGCTTTGGATAAAAATTGTTACCATAAATTATATTTTTCATGAGATGTTTACCATATTCTGTAAGTTCAACGACAGAAAATTTTTCACTGTTTGTATTTGAAACATAATGTTGGAGCGCCCACCTATTTATTACGAGCAAAAATTCGAGAATTCGATGACAGCTCGAACACCCACGCGGTCATCCAATCACTTATTTTTGACAATTATATATTTTGCATAATTGTAATTAAAAGAAGATTAAAGGGTCAAACCCTGTCAAACCATTCGGTTTGACTTTCAATAATTCGAAACACGATCTTCATCGTGTTTCGAATTATTCGCAAACTTCATCGCATCCTGGAGACGCGACACCAATGATATTATATAGTACTATAATATCATTGCGCGACACACAATATAAACGATTCACAAAGTTTTTGATAAAATGTTATTACAATATTAAAATTTATTAAAATTTATTGGTTTGTAAATTACGACCAGAGCAAAAAAGAATAAGCGAAATCCAAATTAAATTTTTATAAATTTTTTCACCCATAGATATTACTGATTTGATTGATTTTCATTGGTAGAAAAAACCGTATTCTATATTATTACGTAATGATGTACCAAACAAGACAACTCAATGAGTATACCAAGTAGAGAAAATACCAACCTCCATATCTATTGCTAAATAAAGTAAAAGTCCATAGGTGGTTTAACAAATACCTGTTATGAAACTCCGTTCCGCTTGGTCAGAAAAAATAATAATGAACCTACCAACAATAAGTTTGTCCATTCACTTATTCTTACTAAAATTTTACGAAAATACTATGGGTTTTTCAGCGGACCTTTCATCAGTGCAGAATAATTGTACAAACCCGTAAGTTTTAAGAAAGGAAAATATTCTTTGTATGAAATTATCTTGAATGTTGCCTGTATCTAAAGCAATGAGAGATTAGAAGAATAAAGCACACATTTATTTTGAATAAAGGGTAGAAAACTGAAACACGTTCTAAATTTATGCTAATTCGCGCTTTATTTTGAGAAAATATGACGAAATAGTAATAAATCTCACGGCTGAATGAATTATGAACAACATTGAATTATATCCCCTTTTATTCCCAGAAAATACGTTGGATCTCATTAGACTCGAATGAAAAGGTGTTCCTTTGATTAATTTTAATTTATATATAGAGCTGTTAACTATTACAAAAGGTAAGTTACTGTTAAATTATTTAAAAAAGACATATACCTACATAATCATATAAAAATATAGTTATTGTTGTTTAATATTACGTAGGTAAGTAAGTACACTAAAGATTTTTCATATTTCAGTGAAAACATTCTTTTCCTTTTCGTAATACAAGAGTCTTGTAGAATAAGTTAATTTCATCAAAAAATATCTTAAAGAGCAAACAACAAATTTTCAAACCTGTTCTTCACGTAAATTAAGTGTAGTACCAAGTAATAAAATATTTGTTTCATACTAGCAATACTAATAGAAGTTTATACGACATTTTCTGAATAAAGATAATATATTGTACTAAAATGAACAATTTACGTTTAGATTTACAAATAGAACATAGTTTTATTTAATTGTATACAGTAGCAATAAAAGAATTCTTTGAAGCCAGAGTAGTTACATCAGTATTTACGACATCTTCAGAGTAAATAAAAGCAGATATTTTATTTGATAAAATGAGGATAAAGCATAGTTTTCCTTGTATTTGTGTTATCAGCAAAACATAAGATTTTGGATGTTTCTTTCTTTGGTCAGCCAAGTAAAAGTAGTCAAGTTATGAAATCTCAGATTAGCTTTTGCTATGATGTCAGTAAAAAGGTAGGACACAACGGGGCACTTAAACTAGGGAAGTAACTACACAAGAATACATTAAAAATAGTATTGTGTTTTTGTACATCAGTAAATTGAGAATTCTATGGGGCAGAGCATAGTGTCTTTAGGCTACAGCAGTAGCCCAAAAAACATTACTGTCGCGTAACCGTTCAAGTGAATAAACTATTGCATCGGCATTTCAGAGTACGTAATCAATTTTTGAAAGTTACAAATGTGTAATTTCTTGTTTAAGTGCCCATCTAAAACGTTTAATCTTAAAGGCTCTTTGTATGAACACTACTATTTGGACTATCGAATAAAATAGTGTCGAAAATTAGGGGCACTGTGCGTAATCTTTTAGCGTACGTAATGAATTATTAAGAGGAGTAGGTATATGACTTCGTTCCATCGGGTAACCTTACGAGCCGATGGATGTGTCGATTTTTCCCTTTGGGAAAAACTGGCATTGGAATTATTTATAAGCTTGGTATGAGAAAGCTGTCCGAAGGTTGTGTGAGAATTTCATATGAGTTTGAGTTGTGAACTCTCAAAGTCTAGTTTCATATGAGTTTCATGAAGTAGGTAGGTACGTGTTATGAAAATATATCTGATATTTTTAGTCCTCACATATTGAATATTTATTACTTATTTTACAAAAATATATTGAAACAATATAAATAAGCTTTCAACTAAGAGACGTAGAGCTTACGGAGAGCGCAATAATAACTTGACATAATAATTATTTCAATTGACAAGGCACTAAACACTAAAACAAAAGCTCTAGTGTAACAGTACATCAGAATAGCAAAAATAAGATGAAAATTATCTTTGATTTATAATTATTTAAGATTTTATTTCCTGAGAAAATTCGAGTGAATTCTACTGTAAAATCGCTACTTATTTGAAGACTTCATAGCAAAAAATGATAAATATAATGGTAACTTATTAAATCCGTAATCCAGTATTAAGAGGTAGAATTAAGGATATATTTTTCACTAGAGTCGGTACGCCTAGAAAATGAGCCTTAGATAAAGTAATTGTAAAGGCGAAATTTTTATAACGGTAATATTTAAGTAGAACATTTATTATTTTACTTGCCATTCTATTCTTTCATTCACTGTTGGTATAAAAACGTCTAAAGGCGATATTTAATAAGAGTCGACAGTCAAGGTCTATTTTTATTCAAATATAATCTAACAAAATAAAAGGGTTTTATATAATTGAAGAAAGAGTATTTCGTTTATTTATAAAGAAATATGAGTCTCTCAGATTTGCCATAACGTAGATTTATTTTGAAAGATAGATTCGATTTGGCTTGATAGGTACTTTATTAAATAAACCATTCAAGCGTTTTATCTTTATTGCCATTTGGCTAAAAAGCCACATTTATCATAGACCCACTGAAACAATTCATAATAAGTGTAATGGATTCAGAAGATAACTGACACTGATAATGTATTATTATAGTTGAGTATTCATGATAATATTTTGTTTATACTTGATACTCGAAGCATCGGTGTCGTAGTGCGTAAGGGCGTTGTCTCCCACCCGGGAAACACCGGTTTGAACTCCGCCACGTACCAATGTGTTTTCAAATTCTGAATTCATATGTTTGTTTAATCGACGCTTTTACGGTGAAGGAAAATATCGTCAGGAAACCTGCACACACATATGAAGAAATTCTTAGGCTGTGTGTGAAGTCGAGCAACTCGCACTTGGCCAGCGTGGTTGACTAAGGCCTCATCGTCATCATAACAGCCTTTATAATTCGACCAACTTCTGGGACACAAGGCCTCTCCTTATCGTCTAAGGCGGTTCACGCAGTAGTCCACCACGCTTACCCTTAGCTTGCCCCTTTTTTTGTTGACAGGGAGGTCAAATGCATTTACGCATCGTCCCTGCGGGGTGGTGCCAACCGCAGGGCATATGTGGGACTCGAGTAAAGGCGTTCCCTCTATACCCACTAAACATCCTCCCCTGTTTTTGTCGCTGTGAAAAAAATCATTACGCATGCCCTCCCATTGGGGGACGGGAGGGGTATGTGGGACTCCCCGGGGCTGAACCCCAGGTCTACCCACTAAAACAACCCAGTGGCACTCCCTCTTCGCCATATATGGTGGAGGATTGGGAAACTGGCAGAGCCCTTTCTTCCAGACCCCACTGGCGATTGCCCCGCCCAAGCGGGGGGCCCCTCACGCCCCCGCCCCACTATCGGGAGGGGCCAGGGAGTGACCGTGAGTGCTCAGTCACCCCCTACGACGTGGTGATGAGCAGTGCAATGCAGACGGAGGCGCACCCGCGCCTGTCGTCCACTGCTCGTCACCGTGAGGGGGAGGGAGGGCGATTGCACCTCCTCCTGCCCATCCATGTTACATTAAACTATTATAGCATCGCCATATCACCTCTGTTTATTTTTTATAATAATGTCTGTCCTAAGGTTGCCTGTAAAAGATCGTTTTTAGCAATAAGGGCGTTCATTGGGCATTGCATTGTAGATAAATGTTTATTCTGTAAACTTTTTAAACTTATGTCGATGTGCAATAAAGATGAATTCTATTCTATTCTATCTATGTATGTTGTTGTGGTTTTTATAGATAGACTGAAAAAAAAAATATTTTAGTTATATAATGTGCAGATATCAACTGAAATCTCATCAAACCAGAAAGAAGCTAGTGTAAGAGAAAATTTACTTTATGATGACAGAAAAAATATTCAAACAAATACAGAATCACATAAAAGACTTAGAGAATTGGAGAATTCCAAGTCATTTATTAATCAATAAAAAATGTTACTAACAAAGTAAAGTTACTATACTCCTCTAAAATTCATATGATATTAGCGTGTTGTAGGAAAAAAAGAAGACGGTGAGCTTTGCTATGGTATGCGGTAACCATAAGTATTTTACACTTTGAAACCATGTCATAATAATCGTCCTTACATAATGGTGACAACTGTTACTGCGCAAGTGCTGGCGTGGCTAAGACATGGTGCTTAAGTGTTTATCTTCTGATGCTGACCTGTACATACTATTATGGATCTTCTGACATGAATTGCAAGCTAGTCTAAAAGTCAAACTTGTTTGTGTATTATTTGAAAAAGTTAATTATTTTTTCAGAATAAACAGTCTTTCAGTATCGTATAAATGAATTACGTATTTTATTAAAAATCTAATTAATGTTCTAGTGTCCCTCTACTCACTTTGAATGTGCTCGACAGGGTCCTTAATGATGTCGAATTTTGTACGTTGCAGGATTTTTTGTAAGATATATTAATTTGTAATGAAAAAAATAATTTGATAATAAGCTAAGAATTTTAAATAAATACCTTTTGCTTTGATCAGTATTCTTTCACATATTTATAAACGAATTTAGGCCATATTGAAAATATTTAAAACTAAAACACTTAGTAGCTTTATTGAGTATAGTGATGGATGATAATTACTTTCTTCAGCTATTTGTAATATAATCAAGGACATTATTTTACTAATTTATTGCCAGGATAGATGAATAAGGGAGGTGGGGAGTACCTAATTGCGATTTATTTTGTTTATAGACACGATAATGATGATGATGATGATTGCATTTTAAATACGATTAACAGGAACAAAATATCAGCGTCCAAGAAATTACCTTATCCCGTTTAATATATAGCCTTTTATCTTTGTGCAATACGCATACATACATCACGAATCAAAAAAGCGAATGTGCTATTCGACACCGAACGTGTTATGATTAATGACTCGCGTTCACATTGACTTATCGGCATATATGTGAGTTCGGTATTAATAGAGAAAGCTAATTATTTTTGCACATTTAAAGGAGCGTCTACGCTAGACGAGCCGAGCACTAGGCAAGAACGATTCATGTAGTGTGGACGGAAAAGAGCGCGTATTGAGCGTTCGGCTGCGTGCTACACTGTTCGAGGGCAGTAATCATTGTAGGTTCTTTGTACTTCCATACTTGGCGAACGACGACGAGCAGAGCGGCTCCGCTCGTGTGTGGCTTCCTAGTGTAGACGCATCTTAACATATCTGTATTAAAGCTCGATCCCCACACGTCCGTGCCGTGCCGGGAACGTGTACGGTACGTGTTCCGTCAGTGTTTATAAAAAATCATTTCGTACCTACTTTTCACAGAACCGGTTCAAATATGTCCGTGTCAGGGCCGGCAACGGAGCTTCATAGTCCGAGTGTCCGTCTGATGTGGCCCGGCCACGTCACGAGAACGGCCCTGATGTGTGTGGATAGACCTTTATTCGTACTATGACGGGGGTGTGTATTATTCAATGTCAGATGATACGTCGAAACGTCGTAGGGGCGCACAAAGGAAAATATTATCTTATTAACTCTCAGTGGATCAAAATACGACGTGTACTTAGGTCCTTATTTGTTAACGGTTTCATCGACATCTCGAGAGTTTAATCTGAGCTGATACTCTCGTATGTGACGTTAGGATTATCTCAACTCAAGGTAAGATGATAAATTTCAGATTTCCATTTCAGCTTTTATCTCAAGACTTTTTTTTTTGCAAATTGGATATCATGAATATGTACAGTATTTTTTCTAAAGAACGCAGGTGAGCATAACTCGTTTTTGTTGTCGTGTATGTTGGTCTAATGCAGTCTTTCTCAAAGTGGGCGATAACGCCCCCCTGTGGGCGTTGGAGGCCTAGAGGGGGGCGTTAAGGGACCCAGAAAAAAAAGGGGGGCGTTGGCGTGGTTCAGGGGGGCGATGGTGGATTTGTAATTTTATTTACTTAACATTTTAAATTTCACTAAACTTAAAACCTACCTATTACTCAATATCAGGCGTGGTTTAGGGTTATCAGATGATTAATTTGTAATTTCATTTACTTTATAATTCACTAAAATTAAAACCTACCTACTACTCAATATCAAATAATTAGTTTATATATTTGCCTTGTATGATGGTATAAAAACTAAAAAATATTTATTATAGATTTCGTAGAATAGCCCGTATGCCGTACGCAATCAAGTTGTAACAAGTTTTTGTTAAATAACGCTATTGGTGCAATCCGGTAGTAATCGTCTGGTGCATCGATACTTGTCCTAACTTGCTCAGTACTATTAAGCGTGGAAAGAGATAAACGAGTTTGTGCGCGTTTGTTTTATTCCTGTCGGTGCGTGCCGTATTTAAATCCTATATAAAAGCTCGGAATATCTCTTAAATTTTCATTAGTAGTTTCGTGCGCAATCTTTAATCGATCTTCTGAAACAGAGTACCTCGTCGAGTGCACGGAGCTCCGAGTGGATCGCAATAAAGAAAGACTGTGGTAATCTTCAACCTACACTTCCTAAAAAGTTCAACACTTTATTTACATATTTGTAAAAACAAAGTCATGTCGGAAGCAAAAAAGAAGAAACGGCAATACAGTGCAGAATATATTAAATATGGATTCATAGAAAATCCGACAAATTCATCTTTGCCTATGTGCCTTCTTTGTTCAAAAACATTTTCAAACGAAGCGATGAAGCCTTCAAGACTTCAAGATCATTTGAATAAAATGCATCCAGATAAGAAGGACAAAAATGTAGCCTATTTTCAAGACCTGGAAAAGAAGCATAATGCTCAGCCAAGTGTATCGAAACTTTTTTCGGTGGCTACTAAGCAAGACGATGACGGACTTCGAGCTTCATACAATATCTCTTTGTTAATTGCTCAAACAGGTAAACCACACACCATAGGAGAAACGTTAATTTTGCCGGCAATAAAAGAAGTTATAACTACTGTGCTTCATAAACCTGCTGCAGATATAATTCGAAAAATTCCTTTGAGCAATAGTTCTGTGCAAAGACGAATTGATGAAATGGCTGATAACATTGAAGAGTCATTGTGCAATCATCTGAAGACTAGTCAATTTTCAATTCAGTTGGATGAGTCCACTTTACCAACTAATGAAGCTTTGTTGCTGTCTTACGTGAGGTTTATTAAAGATGAAAAAATATGTCAAGAACTATTATTTGCTAGAAATTTAGAGACAGACACAAAAGGAGAAACCATATTTAAAACACTGGAAAAGTTTTGTGATGAAAAAGGAATTCCCTTGAAGAATATTATATCAGCTGCTACAGATGGTGCTCCAGCTATGACGGGGAGTCAAAAAGGTTTCATAGCGTACTTAAAAAACGAAATTCCAGATGTGCTTGCTGTACATTGCGTTATACATCGACAACATTTAGTTGCTAGAAATTTAAGTGAACGACTGTTTCAATCATTGCAATATGTCATCAGAGCAGTCAATAAAATCCGAAACAATTCTTTAAATGACAGATTATTTAATCAGCTTTGTGTTGCTAATGATGAAGATTTCAACAGATTGATTTTTCACACAGAAGTGCGTTGGCTATCAAAAGGAAATTGTCTGACTCGATTTTACAATCTGTTTGACTCTGTCATTGAGTTTTTGGAAAACAAAGACACAGAATTGCGCGACAAACTCATCACATCAAAGAATGATATCGCATACCTGACAGACCTTTATAAATTGCTTAATGATATGAATCTCCAACTTCAAGGCGATGACTTGAACTTAATAAAAACAAAAAATGTCGTCGCTGCTTTCGTAGCCAAGTTGCTCTTACACAAGAAGAATATCGGCAGACGTGAGTTCCATAATTTTCCCAATTTATCAGTATCCTGCAACAGCGACGACTTGCTTGTCTACTGCCAACATTTGGAAAATCTTCACAGCGATTTCATTGAAAGATTCCAGGATATTTTGAAATTGGAAATACCAGACTGGGTGTTAGATCCTTTTTCAAATGTCAACATAGGTATATCACCCCAACTGGAAGAAGAACTTATAGAACTGACAACGAATGATGAATTAAAAATCAAATTCAAAAGTGGTTACCACGAATTTTGGCTACAAAAATCAATCTCGCAGTTATATCCTGGATTGTGGTCGATCGTTCAACGATTTTTAATAGCATTCCCATCGTCATATTTGTGTGAACGTGGATTTAGCGCTGTGACAACGCTGCTTACTAAAAAGAGAAATCGTTTGCATGTTACCGAACGCGGCGACTTAAGACTGTTTTTGAGTAAAATCGAACCTGATATCAACAAACTTGTTAAAAATCATCAAATTCATCCATCTCATTAGATTCGTTATAAAATTAAAATTGATTACCTATCTACATTGTTTCTTTTAATTTGATTTTTAAATATATTCTTAATATTATAAAGTTGCGTTTTAATTGTTCTCACTGGTAAAAATGTCTAATTTAGAATTTAAACATCAGGACTGAATAATATAACACTATAACTAAATTAATTAAAGTAATGAAATGGTGGTTTTTAAGTTTTAGGAGTGTATAAAAACTAGGGGGCGCTGAAAAATTATTTATTTTCAAAGGGGGCGGTAAAAGAAATAAGTTTGATAATCTCTGGTCTAATGTTTCGTTCGCCGGAATTAGATTCAGAGCTGCCAGGTTAAATTCCCAGAGAAGTACTAATTTGTACTCTGTTTGGTTGGTGGTAGGACTTTTTTAAATTACCTGGCTAACTACCACCACTTTATCAAAATCTGTCGCCATAATAATAATGTTAACAGCATTATTCAGGTGAGATGAAGGCCAATAGCTTCCTCTCAAGATTAAAAAAACAGTGTGCCAATGCCAGCGAGCACTCCCGTGCTGACACACACAGGGACAATTTGCATATATATCAACAGTCATTATTTACTTAGGTTCGTAGGATAAAAATACTATATTAAATAACTTTCCAAGTAGCTGGCCAATGTCTAATGAAACGCCTATCGCCTTTGGCTGATATCTTGTATTACATCCATATTCCAATAAACATTACGTTGCTGCATCCGAGCGATGTCGTGTAAGCGATGAACTTAAGTACGTACGATTTATTAATTAGGACAATATCTCAGGTGCTTTAGAATGCACTTAAGACGAGAGCGTTGACGATTTATTATTAAGGTTTGTCCTACGTGAGCGGTAGTTGCTCAAACGCCACACGATATGCGACAATATTAAAAAGTGTACTAGGTGGTAGACCCATATGCAGGGTCTTATGGGTAGGTACCACCGCCTTTCTTATTTCTGCCGTAAAGCAGTTCACTGTGTTTCGGATTGAAGGGAAAGGTATAGTCGGTGTAATTTACCGGGCATGGAAGGCATATCATCTTAGTTAAGTGATTTACCCTTAATATTGCAATTGTCTATAGGCGACGTTGAAACACAGGTTACTCCGCTACCACCTTTACTCCGATTAGGGAACTTAACTGTACATTCTGACACGGAAGGCGCTGTCCTCTGAGACTCCCCCTATTAGAGATGGGTGTAAATGGCCCCTCTCTTTTCTACAATCCTACATGGTACTGACGATCGCCTGAGCAAAATGAGAGTTAAATTATTAAAGTTTTTTTGCTACTTTTTTTCTATATTTTATTAGCAAATAAGCAAAAACAATAGATTCGGGTTTTGCTAAGTTTAAGGTTGTTGACTTTTGTTTGTTTGTTTACTGAAGGTTTAGTTCATTTTTGGCTATGATAGATATATATGCCCCTTTTTATGTAGGCGACAGGCTGGCAACCTATCTCTATTAAGGGGTACTTGCCCCATAGTGACAGATGTGGCTTTATTTGTAGCCAAATGTTACCTAACGTGCTGCTCAACCCCTCTTGAAATTATTAGCATGATTAGATTATGTATGAAATGATTTATGAATAGTAAGATTCATCTTAATACTAGAAAAAATTGACCTGCTTCCATTTTTTTCAGTATATCTTTCTAGTATTAAAAATATTTACGCGTTTGTAAACGAAAAATGATTCCATAAGATTCATGTTATCTATTGTAGTTTTGCAAACTTTTTAATAAATTAGAAACGAAAATGTTAATTGTGTTCGAAAACTATCAATTCTCTTCAAATACAATGGAGTCTTCAATGGTAAGATTTAGGGCCTGGTTCGCAGGTTCCAAGTACCTAAGTTCCCATTGGCGTTTATTTGACAGATAGTCCAGACAAAGGTGAGTGAAGGTGAGTAAGGTAGCCAGAGCTCTACTGGGTAGGGAAGGTGACTACGTTTGGCAGCGCGTGAATGTGACGTCATTGTTGCAAGCGTCTATAGACGATAGGCTATAGTTTACGGTGACCACCAGGCAAGCCATATTCTTGCCTGCCATCCAAATAATATAAAAAATATCAATTTAACAGCCAGATCGGCTCTAATCAAAACACGTCAAACCGGCTCTTAAAATCATAGATAGATTGTTACGGGTCGAGAATCAGTTCTAAGCAAATAGACAAGGAGACGACGCTCAAGTAATTCCAATGTCATTATAATTTTCCTTCCTTAGTCGCGAGTCAGCCAGAAGAGAAGTGGGCCGAGAACGAAACGAGAACGGAAACGTTGTGGTCTGCGTTACAACACTTCTATACATATACTACGAAGGTCTAGTAAAGAGAAGCCACGTTTTTGCCTATTTCGTGCCTTATGTTACTTTCATCTGGTTTACGCTTTGGGCTAAGTAGCTTATTACCCGGTCACACGGGCCGTTTGTTTTCCTAATTTTTCACGGAAATTTTGCTGAAGGTATGTTTCTTTGTATTTTTTACTTTTTCGCATACGTAGTATAGAGGAAGTCTTGTAGGTAATCGTCAAAAAATTCAATTGGAAATTTTGACGGATTTATGCGTTTTGGACCTCTTTGAATCCAAAAATACAGTTTTTGGAATTATGTCTGTGTGTCTGTGCGTTAGCACGATAACTCGAGTATGCTTTAACTTATTGCAACCAAATTTAACATGCATGTATGATATCAAAATATAAGGTTTTTATTAACTTTTGGGTCGTCGATCACGAAAGTTAAGCAACCAAGTGCGCGGTCGGTACTCGGATGGGTGACCAAAATTTAATATGCATGTATGACATCAAAATATAAGGTTTCTATCAACTTTTGAGTCGTTTCTGGTATACGAGAAAGTCAGGGGGGAGACCACTCCCGATTTTTTTTATATCGTGATTATCACCAAATATTAGGTCAAACCTATGAAATTGCCGTTTCGTATGGATTTTAAAACGATTTCTCAACAACTTCAAATTTTTATTTTTGGCTAACTATAGCTATGCCCTCTTTATTATTATTTCTGTGGCTATACCCATATTGAGGAAATTAGATCTGTAAATTATTGAACTATAATTAAAGGCAGTGATTAAGTTAGCAAAAACAACAGTAAGTTACGAGATAGCTTTTTTAATATAATTAATATTTCTAATTAATTCTAATATTATTCTTATTAAAGATGGAAGAATATTAATTATTAATAAGAATAAAAGTTTTAAGGTACTACAAACTGAATACAAAGTGTCTATTTGTTTACGTGTGAAGGGAATATTACATAACATGAATGGAAATCGATTTTTACAACCCTGTCTTGTGGTAATAGCTTAACATCACTTTGCTACAATAAAAACAAAAGATCGTGGTTTTAGAATATGTTTCACTCATTCAGAATTTAATCTGAAAATAATGATCACAGTGTTTTTCGTGCTCTCAGCAATACTGTTTTCGGAAAATTCCCAAATTACTCGTACTTTTCGTGAGAAGGCAGTGTCTTAAAATTAAATCAGCATATTCCATAGCTGCTCAAAAAGTTTCTTTCACGCCGATTCAGAGTACGCCAACCTTTTTAATAATTGACGAACGTTTCGAGAGCCGAGTATGAAGCAAGGCGTACTTCGCCGTCGCGAATGCTTCAGATATGTTATTGGATTTATTTTTCATTGCGAATGTGGACTTTCCGGGTCAGGGGTCGAGTATTTCGAGATTCATGAAAATGAAATGAAATGAAATGAAAATGAAATGAAAAGCTCTTTATTTAAATGGACTTTGCTAAGTACTTTTAAATCGTCAAAACCCTACCACCATTTCGGGACGATAATATTATTATGCTGAGATGGAGAAGAAATGGCGAAAGAAACTCCACAGCTTACAATTTGGTAATGATTTCAAAGCATCATTACAGGTCAATAGATAATAATAATATAATTAAAATTACAGTTTTACATGCGTAAATTTTGGGCAGTTATTACTCCCACGCATTTGGTTCATTTATAATAATAATTTATGTTGTAAAAGCTTTTCTATATAATTCAACTAATCACATTAATGAACTAATTAGTTTAAGTCTTGATACCCACCACCATTTTTTGTTATTGTTAGATAGATTTTGCTCAATTTAGGTGCTAAGCATACATTTATGATCCTTTGGTTAATAAATATATCTATAAGAATACAATGTGTGCATACCAAAATAAATAAAAAAAAATCCAATACCTAATACATTAGTTATTTACACAATATCATAACACAAACAAAATTATCCTATTAATGGCATGTGTCATACAATTATCCATCTAAGAATAAACAACTACATTGTCTAACATTTACATCAAATAAAAATAAAAATAAAAAGTTCAAGAAAACATGAGATGACCAGGTCTCATTGGCGGCACCTGTTCACAGGCATGACGCAAGAATCAGCCATCGCTTCGCTCAACCATATTTTTTTAGGGAACGTAACGACCCGACGCAAGACGACACCGCCACAAGACCTTTTTAGTGAGAATGACATACACATGCTTCTTGATTATAATCTCGAACAAATTTAAATTATGTTTCTTAGTTAACTATAGGACACAAGGTTGATAATCTGTGTAATTAATATATTTTGGATGCATAGATCATGAACAAATTCACCCCCAAGCGTTAGAATCATTTATGTAATCAGTTATTCTATAGTAAGCTTTATTATACAGTTTAGATTTAATAGCAGTTTTGAACTTATTAACAGGTAGATCTCGAATATTATTTGGGAGTTTGTTATAAAAGCGTATACATTGCCCCATAAAAGAATTGCTTATTCTGTGGAGACGAGTAGCATGTACCACTAGATTATGTTTTTTTCTAGTATTAATATTATGAGTGTCACACTTTTCAGAAAAGTTTGTTATGTTTTTCCTTACGTAAATTAGGTTTTCAAATATGTATTGTGATGCCACTGTTAGAATATTTATTTCTTTAAACTTTTCCCTGAGTGAAACCCGAGGTCCTAATTGATAAATAGCTCTTACTGCTCGTTTTTGTAAGACAAATATGGTATTAATGTCCGCAGCATTCCCCCAAAGAAGAATTCCATACGACATAATACTGTGGAAATAACTAAAGTATACAATTCTGGCTGTGTCTACATCAGTAAGTCGTCTGATAGTTTTAACTGCATACGCAGCTGAACTAAGTTTACCAGACATTCGTTCAATATGTGGACCCCATTGCAATTTAGCATCTAACATTATGCCCAAGAAAATAGTCGATTCAACAGGTTCTAATCCTATACCATTTATTTGTATATTTGTTTCAACCCGTTTCACATTGGGTGTGCAAAACTTAACTAATTTGGTTTTATTTTCGTTTAAAAGCAAATTGTTAATGTTAAACCAATCTACTACTTTAGATAGTGCGTTGTTTACTTCGTCATAATTAGTCATTCGTCTGTTTATTTTAAATATCAGAGATGTATCATCTGCAAACAACACTATATCATGACTTTTATTTACACAGTAAGGTAGGTCATTAATATATATCAAGAACAGAAAAGGACCAAGAATTGAACCCTGTGGAACTCCTATTGTAACCGCAGCTCCAGAAGATCTTTGACCATTTATATCGACCCTTTGAATTCTATTACTCAAGTAAGATGTCAAAAGGTCGAGAGCCCTATTTCTAACGCCATAGTGATGTAATTTCCTGACAAGAGTATCATGATTTACACAGTCGAAAGCCTTGGATAAATCACAGAATACTCCCAAAGCATCCTGTGAATCCTCCCAAGCTGAATATATGTTTTTCAATAATTCAACTCCTGCATCAATAGTTGACCGACCCCTCGTAAAGCCAAATTGGTTTTTATGTAGCAAACTGTATTTTACGAAATGATTGAGGAGTTGATTAAGCATTAACTTTTCAAAGATTTTACTAAGTGTTGGTAATATAGAGATTGGTCGAAAATTCGTAGGGTCCGAAGCATCTCCAGACTTAAATAAAGGTACGACTTTGCTATGTTTCATCAAGTCAGGAAATACACCCGAAGCTATACTGCTATTATACACGATAGCCAAGTAAGGGGCAATTATATCTATTATACTTGAAACAGTTTTAACAGAAAGTCCCCAAAGGTCCATAGTTTTCTTTATATCGATGGATTTAAATATCTTTATATTTGCTTAAGCTGGTTTTGCATAAAGGTATTGTTTTATTCATGCCTATATTTTGCGTACAAGGATTTTTTTTATGCATGAATTTACAAAATTGAAGATAGACTAATACATCGTGTCTAATGACAAATCTAGGGCCAAAATACTTATTGGCCTCTTATTTCACGCTGAGACAACAAGGTCAAATTTAGATGGAATATCTACTTTCGGGGAGTGTTAGCCAAGAATGGTGTGGGATCAATATATATACTCTATCTTGACAAATGGTCGCTGTTATTTAATCAGTCTTTTGTTTCTATTTGTTATTTTGATAAAGTAACATGGCAACTTTGAAAAAATGTCTATCAGGCAATTATTTTTACTTTCTCGTATAGGTACGTAGTAAAGAGGAAGTCTTGTAATCGTCAAAAATTGAACCTCGAGATTTTAACGGATTTACACGTTTTGGACCTCCCTGAGTCCATAAATACCGATTTTGGAATTATGCCTGTGTGTGTTTCTGTGCGTTAGCACGATAACTCGGGCATGCCTTAAATTATTGCAACCAAATTTAACATACGTATAATGTTATACGTATGTTAAATTTGGTTGCAATAGAAACCTTATATTTTGATGTCATACATATGTATGTATGACATCAAAATATAAGGTTTCTATCAAATGATGAGCCGTCGATCACGAAAGTTAAGCAACCAAGTGCGCAGTCGGTACTCGTATGGGTGACCAAAATTTAACATGCATTTATGATGATCAAACTATAAGGTTTCTATCAACCTTTGAGTCGGTATACGAGAAAGTCAAGGGGAGACCACTCCCGATTTTTGCCTGTGTAATCGAATGGAGATCGCATTATTACTAGGTTCAGGTTACTTTTTTTATGACCAAGCGGAGTGAAATTATTGTTACTCATAAGAGGGATGAGACACACACTACAATCCGCTGCGCCGTTTAGTAATACGGCTGCCACTTATATACAGTGGTGCTACTCCTTATGTAAGGATTATGTTTTTCTCTTCATTATTGTAAATTGTTCAGATTTCCATTTTAATCTCAGAATATGAGTATCATTTCCAGTTCGGAATTAGTTTTAGTGCCAACACAAAACATTGTACTAACAGTGCTTACGAAAATGGATATTGCCTCGGTAAAAACAACTTTTGGTGAGGATTTACACTTTTTTGGTGTGTGTTTATCCTTTTTTGTAGGTACGGTTATGTTTGTACGGTGTTAAAGTTCTAAGCTCGTTCAGGTTCAAGGTCACAAAGAGAGAGGAAGAGAGAGAGAGTTACAGTTGTCCAGCAACAGCAGTCGGTGAAACTACAATAATATGACATTGGACGGTAATTGCTATAGAATTTCTGATGCGTTTGGCAAGTGATTGAAATAAATTCTAAGAGTAGTTGGCGTTCCTCCAGTAACCACTATTCAAAGAAGAAAAGTTGAATATCGGCTTTTTTCCAGTTGTTGGCAAGTGATCTGAAATGTAACTTGTTTAAATTTCCATAAAGCTACTTGGTATATATGTGTTCCTCAGACATTTCTAAGTAAATATACTTACACACTATTCAGTTTGTATCCCTATACAAAATTATGAATATTTTATTAGTGATTTCATTATTATCTACTTAGTGAACTTCGATTTTATGGCAAAGTCGCCTTCAATTTTTAAATATTAAAAATTAATAAATCTGGTGCTATTAAAGGTGAGTTTATATAATGCCATCTTAATTTAACAACAATATACATCGATTTAGGTATAGTTAAACGACAGTATAATAATATCTGAAGCCAATTTTAAGCTTACTCCGTTTAGTATTATTCTAATAGACTGTGGCATTATTATTGACGTATTATGTTAGATATTATAAACACGACAGTTACTGCTTAAAAAAATATTTGTAATAATAATCATTTCTTCTTAGCTAACCGATTAGCACCATGACATTTCTAGTAAAATAAGGAATTATGTCCTTCATTCCGAAAATAATCACTTTTAAACATTCGCGTTGCATGATTAACATGAGTAAAAATGGGAATTCACTACGTACACAACAACGTCACACCACGGTCTATTTTACCCGGCCGACAGTCACTTAAAAGATAATTTTAAGAGTGGCGTAACTATAGGGTGGCATGGGTGGCAAAATGCCACCCATGCGTAGTGTCACTGACATTTTTAAATTAAAAGAATGAAAAATTTTGTATAGTTACGCCACTGATTTTATCGCGTTAATTCCTGTTTTTACTCATGTTAATTCATTCCGTACACTTAATTCTTTCTGTAGCAATATAAAATAAATCTGAGAAGGCCGATGGCGCTGCAATCGTGCGTTTTTACGTAACGATCACGAAGCTAAGCTACAAAGTGCATGGTCGGTACTCAGATGGGTGACCGAAAGTCGTTCCCAAGGAGGATTAGTGTCAGTCCAGTCAGGCTACCGGCTGTAAAAATATTACAATCAGTCGATAGTAAGGTATACTGCACCGAAAACAATCTGGGAGCATGGTAAGGAGAAGAAAGAGATAGTAATATGAAGATAATATAAGTTCACTCACGGTATCCTTTTCTTTTAAAAGAAACAAGAAAATTATAATATTTTAGATTAGATATTACTTACTCCAGCAACTGTTACATTATATTTAAAAATATTCCCGCAACAAGTTCGGGGTAAATCAGGTCCATTTGACTTGCAACCCTGCGAACTTTAACTGAACTACTGTGAAACGAGTGCACCGAGCCGGTGCAACTTATTTTGCGCCAACCGCGAAAGTTAGAGTTATTGATATTGTCGAATTCGACTTTGTCCCTACTGTAACTCACTATTTAGTTAGCCTAGCACTAAGCGCTTGAATTTTTTAACTTGTAAAACAAATTAATTTAAATAAATGTAAAATGACCAAAATCACTTAAAACGTGTCTAATATTTTATTGAATCACTAAACACTCATTTCCGTTATTTCAAAAGTGGCCACTTATAAATAGCCACAAGCCCCATTTTATAATTAAACGGAACAATAGAAATTGTCATGATACCATTCAATATTTTTTACACATATTTGAAAAGCTAGTGTCCGCTTTACATTTTGCAAATTCAGAAGTTATAATATTATATGCATTGGTGGCGCTAGTTGGCTTGAGTCAGTCCCAGAAGTAAACATTATTATCTGCTTCATAACGCACATTTTCGCTTACCGGAAAATTATCACGAAATCCAATGTTGAATGTCCAAAACCCGAAGGTCCGTAACAGGTTTACGGATTTCTCCGTCATTTGTCCCGTGAAGATGGGACGGTAACGCTCACTGAGTCATTGTGTCCCCGGACCTCTGTAAGTGAATATATTTTTCCAATTCCGTTGTCGCGATTTCTGGGCTTACCGAAATGGTCTGCCGTGCGCTCGGTATGATTTTTATTGTGAGTAAATGTAGCGGCTTTGCCATTTTTGCCATTGAGCTGATGTGTATATATCATAAGCCCTTCTGATAAGGTTTTTTATTTCTGTAGGATCTAATCTTATGAGACGTTTGTTATTTTATTGAATTAGAGATACTTGCCAATTCTCATGAATGTATTGATCGTGAGTTTTGTATATTTTGCCTCTCAATGGATTATGAATTTCAGTCATTTAAAATGTGGATAGTGCTTTTTCTTAATCAAAGTTTTATTACTTATAATATTTTTGTTTGGTTTACTTGCTTTTATTTGTTATTCATATCCATATCTATACAAATACTATTATAATAAAAAATAAAATAGTAATATAAAGAGGAATGATTTGCGTACGTATGATTGTAACGAATAAACTCAAAAACTAATGGACCGATTTCCAAAATTATTTCATCATTACAGTTACATTATTTCAAAGTGAATTAGGCTATACTTGTTTTAAAAAACACTCCTCGCGGACGAAGCACGAACCTTTATAAAAAAGTATAAGGTAACTTTATATGTCTACAAACTATTAATTTAATTTACACTTAATATTTATTATAAAGAGGTAAAGTTAGTAAGGCTGTAACTACTAAACCAATTCACCAATAGAAAGCTACATTATTCTGGAATGACGTAGGCGATTTTTAATTCTAATTAATTATATTGTTTAATGTGATATAACAATATACCTATGTCAATGAATTCCGGGGAAAACGGGCACCATGATAATTTATCGGCGTGCGTTGTCTAAACGGTTATTTTTCTTTAGTAGTTCTATACAGAAATCAATTTTAAAGTAAATAAAATAAAATGTTTCACGCCCAGCGAAGTGGGTACGGGTCAGCCAGTGTTATATATTTAACCTCTCATCTATGATAAACGACAATCTGAAGTTAATACAAGAGTAATAATAAAATCTTTAATTTATAATCGTTTGTTCCCCGAGTTTCACTTTCTGAAGTAATACTACATGCATTACAATAGAGTTGAGGTAAAAATACACATAACCCACCATAACCCACCCATTCTAAAAGGTCAAACTACCTATATTTCCCAAATTATATGAAAATTGGACCCAAAATCACAAAGCAAATACGAAAGTTTCTCTTCCTGAGTAAATCATAACATTATTGAGTTACATACGTATGTGATAGCGGGTGTGTTGTACAAATAGTGTATATTACGGTAGAGAAATGAGCCGTAGGAATCTAGAGGTATATTATCATTGTATAGTACTTCTATTTAAGTTTATTTAGGTAGGCATACGTAAGCTTTAACGAAATATGATTAGGTATTAATTGAAATATTAGCAATCTAATCCTACTATTATTAAAAAGGCGATAGCATATATGGATGTGCTTTTGTTACTATTTCAAGCAAGAACCAGTGAATGGATTTTAATGAAATCCTACTATAATAAAACATACAGACAATGTTATTTGACTGTGGTCAGGGGCGCAATTCTCGTTTCCTTCGAAATAATCTCTAATTCGAGTGCACTCTATGAATCATTTTTCAGCCCTAAAATCTCGTAAATCGAGTTATTTTTCGAATAGTCTATTCTCATCACTAATCGAATTAACTTCTTCGAGATTTTGTGTGAAATGTTGCCATTTGAGAACATATCACGTTACGTACGATGCTTTCCATTATACACGTTTCATTCGGTTTTAAAACGGTTGCAACAACATACCCCTTACAAAATAGTCTGAAAGTTCTTAAAATTATTAAACATGTTTTTTTTAATAATTAGGTACATAACTTTAAGGTAATTAGTTATAGGAAAAATATTAAAAACATTAATCAGTAATTTTTATTGAGTAGGTAATCAAATGGTGCGTACAAAAAGCTCTGTAAATTAATAGAAATCAACAAATAAACTAAAAATTATATATCAAAAAATAACTGTGTGTATGGTAGGTATGTACTGCATGCAGCTTTTTGACGTTTAGGAGCATAGATTACAGATAATAATAATGGTGGTTCGAATTCGAAATCTGTCTCGACCGCTACCAAGCACTCGAAGCAATTAGGCTTCCCTTCGAGAAAAGTCGAACTCGAGATTTTCAGAATAGCTCAACGTCATTAAAACTCGATTAAAGTTCGAATTCGATATTTATCTCGAACTCGAGACTGTTTCGAAGGCATGAGAATTGCATCCCAGCTCTGCGATCCCTATTCCCAAGATAGACGTCCCAGATTCTAGCGGCTAATACCTTTTTAAAGGTTTTGTTAAACAGCGAGCGTGGCGCGGTATCAAACCGCATCCTGTCGCGCCTGAGTTCTTTCATACATTTCCATAGAAATCAAATTGTAGGTAATCTTTTTAACAAAGACTTTAAATTTAATCATACAGGTAGGTAGAATCAGCATTAGAACCCGATTAACACTTTAAAATCTTGACATAATCATTATTCATGTATAATGTTGGCAACTATTGCTGCACAAAAGCTGGCGTTCCTATGACATGGTCCTATAATTTTTCTACTTCTGATACTGTCCATACGTCACTACCAACAAGATTTAGCATACTGTTGAATGTCAGAAACACTTCACAGCTTTCGCATATACAGATACACTATCCAGTAGGAACAGCTACAAAAACGTAACATCGTGTTTGTGTTCTATAGACCAAACAACAACATGCATAAATTACAAAATTCATTACACAACGCCTCAAACACTATAACGCAAGATAAGAAGTTCCTAACGTTTTTAGAACAAGCTTCATTGAATTACACGTGTACAAAGTCCGTTCGCCAAACGAGCCGTGAAAGCTGCACACGTGTTTAGAGATCCTTTTGGCAGTCCCCGGTAATATACTCCCAACTTTGTTGCTTGGGTATCTTCAAGGTGTATTTAAGTTCCGTTGTGCGAATGTTTAGGAAGTGATCCATGTATACGTTCGTTTACAAAGGTACTACTTTAAGGGAGTTATTTCAACTCTACGTCATTATTTTGTAAATAGTACAAAAAATACAAGATGTAATAATTATGATTGAGTATCGTTCTCCATGAAAACAACTATTGTTACCTATTAACAAATAGTGTTACCTATGGCGGAGGACTCGCTTTGTTAAAAGCCCCGGTGTCGTGGTCATCAGCAATAAAAATGTTACCTATTAAAAGGCGTGTTAATCTTTTCCGCCATATTTATTATATGTATATTACCTATATTATTAAATGTATATTCAATTTTCGACTACTGCATCACTCTGCATCTTCTATCGCTTGTATCACGATGAGTGTTCTGAGGAGTTGTTCGGACTTGCCGCTACATTCCGCCATGGTTCCTTATGACGTCAAATCCACCCCCACTCTCTGGATTCTTGGTTGTCCACAACCGTGCGTGTTTCGCGCAATTTTTAACGCAAACTGCAAAACTGTGGAAACGGCTCCAAAAAAAAATAATAATGCCGGAAACGCATTTGGGATTCAATCTGGTGTTGCAAAATATGCCCATGGACGGCATATATCATTTACCATCAGGTGAACTTTTTTTTTATGTTACAAGATGGCAAACAAGCTTGCGGCCCACCTGATGTTAAGTGGTCATCGCCGCCTATAGACACTTGCAATATTAAGTGTAAATCACTTAACACCGCAAAAGCGTTTGCCATCCTGGGGACTAAGATGATATGCCCTCCATGTCCAGTAATTACACTGGCTACCTTTCCCCTCAATCCGAAACACAGCGAACTGCTTCACGGCAAAAATAAGAAAGGCGGTGGTACCTACCCAGACGACCCTACATATGGGTCTACCACCTAGAACTGTCTGCTCGTTTGTCCCCTTTGACATAAAAAAATACTTTTAAACATAACACAATTATTTATGACATCAAAGAACATTCAAAATTGCAAAATAAAACTGCTATTGTAATGAAGTGTTGTATTTCTGACAGCAAGTGTCCGGTGGTGGTGGATAGAGTTGATATGGGGTCGGACTTTGATATCAGGCCGCTTTCCATCAAGCCCGCCGTATTCTTTTACAACATACTTATTTTCCTATCACTGTTTCCTGGAACTATTGCAATAAAAATCTACTTTAGAATTTGGAGAAAAAGTGACGCGGTAGGCAGCGCAGGAAACTTCTTCGGCTTGACAACGTTTACAATCATTATAATTATCATTACGATATTAATCGCCGATGTAAATAATGTATTTATTTGAAGATTTAAAATTACTTAGCAAAGTCCAATTACATAAATAACTTTTTAATTTGACCTTTGATTTTGTGAAAAGGATTACGCGATCGCTATCAGTCGTTTTTTTTTCATCGGAGAAAGAAATGGTAATTTTACGCCTAGAAAATAATACAATAATACGTACAATAAAGCTAGTCTCAAAAGAAATATAATATGACTGACGGATTTTATTTCCTTTTTAACAATGAAAAGCGAGGGAAGCTACGAATAAGTATCTTGCGAAAAGGGCCCTTATAACACTATATTACTCCTAATATGATGGGTGTTCTTACTTTTGCTATGTTATCATTTATACAAATAGATCATGAAGCGTCTTCCCGAACAACAACGACCTGGTTTCGAGTCACAATGTTTGTGCAGCCAAGCGCGAATCCTTCCAAGTTGTTTACATTCAGTCGTGGCTTCGAGAATAACAAGTTTCCTATTCAACGTTACCTAAATACAATCGAGGAAGAATGAATAAACTTGAAGGTTACTTAAAAAAGGGTTGAATAAAAATAAACTGCATTTCATTAGAAACGATTAAGGTATCTATCACACAGGTGGCGGTCACGCCTTTAATTTTGCGTTCGCTGTATTGTAAAGCAATACTAGGACATGCCCACACAGACCGCGCTGGTCAACCTATAGGAAATACAACACAGAGTGCAACCGCGTGAACGCTGGACCGCCTCCTGTCTGATGGATCCCTAAAAACAGAAAAAAGTTAAAATAATGTGAAATGCTTTTCTTAAAATCTTTTGCGTTTTCTGTTTTCTGCATAAGTAGCAAAAGAAACGATAGACTCATAGAATTTCTTTCTACCTATTTTCACATGATTTTCACAAATCTACGATAGCGTTTTGTTTCCGTTGGAGACGGGAGGTTAATTAGTAGCTTTTTCTTTTATAGCAAAGCAAAAGAAATAGCTACCTACTACAGGCATGTCTTTTTCTATTCTTCTTTATGGAATCTGCATTGGATTTTTAACGTATCTAGGAAGGTTTGATTGAAAGTTTGAAATAAATAAATACTAACCGAAAATTATTACCAACCAATGAAAATTTAAATTAAATTTGTAGTATCATTTTTTTATTCAAAAGGAATGCTTATTTTTAATGTATAGTGTAGTAGGTATAGAATACAACTCTAAAGCATATATCACCTTTTTCTATTAATGCAGTTTAAAAGCAAAACCAAGTTTCAATCATGTTTCAAATTTTTTGGAGTATTATTTCACGATTGTAGGTGAATCATGACTGTTTCTGTAGGATATACATACACGTGTCTCCATTCGCATCAGTGCTGGATCTGAGCGCTCCCGCACTGACGCACACAATGACGATGTTCAGACCTGTTGGTTGGAAAGTAGTGGGGGATACGTCAGCCCCTAAATCTCCAAAGTTACAAATTCAGTAAGGCCTGCAGCTCTTTGTTAGGGTATCAGAGGATAGTTATATGACAGGTTTTCAGCTTGCCTCAAATGTCTACTTATTCAAATATATCCACTGTCTCTCGGAATATGATACACATTCATGACTCAACCGCTTTCGGGAGATAAAAATAGACCTAAAAACTTGAACGAAAAAATATTTTGCTATCTAGGAGATGTTTTTATGATCCTTCTAGTGGTCGCGTTAACATCTCTTATCGCGCCAAAAAGAATCATATTTCCTTCCTAGGTGCTCAAACTATCTCCATACCTACCAAACGATTCAGTACTATAGGCGTGACAACGTAACAAACAAGCCCGCTTTCGTCTTTATAATATTAGTTAGGATACAGAACTGGAAGGGCACGATACGATAACTTCGCCCTTGTTTTATTTCAAAATATAATCTGCGGCACGTGTCTCATTTTCGGTCATTTAGAGCCGGGAGAGCGCTTTGGACAAAGGGCATTATGGGTTAGTTGGCCCTCTAATTGTCGCGTGAATACATTAACACATTAAGATCTTTGTTCCCGTAATACCGAGTGTGTAGTTAAGACAGACAGCTGCCTATTGTCCCTAAGTTTATCTCGCTATCCAGCGAGTGAGCAAAAGTTTAGGATGGCAATGAAAATACAAATTACAATTACAATGTGGTAGACTCGAATAATACTTTGAGAGAACGATATGCAACCCATGACGCGGCATCCTACTTTAGTTTTTTAGTAAATTCTACTTTTGTATTAAATTTAATTATTTCATATTTCATTCGGTTACTTTTTCTAATACTTCTAAAAATATCAGATTTCTGATATATGAATATAAAATCAATATTAATATATATACACGATCAAGAAGCTTATATTTTCTATCTTCGTGGAGACGATAGTAAGGACACTGTGTTGCGGGGCACAGAAAACTACCACGTTTTAGTGGGTATGCTGAAACAAGTGAACGCATATAAAACATATAAGTATTTCTGACGCTTTGAAATGGTCCTACGAAAAATTCCGCCAAAATGCGCGGTGCTTCAAACAAAAGTAAGCCAAAACTGGCGCAATGCACCGCACCACAAACAAAGTGGGCTGGATAATTGACGTGAGCGTGGTAAAAAAAAACTCGGTTTAGAACTCCATATTTTTCGTTAATAGGAATACAGTTTAGTAGGTACAGAAGTCTAATCCAAGCACCCAAAACTGGTAAATTTCTATACAACCTTATTATTTATTGTACCTATATATAGCATGACGCGTGCAATGTCTACAATAATTGAAAATTAAAATATATCTTATTGAAGTTTTTAGTACAAACTATATGGCGAATTTAAAATCCGTGCTTCGTAGTAGCTTCATTTAAACTAAAACTTTTTTATAATCATGCTACTGAACACTAGACTCTTAGTATACTCGTAAAATTATACTTTTTGTCATATTTATAACACCAGGCAGAGACGCTTACAAACGGTCAGATATACAGACCAAAATTAAATTGTTGTACCCGATTTGAGTTTCGTTTTCCTCCCCATATTATTATTCAAATTTATACGGTCCCTGCAAAAAGGAAGACTTTTAAATTTATCACCCGTAAACAGTTGTATTAAACTTTCTGGGATAGAAATTATGTCAAGAAACCTCTGGTGGAAATTATGCGATATTTCCAGCAAAATATTCTACGCGATCGAAAATTTTCATTACTATTATTAAAATTCAGCATCCGGTTGTTTATCTGTAAATCTCGGAAAGTAATTGGAGGACTATTTTGAAGTCTTCACACAACATTGCATTATAACAAAAGATAACAATATTTTGTATTCTAAAGTTCAGTAACATCTATAAATTTTGGATTAACTTAACTTTTTATTTGTATATAATTTTATTTGACATGATTTCAAATGTTTCATAAATACCAAATTAAATGGAAAACGAAAATTAAATATATAAAATAACTTACACTCACCTAATAATTGATATCAATGAACAAAAAAGCAATACCTACGGTTTTTGTTAGACTTACATAAATATCTATCAGAGAAAAAATTGGAAATTTATCTGGACCATGTGAAACAGGCCCTGAGAGTAGTATGTATATTCTTACTAATAAGTCTAATGTGGTTAGGCAGGGGTTAACAACAAAATAATTTATTAAGGGCGGCAACTTTGCTTACCGCAGTAACCTTGGAACAAACTTGTATTATCTTATTATGGGGCCAGGAGTAACCTCGTTCTTTAACCCAGTGAGATCTTTTATGCTTCCCCTTTCTTTACATTTTTGCTTAAGGCTAAAAACCTGAAATGTTTTGACCTTGTATTCGCTATCCAAGAGGTTCATTCGAGTCCTTGCTATGAAATTCAGTATGACCATCGTCATCATTGAACATCGTTCAATTTATTTGAGAGTTTTATTTTATAGAAGTAATAGTTAATAATGCATCTAATGAGAGTACACACGCTCATAGATTTTTGCAGTTATGAGGTTCTTAATTCTCTCTTTGGCCAATGCCAATATTACAATTAATGGCAATATTAATAATTCAGTTATTAGTATGTTTAGTACTAAATACAAAATCTGTCAGCAATTACATACACCGTAATATGACTTGTCTAGTTTTGGCGTCATCAAAGCTATGAAAACTGTAAAGGGAGTAACAAACTTGCCGAGTTTATAGCCCGTTCGTCTCAGAGTAAGGCCTCCTGGTTAACTTGTGAATGGTTGGCGTCTGATTTGACTTTCGTAACGGTACACGTTGTACCTAAATGAATAAAGACATTCTGAATTTGAGTTTGAGTCGAGCTTAAGAAAGCTAAGAATTTTGCAGACTTTATTCTGCTTAGTGATAGATCACAAAATTTTATCTCTAGCTCATATACGTTATAAAGACTAAAATATATGAATTACACACATTAAATTAACTGCCGCTAGTGAGTTCTATTGCTAAAGATTGATTTTATTCCTATGATTTCTTTTTTTTCTAGTTTTCTGGTTTATTTCTTTTTCAATTTTCTTGTCAGTATCCACAAAATTTATTTTGACAAAATCAGTATCTAGCATAGCAAAATGCTCTTTTATCTAGTAATCTGTGGATAACGTTGCTGTTGTTTGATTTTTAATAAGAAATTTTGAAAATCATTATGTAAAGCATATCCATATGTGAATTACACTTTATTATTCACTGATTTTAAATGTGGACACACTGACCTACTTGAAAGTGACAGAATCGCCTCGTAATATTTTTCTTTTTACAACTAGACAAATCTATAATATAAAAATGAATCGCTGAATGTGTTGCTAAGCGCAAATCTCTAGAGCAGCTGAATCGATTCCGCTAATTCCTTGAAGTACAAGGATGGTTCTTACGGAGAGAAAATTAAAAAAATAATAATTATATAATGTAATTATTAACTTATTAATTTTTTTTTCTGCTATTCGGGACACCGGGTCTATAATAGCAGAATAAGTATTAAAAAAAGGTCAAAGGTCAGTTAGTTTCTAATATTATTACGAAACTTTTTATAAACATGTATGAATCCACAAAACATTTGTCTCTTTTGTTGAGTCAAATTTTACTCGTGTTTTCCTCGTATTAATAAATATATGAGTAAGTTGGTACATAACATTACTCAGAGAAATGCTGAATATTTTTCTTAATGTTGTCTCAGATTTTGTGCGAGCACAACATTATTATATTAAATAAAACTACTTTTACCGAATTCACATTTCGATACTTTAGTCCCACGTCTTATAACATTTTTTAATCTTCGTGATTACGAAAAGTAGGTAGTCCACGAATAGTTTTCTTTAGGTACATTAATTTTACTCGTATTTGCGAAGTTACAATTAGGGAATGAAAATAATTATTAACTTTTGAATTTGAGTACAGTCAAAAGGCACATATAACAGCTCGGAACCGTTCTATGAAAAAGAGGCGATGTGCTACGGTCCGTAGCAGTTTCGTAGCCGCTGTTCCGTAGTATTCATAGTAAAAAATATGAACAGAGGCATTCCCTTTCGTAGCATATATGTGCTACGACTCGAACGCGCCCCTTCTTGTGTGAATTACTCCTTTTTTTACGGAGAGGAGTAGAGGGGCATGGCAACTGCAGGGGTATGCGTGTGACTCAGAGGTAAAGGTGTTTGAATATAGCACCCCGTGTGAATTCCTCCAACGCTGATGTAATTCTGTAGGCCTATGTCCAAGTCTCTCGGCTGAAATTTTATTTATTTTTATTTTATTTTATTTTGGCAACAAACAGTCATTATTGTTAACAATAAGTTCGAGTTACAAACAATATTTTAAAGACCTAAATAGTGCCGAAAAAAATCTATATAAACAATATTAAAAATCAATGAGTTTCACAACATGTTGGACGAAAGTTTTACATTGTTTGTGGAAATCAAGGAATTTACATACAATTTAATTAAGTTGTAAATCAATAGTACAACAGTTACAAATCGTTAACAGTAAGAGAAAAATGTTTTTGAAATATCATCTTACATGGAAACCAGAATGAAACAAAGCAAGCTAAAAAAAAAAGAAAATGCTTTAAGAAACCACAACAATATATAGAAAACGATTAAACAAATCAAGTCTTGTCAAGTGAAAACATAAGCAAATTCAAAACTTTTTTTTATAAACTTAATCAAATCACAACAAACTCTGAGCAAATCAAATCATAATCATCAATGACTCGATTCACCCAAAATCCGTCGCAATTGTGACTTAACACAATTAAGGGACATATTAAACAAATCTATATTATAAAATTGTCTATTATACATGTTGGTGGAACGACATACAAATGAGTTACGAGTATAATTTTTGTTTAATCTCGGAGGAACAAAAAGTGCAATTTTACGTGAGGAGCGCACTGGAAGACGAGCATAGGCCGAGAAAGTTAATTGTGATAGAAGTGTCGGCGAATCAATTAATGAATTTACTAATTTGTACAAAAAAGTTATGTCAAATGCTTTTCGCCTATTTGCAAGACTAAGCAAAGTATATCTTTCCAATGATTCTTCATACGTTTCATTTATAATATTATTTCGATAATTAAGAGACTTCAAGAATTTCTTTTGAATTTTCTCAATCCTATTTATATGAATTTGATAATTAGGACTCCAAACCATACTACAAAAATCTAAGACAGAGCGAACTAATGAAAAATAAAGAATCTTGAGAGTGTGTACTCTACGTAAAGGCTTGCTAACCCTTAGAATGAAACCTAAACTACGGAATGCAGTAGCAACTATATGATCTATATGAGAATTAAATGTTAATTTAGAATCCATTATTACTCCTAAGTCCCTAATGCTATTCACTCTTTCAAGAACAATATTATCCAACTTATATTCAAAATTAATCACATTGTGTTTTCTTGTATATGACATAATGGAGCATTTATTAACATTGAGGAAAAGTTGGTTATCTTGGCAGTAGTCACAGAACGCTAGCAGGTCATGTTGCAATTTGGCACAGTCGTTGATAGACGTAATAATACGAAATAATTTTGTATCATCGGCATAAAGTAGGTGATGACTGTTTTTAAGGTCTTTGCCTATGTCATTAATGTAAAGTGAAAAAAGCAGAGGTCCTAAATGTGATCCCTGAGGAACGCCTGATGGTACTGGCAGGAATTGTGAACAGTAACCTTTTACACAAACAGCCTGACTCCTATTTTTTATGTATGACTCAATCCATCTACGGAGGCTGCCGTGCACACCAATTCTTTCAAGTTTCTCAATGAGCATGTCGTGATTTATTTTATCAAATGCTTTAGAAAAATCGGTGTACACGACATCAACCTGATAGTTATTGTCCATAGCCTTAGCCAAAAAGTCTGCGAAAGTAACCATGTTTGAGTCTACGCCGCGATGTTTGAAAAATCCATGTTGATGTGGGGAAATATAATTACGGACAGCAGCTGAGACGTGCAATGTAACGATTTTCTCTAAAGCCTTACCCAAAATGCACAGTTTCGAAATAGGTCTATATTCAGTAATTTCTGCTTTTTTATTATTCTTTGGAATTGGTGTTATTAAAGCCGTTTTCCATTTACTTGGGAATACACCAGTCAGTATAGATGTACGAAAAATTACTGATACAGGTTTCACTAGTTCCTCAGCACAGCCAGAAACAAGAACTGGATGGATATTGTCCGAACCAGACCCTTTATGTATATTTACATTTTTTAATTCTTTTAAAACCATTTCAGGATCAATGTATACAGAATTAATATCTATAGTCGAAAGCATATTACTCGAGTAAGTGTTGCTTTCAACACAAGATGATACAAAGACAGAGTGAAAGTATTCATTGAATGCATTACAAATGTCACTGCCGCTTGAAAGAGTTTTATTTTTATATATCATTTTACTAGGTATGTCACTAGTCGCTTTTTTAGACTTTATGAATGCCCAAAACAACTTAGGGTCTTTTGTGATATTATCTTCTGTGTGGTCTATATATTTAATATAATATTCATTTGACATTTTTTTAAAACGAGCCCTTAACATTGAGAATGCATAATAATCACTCAAATTACCGTACAATTTCCATTTTTTATGAATTTTTTGTTTTTCTTTAAATAATTTTATAAGAGGTTTATTGTACCAAGGCGGATATTTGTGTTTATTATTTAAGTTACATGTTGGTACATATTTGTGAATAAGACCGTCAAGAACGTCATAAAAATAGTTTGTCATCGAGTCAACGTCGGTCATGGGCCTAAATTCCTTGTCCCAGTCAATTGACCTAAGACCAGTTCTTATTGCGTCAAAGTCAGCTTTATAAAATAATTTTTTCTTACTTGAAGATAATTTGAGTGGAACATCACAAAAGCTCAACTTTAAGTCAATTTCTAAAGCCTTATGATGAGGATCTTGAGATACCAGTGGGTGTTCACATGATGAGATAATACAATTAACGTTACTGAACACTAAATCTAACAGCCTACCGTTGTTATTCTTTTGATTGTTGAATTGTAATAGCAGGGACAAATTCATAAAATCAGCCGTCAGACCGGCAAAATAATCATTGTTTGTTTGAATATCCATGGAGTTAGTGTTTACGTTATAAATCCATTCCGCATTAGTAACATTAAAGTCCCCCAGCAACAGAAATAAATCATTGGAATTCTTCACCATAAATTCGTTCACTCTGATGTGCTACGGTCCGTAGCAGTTTCGTAGCCGCTGTTCCGTAGTATTCATAGTAAAAAATATGAACAGAGACGTTCCCTTTCGTAGCATATATGTGCTACGACTCGAACGCGCGCCTTCTTGTGTGAATTACTCCTTTTTTTACGGAGAGGAGTAGAGGGGCATGGCAACTGCAGGGGTATGCGTGTGACTCAGAGGTAAAGGTGTTTGAATATAGCACCCCGTGTGAATTCCTCCAACGCTGATGTAATTCTGTAGGCCTATGTCCAAGTCTCTCGGCTGAAATTATGATGATGATGTATTTCGAGTGTACAAATAAACATTGTTATTTATATGGCACTACATTATGACACCGAAGTCAGCTAGACGAACCGATTACGAGTGCCAACGCTCCGTTACCACCGCGTAGTTCGCAGAGCAACACTACACACCCAAGCACTATTAGTAACCCACTTGTTCATCACCGCTCCCGTCGCACAAGGGTGCGTAGACTTGGTCTACACACTTCGCGCTATACCCGGTACAGATACGTTCCGGGGCGCTACTCCCCACCTCCTCCATGATACGGCGTGCCTGAGCTGAGAGCCGAGCCTTTAGAGGCACCCTCGGGCGCGTCGCTCCCTTCCGATTCAGACGCCTTAGGGACGCTAGGCGGTCGAGAGACTCCCCACCGGGGAGAGATGCTCGGCCGCCCAGTAATCCCCTAGGAACGGCTGACTTACAGGCTTGAGGACCCTCCAAGGCCTTCGCCTTCTTAAAAACCCGGTAATACCATCAGCGGCAATCTACAGTAGTCAGTCAAAAATAAAAAACCGCATGATCATTCACTGGTACGCTCGACCAACGTCAGCGTAAGAGAAATTTCAGCCTTACAAGTGACTCTAAATTGACTTTATCATTATTGTAATATCAATCAATATTGCTTTAACAGGAAAACCTACCAACATAAGTTTAATCGATTTCAAATCGCTTCAAAACATAAGTGAGTAAACACTTATATCTAAACATGTTCAAACAGCCCCTCCGTCTTTTAATGCTAGGTCGGATTGCGGTTGTAAGCTTACCCACATAATTAAATATTACATGAGCAAATATAGTAAAAAAGCCTTGAGTACTTTTTGGTAGGTTTCGCAAATACTTCAAAGGGAATTCGTTTATGTTAAGTAAGAGGTACTAAGCTTTTTATGAAATATTTACATCAATATCACTTTTTCTTCTTCTAAGCTACGTTATTTATAAAATCTCTTCAAAAAATTACCTCATAAAATATATATTTACGTTGTATTCTGAATTTTTGTCTTTGAAATTTCATACCGTGACTGCTGAGATAATTTTGACTGTCTGTCCTGGTCTTCGCATTTGTTCATTTGTTTATTGAAGGATTGTCACTTTTTGGGTTTGGTGCCCCTTTTATGAAGGCGATAGGTTGGCAGCCTGTCACTGTTTGGAGGCACTACTTGACCCATACTTCCAGATGTCGCTTTATGTGTAACGAAATGTTACCTAAGTTATGCTCAGCCCCTTTTGGGACCATGAGAGTGATCGTATGTAACTTACACAAAACTATATTTTTTAAATGATAATTTTATTATGATATAATTCTGTAGAGCTTACATAACAACATTTTTGACGATATAACTAAAAATAGTTTACCTTTTTTGAATAGAATAAGATGGAAAAAAACAGTGCCTTCTAGGGACACCTGAAAGAAACGACAGAGGAACTAAGCGTTTAAAAATATATCGCATAACGTTACTAATTCTGACGCTCCCGTGTAACGCGAAACACGTGTAAAATCTGACGCTTGTCTTGGATAGAGTGGCTGCGTGGCAAGCGTGGCTATTCTATGCTAGCGGCCCCAACGTTCGTATGGAAGCTTCGTTTCAAAAGTCAGAAGAAAACATGGATAGATTGTTTGAATGTTAACAAGGCTGTTGCCTTGTTAACATTCATACAAGTAGAATTATCTGTCCACACATGTGTCCTTTTTACAATTCTGGGTTATTCACAGCTGATCGAGTATTATCAAAGGCGATTATTTTATTTATTTTATTTCATTTTATTTTATTCGGAAAACCAACAGCTATACAAATAAAACTATTATAAAGCCAAAATAGAAATAAGTAGCTAATTACAGGTTTTCGCATATACAAACATATTACTTAAATGCGAACATTTGCTTACAATAATCTAGAAATAATACGTAGTGCAATTAAAATAGGGGAGAAAAAAAATACACGAACAAGGGAATTTTGAAATACAATATTCATTGACGCACTGCCTCATCGCTGATCGTTAAAAATTACTGTAATTATCAAAGAGATCCCCAATTTTGGCCCGAATATTTATATGAGGATTTGATGCTAATAGCACAGATAATATAATACTGCTAATAGTTTGATCAGTTATGTCAAGAACAAACTAGTTACCCTATGAAAAAACTTACTGCTTTATTATTTTTTTTATTTGAAAGCACCATTTGAACGGCAAAAACAATTTTATTTTCCATTAAATAAATATTAAATTATCGAATCGACATAAAAAAAACTAATGACCAGCAATATCTCTAGGTAAAAATGTTACATTCGTTTATATTTGTACATGGTAATTTTTGAAAGCAATTTCCTTCTGCAATGGTAGTCGCAAATTCTATGTGAATAATAAATAAATTGAATTGTCAGGATCAGACTCGTTGGCTTGTTTCAATCTGAGGCGAACGGATGTTAATACAGCTGGAAGAAACATGAAAAGTATTTTATTTTGAAACATTAATTAGATTAAATTTCTTTATTAATATTCAATTGTTGGTAACTGAATGGTTGAGATGCTCTCGAAATTCGTCCTCTTTTTCATTGTTGGGAAAAATGTGTTCTTTTATGAAAAAAGTTTTGATTAAAAAGTTTCTACTTACAGTAGAGTTGTATTTTAGAGAAAAGGAAAAATAGATTCCTTTTTCAATTTTCACAATTGCTGGAATTTAACTTTCGGAAGAGGCAGAGGAAACATTTTATATCAAGGAGCTTATCTATCTTCATGTTTTATATGAATACTTTAAAGACTGCAGAGGAATTCGAATTTTCAAAGTAGATTACACAGAGTTATTTAAAACAAAAATTACGTAATATAAATAAATAATCAACTTCATATTATTTACCTACATACGTGAAAACTTATTTTTTAAGGTAGGCAGTTAGGCAAAGCAAAAACTAAAAATCCAAGTTTGTGAAAGCGTCTTTTTATTACTCAATCAAAAGGAGTTTACATTAAAGACACGCAGAAATATAATATCCGTTTACTGCATTTTACGGGCCGAAGTTACTATCTAATAATAAAAACAGACTATTAATTAGAAACCACTACGGAACGTAATCCTTTGACGTGACTTGCAAAAAATCTAAATCATGTAATTATCAGTAGTGTGTATAAAAATATTTTTTTCTTTGTTTGGGTTTTGAGTACCATTAATACCTTACTATTTTGACACCACACATTATAACAGCATACTCCAAAAAAACACATTTGTACACGTACTTACTTCAATATTGTATGTTATAATATTTTTAGGGTTCCGTACCTCAAAAGGAAAAAACGGAACCCTTATAGGATCACTTTGTTGTCCGTCTGTCTGTCAGTCTGTCAAGACCCTTTATCTCCAGAACGCGTGGACGTATCAAGCTGAAATTCACACGAAATACTCAAGTCTATTGTCCCTTTAAGCTGTGAAAATATCAAACTTCTAAGCCAAGCCAATCAAAAGATACAGCCGATTATGTCGATATTTTCAACAAATTTCCGACACTCGCAAAGGAATCAAAACCTACAGGATACTTCCCGTAAACTCAGAATCTTGAAATTTGGCATGAAGCATTGTCATATAATGCAAATATAGGAAAAATTGCGAAAATCACATTTTTTTTAGTTAATTAATATAATAAAAATATTTTAATAAAATGAAACTTACTACCTTATTTCTCACGAACGAATAAAGGTATCAAATTGAAATTTATACCAAATACTTAGGTCTATTGTCCCTTTAAGCAGTGAAAAAATCAAACTTCTAAGTTAACGCAACCAAAAGATACAGCAGTTTATACCGACACCTTAGACGAATTTCCGTCACTCGCTAGGGAATGTTACGTTTGTACGGCGGAACCCTCGGTGTGCGAGTCCGACTCGCACTTGGCCGTTTTTTTTTTACAATAAATCTTCTACATAAAAATCACGTATCACGGTGTTTGTGTCTCCTCCGAATGTTAATGTTTTTTTTTGTGTGTATTAGTGATACGTATGAGAATAGGTGGTGAAATTATATTTCTTACCGCTAAAAATCAAATAAATATATATAACAGAATTAACGTTTGCCAGGTAAGCTAGTAAAATACAAAAATACGTTCAACAATTTTACTCTTCGATCAATTCATACATCGTTGGAGGCCGAGCATTTTTCCGATTTCAGTCGAGTCATATTTCAAACATTTCACGAGCTTTAAAAGGGTTTGTTACATTTTACCTGGTTTGTGAGTGATATAAATTGACAGCATATATTTAAATTTTAACTTAGGAATTCGGAATAGTTACGAATAATATAAGAATGGATCTCTTACTACATTCCGAGTTAGCATATATTGTATTGAGGATATTGATGGATTAGTGATCAAACATTTGGTATCGTTAAGCAGGCATGCTGCTGGTGGTTTTGGCCGTATTGGCATGGAAACAGGCACAAAAACAGGGTTGGCATCAAGTCAACTTATGACAAAAAGAAGAAGACATTATTGTATTACATACATTTTGACAAAACTTTTGATATGCTATTTGGTCACTGGTTTACATGGGTATTTTATACACATGACGTAAATTTTTTATTTCTTGCCTTGCTCGTATCATTGAACTCTCCTTCGATTATTCAACATAAGATTGTACGGTAGATTAATACAAAAATTGAGTCTCACAACACGTGTTTTACAACAAGAAATCGGGTGAAACTTTTTCAATGCCTCTGATTAGTTAAGGCTAGAGTTCACCAATACATTGATAGGCGTTTAACCAGCGGTTTTTAACATTTTATTGCAGAAGAAATGTCAATAACTGACGGTTAACTTTTCCAAGCCTCGAGTTCACCAACACGTAAAACAAGCGATTAAAAGTTAACCGTCAGTTTTTGACAATTCTTCTATACGATGAAATTTCAAAAACAGTCGGTTAAATAATAACTGTCTGTTTAAATATTGGTGAACTCCAGCTTTAATTGACAGTTTTGTATGAACCATCAGTCTGTCAAACGCTAATGGAAATTTACTTGAAACATGCCCTTAATATTGTTAATACACGTGCTACAACTAACAAAGCTAATAGAGTCATTGTACGAGTATATCCGTCAGTGAGTTTCCCGAATATTCTGTTTTCATAGCACAGCATTCCACGATCATTATTCATTTATGCCGTTTGGTGCACAACTCGCAGATTGTTGGGCCGTTCTTACGCTATGGCGACTGCATATTCATAACTTTGCTAGTGCTTTTCTGCAGATTGGACATTGGTACAGGCTTTCTGTAGCAAACAAGTTCATAGTACTGAAGCCCAATTTACTGGAGCTAAACCAAAGGCGGAATCTTATGAGTCAATTGATTGTACTACCCGGGAGTGTTTTATCGTAAAACCATGGCATCAGGAAGATTTTTGTTTCGATAATTCTAAATGTTTTGAAGTTGATTTGCAGAATGAAAGTAGTGTTATTTTGACACGTAAGCATTCGTGTTTACGATCAGTTATGAGGAATCATTGAAATAAAGGTTTTGTAATATCTATGACGTTGGTTTTCATGGTGGAATTTCCACCTCATCAGTTGGAATCTGTTGCCATACACTCCCTAAATGCATTAACATGTGTGACACCCACATTGTAATCTTACGGAAAAGCATATCATTGTCCTTATTCACATTTATGACTAAGTTTAACATTCCACGAACACAACAAATATTTGCACTCCATGCCTTATCGCAGCGTCAGAGCTTTTAGCTGTTTATTAGACTTGTCGTTGTTTCTCCGTGTGGTACTGCACATCAAGAGAGAAGATCAATACTGAAGACGTGGCTGTATGGGCTAGATTAGAGCCTTTCCTTCCATTAAGGAAAATTTAAAAAACAAAAACATTTACTACTCGGACTGCTGAGATGTTTTCACTATTAGTAGTTGGCTTTTGTTTCCTGGTTCACTGAAAATTTAGTTACTTTTTGGTTTTGGTGCCCCTTTTATGTAAACGACATGCTGGCAACCTATCATTATTTTGAGGCACTGCAAGGCTCACTTCTAAATGTGGCTTTTGTGTAACCAAATGGTCCCTAAGGCTCTATTCAACCAATTTTGGGGACAATGAGCACGATTCTATGTATGTATGTAGTTATTGATTTCCATCTTACTTTTTCAAGAATATACTAAAATTTATTTTCATTTAGCAAATTTTAAACATTACGTATTGGCTTTTTAAATAAGTAGTTATTAATTTAAATTTTATTTTATTTTCTTAAATTATTCTTACAAAAGATAAACAAACAATTGAATTGTTTGAAGATTACATGCATTCTCAATTTTTTTAATTTTTAAAGGTGGCAAAGGTCGCAAAGTTTTTCCTTTTCCTTGGTGTGTAAGTAAAGTGTAATCAACCACAAGCCAAACATAGGTAGTCAAATATAACCACACTAAAAAAATTAATTTTCACTTTGGTGTACGACATCAAACTTCCCGTTCTGCCCATTTTCAAGAATATAAAGCACGTCAATAAAAAGTAAAAAAGTCAATAAATCAGATTTATACTGCTCTTCTTTCCACCAACCTATTGACATTATTGGGCCAACGAGTCATTGTCATGTCCCTGAACTTGTGTAGACATCACCTATTTCCAGATAAAATCCATCAATTCCAAAATATCACACGTAATACGCATCTGAAATTTTCCCGATGCTTTAATTTTGTTCGCCGCAAACATTTATATTTCTGCTTCCATTAGCTACTATAAATAGATCCATTCATATCACGATGCATTAGAGGTTAATTCCGATCAGTATTGGTATGTAGTCGATAGGTATTCTCACCACGCCAACTTTAATCTGTATATTTACAGCTACGTGACCATATACAACATGTAAATTAAATAACCAACACCCTGAATACAGGCAGTTTGGGATCACTAACCGAGTTGATTTCAAAACAAAATTTTAAATAAAAAGTTTTTTTTTTTGAAAAATAACAAAAGTACTTAGACAATGTTGTACAATATTTTCTGGGTACTTTGTATTTTTTTAATCCTTTTTTTTTAAATAATGAAATTAACTCATAAGCCGATCCCAAACCACCTGTGTTCAGGGTGTTGGTTATTTAATTTACATGTTGTAGTTGCGTATTGATATATTCAGTACATTCGAGTTGAAGACGTGACACGAAGCAATAGAATTTTTCTTGGAACTTTCGCGTTACTTTGCGTGTATTAAATATGAATAATCCATGTGGTGAGGTGACTTTGGAGATTTCCATTCTACGTGTGTAGCAGTTTTCATAGTTTATGCAGTACCACACGGAGAAACAACGACAAGGCTAATAAACTAGCTAAAAGCTCTGACACTGCGATAAGGCATGCAGTGCAAATATTTGTTGTGTTCGTGTTGTTGGAATGTGAAACTCAGTCATAAATGTGAATAAGGACAATGATTATGCTTCTCCGTAGAAATATTTAATTTGACTCCATCCTTCAAGATATCTTTGTATGTACCTAAAACTGCACTGGGCCCCTAAGAAAGTACTTCGGTAACAAAATTGTAGTTTATGATATTTATATTAACTGGTACATAATGAGGGGTATTACACGAGTGTGTAATACCTAGTTATGTGCAGTTGCATAAACTAAAATTTTGTTACCGACGTACTTTAATTTTATATTTTAATTATCTAATTAAAATATACATAATATATACATACAATTGTTATAATATTTTTGTGTAAGCATTTACTTGTAAATTATATTCCCGCTTGTGAATTTACTCATAAATGCTAGGGTTGGCTGGAAGATCTCTTTTAGAGATAAGCTTTGTACACGTCTTTCTTTGTATATTTATAACAATTTTATGTGTGCAATAAAATATATAAAAGATTCAACCCAATCAGTATAATTATTGCAAATGACATTCATGCCAATTTACGATCAATGGTGTAATCCATTAGCGGGGTTCATTAGGATTTGCAATATTCGAAATTGCCTATAAATCTTCTACGCGTCCAAAATACACAGACAGATAAACGAACACTACCATGTAATGTACAACATGATAACTAAAAGCTAAGTCGTCATTAAACTACCAAAGTGTAAACAATTTTTTTTATTACTTATGTTAAATTATCATAAGACTAGCGCTCCGCCTGCGACTTTGTCCATGTATATTTTTCTTGTGCAATAAAATAAAGCCAAGGTTAATCAGTGAAAAAGATGTGTCTATACCTAGCGATTGACCATGTCGTGTGGGTTAACGAATACGCTTGATAATTAGTTCTATATTTGTTTTATCGAAATAGAAGCAGAATGTAATTTGTACTTTTTATATAACAATTTTTATATCGAAAATAAAATTGTTTGCCATCGCGTATTATAAAAAATAAAAAAGTAATTTTAGCCTTTTCATTACAAACATACGAATCTTTCCTCTTATAATATTACTACACATAAAAAATGTTTTTGGTATAATCTATCCAATTATATTTCTTATCTTAAATATTATCGCCATCAATGAACATAGGGCTTTGAGAAATAAGTACAATAATTATAAATAAACTAGATGCTGATAAAATGACGTAGGTACCTAAGTAAGAGCCAACGAATCTTACCAATTTACATCTTGCTTTCAAATATTTGGAGACCCTTTTGAATTGCTCTGTAGCTCGCCAGACGAACTTAAAACAAGCCTAATCTTTTTCCTTCCCCAACAAGGAGGAGAGAAAGAGAGAAGGAGAACTTCCGGACTCGGAGGAAGGAGGAGGATGTATTACCCCTCAGGCTACCTCCAGAGGCCTTAGTACGAGTTTGTTAGTTTTCGAGCTCGATCAAACGTATCGTCTCTTTTCATACATTGCCCACTAGCGCCCCTAGCGTAAACTATCAGACACAGTAGCCAATGTATGAAGAAAGACGATATGTTTGATCGAGCTCGAAAACTATCAAAACTCATACTAAGGCCTCAGGTTATGTCGGACTTGTACCGACTTGTATTTACATTATTATTATTATATTATTTTATTGTATTAATTACCTCACGGTTCAGTACCAATTCAGTGTAATACAAAACTGATTAGATTCACTGAAAAAAAAAACATTGATTGTCATACAGTGGTATGCTTTGCATATTAATAAAACACTCAGTTGCACAGATCATGCAAATAGATATGATGTTTAACGTTAATGCATTACATGATAACTAAAAGCTTTGATAACTACCAACTCTACGTCAGACTATATGCGAGTGACCATAATTTGGTTTTACGCTGGACACTTTCTGAAGATTAGCACTTTGATAAGCATATTATTAATTGTGTTTTGTTCAAGAGTTTGCAATTATGTATTTGTTAATGTAGTTTTTGATTGAGCCAAAGAATAGAATCATCGCATAAGTATAATCTAAAACTATGCACAAGAAAGTTTTTGTTCATAAAAGCATAAATGTATGTATCACTTTAGTAGTTCCATGCAGTGCCTCCAAATAGTGACAGGTTGCCAACCTGTCGCCCACACAAAAGAGGCACCAAACTTAAAAGTAACAATCCTTCAGTAAACAAACAAAAGTCAACAATCAGGACACATGTTACACTCAAAATCAGCTGTCAAGTGAAGACAAGTGAGAAAAAATTAGGACTGTCTTCATACTTCTCGTTCACTTGGTTATTCTTGAATTATCAAGGCCGTATCCTGAATTCTTGGCAGAGTTGCAACCACTTACAGATATCGAACAAAACTTGTTTATTCATCCAACGACATTGTATTTGACTTACTGACAACCGATCAGGATGTTTGTAACAGATGGCAGCTATCAAAATAAAATGGACGGAAATTTCAATCAGGTTGATGACAAACGATAGTGTTTTTTCATTCGGGGTTTATCACGAAGTAAATCTAGAATCATTAATCATCAGAAAACGTCAATATTTTTTAGACAATACTGAATAATGTTAATGATATGCTAAAAGACGTGACCCATTCATTGTGGACGGTTCTACTCGTATAACCTAGTATCACTTTTAGAGTGGACACACATCTAACGAAAGATGCATTAGGTTAATATCGTTAGCATGTTGTCTCGAATCCCGAACTCATTATCGGTTGTTTAGCGTTGGTTATTTTATCGACACTTTATCTGTTTACTACTGACAATGCGCTGAGCATCTTTAGTCAACTGTGCATTTACTCTTATTCAGAATAAAAGTCTATACTGCAGATAGTATTAGGTTTCATTTGAATACAAGATAACGGTATGCAAGAGTGCATTATAAAAGTACACGTAGGTTTTTTTCGCACACAATACACTATATTTATTTGTATACCTTCATGTATTATGTTTAGTATAAAATTAATGCATGGATGCATCAGTCAAAAGATTTAACCATTGATGCACTTATGTACATCTGTTCTAGATAATATTACCTAGTATTTTTTAAGAAAAAGAGAATAATACAAGAAACCTATTAATTACTATGGTTGATATTAATAAAGCTAAAATGAGTGCGCGCGCCATTTTTAAAAATAGCAGGCAGTCTCTTTCCTGGTTGCTGCTTGAGATGACAAATGATTCCAGTTAAATATAATATAAGAACTTATATAATATAAGAACAAAAACTGGAGCATTATACAAGCACTGATTACTGTGTCATATTTTTGGGAGAACATGACTTTACTGTTTCCAAGAATTACAATGATTTAGTTTCGAAATTAAGAGAAAAGCTTTTGATGGTTCCCCATACAAACATTGTTATTAGTTTACCAACGTTTAAATACTCTTTAAATGCTAATATTTATAACAAAAGAGTAGAAATGTTTAATAGATCGTTTTATCATAATAATTTGACACACCAATATTGTTATATTTTAGACTCGAACAAAAATCTCTCATATTCGTTTGACATGTTTTCGAAATATACTGGTAGGATAAATATTCAAGGTTTTAAACTAGTTATGAGAGATTTAATGTATCTGCTGTTAGATATTAATAAAGAAATAATATATGTAGAGCATTGTAACACAAATTGTTCCTTTCGTACCTAAATGTCTAACTATTATGTGTCAAAACATCCAATGTTTGTCAAACAAAGTGGATGAAGTAAATGCATTCTTAATTGATTCCGATATAGACATAATTGTGATGTGCGAGCATTGGTTGCGGCCTAATAATTTTCATCTTTACACGTTGGAGGGCTATGATTTGCGCGCCAAATACCTTCGGCAAAGGCATGTCCACGGTGGGGTAGCTATATTCACACGCGATAATATAACAACAAGGGATAGGTTAGACATCCAAGCTTATACAAAAGAGTTCATTGTGGAGTTCTGTGCAGTTGAAGTTTTAGAATTAAACTTGATACTAATATCTGTGTATCGACCGGATCGAGAGATCGAGACGTTCTTCCAGCAGTTAGAAAATTTGTTAGGATATATTTCTAAACACATTACTCGCAAAAAAATCATCATTTCTGGTGACCTAAATATAGACATCCGAGATAAAGCAAGCAATTCCAAAACCTTTGTCAATATCCTCAGATCTTTTGGATTCCGTTGTCTTATAAACGAACCCACTAGGGAAACGAACAATAGCTCGTCATGCATAGATCAGTTTATAGTAAGTGCAAACCTAAATATGAAAACTGAAATACACGATTATCAACTTTCTGACCACAAAACTCTGATAGGGAAAATTTTAATAGAAAAACAGGATATTAAGATACAACAAAAATACACAATAAACACCCGAATATTTAACAAAAACTCAATGGAAATGTTTAGAATTGCATTGAGTAAAATAAATTGGGATAATTTTTTGTCTAAAAATATTGATGTTAATAAAAATTACGATAATTTTTATAATGAAATAAAATTACTAATGGATACCTATATACCATATAAACACATAAAAATAACCAATAAAAGTAACGCAAAATGGATAACAAAAGGTTTAAGAAAGTGTTGTTATCACAAACGTGTACTGCGCTACCTGACTACGAAATTTGATAATCTGAATTTAAAGTCATACTCAAAAATGTATACTAAAATACTAAAGAAATTAATAATGTCTGAAAAACGAAAATATAATATAGATAGATTAATGAAAGCACGTAATAAGAACAAAGAAATGTGGAGAATGATAAAAGAAAAAACGAGTAAGTCTTCAAATCTGAAACATGAAAATATAGCCTTAAAATTACAAAATAATAATATCATGTGTCCCAAAAAAATTGCTGAGGAATTCAGTAAATATTTTTTAAACATAAATCCACATAATAATTTAATTTCCTCGATTTTGCCTCAAAATAAATTGATACATAATTCGTTTTTTATGGGGAGCGTTATAGAGAAGGATGTGAGGAAGGCCATTTTAAATTTAAAACGAAATAATACCAGCGGGCACGACGAACTCCCGGGGTCCCTCTTAGCGTATTGCGTGAATGAGTTTGTGCCCCCTCTAACGTTTCTCATAAGTAAATCGTACGAAGATTGCACCTTTCCAGATGTGTTGAAACTTGCTGTGATTAAGCCTATATATAAAAGAGGAGACAAGTCCGACGTCAAAAATTATCGTCCTATTGCCCTGTTACCTGTTATTTCAAAAGTCTTCGAAAGTATAATGTGCAAAAGAATTTACGCCTTTTTCGAAAAATATAAAATCCTAAATAGCAATCAGCACGGTTTTAGGGAAAATCGATCAACGATAACGGCTGTTTTCGATTGTAATTACGAAATATTAAGCTTGTTGAATAATAATAAATGTGCAATCGCTATTTTCATGGACATGTCCAGGGCCTACGACAGAGTCTCTCATAAAATTCTGTTGAAAAGGTTAGAGCTCCTAGGAATTCGCGGACAGGCCGAGAAATGGCTCGCCTCTTACATCAGCAATAGAAAGCAGATAGTACAAATAACGCACTTAAACAAAACTACTGGAGAGCTTCAAAAATATCACTCTAACATTGAATTAGTTTCTGGCTCTATACCCCAGGGCAGCGTACTGGGTTGCTTACTTTTTCTTGCATACATTAACGAGCTTCCCTCTGTGGTACAAGCACCCTCTAAGCTTATACTTTTCGCAGATGACGCTACCCTCTTAATACCTTGTGACTATAAAGACGAAACCGTAGCACATAATGTGATAAAAGACTCATTAGTACAAATCGAGAAACATCTGACTGAATTGGATCTTGTACTTAACTACGAAAAAACTAAGGTTATGAAGTTTATGCCATATCAAAGGACAGGACCAACCCTAAACGTAAATCACGAGGGACGAAAAATTGAGGAAGTTGATTCTTTTGTACTCCTAGGAATTACCATGGACAGCCATATGACATGGAAACAACACATAAGTACAGTTGTCAGTAGGCTAAGCAGTTTCTCATACGCCCTCCGAGAGCTCCGAAAAAACACAAATGAACACTGCGCGCTTGTTGCATATCACAGCCATGCTGCGGCCTGGATAAGGTATGGTATCATCATCTGGGGCAACTCGACCGATGTCATGGACGTAACCATCCTACAAAAACGCTGCCTAAGGATTATAGCATTGGCAGGTCGGAGAGAAACTTGCAGAACGTTGTTTTTAAAATACCGAGTCCTAACTGTGACATGTGTCTATATATTTGAATTGTGTAGACTTGTGAGGAAGCACAGCCATTATTTCCAAAGGATCGGAGACTTGTCTCTTCGTTATGCCTCTCGCCGTGGAGATGACTTAGTATTACCTCGTCCGCATCTCACGCTTTTTAGAAATGGGACATACTACATGGCAGCTAAAGTCTACAACCATCTGCCGAGTAATCTGAAGGCCCTCCAAGGTAGTAAATTTGAGACAAGTCTAAAGAGGCTATTAATATCGGAACCATTATATAATATTAAGGAGTATTTTAATAAAAAAATTACTATTTGATTTATAGATTTAAAATTACTTGTGATTTGACATTTTATTCATTAACTAATGTAATCAATGGAAATAATTTATCTTTGACATTGCTCACGTACAAAACTAATCATATTTTTATTTTATTTTTTTTTAGTTTCAATTCACAATGTCTTATTTAATTAATAATTAATTAATGTAAAACTGACAATTATAACTTATCTTTGACATTCTCACGTACGTACATTACTAATCTCAATTTTTATAAACAATTCACAATGCCTTGAAGGTTGATTTGTACAATTAGATTAAGACCTAACTTACTATATTATAGTGCTGATATTGTATCAAATTAATGGTGAATAAATGAATTATGAATTATGAATATTACTATGGACCTAAGAAGTTTAGGTAAGAAGGATCCTATTTTGGGATAGTATTCATGGCACACCAGAATAGGATTAAAATCCTCACTACACCTTACGATCCTATCAAAATTTCGGAATTCCTATATCGGAGGCATTTTGTCCACACTTAAAATCAGATTTAGAACAGCGGTGACGCAGCGTAGACTTGTATTGTGTTTGTTATGGCTCCTACGTTGTCTTAGCTATAAAATAGCAATAGCAGGGGCAATATAAAGAACAGTTATAGATGCACGTAAAAGGAAATGGACTGACGATCTGGTAAAGTTCGCGGGAAGCCGCTGGATGCGGGCAGCGCAGGACCGACCGGTTTGGAGATCCTTGGGGAGGCCTATGTCCAACAGTGGGCTCTCGTCTGAAATGATGAAAAGGAAATAAAAAAGAAGTTTGTAAGAAATTTACATAGAATAACATTTATGGTGTCCCATAAGCATTTGCACTCCAAAGAAAGTACAAAGTATTCTTGATCGGCAAAGAGTCTTCTTTTTCCGACGACAATTCGAAGCGCGCAATTACGAATATGTCTGTCTGTGCTAGGTATTTGTGTGATAGTAAGTATAATATGCCTGTGTCTGACAAATCTACACATCGTCCGATTTAGGATCCGATTTTAGTAAAAGAACGGTCTGACTCTCCGATCTTCCTTTTGCTTATAATGATAATTATAAAGCTAGGACTTCAGTCAAACGCATTATCCGATTTCATTTGATAATTAGGATCGGATCGAATAGGATTGGAAGGCCTAGCGGTGTCTGCAATACATGTTTGGGACAGGGTATTTTTCTTATGTTTTATTTATTGTTTAATTTGGTCGGTAATCTTTTCATACAAATCATGGCACGTATTCGTAAATCGTCAAATTACATTAGAATGTAATCTACTATAAATGTTGTGAATGTTTCATATTTTAAGCTCCCAATATAAACAGTGTCAGGGGCTCCTAATAGCATTTAAATGTTATTAATATGTTTCAATTCAGAACAACAGACGTCTATTTTCATTTCTATGCGATAGCTATCAGCAATAATTCATGTTAAACGTATTACTGATAAACCATAATGTTTAGTTGTTATTGAAACGATATTTTATTTAATAAAGAATGAATAACATTTCAATAGTAGAATCCTAAAGGAAGGCCTTATGAAATTAACAACATGGCCAACCATTATAACACTTTTTACTTAATATACAGTTTTTTTATTTTTTTGTTAACTATATTAACATATTTGTTTTTACGTGAACTAAGTATGTTCCGTTATATTCGCGCCTTTTTCAAGCCCAAGGTAAATAAAATATAATTTCAGAGGGAAATTTTTTAGACTTTACTGTACCATTCTATTACGAACCTTAAAATCTATATATTCCTTTATATTGGAGAGGGAACTTTTTTAGACTTGACTATCGTGTACCATTCCATTACGAATCATAAAATCTGTGTCTCCTTAATCACTCTTTCATAAATGGAACATTGCTGCGTTGCTGCACAACATTACATACAAATATGTCGAATTGATAACGTCCTTTTTTATTTTGAAGTCGGTAAAAATTTTTTAGTATCGTTTTCGTTTCACATTTCTCTAAATTGATCTGGTAAAAGTCATGAAATTAAATCTTTTAGTGGTCGTGAGTAGTTAAAAATCTACTGAACGGATTTTCATGTCAACAATAAATAGAATGATTCGTGAGAAAGATTTAAATATATAATTTGTCAAGGCTTTATGTAAATTGGTTGAAAGTCAAGTCGCCCTTTGACATTATAACAAAACAATGCATGGTGAGATATTCCTCTTTAATACTCGTTGATCTACAAAAAAGTTCGCGATGGCACATCGTGCAATGCGGTAATTAGAAAGCTTTAGTCGGATGTCAGTATTAATCCTTATCAACTTGAATACGTTAGTTATCTAAAGCATTTCATTCTCATTTAACTCAACGACAGACAATATAAATGTATGCATATGCTCTACTACCCGCGCGAAGCCGGGGGGGTTTGCTATAGCAGGTAATAATATAAAATCAGGCTTAGCTAGTGATACTACTGCGTCATTATAAAATCATAATTTGCTCTTTAAAACATCTCTTTAAAATGCTCTTTAAAACATCTTAGTCCGCATCTTCACTTAAGATCAGGTGAATGTAAGGACAAATACTTTCCTATTTTTACTAAAAATAAAACTAAGTTAAAGATGACCACGAACGGGGCGGGCCGTCGACGTCATACAAACTGGCCGCTATCCATTAGAATGTGTGCGTGCGTACTCGGCGCCGTGTATGCACGCACTATGACGCACACATTGACATAAAAATATGGCGGCCTAAGGTGGTCTCGCTGTCTCGGTGTGATCGCGCGTTTTTATGTCATTGCACATTCGCTCGCCGCTCGTTCCCGCCCGGCACATTTACGATAGCCCTACGTCAATGCAAGAGTAGGCTAATAACTCACCGACAGCCCGCAGATAAACTACTGTTCTTGGTATACTGTGGTATAGGAAACGTCTAGAACGTCACACCGACACGGAACGGCGCGGTACCACGCACACGTCGACGTCAACAGCCCGTCCCGTCCGTGGTGTGACGTCAGCTTTAAACGGGTATTCTTTGTTGCAGATGCCGGAATCGTGATAGAAAAAACTTAGCAAATTAAAAGTTTTCTCCAGCAAAGTGAAGTGTATAAGTATTGAAGTTTCATTGGCCGTTACAAGATCTTTAGTACAACATTCCGAGAAAGGTAAGTGCTTTGTATTGAACTAAATTGTTTTTGAAAAGTTGTGTAGGAGCGGAACGTAATACAGCACTTTATGGCTTTATTGTTATTGACATTAGAATTTGAATTAAATGCGTGGTTCAGAATGTATATTTTTTTGGTCAATGATCAACTTCGTTCTTTGAGCGTATCTACGTATGTATACGGTGACCGTTACCTAGATTAAGCTTGGGAAAAGTAATTTAGTTCTCATTTGTAAAGCTTCTCTAATCTTTTTACTTTCTCGTATACTTCGTATAAAGTCTTGTATAATCGTCAAAAAATTCGACCTCGAGATTTTGACCGATTTACACGTTTTGGACCTCCCTGAGTCTAAAAATACCGTTTTTGGAATTATGTCTGTGTGTGTCTGTGCGTTAGCACGATAACTCGAGTATGCTTTAACTTATTGCAACCAAATTTAACATGCATGTATGATATCAAAATATAAGGTTTCTATCAACTTTTGAGTCGTTTCCGGTATACGAGAAAGTCAAGTTTTTGAGAATGATTTCTTAAAACCTAAAATGAGTTTAGATCATGTAATTTTAGGCATACTCTAAAGTAAAGTCTAAAGCATATACCTAAAATCAAACAACACAAAGGAGATGGAAAATACACAATTCAAATCTGGATTTTGGTTGTGCTCTGCACCATGTTGTACTATTATGGAACGTTCCTCGTTGTCTAGAGTTTTAGCTACATAATTTATTTCAAATATCATATATTCGATACTTCGTTGGAGTTTCGAGAAAAAGCTCACAAAGCAGATTTTTTCTCTACATAAAACATTCGTGAGTTTATTACCAATTTAATGCGGAATATCGTTAAATAGTACAAGAAAAGGAATGTACTGTCATAAAAGAAATCATAACGGATTTTTCTACTCAAGAGAATTGAGTTTCTTACTTCTTCACACTAATTCGTCAATATTTGATATTCCAGCAAACTAACTATGGTATCTAACTAGCAAAAGTTTCATTGAGTAAGTCCATACCAAACAATACCATACCATACCATCAGACTCACAGTTTATATTTGTTTCATCTCGGGGAAATCGGCAAAATAAAACCCGATTGTGCCAATCTGTTCTAAGTCTTATTTGAAATTTTCTTAGCTTTCGCGTGGTTTTCGAAGTTTATATTTATGATGATTACTTGTGTTTTTTTCCAAGTACTTACGGAGAGTAATCAAATTTTTGTTATCATTTAATTTTTACATTGTTTACATTTTATTAGAGGGTTGTTATAAGATTAACGTGAGTAGATATCGTGCATAAATATTATAAGATTAACTTGAGTAGATATTGTGCATAAATATCGTCATGGCATCGTAGTTCCCAGGTGAATGATTTGGTTTTATTTTTATTGGAAAGGTATTTTGGTCAGAAGTGTTCATTATAAAAGTAATAATAGTACACAATACAAGTAGACAAAAAGAAACTGAACAAAGTAGGTAGCCTTATTGCTAATAAGCAATCTCTTATAGACAACCTTGGAAGAAGGAAAAAGAAGGGAAATTAATTAGAGTATGGGTGCAGGAGGATAAAAATAATATTGTTACAAAAGAATACAAACAAATAAAAATATGAGTAATGCAATATACTTAGATAGTATAGGGACACTAAGGACAGGTGATTAGGCAGTGAATCCAAGATATGATTCAAGAACATTTCAAGCCGTTTTAGGTCATTTGCTCTTTTATTGTTCAAAAGAAGGATTAAAATAACTTTCACGGGTCTGGCCAATTTAAATGTAGTGTGTTGTAGTTTTAATGACGTTGCCGATGCAGCAGCATTATCTGGAATCAGCAGCATACCCAACTCCTCACCAAATTACAGGAGAGCTGTCGTGTTTAGGTTCATTGGATTGGTCCTAATGAATAGTCTATTAAAGCTCAGATCAGCGTCTGAGAGTAAGTTGGTGATATTTTTAATGATAATTTTAACACTTGAATCTTAGTCGTCTGTAGATTAGGAAATTATAGTATTGTCATTGTGTTTTCATACAACTTCACAATTGCCGATCTTATTATAGCAAATACACAAAAAGTATTTCTGTTTTGGTAACACATTACTTACAGTCGTAATGCGGACAGTCGACAAACGTCCCCGGGAGACGTACGAGAAGTAAGAATGCGTATTTCTTTTTATTCAGTTCTAGGGAAATAAACAATTTGTTTCCCACCAGCAGCCTAATGGTGTGATATTTGTAAAAAACGTATAATATTAGAGGACCCGCCATAAGCTAACGTATAGCTTATGTCGCAATGTAATGACAGACTAGAATATTCGGTTCTCCAAAATCATGGATAGCTCATTTTGTACTACAACAAGAAATCAGCCCAAAGTTTTTTCTAATAAACCACACGTTTTTTTTCTAATCTTAATATAGCATGTAACATAGTTCCAAAAGAAGTTAAGCAGAGTTTTTGGTAACATTTGGTTATACATCAAGTGACATCTGACAGTATGGGTCATGTAGTTCCGCAAAATAGTGACAGACTGCCAGCCGACTACTATGTAGAAGGTGAATTAACATGTCTGTTTGTAGTTATAGAAATGTCTTATTATAATGCTACGGCCGCACACATCGCGATAACATTCGTGCGAAAATCTTCGCCTTCGGCCTACCGCGAATGTGCATGCCCACACATTGCGCGCTGTAAAGTCTGTCGCGATGTGATCGCGATGTTAACAAAAAACAAAATGGACGCCGCGGTCGGCCTATATTTTAAGGCACTTATTTTTTATTCTGTCAGGAATTATTATTTAAGAAAAAGGCAAGGCTAAACAATATTGACTCACACTCCTAATTGCTAATAAGTTTTAAAATCCTGTCGTTATACCAATCCATGGTAGAAAACTAATTTAAACCAATACGTCCGATGCGCACGATGTCTGTGCGCCGACTGAAGACCACGAAGTGTGGCCACGCAAGCGAAGGACATCGCGATAAAAACGCTTTGATGTGCGTCAGTTTACCGACAACGCCGCGATGTCTTTGCGACTTGGCACGAAGTGCCGAAGTATTCGCGAATACTTGGCTAGACACATCGCGATAACGCGAATATTCGCAACATCGCGTTGTGTGCGGCCGCAGCATTAGAAAAAGGGCCTTCAAACCCAAATAGTACCTATCCTAAATTTTAGTGAACGATTAAATCTAACAAACAGGACAGTTTGTAACACTTCCTCCTTCTTCCAATTCTGGGTTATTCAAAAGAGGCGTGAAGAATCAAGCTTAAGCCAAGAATATAAAATTTAATTTATGAAAGTTCGATATTCTGGCGTTCGTTAAGATAAGGAAAAATTTTATTCTCATTAATAGCGTTTTAGTTGCACGGAACTAATATACCAGCTTACTTTTATTAAGAAATACTTTTCCACGGTCTCAATTTCCTTTAATAAGCGGTTCATTGTTTTTCCAAGTTCAAAAGACTTTTAATTTTCTTTCAGTTAACTAACAGGCTTCAGGACGCTTATACAGGAATTAATATTTCAATCATTGAATGCTGACTTTAATTTCCTTTGTTTAATTTTTTCTTGTTTTAGAGATTGTCCATGAAAGAAGATTTTTTGTGGTGTTTTGTTGTCTATTCATTTTGTTTAAGATATTGAAGGTAATAATAGTAAATATACTTAATAAAAAGGATGATCGAGACCTATCGAATGCCTATCGAGCATTAATATGATAGTTAAGATTGGTCTTCCATATTCGCTTTTACTAAGGCCTGTATAATGATAATAAGAAATCAATCATGTCTTGAAAATCGTTTGTCACTTCCTACAAGCACAAAGTGATAGAGACGTACGACGCTCAGTACGGCGCTGATTCTTGAGACTCATTCTATAATACGAACATAAGAATAATATTAGTTAGACAATGTTAGCTGTCTAGGGCCACGACCGCGCCCGAGGTCCCCCGGGTGCGGTCCGATGGCTGCTCCCGGTGTCCTCGTCAGGAGGACGCGACAGGTCGAGCAGCCGTCGGTGAGGAGGCGGCCTATAAGGCCGGCGTCGGCCAGCGGGCCTACAGGGGCTGGCGTCAGTCGGTAGCCCCTGTGGGCTGCTGGCCACTAATTGGTGCACCAGGAGTGCCTAGACGGGCAGCGTTGGGACGGTCTCGGTGTAGTTGCGCTCACGTGCGCAGATCCCGAGCCGTCCCGCAATAGCGCACTGAATGTCAGGCCGGGGAGGATGTTTAGTGGGTATGGGGGGAACGCCTTTACCTTGAGTCCCACATATCCCCTGCGGTTGTCACCAGTCACCACCAGTTGAACGATGCGTAAATGCATTTGACCTCCCCGACAAAAAAAGGCTAGTTGGTACGGGTGGGACTGAAGTAGATTAGGGCTTTAATACCATGACAAATTAATTTTATTTACACGTTATGGATTATACCTATCACCACATGAGTAGCTATAACTGGTCGTGTGCTATCACTGTATAAACACTGTCGTTACTATGACATGGTACTAGGGGTTTAATCTACTTATGAGGAGCCCCGTAAATAGCTCCCCGAAAAGAGTTTCAAATATAGATTAATATACATTATTACAAATAAATGCTAATCGAGTTTTCATCGTTTAATTAATTGAAAATAAACCGAGATATACATTTTAAAATATTCGGAAAGAGGGGCGTGACATGAAATGTGTATGCCTGGCTTAGGAATTAATACCCGAGCACGGTAGATATATAAAAAGAATATTTTTATAGCGTGATGTAAAGCCTACCGTAAGCGAAAAACGGAGGTTTATTTGATGTTGGTGAATATGTTATGGATTATCGACATCAAATTCCAGCGTAACCCACACTTGTTGAAAACAATGGGTAGGTGTTTCGCTTGACGTGCAAGCCGACAAATAAAAGGGCTTTAGAAAATTGTGATAATTTAGGACTCCGATATTACGTTGATCTTGTATGTTTTACATATATGTTATCACGATTGCAATAAAAAAGGGTTGAGGTAACAAAAAAGGTAACACATGAAGCCACTAGCAGTATGGGTCAAGTCTCCCCTTCTTTCTCTTAGCCTGCTCCCAGGTCGGTGCAGGATAACTATCTTGATGGAGTCCACGTCCGGAAGCCTCCTCATAGCGGACCCTGGTAACGTGGTGGGGAAACTTTCTCGGCGGGTGTGTGGCTTTTGACATCAAGTGTTCCTTGGCATTCGAAGTCTCATGCCATCGTCGAGTAGTTTTTGTTTTCCCACCACGGCTAGTTCCGGACGGCCCTTTTCAGGGTCACGACCGCGCCCGAAGTCCCCCGGGTGCGGTCCGATGGCTGCTCCCGGTGTCCTCGTCAGGAGGACGCGCCAGGTCGAGCAGACTCGATAAGGAGGTGACCTATAAGGCCGGCGTCGGCCAGCGGCCCACAGGGGCTGGTGTTAGTCGGTAGCCCCTGTGGGCTGCAGGCCACTAATTGGTGTACAAGGAGTGCCTAGACGGGCAGCGTTGGGACGGTCTCGGTGTAGTTGCGCTCCGAGCCGTCCCGCAATAGCGTACTGGAGGTCAGGCCGGGGAGGATGTTTAGTGTGTATGGAGGGAACGCCTTTACCTCGAGTCCCACATATCTCTGCGGTTGGCACCACCCCGTAGGGACGATGTGTAAATGCATTCTACCTCCCCGTCAACACAAAAAAGGATAAGTATCTTGATATCTAGAAACTGTTCTAAGATTTGGCATTAGATTTTTACGGCCAGTCACGTGTCTGTCACCAACCCGCCTTGGGATCTTTCGACAACAGTCTTAACGCGCCTTTCGAGTCACGGAAGAGAATTGAGTTGAAAATTTTTCAGTCACCCATCTGAGTACCGTGTTACCATTGACCTTCTCCAGTAACTGGTTGCTAACCTGTCGCCTACATAAAAAGGCATCAAGCCCAAAAAGTAACGACATCTTCAGCGAACGAACAAACAAAGGCGAAACAGACCCATGTTACGCCCTAAACATTTCACCAGTCCGGACAAATTTTTCATTTCATTTTTATTTCGATGTTGCTGTAATTGTTTTTTCTTACTCATTTAGAAGTCCTGGAATCGGACCCCACAAGGAAATAAAATCCCCAATTTCGTGGATGGTAGATTTTAAATCTGGTTAATGGTCTAACCCTAATTACCATCCAATCCAATGTCTCGCGCCTTGAGGGTTTTTGGTGAAGTTCGCTCCCACCTTAAGCCTTATCATTCCTAATCTACCGATGTGGCTCAGTCCATTTACTTCTTCGTCGATTAAAAAAAACAACTCTTGACGTAAATATTATCTTATGCCAAGAAAAGGTAACTCTCCTTGCAATAGTAAAGTCAGCAGCGAAGTAAAAAGGCCTATTAGTATACAGTGTGTCTGGTCATGGACTAGCGATAATTTAGGGGCGTCAAATTTACCTAATATTATCGACAAAAACACCTAAAAGGGTGGTCAACCCCCCCTCTTTTTGGAATAGCGGCCATTTTAGTTTTTTTTTTTAGTTTCGTCTTTCTGAAAAATATCGATTTCTCTGGACACAAAGGTACTAAAGACATTTTAAAAAATGTGTTAGTAAGGTAACAATACCGTCTTTTAATTAAAAGAGATCTACGTGTAAAATTTGAACTTCAATATGTGTAAGTCTGAAGGGTTGACCACCCTTATGGGTGTTTTTGTCGATAATATTAGGTAAATTTGACGCCCCTAAATTATCGCTAGTCCATGACCAGACACACTGTATAATACTGAAACACGATTATTAGAAAGAAAACTGTGGAAAAACAAAATTAAATATACAATGAAACGTACATGCCATAAATTTCACACCTCATACTGAGAACAAATGACGTGATAAGAGCGTGTTTATTGGGTACTTCTTCGGCTATTAAGGTAGGCACACGCCCACTGTAGGCAACATTCTTTCCTTCCGAAACAAGATATAAAACCATTAACACGTTTAAACTGTGCAAGACATATTTTCATATTTTGTACGAAATACGGATACCAGAGACTTAAATAATAGCATTGAATAAAGCCACAACGGGTTAGCTGCACGAATATGGAACAAGTTAAATAAAAGCAGCAAAATATTTGAAAAATATATCAAATAATAATATAGTTAGGAAGGAATAAGATAAAAAGAAAACTATCTTATGTAGCCATGCGCTGAGACTTTTTGAGATTTTGATTGATTTTGAGATGGAATCATTTTTGCGTTTACAAACGCTTAAATATTTATAAACTAAAAAAAATACTCTGTAAAAAAAATAACCTGTCCCAGGTGGGAATTAAACCCAGCATCCTCCGCAATCCGGGTGGCTGCGTTAACAACTACGCTCCTAGGGCAATGCCTTCGCCGTCCAAATTTGTCAGTGCTTGGTGCTATGTTTTATGGTAAACATTGTTTCATAAAATCTTTAAAATTTGCACTTCTAAGATCCGAACGAATTTTTTTTACAAATATTTGACGCCTAGTTAAGATGAAACTACCTTATATTATGGAATAATTTATACATTTACAAACGCGTAAATATTTTTAAAACTAGTTAGAATACACTGAAAAAAATCGACCTGACCCAGGCGGGAATCGAGCACAGAATCCTCCGCATTGCGGAGTATTTTTCAGTATTTTATGTAATTATGAGATGTTGATACGTAGGTTTCTCCGGTTCTGTATAACTCAGTTGACCGAGAAGTCGTTCAGATAGCGAAAATTTTTATCAATAATGAAGATAAAGAAGCCAATTGCAACATAATCATTTCAGCCGAGAACCTTCCTATGAGGACCATTGTAATCGGCCACGGTTCCATGGGTTACTGGTAACACACACTAATTAAAGACTTTCGTCTTGCGATACTGCCGTAGATGGGCCGAGAATATGCCGCATACATTCCGATAGAGTTTTTTAAATTGAATTATGAATCAATCTGTGTCTGAGTCTTTTGATCAAGAATCTGAATCAAGGACTGCTGAGTTGTTGGTTGTTGGCTTTTGTGTGTTGGTTGATTTAAGTTAAGTTGCTTTTAGGTTAGATGCCCCTTTTCCTTTAAGCGAGAGGCTAGCAACCTGTTACAATTTTGGAGGTAGTGTGTGGCCTATACTGCCAGAAGTAGCTCTATGTGAAACCAAATGTTACCTAAAGCTCTGCTTAACCCCATCTGGGATTATAAGCGTGATTCTATGCATGTATTGATCACGAAGACGTGAACAAGATACGTGTAATGTTATTGATAGCTATAAATCTCAATACATCAATGAACAGGGGTACCGATGGTATTATGCAAAACAAAATAGACGCTGTTACAATGCAAAACAAGATAAGGTTGTAGATATCTCCGTCACTGCCCCAGTTTACACCCGCGGGTATTGTTATTTCGAACTCCTCCCTCATATAAACGCTAGGAATGTTTCAAATTAGTTTAGTAACACTAAAATTAGTGAAATAGAGATTTTACTTGAACAATAATAACTCGGTAATAGGGTATTTAACTCTTGTCAGAAGTTTGCCTTTTGTTAGTGTAGTCTGAATTATTCTACTGAAAACCGAAGCCGGCGATCCCATGAATTAATTTACTTCCAGAGATCGTATTGTGTTTAAAGTGTTTCTCGTTTTGATGTATTTGGATTCGTGTTGGAAGTGAAATTATTAAAGGTTTATAAATAAAAAATAATATGCAGAAATATTGCCTAAACCTTCAGAGATTTATTAATGTTGACTGATATTTTAAACGGAAAGTACAATAAAAAAGAAGAAAAAAAAGAAGCTAAAAAAAGTATTTTTTCGTCATCTTAGGAAAATGACATTGTCACTGTGAAGGGGTCAGTAACGCTGCCTTCATCAAGCGGTCCGGGTTCGAATTATATTAGGTACCTACAAATGTGATGACAACGAACATTTGTTCACGAGTCCGTTATCTAGTACCTATCCTTAACACAAGTTCTTAGTTATTTTATTTATTTATTATATAATAATTTTATTGCACAAAGACAGTACAAAGGGTGGACTTAATGCTATACAGCATTCTCTACCAATTGATTAAGTATAATTTAATTTGGGCAAGATGATTGGTGTGAGCATTGAAATAATATTTTATTTACGATACGTAATAATAAAAGCAAAATTACAAAATTTTGTTTGGTCTTTGAGACACGAATGAGAGAATTTTAAAAACTACCTATACTTACAAGATGAGTCAGGATTTTAATTTATTACTATAACATTAATTATTTTTTTCCTGAAAACGTAAAATTACCTCTATAAAAACCATAATATCTACGTAATACTAATACAGATAATAGAACTTTAGTATTTATTTATATCTTACGAACGCAGATTAGTAGTGACTTTTTATACATGCACTCTGCAATGCAAGCGATGCGAAGAAAAAAAATATTTCGGTAAAATACTACGTCAAGCCCGACGCCCGTATACGCAGTATATATGAAACAAAACTACGCCTATCTTTCAATTCTTCTTCTTCCTCGCTTCCTCATGACTGAGGGTCGTGACCACTTGAGGTCGTCATTTTGTGCACCAAGGCTCTCCACTCCACACGGTTTTCCGCCTTCCGGATTGACGTCTGTAGAGTTCCCTGGCAGGCTTCCTTCACTGCATCGGTCCACCGGGTCCGTGATCTTCCACGACTCCTTTTTCCTTCCACGTGGCCAACCACAATAAGCTTTTCCAAGCTATCTGGTTCACGTCTAGCCACGTGACCGAAGTACTGCAGGATCCGCTGGAGGCAAATGGTCGATAAGCGGCACTTGACCTGTAGTTCGGCCAGGATGGACGCATTGGTGCGACGCGCCGTCCAAGGTATTCGTAGCATTTTGCGCCAGCACCACATTTCAAATGCGTCAATCCTGCTGCGAATTCGCGCCTTCAGAGTCCAAGTTTCTGAAGCGTACAGAAATATAGAGAAGATCAGGGTCCTCATTAGCTTCGTTTTGGTTCTTCTGCTAATACTTCTGTTCCTCCAGATCTTCTCTAGTCGCTTCACTGCTGCTTTTGCAATCTGGGCTCTCCTTACCACCTCCTTCTCACAGTCACCGTCCGCAGCAACCAGAGATCCCAGATAGACAAATTTGTCCACCGTATCAAGGTCAGACAGTGCTCCCGTTCGTTCTAACGCGCCCGCACGATCCACAAACATGAGTTTAGTCTTAGTCCGATTGATATGTAGGCCATACTCCACGCTCACTTTTTGGACTCTTTGCAGAAGCTCGGCTAATTCTGTTTCGTTCGAGCCTATAATAGTAGTGTCATCTGCAAAACGTAAATTATTAATGAGCTGTCCTCCAATCCGCACGCCCCCATGCCAATCCTCCAGAACCCTTCTCATGATGTGTTCGCCCACGAGATTAAATAGTTGTGGCGAAAGAATACAACCTTGTCTAACGCCACGGTTGGTCTTAAAGGCATCTGATTCATTGTCTTCGACTCTGATCCTTCAATTACCGTCGAGGTACAGGTTCTGCACAAGAAAAGTAAGGTGGTCCGGTATACCCATCTCTCTCATGACCTCGAACATTTTCCTCCAGCTGATGCAGTCAAAGGCCTTAGCATAGTCAATGAAGCATAGTGCCATAGGCACGTTGAACTCTCTGGCCTTTTCGATGAGCTGCCTGATGTTCAGTATCTGTTCGCGTGTACCTCTACCTCTCACAAAGCCTGCTTGCTCCCTTGCAATCTGACCGGCGATGAAACTTTCGAGCCTTTTGTTAAGGATATGCAGAAATACTTTGCTCGCATGTGGTGTTAAAGAGATGGTACGATAGTTCTCGCATTTCTTCGTGGAACCTTTCTTGTGCAGCGGAACCACCACCGACTCCATCCAGTCCTCAGGCCATTGCCCAGTTCTCCAGACTTTCAGGCATATGAGATGAAGAACCTGTGTGCCTTCTGAACCCAAACACTTAAGCATTTGTGCGGATACTCCATCCACACCACAAGCTTTGTGTTTTAGGCGCGAAACCGCAGCATCTCTCAATTAAAGAACTTTAAATTATCCAATTTAAAAATCTAGACATATTCAGCGAAAAAGCGAGCGCATTATAGCGCGTGCAGGATCTCAGAGAAAAATAGACAAAGAAAGAGAGATTCACATAGGTGTTTTGTCTTGTATAATTTCTATTAGTTCTTATCATTTTTATCTGTACCTGTACTTTTATAATTTTTGCAATAAAGTTATTGATTTTTACCGCTGGAAATGAAATAAAGATACATTTCATTTCCGGCGCGAAAAATCAATAACTTTGTTTGCTGTCGGTACGAATCGAATGTGACGAATTCGTGACTCATTGTGACGAAGTTATACATATTTTTAATGCACGTGACAACTTTACTTTTAATGTATAAAGTGTGAAAAAATGTCACGATATTACTTTGTAGCAGAGGTACAATAACCCACACCCGTGTCACTGCGAAAGCGGTCAGTGCTTGCGCTGAGGCACACAGAGACAGTGTGCAATTGTGCATGTACATTGACACACAGCCATGGCTCAGTCGCGTTCATGAGGTAAAAATACTGAAAGAAATAATACCATGACGTACTGGAAAAGTAAATAGGGTAGAACTCTAAATTTCAAATGTACCGTTCCAACACGGCCGATAGCATTCAAAATGTAGGTCAATCTCACCGTGACCACTGTGCGATAAAAAATAAACATTGCATTTAAAATTCTTTTTTCGGTATGCTATAAAATGCAAAAGCATTACTCTCGTTGCGCCGGGAATAGATATTCAAACATTCATAAATATGACCCTGGCTCTCTTGAAAACTCTTTGGAGCATAATAAAATCATAACATCGTAGAAATTCGGACGGCTTGTTGTTCCCAGCTACGAAGAATCTCATTATTATACAAGGGCCAGATTGTTGTAGAATGTTTCTGGTAAACAATGCTTTGGTGTGCTTCAGTCCTCACTAATATCATAAACCCAAAATTTACTGTTGAATCTGCCTTGAACGGTACTCAAATTTATGAGCCGAAGGTTTAATTGTTTTGTGTTAATTACCAAAAATATTGTTACTATTCACTTTGAAGTAGAAATGTCCTTTGGATAATTAGAATATAAATATTCGTTGCATCACAATAGGATTTATAAATCCATAATTAATAGGTACACACTCAAATAATTCTACAAATATTATTAAAATTTATGAGTTTTATTAAACATCAAGAGTAGAAAAAATACAGATACTCATAGTTCAATAAATAAATTAAACTCATAAAATTCTTTACAGAGATAAAAAATATAGGTACTATCTATTTTAGAAAGTATCAAATCATGGGTAACCAAAGCAACTTATAACTAAGACTCATCGAGAAAGTATTGTTATGAAAACTTTTGCTCTATTTTACTATATCGAGCCAAAAAAGCGATTACATTTAAATCAACAAAAACCCTCCGGTCTGCCAAGAAAGGACATTCCAAAGTTTCGGCCGTGAATCACGTGCGTTTCCTACCATGAAAACATTTCGGAACAATTCGGAACCCTATTCCCCGTTCAAACTGTAAACAACTCCATTGTCCGCAACGAAAGGTCCTTACTAATCGGAATGAAACTTTACCGTAGTTTCGAATTTGGTAGCTTTTTTAGTATCGTATTCACACTAGGTAGACTTCCATGCGTCGCGACCAATCGCACGCGTGCGATCGATCACGTGTGGCTGATGCGACAATACTCAATGTATGGCATCGTGGCGCGTCTTTCACGACCCTCGAAAGCAGCACCATACATTTTCATAATGTGAGTATTGGCCGCGATGCACGGAAGTCTACCTTAATCTCCATCGGATTGGAGCTTCAGTATTATTATAGCTTATTGTATTTTTCAACAGTGGCAAATAGGCGTACACACCTGATGACCGTAGCCTATTCTAGCGACGATTAGAAGACAAAGGTGATACTCGTACACTGCCAACCATGATCCTATACCAAATAGAATATTTTTATCAGCTCTGGGAACAATCATAAAAGCAACTTAGCAAAAAGGAAAATGAGTGATCTTATATGATATGAGCGTATAATAATTTGAGCGATCTGTTCCAGACAAAGTATACGAGGAAAATGAAAAAGTAGTACAATAATGTAAAACCCACAAGTTAGATACATACATCTATTAAACATCAAAAGCAGCATGTTGAGCAGAGCTTAGATAACATTTGATGAGACATAAAGAAATCTTTATCTGACAGTATGGGGTATACAGAGCCTCATACGAGTAACAAGCTGGCAACTTGACTGCCCTTATTTACAAGAATGATATACACATATAATAATTGATAGAGAACGCTACCTATACCATTAACAAGGTCTACTATTATATGACAGAGCAGTAAAAACGAACACAAAATTATGTATAAAAATACTTCAAAAGACCGCTGAAAAGCGAAAACTCTTTTCATGCAAAAGAATGCAACAATATTTACCTACGTTGAAGCAGAACATGCAATTTATTTTTCATTCCTTTCGTTGTAACGCACGATTAAACTTGTATAAAAACATGAGGTAGAAAAAACGGAGTCCACTGCAGCGGCGAGCGTTAATAATCTTAATTGTAAAGCCTGATTAACAACGAATGAACGATCACGTTGTACTGTACAGTCTATATTTATATTTAGCTTCTAATAGCTTTATAAACTTTTTAAGCCTGGTGTACTTTTAGTGCTGAAACGCTTTGATATAACCTAAACCACTTTATGTGAAGTGTAAATAGAAATTAGTTTTCCATTTTGTAAACAAATGAGATTTAGGTTCGTATAATAAATCTAACTTCAGCGCACGCGGCATCTTGAGAATGGAAAAAGCAAGAAAATTATGCTTTTTCGTTAGGTATTAGGAAATAAAGCCTTATCTTCACATAGTGAATAGTTTGAGTGAGATGTTTGAAAATTATATCAAAATTAAATAGAATACGAAAATGAAGAAAAAAACCCTGTCATAATTACTCAAACGGGACTCTGGTCCACTATAATTTCGCAACACAGCTGATTGCTTTTCCAACTGAGCTTTTTTTTTTTTTTTTTTTTTTATTTTTTTTTATTTATTTGGGACAAAGAACAATTACACAATTTACTTAACTAAATAAAAATTATTACATAAAGATTGGTTTCATTGTGTAACCAGCGATATTGTCCACGACAGAGGTTTATGATATAAAATATTGTTCAAGACACAATTCATTAAATCACAAAATTAAAAAATTAAAAATAAACTAGTTCATGATGATACCTTTGCATTGTTATGATTACTGTGCTATCTGAAATGCCTACAATTCCGACATAATTTGCTTCTATGCTGAGTTACTAAGAATGTCTAAGATGTGCTTTTTAAATTGATCAAGAGTGTGATAAAATATGTCCACATCGTTAACATGGTCATTATATGAGTGAACTATACGAGTGAGGGGTATACGCTTCCCCGCGTTAGATTTGGAACAAGGTGGCATAAAGAGTTGATGGGGTCGCGAATCTCTTATTCTTTGAGATCTACTTGGTACACGGTACAGAACTTTGCCAACCATATCCGTAGTATCAAAATTGTTATGCAATAGCTTATAAAGGAAAACACTGAGAGAAAGAAATGAGCTTAACAGAACTGTGAGATTACGACAAATTTATTCAAGTGTTACGTTTCTAATTATACGTAACAATGACAAGGATTCAATGGTTTGAGTTACGTTTATTGATAAAGGCCTTAATTTGGGACAGGTAATTTTAGTAAGACCACCCGTGTCATTACTAAATGGTTAATATTACATAAATCATGTAACTTTTCAGGTATAAAACCCTTATGCTAACATCATGTCTAAGAACAGTTCGACATCACAATAGGGATGATGACTGGGTAAAAATGAGATAGTAAATTTATTATGTCCATCAGATAGATTGCCAACAAACATTATACACATATTTTAGTTTTTTCAAATCAGTAAATATTTAAAAAGATATAGCACATCTAAGTTCAAGAGTGGAACCACTCTGTTCTCTGTTATAAACAAACACACAGTAGACACACGCACATGCACACACACACACATGCATACACACACATACACACACACACACACACACACATACACACACACACACCGCTTTAATGTTTCTAAATTAATTTAATTTAATGATCTAGTTGTAAAATTGAATAAGTACCTAACTACCCGTGATTAAGTTATTATTCTTTGTCATCATAATGTGTTTCTATAATTGGCTTATGTTTATGTAGTATCAAATATTCTTATTTTGTGTGTTATTAATGGCGTTGAAACATTGTTTATTAAATGAATCAAATAAGCGAAAGCTAAACGTCACACGATTTTTTACTTTCTCGTACGTAGTATAGAGTCTTGTTTTATAAAATGGTCGAAAAAAATACTCCTATCCAGAAATTAGAGTCTAAATGCGAAGTTAGATAGCGCGAAAAATAAGCCGCTAAAATTAAAATAATAAACGTTTCGTCATCATTATTTGTTTACATATTAAAAGAAAAAAAACGTCCATTAGTTTCTCGTGTTCAAACAGAACTTTTCAGTCATCATCCCTATTTTACCATACATACAAAAGCAGAACACAGTATCATATACAATAAATAGGAAATCTTTTCACACAAGAAACCTAATCCGACTTCAATAAGGCCCACCCATAACAATGCCACCCATTTCTAAGCCTTCTATCTGATACAAAAAGTTCTGAGCTGTGTAAAAAGGTTCATTTTGCGACTCTACAGCCAAAGGCGTACCTACTCGTAACATTGCAAAAAATGTAATCTATTATATACAAAGATCTTATATATTTAATTCTACTTACAAGTACATAAGTAAGATGAGTAACCCTTCAGAGGAACTTGTATAAACGCTACTGGGAATGACGTGTCTCTCAAAAGGATTATAACAGAGTATATCCAACATTGCGAATTGGGAGCACCAGATCTGGTAAAACCTTCTTTGTCCACAGATTCCAGGACCACGTAATTGAGAGCACTCCAGCGTGCGATATTAAAAAAGACTTATTCCTACAACATATACAAATCAATAGAAGGACAGAATATACTACAATGGGCGATCTATGCAAATCTTAATTGTCAAAGAGTAGGTACTCGTTGGGGGTTGTTGCTCTCCATATTTTGAACGGCTAATCTCTATTGTAATAATTGTACAATCTTTTATTTTTTTAACTCTCTAATCTATCAATTATGCTTGGATGGCGATGTAATAAGAAAATATGATACAAGCGAACTGGGCGACGTCGGTTTTGTCATAACGATGTCGAGCAATTCCAATCAAGGCATACCTTTCTCACGATTGTAATCTTTATATCTTGTTGCTTTATATTAAATCAGTATAATAATTTAATAAGGCATGTGTATCAGCATTTTCTTTACTCTCTGTGCCCGTATCGTGGTACCGACGAAACATGCCCGTAATAATTTATACATCATGCGACTGTATCACGTCTTCAAATGGGATTGACTCGCGTAAAGAGCACGTAAAAAGTCGTCGTATACGTAAGCTTTAAGATTTATAGTTCATGATGATATTACGGTTGAATGAAGGCTCTCGCATAAAATCTCGACAGCTTGACGAATAGCGTGAGAGATTTCGTTCTTAGTCCACAAAAGAGGGATACTTAACGCTTAGAATCTGTTTGATCGAGTATGATGTCGACTACCGAGGTACTTACCTGTTGCTCTATTATTTGCTTATTTGAATACTTTTAAGATATTATTAATAAAAAAATATTTTAGAAACAAACTAAATTAGGAAGAATTCAATTTTAATGTTTAGCAGGGACAATATTTAAAATTATAATAAACTTTTTATTTACTTTGCTAATAACTTATTTTTAAGTAGTATTGTCACTCTATAATCTTTTGTCTATAGCCTTCCTCGATAAATGGACTATCCAACAAAAATAAGTATTCAATTTGAATCAGTAGTTCCTGAAATTAGAGCGAACCAAACCAATAAACTCTTCAGCTTTATAATATTAGTATAGAAGATTATTATGATGTATGTAGAACTAGGTACATATATAATTTATATATAAATCTATATTAACAGCAATGGCTCAATAAAAAGACTGTTATTTAATATTTTTTTTGTATTAATGACACAACAATCAACATTGCAATACTACTTGTGAACAAAAGTGAATTCGATTTAGAATCAAATCAACCGAATGAAAAGTTAATGTTTGAAACATCTATCATTTATTCATGTTCCAATACATCTGGCATGACATAACACAGCCGGAATAAGCTCACTGAAAATAAACTCTACCTATCGGTTAACGTTCATGACTCGTAAAATCGTCCACGAGCAAAAAAAATAAGCCGGTAAAGCGTGAAACGCGTCCGTTCAAAGGAATCGTAAAGGTCTCGGCGGTCATTAACGTAAGAATAGACGACTTTTAGAAAATTACCACAAGGTCATTGTACATCCACAGAACCTGATGTACCGTTTTATTATAAACAAATTTGGAGCTGTGATAATGTGCGTTTAATTTTATTGCTCGTGTTTTGCTACTGCTAGCAGTGTTAAATAAGGTCCTTAGTAGGTAGAGTTTTTCTTTTTCAATCTATAGAATACCACAATCAAATAACACAACATTTTCGTGGTGTTGTGTTTTTTTGGTGAATAACGTTGCCAGAGCTCCACGAGGTGAGGTATGGGACTAGGGTTGGCAGCGCGCGAGTGTCATATCTCTCAGTGATGCAAGCATCTGTAGGTTAGGGTAACTGCTTCCCACTAGGCAGGTTATGTGCTTGTATGCTAAGGGAAAAGAAATAAATGCAGCCTCTTGTTTTGAAGGTCAATAACCGCATTATTAGTCAACGAACAAATGTTTGTGTGATGAACATGAACATTTGTTCACGAAACATATATGCATACAATTTCGCCCATAACCCCAAAAGGGGCTGAGCAGAGTGTTAGGTAAAATTTGGTTACACACAAACCACATCTGGCAGTTTATGTTACGAAAGTAGTGCTTAAAATAGTTGCTGGTTGCCAGCCTGTTACCTAAAAAAGGCTATAAAACCTTCAGTGAACTATCAAACAAAAGCCAACCAATCAGGACAGATGTGATGTGACACCCTCATCTCTGCAGCCCTGGTGAACAAAAACATAATCCATTATATTTTAAGTAATAAAATGTATTATGTACGAACGTTTTTGGGATTATCTAGAATCAATTACAAAAGTTTTTCGATGCTTAATTTGGGCTACATAAATTGGTGTGACATGCAAATTTGAACATTGTATTATTATTAAGAAAGAATAGAAAATCCACACACGTAAAAAACTCTAATCCGACATCGATAAGGCCCACTCATAATATTCCCATCCATTTCTAAGAGTTCTGTCTGTTACAAAAAGTTGTGAGCTGTGTAGAAACGTTGATTTTGCGGCTCTACAGCGAAAGGCTCTTTGCGGTACTCCGTATGCCTACCCGTACATACATACCAAAAAAGATAATCTCGTACATTTTATTGTATATAATGTTTTCTGAGGATATGCGTTAACTTTACAAAATGTAGCTTTTACTGAACATATCTAACAAAGGAAGTAGGTCATTATAAAGCTTTTTTACGTTATTCGGTTCGCAGGCTTGCATGGTGGTAAACAGTCAATGTAGCCTATAAACGTTTGTCGTGACACTTACACGTGGCCAGTCCTTTTTTGTTGTTGACGGGGAGGTCAAATGCATTTACGCATCGTCCCTGCGGGGTGGTGCCAACCGCAGGGAATATGTGGGACTCGAGGTAAAGGCGTTCCCTCCATACCCACTAAACATCCTCCCGGCCTGACCTTCAGTGCGCTATTGCGGGACGGCTAGGGATCTGCGCACGTGAGCGCAACTACACCGAGACCGTCCCAACGCTGCCCGTCTAGGCACTCCTTGTGCACCAATTGGTGGCCAGCAGCCCACAGGGGCTACCGAATAACGCCAGGCCCTGTGGGCCGCTGGCCCACGTCGGCCATATAGGCCGCCTCCTCACCAACGGCTGCTCGACCTGGCGCGTCCCCCTGACGAGGACACCGGGAGCAGTCATCGGACCGCACCCGGGGGACTTCGGGCGCGGTCGTGATCCTGAAAAGGGCCGTCTGGAAATAGCCGTGATGAAAAACAAAAACAACTCGACGATGGCATGTGACTTCGAATGCCAAGGGACACTTGACATTAAAAGTGCACGTTGCCATTCCTAGTCCATTCCCTTACCCCGTGGAGCTGTTACAATAAAAACTACACCACAATTATGTAATGTTATTTGAGTTTGATCTTCTGTAAGGTGGAGGTGCTAACCTTGTTCGGGTTCTCCAAATTTGAGTGGTTCGTCCGCTGTGTCCTACCTCGATTAAAGCTTAGTTTTTTATACTACGAGGCGGCAAACAAGCTTGCGGCCCACCTGGTGTTAAGTGGTTACCATCGCCTATGGAAACTTGCAATGTTAAGGGTAAATCACTTAATATCCGTGCTCTTGTTTGCCATCTCGTAGTATGAAAAGCTATCCTTGATGAGAAATCACAAATTTAATGGTCTGTATAACATGCCATGTCATTAGCGATGAGTTGCCGGCAGAGTAGAATAGCATCACTCCATATCCTCCAAAGGGTTTCGTAGAAGGCGACTAATGGATCAGCAAATGGATAATGATCACCTTATTTTTTTATATGTGGAGATTTGTTAATGGCTTTTAGTTACTAAGCAGATATTTAATTATTAATAATGCTGTAAATCTTCCTTAACAAATAAAAAATAAATAAAAAAAAACTCCATTCACCAATCCGCTTTGGACAAGCGTGGTACTTAGCCTAAACCTCCTTCGATGATCAAGAGAAGCCTTGTGTCCCAGCAGTGGGTCGAATTATAAGGCTGTTATGATGATGATGATAACATGCCAAACTTAGTAAATATACAAAGGACGAAACTTTATATAATCGGAATGCGTAACCTTACAGTCAAACGAAAGAAATATGTTTTATGAAGCAATAAAAATTATGTAAAGACTAAAACACCACCACAGCTGCCAATAACACCACCCAAGTGGCATCATATTTCACACATCTACAGATAACTAGTTAACAGGCAATAAAGGTCGCCACGATGTGTACACAGGAAACAAAACGTGGACGCCGCAGTTCCAGCCACAGGAAGACAGATATCGGACCGACCTAAGCTAACGAGATAGCTCGCTTTAATACAGACTCTCTACCTGAAATTTGTACAATTTCTAGGTTAGTTTCGTTAAGTTTAAAACATAATTTTGAAGTGCTTCCGTAACTATTTGGTTGTTTGTCTCAAAACAAGGCCTCTTGGTAGATTCGTGAAGGGATGGCAGCATATTTGAGTTACTTGAGTGCTCAAATTGTAGGTATTATATCCCAATGAAATAATGACATATCTCAATGAATAGCGTTTTTGAGTTTGTCTCGAGTTCTTGTTGTAAAAATACATGTTGAGAGACTCAATTTTTAACTCAAATCTACCGTGAAATGTTTGTTACTTAAATTACATTTTCACTTGACATTGGCAAAATGCGTAACGTTCATGTATCGCGACGCCCTATGAATAGAATAAAATAGAATAATATTTTGAGTTTGAGTGATAAAAATATTAAGCGGAATATGAGATAAAAAATAGAGGACTTAAACAATAGTGGAGCTCGATTATCGAAAGATAGTAGTTGTTCCCAAGGAGAGTAGATTGTTTACTGCAAACAGATTTTGTTTCTTATTACTAAAGGTCGTTGAAATTAACAACATATAAGATTTCCCATAGTTTTTCTTTTATGCTTCGGGTTATTTTAATTTATCTAATCTTGAGATTAAGTCAAAATCAATCCTCTAATTTTATTGAATATTAATTGGCTTGCGACTAACAGAGAGGAATACAAGAAGCTGACGACCAACTTTCAGGATTAAAGAGGCACTAGAAGAATAAATATTAAAAAAATATTGAATAACTCCTAAATATATGTACATTATCAAATGTTACTGTTAGCGCCATTCATTAACCTTATTAATGCCTATTTATGATAAGTATTTATTTTTATTACATACACGCATATTCAAAACGCACCCACACAATCCTTTCCGTTTCCTTGTACCCCTCTTCCCCTTGTTTCTCCCTCAACATCGCAATACACGTGCACGAAAACCGCTCTGTATAAAATTCCGCTTAAAATTATAAAATAACGAATTACCTCGCCGCGAGTGTCTTAAATAAACCAAAAACCATATTGTATTGTGTGTGAACATTTAAAACCAGTGTATACAGTCCATAATTACGAAGATTTGGAGTTTATAAGTAAGCCGGCTAACCGCCATTAAATTGGAAGAAAATGGTATTGTGCTGCATGTTATATTTCCTTCCTCTTTACCGAAACGCCCACACAGTTACCTAGCTAAATTTTCTTTATAAATCAACTAACAATTTTAAGAAAGTATAAGTACTTGCTCATACATGTACAAGCTTTAATTAGAATTTAATCGGAACGCATTTACTAGTTCCACGATACATTTAAGATTTCAAGGTTTGAACTGTTTACATCATTTCAGTAAATAAACTATTATGGAAAAAACTGTTTAACTAATAGTACACACACCCTACGTTAGTTGTAGAATTAACCTTCGTTTGTGTATTTTTATCAGGGCAAGGTTTTCTTTTAATAACCTCAAATTAGCAAACATTCATTTTTCGGTAGTATTATTATTGATAGATATTGTTACCAATCTTCTGGAGTATTTTCAAATCGTACCAAATGTATGGCTGAGCAGTGAGTGAAGCCAGTGTGTCCAGGACAAGTTTCGGAGACGAGGTGTATATTGTGCTCCGTTCCCGAAACGTCCCCACAAGTTTAAATTTTGATTCCCTTGAGTGTCGAAATATGCATTTTTTGCAGCATAAACGGCCTTATCTTTTTTACGTTAACTTAGAAGTTTGATTTATTCGCAGCTTCAAGGGAATGTAGATCTGAGTATTTTTAATGTCAACTCGATACTTCCACGCGTTCCCGAGACAAGGGGTTCTGACGGACGGGCAACAAAGTGAACCTATAAGGGTTCCGTTTTTCCTTTTGACGTATAGAACCCAATAAATCGTAGTAGAAGTGAGTTCTGATGCGACATTATATCATTCTTAAGCCTGCACCTAGGTCACGAGTTCCAGGTATACTCCTGGCTCCCTCTCTGCTACACGATTGACCCGGCACCCGCTCGGTGAACCCGTGTAATGCTGTTACGTCCTTTAACATAATAGATAGAATATTCTTTATTGTACACCATTAAATTAAAAGTATAAAATACAAAAGTTGAACTACAAAAGATAATACCTATTTATAATTATTTATCTACTTGTTGCTCTGGTTGATCAACCATCAAATTAAGGTTAATTTAAGTAGTTTTCAAACATGTTTATAAAATAAAGCCTTGCGGTTCAGATTTATATTGGAGACCGAACTTCCATCTTTAGTAAGCGACACACGCATCAGTAATAAATCAATGCCAATAAATCTATTTTAGTTACTACATGTCACTCGTCCTGTCTTTTAGATAGAATTTGCGTGACAAGATCATACGTAATAAATTCCCTCATTTCTGAGAAAAAGTAGATATCCAAAAGTAACAAAATAAATATGTACGAAAGTAGTTACATACACGCTCATAATCTCAAAAGGTCTCAAAAGCAAAGCTTCATGTACCTTTCGGTTACACATAACGCCAATCTGGCAGTATGGTCCTCAAAATAGTGAGAGATCGCCAGCTTGTCTCTGTTTTGAGGCAGTCTGCGTGTGTTATTTGACTGTGATTTCCAGTATGACATGCCATTATTAAAAAAAAAACGTAGCGACATAATATTCTAACCTAATATGTTATGAATAGAAAAAAGTTTAAATTTTTAAACTCGGCAAAATTGTCTGTTGCGATAAAACTATGAAACAGATGCCCGAAGTCATGATGTGTAAGGTAACTGAATATTTATTTTTATATTTTATCTCAACATAGCAAAAGCCGACATCGTTAGGAGTTTCCTGATTAAATATTCAATATCATAATATATCATATAAGTATACCTGTCTATCTGTAGAGCGAATGTCGATAAGTAAACATGAACAAGGTTTTCAATTTGTTTTAGAGAAAATTAAAATAAGTAGTTACTTAGATAAGGTGAAGTGTAGACATGTAAAAATATACGTTTTATCATTTATTTAGTAGATAAACAATCATCATCATCATCAACAAGTCATATAATGTCCCCACTGAGGGGCTCGAGCCTACCCCACATTAGTGGCGATTAGGCCTTAGGCCTTAGTCAACCACGCTGGCCAAGTGCGTACTACCCGTATTCGTATAGTTGGATCTAAAGAATTATAAAACTTCTCATGTTTTCGAACTTATTTTGTTGTGTGTGTTTCAATGTTATTTCCAAAACAGTTTTCATTATCTCTCTTTTTTTCCATACACGACCCAATGACCCAAATGAAATGGTGTATACCCGAAATGAAAATTACACGGTTCGCTAATCTCGCGTATCAGTAACAATCTCCAATGTTCATAAGCTGAGGCATCGGAAGCAATCGCGATAAGGCAGCCTGCTTTCGACTTAGCGATACAATCTCGGTGTGATTCGACCCCTGAATTGGGCGATCACAGGGTCGAAATAACAAAATAAAGTAGGTTCAATATAAAATGTGCACGTTCTATTATTATATTAAGTTTTTAGTTTGATATTAACTGTTAGTATTGAGTAGGAGGTAGTAGGTGTTAGGCGGTAGTATTGAGTCGTAGGAGGTTCTTTCAATATTAGTCTGTATAATCAAATGGAGGACGCTTTTTATTGGTAGGTTCAGGTTATTTTCTTATAACCAAGCCATTGCCACTCATCACTCTCACCGACTAAAATCCGCCGCGGAGTTTCTCCCGATTTCTTGTCGTAAAAACACGTGTTGAGAGACTCCATTTTTAATAACCTCAATCAACCGTACAATTTTTGTTACTTTAGTTACATTTCCACTTGACATTGGCAAAATGCGTACGCTTAATACGACGCGGTGCCATTAATTAAGAATAGAATAGAAAATCCGCCGCGCCGTTTTGTAAAACAGTGTGTTTACGATCCGCCTGCGACAGAGACAATATGCATATATATGTCGAGGCCAGATCATGAAATTTGCGACATATCATGAAATGCTACTGGACTATAAAAATCTCGACCACTGGTCGAGAACCCCATTATCTAAAAATGGTAGTGGTCAGGAGTGATCAGTAGGTCCAAGGTTATTTTTTTATTACCAAGCGGAGTGGACTGTTTGTGGGAGAGTCTAATCTACGTATCTGTGTGAACGGTAGGTAGACGATATGCACAAGCATTTCATGATCTGGCCAATTCTATGATCTGGCTACGGCATGTACAACATGTAACAAAAATGACGCAAATCCTGAATGTATACTATAATAATGTTACTAAAATTAAGTCGGTCATTTTATTTAGTCAGTTTTAACTACGATACTTTATAAATTAATTATCCTTATTACAAACGTATAGCACGAACAGTCTACGTGTCGGTCATGCAGTGCCTTCAAAATATTGTATAAGGTTTCCAGGCTGCCGCCTATATAAAAAATCGGGAGTGGACTCCCCTTGACTTTCTCGTATACCGGAAACGACTCAAAAGTTGAAAGAAACCTTATATTTTGTTGTCATACATGCATATTAAACACACAGACATAATTCCAAAAAAAAAATTAAACAAAGTAAAAAAGCCAATCACAAGGACAGATGCTTTTTTTTTGAAAGGTTAAGCAAATGACTCCATTCCACCTGATGGTAAGTAGAAGTAGAGTCCAAATGTTAAAAAAGCTAGTGCGATCTATGATCCAGGATTGTGAGAAGGAGGGAACACGTGTGCTGGCAGTGAATTCCATTTCTTGATTATGAGAAATAGAAATGGGTGGCCAAATTATTAATTTCGCGTTGGAATGGAATGTTACAACTCAACAGTCCGGGTAATACCTTCAACCGTCCCAGAATAAAGTCCAGTCTATCTTTAAGCAGATCTTACCAGGCCCTACCTCTATGAGTCTAGAAAAAATACTGAAAATTTCGGTAGGCAAGAAAACTTCTACCAAATCGGGAAACGAAATTATTTTGAAAATTGACGCTCTCTACTTTAATCTTCGTTGGAAGAATACTATTCACCATTTAATATTTATATCTTCTCTCTCGAGACATTTTACTTGAATGTCAAATATTAAATAAATATTGTGAAAGTTTATCTACGAAACCATATTTCTAGATTACGTTGCTTTCGCAAAGTGAAATTAAATTACGCATTATTCAAATTAGTCTCGAAAAAGTAGCTGTTAAGAAAGACAGTCGGGTATGTACCATTATACCCTCGGCTTTGGTTAATGCCCTTTTCTTAATACGTTGAGATTTTTGAAAACCTACAGCTTACATTTTAGAAAAATAAAGAATATGATAAAAGTTAATACCTAATGTATAATTTGATACAATAGTATAATTGATCAAAACAAACCTAAGGACTCCTTTGTATCAAATGTACATAACTACCTATAAATCTTTATTTTCATTTTTTTCTACTAACGTTTTTCTACGTAAGTTGCTCTCGATTCAAGTATCGATATACTAGAATCGAGAGCCACTTACGTAGAAAAAGTTCAACGACCTCTTAACAGACCCTCAAATAAAGAAAAATGGAAAACTGATTACTAATCATTTGGTTGATTTATTAGACACAGCTGCGGCGGACGAGAGTTGAAAATGGCTTTTAATTAATGGTCACATTAAAATTCAATTTATAGCCGAGGCTTTTAAAATAGAATCTAATAAAATTACCACAGAAAAAGCTGTCTAGAATATCGTGCTTATTAGGGTCGAGCTCGTAGCTTAGGAACCTATTTCAAAGTTAAATGTAGCATCAACATTAATGTGTTATTTTGATAATCCTCGTAACCACAGTTAAACACGAGTCGCACGGCTTATCTTATCTAAGTTGTCGTTGTATTGTCCAACTTTGATATTCTGACCTTTTATATTCGTTTTCTCTTTGTGTTAATCTTTTAAGCTGTTGCTGTCTAACTTAGAGCTTATCGCACGTAATACGTAGAATTAAATGAGTCACAATTATTAATAAGGGCTGTAAAAGGACTTTATTTGGTATAGATTTGCATGATTCGAATATCAAAGGGTTTTTTCGAATTAATATATATAGGTATCATATCAGTGAAAGAAGCATTATCTATGACTTTTCCTATGTCTGCTAGATCCTAGGTCCACATAACAGCGTTCTTGGGTATACATTTCAGCGATTAAGAAAATTCTAGAAAATGTCTTGTTTTGTGGCAGTACTGAATCAGTGACATGTCACTACACTGATGGCTACTCTTTCAATTGAATTTGTTGAGCATGTGTGCTTTACAGATAAACGACAAAGTACCAATAATTATTCTAGTTTCTCAATTCTCATTAAAAATATACGTAAGCCACCCGGACTACTAAACTAATTAAAGTAAATACCTATATGATTTGCCCTGATCGTCGGCTTTTGTTTCTTGGTTCACTGAAAAGTTTTTTTTTTTTTTTGATTCAGTGCCCCGTGTATGTATATAGATCAACCTGTCATTATTTTGAATTTTATTGAAACTACAAATTTAGGTACATGTAATTGGTATTATGGACCAAACAGTGCCTTGTTTGGTCTATACTGCCAAATGTAAATTTATGTATAGGCAAATGTCTCTAACCCTTTTGCGATTATAATCCTGAACGTGTGCTGTGTATGTATGATACATAAACGTAATTCTAGCTCATTTGAAGTACCTGTAAAATGAAAATTTAATTCTGAAACACCGCAAACGGAGGAGCCAATCGTCGAATGTTAATCACAAAAGTTAATACCTACATCTACAGACATATCTCATTGTGAGTTTCCTTTCTTATTTTATATTGTTCTCTCATTCTATATTTTTCGCCGCGAGAGACAGAAGTGGCATTACGAGGAAGTGGCGGCTGTATAAAAGGCCCGAGCGACTGTGGCCTGATTCCTACCCTCAAACTGGAGCGAGCTGCCTTTATTTGAGACCTTTCTTTCATATTTTTAATTTAAAAGCGAGCACGATGCTTAATTAACGATTTTTTTAATTTATTTCTTATGCTGACCTAGATGTTTGATTATTTAAGATGTTGAAATGAAGATTATTTGGGCGTGTTTATCGATTAATTGTTAACGGGGCCAGTATGAGGACTCTGGTGAGAGCGGATGAAGCTAAAGAAATATAAATAAATTTGGGGAAAAAAGAAAACGGTTAACCCTATTTCCGTAAACTCTAAAACTTTACAAATCTCTGTCAAATGTTCGTTTTGTATTATAATTTATTGCAATTTCTGAGATAGTATCATAATGGATTTAGTTTATATATCTATTATATACTAATATCGTATAAAGACTAAGTTAAGTACTTAGTCTACTACACAATTTTCAATATTGGTAAACTTAAGCCCATTGAGTTGTTTAATCTAGGTAATTAGTTTTATTTTGTTCTTGTATAATTTCTTACAGATATTTTAATTCCGGCAACACTGAATTCTCCATAAAATTAAGGAAAACCTTTTATTGGCCATACTATTAGTGCTATAGATATGTTTAATAAATATTGTAAACGCTGTTGGTTTTCTAAATAAATAAATAAAATAAAATAAAATAAATATCGAACTCCTTTTTGAATCCAGCTTTTAAACTAATATATGGCCGATCAGCACTACTACTAAGTTTATTTCACCACGCTCTTCTGTTAGGTATTTCCCCAGGACAAGTGCTTCAATTGAGTGCCCTTAGAGTCACCTAAAATTTTTTAGTCCTAATTTCATATGGCCGAACCCTATTGGCCTTTAACATAAAATGATTGTCTAACCTAATAGCTCTTTCCGCACTATTACATGTTGGTGTAAAAATTGAAATCCCTAATTTTAGGATGTGTAATATTAAATGTTCTAAACTGTATTTGCATAACTTTCGGCACTATGAAGATTACGTTGAAATATTCAAAGCCCTAATTTTAGAGACTCCAATACAATATTAAATGCACTAATTTTACTGGCCTGTTATAGTACTACCTAGTGTTATAATTTTCCCTGTTATTCATTTAATAAGTTAAAAAACGAATCGTTATAAAACCGAATCTAAGCCAGCAGTCTTGTCTGCCATACCCTAGAGTTTAATTTAAAAGCGCGTAGGCGCGTAGGGGCTCCGGAGCCCTGCAGCGCCAAACTCATCACGAAAATCAGATGGATTCTAGCATGCATACACGATTACACGGTTTTTTACATGCACGCAGTCATACATGGATATTTGCTTGCTTGTTAACGCCTAGTAAAAATGATAAGGCGTCTGTAACGCGCTATATTTTCTGTGAGTTTTAACTTTATGCAAATGACAATTTACTAATTGTAAATAGTACAGATTATGAATCTTTCTGCGTAGTGTTGCATTTGCTGAGTTAAAATAGGCTAAACACATTTAGAATTAGTCAAAAGGTGCAAAAAGATTTTAGGCCATTGGTAATTATATAGGAATACAAGCAATCAGGCGACCTGATATACACACACTTCGAATTTTTTGACAAAACCGTTCTGTCGTACAAATCTTGAATAACAGCATATTTTTTTTCAAGTTCATCCATCATATTTAATTTAGATTTCAACCTTTATTATTCCAAATATTTCATTTCGAATTGTGTATTATTTAAAATTAGAATACAAAATTACACAAATGAATATTTTAGTTTGTCACACAATATTATGTGTATTTGGAGTTCTGGAATGAAACATAGCTCGTTTTCGTTAAAAATGTATGTTATCGGTGTGACCTTACTTTCATCGATTACCATTCACAAATGAATTTTGGAAGACCTTCCATTTGAACTTATCACTTATAACTTATCACACTTACAAAATAGGATACGATGTGGCTGACTTGTGTTGTATTAAAAGCGCCTGAATATAGGAAAATACAAACATAACACGCTTGTGTAAATAAAATACTAATGTCAAAGTGTAGAAACTGAACTGGACACAACCTCGTGTAATTGCGTGGCTATATTATACTGCTTATTTCACAAACTCGTTAAGCAAAAAATTTATGCATATGCATATATTTCAGCCGACTACGCGAAGACAAAAGCAAGGGTTATAACTTTAGCAGTTTTTGTACTATGTATGTTTGTATTTTCGTATTTTCCTCCGTAGCAGCTAAACCATTCATCCGATTTTGATGAATAAGGCGTCAATCGATTCTTTATTATATTTATTGTCCGGATATCATGGGCTACATCTTGACCAACTTCATTAATAGGAGGAGTATATTTTATCTTAATGTTCTTTTAGATTTGTGCGAGCACTGCACTTTGTAAATAAAACCACTTTTACGGATTTAGCTCGCGTGTAATTAGATTTTACATTTTGTTATTATTGGCCGACGTTTCATAATGCTTTGTAGTGTTATACTATTTCTATCGTGGCCATCTTTCCCCTACATTAATAAAGTTTTTAGTGACAAATTAATGTCTAATATATAAAAATCCCGTGTTACGGTCGAAAGTATATTTCATATCGCTTAAAAGAAAAAAAAATATATGGCAGAACAAGGATTGCCGGATCAGCTAGTAGTATATATAAGAAGGCGAAAAATATTCAGTAATCTGATCGAAGAAATATCTTAAGAAAGCATATGTAAATTATTTCGCGTGGATTATGATTCATGTAATAATTTATAACCGAGTGCAGGACTACAAAAGAATTCAAGTGTTTATAGTGCAGTCTAAAGATAAAAATATCTTCATAAAATCAATGAGAAACATCTGGAAAATTAGCAATGTGTGTTCGCTACAGATCCGAATGTAAGATAACATCAATAAAATACGTTGAGAGTGAGTGATGTGGTTCCTGAGAATTTTTTTTTTTTTTTTTTCATTATAATGAAATATTAAATTATCTTATTAAAATTTATGTATATTTTGTCAAATTTCTTTAATAAAATGTTATCTACATAGTATAAAACAAAGTCGCTATCCGCCGTCTGTCTGTCCCTATGCTTAGATCTTTAAAACTACGCAACGGATTTTGATGCGGTTTTTAATAGATAGAGTGATTCTTAAGGAAGGTTTATATGTATAATACATGCATATTTACATAAGCATTGCACCCGTGCGAAGCCGGGGCGGGTCGCTAGTTAAAAATAAAATTCAGTATCTGTTAATAAAATATGAAAGTATGCGGTGACCTAAAGTGTTGTCGCCTCTACAATATAAAGGAAAGTTATGTCAAGTGCTTGCATTTGAATAAAATCTGAATATCGTGCTAGCACTTCATCATTTTAAAAGTTGCTTAAAAAACAAGATGAAGAAACAAATAGACCATAATACTTCCTAAGAGACATACGACGCTATATAAGTAACTCTCTTGTTATAAGGAACCCTAAAAATGTGATAAAATTTCAGTAATAATATAGCACATTACAGAATTTATTACGTCTCGTCGATATAATGCTCTGCTTTAGGACTGACGTTATTACAACATCGAATACGAAATGACGTAAATTTTTAACGATTTTCGATACGTACTCAGTAAGTTATCGAGAGCGAAATAAAGCCATGCTTTTTAGAAAAACGAAAATTGATATAAAGATAACGACAATCGGAGACCTTTCGAGAATAGATTATAATATATACGAGCGAACTAAGTTGAAAGTGCCAAGAAAGAACCCAAAGGCCTTAAACATATTGAGATTAATGACATAGACTCAATCACTGGGCATTTTTTATATAAATCCTCGTTAAAATAGCCTTTTACCAGATAAAGGTCTATAATAACTATCTGTAGTAAGTATAAAAAAAAGACGTCGTTCGTTTATTTTCTTGGGCACTAGCACTTGGCACTGCCAGTAGAGAGTGAAGGAAAATTATACTTTCCTATGACACTACTATTTTTATATAATAATGTTTAGGTTCCAAAAATAATAGGTATGAGAGTTTAGCGCTACATAAAAATAAGGGAACGAAGTGTCAAAACTTCCTTATTTCCGAATACCGTGGATGACAGTATTTTTGTAGAGATGTTGGAGGTAAAAAGTAAATTATAAACTCCCATTTAGTTTTACTACGTTTCTATATCCCTAGTGATATGGCGGAGTGTCCATTGTCATAATTATCATCTTCCACACAGTCTTTCGATCTTTTCTTCGATTTTCAGCTCCCTCGATCGATCTTCAATCATTCTTGTCACGTGGAAGTATTCTCAGGAAGTATACTCATCACTCTCGCACACTACAATCTGCTTCTCCATTTTGTAATACAGCGTGTTATACGATCTGCCTGCGACAGATATAAAGGCATACAGAATGCTGTATAGCATTAAGTCCACCATTTGTGCTGTCTTTGTGCAATAAAGTTTTTTAAATAAAAATAAATACATACACCAGCCCCAAATACATTGGGAGCAGAGGGAAAAAAGAATTCCCCAACCCTAAATCCCAACGTTTATGTTGGCAATAGAAATAAATACTCATATGTATTCAAAGTTACAACGGATGAAACTTGTTAAAACTTTTTATAGTTAAAACTTTGTAATTATAATTGTATCTGGCTGTGTGAGGGGAAAATTAATCTTATCAAATACCAACATTTAATTTATTTTAAATGAGTTATTTTAATCCCATTCGTCGGTATTAATTTGGTTTGAAAGTATGTAATTTCGGTATATTAATTAATGAAACAAGCCTCTTGGACGTTAACATGTTGCGATTCATTTCAATTCAATTTAATTTTGGGTGCTTATTTAAGCTGCAAATTGCTGAGTATTTACGAAGGCTTAGTAATGAAATTTGTAGACTTATATACCGTATGAATTATATTAAAATCATAAGCACTTAAAAATATTATTTTCTTAATAATTGTTACTATGTAATTATATGTAAATTAAAATATTTATACTAAGCAGTTTTTTGATGTTTATATTTACTATTTTAATATCATTATTATCATATCAAACTGTAACCTGTAACACGGTTTTTAACTATCACAGGTTGCAGGGATCCACTAAATATTGTAACATTGTTATTTTTTTTTTTGGAATAAATGATTATTATTATTATTATTATGTCAGCCGAGAAACGACCACTGTTGGACATAGGTCGCCCCTAAGGATCTCCAACTCAACAAGTCCTGCGCTGCCCGTATCCAACGACTTCCCGCGACCTTTACCAGATTTTCGGTCCACCTTGTGGAGGGCCTACGTCTCGTGCTCCATGGCCCCTAGTCGAGGATACCGTAGTAAAAAATGTAAAATCCGTACTATATTATGATATCATACGTGACAGTTTTAGTATACTTACATCCGTATTCACAAACATTAATAAGAGGTTTCTCGACTGTTGGATAACTAAACGCACTGCATTCAGTAGCCCAATTCACGTATTAAAACCGTTGGGATATCGCAGCGATTTAGTCGTTTAAACACTTTTTCGTATTCACGTACGTCAAATGAACCGATTTTGAAGTAGCTCGATCGCAATGTCGTTGAACCATCGTCGAACCGTATTCAGCTAATAAATCGTTTTGAAATCGACCTGAAATGTCAACTGAGAGGTATTCAGCTAAAATATTCTCGTATCACGTTCTATATTAAATAATATCGATATTGTTTGATTTAATTTGATTAATTTATCGTAAATCACTGTATTTGAAGTATAAAATATATTTGAACCTTTTAGTAGAAAATCAAATAATTTTACAGGCATCTTTTTTGTTTCATTGACAAGTCGTTCAGATGTGCTTTAGTTCCGATCCTATTGAGTTGTCGTCCTATCGAAATGTAGCTGAGTAACACGTGAATACCAAACTTGGATAGGACTAAGATCGAACGATTTCTAAACTACAACGATTTTTAGATCGAATGTATTTACGTGAATTGGGCCACTGGACGTTGCGTTTTGGCATCTCGACAGGCCTATTCCCAAACTTTTTTTGACAGTTGAAAGTGATGATCACCGAGTGAATTACACATCCATTGCTGCTTTTACACGACACGCCATTATGACACTTGTCGCGTAAAACAGCAATGGATACGTAATTCGCAGTGATCATCACTTTCAACTGTCAAAAAAAGATAGCGAATAGCCCCCCTGTGCTGTGTGTAATATAGCTAAATAGCTACCTAAACAGTGCGTTCATTTTAATGTTCGCATAGTTCCGATCCCTACTTAAGTAGTCTAAGGCCCGTATTTCAGAATGACACTCAGAAGTCAAACATGTCTTGAGAATCGTCTGTCACTTTCTATCACGTACAAAGTGATAGAGACGTAGGACGCTCAAGTCGGCGTTCATTCTTGAAATTCATTCTATAATACGAAGATAAGAATAGGTTGTTACGATCCTGTACGTGCACGCGCGGTATGAGACTTCAAATTACTTGCCATTATGGCACGCACTGAGAAATGCCTTATTTTGCATAGCAATGTTTTTTTACCACAATAAGTATTGTTTGATGCGTTCACTAATCAGTGAGCTTATGAATACGGGTGTTAGCAACTAACAGAAACTAAGCGAGTTAAGCAATCTATGTAAATCGATCCTCTACTATTTTTATCGACTTTCGTTTTTAACATACGCAGAATTGATTGCTCGCGTTCAAGAAATGCTCGAACAGGTAATTGAACCTTAATGGAATTATCGTTCGAAGAAACTGTCGAAGTCGACTGATTAGACGTTCGAGGAATTCTGTCATCGTATCCGTTCGTTTTACCTTACCTATGTGAGGTTGGCAACAAAGGTGATTAGACTACGACTTATTGTTACTATGTCATCGTTTCAAGTTGGTATGCAATGTTGTTAATTTATACTATCAAACAGAACCTTATCGCAGTAAATGACATAATCGCTTTTTTGACTTTGTCAAATCAACGAGTGCTATAAATTCACCCTAGATTCATAAGCATTGGTCTCACAAACTGTAAAATGTAAAAATGTTTCTAACTACTGGAGTGAAATATATCTCTTAGGTACCTTCCTAAGGCGCGTGATCTTCCTGGCGCATCGACCTGGGGCATTATCTTGATGGAATAAAAGATTTCTTTCTAGTTTGCCTCACCATTTCTCTCAAATTTAGTTAAGTAATTTTTTATTCATAAATAGGTATACCGTATAAAGTCATTGTAAATGTTAGTCAGTAAAAATGTAGTAGAATTCTACCGGGACCAGATTTTGTAAAATCGGTCCAGTATTTTTAAAAAACAAAATGTTTTTTCTTCATAATATTAATAAAGATAATTCAGAATTCAAAGATAAAAACTTGAATGATGTACACCCACATAAATAACCAGACTACTAAAAAACTGCCTTCTCTCATAAACTCAGAGAATTTAATAATGATACGCAAACAGCCTCGCAACAGTGACTTTGCTTAATTTCCATTTCCATAGTGAAAATAGACGAATAACAAGATAAATAAATGACGAAAATTATCATTCGCGACGAGACAACTTTCGTCGCTAATTGCCCGTAACACTGCCTTAGTGAGAATGTCCCGCGTTTGTGCCAAACTGCAAATGGGACCAGAAATGTTTGCTTGTGTAATTTGTTAGTGATGATGTGAGTGGGACGCGAATTATTAATGTATTACAAACATTTCGCCGTATGAAGTAGAGATTGTTATCGGCCTAGCAATAAATTCTCGCGATAAAAACAAACTATTACGAAGGAAGGCGAATAATAACTGAGGACTGAATATTTGTATAAATGCCCTGCTATAATAACAGCGCTTCTACGGCATTAGGGCGGATACATATAAAAGCCACGATCCACCAGCGCTTGTCAGTGTTAATCGGTACTGATACCCGCTACATAAAGCAAGCTGATATAAGCAGGAGCTGCCTGTGTATAGTAGCCTTTTTTTTATTGACGGGAAGGTCAAATGCATTTACGCATCGTCCCTGCGGGGTGATGCTAACCGCAGAGGATATGTGGGACTCGAGGTAAAGGTGTTCCCTCCATACCCACTAAACATCCTCTCCGGCCTGATCTTCAGTGCGCTATTACCGGACGGCTCGGGATCTGCGCACGTGAGCGCAATTACACCGAGACCGTCTCAACGCTGCCCGTCTAGGCACTCGTTGCACCAATTGGTGGCCAGCAGCCATTACTCTACCGACGGCTGCTCGACCTGGCGCGTCTTCCTGACGAGGACACCGGGAGTAGCCATCGGACCGGGGACTTCGGGTGCATTCGTGGCCCTGAAAAGGGCCGTCCGGAACTAGCCGTGGTGGGAAAACAAAAACAACTCGACGATGGCGTGTGACTTCGAATGCCAAGTGGACACACTTGACATCAAAAGCCACACACCCGCCGAGAAAGCTGCCCCACCACGTTACCAGGGTCCGCCGCGAGGAGGCTTCCGGACGTGGACCCTGTGTATAGTAGCCTGGAAAAACATTCCAGTTAGCACTTTCCAGCAACATTCGGAACTTATCGGTGCCTTCTCCAAAAAAGGAAAGATAACACCTGCGCAGACTACCAGTGCGGACCGGTACCGAAGAGCGTTGGCAAAACGGCGCCAAAAACAGCTTTCTTTACTTATACGCCCCCAGGTCGTAATAGTACATGCTGAGGCAGAATACTTTTGAATGGTTTCACTAGGTAGTAGACCTATATGTAGGGTCGTCTGGGTAGGTACCACCGCCTTTCTTATTTCAGCCGTGAAGCAGTTCGCTGTATTTCGGATTGAAGGGAAAGGTAGTCCATGGAGGGCATATCATCTTAGTCCCCTGGATGGCAAACGCACTAGCGGTGTTAAGTGATGTACACTTAATATTGCAAGTGTCTATAGGCGGCGGTGACCACTTAACATCAGGTGGGCCGCAAACTTGTTTGCCATCTCGTAACATGCCGCGACTTTGACTACGTGGAATTACTTAAGGCAGCATTATAACTTTTTTTGGGTACTTAATTTATTACTGTAAATATACGTATAGCGTAGACAGATTTCAGCTAGAATAAAATTAGTCACTTGTTTAATATCAAGTGTCTAAATTCAAAGTTTCATAGCTTTATCTTTAATATATATAATTCGACCCACTGTTGAGACACAAGGCCTCTCCTTGTTATCGAAGGAGGTTTAGGCAGTAGTCCACCACGCTTGTCCTATGCGGATTGGTGGACGGAGTATAAGGTAATCAATACCCCTTTGCTGATCCATTAGTCTCTTTCTACGACACCCATCGGAGAATATGAGGTGATACTATTCGACTCTGCCGGAATCACACGGCCCCCATACATCCTTTTTGCAGAAGACCAAAGTCAAATAACACTATATTTTTGTGGGTTGGTGAGTAAGGTCGCCAGTGCTCCACTGGTAGGAAAGGGGACTAGGGTTGGCAGCCCGCGAGTGTCACGTCAGTGTTTCAAACGTATATAGGCTACGGTGGCTGATTACCAACAGGCAGAAATATAATTAAAATATATAATTCAAAAATACAAAAGAGCGCCCAGATCAGCACGGTATGGAGCACATAATAAGAAATGAGATAGTAAGCATGTTAATAAAAGCGATGAGAATGATGCATAGAAGAAGAAGAAGACCGAAAAGAAGATGGATCGACTGTCAATTTTATAGTTTTCGGTAACCTAGCCTGCCGTAGACTGCTTAACAGTCTTAATTATGCTCATTCATCCACAGATTTAATAATACAAAGAGATAGGCCAAGCCGGCGTTTAACTTGTGACAAGTGTATGCCCTGTGGGCATACATTTCCGCCACTCCGCCTTCCGATAAAGTCAAGTGAATACGTAACTCAGCGATTTGACCGATCTCCTTTGCGGCTGTGCTTAACTTTCATCGCTTCGTAGTCCTTAAGACGCAATGAATAGTGTATATTACGGCATGCTCAACTAGAGCCATGTTATGTAGGACGGCCGCTGATCGCGACACTCGGTCTTCCTGTGAACTCGGCGATTCAAGCGATCTCCTTAGATTGATATATCTGTGCATTCATCATTCTTACCCTTATTGGGCAATAGAATCAGATAATAGAATTAGACAGAAAATCAGGTTTAAAAATTAGAGTCACTTGTCCGAGTACAAAACGCCCATTTATGAACGTTTAAAAATGTCTATTCTTTTTAAAAGGATAATATTTATGTGCTTCAACACCTTAATGTTAATCTTGTTCACCCCTCCAACTAAGCTAATGCGCTTGCTAGGAGTGAGTTCACGTCGGTAATCTAATGGCGTCCGGGGATCTATCTCCGTTCACACAGAAACGAGTCTAATTGCCCGCGCGTTCGGCTACCAACGCTTCAATTATCTAGTAAAAGTAAGCTTACTACTAGAAAAAATACACTGAAAAATATGCCTCAGTGTACTTTTTCTAGTATTAAAAATATTTACGCGTTTGTATACGCAAAAATTATTCCATGAGGTTACTACTAGAAAAAAACTACAAAATTTCAAATTTTATGTAAGTCCCGACATAAAATTGCTAAGAACTATTTCGATCACGTCAGCTTACAAACAAAAATACGCATCAAAATTGGTCCGTTCGTTTAGGAGCTACGATGCCCCAGACAGACACACAGACATACGGATACACAGACAGGTCAAACTTATAACACCCCTCTTTTGCGGCGGAGGTTAAAAATAACAGCGGCCATTTAGCAACCAAACTTTGGTAGGGAGATCTCGAACTAGGAATTTATTTTTTGAAAAACGGCTATTAGATGCTTTAACTTTACCAATCGTTACCTAGAAGGCCCCAGCGCTATAAATTTCAAGCCCAAAGTTCACGCTGCCGTATAAAAAAATCACTGCGGCGCCAACTACTGGCTCGGAGCGTTATAAACGCGTCAGCGGGTTTAAACGCATCAGTGCCCGCAATTATTTTCCGTAACCAGAGACTTATCACCGGCTTCCGAAAAAATCTCCCTTCAGTCTATCACGGATTTTCGCCTGCACATAAAATAACATGTAGGTACGGTCAATTAAATATATCCTGATCTATGGCTGAAACTTAGAAAGTGCGAATTCCACGTACCAGTGTGTTTAAACTTGTATCGCTCGTAAGTGGATGTACCGTATACCGACGGTAATATTTCTCCAAAAATTAAAACAAAGCGCATTTAAGGAATGATATATAGGCCAACGCCATTCATTGGCCAGCGAGTTTGTATCGATACTGAAAAGCGAGACTGAAAAAATTCAGATGTGCAAAGGTCTACGAGCTGCGTCAGACTCACGTGCATATCGCGTTTGTATCGATACAAAATTGTGTTGGGAGCACGTTTATAAAACTTGTTGTACAAAGGCCTTTACTAACTTGACAAAACAGCCAATAGGTATGTCATTTCCTTTCCATTGGGCTCAGCTGAGACGAAGAGCATTGGAGAGGAAATTTTGTAATAATCGAAAAGAAACTTTAAAAAAAATTGATATTAAGTGCATTTAATATTTTAAAATAACAAAAGATGCTCACGCGATCTCGAAGTCGGCGCCCGCGGCGTGCGCGGCGTCCGAATTGCTTTTAGTATTTCTTCTTTTGTTTTTTTTAATATTTTCTTCTTCCGCCAACAGCGCAATAATTATGATATTCCAGTCCATCATAGTTGACTTTTGCACACAAATTTTGCTGCAAACTTGCATTATTATACGGTAGATGGTTAACCAGAACAGTTTGCTCGCGCAAGCTAGCGCGGTTGTGCGCAGTCTCGAGCATCCATGAGTCGCAAAGAGAATGCCCGAGATCGCGCGTGGATTATTCCTCTTGGTCTGCTCGGAGCCCTACTGCTATAATGTTCTAGTATGGATCAGGATCGTCTACTCAATCGTACCCACCATTTTCAGATTAATGTCAGAATAATCGCTCTCATTATTATTGTTGATAATACATTATTTAATATAGATATTTTTTGAAATTTCAATCTCCATTTACAGAAGCTAAGTCTGATGTAATTATAAACACATCAGCGCAATATCTCAAGTGACTATTTACCGTTTAAACTTAATCACGCGATCAAGTCACCCCCTAGGAATAGATGGCCATCGATCAAGTGCCGCAGGAAGGTATTAGTGACGTCATCGCTATCGTCGCACGAAATCAAATGACCTGATTTTGATTAATTTGTAAGATCTAGGTTAAACTGCTTTCCTAGTGATAACTTGACTTAATGTCCTATGACCCTAAGAGGGCGTCCACAGTACTCCACCATTGCGTTCATCGTTCACCGCGATCCGCCAGAGGTTATGGGTTCCGAATGAAATTCACGGCCAATTTCGGTCTTATCGGCACTTTATATCATGCGAGATTCCTTTTAAAATTTGCCTTTGAGTAATATTAAAATAAACTAACACGTTTATTAGAAATAAAAAAGCAAAAAGGCGATATTTCTTAAATTTTTTCTAACCAAAAATTAGAAAACCCAGCATCAATAACAATCGTATCAATTACAACGATAACTTTAGGAAACAGAGATTTAATTAAATCTAGTCACTCTTCACGACCCTCAAATTTTATCAAGTTAAGATTTCCTCGAAATGCGAAATCGAAGGTCTTGATTACTCCTTCGCTTGGAGTGTACTTGAATTATTTTGATTGAGTCCCGTCATTTCTACAGAAATTTTCTACAGATATTTATATTTATATGTATGTTATGTAGTTTTATATTATTATTACCAATTATTTATTTTATCCTTTTATATTTGTTGTATACACTAGGTATATCCGAGCATATAAATATAACACTATCGCTAGGGTTGGCTGGAAGAGATCTCTGCTAGAGATAAGCTTTCCTTTGTACATGCCCTTTCTGATTTATGGTTTTTAATTTTTTGTGTGTACCATAACAAAATTATAGAATAACTCGCTAGGCTTCTTACAGTGATTCCTTTGTGGCATGTTAATAATTAACTTTTAACACAAAAAACAACAAGTAATCCATAAGGTGTGTGTTTCACAATTTTCAAAACAAAACAGCGTTGAAATCACTTGTTACCAGTTGAAATATCTGAAACGTATTTCATCCGAATACTCTCAAAGCTTGTCAACAACTGCTAATTAGTAACTTTAGCGTCTGACATTCAACGTTAAAATTGATAATGAAGTGTGAATAATATAAAATTAAGGCCAACGCAAAGCATGAAAAGATATTGATAAATGTTTGAAAAGTAAGTAAATTATTACAGAACTTTGCCTTTTGTACTTTTTTATTACCACGACGCCGTCGTGGTGGAGTGGTCAGTACAGCTGGCTACACATCAAGCGGTCCGGGTTCGAATCCTGGTAGCGGCAAATGTTTGTGTGACGAACTCGAATGTTTGTTTGCGAGTCATGGTTGTTTATATATTTATTTAAGTTTATTTATAAAAATATCTAAAATTATTATGTATATTAAAAAAAAAAAAAAATGTCCGTTATCTAGTATCCGTAACACAAGTTCTTAATGATACTTACTTCGGGCTAGATAATTGGTGTGAGCGTGGAGATATATTATTATTATTATTATTATTTTGCTGTCTCGGTCTATAGTAGTTGCGTCCACTGGCATTAGATCAAGAGATCCCCGGGTCCAATCCTCTGAGGAGTTATTTTTGCTAGGGCTTGTTAAGGTCTTTCTGGCTTTCATTAACACATTATTGATTCCTGACAGTTAAGCCTAGGCCCCACTGGTACCGCAACAGCGACGAATTTCCTAGCAAATTCGATTGTCGTTTCTACAGTGCGTCCAAACTTATTTATATCAGTTTGTTTTCACCATTGATTTATAATTACTAACGTTTATAGATTGACAAGGAATCAAAGAGATCAAAATCTAAATGTGCCAATGTGCGAGTTATGTGTATGTGTGCGTGAAAAATAGTACTGCACTATGCACAGCCTGATAAAACAGACTGACAGGCGTACCTAGGCCGCCAGCATGCGTGAAATGGTCTCGTCTATCTATCTTGCACTAATATCTCGTTAGTATGCTCTTTCTTTTTCACATTACCGATCTACAGTTCTATGTCTATGGCTTTCACGAAATCGCCATCGCACGTTATCGCCGTACCAGTGCGGCCTCGGCCTTACCTACTAAAAAGTCATCCAGTCATCATGTCTGAAGCCAGTATCGACTTTATCATCAATTATCATTGGGTGAGATGAAGGTCTAGAACTTACCCGTCAAAGATAAAAAACATCACAAATATAAATAAGCTCTACTGCAATTTATCAATAAACAAAATAATCTCCAAACCTACATCAGCATGGATAGATAAAGCAATCCATAGACAACTTCTACGATTATTTATGAGAAATCTACGAAATCTTCTTACTCAATTACATCAGAAACATCTTGACAAATTGGGAAAAATCAAAGACACATTTTTACGAGTCTTAAGTGAAAAAATAGGTTACACGAGAAATAAGTTTAGGAGGAGAGAGCGTAGGCGACAAAAGTAATAGCATAAACAATTAACACTGAATCCAATAATACGCAAGATTCATTCCATTCTATTAGGAGCGTGGGCAGCATAAATGTAAGAAGACACTCGTTCATATTGTCTAGCATTCTAGCTCTCAAGACCAGACGTCTACAGAAATCTTGACCTTAACTGTTTAGACTGGTCGTTATCATGATTCATGGCTATTCGCCCCAGAAACACGCTGCCAACGAATCGAAATGTGCAGTCGATAAATCAAGCATCATAACAATTGCTGCCGAAAAAAGTTTTCGCTGACCTCGCCATGGCAAAGTTTAAACGTATTTGTATAAAACTATAGATTCTAGACTTTATAGCGCTTAAAATACGTATTTCAAATATTTTACACTGGAAACTGTATAGCTTCGTCACGAGTGAAACTGCACACATATTTCTGGCTTGAGCGTGAAATTTTAAAAATAAATCTCGACGTTCCAGGTTTGAAATAGTACATACACCCCACACCTCGAAACTGCGTGGCAGAAAAATAATTCTCCCCATGTTCTCCCTGTTTGAGGTACCAATAATTAGTCTAATTACTACCTTCTAACTACCTTCCAACACACTCTACCTCCTATCAAATTATTGATAGTGTGTAAGGTGATAGACGGAGATGGACGATCCCTGAGATCTTCGTGTATAGCTACTATATTTTGAAGGTCTAAAGTAAATAAAGAGTAAAATATAGTATACAATTATTTAGAGACTTATTCCTCCGTTAAACTTTTTGGTATTAATTTTAAATACCTCATTATTGTCGGAAGATAAATCTTTAGTAAGGGGCTTTAACATAAGTATTGTTTACAACTACGTACAGAAAATCACGCCTTATGCCCTAGGAATAGAGATCACTTATTTCCACTTGCTTTGATGCTTATCCATTTCTTACGCTTCATCTATCTGTCCTCATACTTAGTCGGTGATATCGAGTAGTTACTTTTGACCTCGCACTTCTTTAAAATGCTTTCGATATTGTCACAAAATTTTCACTTATTATTTCTAATTTTTTTTACAACAATGATTGTATATATTTATGAGTTATTTATATCTCTAGTTTATTACGTCTTAATATTGAATAGAATGTTAGTCCCCACTATAGGGTGTGGAGTTTTTAGTTACCCACCCACGGTTATATTATCTGTGACTGACGTGAATTCCCTCGTTCAGTGATCGATGATGGAGCGTCTATTATTACCTTTATTAGCACCGAGTGATTTGTTTGACTCTAGGAAGCCCCGTGTGTTTTTGATTTGGACGGCTGTTTATTGTCTTAGAATCGGTGTTTGTAATAGAGATGTTTTGGAATGATTGACTTGCTCGGTAGATACTATTTTGTACGTGGAATTTGGTGTTTGTTAACTTTAACACTGTTCATGTTGTGTGACATGGCATTTTATAGTATAGTATTGTATTTAGTGCTTACTCGAACTACGATTATCAATACTTGAGTCAAATTCCAAAAGAATATATGTAAACAAACTAAATGTATTTTTGTATAAGTTTGTCCCTTTCTCTCACTACCTATTTTGCTCACCACTCATACAAAAATGAGTTACTTTATTCTACAATAAGAAATACTTTTACTCAAATACGATATAATTTGATACGGCCAGGGAGGCAAATATACTATACAGGCAGAAAATCAGCTAAATATACCCTCGTAACTCAGTACAAAGCCGAATAATTTATTATATTGCGTAAATATGTTACAAGTCTACACGATACAAGAAAAAGGCGTCCATATAATATTTTCTCTCGTGTCATAGGCTGGTCACGCCTCTAGCTTACTTTCGGTAACAAAGCTCATGCTCAACTGAAACAACACATTACTCATGAAATTTGTTGCAACATTGATTTGTTATTCTCCTTCTTTTCTACATTAATTAAGAAGTTATATTTTTTTTGCAATTGGTGTTGTGTGCGTGGATTCCAGCGTTCTACGAGGTATATTCAATTGCTATATTGTTTACATAAAGATTAGACGCTTGCAAATTGCTGAGTTGAACGTTTTGCGAACGGCCCTTTATACGAAGCATAACAAAAACTCACATTTGGCATTATGATTCATGCAGTGTCTCAAACCTGTCGTTTAAATAGAGGAGGCATACAACTAAAGTATTAACTGAACCTTCAAAGAGCCGACTAAGGGTGCTTACATAAGGAAACAGGTTACCGGTACAGGGAAGTTTCAGTACCGACTACCTGTTTCTTCTGATCGGTACCAACCCGCACGGATTTGTCTGTACCGGAAACCTGTTTATTTATGTAAGCACCCTTACAAAATCCGACAACCAGGTTAGATGTTAAACTCTTAAGCATCTCAGCAGTCCAAATAGCTTTTGTTACTAGCCATAATATTTCGGAGCCATGTCCAACATCAGTGACTCTCCCCCTAACTTAAGTAATTTGGAAGAAACTAACCGGATAAATAAAAACTAATATTACTCAAATAAAGATAGCACAGTGATTAGCAAAACTTTCGAGACGCCTTTCACAAAGTTTCTGTAGTTAGCCATTAAAATAAATATGTATAGTTTTTCCAAGTTTTTCCCAATTCAGCAAGATATCATTTCAAATATTTACTGTTTTCTGAAACTGTCTAACTAGGGAAATTTATTTTAATAGTCGCCGATTTTTTTATTCAATCATATTTATTTCAACACATATAATCCTAGACATAAATCAATTATATCTTCTTGTTTTATATTATTGACATGAATTTGACTTTTCAGCACTACTTCTTTATATAAACTTGAATTATGTCAAATCCCACACTTCTCTCACCCTCCGACGCAAACAGATGCATAGTCGTCGAGTTGCGGTAACAGTCCGTACGACAAATAAGAAGAAGAAGATGATATTATTTTAGAGACTGCCACGCTCATGACAACTTTCTAACCGAATTTGAGTAGGTAATTATAATATTAAAAAGCGTTAAAAACTTTTATTCAGAATACTATTTTTTTATGTATTTCTATGACTCCAGAAGTTATTTTGGTGTTCAGAGCACAAACATTTATTGATTTGAACCCGTATCTTATTTTTTTTAATAACTATGTATTGCTGTTGACTGTGGGATGGCCTAAGTGGATTAAAAAAAAATCTTGAAAATGAGTCTCTTAACAAAATAAAGATGGGATATAAACACAGTATACTAAGAACAGTAATACGTCTTCATACAAACTGGCCGCTATCCATTAGAATATGTGCGTGCGTACTCGGCGCCGTGTACGCATGCACTGTGACACACACATTGACATAAAAATATTGGGGCATAAGGTGGTCTCGTCGTCTCGGTGTGATTGCGCATGTGTTTTATGTCATTGCACATCGCTCGCCACTCGTTCCCGCCCGGCACATTTACGATAGCCCTAGCAACTGCGTCAATGCAGAGTAGGCTAATAACTCGCCGAAAGTCCGCAGATAAACTACTGTTCTTGGTATACTGTGATATAAATCGAAAACTACTGGAGTCATTTTCATAAAACTTTATTGATCTTGAAGATTTTGATTATGTAAATTTTCATATTAGAAAAAGTGCCATCATGTTAATAAAATCAATTGCTTTTTCGTTATCTGTGTGTGCTTTGCAGGTACGGGAAGATCCACACGTTATGGCCAAGGTCATTAATGGTGGAATCATCAGTAACAAAAAGGCCGATGAGCTAGCAAGGGCTGGGGTTCAAAATCTACAGTTTGGTACGGAACCTTTCTGTGGTATCTGGAAGAACCAGGCCATGCAATACGCCACACCCCTTCCAAGAGGCAAAAGCGGACTGGCAAAGAACGCCCGGGGAATACTCAAAAGCACTAATCGAACCATACCCCCATAAGCATACTTGACGAGCTACTGAAGCCGAATAGGGGCCTCTGACTGGCTACAGCAAGCTGAACAGATATATCTCTAACATGCGATTAAAAGATACTGATACTTGCAGATTCTGTGAACAGGAGCCTGAAACACCAATGCACTTTCTGTGCTCTTGTGAAATTCTCATTCACTAAAGAAGACGATAATTGGGGAGACACATTCTCGGCCCAGACGACATCAAAACAATGCAAGCTGGCAATATCTTATCATCTTTAGATAGTGCCCAGCTAAAGGAGTACATGTAAGGCCTCAATAGGACTTACTTAGAAGCTAGTCACAATAGATCCTTATAGGTCGCAGTGACGTAAAAAGCCCCGAAACGATGAAATAGTGTAATGGCCAAGGTCTCCAGTCCTTGTTATCGCCTGAAGATACGGACACCTGTAAAGCGGTGTCTATATCTTGTGTTAGCAGTGTTACTGCTACTAACTCTAATACGTTGGTAAGTGCAAAATTAGATATTTCGTATAATTACGAGTGAAATAGAGCTTTCTGTTTTGTAAGCACTTTGAGTATCCTTCTTACAACGGCGAAGACCAATCAATAAATTTATAATTTTTCAACAATTGCAATAAAACTCTGAGAACGAAAGAACTAAAAAAGTTCAACAACACATCACAGACATAAAAGATAAAATAGAATGACACTCAACATTATCTTGGAAAAATAAGAAGAGTATTATCGAACAGACTTCCCAAAGGTCAATTTACTTTCCGCTTCTACACAGATTACGTTAACGATAGCCAGAAAAATACGCTTCGAATCAAATCAAAATTGCTTACTCTCAGATGAGGATTTTGCAAAGAGATACAAAAGATCGACAGATAAATTAGGATATAAAGTAAACGAGGATATTTTAATTAGCAATACTTGAATGTAAAACTATGTCCAGTCGGAGTAAGAAACGTTTCGTCAACTTAAATTCGATATTTGAGTGCATCAAGGCAATCAGTCATGCCAACATTTCATTTCAAACACAACAGAATATCGCCAATAATATAATAGGTCAAGTCACATACCTCCTAATTAATATGATGTGACTTGACCTGACACACAAGAGTAGGCAGGTGGATGTGACCGCCAGTCTTGACCAGCCCTAAGGAGCCCTACATACGGGTTGGTCCCAATGTGATATGCATTATAATACAAATGCAGAGTTTGGCCTTAATTACACCCGAGCCAGAAGTATTATTTCAAAATTATATAACTACACTAATATTTTATGTTCATATGAGTAATAAAACTCTAAAAATTGCACAAACTGCTACAAACATAATACTAGAAAAATGCACTGAAAAAAATCGACTTGCCTCAGGCGGGACTCGAACCTGCTACAAACATGATCACATCCAAAACCAATAAATTTATTTGATAAATTTTCGTCCTTTTCCATTAACATAGAGTTTAAAATCAAATGAGAAATTTTATCAATTTGTTTTATAGCTGCCAGGGACTTTCATGCATTGTCGATTAGCTTAAGCATTTGGGCGAAAGATCTAATCATTGAAAATCAGATCATAAATTTGCTTTAAATTCTAAAGTTACTTAATATATAAAACCACTTCGTGGTTAATGGAGACTCTATTAAGAGAGCTTAATTACATTTTACTAATAAATTTAATCGCTCAGAATTGGTTTTAGATTTATCAAAGAAAATGTTAGTATAATTTTCTTATGTCTGGTTCATTAATTGTATACCACTTAGTGAACAAAGTAAATATTGCATATTAATTAAGACACATGAGTGATTAAGAAAAATAACCATGTCCATTTTTATGTAATAAGCCGTTATAATTAGACTCTTATAGTTTTTGTTTATTAATAGGCTAACCTCTGATATTATTCGAAAGCTTTTGGTAATCTTGTACAAGTCCTGTAATCAACTGAAAAATGTATTGTTTATCTTTCAATAGGTGTCAGATTCATAAAGTGTCGAGCGTTATAATTCGTAGTGTTGGGTTATTTATAGATTCACTCTGTATTACTTACATTTTAGTACTCTAAAAATGTAAGTAATACAGAGTGAGCACTAGCAGAACAAGTTATGTATTGTTTTAAACTTACGTGGTCACTATCAATTAAATGTGAGAAAACGGGATTTATACCACGTACCTCTGTTTTTTGAATTATCCGATATTTCGGTGCAGTTTCATGCGCCATGGTCACGGATGAACTAAAGTCTATGCGAGTTGTTGATTATTGACAGACAAATCTGTCTACCCTCTTTCTAAGTCTTTTATTACGCTCGGCACCCGTACCACTGTTCTCATTCCCACTATTCACCCGAAACTGCTGCCTACACACCAAATATCGGATAATTCAAAAAACAGAGGTACGTGGTATAAATCCCGAGAACAAGTTAGATCTGCACTGCCCTCTTACTTAGAATATGTACAAAACAGTTTCGTCACCACATTACACGAGGAATTCACTTGAGCAGGCAATAAGAAAACAATGTTACCGCTTCGTGTTTGAAATATCAAAAAGGATATTTTAACCGAGTGCTCCCAAATGACGAGCATTGGACCCTCGTCAGTATCAGGTCGCCTCAGTCACTCAGGCTCGCAGCCAAACATAACGACCGAACTTAATTACCATACAGTTTTACTTTTATATAATATTTTTATCTCAGGAGAGCGGGTGAATCATTACTGTGTTATACATGAATATTGTCGCTGTCAGCGCATCAGTGCGGGAGTGCTCAGTGCCGGCACTTACGCAAAGATAATGTGCAATGTGCATTCTGAGAGATGTACATACAGACATAGCTCACTCGCGTTCGAGAAATATAACACGATTTCGTGATCTACCATAATAAATGTCGTATTATCATCACAACTAAACAATAGATATTAGTTATAAATAAAACGGAAAAACTTTTACGGATTTAACTCGCGTGTAATTAGATTTTACATGATGTTATTATTGCCCGACGTTTCGTAACACTTTTCAGCATTCGTGGTCACGGGATGACTAAAGATGTAGGTTGTCAAGATGGTTAAGAAATGCTGAAACCTTATCGGTTGGTAAGGTATTTACCACCACCACCACCACACAGCAAGACCTAATGACACCGTGAGCTCCGTTTGCGTGAAACGGAACACTCCAAATTAATAATTAAAGTGACGGTAGATTTAACTATTTCATAAAATTTGACAACCTACATCTTTAGTCATCCCGTGACCACGAATGCTGAAAAGTGTTACGAAACGTCGGGCAATAATAACATCATGTAAAATCTAATTACACGCGAGTTAAATCCGTAAAAGTTGTTCTATTTATAATGTGTAGTGCTCGCGGAAATCTAAGAGAACATTAGATATTAGTTAGTTAATAAAATTCTGTCAGTGTTCGAGAATGCGTCCCAAATTATTAAGATGTTAATAATAGTAATAAATTATTAGGCTAGATAATAATTTTATATCTGGGTAAAAATACATATTTATAGGTTTTACTATACTCAGTTGTTGTTCAGTTTACATATCTTGAAGATTGGAGAGTTTTTACCTGTTAGGGTCTGCTGATATATTGCGCAGGATTCTTCTGGTATACCAGAGAAAAATTTATTTGGCTTACAAGACCAAATGCATTTTTCTCGTGAACAAAACGTGATGGGATTTTAAAGTGGAATTTCGCAACATATCGCATTTATAAAAATAAAAACGAAAAAAAAAGGACGTTAGGTTAAAGTATAAAAAAACATGAAATAACGGTTAAAGAAAACGTAACGTAACCCAAAAAACTACACGTTAAAAATATCAAATTATTAATTATCTAACCCTAACGGCATTCGAACCAGGAAGCCTAGTTGTATTGACGGGTTCACTGACCACTACATCAAGCAGAATGTCAATCAATATTGTCGTTCTACACCCATGTTTAGTACGCTTAAAATACAGTTAGCGTATAAATAGCAAACTGCCTGATGCTGCCAACACTATCGTGTTAATTGCACTTTGATATCGCATGGAAAGCACTGGCACAACTTGTTTAGTTTTAATTAAACGGAACCATAAGTTTTAGTATTCTAAATTCTTCAACTCGAAATACTCGCTGAATTTATTTACGAGTAGTATTTAAGCTCACACAGACATAATCAAAGTTTTAATTAACTAAAAAAACAGTTTTGGAATTTACTCCTTAAGAATCGATTTGCATATAAGGGGCCCGGTATGAGAAAAATGTGAGGAGTAAAATCTATCGATGAATGACCTCGAATGACCTCGTTACGTTTTTGGTGCGCATCCTATGTCGCGCAACTTTCTAATTGTCAAAACACGGATGACAGTAGGTGCGCCATCTCACCTGTCTCGAAGTAAACTCCAGTCGTGCGTCGGAGCTGACACACACATTTTTTTTACTGCCTTCCGTTTATTTGGTATCACAATCTGTTGTCTTTCTACGTAAATTATCGAAATCATACCATAAAGACTACTCCATTCTATTTTACCATTTGTTAATCGACGACTTATACCTAATAAAATCGAAAAAATTGCTGTTCTATTTGTCATTAGTTAATATCGCAGATTTAATAATGCAAGGAGACGGCCGGCGTTTCACTTCACCCCCCGGTAAAATCGAGTGAATACGTAACTCAGTGATTTGACCGATCTCCTTTGCGGCTGTGCTTAACTTTCATTGCTTCGCAGTCCTTAAGACGCGCGCAATGAATAGTGTATATTACGGCATTCTCAACTAGAACCATGTTATGTAGTACGGCCGCTGATCGCGACAGTCAGTCATGAACTCGGCGATTCGACCGATCTCCTTAGATTGATATATCTGTGGTTAATATCGTTTTCCTGTTGTACTAAATTGTATGCCGTGTTTATTAGTGTAGCAGGGAAAATGTAAATCGGAAATCGTAAAGCACATTATTAGCTATTGACAGAAAAAACAATAAAACAGAAATCCGCTTTACATCTACAGTGGTAATAACCGGTACTTGAATAACAAAGTATGATTTCAACAAACATTGATCAGATTCCGACATGTTCTTTTATCGAGATTCATAAACAAAGAAACATTGTAACAGGGTAAAAGCCTTTTTATGTCAATAATAATATTCTACAATTGTGGCGTGATCAAAGGAACGAAAGGTTTATTCGATATTTATTTAGAACCATTGACCGGTGTCTATATTGGACATTATTTGATCAATCGGAATACAAATTTAAATTTCGTTACTTGTAATGGTAATGAATATCGCGAGTTCACAAATTTTTTATAATGTACAGACAACTGAACGTTTTCTACTTTCTCGTGTCGTAGTATAGAGAAAATCTTGTATTCATCAAAAAATTCGACCTCGAGATTTTGACGGATTTACACATTTTGGACCTCCCTGAATCCAAAAATATATTTTTTTGGAGTTATGTCTGTGTGTGTGTGTCTGTGCGTTAGCACGATTACTCGAGCATGCTTTAACTTATTGCAACCAAATTTAACATACGTGTATGACATCAAAATATAAGGTTTCTAACAACGTCGATAACGAAAGTTAAGCAACCAAGTGCGCGGTCGGTACTCGGATGGGTGACCAAAATTTAACATGCATGTATGACATCAAAATACTAGGTTCCTTTAAACTTTCAACCTTCCGGTATACTACAAAGTCAAGGGGACACCACTCCCGATTTGTTTTTTATTAAAGTTGAAAATTATAAGTACTAGAAAAATGCACTGAAAAAAATCGACTTGCCTCAGGCGGGACTCGAACCCGCATCTTCCGAATTCCAGGCGGCTGCGTTGACTAATTATAGATTTTTAATAGCCTTTCAAAGCGTTACGTGTTGTTGCCATTGTTAAAAAAAAAAAAAAAAATTACTTTACTTGTAGAGAACAACAATGAGTTTAAATTGTAAATTTTAGATGCAAACCAATCTAATATTAGACGAAAATATTATGCGACCGGACGTACTCTATACGTAGTTCCTCGAACGTCCGGAGGCAAAACGCAGACAGAGTTCACCAATGGTTTTAAGTGGTTATGCATGCATTATTTTCATATTGAGTGGTTTAGTTCTCACTTCCTTTTAACTATTAATACAATAAAAATATAGCTAGCTATGTGATGCCGGCAGAGTAGAAAAGCATCGCCCCGTATGCTCTAAGAGGTGTCGTAGAAGGCGACTAATGGATCAGCAAAGGGGTATATATCACCTTATACTCCGTCCACCAATCAGCATTGGGCAAGCGTGGTGGACTACTGCCTAAACCTCCTTCGGTGACAAGGAAAGACCTTGTGTCCCAACAGGGGGTCATATAATAAAGGCTGTTATGATGACAATAAAAACTAGCTATTCTTTATTAGAATTTTTTGTCGTATAGTTCGTCAACAAATGTTTTCGTTCGTTTTATATACGATATTATTATACTAAAATTGAATTAAATTTTTTGTTTGTCCTCAGGTAAAAACTGTGTTATCAGCTATCTTGAGACGAAAAATTTGGTAAGATTTCACATATTTCCTGAGTTTTCCAGCTTTTCTATTTTCATCTTTACAATATTTCAAGATTAACACAAACGATAGTACTCTTATTTCGTTGTAACAAAAATCAAATTCGAATAAAACAAAATGGTTAGAGAATTTGTAATGCAAGAAATAACACACGTAGGAATGCAACGTTTAATCTCTTGTTTATAGAATTTCCATCCTGTGCAGTTTATAATAAACCTTGGATTATGAAGCGTTTATTTATAAATTAAGTTAATATTGTGTCATAGACTTCCTAATTTAAATTTAAACGTTTACCGGATGTTGTTATTTTTTTATTTGCACATAGTTCATTGGAGGTAGTAGGTACCCCTTGGCTTTGGTCAGGACTTTTGAAGTATGATTTTGTACTGTTTTTATTATTCATTTATTCGTATTGTTAATATATTATTTTCTTTTTTTGTGTTTGTTCTGTGCTGGCCTTTAAATGACTATCACTATCTTTCTTTCTAATTATTGGAACTTCTAAAATCACCGTATTCCTTTTATGTTTCTAGCGTGATTGACTTTGGATTAACCACGATCTATTACATCTATTATGATTTATGGAGTCTTATTCATAACCACGCATAAACTGTACATTTAGCGTACTTTAGAATAACATCAAAATAAACAACTTAAAGCAAAGGACATTGACTGTTCCTTCAGATTTACTACGAAGAAAAAGATACCTTTAAAAATCTTAATTCGCAAACTGACATAGTGATGTTGCATACCACAAAGCCAGTGCTGGAGCTAGCTCTGAAAGGAGTAAAAAATGCGATCACGGTGCGGTTTTGAGCCTTCTGTCGACCACAAAAGGTGGTTTTAACCGCAAAGCACTCCGCGTTCGGTCTCTCGCACTCCGTAAACACGGGCTAACAATGGCCAGATGATGGACAACTAAAATAGAACGTAACGTAAACAATTGCGGACAAAGCGATGCGAGTCGGTGAGATTAACCAACAGCATGCGAGCTTTTGATATCGCAACGTCATGCGTTGCACAAACCCCGTTTTCCGATCAAGAGCTCTGTTTACTCATTATTTTTACACGATTGAGTCATGGGTGCTGTGAGCTCACCTGCGGCCCTGTGATTTTCAAAACCAACTTCTTATACAGCCCTAATGAGAGCTACTTGTGTCTAATCCCCTAGCACGAATATTTCGATAAACAACATTTTTTAGTAAAATTTGACATAATTGACAAAATGGCAATAAATTTGACAGATATTCTTAAAGAGATAAAAGGATAGATACGTTTCTCGATCGATATAATCAATCGCCAATTTCATGCTTGCACTGTTGTGCTGTTTGGATAATATGAAAACAATATCTACTCCGGAAAACTCAATATCAATTATAAAATCAAAAAAATCTTTACATTAAATTTCTAAGTTACAAATTACATACTAGGCGTTGGTAGCAGCCGCCTGACGCAAGACGACTAAACATCTTTTAGCGAGAATGTCATAACGTGCGTGTCTCTCTAAGGATAAGTAGCTTACGAGCAAAAGACCCTGATATTGCGAGATTTTTACTGTAAAAAAAATGAATTAAGGAATTTGCGACCTTTGGGAGACTATTTAGAGACTCCACGAGTAGATCGCAGCATTTGTAAAGCCCCGGCCGTTTCTAATAAGGACGTTAAGGTCATTCACAAATAATCATAGGTAGGTAAGGACAAAAACAAGATAAAAGAGGAGCACATGTTTTTTCCAAAAAAACTCATTCGTTAAGAGTTATCTATAGGATTTTGTTTAGGTAACTATAAAAAGTATCTCAAACGACTTAACAATAAACATCCATATATATGTCCTACATAAGCTGTAAGCCTACCAGTTAAAGCTTATGTACCTTTTTTGTTACGGGGAGGTCAAATGCATTTACGCATCGTCCATGCGGGGTGGTGCCAACCGCAGGGGATATGGGACTCGAGGTAAAGGCGTTCCCTCCATACCCACTAAACATCCTCCCCGGCCTGACCTCCAGTGCGCTATTACGGGACGGCTCGGGATCTACGCACGTGAGCGCAACTACACCGAGACCGTCCCAACGCTGCCCGTCTAGGCACTCCTTGTACACCAATTGGTGGCCAGCAGCCCACAGGGGCTACCGACTAACGCCAGCCCCTGTGAGCCGCTGGCCGACGCCGGCCTTATAGGCCGCCTCCACACCGACGGCCGCTCGACCTGGCGTGTCCTCCTGACGAGGACACCGGGAGCAGCCATCGGACCGCATCCGGGGGACCCCGGAAAAGGTCCGTCCGGAACTAGCCGTGGTGGGAAAACAAAAACAACTCGACGATGGCATGTGACTACGAATGTCAAGCGGACACACTTGACATCAAAAGCCACACATCCGCCGAGAAAGTTTCCCCACCACGTTACCACGGTCCGCCATGAGGAGGCTTCCGGACGTGGACCCCAAAGCTTATGTGTTAGGTGTAAACAAATTTTATTGTTTTAAAATCTCCAATTGAATGCCGAAGAAATTACTACTTCAAAGACCGATTGGATAATTTTTCCAAATATCATCGAAAAGATTTTTTTTAAATAGATTTATTTCGTATGATTTGAATTGCAAGTTAGCAAGTATCTTACTCCCACGTGTACATAATCGTTAAATAAGTCAAAAGTTCGAATGCTACCAGAATAAGAAATGAAACTACGTATGTCAGTTGCGGCCACCATTCAATTTATCACCCATGTTTGGCGGGCGTTTGCCAGTGACTGCTCAACTTGTTCAGTCGATCCACTCAAATTGACGGAGTGCTATCGATACGATACGATGACCTCTTTTGCAATTACAGTTTCAAAGGTGCTTAAACATTATTGCTTTCAATAGATTAGCTAGGGTGAGATCGGTAGTTGAAACTTGTAGCGTGAATGATTCTGATTATTACGATTTGGTTGAGTACGGTTACCGCAAGGATTATCGAAACATTGAAAGAAGTCGCTGCAAAATCTAATAAAACAGTATTGTTTAATAAATACCTTTTTAAAGAAAAATCTAAACGACAATTCTTGCCCTGAGCTTATTCAATTACTGGTAAATTACCATTGAAAATAGTAAATGAAAATAAAAAAGCTCTTTATTTAAATGGACTTTGCTAAGTACTTTTAAATCGTCAAAAGCCCTACCACCATTTCGACGAAATAAAAAGTAGAACTACCTTTGATCATGAATCTAGAAGATTCATTTGCATATTAAGTAACAGACTACTTTCGAAATGTGCGTTATTTCGTACAAAAAGATAATTTACTCAATAAGATAATTTACTCAATGTTATAAAATATAATGTAATATTGGGCTTATGCAATATTTTTGTACAACTTTGTGTAAATTATCTTTTTGTGCAACATGTATCATAAATAACACACATCCTGAAAGTAGTCTATCGGATCCCGGATCGGTGTGAGCGTCAAAATACAATAAATGTTTCATGACACAGATACATAGTGATATATTAACTTAAGTTTTTAATAGATAAGTTCGATAAAAAAACTCTGCTTCGATATCGGAGCACAAACTTTGAAATAAAGTTTGCATGCCGAAACCGTTTTCAAATGAAAAAAAATACTTTCTCATTTCAACCAACACAACTTCTAACTTGACGGCTAATTCGTGCGAATTGGGGCATTTACGCTATATCATATAGAATTAAGTGTTAGAAGCTAAAGATCTGAACCCGAGATCTTGGCAAACGTACAGAGGCTGCGGCAAATTGCCTCGTAAATCGTCGTTACCTATAGCTTCATAAAAATTAACTAGAGCCGCAGGGTTCACGTGGTCACGGCCGCTTTTTATAGCTTGTGCTTATATTTTTGTTTCTAGTCGAGAGAAGCTACATCCAAGATAATTATTATTATACCTACTAATTGATATGTTTTTATAAAAGATTTTGCTAATTATTTCATTACATCTTTTATTTAAAAATATCGATTAGCAGGTATTAATATTTTTAGCTAATTATTCCATTTACCCATGTGATGTCGGCAGAGTAGAATAGCATCACCCCATTTCCTAAAATGGGCTTCGTAGATGGCGAATAATCAACAAAAGGGTGATCATCTTATACTCCGTCCTCTACTACCCAAACCTCCTTTGATGACAAGAGGAGGTCAGGTGCCTCATAGGAAATCAGCTCTTTACGTACAACGCTCGATCGCAGCACAAACGACGTCTTCCAAATCTTGATTTTTAAAAAAAATATATGCCTATGTACATATCATGTAAAATGGAACAAAGTATGTATTTGAAATTAAACTGAGCAATTTTTACATACTCTTAGGAGCACCGCACAACGCACGCACCGCATCCTATGTGCGTTGCTCGTGCGAAGCGGTTTATTGGCAATGCTTACTGACACTTCGTGTTGACCTTAGTACTACGTTAGGCACGAAGCACACTGATCTGGCGTCTGGCAAGGACACGGCGCGGCCGTTTGTTTGGTACGGTATATGAATGAACCAGAATGGCAGGTGGCAACCGCCCCGTGCAGCGCCGCGTCGCGTCCGATGTGTGGTGCTTCATATACACGCTACAAATTTGCTAGCCGCGGTCGCCGCGCCGCTCGTGAGGTGCGGTACTCCTAACAAGTAACATGACATAACAATTTCAATTACCTACATAAGTGTTTCTAAATGAAAGCAGTTTTCATATTTGCTTCGCTATGAATGAAATACAAGACATTTTCCTTTGTCACACCGAAAGAATTTACTGTCAAGTACAAAAAGTTTTAATAAGTAGACACGCAAAAAATATGCCAAGATGTACATTGAATAAGAATTTCGATCTAGAGACACAAAAGGAATTTAAACCTACCTAAATTTTCTATATTTTGTTTGTCTCTCTGACTCGACTTCGAGTAATTTGATTTGTTTTAGTAAAATTTTTCATGATAACTTGTTGCTATGATATTTAATAAAATTTTGATATGATAATTTGGAAGTTGTGATATAAGCAATTATAATAGGTTGGGGAAAAAGTTTCTTCGCATTTTTTTAGAAAATTCAAAACATTTTTTAATATAGTTTATTTACATTTAACTAAAGTATGTGGGTACGATTTTGTTCGATAACTTTTTGCCATCTTGTAGGTAGGGACATGATCCCATTGCTATAGAAATTTTGGGACTTCTGGTCAAAATACCGCGACAAGTGGTTTTGGCAGTCCTCTCGTGATGTTAACCTGACACTGCCTAAAGAATTCTGAAGAGACCGAAACAGGTGGAAATCTGAAGGTGCAAGGTCAGGACTATACGGCGGATGCATTAACACCTCCCAGCCAAACTCTCTTAATTTTTGCTGAGTGGCTAAAGATGTGTGAGGTCTAGCGTTATCATGATGAAAAACCACACCCCTTCTGTTGATTAATTCCGGCCGCTTTCTCTCAACTTCTTGCTTTAATCTCATCAGTTGTTCGCAGTAGAGTTCAGAATCGATGGTCCTGCCTGGTGGTAATAGCTCATAATGAATAATGCCCTTCCAATGCCACCACACACACAGCATCACCTTGTTGCGAGTTAACCCGGGTTTCGCCACAGTCTGTGAAGCCTGACCGGCCTTTGACCACGACCTTTTTCGCACGTTCTTGTCGTACGTGATCCACTTTTCATCACCAGTTATCAGCTTCTTCAAAAATGGTTCGGTTTCATTACGTCGTAATAAAGAATCACAAATGAGTACATGGTTCATTAGGTTTCTTTCAGTGAGCTCGTGAGGTACCCAAATGTCGAGCTTTTTTGTGTACCCAGTTTTTTTCAAATGCGCCAAAACTGTTTTGTGGTCAATTCCCAGTTCTTCAGCTACGTCGTAACTACTGACATGCCGATCTTGCTCCACTTTTTCAAAAATGGCATCCATTTTATCTGTAATAGGGCGACCAGAGCGACGTGCATCTTTGACATCAAAATTTCCGGATTGAAAACGCTTAAGCCAAATTTGTGCTACTCTCACAGACACTGCACTAGGTCCATAAACATCGCAAATTTTTTTCGCGGCTTGCGTTGCATTTTTACCGTTTTTGTAGTAAAATTTTAAAATGTATCGAATTTCTTCATTAGATTCACTCATCTTGGCGGTACGAAAAACAAATGAAAATCACACATTTTCCTAATTTGAATTTGGAATTATGTTCTTTAAAATTTAAACTTTCAATGATACCAAAACCAGCCAGATACAAATAGTATAGCCAAAGAGATTTTATTACAAGTTTATACATACTATAATGCGAAAAGACTTTTTCCCCAACCTAATATTTTAATTATTTGTAAAATGCTGATTATGTATATAAAACAAATTCTTGATTTACAAAGTGTTTCTCATGTAAAGCAGGCCATCCACGCCCAGGCTTACACGATAGGTTTAACTATTCAGGTGAACTATTCAAGTAAACATGAGCGTGTGGAAGCCTTCGCCAGTTGTGGAGCATACACGCTCATGTCACATGAACAGTTAAACCTGTCATGTAACCCTGAGCATGGATGACCTGCTTAAGGGAACGTTTATTTATTATTTTTAGAAAATAAAGATCTATAACCACACATTCTCAATAATCTCAGCAGTTCGATTAAAATATATTAACTGTACAAAAGTAACGTGAAACTTGATCGATTATAATTTGACAACTTTTATTCTTTAAAAGCAGTCTTATTGGGGGAAATGGGTAACAAAATATATTTAAAAGGGACAATTCATCATATGCGCCAATGACATTTATCATATTGACCAACATCATTTATCACTATGGAGATTGATTGTCGCACCAAAAAGGTTTCGCTTTGTCACATCTTATATTCTCGTCTTTATTACGTAGCTAATTACACGTGGTTTCAAATACACTGAATGCGAAACTTTATTGTGAACACTTTATTGTAATTATCAGTCATACTAACATATTTTTATTTTAAGACGAAACTTAATATCGTATTAACACAATTATGACACTGGCATACACTGATAAAAAATAAAATTTTAATATTTGCTCTGAACTTCGTAATGACTAGATCATTAAAAATTATTGATAGCATATAAATTGAGTATAACTTTACATGCAGTCGTCTGCTTATTTGCATTACTTTCAAATGGTCGTTGATAAAATAATAGATGTCAAAACTAGGGAAGGTTTCCATAACTTGGATCAAGGGGTTTGTTTTCCTGAAATGTATAGTATTTCAGGAAAACAAACTAGGTACTTAATATAATGTTCTCTTAGATTTAAATATAGAGGAATCGTCCAATAAATTAAAAATACACCTGACCCTAGAGGATTTCAATAATTGCATGAGTATTTTAAATAAACGCGCAACATCTCAGTTAAATAACAGTAATTCACGATTGAAAAATAAATTTGAAATCTTACAATCTAAAACTAACGTAAAACGAAACGCATCTAAAACAGTCGAACCATCGACTACAAAATATACCACAGATACAAAAAGCCGGGCGGTTGTAAATCTCAGTAAACAAACATTGGATGATTCCACTATTGAGGTTCTAAATAAAGGTTTAAATTTTGCTGTAACACCTCGTAGGATACCGTATGAGGATATTATCTGCAATGTAGAGGATTGCTTAGTGAAAAATAATATGAAGAAAGATGATTTAGAGGCAATACGTCAAGACATTTCGTCTGTGTTACGTCGTAGTAAAGTACCGAAATCGAATCTTTCTCGTGACCAGTATAACGCACTTAAAACTCTTAAATCTAAGCCAGAATTAACTATTCTCCGGGCAGATAAAGGAAACGCAACGGTAGTAATGGATACGTCAGATTATAATGAAAAAGTGTTAAGTCTTTTATCGGATGACAAGACATACAAACATGTTAAAAACGACCAAACTAACAAAATATTAAAGAAAACCAGTGATCTTGTCAAAAAACACTCCGACAAATTAGAACTTGACGTTAATTACCTAATTCCTACCTGCACCAAACCACCAAAACTGTATGGGCTGCCGAAAATACACAAACAAGGGGCACCGCTACGTCCTATAGTTAGTCAAATCGATTCTCCAACTTACAGATTGGCTCAGCACGTAGCAAAAGTACTTTCACCACTTAGAGGAAATACCAGAGCATATGTGAAGGATTCCTATCAATTTGTCAGTGAGATAAAACAGCTACATCTTACTGAACATGAAACTATGGTCAGTTTTGATGTACAGTCCTTGTTTACAAGTTTACCAGTCAAGGAGTGCATTGAAATTGTCAATAATAGGCTATTTGACGCAGAAATGCCAAGTGAATATGCTGACTTACTAGAACATTGCTTAACATCTGGCTATCTATTGTGGAATGATGAATTCTATGTACAAGTAGACGGAGTAGCCATTGGTTCTCCCGTGTCCCCCGTTGTTGCTGATATCTTCATGGAAGATTTCGAAGAAAGAGCTCTTAGCACAGCACCTATAACACCACGCTTTTACAAACGGTATGTAGATGACACTTTCACAATATTACCAACCGATAAGGTTTCAGCATTTCTTAACCATCTTAACTCCATAAACGCTAAAATTCAATTTACTATGGAGTTAGAGGCAGATAATAAACTAGCATTTTTAGATGTTTTGGTTGTTAGGAATCCTGATCATAGCCTAAGCCATACTGTGTATAGGAAAGCAACTCATACAGACAGATACCTCAATGGTGACTCTCACCACCATCCTAGTCAGCTTGCTACTGTAGGGAAATCTTTGTTTCAGAGAGCACACGGCATCTGTGACAACAAACATCTTTCTGGCGAGCTTACTCATGTTAAGCATGTACTGCAAGCTAATAAACTGCAAGTACCAAGGCCACGTCACCCACGCCGAGTAAAAGCAGCCACAGTTGAGCGTCAACCTGTAGTCTTACCATACATGAAAGGAGTCACAGACAAGATTGGGAACATCTTGAAGCGAGCTTCGATTAAGACTTACTTTAAGCCGCTAAAGAAGATTAACCAATTTCTACGACCCGTCAAGTGTAATATACCCTTTCAAGATGCAGGTATATACAAGTTGGACTGCGACTGCGGGCTCTCGTATATAGGTCAAACAAAGAGAAGCATAGGCACCCGGGTGAAGGAGCATACAGCTGACATAAAACATAGGCGCGAAACGAAGTCTGCAGTGTGTGAACATACGCAAGAAGGGCCCAACCATTATATAAGGTTCGATAAACCACACATTCTCGCCAAGGAACGTCGATACATCCCAAGGATGTTGCGCGAGGCTATTAAAATTAAGAAACACCCAAATTTCAATAGAGAAGATGGTTGGGCCGTACCACCTGCTTGGGATCCAGTAATTAAAATTATTAAAACTCAGGCAAACCACCACACAGCAAGACCTAATGACACCGTGAGCTCCGTTTGCGTGAAACGGAACACTCCAAATTAATAATTAAAGTGACGGTAGATTTAACTATTTCATAAAGTTTGACAACCTACATCTTTAGTCATCCCGTGACCACGAACGCTGAAAAGTGTTACGAAACGTCGGGCAATAATATCATCATGTAAAATCTAATTACACGCGAGTTAAATCCGTAAAAGTTGTTTTATTTATAATAGGTACTTAATACTAGAAAAATGCACTGAAAAAAATCGACTTGCCTCAGGCGGGACTCGAACCCGCACCTTCCACAATCCGGGTGGACGCGTTAACCAATTTCGCCACCGAGGCACTGCTTTTCGCTGTCGAAATTTGTCAGTGCTTGGTGCTTATGTTTTTATGGTAAACATCGTTTCATCAAATCTTTGAAATTTGCACTTCCAAGACCCGAACGAAATATTTTTGCAAATATTTGACGCCCAGCTAAGATGAAACTACCTTACATTATGGAATAATTTTATTTTTGCGTTTACAAACGCGTAAATATAATACTAGAAAAATGCACTGAAAAAAAAAAAAAATCGACTTGCCTCAGGCGGGACTCGAACCCGCACCTTCCACAATCCGGGTGGACGCGTTAACCAATTTCGCCACCGAGGCACTGCTTTTCGCTGTCGAAATTTGTCAGTGCTTGGTGCTTATGTTTTTATGGTAAACACAACAGTCGATTTTTTTCAGTGCATTTTTCTAGTATTATATTTACGCGTTTGTAAACGCAAAAATAAAATTATTCCATAGGTACTTAATCTTATAATAAAATGCGTTCTAATTAAGTATGTTTTAAATTAAAGACAGACAAAATCTGTGAGACGTCTGAGCTTGATAGAGATCTTATGATGACTATTTAGATGAGATCTAGGCGACTCATTTTCCATTTGAGTCAATCGCTCAGATCAGTCCTACGATATAAAAAACATTACATATTTGTAGGTTTTGAATGTTATATCTAAGAACCCTAGTTTCAACTCAACTAACCACACAGATTCCATCTTTGTATCAATTTTCACCTTGACTGGTTAGTCAATCGATATTCCGAACCCCCATGCTTTACTGACAGTTGATATTTCAATCAATTCACCTCGATTGAATGTTACGTCATGTGTTTGTGATCACTGCATTTCCATTTTCCTAGTGCGAGCACGATTTAACAATTTCTTTAACACAGGTTTCGAAGGCAGTTTCCATGGCTGTTTACGAATATATATAGAATAGAGAAGTAATAGTAAAGTGATAGAAAAATTGACAAATATAAGAATAGTTGAAAGACGAGAATCATAGAACGAACATTAAAATATATGTCCTTACCTTACAATGTTTATCATATCTAGACATGTAGACCTGTAATCAAAGTTTTACTAGGTGGTAGACCCATATGTAGGGTCGTCTGGGTAGTTACCACCGCCTTTCTTATTTCTGCCGTGAAGCAGTTCGCTGTGTTTCGGATTGAAGGGAAAGGTAGCCAGTGTAATTACTGGGCATGGATGGATTATCATCTTAGTCCCCAGGATGGCAAACGCACTTGCGGTGTTAAGTGATTTACACTTAATATTGCAAGTGTCTATAGGCGGCGGTGACCACTTAACATCAGGAGGGCCGCAAGCTTGTTTGCCATCTCGTAACATAAAAAAAATACAAAATAGATTAAAAACAAGGAAAGAACATGTACAATGGTGAGCTTATCTTTAAAAGAGATCTCATCCAGCCAGCCCACATGCCATTCATCACACAAGACGGCACGTAATTGCTATGAATTAAGTAACAAGAGAAATAATAATACTAAGTCAGATTAAAAAGGGCATCTACGGCAATGATACAATTTGATCTCACATGTCATGGCGTCAGTATATTTTAGTCTCTAAAAGCGAAACAAGTATTTTCATTTTAATTGTTATTTTATTCTGTACTATTAAGATTTGAACTAATGGGTACATTTCTCTAATAGAAAACTTTTTACTGTATTAACTATGTATGAGCAAAAAAGAAAAGTTCATTATCGTGATTTCGATTATATACGACACCAATAAACTCTGTTGGTAGTAGATAGTTTATAAAAGCATAAAAAACAACATGTAACTTTATTGTTTTATTGAAAGAAAGAAAGATTATATTTCAAAACCATTATTGATAAAAATAACAATTTTAAATTAGTACTTCTGTTACCGAATAATATATGTATTTTTGCAATGTTTTACATTAGTAACATTCTAAAAAACTTCTAATTTTCTTCATGCATAAATGAATCTTATTTCTCAACGTTAACGTCTAAAATCAAGATGCCCACAGAATGGTTCGCTCTGTTGAATAAAACAATCGATCATAAGTATACGTTATAAATCTTTGTATGTACGCTCACGCTTCATGAATGAATAATTATATCTACACAACATCCTTTTAGTGCTTTATTTTGAACGCTTTGAAAGGCGTTTCTGCGTCTTCCTTTGCAACAATATACGCTTATGAATTGTGTTGTATTTTTAAAATATCATAATTTAATAGGCCAGTAAAAATGCAGGTCTTGATTCAGTGGATTCGAAGTTCAAATTAAGTCATTTCACGAAAACCACTCTTGTTGCATTGTTCGTTAGGACTACAGAAGTTGAAGCACCGCTATTCTGTTCTCTGCATTTTAAAAACACTAACACAAAACTTACTTTCCTCTCCCCGACGATAGAATTGAACTCTAATAAGTAATTTTAATTCAATTAGGTAAGTTGGAATTAAAGACCACACAAGAAAGGAGACTGACCATTTATGTATGGAAGTTGGACCAAGAAAGCTGCCCAACATTATTACATGATGCATAATGTTGCTTAAGCCGGGTCCAGATATGTATCATTTGCCCGATCCGATCAGCGTATCCGACGTGTATCATGACCGCATATGTGGACGGGTGATGATACACGATCTCGATACGCCGTTATAATACGGCCCCTACAGTCGTGTCGGTTTTTATCCGATTATCAAAGGACTATTATGACGAAACGGAGCAAATCGAGGCATCCACAACTTGATACGGGGCTTGATACGTGATACGCTGATACGGATAAGCTGATCGGTTCGGGCAAATGATCATATCTGGACCCGCCTTTAGACAATAGTAGTCTGTAACTGTAATTCAAAGCACTTCAAAATCTATTCGAGGAGTATTTAAAAAAAAATTGTAGGGTTTTTTTTTACATAGATACATATAATCACGCTCACAATTCCAAAAGGGGTCGAATAGAGCTTCAGGTTACATTCGGTTACACACAAAGCCATACTGGTGGTACGGGTCAGTCAGTACCCCCAAATAGTGACCGGTTGCCAGCCTATCGCCTAAAGGGGCACCAAAAATTAACAATCCTTCAGTAAACATACCAACTAAAGCCCACGACCAGGACAAATGTTACACTCAAAATGATATCAGCAGTCCGGGTAGGAGTTGTTTAATGGCCAAAAATCATGACTAAATGTTTATTCAGTATATTTTTAAAATAATTAACACATATCAGCAACAAAATCGCTCATCATACTTAATAATAAACTTGTGACTATTTAGTAACTCCGCGAGCGTATATTTTTTTTTAGTAAATAGAAGTATACCTATGTCTGGGCAACATTTACTCCAGCCTCGGTCAGTCTCCAACAGAAAAAATTCGTTGATTAATTTGTTCGAAATCCACCACCGTTTGAGGTTAGCCATATAGGCGAACTGATTACGATAAACAGAAACGTTTGATGAGCCGTCTGTTTGTAAGCTGGCGGTTGCGATAGTGACGAGGTAATCAAAAACACTCGCGTGTTCAATAATTTTGTGTCGGAAATACCGCTTAATTTGTGCCATTCGCTACTGCAATTACCTATGATACATCTTGCAAATGAACAACAAATTTGGAATTTGTTTACTGCCTATTTTTGGACAACAAAGTCTTAGGAATGAAATGCACGATTACATCGATAGGCTTTCAGACTGATAAAACGAAATTGATAAAATAAATATTCTTAAAAACAAAGAAATATACAAAGACTAGTAAGTCCGCTACAAAGCACACGCGTTTCTTACAACGCTGGGCCCTATGAAGTGTGAACACACCTTGTAAGCCGGCAATCGGCAAGGCAAAAGCGGCTGGTGTTGCGCTTATAATAATTCTCTCTTGCGCTAGCGATCTTAGCATTAGGACTCCACTTGGCCTTACCATCAGAAGAATGAGCCATTTCCTGGACATTGGATAAAAAAAGAATAAAATTGACGACCAACTTAGTTATTTGGAGCATCACAAATAATAGCCCCCCATCCACTAGCGATCATTCCGTACGTACTTGTCCATATAGATAAACTGTAGAGAATCATCATAGAGATAAATAAAACCGTTGAGACCACTAACTAATGTCATCTCTACATGTTTTCCTGCGACTTTCTATGTAACTAAGTCAAGGTTGTCGCGTCGTGCAGGCGCGACGGAAGGGACAAAAGTATTTTAACACCGTCGTTCTTTCGCGGTATGCCCCATTCACTATAATTCATTAACTAATCATACATGTTTCCAATAAATATACGTATAGTAATTGATTATGTTTAGATTTCCATACTAAGTTTCATCTTCTAGACCCATTTTCAGTGGGTCGAACTGTCAAAAATGCTAGAACAAATACTTTCCTTTAAAGTGCCTATAATTCAAAGTATCGTGTTTTTTTTTCAATTATGTTGATTTTCAGACTCTATCACCCCATTTTTCCCTTTTAGAGGATGAATTCTGAAACAGGCATAGTCTTTTACTATGCTATAAACATTCTAAAATTTTATAAAGCTCAATAGGGTAGTATAACCTTTTTTCCGTTTGTATGCAGACGGTGCTCGCCTTGCTGTCCTCTTAAAATCTTAAACTAAAAGCTGATTGGTCGATATAAATGTTTTGAGAAACAAGTTATATAACACAAAAGTATACACCGACGAAAAAGAATGATCTAAACTCTTCATAGACTAAACATTCGGTTCGGCAATTTTTTACTCACAATTCTTATACTATACTTATATAATATAAATACTTTTTGGTTTGTAATTTATTAGTAGGTAATACAGACATTACGGATGTATAGAGCTACCGCGGTAGACGGCCGACGAAAATAAACCTAACCTATTGTGCCGGTTCGATACTATACATTGGCATGCGGCTAGGGCTACCAGTTTCAACAAAGATATTAAAAAAATAAACATATTTTTTTTTAAATACTCCGATGTAAAATTTTATCATGTAAAATGAACAAATTACAATTTACTCGAAACACTTTTACTGTTTCTTCAAAATTAAAACTAAAATATTTTCATTATGCCTATCATACAGGCTGAATTTTTCAAATGGGCCTTCAGGGCCAAATTCTGAACTATGAGGAATATCGAAAATGCTCAAAGGAGTCGCGAGCCCGATTTTGATGAAAACAAAAACTGTATCATAGGATTTTTTAAAAATTAAGAGTCCTAGCCAGCAATTTAACCCAAAAACACAGCCTATATTATTACACCATTCGATAGTGTTGATAATAAGGATCGATTTCTAGGAAATAGTGATATACGGGAATCTAATGGAAAATGTTAAATTTGAATAAAATATTTCTTATTCCACCTTGGTTGAAGCGATAATAAAAGCGATGAAGGATTAGTTAATTTAGGGTTTGATGCCCCTTTTGTGTAGCTTTTCTTTATTATAGCCCATACTGCTAGATGTTACTTTATCTGTAGCCAAATGTTACATAAAGCTCTTCTCAATCGTTTTTGTGCGTTATTATATGTATTTTTGTATGAATCGTTAAAATCTGGACCATTTACAATCACAAGCTTCATAAAAGTACCTTTATTTTAATGAAACCTTAGTAAGACCAATGTTGCAAGTACTTTAATAATCGTTAATTTACGTGTAAAATTACATTAATGTTTCAAAAAAGAATAGAATGGTAGGATCTCATCTCATAGAATTACTCCTTAAAGCTTAGTCGTTAGATATTTAATGAGATTACGAGAAATCGTGAATTCTTTCCGTCTCAGGTCTTCAATTCTCCTGAGCATATGAATAAACAATAAAAGTACAAAGTGGAACTTTTTTCAGTCTATCCTGTAGTAAAATATTACGATTACATCAAAGCTAACCTATATGTTATAAATTTTCTAAGAGTATTTTTCTTTATAAGCTGAATTAAGATATTCATATTATAATCAGAACCACCAATTCGATCATAATAATTAGTATTTTATTTTACACTGGAACCTAATAGAAGGAAGGAATGAAATTGGTTAAAATCTGGGTTTGGTAAAATTGACTTACTATTGTTTAAGTGTAGCCTCAGTTAAAGTGTAGCCAGTTATCCAGATCATAATAGTGTATCGATTGACATCTAATTCATCAAAATCGGTTGATTAGTTTAAGCGCTAAGGAGAAACATATGTAAATACTAGCATACATACAATAGACTGCTATAAACATATCTTTTGGATTCACCATAGACGGGTAAAAAACAAATATCAATTCTAGAGAAATGTTATTCCACCGCAGAATTTAATTTATCGTACATTCAGACAGAATTGAGAATCCTTTGCAACAGAGACATGTGTTAGTTTTATGAAGCGTGAAGATAAAAAATACTTTTTCTCTCTGAACATCGGTAAGAAACACTTTTACTGAAGAGAATCGAGAACACTCAATATTTTCCTCTTCAATAAACAAGTAGTAGGCAATAAAAGACTTTTATCGTATTCAAGTACGTTTTCAGAAAACTCTCCATTGATATTCGATAGACCACTTTGTTAATTTATAAAAGCTGTGAGGCTGTAAAAATTTAAAGCCAGGCGTCATTGTAAATGGGTAACGTAGCCTTTAGAAGTATGAAACAATAGAGGATACTCTGGATGATGTGAGTATTAACCCTGGACACACAAATGTTTCTAAAAAAATATTATATTAATTGAGTATAAGGGCGCAATTCCGAAATACAGTGGAGCATTGTAGTGGGCTATTAAAATTTCACATGAAGAATGCACGCGAATAATTTCAGCTAAAGTGGGGCATCCTGGTTTATTGACCAATTAGAGGCCATCGTTTGAGGGCAAGCATCAACAACTTCTTTCACTGGCAAATCTTGACATACACAATGCATAATGTTACTCGTATAATACAACAGTTAAAACGCACAAACGCTCAACCGCATTATCAAAGACGCTTTAAATACATTAAAGTATGTTGAGTGTACGGTCGGCCTCAGTACTCAGGCCTTGGTACTAGTAGGTTAACAATTTAGTATCATGTCACTATACTTTATTCATATAAAATGGTGAAAACTACTTCAGCAAATGGTTTGTGTTACCATGACAAGGTACGAATCTACCTCTGAGGCCGCAAAGCCTACAACGCAAGCTTTTCTACTGGTCATTTCATGCCGCACAACTACAAGCTTTAAATTCCTTTTCCGAGGTTTCTATTCCGAATTTGCAGCCATTATCTCTGAAATATGTACACACTGAAACAAGTCACTTAACTTTCACCGCGTTGAAAGAAAGTGGAAAGAGAAAGAAAGATACATCTGTATAAAATAAAACGAGATAACACGATCTCTCTGCGCACAATGACGTCGGCGTGGTCTTTAAAGTTTACTGAAGTTCTATTGCCTAGCAATTATTGTTAGATACCTAACAATAACAGAGGTTACTTGGCTAAAAAAACTTGTAGGGCGTCGCTCTCTGTAGATTAAATATTAAAATCACCCGTAATATAACAGTAATAAATCACTGTTCTAGTAGTATTAAATCCATAGCTCAATTAACCACATTGAAAAACATTACGATAAAAAAGCCAGTTCAGTGTGCTGTATAAAAATCAATCATAAAATGTAATAATATAATAATATTCTTTCTAAAATTATAAAAACTATTTTCGTAAATTTGCCAACCCTAACACAAAAATGCTTTGATCTGTTTGCCGTGGTTTCTAACTCTGGTATGTTATTCGCCATTCATTATTTTATGATATATTGTATCCGTGTCCAATCTTGTTTTGGTTTATGCAATAATAACGAATACTGATATATTCATTGATCACTTGGTCATGTAAGTGTCCAGTTATTAAAAATTGTGTAACTATTTTAAACCCTAGATTTTTTTTATTTTCTCGGCTCTAACTAAAGATTCGATTTGAGAAAGATTGTGATTTGATTGCATTATGTTTCACCGATTTAGAAGAATGCAAGAAATGGTAAATAGAATTATCTTCTTAAACATATTAAACATTTTCACTTCAATCTTTTGAATTCATATGACCCATCACGTTGCAATTGGCGTCATTGAAAAGATTCACATTAATTCACATACTTATGGGTCCTACTGAAACAGGATTTGTGTGACCGTTTCTGTAAGTCATGGTCATTAATCACATAAAAACATGTTCTCTTTACTATGCATAGATACGAAAAGTTATATGGTGGTATATCAGATTGTTAAAATATTGGTATTTGTTAGGTGCAGTATCATGAAAATAAATTATTGCGGACTGGGTAGTTTTTGCACTTGTAATTTTTTTATATCTCTCTGTTTCAGATTTGTTTTAATAAATAATATTAATGTGCTTCTAACACATATCCTGTTAACCTCTCCAACTGAACAAATGCGCTTATGCTAGAACCGGCGGGAAGTCGGTAGTTTAATAGCGGGGTTCGATTTACGTTCACACAGAAAACCGAGTCCACCTGCCTGCCTTTGGCTATCAGTCTGAAAGTTACGTCTACCTTAATAGCTGGGCCTTTCGTTCATAGCACAAATCATAAAGCTATATTATTCAATAACTAATAAAATATTGGTGAAGTTACTCCAATAGAATTGTTGAAACTTACATAGGGTTTCAAAACTTTATTCCTTGTTAAGTTTTTATTTGCCATAAACAATATAAGAAATGATGATAGGCTAGCTAGAGGAAGGACCTTGTCGCGTTACTGACTCTCGTAGAAATCAAACCCAAATTGTTCTTATTCTTCTTTTAAACAAATCGCGTTCGCGACACATAAAGTACGTCAATGTCAAATGAAATGTACTTATAGCACAGATAATATAGTACTATACTTATAGTAACAGACGATTGTACGGTACAGTTAGTGACGTCAAAGTTTTTTCTTGTTTTTTACACTGATAAATTACATAGGTACATTTCTTAAATACTATGTAAGGTATCAAAAGACGCAGTAAATAATTAATACTACATATTTTTAAAAGGATGAAACGTCAAAATTTGAAATATTCGCCAGCAAACGCTATCACTGAAACTACCTAAAGCTCAAATTTGAACCAGGGATGAGGAAAGATCGTTTTCCGGAATTCACTTAATTTCCGATGCTCAGTTCTGGTAATTGTAGGTACAGTGACATTTCGTTCTGAATTTTGTTGGAATCGAGAAATATCAGGTTACTTTCAATGAATAACTGGTAACAATCAATTTTAAATTACTGAAGAATTTGAAATACAATCGTGAATATTTCGTTGACTACTCTGAGGCATTTTATTGTTAAGAAGGTCAGTGGGATAAAATATTTCGTATCATTTTGATTGAGTTAGTTTCTATTAAAAGTTACTCTACTGGCTGGAAAGGGAGATTTAATATTAAATACGGTCTAAAAGTAAATATGCCAATGATATTTTAGAGGTCGGTACCAGCTTAGTTTAAAAGTACTGAGACTAATACTGTATAAATATTTGCACTTTAATATCTATTCAAATTATGAAGAAACAAAAAAAAAACATTTAAATAAATTTAACCCACTTCAAAACTGTTTAGGGATAAATAGAAGATGAGGTTTTAAACAATCTAAAAGTCAATATGAGTTGACATAAAAAAAAGTTTTATGTTGCGACCTAAAAGTCAATATGCCAATTATTTTTTTTGCGGTCTATGTCAGCCTTCTGTGAAAATATTAATAAAGTATTTAGTACACTTTAAGACGAATGAATATCGTAACACTCGGCCTCAAACTCAGGGGCGGTCTATTACATTTTAGTGAACCCAAAGGCACATGATAGAGAGGGTATCGGGGTAATAAGGCTCGTGCATTCACAGCCTCCGCACCATTGTGAGCTACGCACACATAGTAAGCATAGTCTACTTTTTACCTTGGGCTAGAGATCAAGACAACTAAAAGATGCACCTGCGACTATTTTGGACAATGTATACACACCCTTAGATATAGATCATGTCGTATAAAACTAAAATAATAATGAATTTAATTTTCTTATCCCTTTAAATTTAATATGTGACAAGCCATAATACATAAAGTAATGTAAAAGCAAAAGGCGTTCTCTTGGTGAACTATAATCTCTGTGAAAAGACCCTATGTCATTTGTGTACGCCGCCGCCGTGCATATGGTTACTTCGTGTTAAATACAGCCTAAGGTGTGGATACAGTTTTTATACTTCACTTTCTAGCTAATTACCAGCGATGTTACGGAGCTTCGACTCCGGTTCCGTTAAGTCGGAACTTCCGATTATTATTACACCTTCGGTTCCGACTTCGGCTCCGACACTTTTAAATCGGAGGTTTTAATCGGAGGTCGAAGTATAACATAGCGGCGACGGCGGCCTGTGTCGACTGTTATGAAAGGTTTTTTTTCATTGTTTGTGTTTTATTTTATAATTATAAAAAATTGATTTAAGAATTTTTTATTTGTCTGTAAATAAAAATTCTTTCTCATGCCACCACTTCTGACCCTGCCTCCGACTCCGATTCCGATTCCGATAAATCAAACTTTAAAACTCCGACTCCGACTTCGGTTCCGATAAAACTACCTCCGTTACATCCCTACTAATTACCCATAAAATGTTACTTTATACGACATATAACATTAGAAACTACAAATCTTTTATCTACACATCAAGCAAATTTTCATGTACACCGTAGGTATGATTTTCATACTTTGTTGGGCCATGACCTGTGAAATTATTTTTAAACTTCATTTAAACCTACCTTTACGTTTTCCTGCAATCATAGTCAACCTACAACTCTGCTCGTCCGTCAATTGAGAAACGTGCACTGCCTTAGCACTCCAGGAATTTCATTTGAGCACAGATTTTGAGCCTTCCTGCTGGCATCTCATATCGAATATTAAGAACGTACAAGGTTAGTTTGCACATTGAACCTATGGATGTAAGCTGGCATTTACCTATTAAACCGATAAATATATGTAATACTATACTTGCCTATTGCGCAGATAATATATTGGGTGTAAAAGACATGAACAGTCAAACGACAACCATGTATTCTGCATTCACCATCATAACATTTTTTCTCCATTAGACTAGGTACCTGGGAGTATACCTGGGAAATTGATAGTTACGATTTTATTCAAGGTCAGTCATATTTTTCTTTCGTTTTTTTATGAAAACATATTCTAAACATTATTTCTTAATTATTATTCAAAGAAACATTATTAATTTTATTAGTATTACATAACAAATAATGGCTTCAAAACGTTAGCGTTCAATGTAGCTCACTCGATGCGCACGGACACACATGAACGCGGCCGCCGTCTAGCAAAATTACGCGGTTTTGCGAGTTGCGTGCGAGTTGCGCTTTACATTGCGCGGTACAATTTGCAATTTTTTTAACACCAAAAAATAAAAATCATTTCCCTGCAATTATTTTTTGAAATTTTGCTTATTTTGATGTATAGAATACATGGTCCTCGTTTGACTGTACATGTCTTTTAAACTCTGTAGAATCGAATACCGTATAGCTATTGTTGCAAATGTGTAATAATGTCTTACATGAATGGCTGATTGATTTATTGTACTGACGACTACACATCAGACTGCCTACCATTTACTGTCAATAACGAGTACCTTAATTAAGCGACGATATGGGGTAACATGTAATTTTGATACTATAATCACGTGATAACAATAAGAGCGTAAATTTTAATTTAATACTTATAATTGCATAAAATTGTAAATTTTATATAGGTTACCCCCGACATAATATCGAATCATCATCAATAGAACCATCTCGATCACTTCAGCTTTCAAACAAAAAAAACCCAAAAGTGAAGTATTATTAATAATGTTGTAAATAGGTACAGAAAAATATGTTTAAAGGAATTCCCGGAATACTTTACAATCAGTTTGAATGAATTTTAGACATAACAATGTAGTTCATTCAGTTAGAATTACAGATTAGTTTTTCAAATTATTCATTTCAACTGAATGAACTACATTATCATGTCTAAAATTCATTCAAACTGATTCTAAAGTATTACGGGAATGCATATAAACATTTTTTTTCTTTACCTATTTACAACATTATTTATGAATTTGTAATGAATCTGATTACGAAATATAATAACTATTTGTGTCAAATACACCATGATTAACCCTAATTTTGGATTTGCATGTGATTGTGATTATCATAAAATCTTGAAATGACCACTAATTTTATTAACACATAGCTAATTTCGAATCCTACATCCATTTAAACTTTACCGTCTATGTAGTTTACTGATTGTATGTAATAAAATACATAGAGGAGAAGTATACAACCAATTCAAACTTCAATACAACAAGTTTTTTATACAACTAGATATTACAAACAAGCTGACGCCCACCGTGGGAAGCGGATACCGTCGCGTCTAAACACCTGTAATACAAGGAAAAAACATCACTTGGTTTTGCAGGTGCGTTGTCATCGTGAGGTCTAAGATGAAATGCTTTCCATGCCCGGTAATTACACTGACTACCTTTCCCTTCAATCCAAAACACAGAAAACTGTTTCACGGCTGAATTAAGAAAGGCGGTGGTACCAACCCAGACGACCCTACATACAGGCCTACTAACTAGTGGCTTGTGTTAGCTACAGTTCGAAGCAAGGAGAATGTGATTGTTTTGTTGATCAGAAGCAACTGTTATGAAACGAATATGCTTCTAATATTATGATTGTGGATTTTGAAGTTTGGATGTTTGATTAGGCAGCTATTATAATTATTGTGTTTTTATTGACATTCGGTGTACTATCTGTACCTAAACTGTAATTAATACAATAGGTTTGAGTTGATATGCCGTGCCCGTCAATCGCACAATAACGTTTCAAGGGATTTGGGTGAAGAAATGCAAGCAAACATGCTTGCATTGCTTTATAGGAAAACGACACCCACGCAGAGGAAACCTCGGGTGAAAGCTAGACATAAATAACACAAATTAATTTTATTACAGTTTACCGTCTATTTCTGAGCTTCTCAAACCCAGCTTCCAGTAGGTAAATAAATATAAGACAACGTCTTCATAATTAATTGAGACATTTTCTCGAAAATTCAGAACATAAGCTCGAAGAAAATTTAGTTGAATAACTTAACTTTTTGTCGGCAGACGTTACAGGTCTGTGTCAAGAATTTAATTAATTTGCACATCCCTACTTTATCATGGGGTCGATAACTCAACTGAAATCATTTCTACGCGCTTGATTTAAACTAATCGAGTAATAGCACAGACGCATTTCAAGTGGGATTCTATTCTTTTGTATGTCAATTACGGATTAAAAATACATACTATCATTCTCATAATCCCAAAAGGGGTTAGGCAGGGCGTTGGGTAGCATTTGGTTACATAATAAAGCCACATCTGACTGTATGGGTTTTACAGTATCTCAAAATAGCAACAGGTTGCTAGTCTATCACCTACACAAGAAGGGCAAACCTTGCAACTAAACCTTCAAAACCTTTAGTGAACCACAGACAAAAGTCAACAACCAGGACAGATGTTACACTCCTAAATTACTCAGCAGTCCGGGTATTAAAAATAAAAGATTTTAATATGTTTGACGCCATCTAGTGGTTTTAGTTATACAATACATGTATACCTACAACGTTTATTGTTAATCTGGGAGAATTTAGAAATAATTTGTTAGTGTAATACTCTCGACTTATTTTTCACAAAAGGGCAATATAACAAAACAGAAAAGCATCCGCAACGCATCATACCGTCTTACGAATTAAAAAATGGAGTAAGATAATATTGACGTCACACCGCTAGTTAACGAGCGAGCGATCGAATTGGGCGAGAATCGTTTCACATACTTCGGTTCACACCGCGAACTACAAAGATCTATCGCTTTAGTTTGGAGTGTAAACCGAAGCTCGCTAGCTGGCGGTGTGGCCTGCGCATTTCCAGCTAACGAGCGAGCGAGCTAGATAGACCAGCATCGTTTCACTTTTCAAACTTCGGTTCACACCGCGAACTACAGAGATAAGCTACATCAGTGATACAAACGTTGCTATCGAAATATCTGATGATGTGAGCGATGCTTTTCGTTCACCTCAGCGTATGCTCATTCGGCTCACCCGCCAATTGTCAACATTATCATAATTATTATTTATTAGTAAACAAATCCCTAGACACAAGAAAAATTATCCTTATATTGTACTTAAATACGTTTTCTATAATTTTTCCAATCGATTTTGCACGTTAAGTTTGAAAATCAATTGGAGAAAATTGACAGTTTTTCGTAGTTCGAACTGCTGTTGAAACTACATTTCTCTGTGAAATGTATGTCGTGGCCCGATCGTATAATAGGCCAGTTCATGAAATGCTTGGGCATTTCGTCTACCTACCGATCACACAGATACGTAGATTAGACTCTCCCATAAACAGTCCACTCCTACCATTTTCAGATAATGGGCTACTCGACCAGTGGTCGAGATTTTTATGGTCCAGTAGCATTTCATGATATGCCGCACATTTCATGATCTGGCCAATTATACGTTCGGGCCACGAGGTATATACAATCTCCTTTTGTAATTGTTATAGTGAGTACATACTTAATTTATTTGTTAAGAGTTACCTAGAAACGCTGTAATTAATTCCTTAGAATACGTCCAACATCATTTCTCAACAACAGTACACAGAGCTCTTCCACGCCAGCGTGCTTTGCATTGATTTATTGTTTCGACGTGTAACCAAGCGTCTCTTAAATGAAGTTGTTAGTTTGTCTCACGAATGATTAATAAAGACACTCGTGGAAACATCTGGATCGGTCTACTAAAAGGCACGAAGAAATGCGGGCATAAACAACAGAAAAATTAGCTATCTTATCTTATCATTAATTGTCGGAACATAATAATGCTGGTAACATAATTATTATGTCATACAGATTTTGCCAAGTTGATTAGGTAGCTAACCATGCAGACTTGAAAACAGTCCTACCACCAACGTAACAGAGCACAGTTTTTTATAAAACTCCGTATTACAAAACCTCGCGGCGGATAGTGTGTGAGAGTGACAATAATTCCACTCCGCTCAGTCATAAAAATAATAACTTGAACCTACTACTAATAAGCGATCTCCATTCGATAATACAGACTAATATTGATGGAATCTACTAAGGGGGTATCAACAACAACGATTATATTTGGTTAAAAATTCTCTCACACTTACAATCCGCCGCGCTGTTTTGTTATACGATACGGCTACAACAAATATCTCTACTCAGGAGCGTACGGGATTGCGCGCGCGAAAGCTTGCACAGTCAATCACGCACGATTATTTTTGCACACCAACTTTCGCGCACGATACTCGTGTTCGTTTTTGACAGCGGAAAAAGTGGTCGGAGTACACGCACGGCGCGTGCTCTTTCTTTTCCCTTCCAAAATATTTTAGCTAATATAACTTAAAATTATGGTCCGCTAGTATAGATAGTGCCGCTAGACTGTGAAACTAATATCGAAAGTTAAATCTAAAGTCCTTTGTTGAAACAATTTCGATTAAATACAAAAGACGTTATTCGACGGAGTCAATGTCGGGGTAATTTACAATTCACTTTGACAAAAATAAATACAGAACGAGACAAGGGAGTCTTAGGTTCACATTTGGATTAATTTCAACGGTTGCTGTTTAGTTTAAGTAACGATTCATTTTCTTTTCGATTTAAGTTTTTTGTTTTATCACTTTGTGACTTTATTCGCCATATAATTGGCATTGTTCTCCTTACAGCAAACAAAGTTTTCGGAATTCTACGGTATCATCATAGAGCAGAGGTGGTAACGCCTGAGTGACTTTGTATTGCTTATCGCAAAGTCCCGCCCCAAATAAACCGATTTGCAAAAAACGCAGGTAGTGTGCTTCTCCATTAATGATTGTGTCAATTTACCGGAGGATGAACATGTGTTTGATGAGAGATCCGGTTGACTCCAACAACATCTTCTTTTTCTCATAGCAACTACTGGAGAAAATAATATTTTTCCTTTGATATAACTGTTTATATAGAGTAGAGGATGATTTAGGTAGACAGCAGCTTGTAGAGGAATTAGAATTATTAATTATGAATAGAGAAAAAGAAATACGCAGTTGTAACTCTACTAGCTACTTCAAATAACTCTATGTTCAATAGAAGGAATGGGGAGTATCGAAAACCGAAAATGGCAACACAGTCGGAAAATCAAGAACAATCGAAAATCGAAAATATCTATAAATTCTCCTAACATAAAGATAGACTAGGTCTCGCAAAATATCAAGGTGATAATATGAATTAGTTTTAGTCTAAAACAAATGATCTCTCAATTTATTGATGTTATAGACTCGCAATTAGTAAAATTCGACAAAGGCCTGTAATTGGCAAAGAACCTAAGTAAATTTGACAAGTGAAGTAATAATAGCATAACTTCAAATTAATGTTTGGACCATAAAAGTTGTTGTTGACTTACGTTAATTAATACTTACTTTTATATTAATACTTCATAATTTTATACAAGAATTTTAGAATTTAATTTTCTAATAAGTTCAATCTAATTAACGATAAATAAAAATGCAACGAGCTTGTTGCTGTGTTCTGTCTGCGCAACACATCGCTGGTTTTCAGTATGAACCCCAAGTGATGTGCATACGCGAGGCAATATAAATACGTTGTATATACAAAAAATAATAAATACACTGAAATCTGACTAATTATTTCATAATATAAGTTAGTTTCATCTTAGCTGGGCGACAAATATTTGCAAAAATATTTCGTTCGGATCTTAGAAATAAAAATTTCAAAGATTTGATGAAACAATGTTTACCATAAAAACATAAGCACCAAGCACTCACAAATTTCGACCGCGAAAGCAGTACCCTGATAGCGTAGTGGTTAACGCAGCCTCCTGAATTGTGGAGGATGCTGGGTTCGATTCCCACCTTCAGCGACCCACCGGCAGGTCGATTTCTTTCAGTGTATTTTTTCTAGTTTTAAAAATATTTAAGCTTTTGTAGATGCAAAAAATATTCCATAATTGCCACATAAAAAATATTTGCCATCTCTTTCCTACTCGTGTTATATAAAAATTAATCTACGTTATATGTAAGTACTCGGTAACACTGCGTTGATGTGATGTGACCGAAAGTTTTCCATTCTCCTTCCCGCAGGTACACGATGTCACGAGGCGCCTGCGCAATATTGTCACGAGTGAAACCGTTCTGAGCGAGCAATAATTACAAAAATGTAAATCTATGGAGTATATTTTGGGCAACTATTCTTTATACTATGAGCAAACATATTGATTCGCCCATCGCGTCAATCCTCTGTGAAAAAAAATCTTCTAGAGTAAGTTCCCAAGGCCCCCAGCCATTACTTATTTTTGAAGTTACGAAACTTACGCTATGGATACTCTAATAATCGCTATGGATACGCCCGGATTGTGAAAGATGCGGGTTCGAGTCCCGCCTGAGGCAAGTCGATTTTTTCAGTGCATTTTTCTAGTATTAATATTTATGCGTTTGTAAACGCAAAAATAAAATTATTCCATAGTGTAAGGTAGTTTCATCTTAACTGAGCGTCAAATATTTGCAAAAATATTTCGTTCGGGTCTAAGAAGTGCAATTTTCAAAGATTTGATGAAACAATGTTTACCATAAAAACATAAGTAGCTTGGTGCTTATGTTTTGACACACTGACTGACAAATTTCGACAGCGAAAAGCAGTGTCTCGACGTAATGGTCAACGCGTCCGCCCGGATTGTGGAAGATGCGGGTTCGAGTCCCGCCTGAGGCAAGTCGATTTTTTTCAGTTCATTTTTCTAGTATTAATATTTACGCGTTTGTAAACGCAAAAATAAAATTATTCCATACTCTAATATGTGTTTAAGGGTGTAAACTCGCCAATTTGGCAAGGTGGTTAGGTGGCTCGTTTACAGTTATCGGGTAGGAAAGATAGACAGGAACATATTTTACTTTTGTTAAATTTGAAGTACTGTTTTTTTATATATGTTATACGGAATCTTATCAAAAATAAATGAGCCAGTACATTTAGGCCATTTTTTAACATTGCCAGATGCTTGCAAAACTGTTTGTAACAAACGCCTATACTACTAAATATTAATTGTTACAGCAATGGTGCTATTATTCCATACGCAATACTACAACATTGCCAATTTTTACTTTATCGTATACGTAGTATAGAGGAAGTCTGTAATCGTCAAAAAATTCGACCTCGAGATTTTGACGGATTTACACATTTTGGACCTCCCTGACTCCAAAAATACCGTTTTTGGAATTATGTCTGTGCGTTAGCACGATATCAAAAATATCATCAAATATAAAGTTTCTGTCAACTTTTGTGTAGTCGATCACGAAAGTTGAGCAACCAAGTGCGCGGTCGGTACTCGGATGGGTGACCGAAAATTTGACATGCATGTATGACATCAAAATATAAGGTTTCTATCAACTTTTCAGTCGTTTCCGGTATACGAGAAAGTCAAGGGGAGTCCACTCCTGATTTTTTGAAGTTTCCTTAGGCGCATTATAAAAAAATTATGAGAGTGAATTTTAAAGACTGTAAGACAAAAGTCACAGATCAACCTGTTACTGTTGTATTACAGTCAAAGTTAAAGTCAAAATCACGAAATCAATATACACGATATAATTTGTACTTAATGTTGTAAGATTCTCAATTTTAAATATTAATTATTGGTAATTAAAAAAAACAAATAAAATTGATATGCTGCGTGCAAAAGAGTATTACTAATCACCCGCGTACATAAGTACACGTACCCATTTTTTAAATTATTATTATTCTACTAGTATTAATTTCAATAAAGTACTAAATAATTTCGCAACAAGGACAGCGCAAATCATGATCACCTAACCAAACCGTTCAAAATTAAACAATTTTTAATTAAAACTTCCCAAAGCCAGTAAGGCACGTTATTAATCCGATCTGTAACGTTTTCGAGGACGTTTGCCGCAATCCCGCTGATCCAACCACGATTTCCTCTTACCTTAAAACGTTGAACAACTTAATGTTAATTGCCAGAACCGTTTTCCCAAATCGAGGACGGTAGACAAATTAACTTGGGAAAGTTACACAGAACGCAACTTAGCACACAATCGCGTAATAGCTGATCGAATGTTCTTCTGTAAACGTCAACCAATTCTATAGGGAGAGCCAAATTTGATGAAAAATAAATTTCAACAAACCGAATGTCATTTTATACATGTTTATCCCTTTCACTCACTACCTTTCTTGCTCATGACTCACACAAAAACGACAGTGGTTTGTTAACATTTAACATTAATTATTCTTTATCTAATTTGGCTCAAGCGTGGGTCCTCTGTCCCAATTCGTAGCTAGCTACGAACAGCGATTTTTTTTATGTTACGAGATGGCAAACAAGCTTGCGGCCCACCTGATGTTAAGTGGTCACCGCCGCCTATAGACATAAGTGTAAATCACTTAACACCGCAAGTGTGTTTGCCATCCTGGGGACTAAGATGATATGCCTTCCATGCCCAGTAATTACACAGGCTTCCTTTCCCTTCAATCTGAAACAGCGAACTGCTTCACGGCAGAAATAAGAAAGACGGTGGTACCTACCCAGACGACCCTACATATGGGTCTACCACCTAGTAAAGCCTAGCCACCTAGTAAAGCGATATAAAATCAATTTCACCACTGGCCACGAAATAGGAAAATTCTTTTTAAAATTAGATTTTATTTCTAAAGGTATATGTGTCTGTTATCATTGGTAATCTGTTGTTTGTATTGATTCCAATTTCTTAGCCAGCGAAGAAACGAGGTTTTATTTCCCGATTCGAACCTGGCTATGAAATGGAACGGAAGGGCGTGGGCACAAGTATAGCTTAAAGCACAGATAATATAATACTATAGTGAATTTAATTTTCATTCAACAAACTTCTTTAATCTAACGCCGTTTATATTATTAGTAAGTCCTTTACATAAGAACTTAAATCCACTTAGTAGCAACTAATGTAAAGATAATTAATTATTTGAATTTTTATAACTATTTTCATTAACAAACTAGGTAAAACTAACTTATATCAACTTACCTTTTTTATATGGACAATTTTATTACAACTCGACTCATACTACATAATTATTGCCGTATATATTTCCACACCCATAGAAAGCAAATAGCTCATATTAAGTATGATTAAGAACTTTGGTTATGGGTACAAGATAACTGAGAAATATACATAATTATTAAGATATTTATGTAAATAAATTTTAATACATAAATAACCATGCCAACGCTCGTGTTAATCACATATACTATTTGTTCCTACCAGGATTTGAGCCTGGACCGCTTCAGACAGTTACTGATCACACTACGACCGAAAATGGCGTGAAGCAATGATATAATTTTAATTGTAATAGTTTAAACAAATATTTTTACAATCTTTTTGGTAGCAAATTAATGTCGGTCTTATCGCTGTGTCGTCATATATAGTTCAAAGTGAAACGTTATTGACGGAGATCCGTTTATAAGTTCCAAATGTTATTTATTTCCATTCATGAAAATAATGGCTGTAAAATACAAAAGTAGTAAATTATCGAATATTGATAAAGGGACAGTACGATAAAGGGGGAGTACATAGATATAAACGTTTTAACTATGTGTCTCATTATTAATAACTATTTTTAGAATGGATAGGAATTACAGACAATAGACATAAATATAATTAAAACATGAATGCCCGAGTTGTAAAAAGCGCATTTGAAATGACATAATTATGTGTAACAACCAATCATTTGACCTGTTACGAAGAATTAAAGTGATCGGTTGACGATCTAATTTTGCATCACGCATGCACAATCTAATCTAATGCAAAATAATTTAGCTGTGACATATTTTATATTCAAAAGCTGATACGCCTTTACGTTGCGAAGAAATTTCATAGAAAGACGTTTCAAATATGAACTGGAACAAGCAGTTTTCTTACACATATTAAAGAACCCGACACTATACTTACAGAGTCTTAAATTTCACTTTTACTTACGTATTAAAAGAGTGACGCCAAACCAAATGCCAACAATATAAACAAAACAATGTGGTTGAAATTGATACCAAACTAAATAGAAAACGAAAAACATTAACAAAAAACATAAAAAAACCAAAGACATTCGTCGTGGTCAAACAGTCCTGTGTAGCTCAGTTGAAAGAGCAGTCGCCCAGATAGCCAAAGGTCGCGGGTTCAAGTCCCGTCTCAGCATTTATCCATGACAGGATTTTTTTCCATATTTTTCGTTTTCTATTTAATTTAGCATCAATTTCAATCATGACTAAACTTGCCAAACAAAAAATAAAAAAATATTTCAAAATAATGTGCTTTGGGCAAGCCCTGGTTTTTCTCTCAAAAAGGTCTTGCAAATTACTCCATTCCACCTTATGGCAAGCAGAAGTAGAGTCATTTGGACTCTACTTAACAAAGATAACTACTGCGAGTAATAATATTAGCGCCACCCTCACCTTTACGACTTGAACGACCCAGGATTGTAAGGAGGGAACACGTGTGCTGGCAGTGATTACCGCGGGGACGTAATTAGCAAGACATGGCAACACTGCTAAATGACATTGCGCACTGGAGTGTTTGGCGGGAAACCATGGCGTTTGGATGTCGATGTTTATTTCGATAATTCAAAATTGCTTCGGAGTTGATTTTGTGAAGTGAAAGTTCATAAGCATCCGTGGTCACGAACAGTTTATGAGGAATCATTGAAATAAAGGTTTTGTGTATATTTTATGATGTTGAGAATTGTATAGAGGTTGGAAATCCCACTACACGATTCTCATCAGTCACAATCATGGGGTCTGTTGCCATGCATTTCTTTTCAAGCACTCCCTAGATGCATTAATATGTGTGACGCCCATATTTCAATGCAAACATGAAGAAATAAAACATAAATAAATGAAGATATGTTATATGTGGAAACTTGTAATTGGCCTTTTTTAGTTTATAAGTTGGTTTATTTCTATAACTAGCTGTAAGATTCCCAAATATTATAAAATAAAAATAAAATAAATAAAATAACAGACCACCATACACAAAACACTCATCCATCAACAAGCACACAACACACTCAGTCATCAACAGTCACACAACGAGCAACTAATTCATAGATAGATCCCTTTTTTTAAAATATAATTTCATGGGGAATAAATACCTTTTTTCTTGAAGGAATCAAGACGGGGTATTTATAAAACCGACAAATGTCGTGTAAACAAAAGTCAAACATTTTAATAAAAGTCTTGATACCAAGCCAAAAACCTTAACAAAAAACATTGCGCACTGTGATAACGTGTCCTCACCTGATGTGCACATAATCTGCCCTGCGTAGTTCCTGTTCCGTATCTCCCTGTACTGCACTGTACTCACCTCAGGTACTCACCTACGTTATTCATATGCTTCTACACGACGCTTTCAAAATAACGTCAAAATTATTCGGTAAAGGAATGAAAATAACCCCAAAGTCCACAGCGTAAGCTTTGTTGGAACGCTTTAATGCTAATAGCGTGCTACCTGTTAACGTGTTTGCTGAAAGCGTTCAAAACGAGGAGCTTGAACACGAACTACAAACGCTAGCGGCGGCAGAGTAGCTTGACGTGATACATATACCTTTTATATTCATGGAACAGATTCATATGCGCTGCAAACGAAAAACATGAGATAACGATTAAAAAACCTTAAATTATTATTTATATATTTTTTTACGGGTGTAATTCCCGATCACATTATTTGTGTTTAGTTTTATCTGTAGTCATTTTATAGGTAACATAATGTTTATATGGATATCCAACTACAATATACAAACTTCAAGTGTATTAAACCGAAGATTCCAATCGGTTACCTACGACAAAGGCGGCGAATAAAACCGTTACCTCTGCGGGAAAATAAATCTTTCTTCTCCGTGTGATCTTTATTGATATTTGACAAATGTAGACTATCTTTTTGACCCTTTATACTGCGGCGATGGGAATTGTCACGAACTGCGTAAAAGAAATATGTTACCATTATTTACATGTCTCTCTATTTATCTATTCAGCTTTGAGAGAAATACAAATCTTAATAATATTACACAGAGAAGTATTTCAGCTTATAAAGAAAGAAATACGACTTGATGTCAATATTACATACAGACTAGACTATAATGTATTTCAGTGAGTGGTGTATTGGTACCTCTTGCAAAACCACTTTTCCTTACTGAAGGTTTCCCGAAAAAAACAGCTTTTTAGTAATAAGGCTAACCATTGTGCAACATGTCTTAGAAATATTCTATACTATCTTAGAGATATATCGCACAAGAATCACGTCGATGCTTTCGCAACAGTATAATTTATGCTGCGACGTGAAAATGTCCGCGCCACGTCTCATGCCACACGCCACGTCTCTTCTGTATAAGCTGAGCCTAACTCGTCTACTTTTATAGCACTAGAATTACACATTTTTTCTGGAGATTCACCTTGGACCAACGTACACGAAAGTATTAAATGAATTAAATAATAGATAAGATTTATTATTATTTAGAATTATGAAATAATTGATTAATAAGTATAATTTTTTGCGCGAAGTACAAATCAGCCTTATTGGAACTTATTGAAGCTTTGCAATATATTGAAAAATCGGTGCGCTCCTGGACCCCATAGTCCCAGGGTCTCTACCCCAAACGGTTCAACTAAGTAGTCTCCTGAGAGACCAGCGTATTTGCGCCTTTATGAATGATATAATTAGTTACAAAATCTTTTAGCTAATTGGAATATAGCTACATAAATACGAGCAGTTCTTGAGCTAATAAACTGTATTCACTATTCTGAGGAACCACTAAACATTCGTTTTCTTGTCATAAAGGAACATATTTCCTCCACAACTATACACACCTAATAGTATTTTCGTTTCAACGCCGGCTCAATAGTAGTAGGACCTCAATTTCGCAACCGAAACGACAATATTTCTTGTGATATTGAATTCTCATTTCTCCTCATTCCGTCTTTCCACCAACCGCCTTCAGTAAGACATATTGAATGAATTTATCTAAAGCGAGGTTACGGTAAGACTGATGTACTCTTAAAGGTATAAGATACTTATAGGGTATATAATAAAATATTTGACGCACAGCTAAGATGAAACTACCTTATATCATGGAATAATTTCTGCGTTTACAATCGCTTAAATATTTTTAAAATTACATAAAATACACGGAAAAAGTCGACCTTAGATTTCAGTGTATTTTTTCTAGTTTTACATACAACGTATTTATATTGCCTCGCGTCCGCACGTATCACTTTAGTTTCACACTGAAAACCAGCGCTGTGTTGCGTACGTGCCACACAGAACACAGCAACAAGCTCGTTGCAAAAAATATTTTTGTAATACTATGTACAGTACACTATTTAATGGTTATTTTTAGTGTTATTTACAAATTTTTATATCAATTGTTTTACTAAATGTATGTGTAAAAACCTAGTCTATGTTGTGACAGAAAAATTATTTCCATTCTATTCCAATTTTATTTCATTTATTTCCGTTATGTATAATTTAAAACATTATTTATTGCTTTAGCGTAAAGTTTTTTAAAGATTGTTATTTTTTTTTATTTATCGTTAATTAGGTTGAACTTATTAGAAATTAACATCTGCAATTCTTGTATAAAATTATGAAGCTTTATTAATAGTAAAGTAAGTTTTAATTAACGTAAGTCAACAACAACTTTTATGGTTCCAAATATTAATTTGAAGTTTATGCTATTATGACTTCACTCGTCAAATTTACTTAGGTTCTTTGCCAATTACAGGCCTTTGTCGAATTTTACTAATTGCGAGTCTATAACATCAATAAATTGAGAGATCATTTGTTTTAGACTAAAACTAATTATTATTCATATCATCTTGATATTTTGCGAGACCTAGTCAATCTCTAGGTTGGGATAATTAATAGATATTTTCGATGTTCGATTGTTCTTGGTTTTCCGACTGACCTGTGTTGCCATTTTCAGTTTTCAATAGTCCCCATTCCTTCTATTGAAGATAGAGCTATTTGGTAGCTAGTAGAGTTGTAATTAAGTATTTCTTTTTCTATATTCATAATTAATAATTCTCATCCCTCTACGAGCTGCTGTGTACCTAATGGCTAGCGCGGCTATCTTCGCATTTGGTCTCCAATTCTTTTTACCATCAGATGGAATGAAGTCATTTGCTTAACCTTTTATACAAAAAATAAGCCTCAAATCGCATATTATTAAACCTCACCTGCAGCTCGGCGTCAAATACCTGCGATGGACACATCTTTGTTTTACCGCCCTAGTTAGTAAATAGTACATCACAATATATATACAACTCAAAGGTGACTTGACTGACTGACTGACATAGTGATCTATCAACGCACAGCCCAAATCACTGGACGGATCTGGCTGAAATTTGGCATGCAGGTAGATGTTATGACGTAGGCATCCGCTAAGAAAGAATTATTGGAAATTTCACCCCTTTCTTTTTTTTTTTTTTTACGTTGTAAAATGCGTTACGCATACGTCATACCTGGGGTGGCATGAACGTTATGTGGGACTCTCCCTACTAATGGCAGGGCCTACCCACTAAAACCCAACGATATCCCTCACATGCACCTTGGCGCGATAACATCAATGACCGCCACTTCCTCCCCGTCATCGGACGAGGAGAACGCGTCGGCCGCGGATGTGTCGCTGCCAGACGGGACCATGGGAACCCTTGCGGAAACTTCCACGACCCCGTCGGTGCTTGCTCGCCTAAGGCGAGCCCCTCTCACCTCCCCAAAAGGTAGGGGAGGCCGACGATGTCCCGTGACATTCTGGACATCGACGACTGGCGGTGACCGGTGCAATGCGGGGTTAGGGCTTCCCGGGCCCGGGCCCCGCTGGTCACCGACAGGAGGAAGGAGGCGGGCAAAGCGCCGCCTTCTCCGTCCAACCCTTCTGCGGCGGCACGGATCGGCCTGGGGGTCATTCTCCCTGGCTCGCTCCGCCGTTTCCTTTTGCGTCATAACTTCGACACAAAAGTTACCCACTGCGCCCCAGGACCTCTCATTTTCCAGCATAGTGGAGATCACCGCCTGGAGTGAGAGGTCATTTCCAATAGCGGCGACTAGTTGGCCGCGCTGTGCGGAGAACGCGGGGCATTCTTCAAGGGTGTGTTGGGCGGTGTCTTGCTCAGCACCACAATGGTGACATATGGGGGCCACCTCTCTCCCAATGCGGTGCAAATAGCGGCCAAACGAACCATGGCCGCTTAGAATTTGTACCATGTGGTAGGAGAGGGACCCATGCCGACGTTTTGGCCATGTGGTTAAAGACGGGCTCATGGCTTCAACGGTCCTGTGAAGGGTATCGGAGGTCGACCCACGGAGTAAATCATATAGCTCCCGTGACCACGAGAGAAACATTTCATCTGTCGCCTCCTCCAAAGCGGCGACCTTCTCGGCGGCCACCATTCGGCGGTCGTTGACTCTCGCCTCCGTGCGGATCCTGTAAGCCGCCGAGAGAACGTGGGCGGCCAGTTCCCACGGAGGGGTGCCTGCGATGATACACGCTGCTGTATGCGAAATCGTACAATATCCTCTAATGGCCCTCAACGCCATGGCGCGCTGCGCCCTATGTAGAGACGCAACAGCACGACGACCAAGGGCGTCAGCCCAGACTGGGGCTCCGTATAGGGCCATGCTGCGCACAATGTTTGCATACAGCCGGCGACAGGTGGTGCTTGGTCCCCCTACATTGGGGAGAAGACGACCAAGAGCATCAGCGGCACTCATCAGACGGGGTTCGAGGCGTCGGAAGTGTTCTTCGAACCGCCAACGCCCGTCAATGACCAGACCCAAATATTTTAAGTGGGGCTTTAGAGGAACGCGCACTCCGTCCACCTCGACCTCCAACCCAGCCGGGGGACGTTGACGACGCCCATGAAAAAGCAGGGCCTCAGTCTTCGTCAAGGCTACTTTCAGGCCAAGTGATCTTATCCGCTGAACGACCAAGGTGGCGGACTCCGAGGCCAGCAGCAACACTTCTTCCAAGTCCCTCCTTCTAGTGGTGACGAGCGTGTCGTCGGCGTAACAGAATAGCCTGACACGCGAAGAAAGAGCACCACGCAGGACGTAGTCATATCCTACGTTCCACAATAAAGGTCCTAAAACTGACCCCTGCGGGACACCGCGTGATACCTTATGGCGGCCAGCCTGACCACCCTGTCCAACGTACATAATGTCGCGGTCCTCTAGATAGCTTTTCACTATTCGAAGCAAGTAGTTTGGGACCCTGTGGTACGCCAGGGCCTCTAGTATCGATTCGAATGGGAGTGTGTTGAATGCATTAGCAATGTCGAGCGACACCGCCAATACTTGCTCACGCTTCACCCCTAAGGGGGCAAAATGTCCACGCGGACGAAGTCGCGGGCGGAAGCTAGTTATGATATAAGTGCAGAAGTTGAAAATTACAGCTGAGGCGATATTGCTAGCCTGAGCCGTAAGCGAGGGCTATAAGAAAGCAGAGGCTGTAATTATCAAAAGCGCACGTATGTAATACGACGCTTAATAACATATTTGCGAGGAAATAATTAATAAATTCATCACTACTTGACGACATGTTCAAATAAAAACACTACAGCGAAGAGAAAAAGCGCGCGGAATAATTTTTACTTTTTTTTTTTTGGTAAAATTTTCCCTATTACGGGAAGGCAAAGGGATCTAGCCCATACAGCCAAGTCTTTAGTTTCGTCTTCTTTCTTGATTTTTGCATTAAAATGTGGGTGCCACACTTTTTAATGCATCTAGGGAGTGCTTGGCGAGAAATGCATGGTACAGACCTCATGATGGTGACTGATGAGAATTGTATAATGGGATTTCCAAACACTATACAATTCTCCACTCCACATACACAAAACCTTTATTTCAATGATTCCTCATAACTGTTCGTCAACACGGATGCTTATGCAACAAAACGACACCACTTTCACTGCACAAAATCCACTCCGAAGCAATTTTGAATTATCGAAATAAAGATCGACATCCAGACGCCATGATTACCCGCCAAACACACATTTTTACTTTTTCCCAAATTAGCGATGCGCGCGCATCAGCGCTTTTTTTAGGCAAAGGCACAAAAAACAGCCAGTATTAGATACTAATCAAGTAAATTATTACTTTTGTGTTTTTGTTACAGATAAATGGTTGTAATTTATTGTCAAAATTAATTAAATTAAATAACTAAATGTTTATTTATTATATTTTATCTCCCAAAGGTAATTTTATTCATAAAATGTTGACCACTTTTCTAACATAAAAACTCTTTGCTAAGATTTAAAAAAGTACCGTTCGTTTTTAGGTGGCGCTTCTTGATAAACCGTGCGTTTTACTTTACAATAACGCAAAAGTACGTAATGAGATACAATACGATATTGAAATTGGTGAAATAAGAGAGCCTTTACGAGCAAATGTGTTATAAAATACTATTACATCTATGGATGTTACACTATTTAACATTTCAGCAGGAGCGCTATCAACATCTTCAACAAGTGCGATCTCAATATAAGCTTCGCAAAGAATTTTTATCACACGACAGTCGGTAATAGGCTATTACAACCTCTTCCACGTTTCCAGCATTGTTTTCGAATTGAATCGTTTTTCATGTGCGGCCCGAAAGAAATCGGGCTCGCTCGAGCACGTACGTAGTAAAAAGAATATTTGTAAGTTATTTTATTGTTGTTTACCAACCTTTTTATTTATTGTTACAGTACACGATTGTGTGCTATAAACAGAACTTCATATTTATTTCTAACTAGCTTTTGCCCGCGACTTTGTCTGCGTAGAATAGTTACTTCGGGCATTAAAATTTTCTTATTATTTATTCTAACCCAAGCGCCATTTACTAATTTTCATCGATTTTACTTTAAAAAATGACTATTTTCCATACAAACTTCCATCCCTTATCTCACCCCCTTAGGGATTGAATTTTCGAGAATCCTAAATACATCTTACTTAATTTCTAACTGAAAGGCCATACACCAATTTTTATGCATTTTACTTTAAAAAATGTCAGATTTCCATATACAAACTTTTAACCCTTATTTTACCCCCTTAAAGATTGAATTTCCAAAAATCTTAAAATACATCTTTCTTAATTTGTAACTGAAAGGCCATGTACCAACTTTTATGGATTACACTTCAAAAATGACGGATTTCAATACAAACTTTTCACCTTCTTTTCACCACCTTCAAGGGTGAATTTCCCAAAATCCTTTCTTGCACCGTGCACCCCTGGACCTCATAAGGAACCTACGTATCAAATTTGGAATCTCTAGACCCAGCGGTTTGGGCTGTGCGTTGATATGTCATTCGGTCAGTCAGTCAGTATTCATTATTGTATATATGTATGTATATATATAACACGGCAAAAATGAGGAAATTTCAGTACAGTTACCTTTAAATGGCAAACAATGTGCGACGTAAGCATTACCAATAACGTTACAAGTATTTACCTTATCATCACTTACCATCAAGATTAAGATCGGTACCAAGTAAAATTAAGGTCGAGAGCTTTCCCAAAACGCAAAAAAATCAAAGCCTTATAACTAAGTTTGTCAAATACACACAGTAAGTTTAAAATATAAATTAATATCAACGTGATTTTAGCTCATACCTTTAAATTAAAGGGACATCATAATATTAATCCATTTTAAATATTCCTAAATTTAAACCTTATTATATATATTTGCAAATTATACGCTCTGTCATTATCAGGTATAAATACCGAGTCGAATTTAATTATATTCGCAGAATTATAACAAGAATAACAAGATTGAAATTACAAAATTTTAGCAAAGGCTGATATATATTACTTTGAAAGTCTCGATATTTCGACACATTTTGCGATTAATTAGTCAGGAGTGTACCCGAATTTTCGATATTCCTGGGGACATCAAAAATTGTGTCTGGACACTTCAGACAGAAAAAGATATTATAATTATATTGATTATTTTATACAATACAAGCTATTGAGTAATGAATGTCTGTATTGTGAAAGAAGTTAAAAATGAAACCGTTACTTTGTGGACATAAGTTGTCTTCAATCAAATCATAATAAAAATAAAAAAAGGAGGAGGTTCTCTATTAGACTGTTTTTTGTGTGTTTGTTACCTGATTACTCCGTCTATTATGAGTATGATGACTCGATTTTAATGATTCGATTTAGACCTTTTTTGAACAAATCATTAGTAGCAAAAAAAGTTTTTGTTTGTAAAAGTTTCCTTTAAGTTTCAATGAGCGCTTAGTAGGCCTACCCATTTTCAAAAAAATTTACCGGTCATCTAGGCTGAATCACAACTGCAGGGTGCATTACATCATTTTGGAGGAAAAATAAATAATCAAAACGGCATTTTTAGTCGTGCCTATTGAAGAAAATATATAAAAATATATGTTTAAAAGGTTTTATAAGAACTTTATTTTTTCAAATTGGCAACACTTTCTTTTGTCAGTTGAATATTCACGGCAGTTTCGTTGTCAAAGTAAGTCGACTTTTTGACACCGAATTAAATGGTGATTAACTTATAATAGCAAGTATTAACACGGTAACTACGTCAACCAACTTCTAATACTTTAATCTTAAATTATCGTACTTTGTTTATTTTTTATATATAAAGCAACTAACTTTTGAGTCAGGGATAATTTATAATTTATGTTAGAATTGGTATTGAAAATTGGGTGACTTACAAGGACATAAGGGGTGATACACGACGACTAATGGGATATTCGCAACACTTGAGGAGGTTATATTATCTTAGATTTGCGCGAGCACTGCACATTGTAAATAAAAGAAACTTTACGAATTTAACTCGCGTGTAATTAGATTTTACATTTTGTTATTATTGCCGGACGTTTCATAATACTTTGCAACGTTCGTGGTCACGGGATGACTAAAGATGTAGGTTGTCATTTTCTGGAATAGTTAAATCTATCGTTATATTATTAATTTGGAGTGTCCCGATTTACGCAAACGGAGCTCGCGGTGTCATAGGTCTTGATGTGTAGTGGTTTGCTTGAGTTTTAATAATTTTAATTACAGGATCCCAAGCAGGTGGTACGGCCCAACCAACTTCTCTATTGAAATTTGGGTGTTTCCTTATTTCAAAAGCCTCGCTCAACATCCTTGGGATGTATCGACGTTCCTTGGCGAGAATGTTTGGTTTATCGGACCTTATATAATGATTGGGCCCTTCTAGCGTATGTTCACACACTGCAGACTTCGTTTCGCGCCTATGTTTTATGTCAGCTATATGTTCCTCCACCCGGGTACCTATGTTTCTCTTTGTTTGTCCTATGTACGAAAGCCCGCAATCACAGTCCAACTTGTATATACCTGCATCTCGAAAGGGTATATTACACTTGACGGGTCGTAGAAATTGGTTAATCTTCTTTAGCGGCTTAAAGTAAGTCTTAATCGAAGCTCACAATTTGTATTCAAACAATTAATATGGGTATCACACATTTTAAAGCATCTAAGAAGAGCTTTTTGGGTAGTGTACTGTGTGGAGTTGCACGGAAATCTTCTTAAAAATATGGTTTAAATTCATTCATAACCTATATTACTCAATCAACAAATTATACATTAATATACTTCTTGATACTATTATGTGCTTAAATTGTTTCTTTTTATGATATAAACTGATTATCTTATTTCCTGTTATTACTGAAAAAGTCTGTTCACGAGTGGTCAAAGTCAAGAAAGTGGACATTCTCCTTTAAACTAAAAAGTAAGAATTAAATATTTTTTTTATTAAGTAGTTGAAAAGAGCGTTATAGAAAATCAAGGAAAGTATTGATACAAATTTACCTATAATTATTTATCTAATAGATACGAACTTGATTAATCCATTAACAATACATATGAATGCATAATAAAGATGAGAATTACTCCGCCGATCCGTGAAGTTCGGAAGTTTGTTGCAAAGACTACACTATCCTCATTGGCTGGCTGGCACCGACTCCAAATATATTGAGTATGAATTATAAATAATTATAAATCTATAATTTCCTTGATTTTGTATAACGCTTTCTTCAACTACTTAATAAAAATATTATTTCTTTCTTACTTTTTAGTTTAAATTTGTACGTCTTGAAGTCGGATTACGTATTTTTTATTTTTAGACTTTTGTCTTCATCTGTTTATATAAATAGCAACTGTTACTGACTGATCTATCAACACACAGCTCAAACCTCTGAACGGGTTGCGCTAAAATTTGGCACGCAGATAGTTTATGATGTAGGAATTCACTAAGAAAGGATTTTCCAAAATTCACAACGGGGGTGAAGCCGGGGGCATAAGTTTGTTTTCCATGTTTTCTTCTTTATATAAATCTTATACTGAACCATATTGAGGAACTTAAATTTATGTTATGTTTGTGGAAATTTAAGCACTTTCATTCACTCATCCCACTTGTAATTAAAAATAATAGAAAAATTAAGAAGATCCAACAATCTAATTTAGTCTTCAAATACCTGTCAACTGCTTTAAGTCACACACATACACACACCACACACACACATACACACACACACATCATACACACAAGCATACAGACATATACACTACATTATTTAACAAGTAGGTTATCTTTCTTTTGTATGTAGGTACATACCATAGTATTTTAACGTGACTTGTTTTGGATTGTTTTAAAATTCTTTCTGCTGGAGGAATCACTAACTCCTAAAATACAGGACATCCTAGTTTGGGAGTTAGGGATCACTTATCACAAAGCAATATTGTTCTACTTTAAGGCTACTTTTACAATGTATTATGTGCCAATGTACTTTCTTTTTGAATAAAATTATTATTATTAACTATCGAATAGGATTTAGTTTTCGAAACATTAAATTCACTTACACTTCCAACTAAATACTATTCAAATAATAAATTGCTATTCCAAACTAATCTAAAGACTAGAGAGTAGTTCGTATGTGAAAAACTGCACGTCATTTTTACATTCATTAGGTACTCTCGCAATTGAATTTCATGCATTTTTTCCTTGTTTACGAGTTCATGTTACTTTTATTGCCTGACTACGGTTAATACTAAAATGGGTCAAGGTTTGGCAAAATTTGTCGCTTATTTTTATGTGGTATGGAGGGTTCGTTTGACCTGATTTCAGCCACCAAAGTCTAATGTCAGTCAGAGAGTTACAAATGGAGAAAACTGACTTTTTCTTATGACTCTTCTCAGTCGACGCTGGTTTTCTATACTTTACTAAAATCTCGAGACGGTGCTGTCCCTAGGCAGGTTTGGGTGTTCATGATAGTTGACTGACTCGTTTTCAGTATGGTATCGTTTCGATTTATCATCAGCGGCGGAGGCAACAGCGGGCGGGGAGGGGGGTGACGGGACGAGAAATCGAGTACCTACAGAGCCGCGAGCATGCCGCAAGTACCCGCTCTGCACATAATCTGTCAGAAAGCTCTTTAAGATTAGTTTTTTCTCTCTCTAAAAACTTTAAAGAAGCGTTCAAATTTCAATCATATATATCTCACATACCTAACAGAATTGAGGATATTTATGTAATAAAATGCAACGGAATAAATTACACCTACACAGAGCTAGTCTTATTCTGTTAAATCTCGAAGTAAGTCGAAACTCTATTTTCTTTTGGAAGTTCAGGCAGTATGAATAACTACTGTACGAGACATTAATCGAACTGGGAATGTAGACAAACAAAAACAACCTTAAAATATGTTATTATGTTAAAGGTTATTTTTGTTTGACGACGCTATTATGCAGTATCGCTTGGATGAGTTTGGATAAAATTTCTATTTATTAGCATTTTTATGGTGACATACACAGTTTATGACGTAATAAGAATAGACAGACTACAATAAATTCTTTATGTTCTCCAAATCAGTGAAAAATCATAGTGTCTAGACTGTTTTCTTAACGGGATATCATCTAGTTTTGTATTACAGACACTCAAATAGTGACAAATAAAAATTGTCTGTTTATCATAGAATCGTGTTCAAATAATTAATTTGTTTGCTGTAGAGTATTTGAAAAAATATCTCAATAGATGCTATGAAAGTAATCTTTTAAACAGAAAAGTCGTAAGTCAAGGACGGATCGCGGACGGAACGCAGACTAGGCACGGACGCGACTTGAAATTTTATAGAAAAAACGCATCACAGACTCGACGCAGTCTCACCCTCAGAACTATGCTCGGTGGGCATAGCAACCCGCATTTTCATTTTGTCCGCGCCCTGTATCTTCTTTATATTATGCGTTTTGTGTGAAAGTACATGAATGTCTTACGACCTCATCTCACGTCTCTTCTGTCTCACCTACGCCTAGGTATGCGGCAGTTCAAGAGTAGAAGATCTTTTTTGCGGTCAACCAGGTGTTCGGATTCAGTCGGTGATGGGTTTGATAGCCCATAATGATTATTATACTGCTGTCAAAAAGAACAAAGTTAATTGACCTCGAAGTCTATTAAAACTATACTAATCACTACTTCAGAAATTATCAAAACACAAAATCTTATAATCAACCTCAACGCTTTGTCTATAACTAGCTAGCTCCATTATCATAATATTCATAATAACACATCTAACAGTTGGATCTTCCAAACATAACAAGAATCTGTGAACATGCTAATACACAGCGAAACTTGCGGGTACTTATTTGCCGACATTTACAAATGTTCTCGGCCCCGGGAAATAGGAAATGGGATATGCATAACAAATTGCATGTTACAAATGTGTGCGAGACAGTGAAATTTAGAGTTATGTATGATCCTACAAACCCGGTGTACGCATCACTAAATTCATATTATAATCTCTACAGAAATTTAGCGTAACAAGCAATTGTTTTATTTTCGCAATACACCGTAAAAGACCTATTACGCCGACCCCAAATAAAATTGTGAGCTGGACAGTCAAATAATGATAATATGACAGGAAATTGAGTGAACGCATGCGTGTATTCCCACTAGCCCCTGTGGAGTAGTCCCATGATGGGACTAATAGATATTTTTTTCCCAGAGGTCCCATTGACGGGACTATTGGGATTTCAATTCCCAGTAGTCTCATTCGATACTCAGATGCATAAAACGCATAGTTTGTATATAGTTATTTATAATACAGCTTCATTAATAAAAACTTCATTGTAACTTATTGTAGAACAAATATACTTAAAGTTAAAGTCTCCACTTAAAAGGATTGTTAAGCACTTAGTTTTAGGCTGTAATAGTGTAAAATTTGTTGGTTGTCCTAAAATAAATTTTAAAACTTGTAAATAAAGTAACTCAACGAAACATCAAATAATTGTTAACAACAGAACATGAAAGATCAAAAATTGTTTTGTAATAATATTTGTGTTGTAATTGTAAGTGTACCTATGTGTTTCATTTCACGTAAGTAGAAATAAACATTTTTTAAAAAGATTTTCAAAAACAAACAAAGCCGGGTCGACAATGTAGGTCAAGTTGTTCCTGAACCTCTGGGAAAATAATATGGAACTACTCGGAATACACGAACGCATGTAATTGTACTTGTCCCAATGAAATTATGAAACTCCACATAGGTAAAAAAAACTATAATATGATAATAAATTTATTACGGATTTTATATTAATACTAGCCCACGCCAACGTTGTTCTGCCATTTGGCTTGATAACCGACTTTAGCGCGAGTGAAGGCACAGTTGACCGCTAGTATAACTATAAAAAAATCCACGCGGACTAAGCCGCGGGTGGAGTGCTAAATATCTGTAAAATTGTAATGACAGCAATATTTGGGAAAAATCTTTTGTTAGTAAAGTGCATACTGATGGACTACACTTCACATCAAACAATTTCGTGAAAGCTGTGTTAACAACCGTTATACAACAACGAAATTGAAGAATTACACTCATAAAAGTTTTACTACGTTCCAAGTGACGGCACGAGTAATTTGCATTGCGAGTAAAAAATCTGAAAGAGTTGCAAAGGAAACACAAGATGAAGTCATTTACGACATGCTGCTTTTTACATATGTAAATGGAATAGAATGGAAATAAACTTTACTTTATGTACAGTCAACAGCACGTCGGGCTATACAAAACTGTCAAATTTCTCCAAACGATTTTTAACCTAAGACTTCAATATAAAGTGCATAATCGATTGGGAAAATTTCACACTTTGTGGTAACCCAACGTGCTGTTGTCTGTACATCGACAAAAAGACAGTTATAAAATTATAGGCGGCCTTATCGCTAAAAACGATATCTTTCAAATTGGAATCATTTTCCTTATCATTGGTTCTGGTTTTGATCATCTTTTTGATCCTCGAGCTTCGATTCAGTACAGGTCAATTACTGTGATTTAGTTATTATATAAAAGTACATATAAATTTTACATTAATTTTGTATTTAAACACCAATTGGTTTGACATAAAAGCTAGAGTGAGAGTCTACACAGAGAGGAAATCTTTATTAGCTGTAATTTAAATAATCAACAATGCAGAAACTTAGATATCTAATTATTGACATGAACATTATTTTTATTTTTGTGTTTATTAATAAAAATAAATCATTATAGTTTGTTTCTTTAAACACGTTCATAATTGCTCTAAGTTTGGGCTAAATTTGTGTAAACGTGGACACACTAAATTTAACAGTGCTTAATTTGCAAGAACTATCCATTAAAGCAAACTTGCAAATATTTACCTACCTCAGAAAGAAAATCCCAGCTGTTTCCAAAATATCCAAACTCCCTTTGATCGCCGATTACAAATCTCAACGTGCAGTACACTAGTACGAAATTAACGTAAGGCAATTTGGCAGACCCGTAGCGTTTGCGCTCGACTTAATTGCTGGCCATAAAAATTTTGTTTGTGTCCGAAATCTGCTTCCTGTGCGCAACGGCGCTCAGAATGCAGGCACAAAGAATTCCCTACTGTCGAAGACTTTATTTTATTTTTGAGTGTCCCTCGTAAACGTTAAAGTGGATTTAAGCGCGGAATTAATTTCGTAGGAATATTACATTTACTTGACATTATAAAAAGTTAAAGGACTTATGGCCGGTTTCAATAATGTACTCGCTAGTAAAAGTAAGATTACTGAAGTATGGTTGCCTGGCAGATATTGTTAAACAAGCTTCTGCCAGCCATTTCTTTTGCGCAGGAATAATATAAATTAAAGCCTATAAGATACTCTGATGTAAAAGCCATATCATTGTAAAGTTTCATATCCGTTCAGTAGTTTTTTAAAGCGTCGGTGGCGTATTGCGTAAGAGCGTCGTCTCCCAATGTGTTTTCAAATTTTGAATTCATATGTGCGTTTATTCGACGCTCTTACGTTAGTAGAAAACGTCGTGAGGAAACCTGCACACGCCTATGAAGAAAATTCTTAGGTTGGGTGTGAAGTCGAACAACCCGCACCACCCGTCTTAGGTCGTGTATGAAGTCGACTGGCCAGCGTGGTTGACTAAGGCTTAATCGCCCCTAATGTGGGGTAGGCTCGAGCCCTTCGGTGGGGATATTATATGAGCTGGATGATGAGTAGTTTTGGCGTTAAACAGTAACAAAACACATGTATACAAATTTTCGCCTTTATGAACGTTCCAACTTTGATAACTGGATTTTTTTAAATTATCAAAAATACGATAGCATCACCCCGTATCCTCCAGTGGGTGCCGTAGAAGGCGACTAATGGATCACCAAAGGGGTACTGATCACCTTATACTCCGTTCACCAATTCGCATTGGGCAAGCGTGGTGGACTACTGCTTAAACCTCCTTCGATAACAAGCAGAGGTTTGGTGTCCCAGCAGTGGGTCGAATTATAAAGGCTGTTATTATGATGACGATAGAAAATTAATTAGTACTCTTATAAGTTCTTAGAAAATTATCTTAAAATATACTATCTATTTCAGCATCTGATAAATGATTTGATTTGATTTAAATATCGCTTGTGAAATTCGTCAAAATAAACCCGTTTTTATTTTACATCACTGGCCATGATTTATTTTTTATAGTATTTCATTATTTCTATAGTATACCTACATAAAACTATACATATAAGTAACGGTTAAAATCTGGCGTGTACATGTTTGCCAAACAGTACTTTATGTAAGTATACCATTTATATAAAGAATTAAAAACATATCTGGCAAAGAATATTTTAAAGGTATAATTCAGGCACGTTGAAACCGAATATCAAATATTAACACCACCTTTGATGTAGCATATTTGCCCAAGTAATGTAATATCCATATATTGAGCGTGCTTGAAAACCTTTTCGCGTATTTGAATAAATAAACGTTAAAACTTTATGGACAACTGGAAAATGTATCGCAAGAAAATGTATTTTCAGTTCAATTTCGCCACCTACTACACGTAATAAGGGTAACGGGGACAAATTGGAACACGGAGCGATTTCGAGGGACTTTATATTAAAATCACGATACACGTTCAGTGTACAATGAAATATAATGTCTAAATATCTGATATCTAAGATGAAGTAGAAGAACTAGAAATCCGCACTGCTGCGTTACCGGAGTAGGATGCGGGGTTCGATTCCCGCCTGGGGAGGTCGATATTTTTTGCAATGTATTTTCTAGTTTTAAAAATATTTACGCGATTGTAAACGCAAAATTTAAAGAGTTAAGATCAAACTACCTTATAATAATTATTATTTAAGTAAAATAATTATTTTATCCCGATATGGTGGTAAGGCTTTTGACGATTTAAAAGTACTTAGCAAAATACATTTTATAAAGAGCTTTTTCATTTCATAGGAGACATAATCTCTCATAGGGTTGACTCTTTCTTTAACCTGGCCGTATCATTTCAACATAAATATGAACGCAGCATACTTATATTAATATATGCGTAGCACTAGCAGCGTCGGTGGCGTAGTGCGTAAGAGCATCGTCTCCCACCCGGGAGGCACCCGTTCGATCCTCGCCACGTACCAACGTGTTTTCGAATTTTGAATTCATATGTACGTTTAATCGACGCTTTTACGGTGAAAAAAAACATCGTGAGGAAACCTGCACACACCTATGAAGAAATTCCTAGGTTGTGTGTAAAGTCGACCAACCCGCACTTCGCCAGCGTGGTTGACTTAGGCCTAATCGCCTCTAACGTGGGGTAGGCTCGAGCCCCTCGGTGGCGACATTATATGAGCTGTTGTTGATGATGATGATGATAAATATGGTATTTTTTTCATGGATCTGTTAATAATGCTCTCTATACTTACACATTATCTTTGGTCTATTTGCTTTTAAATCCCCATTTAGTGAGCATTAAAATCACCATGAATGTATAATGGATAAAGATCTTTAACACTTGAGTATAAAAGTACAGATAATCTAATACTATACGTATAAGTATGTACAAAAAGTTAAGGATCGTTAAGATTGTAAGGTGAATACCTACCTACAAGGATACCAATAAACATGGATATTATGAAATTATTAGGTATATTGATCAAAAAATTCTTATATAATAATAATAATAATAATGTTTATTTCTCAACAAAATTTGTTCCAATTACATACAATATAGCTAACATAATGAAGATATTGATAAGGAACCAAACACCATATGGCAGCGGTCTCTGCACTAGACTCTAGGTCTGTATCGCAGCTACCAAGAAGTATTACCTATATGTTACAATTACCGGCAGGTTCGGATCGATGCCTATTTTGTTAAAAGTACACATTAATTAAATTATAAGTAGAATAATAAAAAAATAAAAATCTAAATTTACTTTACCCTTTGTGTGTGTGTGTTTGTGTTTGTGTGTGTGTTTGTGTGTGCGTGTGTAGGGGTGTCGTGTTAGTAGCAGGCTTTTAAAATGCTCTCGGTTTCAAAATAATTTAGACCCTTTAGCCAAGTCTGTATGGATCTCTTTAATTCAAATGTAGTTAGGTACTTAACGTCTTTTATGTGTTTCACTATTGTGTTATAAATATAGATGTGGGCATATGGGGGGAGGTGTTTAGCAAAACTGGTTCGTACAGCAGGCAGGTCAATTCTGAAAGTACGTCTTGACAATAAAATAGGGAAGTTAGGAGAATTAATAATTGTTCTGTGAGTTTCTATAGCCACTTTACTGATGTACAGTTGACGTACTCTGAGGACATCACTTTCCCGATACAACTCGTCGGTGGAAAATCTGAAAGGCTTGCGCAACATAACTTTTAATACTGCACGCTGAGCTCTTTCTAATTCTATCAGCGTAGTCTTTGGTATACCACCCCAAGCTGATAAACAGTATAAAATACACGATTGACATATAGCATAGTACACCATGATGAGTACGTTTTTGTTTGCTGAATTCCGTAACGATTTCATTATATAAATTGTTTTTCTTATCCTACCAGATATTGTTGATACGTGTTGCTTGAAAGAAAGATTCTCATCCAGAGTTACACCTAAATATTTAATAGAACCTACTCGATCTATAATTGGACAATTGCACTGATTAAGAGATTTCAAGTCATCAGTACCAGCACATGAATGTATTTTTAGTTTTAGTAAGGTCAATTCGGCGAAGACCGGCATAATTAATTTAAAAAAAAAAAATTATTTATTTTGATTACTCTATAAATGTAACGCCAATTTTTGTGAAACTAGAAGATAATATTTTTAGCTGGTCGTTATATGAATATTTCAAAATGAAATAGAAACCATCGGTACATGAAATGGTGACTTTTTTAAAAGTAAAGTGAAAATAGACGGATTTGCCTCCCATGTCGGACAAGACCGTCTAGTGGAAATTTTACCTATAGTTAGAGAGCCCACGACCAAAATTTTTGTCTCATAGCAATACGGCCAAAACCGCATCAAATCGATAGATACGATTATCCTGAACTCGAAAATACCAATATCAGACATTTTCCGCGTAGCGTTTGATCTGACCGAATTTTCAAAATTGTCAAAGAATTTTACCGAACTGCATCATAGCAATATGTCTGATTTGCAGACTGTAGTTGAATGATAGTTCTGAGATACCGGAAACATATTTTTCAGACGTTAGTGGTGTAGCGCAAACCCGTAAAATCACTTAAAAAAATTAAAAATGAGACAAAAAAAATGTCTCATAGCAATACGTCTGAAAATCTTTTTTATTAGTAAATTTTGGTTATTTGATGCGAACAAAACAATTTTCAGACGGAAATGTGAACGCATTAAATTTTGAGACCGTTTTGAAAATGTTAACAAATTTTACCGATCGGTATCATAGCAATATGTCTGAAAATTGTTGGACATGATAAAATAAGTTGTCCACATGTGAAAAAAATTTATATCAGACAAATTAAGTGTAGCACCTTCTCTATCAGACAACTTTTCGATACTCAGATATCATTTAAAAATCGTATTGAGGCATCTTGAATTTTCTGTTACAAACCAATGAATACGTTGCGACCCTGAATTTATTAGATGATAATTAACAAAGAATTTACCCGAAACCGTAACATTGAAGTTGAAGGACTGAAATAAATCTCACAAAATGAAACTGGGATGAAGTTGAAAAAAAAAAACGGTTTATTCAAAGTTACAAAATATTCTCGTATTCAATCGCTGTCGGATTCGGAATCGTCGTCTTCGAAATCACTCTCGACGTCGCTCGGGAGATCTTCAACGTCCTCTTCTGTAAAATAAACATCGTTAGTGAAAATCACGAACTTATTTATGAAATTAACAGCAAAAGCCATGTAAACTGTACCTGTTGTGGATGATGATTTGTCGTCCAAAATAACGTTGCTCAACTCAGGTAGTTGGTTGCCAGAGAACCACGAAAACTGAAATCGTCCCTTGTCTTCATACCATCCGCAATCTGCAGGGTTCAGTTCGGTTGGCGTTTTGGTATGAGCGTTGCTCCAGACTTGTGCAATATATTTTGTTCGTAATAAATGTTTCTCCAATTCCGTTTTGCATGGTGGCAGATTGCAGGCGTCGTAATTGGATAACTGGAGATTCAGAGTTGTCGAAGCCTCGTCGTTTTTAATTTTATGTCTTCGAAAAAATGTTGAGTCGAGCTAAATCGACGTTATTAATTTTCGTTTTTGGGAGTATATGCTACACTTAAAGTGTCTGAAAACAGGTTTTTGGTAATCATGGCAGCAATACGAAAAGTTGAAAAAAAAATTATCCGTATTGCTATGATACAGGTCGGCTAAATTTGTTGACATTTTAAAAAATGCGCTCAGGCTATATGCTACGCGCAAAATGTCTGAAAACAAACTTTTTCGTAATACAATTATAAAATCTATGTACATTTTCACTATCAGACGTATTGCTATAATACCGACTGTCTTTTTTTTTTGACACAGCAGAAATGGCCTCCCACGCAGTTGCTACACTTTCGACCGTTACTACACACCTAGTCGGGTTCAGAATCATACAATCTAACGATTTTATAGGGTTTTTGCCGTATTGCTATGAGACATGGTTTTGGTCGTGGGCTCTCGTACTACTAGTTAGCGATAGTTTGCGTAGTTATAGATAGTGTACGCAAGTACCGGTATCTGCATAAACTTAATTTGTGTACCCTAATACCATGAAATAAGGTTTAAAAAAGCTAATTTCGCGAGATTCAGCCTTTGTCGGGTAAAACCGGCATACTTCGCACTTTCAGGAGTACAAAACCTTGATTAATAATAACAAATGCTTTTTTTTAAATATTTATTACAAAAATTAAAAAATACACTCAATTAAAACAAACAATATTTTAACAGACTTTAATAGGAGGTTCTATAATAAAGAACTAAATAAAAATTTAACCCGGCGTTGACCCTCGTTCCGTCTTTCGGGTATATTTTCCCATGGCTGAAATAAATAAAAAAATATAAAAACTTTATAAATAAAATGCCTATTACAGTTGAAATGATATAAGACAGACCCTGCACCCTTAGTAAACTTTCGTAACTGATTGACATAATTACTCACAATCATTTACACTAATACGACGTACGCGAAGTCTAGCGACGCTAGCGAGGCGGCGGTGGCGGCGACGCAATGTAAGAAACGCATAGACAACGCGGCGCTGCCTTAGAATAATATTTATTTATAAAGCTTTGAAAAAACAACTTTCACTAATTAATACAAAAAATTGGTAGAAAATGAGATCCATTCGGTTTTCAACTTATAAACTAAAAATATAAAAAAAAAACTAAACAAAGTATTTTTCTCTACTAATCAATAATTTTTTTATTACAATTAAACAGTTTTATATAATTATGTTTTCTTTATAGGCACTTTTTACACACATCAAAAAATTACAAAAAGCCTAAACATAGGTCAAATTGACCTACAACAGTACGATAACTCCAATATGATGGGACTTACCAAGGCAACACCGCCGTCTCCTGTAGGCTCTTAGCGGGTACTAAGTTGGATCGATCAATCTAGGCAATCGAAAGAAGTGTGCGAAAGAGAAACCAGATATTTGTTTGTTAAAAATGACCTAGATTGGGCTTCTAGGGTTAAGTACAGCACCCTAAACCTACATACACAACACACGATACATTAAAACAGAAATGGACCTCCATTCTTACTACGTTGTAGATGGGTACTTATATGTTCTGTATTTCAAGAACATTACAATAAGGCAGTTTTCTAATTATGTAGCAAATTTTTCAAAGATACCTAATTAGACACCGAAGGTTGACGACTCCTGAAAGTGGCAAAGACCGGCATATGACGGTTATTACCCTCCAAAACTAGACGGACTTTCCCACTACATAGTTTGAGGTTAGTTTTTATTGTCATCAAGAATAATTTAGTAAGTAACGTGTATAATACTAATGTAATGTGCTAATCATATGAAAACATTAATAAAAAATGAACTTACCTGCATAGATCTGCAAAATAATTGAAATTTAAACACTTTTCAATTTTTTTGTTAGTACGTAGCACACTCCCGATGCAAGTTGCTCAACGAACTAAATTGAAACATTAATTTTTTTTTGCTTGTACTGGACGTAACGCCACCTATGTCAACTTGTAAGAACTAGAATGATTTTATTGTTCCACTGATGGTATTGCCATCTTCGTAATTCTACTGAATTCGTTGTAATTCTTGTTGTACGATCTTACCCGACAGACGGTCTTCGCCGAGTTGACCTTAATGCTTGCGGTTTTGAAATACAAGTTTTATGAAAAGCCAGGTACTTAGTTTTATTAATATTTAACGTCAAAAGATTATTATTTAACCAATTCGAAACAACCGACAAACCCTTTTTAGCAGTCTCAATTGCAGATTCCCAGGATTTACCCCGAAACAATATAGCTGTATCATCAGCGTAACATATTAGATCTGCTTCCTGTAGAGGTACACTCAGAATATCATTTAAATAAACCAGAAATAATATTGGCCCAAGAATGCTACCCTGGGGCACCCCGTATTCCACTGGAAGGCGCCCGCTCACAGCCGATCCAATCCTTACACACTGATAACGGCCTGTGAGGTATGAGGTGAACCAGTTGCTAGACAAACCTCGAATACCCATGCTTTGTAATTTTTGTATAAGGATCGGAATCGAGACAGTGTCGAACGCCTTAGCTAAATCGAGAAATACCCCAATGCAACACTGATTTTGGTCCAATAGCGTGGATACTGTTTTAGTTAGTAGTACAACAGCGTCCTCAGTTGATCTATTACGTCTGAAGCCAAATTGTTTTTCCGAGAGTAGAGAGTGTTTATCTAGGAAAGACACTAGTCTTTTGCAGACGACTTTTTCTAATAACTTTGAGAAAACACTCAACAATGTTATTGGTCTATAGTTGCCAATTGTAGATTTGCAGCCGTCTTTATGGATAGGTGTTATTACTCCTAGCTTCCATGAGTCAGGGAATTTTCCTGTAGCCATGCTTTTATTGAAAATATACGTAAGAGGTTCTATTATGATTGGGCAAATTTGTTTTATAAGAGTGGGCGTACATCTGTCTAGACCAGGAGCACTATCAACTTTGAGTTCTTTGATAAACTGAGTGACCTCTTCATGATCAGTAGGAGATAAAAAGAGGGAATCTACTGGACGGTTCTCAGTTTTGAAATGAGCAGCAAGTTCTTCTTCTGATTTATTTAATTTTATCAGCGTCCTATTTATTACAGTTATTCAATGAGTGGTTAATATTTGAAGCATCAATTAAATCATTTGCATGACTACGGGAATCATTAATATTACATATTTGTTTGATGGTTGTCCAGAGTTTTTTGGGATCCTTTTCACTAGCTGTAAGTTGTTCATTTTCATAAGCGTATTTTAATCTGTGCATTAAATTGGTAAGAAAATTTCGGTATCTCTTGTACGTTATTTGGGCGATCTCATTATTCGGATTTTTCCGTGCTTGTAGGTGTAAGTAGTCACGGTTTTTTTGGCATTTGAGTAAGCCCGGTGTAACCCACGGTTTGATAGCAAATTTGGAGCGAGGGATTGTTATTTCTTTAGAGTTTTCTGAAATAGCCTTATTTATTATCTCATTAAAAGATACTACCGCCTCATCAACATTATCAGCATCATATAAATTGGACCAATCAACAGACCGCAAAGCAGAAATCACTGCTGGGTAGTCAGTTACCACTTTCCTACGCTTAGGTGGTTTCTGCCTTGCGTTAGTGGAGGACAGACCCAATATGCATACATCGTGGTCAGTTAGATCCGTGTGTGCCACTAAGCCTATCGCACAAGTGTCTTTTTTTATAAAAATGTGATCAAGGCAGGAATTCAATCTTGTCGGACGTGTAATTGCAGGAAGCAAACAGTGTTCTGCTAAAAGACATAAATATTCCAGGCATTGCTGAGATAGTGGACTGCCACACAGATCCAAATTTAAGTCTCCCGCCAAAATCACACTATCTACGTTGCTAACGTTTTTCAAAGTACTATCTAGAGAACACAGAAAATTATCTACCAAATGAAAAGACGGAGAGCGATAAACACCAAATATTGTAATATCCGCACATAACTTAATCTCCAAACAATTACAATCTGCTATTGTGGGTTCCGAGATTATCGGGTTCCAATTATTTTTAATATACGCGGTCACCCCCCCACTTTTATTGATATATTTTTTTGTGCGGTAAGATTTGTAGCCTGTTATTGTTGGTACTGGAGTGTCCTCACCCAGCCAACATTCGGTTAGTATGATCACATCAAAATTCATGTCAACACGTCCTATCATTACATTAAATCCATCAAAGTTTTTTGACAAGCTGCGTATATTAAAGGTCAAAACTGTAATATTATATTTGCATTTAGGTACAAAGTCAGCGCATTGTTCCAGTGTTTCCAGCGTATGGCAGTTTATTTTCAAAATATTATCTGTGTTGTTTAAAAAGTCTGGAATAGACATTTACTAAAATATTACTTAGTATTGAAAACTGCCAAGACACTAGAAAATAGACTGGAATGTGCGTATTCTCACCGATTATGCATACTGGGTTGAGGGCCTGCTCATGAATGTTATGTTGTGTTGTGTGAATTGTAGTGATGTGTTTCGGGGAAAGTTTGGGATGGTTGTTTGTGTGAGTGTATGTGTCGGGAGTATTAAGTGTAAGATTCAATAGTGTGTTAAAGTTAGTGAAGATGTACAGGGCACGTATAGAAAAACTAAAACCAATTAAATCACAAAATAATAAAAACAGTAAATGAACTATATTAATTTGTGGCAGTCGACGCCAATTTTCCAATTTTTTGGTCGAGGTCGGCTGTAGTATAGATACGGATGGCTGGTTTGCTGTCTGTTTCACGTACGTAAATACCTCCATTTCTTGTCCAGCAGTAACGAAACTTATGTGACGCTGCCCGAGCTCTAGTCTCACGAAATAACAATCGATTCTCCTTACATAACCGTTCATTAATGAAAAGCTTCTCTGATGTACCGGCCAAGATGTTCTTAGAAGAAAGGTTCTTCTTTGCTTTAGACGCTCGTAACAATTCTTCTTTTTTTTTTCCGTGTTAATAATCTGACCACTATGGGCCGGGACTTTTGACCTTCCGGCAGAGTTAGTTTTGAGCCACGAGGGCGTTTTGGGCCAATACGAGTTACATCACCGATATCCGTTTCACTTAATTGTACACCTAACTCTTGGGCTGTCGACACTAATAGTCGAGTTAAATCCTCGCTGTCCTGTTCCGGAAGCCCGATTAACTCAATATCGTTCTTTACTGCATTTTGTTCCTGTGCAATGAGCTGTTGTTGTAGCTGTGATACAGTTAGTTTGAGATTCGATATTTCAAGTTGCGAAGTTTCAAGTTTTTTGACACAGGTGTTTTCGCTCTCCCTTAATGATATCGTACACAGATTTTTCAGTTCGGTGACCTCTTGCCTTAAAAGACTCATCTCGCTGTTTTGCGTGCGCAAGTCACTCACTTCTTGTCTAAGGTGGCGTATTTCAGCAAGCATACGCGACATATCACAGCCTTGACACTGCACACAGTCTTTACAAGCCTTATTTTTAGGTTTCGAGCCACGCGTCATGCTGACATTCGAAGACATGCTAAGCAAATCGACAATGGGGTCCGCAGTAGTTTGGCGGACTGGGGTAGAAGTATTATCGATTTTAGGGCGTGAGCAAGTGCATTTAGGACATAACCAGTTCTTCTTATATTCATTTGACATATCTTTAATATGTATCTATATAAATAATTAATAAAAGATGGCAAACTGTACAACGTTCACTGACTTCAAGTCCGCGATCTCAGCATAGAACGCCCATAGATAAAAAAAAAAACAGCGCAAGTTACTTGGTATAAAAGTCAAAAAGAAAATAATAGAATCATCTTATAAATTCTAATAACTTTATTTTATACGAAGGAGAATTATTAGCTAGTAAGTTTCATTTCGAATAGAAAGAAAATGTGATCAATTCACATGAAACCCTTCACTGAATAGAGATTCGACTATTTTCCGTTCTTACTTTTCGTCGGTCGCGTCTCGACTCGCATCAGAAAGATTAATATTCTCCCTTCATCCTCCCCAGATATGGTGCATTATTCCAATATTTTGTTATTTGAAACGTATACATACAATATGTTTATCTTTTATAAACTTTATTATTATGCTATCATACAAATAGCTTCGCTTTTTATGAATAATTAACATCATATAAAAAGGCATAATAAATAATACCTAAATAAATTAATATTACTAAATGTTAGACTAGATCAAAGTTCATGGATTCTTTCGAGTCGTCGGTAGCTCAGGAAGAGCAACCATTCAGGAAGCTCCGTTTTAAGTCTACCTGCATAGCTACTATCATCTCGTCAAAAAAATCTATGAGAAATATGTCAATAGTATTTGTTTCGAGTAATGTATGGGTACTTCGGCCTTAAAATCAAAAACTTAATCGCTCCCCCGTCATCCTAACGATGTCTTTCTAAGAGACCCTATATCTGACGGAACTACGTAATTTAGTCCTAAATGTGTTGTAATAATTACGTTTTTCCTTTGTTTCAGATTAAACCGTGTCCTTTCGTCTTCCAACCATGGATCAATCTTCAACATCGCTGACGGAGCAATCGTACCACTCCCTACGAATACCAACCGACACCTATTTGTATAGTTGAGCCCGCTAAAATGGTAAAATAGCGTAAGACTGTTAAGTGATAAAATGAGCTTATAATTTAAGTTGATGTCGGGAGAAAGGATGCCTTACTACGGGTACAGAGAGGGGTCCGACTCGAGCGGAGCATGCTCAGGGTCGGACGGGGGGGATTCCGACTCGGAGGGGGGATTGAGCACAGAGAGCTCGGCGGGGCAGGGCCTGCCGTACCCTGGGTTCACGCCGATCGCCCTCCGGTATTTGACACAGGACACGAGGCCGAGGAGTTGGTGCCTCAAGCTGATCACCAATCCATATCCTTTTCAATAATTAATTAGTTATTGTATGTACATATAACATTATTTCTAGGAGGAATTTCTTCCAAAAGCCACGGAAATAGAAGTGTAATTCAATACCAACTAAGACAAGAAAACTTCATACTAAGTGCTGAAGATAGATAAAAATTGCAAAGTAACGATGAGCTAGGCTTCCCATCCAATAATATAATAATTTAATCATATCTTACTACGCGAGCGAGGAGATCGATAACATACGGCCGTGCGTTCTTCGTAACGATCTGAAAAGATAAGCAACTGGGCATTTGATACTCAGAGAGGTGACGTGACCGACGAATTTCGGTCACCTGTCTCGCGGCTGTTGTAAAAAGATGACAATCATAAGCAAGTCACATAGATAGAAATTGATACTTGGAAAATCATGAAATCAAATCGGTATTACCATTAGGACTACGTTTAACGTCTGAGTGGCTAAATAAGTGGCAAAAACTACACGTACAAAGCGTTTCTGTGAATAACAACGCCCACTCAAACATTTGATACGACGGTCGCCATCAGTCGCCATGGTGTTCATCCTCATTTCAGCCGAGAGACGCTCACTGTAAAAAATATCAGAAATCGCTTCGTCCATTGGCAGACAGTACGGTGGCAACCCCCTGCCAAGCACCCTTAAACTATAAAAAATATAATTAAAAGCTGAATTTTATATATGTTATTTGGGGAAATATCAAATGATGTTTCCTCAGTAACTAGACAGTTCGGAAGATGATAGGACCATCCTATCATCTTGCCGGACACATGAAAAGTTTGCCATCGGCGCGAGTAAAATAGCGCGTTCGATCCATTAGGATATTTTACTGCGCATCATCTGTCGTTTATACTGAATTGTTTTGTGAACTTTTAAAATTTATCAAGAAAATTCATTATAAAAAAATTAATAAGGACTAAAAAATAAAATTTCAAAAATTTATTCAGTAATATTTTTATGCTAATAAATCTTTAAATGAAACATTTAATCTATTATTTTGGAGTTTTATGAACTTCACTCAACTATTTAATTCCATTAAAATCGCAACACTTTGTAATAGTTATTTGCTCATAAAGTGGCTAAAATTTTGCCAGCCCGCATCCAGCGGCTTCCCGTGACGTTTACGCTTACGTGATCGTCATTCCACCTTGTGGAGGGCCTACCAACGCTGCGTTTGCCGGTACGTCGCCACTCGAGGACCTATCCGCCCCAACGGGCGTCAGTCCTCAGCCATGGTTTTATCTCAGTAAAAATGTAAGTTTTATTTGTCTGGATTTTCATTCTTTGATTGGCGACTTGTCTAGGCACTGTGGCTGTTACGATGTAGTAAACAAGGTATTGCGAATGTCTACAAGCAAAAATGACATCCGACGGCTTATTTGACAAGATTAAATATAGTGGTTATAAAAAGGTTCCCCAGTCTCCTCTAAATACTGCCTACCTGTCATAGAAAAGAGGCTTTTGTATTCATTCTTTAATTTACAGTGAAAACAATGTTGTTCTATTAAAATGTAAAATTTAACTACACTGCTAACTAGACCATCAGTCACGAAAACAATTTTCCGAAAAAGGGGTTTCTTGCTTGCATTAGTTTTATTCATTACCAATTTTAAACCAAAGTATTTAAATTAACACCGATGAGACTATAGCACTTAAAATATTTATAAATATCTCACGCCGTTAAATCAAACAAAATAGAAAAATTAATTCAAACTCACCAATTATTTACTCTAACTATTTTGTAGCCGTGTTTAATGTTTTGGGCACTAGTCATTAACTCACAGTATAAAATAGTATATATGTTTTTTTTAAATACTAGCTACCAAATTTGCAATAAAAAACATTAGCCGTAAAAATGCTTCTTAAGTATTTCTCAGCGTCATATCCAAGGGCTGTTAGCATGTTAATATTTACTTACCAAATTATTTGGCAGTGTCATAACACTACTACAAATATTTGATACCTGAATACCTGTCAAATGCAATCTTGATTTAGTAGGCATCAATTAAGTACAAAGAGCTTTGTTATGGTTGGCCTTGAGTCGATATTTAAGCGGCATATATGTACTTCCAATTATAAGTCGCTGAAATATGGCGAAAAACATTAGTCCACTATTACATTATTTTCACCTCGTATTAAATACTATTATACATAAGTATCAAGTAGCACCAGTAAGGAGAACTAAAAGGCATTATTGAGGTTAGTAACTCGTTCTAAGAGAAGGAATGAAACGCATGTTACCAGGAGAGTGATGAATTTAAATGTTGAAAAATGCTCCTGAAGTAATGGATAGACTATATGAGAAATTACATTAATGAGAAAATAGTAAACTATAAGAATACGGGTCTGCTGATAAGAAATAATTAATGGAAAAGGTAGCGCCCGAACCGCATATCATAAAAATTAGACAAGAAAGAAAAACATTTGCGCAAAATAAAGAGTGTAGAAAGTAAATCATAATAATCAATAACATTTATTTGAGTTTTCATTGTGTCTTTTTACTCGTGTACGTAGTATAGAGGAAGTCTTGGAATCGTAGAAAAATTCGACCTCGAGATTTTGACGGATTTACACGTTTTGGACCTTCTTGTGTCCAAAAATACCGTTTTTGGAATTATTTCTGTGTGTGTGTGTGTGTGTGTGTGCGTGCGTGCGTGCGTGCGTGCGTGCGTGCGTGCGTGCGTGCGTACGTGCTTGCGTGCGTGTATGTGTGTATGCATTAGCACGGTAACTCGAGTGTGCATTAACTTATTGCAACCAAATTTAACATGCATGTATGATATCTAAATGTAAGGTTTCTATCAACTTTTGAGTCGTCGATCACGTAAGTTAAGCAAGTGCGGTCGGTACTCGGATGGGTGACCAAAATTTTACATGCATGTATAATATCAAAATATAAGGTTTCTATCAACTTTTGAGTCGTTTCCGGTATACAAGAAAGTCAAGGAGAGACCACTACCGATTTTTTGTTAGTACACAATACCATTAAACATGTTAGTGAGTAGGTAGTTAATTATTTACTCTGCAGACAGTCGATTTGCGAGGTTACTTGGGAATATTAATTATGGGATCTTATTAAATAAGTACCCAACCTCCCTTTCTGAACATAACACCAACCGGGCCCGAATGTTCATTTGGCATTGCTTTTATCAAGTATTTAAACTTAAATCATAAATACTTGTAGCTTAAATAATAAGAAACATATACCTATGTATAGGTTTCTTGGTATGTTTATACTATACGTATACAGAATGTTCTGTATATGTACGTATCTACATATTTTTATATTATACTAGCTTTTGCTCGCGACTTCGTCCCCGTGGGGTTAAAATTCGAAAAATCCTTAATTGTTATGTATTTTACTATAAAATGACGGATTTCCCATACAATCTTTCATCCCCTTTTTCATTCCCTTAGGGGTTGAATTTCGAGAAATCCTAAAATACTCCTTTCTTAATTTTAAACGAAAAAGCCATATACCAATCTGTATGGATTTCACTACTTATAAAAATGATGGATTTTCCACACAAAAATACGTCTTTCATAATTTTTTCTACAAAGTTTTACTACAGCTAAGTTTTAGTACTGTCAAAAATTCTAAATTTTCAAATCATTTTAGAAATACATTTATCAGTTGAACTTAAAATTGATTCTATTTTAATACTTTGTAATGGGTGAAGTGTCATGAAACGCCAATCAATTCTATAACAATTGATATAAACAGTTCATCCAAAATAATACACATCGCCTAGAAATAATGCATGATGAATAATACTCAGTCAATGTCGAATTTCCATTAATAGATCATAATGGCATTTGTATTAATTCAGAAAACATTGAATAATGTAGTAGGTACATGTTCTTTATTGAACGCCAACTATATTATATTTACTAAAATTCACTAGTTATTTCAAGGGATTTTCCGAGAAATCCGATTTTAACCCGATTATGAACTGTGTTGTTACATCGTAAATTGAAAAATCAATATACACCAGTGACTTTGATATGTCGAAATATTTTATTCCTATACTACTTTCTTCGAATTTATACGCTTAAAAATTTGTTTCACGGAAAGCCCTTTTTACCCGACTACGGCGAAGGCTAAAGGAAGGGTTATGATTTTAGTAGTCTATGTGTTATTTATGTTTGTATTTACGTATGTTCCTCCGAAGCACGTAATCTATTCGTCCGATTTTGATAACGTTCAGGTAACAGATTCAGATTCTTTATTTGCTTAGATACACGGTCTACAAAGCTAAAGTAATACAGTAAAGACATTATTGAGCATGCGTGTTCTACCAAAATGTTGGCATGCAAAAATTATAACAATTTAAATAAGTCATCAAGTTATATGAAATCTTAGTTATTCGAACTTACAAAATGCTAATTTCTATAGTAAGTACACATACATTGAATTTATAATTGTCAAGTTAAAATATGTCAGATATAACAATTACCTATATCAAATTAATTCATTGTATTATAATCTCAGACCACCTCAAGTCCCTGAAAATAAAATTTGTCATACTAAGTACTATTTAACAATTGAATGTTAAAGTAATCTTTTAACTCATAAAAACACTTGACAAAAATGTACCTGCCCCAGGAGGGAATCGAACCCAGCATCTTCCGCAATCCGAGTGGCCGCGTCAACCACTATACTCCCGGAACACTGCTTTCGCCGTCGAAATTTGACGTTGACGCAACGAATTAGGAATGATATTCCTAAATCGTTGCGTTGACGCAGCCGAAGTATTCCCCACCTCTTTGGTACCTAATCATTTTATTGAGTGTCTAGTATATCATATACTCTTTTTGGCCGAAGAGCATCAAATAATGTAAAGTAAGCAGTTGTTCTATATAACAGAGAAAAAGTTTTTAAAACTGTAACCCGACCACGGAAAAAAGAATGGAATGAAATCCAGTAAAATTGTGGTTAAAAAATATTTTTAAATAAAAAAACCGCCTTCAACTAAAAACGGAGAGATAATAATTTTGTTTATAAACCTCTAAATGTATTTTTGAAGAAAACGCCTTTAAACTAAAAAAGGAGAGCTCCTTTTTTAGTTTTAAAGGCGTTTTTATTTATTTAAAAATAATTTATTTTTACTTTTGAGTGTTTTAATTACGTATAGACATTTTCTGGAAACTATCTCGAGATCTTTAAGACACACAAGTGATAAGATTACGATATCATTGATGCCAATTAAATAGGCATTATTAGGGATAACTCAAAAACTACTTGTCAGATGTCGATCAAATTTAAATGGGACCACATGATAAGTATCAGCTTCCAAAAGTCGAAAGAATCTTTAAAATCGGTATACCCAGTAAAGAGTTATGAGGTAACAAACATAAAAAAGCAACAAAAAATACAGTCGACTTGAAAACCTCCTCCTTTTTTGAAGTCGATTGAAAAGGTTAAATGGATCCTCTTATTATCAAAGTCGGTTAAAGTGTAGCCTATGTTACCCGAACGATATTAAATAAAGAGTCGAATGACACCTTTTTCATTACAATTGGATCAATACTTTAGGCACTACGGAGAGGCATATATGTAAAATTAAAATAAAAATTAAATTAACTTTAACTTTGCCATAGTTAGATAAGAACTGAAATCAGCCTTTTGGTTAATGTCTAAATACTAACTGAAAGTGACAATGATATTATTTCATTGTAGCTTGTAACCTTCATATTTAATATGAATGAAATGTCAAACTTCTCTGCCTAGGTTCCAGACAGCCGGCATTAGCGAACCTTCTCAAAAATGTATGAATTTTACATTATGATTGTTAGTTTCTGTAATGACTTAGAAACTGTAATTTTAGACTATTCTAGGATTTACTTAGGTGTAGGTTCTAAGATCTTAGAATATTGAATCGGAAAAGCCAAGTAACTATTTCTAAGAGAAATACCTTTTTTATATGCTTACTTTCTATATTCATAGCGTCGTACAATACAGTCTTTTCAACAACTGGACTGTTCGAAGTTTATAAAAGAAATTTAATTTTTCAGTTTTTTTCTGATAAACGCTTGCGTAGTGGATTGGAAGGGTCAACTAAGCTATCGCTATTTTTTTTCTCCCCTAACCCCCTCCGCTGCTTTCCCTTTCCTTCCTCCACGGGGAGGAGCGAAAGACAGGGCAGCGAAAAAAGTTAAGAGAACCTTCCGGACACCGGGGGAAGAAGGGGTGAATCCTCATGGATACCCCAGGGCAGGCTCTAGAGTTATGTCGAACTCTTACCGAAACACCCTCTATTGCCTAGTGCCAAAATGGCTATAAGGCTATCGGAAGTGCACACGCTGCCCTAGACATACTGGGTGTAAAAGACATGAACAGTCAAACGAAAACCATGTATTCTATACATCAAAATAAGACATATTTCAAAAAAAATATTGCTGAGAAATGATTTTTATTTTTTGGTGTTAAAAAAAATTGCAAATTGTACCGCGCAATGTAAAGGGCTCAACTCGCACGCAACTCGCAAAACCGCGATAATTTTGCCAAACGGCGGCCCCGTTCGTTAGTGTCCGTGCGCATCGAGTGAGCTATATTGAACGCTAACGTTTTGAAGCCATTTTTTGTTATGAAATACTAAAAAAAATTATAATGTTTCTTTAGACAATAATTAAGAAATAACGTATAGAATACGTTTTCATAAAAAAATAAAACAAAAATTTATGACTTTGACCTTCAATAAAATCGTAACTATCAATTTCCCAGGTATAGTCTAAAGGAAAAAAAATGTTATGATGGTGAGCAGAATACATTTTTCAGTGCATTTTTCTAGTACATGGTTCTCGTTTGACTGTTCATGTCTTTTACACCCTGTATATCATCAACAGCTCATATAATGTCCCCACCGAGGGGCTCGAGCCTACACCACGTTAGGGGCGATTAGGCCTTAGTCAACCAAGCTGGCCAATTGCGGGTTGGTCGACTACACACACAACTTAATAATTTCTTCATAGGTGTGTGCAGGTTTTTTCCTCACGATGTTTTCCTTCACCGTAAAAGCATCGATTAAACGTACATTTGAATTCAAAATTTGAAAACACATGGGTACGAAGCGGGGATCGAACCAGTGCCTCCCGGGTGGGCGACGACGCTCTTACGCACTACGCCATCGACGCTTCTAGACATATATACTAGGGCATAAACGTGGAAGGTGATCGGACACCATAGCGGAGCTGAACGCATGTGTGTGAGGGGACTATTCACGCAGTGGCGGTAAACCACACGACAAACCTGGATTGCCAGAAGAGCAGGGAAATTATCTATAAGTATTACAAAGAGGAACTATTTGTATGTCTGTGACGAATAAACTCAAAATCTATTTGACTGATTTCAAAAGTTCTTTCACAACTAGAATGATACATTATTCCTTATTGACATGCAATAATAGTACATTATTCCAAAGGCCGCGAAATAGGCAATTGCAGGTCGAGTATGAGTTTGAAGGCCGAGCCGCAGGCGAGGACTTCACTAATACGAGACAGGCAATTGCCATTTCGGCCGAGGCATATACAGTGCTTTTCTCAAAATAATGCTGGGAAATAAAACATACTTTACCTTTGTCGCTAAATAAATATCATCTGGGGCTTTAATTAAAAATTGCTTTATGTTTTTGCCTTAAAATCCGGTCGATTGTCGTTTAAATCTAGTGAAGTAAAATCAATCTCCATTTCACTCTCTGAACCGTCGGAATTAATTTCAATTATTAAATTTATAAATATATGTCAATAACAAATCAAGACGAATTTTCAGTTTTGCCGCCAATTTTATATTTATCACCAAGACAAACGCATTGTGGCTATACAGCCACGAGAACGCAATTTGTACTAAGCAAAGCGACTTTAGTATGCCAAGATTGTTAAAAGAGATACCTACAATTAAAGAGTATCTAAATGAAATCTCCCTATTCGCCCCTTAGACCCTATTCCCCCCATTTTACGGTATTTAATAACTCCAGCACGCCGTTTCATACAACATTGCTGGAGCGTTGTAGTGCTCCAAATTCAAAAAACGCTCCAGCAATGGATTTGGTTTTCTTTGTCCGTAAATTCGAAACTTCGCGTGTTCTTTTTTTGAAAATAATGACATTTCCATGCATGTTTGAGAAAAGGATTTTTAAAATCTTTCATTTAATATTCCTATTTCTTTGCGCCTAGAAACGTCCGATTGTATAAGATACTGTAAAAAAATGTGATCTGTCTGACTGTCTTATCACAATACGATAATACGTGACGATAGACGTATAATGCACCAGAAAACTTCGATAAGAAGTGGAATTGTTAAAAAGATACCCTAAGTAAAGTAAATAAAGCCTACATTTACACGAATACATACTTACGCTACGAGTCTCGCATTTACCTAACGATGTTAATTTATATTCAGGAACCCATATAAACAGTATTATGCGAATGTTGCGCTATCATCTTTCCGTGCGGGTAATTTAATTTGGAGACAAACACTGTGCGCTAATTGTGAAAATTTAAATTGTTTCACAGGCATTAATTTATGTTAGCATGTAAACGAGGCTTAACTTGCTAACTTGTGTATCGAAATAAAAATGTTAAATCGGTCATATGCGCCTCAAAATGCATATGAGTTTAATGAGATCTGTTTTTATCTTCGACAGGAAAGCTCTGAACCTTTATCTCGCGTGATAGTAAGTAAACTGACTATCATTATTATCTTAGGTGTTCAAATAGGCACATGTACGAAAGTGTTTAACCATTCTTCTCTTACGTACAAAATATTGAAATACTTCTTCGTTAACGCCATCATACCATAGTACATATAAGTAACAAGCTGCGCATTGCTATCTGTGGTAATTTCATACTACTGACCTATAACATTGTATCTGCAGTAAAAAAATATACCTACTTATCAATATAAAAACTATCCTATCTCTCAAGTTGGATCACATTGCACACGGTGTACACGGTGTAATTAGATTAAAATTGGTTAAGTAGTTTAGGAGTCCATCGCGGACAAACAACGTGACACATAATTTATATATATTAAGATATACAACGATCAGATCATAATGGCCCATTGTAGGGTGGTTACAGTAATAATGTGGACCGATTACATAACTAGATTTCCTACTTTGCAAAAGAAAATAAAATAGTGAAATATTTACCGCAAGCACAATGGACTGTACCAAACACACAATGCACAATACTAACCTAAAAGGTTGGTATTATAGAATGAGTCCCTAGAATCAACGCCGAACTAAGCGTCGAACGTCTCTATCATTTTGTGCTTCACAGAAAGTGACAAACAATTCCCAAGACATGATTAATTTCTGAGTGTCATTCTGTATTAAGGGATTTATTAGTCGAGGTAAGGCACAGTGGACTAGCCGCCCGAATTTGGAGCGCTCGACCTGGAGTAGTTCCTCCACCTCATAGAAAAGCGCAGTCAAATAACACTTCATTTATGATGTACAGTCCCGCTTTCAGATTGTCTGTCCTGCCAGACATGCTATCCCCAGCAAGAGTTAAATTATACCATATTTATCACGTCAACTGTCCCTGTATCATTTATGATACAATTATACTGGGTGTAAAAGACATGAACAGTCAAACGAGAACCATGTATTCTATACATCAAAATAACACATATTTCAAAAAAAAGATTGCTGGGAAATGATTTTTTATTTTTTGGTGTTATAAAAAATTTCAAATTGTACCGCGCAATGTAAAGGGCTCAACTCGCAAAACCGCGATAATTTTGACAGACGGTGGCCCCGTTCGTTAGTGTCCGTGCGCATCGAGTGAGCTACATTGAACACTAACGTTTTGAAGCCATTTTTCTTTGGACAATAATTAAGAAATAACGTATAGAATACGTTTTCATAAAATAATAAAAAAAAAATTATGATTTTGACCTTCAATAAAATCGTAACTATCAATTTCCCAGGTATAGTTTGAAGGAAAAAAAATGTTATGATGGTGAGCAGAATACATGGTTCTCGTTTGACTGTTCATGTCTTTTACACCCTGTATACCCAATCCCACGTTCATGCATCACATGTGACGCAAGTGGGATTACGAAATCAATGTCTTTTATTTTCATGAACGTCTCAGTTACATTAAACAATATCACAAGGACGTCTAAGCTAGATATCTAGATATTGAGGTGAATAAATATCAAATGATCCAACAAGTTTTTATTATATAAAAAAATTAAGCACTAATGGACGTCATTAGGAGTTAATTCGATTTTTCCTGGACAGTAAACGTGTTATTATTACAACATATAAAAAGAGTTTTTTCTCTAACGAATAAAATATGGACAAGTACAACGCAAGGTATACATCAACCAATAATATAATCAGCTCCATTCTTTCTTGAAGGATATACCCGATATTTTTAAATGGATTTACTTCTCCCACTAATCTAAAACGAGTTCCCACCTAGAGACATTACATTAGTGAAACTCCTTATTATTAATATCGACGTGAATAAAAAACAGTCAAAGCTACATTTTTTAAAAGTATCCGTCCATTCTATCATAGCTCGAGAATTCGTTTGCGTCGACTCGTTATTATCCCACGTGAGTTATTATACCAGAACGCGCTGCTGTTTGAAGAAATTGTTATTACGCAGTTTTGCGGGATTTTTACCAGAGGAAGGACCTAAATTGCTCAGTTATATAAAGAATAAGCCAAGACTATGGGTGCACCCGTGACTTAAATTTTATCATTAGTCTGCACTGTTCCTTGTTATTTTCATTCCTTGTGTTTTATTTAAGTTTTCCGCGCTTTTCCATCAGCCGTCTTTTCAACATTGACATTTTCTTTGCCATTCATCTTTCAAGCAGTCTATTCATTTTGCCTTTAGCTTTCCCTTCCCTCCCTTCATCCAGTTTCTAGGCAAATCACTTTCTTTGTCTCATGTTCTATTTAGACCTACAGAAATTTGAAATAGTACACGAAAAACCACATCAGAATAGCTACGCGACTTTCCACTTTCCGTTCGTCTTATATTACAAGTCCATAAGTTCTTCTTCTTTCGTTTTAATAGCTTTTTAAAATCTGTTTCAAATTTTTGCCGCTCAGAATTTCAGATTCAGCAGCGTTCCACAGCTCTTCAATCGTGCAATTAGAAGAGGACTCGGGGCAAGATATTAAGTGAGCCATGGTTCGTGGGGAGGCATTACACTCGCACTGGTTATTGATGTAGCCCATCTGCATATATTTTCCTTACTGCGACCGACCTGTATTCTCAATCTGCTCGAAGATTTCCAAATCGGCCACGGTAGCTTAGAGTCAGGGGTGAGATTTTCGGACAAGGCTATAGGCGAGTTAGGTACCAATCCTCTCCAGAGCCTGAATCTTCGGAAGAAGGGTGCACACTGTTTAAGGAGCTCTTGCGACTTTTAAGCAGTGTGGGAATAGTGGTATGTCCGTACATTGGATGACGTAGGTCATCCAGTTTTTTGGTCATCTCGACAATCGACTCTCTGCGAACATAAGAGGGACTGTGCCCGTCAGTTGATACAGCAAACTCAGCAGGGTAGGCTTTAGGCAGCCCGTTATAACCCGACAGGTCTCATTAAGTGCTGTATCCACTAGTTAGGTATGGACTGATAGGCCCCAAACAGAACAGGCAAACTCTCTAGCTGAGTAGAAGAGCGCCAATGCAGTCGTTTGCAGCAATTCCGGCGAGACACCCCACTTAGTGGAAGTCAAAGAGTAGGTTGTTGCGGGTATAGACCTTTTTCCTGACTCCTTCACAGTGTGGTTTATAAATAAGGGCACTGTCTAGCACAACACCGAGGTATTCGGGGTGGAAATGAAAAAAAGTTCAGACCACATGTAAATTATGAATACATATCAAAATAAGTGTTCAGTTTTCAGATCCAGTTTCCACGTTACACTGCACTTGTTTTTTACAACTAAAGCAGCAATTCGATACTACAACATCAACTTTTTTGTTGCCAATAGTTTGTAAGTTCAATCGTTTTTTGGGCAGTAGCCAACGTATGTTGTGCTTTTGAATACCGATACGGAATTTGACTAAGTTGTTAATAGTACAAACTGAGAATTTATCTCCAACTTTGCGAATACTATTGTGAATGAAAAAAAAACAGATATTCTACTTATTTTCTGGAAATTTTCTAGAAGTAACATGTTCTTTGATATCAAAATGTCGACTTCGTGTATCAAAAAAGTTTAAAAAGGTTAAAATTTTACCTTGTAATTGTAATTAATAAAAGTTCCCATTAATTTTAAGCGAAATATTCGTTTTAGAAAAAATAATACTATTGATGTCTTTTGAAGGTTTATGATAAAGTAGTTTCGTATTAAATTAAGCTCAACGTCAATGAAATTAAGTACTATTTACAACATTTAATTCATTATAAGATTATATTTACATTATGAAATAAAGTAACTGTAGTATATTAAAATATCTTCAATCATTTTGATTTGCCCGCACGTTGACACGCATATTAATATGTTACGGGAAATACAGCCTTTTGGGCATTAATATAACTCACTTAGAGTTCGTGAAGCTGTATAAAAGCTGGGAACTCCAAAACGCAAAATGAAATTAAATGTTTCAAACAACTTGGTCTACGCGGGCGGTGTCATTACAGACAAAATAATGATAACACAATTTTCCTGTTTCAACTGTATAACCTAATTTATTCAGTGCCGCACAAAATGTGAGTTAACTTGACGTAGAATGGATACGAGTTGGCGACTAAAACTAGTACCTGATAACTAGAACATAAAGCTTAGAATCAACTAGGATACACACGAACAGGCAGTTTTGGGACTTTCATGAATATATTTTAAATAATGAATATATGAAGCGTTTCATCCTGCTCCCTGGCCTTTGGAAAATTGGGTTCTAAATTCGATTAGGGCACTTCTAAATGTTGACTCAATATCACCGTAACGTTAAAAGGAGTTGCTTTATTTTATTGATAATGCTTGACATTATTTTTGACAGAAATTATAATTACCAATTTCTGGAAATAGATGGTACTAAATATTAGGTTGGGGAAAAAGTCTTTTCGCATTATAGTATGTATAAACTTGTAATAAAATCTCTTTGGCTATACTATTTGTATCTGGCTGGTTTTGGTATCATCGAAAGTTTAAATTTTAAAGAACATAATTCCAAATTCAAATTAGGAAAATGTGTGATTTTCATTTGTTTTTCGTACCGCCAAGATGAGTGAATCTAATGAAGAAATTCGATACATTTTAAAATTTTACTACAAAAAAGGTAAAAATGCAACGCAAGCCGCGAAAAAAATTTGCGATGTTTATGGACCTAGTGCAGTGTCTGTGAGAGTAGCACAAATTTGGTTTAAGCGTTTTCAATCCGGAAATTTTGATGTCAAAGATGCACGTCGCTCTGGTCGCCCTATTACAGATAAAATGGATGCCATTTTTGAAAAAGTGAAGCAAGATCGGCATGTTAGTAGTTACGACGTAGCTGAAGAACTGGGAATTGACCACAAAACAGTTTTGGCGCATTTGAAAAAAACTGGGTACACAAAAAAGCTCGACATTTGGGTACCTCACGAGCTCACTGAAAGAAACCTAATGAACCGTGTACTCATTTGTGATTCTTTATTACGACGTAATGAAACCGAACCATTTTTGAAGAAGCTGATAACTGGTGATGAAAAGTGGATCACGTACGACAAGAACGTGCGAAAAAGGTCGTGGTCAAAGGCCGGTCAGGCTTCACAGACTGTGGCGAAACCCGGGTTAACTCGCAACAAGGTGATGCTGTGTGTGTGGTGGGATTGGAAGGGCATTATTCATTATGAGCTGTTACCACCAGGCAGGACCATCGATTCTGAACTCTACTGCGAACAACTGATGAGATTAAAGCAAGAAGTTGAGAGAAAGCGGCCGGAATTAATCAACAGAAGGGGTGTGGTTTTTCATCATGATAACGCTAGACCTCACACATCTTTAGCCACTCAGCAAAAATTAAGAGAGTTTGGCTGGGAGGTGTTAATGCATCCGCCGTATAGTCCTGACCTTGCACCTTCAGATTTCCACCTGTTTCGGTCTCTTCCGAATTCTTTAGGCAGTGTCAGGTTAACATCACGAGAGGACTGCCAAAACCACTTGTCGCGGTATTTTGACCAGAAGTCCCAAAATTTCTATAGCAATGGGATCACGTCCCTACCTACAAGATGGCAAAAAGTTATCGAACAAAATGGTACCTACATACTTTAGTTAAATGTAAATAAACTATATTAAAAAATGTTTTGAATTTTCTTAAAAAATGCGAAGAAACTTTTTCCCCAACCTATTATTTGTTAACTGAACTGACGGTACACTTTCAGTATTGGAGTATCAGTGATTACATATTAGAACGGTTAATTTTATTTAAATCTATTATATAAAAAAATCGAGAGTGGTCTCCCCTTGACTTTCTCGTATACCGGAAACGATTCAAAAGTTGATAGAAACCTTATATTTTGATGTCATACATACATATTAAATTTTGGTCACCCATCCGAGTATCGACCGCACACTTGGTTGCTTAACTTTCTTGATCGACGACTCAAAAGTTGATAGAAACCTATTTTATATATTTTGATGTCATACATGAGTTATGGTGCTAACACACAGACATAATTCGAAAAACGATATTTTCGGACTCAGGGAGGTCCAAAACGTATAAATCCGTCAAAATCTCGAGGTCGAATTTTTTGACGATTACAAGACTTCCTGTTTACTACGTATACGAGAAAGTAAAAATAAAAAAAAATAATTACATAATGTAATTGTTGACTATTAACTTTCTTTTTTCTGCTATTCGGGACTATCGGGCTATTCTTGATACTTAATATTGCACTCACGCCTCCAACCTATAATCCACATTCACGGGTTGACTAGAAGAGGTCATAATTACAGATAATTCTGCCCTTGGATACTATGTATCTGACAAAATTTTTTTAGCACGTATCCGTCTTTTTTCTATTTTAGGACCAAAGTCATTACCAAATCCTAAAATTTGTAAAACTCTCACTGTCACCTTCAGATGAGACAGAGAGTTTTACAAATGTCAGTAGAAATGCTATTGACGACTATTTAGCAAAAGCTTAATACCTTGGATATTATGCGAAATAATAAATACAATTTTCTTCAATTAAAAATGCAAGGAAAAATCTATGACAAACGACCATCCCGAAGAGATGCACCGCGTGGCTTAAAAATCTAGGGACATGGTTGTATCTGAGCACGAGGTTATTCCGTGCAACTGTATCCAAAATCCGAATAGCCCTAATAATATCCGACTTCTCTTAGGAGATCAGTATATTATCAGAGCTCTACAAGTCGCCACTTCACTCAGACGTGACTTGGCAGTGGCCGAGACCACTTACTCGTCGTACCTGGTGAAGCACAGCGAACATGAGTGGAGAATTGGTCATTCGTGCTCTTATATGCAACACCGCAGACATTTGTAAAATTGAGATATCACTCACGCGCCCATTCCCTGCCTCGTGACACTTTCTAAATCTTACTCACTGATAGAAACGCAATAAAATGTAGTGTTGCTTGACTGTAGTTTTCTGTAACTGTACTACCTAGTTGGCACTCCAAATTCGACCACGTAGTCCGATGTGTCCTATCTCTCTTTCAAGTAAAAGTTTTTCATTGGCAGCAGCGTAAAGGAACTCACAAACAGAGATATATCCTCATTTACAAAAATATGACGATTAATTCAAAAATATTACAAACAAAATAACGCAATACGAAATCTCACTCAATTGTGTCGGTAGACCTTGACATACTCGTATGTGTCTGAGAGTAAATCAGTCATCGCATTGAGCAATATAATCTGCAATGTTGTCTGATAATGTGAAAGAATAAAGAAATATACGAGTATATAACACTCGCTCCCCACAACAGTAGCGATGTCTGCATGAGTTAATGCAGTCAAAAATTAAAGCAAGATTTGAGTGATACCCTGGCTCTGTAAGATAAATCTTACAGTCGTATGTAGGTATACACTACTCTAGTACGTCGTGTCGCAGAAGCACATGCTGAGGCAGGGACCTTTTGTCTTACACAGGGTCAAATGGTTCAAAACAAACATTTTTTTATGGAAAATGGGCAAACGAGCAGATGGTTCACCTGATTGTAAGTAATTATGGACATTTGCATACCAGAGGAATCGCAAATGCGTTGCTAGCCTTTAAGAATACGCTCTTTTTTGAAGATGTCCAGGTCGTATCGGTTCGGCAACACCGCTGGCGAAAGTTGGTTCCACAGTCGCGCGTGGTTCCGTGGTCCGCGGTAGGAAATTGCGCGAAAAACGCACGGTTGTGGACAACCAGGCAAAAAGATTGTGTGGATGGATTTGACGTCACAAGGAACAATGGCGGAATGCAGCAGCTGGTATAAATCCGAACAACTCCTCAGAACACTCCCCGTGAGATTCGAGCTGCTCTCCTTTGTATGCGGTCTGAGGGAAGAAATAGTTTGCTTAAAATCAGATTATGTTTGTTTATTATTCGTGTTCCGTGCAAGTCAATAAATGTCTTTTCTTTATTTCTAGTAAGAGGAAAACGAAACACAAAAGTCCAATGTCGAATATGAATATTATCATAACCATGTCATAACCTGCAGAAATATACTGTGGCAGTACAAAGAATTTACAGGTTGGATCCAAGCCAATGGTTTGTTTATTTATCATGGACAATTTTATGGAGCGGGCAAGATGTGTAAAAATAATTTAACTCATAAATCAGTTCTAGTAAATCCAATTGTTATTGCTGGCAAAGATTTAATTTATTAATGCGGTGATTAAACGTGATTTCAAACGGATGTCGGGCTAAATGGTATTGTCGTAACTAATTATAAATTTTATGTAGTACCAGTTTAAAATATGTACTTGAGCTGAGTTCGGCCATATTTTTTATTGTTATATCAGTTAAAAGTGAACGTAACAAACACGAAAAGGTCGTTTTTTAAAAGACATGAACGCGCGACTATATTTGGTATACAAATTAGATATGAAAATATTGACCAGGTAAAAATGAATCTACGTGTTAATGGAACCGCAAATTAGGTTATAGGTCGTAGCACACTTATCAGCTCGGAACCGAATTGCCTCTTTTTGTAAAAAAAGACCGTCGGAAAAAAATATCGTCGGTGGTCCAGTAGATTTCTCATCGAAATTAGAACCAGATCTATATCTACAAGTAGGGGTAGTTTTATATCCGGATATCTTTGTTGTACTTTGCACTTTGTTCTTCGTATTTTTAAGGTTCTCTATTGTGTTTCCTAACTTTTTTTTCCATAACCCAAAGTGTCATAATTTTTTTGTCCTAATCATCATTTGACCGAATGATAATTTACCCGAAGCTAATGTCACAATATTACATGCCATAAAATGAAAATCCCTAAATACAATATACCAACCCTAATAGTGTTGGACATAAATATTACAATCAATAATATACAAAAGACTTAAAACCATTTTCAATAAAAGTTATGTCCTGAGTTCAAATTACATAATGTTCATTTATCCTAATAATGTTTTTAAAACAAACGTTAGATAATGTTTTTCGGACAAACAATTTAAGGGGAAGAAATGGAGTACCATTTGTATTAGCACTCAATAATATAGGTGATTGAGTGCATGTGGTTTTTTTCCTGTAAGAAGCATACAAACAAGAATGCAGTATGTTAGCGAGCATGCAGCATGTAAGCGAGCATGCAGCATGTAAACGAGCATGCAGCATGTAAGCGAGCATGCAGCATGTAAGCGAGCATGCACGCAACATGCAAGCAATCATACAGCATGCAATGATTCTTAACTTTAATATTATAAGTACAAAAGTGAGTGCCATTTTAAAAATTATTTTACCAATAGAAAACTACAATATCAACGAGTAAAATAGGCGATTTTTTCAATTAGAGATCAACGCTAGCGAAGCCGCGGGTAAAAGCTAGTATATAATAATTATAAGTAAGTGAGTGTTCCGGGTGAAGGTCATTAATTATCCTCAGCCTTATCATTAATTACCATTAGGTGAGAATAAGATAAAGAGCTACCCATAAAGCATAAAAAGTAGGTATATCACGAAGACACCAAGGGTTAGTGGCGTTTTTAGCCGCTTGCAATTTCACCCGAAAAAGAAATATTTCCACGCTCACACCAATTATCTAGCCCGAAGTAAGTATCATTAAGAACTTGTGTTACGGATACTAGATAACGGACTTTTTTTTTAATTTACATAATAATTTTGTATATTTTTATAAATAAACTTAAATAAATGTATAAACAACCATGACTTGCAAACAAACATTCGTGTTCGTCACACAAACATTTGCCGCTACCAGGATTCGAACCCGGACCGCTTGTTGTGAAGCCAGCTATACTGACCACTCCACCACGACGGCGTCGAATGAGATAAGTTTCAGATTTAAAAAAAAAAATCTTAGTAGTGAAGTTTATTTTTTTAAAAATTTACTTATTTACACCGATACTGAACTTTTATCTATGAAACTTAAATCAGTAATTACACTAGGCTACCTTTCCCTGCAATCCGAAACACAGCGAACTGCTTCAAGCAGAAATAAGAAAGGCGGTGGTACGTACCCAGACGACCCCACATAAGGGTTTACCGTCTTTTTTTTGTTGACGGGGAGGTCAAATGCATTTGCGCATCGTCCCTGCGGGGTGGTGCCAACCGCAGGGGATATGTGGGACTCGAGGTAAAGGCGTTCCGTCCATACCCACTAAACAGCCTCCCCGGCCTGACCTCCAGTGCACTATTACGGGACGACTCGGGATCTGCGCATGTAAGCGCAACTACACCGAGACCGTCCTAACGCTGCCCGTCTAGGCACTCCTTGCACCAATTGGTGGCCAGCAGCCACTCCTCCGCCGACGGCTGTTCGACCTGGTGCGTCCTCCTGACGAGGGCACCGGGAGCAGCCATCGGACCGCACCCGGGGGACTTCGGGCGCGGTCGTGGCCCTGAATAGGGCCGTCCGTAACTAGCCGTGGTGGGAAAACAAAAACAACTCGACGATAGCAGGTGACTTCGAATGCCAAGGGAACACACTTGACATCAAAAGCCACACACCCGCCGAGAAAGTTTTTTTCCCCATCACGTTACCAGGGTCCACCACGAAGAGGCTTCCGGACGTGGACCCCAAGGGTTTACCAGCTAGGCATGATTATTTAAAAGCTAATTGCTCAAATCGCTAAGTGGTGCGTAAATAACTTTAAATTGAAGGCATTTATTTCAAACAAACATGATCCTCCCTAATAATTAGTGCATCTGCGATATCAAGAAAACTACGCGTTCTCAAGAAATTGATTTTAGGGGGATTAAGCCAATATATAGAGCTCGATTTAGCGTTTCCGAATCTATAATTAATAATTATTATTATTAATCTACAATAAATTTTATGAAAACCGTATGTTTGACTACTACACATAGTGTAGTAGTTAATACATATTTAATACATTGTTCATTAAAAAAATGCACTGAAAAAAATCGACTTGCCTCAGGCGGGACATTTTTTTCAGTGCATTTTTCTAGTATTAATATTTACGCGTTTGTAAACACAAAAATAAAATTATTCCACATTGTTTATTACTTAAGGCATAGTTAAACATAGTCCATTTCTTATTTGGATTAATCTGCAGATTTTTGAACGAACCTTGATTGTCTTATTTATTAAAATAAAATTATGTCGAAGCTAAAGTCTTATGTGACCATTTTAAATGCTCCTTTTGCTTTGACATACGGAAGGAAAATTCAAGTTTCCAATAATAATATAATAATAATAATCAAAACATTAAACAACCTTAATTTAATATGAACTAATTTACGTCACATCTTATATATTTAGTTGCCTAGGTAGCTGGTACAAGAACATTACAAGAAAATTACGGCACTTCAACGTCTAATGTAGCCATTTCAAGATAAGTCCGTGTAAAATATTCTGAAAGATTTCTTGTGAAATGTCGGTAATAAAGTAGTTGAGAGTATCTTAATTAAGTATAAAAGCTTAGAGTTTTTTATATTGTTGCATCTTCATTGTGAATTTAACGATTTGTATTAAACTCTATAATTAATAATTGTATTAATTAAATATTCAACATTGTAATTTTTCCATAGTAGAACTGAGGTATTATTCTGTAAGACCACTTTGTATTTTTGGATCTATCAAACTCTTTCAATCATAGTTTAATTTCAGATTGAGTGAGAGGGATAGATATAGCCGAACATACGGGAATCGATTGCCGAGTAGGCTCTCAGCATATTGTTCTGTATTTGAAATAAAACTTTAAGGCACCTACTAATACGATGCTTCTCTTAATAATATAATCAGAGGAATAATTTATTTGCATGTACGGGTAAAGTATAATAAGGAGGGATATTCTTATAGTTTACCCTTAGTGAAGGATTCAGAAAAAGAGACGGGAACAAGCACCTCGCAAGTCGGCAGAGAAAAGGTGGATAGTGCGCAGAAATTATAGGTACTCTTGTACTTCATCATCAACAGCTCATATAATGTCCCCACCGAGGGGCTCGAGTCTACCCCACATTAGGGGCGATTAGGCCTTAGTCGACCACGCTGGCAAAGTGCGGGTTGGTCGACTTCACACACAACAGGTTTCCTCACGCTGTTTTCCTTCACAGTAAAAGCGTCGATTAAATGTACATATGAATTCAAAATTTGAAAACACTTTGGTACGTGGCGGTGATCAAACCGGTGTCTCCCGGGTGGGAGACGACGCTCTTACGCACTACGCCACCGATGCTTCGACCATTTCATAAAAATAATTAATTAAAATATTTGATTTATTAAGTATAACATTGATTTTAATACAATTTTTAAATCGTTGACACAAAATCCAAGCTAATACCAAATTTAATTAAGAAAATTCCGTTTTATTTGTGAATTTTAATTAAAAATCCTTTGTTCAGTTATATTAGAAGCGAATCAGTCATCGGATTCTGTGACGATATTAAATGTAAATCGGATTGACAGTTCGAATTAAGTATTCGATTTGTATGAAAAACTCATTGGAGTTTAATAGTAGTCAATGTTGGATTCCAAGTGATGTTTAATTTCACTGCAGAAAACACGGTTAGTCTAATAAGAGCAGTTTCTCTAAAGTTAATGTGGAAAAATGGCATTTTCTTAAAAAATACTTTAAATAAAACCTTTTTTCAATGATGCGTTATCCATTACTATGCGTCCTGTCTGCGCGCCCTGCCTGTGCGCCCTGCTTACGTACTCACCGGGCGGGTGTCCAACCTTCCGGAGCCCTGCGGCCCCTCGCGTACCCCTGCTGCTTGGCCCCGCTAAGCGCTTAATCTGTTTTATAAACCGGACGTGCCCTATTAATACAATATTTTTTTATTGTCCTCTCTTGTTCTTGTATTTCAGTTAGAAACACACTACAGTTAGTCTCTTGCTCCGTAATCTTCCGTTATGCGAACGTCTAAGTTTCTACGTGGTCTTAAAAAATAAGCTCAACATACCATCTGAAATTAACCTAAGTAATTATTAAGTTACCCATTAGTAAACAACACCCAACAATCAGAGTCAACTTCAACGTTTCACTGACACAGTAGAGATTAGAGAATATCGACTGCTAAAATCAATACGGGGTAAAAATCACATCCTAAACTCGGTCATAGCGTTGCCTGTCTATAAATTGAAACATCGTCACCAAACACAATGCACAGAATGCACAGTTGGCACTATTTATTTCTGTCTCAAAGGAATATTTGTACCAGCATTCTATCAAAGACGAGCGACGACAGAGCAATTTCCGACTGTTTGATGTATGGCATGTTAGTCCAAATTGTTCATGGCACCAGAAATGTTAGTCTGTGCTAGACACGCGTGATGGTCCGGGAACAAATGACAGTTGGTATGTTTTGCTAATATTGATGTACCCACTTATCTAATAATTTCAATTAAGTATATTGATTTTGGTATGATTTATAAATCAAGTGATGGAAAATGTCTGAATATATAAAAATTTAGTTACTATTGGCGCTTATTGGTACTGGAAAACCGAAATCTCTCATTTTAGGGACCGTAAGACCGCTTCTTAATTATTTTTCTGACAGTTGTCGAGTTTAGTGCCCATGAATTAAGAGATTCGCGAACAGCATTGGCTTATGTTATCATTTGAAGAAAACTGCAACAGAATCACAACGCATTGTTGTCGAAGCTTAAAATAGATATAATTTTGATAATCCTAAGCATCGTAAATCATGAACCATGGACATCTACTAAAAAACCAAAAATATTTGCAAAGAAGACAATTCTCTCTATTTGGTGGGATCATAAGAGTGTAATCTATTCATACGCTGCTAAAACCTGGTAAAGCAGTAAAACTGATCGCTACCCACCGCAAAATGATCGATTATAAATCGAGCGTCACCTGAAAACCGACTGGAACATGGAAAAAGGCACCACAAAGTCACATTTTTCCATGATATTGTCCCATCACATACAACAAAACGAGTTAGGAAAACCATCGAGGCGTTCAGTTTGGAAATACTATCGTATGCGGCTTACTCTCCGGACTTGGCTCCGTCCGATTAATATCTATTCGCATCACTGGGACACACTCTGCCTTACTCAACAACTCGCTGTATTACAGAATGACACTCGGATATCAATCATGTCTTGAGAATCGTTTGTCATTTTCTATCAAGCACAAAGTGATGGAAACGTACGACGTTCAAGTCAGCGTTGATTCTTTAGACTAATTCTATAATACGCGCCTAAGAACACTATGCTAATGGTTCAACATTCTTGTAATCTACGTTTTTAATCAAGCGAATTTTCATGCGGTAGTTTTCGCGTTTATAGCGCTTCAAATTCAACTTACAACTTTAAGTAAGTGTAATACAGAACAATGTTGCAATTTCATTACAGCACTCGATATGTGGTTCACTGCAATGGAAGCAACTTTGAGCTTTATAGCACCAATTAACTTAAGGAAAACCTCTACAAAATACAGGTTAGTATTTTCCAAGCTCTTTTCCTGTCGCTTGCCAACATGTTACAAAGTTATCAAAATCGCTTTTACGGTCACTAGAGAATTAATGAGACACAGTTGTACGTCGTTAAAATGTTGCTCAGTTCATAATTAAATACAACATAATTGACACGTATTTTAAACTTAAGTCGCGCCGTAATTTTTTATGTAAGTATATATGGGTTTCAAAAATGTTTTTTTTTCTTATTAGCTGCGTTAAGTTATAGATTATGTTAAAATATAAAAATCGAATGGTAAATAATTATTTTGTTATAAGACTTTCGAGTTAACGAAACGAAGGAAAATATGAATTCATTAACAATGTCAAAATAACGACAATGCAACGCATAGGGAAATTATTACAAAATAACTAATTACCATTGTAATTAGTTATTTTGTAATAATTTCCCTTCTTCGGGAATCTTCTTTAAAGACAAAATTGCAAGCACAGACTTGATGGATTTGATTATATTGTCATAGCTATTTGTCTAAAAATTAATGAAATACATACATATTTTAACAACACAATTATATTCACTAGACGCAAAAGTTATTAATTTAGTCTTAGACCATAAATAATTAAATTATTTTCAAATCTGAACAAGGCGTAAGTTTTAATCTTAATTACTGAGTTGTTTCTATGAAATTATAATTTTCTAAGAGCTTACTGTTAATTAATTTCTTGGGTTATTATATAAATAGGATTTAATTTTATAGTTATAATTATAACTTTCTTAGATTTACAAAATTATAAAACGAAATAAGATTATGAAATTCCAAGCGTTTAGCAGTACAATTTAATACTTAACATTTTGTAATACTAACTCCTATGTGTAATTTGTAAAATTTCTTGGGTTTTTGTTTTAAGTATGTAACGCTGTCGTACCTAACCTACAAAACCTTTTGTCTTAACAAACGAGTGTAATATTTTGAGTTACGAGTTGCAGAAATTTATTTAATATCATTTATTTCGGACATCATAGGTCCATATCGTGTTAGTAAGAGCTTAATTACTAATACGAAGACTATATTAGTATTATATTTTTAAGAGAGCCTGTATAATAATAAGTTATGAAATATTTTTCTTTATGAAATTATCAACTCATTTTGCAAAATTTTATGGCGTAAACATTATTTTTATATGAAACTGAAGGCAACTATAAATAGTGAAATAAATATAATGTAGGTACTCAATTTACACAACTCACTCATCAAAAATTATGCTCGATTATCGTCATCCTTTTTGTATCACTTGACGTGAATGATGCGCTTAATTCTAAAAAATATTATCATCGTCAAATCACAACGTCGTCAAAAGTTAAATGTGAAACATAGGCATAGACCATAATGAAAGAAAGTCTTTGCAACTTTTGAAATTATTATGTAACTAGTGGTCGCCCGCGTCTTAATAAATTATAGCTTATATGTTATTCTGTTGTATGAGCTTTGTTATTGTAAAGTTTCATTAAAATCCGTTCAGTAGTTTTTGCGTGAAAGAGTAACAAACGCAAACCATACAAACTTTCAGATTTATAATATTAGTTGGATATTTAATTTTACGCTTCTTCCAACTTTGAATGTACTCAAATCTTTATTATAGACACGAAGGAACGCTACACTAAGCACAGTCTCACCGAAGACGGGAATTCTCAAGGAGTAATTGACGTAAGCCGATTTCAAGGATCGTTTGTTTTATGACAATTCCATCCGGTCTCGCTAAGAAGGCATATGATGGAGGTTTAGTTTGACAACTAACTTTACTTGTGGTAAAACAAGCCCACATAACACGTGAACTTTGCCGTAATGTAGGGTACGTTATCCCCACGCTAACATCAATTATCTAGTCAGAATGAAGCATCATTAACAATTTATTCGTACTTGATAACGGAAAAATAACACATTTAAGCAACGTTGATATATTTTAGTTTTGAAAATACTCAAATGCACTCGGTTAGTATTCCATAAAAAGCGTAAATTGTAACACTCAAAATTAATAATTAAAGTGACGGTAGAGTTAACTTTATAATCAAATAATACAACCTTCATCTTTAGTCTCCTTGAGGCCACGAACGCTAAAAAGTGTAAAATCTAAATATACGCGAGTTAAATCCGTCAATCCGTAAAAGTTGATTTATTTACAATGTATTGTGCTGTCGCTAATCGAAGAGAACACTTTTATACCTAACTTTAGGTAAGATATAAACGTTTAATTAGATTTGATTCTGTACTCACGCGTAGTAAATGATTACAATAAGTATTTTTTTGTATTATCCAAAATGTGATTTTATTGGCAATTTTTACAATTTTTATTCTACTACACCGCATATTACAAGAGTCATCGCAAAACCAATTTAAATCCGAAAGTCGAAACCGCGCACTCCGAGCCCGTAAAAACTAAAATTAAAAAAGTTTCTTTCAGAAGAGTTTTTATGCAAAGTGAATACTCCTATAATGATCTGCACAATTGAAAAGATTCTTCATTAAAATGTAGGGACATATGCCGGCGAAAAGTAACAAAAAGGCGGGCCCTTCACATCAATACGCATTGTTATCGCGGGGAACTTGCCTTTGATATATTTACGGGGCTTTGTTGAAAAAAGATCATTTTTAATCCGCCTTCTATTGATAAATCAGAGTCTATTTTTATGGCGTTCGATCGTGAAAACGAGCTTAATGAATGTTTTTCAGAATATAAAGATAGGTAAAATTTTGTAGAAAATCTCTCTCGTAGACTTTTTATTATAATTACGAGCGACCCACACGCCGTTTCACCTGCGTATATCCCAGTATACCAGGATAAAAACTATCCTAAGCCTCTGATAGTCAATTCTAAATATTACTGAGTTGTTCCAAAGATTACTTTCTACAAACAAACTTAGTAACTTTATTACATTATAGTGCCTCCATAGTCTAGTAGATCGCCATCGGAAATAGATCCAGAGATCCCAGATTCGATATTCTAATTTATTTTTAGTCCACCTGGCTAGCTACCACCATCCTTTATTGTTGAAGGGGAAGTCAAATGTTTTTGGGTGTGTGGGTCCAATCGCAGGGGATATGTGGGACTCGAGGTAAAGGCGTTCCCTCCATACCCACTAAACATCCTCCCCGGCCTCCTTCAGTGCGCTATTACGGGACGGCTCAGGATCTGCGCACGTGAGCGCAACTATACCGAGACCGTCCCAACGCTGCCAGTCTAGGCACTCCTTGCACCAGTTGGTGGCAGCTACCACGATCCTACTAATTTTATAAACATGAAAGTTTTTATGGATGTATAGATGTGTGATTGTTACTTTTTCACGAAAAAACTACAGAATGGATTTTAACGAAACTTCACAATAATATACACAGAATAACATATAGATGAACTATAATTTATTATACTAATCCTGCGCAGACGAAGTTGCGGACAGAAGCTAGTCTTATCTAAATCCATCTCACATTCTCAATGAACGTTCCCCAAATATTTGATTGTAATTTCTTTTACGAATTTATCTAAGCTATTACTTACGTATTAGCTGCAAAATATACTTAAATGTTTACTACGTATAAATTAGGGTTCATCTAACTTTTAAACTTTTAAATTCTACTCACTAAAACAAGAATACCACGAGCTTCTGCAACTTTAACATTTAGCGGAAAACGTAAAGAAAACCCGACCACTCAATCGAGAATGTCATTTTTGCTTTTCCTACTAAAGGAATAGAGTTGAAATTGCTTCGTTAGGAACATTACGTGGTACGCTAGGCTGAAAACATGTAAGCACAAAGCGTTTGTGTATGCGATGCAGCTCTTTGCAACAGCGAGAAAATCAAGTCTCTAAAGACTCGTTATGGTTAAATCACTGACAGGGTAACGTAACATTAATTAGAAAACAACATCAAGTATTAATTGTGAATGATACCCGAGTATCTTTAAATGATGCAGCTTCATGTGGCATATAGTTCGAGAGTGAGAATCGCTATAGTTCGGTAACTATTTCTAACATAATCCCACGAGTACCTACTAATCTGTATTCCTATTTATTTGGACAACAAACAGTCATCTACAGTCATTGCTTGATTACATTATTAAAAACGGTTTCATTATGCAGTGTACCAAAAATTACAAAAACTTTTTCATGCATTTGTGTTGCACAAAATGCTTAACTTATTCTTTGTTAAAGTTTACGAAACTTTTGTTCGTTGTCAATTGTTTTCGTGCTCTCGCGACCGCAAGACTAACAACATCACGTATGACTACTAAGACCTTATGGTGACGACGCGAATAATGTCCCGCCTCCAGAAGCACCCTGCTACCCACCAACATGTGCTTAGATATTCCAGGCACATCTCCGCATGTGTGGCACATCTTTTTGGAAGCTTTCCCCCAACAGGGGATCAGGGAGAGTCATCCAAAATTCGGCACCATAGTCCACATTGGTTGGTTATCTGCAGCGTCTTAGCTGTCGCGACCAACTTACTTAGAACTACGATTGCCGATCTGTACAACACTATTCATAGTTTGTAATTATATTAAACAACACCGCAAAAATGTAGTATTAATTGTCTGTGAATTACTTGCCTTTGCAGATCATGCCTTTTACTTGTTCAATATAATCTGTTAATGATAATTAAATCTATCTTCAACATATAATTCACCATGTATAAAGCTAATATTTACTTTTGGTCTATCTTTCCGTCTTAAACATAGTGTACGTAGGACGTGTATCCACCAGCTTTATGTTAAGTAACTGGGTGGGCCGTCGCTCCTCTGGTTTGGTTGTCCCCGATGGTGTCATGGGATATAGCGCCTTATGCCTACACGACACAGCTGAACCCAATCGAACCACTCCCTCGTGCGGGACCCGTATGACGGATGGCTGTGGCTTCAGATAGGGGGATTACATCAGGCTTAAACTGCATTGAGTTTCACCCAAGACACCCTTAGCACCACTATGGGGGACGCACGAAAAGGCCATTTTCAGGGCCGACAGATCTCTAGGCTCGAAAAAACCGACGGTCCGCTGCCGGTAGTTATGAACCATGCACCAGAGGGGCCCGAAAGGGCGAATACAGATAGCTTTATTTATAAAAAGATCAAGCAAATGACTCCATTCCACCTGATGGTACGCAGAAGTGGAGTCCAAATGCGAAGATAGCTGGTGCGAGAGATACACTGCCACGCTAGCCACCCTCGCCTTGCTGACCTGCAAGGTGCTTCTTCACGCCTCTTTTGAATGACCCAGGATTGTAGGAAGGAGGGAACACGTGTGCTGGCAGTGAATTCCATTTCTTGATTGTGTGACAGATGTCATGTGCAAGCACCGAGACGGGGATCGAATGTGCGACCTTCTTCGTCGGGGTGAATTCTCTAGTAACGAAGATACTTGGTAAATTCCTTGTAAATTCACTCTTGTCTATATCGTTTCTTCTTCTTTTTTTAAATTAATGGCGTTCGAGATTACGCATTTCGCCAATGTCAAGTGAAAATGTACTTATAGTAAAATTTTTACAACAAGAACTCGGGGAAACTCCTTATCGTTTCTTATTATGTCACAAGTTGAACTATGACTTACAACGTTGCAAGAATTACGTCTTCAACATTCAATGAGATGTTTTTACAATATATTTTTATTTCAAAGAACTTTTGGAGCCGTCCCTACCACCAGTCTGGCCATACGATTGCATGACACTGCTGCGAAATAAAACATAAAATTCAAAAGAATTGCATGATACTTTTTCTATACTTCGTCTACTTGCCCGCCAGCTATCCGAAATCATCTCGTCTGCTCACTCGCAAACCAAAACAAAGAAATCACTTTTCAACGTTAATGAACCTTCGTGGTGAGCTTTTTCTTTTATAGCTCCCGAATCGCAATTGTTTCACAGCTTTCGAATTTTAATTAATCTTTCAGGTGACATTTTAATTGTAACATGTATAGAACAGCGAACGATAGAAATAAAAAGAAACAAAAGATTAATTTAAATTTTGTAGACGGCACAAATTGCCAACTCTTTCATTCAATCATATTTATTGAAACACATATTATAGGTTACAATAAATTATTATTCATCTTCTCTATATGAACTTTAATAGGTAATTAAAGTCAAATCTCACACACCTTGGTGTGTACAAGTTTTCTCTTCACATATTAATTTATAGGTAGATTGCTTAATAATTTATCTTTATTTGGAATAACTACGTTTATAAGTGGTGATTAATAATTGATTTTCTTTTTGATATATTTATACGTGTCGTCTCAGAGGAGCTAGTTAAGTTGCCAATCGATTACTCCAACGTTTAACGAAAAGAATGTATGAAACTAACGTATTACTAAGGCTAAGGACTCACGGAGCGATTTTTACCCGCGCCCGCCGTGGTTGCGGGCCCGTAGCCTTTGTGGAATACAGATATTTATGTAAAAAAATAAAGCACATTTCACAACGCGTTTTACGTGTGCGATTGTTTGCGGGTCCCGCTGCACCGGGCGGTCATCTTGTAGTACAGTCATTGCTTGATTACATTATTAAAAACAGTTTCATTATATGCAGTGTACCAAAAATTACAAAAACTTTTTCATGCATTTGTGTTGCACAAAATGCTTAACTTATTCTTTGTTAAAGTTTACGAAGCTTTTGTTTGTTGTCAATTGTTTTCGTGCTATCGCGACCGCAAGACTAACAGCATCACGTATGACTACTAAGACCTTATAGTGACGACGCGAATAATGTCCCGCCTCCAGAAGCACCCTGCATCCCACCAACATGTGCCTAGATGTTCCAGGCACATCTCCGCATGTGTAGCACATCTTTTTGGAAGCTTTCCCCCAACAGGGGATCAGGGAGAGTCATCCAAAATTCGGCACCATAGTCCACATTGGTTGGTTATCTACAGCGTCTTAGCTGTCGCGAACAACTTACTTAGAACTACGATTGCCGATCTGTACAACACTCTTCATAGTTTGTAATTAAAAGTAGAACAATCTTTGTTTAGGTGTTCCAAATCTGTCTGGTTTTGGTAACGCTGTTGTTGACATTTTTTTATATTCAATGGTCGGCAGACAAGCATACGGCCTGCCTGTTAATAAGCAGCCGCCGTAGCCTATAAACGCTTGCAACACTGACATAATCCCGTGGAGCTCTGGCGACCTTTCTCATCAAAAGAAGCACTACACCGCAAAAATGTAGTATTAATTGACTGTGAATTATTTGCCTTTGCAGATCATGCCCTTTTACTTGTTTAATATAATCTGTTAATGATAATTAAATCTATCTTCAACACATAATTCACCACGTATAAAGCTAATATTTACTTCTGGGGTCGTCTATCTTTCCGTCTTAAACATAGTGTACGTAGGACGTGTATCCACCAGCTTTATGTTAAGTAACTGGGTGGGCTGTCGCTCCTCTGGTTTGGTTGTCCCCGATGGTGTCATGGGATATAGCGCCTTATGCCTACACGACACAGCTGAACCCAATCGAACCACTCCCTCGTGCGGGATCCGTATGACGGATGGCTGTGGCTTCAGATAGGGGGATTACATCAGGCTTAAACTGCATTGAGTTTCACCCAAGACACCCTTAGCACCACTATGGGGGACGCACGAAAAGGCCATTTTCAGGGCCGACAGATCTCTAGGCTCGAAAAAACCGACGGTCCGCTGCCGGTAGTTATGAACCATGCACCAGAGGGGCCCGAAAGGGCGAATACAGATAGCTTTATTTATAAAAAGATCAAGCAAATGACTCCATTCCACCTGATGGTACGCAGAAGTGGAGTCCAAATGCGAAGATAGCTGGTGCGAGAGATACACTGCCACGCTAGCCACCCTCGCCTTGCTGACCTGCAAGGTGCTTCTTCACGCCTCTTTTGAATGACCTAGGATTGTAGGAAGGAGGGAACACGTGTGCTGGCAGTGAATTCCATTTCTTGATTGTGCGACAGATGTCATGTGCAAGCACTGAGACGGGAATCGAATGTCTTCTTCGTCGGGGTGAATTCTCTAGTAACGAAGATACTTGGTGAATTCACTCTTGTCTATATCGTTTCTTCTTCTTTTTTTAAATTAATGGCGTTCGAGATTACGCATTTCGCCAATGTCAAGTGAAAATGTACTTATAGTATTTTTTTACAACAAGAACTCGGGAGAAACTCTCTATCGTTTCTTATTATGTCACAAGATTAACTATGACTTACAACGTTGAAAGAATTACGTCTTCAACATTCAATGAGATGTTTTTACAATATATTTTTATTTCAAAGAACTTTTGGAGCCGTCCCTACCACCAGTCTGGCCATACGATTGCATGACACTGCTGCGAAATAAAACATAAAATTCAAAAGAATTGCATGATACTTTTTCTATACTTCGTCTACTTGCCCGCCAGCTATCCGAAATCATCTCGTCTGCTCACTCGCAAACCAAAACAAAGAAATCACTTTTCAACGTTAATGAACCTTCGTGGTGAGCTTTTTCTTTTATAGCTCCCGAATCGCAATTGTTTCACAGCTTTCGAATTTTAATTAATCTTTCAGGTGACATTTTAATTGTAACATGTATAGAACAGTGAACGATACATATAAAAAGAAACAAAAGATTAATTTAAATTTTGTAGACGGCACAAATTGCCGACTCTTTCATTCCATCATATTTATTGAAACACATATTATAGGTTACAATAAATTATGATTCGTCTTCTCTATATGAACTTTAATAGGTAATTAAAGTCAAATCTCACACTCCTTGGTGCGTACAAGTTTTCTCTTCACATATTAATTTATAGGTAGATTGCTTAATAATTTATCTTTATTTGGAATAACTACGTTTATAAGTGGTGATTAATAATTGATTTTCTTTTTGATATATTTATACGTGTCGTCTCAGAGGACCTAGCTAGGTTGCCAATCGATTACTCGAACGTTTAACGAAAAGAATGTATGAAACTAACGTACTACTAAGGCTAAGGACTCACGGAGCGATATTTACCCGCGCTCGCCGTGGTTGCCGGCCCGTAGCCTTTGTAGAATATAGATATTTATGTAAAAAAATAAAGCATATTTCACGACGCGTTTTACGTGTGCGATTGTTTGCGGGTCCCGCTGCATTGGGCGGTCATCTTGTACCGGAGGCGCGGGTCGCGGTCCCGCAGCCGCGGCGGGTTGCACCCGCGCGCTCTCCGATCAGTTGGCGGGCGACCGCAGTGGGCAGCGGGGGGCAACTCAACTGATCGTTTAACTGCCCGTCTTGCGATAATCAACCGCCAAGATTGCGAGCGATAATCGCAACCGCGACGACTGCGTAACCGCAAAATACTCCGGTCTCGTAACTTTTGAAAATAAAACCGCCATCGCAGCGGGCTCGAGTGAAAATCGCTCCGTGAGTCCTTAGCCTAAGAAATCTCCATGGCGACCGTGTCGTGTCTAATGTATGAATAGTAGTCAAAAATTGTCATTCGTTCGATAGAAACGTTATATCGTTTGCCACTAGTCTAGGCCCTCAGGAGCGATTGTCAAGCACGCAATAAGGACTTCTGCCCAACCTTCCATAGTACTGATCTAGCTTTTTATGTAACATCCTATATACATAATGACTTTGCAATAAATTATTGAATTGAGGGTTCGTGTTACACGCGTTATACATTACAACGTTCTTCTTATGCAGTAATGGAAATTTGAATGCGTTTATTGGGTGTCATTGTTATGTGAATAGAGAATAATCTTGGCCATTTTCTCCGCCTAATATGCCGCCAATTTCCTAGATCATCACAATTCAATTGAAGTTTCATTATGGCGCAGGAACTGGTTATGAAAAAGCCCGGTCACAATACGAACAAGAATTTAATATCCAATAGAATCTCTGCAACAATGTTTGTACAAATCAGCGAGCCATATTTTCTCAATAACAATATGTAAGTTTTTACTTTATTATGACTAGTGCCTCGTCCCGGCTTCGCATGAGGGGGATAATTTTATTTTCTAAGCAATTTGGCGTACAGAGAATCTTTCATTTTTAGAACTGGAAAGATTTGTATGTTTGTAACGATCAAACTCAAAAACTACTGGACTGATTTTGATCAAATTTAATATTCATATTGATTAGACTTTGGGAAATTACAAAGGATTTTTTTATTGTGAAAAAATCAATTAAGTGGTTGAAATAAGAGATAAAAGTTGTAATGTAAAAAATGTAGTAAATGTCATAAAACCATGAAACTTAGAATTTATTCCGTTGATAATAAATACATAAATATTTGTTTTAGCGTTTTTGAAAATTTGACCTGTGTGGGAATGAAACAGGAGATGAAAGTTAGCCTATATGGTTTCTCGACATCTAATCTATATTTGTACCAAATTCCATCAAAATCGGTCTAGTAGTTTTTTAAATTATTCGCTACAAACGTACAAATCTTACCTCTTTTAATATCAGTATAGAGTATATAATATAAATAGATATAGATGTATACTTAGATAACGAAAGCACCTATATTTTAGAACTGCATGTTCGCTAGGTTAGGTTTACACAAAGGTCAAATTAAAATAATACGCACTATATATCAATACATTTCACGTGCTTAGGTCACAATGTTACAAGCTGTAATACCATTACTACTATAAGCAAACGAAGCTCAGGCAACATTAAGAACAATGGATGGCTATGAACAGACAGTCAGTTTGAATAAACCTTTGAAACGAGTCCAGCCCCACATAGCACAATGAGATATTCATTAAAAATCTGGCCGAGCATCGCGTCCGCCAAGCTGGACAGAAAAACGGCCTTATCATGCTTTTGATGGATTGAAAGTAAAATGCAATTTGGTATATTTTTGGTGAGGGATATTGTAGTTGGATTGACGTAGTTCACCAAATAAAATAGAAGACCTTTGTGGTAAATTAAAAAGTATTAGATGATTATATATATTATGATGCAAAAGCTTATCCTCAATCCGCCATTCTGACATTCAGATATTGACAACGCGATTGACGAAGGGTTACGAAAATTGATTTTATCTACATTTTTTTTGTATAAATAACAATTACACAAGCAAAAAATTATAAAAACTGTATCCCGTCTACAAAAAAATCGGGAGTGGTCTCCCCTTGACTTTCTCGTATACCAGAAACGACTCAAAAGTTGATAGAAACCTTATATTTTGATGTCATACATGCATGTTAAATTTTGGTCACCCATCCGCGTACTGACCGCGTTGCTTAACTTTCGTGATCGACAGCTCAAAAGTTGATAAAAACCTTATATTTTGATGTCATACGTGCATATTAAATTTGGTTGCAATAAGTTAAAGCATACTCGTGTTATCGTGCTAACGCACAGACACACACACAAACATAAATCCAAAAAAAAAAATTTGTACTCAGGGAGGTCCAAAACGTGTAAATCGGTCAAAATTTCGAAGTCGAATTTTTTTACGATTACAAGACTTCCTCTATACTACGTATACGAGAAATTAAAAAAGGAATGAAATTAGTCAAAATCTGGGTTCACAAGGTGAAGTCGACTCCTCCTATTGGTAAAGTCAGTCAAAATGTAGTCTTTGTTATCCGGACCGTAATAACAGACCTTAATCATCAAAATCGATGAATTAAACGAAAATGATCACAACCCTTCCTTTTGGCTCCGTCGTAATCGAGTAAAAATGAACTTTTTTAATAAGATTAGCAATAGATACGCAAACTATAAAAAACTAATGATTCGGTTTATTCTTCGAAATCTTCTATTCGTTTACTGGAGTTTGTAAATAATATCCTATGTCATTGAAAGGTAATGCGGTACGTCGTCGTGTCGTGTAGCTTTATGGCGGCAAAAGTTTACCTTATACTCTAAATAACATTAGTTCTTGAAAATATTCGATCGGTACAATTAAATTGAGCACCCCACGCTTTTCTCTAAATTACTAAGAAGTTATTTTTCACTTTTTAGTCCGATTTAATAAAAAAGCGTGTTTTTTAGTTCTTTTTAAACTATTATTTTACCATCCACTTTTAGTGCGAATTATAACCGCCGACGAACAAACGAGTCAGTTACATACAAACATACCTACAGGAGTTACAAATATACAGGAGTTACAAACATACCGGTGAAACTAATATAGTTAATAGCAGGAATAAGAGTCTTCATATCGGAAGATAGTTTAAGATTGCTTTGCTTCCTCTTTCATTATGCGCACAGCTAAGGAGTGGAACTCGTTGCCAAGGTCTGTTTTCCCGGATCAATATAATCTGGATATCTTTAAGGCCAGAGTGAACAAGCATCTTCTAGGCAAGCGTGTACCATCTTAGGCCACATCTTCGCTTCACATCAGGTGAGATTGTGGCCAAACGCTCAACCTATCAAATATATAAAAAAGATGATTTCTTTGATATTTTACGAGCAGTTTCTCATAAAGTTTTAGTGTTTTGGAAACTCCTAAAGCACGAGAGGTTTTAGTAATTTTAGCGTGTACAAATCAAATAAACAAGCGTTTTAAACCCACCAACAGCAGGTAAAAGGAGAATTTCAGGTATTTACCGTACCTTTGTTGTTTCAGTCTCGTTGCGACCCTGTTTGGAAAACAAACATCGTTTGTTAAACTTTTGTTACGTATGTGACTTAAATATGGTTATTTTTAATAGCTGTGTACGGTCATACAAACTATGATTTATTAGAATAATAAATTACGCTTCTTATAGGGGCGACTCTCATCACAAGAAATAAGAAGTGTATACACGTCTTATTAAGATTATATACCTATAGGTAATCTTCATTCGCTAAGATACGCAAGCCGAAAACTGAAACACCTTTACCTTACAAAGCTTAAACAAAAGACATAAGGTAGAAAATTGATTGCAGCGCTGTCTCCGCCCGACAGCGAACGCAACGGACGAAGCGCGAAAAGTATCAACCAATAGTTATCAATATTTATGGCATGCTTAGCGACGCACATTTTTAATTGGTTAATCGATTTCCCGTACTGTAAAAATTTTGTCTACTGGGCAGGATAATCTGTGTTTACCGTGCCATATTTTCTTTCGATTTTCATAAGTAGAATATACGTTTTTCCATTTGTTCCAATTTTGGAATTGAGTATTCTTAACTCTACATTATGGTTCTACATTATGGTCTACCTTCGAGGGCTGCGAAGCGTTAAAGGGTCGTGGGGCGCCAGGATTCGTTTTACAGCTCATTAGAGTAAAAAGGGTATCTAAACAAATTCTGCGGCTGTAACCCCAGACACTTTAAAAGCTATTTTTTATTTACCGTTTTTTTTTCAATGTAATCAATAAGAAAATAACTTTTAATATTATTTTACTAGAGATCCGCCCCGGTTTTGCACGTATAGTACTTAAATGAAAGAAAACGGGCTTTAAATCACGTAGCTCTGTTGTTTAAATCCCGTTTTCTTTAATTTATATGATTGTGACCACGTTAGTTAATAATAATAGTTTTCGTACCACTTGATCTAAAAAGTGAACAAAAAGCCAACAAAAAGCGAACATAACAATAGTCATTTTTAATCTGTTAAAACAGGGAAAGAAAATTGTACTGAATTTCATTCATCCTCTAGGGGGAGAATGTGATTTAAATTTGGAATACTTATCGAAATTTATACTGAACTACATCTGTGTTTACACCATTAAGTTTGTATTTATACATCTTTTTGAAAAAGGAATACGCATTTATTGTGCAGTTATGATTTTCAAACAAAATTACGAAAACCGGGGAGGCCGTATGAGCTTGATGCCTTTGCTTTTCCATCAAAAAAATATTAGTCTAGGAATTTGCCGCAGTTTTGTTATCTTCAAATACATAAACGTTAAGTTTATTTTAATTTATTTTTATAAATAAGTTAATGTTCTAAAAATACGTTACGATGTCAAATGCTTATCTCATATTATTATTGTGTTAATTTTTTCGCAAATGGAACGAACAGTAGAGTATTTTCCTCAGTGATAAAGCTGTTTTAGTCTTGGGTGAACTTAAATCCCTCGCTACACTCAGGACTCGTCTTAAATGCCTCGCTTCGCTCGTGATTTAAGTTTTTAACACCCTCGCTACGCTCGGGAGTAAACCTCGAGTCCTTCGTTACGCTCGCGATTTAAATCGTCACCCACGACAGAAGACACTGCTATATCCCCTTGGTTAATAATCTACTATTAGAAAACAGACTCTAATAATAAAAGATTATAGTACATATATAAACTTTCCTCTTGAATTTTATTTATTACTCTATCTACTGATGAAAACCGCATTGAAATCACTTGCGTAGTTTAAAAGTTCTAAGAGTACTTAAAGAAAGAGCTACTTTGTTTTATTCTATACAGTGTGTCCGTGGAAAGTAGTAATCAAATTTTATGAGTGTGTTTTATGGACAATTTTATCGATATAAATACCTCAAGTTAGAAGTCTAGCTCCGACTCTAGCCGAAATACAAGAACCTAAATATTTTATTCTTAATTTTAAAATATTTTATTTTTTAATTTTGGTTTCATCGTAGAGTAATATGTTTGACATTATTTTGTAGAATAGTTCAAATACTAATAATACAATGTAAATAAAACATATCTTACCGACCTAATTTTTATGATATTTTAAAGTACCCGAAAAATACTTGAAAACTGCATTTTTTTTTTAAATTAAATAATCCTAACTCTGTCAAAATGTAACAGAGTTGTATATATTTATCACTTTTAGTGATAGGTCATTTTATTAGCTATCGACCCATAAAAAATGTTACTCAGTGAAAAAGTAGCATTCTAACGGTGAAATAATTTTTAATATTGGTTCAGTAACTATTGAACGTATCCATTACAAACATACAATTTTTTCTCTTTAAAATATTAGTATAGATAAGACTATCTTGAAAATAAACCTTAGCGAACAAATTTTTTTGAAGCTATTTAATGGAAGCTCCAACTTTGTTTCGTAATTATAATGAGATGAAAGTTATACAAAAGTTGAAATTATTTTCAATTATCTCACCCCAAATGTGTCACAAACGGCGCGAACATACTTTAAAATGTCATTTAGCCTCGGGCCTACAAAAAATACCTCGTAAATTCATGAAATTATTCCCAAAGAAGCATTTACGAAAAGAACTGAATATAAAACGTTGTCTGCCCAAATTTAAAACTTAGTGTCTGTTTCAGTAATGGCACCCGATATGAGACAGTTTTGTGAGTGAAAAGCTGGTGGAATTTTCGTTCATTATGTTCTCCATAAAATTAAGGTAATACGTAAGTTACGAATATTTTAATTTAAGTGAAATCATCGTGTATTTAAGATTTGAGGCACATTTTTTTTACAAATTAAGGCCTGGATTAGTAACGAAGATGGAGTAAACATATTATTGTCAGCTTTATTAAACACCAAATCCCCGAATTTCAAAATTAATTTTAGACGCAATTACGAGGCTAATTAATCCCAAACTAGAGGTTAATACGGTTTGTATTTGCTCACTGTACGTACTTACTTAACTATACTTGTTGCTTAAATTAAATTAAACTCTCCAAAATTTTAAACGCATTTAAAGTTTATAAATTTTACTTATTTTACAAAATCCACAGATCTTTGAATACCAATAAGTAAATTTTGATTGTAAGTCTTAAATCTAATTATGGATTTACTTTATATTAAACAAAACTTTAGAGGGTTAGTAGGTATGTGTGGGTGATGTAAATGTGCCGTGTGTATAGTGTGATTGGTCTGTGAGTGTATGTGTGTGGTAAGTTTTATTGCCTCCATGTATATTTAAGGCTATGATTCAGTTTTACTTTTTAACACCTTATAAACATCTGTCTTAAATTTATTCTTACTGCTATTTAAGATATCAATTGAGTCAAAGTACTTGTTATAAGTTTGTAGTGTTCTGCATATGACCGAGTTTTTATAATAATAATTACTTCGTGTGTGGGAAATATGGAATAATGGTGTATGTCTTGTACGGTAAGCAGGTGTTTTAGCTGTAAGAATGTGTCACTAAGCTCAGTACAATCAATTTCTCCCTGACAGACCTTATGCAGAAACATTACGTCCAGTACTCGTCGTCGATCCTCAAGCGACACCATATTGTGATGTCCACAAGACTCGGCGTAGTGAGACATATTATGTTGTGAACAAACTTATGTTGAATTTTCTCCAGTAAAATTGTTATGTTATGTGTGTGATATATTGTGGATTCCAACACACTAATGACAAAATGTTAAATTTTTACACTTATATAAAATCCAAAAATCACTGTACTCGTAGTCAAATTTAATTCCGTTTATTCGTGAGTATTAAAATCAAAAGTACTTTTACCGAGGTAGAATAAAGACCGATATCAATATTCAATTCACAGTTCCCGATGCCATGCAAGGGTTTTGTTGGTAAGCGACCTCTCTTATTTTTATTAATATATCAATAATTGCTACGCAAACAAACTTCGGTAAGCTTACTTTTACTACCGGGTAAAATGTTAAAACCGGCCATTAAACAGCTAAAATTCGTTCCAATAACGTATTACAAAATGGCAACAGAGAAAGTTCCAGGATATTACATTCAGAACATTCAATTCAATACCACAAATTGCAAGCTATTCAACAGGTACATTATACTCTCCTTTATCGCCTCGTATGAGGCTTCTATTACCTGGTACTTTGGTTGGCGGAAAGCGTAAGATTGGCAACCAACTTTTCATGTAGACTAATTGTCTGTTGGTCTCCTTTGAATTTCCATTGTTATTATAGAATTTTACCGATGAAAATAATATTATCTTTCGGTCAAATTCTACTGTTTTAAGTTTTCTTAAGGTGAGTCCAGACTATATAACAAAACATGTTGTAAAATAAAGTTATATAACATGTTTGCTATTACATGTTTGTAGGTTGCAATGTTACACAGCCATGTTAAATAACGTGGACTTTATCTGGACTCACCTTACAAACAAATCTTTCCGAAGATACGCTGGTGCAAAACAATAAAAACTATTTTTTTCTTGAGTGAGAACTACTTTTTCAGATTTTTTCTCTTTAATAGTACTTTATGAAGCTTATCTGATTACAGAAGTTTCTTAAATGATTGACTCTTCTTACATTATTAACAGAATATCAGGTGCAAATCGACATTGATAAGAAGTGCGTTTTGCATATTAATTAATTGCTTGAGCACAAAACAAACATTCAAAATATTTTCAAAGCTGTCAAAATAATACTCTGTAATCCCTGGTCGTAGAGTAGGTATTTTATCTTTAAATTCAGCTTATGGAATGAACTAGTTAATTCGTGTCAGTCCCTTTATAAAAATCGTGCGAGTGTCACGTCAGTGATGCAAGCGTAATTACCTATACATATATATGCTACGATGGCTGCTTACGACTGTGTAGGCCGTATGATGTTTATCTGCCGAGCAAATAACATAAGAATATGAAAACTATGTTGCTTATATATTTTAACTATTTTGTAACAATATTATTTCCTTTGCCAATACATTTATACCTACCGCATATAAAATAAAAACAAAAACTTATCAGATAATTCTGGTTTTTGACGCTACGTGTCACAAACGGTGAATACTATAATCATTATTTATGTCGTGCTTTAATACTTAAGAAGAATTCATCAGCAGCACTCTTAGGAGGAGTTGAAGCACAAGCACTTGTCCTAAGATAATGCGCCGACGTTCCTCCTATTCGCGTTGAAAGCCGAGCGCGGTCCAGTAAAGTACTCCCGACTTGTGCGCTTTTGTTCACGCGCCCTTGGCACAATTTTGCTGGAATTGTATTCTTTTTTTAATTACGTAAGCAGGAATTCGTGTATCTTTTTATTAGCACATTAACTTTGTTTATATACACAGTTTAATTCAGGTAATGCGTTGCATTAATCGTATTTTTAAAGAGTGTCTTCCATTAGTAAAGCTGGTAAATGAAATTAAAATGAAAAATATAACACAGTTACTGGTCTTGCTTGTTCCGAAATTGTCACCAAAATTGTATAATGTACTCGGGGAATTCAGAAAGCAATAATCAAGCCATTTTCTAGCATGTTTGGAGTCCTGCTCCAAGAGACACGCATATTGATTGATGATGATAAACTCTATCCAAGACGATGAGGAAAATTCATGAAAAAGTTAAAAGATAACAAGCTCCTCTCATTTTTATCATACAGTGTACTATGCTACAACAAAATATATAACCTTATACAGAATTTAACTGCAAAGTCATATGCGGTGATGACAAACATAAGACATTTTATCGCGGAGCAAAAAAAGTAGTAAGGACTCTCCTACCCTTACTACTTGTTTTTCACAAGATCCACGATAAGATTAAGTTAAGACATCTATTATTATGTTTAGGTACTTTTCATCACTCTGAATTTCTTAATTGCAGGTTAAATTGTATTAATTTAAGAACTTATGGACTAAATGTTAAACAATAAAACCGTTGGATAATTTAGTTTTCCTTTCCATTTGGAAAGCAGTTTGTAGCGATGAATGCGATGTAGATTTTTATTATGAAATACCTTTGTAAAATCTTCTGCTTTTCTAAGCTTTTAGCTGCCTAGTTAACAAAATACTATAAAATGTTGTTTGATGAATACTGTTTAAATTTAATTTCGTCTCTATTTACTATTTATTTGCTGAATTAATGTTAATCCTTTTAAATCCATCACGCGGTCCTGCTGCCCAATGTTGCATAGTTTACGCCATGTTAGCGGTTGATTAGCTCAACTTGATTAATAAATATCCCGGATTATCGAGGCCTAAAATTCATACGGTTCCTATTCTCAATGTCACATTACAGTGCATTAGGATACTGACTATTATACAATTACATGATGAACCTTATACCTTAACTAAATAACATTATACCTTAGTGAGAACTTACCAAAGAAGGGAACTTTTTTTTGATGACGGACTATGCTAACTAATAGCATACTCCGTCATCAAAAAAAAGTTTGAGAACCGCTGCATTGTAAAATTTTATAATTTATTCAAAAATAAAAACAAAACGGCATTTTGAAATTGAGGAACGTTTTTACAATTATATATGCAAATCGATTCTTAAGGAGTAAACTCCAAAAATTGATATTTTGTTTGATGTATTGCTTTGTGAAAACGCTCCTCAATTACAGTTCCACGATTGCTTCATGAAATTTTAGATCCCACGACTTGATTAGCCTAACTAACCCTATTAAACAGCTGCGGCCTTGTAATCGTTCGTACTCATTCCAGATTATGCATTGACAGTTTTGAAAACAGTCTCCAGTCGTTTTATGGAAGGATGTTTACGTCTCGTTTTATATCTAGAGCATGCAGTTTCGCTTTTATTGTGTTCCGCAAATAACAAGATGCTCTTATTTTATATGTTAAGCAGTTTCCGAGTCAGTCTTATTTTAAGTAATCTAAGTATTGCAGTATAAACTCAAAATACTGACTGGTTTTGTATTATATTCTCGTGAAATAATCGTGTTCCTACATTATGCATAATTGTATATCTATTAAATCTATTTAGTTTTAAATGTATAAAATAACAATCAGTCAAAATTTAAAGGGTCAACAAAACAGATATCGTTATTAAAATTGTCCTTTAAAAGTATTCAACGTACTTTTTTACGATAATAACGTGTGCAAGTGAACACGCTATTTCATTGTCACCGAATTAAGAGGATAGTAACATCTGCACACAAACGAAGAAAATGTTTTCGTATCCCTATTTATATTCCCATCTTTATGATATTTTAGTAATTAGTAAAAAGCTATCTCTGCGTTTTTCTTTTTACTTAATCGTATACGTAGTATAGAGGAAGTCTTGTAATCGTCAAAAAATTCGACCTCGAGATTTTGACGGATTTACACGTTTTGTACCTCCCTTAGTCCAAAAATACAGTTTTTGGATTTAGTCTGTGTGTGTGTGTCAAATTTAACATGCGTGTATAACATCAAAATATAAGGTTTCTATCAACTTTTGAGTCGTCGATCACGAAAGTTAAGTTACTCGGATGGGTAACTAAAATTTAACATGCATGTATAACATCGAAATATAAGGTTTCTATCAAGTTTTAAGTCGTTTCTGGTATACGAGAATGTCAAGGGGAGACCACTCCCGATTTTTTTTACAATAGCTTTGAATGTAAATGTCGAATTTTGAAAAGAGGGCAACGTAAAGTAATTCTGATACATCATAAAGTTGGGATAAGAAATAGGGGTAGTAAAATGTTTTCTTTGTTGTTATGGAGACGTGCACGCCATCCTATCCTTAATTTGTTACATAATCACGTCTAAACGATAGCAATAAAAGAACAAAATGACAATTCTTTCACTTGCAATTCTCGGAAACAAGCTCACTACGCCACATCGGGCGTCCGATATATAGGCAAACGCGCGATTTCAGATATTTTAACGACACTTTTATGGGTGACTGGAGCCGACGACTCAATGTCGGTATCGGTTAGACAGCCAATGAAACTTGACCTCCCACTTAAAATACTAGCTCTAACACTTCTTCAGAGAACTAAAGGTCACACAACTGGTCACTGATCACGGAAAGACTGGACATAAATCAGTCAGTCTCATTAAATGGTTACCCTCTGAAAGGTTATTGGCCTAGTGGCTTTCAAAACAAAGAATAGAAATAGCAATATCGCACGGAAAAACAATAATTGTCTTGTATTAAAAAGATAAATTGAATAGGAATGCCAAATTTTGATGTATAGATAGATACTAGGTATTCCATGAGTAATTTATTATTGAAGTATAAATTTTCTTATTAAAATAACTCCAAGATTATTAAAAATACATTATTAATGATTTTTTTAGAATTTTCATTTTAATGTTCCCAATAATTCACGAAGGAAGCAATGTATGGAATTTCAGTTAAAAAAGAGACAACTTAAAAACTTTTTTGTAATTATTAAGTAGTACATTTTGGTCAACCAAAATCAAGGTAAATTAACAGAAATCGAAATATTATGTTTATTTTTGAGTGATAGACGTACTTGATGTGTCTATACGAATTAATCATTTAATTTGCTCCAATACGTAATTTGAAATAGATTCATATTTTTTTTTGTTTTCTTGGCAAATAACTTTTAAAATTACGAAATATTTCAGTATAATAATTATAAAATTACGAAATATTTTCATATTGCTTGTAAAAGCTTAAAGACAACCGACTATACAATCGTACCTATTGATCCAAACACGAAATAAACATTGCTGACATCACGGTACATTGAATTCGCAAATAAAGTTTGATCATTAAGAAATGTGAAGTAACTACTTTATTTTCGAAGTTGCAAAAGTTGTTCCATTTGAGAAGTAGAATCAATATTGCTCTTGGAGCTTAGCGAAGCTTGTAGACACAATGTATTATAACGCAGATTTACGGACTTAGATTATTGAGTCACTTCAAGAAACTTTTATTATTGGATTAAGCTAGAACTATAACTTTTATTGAGATTTGATACATACCTACTATTGATCACGCCTTTCTCTCGAATGGGTTGGCAGGCAGATACCACTTTTTTCTCTTACTTCTCACTTATTTTATCACTACATTCTAATCAGAGTTTTTTAGATGCCTATCGGAATCATCTTATCTACATCTAATTTCTGTATAATAAACTGTTGCACACAGGTCTTCCGAACTCATAAGGCCTATGCGCAACAGGGGGCGTCTCTCGGCTGAAATTATGATGATGATGAAAATGGGGACAGGCAAATGAATGAATACTAAAGATTCATAAAGTGGCCCTGGAATTGAATATAGTTCCAAACCTATCTTCTAAGCAGCATTTAAGATAAGGATCGTATTTAACTAGCCTGCAGATTAACCTAACCTAAACCTCTAAATCCAGAATGAGCGACTAAAAATCCTTAATGAGCGACTACCAAATGATTAGTCGCCCATTTAGTATTTTTAGTTGAACGGTTTATTATTTCCCTTAAAATATATGCATAAATCTATCAAAGATTGCTGCAACAAATTTGTATTATCTTTTCACCTCCTTTAGCCAAAACTCGGATTTGATCCCCAATTCCCCAGAGCAGTAAAATATGTGCTCGTTTTGGTACGATTCATTTTAAGTTCACCAGTCTAGCTACCATCAAGGTCTGTAGGTATAATAATGGTGTTGACAGCATTATTGTCTTCCGATAATTAAGAATCCAGGGGATCGCTTCCAAAAACAAACTTATTATTAATGCCACCAGGTAATATGAAGGCCAGGGGTCCACGTCCTGAAGTCTCCTCGTGGCGGACCCTGGTAAAGTGGTGGGGAAACTTTTTCAGCGGGTGTATGGCTTTTGATGTCAAGTGTGTCCCCTTAGCATTCGAAGTCACTGCCATCGTCGAGTTGCTTTTGTTTTCCCACCACGGCTAGTTCCGGACGGCCCTTTTCAGGGCCACGACCGCGCCGCCCGAAGTTCCCCGGGTGCGGTCCGATGGCTGCTCCCGGTGTCCTTGTCAGGAGGATGTGCCAGGTCAAGCAGCCGTTGGTGGAGGAGTGGCTGCTGGCCACCAATTGGTGCAGGGAGTGCCTAGACAGGCAGCGTTGGGACGGTTTCAGTGTAGTTGCGCTCACGTACGCAGATCCCGAGCCGTCCCGTAATAGTGCACTGAAGGTGAGGCCGGGGAAGAAGACTCGAGTCCCACATATCCTCTGCGGTTGGCACCACCCCGCAGCAGGGACGATGCGTAAATACATTTGACCTCCCCGTCAACAAAATAAAAAGGTAATATGAAGGCCAAGAGTTTCCCAGTCAAAGGTAAAAAAGCATTGACAGCAATTCGGAATCGTTAAGGCAGATTTCAAAGTCATAAAACGTGGCTTTTTGTGTTCAACGGAGAGTAACGTTCCATTTGAATAGACAAATAAATGATTAAAGGCTAGCGCTCATGAATGGCATGCTACGGTGAATTCATCGGAATACCGAAGGACGTTATGGCAAGCCGAAAGATACCTCGAGATTCTGTACAGTAAAACATCCACCGTCGATATTCAGAGATTCCGGAACCCACAGTGGCGTAACACTCTGGGTTCCGGCAAAATTCTGTAGCGTGCTTTGATACGCGGAACCACATTGCGGTTTGATATGTGTATCTCATTATGACATTGATGAGATGTAAGGTCTACGGATATTAATATAATTTTCAAAATGATTTCAGCTTAAAAACACTTTGCTATACCGTACTGTCAGTAAGCGTCGGCATCAAGAACTTCATATGAGAATATTTTTATCTCACGAACGCGGGCGAACCATGACTGATAGGAAACGTCAAGCAAAAATAACAAAACGATAAACCCAAATACACGCGAGTTAAGTCTCTAAAAGTAATTTTATTTAGTAGAATAGTTCTCGCGCTTAATGTATAAAAAATATTTTATATTAGTTTTTTGTTAGGCTAATATATTTCATGTTGACTTTATTCTTTTAGGGGATCAGTGCCTGTCACTTGATCGTAATACTGATAAGTCGTAAGCAAAGGGTATATAAGCTATTTCGGATAGTACGATTTCTTAATTTAACCTTAATCCTCCAGCAAATGTTGAAGTAGGGCGAGGAACTGATGTCAACACAATGTTATTAGATAGGGCGAGGAACTGATATCAACAAGAAGATATATAAATGTTTGAAAGTATAAGATTTTTAAAATACTAGCAACATGTAGTTATCTAAAAACTCCAATGTTCAGCCAGTTTCCAAAGCTAGCATCTCCGTAGCAGAACGTGAAAATCGATCTAGAAGCTTCTAATAATAGACCGAACCGCTTATGTATTGACGAAGTAGCAAGCAAATGATGTAAATCTAAACTGTCTTTAGGTAGAGACATTACAGTGACCACGGCACATATTTATGTGACGGGAACAAGCTGGGAGCCGTTAAGTCGCTTGTATTTCTCCATAATGGGCCATCGTCAACATGTTTATGGCAAGCGGTGCACAATCTGTGAAGGATTTTTGGAAGGGAACCGATGATAGAACATTGTTATTGGTCGGTTTAATTTTTATGTTTGGCTAATGGAGTAATATCCTTAATATTTCTTAGTCTTTATTAAAATTATTTGAATTTATATAAATTAAACTTGGCAATGTAATTATGATGAGTAAGAAACAATAGACAAAAACGAATTAATTGCATTTAGGAAGTTGGAATATTCCATAGAGGTAATCTATGGAATATCCGAATGGAGAAAGGTCGCAGGGTCAATTACATTTCAGAACGTAAAAAGTATTGTTTAAAATAGTTTCTTCCTTATTTTTACATTAAGGGGTATATAGTATTAGTGGATGATCATCATCATAACAGCCTTTATAATTGGACCCACTGCTGGGACACAAGGGTCATCGAAGGAGGTTTAGGCAGTAGTCCACCACGCTTGCCCAATGCGGATTGGTGGTCGGAATATAAGGTGATCAATACCCCTTTGCTGATCCATTAGTCACCTTCTACGACACCCATTGGAGGATATGGGGTATGCTATTGTACTCTGCCGTAATTACATGGCCAAGTTAATATAGATAATAGATAATAATTTACTGAAGCCTTAGAGCGTTTTCCATTCGATGTTATATTAATAACACCAACCTGTATAACATCAAACATTTTCTTCCTAGAGGGAAACTTTTTTTTATTTTATTTTATTGTTCGGGTTAACAACAGCCATACTTAACTAAAACTCTTAACAAAAGTGACTTAAGCTAAATAACTTCAGTTTGTTCATTACATAACTGAGACAGTTCGAATTATTGTTCAGTAAGTTTGAATTCTTACTTAAATAATAAAAATATAGGATTATAGTAACTATATGTGAATATATATAATTATATATGATAAATGAGAATATATATATATATAAGATCATAATATATACTTAGATAATGTAAAGGGAAAATACATATACAATACCTAAATAAATAAATAAGCATGATATCTGAAATTATTATGTAAAATTTACGCAAAAAAGCAATTCCTTATTCCATACGAGTTGTATATTAAATTACTTTACTAAAAATATATAATATTACATGTTAGATTTCATTGTTAGAAAACAAAATATCAGCTAAAAATAAATTATACTAAGAAAATCTCAATAAACCTTTTTCACTTCCCATTCATTGTGTTCCAGATTCCAGGTATTCACATAAAACAGACCTCGTAAAGAACAGTGTTAACGAAAATGTCCATTGTTCCAAATGAGTAATGAGAGAAGCATCCCTCTTTTATACTGTGTGTATAAATAAAAAATCCTATAGCTACCCGATTATTAGCTTAGTGCCTTATACAAATAAATGCTAAAATATTCTGCGCATAGTGAACTTTACTGCAACATTAAAATTACATAACCACATACGTAAGTAAACAATATTCACTTCAATTGCAGCTTTTACGTTCTATCGTAACTTTGTATGTGGAATTGTTATGATGTGATAAAAGCATTTACCGTGTTTTGATTAGCATCGTAGATTTGAAAGCTCCATAAATTTTAACACGACACACAATGTTCAACAAATTAAGCTGGCGGAACTGACTACTGAATCAATGGATGAATACTACAATCGAATAAAGAACAAGTGTTAAATTTAAAATTTTATTTAAACCTCATCTACTTAGAATCTCTGGAATCAGACCTGAGGAAGGTACTCATATTCCTTCATCACTATAAAAACTTCAAATGATTTTAACATAATTATAAGCATTCTTGAATCATATATTCATGGCTATGATTTTGAAAGGAAACTTGGTTAGGACTGTAAAAAAATAGCTTTCAAACAAAAAAAAAAACAAATCAAATCATAGGTTTAAGTTTCAGAGTTGTAATTTTTTTTATGTTTAGTTATTTTGTATTTATTTATAGTATGCTTTACTAAATATTAAATAATACAGTCTTATTTTTACTTAGAGTCTTTATTTTTGCATCCGAGGTAAAAATACAATTGAAATCAAATTAGGTACTTTGGTTTCCCAATCTTTTAAGATTCGAATTATTCAAATATTGGAACGCATGAAATCTGTTTTATAATTGAAACAGAAGGTCATGGATAAAATTCTTTTTGAAGAGATTTGTTTTTAATTTATAATTTTTTTGTTATTTTGCCGCTCGCAAATTAATATCCTTTTATTAAAAATGATATTAACAATTTTCATTCTTTAATATCTTTGAAGTCATTTAATCATATTTCCAATAGAAAAGGGGATACCATAAGCAACTTATTGCCTTTTATGAAACAATTCAAGTAAAGCCTTCGACCGAACTAATCAATTTTAGATCAAATTAAATTCCAATCGGCTTTCGTTCATTATTGTGTGATTACTTTTATTCTCCGTCGTACGCAGGATTTTGTCAGAAATTTCACAGAAATAGTTAGCCATAAAATAAAAGCTCTTCTTTTTGTTTCAATTAGCAACAACACGTGTCCCACTCACGCCGCAGGCGAAGAGAAAAATAAAATTTCTCTTTGCTGTGAACTTTAATATCCTTGTTGTTTGGGTTCCCGCCGTATTTCAGTCCATTCTTTTGTTACGTATATAAAGGACGACATGGTATGAGAAGAGATGATAATCATGTGATAAAGAAAGTGATGAACGTGAATGTGGACGGGTATAGAGGGAGAGAGATACAGAAGAAGATGGATAGATTTTGTGAGAGATGATATTGCAAAGAATGGAGTTAATGCTGACATGACGGCTGACTGTATGGACGAGGAAATCGTATTTTGCAGACCATAAATGAAATTGGGAGTAGAGCATGGAAATCATGACGATGAACGACGATATACTGTTATAGGTACAATCTGGAGTTAATGAAGATATTTAGGTGACAAGATTATAGGTTAGGTTTGATAACTTTGACGTTCCGATGTGGGATCAAGGGATAAGGATGAGCAATGAATATTGAATTGTACTGTGCCATGCTCTGTTTAGTCAGATCGCTCCACTTATATAATCCTCCTTAAAGAAACAATTACACATTGCTGCACTGTGCTTGTGCGGCTAAGTACAAACATGAAACTCAGCACTCCGCAGCATACCTCAATGTTTATTGTTCATGATAATGTTTTGTGAAAAGTGTCAATGATGGAAACGATATATTATAATCAAATATTCATCTTTCCCAATAGATTTGTGTAAAAGAGAATATTTACTACGATCCAAGTATTATGAGAAATTAATATTCCAATTTCAGAACCTGAGGAGCATTATTATAATATTAGTCGATCTTTAAGATATACGATATTTACTTTTTAAGATTTTCTTTTGTGTCTAGCCTTTGTATTCATAATGATTATTCCTCAAAAAATCTTTGTTGTCAAGTTACTTGCTTAGGTGGTTTTCATAGACAGTATTAGATATTCAAAAGCATGAATTACCATTGTAAATTAAGGTTTGTGCTAATGGATTGATTTGTAATATTGGAGTGTAATTATATAAATTGAAAACGTTAACATTACACAATTATTCATGGAATCTTAGGCTTTATATTAATCTTCAGTTAGCACACAGACCGAGGTTAGAACAACAAAGCTTCAGTCTTTGTCTGTACAAATTTAATATTCGTGAACAAGCGCTAGACAACCGCTCTGTGCCGTCTGCAAAATTCGTAAATATATTATCAGGGTTCCGTTCCGCAGTACCACAGTGATTCCACTCGCTTTAACGGCACACCCGCAAACACGGCAAACCGTAATCAACCTTCCGTTCCACTAATTAATGCAAGCAAAATCCGGCCTGTAATCATAGACCAAACGTAACCTCTCGTCGGAACTGCCACAAAGTTGCAGCATACGGTACTGGCTGATCGACTTGATGCAGTTAAACAAAAAATATTACAGAGCCAAGATTAAATATCGGTAATCACGCTAAGCTTGAGAAAATCTCTGCCTTAATGGCAGAAAGAATAGTTTCTAGTGGTGTGCGATTAAAAGCAATATGCTAGTAGCTAGAGCTTCAGTCCACGTTCCGATTAGGGATATCTGCCAACGCAAACGCTGAGCTATAAACATCCTTCTCGACTAGGACGATCGTATTATTACGAGGCATACTCGATTCACACCAAACCGCACCAGCTGACTGTGCGAAAAACTGAGCCATGTACAGGAGCGCTTCTGATTCGCTTACTTGGCTCGCGCGCATGAGCCGAGGTTCGAACCATTAGGCCGCGTACAAGAAGTAAGTGACGAGCGGGATGACGGCGTCGGCGGGACGACAGTGGGGCGGTGGAGGTGGACCCTGCCTCGAAGCCAGCGGGCAGATCGCGCGGTGCTAAACCGGCGTAGTGTTGTGTTATGAGAAATTAGTGGCTTTGTTCTATCAAAAATAATTTTCTCCTCGACGTCGTCGGCCGGCATTTTGAAACGTCAGTCGATAAAAAGCAATAAATAAAATACACAGTACTACGTCAATACAGACACGCGGGCGCCGCTTGACTGGACATCACTCGTACGTCGCTCCCCACGCCGCTGATTTCGAGGCCAGTTCCATTTAAATCTATGCATTGGATCGCGCCGCTCTCGCGCCGCCGTCGCCGCCACCCCGCTCGTCGCTGACTTCGAGTCCGCGGCCTTAGAGGTACACCGATTTCTTCCGACTCGAATGCCGGAGAGCCTCTTATCGGTGTAGACTGCCGCACGGTTGGGAATCGTCGGCTAGAAATCCTCTCTCCAAGATCCTGGCCTTCTCCAAACACTAGAGAAGGTCATCTGCGACCACCTTGTAGTACTCCTTCCAAAAAAACGTTTTAAAAATCCTAATACATAGTTTTCAAATGTCATAATCATAAGGTTACCATGCTCGGCTAGTTCAGCGCAGATTGGTAACGGAAAAAAATGTCGGTGAATTAGTAACAACTAACATAGAACCAAACACTCACGCTGAGGACGGAAGAGCACATATTTTCGATAACCTATTTTGGACCAATTAAGTCGTTTGTTTTCGATATCTAAACCAAAACATGCAACAGCCTACATCACCACGCCTAGGTATTATTAAGGATATTGCCCGTCAAGTCAGTTTAGATACTTTTTAGGAGCTATCACAATTTATAATTCTTCCTTAGATTTTGTATGGCCGACCTTGTGAGTCATAAGTTCCCTTAATCACCTGATTAAACTTAACAATCAAATTCTAGATTTAAATCAAAGCGAAGAAAAAAGAGATCCGGTTTAGAGATCCTTGGGGGAGGCCTGTCTCCAACAGTGGGCGTCTCTCGGCTGAAATGATGATGATGGAGGAAAGAGATTTTCAGGCATATCATATCATGTCCTCCTTTTTTACGCATTTAATACATTAAACATACTTATCTGTATACAACATCGCTATTGCAACATGTTATCGTTACTATCGTGCCCAGATCACCGAAATAACTCATCATATTCCTGAATTCAGAATCGGCGTTTTGTAAAATCCGAATCTTATGCCTATGGGATTTAAATTTATATTTATGCAATAGATATCCAAAAGTCTTCTTTACTCAGGATTAGGATCCACTAAAATATCGATTCTGTATACTAAATATTTTAAAAGGTTTCGCCTGCCAGATGTCAGCCCTCCTTAGGACCTAGATGGGCAATATAAGTCGCATCCCTATAAATTCTTCGTTCAAGTCCTGGCCGACCCGTAATTGCTGTGAGCATTGTGCGTCCATTCTTGTCGGTATAATAGCTGGGTATCCGTTTAGGTGCCCCATTATTTAAACACCAATGAATACACCATGGCCATTGTGAGACGAAGCAATTACGTTTTATATTATTTTTTGTTCTAGGAGCATTCCGCGGATTGTTTTCATTGTGATTGTATTTTCCATGTTTCATGCAGCTCTTGGGGATTTTGAAGCATTGCTGTTTTTGCATTCGAATTAATAAAGTTTTGATGATAAATAACGTGAGGTTTTTTAAAAAGCTGTTCTGGTTTGTTAAAACGTGGGACGATTTTTCAATTAATTGCAGAAAAAATCGGGAGTGGTCTCCCCTTGACTTTCTCGTATACCGGAAACGACTCAAAAGTTGATAGAAACCTTATATTTTGAGATCATACATGCATGTTAAATTTTGGTCACCGATCCGTGTACCGACCACGCACTTGGTTGCTTAACTTTCGTGATCGACTCAAAAGTTGATAGAAACCTTATATTTTGATGTTATACATGCATGTTAAATTTGGTTGCAATAAGTAAAAGCATACTCGAGTTATCGTGCTAACGCACAGAAATAATTCCAAAGACGGGTTTTTTGGACTCAGAGAGGTCCAAAACGTGTAAATCCGTCAAAATCTCGAGTTCAAATTTTTTGACGAATGCAAAACTTCCTTTATACTACGTATACGAGAAAGTAAAAATAATTTTTTCTATTTGTTTTTTTTTATTAAAAAGAATTTACATTAATACGAGTTTTGACACTAAAACCTTCGTCTAAAAAAATAATTGAGCTTAAAAACAATATACTTGGTTTTAACGAGGATGTTTGTAACGGTCGGTAACTCAGTGTCGGTATCGACTCACACAGATAATATGCACGTATAACACAAACAGTCAAAATTTTACAGTTATACACAATTTATCAACTTAAAATAAAAGACGCTAAATTTCATAATAACATTTAATTAACTATATACACGGTTATTGGTACATGGTATAACAAGCGGGCATCACCCATGCTATCTTAGTCATAAACATGCTATGGTGCTATCAAAAAAAATAATTTGTTAAATTAATTCATACAAATAGTTCGGTCAGAAAATCAAAACCTAAGTTAAATTTGTTTTGTACAACATAATTCATTTTAAATATTATGTAACCACTTAGATGTATGTGCAGTGCACTGGGACTCAGTCCACCTGTTCAAGAAAATGACAGTAAGAGTTTAATTACTTATATACAACTAATTAGCTTTTATTGTGACTGTTTTTCCTATCAATTTGTGTTTGTTTGCAATTTTTAATTATAGAGTAGAATAAAGAAACAAAGGAAAAGCTAGAATAGCACCGATATCGGTTCCGTTTTAATTAAAGTTTGATAATGCAAAAATTAGTGTTTGTGTTTTGGCATCCATATACTTTTAATAATAACTTTTAGTTTCTAAAGCTATAACGAGCAGTTGTAAAAATGTAACGTATAAACCAACTTAAGTCATAGGAATGTCTTGTTCCATTTTTAAATATACCATGTTATTTTTTTATAAAATTGTAAAAAGTATAATCTGGTGAAGGTCGCGGGAAGCCGCTGGATGCGGACAACGCAGGATCGATGATCGATCGGGTTGGAGATCCTTGGGCCTGTGTCCAGCAAGGGGCGACTCTCGGTTAATGCTAATTTGGTGCAACCAGTCGTAAGTCTAATATAATTTAAGTTTTCCCAAAATGTAATTATACATCTATAATTATGTTATCTGTTCATAAAAATAAAATAAATCATTAACATACATACAATCACGCTCATAATTCCAAAAGTTCCAAAAGCAAAGCTTTAAATAGTATTAAACTTACATACATAATTATATCATGTACACAATAATATGTCAAAATTCATCCATTACAAAGGGTTTGTATATGATCAAAGGTGTCGGTATTTATGACAAAGTTATGCTTAGCAATTATCTCAACAAATCAGGTAATAAGAAGGATTATTAAAGTCTCAAAACACAGACTAGATTTTATGATAATACCAACTCTACCTACTCTATATTATTTCGTCTGTATTTTATTTTAACTGTAAAATGGAAAATGTTAACGTCAACATCACCTGCGTCTGAAAGTTTACCCGCAAATAGATTTATTATTTCGAACCGTCCCTGTATTGACTGGACTAAACTGTATGCATCTGACTAATAAAACTGGATAGATTCTGGTCCAGACTGTTCTACAACTAGGATTGAGATAATATGTTGAGAATAGACTTAATGAATTGTTTAGTGGTCATTGTTTTAGAATTATAGCTATTTGTCATTATTTTAAAATTGGTTGAGTTTAAAAAATGTCTGTGTATGTACCTATGTATCGGTATTTTTTGTGTACTTTTGGTTCATTTATAGGATTAAGAGCTTAGTGGTTTTAGTCCTTTTAACTTTTTGAGTAAAGTTAAAAGGACTATAATCTTAAATCAAGACAAAGGTAATATATAGAGGGTAAACATATATAGGTAAGGGAGCTAATGTTATATAGGTACCTAGCGAAACTGTAGGTACTTACTTAATTCTCTTGCTTTTTCCATTCTCGATATGGCGTGCGCACATGAGTGTCCTTTATCAAAGTGTGAGCCTAAGTATTTTAATTTTATTCCTTAGTATTTTATTTTAAACGTTTTTTTTTCAATACAGCAGAGGAAAATTGATTAACTATGGAGCCATAAGTTTATAAGAATTATATATGTATATACTCACGATGTTGATGTCTGGGTAGTAAGTCATTTTAAGATTAACTGCTGAAATTCCTGCACTAACAACTAAAGGCAAAAGTAGTCCTCTACGAATTCACTTCGTTCAGATTTGGACGAAAGGTATGTCATTGAATAGATTGATTTTGACTGAGGTAGATAAATACATGGGAGGTAGGATAAAAAGAAACGACATTTATGTACCAATAAAAAATATAGATATTTAACATTTAAATCTTCACATTCAATCAATTGTATCTCTCATTTTAAAATCTTATCTTTTAATTTATTTAAAAGGCAAATGCCTGTGTAATGAAACTTTTATTCCTTAAGTTCTGTTCAATGCAACTGGCGAACATTCAGCATGAATAGGTTGTAAAAGTAAGGCTAAACCCCGTTCTACTTAATACTTCAACGAGGCCAAATAAAATTCTACGAATATGGAACTTGTTTGAGCTTCTCTTTGCATCGTATTCGCTGAGTAAGACGGAAGTTATTTATGATCTACATGTACTTATTGTGCAAAGCATTTATGGAATATAAGATAATGTATTTTTTTGATAAGATATCTTTGATTGAGAATTATTAATTTATTATCCTTCCTCGAAACTCTACTCAAAAATAGATTACGACGAAGTAACATTCTGGAATAATATTGAACTTATCTTCAATATAGTTCGTATATAACTTAAACATTGTTTAAAACAATTATGAAAGTGGAACTTGACAGCGAGAGACCTAATTGAGTCTGCCAATAAAGTGATTGAACGCTCCTGAAAGAATGTTTAAACTAATGAATAAATCGTCTAGAATTAAATTGCTTGTAAGAGATTAAACTAGTCGGTGAACTTTAATAATACACATTGGAAGCTATTATAGATAGTCTTTTCAAATTTACATTAGAAAGTTGTGATTGATTATGTTTCTTTTTTATATGGTTCCGTACCCAAAGGGTAAGACGGGACCTTATTACTAAGACGCCGCTGTCCGTCTGTCCGTCCATCCGTCCGTCTGTCACCAGGCTGTATCTCATATACCATGATACGTGTAGTAAAACAGTTGAAATTTTCACAGCTGATGCATTTCTGTTGCTGCTATAAAAACTAATAAACAGAATAAAATAAATATTTAAGGGAGCTCCTACAACAAAATAATAAATAATACAACAAACCTGATTTCTTTTTTGGCACTAATTTGAAGGGGGCGCCTTCAAATTAGTATGTAAAATATTTGCATGTGTCAGGAGATCCTGGTCTTCCACAGCTCTTACATACAGAATTACAAGCAAAGATGTCTACATCTAATATAAAATTGTCCTTAACTCCTAATGCACATGGTTCGAAAGAATATCGATGCTGGTGATCCTGCTGAACTGCATCACCCTCGGCATGTACCAACCCTGCGTGGACGACCAGTGTGTTACCAACAGGTGCAAAATATTACAGGTGAGGAAATGAAATTATTTAAGAAAACATAATAATGAATGTTAGAAACTCTTAAAACATAAATATACATCTATGTACAAATTCTTGCACAATTAAGGTGACGCCACACTGCGGACGTCGACGGAACGTTGTCGGCGCTAAGTCTTGTATGTACCTACCTCGCCTGTCCTGTCGAGTGGAACGTCGCAGTGTGACGTCTTCGACGTTTCAGAAGTGTCCAGTCAATTGCGTTGAACGTCTAACGAAGCTCTATCTTTGCCTAATTAAAATGGTGTATGTTAAAAAAACAATAAAACTTATGCCTACAATAAAACAAATTTTCGATCGATTTTAACGTAAAATAATATTTAGATTATGTTCACAGAATTTTTAGTACGCGGTAAATGTTGCGGTAAGGTCAAATATTTAAATTGTATTCAGTCATAAAAGGAGCAAATTGAAAATCAAATTTATTACCGCACTACTAACTTAATTGCCATGAATCCACACATTCAATTTAGTTTAACTAACTTTCCTAGTCAATATGAAATTATATTAATTTAACTAGTGACATAATTTACCAATCTATAAATTTATTAAATTTGTGGCTGAATAGAAACTAATAATAATCCTCTTTTCTTTTCACTTTTTTTTCTTTTATAGTAACTGGCCACCAGAGCAGCGTGACAAAACAATTGCTAACATTTTGGAATAAATTCAAATGATCTTTTGTTTTTTGAACTCATCGAATTTACCGGGAAATGTGTAATTAAAAATGTAATTTAAAGTATATTAAATACAATTTGGAAATTAGGTAATTTGTAGACAGTAGGTATTAGTTATTTTAATTTTAATACGGATAACGTTAATTTTTTTTAAAGATAGACATTTAAAGTATAAATTGTACGATCCGAAAAGAACATATATTTACGTTTTCTTTACTACTCTTAATAAACTTTACTTCTAGTACATAACAATGTGTAAAAATGTAAGTAATATGTTTATAATTTTAAAACTTCTCTGTTGTGATAAGCAGGTATTCGATGACATCATATTCGCATTCTTCACACTGGAGATGACAATCAAAATGGTGGCCATGGGAGTTTATGGTCACGGAACATATTTGGCTGATTCCTGGAATAGACTGGATTTTTTCATCGTTATGGCTGGGTTTGTATATTTACCACTACTCCATAGATGTAAATATAAAAATATATTTTTCTTAACACTCGCGAGCAACCAAATCGACTCAATCTCTAACTCTGGATACATACTCTGTTTTTACAAAAAGTATACAAGGTATTTATAAAAACATTATATCATTTGAAAGCTTGAAATTTCAGCTTTAATGAAATATTGTCATTACCAATATCTGTTGATTGTTTTTGTAAGTAACTATGTCTAAATATAAATGCAGGAAAAATATGAATTTGGAAAAGGTGTTGTTATTAAATATTTTTCAAATAAAACAAAAACTGTTTAGAAAAACACAATAAAATTTATTTACTAATATTTGATATTCCTCCCTCTAGCCCTAACTACATCTTCATCGAACTTATAATTTTTTTGACATCGTCTTGATCAATGCGGTCCCATTCCGCTAACAAAGCCTTCAATTCTTCTATGGTCGTAGGAGCTGGATCTCTGACTCGTACGCTTCGTTTCAACTGGTCCCATAAATGCTCGATGGGATTCAGGTCTGGACTGAGTGGAGGCCAATCCATTGTCCGTATTCCGACTTCAACCCAAAACTGCTAGGTAATGCGCGACGTATGATATCGAGCATTGTCGTGCATTAAGATGAAGTCCTCGCCCACAAACCCTTTGCAGGGAACAACTTATTTCAGGAGAATATCGGCGTTGTACCGATCAGCTTTCAGCCCGCCTCCTTGTCCTCCCCCAGGTACGAAAATGAGCTCGGTCTTTCCCTCTAAATAAAGAGATACCGGCCCACATCAAACAGCACTGGACAAATCTTTCGCCCGGACGCCTGTAGACCCCGCCTCTCCTGTCATTGCCATGCAGACACATTCTGCACTCGTCAGTGAACAGAACCGACGGCCATTGGGCAATCGTCCAATTGATGTGCTCTCGAGAAAACTTGTCGGTGGGCTGCAGTCAATTTGGGCCCGTCGCAGCCCTTTTTGGACTCAGGTTGGCAGCTTTCAAGCGTCTTCTTACTGTCCAGTCACTCACAGCTACTCCTCGAACGCATCTGAGTTCTTGCTGCACGTCAACACTCGTTAGGTGCCGATTGCGCAGCGAGGTAGAGACAATGAAACGGTCGTATCTCTCAAAGCGACAGATAAGGTAAACCGGTTGCAAGAGATAGCAGCAAGCGCAAATCGTGGGTAGCGTAATGTGAGAATTGCCTCATTCGCCCTATTGGTGTGAAAATGGATCTGTTAGAATTGATTTTTTATCAATATTAATATTTAATTAAAGCTTAAAAACAGAGCTTTCAGAAGATATATTGCTTTTATTAATATCATTATATATTTCGTAAAATTAATGTTTATGTTGCGCAGTTAGGATTTGAGTCGATTTGGTTGCTAGCGAGTGTAACACGAGTAGGAAAGAGACGGCATATACTTTTTTTATGTGGCAATTACTTCTAAAGTTATTTCGCAAAAGAATAGAATATACACTTTTCAATTGACCTCCAGCCAGCGGGATAATTGTTAATTTACATGATTAAGCTTTTGTTCTGTTAAGTTCGGTTCATACAATGAGTCCAAGGGTGAGGCTTTAACGGTCAGCCTGGATATTGCGAAGGTCTTTGATCGGGTATGGCACAAAGCGCTGCATCAAGGTCTTAGTTGACGGTGCATGCTCTGAGATCAGGATTGTAGGAAGGAGGGAACACGTGTACTGGCAGTGAATTCCAGTATTATCCAAACCGTTGGATGAGTTGAAAGATAAAACATTTCTTAATTTCACATTTTATTTAAACGTTATGCATAAAATAATAAACGAAATTGGTTTTTGCTAGTAAAAGTCAAATCTGTTTTAAAATATTAATGATGTTGTACACTTTGAGATTTTAATATACAAAATATCTTTCGAAGTATACATAAAACAGAAATTGGGAGAAGAAACGTTAGAAGTTGTAATTAGTTACCTTAAGTTTAATTCATTTTACATTTTACGTTTATAAGCCCGCACCACTAAATTTCGCATAACTTCAACATTAAGATAGCTTGTAAAGTTTCACGCACCTGGGCATTGATTTACTGCCTTACATCGTACATCTTTCGTTTTAGTTTACTATTTGTACTGAACGTCGAGAGATTTACCCTCTGCGACTGAGGTGGTAGTCTGTCAGATACCGCGAAACATAAACATGTTGCCAAATTACAAGGTGGCGTTATGAAGTTTTGTCTCGCTTAGTACCTCCCTATAACGGTTCGTGCTCACAGTCCTATGAAGTAAGGTCTTATGCTCAGGGTTAAGATAGATTTACATAGGGTAAGTAACCGCTGGCTTATTGACTACATTGTAATCGGTGTGGTCAAATCTCGGCGCCTAATGATTCTTTACTTGCCTTTTTTATGTCACAAGATGGCAAACAAGCTTGCGGCCCACCTGATGTTTAGTGGTCACCGCCGCCTATAGACACTTGCAATATTAAGTGTAAATCACTTAACACCGCTAGTGCGTTTGCCATCCTGGGGACTAAGATGATATGCCATCCATGCCCAGTAATTACACTGGCTACCTTTCCCTTCAATCCGAAACACAGCGAACTGCTTCACGGCAGAAATAAGAAAGGCGGTGGTACCTACCCAGACGACCCTACATATTGGTCTACCACCTAGTAACTGCCCACCCTGCCCTGTCTAAATCTTGCACACCTGGGGAGCTACGAGCAGTTGGTGTCCCTCAGACGTCAATACAGCTAACAACGCTGTTTCTATTAGACGTCACCTCACTAAATACGTGTTTAAATCCTTCAAAATTAAAGTGTCTGTCTCACGTTGTATCAGTAAATATTATTACTGCCATAGTGTTTTCTAGACGAAACCTCATAATGAATTTTAAGCATTTCTTAATAAAGTAACGATTAAACGACGAAAAAATGCTATACTAGGCATGTAAAAAGAATAACGGCTTGCTATACGATGTTCATCTGTTTCAACTACCAACTAATTTCTAGAATAAGAGTCCTCTTTGGGTTGTGCCTAATTTAACCATAGTATCACATCAAGTTTACTATTTGAAGTCTATAAGAATGATTTCAAATTAAAAAATAATAGTTTTACAGAAGATTTATTGTTTAAATTTTTTATAGTTTTGTACGTTTAGGTGTAAAAGTCCTACATAGTCCTATATTGAACTGATTAAATTATTATATAAAAACAACATCTATTATTTTGAGAAATAAAAATCATGTGTTTTTTTTTATTAAACATGAGCCTTTTTATTTGTAGTATAAAACAAAAACTTTTACATTCCTTATATTAATAATAGTAGGTAAAAAATATGTCTGACAGACTACACCTCAGTAGGATGTTATCACAAACTCATCTCAGTTGCAGAAGAAGTAAGCGTTTTTCTTAATTAATAATTGGCGAGAGAGATGAAGACTTTTGTCCGCCGACAACTAGAGTCCCAAAATCATCGGAAATATTGTCCGCCAAGAAATTTAGTGAAGCGTGTATTAATAAAATGAATTACGTTGTTTTGTAATTTAGTATAAGTTTCTCAAAGTACTTGTATTAATCCATGGTCAATGTCCTCGAGTTGTTTGGGGGAAGTTTTGTGCGTGGTTAAGTACCGCATATTATAGCCGAATCAACGCAGTACTGACCGTCGTACGTCTCTATCTATTTGTGTTTGATAGAAAGTGACAAACTAGTCTCAAGACATGATTGATTTTTTAGTGTCAATCTGTAATACGGGCCTAAGTCACTGGTAGGTTATGCGTTATGCCATGAAGTTCTAAGCGATCTATTTTAATCGACAAAAAAGGCCGCAAACAAAAGTCCCTTGTCTGTCTCCTATTTTGATCCTATTTTGAATATTGTAAAATATACAGGATATTTTGTACATGTTAAATACTATCGTGATATCCAAAAAAATTAATTTTTGATTTCTTCATAAATTTGTTCGGACTGAAAATCATAAAGTATGAAAAATTTCAAAGTAAATTGTTACTTCCCAAAGTCAGTTTCAAAGGCGCGCATCGCCTTTGACTGAAAACAAATTAGGCCATTTGTCTGTGACTTTTCCTTTCAAAACATCTTACAGAATTAGCAGTTTTAAAGGCAAATAATTATTAATTATGATATTAATCTATGTTCTGTCTTCACAAGTAAAGCTATTCATAGATAAAGTTAGGAATAGTTCGCGACTTATAGTACCAGAACTTCTATAGACTGTGGTACCACTAGTGCCATCTTTCCATCATGTTACAATCAAAGTTAAATAAGTATTCGTCATTGATCAGTAATACAATGTGCTTCCCTCGCGTAACCTATGGTAATACAAATCGATATTATACACCTCCTTCGCAAATTTGGCATTTTATTTCGAGTATTCGCCATAGTAGTGGTATCGCAAATCACTACTATGTATGTATATTATAACACGTTGACTGTCCAGGCCAAATCGACTTAACTCCTATAAAAAAAAAATTATAATGAAGTCCATTAGTGCTTAATTTCTTTTTTTATAATAAAAACTTGTCGGATCATTTGATATTTATTTACCTCAATATCTAGATATCTAGCTTAGACGTCCTTGTGATATTTTTTAATGTAACTAAAATGTTCATGAAAATAAAAGACATTGATTTCGAATACCCACTTGCGTCACATGTGATGCATGAACGTAGGATTGGGTATATAATTGTATCATATGTGATGCAGGGACAGTTGACGTGATAAAATCGATGAAGTATTTTATTTTCTACATCAAAGGCCCCTGTTATCCTGTATACCTTGACGTTTTTTATTTGTTATTTCGATAAACGAGGTATTCATATATCTCAAGAGACTCAATAATAAAGGGCCGGATGTGCTATTTATCCTCCATTCACGTAACAACATGTTACACGAATTCATTCACAGTAAATAAATTGCTGGCAAAGAAATTCAGCAGAACAGTAATCTATTAGGAGCAATTTCTTCATTTAGATAGCAAAGTATTTTATTATAATTATCTGTGATAGTAGTAAATCCTATTAAAATTATAAACGCGAAGGTTTGTATAGATGTAAAGATGTATGGATGGATGTCTGGATGTGTGTTTGAGTGTTTCACGCAAAACCTATTGAATGGATTTTAATGAAACTTTACAGTAAAATAGCTCTTAGGCTACAATTTATTCTGATACTGCGCCGGAGAAGTCGCGGGCAGAAGCTAGTATCATAGATTTAGAGAAACATGAATGAATTTTGTTTTTCTTGCTTTAGGTTCGATTGGAAAATATTCCTTTTAATAGCTAATTTATACAGCAGGTGTACTTACTTTACTACAAAGAACAATAAAAACATTCTAGCCAATGTAAAAGGTAGAGGCAAGTAATTAATACGGGTGTTTTGTTTTCTTGATGAAAAGATGACCCTCTTATTAATAACAACAAAAGAAATCACATTACTCGTCAATGGCTACATACATTTTATAATATAACGGGTGTAAAAGACATGTAATCAAACGAAAACCATGTATTCTGCTCACCATCATAACATTTTTCTTCCTTTAAACTATACCTGGAAAATTGATAGTTACGATTTTATTGAAGGTCAAAGTCATATTTTTTTTTCATTTCTATATGAAAACATATTATAAACATTATTGTCCAAAGAAACATTATCATTATTTTAGTATTTCTTTAAAAAAAAAAGGCTTCCAAACGTTAGCGTTTAATGTAGCTCACTCGATGTGCACGGACACGAAAAACGAACGAACGGGGCCGCCGTCAGGCAAAAATATCACGGTTTTGCGAATTGCGTGCCAGTTGAGCGCTTTACGTTGCGCAGTACAATTTGCAATATTTTTTAACACCAAAAAATAAAAATCATTTTGTCTTATTTTGATGTATAGAATACAGTTTTCGTTTGACTATTCATGTCTTGTACTGTCTTGTATATTTTTAATAATATTTACTTATTTAAAATTTATAACAATTAATACAATATCTTAATACTTAGGTAATACTTATAGGTATAGAATGCATTTAAGAAAAAAACAATTGGTTACTTCCTGAATATGACTTTATCTCACAAACGCGGGTGAGCTATGTGGCTATAACTGTATGTGAACGTGAATCAGTCAAAATACTTACTCTATATTATATTTATCTATTTTCCGTATTTTAACAATAAATATTTATTTAAGTTAATAAATATGTGTAAGTATATTTTATAATCCTCATACAAACAATTTTATACATTCACCTATATTTTAACAATGTATTTGTGATCTGATGAACCACGCCTTTATGTAAAAAAAAAATCTCTTTCATTCATACATGCGTATTTTAAATATCCTTCTCTTTTTTTCTACTGCGCGCCGATATTATTCATCTTCCCGCGCAAAAACGCAGGACTGCGCATGTTCCAGTGTTCCTCGCATGGGTAGATCGGGAAGATGATGTTTGTTTAGCTGAGAGTGGCAAAACATTGAGCTCTTGACATTTTAATTTGTAATTTTGGGTTTGCTTACTTTTACAGCTCAACTTTATTTATATTAACACTGTAACAAATGCAAATTACGATATTGCATTAGATTCCTATAAATATTTCAAACTTTTGTTAAGTTTCCTTTCATATTCTATACAGATTAATTCCTCTTCATAAGTATTTATTTTGAACTATGTAAATATTATTTATTTTTTTAATTACAGTATATGTACCGCTTCAACTCTTTGTATAAACCAAAATCATCATGCATTGATGTAGACAGTAGGCAATATATCACAAGAGGCAGGTACATTTTACGATAATTATTTGGTTTTTCGTGAATCTTTTGTTTTGTTTACTTACCCTGTTCTTCTTAATATTTAATTTAGGAGGGCTCTGGAGGGAGCGTTTCTAATTCTGCTGATCTCAAGATTCTTTATTTTTTAGTTGTGTTTTACGTTTTATAGTGCAACATATAAAAGAGGAAAGAAATAGGGACCGATACCTTTTGTAAATATTATTTTCATTGTTATCGTTTCTTGGAAAAATCTCATTGAAAGTAATTTATTTTTAATTATTGTTATATTATAGGTAGGTTAATATACTATAAATAAATGAATGTTAATGCTCTCTGTGTCATTTGTTTTATTTAAAAAATAATTGTACATATTAGGTATATTCATTTCAATTTAAATTACACAAGCTATACACAGGGATGTATAGCTTATGTAAGGGTGCAGTGTGACACAGTACCCTCAGTGACACACATAGAAGCAATGTACGAGTATATTTACATCGTTTATCTTATAAAAGTATGCATCGAATATCTACATCTACATAAACAGTTATAGCACACCCGCGTTCGTGAGATAAAAATACTGTAGGTATGTCTTACAATGAATCTGAAAAATCAATGCTAAAATATAATTTATGTTCCCAGGGCCTTAGAATACGCATTGAACGTGGAAAACATTAACCTATCAGCGATAAGAACAATACGAGTTCTACGACCACTGCGAGCCATCAATAGAATACCAAGTAAGTATGAGCATACGCGTTAACTTAAAGAAGTAGTAGGTACCTTCAAGTAATTAACCTCAATTAGCTAAGATTATTGTGAGTTCATATTTAAAGTAATTTTTCTTCTTTTTGCGTTGATAATTTAGAAGACTGTTGAAATTGTTTACACTGCCTGATTAAACGCATTAAAATTAAAGTTCTCCAGAAAGACTATTTTTAAGTTGATTCGTTGAGTTTTGATTAATAAACATATTTTTGTAAAAAAGTCCGTTCACTAAGTACAAGAAGTTGGAACTTTCGTAGGACGAACACACTATTCTTTAATTAGATTACGCTTTTGATAATTCGCTACCATAATTATTATCTTTAATATGTAGTTTAAATCGTTAATATATCCCACAACTACATAGTTATCCAAATGTTTCGTAAGAAATTAAATTAAATAATGTTAGTTTCTTTTTGAGAAGGCTAGTGGCGCTGCGGTCGTTCTTTCTTCGGAACGATTACGAAACCTAAGCTACTAAGTGCGCGGTTGGTACTCGGATGGGTGATCGAACGAAACTTTTTCAATTCGATTTTCCTCCGTGCTTCGGAAGGCACGTAAGCTAGTGGTCTTGGGTGCTGTTCAAAGATAGCAGTCGTTCCCAAGGAGCGTTGGTGTCAGGAAGGCGGCTGCCCGTAAAAATCTAAATGCCAAATCCTACGGCAGTATTGTCAATATCATGACGTACTGCACCTACTCCAAAAAAATACGGAGCAGGGTACGAGAAAAAAGGATATGCCTATATTTTAAAGTTTTTTTTTTTAATATATTAGAGGTAGACGCGAAAAGTTACAGCTAAATCTCTCAACCCTTTCGGTTCGGCGTGGCGGTGCAGTGCTGGGACTGAAACATTTTTTTCAAATTATCTGCATAATTTAAGTAAATATGCATTAAATTTAATTTTAGAATGATAATGGAAATGATAGTAATGAATTTTACAGCTCAAATCAGTATTTTTTTTTAAAATGGAACGTGGACTATACGTTCCATTTTAAAAAAAATACTGATTTGTTCGTTTAGTTTTGGTTTCTTCTTTTTCAAAACCCTTATTATTTGAGCTATTTCTCCATATATTTATGGGAAAACTACTATGCATCTTAAGACTGATGGGACATGGCATCCCAGTGTTAGTATATACGACACAGAACATATGTCTTTGTTGTTGTTTTATCAAAACCATATGTAAAAACCGGCCAAGTGCGAGTCGGACTCGCACACCGAGGGTTCCTCGGTATAAACTGCTGTATCTTTTGATCGCGTAAACTTAGAAGTTTGATTTTTTCACTGCTTAAAGGGACAATAGACCTAGGTATTTGGTATAAATTTCAATTTGATACCTTTATTCGTTCGTGAGAAATAAGGTAGTAAGTTTCATTTTATTAAAATACTTTTATTATATTATATAACAAAAAAAATGTGATTTTCGCAATTTTTCCTATATTTGCATTATATGACAATGCTTCATGCCAAATTTCAAGATTCTGAGTTTGAGGGAAGTATCCTGTAGGTTTTGATTCCTTTGCGAGTGTCGGAAATTTGTTGAAAATATCGACATAATCGGCTGTATCTTTTGATTGGCTTGGCTTAGAAGTTTGATATTTTCACAGCTTAAAGGGACAATAGACCTGAGTATTTCATGTAAATTTCAGCTTGATACGTCCACGCGTTCTTGAGATAAAGGGTCTTGACAGACAGACAGACACACAGACGGACAACAAAGTGATCCTATAAGGGTTCCGTTTTTTCCTTTTGAGGTACGGAACCCTAAAAAGTAAAAAACTTACTTGGAAATAAAGTTGTAAACATCAAAAAACAATAATTTCTTGACACACTTCAACACCCTTGCTTAGTTTTTTTGACCACAATCAATAAATTAATGTTACCAGACTAAAATTATCAATAGGAAGTTATTCTATGATAGTGTGACGGGATGTATATTCCCATTGGGTGGTATATACCATCAGGCCTGAAAGGGTTAAGACTTTTTTTTCGGTGAGGTCAAATGCATTTACGCATCATCCCTGCAGTACGATGCAACTGCAGGGGTATGTGGGACTCGAGGTACAGGCGTTCCCCCCCTACCCACTAAACGTCCTCTCCGGGCATCCTGCCAAGGCACACTACGACAGCACCCCGGGATCGCAACAATTCGCTTGTCACCGGGAAGCCATCTGTGCTCGCCCTTTCGGGCCCAACCGGTGCACCGTTCATTCTTGTCCGCTGTCCGACCGGACAACAGACCAGCCGCCACCGAGCACAAGGCTCCACCGGCCCTGAAAAGAGCCTTTTCCCGCGTCCCCCATAGTGGTGCCAAGGGTGGCTTGGGTGAAACTAAGCGCAGCTTAAGCCCGATGTCTACGCCATCTGCCCCCCTACCTAAAGTCGTAGCCATCCGTCATTCCGTTCCGATGTCAGCCGTCTGTTGGTGCCACCAGACGTTGCCCAGGGTGCACCGTGGGAAGGTCTCAGCACATAGCACCCCGAAAGGGTTAAGCCCTAGGCTTGTCGAGAACTTCCGTAAGTTATGTACTGTACCCTGTATTTAAACCGTCCCTCCCGGAATTGTACCTTTGTTGTTGTTGGTGTACAATATTACATTAAGAAAAATATTTATACCTACTATAGAATATTTTCTCGACAACATTCTCTTGCTTTTTAATACACTCAAATAAGTTTAAAAACTTTCTCTGCGGGTACATTACAAGTTGTTCTTTTCTGTGACAAATCATTTTTCTGGCTAATGAAAATGTCACTCAAAATAAAACGAGTCTTTTCTTTGGAATGAACTTTCAACCAAAACGTAGATTTATATTGGTTTTCAATTTGAAAATGTTTGTTGTGTTCTAGCTTATAAAACTCAAGTTAAATCAAATCATAAGTCCTATAATATTAATATTTAAAAACTAATTTCTTCTAACTTCTCAATGAATAATGGAATATTGCTTCCTAAATTAGATACCACTTAAATCAAACTGCTTAATTTTCCTTAATCTCCTGTTCATAGCAGTCTCTAGGATGCTTTGCCCAAAAAGGATTCAGAAGAGGAAATTATTTGATAGTTGGTTAGGTCTTACTTAATTGGATCTCAGTCGTAATAATAACTCCAATGAAAGTTTTCTGAAATAGTACTGGCCATGTGGCTTAAGGTCCATTTTACTAGTCGTTATATAAAGTTTTTTATTGAAGTGGAATTTAATACGTTTAGACGCCAAGACCTCTTGTCTAGTGCCATATCAAACGCCTTCGTTCTTATATTCTGCAGTCTGTTGAGGGTTCCGGGAAAAGTTTACTTCCATTTTGGCCAACTTGGTACCAAGGTCAAGCACTACCAAGTCATATAATTAAGAAAATAACATAAATAATAATGCAGCATATTAAAATATAGCATATATCATGATACTTCAGCTCTGTCATGATTACAAACCTTTAAAACTACGCATTATTATTCTGAACATAGCAAACCTTAAACGTTAGTTCACACTCACCCATGTATAAGCCTCTTACAGGCTTATGTGCGACTGTGTAGATGCATAACTTGTTAAAGGTATAATCGGATCGTAATGTGTTGTATTTGAGAAATATTATTGTTTACTATTATTATTTGACAAGTTATTTAAAAGCTATTGTTATTATGAGCCAACTATAATTACAACTATGAAGCAGAAATAATTGCGATAAGTTGGATCTCCAGTGCCTACCTACTCTATGTGGGTGTAACACAGCCTCTACACAGTATTAAAATACCTCTGTTTTTGTAGAACTTTCTTAAGTTTTGTACTGGAACGTATATTTAAAGCGGATTTTAGTCTCTAACATAAGTTCAAAATTACGTCTCAAAAGTGAAATCTATGACAATATTCTACTTTTTCTTGTAGATAAAAGTGAATCCAATTTTAGTTTCTCCGTGTCAAATCACATCAGTAGCAGCTGCCAGCTATTCCCGACTCCACTAATGGTCATCCTGATGTATAACCACAAAAACATGCGTCCGTCTTTTCCGACTATGCTACATAAAATGTTTTGTTAGAATAGAAACCCATCTCAGAGTTTTTGCGTGTATAACAGGAGATATTGTCCTGAGTTTCAGCTGGTTTCTTTACGTATATTTCACTTAGTATGTGGTGCAAATGGGTGGTAGGCAAATACGTATAAATGTTTTAGTTTTTAGAAAATATGTCAATTAACGATTATTCTTTTTCTTGCAAGAATCTCAACCTACGCCCTTTTTCTGTTAGGGTGACGATGACGGCCCTTCTACTTGATTTTGTTTAACCTAACCGCCTCCTTGGTTTAATGGGCCGGGATAAGATCTAAAGTTACAGCGTCGATTCCAAGAAATACTTTGTGCTCTGTTATACTTTGCGATTGGCTAACTAACACTATATTATGGCCTATGTCATAATATTGTTTACAAGATTATTGGGTTCCGACAATTAATGGTAAAGGTCGTAGCCCACTTATCAGCTCGGAAAGGGAATGGAACCGTACCGCCTCTTTTTAAAATATTTACGATATTATGATAGGATACTACTTTTTACTATGTTTACGAAAAAGAAACGACGCGCTAATGTCCGTAGTCATACCGTTGCCGCCGTTCCGTAGCGTTCATAGTAAAAAAGAAGCTTTCCCTTTTCGAGCCCATAAGTTTTTGTTTTGACCTTTAGTCAACCAGTCCCTCGGTGGTTGAGGTTACTGGATTAAGATTGTTTGGACCTTTCACCTTATCATCACAGGCCGCATAAATCAGTTAAACAGAAGTTAAAGAAAATTCCTCATCATTGTTGAAAAAAAACTTAACTAGGAATAATTTTTGCGAGTAAATATTTTGAATACTAGAAAAATACAAATAAAAATCGATCGGTCGAAAAATCAGTTCAATTCCCGCCTGGGGCAGGTCGATTTTTTCAGTGTATTTTTTTTTAATATTAAAAATATTTACGCGTTTGATAATGCAAAAATTATTCGATAATGTAAGGTAGTTTCATCATAACTGGGCGTCAAATATTTGCAAAAATATTTCGTTCGAATCTAATTTAAAAGATTTGACGAAACAATGTTTACCATTAAAACATAAGCACCAACAAGCACTGACAAATTTCGACAGTGAAAGCAATGCCCTGGTGGCGTAGTGGTTAACGCAGCCGCCCGGATTGCGGAAGATGCTGGGTTCGATTCCTGCCTGGGGCAAGTCGATTTTTTTCAGTGTGTTTTTTTTAGTATTAAAAACTTAACTGTTGTATTTAAAAAACCTCATCGAAGGTATACTCATAATAAAATCTAATCATAGTCAGCTCTATCTCAGTATTTGAAATAATTATGTTCTTTGACAACTTAAAAAACACGGTTACCTTTTGAGCCCTTTTTGAATATTCCTTTATCGATGCCGCTAACATTATCGATTTTGAACGAATGCCAGCAACAGCAGCTGGTTAACAGCGAATATTGGAAAGGTAAATAAACAAAAGAGCCTCGTTATATTGACAATTATTTAGTACATTTCGTATGGCTACAGCAGCACATAAGTAGCTATAACTGTCCGTAACAGCAGTGGCATGAAAATACCAGTCAAATATCTGGGAAAAGGAGAAAAAAATATATTGTTCAGAGTCGCAAAATGACAAAATGAACTGGAAATTTTACTGTATATAAGACTACAAATTGGACTCTTCGATAATCCATTATCGAAGAGTCCAATTTTTAGTCTTTTCTGCCTTTTTAATTGTTGTTTTATAAGATCGCACATCTATCTATATATATAAAAATGAATACTGACTGAATGAATGACTGACTGACATATCAACGCACAGCCCAAACCGTTGTGTCTAGAGCTTCCAAATTTGGCATGGCATTGGATGAAAATTGGTATATGGCGCTTAGGTAAGAAGAAATAATAAGAAAATTTAAATGCTGCCCAAAATTACTATTCTACGCTGACGAAGTCGCGGGCAAAAGCTAGTGTAACAGAAGAAAGCTTTTTGCACTCTGTATACTTAAATTTCGGTACAAAAACCTATGTTTAAAATAATAAAAATTATGAATTAGGTACTAAATATTATATTTTTGATTTTGATGGTGACTATAGGTATAATATTCAAATGCACCGTTTCAATATGTACATAATGTTAAGGAACTTGTTGTAAGTTACTGCATTGCTCATACTGAAAGATGTAGCTTTGAGTGCTTAACCAAATCATTGACATCAAAATACTAACTTTAATGAACTTACCATCGCTTTTATTACATCAAATCTTTGATGAAAATCTAGGTAAAAAAACCGGTTCACTGAAAAATTTGCCATTACTTGATAACCTATTATTTTATTTCCATTATCATATTGCTAAGGTACGAAAAAATCCTAATTTACGCTTAATAAGAAGGAGACTTTATATCTCAAGCCTAATTGATGGATTACTTACGTATCTCGCTAGGGACATCCGAAGGGGCTTAGTGTAATGTTTTTACGTTGTAGGTATCGTAAACAGAATCTTTGTAGAAAATAACATTTACTCTGTTTTCCAAATATAGTTTCAGGGTTAATATAATATATAACATATTATAGAAATTTCTTCTAAATAATATAGAAGGATTATTTAGGAGCAGACAATTCCTTATGTTAATAAACTATGTTGCTATTCCTAAAACAGCATTGCTCCTATACGTTAACTATAATAATCGTTCGGCTTGTAAAAATATTAACATGTATTTTAATACTAGTACTCATGAATACAAAAACTAATTACTAACCTTATTATACACAATATAAGGAAAAAGATATGTTACCAAAGTAGATATTCAAAATAAAAAGATTATAAATAAAAATACCTACAGATGTTACACAGACACTGTAATTCATTCATAACAAGTAAAATAATTTATTGAAAAAAAAAAGAAAAAAAAAATATCTAAATTTTTGTCCTAGCATAAAGCTAAATCTTTAAGATCTTAGTGTTTGACATAATATACAGGAAAAATACTTATAATTAATTAAGTTAAAGTAAATCATAATTTCATTAAAGTTAAAGTAATTTGTAACTATGCAAGACCGGAGTCCTGTATAATTGTGTAGTCTAAATTAGACCTAGTAAAATCATTTACAAAATGTCATTAAACACGGTTCAGCAGTTTTCGAGGTAATAAATAAAATTAACAATAAACAGTTAATAGCGGAAATTTGCCAAAAGTAAGTAAATAAAGTTCTCTCGCACTAAATTTGTGACTAAGTAATACTAGTTGAACGAAATTGATATCTGAACGACAGGACAAACATCAAATCTTTGACAGGTAGGAACAGTTCATGAACAGTTTACATCAGAAAATAAAAGTGTGTTTTTACTATTTTCCTCGCAATTTTTCCATATTACCTCACCAACTTATTCTGAGCTCACCAATTAAACTTGGTCCGGACTTCCGAAAATATTTCAAAATAAAATTAGCCAAATCAGTCTAGCCGTTCGCGAGTTTCACCGAGATTAACGAACATCAATTAATTTGACATATTGCATAGATTTCAACAAACAATAATTGTAAATTGGGAAACAACAACGTTAAAACATGAACTCGACACAGTCACCTTATAGAGACCGACAACGGTACTTACTGAAATGAATCCAAGCCCAAACCGACCGTGGGCGGTGATCGATCGCGCAACAAGTAAGCCCGGCCTAAGTTAACTCGCTAGAGAACACCGCTTTTACAAAGCTAATCTTTTGGTTTAAAATAACGGTATCCTGATCTAAATGTTCTTTAGAATAACGTTAACAGAAATAACCGCATGCCAGAGAATATTGTTAAAAACTGTTCCTTCATTATCTAATTAGGTACGTGGCGCTTTCGATGAATTACTTTCTGTTTTACGGTGAAAAAATTGCACTTTTATTTAGTAACATGTTAAGCGATGTTAATGCGAAGTTTTTTAAAGATACAATTCCTAGCACAATTTCAGTCCATGACATTTAATTATAAATTTAATAATAGCCCTACAGCTGTCTGTTTATTATAAATTAGATACTAACTATAGAACTGTTTACGCAATTGCTAATAGTGTTTATGAGAGAAAATAAAGCGTAGGTGCGCGCAATCTCGACGTAAGTACTACCTAATCACTTTATTCTAGGCGTATCTCGTGAGCTGAGAATGCTTACTTCTATTAATAAATTAAGCGTAGTATGTATTATATTCTCTGCTTTACGCAATATGCCAAAACTTATAACAGTGTTGTAATATCCCAAATAAATTAAGTCTAGGGTAAGAAGAAAAAATCAAATCAAAAAAAGTGACTCCAAGATTGGTAATACGAATTTAATTTAGTGATATTGTACGCGTCAATACTATCAAAAATCTGCAAAAAAATTTAAAGTCTACATTTCTTAATTCATTTGGTACAATTTGTACTCTACTTTTTGGTGGCCGCTTACCATTAGGAAAGCCATTTACTTGTTATAATAGGCTCTATTCTCTAAGCTCTCATCTACCTGTTTGAGAATTAACCCCAAAAAGTTCAATTTTAAATTCTCTGACAACTGACCATTACAAAACCGTGAACATAATAGCCACGACCTAAGCTGGGGTGTCCCATTAAACACTCATCTAAGGTCAATAGGGGTACTTACGAAGATGAATCCCGACCTACCAGGCGTAGTCGACGATCGATACGCGCAACAAGTGTGCTGGCGACCCCGACGTGAGGTGACACTTAGCCATGATAACATTGATGTACTTATTTGAATTTCATCCGTATTTTACGCTGTTATAGTCTGAATTTCGATTTGCAAAATCGATGTTCATTTACTAATGTTAATATGTTTAAAGGTGAACTAAAGAATGTAAAAGAAATTCTGATTGACAAAATGAAATATATATTTTATACAAGAGCTTGTAGATTTGCAAAGAGGCAGTATAATGTTTATTACTTACCTGACACTTGCATAAAACTGACGTAAATTGATAAAAATAATTATATTGTAAAATATAACTTTTATTGCTATCATATAGGATTTGAAATATATCGTTCATATATCTTTAACGTTTAGTGTAGCTATAAGTATAAAACAAACCTTTATTATATACAAATGATTCATAAACTAAATATATGCAATGGAGTAACAATATGATAACAAAGCAATTGATAACACGCAATCAATATTAATAGGCACGAAAACATTTCTGAAATTAATATATTTAATTATATAATTTCAAAGTCATAGAATATTAAACTGTAAATGTCTACAGCTCTGAAACGAGAAAGAACTTTGCTTGAATATTGTAATAACTAGTCACTTTTTGATTTTATAAACACATGCTTTCATTCGTTAAAGCTGATTCGTCGTTGCCAGCTTTATGTGTATATAACATGGATAAAGCACAACTTGAACACGGTAATAGTTTTACGATTTGATTAGTTTGCACACGTATGCGTCTACGTGTGAAGGTAATATCACCTAGTGATATCATCTCATACTTCAGACATATCTAACAGTGAGCTTTGAAATTATGCATTGTTAAGTTGCTCATAATAATCATACCGCTGAATATATTTCCTGGATCACCGGAGCTTTCTTATTCTTATGCAAGGGGCTGAGGCCGTTTCTCAGAGCACTTCGACCCTATGGGATCTTTTGTGCTCCCCCTTTCCTTATCACCCATCCCCCGCCAACATCGAAAATATCATGTATGAGTTTCACGATGTTGGCAGGAGTAAGGTCTATAAAGTCCTCTGGTTTAGGGTAACCTAAACCCAGGACCTTTAGTCGCCTATTGGCTAGTGCATCGCAGTCACAGCTTTAGATGAATACGAGGACCTTGGTCCTCTAGTCTAAGTCGAACCACCCAAGAGAGGATTTCTAACCGGCGAGCATCTCTCTAGCTAGAGGGAGTTACACTAATTATATATTAATCAGAGTACACACTGATTAGTCTCAGGCGTTCGAGTCGGAAGGAAGCGGTTATGTCGACCGGCTGAAAAGATGGTGGTACTCGTAGCTAATCAAACTGCCATGGAACAAGACTTAGTACTTTTCATTTCTAATCTGGCCTCATCCTAATTCAATCGTGGGTTCCTGGCCCTACTAGTACTTACATATCTGTATTACTTATCATTAAGTTAAAGGTTTTTTTATGAACCAGCAGGGCCTACCTTTGAGGGAGAGATACGTCGGGTCATACTAGGAAGAAATATTGTCAATCTTTTGAAGTTCCTAACCTAACCCGTGTTTCTACGAATTCGTCTAGTACTAACCGAAATTTGAATATAAAATGTTTAATAATTGAAAACTCAAACGAAAAAACCTAAACCAAAAAAGAAATACACGACTCTCCAACATCTCTTGTTTCATTTTCAAATCCAAAACTCTGACATAAACAACGCACGCAAACTGAAATTCTCGCAGTCACGTCCATAAATCAACGTCGGCGATTTAGCTCGAAAAGTGCGAGCAGTACTCAAACAAAAGACAGTCACCACGCGCCCAAGTTCCTCACAATCCTCCATCTGGGACTCACAAACAACCGGGACAATGCAGCCAGCCACAAATTAAATCCAGCTACGCGCAACCGCGGTTAGACATACATCGGCACTAATTTGCTTCTACCGCAATTTATTGCTCCTGCGTGCCTTTTTATTCCGCTAAATTGAAATGCAAATTTTGATTTATGCTCCCACCTATTAGGTACTGTTGGCAACGACACGAGCTTTTACTAAGTTTATTCACATAACAAGAGATACAATATTTTGATACCTGATTTTTTTATATACTTGATTGATTTCTTTTAGAAAACTATGTAAAACTACGTAATATTGAATAGGAATCGACTTTTTTGAACTCATTTATTTTGAAATTACACCTCAGTTCGGTTCCGTTGACGGGAAAAAATGTTTATTACTTTAGATTATAATTTTAAAGAATCCTAATATTGTTTTATTATGTACCGATATAGAATGAGACGAGGTCGTGAACGGGGGAAAAAGTGCTCATATTTCGAGAGTGAATTTTTAAAGTTCTAGTTTTTTCTAGCTTTAGATTATTGATTCCGGTGAATATTTTTAGAATATAAATCTAGAAAAAATGTAATATCTTTTAATTTCGCTCGAACAATCATTGAATTTGTGCAAAAATGGTCAGTATATTTATTATAAAGCTTTTCTAGTATTTTTTGATAACCATTCTTTCACCTTAGTCATAATTTTACTTGGTCAATACAAAATAAAAGAATATCTAAACAACACACTCTTTTTACTTTCTGGTATAAGTAGTATAGAGGAAGTCTAGTAATCGTAAAAAATCGATTTCGAGATTTCGACGGATTTACACGTTTTGGACCTTGAAAAAAACCGTTTTTGGAATTATGTCTCTGTGTGTGTGTGTGTGTGTCTGTGCGTTAGCACGATAACTCGAGTATGCTTTAACTTAGTGCAACCAAATTTAACATGCATGTATGACATCAAAATATAAGGTTTTTATCAACTTTTGAGTCGTCGATCACGAAAATTAAGCAACCAAGTACGTGGTCGGTACCCGGATGGGTGACCAAAATTTAACATGCATGTATGACATAAAAATATAAGGTTTCTTTCAACTTTGAGTCGTTTCCGGCATACGAGAAAGTCAAGGGGAGACCACTCCCGATTTTTAAAATTTATTATGTTGTTTTAGCAAATCCAATCACTCTTGATACCTACTTTTTTTATTTAACAAGCTTACACCAATACATCGTTGATAGCCAAATCAGTCCAGTTGATTTATAAAATTAACAATAACAATATTCTTAAAACTGTCAATTGATACAAATTTTTATTTCTTAAATAATCTAAACATGCGTACAAATTACGATACAATTTTATAAATACACAACATTAACTTAATCATACATTTTTATCTGTCATTAAATTGTTTTTCAAATTAGATTTCATGCAGAGACCGGTTTCAATTTAGATGTTGCCCAAGTTTTCACGACAAAACTTTAATGATCCATTTAAATGATTAATTTGTAAAGCTTGGCGCCAGGGTCGAATTCTATTAATCCTAAGTTCATAATTGGTAGTTACTGTCTATTAGTAAGCTAATACGATGGTGAAATTACCAAATTTTCGCTTTGCCGCCAATCCATATGACAAATTAATTGCAACCTATCTGTTGGCTCGGAAACTGCACTCGACAGCAAATATATCTGCTAATCTCAGCACAATATAGATGGCACGGGGTTGTTATTGAATTTCATTCTTATTGTGTAGTTTTGTATTCTAAAGAATGTAAAATTTTAGTTTATTACATACATATAATCAAAAGGGGTCGAGCAGAGCCTTGTGGTAACTTTCGTTAATTTTAGTTTATTAGTTCGCAATAAACAATTTGAGTTTGAACAAATCTTTTAAAAAAATTTCTTATCTTATTTTAAGTGAAAGGCGATCGCGACACATAAAGATTACGCATTGCGCCAATATCAAGTGGAAATTTTATTAAAGTAACCGACAATTGTACGGTAGATTGAGATTAAAATGGAGTCTCTCAACACGTGTTTTTGGAACAAGAACTCGGGAGAAACTCTTTAAAAAATCTGTTAACAATAATAGCTTTGCATCAAAATAGTACCTACAACAGAAAATAGCTCAATGGATCCTCTCAAAATCATACTGACGGCTTCGCAAAGGGTAGCTAGTAATAAAATATTTGCGAAAACAGGTACTTGTCATTTCAATATCTTAATATTCTTCGAGTATTCTATCCTACCTATTTACCTATCAGTGCTATATTGATGTCTTTTTTTTTGTAATTTTTGTAGCAATTTGTTCGAAGTTCCTTTGGGATTACCAAAGTAATTTATTTTATGAAATACTTACGAAGGGAGTAATGGGTTTCAGACAGCTACAAAGGCCTCATTTACAACTTTCAGTTTATCGTCAAAGTTCCAGTTTCTTGTATGATCTGTTATATTCTGCGGCTGTATTTTTGTACGTGTTGTTTTTTGAACAGTAAGCGTCAATTGTAATTGACTTCTCGTAAATACTTCTAAATGTTTCATAGGGATAACGTTTACTTCCTTTTTAATTATATTTATATTTTTCCCAGGTATGCGTATTTTAGTGATGCTTTTACTGGATACATTACCCATGCTTGGTAATGTCCTCCTGCTATGCTTCTTCGTGTTCTTCATATTCGGCATCGTAGGAGTCCAGCTCTGGGAAGGCATACTCAGGCAACGCTGCGAACTAGTTCTCCCACCAAACGTCTACCGACCAAAGTACGTAACCATTTCACTTAAATAATAACATAACAAAAAGGGTAGAATGAGACGGAATTTCTAAATAACTCTCCTTTTGCCACCACCAGTAGCTATAATAGAAGTAAGCGTTAATAAGTATTGAATAAGTAAAGACTTCTAAATTGGTTTACGTAACAGATTGGCTGGAAATGTTTAAAGTTTCGTGGATGAAATGGCAGTTGAAATGACTTTTTCATTTTGTTCCATTTGCTCGAGTGCGCTCGTCCTAGCAGCACGTCCCACTGCTAACGTTGACTGCATGCAATATTTAACGCTTACATCCTACGAGCACATTTATAGCTGCTCTATCATTTGACTATACATATTTTTATCGTTGTACATTATTCATTGTTATAACATTCGTTAAAGGCGCATGTCAATTTTGATCAGCTTTTATGACAATTTAATATTTGTACACATGTAAATATTGCATTCCGTCAATACTCACATGAAAATTGAACATAGGTACACGCATGACAAATCATTTTAATGTAGCAAATCCTAAATTACAAAAGAAATCAATAATATAATACATTTGTTTCAGTGCAAACTAAAATGCTGCATTAAAATTGATACGGAACATTCCAACCCAAACAGTACATGTAGTGTATCATCATATAGCCAACAATATCAAATAATAGAAATAGTTACTAACCCTTACATTGAATAGACTTAAGAATGTGTTGTAAGCTGTTGAATTGATTCTGGAAGTTTTACACCACATTCCTGAGTCTCAATAAGTAATAAACATAGTAACATACACCCGTCACCGCTTCCTAAATTTGTGTTCCAGAGACCTGTCCGAATGGTACAGAGTGCGCGTCAGACTGAACTCGTAAGGATTTGCGATCAAAATTAATGTGTTTCTATTGAGAACATTGAGAACTGTTGTTTCGTGTACCTTCACACATCTGCCGTCCAGATGTGCTGTATTTGCTTCCCTTTCACGAACTGGCAGTTTTGATGGACTCCTAGGTTTCTAGTCCTTAGCACTATAAACCATATACAAGTGAATGTATACTATGTGTAGCGAAGAACTGCCAGTTTGTATCTGACCAATGAGAAATAGGTAGTTCTGTCTACTTCCTATACAATATGCCTTATATATTACACTTTTATTTTCATATATCTACATAGAAATTATATTTTACGTATCCTATGCACACCCAGCGATTTATTCAACATCAACTTACTCACACCTAGTTAGCAGGTACCATTCTTCTGTCAGATAACAACACGGTACCAAAGAATACTAACGAATGAATATTTACATCACATCAACAATTAATATTTTTACATTTAAGCTCAATCATTTTACATTTACAGACACGAATGTATCATCACATCTATTTCATATTTCAATAGATGTTCTATTTACTCTTAAAAATATTTCTGATTCGATTCTACCATTTTGTTGTAAGTTGATGTGGCAAGGGTTTCCTTGGAAACATTAGGGAGTCTTTTTGAAGCAAAGTTGAATACCACAATAAAGCCCTTATTGCCATCATCAAGGGAACAAGTGCCGTAACGACCGCGCGCCCAAATAATGTGCGCTTCTGTATTCCGCTTCTTACTGGCTGTTGTCGTTATCATAATGACCCGTAGGCCACACGTGTTAATATTTACCTGGCTTCTCCAAATTATGGTACCTTGACATTGCTAGTTTTAATGGCACCCGCTGTTATATTGATTCCTACATAATTATAAATTAGATTTCCTTCATTTAGTTATTTCTTGCACGTATTGCATGTATTGTCAGTCTTACACCGGAATGCTAGTAGCTGCATGATATCATAAAATAACGTGTTTTAATTCAGAAACCTAAAATCCAAGTCATTATCGATCATTTAATAATGATTTCACATTTTAATTTATAATAATGGTATCTATTTTTGCAATATCACAAATATTAGTACACGTATAAATTATTATATATCATACTCAACAACTTTGAATAAACTAAGAACGATAGTGGCGAATTCCTCACAAACTTCTACCACATTAACAAAGTTGGGAGTTGATGTCAAAACAATACCGAACAATTTGGCTGAAACTGGCAGAGTAAACTGTTGAAAAATAAATCCATGTTTGTTCTGCACAGCCAAAAGAAGCTCCCAATATAAATGAAATTATGATTGTAAAGCATAAACATTATTACGAGAGTTTTGGTCCAAGCAACTGCAACATCATAAATTTCATTCCAAGATAGGAAATTGCACATTAAGAATTAATTCCTGCTCAGGCCAGAGACATCTCTAGAATTAGTTTAACTATACATAATTTGAAATTAAAATGAAAATGTTAACACCAAAATAATTACGTGCTCAAACTAAAAAAAATCTTGCATCCGTTATAGAGTCTAAAATGATTTGTTTTTGTGCAGCATATCGTTCTACTACGAGTTCTCGAAAGAACTAGACTACATCTGCACTACACCAGAAGATAGTGGAATGCACTCGTGTGGAAATTTTCCTCCATACCGATATGGACCACTGGTCTGTAACGAGACCGCCAAACAATTTTCATACAATACGCCAACAAACACGTCTTGCGTGAACTGGAATCAGTACTATACAAATTGCACTCAAAGAGGTTCAAATCCATTCCAAGGAACAATTTCGTTCGACAACATCGGACTCGCATGGGTTGCTATATTCTTGGTAAGTATTTTTTTCAGTTTCTTACATTCTAAAGCCAATTTATATGATTTTAAAACACGAAACAACACATATTTCAAATAATTGTTGGCAGCTTATAGAAGGCCATAAAATGAACTCTACGAATTATTGACCTAAGAACCTTTGGCGGAGGAAAGTAGGCGAAGTTCTTTTTGTATTTCTCAATGAAAATTTTTCATAAATTAGTGGTTCCAGTTGCCAGTGACACTCTCCACGAAAGGGATAAAGTTATGTGCAAACCAGGCGAGGGCGTTTATTATTATTTTTTATATAAAAAGAACTAGCAAATGACTCTAATCCACCTGATGATAAGCAGAAGTGGAATCTAGATACAAATATAGCAATTTTTCAAGTGGGCCTTCAGGCCAAATCCTAAACTATAAGGAATATCGAAAAATGCTCAAAGGAGTCGCAAGCCCAATTTTAGTGAAAACAAAAACTGCATCATCGGATTGTTGAAAAATCATCGCTTTCATTATCGCTTCAACCAAGGTGGAACAAGAAATAGTTTATTAAAATTTAACCTTTTCTATAAGGTTCCCGTGTATCGTTACTTCCCAGAAATCGATCCTTATTAACAACACTATCGAATGGTGTAATAATACGGGCTGTTTTTTTTTTAATTATTGGGTTCGATTCCTGGCTAAGATCACTGATTTTTCAAAAATCCAATGATTCAGTTTTTGTTTTCATCAAAATCGGGCTCACGACTCCTTTGAGCATTTTTCGATAATCCTTATAGTTTAGTATTTGGCCCTGAAGGCCCACTTGAAAAATTGGGCCTGTATATACAAGAAGCAGTTTACAATATCATTGTAGTGCGAGAGATAAACACCAACACTAGCCACCCTCAACTTGCTCACCTGCAATGAGCTTCTTCACGCCTCTTTTAAATGATCCAGAATTAATATAATATAATATAATAATATAATATATTTTCACGCTCACACCAATTATCTAGCCCGAAGTAAGTATCATTAAGAACTTGTGTTACGGATACTAGATAACGGACATTTTTTTTTATATACATAATAATTTAATATATTTTTATAAATAAACTTAAATAAATATATAAACAACCATGACTCGCAAACAAACATTCGTGTTCGTCACACAAACATTTGCCGCTACCAGGATTCGAACCCGGACCGCTTGATGTGAAGCCAGCTATACTGACCACTCCACCACGACGGCGAATTGTAAGAAGGAAGACACGTGCGCTGGCAGGAACACGTGAATTTGTGTCATTTTATGAGTTTTCATATATCTAATGTTATCAAACACACTAGAATACGTAAAACTGATTGAACATTTTACAAGTAGTTAATCATACCTAATGTGTATTAAATACATTCAGAAAAAGATTCGTTATTTTATATAGTAGAGAACTCGAGAGTACTGATTAATTAGTATTGTCGTGACTATTATCTAAATTAATGAAAGCTGTGTAAAGAATAGTAGTAAAAATTTGGAAATTATTCGTTAAAATATCATTGATTACTCATATTTTTTGTGTCTTATAAAAGATCAATGCAACGCTGTCAACTAAACCGAAAGAAAATTTGCAAATCGTATAAAGCTCGGACATCAGTCATTTCAAATATGCTTACAAAAACGATTTGAAATATGGTTTAAGATAAAATATAAACCCTTACTTGGTTTATATTTTAAAATAAAGTTATATTCTAGCAGTGAACCGCTAAAATATTATAACAAACTTTGTAGATATTGATTATTCTTAATTAAATGCAGTAGGTTCTTACCTAAACTACAAAAGAAAGTTGTAGCAAATTTTAATTAATCAAAACAAAAAACCTTTGTTCAAGGAACTGTCACGTTGAGAACGTGAAAATTCCAACTTCTCCAATATTTTAAAACTGAAAATACCTTTAACAACTTCTTCGTAATCATATTATATAAATTTCCAATACTTGTTAATAAGGAAGCTTTTTTGTGCTGAAATTTCATTTTTCGTTGGTACATATGAGCAATATTACTTCTCAACTTTGTTATCGTCACAGCCAGAACGCCTTTCAAACATTCTCATATAATACATCAAATATACAAGTTAGGAAGTTGTCTTACGATGTTGAGGGATCTCAGACATTTGATGAATAATTCAAAATTGTACATTATTTTTTCGGCAAACTAGGACAGTGATATTTTTTCTGTTTCAGGTAATTTCGCTAGAGGGGTGGACAGACATAATGTATTATGTACAGGACGCGCACAGCTTTTGGGACTGGATCTACTTTGTTTTACTTATTGTGGTGAGACGTTTTTTGACTTGAATGACATTAATTAGATTTAAATTACATTACCTTGTTCTATCAACAGCATTCTTACACAACTCTTATTAGAAACGAGTATGTAGGTTAAACTTAAAATCATGTTTTGCTATATTCATCATTGCAATCATAGCTATCCTTAGGGTCGGTTTTATAGGTTCCAAGTAAGTTCCCATTTACGTTTATTTGACAGATAATCTATCTTATGTTAAGACGGGGCCGTGAGTTTCCTCACCGTGCACTTCGACCATTGGGATCATTTGTGTCTCCTCTATACTTTTACTTTAGTCGCTCCTTGAATATATAAGCCATCAGCCTGACTATATGATTCATGGGATTGAACAGCCTGTAGTGCTCTGTCGTTTGCTGTGACCATTCCTAGGATCGGCAGCTCTATTGTTAGATAGTCCATACAAAACTGTCAATTTATCTGCCAGGTATATCTTAGTCAGAATCTGTGAAACTGGCCCTTATTGTGTGAAATAGGTATACCAGCTAAATTCCATTATTAAAAGATCTCGGCTTGTCTAGAACTTCCGTAAGTTCTGTATTGGATCGCGTATGTAAAGTGGCTCTCGCGGAATCTTACCAAGTATGGCTGGGCACAGAGACAAGCCAGAATAGTGGAGGTGAGTGTTGGTGCATCATAAAGGGGCTCCATAAACTTATGCTAGTGTTACTAGACCCAGGTGCTGCTCCTGGTTTCCCTCGACACAATGGACCTGATACCCACACGATGAACCCATGCATCGCTAAGAATTTTCATCTTTTATAAAACTGGGGTCATCGTCAAAACCACGGAGTGCCACTTTAATCTAGCCTTCTTTTGTTGTCGCCGACTACCATTTCAACGTGAGCAAAAAATTGCCGACTCATTTCTCTGTCGGGCTCCTATTAAGTAGTCCTACATTCTTTACACGTAATTAATACGATAAGTGATCATAAATTTAATAACAATATTTTATTACAGATCGGTTCATTCTTCATGATCAATCTCTGCCTCGTCGTCATCGCCACGCAGTTCAGTGAGACCAAAAAGCGTGAAATGGAAAGGATGCGCGCTGAAAGAGCTCGCTTCACATCGTCTTCGACCTTGGCGTCTTCAACAAATAACAGTGAACCAGCGACTTGTTACGCTGAAATAGTTAAATATGTCGCTCATCTTTGGAGAAGATTCAAGAGGAGAATGGCGAAAAAAATCAGGTTCGTATTGCATTCGCTCTAAAGTTTGGTTATTCTTTCTCCTTTGCCCATTTTCATCTTTATGGTACCTATACTTGTTCGCGTATCGCTCTAACACTAAGAGATCCTAGTATCGATTCGCAGAGAGTAAACATTGCTGCTCTTAGTTGATTGGTGGTTGGGCTTGTTTTCAGCCTACCTATCACCATCGCCTTCGTGATTTTGTGGTCTTCGCCTACCGGAGATAGATCCCGAGGCCTTGATTTGATTACCAGAAGAAAAAATTTGGTGTGGTTTGATTGATTGCTATGGATGGTTTGAAGCCTGCCTTAAAAATAGTGTTAACATTATTTTGTTCTGAATAGTAAATAACGAGGTAGCCAGTCCCCAAATACACAAGGGTTCTGGGTGAAACTCGCTTCAACTTTCGTTATAATCACGTTCCATAAGAAAGCCAAGAGCTTTCCTATCAGAGACAAAAAATCAGTTGAGCGAAGTTGAGTGAAGTGCGCTTATCTTAATTTAACTTGACTTGAAAAAATCTATCCTAAATGTAACCAATATTTTTATATTAACAGTAAGATGGAAACGATCGCAATATCTTAGAGACATTTTTAATTTTAGTTTATCCATCTGCAGCTTCTATTTTGTTATCTATGTAACCTGAGGTAAAATGTCGAATACAATATTTCTTTCAAAAGTGTTGCGTTCCTGCGAAAATTAATGTCACCAAAGCTCCTCAAAGAAGTCTTATATAGCCCCGGGGGGGTTGCTCCTTGGCGAGTAAAATCTGAAAAAAAAAAATATTAGGAAGAATAGTGATGGAACTTTGAAATCATTTTATTCAGATTTACGAGAAACAAAGCTAGTTCCACAGGTCAATTGTTTCACAGGCGCCGAGAAAGCGACTAAACGCCCAAAAAACGTACAAAAAGATTCCGTGTAACTGATAGTGATCCCACCGCCGCCGATGAGAAATCGATTAACTATCGACTATTTTTTCTACTTTGACCGTCGCGAGCATGTGGCGCGAATAATCACCCTTTGCACTCGCACACTCGCTTATATCCCATCGACAGAACTATCGAAACTAGACACTCGGTTCCCGCCGCTAACTCGTGTTTAGCTGCTAGTTTTACTTGTTACTGGTTCACCGTTTTCGGTGGGACGACTACCAAAAGAGAAGCTTATATTGTAAGTTGGTCGCTTACGGTTCACACTGCTGGCGAGGAATCGTTTTCCAGTTTGTCGCAGCGACAGGAGCTATCAATCGCTTAGCGATGCTCGCTTCAAAACACTCGCCGAGAGACTACATTATGGGACTGAGTGCGCGCATTTATTATGAATATAGAACGATTATATTATCCTGCCTTCGTCTCCGAGATTTATTACCATGTAGTTAAGACGAAAGTATAATTTTTACATAATAATGCGAGTTGTTACTAAAAGTGTTGGTGATAAATTTCTTCGATAAAGTTAGGATAATTTGAATCGAATTCCTCTTTAGTTAAGTTCGTTATAATATCACCGATAAGACGCAGCGGTTAAGCGGAACACTATTCGCGTTTACTAGACATTTGAATGAATGGCCAACGTCGAGCCAGCTCAAATTACCATTTACCTTCCCTATCGTCAGCAAACCGGCCGGCGCTGCAACGACCAATTGCCAACAAATGATATGCACATTGTAATTGAATTATCCGCAACGTTATCGACTAGTCAGGAATCAGCTATTACCTACCTAATATACAGGGTTACAGGAAAAGTCGACCTAGATCCGTTAAGGGCGTGTAGTACACATCATTTCTGAATGATTTCACTATGAAACCCCCCATCCTAAACTTAACCGTTTTCGAGATATTCGTGTTTTAATTTTTTTTATGAAAATGCCCATTTTTTCGGCTATTCAATTGAATATTTTGAATTTTTTTGATTCTAATGATTATTTTTTTGGTTTTTTACATGAAGAATGAGATGGTTAATGACCTCAATGACTAAAATTGCACGTAAGTTAAGTAAATAGGTCATTGTAGACGATCGAAACTTAAGAAAATAAGTACAAATTATAAAAAAATATTTTTCTTTTCTGGATATCTCAAAAAATTATCATGGCACTTGCTCTGCACATGTGCTTAAAAACATCTACATTTTATCAGCTATCCAACGAGGTATAACAACCTAGGGTTGTATTTAAACTCATAGAAAAAAACATAGTTGAAAAGGTTCAGGTAGTAGGTCTAACGGGTCCCTCGGCTATTGTCCTTCAAGTTAATCCGGTGCGTGTGAGCGAGACAACTTACGATTTATGCAGGTGAGAGTGAGAAAAATAATGTGCAAAAACAAGTTTGGGGATACAACATGCCCACTGTTTTGTATTTGGTCGTATGTTTGCTTGCCATCCATTTTAGTCTGCTCATGCGATTCGTCCATGGTAGATGCGAATTATTGTGCTTTCGGATTCCTACACGACTTGGCTTTGTTTCTGGACTGATTTTTCTAACTGTGACTACTGTGCTTGTTTACTGGACTCTGATTTGTGCTTGTGATACTGGACTGTTGAAAATGGCAACATACTCGAACGAAGAATATGCGGATATGATTATCTGCTACGGATACTGCAATTGCGTGTCCGCACAAGCTCGGACTGAGTACATACGACGCTATCCCGACCGTCGAGTACCTGATGTGAGCGTTTTCGACGGAGTTTACCGACGACTTCGTGAAACTGGCTCTGTTTTGCGACGACGTACGGACTTAGGAAGACCACGTGTCATTGAAACGACGAGGAACAAGACAACGAAATCGTAGAACGGTTCAGAAGAGACCCAACCACTTCGACCAATATTGTTGCCCGTGAACTGAGCCTAACTCAATGGAAAGTGTGGTTTACGGTTCATACGGCAGGCCTGTATCCATACCACTACACGCCGGTACATGTAATTGAAGAAGGAGATCCCGCGAGACGCATGGACTTCTGCAGATTCATGCTCAATGCAGATATCGAGGACCCGAATTTCCTAAAATTAATATTATGGACAGATGAATCCAAATTCGATAAGGACGGGATTACTAATTACCATAACGCACACCATTGGGCTCCTAAAGAACGAGGCAATCCAAATAAGAAAAGAGTAAAGGGGTCACAACGACGATTTAGTGTAAATGTGTGGATGGGCATCATTTCCAACCATTTGATTGGGCCTTACTTTCTTCCAGACAACCTCAATGGTGAAACTTATGAAAATTTCTTAAGAGGTGACTTAGGTGACCTACTAGATGATCTCCCATTACAATTACTGCGGGACATGTGGTTTCAACATGATGGCTGCCCTGCTCATTTCAGAAGAAGCGTTAGGGAATGGTTGGACACTAACTATCCTAACAAATGGATTGGACGAGGTGGACCTTTACCCTGGCCAGCCAGATCTCCCGACCTGACCCCCATGGATTTTTATGTATGGGGGCACATGAAGAGCCTCGTTTACAGTGAGCTCAACCCCATATCGTCAGTGGAAGTTCTCAAAGAAAGGATAATTAATGCTGCTAACGACATAAGAAGAACATTAACCACTGGTGTAGTGAAAAGTGGACTACGTGAAAGAATGAGAAAATGTGTGCGAAATAGAGGTGGACACGTAGAACATGAACTATAAAATTTTGATGATGCTGAACTTAAGCTGAAATGATGATGCTGAACTTAAGTCAAATTAATTAGATTAAATAAGCGCTATTTATTCTGACTGCCCCATGTAGCCTTAGAAACTAAGTTTCACGGTTAGACCTACTACCTGAACCTTTTTAACTATGTTTTTTTCTATGAGTTTAAATACAACCCTAGGTTGTTATACCTCGTTGGATAGCTGATAAAATGTAGATGTTTTTAAGCACATCTGCAGAGCAAGTGCCATGATAATTTTTTGAGATATCCAGAAAAGAAAAATATTTTTTTATAATTTGTACTTATTTTCTTAAGTTTAGATCGTCTACAATGACCTATTTACTTAACTTACGTGCAATTTTAGTCATTGAGGTCATTAACCATCTCATTATCCATGTAAAAAACCAAAACAATAATCATTAGAATCAAAAAAATTCAAAATATTCAATTGAATAGCCGAAAAATTGGGCATTTTCATAAAAAAAATTAAAACACGAATATCTCCAAAACGGTTAAGTTTAGGATGGGGGGTTCCATAGTGAAATCATTCAGAAATGATGTGTACTACACTCTCTTAACGGATCTAGGTCGACTTTTCCTGTAACCCTGTATAGAGTACCTAGTAGAAGTGGAATGTGCTATTCCCCTGCCGTGGCGTCTATCATCGTATGGCCAAAGCTGTCATGCGCTTATTGGGCGATGATCATGACATGGCCATCTGTCACAATAAAAAAATACATTACATACAATTATACACAAGTATGACTCAGAAAGTATTAGAGCTCACATGTTGGTAATATCTTATAATATTTCTATGTTCTGTGGATTGTTCTATATATGAAAACACTGTGCTATAATAACATAACCAATACAAATAACGTCATAAAAATAACTAACACATTTATACATACATTGAGTGTAATCCGATAGCACTCAACTATGTCAGTAATCAATCTTAATTTAAATAAATTACGTGTCACGTTGTTTGTCCGTGATGGACTCCTAAACTACTTAACCGATTTCAATCAAATTTGTACACCGTGTGCGGTTTGATCCAACTTGAGAGATAGGATAGTTTTTATCTTGATAAGTAGTTATATTTTTTTACTGCAGATATAATGTTATAGGTCAGTAGTATGAAATTACCACAGCAACGCGTGGCCCTGACGGCTAGTTATATATAAAAACTAAAATGTGTAGCGAAGATGGCTCTGAAGTCGACTCGCTATAAATTTCTAGTGCAAAATAGCAGTCATTTATTAGAAAATACAGAATTCTGTTCAGATTAGGAACACTATTGGCAGCTCTCCCCTAATTCTATACAAACATTGTGTTCTCTATCAAAGAATTCGATAACAAAGGCTCCGTCGTGTTTTATTCAGTTACCTGTAAAAGTCTTGCCTTTCGTGACGCGCCGCAGTCTTAGCTTACTTTTTAAATAACCAACAATGTTCTTTAGAAGTTGAGATGAAGTCTATTGTTCACTTTTAATCTAGTAAGCTAGGCAACTTGCTTGAAGTCTATTAAGGACTTTGGTGTTGTGTAGGGATCATAGCTTTCTTGGCTTCTGGTATAAAAAGCACTATATTTTGTTGATAAGTTTTTAATTGATGATGTAGACTGGAGTTTTTATACAATGTCTTATTAACTAATATTTTATTTAATACTATATTAATAAGCATACGTAGAAAAGGCTTAATGAAAGGTTTCACATTGTCATAGTAAAATGCAAAGTGTACATTTTTGTTGAATGTGTTTTCTTTTTTTTTATATAACAATAGGCGGGAATTTGTTCACACTCGACTCAACTCGACAAAATGTGGACTACGATGTGACCTAGAAGTAACCTATTCACTCTCGCATTGAATGCACCTATAATGTTCAGGGAACACATCGACACCACTCCTTAGCTGTTCGTATTATGCTCTACCAAATTAAAGCTTACTGATTAGATTATTGACCCGGGCCCTAAAGGAGCGTGGGTTGACATAAATACTTAATTTACTGAGGGCACAGTTGCGCTCCATTGTACAAAGTGACCCATGCCTGGAAAAGATTGCAGAATAATAACATTGGCTTTTTTTAGTATCGTTTTACGGTAGGCGAGTAAACGAGCTAGTAATATGAAAGTATCGGCCACGTGCAACAGAAATAACGCATCCCCAGGAAGTAGTTTGTTACTAATATGCAAATGAATTAATTTCAGACATTTTTATTAGTTTTAATAAGTTTATAAAAATAACACAACACTCAATTTTGTAAAATTATTTTTGCAGTCGTAAAATCAAAACCAAAATCAAAAAGTTCTTTACTGAAATTGATTTAAGACTAAGTGCTTTTAAATCCTCATAGTGAGGAAATACGTGAAATTAAAATCTTTAATAAATTAAATTTTGACTATAATGAGTTTAAAGCTACAGCTTATATGCATCTTCCCAATTAGCTCTACTACCGCTCAAAAAAAATCATTTCTTTAAGTATCGTACTATTCATTTGTAGTAACTGTTACCTAAATGGTTTTTTGTGATTAAATTGAATGCGATTATTTTAAAGTTAATTTTTTACTTAACTAGCCAACTATTTTACATACAACGCCTTAATGTTGCACTCTTCTACGGACTATAATGACTGTGACGGTGACCCCTTGACATTAAAATGTATGCTGATTTGCAATAATTTAAAGCCACTAGAACTTGTCAAGCAGAATAAAGACGACTTTTTTTCTTCGACTGAGAAATTCTTAAGTTTCATCTCACCTAATGGTAAGTGACGATAATGCCGAAGTCGGAATCGAGCTTCACGAGGAAGCCCGAACCAATGAGGGACTAGCTATTTTAACAGTTATTTACGGAACATAATTGTTATAACGACATTATTTTAATAAAATGGTGTTAGACTATAACGAAACTGAAAATATTCTAAATATGTATGTACGTCCCAGATAAGATGGTTAATTAAGTTTACACACACCCCTTAAGCATTCCATGCACACACAACCATACATACGCACGCACATATACACACTCACAACACACACACGGACACACACATATACATACCATTTGAAATTATGTTTAATGTAGTTTAATGCGATTATTTTCCTTTTTTATTAGTTTATATAAATTAAAATCTGGAGCAAATAAAATTTTAGTTTAAATAAATGTTAATATCTATGATGTACTAGGATTTAAGGTAATAGTTACTTTTGGCCAAGGAAGAGTGACTTCCTCTGACACAGGTACTTATTTTTTACCTAATAGAGGAAGTCAACAACTTATTGTTAAGCCTTCACATGGAATGCATTAACATTTATTTTGTTTTATTATTTTATTTATTATTAGCTAGCCAGGGGCCTTAAAAAGTCCTACCACCAGCAAGCACAAATTTGTGCTTCCTGGTCCCTGCCACGTCACATAGACGAACCGCTAGACCAACGCCGATTAAAATGATTTTAAGAAAAAAATTCGCTCATGTTTTAAGAAGAGAAAATGGTTTTACTACCCTTATATCGTCTTTGATCGTCTTGATATATTAGAATGCTTGTAACAAAGAGAAAAAAAGTTATGTCGATACGTTTTCCGATTACGTTTTTTTCTATGATAAAAACATTCTAAAATATCATAAATATTGGATAAGAAATAGGGGTAGTAAAACAATTTCTCTGTTTGTATGCAGACGGTGCTCGTCCTCCGTCCTCTTAATCATTTGCAATTTTATTTTATCAGGGTGTACAGATACCAAAGGGCACAGATGCGTTGGCGAACTAGCAGAGAGACACTGCAGTTACCAGCTAACAAGCCTAAACAGCACCACCCTTGCTGTCCCAGGGCTCATCCACAGGTGCGTACCGAAATACTCATGCCTATTATTATTTAATATAAAATTCTAATTATTTTCAAATTTTTAACTTTTTTGTTTTGACTAAAGAAAATTAAATAAAAAATCTGAAATCTCGGTTAATGCGAATTCAAAGTTTTTATTTTATTTTATAATATTTTAAGTAATTTTAAGTAGATTTAGAAAAGTGGAGCTTCTTAGCACAAGCAGCAATGACCCTTGATTAAAACGTAGCTCCGACTATGATATATTGTAAACTAACCTAAGTTACCAAATAAACATGTTTGTTTTTTATTTTGGATATTATCTTCATGAAAGCAGTCTTCATTTTAGTATTACATATTTAAATTGTCACGTCTTTTATGATCACATAACTTTTTTCAATACCTAATAGTGAACATAATGTCCAAAATACTTACTATGACTACGAGGGGGTCCCCTACGCCATACCGAATACCGATTCTAATGTTATGTTAAGTATGTTGTTAGACTTTTTTATTTTCATTGAGATGAATTCTTAGTATAAATTACATATTGTCAAATTTCTCATTTTGCGTTACATTGCGATAAGATCTGTACATTTTTACAATACCAAAACATTTAAATACATGTTTGATACTGAAATTGAACGACAAGAATTTTCAATTAAGGTAACAATGTAAGCTATAGCCTCGCTTGTTACCTTGTTAGAGAAAACTTTAAGTGAATCATATAAAAATATTTTCAGCATTCCACTGTATACATACTATTTACTTTAGTACCAGTAAAAACCTTCGTAAACACTTAAGAGTATCTCAATAAATCTTTGTTTAAGTTACCAATAAACTTTCTCGGGGCCGCAAAATATAACAAGTAGTCAGACACGTCAAAGTGTCAAAATGTGTATTGAAATTTAATTATTTTCTACGTAATTTCAGCCTCCAGACAGAGCTTATCGTTTCGATCTTAATACCGTCGTAACAACTAACCTCTATAACATTCTAATCAGTTTTCAGTTATATAACTTTAGATATTGGCACACTTCAATTCAATTGTGAGTCAACTACAGTAATCATAAAGCGACTGCTTCAACATATTAATTTGGCACTAAGTACAACTTCACGCAATTATAACTGCTATATGCTTATGTCGTCATAACGACATAAGCATATAGCAGTGTTTCCGTATATAATACTATGATACACTTAATTAATTAAGGATATTGTAACGCGCAACGTATGTAATTATGTAATTTAAGAAAGTTGTTTACTTAAAATATAATTAATAAGAATGTTCATTACGTCTTACGCATTTAAGTATTAGGTTTATAATTCTGATCAAACATTAATAGTTTACGCATAACTTTATACGTGCCTAGAAATATATTTTAGATCTACCGTTACGTAGTTTTTGTCGTCAGGCACTATGAGAATCAATTAAAATATTGTCACGCACTATACAAATTGTGACCCTAACCTAAAACGGTTAAATAATTGTTGCAAAGCCGTATTCCCTTCGTCTTTTTTGAGGTAATAAGGTCACCAGTTGCGTCATAAAAGGCTTATTGAGTAAAGTGCCTCCTATAACATATTTATTTTAGGACGATTCTTTCGCCTCACAATCAATATAAAGGATGCTCATATTTCGTAGAAGTATCGTAGCTCCTCGTAGTATTAAGTAACACTGCTACGAATATACGTAGCTGTTACTGCTAAATCTACTACGGCGTAGACGTTATAATGCACCTACGAGTCTGTAAATTAATATTTTCATCTTCAATCATCATCGCTATCATATCAGCCAAGACACGCCCACAGTTGGGCATAGGGCAATATTTTCTTAAATTCATATAATTAAATGCCAGTATTATACAACGTGTAACAAAATAACCAACAAAAAATATAATAAAATAACAAAGCCAAAAATATTGTCAACCCTAGTAAGGTGCCAACACAAAAAATCGATTTACAGAGTATAGATTATACTGAAATAGGGTTTGCACAACAATGAAAAATTTTATGTTTTTTATTTCTGCGGTAAGGCAAACAGTGATACTAAGTTTTTCAAGTATTGTAAGTGGACTCTTTATAAGGACCATTTAACACCCTTTCCGCATTTTGGGTATTTTTGTAACACGTGTATAACCATGGCTGGTTTGGAAATCTTTAAACAGATTGAGAAACAGGGAAAATATGTGTATAGTTACAACCAATGCGAGTGTGGGTCCTGTCCTCACACAATGGCTTACCCACTTATTATCATGCAGGTCGGTGCAAGCCTCACTGTATTCCAGATTTCTTTTAATTTTCATACCTACTCTGTAAATATCAGTAGTTACTCATTTCATTTTATACTAGGGCTGGCACCGACCTCAATAAAGTACAGAAAAGCGTCGATTATCCGAACTAATTGGGGGACGTGTGTGTTTGGAAAACTGGTATTTTCGGATAGTCGAATGAAGAACATATTTACTATATCTTTAATGACAAATGGAAATTAAACAAAAAAAAGTGCGACAATCTTGTAATAAAACAAGAACAAGGTACAATCAACGCTTAAAAAAAACAACAAGTCACGACAAGTGCATGAGCACTGTAGCGCGGGTGGCGGGAAGGTATAGGCATGCGTGAGTGTCACCGAACTACTGTGCCAGCCCCGACTCACGCGTGCATTACCTTTGACGGGAGGTTCGGATAATCGAAGCTCCACTGTGCAGATGCATAAGTATCACGACATAATTTTACAATAATCTGAATTTAGCGACCCTATAATTAAAACAATGAAATGTGTAAACAGCCAAACGGAGGGAAGAGTGAAGAGATCACAGGTACTGAGGAACCTTTGGGAAGACCAAGTCTTCTACGGGTACCATCTTTGTCTGCAGCTGATCTTGAAGTAAGTATTCATTATCCTTCTTGCATATTTTATTTACCTCTTCAGATCATATTTTAAACTTTTTTGGTATGTACCTTCTGTAATTATTACTCGAACATTTGACTATTGATAATTTTTATAACTGTTAATTAAATTACACAATAAACTTCGTAATCCAACCAATTAAATATTGATAGTCACTAGACTGTGAAATTCCACGTCAATACACCGATCAGTACAAAAAATAGATCCTTAATAAAAGCTAATACACTTCAAACGCTGTTTCCAACAACCTTTCAAAGCTTCTCGTAAATTTTCTTCGACATATTTCTAATGAGAATAGGAACAACCGGGACAAAGGAAGCGGGCCCACCCACTGTGCGCTGCCTGTTGCGCCTCCTGTCTCGAGATCAAGGAAGCAGCGACACAAAAAAGCGAGTTATATCAAATTGTGTTACCGGGGATTGAGTTTTCAATCGAGCGGCAGAAGCGAGGCGACGCCGCGCGACGCGTGGATTAGCGAAATCCCGACATATCTCTATAATACATATAAAATACTGGTCACGAATAACTGTGACAGTAATAACTGTGACAGTACGTAGAAGCACAGTATATTAAGAACAGTAGTACGTCTTCATACAAAATGGCCGCTATCCATTAGAATGTGTGCGTGCGTACTCGGCGCCGTGTACGCACGCACTGTGACGCACACATGACATAAAAATATGGGGGTATAAGGGGTCTTGGCGTCTCAGTGTGATCGCGTGTTTTTATGTCATTGCACATTCGCTCGCCGCTCGTTCCCGCCCGGCACATTTACGATAGCCCTAGCGTCAACGTAGAGTAGGCTAATAACTCGCCGGCAGCCCGCAGATGAGCTACTGTTCTTGATATATTGTGGTAGAAGTGAATAAAAACTAAAGAAACAGATATTTAATACCTATTATTGTTCTTCTTTCTGCGATTTGTTTATCAAATTAAAGTATGTTTTAAGAAAAATATGGCGCATTTTATAAAGTATAACCTTCGCTATTTGGCACCTCATTAATTTGCATTTCATTAATTAAGAATTACACATTATACTCAATTAAAAGAAACGTAATTCAATTATTATGACGCTATGCAGCGAAGCTTCAAGCAAAATATTTGACTCAGAAAATAGTGCAAAGCTGATGAATTTGTGTTATAAATAGCTCTTGAAAGTTATCGTAGAAACCGTATGTATGTGCTGGACATGTAGTACTATCTAATATATAAAATTCTCGTGTCACGGTGTTTGTGGTTAAACTCCTCCGAAACGGCTTTCCCGATTCTCATGAAATTTTGTGTGCATATTGGGTAGGTCTGAGAATCGGACAACATCTATTTTTCATCCCCCTAAATGTTAAGGGTAATCCACCCCTAATTTTTTTTTTAATTTTTGGACGAAATTTTTTATTTTTATTTTTTTTATTATGTGGCATTAAAAATACATACAACCCTAAATTTTTTCTTTTTTTTTATCACCAACCCCTATTTTTTTTATAGCCATTTTAGTAATTTAATCATTTTTGTAAGGCAAAATAACGTTTGCTGGGTCAGCTAGTGTTATTATATAATTTAAGAAATTGAAATTCGTAACACACAGTAATTGCCTGTCATTGTGTACCAAGAACCTTCGGGCCTCGCTCTCGCTACTTGATAAAACCACCTCACGCCGCTTGCTTCCCTCTTGTCGCTCAATACAAAGGCCTAAATACTAAGAAGTTTCACAACGTGCAAAGTTTGAAATAAGATTACGCGTATTACGCCTTCTTATTTTATTTTCTCATGTCAGCTTAAGGAATCTCGATGAAGTTAGAGAAGAAAATTTATTTGCATATTTATTTGTCTACGGGCTTCGCGACACCACATGTGACGCCTAATAAAATGTTAAATTTATGAAGGCATGATTTTTTGAAAAATGGTCTCAAATAGCATACGATGCGCCTGATGTTAAGCGGCCACCGTTAGCCTATAGGCGCTTGCAATACTAATGTATCACTTGCGCCCTGAACTTTATAGAGCACTACTTAAAAAGTATTGCTATTTAAAAATTTATTTAAATGGCCATTGCTGAGTACTTCTGTCCAAAACCAGCGTTTCGTTGGAGGAGTTAACAAGATTATTATTTATTAATGTACTAGCTTTTGCCCACAACTTAGTTCGCGTGAAATAGTTACATTGGGCAGCATTTTAATTTTTTGGATGCTTAATTTTTCTTTGTTTGGACTTCCTTACGACCTTTCATCTCCTATTTCATCCCCATAAGATGAAAATTTCAAAAATCCTAAAACAAATATTTATTTATTTCTTATTAAGTACCTAAATTCAAAGTTTCGTGGTTTTATCTTCAAGACTGACGAACTTCCATACAAACTTTCATCCCTTATGTCAACCTCTTCAAGCCTTTTTTTTGTAATAAAAAGTAGCCTATGTCCTTTTCCGAGAGTATTTGTACCGAATTTCATCAAAATCGGTTCAGTGGTTTAGACGTGAAAGTTTAACAGACAGACGGACAGAGTCACTTTCGCATTTATAAAATTAGTAGGGATTGTCTATAAAAATATTTTAGAGCATCATACAGCCTTTATAATTCGACCCAGTACTTTATAATTCGGGCCTCTCCTCGTCATCGAAGGAGGTTTAGGCAGTCGTCCACCACGCTTGCCCAATGCGGATTGCTCGATGGAGTATAAGGTGATCATCAGACTATACCGCTTTGCTGATCCATTAGTCGCTTTCTACGACACCCATTGGAGGACATGGGGTGATGCTATTCTACGCTGGCATCACATTTTGATGCTAAATAAGTCCTATTGACCTACCAAAGAAGTCCTATTTAGGCATATGTATTTCTTTAGCTGGGCGGTATCTAAAAATATTAAAATATTCCCAACTTCGATTGTTTCGATGTCGTAATGTGCCTCCCCAGCCTCATGTTAGTGTATTTTGTGAATGTGAATCTCACAAAAGCACAGGCGGTGTTTTGTTGTTTCGCGCTCCTGTCTACAGAATCTACAAGCAATAGTATATTTTAGTCTTAAGTTATAAAGATGTCTATTCAGCTTGCAGTGACCGGTTAAAGTCCTAATCATCATACTCAAGTTACCCCTCTTGAGCTTCAGTAGCTCCTCAATACGCTTACGAGAGTGTAGTTTGAATAGTGCTTTTGAGTGAGTTCTTTGCCAGTCATTTTCTGTCTCTTGGAGGAGGTGGTTCTTTTTGGGGTTTTTAGATATTGCTTAACCTGTCTCTTTGGGGCAAATTGTGATGTGATGCATATATCTCGTTTCAATATAATTATGTATAATTATCTATTTTTGTATTCTTTATCCTATACAGTCGCCGCCAAGATTTAATTGTAATAATAATCTGACTGTAACCACCATATTGATATTTAAGGCACAAGATTACTACATGAACAGACCTTTCTAATTTTTTCTCATCCATTTATACTCTAAAGCAGTGATACGATACTAATGATGTAGAATACTTAAGGTTCTCGCATCTCATTATACATTAATTAATCACAAAGTCAAATATTAATGTCATTTTGTATGTCTACAAATCCGGAGTTCATAATCCACTGTGTAAATAACACATAAATTTGTAAGCTACACAAAGGGGTCGTACCTATCCAAAGTGGAGTGTAAAGATTTATTGGGCATGTTGTTAATCTTTATATTTGTATTCAAAGCGAATATTACGGAAAATGACGTCAAATTAATCCATCCTGTCATAGACATTTTGTTTGGGTGAGTTTTCATAAATGGTTTCCGTTTCAATTGTGTTACGAATTGTCACAGTTAACGAACGTAAATCAGTTTAATTTGGGTATGCTTAGGGGTATGAAAAGAGTTATGTTTGTAATAAATAATTGTTACTTCGATGACGGCGTATTTTTATTTGGACTATGTCTATCCTATCACGAATCTTCTATCGGATATAGATAGAGTCATTATTTGTGAAATAAACTAATTCATCCACACAACTTATGCGAACAACTATTCACACGCAAACATCATCATCATCAAATTATTGTTTAAAGACCATTAATAAATAGACTTAAATTTAATTAAACCATATAATGCATTATGATTTTGAAATTAAATTGAAAATAGCCAAACTTATTATACCTAAATCTCGACAGACTTCCTTAACACTAATGTTATGAGTAAGATTAAATGAAGCGAAGGAAAATTTAAAGTTCTTTATTTTAAAGACCTTTTTTAAATCGTCAAAATCCTACCACCGTTTCGGGCCTAAATAATTAATTCACTTAACTAATTAATATGCTGAGACAGAGAAGAAACGGTGAAAGAAACTCCACAGCTTACTATATCAAAACATCATTACAGGTCAATAGATACATATATATAATCACACTCACAATTCCAAAAGGGGTCGAGCAGAACTTCAGGTAACATTCAGTCACACTCAAAGCCTACACTAAAGAGGCACCAAACCCAAAAATTACCAAACCCTCAGTAAACAAACCAAATAAAGCCAACGACCAGGACAGATGTTACACTCAAAATCATCTCAGCAGTCCGGGTAATAGATAACAATATCAATATAATTAAAATTACAATTTTACATGCGTAAATCTTGGATGGTTATTACGTTATTACTCCCACGCTTGGACCATTTTATAATAATTTTTCTTGTAAAATGCTTTTGTATAATCTTTTGCGAGCGCTTGATTGAAGACGTCAATGGGACTTTTATTATGTATATCTTTTAGGACATTAATATTCTCTCTAAAATGTATTCCAGAAAAAATGTCTCAATTTGTTAAGCGTAGGTCTTAATTTTAACTTTCCAACCAGAACGCATCAAACCTGTCACTGCTATCACCACCGTCCCTGGCGCGCAGACGGTCTTCAGTGATGTTCAGTGATACCGTCCTGCTGCACGCGCCCAACGCGCCACATGTGGCACACCCGCATAATGTCTGCTCTTCAGAGAAGATGACTCAGACCGGTAAATACTATCCCAACAACATACAGGAATCAACTTTGCAGATCTCATAATTAATTATTGCAACGAACACGTTTCACCTTGTGTTGCTAATTTACTCGTACACCCTAGTCTATCACTCAGCTAAGCCTTTTATTACTTATTACATATACACTAATAACGCTAAAACATCTTGCAAAGTTTCTTCGTTAAAGGGTACAGAATATGTTAACCACTAAAATAAATATTTGTAGATTCATTGTGTCAACGTGATTGGCTTAAGAGCCAAAGTGGTGAGTCTAGAGGCGGTAGATCTAGACGATTCTATTAGAGGGGCATGTCAATTTGGTCTCATATTCTAGCTTACTTTCTCTTTGCCTTCATAGTCGATCAAAAGAAACTAAGTACTAAGACTTGGACTGTTTTCTTTCTTCGATTCTCGCTTTCCCCTCTTCTAAGATATGTTAGCTTCTAAATATTTCAATGTACCACTCGCGATCTAATTTTCTTACCTCGAAAGCATTTCTACTGGGAGAATTAATTCCTAGCATAAATACATTAAAATTTATACAAAATATACAAACCACTTATACATCGTTAAATGCTTTCGAGGTATAATTATATAGAGGTGTAATACTGTAGAGGCATTAATCTTGCGGGAATAGAATTCGACCTGCCGACAGGCGACACCGCCGAAGAAAGAGCAGCTGCTGGTGGCACTATGTCCTGTCAAGAATTACTGGCTCTATCTGGAGCTCTGTCTGCTGCGTTACCTACGGGGCAAGTCGCATTAGACTCCTTCTTCGAAGAATTGACGAAGGGAATCAGCAAGAGAGCTGGTGAAGATAAATCTGATACAAAGGTAATGTTAAATCATACAAATAATTTGACACTTCTCTTACGTATTAAAAATGAATCATATTCTACTCTTTCACTGTAGGTACTAGAAATCGAAGACTTTTCATGTTGTGCTGAACTATTAGCAGCAGAGGCAATGGCGAAAGAGTCGAGAAAAAGTAGATTTTCTAAAGCAGTCTCTGTGCTTTGGAAGAGGATATCAAAGTTTATGTCATGGACAAGGAAGCACATAAAAAACGTAGTCAATCACAAATATTTTCAACAAGGTAAGTTTTTCTTCAAAAAATCTGTCTGACTGATTATTGTATTCAAAAACTTGTTTGCAGGCCTCAAAGTAATCTTACCAGCTAAATAAAATTTTGAAAATATTTTTAACTAGTTATCATATTAAAATGTCTAAATTGAGCACTGTTCCATATTTTTTTAGATTAAAATTATTTTAATTGTTAATGTTATTTCTAACCGAAGTTATTTCAAAGACACTCTTTCTTATAAAACAGGTATCCTGCTAGCTATTCTCATTAATACACTATCAATGGGCATAGAGTACCACAACCAACCAGAAGAACTAACAGTTATAGTTGAGATTAGTAATGTCGTTTTCTCGGCGATATTTGCCGTCGAAATGGTGCTCAAAATAATCGCCGAGGGACCATTCAAATATATTTCAAATGGATTCAACGTTTTCGATGGCGTTATTGTGATTCTTAGGTAAGGTTTTCTCTATTACAGGGTTAATATATTGAACCAACCAATAGTACAAATTATCTGATACGTCTCCTGTCAATTTTAGGAATTCTACGCGTTTCCTGGAAGTGTGTTGAATTTCTGATTTTACAGAGTTTCAATAACATAATAAAGTCCGCATATGTTTTGTTGTTTATTACCTCAAAGATGTATCTTTGTGTATAATTAATATTTTTCTGAATTACTTATCTTTTCAAACAGTGCGTTCGAACTAACACAAAGTCTAGGAAACGAAAAAGACTTAGCCGGTAGTTCGGGCCTCTCAGTGCTACGCACATTTCGCCTCCTGCGTATATTAAAGCTGGTGAGGTTTATGCCCAATCTCCGAAGACAACTCTTTGTGATGCTGCGTACCATGGACAACGTTGCTGTCTTCTTTTCGCTGCTCGTGCTATTCATTTTCATATTCAGGTAATTTTTAATCTATTATAAAGTTAACCTTATGAAATGATTGCAAAGTATTTTGGCCAACTTCCACTGAATACGAAAATAAAAATAAAAAAAATTAAATATATTTCTAAAATGCATGAATTAAATAATGTTGCAAAGAAAATACTTGATAAAAATAACAATAATAAATAAATAAAAAATACTCGGCTTCTATTTGATTTATAATTTTCTGTGATCTTTAAAATTCCTTATCATTTTATTTTTCTGTAACAGATATTTTAAGTCTTATTAAGTAAGCTATACTAACTGAGTTATTAATTTTTATTTCGTTGGTGATTTTCTTCGAAGTAAATTACGTCAAATCACTTTTACCTTGCTGAACTAATCCTTAATATTTTCTAAGCTCTATTTCTCGTTAAATTTGTGATGTCTCATACCCTGTAGCTACCGAACCCAACTAGATAAACATCATAATTCAAAGCAATCACTCTTGGATTGCTCAACCCAATTTTTCATTTTTCCCGTAGCAAAGAAGATTTATTCGACTCCATAAAATATGAAATTCTGAATGTTTCTACCTAACTGTCACATCCGCATCCTTTACCTGTGCACTAACTGTGAGTGAATTCTCCTTTTTCTTTTCGAACTTTCCTTATGTGTATGTTAATCACTTCTGTCTCTGACATTTAACCCACTACACACTGCCACTGTCCACACTTTTCACAACTTTTTTCTCTTCTTTATAATATCTAATTAGACTTTCACGCTTCTGTGCTTTTTCAACCACTTCAGTTTATTCACACGTGCACTTTATTATCATGTTCATTTTAGATTTTATCATCAAGACGTATATATGTATCATATTGTATATATTTATTTAATTTTTCCTCTATATGTGGAAAAGACTAGCAAGCGTAATTTATCTAATGGTAAATCGTGGTAACGTTCAGCATCCTCGGTATGAACCTCTTCGGGTGCAAATTCTGCGAGAAAGATGAAGAGGGCGACCAAGATTGCGACAGAAAAAACTTTGATACTCTCTTGTGGGCCTTTGTCACAGTGTTTCAGGTATTGAACATTTTAAATTAAAGTACCTAACAGACAATCCAGAAACAGACTGAACTTGCAAACATTACTAGACGCTTACCTTCGAGTCCGTCAGCAGTAAACACTCACGACAACGTGACAGTCCTATTAACAAAAAAGGTTGTCTTGTGATGGCTAATCGACTAACCACGCGAGTACACATTTGACTCTTCACTTTGTTGCAAGAAAACGTTTCTCTAATAAAATAAAAAAAAATGTTCCTAATCATCAAACGAATTTACTTGCAGTACAGTGTATTGTCAAAGAAGCGTTGATACGCGTAACCGCTACCTAGTACCCGCGTAGTGAGATCTAGTACCATCGTAACAAATTAATCCAATATCATTTAGTGTCACGTTCACCATGTTGTGCCGTATACTGTATTCCAATAAAAATCGTCAGAAGCACATTATTTAGTCAAAGAGCTTGATTAAGTAGTAGGTTAGCTTGAAGTCGATCGACGCCGAGTCGCGGGTAAACCTGGTCGTCAGTTCCTTTACTCCCACTACCACAATTGCACTCAGTTTATAAAGTATCTCTATCACTTTGCATGCTGCTTCTATTATCTAGGTATCTCTTAATGGATCCGAAGTCAGTGAAATGAATAATGGGGATCGTAATAAAGTTACAATCAGATTGTACCATAATTTTATTACCCAACTCCTGTCCAAACTTTTCACTGGTTTCGTCATCAAGCCCGGCATCTTTGTTTTAACTTATGTAACGATCTATTTTTCAATTACTTCCCCTTTTCTTCGTCTTTTAACTTCTAATTTTTACGCTGTTATGATTGATCCGGCCCACTTATCTTATTTTCCTTTTCCATCTGCATTATTATAAATAAAGGAACATTTTAAATAATGCATTTAAATTTGAATGATAAGTTTTTTGAGAAACCTGGAACAACAAGAATGATTTTTTTATTTTCTATTTTATGCACTTTTCTTTGGCCTAATTTTCTCTTCCAATTTATTTTATTGCATTATACTTATTAATATCATTGTAAAATCATAAGGCAGTATATAAAGAATGACTTTTAATATTGTTCATAAGCATATCGAGAAACTCAATTGCACTTTAAATAACACGTTGTAATATTTTGAAAATATTTAGACATATTAACATCCCCGAGGTGGGGGCGTCCTAACGGCGGTAACACTGCTTAAACTATTAGAAAAGCCATGGATTTATTGATATCATAATTATTGTCTGTAGAAACACAATAATTTTACGCTTGATAATTCATGCAAGTATTTATATACCTAGTTAATTAGATTATAGAATTTCAGGCTGTAACTTTTTAACAGACTTGAACATTGTAGGTGTTCCGTCTCATAATTATTTCACGGATACTGCGTTTACCTACATTCGAATTCGTGAGTTAAGTTCAATGTTAGAAAAAACTATCGCAGTGTTAACGTCGTGTACGCGATGAACACGTCGTCTGGATGACTCGGTCGCGGCGTATGCGCATAGCATTTTCTTTTTCTTTCATTTTTTCATCGGCTCCGCGACGAGCAGTATTCTGGGCATGTATCTGTTTGGTGGTAAGTTTTGCAAGTACGTGGAGGACAATGGCACCGAACGGGACTGTACGTGCCCCGAAATCATCTCTCACCACCCCAAGTGTGAGTGCGACAGGAAACATTTTAATAACATCCTCTGGGCTACTGTCACCGTATTTCAGGTAAGCCTTTGAGAATGATGTTAGACAAGGTACACAATAGTCGGTTTATTTGCGATCCCGTTTGACATATAGCGTAGACTCCGTGTGTTTCTCGTATCGACCAATTCAAATAAAAATAAATAATGTCTTGTTTCACAATGTTTATGAAAGTTGTGAAAAAGACATTGGTAAATTGGTCATGCAATTGCAAATCAAAACATATGGCAAAAGCGAGAGATTCGCTGTAAGTTACTCCTAATTTGTTATATAGAAGTAGTTTGTTTAGATTGTATGTAATGCATCTTTAAGGAGCGCTCCGTAGATATTGCATCTGAATTAGTAATGCTTTAGATGAACTAGTATTAACGCTGAAACCCTGAATGCTTGTGTACTCAAACGCCGTCTGTATTCCCCTTCATTACTTAAATTCCCCTGTACAGTAGTTCACACTAACACAACTACATTACACTGATTAACACTAACACGCAAATTATTGACAGATATTTTGATTTGTTAACATAAGTACAAACACTGAAAAGCACAACTTGAATACAATATGACAGCACACCTCGCTTATTTTGATTTATTAAAGATATTCATAAATTAATGATGATTGGTGTGGTAGAGAAATTCTCACGACCGGATTGAATGCTGACGTTAACGTAAATATTTCAGGTTTTGACTCAAGAAGATTGGAACGTTGTGTTGTTTAACGGAATGGAAAAGACGAGTCATTGGGCCGCATTATATTTTGTGGCGCTCATGACTTTTGGGAATTACGTGCTCTTTAACTTATTGGTAGCCATTCTCGTTGAAGGGTTTAGTTCGGAGGTAAGTTGAAGTAATAAATTTCGCAAAAACATGCTACCGTCATAGGCTAAATACTTAAGATAGTTTTGATGTACTCTTTATCAAAACATAAGTAAATCATTTAAACGTTGAAACTGCAAGTATGTCTAATATTACAGCGAAATGAAAGGCGAGAACGTGAGCAACGCGAACTGGCAAAATCAAAATTGTCCAGTGAATGTTTCTCGGACAACAACGAGATACAATATGACGACTCCAATTCCGGATCGCGTTCCAGCGAAAGCTTCTCGCAGGTTCGTATGCATTGCATTACTGACGCTCCGCCCGAGACTTCGTCAGGGTAGATTTTTTTTATTAATACCTATATAACTTATGTTACTCAGTAAAAATGTTGTATTCCGGTATAGAAGAAAAAATCAATACGATAGTTTTTGAACCTTTTTATAAAACTGTATAGATTTTACATTGAAATAAAACACACATTATACCACATTCGACCTAGTAGACAAGAAAAAGTTCTCGTAATCTCACAATTACCTCAGTAAGAATTATGTGTTTTCCAAATAGAATGAAATAAAAAACTTCTGGAAATCAGCGGACGACGTCAGAAAAGCCAAAGACGACGTAAATGGACACAAAGATAAAAAGTCTCGTCGCAAGGCGAAAGCCGCCCATCATCCGACTTTGTGCAAAGACTGCGCGCAATCCAATAAATGTAACATACAGAAGGTAAGTCAACAAGTATCATCTCTGTTTATCTACAATTTCAACGCGTAGCTCTTGAAAATGGAATACTCTCGACGCTGTTACACAACATGAAAAGGTCAAGTCTCATTATTGAAGTTGTATATAGACTACAGGATGAAAAAACACTTAAAACGAATTTGGAACTTACACATGAAGGGTACTTAAAAAAATAATGTGACACGAAAAGATTTGGAGCCAAAGTACAGTCAACAGCACGTCGTGCTACACAAAACTGTCAAATATCACTAAACGATTTTCAACCTAACGCTGTTGAATATAAAGTGCATAATCGATTGGGAAAATTTGACAGTTTGTGGTAACCCAACGTGCTGTTGTCTGTACTTGGATTTAATGAAAATATATTTTAAATTTAAAATTGAGCATAATGAATTTTAACAGTTCAGTTTTTAAGGAATAGCTTTATAGGTAGGTGTACAAATTTTTACGGTAATTATTTTTATCTTTATCAATTCAATCAAAATTTTCACGTATATCGTTGTGTATTGATAGTTCTGAAAATAAAGCCTTAACGTAGGAGGAGACTCCCACATAACCCGGTGCTCGCCACGAGCCCGGGAATAAAGGATTTCCAAAGTATAAAAAAGGCTTCTTTTTAGTTTAATTTTAATATGTATAAATAATAAAGAGTTTTTGCTCAGTGTGTACGATGTGGCCTTAAAATACACACCGAGGCAAAAACCCTTAATAACTATTCACAAACTTACTGTCTAGAAAGTGTGTGAATAATAGATCGTTTTTTATAAGTTACAGGATCGTTATAATTCTTTTACAATCTAACAAAATTATTTACGTAATTATTATTATTTATACATATTTTATATGTAAAATACTTTTATAAGTAATTAAATCGTGTTACCAGTAACCAGTCATTATCGCTTATTTTCTTGCTAAAGTTTTTCAATACTCGAATAAAGTCGAGATAAATATAACAAAACGCCTTTATTATTATTAAGATTTTTATAATGCCTAGAAACTTATTTCTAGTCTATTTTTATGATAATATGACACCTCTCGGCAATAAATTAGATGTGATATAAAATATACCCATAAAGATCTTCCAAGACCCCAACTCACTCAAAGCTCAAGCCCCCGCGGCGATCACGCAATCCAATAAATGTAATACACCGAAGATAAATCTGAGTAAGTACTTCATTTTGTATTTTAGGAACAATATTTTGGCCAGTTTGAGACGGAACTCAAACTGGCGAAAATATTGTTGTAAATAATAAACCAATTTATTCAAAACCACTCAAGTAAGTGTATTAATTATTTTCAAATGGAACTTGAGAAAAAATCACGTAATATTGGTATTTTTTTTTTGTTTTATTTCAATTTATGTATCTAACCTTTAGCTGATATATCTGTGAGAAACGTTTCATGTTCTTTGTTCTAATTCTCGGTATCTATGAATGGTAAAAGAGCGTACATATTTTACTCTGTTGTCAGTTTAGCAATTCTAAAGTTTCAGTGACTAGACGCAATAAAAAATACAACTGGTAATTACGCAACAACTTTATTCTGACACGCAAAGAGAAAACTGTTCCAAACTATTAACTTATATTATTATAAATGAAAATAGGTATTGAGAAAGCATTTTCAAAAATACTATGAGAAAGATAACTATGATTCCTAAAATAAGAATGGTCAGTTTAAGGTCAACTTAATAGTAAGCAAAAAGCATACTATTCACGCGCTCCGGAAAACCTACTTACTAAGAGAAGCACATTGTTATACGGCGGAAGTCCCAAGGAAGCACGATATCAATGTGCACTTATTTATGATTTTACCATATATATTCTGGCCTGGTTAGTGCCGATGACAACATCACGGTATGTTACAGGAATCCAAGATGTTAGCAAGTGGTGCTGCGGCAAACGAAAATACAATGCTTCCAATGATAACTCACACAGCAGCCACGCCTCAGGACTCCCCTTCTACTACACTAGAGCCAGGAGCTTCTTTCATGGATTTTAATCTCGCTCTGACTTTAGAAAGGTCTTCCATGCTCTCAAGTTTGGATTCAATCGATCGAACTTCAGTAAGTACACAATTTGGTGTCATAAATTATGATGCTATCATTATTTCAGTAATATCTAATTAATTTTGACTCGGTCTTATCGGTATTAAACGAAGATTTAATTCGTCATAATTTTATACTCAACTATAACCACCACGCGCGACTTCGTTCGCATAGACGTTTCAAATCTATCCCACGGGAATCGTACAATTTTCTGGGATCTAGGAAAAGGTAGCCTAAGTATTATTCCAGGCTATACCTCTGTGTGTGTCCTAATTTATTCCAGATCCTTTTAGCCTTTCTGGTCCAAATTTTCGCATTTATAAATGATAGATTAATAACCAAACCATATTTATTTCAGTGTGCGAGCATTCCAGGTCTTCTCAAGCCCCCGAACAGTTACACGCTTACTCTCCATTCGGCTGCAGCTCAACTTGGTGCTGAAAAAGCTCGTCTTCCACCTATGACTTTAGCTCCACCGCCATTAACCCTAGCACCTCCTCCTCTTAGATCTAGCACGCCAGGGTCAACATCACCCAGCACTCCTAAGTCCTTAGCTTCCCCAATCCTACCAGAGAAGAACCTTCAGATTACGATTATAAGAGATGACAATTGCTTGAATACCAGTGATAAGTCCAGTCTTCTCAGCTCACAGAAGTAAGTATAAGTTTTTATAAAGCTTCCTTATCTGTTGTCCTAGGTTAACGACTGAAAGCGGCAACCCATGACGCGATATAAGACGTTCACGTTTTTTGTGCGTAGTTTCAACGCAGAAACTAAGCATTATCGTTAGAAAACGTAAGCCAAATGCTGGTAAAGTTACTCTTTGACATTGTCGCCGCATTTACACCGCATTGTTATAGTTTATTCTAAACTCCGTATTGAATTATTCAAATCATTCGCTACCTCAAGATATACCTACCGATAGAGTAGGTATCTATCTTTCTGTTTTCACTCTCAAGACGGCGCGCCCTTGAGTTTTTATCAACATGAACCTAAATATTTGAACTCTGAAGACTAATTACTAATAATTTGATCTAATATTAATAATATACTCGGAAGACAAAATACGGTTGTTATTCCCAAAGGTCCACGAGTCTACTGAAAATTAAAAATATCAAACCTATGTTCTTTATAATTTTGTTAAATTCATCGCTTCAAAGAAGTGTTTAAATATTATCTTATTAATATTTCAATGATATTTTCTGACAGGAGCTTAAGCATATCTAGCGCTGGTGTAAATGGTGATGAGAAGTGTCGCGTTCAACGCGGGTACAGCTGGAGGCCGAGCTTACGACGCAAACAGAAGCACCGTACTGGCTCTGACTCGGATGCAGTGGTGTTGAATAATGGACGGGACCATGCCACTTGCAACGGTCAGTGCCATTATTAAGTACAATAGTGTAGTAAGGCAGTAATAACTTGTATATACAGTGGGCTTCAGAAGTACGTTAACAGTTCATTGCTTTGTCCTAGTAATTATTTGGGCATAATGTTAGCAACTCGTACTTTACAAGCTTTGATGTTGCTATGATATGTACTAAAATGTAAATTTACTTATGAGGTTGGCCGTTGTTCTAAACCACATTAACAAGTGTTTCAAATTGAACATTCGAGAAAATTTAATGATTAAACATTTCGGTACCCATTAAATCAACCCGTAATTTCCATTGTCTTAGCCATTTATTAATGCCAAGGTTAATGAATCTTACCAATCAGAACAATAGGTCAATGACTATCAAAATAGCGTAGAGAAATAAATAAGAAAACGTTTACGTACCTGTTACGACCAACTTATATAATATGTATTAAATCACCCTTTTATATTATACCATGTTTTTATATCTCTATACTATGTTTCATATTCATACTTTGTACATAGCATAAATATCACCTTGTCATCCTTTATATTCTAAAAACAAAAGATATATTAAAAAGTCAGTGTCCAACAAAAATTGGTTTCATTCACATTGGTGTCAGAAGAAAACATGTTACGACCAACTTATATAATATGTATTAAATCACCCTTTTATATTATACCATGTTTTTATATCCCTATACTATGTTTCATATTCATACTTTGTACATAGCATAAATATCACCTTGTCATCCTTTATATTCTAAAAACAAAAGATATATTAAAAAGTCAGTGTCCAACAAAAATTGGTTTCATTCACAGTACCTACAGTATAATCATGGACCTTGGGTAGTATTATTTTATACCTATATTTCAAATTCAGCTTCGAGCGTGATAACTTTTAGGTTCGGGTATTCGTAAGAACGAGTTACTGCTCTCGTCATCAATGGTGATCAAGAACGATACTCAGTCAGAACTACCCAACAACCGTACACGTGCTCAACTACCCGCACCACGGGTACTTGCGCAGCCAGCTCGTCGGGTATCAGCGCACACAGCTCCGTTATTGCCAGATGTAAGTATGTAATTGTAAAATAGATTTTTTGTATGGACCTCTTAGAGCCCCTTTACACTAGCGTTCGTTCAGTGGCGGCGTTCGATGAACGAGTCTTTGACGCTGCGATAACGTTCATCCAAAGACAATAGTTATTTGTTCAACAAGTGAGCAAAGTTATTTTTTGCTGCGAGTGCCAATATTAAATCACGAACCAGCGATGTAGTCTAGAATTGATTGAGTAATTCATAAACAGACTACTGAGCTCAGAGAGTGATTTAAAGGCACGAGACCTAAAAATTTGCTCTCGTGTGAAACATACAACTTTTCAGCTCTCCAGCGAGAAAATTGTTATAGGTGAGAAAAACAAGGCAATACTTTATTAAAATTAGGATTACTAAAATAATTTAGATTGAACGTTACAGTCTTGTTTAAAGCTCGCAGCAAAAAGCGTTTTTCCTTCGAGATTTTACGAAGAAAAAGAGGTCTTTTGGTGCTGAAGAGGTGAAAAGAGCGTTTTCTTTGCATTAAATTCAACACTGTGCCGTCTGCGCCGCGCTGTTACCTAGTATAGTCACTGCAGAAGAATCGCCTGGCCAACGCTCATCGAAAGCCGACGCTCCATAAACGCTAGTCTGACGAGGCACTTAGGCCACGGACTCGAAGTTAACGACGAAACGTCGAGCGAGGCGACGGCGGTGGCGGCGCGAGAGTGGCATAGATTTCAATGGAACTGTACCGCTTTTTAGTATAAAATACGCAACTATTTTGGTTGCGTTAAGAGCTCAATTTGTATGAAAAACAAGATTTACGCTTCTTTCCGCTAGGAGCGCTATTCGCGTTTCCTATACAAATCGAGCTCTTAACGCAACTACAATAGTTCCGTATTTTATACGAAAAAACTTACACTACGCGTACTGGCCTCGAAGGCAGCGGCGCGGGGAGCGACGCACGAACGATGCGCACCAGTCAAGCGGTGCCGCGAGTGTTTGGCGGGAAACCATGGCGTCTAGATGTAGATCTTTATTTCGATAATTCAAAATTGCTTCGAAGTGGATTTTGTGCAGTGAAAGTGGTGTCGTTTCATTATATAAGCATCCATGTTGACGAACAGATGAGGGATCATTAAAATAAAAGTTTTGGGTATATGACGTTGAGAATTGTATAGTGGTTGGAAATCCCACTATACAATTCTCATCAGTCACAATCATGAGGTCTGTTGCCATACATTTCTTTCCAAGTACTCCCTAGATGCATTAAAATGTGTGACGCCCATATTTTAATGCAAACATCAAGATAAAAGACGTGAATAAACGAAGATATGGCTCAAAGGTCTTAGATACCAACCCAATAACCCTAACAAACAAAAATCAAGCGGTGCCAGCGCGCCTGTCATGACGTAGTGTTGTGTATTCTTTTTGACACTAATTTATCATACATAACACAACACTACGCCGCTCTAGCGCCACGCGATTTGCCCGCTGGCTTCGAGACCCCGCTGGAGCCTATCTTCGAGGCCATGGCCTTAAGGACGCTGAAGCGCGCGGAATTTCGGAACGCGGAAAATTTGTAGGTAAATAAATAACCTGCAATTACTCTACAATATCCGAATAAATACCGAACTAATATTGCCACCAGTTTCAAAACGTTTTGAATAATCCGAATAAACCTACAACTTCGGTGAAGTATTTAAGTATGTTTTTACGGTGTGCCTGTTCGGCGATTTGCCGATTGTCTGCGCTTAATCGCTGCGTATAAACTCTTGGCGGACTATTATCGAGCAAGATTTTGATTGAGCGAGTTAAACGCCTTAGGGCCGGGCGTATAAACCCCCAAAGTTTCTAAACGCAGGACTTTGCAAACGAATCAATGTTGAGATCCAGAGAGCCTGTGGGAACTTGCTCCAAAGTCTTATCCTGATCTTGTTGTTTTTCAATTATAATTCACGAGTTCAATGGACGACGGTTCCATGACTTACAGAATCACGGGTTTGTCGTGTTTAAATACTGTAATCTTATTGTTTTGAATAAAAGTATTTTGTCTTTTTATGTTGTGGAGAGGAGTATCGTGGCTAGTATTTGCAGACCAGAACTTTACGATGAAAAGTGCTTTTAACCGTAGGGCGCTTTATTCAGGTGCTACTGTCCAAATCAGCGCCTCCGCCAATCCATATGAACTCTAAAATTAGGCACGAATTTAGAGCCTTCCTACTTTCGTTTTCAAGTTGCAATATATCACATATGTTCACGCTATTGCATAACTTCACGCACATTTTTACTCGTTTCTACGTCCACAGGGACTAGTAATGGTCCTTATTAATTTTCAATACTATTGCCACGCTATAGGGTTAAATTATAGACCGACCTTCGCAACAACATTTTATGCAGCATTGTTACAAACATTTAGACCTCAGAATCTCGATAAATATACCTATGACTCCTTTTAACTTAACCGTGCAATGAAATTTCCTGTAAATGTAAAATTAATCATCAATCACGATGGCTTCAATCTTAGGCCCGTGTTACAGAATCACACCCAGAAATCAATCATGTCTTGAGAATCGTTTGTCACTTTCTATCAAGCATAAAGTGATAGAGACGTACGACGCTATACGGCGTTGATTCTTGAGACTTGCTCTATAATACCAGCCTTAGTTAAGTCCTTGTTTTAACTATAAGTCCAGGATCCTGAACCAAGCGGATATTTTGTTTCTGATCAAAAACCAATTGAACTAATGCAACTCAATACCATTTCCCAAGGTGTCGTGGAAGGCCCCCGAGGCAGGCTTCTCGTCCGATTCAACCGTTCGACTGGACGCCGTGAAACCGCCTCCCCACAGGCTTTCACTTACCAACGATTATTTGACAGGTATAATGATCAATTACATTTATGTTTCATACATAGATTTTAGAGCATTTACCTTTATTTCAACTTAGTATTCAGTTTTTATTATGTAGCGTTATGTATTTTTATTTTCTTTTTTATACATAAGAATGGGTATATAGTGGACAAGAGGCCATCTCATTCTAACAAAGTTGAACAAAGTCATGTAAATACTACGGTATGATCAGAAATTTTAAATTGTAAAATTAATTTTGGCGATTTCCCGTACATTTTATTTTTTTAATCGAACTATTTGTATGGAGACTAATTTCAAGACTTATATTAGCATGGGTAAGTGCCCGCTTGTTACACCATGTACCAAACACCATGTATATATTTCTAGTAATTTTCTTATAATTCGACCTGTGATATTAGATAGGTATGAAAAATGCACGTATTTTTATTTATTTCTAACATATCTACCCTAACAGAAGATAGGGGCATATGTTCGTGTGACAAACACGATCCTTTTGCACAAGAAATTTTAAGGTATATTTACAAAAATAATCAACTTGTTATATTTGTTTCTCCGTTATCATTATTTCTATACTAACTTAGTATCTTTAACGATCTTAATGATACGTAATTTGCATTTGTTAGGTAATTGGTGCGAACGTGGAATAATATTGTGTTTTCTTCAACTTTAACAACAATGTCCTAGAAAAAAATACTTTTAAATTATATTATAGACCTATTATTTTACACATAATCAAATTTTGAATTCTTAGGAAATAGTAAGATTCTATTTCTCGACAACAATATGATGCTACTGTTTTAATTCTTATATTTGAGAAAATAATCATTTATGTGGTTTTTAACAGTCGCAACTGTAATAATTGATATAAGAAAATGGCGTACAATTAAATATTTATAAGTTTTGATATAAAAACTATATGGAATGTTTAATAGTACTTAAAAGTTTTAGCTTGTGTTAAATATATAGGTATATTATTTATTAACCAACATCGAAAATACCTTCCAAGGAACATAAATTTCCCTTTACTTTGTTGGTATACTAATAACGTACTATTTCACCATCCTGTCCCAGCAACGTGACTGAAACTTTACAACTATTCGGTCGATAGTTCACAGACTAATATAATAAACGAACTTCCAGGTCATAATATGAGCTGGATATTCGAGTAAAGTTATTGACATTCAAATTGTAGTTTCGCTTCGATGCGGCTACAGTATTGATAGTCAGTAACTTAAACACCGTAGCTCTATTTAAGGTGTACTGTTACGATTCGATAGCTCGTAGCACGCAGCTTAACCGATTTATAGAAAGTTTATCAACTTTGAAAAAATAAGGCAAAATTAATATATACGTAAAAATTTACGTTCTCAGCCATCTCAGAATTTTTCATTGTCATATTGTAATATCATCATCATCATCATAACAGCCTTTATAATTCGATACAAGGCCTCTTCTTGTCATCGAAGGAGGTTTGGGCAGTAGTCCACCACGCTTGCCCAAGTCGGATGGGTGGACGGAGTATAAGGTGATCAATACCCCTTTGCTGATCCATTAGACGTCTTCTACGACACACATTGAAGGATATGGAGGATGCTATTCTACTCTGCCTGGCAAAATATTTAAATAGCATGTTTATAAGCGAGCATATTTAAATTTATTAATATATTACATTAATGAATATATTTTTAAAACTTGAAATTATGTCAAATACAATACAAAATAAGAAGCGTTAAATGCATTCTCAATAAAGATGTGATTGTCATTTTAATAATATATATAGGATACTTCTTCACGTCAGAACTGCGTTCAAATTTTATTTTTTCCAATAGCTATCAATCTTGAAAATCTGTGTAAAATGATCTTGCTTCGTGTAATATTTCACATCTTTGTATTTAGTGACGTCAACATCAGAAGTGAAGGCTAGCAACTTAGTACCTTCGGTCCCGCTACCGATAGCGAGCAGGCCGCCTCGCCCAGAAGCGCCGACCCTACCACCACGACCAAACCAGCCGCTGCCGCTCAAACAAATCAATGAAGAAGTAAGCAAACTGTTTCAGTTTCCAAATCCTCTTATTTTTAACTAGTATCAAATTTCTCAAACATTTCTTCTAGGTATCAATAAACAACAACGTATGCATACTATCAGGAAGATTTGACAGAAGAACATTTCGATTCAAAGATCTCTTTCGCTTCATGGAGCCAACGGGATGCCTCAAGGAGAAAGAAGATTATTCCCTGTATATATTTTCTCCAGAAAACAAGTGAGTTTACAAAAATTGCCCTTTTCTACTGGTGATTATTTACAAATGCGCTGCCATTTAATAGAAACTTGTCAAGGGGTACATAATCTTAGTTTAATTAACGAACTTGAGTTTCTCAAGTCAACATTGAATGAGTCAAGTCACGAAATATTACTTAAACTTAATGCATTAACTTGGCTTATGTATGTCAATGAGATTACTGCACTTATTATAGGTACTACGAAATCTCTAAGATCGTGATTTTTCTCATCAATTGATGAAAGAAGCTTTGAATTCTTGCCTAGATCTAGACGTTTTTTGTTTCATTGATTTTATTAATTTACAATTATTACAAAAACGCAAAATTTAAAGGTAATGATTGCTTTTTCCGCATGTTTTTATGAATTATTGCAGATAATCTTTGATTTAAGGTACTATACACGATTCGTAAGTTGCAAAATATGTAGGTATAATATTTAAAAATACCCCCGTATATATATAGCAAACAATGAACCAGAAAGGAACGCAAAATGCTCTTGTCCCACCGCCTGCCGGCGAGAAAGCGACTAACTATCGACTCGCTCTCCACTAGTTTATCGCTGCGACAAGAAATTTAATATTCGTTGAAGCCTTAGCTGTTTCTCTAATCTGTGGTCGCCACACCGTGACATCCTGCTCGACATGACGTTGCGGTGTGACGAGTTTATATCATTTCTTGTATTACAACTCTGAGCATCACGCAAATGTTCCGTCGACGTTCCGTCCCTATCGCGGTGTGGCGACAGCTTGAGCGATGCTCGCTTGGCTCGCTTCAGAACATATTTTGATAAACTTATTTTGCGAAACTGATGTTTTCAGAATCCGGTATTTAGCGAATAAAGTGCTTAAAGACTCTCTTTATTCTGGAACCAAGCGCTCGCGTCTATTATAAATCTATAGAACTATTATTGTTATCTTATTCAGAAGTTAGATATTATAATTATCCCTACAAAATTATTTGCTTTTGCCTACACCACAAGGATGCGCCGATTCAACACATGGATGGTAACTCGGAGTTGGTTCGACAACATAGTGCTGTTGTTTATCGCGCTGAACTGCATCACGCTGGCCATGGAGCGGCCGAACATACCGCCCGACTCCAAGGAGAGGGCGTTCCTCGCCAGCGCCAATTACGTGTTCACCGTCGTGTTCGCCGTCGAGATGTTCATCAAGGTCAGTGGTGTCTATAAGAGTGCCTAGATAAGAAGCCAATCCATTCTGCCAATGATTTATATGTACAATTTGATTCCAACTATAAAAGAGAATATTCTAATCTTAAATATGGCTTCGCAATTAAGCATTTAGCTAATGTGGAAACTCATTTGGTAGTCAGTTACATCTGACTACATACTTAATTTTTTAAATCGATAACAAATACATAGTACTAACAGAAAAAACAATGTTTGTATCAGCGACAAGAGATAAACTAAATTAAGTATATTATCTTGATCCTATACAGGTTGTGGCTTCAGGAATGTTTTACGGACCTGAAGCATACTTTACGTCAGGGTGGAACATTATGGACGGCTCCCTAGTTATTATTTCTATTATTGACTTACTAATGTCTCTGGTATCAGAGTCCAGTCCAAGAATATTTGGAATTCTCAGGGTAAGGATCGTTAATATAACATTGTTTCTAGAGCTATTGACGTTAATATTCAATGAAATTGTTCAATTTGCAGGTATTTAGGCTATTAAGGTCATTGCGGCCGCTAAGGGTAATAAATCGAGCCCCCGGGTTGAAGCTCGTCGTACAAACACTGTTGTCCTCGTTGAGACCTATAGGAAATATTGTATTAATATGTTGCACGTTTTTCATTATATTTGGGATATTGGGAGTTCAGGTTAGTACCTCGATTCCAGTTTTTAATTATACAATATTTTTAACAATGCAAATTAATCATTACTCATTGTGCATTATTCAAACGAATGGTTTTATATAAAAAGTTTGATAAAAGCATCAAAGAATTTAATTACTGTGAACAATCCTCACTGAAAATTAAACCAATTTGGTGAAAGCTTTAATTTAGTTGATCTCAATATGATTTCATTTTTCACCTTTCAGCTATTCAAAGGGGCATTTTACTACTGCGAGGGTGCTAACATAAAGAATGTCAAGAACAAGACGGATTGCCTTTCCATAGAAGGCAACGTTTGGGTGAATCGCAAGTATAATTTCGATGACCTTGGGAAAGCGTTGATGTCTTTATTCGTTCTCAGCTCTCGAGATGGTTGGGTCAATATTATGTACACTGGACTTGATGCGGTTGGTGTAGACCAACAGGCAAGTATAAGATACTCTGTCGTAATTAATTAAACTTCTGATGCATTTGATTGCACCTTTAATATTATGAAGTAGTGAAAATAGAAAATATAATTGAGGTTGAACAAAATTTAAAAGCAACAATGGACGTTCTATTCTGGCTTTTAATATAGGCTGTGCTGGTTACAGGTTTTTTCAAGTAAATTTAAAGCTTTAATACGATTATGCTTCCATGAAAAGAGTACCTCCTAAAATATTGATTACCTAGAAATTATTGAAAAGAAGGAATTCAAATTAAGAATGGCAAAATTTTATTATTGTAGATTTTAAACAAATACTTGTAAAGAACAAAATTATCTATTCACTGTTTTTTTTAATATTCTCCAGCCAGTAGTAAACTATTCGGAATGGCGTCTGCTCTACTTCATCGCGTTCATACTGCTGGTGGGATTTTTTGTACTGAACATGTTCGTGGGTGTGGTGGTAGAAAACTTCCACCGCTGCCGAGAAGAACAGGAGAAGGAAGAGAGAGTTCGTAGAGCCGCAAAACGCGCGCTGCAAATGGAAAAGAAGAGAAGAAGTTAGTATACCAAAATATATCGTAGGAATCACTTTTAGTTTTTCGAGTTGCATTATTAACAGGTAAAAGGTAACTTAATCGCGTTAAAATCTGTTTTTACTCATGTTAATACATCGTAGTACACTACAAAGTAGATCTAAATACAATGTGCATAGAATGTTGGATACGCGTCACTTTACGTGATAATTAATAGACACATTTAAAGAAAATTATAAAATAATACTTCTACTAAATATTATTTTATAAAGGTGAAAATGCTTTTTTAAACGAATGATTAATGTTTGTTTCAGAAATGCACCAGAGACCATACTATTCAGATTACTCTCAGATTAGATTATTTGTTCACAACGTAGTGACATCAAAATATTTCGATTTAGCAATAGCCGGAGTCATTGGCTTAAACGTTGTTACGATGGCAATTGAGTATTACAGAATGCCTCCAGCCCTCCAATACGCGTTGAAAATATTTAATTATTTTTTCACCGCTGTATTCATTTTGGAAGCAGTAATGAAACTGGTGGCACTTGGATTTAAAATTTATTTGAAAGACAAATGGAATCAGTTAGACGTAATAATCGTTATTCTTTCAATAGTGGGAATAGTTTTAGAAGAGTTAGAAACGAATATAATTCCAATAAACCCCACTATAATGAGAGTAATGAGAGTATTGAGGATAGCACGAGTACTGAAACTGTTGAAAATGGCCAAAGGCATCAGAGCTTTGCTAGATACAGTGATGCAAGCTTTACCGCAAGTTGGGAATTTGGGTCTTCTATTTTTTTTATTGTTTTTCATCTTCGCTGCTCTGGGTGTTGAGCTGTTCGGAAGGCTGGAATGCTCCGATGAAATACCCTGTCAAGGTAAATAAAAAATCTGTTTTAGAGGTTTGTGTGAAAGAGCAATTATAACTTTAAATTTTGCAACGTAATACAAAGTTCAGGAAAAGGTGGCTTTCAATAATACTATGTTTAATTGTAAAAAAATAATGTCTTTGAAAGTTCTCAAGGAAGATAAATTTCTTGTATATACCAAATATAAGTGGAAAATTTAGTTTAATTTAAATATATCTCGTAACTTATCTAAAAATATTCTAAATAACATAATTTTATTCAGGTCTCGGAGAACACGCCCACTTTGCCAACTTTGGAATGGCATTTCTAACGTTGTTCCGAGTAGCAACTGGAGATAACTGGAATGGCATTATGAAGGACACTCTCCGTGAAGACTGCGATCATGCGGTCGACTGCGTGCGCAACTGTTGCGTTTCAACCATCATTGCACCAATATTCTTCGTTGTCTTTGTCCTTATGGCTCAATTTGTCTTAGTCAACGTTGTAGTAGCTGTACGTATCATGGCAAATTAATCAATATAATATAAAATTTACAAATACCTTTAATACTATTTCTTTTCAGGTTTTAATGAAACACTTGGAAGAATCTCACAAGCAAATGGAAGATGAAATTGATATGGATGTTGAACTTGAACGTGAATTGGAAAGAGAGGCTGATGATGAGGAAGATAGAGCACTTTGTCGGGCATTAGAACAATGTATGTCACCTCCACGTCCTCTAAATAAGGTACCGTCCCTCCCAGCCAACTTCACTTACAGTGAACCCAAGAACCCTCAGGCTTTGTCCCCTGCGCGAAGGAGACGCACGCTCCACTCTCATCATGCTCTACTACCAGCAGCGCTACCACCCAGACGAGCGTCTTTGTCGCCTCACGCTTTTGGCAGACGACGACAAGACTCCACTTCAGACCCACCTGCAGCCCTCTACGAGGAAGATGCTAGATTCATTGACGCCGATGAAATCGAAGAACTAGAACCAGGAAGCCCCCCTAGAAGAGATTCTTTTGCTCAAAATAGGAGGCAGCGCGTAGATAAACGTAATTCATTGCGAGGCGAGGAAGCCAGACTTCTTCGCCCTGCACCAGTATTACTCGCCGTGCCGTCCACGAGACAAAATATACGTTTTACTACCAAAAGACGATTATCTACTGAATCTGCTATGGCAAGTGAAAGTGCCCAAATGTCTGGAAGATCTCAAATACAAGTAATGACAGAACCCACAGATCAACCGATAAGCGAAGAAGAAAAGATTAGAATAGTGATCGCGGAACGACGAAAGATGGACACAACGAGGACCGAAGCTGACGACGTGGTGGAGCTGTCTGAGAGAGGGTCCTAGTCCAGGCGGGGCCGGCCGCAGCAACACCATGAAGTCTATATCTAAACTAGCGTTCTAAACGCTGGCAGGATATACCTCTACCTCTATTATCCTCCCTCTTTACCTAGCGTGCTCAAGGAACTGTGAATGATTGAACTCGGTTGCACTACAGTGATGCAGTGACTTGTATATTAGTGTTAGTGATTTTTAGTGATGCATTCTCGTATACAACCGACAGTGTGAAAATGTCTGACGATCGATTTGATAATTTCCTTTTCTTCCATACTCGAATCTTCAACCAACGATTCCTTGTTTTCCTCTTGCGGCCGGTTCAACGACTTTGTGAAGAGACTTTAATAAATTTAAATTAATGTGTATAATACTAGTTAGGATTAGAACTAGTCAATTTGTTGTGGTGGAATGTTTTCTACGAGAGCTATGTTCGACTTCATAATTTTATTAAGTAATTTTAATTAGTACGGTGCTTGCTGTTAAAGTTTTATTCGTTATTTATATAAAATAGATTAGGAGGTACTCTAAGAATCTCAGAACAACCTCAACGAACAGCTGGTTTCTAGAAACAGTTGATTTGATTTCATTCGTTTTCTTCATCGGACTTGTTAACGTGTGTCAATTTAAATATTAGTTTATTTACAGAATAAGAAAGGGTTTCAAATCATTGAATCTTAGAATAGGTATATGTTATGAACATCAGTTGCTGAATCCAACGATCGGAAGCCTATTATGATTTTAGAATCTATTTTACTTGTTCCTTTCAAAGTATACTTCTAGTCAACGACTTTGTAGCCTCGTAGTTAATTGTTAATAGATAGACTTTTCAAAATAATAAGTATCTCAAACAGAACCAATCGATCGTGAATTGAGTAATCTCTCTAAAGATAAAAAAATATTTTCTGAATATAAAGAATCCTATTTTCTTACAGAATCGTACGTAATTTAGATGTGTATCTGGCAATACGCACATAACGATAGAAATTAGAATATTGAAGTACGAGTAGCAAAGTGAATTAGAACAGGTTGGACGTTATGTAAGTATATTTTGGAAATTTACGACGATAGTGGTCTGAATAATATAAGCTGTTTTCTGTTCAGTGCAGTCACTTATATTAGCCGTGCCAAATCTATGAACATATGTTTAGCATTAAAGACAAGTTTAGAAGTATCTTTATTAATCCATGTTATCTTTATAGTGTCTCCTATACTTTCCAGATTTTTAAAAGCTTCTAAATGCCACGAATTGGAAACTTGTTCGAAAAGGTAATTTAGTTTTTTATTAACTGTTACAGTATTATCTTATTTACGTAACTTGCGATTGGAGTTATAATAAAAAGAGACCTAGTTAGGGAAGTCAGCAATAAATTTTTATACTTCGACTGTGCCTTTCCTATTTCTAATGTATTAGCCTGTGAAGTTGATTGTGGATAGACTCTGATTTTAAATGTATACTGTAGGGGTTGAAGGTTTAGATACATACATAAATAAATCTTGTTGAGATTATTAAGTTTTCGTTATGAGTCATGTGGAAAGTAATTTAAGACATTTCCCAATGTGGAGGTAATTTACTTATCATTCCTACTCAACAAATTTTGTAATCATTCATATATAGCATTGCATTATACAGTTGCTTTTGTTCAATTAATATTCCGCTGCATTTCAATAAGTTTTTGATTTTCCTTGTCAATTAAGACTGTCCTTCCTCAAGTGCTATCTCTTGATTACACAATGTCTTCCAACTTTATCTTAACTATTACTTTGTTGTTCTCTTTAAACTGTCAGTAAATAGTAGTTACAATAGAGTTTGCATCTTTATGCAATTATTATATTATGTCTAGACACTACAGCTATTCATTATTTTAGTGTCACTTACAAGAATTGACTAAATGGAATTTAGTAAACTTTAAGAATAGAATTTTCGTGATAAAAGTAAATTTCGTGATAAAGATGAGTAATTGTTTTCCGATACTGACTGTATTTAATTTTAAGAAGTATGAACAATGTTCATTAGTTGAGTACACCTGTTAATATTAGCTGGTGATCTGTCAAGTTAAAAGAGTTACGAAAATGTTAGGTTGAAAAAATAAATCTAAATTATAAATCTGTGTTTCATTATATGATCTGAACAGTTATTACATGCAACAACGAAAAAGCACACCAACACCAAACTCCTTGCATAGCAACAGTTTTCATGATGTATGATTCATAAGTGACACAAAAAATTGTTGCTATGCGAAAGTATATTCTTGTTATGAATATATTTTCGCTTTGTAATAATTTCAGTAATTATTCTAATTATCTAATTTCTGTGCAATTTTCTTAATTTTTCTTCCCGTAAGAACTTTCAACAAAGAATTATAAAACATTTTAAAAAAATATTAATGAAATAGGTAAAGTCGTTCTGAAGTTATGGCATGACGAAGGGATACAGTGATTCATTTTTAGAAATCGGATGTAAAAGACATGAACAGTCAAACGAGAACCATGTATTCTATAGGTACATCAAAATAAGAAATATTTCAAAAAATAATTGCTGGGAAATGATTTTTTTTTTTGGAGTTAAAAAAAATGCAAATTGTACCGCGCAATGTAAAGCGCTCAACTCGCACGCAACTCGCAAAACCTTATAAACTAACGGGGCCGCCAGACGGCGGCGGCCCCGTTAGTTTGTAGCTACATTGAACGCAAACGTTTTAAAGCCATTTTTTGTTATGAAATACTAAAAAAAATGATGATGTTTCTTTGGACAATAATTAAGAAATAATGTTTAGATTTCTTTTTTATAAAAAAATTAAAAAAAAATTATGTCTTTGACCTTCAATAAAATCGTAACTATCAATTTCCCAGGTATAGTCTAAAGGGGAAAAAATGATGGTGAGCAGAATACATGGCTCTCGTTTGACTGTTCATGTCTTTTACACCCAGTATATAGTTATTTAATGGTGGTCACATAATTAAAGACATCTTTGATGTTGACACAATAAATGATATTTAGATACCCAAGATAGGTATCAATTCCATTTTGATTGTTATTTTACGTACACTGACGTAGTATTTTTAAAATTAGAACAGCATAAAAGTTTATATTAGCAAAAGTTTAGTTTTAATTCCTTTTTCAAATGTAACATAAACTTTTTCGATACATTTGCCGCTGGCTATCTAATTAATTTGGTGCAGAGGGGTCTAGAGCAGTGTCTGCAAGAACGGTTAGAAAGCGATTATGTGAGGCAAACTTGTTTGGTAGAATTTCTCGTAAGGTACCACTTTTGAAGAAAGAAAATGTCAGAGCAAGATTACAATTTGCTAAAAAATATGCATACTGGACAGAACGACAATGGAAAATGTGCTTTTTTCCGAAGAAACTAAAAGTTATATGATTAACTGTAATGGAAATATTAATGTGAGGCGTCCACCAAAAAAGAAATGGATCCAAAGTACCTACACAAAGAAAACATTTAAACATGGAGGGGGTAATAATAAATGTTACCTTATTATGTTGAAAAGTCCATATCACCGGCAAATAATCCTCATTATTTGCCGGTGATATGGACTTTTTAACATGATAACGATCCCAAGCACACTTCAGCAGTGGTCAAAGAATTTCTTAATAGCCAATCAGTAACAGTTTTAGATTGGCCACCCGACAGTCCTGACATTACCCCGATTGAAAACTCGTGGTCCCGTGTGAAGAAAATAGTGGCAAAAACGTACAAGTAATGTGCATCAACTGTACACGGCATTTGAAGAGACATGGGAGCAGATTTCGCTTGAAACCTGCAATAATTTGATCGCTTCAATGCACGTTGTCGGGCTGTCATTGCTGCTAAAATAATAATAAATGTTTCTACTATACATTTAAAAATAATTAAAGTCTAGTTCGTTTCAATATTTATAATATTAGGTCCTTAACTATGAAATTGGCGTTTTATTATCTTGTACCTAAACTTGCAATTTCTTTAATTCAATAGTTGTTTTAGATTCTTATTATTATTTGAAACTACACTCTTTGCAATATTTTGTCTGTAAATAAATTATATTTCACTTGGTAAATTCTGAAAAAAATGTGAAAATTACTCTTTAATCTCTTCATCAGAATTGGCGATTTGATGCCTACTAACTCATGGACAGACTTGATTTTTGCATAATTTATTGATGCTAGACTTAGCCGAGAGTTGTTCGCTTATTTCCTCCAAATGTTTTTTGTAACATTAGGATTTATAGTTAAAAAAAAATAGAGTTAGTATGGAACAACGCCAATTTTTATGAAGATTTTCAATTAAATGTGTATTTACCATACTAACGTTATTTAAAATTTCTAAAAAACTTCGTTGCCAAATCTTTTGAAATTTGGTGTGTATAATTGAGCAAGACTTGGTTAAGTATTGCATCAATGATTTAGACAAAAGATGGGCCTGTCCATGAGTTACAACGATTCCAAGAGTTGATTCTGCTGACAAAATAAAACAGTCACTTTTAACGTAACAGTATAGTCCTTATTCATAATTAAAATATAAAACTGAAACAGCGACTAAATCAAAGAAGTTACACAGCTAATAGTCTGTAACAAAAAAAACGCTAATTTCATAGGTGGGGACCTAATATTATATTAATTTTTTATAGTTATTCAATTTGTGTGTATTTAATTAGTTGTCCAAGTCTTTGTATTAGTTCATACTGCTGGCAATGTGTTAAACTTTTTTACATTCTCGTATACGTAGTAAAGAGGAAGTCTTGTAATCGTCAAAAAATTCGACCTCGAGATTTTGACGAATTTACACGTTTTGAAGCTCCCTAAGTCCAAAAACTTTTTTTTTTGGAATTATGTCTGTGTGTGTGTCTATGCGTTAGCACGATAACTCGAGTATGCTTTAACTTATTGCAACCAAACTTAACATGCATGTATAACATCAAAATATAAGGTTTCTATCAACTTTTGAGTCGTTTCCGGTATACGAGAAAGTCAAGGGGAGACCACTCCCGATTTTTTAAAAATACGACATCTTTCTCGAAGTTCTCTTTATTTCATTTCTAACATTGTACAATAACCGTTACAATAATTTAAATAATATTGCAAGCTCCTATTGCATTATGATAAAAGTAAAGGGTAGGTAAACTTGGAAAAATTAATATCCACTAAGTGTCTTTAATTATGTGTCCAACACTGTAAGTGTAGATACTAAATGTATGTTTACCTACAGAGAGACCGTTTTTCAATTAAAACAGAAACATCGTTCGAATACATCAAATATTTGACAACCCTTTAGCAAAATAAACGTCGAATTTCCAATTCACAGACCACTCCTTTTATGTTTGATTCGCAAAACAAAATGGTCCCTCGTACAAATTGCGTACACAGGTACAAAAACGAAGCAACAGGCGAGCTGAATTGAGTTTAGCAACAATCTTTGCAAACGGCCTTTCTTGTTAGTAAGCGCTTACAATCTCATTTGCATAATTCTTTGAAACGAATTTTAAGGGATTCTTTATCGTGTTGAACAACATAATGTTGTACTAAAAAAGTAAGGAGCCCGGCCGTTATGGGTGAAAGGAGTTCCTTATCAAATCTCGTTTGTTTGGATACATCTTTAATCCCATTTCACTTGTGCGATGTGAAATTTCCTACGCGAGCTTTTTATCATCTTACTTTGTACATAAATAAATCCATTTTGTATTTATTAAATTTTCCCATTTCTCGAGAAAAACGGTACTTTTTTTTCTAAGCACGAAATGACCTCTATTCATGGGACTTAACAAAATACTGCAAAACTTTCTCGCTTTGTTTCCCTCACGAAAGAACGAGTGATAAAGAAACGCAACACAAAAAACTCCCATCTGTAATCGGCCTTAGACGACCGCACGAGGGAGACCTTGGAACTTGAAACATATAACATTTGCTTTCTTTTCACTGGCAACCATTCTAAGAATGTCGCTTTTCATAGACGTGATTTGTCGCGCCTTATTTGTCGAGTCTGCACGGAGCCTCACTGACCTAAATAAAAATTCCAATTAGTAGATATTTCACTGGCAGAGAAAGCAAACTCATAATTTATTATATTTTTTTGAATTATTACAAAACTTCTCCGTGAACAAATACGAGTGCCATCAGCTGAAAACTAGATGGTGTAATTAAAAGGAACGATCTATCGCTCCAACGAACGCAGCAAAATTTAGACCTTTTGATTTCTCCAGTTTCATTAAATAACCGATGAGTAATTGTTCAACTCAATTTCGTAACCTGCGAAATCAGTTATAAAATTAAAATTAGAAATTAATCTTCCAAAAATTGTTACAGAACAAAATCATTAGTATTTTGTTTTGAAACTATTTATTGACTAACGTAATAAATAGTTTAATAACACAAATAAGTGCTAATATTAAGAAATGCATCAGACCTAGATGTATAATTTTCAATATATTTTTGTCCACACTAATATTTTAAAAAGATAAAAGATTAATTTTATTTCTAATGACTAGGTTCAGAAACTACAAAACCATATTTAGATGTACTCTCGACCCCGCCCTTCCTTGCTTTAGACGACAGCCTCCTTGAAATGAAAATTAAATGAAAAAGCTCTTTATTTAAATGGACTTTGCTAAGTACTTACTTTAAAAGATAGACTGTTTCAGGGGAGATAACTGTCGACTAGAAACCTTCTAAGAGAAGTTTACTTGGCTAGAAGACCCACCAAGGTCCTGAACTTCTTAAAAAATATCCAGCTACTCTGTAAATGGCATATGCAGCGGACGGTATCTTTTTTTGTTCTTGACAGGAAAGCTTTTGGCCTTTATCTCACCCGGTGGTATGTGTAATATCTTATTTACTCGATCTATATCTCATTTTATCGATACAGCCGAAGATGGATCGAGCTCCACCTGGAACCGTCGACTTCAGAAGGACTAGCTATTTTATCATTAATTGTCGGAACACAATAATGCTGTTAACATTATTATTGTGGCGACAGATTTCGATAAGATGGTGGTAACTAGCCAGGAGAACTCCAATACTACAGATCGTACCACCAATCAAACAGAGTACAAATTTGTACTTCCCTGGTGATCGAGCCCGGGAACTCTGGATCTGATTGAGGTGGACGAACCACTAGACCATTGAGGCGGTTAAAGTCTTTCAAAAAAATAATTTTTACCTTGACGTTCTATTGGCATGTACAATTGTCGTGTGTGTTCAGATTAATTTCACCCACCTGGCAACCCAGGTTTATCGCATGGCTTTCCGCCACTGCGTAAACAGTCCCCTCACACACATGCGTTCGGCCCCGGTATGGTGTCCGTTCGCACTTAAACGCATATGTCCTAGTCTATATGTCTAGGGCAGCGTGTAGCACCTCACTCTCCTGAGAGAGCGGTTGCTTCAGATAGCTTTATAGCCACTTTGGCAATAGGCAATAGGGAGTGTTTAGGCGGCAGGAGTCCGACATAACCCTGGTGCTGGGGTCAGGGTATGCATGTAGGATTTACCTCCTACTTCCCTCGCACGTCTGGAAGGTTCTATTCTCGCTGCTTTGTCTTTCACTCCTCCCTGTGGGGGAGGGAAGGGAAAAACAGCGGGAAGGAGTTAGGGAAGAAAAAAAAGTACAATTTACACAGATACAAGATGATGAAATCACACATATATAATAAATTAAAAGTTATTTTAAACACGAACCCCGAGTTGAATACTTTCTGCGATTATATCACAGGAACCTCGTATACTTTCCCTGGGACTATCTTAATAAATTTCACTGGCACTGAACTTACAAAACCAGTGACTTCAAACGTAAATTACTTAAACGTAACTTTGGGACTTCAAACTTGGAGTGTTGTTCATAGACGATCAAGTTTATTTTGCAAACTATAAAACGGTTTGCGCAATATATATCTTCTTTATTTATAAAAAATAGCCAATTATTCCTATTCTTATAAGACCTTCTTCGTACGACGCGGCCTGGTGGAGTAGTCAGTAACACTACGTGCACATCAAGCGGTCTGGGTTTAAAACCTAGTGGGAACAGATGTTTGTGTGATGAGTACAAAAATTTGTTCAAGAGTCATGGTTATTTTGGTTCGTGTTCATCACAGAAACGTTTGCCCCAACCAGCATTCGAGCCCGGCCAGCTTGCCACGACTATGCCTGAAGTCAAAACTATGGACCGAACGAAGAGTATAATAACATTATCGTTTATTTTAATATGAATAAATACTGTAATTACATTCTTTCTTTAAATAAATAACTACTTATTGCTAAGTAACTACCAAAATAAGTTATTGTCAAATTCCGGCTTTTACTAGTAACCATAAATAGGGGTGTACGTACACATTTGTTACTCAAAAGACAAATAGTCTGCCGGATAAGCGCAGATGTTTGCACACGGTTGTCAACCAGCCCGCATCTCTTGCTAGAGTCAGTGTAGATAAATATCCAAATAGAAGACTACTAATTTTCGCAGTTTGCTGCGCACTCGTTTGTTTTAACAGTACGTAGGTATCTTCTGTTCCTTTGTTTCATATTTTAATAGTGTATAGTCATATTGTTATCCTTCCTACTAATTTTATTAAACGCGAAAGCTTGTATGGATGTGGATGTTTGTTACTCTTTCACGCAAAAACTGCCGTATGGATTTTAATTAAACCTTACAATAATATAACGCGTACATCAGAATAAGGTATAGGCTACAATTTATACTTATCCTGCAACGAGACAAAGTCGCGGAAGCTAACAGTATTCTTATACTTTTTAATGGCAGAAAATCCATTTAGTTTTTTCTGTACTCACTGGTTTTACCGCTATTGAATAATCTAATATTTAAAAGGTATCAATATAGTCTTATTTATACATTTTGATGTCAGAAAATATATGATGTATTTTCTGACATCAAAGTGTATAAATAAGACTATATTGATACTTTTTCAAATAAGCTTACAACGAGGTAGACATGATTGGATACAAAATTGTATACTATGTTTGTGATAGAGCATAACAGCAATTTGTAATTGTGTGTTGCATATAGACAATTAGCGCATATATATATTGAAAAAAGTTTCTTTTTGTACCAATATTACAATAACAGGCAGAAATTATAGAGGACAAAGAAGTCGAATGCAGTTTTATTACCACGAAAAATTGATAAATGCCACTTTTCCAAATACAAATAAGCTATAATATGCCAAACATTTATTAAAGAAACAAGTTTTATTGTCAGAAAGTCGTTAATACTCTTTTTGTGAACATCGATACTTCACAACCTCAACTTTTGAAAGGCAAACCCCCAGTGTTTTAAAAATTAGCAAATACTTATAAACTGTGGCAAAGTAATCCCCCTTAATTGCATAATATGATTTGTTATCGTTAAATACGACTATGACACTAACGTACATTTGTTATAAAAAAATACTGTATTAACAGAACAGACCAGTATACTCAGTACAGACGTGTACCTGGGCGCTTCTTAACTATCCTTCCACGAAACGGCGTGCCTGATCTGAGGCTCAAGGCTCGACCTTTAGGGTGCCTTCTGACTGGAACACCCTCGAGACTCTAGGTGCAGAGACTCCCCCACGGGAGACACTCGCCGAAATCCTCTAAGGAGGTTACATTACTGGGACCCACCGCAATGTACTAATCGTAAAGTGAAATAAACGAAGTTTGTGTTAAGTTATAATATTGTCTGAAATCAATAAATAGATATACTCACATATTTACCAAAACCTAATAAATAACATACTTACAATATCTTATTTATAAGCATTGATAAAACCTGTAATAATATCATACAAATTTGTAAAAGCCAAGATGTGTAGAGATTTGACAACTTCAAACTCAGAAGTATTCTTTTAGGTCAGAATAAAACGATTTCCATGTCGCATGGAGTTGTTCACCCGAGTTCAGCGTGTGTCAAGTCTTCGTGACGAAGGAAAAAGTTGGGAAATTCTAACACGATGTGTTAAATGAAGTGTGTCTGGTTTTATGGACTGGTATAGACTTTGCCGGTCATGTTGGGTAAAGAGGGTTGAAAAACTATTTTGCAATATGTCAATATTACGAAAATACGAAATCCCAGCGAACTAATTTGATTTTCTATTTACTTGTAAGTTTACTTTGGCTAGAAAAGGATAAATAAATATATAAATATGCCTAATGCCTAAAAGCATGGTGATTGATTATGTTAGCACAACGCCGACCTCTTAAGAGCGTGCGCTGAAACAGAACCTTTGGTATTCACTCATGACATATCATCAGATGAAGTCAAGGCTAGATTTACCCTGTCAGAGAAAAAAACCGAGAGTCGGCAAGTAACTCGGTATCGGTAAGCTGTTGTCCCTTAATATGTATTACAGAAATAACTCTAAAACAATAGTACTAATATGAATAGTAAACTTTGAATGTATGTACATTCCTATGTTCTTTATTATTAAAGCCGGACAAGTGCGAGTCGGACTCGCCCACCGAGGGTTCCGTAGAACTTTGTAGTTACAACATATCTATCTATATCTATACTAATAATAAAGCTGAAGAGTTTGTTTGTTTGTTTGGTTGGTTGAACCCTAAGATATCAGCAACTACTGACTCAAATTGAAAAATTATTTTTCCGTTGGATAGTCCATTTATCTAGGAAGGCTATAGGCTATATAACATCCCGGTACGTCCAATAGGAGCTGAGCATCAATGAAGAATGTTGCAAAAACGGGAGAAAAATATTTATTTTCAAAGCTTTCACTGCGTGCGCTGCGTAAACGGTTAAAGTTACGTAAAAATCTTGTACCACGGAATTGTTCTCCATTAAAATTTCTAAAAAAAAGTTCGCGACAGCATATGCCTATCTTTTAAGGTTGGCTCACTATAACCTTTCTTTTTGGTAATCAAATTTGTTCTAAAATAATGCATTATCTACGATGGTGTTTGCATGATATTATTCCTTATCAAAATAAATACATTATTTATCACAAGTATTTAATTTTGCACAAAATTGTTCATGACTTCATTTGATTTCAATGAATATCTTAAGAAATATCATAGTTTGAAATAAACGGAAAATAATAAATTTTGATTTTCAGACTTTTCTTTGCGTGCGCTGCGTAAACGGTTAAAGTTACGCAAACATTATATATGACGGAATTATTCTCCTTTAAAAGTTCTAAAAACAAGTTACAGACAGCATTTATTTATCTCTTAAGGTTGACTCGCTATGACCTATTTTTGTTAATAAATTTTGTTCTAAAATAATGCATTAGATGCGAAGGTATTTTTGTAAACATAATATTATTCCTTATCAAAATGAATACATTATTCATCACAAGTATTTAATTTTGTACAAAATTGTTCTTTACATCATTAGATTTCAATGAATATCTTCAGATATATCACAGTTTTAACATAACTCCGCAGCTAAATAATGATCAAGTAGCATCTATACCGAGTTGTTTTTTGTTTGGTTGAACGCGCTTATCTTAGGAACTACTGATCCCGTCAGATTCGGACGCCTTAGAGACTCTAATAGGAGACTCCTCCGAGGGAGATGCTCACCGGTCAGGAATCCTCTCTGGAGTGATTCGACCTTAAAGCTTGAGGACCCACCGAGGTCCTCTCCTTTACTAAAAGCTCTGGTGACTCAAGGTCATTAGAGACATCCTGTAAAAATAGTAAAAAAAAACGCCTAGAAGTAGTCGGACGCGTGAACGAAGGGTTCCGTGCCATAGATTTTATCAAAATTGTCCGAAAATTATTTGAATTTTAAATTAAATATTTTGTTAATATTTCAAGCTGCTATCGTTATTGAGACCGAGATATAAATCACGTTTGTTGTTGAGCCCTCTTAAATATTTATTTTATTTTATTTTATTAATTATCTTTAAAGTGAATAATATAACTAAATATTCTGTGAGTATTTCAAGCGTCTATCTGTTGCCGTTATCAATATCGACCAAAAAAAAAAGTCACGTCTATTTTATGGGAGCCACTTCAATATTTATTTTATTCTATTTACCTATTAGTATTTTTTGTTATAGCGGCACCAGAGCTACGTCATCTGAGAAAATTTCAACTGTCGTAACTATCATGGTTCATGATATACAGCCTGGTGACAGATGGACAGACGGACGGACGGACGGCGGAGTCTTAGTAATAGGATCCCGTTTTACCCTTTGGGTACAGAACTCTAAAAATCTGAGATCTCTGAAAACAGTCCTTAATTTTAAGTCTCAATTAAAAGTACAGCTGCTCGAAAAGAAAAAGGCTGATTCTCATTACTATATAAAATAATTAAAGTGTAATATCTAATATAATAATAATACTCAATATAATAAGTAGTAATAATTAATTTATAATAGAAATCATATAATTTTTTATCTAATCTTTATTTAATTTTAGAACTTATATAGGTATATTCATGTAATGGTTAATACAAATAAATTTACGTTACCCAACTTGTACGATCCATGTACGGAAAGGCATTTGTACGTAGAGTCGAGTCCGGTAGTGACTGAAGTGTACACAGTTGTCCAATAATTATTGTATGGCTATTATAGGTACCTGAAATAGATATGTAGTACTGTTTATACTCAGTAATTTACTTATAACATTGCAAGAGTTAAACAACTTAATTTAAATACTCACTTGTATACCAACAACATCTAGGTAGTTAGTAAAATTGTGCATTGTTTTGTTAAACCATTGGCGGTATGTTTGCACTAAATAATAATGGCAGTGCGCAGGCGCCCCGCGTGCCTGCGGGAGGGAGACTGACATAGGTCTTGCTTGCTTGTGGTCTATTGTTTTGTTTTCGCTGACTTCATTTCAGCGCGGTATGGATGGCCTCGCGTCCGTCTGAACGTCACTTGAGGTTCACACTGAAAACCAGCGCTGTGTTGCGTCTTGCACGTAGCATAGCAACAAGCTGAGTGTGAACCTCGTTACCATAACCTACGACGACGTGCGATCACAGCCTATTTGTTATTTTATTCTTATTTGTTGATTGATTTATTGTAATGTCTCACGTGTGCTAATAGTTGTTGTAAGCACGTCGTTTGTTATGGAAATAAAAATCTTTCTATTCTAAAAAGGGGAACTACTGATTGAAATTGAAAAATTCTTTGATTGTCTATTTATCGAGGAAGACTATAGGCCAGGGCTTTCCAAACTTATTTTCATAGTGACGCCCTTAGGAATTTTCCAATTTTTCCCCCCGTTATAGTAACAGCTAAGTTAAGGACAGACCTACAAAAACAAAAAAAAACGGACGCAGCCGCCCGGATTGCGAAAGATGCTGTGTTCGATTTTTTCGCCCGCCCTAGACAGTCGATCCGGGCTCAAGTTTTGAAATCGCGACTTTCATTTCTTTCTCAACATTTATTTTCGTTCGACTAGCTCGCATAGCTAGCTAGACAGCCATTCTATGTGTATCGTCTCACTACGCCCGCCCCCGAGATAGAACCTCGAACCCTAGGGTGCCAGGGCATCGCGACGCGCAGTTTGGGAAACCCTGATATATCCTATATACCTCCATAGCATCACTTTACGACTAATAGGAGTTGAGCATCAATGAAAAATGTTGCAAAAATGGGAAATCCACGCGGACGAAGTCGCGGGCACAGCTAGTTATAAATAGTTCAGAAATCGAATCTCGCAGTTTTTTCCGAGCTTTTGTCAAAATTCAGATGCCAAAAACTTATAGAATTGGTCGGCTTTGGTTCAGTGCCATCTTAGTGACGTTGCGAACGCAACACCTTGACAGTGTCGAAATGTACGTTTTTTGCGGCATAAACGGCGTATCATTTTTATAATTTTTTGCGTTAACTTAGAAGTTTGATTTTTTCACAGCTTCAAGGGACCGTAGGCCTGAGTATATGATTTTAATTTCAACTCGATACCTTCACTCATTCCTTAGATAAAGGGTCTTGACAGACAGATGGACAACAAAGTGATCCTGTAAGGGTTCCGTTTTTTTCATTTGAGGTACGGAACCCTAAAAAAAAACAACTTTATATAGAATGTCAGACCATTTATTCAAAGCAAAGTCAGACATTGCCATTTACACAACATTACACAAGCTACATCAATCGTGTGGACGATAGTTTACGCTGAGCAATGTCCAAAGCCCGTAATCCGTTAGTCCACAATCTGTTAGCTCCCGATCCGTTTACTTTGACTAGTTTACGATGTTATCCAAATAGAATCAAATTAACTGCTATCAAGAAAGCCTCGTTGGAACTTGATTGCTTGCTGGCTGACCGGATGAAATGTTGGTTTAACATGTTTCTAAACTCTCGTTTTTAACCCCCGACGCAAAAATAGGGGTATTATAAGTTTGATATAGTAGCTCCTAAACTAATAATCCGATATTAAATAAAAATAATCTGATTTATCGGGAATGTTCTTCGCTACGATTCAAGGATTTTGTTTAGTCATTTGAGGGTGAATAGCTCTTTTATATTTGATGAAGGGGTCTTATCATCACATAACCATCATAACAGCCTTTATAATTCGACCCACTGCTGAGAGACAAGGCCTCTCCTTGTCATCGAAGGAGGTTTAGGCAGTAGTCCATCACGCTTGCCCAATGCCGATTTGTGGACGGAGTTAAGATGCTATTACGCATAATAATCCAGAGCTAACAAAATACAAAGTGAAGATTTATGGTAACCCACACTAGTGCCTAGGGAATGCAATACCTGGATCCCGAAATTCCGGGATCCCGCATGCTATGTGCAGGACTTATCCCGTTCGTAAAACGAACACGATCCCGCGTGGGATTAGCGGTACTGAAGACAAGCTAAATTCATGTGTTTAGCGTAGCGCACGGCTGTGGGACAACTTGAACACGGCACACGGGAAAGGGTCACTAAATACTTCCTAATACTTCCTTTGGGTGACCCTTTCCCGCTACGTATGATTTTTGTTTTTTATTAGTTATTATTTGCGAGGTTATATTAATCACGCGGGATCCCGCAAATACCTGGATCCCGCGGAATCAAAAATGTCTAGTCCCGCAAACACCAGAATTGAGAATTTCCTACGGAATTACATTCCCTACTAATACCTATTTATGTAATTACTTTACATCTCAAACCTACGCTTAATTTATTTTCAATGAACACCTGCAGCGAATACGTTGGCACAAACCGGCGTATAAGTCTAAAACGCCAATATAACCGAGACCCACACTTGATCACTACGGGGCCGTAGGTAAATTAATTGATAGGGAAATTCAATCGGGCTCCACTTTAAATTAATCCCTACACAGCTACTTTACATTCATTATTGGAGACCGCTTCATACATTGATAAATTACACTAGACCACCCGTTATATATTTATATATTTACCTATAAACGTATGTTACAAAAATCCGAAACTTACGGATGTGGTTAAGTGAAATTTTGACAACTTCGACCACTTTTATTTGCCGGTTAAATTAGTAAAAATATTTTTTTACAGATAAAAGCATTTACACGTAGAAAATTCCACCTTCGTTTTTGTCACCCGTTACCATCAGATAAGATGAAGGCCAAGAACTTACCTACCCGTCAAACATAAAAAACTGAATGAATTTGTCAACAGATTTTTCAGGTGATCATTTTGAGTGTAACATTAGTGTCCTGGTCGGCTTTTGTTGTTTGTTTACTGTAGGATTGTTACTTTTTGAGTTTGGGGGGGTACTGTATGGCACATACTGCCAGATATGGCTTTATGTTACCACGTATTGCCAAAGGCTATGCTGAAGCCCTTTTGGGACTATTTTTTTTAAATTTATTAAAATTTATGATGTTTTAATTAATGTTATTATTACATAGATTACCCCATGTATTGTGACCTGCATTTCTCTCAGGGTTATTTACTACAGCGTACGTCAACATGCAGGCCACAAGTTTTACAAATGTTGTAAATGTGGGGTTTTTATAATGTTTAATTTTTGGGACTATTAGCGTGATTATATCATGTATGTATGTAAATTTGCAAAGCGTCATTCAGGCGTTTGTTGGTATTATAATTTCAGTCAGTATCAATGCACGTGTTATTTAATGCAGCGACGGTAATTTAATTAAAACAGCTCAACGCAACGTGTTTCACGAGCCGCGTCTACTAGTTGAAGATAAACAGTTTCAAATTAGCTCAACCCATTTGTCCACAGTACTCAACGTGGGAAGCCTTTGACGATTTAATACATGTTTTGTATGTACAAAATTGTTGTTCATAAGTCCGATAATTTGATGAAAGTTTGTGGAGTGGTCGCCATGGTCGAAGCAAGATGGGTCACCAAGAAACTTATAATCACAAGTCCTCAGTACTACAGTGGGAATTGAACATTGGCACTTGTTTTAAGTTGAGTCATTAACACATCATAGATTCTATTGAAATATATTTAAGAGGATTGTTGGCGACTGGCTGAAGATCGCCGGCCTCTTTTATGTTGTGTTTGTATTTCGATATTCCTTTACATGTCATATTAATGTCTTTTTTTACCTCTGTGATACTAAGAGTGCGTTTCACCGAGTACTACGTTATTGTCACTGCTAAAGTTAATTTTAACTGAAACTTTAACAATAACCATTAAAGTCCACTATCTTTTGTTGCACCGTCATGTAAAATGTTATAGTTAAAGTTAAAAGGGTTACAAGTGAAAAGACGTTTCCCTTCCCAAAAAATCACAGGGGTAAATTTTTGATAATGACAATACTGCAAATTGCGTTGTCAAACACAAACCACCTTACGTCATTGAAATTGAAATTGATTGCATGACAGTTGACACACACAAACTGTAACTTTAACGCTAACCGTCCGAAGTTGAGCGGTTATGGCTATCGTTATTTATTACATCATTTTAACCATTGTTAAAATGATGCAACCTGTATTTCGCTTAATCAGAGATTTGACGGCACCTTTGGCATTTGTTATCGTTATAGTTACTTGGTGCAACTGAGCCTAAGCATTGTAAGAGCCTTTTTGTAACTACCTCTTAGTAAACCCGTTAATCCCGAATTCCTGTTTCCATCATCACACACCATTACCACAAACCTATACAGTCCACTCCTCACTCGCTATCAAGGATACTTAATAAATGTCACAAAATATATAATTAATATGATATTGCTGTAGGTATGTTTTGCTTTTTCATTAGAATTGGTATAATTTTAATTATTTACGAGTTAACAAGCATACAATGCTAATCACAAAAATATGTTAGTTGATAAAATAACATAGACTTACGATACGCAATTTTAAAAATCAACAATATCACAGCCAACGATATTCGTTAAATTACAGCAGAAAAAGTAAATTAAATGAAAAAAGCCAACAAGTGGAGAAAGCCACTTGATTCTCCGAAATTCGTTATTACGTTTGACCTGCGAAAAAGAATACGATAAAGCTTGCTTTCAGTGGAGGTCACATAAATGAAGGTTACAGTGAAAAGGTTTTGATTTCACTGTCTTGTCACGTAGTGTTGAGGTCTGAAAGCCGACGTTAAGGTACCCCACTTGACATCGCTCGAGAGCTCATGCTCACTTCTTGGTCGCAATTCCGCCGTGACATTTATAAATTTCTCGTATTTTTCTGACAATGCTTACTTTTATTTTGCTACGCAGTTTTCCTCGTACTTTGCATTTGGAATGAGACGCGTTAAAATTGCAAATTGTAGGCACAGGACATGTTAATACACGAATTATTAAGATGCGTGCGTAAACATTGCTTTGCGTGGAAGTAATAGGGGTTATTTTGCAACAACGCTGTCAAGATGAGCCTGCACTTGACTTAACTTGATAGCATAGATAATTATGCAAACATTATGTAAATCGTAAGATCTACTTTAATCGGCTACAGTAAAGTGTCAAGCCAATTTGACTTACATAACTTTCAAAAGTTTGGAAATCCTTTACGCTGCAAGACACTATATCAACGACAGAAACAGGCACATTATGCTTAAAAAAAATTGCAAATTTATGTTTTTGTGAAATTTATTTATTTATTTATTTATTTATTCATTATGGTATACACAACAGGTTACAATCATAACTTACACTAAATAGGAACATCTGAATATTATTAAGGCCAGATTTAAACCCAAAAACGTGTACACACAGCGTGGTCTAAACATGAGCACGTAAAACAAAGAATTTATAAAAACAGAAAGTAAAAAATAACGACTAAACAAGATCTTAAACTATTCCAAACAAACATACAATTAACATAATATAATTAGTGGGTTAGTTCAGTTGAGGATATTTTTCACCATGTACCTGAACGCAATATGCTTTTTTATGAAAATATCTAGCTCATCGTACTCCATTAACAATTCGTTATATGAACGACACATCCGAACTATAGGGTTGTAATAGGAAGTGTTGTTCCTATATGTATGCAGAGTGAATAGTTTTCTTCTATTTCGCATTATGGGTTTAATGTTGAAGTTAATTAATTTAAGCAGATTCGGTGCATCAAATTCCGAGTGTACAATTTTGTGCAAGTGGAGGAGATCTATTTGCCTGCGGCGCATTTCTAGGGAAGTGGCATGGAAGTGACGACGCCTATCTGAGTAAGAAGCCAGCTTACGGCCGATGCCCGAACGGTATGCTGCCATTCTAAGACATTTCATTTGGACACTTTCGATCTTATCAGAGTGTATCTTATAGTTAGGAGACCATACCACACATCCATACTCGAGACGGCTTCGGACTAGACTATTAAATAGATAAATTAGACTGTCAGGGTCTTTGAAGTGCACTGTGGATCTGGCAATAAAGCCTAAGGTTTTGAGACTTTTCGTTGTGATATTTTCATAATGCTCCTTGAACGATAGTTGTTCATCAAATATGACGCCTAAATCCGCGATGGATGAAGTTCGTTGAAGAGCCTGATGGCTCAATTCATAGCTAAAATAAATTTTATGCTTCTTTTTTTTAGTGAAGGATACAATTTGACATTTCTTAGGATTCAATAACATTTGATTTTGTATACACCAGGTTGTTAACACACCTAGGTCTCGTTGAAGTGTTAGACAGTCATTTTCATTACGAATTTCATAAAATATCTTTAAATCGTCTGCGTATAGAAGGCAAGGACAATGAAGACGACTGATGAGGTCATCGATAAAGACGAGAAAGAGTAATGGACCAAGATGCGACCCTTGAGGCACACCCGATGTAACAGTAACTGGAGCAGATTTGTATCCCTTAAGCGCAACCAGCTGACTGCGTCTACAAAGATACGAGGAAATCCACCTAAGAAGGTTGCCATGGAGCCCATACCACAAGTTGAGCTTCTGACAGAGCAAGTAATGATTTACCTTGTCAAAGGCTTTGGTGAAATCAGTGTATATGGAATCCACCTGACCACCGCTAGCAAACACTTCACAAAGATAGTTCTTGTATTCCATCAGATTGGTGACGGTTGATCTACGCCTTATAAATCCATGTTGATTTCGAGAAAGCAAAGGACTAACGTGGCTATACAAGTAGTCGTATACAACACACTCGAACAGTTTTGGCATGCCAGAAAGGATACTAATAGGCCTATAATTAGAACAGTCCGATCTATCACCTGATTTGAATATAGGAGTGACATGTGCGATTTTCCAGATTGTAGGGAAAGTGCCCTGTTGAAGAGATAAGTTAAATATTATCGTTAAAGGTAAACTAAGTTCATGAGCACATTCTTTAAGAAATTTAGGCGGTATGCCGTCCGGTCCTGCACTCTTATTTGAGTCCAAGGATTTCAACTTTTTTAGTACTTCCTCTCTAGACAAGACAAGACTGGAGATGCAAGAGTTAGAAGCCGAAAAATTATCATCATCTAACGAAGGTTGACTGATGGGCTCAAAAACTGAACTGAAAAAGGATGAAAAAAGTTCACTAACACTCTCTCCATCAGAAGCCGTTCTATTTTCGTATTTCATAAATTGAGGAATGTCCTTGCTGCCTTTTCTGCTGTTAACGAATTTCCAAAATGGTTTCAAATTGTCCTTCAGACCCACCTCAACAGACGAAATATATAGCTTGTAACATTTGTTTATCATGTCCTTACACTCCTTACGAAGAGATGCGAACAAATCGTAGTGCTTAGGATTACCATACATTTTGTATTTTTTATGAAATTTAAGCTTTTTCTTTAGACTTTTAACTAACTGAGGTGAGTACCAATCCGGATAAACGTCATTACCCTTTGTTTTTTTGTAAGTGGTGTATTTTTCAATGAGTGAATTCAGTTCCAAATATAACTTGTCTACAGCGTCATTAACATCATTGCAGGGCAATAATACGGTTGGCCAATCTATTGCTGCTAACCCTAGCCTGATTTCCTCATACTTACATTTATTAAAATTAATTCTTTTTGAATTATTTTTCTTTAACGTGGGTATCGATTTAATTTTATTAAATTTTATGCACAATGGTGGATGGTGGTTATCTACACGAGTCAAGGGTCGCGCCTCAATCACTGCCATGTCAGTAGTATTGCAAAGTATCAAGTCAAGGAGTCTGCCATTCTTATTTGGGATATGATTATATTGTGATAGTTCACATAGCGCTAAAGTACTTAGTAAAAGTGATGATTTAGCGTCCCCAGACGTAGTAGGTGTCATGGCTGACCCAACCCGTGTCCACGAAATACTAGGGATATTAAAGTCACCAATTATTATATTTACTGAATTGTTCGATATATTAGATAATACATTCTGACAGTTTAAATAAAAACTTTTATGATCACCAATTGCCAAATCTGGTGGTAAATAGCATACACATAGGTTAATATTATGAGGAAAACAGTTACTAGGTTTTATATTGATCCAAATATCCTCAACTGCACTCTCCCATGACATGTTACGGATAGCATTATATTTTTTATTAATTGCAACTAAAACTCCTCCTCCTTCTTTTTTGTTTATACAAGAAGTTTCGCGGTCCCTACGAAATACATTGTACCTCTGATCAAATAATTCGGAATCAAAAAACCCAGAGTTGAGATTTGTTTCTGTAATACAAATTATGTCATAATCAAAATTTAATGACGACAGAAATAAGTCAGTAGTTTTAGTTTTAATCCTGTTGACATTTTGGTAATAAATCTCCATAATCAATCAAAAGTAAATAAACCAAGCACATGCACAAAAATTTATTAATAAAGAAAAAAAAAAAATAATCAAGTTAACTTATCAAGGCATGCCAAATCCTTAATTACGAATGCTGGCGACGACTCATTCTTGCGGACATAAACACGGCCAAACTTGACCCACACATAGCTGTACTGCCGCTCCTTAGCAACCTTCCTGGCTGCCGCATGTAGGCTCTTGCATTCAGGGGCTAGATGTTCGGCCAAGTATATGTTTTGCTTATCTCCGGCGATGTCAAGGTGGCTCGTATTGAGGTGATCTGTTTTAAGCGACTTATTGAACCTTTTATAGGAAGACAATAGGTGATCACGATGACGCTCTGAGGGCAATGTTATGAGAATGTTACGTGGCCGCTGAGAGGAAGGATCAATTTTTGCCACTCTACGTACCGCACAAAGATCTCCATCTGTAACCGGAGCCTTTATGACTTGACATATTTTATTCACTATTGCTGGCAGGTTCTCATTATGCTTTTCAGGGAGCATTTGCAGTTCCACGTTATGGCTTCTTGAAAACTTCTCCAGGGAAATCAGACGCCGTTTAAGGTCTCTCATTTCAGACTGTACACATGTTTTCTCTGATTCAAATGAAACAATTTTAGTATTGACCGCGTTTAGTTCGTTTTTTAGGTCTGTCTGCTCTGATACTATAAAATCTGTGGTCTGTGTAAATTCCGTCCTTAAATTGTCAACGGCATTCTTAATTTCTTTCTTAATCGTTGTATTTAAATCATTGATAATCGACAATCTAAGCGTATTCAATTTACTATCAAGTAACTGCCCGAATTGTTCATAAGAGATTGAACCAAAAGTAGAGGATTTTTCAGTCAGCACTTGTTGACTAGGCTTAGATAAATTCGGTGAATCCACAGAGTTGCAATTATTGCTGGTTTCGGTGTTGGTTATCTGCAAGTCATCACATGACATATCTGTAGATTCCAGTAGATCTTCGAACTGGTTCCTCACCGGTGTGCTGTCATTTCGACGCCTAGTAATATTTGCACAAGAGTGGCATTTCCACGACCGTTTAAGTTCAGCGCAGTTCTTCGTAAAATAAGCCTGAGAAATGTTCAAGCAGGCAAAATGAAATGCACTTCGACATGCCACACAGGTAAGCTTTTCTTTATAATCTATAGAATTTTTACATGCTAAGCAGAGCATTTTCGTATAATGATAGTGGCGTAAATATCCTTTCAAACAAGTAAACAGTAACAAACAGCTGGTTGTGCAGCGACGAATGTATCTCAGGTATCCAGTGAGTAATGATGACAAAACTATCCAATACGCGGAACGCTGCAAGTGATTAGATGCGGACACACTATACGCGTAAGGACGTGATTCGCTTGTCACTCGATGACAGGTACGCGAAGCGAGTTATCAACAGCTGTTGTTTACGGTAGCCGTATATTTTACACAAAATTCTTTAGTTCACACGATGATTTTAGAGAATGTGTAGAATATTGTTGACGGATAATTGCACAGTTTTTTGGCTTATGTCTTTGCCTTTATGTTGGTATGTAACACTAATATAATTGAACACTTTTTCCACTACTTTCAAATTAAAATTTACTGAGTGACACATAGACGATGTTTACGCGCGAGCGCTCGAGTCTCAAATTGCTGTTAATTCATCTCATACTGATCAAAAACAAAAATATGGTTGGTGTCAATATACGTAGGTATAAGAATCAACTAAGTTTTATCTTTGGAATTCAGAGGCCAGAGCTATCTCGAATATCTAAAATAAAAGTTCTTAATGTTTCTTAATCTGGGCTAGATAATTGGTGTAAAGAGGTTAAGGGTTTAAATATATTAAAATTATCTCACCATCTCTGGGGTCCGTAAACAAGACGTAAACTTTTGTCAATCTAAATCGACTACAACCCTACAAAACGGCACTAGCTCATTAATAGGAATAGAGAGAAGCATTAAAAAAACAAGACACTAGGTACTATTGGGCTCGGATATTATAAATTATAAATTTTAAAATAAAAATATGCTTTTAGCTTTCAGCAACTCAAAAATTTTTATTTTTTCTCCATCAAAATTGACAAGTCAAATTTTAAAGACAATAATTTAAAAATTTTAAGAAATACCAAAAAGTTTGTATAGCTATCTACTACAGTACTACAAGCTTCAGGAGAGTGTGTGGGTGAGTACTAGCGCTTCGCCATGTATTACGTAGAGAAACCGGCATAAACCGGCTTGGCCAGAGCTAAGGGACTCGTCGATTTCGTAGAGACAACGGCGTGCTACGTCATCGTAGCACATCATTCTCTTTTACTTTACTTGACCTACTGATGTGGCTCGCGTAGCACGCATACTAGCTATTTCGAGAGGCTCGCCTCAGAATCCGTGTCAGAGAAATTTATCAAAGTGTGCGTTGCTCGGGCACGCCATTTAAGAAGTTTACGTTCTATAAGCATATTTATTACATAATATGTAACAAAAATTCTACGAAAAAGCAGTGTTCAAATAAAGCACGGAAACTAATAAAAAGAAGAACCCAGCACTTGTTTTTAATAAACATGACCGAAATATTGTTACAAAACGGAATAATACCTCTTTGTGGACTTTACGAGCCCATTTGCTGTTTTACTTATAAAGCTTTCAACAAAAGTGCTGGAGTTGAAATTTTGAGCAAATAATATTTATTTAACTGGACTATGGTTTATTTGATTGAAACAAACTGTTATATTTAAAACTCTGAAACCTTTTCCAACGCATTTTTCTTTCTTGGTGTAAATATTTCTTCATAGTAAATATACATAAAACATGTTTCGAGATCGCTTGTTAACCGTGTTAAAGGTTCCATATTAAATATTTTTATCGAAATAGAATAACAATATTGATATTCTCAACAATTAGTTACATTGCTTCCATAATACAATTGAGGCATTTGATTGTTTAGGTACCTATACGCAATCACATGGGAACCTTTTAACGAATAAAAATGAAAATTGGCATACATATAAAACATAAGAATGTTTTCAAGCTGTTATAGAACCACCAATTGCAATGCTCTGATTTTAATTTCAAAATCCAAGCAACGTCGCACAGTTTCTCCCATATTGGTTATCAAAAAATCCACCATCGCCCTTCGAAAGCAAAAAAAACCATAACGAATATTATCCACTCACAATCTTTACGGACCCAATTAGCGTTTATTAAATTTAATAAAGGAAAACTTTCAATACGCTGAGCGGATTCCAGTGTTTATAAAACTACACTACACTTCAGCAAAGTTTCGTAGAAATTGAATAAAGAAATTAACAAGGGCGCAATAAGGAATGCCCACTCAAACCGTTTTAATATATTCAGTAAATATTTTATAACATTCAACATCGCCAGGAAATTAAAAAGACCATCAAATGAAAGAGGCTCATTATTTATTCCGTGGTATCCGCCACGTAGCGATGAGATTGAGATAAATAACCAGATTTAAAGAATAACGAACTGGGGTAGGACGTCCACCTTACAGAAGAACACAATCAAATAACATTACATATTTGTGATGTTGTGTTTGTGTTGGTGAGTAAGGTTGCCAGATATCTACGTTGTAGAGAAGGGGACAATGGTCAGCTGCACGTCAATGTTGCAAGCGTCTATAGGCGTATGCTTGTCTGCCAAACAACCAAATAACATATAGGGACACACGTCATGCGAACGTCGCTGACACAACTAAATTCGCTGGAAACCCGCAGTCACACGGCCGACTCTCCAGTCGTCACTTAGGAGCCCGTAAGCTCACTCGCGCCGTCTTATCGCTCTGCTAGCTCTTAACATCTTTGTAATTTATCGTACACATACTGTGTTATGTGTGAGTATATCAGTCTTTCATTTATGCACCCTCTGACGAGCCTGTTTATACACCTTAGGCTAGGGACGAAACCTGACAACCATAAAAAAGAGTCCATTAAATAAATACAACATTATAATAATCTTACAAAAGGGGTTGAGCAGAGTTTTAGGCAACATTAGGTTATACATAAAGCTACATCTGGCAGTATGGGCCAAGTAGTGCCTCAGAATAGTGTACATAAAATAAATAACCAGATTTAAAGAAAAACGAACAGGGGTAGTACCAAATCATAGTCTTCGAGTAGATACATTTTGTAACTAAATTGTTAAGCAGACAATAATTGTCGGCTTAGTTGCATATAAATCAATTACCTTCACCGTACAGAAGATATAGTCAAATAACACTAAATTTTTGTGGTGTTGTGTTTCTGTTGGTGAGTAAGGTTGCTAGATCTCCACGGGGTAGGGAAGTACTATATCAATCAATATTAATAACGATAGCAAAAAAAACAGACGTAGTCCAATTTACCCCTGGAGGACATAAGTTCGCGTGTTTAGCGCAAAACACTTCGCTATGTCATATATTTTCAATTTAATGGTACTGCCCATACTGCTAGTCGCAATATAGAGATCCTAGAGATAATAAAGTGAAGCTTCTTTCTAAAAATTAGTTGAGCTCAGTTGTTGTAAAACATATCTCAGTTTTAGAACGTATACACCACGAATGCATTTACTTTGGTCTGTTTAGATAATTAAATTGGTCGTTTGATATAATTAACAATTTTTTGACGTGACAACGTCTTATAATTCGATAGAGCCGGCTGGACGCACGAAAAAACATGACGTCATGCGGCGTTACCTCGCTCTGAATCTAATTCTCTAATTTGAATTTGGAATTATGTTCTTTAAAATTTAAACTTTCAATGATACCAAAACCAGCCAGATACAAATAGTATAGCCAAAGAGATTTTATTACAAGTTTATTCATACTATAATGCGAAATCTATTAAACAAATGAAATTAAATTTTTCTTTTGAAAAATGCTACCATTCCATCAGTATTTTCTTAAGACGTTGTCACGTTCAACTATCGTCAGTAAACAGACTTTACAGACAACCAATTTTCAGAAGATGCCGAGCCTGTTAAACGAGCAAATGGCAAACAATTTGAACACTCGGTGTAATATTAATTTTTTTTTTTGAATGTAAATTATGTAATTATTCTTTAACCCTCAAATCACAATCACAATAGCCTTTAGTAACGGCTAGTTTAATTAATTTCAAAAGGTACTAAGAGACTACGATTTAATAAGGGAATTAATTTGAAAACTGACGAAGTTGTCGTACCCCGACTGTACATCAAATAGCCAACTTTTCTATTCAGCATTAACAAAGATCGAAAGTTACTTTATGTGTCGTCTCTTTTGGACCGGACAAGACTTAGAAGCATTAAGGGGCCACAAATTGCAGAAAAAGGTGACAGTTATTGTCGGCCACACGGTAATTCTAATGGAAAGCTCTGGAAAACTTTTTCTCGTTACCTACGTTTGTTGGGGTATACCTACAAAGTCGATATGTTTTAATATGAAACAATCGAACTAAACAAATTTTCCTAAACTGACGGAAGCTCGTTCCAACTGTCTATTAATAAAACATATTTAATGATACCGCAAGCAAGTTCAAATTGAAACATCTGCACTTCTTTGAGAATATATTGCCAGTTTAAGTTATAAGAACTGTAATTCTGTTTAATTCAAACTATCGTTAGTTATATGTATTAAGGTTGTATAGGGTAATTCTGCCAGTTCTCGGCCAATTAAGCGAAATTTCGACTTCTGATTCGTATAACTTTCCAAGCATTCACTATAAATAAAAATAAATAATACCATATGAACGGGAATTTGATATAGTTATCTATTGGTTAGAAATTAAATAAACAAATATTTCCATTTATTTTTTATTTACAAAAATATAGAAAAGTAGTAAATATGCCAGTTTTCGGCCATCTATATCAGTTATCGGCCGCACCAATGTGCTAGTTGTCGGCCGCTTTGTTTTCCTTCTTTCTACTGTTTAAGTATAGGTAGTTCCTTACAAGAAATAAAGAATATTAATGTTCTCGTATATTTCAAAGTTTTTATTTAGGAACTTGACAGTTAAATTATAAAACTAACTAATCAACTAATTTACATCAACTTTCTAAATGTCCAAAACAACACCAGTCTCTGCTTAGTTTTCATGATTTGGGATAAACTGGAATAACAATTAATATTATAAACGAAATAAAAAGCTCTGTTTGTTAAATATATTATCAACATCTATTACATTCATCACTATCTAGAAACTTTCCTTCTATGATTATCACAGTCTGTTCAGTGTCTTAAAAATAACTTTGTAACATCTATCATAACATTATCCACTATCTATATTGTAATACACTGTGTTTAGTCTTCATGTATACTCTTGGTATTCTGTCTCTCTCTGGACTCTCTTGGTATAAAATATAATCAACATAATTAAATATAATCAACAAATACCAATTATCTTTAATGCAGTCTTTGTGATTTTAAAATTCTCCTAATTAGTTTCTTAACTTTTACTCTTAGCTTTTTATGTGCGTCTTCTATTTCTTTCTTCTTCTTTTCTTCTTTGTCTCGCTTCTCTTTTGTGTAAGTAATTACTAATCAAGTCTATTAAATACTGCTTTGAATTATTTAGCCCCTGAAAAAAAGCATATTTTAAAATTAATACTTAAGTAGTTTGTCTTTAATTTAGTACTGGTATGTATGTAATAATATTATATTGTGTGTATCACTCACCTTACATTGATTGAATTATATATTAAAGATAGAATAGTCTTCATCTTTACTTGTATTATTTTTTTCTTCAGGAATCATTGTGTTTAATTCTTCTTCTATTATAGAGTCTGACATCTGGAACATATAAAATTTGGTATTTATCAACCTAAAACTGGATCCGGAACTACTTTTCTCGGTTTCCTTTAATAAACCACAACTCGCCCTGATAATCTATCTTGAACATGAACAGTAGCCCGAGGAACACCATAATCACGACAGGCCTGTCTTACACCGATTTTATCAATATTATGGCATCAATTGCCCTTTGTCAATCTTCTTCTTTATAGTTAAATAGCTTCCTCTTTTTATGTATTTTACCTCCTCTCTTCTTCTCTTCCGTTACACTTTTCTCTTCTTTCTTTTTTCTTATCTCAGGTGTGATAAAACTTGACCTTTTCGCAGATATTGGTCGACAGATGTGTTAGCTAAAGCAAATTCTCGACCACTAAAAAATTATTGGCCGATAACTAATATGATTGCACCCAGTTTTCAGCCATTGCTGTTTTGTATGGCCGATAACTGAGTTGGATAGTGCAAGTTCTCGACCATAAGGAAAGTAGTGGCTGAAAATTGGCATCACTGCACTCAGTTGCCGGCATGTGCACGATGTTGTGGCCGACAATCAGAATAGCGGCAGCGGGTTCTCGGCCACATTAGAAATGGTAGGCCGACAACTTAAAACTTCGCAACCGTTTGTCGGCCGCTATTCGTTTTATGGCCGAGAGCTCACATAAGTGCTGTCGTTTTTCGGCCACTCATTTTAGTCAGAAGTTTTAGATGAGTTTGTGTTAAAAATCAAACGAAAATTAAGCTTAATGCTTGAATAATAGATAAACCTATTAAATAGGAATTATTTTTAAAACATGTTCAAGAGATTAATAATTATTTGTTATGTGTACATTCCTATAGATATACTTAGGCCGAGAAAAGGATACGAGAATGCCTCTTTTCGGCCGCCAAAAGTTATCAAATTCAAATACTTTTTTCTCAATTTTTTTGTATGAGTCCTTGTGGCCGCAAACTGGAACTGAATCTGGATTTTTGTTATAATTTCTTCATTAGAACTGAGATACTAGAAAAAAATTCAATTGTTGAAGATATAAATTAATGAAAACCTTTAAGGAACTGCCGATTGTCGGCCACCTGGCCGAGAATTCAAAATCTTGTTAAATATGTATTGAGTTAGCCAGCCACGTAAAATTTCTAAGTAAACCTTATTTAATCTCAAAAAAAATGTATTGTAATAAAACTTTAACAATCTAATAACACAAAAAATTCAAACAGACTCAGAAATTCATGTAACTAACCCTTTAACTTACCTTTTAACAGATTGCCGCGCACTATTTTTTTCGTTGATTTTAACATACGTTTTCACTCCTTGAACGTCAAGGGTACACTGACGTTACAAACATGATTTTATTACCCTGCAATTTGGCAAGGTCACGCGTAACTACTGTCTTAGTAGTATAACGTAGAGTTTTCAAATTGGAAACGTGTATTTTTCTTATTCCTTTACAAAACATCCTTGATGGCCGAGAACTGGCAGTGGCCGGCGAACTGGCAGAAGTACCCTATTTAAATTAGCGTAACTAGTGTAGTGTCGTAGGCGCGCCTACGAGACCATAGATGGCCGAAAAGGGTGACCACATTGGCGGGGCCACAAGGCAATAGTAAAAGAGGCAGACCTGTAGTGAGATGGGAAGATGAACTTAAAAAACAGCTGGCCCCAACTGGATTCAAGTGGCACAATCTAGAGAGGACTGGTTATCTTTGGAGGAGGCCTTCACCCACATAGGGGCTCATGCAGATCAATAATTTAATGTAGTAATAACAAGTGTAAATTTTCTTTTTTCTTTGCTGTGAGAAATAAAGGCTTTTTTTTATTTATTTTTTATTTAACTAGTGTAGTGTTGTTATTACTTTTTTTCTTTCTTCTGTTTACAGTAATTTTTTGAAAATGCTTTACGCCGTTATTTTGACATGCATCAGAAATTTTTCACATAGTAAAGTATTTGTTAAGTGTATAAATGTATGTCATATGGCTGTGCTATAATAATAAATAAATAAGCATTTGTAGCTTTAAATTAATGTTAATAAAATTTAACGGTTATTAAAATAGTATTTTATTCTCACGAACCCATGACTGCGTGTACGACGAACGTACATAGTCTCTGTGCAGTTCCGATACTGAGCTCTTCGTCATAGACGTCCCTTAGACACAATGTGGATGTATACTACTGATGGGGACCTCTTATTAGCCTCAGTTGCTAGTTATATGTATATTTAGTAAATAAGCTGTTGGTCTTCCTAAGATAAAATAAATATATGTTGCAGGGAAATGAGGGAATCAGAAATTTCACGAAATCTCTAGTTATACCACCAATTCAGGGAAGACGTCGAAATTCTGTTTTATTAAGTCTTCTTACTAAACATTCTACATGGTGGTAGGCCTCAATGTAGGGTCGTCTGGGTAGGTACCACCACCTTTCCTATTTCAGCCGTGAAACAAATTGTTGTTTCGGATTAAAGGGAAAGGTTAGTGTAATTACTGGGCATGGAAGCCATTTCATCTTAGGCCTCAGGATGACATCACACCTGCAATACCAAGTGATTTTTGCCTTGATATTGCAGGTGTTTATAGGCGACGTTATTCACTTACCACCAGGTGGGCCAACTTGTTTGTCAGTTAGTTGTATAAAAAACACGTTTAATGGTATTTCGTTTCACCAAACTATAATCTAGTAAAATGAGGAAAGTATAAGACATTAGACTCTGCCACTAAAATTCCACCCCGCACGGTAAAAAAAAATAACCCGATCTACTCAGATATAATGTAGTATGTATCAGCAATACGAATAAAGTAGTAAACTAATTTACTATTTTGTGTGCCCACTTGGTAAAAAAAAAACCTTTTTTTTACTGGTCTTTTTTTTACTTGAGCTGGACTGTTTGTTGGAGATTCTGATGATTTAATAAACTAGATTATAATTTAGTGAAATGACATATCACTAAACATGTTTAGTTTTTACTAATATTTTAAATTAAGCAAAATTAAAGATACCTACTTAGCTAAGTATCTTCCGCGATTTCGTGATATCCCTAAGGATTTCAGGAAATCCCTGATTTCCATATATCCCTACGACATTATCCACACGCAACCGATGCCCATCCGGCTTCATGAGACGAAAATACAGTTTAAAAAATATAACTTCCTACGAAATCTTAGTGTAGCGAGCGGGATATCAACGTAGAGTTTTGGGGCATAACTTAATCGAGGTGACGAAGCTAAGTTGACGACCGCCTCGAGTTATATTTACAAAGACTTGTCTTTTTCTTCGGCCTACATTCCTTTTTCTTTCCAGCTAAAGTAGAAGTAAATACTTACTATAAGCAACAGGTTCGCGGTTTGAACTTCGACTTTTAGTACAACACAATGTCATGTAACAAAGCTACACTTGGAATGTTAATATTACTCACCTACAGAGTTTAGTGCCGCTTTAAAATTATATTCGTTTTGTTCTGTGATATTGAAAGATAATGTTTATTGCCATAATAAATAAGGTATCCTATGCCCTAAAGTTGAAGGTTTGAATGGCAATGTTCTTTAACAAATATTTTAAATTAACTTATTGGACAAAAAGGAATATTTCACTATATTTATTTATATATTAATTGATATTTTTAGAAATAAATAATCTGAAAGTTAGTTAACGCTGAAAAGCAAACTTTGTCCCTTATCGCACAAAGCTCAAAATAAAATATCAAATATCAGAATGCTTATGATAGTTTCTCCACTTTTAAATATAAAAGTAATAATTTGCGTTATTTAGGTCAATGTATATGAAATCAGAAAAAAAACAGTAAGAAATCCGCCAGTTATTACTATTGTGCAAAAAATATCAGTAAAAATTCAGTACAGGGTCTCGTTCAGGAGACGCGGTGCATCAGACGCCGCAGTGCGCGAAGCCGCGAAGCGGACGGTTGGAAACATAAACCTACAACAATGAATTTCCGTATCGGCGACGAAGTGACAAGAACTCCTAACTGACATTTTGGCGTTTTTATTTTTATTACGTAGACTTTAAAGATTTTTTTCGTGGTCTGACGAAAACATCTAAACTATTTTTTTTTTTCTTTATTTGGGATAGCAAAAGCATTTTACAATTGATATTACAACATAAGTAATTATTACATTTTGTAAGCCACTTATAGTAGTGTTATATAAAATATTTTCTATTTTTAGCGAGTTAATTGGTAAATTAACTCGATAAAAATAGAAAATATTATTTAGCTGTTCTTATCAGATCACGGAAACAATTTTTTAAAGTCAGGAGTTCTTGTCACTTCATCGTCGGTATGCCCTACTCCTTCATAGAAACCACATATTTGTCTTGGTACATGAAATGCAGCGGGCAACGACACGTGGTGGCTGCCCATACGTGGGCTGCGAGACACTTGATGTCTCGCAGCCCGCCTGCGCACCGCTCCACCTGACGCCCCGCGTCTCTCTAAATAGTACCTAATAGGTAAATTAAAAAATGACATGGAATAAGACAGCCTACATCTTTCGATGACCACGAACGCTGAAAACTGTTACGAAACATTTAACTTAATAAAAGAACAAAATGTGAAACCCAAAACATACGAATTAAATACATAATAAATACCAGTTTTATTTAATCACGTAACCAGTTAAACTGTTACGCTAGGCCCTGCTACCCTGCCTCGGATCGGCTGGCAGGCTTATGCGAGACTCTCCTATTACACACGGCATACTCACTAAAATAACTGGTGCAATATACTAGTACATCTGCATATCGACTCCGCTGCGCGACATATTGTGTAGAACTCTGTGAGGACGCATCAGACAATACTACAATTTGATCACATGCCGTTCCACTGCATCAGGTCGCAATTGTGTTCCACTCTTATGTCATACTTATACCACAGCTTATACGTTTACAACGTCAATAGAACTTATTTCCTTGCACACTGAAAATTAACCTTATCTAAGCGAAACATTCGATACCGAATCTCATTAAGCTTTAAATTTGGGTTACGTCGAGATCGGATGTTCGGAAATCCATTACGGGGTCACCACACGCCCTTGATGCGGAAATTATAGCAAGAAACTTGATCTACCAACCCGTACTCTGATGCAGAAGATTTCACTGTACACGTTACGTATTATCTCCTTCACATATTCTGGTAATAAACTAGGTGAACCGCAAGCTGCAATGTATGTAAAAGCTAAAAATGTTCGCTTTTAATTGCGACTTAGAAAATCAATGCTACACTTCAAATTGACTTAAGGTAATACCTACGTTTATGTTTAATTAACAATCGGCCGAAGTCAATAGATAATAATGTATATGACATTGTCCTAACTGTAATACTGTTGCGTGGAATAAACGGAAAAAAGACTCCTTATTATGTTTAAAGTTGTGATGTTGGACATAAACAGACCAGTCTCATCAATTTGGAGCAGTCGTCATGGAAAGTAACTAACAGCTAGAGACTGTAGGTTAAGTTACACTAGTTTTTAGTGTTGAGTGAGTAGGTTTTCTAGGGGAACTTGGGGTAAGCTTTATACCCAACCAGGTCGCATTCAGGATTGCGTGCTTTTCCACATCACAAACAACCATCAAATAGGTACCAGGTCATTCTGGAAGCATAGATAACGAAAAGGTCGATGAGCTAGCAAGGACTGGGGTTCAAGGACTGCAGCTTGGCTCAGAGCCATTCTGTAGTATCTCAAAAAACCAGTCAGGCTATGCAATAACAAAACTCACCTCCTCCAAGAGGCTGCAACGGACTGGCAAAGGACACCTAGGTATTTGCACCTCAAAGCACTGATCAAACCATACTGTCGTAAGCGTACTGCCGCATACTGAAGCTAATAATAATAATAACTTTATTGCACACGACACAAATACAACAAAAAAAACAGCTATCTCTTCCAGGCAACCCAGAGTGAAAGGAGATACTAACAGAGACCTGGAAAGGATGCATAATTAAGAAAAAGAAGAAAAGGTGTTGAATATGTATATGTCACCGGAAAATAACAAGAACCGCAAGTTTATAAATTTCCTAGGAAATTTATAAACTTTCGTAGGATTCTAAACGAGAGACAAATTGTATAATTTTTACGCCCACATTTTCGCAAATTGATAAACTTACCGAACTCACGCTTAAAATAATAAGTACCTAAGCAATAACCAATCGTCATGTCCGCTCTGATTGGTTGAATAAGTCACTTGTTCCTTCTCCTTCCTCTCCACCGCTATTTTCACCACGGAACATAAACAAACCGGTTGCTCGTGTGTTTTTGTAAAGTTTTTAATGTTATAACTGTGTTAACAGTTTTAACACAGTTACAAAAACCTGTGAAAATTGTTTTTTTTTTTTTTGCAAATCTGATTGTACCTAAGCCTCTGGACACAAGCTTTGCCACTGTCAACATCGACCAATCAGAGAGCAGTGTGTTATTTGCCGTATTTTAAAAAAGCTTAAAATTAAAAGCTCTTCTGTGATTGGTCGAACCGTTTAAAATCTTACAAATGGATATACCTACGTTAGTTTAAAAATTTACCACGAGACGAAAATGTGGGAGTAAAATAATACAATTTATCTCTCGTTTAGAATCCTTCGGAAGTTTATAAATTTCCTAGGAAATTTATAAACATGCGGTGACATATACACACACTTCACGGTTACAGTAAAGAAAAAATAAACTCTAGACTCTTATGGCCAAGAGAAAATAAAATGACCAAAACTGCAGTTTTAAAGGATATCCGTTTGCGAGCACGCTCGATACTCTCAGGCAGAGTGGGTATTCCACATATGGACATTATAAATCTGATACACAAATTCTGCAGACAGACAGACAGGTCCAACTTGTCAAGAAGTTCCTCCAATAGACCTGCGTATGGCACAAATCAGCATATTCAATAACTTCTTTAATCTCAAGCTCAAATTATCAAAAGGCCATCTAATCCCTTGCATTAGACAAATACGTTAATTTACATCAGTTAAATGCAACATTTTGATGCCGTCGTGGTGGAGTGTTCAGTATAGCTGCCTACACATTAAGCGGTCTGGGTTCGAATTCTGGTAGCGGCAAATATTTTTGTGACCAACACGAATATTTGTTTATAAGTCATGGTTGTTTTTTATATTTATTATTTTGGTTATTTATAAACATATTAAAAATTTGTATGTATATTAGAAATATCCGTTATCCAGTATCCATTACACAAGTTCTTAATGATACTTACTTTGGGCTAGATATTTGGTGTGAGCATGGAAATATATTAACAAAAATAACTATTACTAACTAGCGGACCCGACAGACTTCATCCTGTCATAAAGAAATTATTCGAATTTTTCTCGCCGTAAAAACCATCCTTGAACTTCAACGAACATTTTAAAAAAAGAATTGCCCAAATTGGTCTAGGCGTTGTTGAGTTATGCGCTTACCAAAACATTTTGCGATTCATTTTAATATTATATATAAGATAACATACAACTGGCCGAAGCTAATGAGCAAATAAGTACACTATAATACTCATATAATAACGCTGAAAATAAACGAAATACTAATGACAAAAGAAATTTGGAAATCATACTTAGCGTATGTGATGTCGTATTAAGCCCAAATATCAGGAGTTGGTTGGGCAGCTCTCAACCGCAGCCCCCGATCTACTTATATTCATATTTTGACGCGGAGAAAGGGTAAATTGAACGAATGTGGCTTTATAAAAGACGATTGAAACCTTTTATTGATAGTATGATAGATATACGACCCGATTCTATTATCTTTATCCAAACATCAGAATTACAATATGCTCTGCTCTCGAGATAAATTGATATTACAAAAATATATTCATCTTCATACAATGTTATTTTTATGAATAAACATAATCTTTATACATTTGAATTGCCTACTGTTATTATTATTCATCTCAATGTTTTGGTCAAGAAGTAAGTAACACAAAAAATTAAGGGGCTATACATATAGAGCAACTTTTACTATCAACGAAGTCGAAGTATCTATCAACTTTTTAATAGTTTCCAGTTCATCATAACAGCTTTCATAATTCGACCCACTGCTGGGACATAGGCCTCTCCTTTTCATCGAAGGAGATTTAGGCAGCAGTCCACCTAGCTTGCCCAATGCTGATGGTGGACGGAGAATAAGGTGATCAATACCCTTTTGCAGATCCATTAGTCGCCTTCTACGACACCCATTGTAGGATATGGGGTGATGCTCTCTACTCTGCCGGCATCACATAGCAATGCTATTCTACTCTGCCAGCATCACATAGCATGGCAGTTTCCAGTTGCAGAAACCAATATTATCGGTCCAGCTGACTGTTGCAGCGATTCTAAATTATTTTTTTCAATTCCAAATTTAGTCAGTGTGGTTAGGGATCACTAGTACACCTTTAACAGTTGCTAGTTGCATCAATTTGAAACTGAATATGTCCCCAAGAGCAGCAACTGAAAACTGATGTCGATCATGGAAACTGCGGCTACAAAAAAAAATCTGCGCAAATTCTTTAAGTTATATGTAAACAGCTGGTTGGGAGTAGCCTGTTACCGCAACACGGAAATCAAAGTGGCTCTGTCTGCTTAGCGCCTAAGTAAACACACATTTATACTGATATAGATTTCTAGGCAATTATAACTTTAAAGATTATTGATCATGTCGACTTGCGTACTACATAATATATCTTTATTTCAATGTAATATTTTAATGGTCCTTCATCAAACCTATAGCTGAAGATAACGAGCTCGATCTTACCACTCCATCCCCATCAAGACCACTATAGTCATACACATTTACAATATAATCTGTTTTTAAAAAACTTAATTTCAAAAGAACTCACTTTAAACCTACGATATTTTAATGGCTATGTAACAGGTGGGTTGCATAACACGCCATATTACAAAACGGCGCAGCGGATTGTAGTGTATGAGAATTGATAACCAAATAAATCCGTTGTAGATTCTATCAATATTAATATGAATAATCGAATGGAGATCGCTTATTATTGGTAGGTTAGTGTTATTTTTTATGACCAAGCAGAGCGGAAATATTGCCACTGATCACTCTCACTCGCTACAATCCGCCGCGCCGTTTTGTAATACGGCGTGTTATAGGATCCACCTGCGACAGCTACATTCCATTAAATAACTGATAGTCTGTTCATCATCATCATCATCATCATCCTCAGCCCGTTATCGCCCACTGCTGAGCATAGGCCTCTCTTCGCGTACGCCACTCGTCCCGATCCTGCGCTAATCTCATCCAATTATGACCCGCGATCCTTCGAATGTCGTCAACCCATCTTGCGGCCGGTCGTCCGACGCTTCTTTTATCTTTAATAGGCCACCAATCCGTCAACACTTTGGTCCATCTGCCATCACTCTGCTTAGCAACATGTCCGGCCCAATTCAATTTAAGAGAAGTTATTGCTCTTCCGACGTCCCTGACCTTCGTGCGACGTCGAATTTCAGCATTCCTTACACGATCTTTTAACTTAGATAGTCTGTTACGAAATGATATTACACAACAAAACAACCCAAAGTTTAAGTTTATTTCCAACACAAAGCTTTTCGGTATTATCACTGGTGTATCTACTTACTGTAAACTATCAGGGTGACTATGAAGGTATGAAGTCCTTTGAAATAAGACTACTCACGTATGATAGTCATCATCATCATCATTTCAGCCATATGACGGCCATTGCTGAACCCTCCCCCAAAGAACGCCACAATGACCGATCCTGTACTCCTCGCATCCAGGCGTGACCAGCAACCTCAATCAGGTCATCAGTCCACCTCGTGGGGGGCTGCGTCGTCCGGTGCGCGGTCGCCACTCGAGAACTGTTCGGCCCATTCGGCTACATCGGCCATCCGCTCTCTGAGCCATGTGCCCCGCTCACTGCCACTTAGTTTTGCAATTCTTTAAGATATGTCTTAAACTTTAGTTCTTCTGCGGATCTCCTCATTCCTGATTCGATCTGTATCATAGTGCTTACCGACTCAAAAAAAACTGCTATTTCATACAAAAGTGCAACAATATGCAAGCAGAAGAATGGAGCAGTTGGTTTTGTAGGTAAAGCAGATGTTCCAAATTTGTATAGAGGCCACCCTCTAAGACACAAGTTATATATATATATATATGTATATATATATATAGGACAAAAACTATAATTTTAAATCCCCGTATTCTATCAAAAAACACCATTTTATTCTGGCTCAAAAATCGTTATCCAAAGATGCAAAATTCAATTTAAAAATGTAACACGTGTCAGTAATGACAGCTGACTGTATGTAGTTTGAATTCCTACGTCATTGATGTAGTTATAGTTATGTCTTGTATTTTTTTTATATAACTAGGCATGGGGCCGGTTTTTTTCAGCCTACGACTATTATATGTTATAAGAACACGGCAAGTTAGTTATTGATATTGTTTCTGACTAACAAATGTGGTGTTAATTTTTTTACCATTATTTAATCAGAGAACATTCGATATAAAGGTTAGATTTCTTGCATACACTTTTCAAAATTACTCGAAAATGCGGTGGTTTAAAACTAAAAATAAACGGTACCTATATTCAAAATATTCTGAGCATAAGCTTTCGTTTAGTATAATTTATCGTGTACCAATATGGAACATCTCCTTTATTTGCCTCTTATTTGGGATAAGTACTGAATCATGAATAGAGTCTTATTACCAAAAAAATGTATTCCCAGTCAGCCTGTATATACCAAAATGTTGTCTAGTGATAATAGTTCAGCTTCAAGTTCACAATCTGTGTTGATCAACACGATGTTGCTTATTCACGGCATCACTCACTTATTCATCTCATTCCCGTTGCGGAAGCAAGGTTGGTCATTAAAAATACAGCTTACGGTCTTTCTATTCGCAACAAACGCCGCCCTTCTGGCCCGTCGTTTTGCTAATAAAAAATACAACGCTGTAATACGGTGGAGGCTAATGTTTGTTAGTTTCGAGTGATATTCAGCTCAGTAAATTAGTGGGTATACTACTCAGCTCACAATGACAATTATATAATGAAAGTATGCGTAATCTGAGTGTTTTCCTAAATAACGTTTCCTCCTTTCGAAACGGTCCACACGCTTTGCGCGCGGATGTCTGCTTAGTACTCCGTGCATCAGTCGCTCAAGTGCGCCATTCTATATACAGAAGTCATAATAAAGAATTCTTGCCGAGTATGGCTACATATTTATATTAGGTCACTAGATTTGTATTTTTAAAAATACATACGATATTGCTCGTACTCCCATGAAGGGTTGAGCAGAGCCTTAGGTAACATTTTACTACGCATAAAGTCAGTGCCTCCAAATATTTAATAATGAACAGTATAAAAAATATATTGCTTTTTCGTTATCAGATGAACTACTTGTTCCATTCCCCTAAATCTTCGTCGACATCATGCACATGAAATGCTAATAGTTATAATAACTGCTCGTATGCGGAGGCGTAAGTGTAGACGTAATTGGCGTGTCACATGCATACAAAGCCAATGTGCGATTGCCTTTTTATAATTGTTTCGTAGTGTTGTATGTTTGCCGGTAGCATCAGTTTCCACACCTCCAAAAAATAGCGGAACAGGGAAAGTAAATACCATCCTGACAAGCGTAACTCCTCACCAAGACCATAATAATATTTTGTTTAATACGTTTGTTTTGTATAAAAGACACCAATAAAACGTTGCAACGTAACTTGAAAGCTCACCAAATAGTATCTACCGTTTAGAAACATGACATCCAAAAACATATACCAATAGTGAAAATAACTCAAAGATGCTAATAAGGCGATAGTAACTTTAATGGTACTTTTACGCTGAAAACCGACAGAGGCGCAGGAGGTTAATGAGGAATCATTGAGAGTTGAGTGGCCACGCGGGCAGCATAACTTGTCCCAGAAATGTGTCTCGTTGAAATGAAACGATATTCCCTTTCAATCCATTATAAGCACTTATTAAGAATTCTTTGCATTATTTGTTAATTAAAAATTTTTGATCCTGCATTGACACAATTCCTTTCAATATTACACACAATAAATTATTGTTTTTCAACTTTGATGACCTCTTATCTGTTCACAACCTGCTCCAGGTTAGTATCAAAAACCGGTGAGTAATAATTGGTATAATTATTTCTTAGCTATTGAACTAGTAATTTAGACTTCTCGCCAATATAATCTCAATACTATCCCTTACTCCATTACTAAGTCCCAATCACCATCTATCTATCTATGAACCATTCAGTAAGAACATTCTTATGAGCTCGAAGAAGTTATCTTCCCATAATTTCTTTAAGAGTTTTGTAAGTATACCCACTGCAGATTTCTCTTGATGCTACATCATCAGAATTACCATGATCTTGCAATATCATTCAAGTAACAACACTTGATACTACTACCAGAATTTTAATGAATCAAACCTTTAGGAGTTACTCACATCCATTCTTAAGATTAAATATTTACTTGAGAAAATTGTAACGGAGCAAAACAAATGAATTACTGAATATGAAAAATATTGTAGGTATACAGAGTGAATTTTTCAAGTCGGCCTTGAGGGCCAAATCCTAAAGTTTAAGGAATATCGAAAAATCTTCAAAACAGTCGCGGGCCCGGTTTTGATGAAAACAAAAACTGCATCATTAGATTTTTGAAAAATCAATAATCCTAGCCAGGAATCGAACCCAATGGTTTTGAAAAAAAAACATATACCTATATTATTACACCATTCGATAGTGTTGTTAATAAGGATCGATTTCTGGGAAGTAATGATATAAGGGAAAGTAATGGAAAAACTCAAATTTTAATAAAATGTTTCTTGTTCTGCCTTGGTTGAAGCCATGAGAATTATTTTTTTCAAAAATCCAATGATGTAGTTTTCCTTTGAGCATTTTTCGATATTCCTTAGAGTTTAGGATTTGGCCCTGAAGGCCCACTTGACAAATTCACTCTGTATATTTAAATATCCCCAATACAACGTTAATAAAAGATTATGGAAAATCATTACTTATTTCGTTGTTCTTATTTGGTTTAGATCGCAAAAAAGCTTTAGTATACAGTTCAGAGCAAGCAATAAGGCTTAATATTCACGAATGGAATATAATATCTGACAAAGGAATCTTAATCTAAGACCCTTTCAAACTTTGATTTTAATAGATTGTTCCTCAAAGAGCCTTAATATCACTAGTAATGTTAGGAACACAAGGAGCGTCTACGTGAACCGAATAACAAAGTAAGTAGTTGGGACAAAACTCCAAAGAAGTCCACAGAGAGAAGCCCCGAGCGCATAAAATTGATATTATCGTTAATTCGTTTGATGCGAATGTTGTTTGTTCAATTTTGTTTGGGAAGCTTTGTGGAGGGAGTGTATTGTGTTTCACACATAAATCGTGAGTATTTTCTCGTATAGCAGAAAGATAATTGCCTAATGAGGATATCTCTGTAACCCTATTCGTGTGTTCTTTGTAATAATGACAATCTCTGTTGCTCGAGCGGTTGACTGAAGATTTTTAACGGTGCTTCGAAAAAAACGCCGGGCTGTTTTTGAAAGATGATTTTTTTAAAACTTAACAAGGAAGTTTTTGGCCCTCATCCTTACTAATGGTAAGTAATGATAAATTGCGGCCGAAGCTTCACCTATAACCCTCACTCAACCACAGAGGGCTATAATTATCATTAACTGTCTGAATATGAATGAATGAATAAGCTTTATTGTACAGTAAAATTAAAGTAGATCACACAGATATAGTTCAATGAATAAATTGTACAATGGCCTTATCACTAAAAAGCGATTTTTCCAGGCAACCTTTGGAGGGAAAGAAACAGCAAGAAGACCAATAAAGGTGGGGTTGACGGTGTATCAATTAATTAATTATACCGTAGTAAAACAAGTAAAATTTAAATAATATGACAAAATTATATTACTTACTTACTAATAATATCCTACATACTATATGCATATGTTTATATTTAAATATAAACATATGCATACATATTTATTGTTATTGGCAAATCATAGGTTTATAATGACTGACGTTTACAGATTGGCAATGAATCAACTAGGGCGAGATCCAAAAAAAGTACTCCAATGTGTGAGTAATGCTAATATCACTGTAATATCACTAATGTGTGCGTGAAAAAAAGTATTGCAGTCGGATAGTTGCTGTTTTTTCTACGTGACTGACAGACCGGCTTAGGCCGGCTGTGTGTATTTGAAATGGTCTCGTTATAATATACATGTTAGTATGTTCTTTATCTTTCATATTGCCGATTTACCGAACCACTGTGCCACGGAAGCGGTTGTCGGAAGAAAGAAGCAGTGCTGACTCAACCGCCGAGCGTCGCTCATGACGCTCTCAAAGACCCTTTCCAAAAGAAAAAGTCTATGTTATCGAGCGCCTACTATAGATGTCCCAGACTATAATTTGCTCCCGGGCGCTACATGGGCTATTGACGACCCCAAAACATGTCACTACAGAACTCAGAAATGTCAACTTGTAAAATTGAAACCAGGCTAACATGTCCTCACGCTAAACAGTGTACATATAAAAAAACTCACATCCCCAAAAGTCATACTGTCTCAGCCTGTCTCTTATATAAAATTAGCTGTCACCCGTGGCTTCGCTCGCATTAATGTCGCGCCAAAAAGTATTCTACCTCCTTCCCAGGATCACAAAATATCTCCATACCTCAAAATCGGTCCAGTAGTTTCAGAGCCAATGCAATTCATATGCAATATATTCAATGCAAACAACCAACTGAGTATCAAACCCTAAGTACCGAACTAAATCTTTATTAGCACATCCCTGCCCTGCTCCCAATTTTATTTGGGATCGGCGTAATATATTTCCTCTTCCATAGATACATCTCGGTCAGCTAGCATTAACTCCTTTACTTACCTTGTTATCTCCTTTACTTATCTTATCCTTCTTTTCTTCGCTCTTCCTCCCCTCTTTACCCATCCATAATCTTATCTTAATTAATGGACTCGCGATACATTTACGTTACGCATTTTGCCAATGTCAAGTGAAAATGTAATTCAGTAACAAAAAATTGTACAGTAGATTTGAGTTAAAAATGCAGTCTCCCAACACGTATTTTCACAACAAGAACTCGGGAGAAACTAAATCCATATTGATGTCCGTTGCCTTATTTATCACACGATTATCATCTTTTGTCATATACCTATACCACGTTAGTAATTTACCCCTCAATTTTTCTGCCACTGGTGGTACTTTCAGACTGCCTCTAATATAATGTCGGGGATATCGTCAGGATTTAGGTCGAATCATGATTTCACATACGAATGCCGAGTCCATTTATCACAAAGAGGAAAACCAGAGTAGTGCCTGGGAGTGTGAACCTGTGTGTAGGTTTACCTAGGGCACATTTTACATTGCACCGGCACTCGCCTTCACTTCTCTCTAACTATTATTACTCAACTGTCGGACATAGCTTTCACAAGCATTCCTAATACAACCATAGAAACGTCCGCACTCAGCGATGCCTCGAACTAGACTGAGCTCTGTCGAGCGCGCACCTCTGCAACAAAGGCACGCCCCACCACTATCGTCACATCGTACGATAGCTCGTGCGGCGCTGACGTCACTCGCAATCCCACGTGGACTATTTCCAATGAAAATAACAAATTAAATTACAATTGAACCTAATAATGTCATCATAGCGCCGTTATATTCATTAGTCACTTTGTGCATTCTTGTTACATCACACATCCATCTGAGCATATGCATCATAGTAACGTGCAACCGACTCTCATGCGTTCGCTTTACCGCCGATACATTCCGAAATCTGGCTTATGATCTGTGTGGACTGATGGAGCATACTTTATGGGCTATAATTTTTAATACATTTAGTCTACTAATTTCCAGATTTGATCTATAATTTTTGTAAGTCTACTACTAAATCCTACGAAATTTATTTTGCAAAATATCAATGTGGTCCTCATATATTCATAGGGACATCTTAATTTTCAATTTTATACCACCCAGTCACCGCACGTGTCAAACATAGTGTGTCAGTTATTATTTCGAGTGCCATTTTACATAGTATTCATAGCTGGTCTGTCTTATTTTAATGTAAGTTTAATAATCAAAAAATTTGATAATTTCATTCCGCATATTATATCAGCAAGGAACAAAAACCTTCGGAGCCTTCATTAATCGCAATAACATAAGGGCCTCATGGTTAAGTGGAATATAAGTAGGTATTATCTTTGTGCTTTATTAGGTAAATAAATAAAAGTTCTTACAGCTACCCATAGCTAATATACAATTTCATAATGAAACAACGGTGATCTGATAAAGATACAATGATTCTACATAGTACAAATAGCAATAAGACAGCGGTAACACACACAAAATAATACAGTAGAGGGGGCAAATAAACTCGTATCAATGTTTGCGTACGGAACGGACCACCAGCGCCTAACTTTGATCAGTCTCAATATAATCCATTAGCTGAATCAAGCCAGAACACCAAATATTTCCTGTTTTTCCAGTAGAAAAGCTTTTAAGCCTTGCCATGCAATGATGTTATAATATAAAAACAGGTCATGAGCGCGCCGTAATGGAAGCTCACAATAGACTACAAGTGTTGCCTGTGGGCCTTAGTCGTGAAACAGGTAGACAGTTTGCGTGTGTCTTCCAGTTTCCACCGACCGTGTTTTTGCAACAAAATGTCATCTTGTGACATGCGAAAATGCATTAATTATACAAGCAAAATATTTATAGGTCATGGAGTCGCGTATCATAAGTAAGTGAGCCGAAATTATATTTTCAACTTGGTTTTATCCTTGTTAAACTTCATGACGCCATGGTTGCCATGGTAATGTCAGCAGCAAAGAAAAGGACAAACATATACGACCACTTGAATCATACACTTGTCGTACAATGACGAACACTAGCTGTCTTTTTTGTTCCTATTGGATTAATTATGCCATCCCTTTTCAATTTTGCCAATGTAGTGAAAATATAGGTACTCAATACCTATATTTGGGGTGTGTATTTACGAGAGATGGAAAGTGTGACAGTCACATTAAGAGTCGACTGAAAGCTGGGAACATGCTGAATGGGGCTTTGCACGCCTTTATGAGCGGTTAGAAAATGTCTGAAAAGGCATGACTGGCTGTGCATGACGGTGTGCTGATCCCAACACTGATGTATGGGTGAAAGTTGGGTATTGGAGAATAGGCATGAAAGTAGAATTAATACGGTTGAAATGAGATCCTTGAGAAATATGGCCGATGTAAAATTGAGTTACACGTTATACAATAGCGTGATAAGAGAGACATGTGGGTTGAAAAATAATTAAAAAGGGATGCTCAAATGGTTCGGTCATATAAAAAGGATGCTTGAAAGTAACTTGAAGGAAAATATATATGAATCTGAAGTGAACGGAGACGTGGGATGAGGAAGGCCTAGGCAAACGTTTATCGATCTAATCGAAGACGTCTTGAAAAAGGGCCTGGTCACAAGAACTCAAACTGCCGAACATGTATGAAGACAATGATGAAAGTAGATAAAGCGAAAGAAATATGCAAGGATCTCCGATCATGTAAGGATTGTAGCAAGTGGAAACAAGTAAGTAATCTCTGCCTACCATTATAGAAAAAATGCGTAACTTTATGTACTGAAATGCATAATGTAGGACGCAGTAATAAATATGTCACCTGTCCATCGAGAACAAACTTATGAAATGAAATGATATGAAAATGAAATGAAAAAGCTCTTTATTTAAATGGACTTTGCTAAGTACTTTTAAATCGCCAAAAGCCCTACCACCATTTCGACGAAATAATTATTTTACTTAAATAATTATTATTATTCTGACATGGAGAAGAAATGGCGAAAGAAACTCCACAGCTTACAATTTCGTAATGAATTCAAAACATCATTACAGTCAATAGATATATCAATGAATAAGTTACAATTTTAAATGCGTTAATTTTGGGCAGGTTTTACTCCCACGCATTTGGATCATTTAAATAATCATTTATCTTGTAATATGCTTTTTTATATAATTTAGATTTAAAAAATTTTTTAAATTTGTGAATAGGCAAATCTCTAATATTCATCGGAAGTTTGTTGTAAAAACGTATACATTGGCCCATAAAGGAATTGTTTATTATGTATATACAACCAGATCGTGTTTCTTCCTAGTATTTACATTATGCGTATGGCATTTCTGAGAAAAATGCATAATATTTTTCTTTACATACAGTAAGTTTTCCAGTACATATTGTGATGACACAGTTTATTTTTAAATTCTCACATTGGTTGGTGGTAATACTGTAATGCGCCCTCCACACTCTCGCCGAGAACCCCCGAGAACACCCGAGAAGCGTGAGTGTGATTAGTTTCTCGCGTTCTCGTTCTCGGGCTCGCCTGTTCTCCGCTCGGTGTCGGTTTTTTGGCCCGCTTCAAAGGGTTTCTCAGGCAAGAAACGAGAACCGTATCACATTCTCGTTCACAGTAAATACCAAAGCCGCTGCGCTGTCAAAGTCATCCATTTCGCATAACGGTCGAGAACGCAAGTGAGAAGATCGCTTGAGTGTAGATACCAACTCGTTTCTCGGGTCAAGTCTCGGAGAGACTTCTCGCGTGATTCTGGAGGGCCTATAACACATTTAAGTAAATCGAGTGGATTTACGTCAATGTCACTGTCATCAAATCATTGTTACATTTTGTGGATTTTTCCTCCTTTCTCTGAGGATTTTTCAGACCTAATTTTGAAGCGATGTGAACAGACTTTGCAAAGAAATTATATATTATAGGAAGATTTATTGTTGATTAAAACCACTATAGAGAGATATTTTAATTTAAACTTCTAGTGTTTTAAAGTATGGCGAATTTTATAGCACAGTTTTACGAAAATGCAGTTTGGCGCTATCTTTCAGATGAAATACCAGCATTATAATGGCAAACAATACTTTGCAAAAATTAATTTTCTAATAGAAAATATGCTATTCTTAACCACTATAGAGCCGAAATAAGTAAATCATGGAGATAGCATATTAAAAAGGGATCCCAAAAATATTTATAAATTGGTAAATTTTATCAATGACGATTTTTACAATGTATTTGAAATTAAACTCATTTAATGTACTTATTATATTAAAATAAATATAATACTAGACATAATAATGATATTATAACATTGTTAAATGCACTCAGATATTTTTAATAATTTAATGAAAAGTGATCTAAATCCGTTCTTGCGGCCATTTTTCGATCGTACACCACGGAATTTCCCAGTTAGTGGACCTATCGCCACTATATCTCTACAAGTAATATCTATGAGTGCATGGGGTCACATAGACATATGTATCTAACAACAATATAGCGAAAAAAATATTATTGGTACTTCTATGAATGCACACTCTTAACCTTTCGAATACCTACACATACTACTACTATACATCCAATATTCGTCTATAAAACTCTTAATGGAAAATTGTAGGGCAAAAACTCAATTTGGCTGTTTATAGCCTTGTTCAACCTCTGAAGCAAAAATCGCCTAGATAATGATCTCAGATCCAATTACAGCTTCTCGGTCAATAAAGGAGCTGCTTATTCGCTGCTCGTATAATAGGATTTGGTGTTGATTACCGATACACTCTATTAGTTCTGATATTGACTTCGACGGTAGAGCTGACACTGAATTATTACAATTTACTCCGTTATGTGACATGTCGGAAACTGCATTTAACTGTATTGACACCTTTTTGTTTTTAGTTGATTTTTTACAACTTACGTTTCTATTTTCAAAAAATCGATTTATTTTTATCACGTAGCATACGATAAAGTACTCAATATGAAAATAATACCTATAAGAATTTGAATATAATGCACACGACAGTAGAGCAAGTTACCCAAACCTGTCAAACTTCTTTAGTAAATTTTCAACCTTATTAATCTTAAGCTTCAAAGTCTATTTTACTCACACTTTTAAAACTCTTTTTTCCTTCTTTATTCTTGTTTTTTTTTCATCGCCATATTATTGTGACACAATAAAAAAACACAACCATACGATTATAGACGCGTGAAGTCTTTACATACTCGTAATATGTGTTCTTTTTTAGTCTTGCTATTTAAGTAAATAGGATTACTTATTACCCCTTTTTGCTACTAGTACTAAAACTTGATATTTGAACCACATATAGGCGCTTTGTGAGATAGTGATTAATGTGTTAAGCAATTTGTCATAATGCTTACGAGGGCCGCAGCTGAAGTTATGTCGGACTCAGTGTAAGTAATTAAGTTTTCTAGTTTCGCTTAGAACTCCTTTCATTAAATAAACCTCATTCGTATACTACGAAATACGTCGACCATGAAAACCAACTAAAGGTCTGAGGGTTAATTAAGACCCTCAAAATGTAATTAAGTATTCCTTTTATGATAAGTTTATTTTCCGTCTAGATATATAAAAGAAAGCTGGTCAAATAAACATATGTCTTGCGTGATGGTAAATAGGCATTGGAAAAGTTCAGCCAAAAGTTTTATTCATCATCGTCATTCGGACGAGAGACGCCTACTTTTGGACATAAGCCTCTCTCAAGGATCTTCAACCCGATCAGTCTTGCGCTGCCCGCATCCAGCGACTTCCCGCAACTTTTACCAGATCGTCGGGCCTATCAACGCTGCGTCTCCCGATACCCGGTCACTATTCGAGGCCGATTATTTATATTTCCGCTCCAATGGCCGCAAGCCCTCCTCGAAGCGTGCCCTGCCCACTGCCACTTAAGATTCGCAATTCTGTCGGCTATGTCGGTGACATTAGTTCTCCTGCTGATCTCATCATTTTTGATATGATCACGCAGAGAAACTCCGAGCATAGCCCTTTGAGTAACCTTGAGCCTTCTTATGAGTCTCATTGTAAGTCCATTAGAGAACCTTACTCTGTGATAGAAAGTACTCTGTGATGAATAACAACAATATTTTGAATTTAATGGTTGACATTTTTGACAATTTGTGTTCAATTATAAAAGTCATTTATGAATTAATGGCTTTATTGTTGCTATCCACCCTAAAAGGATTGAAAATATACAATGTTGTGAATTACCTAGCTCTCATACGGGGTCATTAAAAACGACATCTGAGCTGTATAACATCTTTAAGCTCTGAACAGAAAATATGACATGAAAAACTTGTATTTGTTTTAATACAGAATATAATAATAATAATAATTTAATCGACTAAAGCGTCGATGGCGTAGTGCGTAAGAGCGTCGTCTCACACCCGGGAGGCACCGGTTGGATCCCCGCCACGTGTGTTTTCAAATTTTGAAATCATATGTACGTTTAATCGACGCTTTTACGGTGAAGGAAAACATCGTGAGGAAACCTGCACACACCTATGAAGAAATTCTTAGATTGTGTGTGAAGTCGACCAACCCGCACTTGGCCAGCGTGGTCGACTAAGGCCTAATCGCCCCTAATGTGGGGTACGCTCGAGCCCTTCGGTGGGGACATTATTTGAGCTGTTGGTGGATATATCTAGCCGTGTGATACCGAGTAGAATATCATCACCCTATTTCCTCCAATGGGTGTCGTAAAAGGCGCCTAATGGATCAGCAAAGGGTATTGATAACCTAAAGCGTGATGGACTACTCCCAAAACCTCCTTCGATGACAAGGAGAGGCGTTGTGTCCCAGCAGTGGGTTGAATTAAAAAGGCTATTAGGAGGATGATGATGATAATATCTAGCTAGATCATGTTAATCACGTGTTCTTTTATTTAAGTACGCTCCTGACCTAAATCACTTAGTATTTATCTCCAAGGTGTAATGTTAGGTAGAGAAAATTATGTGACAAAAACTCTTTGGAAGTAAATAGAACATCTGAAACCCTAAAGCACGCCATAAAGGGAAATGAACACGATTCTTGAATCCATTCCCTGGACGATAAACATCACAAAGGTGATTAAGATAACGCTAGGTGCTTTGAACATTTACAAGTAATGATTTTACTTTGTACGACACTGATAATCTATTTTATTGTGTATCTTCTCTCCATCTTTTTGTTACTAATCATGTTAAAGTCATTGTTAAACGATCAATACGTATTATCAACAATATCAAAGGAAAAATAAATAAAAAAATATTGATTCAGTTCCACCCCTGAAGTGGCAGGTAGACATAATATGTCTGACAGTTTATATCGCGCTTGTGTTGTGACATACGCAAACATGTTATGTCTGTCTGTTAGTTGCATTTTTTCTAAGCATTTTTTATACTACGTGCGGAGGGGCCCCGCCACTCAACACCATTTTGGTATTTTGGAGATGGGATTAATTGGGACAAAGGTTTGTAATAAAATCCGTGGGAAAAAAATTATGTAGACATCTAATTAATAAAACTTAATATACGAAGGAATAATTCAATGCGTCTTAACATCATTGAACGCGTCTCAAGCAACAATAGCTGCTTAGGCGCTAAATTTTAAAAGCCAGGAGTTCGAAAGTATGACTCTATAACATCTTAAAGTCTGTTATAAAATTAATCAATGTATGCAAATCCATGAATTAGAACCTGCGAAGTTTTACCATAGTAGACTCGTATGAATATTCCTCTTTACAAGCACCATTGAACTATGGGTATGATGAGTGTTTTTCAGAAGGCCCATAGCGGCGCGGTCGTGAGTCTTATGTAATTACATGTGGCTCAGGCTGTCTGGACAAATCTTCAAAATAGCTTACATTTAAGTAGGTCAATAGGGCATTTTATGTGACGGCTAAACACCCTTATTTCAGAATAAGTGACGCTACAGAATCTTAGATAATCGATCGAAAACGTGTCCAGCCAGCTTGAAAAACCACTTTTCGCTGGTCTCTCAATCTCGGTAACGGAAGTTATTTTGACGACTTTTCGCATATCAACGGGCGTCACATAAATTTGTGACGGGCATCGAGCTAAAATTTTTGTGATACGTACAGCGGTTTATTAGAAAAATGCAAAAATCTGTGTCCAGCCAGCTTGAAATTACGTATAAAACTTCTGGCTGGCACTTCTGAATCTCGATAACGGGAGCGTTTTCGAATATGGTTCCTCTACTAACAAAATGTGACGCAAGTTGTGACGGTAATAACGTTTGATTTATGGCGTCACGTGTAAGGGTTTACGAGAAATCAAGTAAAAACTAGTGTCCAGCCAGCTTGAAGTTCAAGCTGGCTGGACACGTGTATCTCCGCTACCTGATGGTCTACGGCCTTCGAAATATGTTCAAGTTTTTGTGACGGGGACGATAATGATAATCTGAAGTTGTGACGGAGAAAGTTTACGTAGTTTCAAAGATATTAATCATTTAATTTTTTCCATACAAACATCTATTAATAATGTTAGGTGACCATAATTTTACACAAATAAAGGATTTCTTTTTAATCGACTTATCGGCCGGTTGTGGCCACACCTGCATTGTATTTGATTTTTCCGTGAGAATAGGTTTTGCCGTTAAAAAAAAATTAAATAAAAAAAAGCGCCTTCAAAACTAAAAACGGGAGAAATAAAAGTTTTGTTTATAAAAATCTAAAAGTTTTTAGAGGTCGGTCCCGAATACAAGTGACAACGTTTATTACAAATATTGAGGTTGGCACCGACCTCAAAAAACAATTAGATTTTTATAAACAAAATTTTTATTTTTCCCGTTTTTAGTTTTGAAGGCGGTTTTTTTCTGCTTTTTAGTGTTTTAAGTATAGCAATTTTCAGGAAACTACTTCAAGATCTTTTAGACACACAAGTGATAAAATTACGATATCATCAATGTCAATTAAATAGGCATTATTAGGGATAACTCAAAAGCACTAGCTTCCAAAAGTCAAAAGAATCTTCAAAATCGGTCCACTCCGTAAGGAGTTATGAGGTAACAAACACTAAAAAAAACATACAGTCGAATTAATAACCTCCTCCTTTTTTGAATTCGGTTAAAAAAGCGTAAATATGTGTTAATTCAAAATAATAATTGACTACCAGCGCTGCCTAAAAAGAGCCCCCACTTATTATACTTTTTTATAAAAAATTAACCTCAAAATGTATGAAAAAACCCTAACCTACCTATCACCCAGCAATGTAGGTGCATAAAACACTAGACACGAAAACTCGAAAGCAACCAACGGAATGACGCAATTTAACGCTGTCAGAAATGTCAAAACTATTATAAAAATAGTGGATTGGCGTTTCGTTTCACGCGTTTTAGTACTTCAAAAGTTTTAAAATCTTATCATAACCCGTAGATTGAGAATAGAGTATAGATAAGTCATCAGCGTACACCTAAGCGGCGAGATAGCAATGTATCTACATACTATACCTATAGCTACAACAATAGACTAAGTATTGGCTTTTACAGCCAATTATACAACAATTCACCATTACTACAAACGAAATCACACAAAATACTGCGTATTAGAATGATTAGATTGTTAAAACTGACATAAAATCACTTAAAATGATGAGAAATATCAAAGCACCACGCACGTCTGCCACCAAAGCAATGGTGGCAAACATAAAAATCCGATACGCAAACAGAGACAAAAAAAATGTTTTGTCCTGCTCTCCCGTATATATCAGACATATAAGCTTTCTCACTCTAATAATTATTATTCTTTAGTAGCTCATCTATACTCTATTCTCAATCTACGTCATAACCTAAAAAAGTATAGAAATTACGTTTTGTTTCACGCAATCACGATACACTATATTCGAATTTTAAAAATTAATTTAAAATATTTAAAGGCAACTCCGGTAGCCGAAATTGTTTTAGAGTGATCTTACGGAGCTTCCTTGAGCCCCCTACACATTCAGTTTCCTCAGATTCAGGCGACTCGTTTCGAAGTCCGACCCTATCTACTTACTTTCCGATTAGCTTGAACTTCAAGCTGGCTGGACACTAGTTTTTAATTGATTTCTCGTAAACCCTTACATGTGACGCCATAAATCAAACGTTATTACCGTCACAACTTGCGTCACATTTTGTTAGTAGAGGAACCATATTCGAAAATGCTCCCGTTATCGAGATTCAGAAGTGCCAGCCAGAAGTTTTATACGTAATTTCAAGCTGGCTGGACACAGATTTTTGCATTTTTCTAATAAACCGCTGTACGTATCACAAAAATTTTAGCTCGATGCCCGTCACAAATTTATGTGACGCCCGTTGATATGCAAAAAGTCGTCAAAATCGCTTCCGTTACCGAGATTGAGAGCCCAGCGAAAAGTGGTTTTTCAAGCTGGCTGGACACGTTTTCGATCGATTATCTAAGATTCTGTAGCGTCACCTATTCTGAAATAAGGGTGTTTAGCCGTCACATAAAATGCCCTATTGACCTACTTAAATGTAAGCTATTTTGAAGATTTGTCCAGACAGCCTGAGCCACATGTAATTACATCGAGAGCTGAAGTAAGATATTCTGTACAACTAAAAGGTCAATATTCCGCTGTTTTTTTTTTATTTGTCATTAAATACTGACTATCCTCACATAGGCAAAACTTTTGCAACAGTGGCCACTACCAAATTCCTCCCAATATTACTCTGTAAGGCTACAGCTAACAGTTAAAAAAAGAATTATTTAATCGTTGCCTATTTTGCCGACCATATACTTATTTGAAAAGTATGAGAACAATGATTGGTTCTCAAAGGTATTTTCTTATAAAAAATTAAGCACCATTATAATATTAAAGCACCATATATCATTTCTTTCACGTACTCGTCATCAACAGCTCATATAATGTCCCCACCGAGGGGCTCGAGCCTGCCCCATATTAGGGGCGATTAGGCCTTAGTCAATCACGCTGGCCAAGTGCAGGTTGGTCGACTTCACACACAGCCTAAGAATTTCGTCATAGGTGTGTACAGGTTTCCTCGCGATGTTTTCCTTCACCGTAAAAGCGTCGATTAAACATACATATCAATTCCAAATTTGAAAACACACGTGGCAGGGTTCGAACCGGACACATAAGTACTATCTATTATCTTTTAATTCGCAACGTCCTAAAGATTCCTTATTAGACCGGCTTCGATTCCCAATAACTGCAGTTGAAACGAGCTACCAACACAATGAAATAAAAGTGTCGCTGACGCAAAAACCACTCAGCAACCCTTACAAGTCCTCCTTAATTAAATTCCGCGGTCATACCTACTATTGGAATTCTTGTAGATGTTTGAAGCTTTCTATCTAGTCCATTCAAATCTGCAATAGGGGATGAAAAATCGTAAGGAAGTCCAAAATAGTCACGAACCGATTATAGTGAAATTTGGTACAAAAATTTACTAGACCTTGAGATAGGTCATAAGCTACAAAGGGCATGAAGAGGTTGAAATAAAGGATGAAAGTTTGTATGTACTCAGCTCACCCGAATAACTTGAAAACATACAAATATCGGTCTGTAGTACCTGGACTGTTGGGAAGAATTTGAGTGTAACATCAGTCGTTGTCATTGACTATTGGGTTTGATTGTTTACTATAGGTTTGTTAATTTATAGGTTTGGTGCCCTTTTATGTAGGCGACAGGCTGCCAATCTGTCACTATTTGGAGGCACTGCATGGGCCATACTACCAGATGTGGCTTTATGTGTGTGAAAACGTTACTTAAGGCTCTGTTTACCCCGTCATGGGATTACGAGTGTGACCGTATGTTTGTATGTATCGGTCTATAGGCACCTTATATTATACTAACTAAATAACATTTAAAGAATTAACATCAAACTCCTAACTGCTACGATGTTTTACCTCCAGTCATCAGCTCACCTAACAACCTGAAAGAATGCAACTATCGTTCTATACGTGCCAATAATATTAAAAGAATTATCATCCAACTCCTAACCGTTAAGGAGTTTGTCCTTAGATCATCAGCTCACCTGAATAATCTAAAGAATACAACTATCGGCCTCTTCGTACCTATAACATTTAAAGAATTGTCATCTAAGTCTAAATCATTATGGAGTTTTACCTTCCATCATCAGCTCATCAACATGAGATGCTGACTGCCAGATGCAAATACTAGAATACCTTTAGAATAAATATAAGAAACGTTATACATGCCTATAAAATTTGAGGGTTGCCCTCGATTTCCCTAGCTTCCCATCATCAGATCCTGACTTGATGACAACGGAACCACCTCACAGGAGTATAGACTATCGAACAAAAAAAGAATTTTGAAAATCGGTCTACAAATGACAGAGGCATCAGTGAACATACATAAAAAAATACAATACAGTCGAACATAGAACCTCCACCTTTTTGGAAGTCGGTTCAAAAGTATTTCAACTGACTTGAAAGGCAACATCCCTGGTCAGCGGTCGTGACGTGATGTGTTCTATATCTAAAAAGTAACTTCCGTTCGCCTCGCCCGATCACACTTAGTCAAGCGTGCGTAAAGAAGTTTTACTTCAAAAAGTACTTTTTTATTTGGTCAAGAAATTAAAAAGTAGGTACTTTTTTAATTGTCCTGAGCGTGCTTCGCTAAATAATTATAAGATGATAACGGTATAAGTCGATACATAGGTCCCAAAAAACGTAACTAGGTAACGACTACTTAATCAAAATAAATAATCCCTAAATTAAATGATCAAAGAAATTAAATGTTATTAGGTGACACGTATTTCACAATGGCATAGTCTGCAAACACATATATAGTGAATCTATTTTATAGATACTTGTTTTAATTTCCTGAAGTTTCCAGTAAACTTGCGATGAAGCCCGTACTTAGAACCTTCAAATGACGAATACCACATTTCCAGACAAGGAAATACTATTCAATAGCGAGCGGTGTCTGCCGCCGTAAAATTGTTTTATACTCGTAATATGGAAAGCGACTCGGTCACAGGTGTGTCCCTCACCTTAATCTCGTGGCTCTCCGAGCAAATGACGGAAATGATACGGGGCCGCGACGACGTGACAACGGTTGTATTCAGCAAACAAAAAATAAGAACCTATTCCATATATTCTTACTGATATATCCCCATCAGAGCTTAAGTTACTTCTTTCATGAGTCGCTTCAAAAATCAAATTTGGATGTTTGGTTTTGGAGCTACGATACCATCGGCATATTACCCGTCTTTTTACATTAGTTTAAAATCATCACAACTTCAACTATATTAGTATGTAGGCACTCAGTTTAATATCATACTTTTTATTCCTCTATGGCCGGTCGCAAGAATACATCATCCGTGATTGAAAAACGTCACTTGATTTTTCTCTTGACTTTTTTCTTAGGCTTTTTCCCTCTTATACTTTGTATTGTGAAATATATAGTATTGTGAATTTGAATTGCATGTTAGGCTGCTCTCTCACGGGTCGGCAAGGTTTCGGTGCGGTGTGTATGCAGCAAATGTCTTACCGCTGCATTACGGGCTAGTCTCGCACACGGCGTCTGCATGCTGACTGCATTTTCTTAATTAAGTGGTGAAGAATCGACAAGCAAACATGTCGTCTGGTGATTCATCAAGCGATGAAGATATTGTTGTAATATAAAATTATTTGCGAATGATACGAAAAAAGAAGAAATATCGGGTGCACCCATATATTCAACGCAAATACATTAGTAGATTATTTGTAGAAGCAAAAGATTGCAGTCAGTGTATAGAATGTCAAGAACTTTTTTCATAGAGCTAGTCAGCCTCGTTGAACCGTTGATATCACGTTCTACCATTTTGTGCGGGAAACAAAATCGGCACGCGCTCTGCAAATGTCAAGCCTGGGCTGGATGATGATGTTGCGTGACCGCATGTCGAACGCATACCGCGCCGTGCCGATGTCACACCGACCCGTGTGCGAGCGAGATATAAAATGTATGGCGCAGCAACCAATCGACACGTTACACGCATACCGAGCGCGGTTTTTGCCGCTTGCTTGCAGACCCGTGAGAGAGCGGCTTTAATATTCTCCGCTAATCTCTGTCGCTATATTTCTCCTTCTCAACTATCAACATGCTACGGGACACTAAAAGTACATCTTGACACGCATCTACAAGTTAATACCTACGACTGAAATCAACACACTTAACTAAAAATTTTAAATTTAATACTAGAAAAATGCACTGAAAAAAATCGACTTGCCTCAGGCGGGACTCGAACCCGCACCTTCCACAATCCGGGTGGACGCGTTGACCAATTTCAAATTTGCCACAATCTTTTTGCTGTCATAATCGGATGACTAAGAACCTCAGGCTTAAAGAGAATACGTTTTAATATAACACGTATTGTCCTGAGGCCTTAGTACGAGTTTGTTAGTTTTCGAGCTCGATCAAACGTATTGTCTCTTTTCATACATTGCCCACTAGCGCCCCTAGCGTAAACTATCAGAAACAGTGGCCAATGTATGAAGAAAGACGATACGTTTGATCGAGCTCGAAAACTATCAAAACTCATACTAAGGCCTCTTGTATATCATGAAAGTTTAAACTTTCATGTTGCATTTTAATTACTTGATACGGGTCTCACGAGTCCAGTTAGTTTAAAACTTTTAACTCTACAATTCGCCTTGCTTATAATATGCTTACTGCTTTACATTTGTTAGCTTTCAGTATCTTGGGTCGGTCTCCGTTGGTAGGTGACTGTGAGATAGATCGGCATTACTGAAATTAACTCAGGGTGAATGAAATGCCATTTTTCAAATTCATTTCTTCGTTTTTAGTTATGAACGCCCGCTAAAAGTTCTTATCGGAAAAGAGCTATTTTGTTCCCACTTATAGAGGAACAAAACGACACTTTTCGATTAGAAGGGATGAAAAATATTTTTTTCTCAAACATGCATGGAAATATTGTCATTATTTTCGAAAAAAAGAACACGCGAAGTATTGAATTAACGGACAAAGAAAACTAAATCCATTGCTGGAGCGTTTTTTGAATTTGGAACACTACAACGCTCCAGCAATGTTGTATGAAACGGCGTGCTGGAGTTATTAATACTCTTTGATTGGATCTCTTTTAATAATCTTGGCATACTAAAGTCTCTTTGCTTAGTACAAATTGCGTTCTCGTGGCTGTATAGCCATAATGCGTTTGTCTTTGTGATAAATAGAAAATTGGTGGCAAAGCTGAAAATTCGTCTTAATTTGTTATTTACATAATAATATATTTATAAATTTAATAATTAAAATTAGTTCCGACGGTTCAGAAAGTGAAATGGAGATTGATTTTACTTCACCAGATTTAAACGACAATCGACCGGATTTAAAGGCAAAAACATAAAGCAATTTTTAATTATAGCCCCAGATGATAGCGACAAAGGTAAAGTATGTTTTATTTCCCTGTATTCTTTTGAGAAAAGCACTAGGTATATATGCCTCGGCTGAAATGGCAATTGCCTATCTCGTATTAGTGAAGTCCATACTCGACCTGCAATTGCCTATTTCGCGGCCTTTGCAATAATGTACTATTTATTACTTTTTAGTGTTTTAAGTATCTCAATTTTCAGGAAACTATCTCGAGCACTTTTAGACAAACAAGTAATAGAACTATTACGATATCATGGACGTCCATCAAATAGGCATTATAAGGGATAGCTCAAAAACTACCCGTCAGATGTCGATCAAATTTAAATGGGACCACATGACAAGCTACTTTTTGAAGTCAGCTAATAATCCGTTCATACTGAACTCTAGCCATCGAGGTGTCTTCTAATGTTTAGTCGAACCAACTGAATCATGACCCACTTGGCCGATCATTCCTTTACAATCATAAATTTAGTTAGGTTTTCTTCGCTATCATTCGTGTTGCACTTAGTACGTTTTTAAATGTGAATAAAAATGTGTCATTAGGGGTCAGAGATCTATGCAATTTTACTCTTTGTTATCACTGCACTAAAGTCTCAATTGGAATTTCAAATAAGGTGCCGATTATAATCTTAACTCTTTTCACTACTGAGAAAAACGAATAACTATTATATTTTTAAAAATAAAATTACGTTATGTGTCAAGTATAAGTTGAAAAAAATTTAAAAGGCCATATTTATTAGATATTGTCAGTGTCTAATAAATTGATAACAGGTTCGTTACTTAAGAAATGTATGTTCAAGCGAATTTCAACCTACTTTGTATTGAGTGACTGTAGGAAAATGATCTTAAGGTGGGTCATGATTCAATTTGGTCGACTGTACCCAGATATCAAACAACTGGTAATCACCGTGGTATGAACACAATAACCGTTGTTGAGTAGCCAATCAAACGTATCGCTGCGTCATTGAAGTAACGTGTACTACAAAGGCCCAAAGAGAATACTCCCCGTCGTCTGTGCGGTATTAAGCCCATTTAATCGGTCGTTTTCAGCGACAGCGATTAGTGGGAGCCCCTTAAATTTTAAGCTGCTTAATCTTCGACTGCCGTTAGCTTAAAAGCTTACACCAGAAATGGCTTCACGGATCAATTCGTAGTCATTGAGCACGTGTTAAATATTTGTAGAACAATAGCACGAATGACATGTGTGCAGATGGACTTTGATTAAAATAAAATGTGTTTTGATGTATATGCCTATGTTTTACCTTCATTCTTTAGATTTTCAATATCTTAGACAAGGGGCCAATCTATTCCCTACTTATAACGCTTCATATGAAAGAGAATATAATAAATGAAACTAAAATTATTATGACGACACATTATGACGGCCTATTGAGCGGCCTATCGTTGAAAATGTCAAATACTCACAGAACGCTTTGCACCGTTTGCCACTTGTTAAGTACAATGTACTACCTAATCATAGATTTAGTACTACTGACGTTTGTAGATTAGCAATGAATCGACTAGGGTGAGACCAAAAAAATACACCGTTGTGTGCGTAATGCGCATGTGTGCATGAAAAATAGTACTGCAGTCTGACAGTTGCTGTCTTTTCTACGTGACTGACAGGCCTCCTTAGGTCCCCTGCGTGTACGTGAAATGGTCTCGTCTATCTATCTCGCTCTAATATACACGTTAGTATGCTCTTTCTCCTTTACATTGCCGATCTACAGTTTCCTATATCTATGGTACTAATAATGTTGTTTGAAGTAAGTTTAGTGACAATGGTACTTACTATAAGGACTGCGTCATAAAAAGTAGTTGGTGATAGGGATTGGAAAGAATGTTCGACAGTTAGTGTGAAAATAGAAGACCCTCACTGGTTGAGGCTTGTTTGAGGTGTTGTTTGCGGAACCTTCGGCCATATCATCACATAACATAGGATAAGACGAAGGATGAAGAACTTAATTGTCAATAAATACATAATATGCGCTTGTCTCAGGGAAGTAACAAATTTTCCATTGGGCATCTGTGACTTAACCTTTAACATAGAAAAAGAATTCATGAGAATATAAATTATGTATTTTAACATCCCATTTCGAAATGAAAAACTTTACACAAACAGAAACAATAAAAGGACTCTACAAAAGAAAATGGTTACGTTAATTTGTCACAACTTTAAGTGAAAATATTTCAACTAGAACCAACCACACAAGTTTATGTACAACAAGAAAAACTTACTATACCTTATTTTGTGGGGAACGAAAGTCATTTTATTTATCCGTCCGCGGGAAAGTCATAAATCACTCGACACCGCTGCTCCTGAGCACCTATTTAAAGTAATAACTGGCAACAATATTATTAAAATAAGGTTGGGGCGCGTTGATATTTTGCTGAAGTTACATTGCGAAATTGCAACATTTAGAGCTTGCTTTATGAAAAAATGTTTTACGTTTCTTTATGGCAACATCTGACATTAAGGTACCTATACTTTGACGCCCCAACTTTGTGAACAAATTATTGAGACTGTTAAATTATAATATTATATATTATAATGTTATTATATTTCGTTTTATAATACTATCCCCTAAACCGCGTGTTGCGCGGTAGCGTCGGTGGCGTAGTGCGTAAGAGCGTCGTCTCCTACCCGGGACGCACTGGTTCGATCCCCGCCACGTACCAATGTGTTTTTAAATTTTGAATTCATATGTACGTTTAATCGACGCTTTTAAGGTGAAGGAAAACATCGTGAGGAAACCTGCACACACCTATGAAGAAATTCTTAGGTTGTGTGTAAAGTCGACCAACCCACACTTGGCCAGCGTGGTTGACTAAGGCCCAATCGCCCCTAATGTGGGGTAGGATTGAGCCCCTCGGTGGGGACATTATATGAGCTGTTGATGATGATGATGAAACCGCGTGTGTGAGTATTATAATTCAATGCGTGTTATAAATAAAACAACTTTTACGGATTTAACTCGCGTGTAATTAGATTTTACATGATGATATTATTGCCCGACGTTTCGTAACACTTTTCAGCGTTCGTGGTCACGGGATGACTAAAGATGTAGGTTGTCAAACTTTATGAAATAGTTAAATCTACCGTCACTTTAATTATTAATTTGGAGTGTTCCGTTTCACGCAAACGGAGCTCACGGTGTCCTTAGGTCTTGCTGTGTGGTGGTTTGCCTGAGTTTTAATAATTTTAATTACTGGATCCCAAGCAGGTGGTACGGCCCAACCATCTTCTCTATTGAAATTTGGGTGTTTCTTTATTTCAATAGCCTCGCGCAACATCCTTGGGATGTATCGACGTTCCTTGGCGAGAATGTGTGGTTTATCGAACCTTATATAATGGTTGGACCCTTCTTGCGTATGTTCACACACTGCAGACTTCGCAGAACATAATATCATCATGTAAAATCTAATTACACGCGAGTTAAATCCGTAAAAGTTGTTTTATTTATAATGTGTAGTGCTCGCGCAAATCTAAGAGAACATCAATGCGTGTTGATTTTGACATACTTAACGCTTCTCTCGTCTCCGCCAAGCGTTATATTATAAAGGCTCTTTTGGAATATATAAAAAATAGATTTAGTAAAAATTATAGTTGTATAACATTTTTTTTCGCAGTGATGTTCTGCTCTAATGAAGGGTTAATCACTGTAAGATGTGTTTTCGTAGGAGTATTTGATTGTAAGTACCTGGTTTTGTAAGCCAAATAAAAAAAAATATATTTAAATGAATGAATATGTACACATGTAGAATAGAATAGAATGATTTATTGCTGTTAAAATTTTGTTAAAAACCGTTAAAAATTTACTTTTCTGCTAGATTTTATTGCATACAGGGAGTTATAACAGTTACCCTTGTCGGGTATACAATGTCTAAAATTTTATTATATCAATCTAATTTTAATCACATATTAATAAAAAATTACAATTCAATACAATAAAACATTTTTATATAATTTCTGAACCTAAAATATTGATTGTTTAGGTACCTATACCTATTTCTTACTTAAAGTAGGTGTTTGACCGCGGTTTCTTTCTTGTGGAAATAGATTTTCCTTCGGGATTTTTTTATCCTGTGGTATTAGGTAAGTAGCCAATATCTTTAGTAGGTAATCTAACTCTCTGCCAAATTTAATCGAATTCTGTTCAGCGGTTTAGGAGTGAAAAGGTAACAGAGAGAAAGAGTTACTTTTGCATTCATAATATTTACTAATATGGAAGTTATGTATTAAACCTATTTTCAATATTATGTCATAACTTTAAGGTATTGTGTTTATTTTGATTATTATATTTACAGGTATATGTATTGTGTTTATTATATCTGTTCTCTGTTTCTATTCTTTATTTCTTTCTCTTCTGCGCCGCCTAAATTTCTCGGTTTAGCCTATGGTTAACTGGTAGAGAATTCCACTAGGCATTAAGTCTTCCATTTGTAACACTATGTTTCTGAGTGTACAATAAAGTGTAAAATAAATAATTAGGCCGAAGTGTTTAAGGGGGTGGAGGGGGTGATCTGCTGCGGGCACCGACAGCACTAAAAGGGCTTACAGGACAACGTTAGTTACAAAATGCTAGCATTTACTATCCAGCATCGGCCACAACTTTGCTTGAAGCGTCAGCACCCGTCGCCGCCTCGGGTTCCAATGTATACCTACGCCGGTACTGTAGAGTAGGCGATTATGTCTCTTACGAGGCGGGAGATGGCGTGCAATTCTGTTTTTACTGTACCGTCCGTAACCTATAAACGATTAACACTCATAACAGCAACCCTATACTCACCGGCAGAACTTTTCTTTCAGGAGCGTAAAAGGTAGCGTAGTTTCTTCGGGACCAGAGCGACGACTTCAAATAATTTTCTTTTTCAGGAACAATAGTTTTCTCCTCACTCTCTTTGCAGGAAACAGAGATTTTCTTTTACAGGATGGCGGATTACGACGATATAGGAATGAGTTCGAATTTCGAAAAGATTTTTAAATTAAAATTGGGCTGACACTTGACACCTTGAAACAGAGTCCGAAATTTATAGAATAACGTCCTTTAAATACGAAGGCGAACTGAGGATACCTTTGGTGTATCCCACCGCTGCCACCAAACTTGTAATGGGATTTGTAAACAGTCACTTTTATAAAAATATCACTTTTATTGCTAAAGAAAAATACAATAATTAATTAATTATTTAAGGGCAAGTGTTGCTAAGTGCGGATGGAGTCGAACTGCCGTCGAGGACATAGGCCATAGGTACTGATGGGGTGCTAACATAGGTATTTTATATGTATTTAATATATATGACAGCACGAAGCGTGGATGTAGACTACTCAGTATTTCCCAGTGTTACTAGATACACAGTAGTTTGATTAGCCTAGATATGCTGGGGTAGTGCAACTTTTGAAAACATTAAATTTTATGAACAACAACCAGTCATTGAGTTTGTTGTACAAAAACCAGTCATTCAGTTACTTTTTGAATTTAGTTCTTTTCAATGCTTTTCAATGTTTTTATACTTTCTCAGACAATTATGACCCGGGCTCCAATTCGTTATTCACACACGTCTCCGCTCAGCTTCAGTGGATACCACCGAGCGGAGATAAATCATATTTGTATGGCGCGATCGAGCTAGCGGAGATGTGAGCTGTGCATCTCAAGCTGGCGCCGGCCGACTCAACGCAGCGGAGATGAGAAGAGATGAGCGGCGTATTGTGAGCGGCGCCGCTAGCCGCGGTTTTCGTGTCAGACCGAACTAAACTGCAATCTTAACAAACGCCGCACACATCTCCGCTACAGTCTCGTCAGTACGCATCTCCGCTCAGCTTTGGTGGATACACCTTTGTTGAAAAACATCTCTTCTCGTCTCCGCTTCGAACATCTCCGCACATCTCCGTTTTGGTGTAATACAAAATGTTATAGAAATTGTGTTTATCCCTACTAATATTATAAATGCGAAAGTAACTCTGTCTGTCTGTCTGTCTGTTAAGCTTTCACGTCTAAGCCACTGAACTGATTTTAATGAAATTTGGTACAAATATAGATTAGATCTCGGGGAAGGACATAGACTACCTTTTATTGCGAAAAAAGGTTGAATGGGTTGAAATAGGGGATGAAAGTTTGTATGGAAGTTAGTCATTTTTAAAGATAGAACCATGATACTTTGAATTTAGGCACTGAATAAGAAAGAAAGAAATATTTGTTCTAAGATTTTTGAAATTTTGACCTGTGTGGGGGTGAAATAGTGGATGAAAGTTTGTATGGGAGTTCATCATTGTTAAAGATAAAACCATGAAACTTTGAAATTAGGGACTTAACAAGAAAGAAAGAAATATTAGTTCTAGGATTTTTGAAATTTAGACCCGTGTGGGGATGAAATTGGGGATGAAAGTTTGTATGGAAGTTCGTCATTGTAAAATCGTCGTTGATAAAACCATGAAACTTTAAATTTAGACACTTAATAAGAAATAAATAAATATTTGTTCTAGCATTTTTGAAATATTGACCCATGTGGGGATGAAATAGGGGAGGAAAGGTCGTAAGGAAGTCAAAATAAAATTACGCATTCACGTCCATAGATCCAAGATGGCGACGTGACTTTTTAACATTGTCAATATAGGTATCGTGTTCGTGGTTTTTGGGGGTCCGGATTACGAATAAAACATCTATTTCGAGATCCAAGATGGCGGACGCGACTTTTTGACAAAATGTCAAATGGGTATCATTTTCGTGGTTTTTCGGGGTCGCGATTTCGAATACGACATCTATTTCGAGATCCAAGATGGCGGTTGTGACTTTTTAATATAAAATCGATATGGGTATCCTTTTTGTGGTTTTCGGAGGTCCCGATTCCCAATACAACAACTATTTTGAGACCCAAGATGGCGGACGCGACTTTTTAACATAATGTCAATATGGGTATCGTTTTCGTGGTTTTTGGGAGTCCGTATTACGAATAAAACCTCTATTACGAAATCCAAGATGGCAAACACGTCTTTTTGACAAAATGTCAATATGGGTATCTTTTTCGTGGTTTTCGAGTGTCCCGATTCCGAATACGACATTTATTTCGAGATCCAAGATGGCGGTTGCGACTTTTTAATAAAATGTCAATATGGGTATCGTTTTCGAGGTTTTCGGGGGCCTGATTCCAAATACATCATCTATGTCGAGATCCAAGATGACAGATGCGACTTTTTAACATAAAATCGAAATGGGTATCATTTTCGTAGTTTTCGGGGGTCGCGATTTAAAATAAATCATCAATTTCTAGATTCAAGATGGCGGACGCTACTTTTTAACTTATTATTAATATGAATATCATTTTCGTGTTTTACAGGGTTCGGATTTTCCATTTTGAGATCCAAGATGGTAGACGCGAATTTTAAACTTGGTATCAATATGGGTATCATTTTTGTAGTTTTCGGGTGTCTCAAAATGGATGCTGTATTCGGAATCAGAATTCAGAATACAGCATCCATTTTCAGATCCAAGATGGTGGACGCGACTTTTTTACTAAATCGCTTTCACGCCCTATACCTGAACAAATTTTGATGAAATTTGGTACACAAATAGACTAAAGCTCGAAATGGAATGAAAGCTACCTTTTTGTGTAAAAAAAAGGAATGAAGGGGTTGAAATATGAGATGAAATTTTTTATGGGATTCCTCTTTACCAAAAATAAAACCATGAAATTTTTAATAGCACGTGATAAGAAATAAGCAAATATTTGTTCTAGCGTTTTTGAAATATTGACCCATGTGGGAATGAAAGGTTGCATGTAAGTTAGCAAATGATGGAAAAACATAAAATGGTACTACATTGTAAAAATGCCATTTACAGTAGTGTACGGCAGTTTGTATGTGTATTTTTTGCAAAATAAGTACCTACACAAAAAATTTAAATGCAGCCTAAAGTAGTTTATTCCACGCGGACGAAGTCGCGGGCAAAATCTAGAATGTATATGTATGTACGGCAACTGTGCTCTAATTGGTCTAGAGGTAAACTCTGAAAGTTTTAATGTAGTCAGGATGAAATTTTACGTGTATAAGGAGGTATGTACGTACATTATATTCGATTTTACCCCCCGGTTGTTCCGATTAACGGCTGGCTATGTTTCTAGCAACGCAACACTTAGGTAATTTTAAAGGCTAAACTTTTCAAAATCTTATCATATTATGATGGGATTTGAACCCGTCCTCTTACTACGATAATTTTGTATCAAATTCACAAATAAAAGATTCCCTCAAAATTTCGCAATAAATAGAGATATTGAAGCTTAATGTCCAACAGGGATAAATTGTAAGGATCATGAAAGAGCAAACTGAGTAGGGTTGTATTTAAAAGGCGAAGGGCTACAAACAAATATTGATTCCAAGCCTTAACTTTTGGGCCTGCACAAACAAGGAGCAAAGGGTCACGATCAGCGTATACGATGTTTCAACAATTGGAACTATGTAAATATCGTATCTGATACTATCTCTTAGTTTTCAGGTAATTGGACTTTAGTATGAGTTTTATTAAGGTACTTCTACTGAAATAATTGAGGGAATCTTTCTTAGTTGTTGACTTTGGATTTAGAGCGAAATTATTTTATTTTTCGTATATTGTTTGTATATTTTGTTGTTTATATTGTATATTGGACCTTGTTTTTAAATGGGGTACAGCAAATTTGGTTGAGTTCAATACCAAGACAACTCAGGTGTGCGCGTTTACGGTCAAAACATCGCCATTCCTTTCCCTTCCCTCTCTTCAAGGCACAACACTGACGCTACAGAACAGTGTCACCTTGCTTGGTATGGAGGATCGCAGTGACTTGAATCCGAAGGATAACATCGAAAGCGTGATAAAAACAGCTTCACGGAAACTCGGAGCACTGAACAAGGTGCGGCGTTTCTTCACGCCTGGTCAACTGTGCTTGCTATAGAAGACGCAAGTACGGTCCTGTGTGGACTATTGCTCGCACCTGTGGGATGGCAGTACTTACTCGATGCTTTGGATAGGTTGCAGGGTCGCGCGAAGCTCAACATCGGCGACGAAGAGGTGTCCAACCATCTTGAGCCTCTCCAATTGCGAAGCGATGTTGCGTCATTGAGCGCATTCTACCGTCTGTACCACGGCGAGTGCTTTGAGGAGCTCTTTTCCCTGATCCCACCATCTCCCTTCCTTTTAAGGACTATGCGTGTTGGTTTACGGTGTCACCGACAAATTGTGCCTTCCATTCAAACGCGAAACGGTTTTTTTTATGACCAACCTACAAACCTACTGATGTTACACGTGAAAAAAGTCACGGTAGAGAGAGATATAGTAATATAATAAGTAGAGCATGACCCCATATCCTTCAATAGGTGTTATAGAAATTGTTCGTTAAAAGGGTATTAAACACTTTACTTTGTCCACCGTTGCATTAGGCAAGCGTGGTGGACTACTGTCTAAGCCTTTTTCAATCCGTTTCGACTAATGTACCTTTATGTGGAAACAATACTATTAGACACGATTAGAAAATCTGCATTATTTAAAAAATCAGAAGAATCTTACACAGGATTTCTCTGTCACATACATTCGTGTAACTTCGTACAGGTAATTCCTTTCTGTCATTATCTAACAGCGAAAGAGCCGTCCTGCCTGATTATTACATTATGCCTAATACTCAGCAATAATGCCTAAATTGGATTATTGAACGATGATGATCCATATACCAAAAAACCTCTATCCCCTTTACGCACCTACAAGATACGATATTTATGTAAAAACGTCTAAAAACGTACTTACCATAACATTGTCCTTATAATCCACTACCACCAATTCACAAAATAAATATTAAATTATGATAAAGTTGATCTATTACAATTCTCGTATGATTTGCCGAACAAATAATTTCCATATTACACAGCACTTCACAATTTAATTTTACTACGAGAAAATAAACCTTGATTATATCGCTCTAAGAGCAAATATATTTGCTCTTAGATATCGCTCGACTACTGACAGCTGTCTAAGACTGACGGCGCCGGCACTGACATTTTATTTTTACTTTCTCGTATACGTACTTAGAGTATATATTACAGTAGTATACGTAGTATAGAGGAAGTCTTGTAATCGACAAAAAATTCGATCTCGAGATTTTGACGGATTTACACGTTTTGGACATCCCAGAGTCCAAAAAAAACCCGTTTTTGGAATTATGTCTGTGTGTCTGTAACTCGAGTATGCTTTAACTGATTGCAACCAAATTTAACGTGCATGTAAGACATCAAAATATAAGGTTTCCATAAACTTTTGAGTCGTTTCCGGTACCTATACGAGAAAGTCCAGGGGAGACCACTCCCGATTTTTATACGTAGTAGGTATAGAGGAAGTCTTGTAATTGTCAAAAAATTCATCAGAATATAAGTACTAGAAAAATGCACTGAAAAAATCGACTTGCCTCAGGCGGGACTCGAACCCGTATTTTCCGCAATCCGGGCGGCTGCGTTGACCAATTACGGCACCGAGACACTGCTTTTCGCTGTCGAAATTTGTCAGTGCTTGGTGCTTATGTTTTTATGGTAAACATTGTTTCATCAAATCTTTTAAATTTGCACTTCTAAGACCCGAACGAAATATTTTTGCAAATATTTGACGCCCAGTTAAGATGAAACTACCTTACATTATGGAATAATTTTATTTTTGCGTTAACAAACGCGTAAATATTAATACTATAAAAATGCACTGAAAATAATCTACTTGCCTCAGGCGGGACTCGAACCCGCATCTTCCGCAGTCCGGGCGGCTACGTTGACCAATTACGCCACCGAGACACAGCTTTTCGCTGTCGAAATTTGTCAGTGCTTGGTGCTTATGTTTTTATACGGTCTTTACTCGGATATGTGACCAAAATTTAATATGCATGTATGACATCAAAATATACGGTTTCTATCAACTTTTGAGTCGTTTCCGGTATACGAGAAAGTCAAGGGGAGACCACTCCCGATTTTTTAAATCCGTATTAGGAAACTACTACCGCCATAATTGGCTCTTACCTTAAGCCAATTATGGCGGTGGTAGTAATTATTGCTTTTCAATGGCATTATTACCAATAATGCCATTGAAAAGCAATGAACATCTTCAATGTTTCCAATTTACACGTATATCATATAAATGACATTCAATGTTTACTTAAGTAAGCGCAATGAGATGTCCCGCCAACTCATGCTCGCGAACGCTTCGCTGCCGTGCAGTTGTCGTTCAATCTTCATTTTTACATAAAACTCTCTCTTCTTAAATAAACGATTCATTTATGGGTCAATGTAGACGTTATAACAATAAGCTTCTGAAGAATATTAGAGATTTGCCTATTAATAAATTTTAAAAAACTATAAAAACTAAATTATACAAAAAGCTTATTACAAGATTAATGATTATATAAATGATCCAAATATGTGGGAGTAAAATCTGCCCAATATTTACCCATTTGAAATTGTAATTTATTTATATTGATAAATCTATTGACCTATAATGACGTTTTGAAATCTTTACGAAATTGTAAGCTGTGGAGTTTCTTTCGCCATTTCTTCTCCATCTCAACATAATAGGCAATAGTAATTTAAATAAAATAATTATTTCGTCCCGAAATGGTGGTAGGGCTTTTGACGATTTAAAATTACTAAGCAAAGTCCATTGAAATAAAGAGCTTTTTCATTTCATTTCACATGTCAGGACAAATCCTATTTAAAAACAAAAACATCTAATAGAATGTTCATTGAACATACTGCATTTCAACTTTACGGTGGCTATGGCTGTATCTATGCATCGCACATCGCACGCGATGCGGCGCGGCGCGGCGACCTCGGCTGGCGAATTTTGTATGCGTGTATTTGAAGCACCCCTAGCACCCATAGGATGCGGCGCGGTGGGGTCGACAGGTGCGGTTGCCACCCCGCACCGCGCCGCGTCGGTAGTATTAAAGTCAACACGAAGTGTCAGCAGACATTGCCTATAAACCGCGGCGCACCGCGCCTCTGCAGAGCAACGCACATCGGACGCACAACCGCGCCGCGTGCGTTGTAGGGTTACTAAGGTGAAATATCACACACTAGCAGTCACCTACGACTTCGCTCGCGTTAATGTCGGTTATCGCGCCAAAAGTATTCTATGCCCAGGATTTTAAAATATCTTTATACCAAATTTCATCAAAATCGGTCTAGTAGTTTCGAAGCCTATTCAATGCAAACAAACAAACAATCAAATCGTTGCCCTTTATGTATCCCAATTATTAAGCATAACTAATTGGCCTAGACAATTGTAACCTCCTCAGGTTACAACTGTCTATGCAATAAAATATATACATATTAAATAAACATACATATTAAATTAAATTAAATAAAAATAAAAAACCAAGTATAGAATATAAAATTTTAGTACGTAATAATAGTAGTAGTAAATAGTATTTAAGTACAAATTATAATTTTAGTATAACATACTTAAGCAAATAAAACATCAATTCAAAATAGCTACTAATACTAGATATATCTACTAAATGTATCTACCTCTTTCTGTGTTCTGTGGTATCTACAACCTGTTTTTTTATAGGTACTCATCATCAACAGCTCGTAATAGGCATATGAACATATTAAAATTAAAATAAAATAACAAACAATAACAATTAATCATTATGTAGGTATGTATGTAATAAAATTAATGTCATAATCTAGTAATCGTCAAATAAAATTTATAATGTCAAAATTATGTTATTTGTTATTATACACAAATTACCCATCACCAGTTATTATTGTCTTATCATCTAAAAATATTTTTATGTCATAATATACTTTTTCAGCAAGGAAGCCTTAGTGGAATCCTATTGTAAATGGTAGGTGCCATACAATTTACACTAATTTTTCGGAGAAGAGCTTTACATCCCTGAGTCACTTTCAAAATGCTTTCAAATTACCCTCACGACGACTTCCAATGGGACCTGACTCAAAGTAGTGCGGATAGTTTTTAACGAAATTTGCAATTTCACTTACATATTGATGGCAGTGTTAAAATTGTATGCTTTAGAAAATATGGTTTAGATGAGTCGTCTTGTTTTAAACCGAACATTGATCTCAAACACCTCTTTTGGGCTTTAAAGACATTCTCTTTATCAATAGTGTTACCCCAAAACAATATACCATATCTTAGTGTTGATGCTACATACCCATGCTATGATAGGCTGTTAGAATAGTTTAAATGTTGGCAACTTTTCTCAATTTATGCAGTGCATAAGAAAACTGGTTTGACTTATTCACTAAACTATGTGAGGTTTCCATGTCAACTTGTTGTCAATAGTCAAGACTAGAAATTTTGTGTGTGTGAGGATTGAGGGCCACTTTGTCATATTCTCTTAAAAATGTACCTATGATTTAGTGTGCGTTCTAAAAGAAATGTGAAAGCCTGAAACGACTTTGTGAAACCTTTGAAAGGCGAGTTATAGGCTGAAAGGTTGGGCCCTCAATCCTCTATGTGAGGATTGAGGGCCCACCTGTAACTAGTAAACTAAACACTCTACAGAAAAACTTTTTATATCAAAATCTAACGCTACGTTAAAAAAAACTGTGAAGTTAAAGATATCAGCGCATAACTCTATAGTATTTGGTATACTGCAATTCAAAGTGGGCCCTCAATCCTCACGCTTGCAAAAATTTGTTACCAAAAATAAACAAAATTGGTTTACTTTCAGACATTGTCTGCTTATCCAATGCGTTAGTTAAAAAATGTGAAATTTTGTGGAACCGAGAGCTTGCTCCAACTCCTCCTGGTTTTATAGAAATGACCTTGATAATGTTTGGGCCCTCAATCCTCCATCTGTTTCTTGTTTTTCTTTATTATGTATTGTGTAGGCATAATTTGACAAAGCTAATGTATTCTGTTTTTGTGAAAAAAAATGTGAAATAAATTGACATTAAGAGTAATTTGAAAGACTCATTTATTATTGCAGAAAACAATATTTTAATTTTTATTGTATAAATAATTTTTCACTAAGTAAGATTTGACAGCAGGGTGGCCACAAATTCTAATTATGTCAAAAACGACCGTTGTTGGCACAGACTAGTTAGGATTTTCGAATAAACATTTTTAAATTTTCCCTATTACGGGACGGCAAAGGCATCTAGCCCATACATCCATGGCTTAAGTTTTCTGTCTTCTTTTTGTTGATTTTCACATTAAAATGTGGGTGTCACACATCGTAATACATCTAGGAAGTGTTTGGCGAGAAATGCATGGCAACAGACCGCATCAGCTGGAAATGCAGTCACACCACAAAACCCTTACGATTCAATGACAGCACACTAATTTACCACCAACTGTCTTTCCCCAATGGATAATAAACTCTAATGATAGGGCATTATATTGAAAATCGATTGAAGAAATATGACAGTTTAGGATACTATTTTGTTCTGTTGACTCTAAATAGAGTCACAATCACTGTAGAAAATTCTATTTTCTCTTGTTTGGTAAGCGCGCTAACAAACTAAAATGCCGAAACGTACTCATGTTAAAATGTCTATACCTACAATAACGTGTGCAAAACTCAACGATAAGCGGGCACCAAAAGCAAAAAACTTTCATTTTAATTCATTTAAACTCCACTTTCATTTTAATAAAAAAAAACATTGACATAGGCTTCGAAAACTGCCACACCTTGGGATTTTATCTGCTATTACACTTTTTCTTACATTTCTGATTTTTTTATTTGAATATGCTAATCAACAAAACATCACTAAAACCATTAAAATCCCAGAATATCTGTCGTTTTTAAACAAAACTCAATAAAGATTATAAATTTTCTCTAAAATTTCTAAAGATTTTTACTTTGTCTTCACTTTCACGCATCGTGGTGTAAAAAAACTTGGCGCCACTAAGTTTGAGAACTTGTATACTACTTACTCTAGGAAAATTATCTACATAAAATTCATAAATTATAATTTTTGATGCCATTAATTTTTGTCATGGGCTCAAAATAGGTTTTTATCATTGAAAAATACTGAATGAAACAAAAAAAAAATGTAGAAACAAATCTATTCTCTTTATTGCATTATTAATATTACAGTAAATGTTCGAATTGTTTGCCACTGGCATACAGGGACAACATCGCATTAAAAAATATCCTTTTATTCTACGTGCTTTTTTGACGTGATTTTTGACGAAGCTCGAAGCTCATCTAATGTTGCCATGGTTTTTATTAGATGCAGTTGAAACAAACCCAATAGAAAAAGTCCAGTCTAGAATCTAGATGAGTGAACGTGGTGGCCTTAAGTTAGGACCAAGTTGCCCGATTCGCCAGATCCAAGGCGCGTGGCGTGTGGCGCTCGGTGTCCATAAGACCACTGCGGCCGTGTGCACACCCTGCACCATAGGTAAAGTCGCCTCTGGACCAGCAGTCGTTGACACTTTTTAACGCGCGGAATGGCGTGATTAGAAATAAAATATATTTACCTTTTTGCACGAAAATTGTAATTTGTTTATTAGGTTATCGCGATTTTATAAAGAAATGATAACTTCAAGGAGCAAAGACGAATAAAATAGTGTTTACATCACTGGACATCCTAAAAGAGGCCAATCTTGCTAATAAAAGTCTACTCTCGCCAAAATAAAAATAAATTAAATTTACCGTCCTCTCAGTATTTTGAAAACACTATATTATTCATGAGCTCTGCTCAATACACAGTCAGCTGAGTTATCGCACTGTTGTAGCGTCAGGTTCGGGTGTTGTTGTGGAAAATATGTGACAGTTACATTTGAATGTAAACTTCAAGAATAAAGTACTGAAAACAAGGCTGTATGGGCTAGATCCTTTTTCCTTCCCAAGGCAAAATTTAATTTAAAAAAACATATTTTAAAAAAACTGTAGCATAAAATATATTACTATTATACTACGACTTATTCAGTTGTGTTTAGTAGGAAACCACGGCGTCTGGATGTCGATCTTTGTTTTGATAATTCAAAATTGCTTCGGTGTGGATTTTGTGCAGTGAAATTGGTGTTGTTTCGATGCATAAGCTTGACGATCAGGTCTTGACTTGAGGAATCATTGATATAAGGGTTTTGTGGTGTGACTGGTGTGTATGACGTTGAGTATTTTATAGTGGGATTTCCAGCTCATGAGTCGTCATCATGAGGTCTGTTGCCATACATTTCTCGCCAAGCACTCCCTAGATGATGGTGATGAGATGCTTTAAGATGTGTGACACCCACATTTTAATGTGAAAATCAACAAAAAGAAGACAGAAAACTTAAGCCATGGATGTATGGGCTAGATGCCTTTGCCGTCCCGTAATAGGGAAAATTTAAAAAAAAATATTCGCAAATCCTAATTAGTCTGTGCCAACAACGGTAGTTTTTGACATAATTAGAATTTGTGGCCACCCTGCTGTCAAATCTTACTTAGTGAAAAATTTATACAATAAAAATTTAAATATTGTTTTCTGCAATAATAAATGAGTCTTTCAAATTACTCTTAGTGTCAATTTATTTCACATTTTTTTTCACAAAAACAGAATACCTTAGCTTTGTCAAATTATGCCTACACAATACATAATAAAGAAAAACAAGAAACAGATGGAGGATTGAGGGCCCAAACATTATTAAGGTCATTTCTATAAAACCAGGAGGAGTTGGAGCAAGCTCTCGGTTCCACAAAATTTCACATTTTTTAACTAACGCATTGGATAAGTAGACAATATCTGAAAATAAACCAATTTTGTTTATTTTTGGTAACAAGGTGGGCCCTCAATCCTCACATAGAGGATTGAGGGCCCAACCTTTCAGCCTATAACTCGCCTTTTAAAGGTTTCACAAAGTCGTTTCAGGCTTTCACATTTCTTTTAGAACGCACACTAAATCATAGGTACATTTTTAAGAGAATATGACAAAGTGGCCCTCAATCCTCACACACACGAAATTTTGTAGAATCTACTTCTTTCACTGAATTGCCCTTATAAATCTTTAAGTATGTTAATGTATTATTTATGTCAATTTCTATGTTGTTGTTGTATTATTATTATTATATAAATAATAAATAGCAGAGGGCCTAAAACACTGCGTTGGGGTACTCCACAAAAAAGCCTGACCTGGCCTTTCTTGTGAAACATGAGTAGTGTTAATGCCAATTTCAAGGTCAGTCCTATTTATATGCGTAATTTGACGTCTATTGTGGTGCTCCCACACTGCTGTTAAAAAATGTTTACTAACATTTTCTAACACTGATACCTACATTTACACGTGTTTGTGAGTAAATGTAGGTACTTCTCTGTGTTGGAAAATGTTTGTTAACATTTTATAACAGCAGTGTGGGAGCACTATTACTTAAATATGATTCAATGAGTTTATTTACATTGCCTCTTACACCGTATGATTCAAGAATCGAGCACATAACCAATAGAGGAGAAATGTCACCTATTTTGTTCTAAAATAATTCCGCCAAACAATTGAAACTACGCGTCATACTAGAGATGGGGATACGCAGGCATGCATAATTATGTTTTTATCGATATCGTTACCTAGCTATGAATATAAATACTTAATAAATCAAAAATACTAAATTAAAACAAACTTAGTAATTTTCTTTTTAAATTTTACAGTAAATCTAAATACAATAAAATCTTTTCAGAAAAAAAGTACCAGACGGCGACCTTGACAAAAAATACAAAGTAAAGAATTGATGACAAACAAAGTTTTACACTGTCAGTCAAATAAGTAAACATAAAATTAGAAAATCGTAGCTAGTCAAAGTATAAAATAATACAGAAAGTAACACATATAAAATCAGTGAAAAGTGGTAAAGTATCAGTGGCAGTGCTAAAAAGTTAATTAGTTACATAAAACGCGAATTAAGTTCAAATAGTTTTCATAATATTTTTTACAAATAAATGTTACTAACAACGAAAAAATAAACCTATTTCCAAGGGATAGTGTGTTATTGAACTACAAATATCGATACAAGTTTAGATTTATATCATTGCAGAACATTGCAACACTACTATTATACTGTTTTAGGTGAGATTGACAGTTTGACGTTAGCGCAAAAGCGCTAACCTGTTTCGGAGACGGAGGGCGCGAATTACCACTCTATTGGTTATGTGCTCGATAGATTCAAGTTTGTTGAGTAATGTTTTATGATCAACACTGTCAAATGCTTTAGACATATCTATAAACATACTTATTGTTGGCTTCTGTTTGTCTACATTATTGATGAGCTTTTCGAAAAGATCGTATATTGCCATGTTTATCGACTAGTTCTTACGAAAACCATACTGGTGATTGGTAAATATATTATTTATTTCAAAAAAATGGTTTAATTTTTCATAAATAACATTTTCTATAACCTTGGAGAAGAGAATTCAATGCTATAGGAAGATAGTTCTATAAGAGCTTTTTCTCGTCTTTTTTAAATAATGGAATAACAATTTTCAATTTCAATCTATCTGGAAATATCTGGAAATTATATAAAATATATGAAAATTAAATATCTGAAAATGGAACTATCTGGAAATTTAAGGGATGCTTTCTACATTACATACAAACAACTCTTGCTATAGGGCCAACATCGAAACGGGAAAAAAATTGGCTGTTCGATACAAAAGTGTTCCATACAACACCTACGCATAAGGACTACGCGGGCTGGTTTATGGTGTCACCGACAAACTGTCGCTACCATTCCAACGCGAACTAAGAAATTTGGCAACTCGTTTTTTTGTCGCACAATTAAGAAATGGAATTTGTTCCCTCTTTCCTACAATTTTGGGTCATTCAAAAGAGGCGTGAGACACCGGTTTACCTCTCGCACTAGCTTTCTTCGCATTTGGACTCCACTTCTGCTTACCATCAGCTGGGTTGGAGTCAATTGCTTGACCTTTATAAACAAAAAATGTATAGAGCAGCTGATTTTTTGCGATTTCAATATTGGTCTAGCATGAGTTGTTTGTATGTAATATACTTACAATATTTTTATCTTTTAATAGTTATTATCTTTAAAAGTAAAAAAGTACGGTGTACTTTTATCTGAATAATTATAAAAAGATATGATGTTTTATTATAGTTACGGAATAAACAAGCATTCGCAACAGGGTTAATCTAAGATTCGCAATGAGCATTCGTGAAAAAATTTATTTAAATGACTGGTGCTGACTTTGACAACTTAATAAAACTCTGTTGGAATTGGGAGTTTGACAGTTTAAAGTAGTCTGAGCGGCTGTTGCATACTCAGACCAATGATTCTATGGTCTGAGGTTGGTGGCTGTTGTCCGTACCATGGGTCATGATCAGGATAATATTCGCTCGACCGTAATATGTCGGTATAATATTGTTTTCTTTCTATGGCAATATTGAATAGTGTGTAATAAAGAATATTCTACCTTTAACACAATTTCATCTCTTCTTCAATTTAAGTAATAGTTTCGCAACATAATTTCAATAAATAATTTAAGGTTTCACTTAAAACTGAACGATAAAACAAAACATATTTTCCCTTTGTTTCTAACTTTTACATCCAATCGATGTCTACATCTCCAGGACTGTCTCGGTTAAAAGGAACACATTTGTGTCTCGGGATCCCTAAATAATCAATAAAGTGATCTATTTGGTCCATGGTACAATGCGTTGGATAAAATAGTTCAATGCAGTTGGAATTTATATGTATTGGATTATTACCGTGTCTCCAACCATATGCATAAACTACGATACGACGGGTATAATTGTTACATGCGCGTTGATTTATTTCGAACCTGACCCAATTTCTTTGTTCATTAGTTCTATAATGCTTTATTCTACTGTCCCTTTCTGTAAATTGATGAGGTCCATAAATTTCTCTGTAACAATAATAAATTTTATATGAACATTTTATTGAAATTAAATGAAATGAAAAATCTCTTCATTTAAATGGACTTTGCTAAGTACTTTTAAATCGTCAAAAGCCCTACCACCAAATGAAATATAACCTATTGTAATTAGTGCATTTAAAAACAGTTACGGGGTGCCTCTATTTTTTAACTTGGGAGCCTTTGGCTTGGCGTAACATAGGACTTCTTCTTATTTTTCATAACTAACTCTTCGTACTATTGAAAAATTTTCGGTCACTCATCTGAGTACCGACCGCGCCCTTGGTAGCTTGGCTTTCGAGATCGTTACGAAAAACGCACGACCGCGGCACCATCGACTGGATCTATAGAAATTTATATCCTAAATAATGTCAATCAAGCAACACTCTGGTTTATTATTTCTAAATTAACCAGTTTCTCTTCAATCGAACCGCATCCGTGGTTCCCAATCAGAATTAGATCCAAAAGTCCCGGATTCAATACAAACGAGTACAAATATAAACTCCCTCGGGATCGGAGGGTTTTTAAGTAGGGCTTCTGTTTTAACCATAGATATAGGAAGCTATAGATTCGCAATGTGAAAGAGAAAGAGTATAGTAACACGTATATTAGAACGAGATAGATGGGCAAGACCATTTCAAGTACACGCAGGCGGCCTAAGTCGGCCTGTCAGTAACGTAGAAAAGACCGCAACTGTCAGACAGCAGTACTATTTTTACCGCACATATGCGCATTACTCACACATCGGTGCATTTTTTTGGTCTCGCCCTAGTCGACTCATTGCCAATCTATAAACGCCCATAATTATAAATCTATGGTTTTAACTCTACCCTACTACCTACCACCATCTTACCGAAGTCTGTCGCTATACTAATAATGTAACAAAAACGGCAAAGAAGCCGGGATGTATAAAATAATGTATACACTTGTATAAAAAATACTGACCTGTAGACATTCAACTTCTCCGTATCTTCTATTTGTACTTTTATCTTTGTACTATCAGCAATTGCGCGTAGTAAGTTTTCGTAACCATAATCGTACCCCGTGATTATCTCCACATTATAAGCCGCATTCTCAAGATAGTCTGTAATTACTCTAGTGATTTTGCTGATACTATCACTCTGTCTTGGTAATCGGTAACCTCTGTCAAAGTTAGAAAACGTAGCGTCATAATACAACAAATCGATGGATATAGGTTTTTCATTCCGATGAAGTGCAACCAAATTCCTCAGGTTATCCCGGTTGTCGTTAGGAAACACGAAGTCTCCAGTGTATAGAATAGTTTTTCCATCAGTAGTCTCAAACAAAAACATGACTGCTCCAGGCATATGTTCAACGGGTATCAAAGTGACATTGGTTCCATTGATGTCATGAGCTTCTCCTAAAACACGTTAAGTCTTTTTTTAGCTTATTAACTTGACGGGTGAGCACTATAGTCTAAATGTTATGAGTCTTCAAGAATATGAAATAAATGTGTTCGCTCGGTTTTCTTTGTTTTTGCCTCAAATTCCATATAGTCTTGTGAATGTTATGTGCTGACTGGACAGTTAGCATCTTCAAGAGTCTAGTTTACGCCCGAATTAAGTAATGACGACACGAAATTCTAATAAAAATATATTTATTCTACAATTGGGCAGCGTCTTAACTATTACAATAATGACAACTTATCTACTAAAACATACAGTATTTATAGTTAATATATATCATAGTAAGCAATATCTTAAGTAGAACGATTGATATTGCTTACGAAGCTAATTGAACCAGGGTTGGCGGCCTTAACTCCTTTTCTAAGGGCAACTCAGTTGTTCTCAGAAAATTTCTTTTGAAATAGAAACATACAATTATAATTATTGCAACTAAAAAAATTACATATATACTTCAAGTCCATATACTTAATTCTATTGTTATCATAGTACTATTATTTGAACTTAACTCAGTGTCCATTTCACTTATTTTATTAATCACGTCACTGACGTCTCTGAGGTCCACATTTCTTAGGTCCATTGGTGTCCATTTTCTGTTCTCTGGATTCTTCAGGATTGATAGTTGAATCGGCGGCAGGTTGATGGTAACGGCTGATGTTGACACTCATTGCTGAGTGGTGATATGAGGGAATTCCCAACCTGGATCTCGCAGTATTGGTTACGAGACAAAATATATGTGCCTCTTAGGGAATGTTTTCTTATTTCATCTCGGCAACGTTTGGTTATGAAAGTGTCGTCTTCGAGGTACAGCATCTATTGGTTGTCCGTGATGGGTTGAATCTTTGTCTTCTCTATTTTTACTTCGTACTGCTGACAAACCCTGTAATTACTTTACAGAAGCATAAGTTGTTCTGTGCAAAGCTCGTTGGTAAACTGCACGACGTCTTCATTAGTGTATAGAGATTTTTCCAACTCTATTTCTTCACACGGGCGGGCTACGGGCATGTATTTTAAACTTTTCACCATTAGAAATGGATATTGAGGGATTATAAAGAGGGTTTTATTGGTTTTAGGATAGTGAATTGGGACAGGCATAACTTTGTAGTAAATGTATTCATCTTTATCTAATAATGGAACTTCTAATATAAAAACTAGCTTGAATTGGTCGAAATAGGTTTTCATTTCGATATTGTTTTCTAATTTAACTAAATTTTCATTATTTACTCTATAAAGAAGGTTTGCATGTTTTTCTATCTGCATTAAAATGTTTAAGAACTCTGTCGAATTAATTATGGAGCTGTGTAAAGTGTGAAGCTTACTAAAGGCAATAGCTGTTTCAACTTCGTAAATTACTTGGTAAAGGGTTCGAAAGTTATTCAGAATCTGGTATAAGCTATTCATTATTCGAAATGATGTATACATCATAGTCTGATTACTCATTATTAACTCTAAATGTTGATTATTAAAGTTAACGTGTTTGACATTAAGATTAATGTCATTTTTTATGTTTACTAACTTTTCTATTGCTACTTTCATTAATGAAATCTTTTTTTCCCTTGAATGTTCTCCATTTTGAAGGTCTCGAATTTCCTTATTATACTTTTTAGCATCCTCGTGGTCTAGATTTCCTGATATTATTTTAATTAGTGATCCTAGGGAGTTCAGCAACCCACGTCTGACCCTGTAGGTTGGTAATATTTGTGCTAACCTATCTCTACTTAAACTAATCATTGATTCTATCTGTATTGTTAATCCTAAAAGCTCCCTGCGGGTTGCACTATGTCTAAATATTAGCGTTTTAAAATTATTATACTCATTTATATTATTGTCTAACTGTTAGACAATAATATAAAAGAGTATAATAATTTGAGTATATTAACTCTAAATTTAAAAATGAGTATATTAACTCTAAATGTTGATTATTAAAGTTAATGTGTTTGACATTAAGATTAATGTCATTTTTTATGTTTACTAACTTTTCTATTGCTACTTTCATTAATGAAATCTTTTTTTCCCTTGAATGTTCTCCATTTTGGAGGTCTCGAATTTCCTTATTTTACTTTTTAGCATCCTCGTGGTCTAGATTTCCTGATATTATTAGACTAACAGTTAGACAATAATATAAATGAGTATAATAATTAGCAAGCAAGCAAGATAGTACATCCCCTAGTGACTAGGGGATGTACTATCTTGCTTGCGGCCCTCGACAACATGACTGAAACGTGTTTGTGGCCCTTATAAAAAAAAGGTTGAGTATAGCTGGTCTAACTGCATTTCTAACAATTCTAAATCTAAAGTTTTAATGATGGTCCAGTGATCATTCCTCATCACTGCTGTTCCCATCCAAATAGGCGCTATTCCTGGATTCGGGTCTAGCTTTTGAATGTTCAGACTGTGCGTCCGAACGGCTAGGGCTAGCACCAGCGTGAACGACCTGTGGAGGGCGTTTAATATTTTTAATTGCGACTCTAGTCTTCTATTTTTTAATTCTACGGGTATTATGTTCCTACTACATTCTCCTATAACTTTTTCCTCATCAAAACGGGGTAGGTCTTTCGCTTTCCTTGTCCTTGTATTTTTCATGAAAATTTTATCTCCGACTTTTATTTCCGGCGGTTCTTCTCCTGGCCTTTTATCTCATACTACTATCTTGTCTGATTCTAGTATCTCCTTTACAAAATCGTACAAAACTTTCAACCTTTTCCTATGATCCTGTACTAGCTTTTGTAGAAGGTTAAGTTCCCTATCAGTGTCGAACAAGTTACCCGAATCCGTGTGACCGAAAACTATTTAAAAAGGCGTGAACTTTGTAGCGCTATGTATCGCGTTATTGTATGCCATAATAGAGTATGTCATCACATTACACGCATCTTGGTCATTCCTATCGTATTTCGCAATTCGGTATATTTCTATTATTGTTGAATGGAACCTCTCTACAATTGCCATCGATGTAGGATTATTCGGAGTGCCTATGTGTAATTTAATTTTATAGAAGTTTAAAAGTTCTTTTAGGAGATCGTTGTTAAATTCCGCACCTGAGTCACTATTAATTATACTCGGTATTCCGTACATGCTAAAGTATTTTACTAACGCCTTTACTACTTCTGATGTACTTCTATTTGGTATTCCTATCGCATGACCCAACTTGCTAAACGCATCTACTATTATGAGGTAATATTTTCCTTCAACGAAGAGAATATTATCTATATAAACCTCTTGGAAAGGTGCATCCTGCGTTTGGGTTCATGGTAAAGGAGGCTTAATGGGTTTTCCTTCATACTTCATTCTTTTCCATTTCTCGCATCCATTTATTATAGCAGTCACAGTATCTTTCATATTTGTCCACCAATAATTTCGCTTAAGTTGAATATACGTCTCATTTATACCTCGATGGCATGTTTTACCTTCGTGGTATTTACGAATAATGTCTATTTGGTCACTTTCAGAATCAGTGAGATTTACTACTCGTACGTTCTACGTGTACGTTCCGTACACTCGATTAAATTTATAGATCCTTTCTTATATAGCTGGGTAACTACTCTAGTGAATATAGGCCTAAATGATAAATCTTCAAAATATATAAAGTATTTGTTTTTAAAATCTACGTATTTTGAAAAAAAATCTTTAACTACGTTCTCATTATTTAAGAGTATGTGTACTTCTAAAATTCTCTGCTTCTTGTTTGAAATGTCTTTTACAGCAAGATTATCCTTAAACCATGTATACACTAATATTTGTTTGGGTTTAGTGTCAATGGCTTCGTTTAATATTGGTATTCCCTCGTGTTCCCTATTTGATATCGAATCAGCTGTGGCACCATCAGATTCCGATTCCGATATGTCCATCGTCTCTATCTTTGCTCCTTACTATGTTCTTCAATATCCTGTTCTAACTCTCTAACTCTCTTGAACTTGTTCACTATCTGAATCTATATTTACTAACATTGACTCTAAGTCGTCATCCATTGCGTTAATTCTAATTTTGGATAATGCATCCGCGTTTGTATTTTGAGGGCCTTTTTTGTATTTAATCTCAAAGTCATATTCCTCTAACCATAATCTCCAACGCGTAAGCTTACTGTTTGGTTCTTTTAATGAATATAACCATGCCAAAGGCCTATGATCTGTATATATTATAAACTTGTTACCATATAGGTAGGGTCTGAAATGCTTAACCGCCCATATAACTGCTAATAATTCCTTCTCAATAGTGCTTTATCTAGTCTCCGTAACACTTAACGTCCTACAAGCATATGCTACTGGTTTGTCCGAGCCTATTGGACCCTGTGATAATACAGCTCCTATGGCAAAGTTGGACGCATCTGTGGTTAAGACAAAAGGTCTCTTAAAATCCGGAAACTGTAATAACGGCGCATTCGTTAACAACTTTTTACAAGTTTCAAAACTATTTTTGTATTCCTCGTTTAAAACTATTTTGCGACCCTTTTTTAAACATCCCGTTAAGGGTCTGGTAATTTTAGCAAAGTCTTTGATAAATTTGCGATGATATCCCACCAGCCACAAGAAACTTTTAATTTGAGTTATCGTTTCTGGCAGGGGGTAATTAAGTACTGCATCAATCTTATCTGTGTTCGGTTTAAGACCTTCACTAGTGATGGTATGTCCCAAATATAAAACCTCTTTGAGTAAGAAATGCAACTTGTCTAATTGAATTTTTAGATTACTTTCACGGAACCTGTCAAAAACTGCTTTTAATTTTGTTATGTGCTCTGGTAAGCTTTTCGAAAAAATGATTACGTCATCAAGATAAACTAAGCAGTGTATGCCCTGAAGACCTCTTAAGACATTATCCATTGCTCGTTGAAACGTAGCAGGAGCTGCCTTTAAACCAAACGGCATTCTGTTGAATTCATAGTGTCCGAAAGGTGTGCTAAACGCTGTTTTGGGTCTGTCAGTGTCCTTGACTTAGCTGATGATAACCACTCGCCAAATCGAGGGTCGTGAAATACATGCTTTTACCCAACATGTCGAATAAGTCGCTAATATTTGGTAAAGGGTACTTGTCGTCTATCGTGATCTCGTTGAGTCGACGATAGTCGATAACCATTCTCCATTTTTGTTTCCCGGACGCGTCTATCTTTTTGGGAACTAAATGGACTGGAGCACATCCCTAAGCATTTTTTCTACCTGATTTTTTATTTCCACCATTTGTGATGGTGGTAATCTATGAGCTCTAATAAAGATTGGATCTTCGTTCGTAGTTCTAATTTCATGTTTCACTTGGTTTGTAAACGATAAGGGTATGTCTTCACAGTAGAATATGTCCCTGTATTCTCTACATATATCTCCTATCATTTTCTTTTCCTCCTCATTCATATGGTCTAATCTTAATTTTGAAAGATTTTCCATTAATAACCTATCTACCTCACTATTTTCCTTAATATAATTAACTTCGCATTTATTTGTATAGCTATAAGGTTCTACCTTAAACAGTGACGTCACAATTAACGTTATATTCTGATTGGTGGTGTTCTGGATTACGGTAGTTGCAAAACCCTTATTATAGTTTACTAACGCCGCAGGCATCCTTATTCCTTCCATGAATTGTACGTATTCGAGAATACCGTCACCGTCTAGTAACGTAACGGGGAGTTTGACTCGTAACTCACTACGGCTTGGTAACTCGTAAGTTAATTTCATAGGTGGCGAGTATATAATAGGGATGCTAGCATTTTTCGAGAACAAGATTTGAGATTTCATATCTATCTTCGCGTCAAGTTGTTTTAAAAGATCACTACCTATTAACCCGTCATATCTACTATCTACACTATAGACATAAAATTTATGTTTCCCTCTACTTTTAAATAAGCTAGGTAAAAATATATTTACTATCTCACTATGTCTACTCCGCGCGTGAGTGCTAATTATTTCAAATAATTCGCGTTCCTTAAAATTATTGTAAAATTCGTTTGCCTTATCTGGACTAATAAACGATCGCGTACTACCTGTATCAATCATAAAAACTGACCTAAGTTCAGGAATACAAATGTGTGGTAGGTTTAATTGTTTATTGCAATTTAACACTATGGTTTCACTATCGGTGAGGCTATTAGAAAAAAAATCGTACGGTATCGTATTCGTCGGTTAGACCCGTCTCCAGTTCATTATTAATTACATTATAATTATTTGAACTTTGCTCATCGGTGTAATTGACCCGCCTCGAACTTGCAGTACGCATCGTAACGTCAGTGTTGCTACCTGACCCAGCGAATGCTGAATTGCTCGCGTTACGCGGTGCATTGTCCGCAAAACGCTGACTTTGCACAGGCGATGACCTGAAGGACGGCTGTTGCCACTGATTATTGCGCAAATTGTCCGATGTAACATTAGATCGATATGTATTTCGTGATTGTATCGAACTATTTGGAGAGTTAAAATTAGAATTATTTTGTAATCTATTTGTAAAATTAGAGTTATTATTGTTAATATTATCGTTAAATGGTATCCAAGTTGGTCGTGAATTGGGCTGACGCTGTATATTACTGTTAAATTGCTGTGCCGATTTCTATTTTTATGCTCATAAACAGTCTGGAAGTTTTGTTCTTCCAGGACGGTTTTTAACGTGTCTTCCGGCGTTAACCCATTTCTCAGTCTTACTAAGCGAACTAAATATGCAGGCAAATTGTAAAGGAAGACATTCAAGGATGTATGTGTATAAATTTCCTGTTTAGCGTACCTTATATTGACGTCGTCTATGGTCTCATTAACTTTGGCAATAAGGACGCTTCTAATATTTTGAATCCTATGACAAAATTCTAAATAACTTTCGCCCCTTCGTATGGTCAGGGCTTCTAGTTCTAGCAGAAGACACTCCTCAGTACGTGGGTCCCCAAAGTGCTGATTTAGAAGACTTTTGAGGTCTGCCCATGTAGTTTATTTGATCTCGTTCCCCGACTAGATTCGCGGCGGCCGCAGTGAGTCTACTCGTTATGACATGAAACAGATATTCCCCTTGTGCTTCTCCACCATGGTAAGAAGTCAAAATGTACTCACATAAATAGTGGTAATTGCCTTGAATCCCCCCAAATATTGGGATTATATTTACCATTTCAGTTGGTACACGGTTGACGTTTTCCATTTTAATGCAAATATTAAACCCACAAACACAAAGTAGAAATAAATATATGTAAAAAAAATAAATCGCGAATATCTTCGAAATAATGCTATTAAATTATTATTTTGACTAAATTATTATAAAATCGTTTAAAAATGTCTACTAAATTAACGTAAATAGAAATTTGAATCCAAATGTTATAGAGGCGTTTTCTAATCCCTAATAACACATTTACTACGCAAGTTCATAGAGGAAAACGGAAAAGGATAGTGAAAAGTTTTACTCACAGTCCCGCAGTTATTCCCATTATATGGAAATTATTGTATAGTCTTCCAGGCTGCTGCTCCTCGAATCGCAATACTCAATAAATTTATTTGTTCGGCGGTCCCAGATAAACCGTTGAAACGGACGTTGGTATACTACGTCAAACTAATACTTTTTAGTCTATAACGATCTCGAACCCAACGACTGGGATCCTACCGGCTGCGCCAATTAAGTAATGACGACACGAAATTCTAATAAAAATATATTTATTCTACAATTGGACAGCGTCTTAACTATTACAATAATGACAACTTATCTACTAAAACATACAGTATTTATAGTTAATATATATCATAGTAAGCAATATCTTAAGTAGAACGATTGATATTCCTTACGAAGCAATTGAACCAGGGTTGGCGGCCTTAACTCCCGCGCACCGCGTCCTGCACTCCCGCGCTCGCTCCACCTTTGCGACGCCCTTCCCCGGACCTATATAGCGATGGAACCGGTGGCCAGTCAGTCGCGCTGTGTTCTCCGCAAGCTTTAGAGCTTCTAAACCTAAACCGCACAACCCTCCCTAAACTGCAAAATAAACTGTTTTATTGGTGATCATATCAAAGGTGCACGAAGCAGACGACTGGAATACAGCTATAAGGTCAGCGTACAATTCGTATTTCTATGTGGATTTGATGTGAACCTTCGCGCCACTTTTTCATCTGTATAAGTCCTTTTTAGCACCCGCATCACCATAATTTATGGTCCATTTCGAGCCGGAGTATTACCAGCCCCGCATATATTTTCTAGTAGTATATTTATTTATTACTAGATGACCCGGTGTACTTTGTATCACCTATCCACGGAGTACTAAACGTCTTGCACCTATAGTACTCAAGCCTTTTCCGAATCCGGCTTGTTCGATAGCTGGAAGTCCTCAAACCTGCGCGCGAGACGATTCGTTATATACAAGCTATAAAAGACATGAACAGTCAAACGAGAACCATGTATTCTATACATCAAAATAAGTAACATTACAAAAAATAATTGTTGGGAAATGATTTTTATTTTTTGGTGTTAAAAAAAATTGCAAATTGTACCGCGCAATGTAAAGCGCTCAACTCGTACGCATCGTAAAATCGCGATAATTTTGCCAGACGGCCACGAAGTTCACAATGTAGGTTAACATAAATGTAATCTAGATACTTAGGTACTTACCTACTGTTCATTAATTTTCATCTACGATAGGCCTTCCGAAAGGGTGAGGTGTGGTTCAAACTCGCGACCTTGACATGCGCGCACGATACCTACAGCGTATCTTCGTGATCTCGCCAGGATTCCTTCTCGTAGTGACCGATGCTTATGTTCGTCGAATACGTCAATGATTTTTTGACGCATCTCGACAGCCGTTTCGCAAGGGCGGTCAAAAACTCTGTCCCTAACGAACCCCTTACAAAAAAAATCTAGAGGGGTTATCTGGCGATCGTGCATAGGCCCATACCGCCCAATCCCTTGGTCACCGAACAGCTCCGTCAGCCGCTTCCGAACGGGTCTCACAATGTGTGTTTGGGGGTGTCGCCTTCGTGCTGGTACCATCTATCTCGCAGCTGAGTTAGTGCCATGTTGTACAGAGCTTCTGAAATGTACCCGTTTAACAGATCCAGGTAAGCTCGCCCATCCATTCTTTGCGGCAAGAAAACGGGACCAAGTATAACAGTAAACCATGTTCACATATTCGCGGGCCCTATAAACATGCCCGGGATCTTGTTTCTAACACTCACTAAATCACCACGATCACAACACAAACTGCACTGAAAATTGCGCTGAAGCCTTAGAACCGCTTATTACTCGGACGGCACGATATTATACCATAAAACCGGTTTGATTACGCAACCTCATTTACGCAAGTTCGAAAGCATTCAATCAAGCGCGCTACTAACGTGGCGCTACGCTAGTAGGGATGTTCGATCCAATCCGATACTTGTGCGGATCGATACAAAAGAATACGATCCACCCGATTTTTGTATCGATACGATGGCTTTCGATCCGTTAGTGGATCGATACATGCACACTGAGGATCGGATCGAATCATTGTATTAAATTCTAAAAAAGGTTAACAAACATTTAGCATAATATTTATAATTACACTAATATAAATATTTGTCTAGCGGTAGATTTTGCAAAGTTAGTTGTATTACATCTTTTATTTCAATGTATCTTCAACTTTGGCATGGTTACTTGTCAGGTGAAATGACCTTATATCATTTATTTTTACGTATTACGTTTTCCACTCTTGTACCGTTAACAACTACTGGTGATGAATATGGCTCCACCAAAAAAATCAACTGTTTGGTCATTTTTCACCAAAACTGCGAGCGGAGGAAAGTGCAAATTGTGTTTCCTAGAAGTGAAAACAAAAGGAAACACAACTAATTTGTCCAAACATATAAAAAGGCACCACGCAAATTTAGAAATCGTACTCGAGAGTAATTCTTCTGAAATTGTAAGTACCATTAGTTGACAAAGGGAAGAAATATACTTTCATAAATACATATATATTCAACTTTCAGTAACTTGAAACTAAGACTGTATTACAAATTTAATTATTGTTTCGTATTTTGATGTTTTATTTAAAAAATACTTGATACGATATGATACTGGATCGATCCAAAGTATCGCATCCAATCTGTTGGATCGATACTTGGATCGATACAGTGCATTACGATCCAGAATATCGATACAAAGCACCTGGATCGAACATCCCTATACGCTAGCGACTAGCGGTAGCGAAGTAGAAACCTTCCAAATAAATCACGCGGAGTGTTGCCAGCTACTGATATAAAAATTCCGCAACCCAACATACTTATTTTTAGTACTACAATACATTTTAATTATCTGAACTTATCTGAAAATAAAATAGTACCAACCAAAAAAAGGAACTAAAATAAACACACTTGTGGTAGACAATCTTGAAACACTTTCCAATACTTTAACCACAATGTATGAGCTAATTGTCGTTAAAAATCTACTAATAATACCATCCTCATGACGGTGACCTTAGACCATTTAACACGGGACGTGGCATAGCGCAGATTTAGTACAGAAAACATTCTGCCGTTTTTTGCGGGGGGTGAGACAAACACGCATAGCACACATTTACTCACTAGTGCACACTGTTGCAAAAATTATAATCGCTATTATGAGCGCACACTCGCGGGCTCGGCGTACCACCATATCGCCTAACGTTGTTAGATCGTTATTTCTGTCGCAAAATTTCTAGATGACAAATTGTATTGTTATGTGAAACAGTAGTTGATTTGAATAGAAAATTACTTTCGTATGATAAGTAACTCCGTTTTAGGATAACTTTGATGTTTCTGATGGTCGTTTACAAGAAAACACTCCGCAACCAATAATTTTTACGAGGCCCGCTTAGCGACAGATACGAATTCAATATGGCGGTCGGTCGTCGCGGCGAACTATTTTTTATAAACTGAAATGAACGTTTATTCATGTACTTTGGCAGTTTTTAATGTAAAAGAAACCAATCTGCTATTACGACCTTTATAACAAAAAATAATTGTCGTAATCGTTTCAGATTTGGCGCAGATACAATAAATAACTCAACTTATGTAAAAAAAAAAACATTTAATCAAATAAATCAATCGCTATCAGAGTGCCTATTTACCAGTGATGGTGTGTGTAGTACACTTGCCATATCTCACCAGTAATTACTGATTTAATAATTCAGACTTCTCAAACTTTGATAATTTTTATAATGATCATATTTACCAGTTATCATTTCTCTTGCAATGCCTTGTATTGTTCTCCTCCAAACTTTTGTAACAAAAATATTTCTCGAATCTCTGGACATGTAAATTGTTTTATTTGTTGTATCTTCATCTGACCATTCTAATAAGCCTGAATAATGGTCTGCGTGCACATGCGACAAAAAGTATATTGATTTCGATTTGTCGTTAAAATTGTCCACCAATATATCAGGCACACCATAAATTTTTCCACAAAATGACGGGTTTTCTGAAAATATGGAAATAAACACATGATTCTTAATTTAAAGGATAACTTACATAAACTTGGGTGTACGTTAGAGATAGTAAAGAGACTTTTCAAAATCAAATTGGCTACAGAAAATAAATCAAATAAAAATAAATGATTGTCATTTTAAGCATAAATAACAAATCAAGTTTATTTGTGTCATAGCATATCTAAGACTATGTGTAATTTTATTCAAGAGGGAGCGAGAAGAGCTGGTATGTACACAGAATAATAAAACGTTACAAGGAAACGATAGACTGATTTTTAGAAGAGTCCGGGACGACTGCCTATGGTATCAACTTACTACATACACTGCTACATATATATATATATATATATATATATATATATATATATATATATATATATATATATGTGTGTGTGTGTGTGTGTGTGTGTGTGTGTGTGTGCGTGTAAACGATTGTCAAGTTTCTTTACAAAATTAGGTGAAGATTTGGTAGATTTGGTATATTTATGTTATGCACTTTATAACATTTAAAATACACCCGCTAATTGTAAGATTTGCACTTTCATTGACTGAATTCACCTACCGCGGATATTATAGAACAAAACTTCCAGAACTTGTACATTGGAGGGCAGTTTAGAACCCGATATTTTTGTGTTATACGACTCCTTACAAGTATACTCTTTCGAGAACTGCGTGATACTAACGACATCTTGATTGCATGAGAAATAATTGCATTTACTAACAAAAAGCACGTTACTATATGCGCATCAACACTTTAGCTCACGGACGTCTTAATAGAAAAGTACTAACATGTTCCGATACAAGTCGGCAAGGGTTCCCGTGGTCCTATATAAAAGAAATTTTATTTATAAGTGTTTTGTCATTATTGAAACAAAATTAATGGGTATATTAAAAATCAAATAACAACTTTGATTTTTAATATATCGATACCAGAAGTCTCACTTGGCGTAAGGGATAAAACACGATTTTTCAGGAGAGCCAAAAAACTGTTTTTATTTTAGAAATCTCTTTGTAACTTTTTACGGTTTAATTCGATTTTCCTTGGGTTCATGGCAAAGTTTCTTAGATTTTTTTTCGCTCTCTCTTATTTTATATTATCTCATTTATTTTTACATTACCTATATTATGTCATCAGTAGTTTAGAAAATAGTATGTCCTTTACGTTAAAACATAATGTCATATTGTGTCTTACGTTACTCAAATTGAACAAGGAAACCGTGAAAATATATGTTATTTTAATGTAAAGGAATATTTTAGCAGTAAAATTTTATCTAAGTAGGTACCTATATAATGTATAAAAATGAGTTTCAGAACGTTATTACATTTTTTTCTATAATGACAATAAAACAATCCTAAAATAATTAAAAAAATAGGAATATAAAAAACAATTAAAAGACTTTCCTTTCTCGTTAATTATCGAAACTATTTTAAACGATTTTAGTAAATATATTCGCAAAGGTAATTTACTGACTCTTATTCCCTTGTATCAACATTATCTTTGTTAGCTTCTTTGACCGGCAATTTGTTTTAGAGATTAAAATATTCATACAAACATACATAAAATTACGCATTTACCACACAGGAGTCGGAGAAAGAGATCGTTTCTTACCATTTGCTATAATCACCATCACGAACAGGCGATCGTACTTTTGAAAGAAAGATAGAAAGAAAAAACGTTTATTGAGACAACAACACTAAAATTAAACAAAAAACTCATATATATATTAAGTGTCTCAAAAGGTCCCAGCTCAGCATAATGCTAGCCTTGCGGCTAGCCCTGGTCTTCCGCTGGAACCGATCTCAACATCATTGATGACGCATCAAAAGTACTTACTCCAATAATAAAAATATAAGGATTAAAAAAAAACAAGAATTTAAAATGGCAGTGGGTGCACAATACATTTGTAGGAACTAAAAAGAAAAGAGATAGTTATAATGTAGGAATGGCTGTGTGGGCTATATCTCTTTGCCTTTTATAAATAGCCTTTTAATTTCCATGCACGTGTTCAAACCCCATTCAACAAGTTCCCAGTTTTCTTTTATTTTTAAATGTTTCTTTTCATCTTTCGGACATACAGATCCTCAATCAGTAGATCCCAGTCCCTTTCTAAATCTAGCTTGTTCCGCGGTCGTTTTTGCTTTATAGCAGGGAATCTTTGCCTTTGTGAGGGGGTCCTACCACAGTTTTGCCCCCATCTCTTGATACTGTTTGGTAACTAACCTTTCACAGCCCTCAGCTTCTCAAACATACAATCTCATGCATAGTATTTCACTATTGTTCCAATTGCCGTCCAAAATTTACAAATGGATTTCTTTCTGTCTTTGATACACTAGTGTCTTTGATAAACTAGTACTTCATCATCATATACTCTTTAAAACATACTTTGATAATTTTTCTAACATTATCATCATTTCCACCTTTTGCTCACTGCTTTTAATAATACCACCCTAGCATCTGATACTCCCTAGCTCTGAGTTTGTTCACTTTCCTTGATTTATCTTTCTTGATTTCAGGAAAATATCATTAGAAAGAAAATATTCAGAGTACTTTCTATGAAAGTCATGCTTACATTCACCTTCAGCTTTCATTTTGGTCACCTTTTGTTTTGTAGTTTTTTTTTATTTTTATTGATGTTTTCAATAATTTTAATTCCTTTTCTATTTCATCCATATTTTAAACTGTCACATTTTAGTTAGTTCTTTTTGTCACCTACACCCCTTTATATTTTCTTAATATCTTACATCACCTATTATTCTCGTCCATCCATTCTTCGTTCCTCTCCTTGTCCTCTTTTTGTCACACCACATACTTTACTATCCACAGACACTACATCGTCTTTAATAACCGTACATAACTATTCGATCTCACAAACTACATCAATATTATCAAAGCTATCGCGTAAAGTCTAAAGTCCTCAAAAAAGCGAAAGTTTTTTATCTAGTAAACTTTTCTACGTTTCTCCGTTACAAGATACTTATACAACTTTGGGCAACTGGTGGATAGTTTCCATAGTTCAATGATCACATTTATTTTAATAAACTATTTAATCGGCATAAATTCCAAAAAATAATAGCTGACACCTCGAAACATTCTAAAATACTGCATCTTACTACTCTGATTTTAGTCTACAGTACAAAATCAATCATACTTTTCGAATATTCATCAACAAAAACTTTCTTTGAAATCTCTTTTTCTTTAAAATTCTTTTAAATTTTCTTAATGGTCTTAGTAATAAACGTAATAAAGTATGTAAAGGACATTTAATCGAAATCAAATGCTTCAGAGTGACACTTTTATTGACATAAGGTACATATTAGTTTGTACATTTGTTATTTAAATTAGGGTAAGGAACACATACCATTTAGACGTTACATAGCAATTTAACGTAAGGGATTAACTTAGTACTTGTTACTTACTCGAGTTTACTGTAAGTCACAAAATTATTTTCAAATGCAACATACTTTATAATTTCCTAAATACAAAAATATACTTACGTCCATTACATCAAATATTCTCAATAACTAATTATTTTTTGGCAACACAAAATAAAGTAAATGTATTTTTTTTAACGATAGTTTAATCATATTTAAGACAGTGTGAAGTATTAAAAAACTTAAACTTCGATCGCAATTGCAAAGACTCAATACGACTTAGCAAGTGCTCCCACCCAAAAGTTGCGCAAGAGAATGTAGTTGTCGAAAACGACACGACGACTAACATCATCTGTCAATTATGCCATAATATCATATCCCTAGGGCACCATAATCCGGTATTGGCATAGATGTGACGTACACACTGATAATAATTCAAAGAAATAAGTTTAATCTAACGATAAGTTCCTAAAAGATTTTTTATTACACCAACTTAGGAATAATGATAAAAATGTCATCTTTAATATATATTTTAAAATTCTGTATATTTTTGATATACTTTTTGTAGGTAAGTCAAATTATGGGCTATTTAGTAAACTATTAAGAAATAAAAATATTTAATTGGTTTTTGCATTACTACTAAAAAAAGTTTTTTTCATACTCCATCCCTTAATGTAAGCCATATAAGACATGTTTTCAAAATTAAATATTATTAAGATTTTAACACAAGTAACTGCAGAAATTTATTAACAAAGGTCCAATATAACTTCTAAAACTATAAACATTATAGTTCATTACAATTAAATCGTTAATTCATTATTTTTAGAAAACGGGTGATTTTACACCCGTAATAGTCTTAGTAGGTTGTGCAATTCATTATAGCTCATAAGGGTTAAGTTTGATGCAATAAAGAAAGATGTTGTGGACTGTATGAATTTGTTGTGAAGTGAAGCTGTTTTCTTGAGGTAAGGAAGGTTCTTGTTGTTTCTTAGAAGTAAAAGTCTCATCGGTAGTTCACTTAATTTATTTTAAAACACATTGGCTATATACATTTTATACCTATTGCACTTATCACTAGTCTCAACGATCGATTCCAAGATTCAACCTTGAGTTTCAAAAACGGGAGGGTATATCGGACGGAGGTATTGCAGTTAGTGACTGGTAGACCGATCGCGGCGCGCTGTCCTCTACAGCTCTCCCCCCGGCGTAGACTCGTCGCAGCCATCTTTCACTGGGAGGACGGCGAGCTTGGTAGTTGGACGTCGCAGGATCCCTCCTCGTGTGCGGACGTCGGCGGAGCGCACTCGGCCGTCGGGGCCTGGGTGCACCTCGATGACCTCTCCTCGGGGCCATACGTTTCGTGGCAGGTTGGGGTCGGCGATCACGACTAAGTCGCCTCGTTGGAGTTGCTTCTCTCCAGGTGTGGCGGCAGCTTGACGGGGCACGAGTGTAGGAAGGTACTCGCGCACCCATCTCCGCCAAAATTCGTTGGCAAGCGCTTGACTCGCTCGCCAGACGCGTCGATCGGCTGGGTCGCAGGGTCCCGTGTGTGGTAGGCCCATGGAGGTTCCCAACAGGAAATGGTTCGGTGTCAGCGCCTCCGGATCATGAGGATCGACGGAAACGTGGGTGAGGGGCCGAGCGTTGATACTGTGCTCGGCCTCGGTCAGTAGTGTTGCCAGCACTTCTTCGGTCGGTGTCTTTTCGTGCAGGACGCTGGTCAGCGCGACCTTCACTGACCGCACCAGGCGCTCCCAGGCTCCCCCCATATTAGGAGCCCCAGGAGGGATGAACCGCCAATTTGTGCGGTGTCGCTGGCCAAGGTCCTCCAAGGCGGGTGCCCACTCGGCGTAGGCGGCGCGTAGCTCGTTGTCAGCACCCCGGAAGTTGGTTGCGTTGTCGCTCATCATTTCGCGTGGCCAACCGCGGCGCGCTGCCATGCGACGCAGCGCCATCAGGGCGGAGTCGGTGGATAGCGAGCTCACTATCTCGATGTGTACGGCGCGTGTTGTCATACAGGTGAAGAGGGCGCCCCATCGCTTCTCGTGGCGCCGTCCGATCTTCACCATCATCGGCCCGAAGTAGTCTACGCCGCAGTACGTGAAAGGGCGGTAGTAGGCAGCTACTCGGGCTCGAGGTAGGTCTCCGAAGATAGGTGTTCGTGGTCTTGATTTTCTCAATTTGCACAGCCCGCATTCTCTTGCTATTGTGCGGACTGTGGGTCGCAGGCGTAGAATCCAGTAGCGCTGGCGGAGGTTGTTCACTACTGTTTCTCGATTGGCGTGGTGTGCTTGTCGGTGTTCCTTCATCACCAGCAGGCGCGTAAAAGGGTGCCTGCGTCCAAGATCGTAGGCTCCTTCATGTCGCGAGGTACGTCAGCTACGTGTATGCGTCCGTTCAAGCGCAGCACGCCGTCCCGCAGGGTGGGGTCCAGCCTGTAAAGCGGGCTGGACCGGGTGATTCCCTTCCCGTCCTGTAGGCTTCGGATTTCCGCTTCGAAGCTGTCTCGCTGTGCCCTCTGGATCCACATCTTCTCGGCCCGTTCTAGGTGGTGAACTTGCAGCTTGTTTCCTCGCTTGCGGCAGCCATCGATGAATACCAGCACGAAGGCGGTCGCTCTTATAAGTCGTTCGTATGAAGAGAACCGCGCGACGTCCGGTAGGTAGGGCTCCGGGCTATCTGTTGTGTGCCCTACGAGTTCGCTGTCATCTTCTTCGACTTCCTCTTCTATTGGCCAAGTGTCCTCTGGTCCAAGCAGGAAGGCAGGCCCGTCGAACCACCTGTCGTTGGCGGATATGGGCTTGCTAGATGTGCGCGTCGCGTCGTCGGCTACGTTGTGCAGGGTAGGCACCCATCGCCAGTGTTCGGGCTCGGTGCGTTCGGCTATCTCCCCCAGACGGTGCGCGACGAAAGGCGTGTAGCGTCGTGCGTTGCGTCGTATCCAGTGTAGCACCGTGCGGCTGTCAGTCCAGTAGACAGTGCGATTTGGTACCCACTCGTGCTCGGTGACGACAGCGTCGGCGAGGCGCGTTCCTATGACCGCCGCCTGTAGCTCTAGGCGGGGTATGCTTTGTGTTTTGATGGGGGCCACCTTGGCCTTGGCTGCGGCCAGGGTGACGTCGATGGTGCCGTCGATGCGTCGCGTCCTCCAGTATGCAGCGGCGGCGTAGGCTTGCTCGCTTGCATCGCAGAAGACGTGCAGCTCTCTCTGTTCGGCGGCTCCGTACCAGCGTGGCAGGCGTAATTGCGCGACGCTGCCTCGTAGCGTTCGCAACCAGCATGCGAGGTCGTCAGCTTCGGCGTCAGGCAGGGGCTCGTCCCATCCAAGTTTGTGTCTCCATAGATCCTGCAGTGTGATCTTGGCTCGTATCGTGAAGTGGCTCAGCAGGCCCAGCGGGTCGTATAGCGACATGACCGCACATAGGGCCTCGCGCTTTGTTGGTGTGCGCTGTCGCCCGATGACCTCCTCTGGAACTCTGTGTAGCGTCGTGTTGAAAGCCAGCTGATCTAGCTTAGCGTCCCACAACAGGCCGAGTGTCTTGTCTGGTGCCGGCGCCAGGCAGGTGGGGTTGTTCGATCGGAGCCCCGTTTCGATGTGTTCTCTGACTGCGCGTGCATTGGAGTTCCACCCGCGCAGCTTGAACCCTGCTTGTGCGTGCACGAAGTTCACCTCGTCGATCGTTCGTATCGCTGTTTCGGCGTCGTTGAAGGACTCGACGTGGTCATCCATGTAATGGTTGCGTGTGACTGACTTGTACGCAGCGGGATGGGTGACCGCGAAGTCTTTTGCGTTCCGATCTCGAACGCTGTGTGCCAGGAACGGTGAGCTGGAGGCGCCGAAAATCATCGCCGTCATCTTGTACTTTTGCGGCGGCCGATGTCGGTCTTCTCTCCACAGAAACATTTGGGCTGGCTGGTCTTCTTCTCTGATGCCGACGCGCAGGAACATTTCCTCGATATCGGCGGTGACTGCTACTGGGCCCTCTCGGAACCGGAACATGATGCCTTGCAGCGATCGCAGCAGGTCCGGCCCCTCGAGCAGTAGGTCGTTCAAGCAGATTCCGTGCGACTTGGCGGCGGCGTCGAATACCAGGCGCAGCTTCCCCGGTTTGTTTGGATTGAAAACCGTGAAGTGCGGTAGGTACCACTGCCTCTTGTTGCCCTCTTCGGTCCCGTCGCATGGTTTCGCGTACCCCTTCATTAGCAGTGCCTCAACTTCGCGTTTGTATTGCGAAGCGAAGCCTGGCTCTCGTTCGAACTTCTTTTCGATCGATTGCAATCGCCTGAGTGCGGCGTTGTAGCTCGGTGGCGTAGCGGTATTGTCCTGGCGCCACGGTAGTCCCACCTCGAAACGGCCGTTGACTCGTCGGGCGGTAGCTTCGAAGATCTCGACGGCTCGTCGTTCGGAGTCCGCGACCTTCTCGGCGAGTGATACCCCCAGCGCGTCGATCTTGAAGTGTTCTTCGACTAATCTTTCCAGTCGCTCATTCTCTTCGTCGCTGTGGTTCGGTGTGAACATGTGCAATATCGACGCGCAGTCTCTGCCATATAGAGACCGCGGTGCGGTGCCGTGGATTGTCCAACCGAGTTCGGTGAGAGAAGCGGCCGGTTCGTTCTTGCGGCCCATCTTCACTCGCCGTGATACGATGAGGTGCCAATTGTCGGCGCCTATCAGCAGTTGCGGCTTCGCCTTCCCGTAGCAGACTTCCTCTTCGTTTAGGTCCTGGAGGTGCGCGTGTTTCAGCAGCGTGGCCGGTACTGCTTGACTGTGCAGTACCAGTTGCTGTATGGTGCGCATCTTCACCCGGTGACTGTCGGCGCCTCTCTTGCTCTTGATCTCTGCCTCGATGAGCTGGCTGTTGACTTCTCGGCTGCTGGATGTCGCGCCGTGGATGTGAAGCGGTCGCGTAGGCCCCTTGAATCCCAGTCGTCTTGCCAGTTCCTCTTCCATCAGCGACACGGTAGAGCCTTCGTCCAGTAGCGCGTAGGTGTCAGCTTCCCCCTTCGGGCCTCCCACGGTGACTGGAACCACCTTCAGCAGCACCATGCTTCTGTCTTCGGCGGCGGCGACAGCTACTGACACGTTCTCTTCGGCGGCAGTGGCAGCGGCGTGTTCCGGCGTCCTGGACTCTTCTCTTCTTTCTTCGAAGTGTAGCAGGCGGTGGTGGGGGCGGCGGCACTCGTTCAGACCGCACGCTCCCCTGTTGCAGCGTTGACGTCGGTGGCGGCTCTCCAGACACTTGAAGCACACGCCGTTGTCCTTGACAATCTTCCATCTTTCGTCGACGCTGGCTGCTCGAAACTTCTTGCAGTTTGGCAGCAGATGTTCTTCGTTGCAGCTCGTACACACGTATTTTCTTTCTTGCGGCGGTGCTGTGGCGTCCGTCTTCTTCACAGGAAATGCGGTGTCTGCAGTAGTCGTATATATGTTGACCTTCTTCTTCACGGCGCCCGTCGGAGCCGATGTTGCTAGTCGGGACGTCTTCGGTATCGCAGCCGCAACCGGGTGCGACGAGTACGTAAATTGTAGCGCCAGGTCCGCTTCCTCCATCAGGAACTGTGACAGCAAGACGAGTTGTGGGTCGCTGCTGCGCATGCGTTGTTTCGCGTAGTCGCACCACCGGGCGCGCAAGTAGGGGCTCAGCTTCTCCAGTACCTCCCTCGGCAGCATCGGGTAGTGTAGATAGTCACGGCGATCTATGTTTTGTAGCACATATACGATGTTTTGGAGTTTTACTGCGAACGTGTTGATTTCGTTGGCGGAGCTCCCCAGGCGCGGCAGGCGGCGCAAGTCTTCCATCGCCTTGTCTATGATGAACTCTGGGCGACCGAAGCATTGTTCCAGTGTGCGCATTACTTGTGCGGGGGTTGATACGGTACACAGGAGACCGGCGACTGCTTCGCGAGCTTCCCCTCGTAGACAGTTTCGAAGGCGGGCCATGTTCTCGGTGGGCGCGAAATTGTAAGTGGCGGTGGATTCTATCATCGCCGCTTTGAAGGGTAGCCACTCGTTGACGGCGCCGGAGAATGTTGGCAACTCGGTGGCCTGCCGGGGCGCGGGGCGCACCCGGGACATCCTCTCGAACGCTTCTGTGAGTTGCTCGATCCCCTTCTGTCGTCGTGTTGGCGTCGGTGATCGCGGTCGGCGAGCGTCGTTTTCATCGAAGTGCACCCGTTCGTGGTGCCGCTGGGTTGCGTATGTCGGTTGCTCCCCCCGTGCGGTCAACGGGGTCCGCAGCGCCTGCGTAGGGACGGCGTCGTCGGTTGTAGGCGCCTTGTGTCCCGGAGTAATTCTCTCCCCCCGTCGCACGGAGGGAATTTCGACGTTCTGTTGCAGCCAGCTATCGATGCGCTCGTTGATGTCGGCGACGCACGAACCTTCTACGTCGACTTCTTCTTCTCGAATGTTCTCGATGTCGACGGCTAACCTCTTCCTGATGAGACTTGTTTCAATTGCGAGTTCTTTCTTCCTTATTTCTGTTTCAATTGCGAGTTCTTTCTTCCTTATTTCTGTTTCAAATGCGAGTTCTTTCTTCCGTATTTCTGCTAGTCGCTCTTCCGTTTCCAATTGTGCGTTCCGTATGCGGGCCACGGCGCTGCTAGTCGATCTTCGTGATGCTCTGGACCTCGAAGGTGACGGGCGACGTGGTGACTCAGCGCGTAGAGCTTCGCTCGGACGAGAGAGACGCGAAAGGTGCGCAGAGGTGTGCAGCGCTTCGGCGCTATAGCCCCCCCCCTCGGCGCCCATGGCGACAGTCGCGTCTCTGTTGTAGTCCGCAGGTGCGTTGCTTGATGCCTCAGGTCGGTCGCGAAGGGTGGTGTCGATCAGACCACCCGAACGTGCCGCGCCTTGGCTTGCGTTTGCCGACGGAGAACGCGGAGGATCCGTAAATACGGTTTTTGGTACGGGTTCTTGAGAGCGTGTCCTCACCATTTTTTCTTGCATTTAAATATGGTGAGCGATGAAACCAGGAAACTGTTGTGTCCTGGCGCGGGTTTCTTCAATTAAGTTCTTAAAATCCGGCAATCGATGGACCAGGAAACTGTTGTGTCCTGGTGCGAGTTCTTGAAATCCGGCAATCGATGGACCAGGAAACTGTTGTGGACTGTATGAATTTGTTGTGAAGTGAAGCTGTTTTCTTGAGGTAAGGAAGGTTCTTGTTGTTTCTTAGAAGTAAAAGTCTCATCGGTAGTTCACTTAATTTATTTTAAAACACATTGGCTATATACATTTTATACCTATTGCACTTATCACTAGTCTCAACGATCGATTCCAAGATTCAACCTTGAGTTTCAAAAACGGGAGGGTATACCGGACGGAGGTATTGCAGTTAGTGACTGGTAGACCGATCGCGGCGCGCTGTCCTCTACAAAAGATATAAAAGAAATTGTAATCTACTTTTTATTTAATAAACTTACTACATCTTGCAATAACATTAAATTAACCGTACGACCTTGTTTTCATTTTGTCTAATACTGTGTTAAATGAAGTATATAATGGTAATGAGTACATTTTGTTTATTATCTCAGTTAAAAAGTAAGAAATACAGAACTTTAGATGCAACGTGCGCTGCGAAAACGGTTAAAGTTACGCAAAAATCTTGTATAATGGAATTGTTCTCCTTTAACAGTTCTGAAAAAAGTTCGCGACAACATAATGTAGAGTCCCGTACTTGTTACCACAAACAATTTGACCGAATAATAGATCCCATATAAATTTTACGGATTTTGGGGAGTAAGGGGAGAACGGAACACAACATCTTTCCGACCCAAATGTCAACCTCACCTGCACGCGCCGGATGGCGGCGGTCACCAATAGGTGGCCGTGGTGCTCCCTACTAGACAACAGAAGAGGCCCTGGCGACCGAGTAAATGGCGGGATAACCATACACATAGCCGGGCAACCAGCTAGAGGAGGCTGCAGCAGCCTTGGGACACAAATGGTTCCTAAAAATTCTGGTGCGGAAAGGAATGGGACAGTACCGTAACTAATACATCCCAAGAAAACTTTGATGAGGTCAACACAAATTAATGGTTTGTCAGGTGGATTGCGGGTCTCCTGGTGTGAAATTGGCTACCGGCTGCAAGGCAGTGGGTCACCAGGCTTCTTGCAGAATTTGGACTACTGCTGACAAAAGACTTAACACCAGACATCAAGCTCTAATGATAGGCACATGGAATGTACGCGGACTGAACAAAACGGGAAAACTGGAGGTAGAGGAGGCACAAATGGATAGATACAAACTAGATATACTGGGTTTGAACGAAACGCATCTTAAGCAAAGTGGGCATTCGAAGACAGGCAAAGGAATGACTATGTTAAATGCGGGTAGTGAAGTTAAAAGTTTCAGTGGAGTCGGTTTTCTAATTGCAAAACACCTCACAACCGCAATTTTGGGATATGACCTCATAAGTGACAGAATAGCCCGTTTGAAGTTGGGAGCGTGGCCTCATCCGATAAATTTGATACAAGTGCATGCACCCACATCTGCGTCTGACGAGGCAGAGATCACTGACTTCTATGATGCACTGAGTCGAGTCATTCAAGGCATACCCTCTAAAGAGGTTACGGTTCTGCTGGGTGATCTTAATGCGAAGATAGGAGCCACTTTATCGGATGAGCACTTGAGAGAAGTTGTAGGCAGATTTGGTTTGGGTGCACGGAATGAGCGAGGGCAAATGTTGCTAGAATTCTGCGTGGAGAATAACTTAACCGTCATGAATACGTGGTTCAAACAACACCCGCGCAGACTTTATACCTGGACGTCACCGAATGGGAAACATAGGAACCAAATCGACTACATTATGATTGGCACAACATGGAGGTCGTCAATCACTTGCACTAAGACGCGACCAGGAGCAGATTGTGGTAGCGACCACCAATTGCTAGCACCTTCCAAGCGCAGCAAACCATGCTCACACCAAAGACATGTTCGCAAAGGTGAAAGTCCTTGCTAAGGATTTCAAACCAAAAAGCTGGACAATAGAGGATGAAATGGGCATACCACTGATGGATAAACATCTTGTACTTGAGAGATGGCGCCAGTACTGCCAACAGCTATACAGTGAGCATAATGAATTCGTCGAAGATCGGATGGATTTCACTGAAAAGGAGCCGGACATCCTCCTACATGAAGTGGAAGCTGCGGTTTCGCGCCTAAAACACAAAGCTTGTGGTGGGGACGGAGTATCCGCACAAATGCTCGAGTGGTTGGGTCCAGAAGGCACACAGGTTCTTCATCTCATATGCCTGAAAGTTTGGAGAACTGGTCAATGGCCTGAGGACTGGATGGAGTCAGTGGTGGTTCCGCTGCACAAGAAAGGTTCCACGAAAAAATGAGAGAACTATCGTACCATCTCTTTAACATCACATGCGAGCAAAGTCTTTCTGCATATCCTTAACAAAAGGCTCGAAAATTTCATCGCCGGTCAGATTGCAAAGGAGCAAGCAGGCTTTGTGAGAGGTAGAGGTACACGCGAACAGATACTGAACATCAGGCAGCTCATCGAAAAGGCCAGAGAGTTCAACGTGCCTATGGCACTATGCTTCATTGACTATGCTAAGGCCTTTGACTGCATCAGCTGGAGGAAAATGTTCGAGGTCATGAGAGAGATGGGTATACCGGACCACCTTACTTTACTTGTGCAGAACCTGTATCTCGACGGTGATTCTAGGATCAGAGTCAAAGACAATGAATCAGAAGCCTTTAAGACCAACCGTGGCGTTAGACAAGGGTGTATTCTTTCGCCACAACTATTTAATCTCGTGGGCGAACACATCATGATATAATTCTTGAGGATTGGCATGGAGGTGTGTGGATTGGAGGACAGCTTGTAACGTCGTGCCCTATGGTCCAACACTGTTGGTATGGTCCACTAATCAAAACACTTTTCCGTCACTATTTTATTGAGATATTAAACAGGTTCTAAATGGTATGTAAAAGGCACTCTGAAAATAATATAAAACACACTGTAGAAACTAAACAATAAAACACTTAAAACTGATACACAAGAATATAAAAGGAAGGTTTAACAAAAGGTACTTATAATTTTACTGCCTTGATATAATTTTGTGTACGTATTAAGTATGGTAATATTATGGCCCAAGCCGAGGTCAAGAGCGAGACCCTTAGGTACAATAATAACAATGTGTTCTAGGACACGGTCAGCAATGGAATGAATCAAATAGCGCGAAAATGAACCAAATGTCATGATGAATGATGATTTTGAATATGATTGATTATTTTTAAAAATACTGCCAGTAATAATGATGACGATGGTACTATAACATAGCAATGTTATAGTACCACGTTACAATACCCGGTCCGCCCTGGAAGAAAAAATCCTGAGGGGTGATAAGGCCGCAAGTATTTTTTCTAAGAGGAACGAAAAGGAAGAAAAATAAAACAAAAAATAGTGATAGTTATATAAAAAAAATTGGATGAGATGAGCTACACTAAATGATAATATACAGTGATATAATAATAAGGAGGCAACGTACTCATTCATTCGATACATTCACGCTACAACCATGCATCAACCAAGCAAAGTGTCGTGGTTTGTTAACCTACACCAAACCAGACCCTAGCAAACAGAGGTTTCAACAAATATACGTTGAACACTCCAACCGTTGTCCTTATAGCGAAGGCTTATTTAGACAGTCACCATCCGCTGTAGTGTAGGCTTCTTTAAACAGTCACCATCCGCTGCTGATGAAAGGTGATTAAAAGATACATATATACAATAATAAAAATATATTTACACTCAAGGTACGTAGGTACGTATGTATATGGCTCTTACACCAATAATGTGCGATATGCACTTGTGGTAACGAAGGTATGACTCCACGGAATAAAATCAATATACTCGTTACTCACGGTTTATTGTGTTCCAAACATGTGTTTGGAACACAATAAACCTGTCTCCTTCTGTACTTGTTTAGTTGTTCTATGTGTATGTACACATAGAACAACTAAACAAGTACAGAAGGAGAACGTGAGCACAGTAGTAAGGACACAGAAGATACACAGAAAAACGATAACTTTAACAGCTAAGTAAGCAGCGGTACATACGACATGCATTGAGTACGGAGCAATCTAACTGACTGGTTTAGCGGGCGGCCGGCTGGTCGTCCGCCGTGCATGACCTACTTTCCAGCGGCCAGCGTAAGCGCACAAATATTAATATAAACGACAGATATGTTTGTCCGTTTTACATACAAACTTTTATTTATACATTTTATGTTTTTCTTTATGTTTATTGATTTTACATTTTTGCAATCTTATTTATTTAAGTATACATTATAAAAGTTTGTTATTTATTTATACTAAATTTATATAAACTATATGTATGTACTATAAAATACTATTTATAAAATGAATATTTAATTTATAAATAATTTAATTTAAGTACACATTCTTTATGTTGTTTCACTACACACTAAATAGGTAAATGTGCGATATGCACCCAATAGTAACTCTATATGTATAAATAGAGTGTGCAAGACACGCAGTAGGTAGGTATGAGGTAGGTATATATAGAGGATATACCATAATCCTCTATTTAAAAAAAATGTAAAGTATACATATATACAGACGAAAAGTTAAAAATGAATGAACTATACAAATTTATACATAAAGAAATACAGAAAAGTAATAATTGGTCAAGAATATTTAATATAGGTAATAGTCATAGTAATTGAAAAATAATTTAAAAAAATATGTGTAAAATGTTCTAAATTATGTTTGCTGACCGTATACAATTTGGATAGGTTTATGACGAATAAACGGATGGCATAATGATAATGATAGAATTTTGAGTGACAATCTAAATGAATAATGAAATGAAAATTGTTTATTATTATTTTGGAATAATTCCAACAAAATTATAGTAAATCTTTGGAAATATCTATCATATTTAAAGTTGGCATCTATGAGAAAGATATTTTCTCTATATTTTGATTAAAAGTAAAAATGAAAGTAAACATCAGCCTGCCGAAACTCAATACTGCAGAAAAAATGTATGGAGTTTAGGCAATTTTTAATGGCGACTGGTGTTTTGTCTCTTACTTCCTATCTACCCTTCCTTGTCTCCCGCTGCTGGAGTGTCACTAATGTCAATATGGCGGCGGGCGGTTCTTGAAAATTTTAAAAAAGCGTCGTTTTAGTTTATTTTTTCATCTGTGTGCGTATTTATTGTTTTCGGTGACTATTATAATTAAGTGTATACTGGTTTTTATCATTTATATAAGTGCATAACAGCAAAATGTATTACACAAGATGTGAAATATGTGGACTAAAATCTGGTAGGAAATTTAACCAAAAGCGGGTTTTCATGGCTCAATTCCCACTAGATGAGAAGCGGTAACTAGTTTTCCATGTTATTTTATTGACGCTAAGTAATTAGAAAGAATTTCTGGTCACTTAAATACTTTGTCTTAAAACCATTACCAAAAACCATATGCTCCGTAGTGATGTCCTTACTACGTACCAAATTATCGATAAAACTATATTCGTACATTTGAGTATAAAATGTATTTGAGATGTTTCATTACTACTGCATTTGTTTAATACATATAAAATATTTTCAATCCTTATCTAATCGTATAAAATAATGGAAATTAAATCAAAATAACTAAACCTCCAAATTAATTGAGGTTTCCCGTGATCAGAGGGCTGGCCTATGTATTGCACAAAAGATAAGCATTGCCAGAAGATTAACATCTCTCATTATCATCATCAAAAGTTTTTCTGGGTTTAACCCCACTTCCATATTTTCAGATCTCAACGTGACTGCCGCTTTGAACACGGTGCCCGTCAGGTATGATCATTACTTGCAACCGTATAAGTACGGCTCCTACTCCACCCTTGGTAAGTTACATAACCTATTTTTCTGACATGGTATGATAGCTTAATTCCTGAAGCTAATGAGTTATTTATTTCAGGACCAGATGTGACTTTGATTGGTCACCAGACCAAGGCACGCGTTACCCATAGTCCGCGATGGTAAGTGGTGAACTGTAATTTGAATTGATGATCACCGTAAACTCACACGATACTATTTACTAATCTCTGTTTCTTTATTATTTCAGATAAATGCCTGCTTACTATCTAAAGCTGTTGCAGAATAGGGTTCACTATCCATTTGCATAAAAATTTAAACCATAAAATATTTTGGCATATGGTATTCTATACGAATGATACTGACGAATCTTCAAAATCAATCGTTGCTTTATCGCTGTCTTCCTCACAGTTAGCTCCTCTGCTCACTGGTGTAACTAAGCGGGTTAATATATTATATTTTAAGGCAGCTGTAACGTGGTGACATGTCGGGTTTTTATTAGTTGGACAATGTTGTCACATTATGCCGAAAAGGTTTTCTAGTGCATCCTACAAACAATTTAATTCCCACATTGTAATCCTAACTTTATTATTTTTTGTAGTGACATAAATTGTATGAAACTAGAAAAATGCACTGAAAAAAAATCGACTTGCCTCAGGCGGGACAGGAGGGATTTTTCAGTGCATTTTCTAGTATTAATATTTACGCGTTTGTAAACGCAAAAATAAAATTATTCCATTGTATGAAAATAATTACATGTAATTGAATAAAACTCAATATTTACCAAACTAACAGAGATTTTTATTTTCCTTTTGTATTATTAAAAAAAACCTGTCTGCAATGCAGGGCAGGGTACCCATTCTTTTTTATCGATATCGACATATTCTGTAGCGTACACCACATCCTTAGTTTGATTTTGTCATGTTGGCATTACTTTTTTTGTCTGTCTCTGTTGGTACTAGATCTGAGCTTAAACTGCAGTCAAAAAGCTTGTATGAAGTCCCGACTCTTAAACGTAGTGTATTATATACTCTTTGGTAAACATGAAGATAATAACAAAGCAATTCATCAGCGGTTGCTGATGGTGGAATTGTTTGCGAGTGAAATGTAAGCTCGTATAGGAGTTCCGGTTTGTTTAAAAAATGGATTCATTGTAAAAAATGTATATTTATTGTAAAGACTATTGAAAATAAATGTGGATTCTAAACAAAATAATATTTCATTCTACATCTAAAAATTTCTAGTATTAGGTAGGTAGAGTGAGTCAAGTCAGAAAATTTGGACGCCTCTTGATAGTCGGCAAGGGTTGCCCTAGGAAAGTGCCCGCCAAATCTGGACTTGTGTGGTGGATAAGCTGGAGGTATTCCCTCGCAGCACTGCCGTAAGTATAAAGTGTGCTGAACTTGAGTGACTAATTAACACCCGAGCCCAAACACAACTTGATGTCGATTTCAATGGAAATCGGGTAAGTTTTATTGTCTGTAACTGATTTGAAATTGTTTGTTTTGAGTACTGAAGGTGTAGGGATCAGTAATGATTGTTGGTGCACTACAGAAAATAAATTTAATAAAGATGGATGAAGGAAGGGTACGGAGGGAAAAAAAATATTTATAAAAATTGGCCGCTAAACTACATCAAGGACTCAAAGTCATTTGGAAATTTGAAAAATCTAGAAAAAGAGAAATACTTAGTATAAAAATACAATTGATAAAAAGTAAAATACAATAACCATTTTCTTATTATCTCGAATTTCGTTTAGGTTGAGGTCCGAAGAACGTTGAGGCGCCAGTGTAGTAGTACGAGGGCAGCTTGGTCCAGTAATTAAAACACGTTTCCGTCACTATTTTTATTGAGATATTAAACAGGTTCTAAATGGTATATAAAAGGCACTAATTTTAGTGCCTTGATATAATTTTGTGTACGTATTAAGTATGGTAATATAATGGCCCAAGCCGAGGTCAAGAGCGAGACCCTTAGGTACAATAATAACAATGTGTTCTAGGACACGGTCAGCAATGGAATTAATCAAATAGCGCGAAAATGAACCAAATGTCATGATGAATGATGATTTTGAATTTATTTGATTATTTTTAAAAATACTGCCAGTAATAATACCACGTTACAACCTCATTAATAATTTACGTTTTTCAGATGACACTACCATTATAGGCTCGAACGAAACAGAATTAGCCGAGCTTCTGCAAAGAGTCCAAAAAGTGAGCGTGGAGTATGGCCTGCATATCAATCGGGCTAAGACTAAACTCATGTTTGTGGATCGGGCGGGCGCGTTAGAACGAACGGGAGCGCTGTCTGACCTTGATACGGTGGAAAAATTTGTCTATCTTGGATCTCTGGTTGCTGCGGACAGTGACTGTGAGAATGAGGTGGTAAGGAGAGCCCAGATTGCAAAAGCAGCAGTGAAGCGACTAGAGAAGATCTGGAGGAACAGAAGTATTAGCAGAAGAACCAAAACGAAGCTATTGAGAACCCTGATATTCTCTTTATTTCTGTACGCTTCAGAAACTTTGACTCTGAAGGCGCGAATTCGCAGCAGGATTCACGCATTCGAAATGTGGTGCTGGCGCAAAATGTTACGAATACCTTGGACGGCGCGTCGCACCAATGCGTCGATCCTAGCCGAACTACAGATCAAGTGCCGCTTGTCGACCATTTGCCTCCAGTGGATCCTACAGTACTTCGGTCACGTGGAAAAGCTTATTGTAGTTGGCCACGTGGAAGGAAAAAGGAGTCGTGGAAGATCACCGACCCGTTGGACCGATGCAGTGAAGGAAGCCTGCCAGGGAACTCTACAGACGTCAATCCGGAAGGCGGAAAACCGTCACGACCCTCAGTCATGAGGAAGCGAGGAAGAAGAAGATAAATTTTACACTTTTATACTTTTCATCGAATGAACTGTAGCCCAATGCACGTTTGACCAACGCATCGTTTGCGTTCCTGCAGTTCACCGAATGAATATTAGACCGTAAAACCATTGACACTATTTTCAATTTCGTGCTCCGCTTTTGACCGCAGAGATCACTGATAAAAAAATTACGAAAATAAATATTTTTTTTACCAACAATCATTAATAATTATTTATAATAATTTGGCACTATTTTGGGGCGCTAAATGACCTATCCCGCCAGATATGGATTTATGTGTAATCAAGTGTTACCTAAAGCTCTGCTCAACCCCTTGTGGGATAACGAGCGTGTTTATATGTATGTATATAATAATTATAATCAATAATACAAGTCAAAATAAAAAAAGTCCATTTTGGTTTAAATTTTTCGTATTTAATTTAATATTTATAAAATAACATTTATTTAACAGCACTCTTTCATATTTTTTTATTTATAAAAATTTATTATCATAAAGATAATGCTTTAACAAAAACAATATTATTCTTGACACAAAAAAACAACGGTCTCGATTTCCTCATTATGATTGTTCGATAGCTTAATTAATCGTATGTATTTCGATTGGATTTCTTGATTAAAACGAATATTCAGGTTGTAGGATAATTATTCATAGCAAAATTACAGATCTTTATATTGAACGTTGTATTCGAATTTAAATCAAAGGTGAGAGTGAATGGATACAAAACGAATGAATGGACGGATGAGTTACTGAATGAATGTACGATTGAACGACTACTGTTTCTCTCGTCGCATAACAGATGGCGTGAACATTACCGCCGGCCTTGGAAAATCTAGTTTCCAACAGGATCACGTTCTTCATCAGGATGCTGAGGAAGCGGACAAAGCTTCGAAAATGTCCTCTGTATATTGCCTGCCGCTGTCCGAATTTCAGCCGCTCGAGATATGCCGTCTTTGCCAGGGTAGGATTTCACGATTCTACCAAGCCGCCATCTCAACGGTGGTAAATTATCCTCCTTGATCAACACCAGCATGTTTTCATGAAGATCAGGTGCAGTAGATTTCCACTTGGTACGGGTCTGCATTTCGGAAACATATTCTTTGGACCACCTAGTCCAAAAGTGTTGTCGCATCTGCTCGATTCTATCGTAGCGGAGAAGGCGTCCAGGAGTCGCAGTCGTCAGGTCTTCACAAGCTGGAGCGGTCAGAGGCCTTCCTATGAGGAAATGCGCAGGGGTAAGGGGGGTATAGTCGCTGGGATCAGAGGAAAGAGGTGACATTGGCCTGCTATTTAGCACGGCTTCAATTGAAGTTAAAACAGTTGTGAACTCTTCAAACGTCAATCTAGCATTCCCTACAATTCGACGAAGGTGATGCTTACACGATTTGATTCCAGATTCCCACAAACCACCAAAATGAGGACTATACGGAAAAATAAATTTGAATTTAATATTTTCATTATTTGCAAAGTCTATAATGTTATCAGAGCAATTTTTGAAAAATATACTAATTTCTTTCTCAGCCCCGACAAAATTCCTTCCGTTATCCGAATGAATTTCAGTCGGCTTGCCACGGCGAGCAATAAATCGTTTTAAAGCCAATATATAATCAGCGGTTGACAGACTGCTAACTAGTTCTAAATGAACCGCGCGAGTCACAAAACAAACGAATAAACAAATATAACCCTTAACTAATTTGCACCCCAGGCCTTTACGGTTCATGATCGAAACAGGACCTGCATAGTCCACACCACAGTACATAAACGGATAACCTGGATGTAGACGTTGCGAAGGTAAATTACCCATGATCGGTGTTAAAATGTTGCCCTTCATTCGTGTACAAGTAACACACTGTCTCACAACTTTTCTGGCAAGATTTCGACCACCTAAAGGCCACCAAGATTCACGCACAGAACTTAATAATAGCTGTGGGCCTGCGTGGAGCAGTCGTACGTGCTGATCTCGAAACAACAACAATGTAAAACGGTGTTTACTACAAAGTAATATCGGGTGCTTCTTATCATAACTAAAATCATTCGCATTAGTCAATCTACCACCTACTCTAATAATTTTATTCGCATCTAAAAATATGTTAAGTCCCAATATTCTACTATTACGCTTAACAGGTATCGAAATATTATTTATTAACGTAGAATATTCCGACGGAAACATCTGTTTTTGCGCGACGACGTGAAGCGTGCACTCGGCTGCGCGGAGCTCATCGACTGATAGCAAACCGGTTTGTCGCGATTGTTTCTTCATCGGAGCTCGAGCATTGTATACAAATCTAAGGACGTAAGCTACTGTTCTTTTCATTCTACTCAAATTTGAAAACCTATTAAAATCTATTAACATGCATGTATCCACTATGGTAGTTAATAAAATTGTTTGTGACTTCAGTTCAGGTAATTCGTGTACATCACTGCAAGTAGGAACAAATTTATTGGGAATAAAATCCTTAGATTGTAGAAATGACGGACCGTTCCACCATTGACTACAATGGTTGAGCGTGTCAAAATTAAGACCTCGTGATAACATGTCAGCGGGGTTTTCTTTACTGTTGACATGAAGCCAAACTAAATCGCCCGTTAGATCATTAATTTCAGTGACTCGATTTTGGACAAATAACTTGAGTAAATGAGGCGACATTCTTAACCAACCTATGACTATGGTCGAATCTGTCCAAAAATAAACACTATTGAATTTTAACCTAAGCGAATGAATTATTTTGTGGTACAGTCTAGCACCAGTTAGTGCGCCTAAAAGTTCTAATTTTGGTATAGTAAGAACCTTTAGAGGAGCTACTTTGCTTTTGGCACAAAGCAATTTTACTGTTATTATCGAATCACTATTAAACGTTTTTACATAAGCGCATGCACCATAAGCGACTTGGGATGCGTCGCAAAATATATGAAGTTCCGTATGTTCCGTATATAAACTTCTAACAAAGCGTGGAACTCTTAAATTATGTAAACTATCTAGCGTATTAATAAAACTATTCCAAGTTATAATGACATCTTCAGGCACCGGATCATCCCAACCAATCTTACAAAGCCACAATTTTTGCAAAACTATTTTTGAAAGTATGACTGCCGGAGCCACAAGGCCCAGCGGATCATATATTTGAGATATGATAGATAACATTGCGCGTTTTGTTAATTTAGGCACACTTTTTATTTTTGTAATAAAATGTAATTCGTCACTTTGACTGGACCAACCAAGACCTAATGTTTTATTTTGCGAATATTCACCTATATGAAGATCCCGAGATTCAGACGCACTGACTTCATAATTGAAAGTCCACTTACGAAGTGGAAAGCAACCAGAACGTAGAACTTGAGAGACTTTCTCGCATGTTTTTAACAGAATATTCGCATCGTCGTGACCAGTTATTAGGTCATCAACAAAAAAATCCTCATTGATTACCGTTGCGACTTCAGGGTCACACTCACAGTCTTTGGCCAACTCTTTGAGACAACGCATGCTAAGGTATGGAGCCGAGGAGGTGCCGTAGTTCACGGTATTAAGTTGGTACAAACCTAATTCATGCGATGGATGATCGCGCCAAATAATAATTTGTAACTGTCTTTGGTCCGGCTGTATCAAAACCTGTCTAAAAAACTTTTCACAGTCTGCACAAGCTACATATTTATACTGTCTGAATCTAAGTAAGATTGAAAATATGTCGTTTTGCAGTATGGGACCAGTGTACTGGATGTCATTAAATGACTTGCCTGAAGTGGTTTTAGCACTACCATCGAAAACAACTCTAAGTTTCGTCGTAGTACTGTCTTTAAACACACAATGGTGGGGAAATACGAAATATGGTGACTTCAGATCAATATTTTTGATTCGACTCATATGACCTAAGTCTAAATATTCCTCCATAAAATCATTATAAAGCTTTCTATAATGGGGTAAACGTTCTAATTTACGTTCTAAATTTTTAAATCGTATTTCTGCCGTTTTTAATGAGTCGCCGAGAGACTCAGAAGACTCCTTCAAAGGGAATCGTACACAAAACCTACCGTACTCGTCACGTTTGGTTGTGTTACGAAAAATCTCCTCGCATTTACGCTCATCGATTGAGAGTATGTTGGTTGATTGGGGTATTTCCTCAATCTCCCAAAATCGCTTTAATTGTATTTCTAACGAATCTAACTTAACGACATTAGTGTAGTTACACTGGACTTCCTGACACTTCGAATCGCCATGGAAACTACCAGATAATAACCACCCCAATTTTGAGCTATATAAATATGGCCCTTGTGGTAATCGCATTTTCTCTCCATCTAACAACTCCCAAAACCTATCTGCTCCTATCAGAACATCGATGTCTGAGGGCACATTAAAGGTGGGATCAGCTAGAAATATGTCATTCGGTAAATTTAACATATTTATATCTATATGCGCTGTAGGCAATATAGATGTGATACACGGTAAGATTATACATTTAACCTGTGTATTATATTCGCATGATTTTGATCTAAATCTAACATCGCATACTTGATTTGAGTTGGTGACCGATTGCCCAACTCCGGAAATACGAACAGTGGACTGTAAAACTGTAATATTTAATCGTTTACATAATTTTTCTGTAATGAATGAATGCTGGCTACCACAATCAAGCAGTGCGCGTGCATAATGATAGTGGTTATTAGAATCAGCAATTTCTATAACAGCGGTTGATAACAAAACCTGTTTCAATCCTCTCGACCTGTCTTGCAAATTATTTTTGCACTTAATTTCTTGCGCATTAAGATCTGTTTTACTATGAAGGGCTGTAAACGTAGTGGGAACGTTGCTGTCGGTCTCCAGTGCGAAACGCGTCTTCGCAGAGGATAGCACGTCCTTCTTGTCTACATGTAGTAACCCGTTATGTCTCTGATTGCATTGTCTACAGGAACCGAACGTACAATCAGAAATAGAATGACCCGAACGTAAACAATTTGAACATAAATTCTTAGTTTCTACGAATTTAATTCTATCTTTAATCGGCAAATTTAAGAAACGAATACAAGTGTAAAGTGCGTGTTTTTCTTCACACATAACGCAAGTGCGATTCGGTTTATCATGCTGCTTACTGTTCCGCGTAGATACATAGCTATAAACGTGCTGTGCTTTTTCATAATTTTTCTTAGGTTGGCTATTAAATGATTTGCCTTCACATTGCTGCGATTTAGACGTGTGAACATTTTTAGTGTGGCTCACCATTTCCAGCATATCAGCTCGATTTTTCAAAAAAGACAGCAAGTGATCTAAATTTACTGCTGAATCGCTGCAGAGATCGGAAGTGATAGAACCTTTGTGATTCTCCCATTCTCTTTCGGTGAATGAATCTAATTTAGTGACAATTAAATAAATTATTAATGTGTCCCATGTATCGGTTGGTTCACCGATACTTTTTAACGCGCGTAAATTACGATTGACGGTATCTATCAATTTTCTTATCTGCGCAGGCGATTCCGGCTGAATAGATTGTAGCGTAAACAGTGATTTTACGTGATTATGTATGAGAAGGCGATTATTGTGGAACCGTTTTACTAGGAGCTCCCATGCGTTAGAATAGTTAGGAGCAGTGAATTCCAAAGCACTAATTACTTGTAGGGCGGTACCACTCAACGAAGACCTTAGGTAGTGAAACTTCTGAATAGGATCCAAATCATCACGTTTATGTATCATGGTAACGTACGAGTTTTGAAATTCCAACCACTGATCATAGGAACCGTTAAAGGACGGAAGTTTAATTTCGGGTAACTTTACAGAAACCATTCTCTGCGTGCTAGACCTAGGACTAGTTTCGCTATCCTCGTCAACCAACCTACATTTGGCAGCTGCTAAAACACTAAAATATTGTTCCTCAAATTGCTCACGATATTCCAAATGACTAAGCAAATGAATTTCTTCTACCTTACTTTCTATCTCAATTTGTACAGTATTAAAACTTTTTAGCAAATTTTCAAAATCCTCTATGCGTAATTTTAATTCGGCTTTATCTTTATCGTTTAATATTTTATCAGATATTTTATTTAAATATTTTTCAAATATGGTTAACCGTAATTTTGAAGCAGCCCGCAATCTTTTTAGTTCCGCTAAACGGTCGGAACTACTTTCGCTTTTACGGGGTGATTTTGGCACTTTTAAACGATCGTCGTCACTCATTTTGGTAATTTATAGAAATAAGGAACACTTACGTGACTGGACGTCGTCAGGAATGCTGGATTGACACGATTCACACTGTGAACAAATTAAATATTAGATAATGCACCTCGGAAGGGATTAGAATCAGGATAAAAAGGTCTGACCGTTATTCGTCTCGTCTTCTAGGTAGACCGTAGCTCGTCTCGTCTTCTAGGTAGACCGTAGCTCGTCTTGTCTTCTAGGTAGACCGTCTCTCGTCTTCTCTAACGAAGGGGCGAAGTCCAATTGTGATCCGTCGAAGAAGGTCCAAATGTTCGATAGCTTAATTAATCGTATGTATTTCGATTGGATTTCTTGATTAAAACGAATATTCAGGTTGTAGGATAATTATTCATAGCAAAATTACAGATCTTTATATTGAACGTTGTATTCGAATTTAAATCAAAGGTGAGAGTGAATGGATACAAAACGAATGAATGGACGGATGAGTTACTGAATGAATGTACGATTGAACGACTACTGTTTCTCTCGTCGCATAACAGATGGCGTGAACAATGATTGATTATTATAATTCATTTCAATACAAAAAAGAGCCAAAATTAAGACAATTTAATAATAAACCACAAAGATAATATTATGTATAGTTTTTGCATGTTAATGTTTGAATCTAATTTGAGCCAAACCACTCAACAAAGATTTGAAATCCATATTTCTTTTTCTTCGAAATGTCTTCAGAGTCTTATTTGAGTGTCAAGTCCGCGTTTACGTTTGGGTATTGGTTCGTATCGGATGATGTACCTATATATGGTGGAAAGTAACAATACTATGTAGGTAGGTACCTACTAGAAAATTCCTACGAGAAGCAACAATCAATGCAAAATAAAAGTACCTTAAAAATAATGATTATTGTGAAAATACATAATGAAAAACGCAAAAGTAGACAGGTTTTTTTATTATCAAGTAATGATGCTAATATTTTCATGAACGGTATTACAAAAAAAGGTATTTTTTTTTAACTTTTCTTTGATCAATTATCTCTGCGGTCAAAAGCGGATTAGGAAATTGTACATAATACCAGTAGTTTTACGGCTTAATATTCATTCGGTGTACTGCAGTAAACGTAAACGATGCGTTGGTCAAACGTGCATTGGGCTACAGTTCCATCGATGAAAAGTGTAAAAGTGTAAAAATTTTATGGGATCTATTATTCGGTCAAATGGTTGTCGGTAAAAAGTACGGGACTCCATTATCGAAGGCGTTATTGTAACCATGATATTCATCCTTATCAAAATTAATACAATATTCATCACAAGTATTTATTTTAAGCAAAATTGTTAGTGACATCATTAGATTTCAATGAATATCTTATGAGTTTATGAGATATCGAAGTTTTAAAATAACTCTGCAACAAAATAATGATCAAGTACCACGCACGCATCAATACTTCTATACTAATAATAAAGCTGAAGAGTTTGTTTCTTTGGTTGGTTGAACCCTAAGATCTCAGCAACTACTGACTCAAATTGAAAAATTGAAAATTTCGTTGGATAGTCCATTTATCTAGGAAGGCTATAGGCTATATAATATTACGATACGTCCAATAGGAGCTGAGCATCAATGAAGAATGTTGCAAAAACGGGAGAAAAATATTTCTGTTCAAAGCTTTCACTGCGTGCGCTGCGTAAACGGTTAAAGTTACGTGAAAATCATGTATGACGGAATTATTCTCTATTAAAATTTCTAAAGAAAAGTCCGCGACAGCATTTGTCTATCTTTTAAGGTTGGCTCACTATAACCTTTCTTTTTGGTAATCAAATTTGTTCTAAAATAATGCATTATCTGCGATGGTGTTTTTGTATGCATGATATTATTCCTTATCAAAATAAATACATTATTTATCACAAGTATTTATAAGTATTTTGCACAAAATTGTTCATGACTTCATTTAATTTCAATAAATATCTTAAGAAATATCATAGTTTAAAATAAAAGGAAAATAATAAATTTTGATTTTCAGAGTTTTCTTTGCGTGCGCTGCGTAAACGGTTAAAGTTATGCAAAAATTATGTATGACGGAATTATTCTCCTTTAAAAGTTCTAAAAAAAAGTTTCAGACAGCATTTATCTATCTCTTAAGGTTGACTCGCTATAACATATTTTTGTTAATAAATTTTGTTCCTAAATGCATTAGATGCGAAGGTATTTTTGTAAACATAATATTATTCCTTATCAAAATGAATACATTATTCAGCACAAGTATTTAATTTTGTACAAAATTGTTCTGAACATCATTAGATTTCAATGAATATCTTCATAGATATCATAGTTTAACTCCGCAGCTAAATAATGATGACGCATCTATACTGAGTTGTTTTTTGTTTGGTTGAACGCGCTTATCTTAGGAACTACTGATCCCATCAGATTCGGACGCCTTAGAGACTAATAGGTTCAGAGACTCCTCCGAGGGAGATGCTCACCGGTCAGGAATCCTCTCTGGAGTGATTCAACCTTAAAGCTTGAGGACCCACCGAGGTCCTCTCCTTTACTAAAAGCCCTGGTGACTCAAAGAAGGTCATCAGAGTCATCCTGTAAAAATAGTAAAAAAAACCGCCTAGAAGGAGTCGGACGCGTGAACGAAGGGTTCCGTGCAAAAAGAAGAAGCTTATAATCTATCTTCGTGGTTCCGTGCCATAGATGTTATCTAAACTGTCCGAAAATTATTTGTATTTTTTAAAATTATTTAAAATTATTTAGAATTTTAAATTAAATTTTTTGATCATATTTCAAGTTTCTACCTGTTATCGTTATTGAGACTGAGAAATAAATCACGTTTGTTGTTGAGTCTCCTTAAATATTAATTTTATTTTTAAAGTTAATAATATAACTAAATATTCTATGAATATTACAAGCGTCTATCTGTTGCCGTTATCAAAATCGACCAAAAAAAAAAGTCACGTTTATTTTATGGAGCCCCTTCAATATTTATTTTATTCTATTTATTAGTATTTGTTGTTAAGAAAATTTCAACTGTCCTAACTATCAACAAAAACAAAAAAAAACGGACGCAGCCGCCCGGATTGCGGAAGATGCTGTGTTCGATTTTTTCGCCCGCCCTAGACAGTCGATCCGGGCTCAAGTTTTGAAACCGCGACTTTCATTTATTTCTCTACATTTATTTTCGTTCGACTAGCTCGCATAGCAGCTAGACAGCCATTCTATGTGGATCGTCTCACTACGCCCGCCCCCGGGATAGAACCGCGAACCCTGGGGTGCCAGTGCATCGCGACGCGCAGTATGGGAAACCCTGATATAGGCCTATATACCTCCATAGCATCACTCTACGACTAATAGGAGTTGAGCATCAATGAAAAATGTTGCAAAAATGGGAAATCCACGCGGATGAAGTCGCGGGCACAGCTGGTTAATTCATAAACTATTAATAGAAATATGGCGAATACCTACTAAAGATGTCGCAGCAGTGTTCTATCGAATTTGTGTCTTGTCGAATATGTGTGTTGTCGCAGCAGAGTTCTGTCGGAACAGTGACTTGTCGAATATGGGATTTGTCAAAGTAGTGTTCCGTCTCAGTAATGTGCGTCAAAATTCTGAGTAACACTCTCGTTTAAGGGGCAATCATTGTCAAACACACTGTTACCAGAACGCGTACTGACCAACGAATTAGGTATCATTCCTAATTCGTTGGTACTGATTGCCTCTCTAGTGTCTTGTGGCTGAAGAATGTCTCTAACATTCGATGTGGCTAAAGCTTTCGTAGAGCAGAAGGTGATCGTTTTCAAAATATTTGCGGTAATGAATGAGTAAAATAGAAGTACAAATTTTATACTAGAAAAAAATGCACTGAAAAAAATCGACTTGCCTCAGGCGGGAATCGAACCCGCATCTTCCGCAATCCGGGCGGCTGCGTTGACCATTACGCCACCGACACTGCTTTCGCTGTCGAAATTTGTCAGTGCTTGGTGCTTATGTTTTTATGGTAAACAAAAACAAATTTTATCTTTGGATTAGTGGTCCCTTGCAGGTTTTTTTTTCATGCTCACACCAATTATCTAGCCCGAAGTAAGTATCATTAAGAACTTGTGTTACGAATACTAGATAACGGACATTTCTTTTTTAATATACATAATAATTTTAGATTTTTTTTATAAATAAACTTAAATAAATATATTAACAACCATGACTCGCAAACAAACATTCGTGTTCGTCACACAAACATTTGCCGCTACCAGGATTCGAACCCGGACCGCTTAATGTGTAGCCAGCTATACTGACCACTCCACCACGACGGCGTTTTATAGCGTAACAATGTTTTCGGTATAATATTAAAGAATGATCAGTAACATCAAAACAATTTAGTATGATGTGATTTTCAAATCAAAGCATAATGTTTTTTAAAGCAATTATAAAATGTACCGAAAAAGAGTCTAGGAAAATGAAATAAAAATAATTATGCAAATAAACCGCAAAATGTCATAGTTGTTCATTTTAGTAGTATTTTTCTTCGTATCATAGCATCTTGTTTTGATTACTTTAAGTTAATTTCCACATAAGTACAGTGACAATGTGTTAATTTATAGTCAAATAGCAGGTACCTACTTACCCATGATAAGTTGCTTATTATTAAATTGTGGATTAAATAATGCTAAGCACTCTAATGGTGTACCAAGTTTTATACCAGTACATGCGTATTTATATGAAAGATTAGAATTATCAGATATATTCAAATTCACATCGATAAAACCTGATAGGGGAAGTACGTACAAAATTACATACATGGACAAAATGACACAGTGCGTTTTTTTCAAAACTGGTGGGCATGAACAAGGTGTTTGACAGCGTATAACGTAACGTCGGCTATTATTTCCAACCTGCCAAATTCTCCGCTCTCTTGGCTCAGTTGCGCCGGAGTAACCAGCACAAACGTGTTTTCATCGAGTCAAAATTTTTTTTTCTCCTGAACTTCTTCGGGTTTTGGGTAAGTTTTACGTTATAGTAGGCATGGATTTTTGTGGGCCTTTCGAAATAAAACAGTCTTCCAGACGTAACTCCATCTTAACTAAAGGTTATGCCATTATTTTTGTTTGCTTTGCTTCTAAGGCTGTTCACATTGAGATTGTTTCTGATATGTCAACTGAAACATTTTTGGCCGCTTTTAAAAGATTTGTATCAAGAAGAGGTATTCCTTTAAATGTTTACTGCGATAATGCACCCACTTTTAAAGGCGCTAATAATTAGTTAAAGGACTTGTATAGATTCAAGACAAGGTTTACAGTTATTCTTTGCAAAAACAGATTGACTTCAAATTCATTCCAAAATACAGTCCTAATCATGGCGGCCTATGGGAGGCTGCTGTTAAGTCTTTTAAGTATCATCTAAAGAGAATTTCTACCGCTAAAAAATTTACTTACGAGCAATTTAGCATAATTATAGCTGAAATAGAAGAGATATTAAACTCTCGACCACTCATGTCGATCCTGCCTCAAGACAAGTCGGACTTTTCATTTTTGTCGCCTGGGCATTTTATAATTGGTCAGCCATTACTTGCTCTGCCACATGCCGATTTGACTCATTTGCCGACTAATAGATTAAGATTTTGGAGATGTTGTGAGCAAATGAGGCAACATTTTTGGAAAGTTTGGCATAAGGATTATTTGTCAAACCTTAACCAGGCAAAATGGCAAAAGAGAATAGATAACCTTAAAGAAGGCACAGTTGTATTGTTAGTAAATCCTGATACTCCACCTTTGCATTGGCCGCTGGGTAGGATCACAAAGGTATTTAGTGGCAATGACGGAAAAGTTAGGGTTGTAGAAGTCATAACTGCTAATAAGAAGCTGCACTCTAGGGCAGTTTCAAAGATTGTAATTTTACCCACTGATTGATTAGTATTTATATTACTTTATGTGTTTACTATTTAAAATAGTCCATGGGTTACAAGTTTTCAATTTTATCTTTCACCTATTCAGTACAGTTGTTTTCGTTTCTAAAGGGGTTTTTAACCGACTTCAAAAAAGGAGGAGGTTATCAATTCGACTGTATTTTTTTTTAACGTTTGTTTCCTCATAACTCGTTACTGGGTGGACCGATTCTTAAGATTCTTTTGACCTTTGGAAGCTAGTGCTTGTCATGGGGTCCCATTTAAATTTTATCGACATCTGACAAGTAGTTTTAGAGTTATCCCTAATAATGCCTATTAATTAAATAATTGATTGATGATATCGTAATTTTATCACTTGTGTGTCTAAAAGATCTTGAGGTAGTTTCCTGAAAATTTCTATACTTAAAACACTAAAATGCAGAAAAAAAAATTTAAATAAAAAAAAACCGCCTTCAAAACTAAAAACGGGAGAAATAAAAATTTTGTTTATAAAAATCTAAATGTTTTTTGAGGTCGGTCCCAACCTCAATATTTGTAATAAACGTTGTCACTTGTATTTGGGACCGACCTCAAAAAACATTTAGGTTTTTATAAACAAAATTTTTATTTCTCCCGTTTTTAGTTTTGAAGGCGGTTTTTTTTTTTTAAATTTTTTGTAAAGTGCATTTACCATGCTAAATTGAAATTTTCTTTCAAAGATTATAGTTCTGCTTTTTTATATTTTAAACAATGTTTAGTAACATAAATAAGAATTATCTTTCCATTAACATGGTCATTGCCCTCCCCCCAGTTATGTATATGACAGACGATATTATTTTTGACATTGAAAATGTCATTATCTTTTTTACTGTATGAACACGCATTCGATGATCTAAGAAAAGTGTATGGAACACGAGAATGTAACTGTAATTGTAATACTGTAAGAAATGTATGGAAAATAAAATCCATACATTTCTTACAGTATTACAATTACAGTTACATTCTCGTGTTCCATACACTTTTCTTAGATCATCGAATACGCCCACCACTTTTGACCAGAGAATCGACGATGTCACCTGCGATGTTGTCATAAATACAATTGATAAAGATCCAAGTGAGGTTAAAAGGCTTCTTAAATCTCTTGACTTGAATAAATCGGCTGGTCGAGCAGGACCAGCCGATTTATTGGAGGTCAAAAGTGGTGGGCGTAGTCAATGATCTAAGAAAAGTCGAATCAAAATAAGCAGCAAACAATCCCCGCTATATTTTTGGTGAGGTGTGCTGATGCACTAGCGGAGCCTATAACGCTATTATTTAGAAGATCGGTTACTGAAGGAATAGTTCCATTATGCTGGAAGTCCGCGTGTCACTATTCACAAAAAAGGGCATAGGAATGAGGTAGAGAATTACCGCCCAATATCAAAGCTTCGTCTACTTGCAAAGATGCTTGAGCGTATAGTTTATAGCCAGCTGAATAGTCACCTGAAAACTAGTTTTTGTCAGCAGCAGCATGGATTTTTAAAGGGTAGGTCTACTCTGTCCAATCTTCTACTTTTTACCAACTTTGTTTTAGAGATTATGGATGGTGGAAGTCAGGTTGACGCCATCTATACTGATTACAGTAAGGCGTTCAATCGGGTTGACCATGACATTCTATTCTACTAGCTCCTACGACTGGGAATAAGAAGTGACTTGTACAGATGGTTTTCCTCATATGTTCAGAACCAAACTCAGGCAGTGGTGCTCAATGGTTTTACGTCAACATGGTCTACTATACCTTCTGGAGTTCCGCAAGGATCGCTGTTGGGTTCCTTACTGTTTGTTGTATTCATAAATGATATCGGAAATTGTTTCCATCATTCCAACTTCTTGCTTTTTGCGGACGACATGAAAATTTACAAGTCAGTAAGGGATCTATCAGATGCCTTGCTTTTGCAGGAAGATCTTAGGAGAGCTGCTGACTAATTGTAGGGCGAACAATCTGGACCTCAATATAAACAAATGTATCGTTATAAGTTTCTGTCGGAATAGAAATAAAACTATGTTTAATTATACTATTGCTGATACACTTTTACATCTTGCTGATAAGATAAGGGATCTTGGTATTCATTTCGATAGCCAGCTCCTTTATGACAATCATCTTGACGAAATAGTCAAAAAGGCATCTTCAGCCCTTGGCTTTATTATCCGTAATAGCGGTTCTTTCACTACCATTAAACCGCTCAAGGTTCTCTATTGTGCATTTGTCAGGAGTCACCTTGAATATGCCAGTCTAGTGTGGAGTCCGAATTATCAAATTCATTCGCTAACATGAGAAAGAATCCAAAAAAAGTTCACTAGATTTAGAATTCCGTATGTGGACTGTAAAGATCGCTGTAGACAATTTCATCTTCTTCCACTTGAAGTTCGTAGAACGATAGCTGACATGCATTTCCTCTTGAAAATAGCTCAGAATAAAGTTGACTGTCCTGAACTGTTATCTAAATTGTATTTAAATGTTCCACCTCGTCATTGCCGTCCTAGGAATCTACTTCACGTTCCATTCTCACGTACAGTGCATCATGGTAACTCCTATTTGATTCGAGTCAGTAAAAAATGAATGATGTTTGTAGGCCTGATTGTGTTAACAACATTGACTTATTTTGTAGTACTTTAAATTCTGTAAATAAAATCCTGGCAGGGGATTACTTGTTTGCTCTAATGTAGGTATTTGTGTAAGCTTTCTCAAGGCAATATTTTTTTTTTGTAAAGTAGTGTTAGAAATTATTAAGGTTTCCCAATGTTATTTTTTATATAGTAGTGTAAGAAATTTAGTATTAAGTACATCATTGTTACCTGCGGAGGCTTATTATTGGCTCTTTGATGTCTATTGTAAAATGTAAGTACTTCTCTATGTAAGCTGTAAGCCCCCCAAATAAAATGAAATAAAAAAATAGAATAAAAATAAGGCTAGTCCCTCTGTGGTCGAGGGTTCCAGGTGAAGGTCGATTCCATCTTCGTCCTTATCGCCACTTACCATCAGGTGAGATAAAGACCTAGAGCTTACTTGTCAAGCTTAAAAAAATAAGGTATGAAAGTTTGTATGAAAGTTCGTCATTTATGAAGATAAAATTTTGATAAGAAATAAATATTTGTTCTAGCGTTTTTGAAATTTTTACCTATGTGGGGATGAAATAGGAGATGAAAGATCGTATCGGAGCCGAAACAAAGTCGACTCCGATACGACCTTTCATCGAAATTCAATTCAAATCTGGTACCTACAATTTTTTTTATTTTATTTATATATAAATTAAAGAAAAAAGTTACAAAAAGTTTCACATTAAACGGTGTAACAAAACCCAATTTTGGTTTCTCTGCACACCGGCATTCACCATCGCACATTCACAGTTTAATATTATAGGTAGGTAAGCCAAATACAAATACAAACAGAAACAAAAATAAAATAAAAGGAAATAAGAAAAAAAATCATACGCAAACAAGTTTATATACTCATGACTAAGCTTGTTAACCACAATAAACATATATTTAAACATTATCGGTGAGTACACACAGGTTGATAAGTAACGCAAATAAAATATTAATAAATAAATACAATTTTATAATTATGGATTCACTTGGTTAATTGATATTAGTGACAAAAAGCAGTATTTTAATTTACTTTTAATATTTAACCTAGTGATTTTTTTTTTATTGGATCTGGAAGATGATTCATTAGTTTGGGTATGTAGTTGATATTGTGATAATTGTTTTCCGTACAGATTATTATGATAAGGTATGTTGCATTTAGTGTAAGACGAACTACAAGTTTGGTACACACTTCCTATATTCTTCATCAACGAGTATTACATACTTGACCTGATCATTTAATAGCTCGTGATAATTCCTTTGGTATTTAACTTTAATTTTTGTGGGCACTATGGCTTTCATTATTCTTGCCTGTAATGTGTATATCAGGTCAAGGTGTAATTTACATAATAAATAGTACTTTCTCCTAAAGCGTGTGATTGAGTAGTATGTATGGTATTTTTCTTTTAACAAAGGAGAGTTTGGCCATTATGGCCCGCAACATGCCACATGCGTAATTTATGTGTTCGGTCCATTTTAACCGATCGTCGAAAACTAATCCTAAATATTTTTGCTTCTTACATGAGCATTTATATACGAAAAATATAAATAAATAATAAAACTATAAATAAATAATAAAAGAGGTCTGGTCTCTCAGAGGACTACTTTTATGAGCATTTTCGGGTAGATACCCTGAGACCGTGGGGTCCAGGAGCTCACAGACTTTATTTGTAGAGCGACCACATGAGACAGTAAGTGACAATAAGGCTGTTTTCTATTTCGAGTAAAAAAATAGTGTCGCGATTCGACGGGCACAGATGGTTTCCGGCAAAAGTTCGCGGGTCGCCATCGTAGTGTGCCTTGGAAGGATGTCCGGTGAGGATATTTAGTGGGTAGGGGGGGAACGCATTCATCTCTAATCTTCCCCTGCAGTTACATCGTACTGCAGGCATTATGCGTACATTAGGTAGACTACTCCGTAAAAATATAGTAATTATACTTTTCGTTCATCATTTAGTTTCTATACTAAAAAGTTATTTTTCACTTTTTAGTTGTTTATTTAACATAAAAGCGTGTTTTTTGTTTTTTTGTTAAACTATTATTTTATTTTCCATTTTTTAGTGCGAATTATAAGAGCCGATGAAAGTACTTACTTAATGATAACGCCATCTAATGACGTATAGCTAAACTAACATTCCAAACGTTTAATTTATTAGTCCTGGCGATTCTAATCAGGATAATGGGATATTCTTATCGAATTATTGTAATGTCATCGGTCTTTGATAAGTGTATAATGTTTAAATGAAATCTGACTGTTTAAAGTGGGTTAAAATCGAGTCCAAACGAGTCAGTTACATACATACAAACAAACAAACATACAGGTGAAACGTGTTAAAAAGGTCCATATTAATTAACCCCACAATCATTCGCTTTCTCACGACAAAACGTGGAAGCGATACAGCTAGATATTAATTTATATACCTACCGAAACAGTATATCTTGCTCTTTCTACTGCCAAGCTACTCTTTCTACTCTAAGCGTTATCATTTTTACTTTCAGTTCAATCAACCAAATTGGGAGTTTAGGAACAAATTTGAAGCTGGAAATGTTTTTGCTATAAAAAGTATACAAATACATAATTTAACTAATCACGCTAGTAACCATTCGCTTGGAAGTGTGCAATGGCTACCATTCCAAGTAATGAGTGCTAGAAACGAGCGGCGCTCGAATGGTCGTCATAAAGGAGATTGCATGCCGCCCAGCCTACACTCGCACACATTTAAATTAGTGTAGAATGGAATAGCTAAGTCTTTGATATTAAAGCTTTTGCCATTTTTATAGAAACTTACGCTTGGTATTGTCAATCAAATTCATACATGCATACAACACATATATTGTCCCCCCTGACCCCCTCCATTGCTTTTATTTTCCTTCCTCCACAGGAAGGAGCGAAAGTCAGAGCTATGAAAGAGTTAAGAAGACCTTCCAGATCCCTCAGGAGAGGGGGAAGTGCACACGCTGCCCTAGACGTATAGACAAACTAGGGCATATGCATATGAACGGACACCATAGCGGCGCCGAACGAATGTGTGTGTGGGGATATTCTCTCAGTGGCGGAAACTCACGCGAAAAGTCTGACGTTCCTTGAAGTGGGGAGGTGCCCTATATGTAATCACATTAGGGCACTAGACTAAAAACGAACGGACGCCAGAGTGAGAGTGGGCCTGAGAATACAGAAGGTAGCTCCACAACAACTTAGATGCCTGCCGAGCCAATAGGTCCTTCGTTAAAGTGCCAGGTTCGTCTGTGAGTACGTGTCGAGGCCTACGTGCGTGCACCTCAATACTCTATCTATGGGCTTGATAAGAGTGCCGAAATAGTCGCGGTGATAAAAGTTATCAGTCGCGCATGCTCTAACATACACAACGGAACGGTCGCCATGATGTTTTCTCAGTAAAGATTTTTATTATTATGTATGCTACGGAACAGTGACTACGGAACTGCTACGGGTCGTAGCGCATCGCCTCCTTTTCATAGTAAAAATAAGCGATACAACAGGGTATTTTACACCATGTAAGAAAAAATATAAAATTGCATTTTTACTTTCTCGTATACATAGTATATAGGAAGTCTTGTAATCGTCAAAAAATTCGACCTACAAATTTTGACGGATTTACACGGTTTGGAGCTCCCTGGGTCCAAAAATATTGTTTTTGGATTATGTCTGTGTGTGTGTGTGTGTCTGTGCGTTAGCACGATAACTCGAGTATGCGTTAACTTATTGCAACTAAATTTAACATGCATGTATGACTTCAAAATATAAGGTTTCTATCAACTTTTGAGACGTCTATCACGAAAGTTAAGCAACCAAGTGCGCGGTCGGTACTCGGATGGGTGACCAAAATTTAACATGCATGTATGACATCAAAATATAAGGTGTGGCGGCTAGCGTTTCCGCGCGGAATTCAAAATCGAAAATAAAAGTAAGTTTGTAGGCAACTGAAATAAAAATTCTACTGGTTAATTACGACCTTAGGTTTGATTTAAATCAGTTTTCAAAAAATGGCGTTATACCCTGTTCCGAGCTGATAAGCGTACTACGTCCTTAAAACGTCAGTTTCGTAAATTATACTTATTATTTCTGTCCCTCAGGATAGCAGTATGAAGAACTTACTTCTCACTTCGATTCCACCTGTCAATTTTAAAACGAACCTCCCTAGTTTTGTCTAATCCATTCATTCGCCATCATTTGCCAAAATTATAAGAGGCTGCGTTTACCTGGAGGATAGCAAACTTAATTTCGTGTGCTGGCTTACATGGCATGCTATCTATACTACTAATAATAAAGCTGAAGAGCTTGTTTGTTTGTTTGGTTGAACCCTAAGATCTCAGCAACTACTGACTCAAATTGAAAAATTCTTTTTGCGTTGGATAGTCCATTTATCGAGGAAGGCTATAGGCTATATAACATCACGGTACGTCCATTATGAGCTGAGCATCAATGAAGAATGTTGCAAAAACGGGAGATAAATATTTATTTTCAAAGCTAAAACGGTTAAAGTTACGGAAAAGTCATGTATGATGGAATTGTTCTCCATTAAAATATCTAAAGAAAATTCCGCGACAGCATATGTCTATCTTTTAAGGTTGGCTCACTATAACCTTTCTTTTTGGTAATCAAATTTGTTTTATAGTGCATTATCTGCGATGGTGTTTTTGTATGCATTATATTATATTATTACTTATCAAAATAAATGCATTATTTATCACAAGTATTTAATTTTGAACAAAATTGTTTATGACTTCATTTGATTTCAATGAATATCTTAAGAGATATCATAGTTTGAAATAAACGGAAAATAATAAATTTTGATTTGCAGAGCTTTCGTTACGTGCGCTGCGTAAACGGTTAAAGTTACGCAAAAATCATGTATGACGGAATTATTATATTTTAAAAGTTCTAAAAACAAGTTACAGACAGCATTTATCTATCTCTTAAGGTTGACTCGCTATAACCTATTTTTGTTAATAAAATTTGTTCTAAAATAATGCATTAGATGCGAAAGTATTTTTGTAAACATAATATTATTCCTTATCAAAATTAATACGTTATTCTTCACGAGTATTTAATTTTGCACAAAATTGTTCTATACGTCATTACATTTCAATGAATATCTTCAGAGATATCATAGTTTTAACATAACGCCGCAGCTACATAATAATCAAGTACTACGCAGTACGCACGCAGATGCGGTTCAACCAAACAAAAAAACAACTCAGTATATCTATACTGAGTTGTTTTTTTGTTTGGTTGAACGCGCTTATCTATCTTAGGAACTACTGATCCCGTCAGATTCGGACGCCTTATAGAGACTCTAATAGGTTCAGAGACTCCTCCGAGGGAGATGCTCACCGTTGAGGAATCCTCACTGGAGTGATTCGACCTTAAAGCTTGAGGACCCACCGAGGTCCTCTCGTTTACTAAAAGCCCTGGTGACTCAAAGAAGATCATCAGAGACATCCTACAAAAATAGTAAAAAAAGTGCCATAGATTTTATCAAACCTGTCCGAAAATCATTTGAATTTTAAATTAAATATTTTGTTAATATTTCAAGTTTCTACCTGTTATCGTTATTAAGACTGAGAAATACGTTTGTTGTTGAGCCCCCTTAAATATTAATTTTATTTTAATTTAATCAATTATTTTTAAAGTGAATAATATAACTAAATATTCTGTGCATATTTCAAGCGTCTATGTGTTGCCGTTATGAAAATCGACAAAAAAAAAGTCACGTTTATTTTATGGGATCTTCAATATTTATTTTATTCTATTTTTTAGTATTTGTTGTTATAGCGGCACCAGAACTACGTCATCTGAGAAAATTTCAACTGTCTAACTATCATGGTTCATGATATACAGCCTGGTGACAGATGGACAGATGGACGGACGGATGGACAGCGGAGTCTTAGTAATAGGATCCCGTTTTATCCTTTGGGTACAGAATTCTAAAAATGGGAACTACTGATTCAAATAGAAAAATTCTTTGATTGTCTATTTATCGAGGAACACTATAGGCCACTTTCATATTCCCAAACTTATTTTCATAGTGTCGCCCTTAGGATTTTTCCAATTTTTACGAGCCCTCCCCCCGTTATAGTAATAGCCAAGTTAAGTACCTACAAAGACAAGAACATAGCTTTTTTGGAATTATTTAGGCGTTAACGAATTCGCAAATATTTTAAAATTAGAAAGTAGACTGAAAAAATATTACCATAAAAACATAGTAGCACCGACAAACGACGGCGAAAGCAATGTCCCAGTAGCGTAGTGGTTGACGCAGCCGCCCGGATGGCGGAAGATACAGTGTTCGATTTTTTCGCCCGCCCTGGATAGTCGATTTTATCCAACGTTTCTTATTTTAAAAACAGAGCTTCTCTAAACCGGGCTCAAGAGTTGAAATTCCGACTTTTATTTCTTTCTCTACATTTATTTTCGTTCGACTAGCTCACATAGCTCGTTAAACAGCCATTCTATGTGGATCGTCTCACGACGCCCGCCCCCGGGTAGAACCGCGACACCCCAGGGCGTCGCGACGCGCAGTTTGGGAAACCCTGATATAGGCCTATATACCTTAATAACATCACTCTACGACTAATAGGAGTTGAGCATCAATGAAAAATGTTGCATAAACGGGAAATACTACAACTAGCTGTGCCCATGACTTCGTCCGCGTGGACGAAGTCGCGGGCACAGCTAGTTGAAGATAAGTAACATTATAACTGCTCTCGGTTTTCCTATTTTAATAACATATTCACGGCAAAAGAAAATAATATAGGTACCTAACTTTGAATGTAATAAACTAAGGCGAGGAAAATAGATTTCAAGGCGCCTAAAGGTATCAATCACGTGTGGCTGACTCTGTGAAGATTAAGGACCCGCGTAAGGCCGCCCGCTAACAAGATTTCAATTCAACATCCTCGAAGAAAAGATTTCTTTGGAATTTATATATCTGAAATTTGTATCAATGTAATTTGACACTGTCGTGGTGGAGTGATCAATAAAACTACACATCTGGCGGCCCGGGTTCGAGTCCTGGTAGTGGCAAATGTTTGTGTGATGAACAATCAGCTAGTCAGTCTAGCTCTGACGTTTACCTCTTTGTGAACGTCGTGAAGCTGCGGACTTAACGTTTCTCCTCAAGACCACTACTGGAGTCCTTGACTGTCCACAACTGCTATCAAAACTATTATATAAAGTACCTACTAAGTCGCATCGACGTTATACTCCACTCCATTTACCCTGCACTAAAACTTACTATCGCCAAAATTCATTCATGTGTCGTGCGAGTGCGCAGTTCAATGAGGTGGGCGAAAAGCTTGACTTAAATGTTTTTAATATCAGTTGCAGTAATCTTAAGCGAGCGGTGATTAGGCAGTGCGTTGATGAGTTTTCATAATTGTAACTTCTCTTGTTCGTATATATTTTTCCCCTTTTTATTTAATTTTACTGTATATATACCTATCTATGTATATCTCTAGGTCATTGTAATTAAATGTTCGCAGTTAAGCAGCCGTGTGATGCCCGCAGAGTAGAATAGCATCACCCCATATCCTCCAGTGCGTGTCGTAGAAGGCGACGAATGGACCAGAAAAAGGGGTATTGATCATCTTATACTCCGTCCACCAATTGGGCAAGCGTGGTGGACTACTGCCATAACAAGGAGAGGCCTTGTGTCCCAGCAGTGGGTCGAATTATAAAGGCTGTTATGATGATGATAAGTGAAAACCTTAAATTATGGAATAATTTATTTTTGCGTTTACAAACGCGTAAATATTTTTAATACGAGAAAAAATGCACTGAAAAAGTCGATTGCGGAAGATGCGGGTTCGATTCCCGCCTGAGGCAAGTCGATTTTTTCAGTGCATTTTTTCTAGTACTAACCTCAAATTAGCTTTTCGTATCGAATTTACTTTTTTATTTGTTTTTATTGTATAGCTGTCGGTTTTCCGAATAGGTACATTAAAAATAAAACTGCTCATACTAACAGGCAGTAATTTTGCAAAACCTCAAAACAAAACACTTCATTTCTTTCGTCCTTTCATTTTCATTTTTTCATAACGTCCCTAGTACAATAAAACATTGTCACGAACACGAATATTTAATTACAGTTCAAAGTAACTAGTACGTAAATCAATATCATCGACTTAAAATCCGCGCGATGGTAATAGTGGGACAAACAATCCCAGTATTTCAATCAATGGAAATACAAAAAGGTAATAGTGGAATACACCCGGGGTCAGTGCAAGACGGCATACCTACTGCTATAGGTTACGGCTGTGGATGCTATTGGCGGCTGCCAGCCTAACACCAACCATCCTAGGGTATGGTCATCAGAGTTTTTACAAAGTCTCTATTTCTAACCTTTTATGTAACTTGTTTACGACCATAGATATAGGAAACTGTAGCTCGGCATTGTGAAAGAGAAAGAGCATCTAACACGTCTATTACAGCGAGATAGATAGGCCATTTCACGTACACCCAAGCGGCCTAAGTAGGCCTGTCAGTCACGTAGAAAAGACAGCAACTGTCAGACTGCAGTACTATTTTTCAAGCACTCATGCACATTACTCACACATTGGTGCATTTTTTGTGCAATTAGAAATTTATGTCTGCACGACTGTTATCTTTCGACAGAAGCCAGGACCACCAGCTTAACGTTCCTTCCGAAGCACGGAGGAAAATCGAATTGAAGAACATTTCGACAAACAGCTGAGATGGTAAATAGATCGTGTCAGAATATTTTACTTTTTGTTAAACTCTTAAATCAAAAAAAAATGTTTATAATTTTACATATACTTACATAAATAATTATGCTTATAGTTCCAAGAGGGGTTGAGCAAAGCTTTAGGTAACATTTCCTTATACATACGCCACATCTGGCAGTATGGGCTACGTCACCTGGGCAGAAGCTGAAAATCAGTGTTTTGCCTTTTTTTTGGCAAATACATCACTGAGCTTTAGCCTGTTTGCATCGCTGCGACACACAATTTATGTAAAAATGTTTTTATTTGAAATTGTATTGTAGGTCTGTATTTGATTTTTATAGATCATTTGTTAATTTTTAAGTTTTAATGTGTGTGTATGATGATGCAAATAAATTGTCTATCTATCTATCTATCAATACCTCCAAATTGTGAGAGGTTGTCTGAAATTCCGAGATTTTGTGTCGGGAGACTTATTGATGCCGACACCCACGGTATAAGAAGGGCTAGTTCTATTCGTGAGCGGTAACAACACGATTTCATTCATATAATAAAACAGTACCTATCTATTTGTACGAAATACAAGGAAAAAAGCCTGTCAATCCTGACATGATAAGTCCTGAAACGGGAATTGAACCCGCGAATCTAGAAACAAAAAAAATTGTGTGCGTGTAACCTTTACGCGCGATTGAAGTAAAACTTCTTTGACGTAGATCACTGAAATGATTAAATTTTAACTTAAAAAAAAAAAAAATATGACAGATACGACCAATCGAAATTACTATTTTTAAATAGCGGAAACTACACAGACTATAGAATACTGAGCGTTACTTCCGTTAGAAAAATCTGAGTTACCCCCTAGTCGCGCCTAAAGAAGTTTTACTTCAATAAACAGGAAAGTTTGTATATTTCTAAAGTTCAAAAACTACTGGACCGATTACGAATGCTACATTATTCCTAAGTGACATAGGCTAACGCGCTATATGTATTTGATTTAAAAAAAACTCTAAACGGACGAAGTCGCGGGCGGAGCATTAGTAATATTATAGATGCGTAAGTGAGTTTGTTTGTTTGTTACGCCATCATATCAAAGCACTAAACCTTTTTTAAAAATTCTTTCTAAAAACAAGTAAGCTATTTTATCAGGGATAAAATAAAATAGGCTGTATTTATTTATTTTTAATAAGATACCCTTATGAAAAAAAAATCTCTCGGCCTTTTAATGTCATTAAAAGAACCTATTTTTTAAGATGAACGTCGGCCGCGTTCGGGGCCGCTTATCCATACTTTAACAGTATTAATATTATTTTTATTTGAATTTTGGTTTAGTTTTATACACAGACACGTCAAACTTATAACACCCCTCTTTTTGGGTCGGGGGTTAAAAATAGTTTATAAAAAATAGTAAATATTTTTAATACTAGAAAAAATGCACTGAAAAAAATCAACTTGCTTCAGGCGGCAGGCCTTTCCCGCCTGAGGCACGTACCAATTCAAATTTTCAAATTTTTTATTCATATGTACGTTTATTCGACGCTTATACGGTGAAGGAAAACCTGCACACACCCCTATGATGAAATTCTTAGGTTGTGTGTGAAGTCGACCAACCTGCACTTGGCCAGCGTCGTTGACTAAGGCCTAATCGCCCCTAATGTGGGGTAGGCTCGAGGCCCTCGATGGGTACATTATATGACCTGTTGTGGCGGTGTGGTGGTTAAAAAGAAGCGGAGCGCTAGTATTAAATAAAACTACTTTTACAAAATTAACTTATTAAACATGTAAAGTTTCAGTTGCATACTGTAGATTTTATTATATTTAAAATAAACCACGATTTTGTCACTGACTGACTGATGATTATTAATTTTTTTCGGGTACTTCTTGAACTCCTAGAAAGCTGAAATTTGTAAATAAGCTAGTATTAGTATACAAACAATAAACACATTGTAATCCTTGAAACTCATTGTAAACCTTGCTCGTATGTGGAGATTTGTAAATGGCATTGGATAACTGACATATTTATTGTACTGTTGATATTTGACTGTAAATCTTCCAACAACCAAATAAATAAACTTTTATCCCCTAACCCCTTAAACTTCCGCAAACTTTAAAGCTAGAGGTTTGAAATTTGATATAGAGACTCTTTATTATAAATTACAAAATACCTATTTTAAGACTATTGGTAAATCACCTCCCAAAAATAAATAATATTAAAAAAAAGAGTGTTTGGCGGGAAATCATGACATCTGGATGTCGATCTTTATTTCGATAATTCAAAATTGCTTCGGAGTGGATTTTGTGCAGTGAAAGTGGTGTCGTTTCTTTGCATAAGCATCCGTGTTGACGAACAGTTATGAGGAATCATTGAAATAAAGGTTTTGTGTATTGAAATAAAGGTTTTGTGTATGTGGCGTTGAGAATTGTATAGTGGTTGGAAATCCCACTATACAATTCTCATCAGTCACAGTCATGAGGTCTGTTGCCATGCATTTCTTTCCAAGCACTCCCTAGATGCATTAAAATGTGCCACGCCCATATTTTAATGTAAACATCGAGAAAGAAGACATAAATACAGACAGGGCTGTATGGACTTGGTATCCTTTGCCCGTCCCGTTAGGGACATAAGAAACAAAAAAAAGTACCTATTGTCATAAGCAACTTACAAAAAGAAGTGAAATCCCACCAAAAATATTTTCATGTAAAATGTTGCCAAGACGTGACATGAAGATCATATATGGCTCGCACTGTCAAAAAATTATCAGATCTCATGTAGAGCTAAGTTTCTAACTCTACGCTCCCTTACTCTACAAGCCCTAACTCTTAGTTAATAGATTTAGGGCGTGTAGAGTTAGAAGCTTAATTAGCTCTACATGAGATCTGATAAATTTTGACAGTGTGAGCCATAATTATTATTAAATATGGTCTCGTCTTGGCAAACTTTTACATGAAAATGTTTTTGGTGGGATGTTTACTTCGTTGCAAAGAGAGAGTCCGATATGAGTGAAGTGGAGTGCGATAAGTCACGACTAAAAATATCTGCGCTATATATTAGGGAAACCAACGTGTCGCAACTTGTGGCTGGCAGTACAAGTTGCGCCCACCTATTCCTGCTCAATGAAAACAACGTTTATGTACTCATTTATTCTCAATTATGTATACAATAGGACTCTATTAAAAATATCACATAAGACACTTATAACTAACACGATAGAACGGTAAAATGAATAATAAACAAAGCACGATAAAATTAAGTAGTAAAAACACGATAACATAAACACGATATTAAAAGATCTTAAAAAACAAACAATATGAAAGTAATTAACACACTAATTAATTAATATTACAAATCGATCGCGGGCAAACATTGTTATTTAATTCGATCGCGAACATTTCTCCCGCCGTGTGGGGTCGACGAAGTCTGCACCGCACATCTCCCCGGTGAGCGATCACTGCTGCAGGATGACCAACTTCTTGGTAGGTCTCTTCAGGGCGCCGGCGCTTGCTGTCTGTATGAGCACCGATCTGACGACACCGTCTTTCCCCGGGTAGGTTTCTATGACTCGTCTTCTTGGCCAGGTGTTCCTCGGAAGTTGACTGTCGGCCACCAGTACCAAGTCCCCGATGTGTATAGTGGGACCTTGGCCGTGAGCTCCCGACGGCTTTGGAGGTCGGGCAGGTACTCTCTGACCAATCGCTGCCAGCATTGGTCCGCCAGGAGTTGTGCTCGTCGCTAGTGCTGTCGGTGGTTTTCGTCGCGTTCGTCGAAGCTACCCGGGATAGGTACCCGGGTAGCTTCGGTTTAGAAGTTTTTTCGGCTTGGCTGGGTGAAGCAGGGCGAAGTGAGGTAGGTACCAAGTTCTACCGGGCGTAGGCGGTGCGCAGACTTCTTCGGCGTAACCCTTCTTCAATAGGCTTTCTATCCGTTCGGTGTACTTCTTGGGTTGAAGTGGTTCTTTTTCTATCTTCTTTTCGATGCTGTGTAGTCTTCTTAGCGCGTAATCGTAGTTATTCGGTAAAGTAGTGCTGTCTCACTTCCACAGTAGTGCTGTCTCGTAGCCACCGCCATCTCTCTCTATTGTCTATCTCTTGAGTATTTGAAGCGCACGTTGTTCGGGGTCGGAGTGTGTTGTTCTTCTTGTATCTCTTCGTCGAGCGCTTCTATGGTTAGGTGCGATGTACTATGCGACGGCGCGGCGTTCGGCTGCTTGCCCGTTGCCGTGCAGTACCCATCCGAGCGCTGTGAGCGCGGCAGCTGGTTGTTGTGGTGGTCCGCTTCGATAGTTGTGCGTTAGCAGCAAGCCCCAGTTATCTTGCCCGATCAAAATGGTAGGTATAGCGCCGACGTACTTGAGATGATCTTCTACGTCTTCTAAATGTTTGCAGCCTCTGACGTCTTCTTCTAGTATCTCTTGGGGTGCGAGCTTCAACTTCGGTAAGGTGTGCGCTGTTATTCGGTGAGCGTCGAAGTGTCCTTGAATTTCGATGGTAACGGCGTGTGACGTGGCAGCGTTGATTTGTGCGCCGGCTACAGCTTCGAGTCGTATCGGAGAATATTGCCCTCTTGCTCCAATCTTCTTGGCGTCTATGAGCGTGACTGTCAACCCGTCGTCCAGTAGTGCGTAGGTGTCGACGTAATTCTTCGGCCCGGTGACGCGTGCAGGTGAAATATTCAAAAAGGTTTTTTCCGATCGTACGAAAGTCGAAGTAACTGTTTCTTTCTTCTCTGTTTGGCGCTCGAAGTGTAGTTGTGGATGGTGAGTTCTTTCGCAGCCGTTTGTTTCACATCTCTTCTGTTGGCATTTGTGGTTCTGGTTTCGACGTTGTAGACAGCGGAATCACAACTTTGCTGTCAACAAACACCAATGCTAATTCTATTTGCCCTCTAAACCAAAACTAATACCTACAGCTAGTACCTACCTATTTTATGAAATTATGTTTTATACAATCATATACCTATTATCTAGAAAAACTCTTCGAACATTTCATTAACTACCCGATTAATATTAGAAAAAGAAAAAAAATATCGATATACCCATTTTTATGTTCATATCTTCACTACAAATCCGCCATCTTGAATTCAACCGATGACCGGAGTCAACAAATAGTTGACACTAAAGTTAAAGGGAATTTCGCGGGGTTTTTGTGCCGGAAAGGAAACTAGTTTGATTTTTCTAGTCTATGGTATAGGAAATCAACTATAGTTGACACCCGTAGCGAAAGGGTTTAATATTCTCTTTTTCTATTTTACCTTTATCGCACCGTGATATGTAGGTTTCATTTCCGATTTGTCCTCATAGAAATAATGGGATGTAATTGAGAAAAACCCGTGGCAACCGTGCTCCTGGACCTCATGGTCCCAGGGTCTACCCCAAACGGCTCGAACATTGTAGTCTCCTGAAATCATTAAATTAGCACGTGTCAGTTATTTTATCATATTAATAACATTATTTTATCTAAAGATAACATCCTAGTACCTATGCTCAGACCAACAAGAAAGTCTGGTCTGAGTACCTATGTTATTATTTTATCTAAAGATAAAATTCTTTTAATGTCTATCTAAAGATAAAATAATAACATAGGTACTAGTTCAAGTTCCTAAACACTCCAACTAATCACAATGGAAATTATACTAGCTTTAGTGTCCTGTTTACTCTGAGGCTTTAGTGGAACGGCTCATGAAATAAACTTGTATTATATTAGTCTATAATACAAGTTTATTTTATGTCTAATATATTAATAGTCTATCCTCTACTAAGAGCAACTTAGATCCTCTAGAGCCCGTATGACGTATTACACGGTCACGTGACTGTCTGATATGTCTCTAACCTATAGAGCATACGTGCTCTATAGGTTAGAAAGGGACAAATAGGAAGTAAGCGGTTTCAAGGACAAATATTTTGACTTCACTTTTTTTATTTTAAGTGCAAATTTTTTGGTGGGATAGGATGCGATCATACAATATCATTGGATGGTATCAGAAAACTGATAGATTAGAAATAGAAGAAGTACCTATTTAGTTCAAACGTCTCCGTCCCGTGGTCTATGGTCTAGTTGTTCGCCCACCGCAAGTAGGCCCTACAATAATAACTCGCTATAACTCCCACTAAATGCCAAGAAGAAACTGTCAAGTGGTGGAGACAGATTTTGTCCACGTACCGTGCTACGGGGGCAGGGTTAGTAAATCCCTACTAATATTTTTAATGTGAAAGTAACTATGTCTATCTGTTACGCTTTCACGCGTAATTCACTGAACTGATTATTTTAAATTTTGGTAACGACATAGGTTGAGACCCTGGGAAGGACATGGACATACCAGCACGAACTTATTAGAAGCTGTTACCATTAATAAAACTGTTGTGTTATCGTGTACCGACAATAATGATTTAATAGACAGTTCCTTATGTATTTATATGGCCATATTTGTCACTTGCCATGTTGTAAAATAAGGGCTAGGTTTTCCACTTAAAGATAAGAAAAGCAGAAGTCCACCACTGTTCTCTCTGTTTGGTTGAGAGACTTCGACCATTAAGTATATTAATAATTAAATAATAGGTATTAGGAAATTTATAGCGATTATATTTTCACAATAAACAAATATACCTACCTACTGGTAGATACTTTTATTTTCATTCACTGATTATTTAACTCGCCTTTAACCAAAACTTTAATATACAGGACGTCCCACAGCCATGCCACACGGAGGGAAAGTATATTAAATATTGAACGTAGGATATTTTACTAACAGAAGACATCGTTTTATTTTTAAGTAGAATAAGTAGAACTGCATTCACAGATTTTTTAAAAATCGCCTACCTCAACCGGGAATCGAACCCGCCAAATGTGATAAAAAAATTACATGTATTTTATAATAGCGTTTGAAAGGGCTACTCATAAGCATTATTTTTTCCTAAATAACCTAGCATATTAAATGAAACTAAGATCATAAAATTTTTCATTTTATTTAAAAAAAAAAATTATTTATCAAATGCTCAAAATGTGAGCTCACAATTACCATGTAACTGGCTGATATTAGTAAAAATAAATAATTCGAAAATGGAACACGTAAATTTTCAAGCGTCTGGGCCCTATGGCATAAAACTACTATTATTATAAGTGTTGTGGACTGTATACGAATTGTTGAAGTGATGTTAGGTTGTAGGAAGGTTCTTGTTGTTTCTTAGGAGTAAAAGTCTCATCGGTAGTTCACTTAATTTATTTCAAAACACATTGGCTATATACATTTTATACCTATTGCACTTATCACTAGTGTCAACGATCGATTCCAAGATTCAACCTTGAGTTTCAAAAACGAGAGGGTATATCGGACGGAGGTATTGCAGTTAGTGACTGGTAGACCGATCGCGGCGCGCTGTCCTCTACAGCTCTCCCCCCGGCGTAGACTCGTCGCAGCCATCTTTCACTGGGAGGACGGCGAGCTTGGTAGTTGGACGTCGCAGGATCCCTCCTCGTGTGCGGACGTCGGCGGAGCGCACTCGGCCGTCGGGGCCTGGGTGCACCTCGATGACCTCTCCTCGGGGCCATACGTTTCGTGGCAGGTTGGGGTCGGCGATCACGACTAAGTCGCCTCGTTGAAGTTGCTTCTCTCCGGGTGTGGCGGCAGCTTGACGGGGCACGAGTGTAGGAAGGTACTCGCGCACCCATCTCCGCCAAAATTCGTTGGCAAGCGCTTGACTCGCTCGCCAGACGCGTCGATCGGCTGGGTCGCAGGGTTCCGTGTGTGGTAGGCCCATGGAGGTTCCCAACAGGAAATGGTTCGGTGTCAGCGCCTCCGGATCATGAGGATCGACGGAAACGTGGGTGAGGGGCCGAGCGTTGATACTGTGCTCGGCCTCGGTCAGTAGTGTTGCCAGCACTTCTTCGGTCGGTGTCTTTTCGTGCAGGACGCTGGTCAGCGCGACCTTCACTGACCGCACCAGGCGCTCCCAGGCTCCCCCCATATTGGGAGCCCCAGGAGGGATGAATCGCCAACTTGTGCGGTGTCGCTGGCCAAGTTCCTCTCGATCGGCGTGGTGTGCTTGTCGGTGCTTCTTCATCACCAGCAGGCCTGTAAAAGGGTGCCTGCCGGTCAGGATCGTAGGCTCTCTCATGTCGCGAGGTACGTCGGCGATCCGTCCGTTCAAGCGCAGCACGCTGTCCCGCAGGGTGGGGTCCAGCTTGTATAGCGGGCTGGACCGGGTGATTCCCTTCCCATCCTGTAGGCTTCGGATCTTCGTTTCGAAGCTGTCTTGCTGTGCCCTCTGGATCCACATCTTCTCGGCTTCCTGTTCTATTGGCCAAGTGTCCTCTGGTCCAAGCAGGAAGGCAGGCCCGTCGAGCCACCTGTCGTTGGCGGCTATGGGCGTGCTCGATGTGCGCGTCGCGTCGTCGGCTACGTTGTGCAGGGTAGGCACCCATCGCCAGTGTTCGGGCTCGGTGCGTTCGGCTATCTCCCCCAGACGGTGCGCGACGAAAGGCGTGTAGCGTCGTGCGTTGCGTCGTATGCAGTGTAGCACCGTGCGGCTGTCAGTCCAGTAGACAGTACGATCTGGTACCCACTCGTGCTCGGTGACAACAGCGTCGGCGAGGCGCGTTCCTATGACCGCCGCCTGTAGCTCTAGGCGGGGTATACTTTTTGTCTTGATGGGGGCCACCTTGGCCTTGGCTGCGGCCAGGGTGACGTCGATGGTGCCGTCGATGCGTCGCGTCCTCCAGTATGCAGCGGCGGCGTAGGCTTGCTCGCTTGCATTGCAGAAGACGTGCAGCTCTCTCTGTTCGGCGGCTCCGTACCAGCGTGGCAGGCGTAATTGCGCGACGCTGCCTCGTAGCGTTCGCAACCAGCATGCGAGGTCGTCAGCTTCGGCGTCAGGCAGGGGCTCGTCCCATCCAAGTTTGTGTCTCCATAGATCCTGCAGTGTGATCTTGGCTCGTATCGTGAAGTGGCTCTGCAGGCCCAGCGGGTCGTATAGCGACATGACCGCACATAGGGCCTCGCACTGTGTTGGTGTGCGCTGTCGCCCGATGACCTCCTCTGGAACTCTGTGTAGCGTCGTGTTGAAAGCCAGCTGATCTAGCTTAGCGTCCCACAACAGGCCGAGTGTCTTGTCTGGTGCCGGCGCCAAGCAGGTGGGGTTGTTCGATCGGAGCCCCGTTTCGATGTGTTCTCTGACTGCGCGTGCATTGGAGTTCCACCCGCGCAGCTTGAACCCTGCTTGTGCGTGCACGAAGTTCACCTCGTCTCTGACGCTGACGCGCAGCGCGGCGTCGAATACCAGGCGCAGCTTCCCCGGTTTGTTGGGATCGAAAACCGTGAAGTGCGGTAGGTACCACTGCCTCTTGCTGCTCTCTTCGGTCCCGTCGCATGGCTTCATCAGCAGTGCCTCAACTTCGTGTTCGTATTGCGAAGCGAAGCCTGGCTCTCGTTCAAACTTCTTTTCGATTGGTTGCAATCGTCCAAGTGCGGCGTTGCAGCTTGGCAGCGTGGCGACATCGTCTCGGCGCCACGGTAGTTGCACCTCGAAGCGGCCGTCTACTCGTCGGGCGGTGGCTTCGAAGATCTCGACGGCTTGTCGTTCGGAGTCCGCGACCCCCGGTGCGTCGATTTCGAAATGTTCTTCGACTATTCTTTCCAGTCGCTCGTTCTCTGCGTCGCTGTGGTTCGGTGTGAACATGTGCAATATCGACGCGCAGTCTCTGTCATATAAAGACCGCGGTACAGTGCCGTGGATCGTCCAACCGAGTTCGGTGAGAGAAGCGGCCGGTTCGTTCTTTCGGCCCATCTTAACTCGCCGTGACACGATGAGGTGCCAATTGTCGGCGCCTATCAGCAGCTGCGGCTTCGTCTTCTTGTAGCAGACTTCTTCTTTGTTCAAATCCTGGAGGTGCGCATGACTCAGCAGCGTGGCCGGTACTGCTTGACTGTGCAGTACCAGTTGCTGTGTGGTGCGCATCTTCACCCGGTGACTGTCGGCGCCTCTCTTGCTCTTGATCTCTGCCTCGATGAGCTGGCTGTTGACTTCTCGGCTGCTGGATGTCGCGCCGTGGATGTGAAGCGGTCGCGTAGGCCCCTTGAAGCCCAGTCGTCTTGCCAGTTCCTCTTCCATCAGCGACACGGTAGAGCCTTCGTCCAGTAGCGCGTAGGTGTCAGCTTCCCCCTTCGGGCCTCCACGGTGACTGGAACCACCTTCAGCAGCACCATGCTTCTGTCTTCGGCGGCGGCGACAGCTACTGACACGTTCTCTTCGGCGGCAGCGACAGCTACTGACACGTTCTCTTCGGCGGCAGTGGCAGCGGCGTGTTCCGGCGTCCTGGATTCTTCTCTTCTTTCTTCGAAGTGTAGCAGGCGGTGGTGGGGGCGGCGGCACTCGTTCAGACCGCACGCTCCCCTGTTGCAGCGTTGACGTCGGTGGCGGCTCTCCAGACACTTGAAGCACACGCCGTTGTCCTCGACAATCTTCCATCTTTCGTCGACGCTGGCTGCTCGAAACTTCTTGCAGTTTGGCAGCAGATGTTCTTCGTTGCAGCTCGTACACTCGTATTTTCTTTCTTGCGGCGGTGCTGTGGCGTCCGTCTTCTTCACAGGAAATGCGGTGTCTGCAGTAGTCGTATATATGTTGACCTTCTTCTTCACGGCGCCCGTCGGAGCCGATGTTGCTAGTCGGGACGTCTTCGGTATCGCAGCCGCAACCGGGTGCGACGAGTACGTAAACTGTAGCGCCAGGTCCGCTTCCTCCATCAGGAACTGTGACAGCAAGACGAGTTGTGGGTCGCTGCTGCGCATGCGTTGTTTCGCGTAGTCGCACCACCGGGCGCGCAAGTAGGGGCTCAGCTTCTCCAGTACCTCCCTCGGCAGCATCGGGTAGTGTAGATAGTCACGGCGATCTATGTTTTGTAGCACACATACGATGTTTTGGAGTTTTACTGCGAACGTGTTGATTTCGTTGGCGGAGCTTCCCAGGCGCGGCAGGCGGCGCAAGTCTTCCATCGCCTTGTCTATGATGAACTCTGGTCGACCGAAGCATTGTTCCAGTGTGCGCATTACTTGTGCGGGGGTTGATACGGTACACAGGAGACCGGCGACTGCTTCGCGAGCTTCCCCTCGTAGACAGTTTCGAAGGCGGGCCATGTTCTCGGTAGGCGCGAAATTGTAAGTGGCGGTGGATTCTATCATCGCCGCTTTGAAGGGTAGCCACTCGTTGACGGCGCCGGAGAATGTTGGCAACTCGGTGGCCTGCCGGGGCGCGGGGCGCACCCGGGACATCCTCTCGAACGCTTCTGTGAGTTGCTCGATCCCCTTCTGTCGTCGTGTTGGCGTCGGTGATCGCGGTCGGCGAGCGTCGTTCTCATCGAAATGCACCCGTTCGTGGTGCCGCTGGGTTGCGTATGTCGGTTGCTCCCCCCGTACGGTCAACGGGGTCCGCAGCGCCTGCGTAGGGACGGCGTCGTCGGTTGTAGGCGCCTTGTGTCCCGGAGTAATTCTCTCCCCCCGTCGCACGGAGGGAATTTCGACGTTCTGTTGCAGCCAGCTATCGATGCGCTCGTTGATGTCGGCGACGCACGAACCTTCTACGTCGACTTCTTCTTCTCGAATGTTCTCGATGTCGACGGCTAACCTCTTCCTGATGAGACTTGTTTCAATTGCGAGTTCTTTCTTCCTTATTTCTGTTTCAATTGCGAGTTCTTTCTTCCTTATGTCTGCTAGTCGCTCTTCCGCTTCCAATTGTGCGTTCCGTATGCGGGCCACGGCGCTGCTAGTCGATCTTCGTGATGCTCTGGACCTCGAAGGTGACGGGCGACGTGGTGACTCAGCGCGTAGAGCTTCGCTCGGACGAGAGAGACGCGAAAGGTGCGCAGAGGTGTGCAGCGCTTCGGCGCTATAGCCCCCCCCCCTCGGCGCCCATGGCGACAGTCGCGTCTCTGTTGTAGTCCGCAGGTGCGTTGCTTGATGCCTCAAGTCGGTCGCGAAGAGTGGCGTCGATCAAACCACCCGAACGTGCCGCGCTTTGGCTTGCGTTTGCCGACGGAGAACGCGGAGGATCGGTAAACACTGTTTTTGGTACGCGTTCTTGAGAGCGTGTCCTCACCATTTTTTCTTGCATTAAATATAGTGAGCGATGAAACCAGGAAACTGTTGTGTCCTGGCGCGGGTTTCTTCAATCTGGCTAACGAAATACCAGCGTGGTTTATTTGAATCCGGCTCGAAGGACCAGGAAACTGTTGTGGACTGTATACGAATTGTTGAAGTGATGTTAGGTTGTAGGAAGGTTCTTGTTGTTTCTTAGGAGTAAAAGTCTCATCGGTAGTTCACTTAATTTATTTATTTATTTATTTTTCTTTTTTTTTTCCTTTCGGACTAACGAGGGAAGGAGGAGGTGAATCCTCATGGATACCCTAAGGGCCGGCCCCTAGGGTTATGTCAGACTCTTACTGACTAAACACCCCCATATGCCTATTGCTAAGTAGCTATAAGGCTATCGGAAGCAGCCTCCCCCTCTAGAGAGAGAGAGTTGCGCACGCTGCCCAGGTCATAAGACTAGGGCGTAACGCGTGGAAGTGCGGGCGGACCCCCTAGTGGGGCCGAACGCATATGTGTGAGGGAATTTTGACGCAGTGGCGAAAGGCCACGCGAAAAATCTGGGTAGCCAGAGGGGCTGAAATTTAATCTGAGCAGACGCCCCCCCCCAAAGTGGGGGGGGGGGTGTTTTTCGGCGCTACCCTAGGTGAAACCACTTAGGTATTAGCACCAAAATAACAAACGAACGGACGCCAAAGTGGGCCGAACGTAACGGGCATGGCCTATTGCCGAGCATACGGAAGGTAGCTCCACAACTGAGGGGGGGGGGCGACGGCGCTGATGCCGCCGCCAGCAGGGCCATTGGGGTCCTGCTAACGAGAGTTGAATACGAAACGTCTGTGAAGACAAGTCGGACTTGCGGTACCTATGCCGGGAGGGTGGGGGGCGTGAAGCGCCACCCCTTAAGCGAGGGCTTCGATTATGCTTGAGTGCTCAGCGAGCACAACAAAGCGTTCTATTGGAGAGGAGCATTGTTTGTATTTCTGAATGAGAGCGGAAAGCTCTTTTAAGTTAATATTGGGAGAGAAGAGGCCGCCAAGGGCGTCTTTGTCGGATTGGGATTGGGCGGGTGCCGCCTTGGGGGGCGGTGTAGCCCGTTTTGAGCCCCATGCGGGGGGCGCAGTTGAGGGGGTTGCCTGCGCGGCCCCACGCAAACCCGGGAATTCGGATTGTGTGTAGGACGGCGCAGGGGGTCGGACAGGGCGGGAGGGGGTCGCGGTGGGCCCCTTGTTAATAAGGCGAGGGCGCGGGGCCCTTGGGCAGCCTTTGTAATTTGCTGTGTGGCCTGTTTGGCCGCACAGTACGCAGGCTGGTGGCGTGGGGGAATCAGGGGTGCGAGAGCACTCACTGGTGTGATGAGGTATGAGGCACTTTACGCACCTTGGAGGAGCCGTGCAGAATGACGCCGCATGGCCATATAACTGGCAGCGGTGACACTGCCCGGGCAAGCTCTTTGGGCGGGGCGCCTCAATTACCATTTTTGATAAGCCGCAGACGACTAGGTCTTTGGCTTGGAAAATCTCACGGGCCCCAGGGGCCAGGGTGAGCATACAGAGTGGAAAGATTTTCCCCAAGCGATTGCCCATTCTGTGGACAGCCTCTACGGGGTAACCTTGTGAGACTAGATCCGATCGGATTTCGTCCGTCGTAAACTCTGCGGGAATGTTGCGGAGGACTGCGCGGATTTTGCGCTCCTCCGGCAACGCGTACGTGTGGTACGGTAAATTGTTAGAATTTAGGAGTCTTATAAGGCTCCTATAAGAGTCTGCATTAGCAGTGATAACTTTTATGGCCGTACCTGAGTTTTGGGCCTTTGTATATGAGACGTTATGCTGTTTGCACAAGTCTGACAGTATACGGAAGGCGTGCGCTGTGCGCACGAAGATTGGAGGAGGTGGCTTGACCTTTACCGGCTTGGTGCCAGTAGAAGGCTTGCCTGACGTGAGTGTGGGTGTGGGAGCCGGGGTCGTGTCCATAGGGGACGACGACTGGGCGGCGGACTGAGCGACTGGGCTCTTTGGAGCGCATAGGCTCGCTTGAGCAGCTGGGCTCTCGGAGACGGAGGGTGAGAGGGCACGCCTCTTGTTTTTGGGCTTTTTCTTTTTCTTTGAAATGACGGGGGTGAAACTTTCCTCTGATCCTCCGTCGGAGGAGGCCGAGATCATCGTTTCTTCCCCAGAGGACCCTGACGGGGAGGTGGATGGAGAGGACGACCTTTCGGAGGCCGTCCTTTTGGCCGCGACCGGGGCGGCGGGTGATGGCGCCGGAGATGGCGATAGTGGAGAGGTACGCGGAAGCGTGCTGAGTAAGTGGGCGAGGGCCTGGACGATCTCTGGGGTTGGCTCGTAACCGAGCGCGGTGAGGAAAGTCCTAGCGTGGGAATGGGTGATAGACTCCATGATGGGGTCAGAGGTGGATGAAGAAGGAAGGAAGGAACTGGATGGACGGCGGGCGAGCACACAGGCCCGAACACTGTCTTCACAGACGTAGAACGGTGGCTGCCTCCCTGCCGAGGCAGGGGGGGAGAGAGCAAGAGGACAACCCTCCCTTCCGGGCGACAGGGAGGTGTGTGTACCTAGTGTGGTGAGTGATGTGGAATTCCGTCTCCCTTGGGCTAATCCCAAGTGCAATGGGTTCGGGACTTCGGTATTGTCGGACCTGAAGGGTCCGGTGACGTTACCGGTCGACGTCTGGCTAGTTGCCTAGCCCAAAAGCGGTAGGAAGACTTTTACCCACTTAAGCGCCTTAAAAAAGGCACTGTCGGTGAGTCAAAGAATTCGGAACGCTGCGCGCTCGGCGAAGGTCGTACCGAGCGCGAAATGGGGCACTTACAGTGCGAGCGATGAGCTGCGAAGCACGACGGAGCGAGAGCGCGAGAGCGAGCGAGATGGCAACACAAGAGTGTTGCCAAAACGAACGCGAGAGCGAGAGAGGAGTGATATTAATTTATTTTTCCTTCCGGGCTAACGAGGGAAGGAGGAGGTGAATCCTCATGGATACCCTAAGGGCCGGCCCCCAGGGTTATGTCAGACTCTTACTGACTAAACACCCCCATATGCCTATTGCTAAGAAGCTATAAGGCTATCGGAAGCAGCCTCCCCCCCTTGAGAGAGGGAGTTGCGCACGCTGCCCAGGTCTAGGACTAGTGCTCGGCAATAGGCCACCCCGTTACGTTCGGTCCCACTTTGGCGTCCGTTCGTTTGCTATTTGGCGCTAATACCTAAGTGGTTTAATTTATTTCAAAACACATTGGCTATATACATTTTATACCTATTGCACTTATCACTAGTCTCAACGATCGATTCCAAGATACAACCTTGAGTTTCAAAAACGAGAGGGTATATCGGACGGAGGTATTGCAGTTAGTGACTGGTAGACCGATCGCGGCGCGCTGTCCTCTACAATAAGCTTATTTTTATAAGACTTCTAAAAATATTTTACTACTAATATTTTAGCTACTATTATTTACTCCTATTAGTGGTGTAATTCTATCAACCATTGAAGGTGGTTAAAATATATTACAAGTATCTTTCTGTATGCTTAGTTGCGATCTCAAGTCAAACGCAATGTGCTCGAGTGATAAAAGAATGATGCCAAGACGTCGACCGTGGGTTTTTAAAGCAAGAATCAATTATGAACTATTTGCAATTCACTTAAGAATGTAATCGGCGATTCAGAATGAATTTTGATCAATTCTTTTTTTATCCTGGAAAGGATACAAGGCGTACCTATATCAACATCAAACGCTTAGAAATTATGCCCTAAGTCCTCAACAACAATTACAAGTAGCGCAGTGGCGTCCATAGTCTACTTTTTTTATTACTCTACATACTTTTTCAATACCATGCATATCAACAACCCAATGATATTGGATTCCACTCCTATTATGAGTCTGAAATTTAGTAGTAATTTTAAGAGTATTCAATTTTATTTATGCACCGTAAATTAATAGACTCTTAAAATTAGTTATAACTCTTGTAACTATTATTATGAACTATTAATTATATGCAACACAACTCTACTAATATGAGTAAAAGTTAAGAGTAAATCGCTTATAATATAAGTACAAAATTTTTATGCCATAGGCCCCTGTTCTTTTGTTTATTGTGAGTTTCATTTTCGTTTATTAGCAATTTTTGTGTTAATTTACTTACCATGGCGTACCAAAATAATTTGGATTTAATAGAAGCATACTTTTTAAATCACAAAGACATTTCAGCTTTGCGGTGGTACCGCGAAAGATATCCCGATAGACGCACACCATCTCGATATGTGTTGAAAAGAATGGTGGATAATTTAACAAATTTAGGACGTTTTGATCATCGCTTACAGCAACCACAGCAGCAGATAATAAACGTCAGCGATGATGAACTCAACATTCTGATTTACTTTGAAGCGTACCCGAAGAGTTCAGTGAGGGAAGGTGAAGAAGAAATTGGACTTTCAAAGAGTAGAATACATCGCGTTCTGAAAAAATACAAGTTTAAAAGTTATGTTGAAGGGCGATTAGTGCAAAAATTACGGCCGGGAGATGCTGAAAGACGATTTAATTTCTGCCAACATATCGAGAGACTCATTCTTGAGGATCAAAATTTTTTGAACACCATCATTTGGTCAGACGAGTCAAACTTTAGTAACAACGGTATGTACAACCGGCGTAATAATCGCATTTGGTCCAGACAGAATCCCTTACGAATCCGCGAGACTAATGATCAAGTGCGTTTTTCTTTCAACTGTTGGTGTGGGATTGTAAGTAACCGGGTTTCATTTAATACATTTTTACGAAGGAACTCTGAACACGGAAAGATATCTAGAAATACTTGAGATGTTAAGAAATGAGATTAATAATCTTCCTGTTGCAGATCGACGAAATCTCATATTCCAGCAAGATGGGGCTCCGGCTCATAACAGTAGGAGAACAGCCGAGTTTCTTAATGAATATTTTCCTTCCTGGATCGGCACTTTTGGACAAATTAGATGGCCACCGAGATCCCCAGATCTAACCCCACTTGATTTTTTTTTATGGGGTTATGTAAAAGATTTAGTTTACAGGAACCGGTACAACAGTGTGCAGGAGTTACAAAATGAACTTAGACGTATTATTTCAAACATCCACCATGCAAAAATAAGTAAATCGACAGGGAGAGAAATTATCAAAAGAGTGAGAATTTGTATACAACAGAACGGATCACATTTTGAGCATTTGATAAATTATTTTTTTTTTAAATAAAATGAAAAATTTTATGATCTTAGTTTCATTTAATATGCTAGGTTATTTAGGAAAAAATAATGCTTATGAGTAGCCCTTTCAAACGCTATTATAAAATATATGTAATTTTTCTATCACATTTGGCGGGTTCGATTCCCGGTTGAGGTAGGCGATTTTTAAAAAATCTGGGAATGCAGTTCTACTTAGTGTGTGTGAGGATTGAGGGCCACTTTGTCATATTCTCTTAAAAATGTACCTATGATTTAGTGTGCGTTCTAAAAGAAATGTGAAAGCCTGAAACGACTTTGTGAAACCTTTGAAAGGCGAGTTATAGGCTGAAAGGTTGGGCCCTCAATCCTCTATGTGAGGATTGAGGGCCCACCTTGTTACCAAAAATAAACAAAATTGGTTTATTTTCAGATATTGTCCACTTATCCAATGCGTTAGTTAAAAAATGTGAAATTTTGTGGAACCGAGAGCTTGCTCCAACTCCTCCTGGTTTTATAGAAATGACCTTAATAATGTTTGGGCCCTCAATCCTCCATCTGTTTCTTGTTTTTCTTTATTATGTATTGTGTAGGCATAATTTGACAAAGCTAAGGTATTCTGTTTTTGTGAAAAAAAATGTGAAATAAATTGACACTAAGAGTAATTTGAAAGACTCATTTATTATTGCAGAAAACAATATTTTAATTTTTATTGTATAAATAATTTTTCACTAAGTAAGATTTGACAGCAGGGTGGCCACAAATTCTAATTATGTCAAAAACTACCGTTGTTGGCACAGACTAATTAGGATTTTCGAATATTTTTTTTTAAATTTTCCCTATTACGGGACGGCAAAGGCATCTAGCCCATACATCCATGGCTTAAGTTTTCTGTCTTCTTTTTGTTGATTTTCACATTAAAATGTGGGTGTCACACATCTTAATGCATCTCATCACCATCATCTAGGGACTGCTTGGCGAGAAATGCATGGCAACAGACTCATGATGACGACTCATGAGCTGGAAATCCCACTATAAAATACTCAACGTCATACACACCAGTCACACCACAAAACCCTTATATCAATGATTCCTCAAGTCAAGACCTGATCGTCAAGCTTATGCATCGAAACAACACCAATTTCACTGCACAAAGTCAAAATCCACACCGAAGCAATTTTGAACTATCAAAACAAAGATCGACATCCAGACGCCGTGGTTTCCTACTAAACACAACTGAATAAGTCGTAGTATAATAGTAATATATTTTATGCTACAGTTTTTTTAAAATATGTTTTTTTAAATTAAATTTTGCCTTGGGAAGGAAAAAGGATCTAGCCCATACAGCCTTGTTTTCAGTACTTTATTCTTGAAGTTTACATTCAAATGTAACTGTCACCTATTTTCCACAACAACACCCGAACCTGACGCTACAACAGTGCGATAAGTCAGCTGACTGTGTATTGAGCAGAGCTCATGAATAATATAGTGTTTTCAAAATACTGAGAGGACGGTAAATTTAATTTATTTTTATTTTGGCGAGAGTAGACTTTTATTAGCAAGATTGGCCTCTTTTAGGATGTCCAGTGATGTTAACACTATTTTATTCGTCTTTGCTCCTTGAAGTTATCATTTCTTTAGAAAATCGCGATAACCTAATAAACAAATTACAATTTTCGTGCAAAAAGGTAAATATATTTTATTTATAATCACGCCATTCCGCGCGTTAAAAAGTGTCAACGACTGCTGGTCCAGAGGCGACTTTACCTATGGTGCAGGGTGTGCACACGGCCGCAGTGGTCTTACGGATACCGAGCGCCACACGCCACGCGCCTTGGATCTGGCGAATCGGGCAACTTGGTCCTAACTTAAGGCCACCACGTTCGCTCATCTAGACTGGACTTTTTCTATTGGGTTTGTTTCAACTGCATCTAATAAAAACCATGTCAACATTAGATGAGCTTCGAGCTTCGTCAAAAATCACGTCAAAAAAGCACGTAGAATAAAAGGATATTTTTTAATGCGATGTTGTCCGGCAAACAATTCGAACATTTACTGTAATATTAATAATGCAATAAAGAGAATAGAATTGTTCCTACATTTTTTTTTTGTTTCATTCAGTATTTTTCAATGATAAAAACCTATTTTGAGCCCATGACAAAAATTAATGGCATCAAAAATTATAATTTATGAATTTTTTGTAGATAATTTTCCTAGAGTAAGTAGTATACAAGTTCTCAAACTTAGTGGCGCCAAGTTTTTTTACACCACGATGCGTGAAAGTGAAGGCAAAGTAAAAATCTTTAAAAATTTTAGGGAAAATTTATAATCTTTATTGAGTTTTGTTTAAAAACGACAGATATTCTGGGATTTTAATGGTTTTAGTGATGTTTTGTTGATTAGCATATTCAAATAAAAAAATCAGAAATGTTAGAAAAAGTGTAGTAGCAGATAAAATCCCAAGGTGTGGCAGTTTTCGAAGCCTATGTCAATGTTTTTTTTATTAAAATGAAAGTGGAGTTATATTTTTTGCTTTTGGTGCCCGCTTATCGTTGAGTTTTGCACACGTTATTGTAAGTATAGACATTTTAACATAAGTACGTTTCGGCATTTTAGTTTGTTAGCGCGCTTACCAAACAAGAGAAAATAGAATTTTCTATAGGTGATTGTGACTCTATTCAGAGTCAACAGAACAAAATAGTATCCTAAACTGTCATATTTTTTCAATCGATTTTCAATATAATGCCCTATCATTAGAGTTTATTCTCCATTGGGGAAAGACAGTTGGTGGTAAATTAGTGTGCTGTCATTGAATCGTAAGGGTTTTGTGGTGTGACTGCATTTCCAGCTGATGCGGTCTGTTGCCATGCATTTCTCGCCAAACACTTCCTAGATGTATTACGATGTGTGACACCCACATTTTAATGTGAAAATCAACAAAAAGAAGACAGAAAACTTAAGCCATGGATGTATGGGCTAGATGCCTTTGCCGTCCCGTAATATGGAAAATTTAAAAATGTTTATTCGAAAATCCTAACTAGTTTGTGCCAACAACGGTCGTTTTTGACATAATTAGAATTTGTGGCCACCCTGCTGTCAAATCTTACTTAGTGAAAAATTATTTATACAATAAAAATTAAAATATTGTTTTCTGCAATAATAAATGAGTCTTTCAAATTACTCTTAGTGTCAATTTATTTCACATTTTTTTTCACAAAAACAGAATACATTAGCTTTGTCAAATTATGCCTACACAATACATAATAAAGAAAAACAAGAAACAGATGGAGGATTGAGGGCCCAAACATTATCAAGGTCATTTCTATAAAACCAGGAGGAGTTGGAGCAAGCTCTCGGTTCCACAAAATTTCACATTTTTTAACTAACGCATTGGATAAGCAGACAATGTCTGAAAGTAAACCAATTTTGTTTATTTTTGGTAACAAATTTTTGCAAGCGTGAGGATTGAGGGCCCACTTTGAATTGCAGTATACCAAATACTATAGCGTTATGCGCTGATATCTTTAACTTCACAGTTTTTTTTAACGTAGCGTTAGATTTTGATATAAAAAGTTTTTCTGTAGAGTGTTTAGTTTACTAGTTACAGGTGGGCCCTCAATCCTCACATAGAGGATTGAGGGCCCAACCTTTCAGCCTATAACTTGCCTTTCAAAGGTTTCACAAAGTCGTTTCAGGCTTTCACATTTCTTTTAGAACGCACACTAAATCATAGGTACATTTTTAAGAGAATATGACAAAGTGGCCCTCAATCCTCACACACACTCTACTTATTATTAAAAATAAAACGATGTCTTCTTTTAGTAAAATATCCTACGTTCAATATTTAATATACTTTCCCTCCGTGTGGCATGGCCGTGGGACGCCCTGTATAGTTATATTAAAGTATTATTAAAGTTTTAGATTTATAGAAACACGGTGTAGGTACCTATTCTAGGAAAAAAAACGGTTTGGATGAACAATACTAAAGACTACAATTATCAAACCACTCTATAAAAAAGATAACAAATTTAATATAAAGAACTATAGACCCATCGCACTTATTCCAGTTTTCTCTAAAATATTTGAAAGAGTTTTGTACAATAGATTGTATCATTATTTTGAAAGCCATTCTCTGTTTACAGTAGAACAAAAAGGGTTTCGGAAAAATATGTCTATAGATCTGGCGATTTATGATTTTTTGGGTCCGATATATAACAGGATTGATTCCAGAAAGCCCGTTTATGCTCTATATATGGATATGTCAAAGGCATTTGACTTTGTAGACCATAATACTTTACTTAACAAACTGGAAGCATATGGCATTAGAGGTAATGCATTGAATTTACTGAGATCTTATTTCAGCAACAGAACTCAGGTCACATGCATAAGTAGATTATGTCCTAAATCTAAACAGGAAACGTGTATCCGATCAACTCCAAGGGCAATTACGTATGGAGTTCCACAGGGAAGTGTTTTAGGGCCACTTCTCTTCCTGATTTATATCAACGACATCCCAAAGTCTATTAATGAGAAAATGATTCTGTTTGCGGATGACTGCACAGTAGTTCTTAATAATAAAAAAGATATAACAAATAGTCTCTCTTCTATAGTCGAATGGCTGAATAATAATAATTTAGTTTTAAATGTCGAAAAAACTACAATAATGGAATTTAAGCAGCGAACTATTCAAACCATATCTCTGCCAGTAGAGTACAAAGGCAGAGAGATCAAATTGACGTCAACAACTAAATTCTTGGGTCTATTCATAGATGATAATTTAAAATGGCAAAGCCATATCGACTTTGTATGCAAGAAACTTTGCCAATCCTCTTACAGCCTCTACCATTTATCTAAAAAAGTAGGACTCGATATACTACTGACATCCTTTCATAGTTTTGCGGCTTCCAGGTTGAGATATGCAATTATTTTTTGGGGAAATGCAACTAACTGGGACAAAGTGTTTCGATGTCAGAAGAAGTGCATTCGTGCTATGTGTAACTTAAAAAGAACCGATAGCTGCAAACCATATTTTCAGAACTTGAAAATACTGACAATGCCTGGTCTTTATATATTTGAGGTAGCCCTTTTTATTGTGAAAAACCCAACACTGTTTAAAGTTATTCAAAGGTCCCGTAACAGAACGGTCCTCTATGCGGTAGATTATGTCCCTCACAAAACAGCTCTTTATGACAAGGGTGTTTTTACAATGGCACCGCGAATATATGTATAACAAAATCCCAAGCAACATTAAAAAATTCAGTAATATCTTAATATTTAAGCAAAAACTGTTCGATTTTTTAATACAACACTCCTTCTATTCGATCAATGAATTTTTGCAATTAAAATCATAAATTATATTTTTTGACATATGCCTGCTTGTTTGCCCATATTTAAGTCTAATTTATTGTATTTCTATGTTGTTCTCCGATTGATTTAATTTTTATATTGACATTGCAAATTTTTTCAATTTATTATTTTATTTTATTATAAATATTGACATTGAAAGATTAAATTAGTTTAAGTTGAGTTCAATTTATTGTATGTATCAATTGTGACATTTGTATGCCGATGGGCTGATCACAGCTTGAACTTCAATCTGTTAATAATATTGACATCTTTATTTTTACCTGTGTATCACAAATAAATGATTATTATTATTATTATTGGATTCAGTTGTAGGTAGGTACACTCATAAGATCCCTCAAAAGTAAAAATACGAAGTTATTTTCTGTGTCTGTAATCGTTACAGGATGGAGAGCATATGAAAAGATGTATACTTATTTTTAATGGGTAACCCAAGCACATGTTCCAAATCTTTTAAATCTCTTTTTTCGTTGCTTTCGCGGCAAAGGAAACGGTTTATCCAACAAACATAAAAACCTGCTTCGTTGGCATTTGTGGCAAGCATTGAGATTTTATTTCAGGAAGGTAGATACGTACATACCTTAACTAAATAATTTCATATGAAATTACCGTTTGTAATAAAGATTTTATGAACACTAATATGAATAGCAATGTGTATGCATTGTTTGTAAAATGAATGTAAATTGGCATACATGTATTTAAATGATATTTTTAATTTATCAAAACCAGCAATTTAAACAGTTCATCAATTTAATGATTAATCTTAGAGCGCGGTCTACCGTCTGTTTCACGGCGAGTGCTCTGAGGACCTTTTTTCCTTAATTTCACCATCTCCCTTCCTTTTATGGACTGCGCGTGAGGTTGACGGTGGCACCGACAAACTATAATACTAATAACCGGCTGAAAAGCTGAGATTTAAAAAACATATACTTAAATAATAATAATAATCGTTTATTTCTCACCATAAAAAACGATACATTACAGGTATGGATAGTTGTAATAAAAATATATTATGGTGGGTTGATACCTGAACTAGGATGATTCCTGTATCTCAGGTTATCAACCCTCCACCCCATTGAGTGGTCTTATATCCAATAATTAACATTACCAAAACAAGTTAATTCAATAAAATTAAGAAGCATATAGTGGTAATTTAGGAGGGTAGATGTGCAATCATTATAATTACAATTACAATTATGCCAGCATCAAAGAGGTAGTTTTAGATTTTTGTGCTTGGTTCGTATAATACATTCAATAAAATAGCGTGTGGTACAAGTTATAAGTTGCTGGCTGTTTTACGATCAGTTAATATAAAATACATTAAGGTTACATATTTACTAACCATTAAACTGGGAATGCGTATGACATGCATTATGTACTTATTAAATAATACTTTATAATTTATAATAAAAATGTAAGGGAAATAAAGGTTTTTTTAAATAATTATTTATAATCTATTTATACTAAATTGTGGTGTGTTGTGTGTGACGGATGTGAGTTGTTATGTGTGATGGGTAATATGTAGTGTGGGTATATGTATCGTATGTGTCTCATTTTTAAATGAATTTTTGTTGTGTTAATAGAATATGAGTGAGGAATGAATGCACTGACCAAATTAAATGTTAACTTTAAGAATTCTTTCTGTTGCATGATATCCAAGCGCATTCAATTTATTTCGTATTGTTGTTTTTAAGCTCGTTCTGTTCATATTGTAAATTTTATTTAAGTCATTGAAGTATCTGTAAAGAAAGGGTTCAGTATGGGAACCCATCACTTTATCGCAATTAACTTCATCGATTTTCATTCCCCATAAAACTATTCGCAGATCTTTTTATACAATACTTAACAACTCCTAGAATTAGGTTACATCGCAATTTCATTTCCTCGAATAGTTGTTATCTACAAGCTCATTCCATCGTAAATTCTTTTCCTATTTTATTTATTTTATCGAAATAATGTTAAATCGATGTTTTGTTACCCATAATTTTGTTTCCACGTAAGTTTCAGTTTGCAGAATAGTTGAAACATCAATTTTTACTACACTAAAGTTAGTGTACATCGAAAATACTTTTTTTATGTAATTACTCGTAATCATTTTTGTTTCCCTGTAAAGAAAACCTATGGATTAAGTTAGGTTAGATTTAGAACAACAGGCAGTCAGCAGTGGTGCAACCGAAGCTAACAGAGATTGCTTGTTGTATTCTGGCATGCTACATGCATGCTTGCATTGCATGCTGTATGCATGTTTGCATTGCATGATGTATGCATGCTGTATGCATGCCTGCAAGATACTTGCCGGTGGGTGCAGGGGGGCTGGCCCCCCCGCACCGGCGCGGCACCTTTTTTTATTTTCACCTTTTTTTATGAAAGTTTATTCGATAATATGAAACGGTGATCATAAGCTAGTCGGTCAATCAAGAAAAATAGATATTGAAATTCGATGACAAAAAAATCTGTATTTTGATAGGTACCCCGTGCTGACGCACAGACACACACGGACACAGACATAATTTCATGAGTCCATAAAACGGTATTTATGGACTCAGGGAGGTCCAAAACGTGTAAATCCGTCAAAATCCCGAGGTCGAATTTTTTGACGATTACAAGACTTCCTCTATACTTACTACGTATAAAAATCGGGAGCGGTCTCCCCTGGACTTTCTCGTATAGGTACCGGAAACGACTCAATAGTTTATAGAAACCTTATATTTTGATGTCTTACATGCATGTTAAAGGAGATTGCCCAATTATGTATGGACTTTAGGCCCACATTAAAAATGCTTGTGCCTCAACGATTTCAGTTGTAGTTTGTAGAAAAAGAACCACTCTAACTAACGACGCTCCACCATAACTAATCTTTTCATTTATACCTCAGACTTATTTGATGCTTGATGAAAATAAACAAATCGATAGCATATACACCGATTTCCGAAAAGCGTTTGATACAGTTGATCATAAGATTTTGTTGGAAAAAATTGCCTTTAATGGTATAAGAGGCAATCTTTGGAGATGGTTCAAATCTTATATAACCAAAAGGACGCAAAAAGTTGTGATTAAAGGATCGGAATCAGGAGTCGCAATGGTTACCTCCGGTGTTCCGCAAGGATCTATTTTGGGGCCCCTCTTGTTTGTAATATTTATAAATGACGTTAATAGCTGCTTTAAACATAGTAAATTTCTGTTGTATGCAGACGATCTCAAAATATATCGTCGTATCAATAATATTAGTGACCATTACTTACTTCAGGAGGATCTAAACAGATTTAGTAACTATTGCTCCAATAATAAATTACGACTTAGTCTCAACAAATGTAAAAAGATAACATTTTCTAAAAAGAAGAAACTAAGTAATTTTAATTACACGCTTTGTGAAGATATCATCACTGATGTTAGTCATATCAGAGATTTAGGCATTATCTATGATAGCAAATTGCATTTCGATGTACACATTCAAAATAAAATAAATAAAGCTTATAAAATGTACGGATTCATCATGCGTTCCTCTAATGATTTCAAAAATATCAACACATTAATTCACTTGTTCAAATCACTTGTCCGACCTCAATTGGAGTATGGTGTCTCGATATGGAACCCACTATATGAAAAATATAATCATACTATTGAAATGGTACAAAAAAAATATTTACGTCGCGTTAACTACAAATTTCACCGAAAGAGAGACTCATATGCACTGCTCCTAAAATAATTTAATCTTAGACTTGAAATCCAGGCGATCTCAACTCGATGCTATTTGTTATATGATTTATGCAATAATAAATATGATTGCATGGATATAATAAACCGTATTATACAGTGCCCTCACGTGTACAAATGCGCTCAACTCGTCCGAAGCCCTTGTTCGCCATACCCAGATCTCGTACAAATGCTGGTCTTAGATCTCCTTTAAAACGAGTCACTGAGACATACAATAAAAGTTTTAGCACTGTAGATATATTCGGACTTAGTGCAGGATCTTACAGAAAGCAAATAGGTCATGTACTGACGAACATCTAATCAAGTAGTCAAAGTAGTGTAGTAGATATACACAAAATATAATATATTCTTATATGCTTTTTTATATAATAGATGCTCACACACAGATACACACACACATACATATATGCACAAGAACATACACGAACAGTACCCGTAGTGTAAGTTTTTCCGTATAAAATACGGAACTATTGTAGTTGCGTTAAGAACTCGATTTGTATAGGAAACATGAATAGCGCCCCTAGCGGAAAGAAGCGTAAATCTTGTTTTTCATACAAATTGAGCTCTTAACGCAACTAAAATAATTGCGTATTTTATACTAAAAAACTTACACTACGGGTACAGATGCACTTAAATACTAGTTTTAATGTGAAATGGTATATGTCTTTGAATATTCAATAAGCACAATGTCTATTTAATCAATATTTTTTTGAGTCTTGCATGTAATAAGCATGTAACCTACAATGTTGAGTTTACAATAAGTACTGCAATTGTAATAGTATATAAGTCTATAACGTAAGGAATATTGTAGGTAATCTTGTTTATGGTTCTATAATAAACTAAAAAAAAAAAAAATTAAAAATATACGTTATTATTTTTAGATAAAATTTCATTAAGGCACAAGCCCAAATTAAAGTGGGCCTGGATTTGGGCAATCTCCTTTGGTTGCAATAAGTTAGAGCATACTCGAGTTATCGTGCTAACGTAAGACACACACACACAAACTCACTGACACACAGAATTATTATTATTACCCATCTATACTTACAAAGATATACCTGTGGATATACCAAACTTATGCCAATAATAACAAGCATTCAATATACTTACCGACTAGAAACTTGGTAAATAAGTAAGTGCAATATCATACGTAGGTACATAGGTACAGGTATTACGGTGCGGCAAATATGATCGGTTAAGCTTTTACTGCGCTGCATACATTACCATAATCCGAGTTCTCTATTGATTTTCCCTGCTTGCTTAATAAAATAACTCGCCAAGAGTATCATAAAGAAGAATGCTTTTTGGTATAAGCTTCGAATTTTTATTTATTTACTTTTTTCAGCAACGATTTTTATTAGAAGCATTTCAATGCAACCTTTCAGCAGTACATACCTAAATGAAGATTGAAACTTTTTGAAGATGACTTAAGGTCTCGCCACACAACCGGCGGGACGCGACCGACGTCGGCGCGACGCTAGCGGGACGCGAGTGTTTGTAATATATTGAACTGTATGAGAGAGGTCACACAGCGCGTCGCGCTCGGCATGTCACGCTCTGTGTCTAACTTAACTGTAAAAAATAATAGTTTAAAAAAACTAAAATACCACGCTTTTATGTTAAATAAAAAACTAAAAAGTGATACATAACTTTTTCGTATCACTTGCTTAAAAAAGTGACATTCTATGCCACAAAAAGCGAACATAACATGGGTAAAATACAAGCTCCTTGATAACAATAGTCATTTTTAATCTGTTAAAAACAGGGAAAGAAAATTGTACTGAATTTAATTCACCTCTAGGGGGAGAACGTGATTTAAATTTGGAATACCTACCGGAATTTATACTCAACTACATCTGTGTTTACACCATTGAGTTTGTATATAAAGCATTATACATCTTTTTGAAAAAGGAATACCCATTTATTGTGCAGTTATGATTATTAAATAAAATTACGAAAACCGACGAGGCCGTATGAGCTTGATGCCTTTGCTTTTCCGACAAATAAATATAAGTCTAGGAAATTGCCGCGTTTTTGTTTTCTTCAAATACATAAACGTTAAGTTTATTTTAGAGTTTCTCCCGAGTTCTTGTTGCAAGAACACGTGTTGAGAGACTCCATTTTAAACTCAATCTACCGTACAATTGTCGGTTACTTTTATAAAATTTTCACTTGATACTGGCGCAATGCGTAATCTTTGTGTCGCGATCGCCATTCGAATAAAAAAGAAGAAGAAGTTTATTTTAATTTATTTTTATAAATAAGTTAATGTTCTAAAAATACGTTACGATAAGTTATCTCATATTATTGTTGTGTTAATTTTTTCGCAAATGGTACGAAAAGTAGAGTATTTTCCTCGGTGATAAAGCTGTCTTAGTCTTGGATGAACTTAAATATCACTCGCTACGCTTGGGGGTAAACCTCGAGTCCTTCGTTACGCTCGCGATTTAAATCGTCACCCGCGACAGAAGACACTGCTTTATCCCCTTGGTTAATAATCTACTATTTAGTATAGAAACTAAATGATAAACGAAAAGTATAAATTACTATTTAGAGAAAAGCGTGGGGTGCTCAATTACATTAGTTCTTGAAAATATTCGATCGGTACAATTAAATTGAGCACCCTTAAATAGTAAATTATACTTTTCGTTCATCAATTAGTTTCTATACTAAAAAGTTATTTTTCACTTTTTAGTTTTTTATTTAACATAAAAACATGTTTTTTAGTTTTTTTTAACTATTATCTTATTTTCCACTTTTTAGTGCGAATTATAACTGCCTTTGAAAGTATTTAATAGTACTTAATTTAAATTAATTAGTCCGGGAGTTTTCTCCTGAGTTCTTGTTGTAAAAACACGTGTTGAGAGACTCCATTTTTAACCTCAATCTACCGTAAAATTGTCTGTTACTTAACGACGTTAAGTACATTTTAGTTGACATTGGCAAAATGCGATAAATACCGCGAACGCCATTTATTTAAAGAAGAAGAATTTATTAGTCCTGGCGATTCAAATCAGGATAATGGGATATTCTTATCGAATTATTGTATTGTCATCGGTCTTTGATAAGTCTATAAAGTTTAAATGATATCTGACCGTTGAAGTGGGTCAAAATCGAGTCCAAACGAGTCAGTTACATACGTACAAACAAACAAACATACAGGTGAAACTAATATAGTGTTAAAAAGTAAAAACTAATATGTATTTACTGGCAACCTAAGAAAGCCTGGTAGAATGCTACATATTAGGTAATCTATCAATAACCAACCAATATTTCAATCTCGAATATTCTTAAGTTAACTTGAATATTAACCGGTGACATTATCCGAGTGAATAAAACCGTAGGGCCAGCTGAGTGTGCGCCATACACAAGCCACGAATCGATTCAGCAACAGGTAGTCCGGCCTGGGCAAACCACGAGGCCTCCCTTATGTTTACTCTGTCCCACGGTCCGCTCATAAGCAACTTCGTCTAAAGGTCTGCTTGAAATTGTATAACATTATAACCTAGTTATATATTTTTTGGTATACGTAGGTAAGATAATGAATAAGTTATATGTCGGAAAGGAATTGAAACCAAACTTATTTGTTAGTGCCACAATAGTTAGACATTATTTATCTTATTTCTAACATCAACGGCTGACACTGAAAATCAGCGTTTCAGCATATCGACTGGGACATAAAACTGAGTGGTAGTCAGATTCGGCTACATTATACATATTATGTATTTTTTTTCTGTTTATATTGTGTATTCTTCGTAACTTTATTATTTGCATTATTACGCCGTATAAAAGTTTATCCTTTGTTTCCTTATTTTAAAACTAGCGAGCCGCCCGGGCTTCGCGCGGAATTTCTAGACTTCTCTGTACTATAATATGTATGTATTATACATTTATTATTCTTCCTCCTGAAGCACTCTATCTATTGATGAACCGCATTAAGATCCGAGGCGTGGTTTAAAAGTTCAAAGCGCACATACAAAAAGAACTACTTAATTTTATGCTATGTATAGCTTTTATTATACCTATTGTTTTCAAAGTGTTAATTTATCGATTGATAGTCGGGCGTGAATTGATATCAAACCAAACGATAAAATGTTAACAAAAGAGTAATATGTCGTAGGATAATTGCAAAAATCGGATCTTCGCAAAAATACTAGGACTATTGCAAAAAATCGGACAATAGGAATCTAAGAATGCATTTCGTAATGATCCGTGCCATACCTTGTTCGTAGAATTTTTTTTCAATATCACGATTCGTAAGTCATGAGCGGTGATTGACTGATAGAAAAAAAATTGTTCCGATGTTCCAAACGAAACGGAAAATAAGTATATATCAGCACAGATAATATACTATAATATCAGATTGAGCCACAGCAAACCTTGTCCACGTTTATCTAGTGTTTTGTTAGAATGTACCAAAAACTCAGAATAATCTGAGTTTTTGGTACATTCTATTCCCATAGGTATACTACAGGGCGACCCACTGTTATGCCAAATGCAGGGAAAGTATCCTGAATATTGTACTCGTCGATAGAAATTTTTACTGAAAGAAGACTTCAATTCATTAAGAACAATTTAAACTTCTTTCAAGGATTTTTGAATAATCGTGAATTTTTATGGTGTTATGTAAAATATTTAGTTGACAAGAATTAGTATGAAAATGAGCAGGAGTTACAAATCGAACTTAGACGTAGATATTATTGTAAACATTCACCATGAAAAAATCAATAAATCGACAGGGACGGGATTTTTTAAAAGAGTGGGAATGTGTATAATACAAAATGGGACACATGTTGAGCATTTCGTATTCTATACATCAAAATAAGACATATTTCAAAAAAAATATTGCTGGGAAATGATTTTTTTTGATGTTAAATTAAATTGTAAATTGTACCGCGCAATGTAAAGGGCTCAACTCGCACGCAACTCGCAAAACCGCGATAATTTTTCCAGACGGCGCGGCGGCCCCGTTCGTTAGTGTCCGTGCGCATCGAGTGAGCTACATTGAACGCTAACGTTTTGAAGCCATTTTTTGTTATGATATACTTACTAAAAAAATGATAATGTTTTTTTGGATAAAAATTAAGAAATAACGAATAGAATACGTTTTCATAAAAAAATGAAAAATTATGTCTTTGACCTTCAATAAAATCGTAACTATCAATTTCCCAGGTATAGTCTAAAGGAAAAAAAATGTTATGATGGTGAGCAGAATACATGGTTCTCGTTTGACTGTTCATGACTTTTACATCCTGTATGTACCTAAGTGTAAAATTTCATGGTCTTCCTTTTATTTAAGATGCTATGTTATCTGGAAAAACATTACCCTTACGATTGAACCCTATTGAGCTTTTCGATCGGTATCGTAAAATTACGCATGTTTTTTTACCATATGGCGGGTGCGATTTCCGGTTCAGGCAGGCGATTATTCAAAAATCGTTGGATGCAGTTTCAATAGTTTCTAAAATTAAAATGAAAACATTTTCATAAAAAAAAAATTACCCGACTACGGCAAAGCCAAAAGGAAGGGTAATGATCAGCCTTCCACTACGATCTTTATGAAGCTAACTGTACATGACATGGACCTTACTAGGAACATTACTTATAATTAGGGCACGGATAAATATGTATTAAAAAAATCAAAATATGTACATATAATATGGACTGAAAAATGTAAAATATGGAAAAATAGGGAGTATAAAAAAGCATATCTTTCATATTAAACCCTGTTTATTGTGAAAAATTACTATGAAATAACAGTTACATAAGAAAAATACAGGTAATTCAAATAAATAAATAAAAATTATTCATCTTCCTCTAAATCTGTCTTAATAAATTGATTGCAATACACAATCACATGCTTTTTTAAATTATCGAAATTAAAACTTTGTCGATTTGGTCTAAATATGGCCTTATATTGGCACGGCACGGGGCAGACAATGTGGAATAAATAATTTAGAGTCAAAAATTAAATTACGACGAAATACGCGAGAGAAATAAAATACACACGTCCGTGTGGTGGCGAGAATGCAAACACGTAAAATTTTTAATTTTTCTTGCCAACTATGATATAAAAATCAAAAATATGGATGATTGTGATATATTTTTTGTAGAATATGGAAAATAAAAATTAGTTTTTCACTATCTATATAAGCTAATCTAGATAGAGAAAGCATACGTGACCTAAAATCTTATAAATTAAAAATATGTATTTATATATTAATCCGGGCCCTACTCATAATGATAAATATTTTTGACTACGTGACTGATTATGTGCCAATAAAAGTTCGTAATATTTAGATAACTTAGTCTGTATTAGGTATTTCATTAAATATAAAAAAGATGTCATAGATGACAATTATTGTTAGTTTGGCCTTCTTAGGAACATTTTGGCCTTACAAATAACGGACCCATTATAAGTTAACAAAAAATATAATTTCATTGGTGTTAAATGGTCTAAGGTAAAACGCATTGGAAACTTATTTATTACCTATCAATATAATACTCATTACTATAATTTTTATATAATTTCCATTCCTTAGTTATACGAAGGAATGTTGGTTGAATTTTTAATGCTAGGCATTTAATTTTTCATTTAAATGAAAGAGCTTTTTGTGTGGTTTTAGTAAAAGCGGATATTTTGATTATTACAATTCTAGTTTTAAGTTGAATGACTGATTTATAATATTGGCCTTATATAGAGCCTTGTTCCTTACAAGGCCATTTAGAGGAGCTTTTTAAAAGTTAACTTTAAGAAATAGTGACTAGGCCTACTATAATATCATAGAAAGAAAAGTAAATTATATGATACACAATAAAACAAAGTGTTAATTAATGATTAGTTTCTTTGCGAAGTCTGTTCACATCGTTTCAAAATGCTTTAAAATCAGGTCTGACAAATCCCCAAAATGTGACAATTTTGACGTAAATTGAGTGCACGCCCTTATCTTACTTTTACTATATAGCTTTTTGACTTCTAAAGACACTTCCATAATTACTTACTTTAATCTTTATTAATGCGTCTCAAGGTAACAAATGACTTAGTTGAGCCTAATGTCGTAGGTGAGGGTTAATTCGGCGCGGGAAGTTAACAAAAAGCCTAATTATACGCATAATAAATGAGCATCAGGTTGGGTTCGGGCATGTCTATCTATAGTACCTAGTTTATTCGTAGTCAGGAAAAGGAGGAAACGTGCTCTTTATTTAACTTTGTAATGAAGCTCTTAATTGTTTTGGGGTCATCTGTGTTCCATACAAAAGTGCAATAGCTACGCAACCAAAAGGTATGGAACAGCTGTTTTTTTCGCGATTTCGATGATGGTTCGATAGCAAGAGTTGTTTGTATTGACCTACTACCTTTTAAAATGGCTTCGGCTAAACAGCCACTAAAACTTCACCGTGTATAGGTACACGGTGATTTTTCATTGATTTTGAAGCGAATCCCTCTGCGTAGCGTTAGTAGAACCCTAGTTAAAATAAATTATATAAGCACATTTTTTTTGGAAAAGTCAAATGATCAGAGACAACCCAAGGCAGTATACTCGAGTAGTTAGTTTGATTTCGATTTGACTTTCTCATCAACATCGATTCAAACTAAAACCAGCTGTGACGCAGAGCGCGACTGCATGTGCGTGCGACTTATTCTCTTAATAAAAATAATTTAATATTCCTATGATTGAAATTGATACCTACCAAATAAAATAGAAAACGAAAAACATGGATAAAAATCCTGTCAATCATAAATAAATACTACTCTGTCAAGAAAGTACCGCGAAAAGATCAATAATACACAAAAGGTTCCAAATTTATTTTATCATTGGCTTATGTCCAAGAGTGGACGTCTCTCGGCTGATATGATGATTATTTTATCACCTTCAAAGTATGCTCCTTCAGAAACGATAACTTACGCCAGCTAATAATCCAATTATCAAAATATTTTTTTTGCGCTGTTTCCGGAGTTCAGTTCAGTTCTCGCCGCGAATTCTCCTTTATGTCTTCTACCGATAGAAAACGAGTGCCACGAAGTGGTAATTTGAGTTATGGAAAAAGAAAGAAGTCGGCAGGAGCCATATCTGGTGAATATGGTAGTTGCTCGATGGTATTGTTCAGTATTTGGTCAAAAATTCGTTCACAATGATGGCCTTGTACGAAGGCGCATTATCGTGGTGCAAAATCCAAGAATTTTCTTTCCATAAATCTGGCCTTTTTCGTCGAATTTGCTCTCTTAAACGCCGCATAACGCTCAAATAATATTTTTATTTACCGTTTGACCTTCTGGCGCGAATTCCGAGTGCACAACACCGCGAGAGTCAAAGAAAACAGTCAACATGACTTTGACTTTTGATAGACTTTGGCGCTTATTTGGCGTGGTTTTTTCGGTTTTGGTCTATGACGTAGGAATTCTCCTACGTCATTGGTTTTGGTTCATTGGAAAGCGTCACATATTCTTTCTAATCTGTGGTCACTCCGAAGCTTTGGAGAAAATTCAGGTATTTTGGGACTAGCCGAGCGGCAACATGTTTCATACCCAAGTGATTATTTAAAATGGTACGGATCGACTCGTGAGATACAGAAAGTTCGGCGGCTATCTTTCTTAAAGTTGAATGAGGATTTTCAGTCATTATTTCCTTCACCTTTGCGATGTTAACTTCAGTTCCAGACGTTGATGGCCTACCAGAGCGAGGCAAATCTTCCATCACATCTCGACCGCTTTTGAACGCATAGCACGTGTTTTGACGTGGCAACGTCTTATAATTCGATAGAGCCGGCTGCACGCACGAAAAAACATGACGTCATGCGGCGTTACCTCGCTCTGAATCTAATTCTCTAATTTGAATTTGGAATTATGTTCTTTAAAATTTAAACTTTCAATGATACCAAAACCAGCCAGATACAAATAGTATAGCCAAAGAGATTTTATTACAAGTTTATTCATACTATAATGCGAAATCTATTAAACAAATGAAATTAAATTTTTCTTTTGAAAAATGCTACCATTCCATCAGTATTTTCTTAAGACGTTGTCACGTTCAACTATCGTCAGTAAACCGACTTTACAGACAACCAATTTTTTTTGATAAAGTCGATTCATCGTAAACCTTCTGTAACATTTTCAGTGACTCCGAACACGAAATTCCATTATCCATTCATCTTACTCCCGATACTTTTTACTTTCTCGTAACGTAGTACTTATAATATAGAGGAAGTCTTGTGATCGTCAAAAAATTCGACCTCGAGATTTTGACGGATTAACACGTTTTTTGACTGAACGTATGCCAAAAAAAATTTGAAATAAAGTCTGTTTTATATATGATACACTTTGGAGAGTGTGTGACGGAATTACACGAATTAAGTCCACCAGCCCCATTTCATTATCGCGACGCAAGACGCAAGTTAAATTACCACCCTTCTATTGATGATATCCCAACCATCCCACACAAAGCGATTTGCTAACTCTTTAAGCTAAGGAGTGGATCTTGTGGCCTGTTGATGTGTTCCCTGAAAATAGCATGTAACTTGGGTGGCGTCATAAGAAATAAATAAATCAGGTTTATTTTAAACGCTTAAATTTTTTTCAGAAACTGACGTTGTTACAGGACGAAATAAGACGAGATATTCCCAAAGGCGAAATAAACTCATTTTCCTTTGGCGTTTTTTTACAGTGACAGCAATGCAATACTTACTAGATGTACCGTATCGATAGTCTATTTGGCACCTCTGGTGGCACAACTGAAGGTCTCAATAGAATCGATGGCTTTGTCGTGGTCCACGAACTCTCTCGAACTCCAAGAAGCTCAGCTGCTGAGCATAATGGCCGATTATACTCTTCGGTCTTCTGTATAACCTATCGCAGCGTAGGTACCTACGTGGTCAGTGGTGGGTAGGTACCTACTAAAGTCTTTTCGGTGATATGACTTTTTCGGGAGGCTGGAACTCATCAAATCTGAGGCCTTAGTATGAGTTTTGATAGTTTTCGAGCTCGATCAAACGTATCGTCTGTCTTCATACATTGGCCACAGTTTCTGATAGTTTACGCTAGGGGCGCTAGTGGGTAATGTATGAAAAGAGACGATACGTTTGATCGAGCTCGAAAACTAACAAACTCGTACTAAGGCCTCTGCGTGTTAGACGATCGCGTTACAACTCTCGAAAAAAGCTTTTAAACATGAGTCAGGAGCGTAATCCTTACTTCCTTACTAGTCCTTACTAGTCCTTACTAGTATTATAAATGCGAAAGTAACTCTGTCTGTCTGTCTGTCTGTTAAGCTTTCACGTCTAAACCACTGAACCAATTTTGATGAAAATTGGTACAACTATAGATTAAATCTCGGGGAAGGACATAGGCTACTTTTTATCGCGAAAAGAAGGTTGTATGGGTTGAAAAAGGGGATGAAAGTTTGTATGGAAGTTCGTCATTTTTGAAGATAGAACCATGAAACTTTGAATTTAGGCACTTAATAAGACAAAAAGAAATATTTGTTCTAAGATTTTTTAAATTTTGACCTGTATGGGGGTGAAATAGTGGATGAAAGTTTGTATGGGACTTCGTCATGGTTAAAGATAAAACCATGAAACTTTGAATTTAGGCACTTAATAAGACAAAAAGAAATATTTGTTCTAAGATTTTTTAAATTTTGACCTGTATGGGGGTGAAATAGTGGATGAAAGTTTGTATGGGACTTCGTCATTGTTAAAGATAAAACCATGATACTTTGAAATTAGGGACTTAATAAGAAAAAAAGGAATAGGATTCGATAGAATAGTTCTAGGATTTTTGAAATTTAGACCCGTGTGGGGATGAAATTGGGGATGAAAATTTGTATGGAAGTTCGTCATGGTTAGAGATAAAACCATGAAACTTTGAATTTAGACACTTCACACATGATAAGAAATAAAGATCCAATCCAAGATGACGGTTGTGACTTTTTAATATAATATCGATATCACTTTTGTGGTTTTCGGAGGTCCCGATTAGATCCAAGATGGCGGACGCGACTTTTTAACAAAATGTCAATATGGGTTTCATTTTCGTGGTTTTCGGGGGTCCCGATTCCGAATACGACATCTATTTCGAGATCCAAGATGGCGGTTGAGACTATTTAATGTAAAATCGATATAGGTATCACTTTCGAGATTTTTGGGGGTTGTGACTCCGAATAAAACATCGATTTTGAGATCCAAGATGGCGGACGCGAATTTTTAACATAATGTCAATATGGGTATCGTTTTCGTGGTTTTGGGGGGTCCGGATTACGAATAAAACATCTATTTCGAGATCCAAGATGGCAGACGCGACTTTTTGACAAAATGTCAATATGGGTGTCATTTTCGTGGTTTTCGGGGGCCCCGATTCCGAATACGACATCTATTTCGAGATCCAAGATGGCGGTTGCGACTATTTAATGTAAAATCGATATGGGTATCATTTTCGAGATTTTTGGGGGTTCTGACTCCGAATAAAACATCGATTTTGAGATCCAAGATGGCGAACGTGACTTTTTAACTTAATAAGAATATGGGTATCATTTTCGAGATTTTCGGGGGTCCTGATTCCAAATACATCATCTACGTCGAGATCCAAGATTGCAGATGGGATTTTTTATCATCTACGTCGAGGTCCAAGATGGCAGATGTGACTTTTTAACATAAAAGCGATTTGGGTATCAATTTCGTAGTTTTCGGCGGTCGCGATTCCAAATACGTCATCAATTTCTAGATCCAAGATGGTGGACGCTACTTAACTTATTATTAATATGGATATCATTTTCGTGGTTTACAGGGTTCCATTTTGATATCCAAGATAGCGGACGCGAATTTTAAACTTGATATGGATATCAGTTTTGTAGTTTTCGGAGGTCTCAAAATGGATGCTGTATTCGGAGTCAGGATTCAGAATACAGCATCCATTTTGAGATCCAAGATGGTGGACGTGACTTTTTAGCTTAATCGCTTTCACGCCTAACACCTGAACCGAAGTTATTAAAATTTGGTACAAAAATAGACGAAACCTCGAAATGGAATAAAAGCTACTTACCTTTTTTGTGAAAAAGGGAATGAAGGGGTTGAAATATCAGATGAAAATTTTTATGCGATTCCTCATTACCGAAGATAAAACCCTAAAACGCAAATGTTGTTCTAGCGTTTTTGAAATATTGACCCATGTGGGGATGAAAGGTTGCGAGTAAGTAGCAAAGGATGGAGAAACATAAAATGGTAGATTGTAAAAATGACATTTACTGTAGTGCACTGCAGTTTGTATGTGTGTTTTTTGCATAATAAGTACCTACACAAAAAAATGCTGCCTAAAGTAATTATTCCACGCGGACGAAGTCGCGGGCAAAAGCTAGTGGGTCTATAATTTTTCAATTGGGTCCTATTGCCTTTCATGCGTTAGCAAAGCCTCGCGCCACATTAAATTTCAGTCTTGTTCTGCCACATGTATGGTACAAAAAGCTGAAAACAGTGACGATGTGATGTTTGTATCGCATATCGCAAGCTCGCACTATATTTGTTCGTAACTGATAGTTTGGAGATTCGACCAAGTAGCCATCAGAGCCTTTTAAGCAACCAAGTGCGCGGTCGGTACCCGTATGGGTGACCAAAATTTAACGTGAGCTTTGATATTTACAGCCTCTGCCTTCTTGTAGCCCTCGCCTACGCCTCGGCTGTAATTTTCAACTTATGGCACCTATATCATAATGTACCTACTATTATATATTTTGCTGCCATTATTATACCTACATCATTCAGCCGTGTGATGCCGGCAGAGTAGAATAGTATCACCCCATATCATCCATAGGGTGTCATAGAAGGCGACTAATGGACCAGCAAAGGGTTATTGATCACCTTATACTCCGTCCACCAATCCGCATTGGGCAAACGAGGTGGACTACTGCCATAAACCTCTTTCGATAACAAGGAGAGGCCTTGTGTCCCAGCAATGGGTCGAATTGAAAAGGCTGTTGTGATGATTCTGCTGCCGGTGCCCAAACAGGTTACTTGTCGATAGCCGTTAGAGATTTATGTTAATAGAACATAATGTGGCAAGTAGCAAGTACGAATACAAATGAAAAAAAAGAGCATAATGTGGCAAGTAGCAAGTAAAAATCTATTGAATTAAAAGCATTGCTGAAATCAAGCAAACATAATATTGTAATGCAGCTCTTCTCTAAGCCAAGATTGATACCATCATGGTACCACCAATGCCCTCTTTAAAGTAACTGATACTTTAAAGAGGGCATTGGTGGTACCATGACCGAACTGGAAACCTGACCTGGCAGAGATTGAGGAGATGATTTTTGCATAGGAATAGGTCAATTTGATCGGAAACAAGATGCTGCAGAACTTTGGACAAAAATGGGAGGATGGAAATTTGATGGTATACAGAAAATGGCTCAGGATTATGATTATTAGGTATTGGTATTATATGAGAATCTTTTCACATTACCTACAGCAACAAAAAATACCTTTTTTTCATTTAGGCGGAAACAAAGTATGTAGTAGGTAATAGCTTATATTCGAGATTAAATGAACCCTGAAAATTAAACTTGAACCCTTTCTAGATTCCATAGTTATTTTGGTTATCTGTAAGGTAAATACTAATGATGAGATGATAAATAGGTCAAAATTGACTCTGGCTTAATTTAGGAATTACATTTTGAAAAAATATACCTACCTATACATAATTATATTATGTAACTTAACTAAGCTTGTGTTTTTACACATAATATAATTTTATTTATGTTGTCCTTAATTCCTTCCCATTTAAACTCTTTTTCTAATATTTAGTAAAAAATATAAATTATAATATGAATAAAAATATAAATTATTAAAATTCTAAGACAAAATAAATAAATTATTTAGAATTCCTATATTAAACATTTTAATGTTAGTTTTTAATAAGACAAAATATGGTATAAAATTAGGTAGGTAATTTATTTAAATTTATAAGTAATGTTTACAATAAAACTTCTGTTCGACTCTATGGTAACTGGACTGGTTCCTCCAACTGTATCGCTAGAATATCTGGGGTTCTTACTATTGCAGCTGACATTTTTATTTTTGCTGGTGTTTCTAAATCTTTTACAATTACTTCACTACCATCAGTCTTCCATCCTGCAAAGTTGGCTTGCAGTATTGATAATTCATATGTCAGAATTTTTATTGGAGCACCTAAAAAGTAAAGTCAAGAGGTAGAGATGTGATAATACCTATCAGTTAAATTATCATTAGTGTGTTCACACTAATGATAATTTAACTGATAGGTATTATCTATAGCATTTTGTTATAAGACTACCTATAATTTTTATAAGTTCAAATCATTCAAATAATATCAATAGTTATCTTTAGAACTTTATCAGCTATTAATTTAAAAACATGATTGTACAAAGTACATTGTTTTCATAATCATCTTAAGTCAGCATTTCTGGTGTGCGCTGTAATAATTTTAATTGACACTCACTTCATAAGGAAACTCTTTAGTGTGCACACGTAATTGTAACAAGTAATAAATAAATAATCTTCATAATATCAAGCAAGTGTTTCCATCAACCAACATAACTATCAAGAAATATCTATCAAGTCTATTTATGTACAGTCGAACCAACTGAATCATGACCCACTTGGCCGATCATTCCTTTACTATCATAAATTTAGTTAGGTTTTCTTAGCCATCATGCATGTTGCACTTAGTACATTTTAAATATGAATAAAAATGTGTCATTAAGGGTCAGAGATCTATGCAATTTTACTCTTTGTTATCACTGCACTAAAGTCTCAATTGGAATTTTAAATAAGATATCGTTCATAATCTAAACTCTTTTCACTACTGAGAAAATGGAATAACTAATAGATTTTTAAAAATAAAATGACGTTATTTGTCAGATGTCAAGTAGTAGTCTGAACAAATTTTAAAAAGCCATATTTATTTGACACTGTCAGTGTCTAATAAATTGATAACAGGTTCGTTACTTAAGAAATGTATGTTCAAGCGAATTTCAACCTACTTTGTATTGAGTGACTATAGGAAAATGATCTTAAGGTGGGTCATGATTCAATTTGGTCGACTGTACTATTTACACCGTACAATGATTATAATGTATGTTTCCGACCATCACTTTTGTCTTTAATGTAACTCAAACAGTTACATTAAGACTATTCACTACATTATATCAGTGGCGGATTTAACCGTAGGCTGAGTAGGCTGGAGCCTAGGCCGGCAGATTTTAGGGGGCGGCAAATTTGACTCATATTTTTTTATTATGTATGTGTACACAGAGAAAACGAGCCCCAAAAATATATTTTTTCATAATGGGAAAAAAGCTGACTTAATGAGGAAGATAGAGCACAATAAAGTTGCAAATTTAATTAATATGATTGTGAACTAGGCATATGGTCGATGGAACTAGGGTATAGAATTTCAGAAGTAGGGGCTGCAAAAATGTATTAGCCTACTGGCGGCAAATTAGTAAATCCGGCACTGAATTATATACAAAAATAGACTACATCTAACTTACCATGAAATTCTTTAATGGCTTTTAGAAAATTTTCACGTAGTGTAGCTCTGGCTTCTTGTTGTCGAGTTAATTCATTATTTACAGAATTATCTGATAGCATTTTAAATTGAATGGAACTGAAACTGAATGTAATTTTGTTTGTTTTGACTATACTATACTCTGTTCATTTATTTGTGCAGAATGTAAACAAACAAAACATCAATCTAACCTACAAACCAAAGCTCCTTGCCCAATCCTTGCCAAACTCCAACAGCAGAGTTGTCAAAGATAGGTAGGTAAGTAAAATGACAGATACAGGGGATCTCAACCTAAGGCGTTAATTTTAATGAATGCTACATAAAATCATATTTACTAAAATATTTTTTATTAAATATGATTATAAAATAACAGATTTATAACACATTTAGATAATGGTCAATTGCCACTTAGATATCTTTTTGGCTAAAAGGCACCCATATTTAACCAATATGTGATAAATACAAATAGTTACAGATTGTTTAAGTAAAATGTATTCTAAGCACAGATTTAGTAATACAAGGAGATAGGCCAAGCTGGCGTTTAACTTGACACTTGCCCTGTGGGCATATATTTCCACCACTTCGCCGTCCAATACGGTCAAGTGAATACGTAACTCAGCGATTCGACCGATCTTCTTTGCGGCTGTGCTTATCTTTCATCGCTTCGCAGTCCTTAAGACGCGCGCAATATTGTATATTACGGCATGCTCAACTAGAACCATGTTTCCGATCATTTCGAGTAATACTCAGATGAACACTACACACTCAGGCACTAGACACACTTTTGTTATACACCGCACTCGTCGAAAAAGGGTGCGAAGACCCGGTCTACATACGACGCGCTATGCCGGGGCGCTTCTCCCCGCTTCTGCCACGACATGATGTGCCCGAGCCGAGGTCCGAGCCTTTAGAGGCACACTCGGGCATGTCGCTCCCTTCCGACACGCTAGGGACGCTAGGCGGTCGAGAGATTCCCCACGGGTAGATGCTCGGTCGCCCAGTAATCTCCCAGGAACGTTCAACCTACAGGATTGAGGACCCCCAAGTACTTCGCCTTCTTAAAAACCCAGTGACGCAGAAAATGTCATCAGAGACAATCTGCCATGAAGCTATCTATAGCTTCATGCAATCTGCAATAGAATTCCAAAAAAAAAGAACCATGTTACGTAGTACGGCCGCTGATCGCGACACTCGGTCTTCCTATGAACTCGGCGATTCGACCGATCTCCTTAGATTGATATATCTGTGATTCTAAGTATCTATTTATGAATTATAAGAATCCCACGGTCCATGTTGATGACTCTTTCTAACATTTATTTTACTAGGTACTTATTTTATATCATAATATTTTTTTCCTGTAATAAGCATCATTCTGACTACCTATCTGAATTATTTCCTCTTCTTTTAGTATATATTGCTATGCCTCAAGATTTTGCAATCATCAGCTATGGTATTGCTGAGTGTGTAGATTAAATTATTTTTGAAAGTTATGTATCCCTTCTTCTTCGTCTTCATTTATATTAATGGCGTTCGCAACGCATAAAGATTACGAATTTTGCTGTTGTCGAGTGAAAATATACTTATACCACAGATAATATAATACTATACTAGCTTATACTAACAAACAATTGCAGGTACGGTACATTTAATTAAAAATGGAGTCTCTCAACACATGTTCTTACAGCAATAACTCGGGAGAAACTCCTAAGTAGGTATCCCTTATATACCTCTCCAACCCTAGATAAGAATAAGTACGATCCAACTACGAAGTTCTTTTCATCGGATGTAAAATACAGCGATAGAGAAGTAGTGAAGTAATATTAATAAAGGTGATACTGAACGATATCAATTCTTGATTACTCTTGGGAACTTTAAATCGAGGTGACGGAATATTTAAATTTTTGTACTTGAAACTTCTTATTTCCTATTTGTCTCTTTCTAACCACTAGAGCACACGTATTAGACAGTCACGTGACAAGTCACATGACGTCATAAGTACTTACGTCATCATATTGCTTGTGTGGGAGTTAGAAAGAGACAGTAGGAAACGGCAACATTCAAAGCATTCAAAGATTAAGTACTTGGGATCAAAAAAGTTGTCGTCACTTTTTTATTGGTAGTATAACTTCGAGTTTTACCTGTTTTCTTGAGTGCAATCAAATATGTTGGTGAAATTTACGATCGATTAAGGTCACTAACTCTAAAGAAATAAAAACATTAAGACCGTAAGTAATTATTTTCATAAAATTTCAGAGCATTACAAAATTACATTTAACTTTAAAATATTACTCGAGCAAAAAATGTCATGGCGTCTTATTTACCGCCATCACCATTTTGTGTTTGTTTAACTCAAAAATGCAATAATATATTTTTGATTTTTTTGTTCGCGTCGTTTCAGTTATACATTTTATTGACGTAGCTATTTAGCAAAAAGGACTTGGTGACTGGAATAGGGTTTTTAAAGAATTTGAAATAATATCGATCATACTTTTACATAAGTCGCGCTATATTTTGTTACGTTCTACGTTGTCGATCTCTGACAAATTAGGTCTTTTTATGGGACAGATTATTTTTAGAGAAGAACTCTGACGACATAAATTGTCCTGTGAAAGAATCTGTTTTTGAAATGTTTAGCTTTTTTTTAATTCTTCCTATTACGCGGTGTGCGTTCCCCCAGCAAAATGTTGTCAAAAACAGTCATTTAAATTATGTAGGTAATTAGTTGCCGAGCTTCTGAATTTGTTGCAAACTATCTTAAATTAGTTGCACTTATAGTTTTTTAGTTATTTAACAAAAACATTTTCTGCTGGGGGAACGTTACCGCAGCAAAACATTTTCTTTTTTAATGGGAATATTGAAATAAATATTAGCTATATAATTAGTAGTCTAGGCGGGGTAAATGTTGCGACTTATTTGGTGTTTGTTCTTTCTTCGGCTGCGAAGTTATTCAAGATTCTGCTGGGGTAACGTTTGTGATTTTGCTGGATCTCCAAAACGGTTAAGCGGATTCTTATCATCTTTTATACATGACTACATAAGAATTTGTTTAATTAGTTGCGCTATAAAAAACACCTATTTAATGCACCGTTCAAAGGTTATTTAATTAAATACAAAAACACTTCAATAGGTCCTAGCTCATTGAAATAGAGCTTTAAAGATTTGCTTTAAACTTTATTTTGTAGCTTGTAACTGCCTTCAAATGTTTGTGAAGTTTCATTAGTATCCTGTTAGTAATTAAGAAATTATGATGAAATTAATTTCTCCACATTCACGGTCGCAATGCGCGCGGCGGTTTTTGGCCACTGTTAAACCTGTATGTGGATATATAAACCTAATGTTATATCAACAATCAGTTGCTTAGTTCAGTTTTATACCTGTAAAATTTCAGCGTAGTACATACAATATATAACGAGATAATAAAATAAAAGTCATTAGAAAGGGCAAGATCGCGGTAACCCGACCGTGTTTAGGTGGTGACAAAAAAGCGACCGCGTAGTACATTTAGGCTATCTTCGAAAATATGCAGGATAGTGTTACAAGCTTAGTACAGATGTGTACATAAGTGTTAAAAAAACTAAATGTTTTCATCAATAATTTTTATTGACCGGTAATAATAATTTCGATTAAACGAGTTGATTTCATATTCAATAAATAAATATGAAATTCTTACATTTTTTTACTAGGTACGAGCATGTGGAAATAAATACCTGGTAATAATTAGGTACGCAATTTGAGGTAAATTATTGGCTTTTAAGCAATAAGTATGTAAATTAAGTAATACATTTAGTTTTTAAGTCTTACACATCTCTAATTATGTAGGCACAATGTCAGCTAGGTGCCTAACAAAATGTAGGTACTAATAATAATATTGCAATTATTTTTGTAAACACATTATGCAATTTTATAGCACAGTCTATAGAAGTCTTACAGTCGTCCGACGAGCGCGTCTAGACAGGACAATCGTGAGGGGGTTGCGGGACGGGTGGGGCGCAACGGCGCCCCCGAACTGCTTACACTCGTTTGGGAGATGTTGGCCAAGGGTGTCGCTAAAAAAAACATACCAACTGAATTGAGGACCTCCTCCTTTTTGAAGTCGGTTAAAAATATTTAAAAAATGGTCCATACTACATGTACTATAAGAGACTGCATGTCATCATCTAGTTTAGGTAACAATATTAAATTTCATCAGTTTCCAGGCACAGAAGAAAGGTAATTCCAAGAATATTTTATTTCAACTTGCCGTAAATCTGATAAACGCGAAATGGCGGACTTTTGGCGAAAACATTAATCACGCATAATTATTAAGCGTAGGTACTATCTTTTTACAGGGTTTAATTCAACTTGCAATACATGTGTATGTTCGGGCCAAACCTTGCAACTGAACTTTTTCTACATATAATAATACCTTTGAACTTTGATTAAAGAAAAAAAACCTTTTTTGCTTTAATCTAAGCATTTGAATAAAAAAAATCGAATGTTTCTAATTTATGAATTTAACATCTATTTCGAGATTCAATATGGCGGACGCGATTTTTTTAAACTTAATATAAATATCAATATGAGTATCGTTTTCGTGATTTTCAGGGGTCTCAATTCTGAATACAACATTTATTTCGAGATCCAAGATGGCGGACGCGACTTTTTGATATGATATCAATATGGGTATCAATTACGCAATTTTCGGGGGTCCCGATTCTAAACTACTTAAAACAAAATAAGGGCCATCTACATTTCGAATGTTTTTTTAAACCAAGCCTAATGTTTCCTGTTTTTGTGTCTTAAATCTTTTAAAGTGTGTTATTTTATATTAAATTGATAAAGAATTTTAAAAAAAATTTTAGAGATTATTCATACAAACATTAAACAAGACAAAACGGGTGGCCCTTATTTTGTTATAAGTAGTATATTATGTCAAGATCTAAGATTGCGGAAGAGAATTTTTTACAGAGTCTATATTTTCGGGATTTTTGGGTCCCTATTACGAATACAACACACAAGAGATAACCAAGATAGTGAACGCGGCTTTTTAATATAACATAAATGTTACCCATGTTAACTCAAACTCAAAATTTCTTTATTCATTTAGGTACAATTTGTACACTTATGAAAGTCAATTTTGATGCCATCGGTTCGAGAGTCTACCAGGAGGCCTTGTTCTGAGAAGAACCGGCAAGAAACAATATGTTAAAAAGTCGCGTCTGCCATCTTGGATCTCGAAATAGATGTTGTATTTGGAATCGGAACCCCCAAATAACCACGAAGATGATATCCATATTTATATAATAAGTGAAAAAGTAGCATCCGTCATTATGGATCTAAAATTGATGTTGTACTCGAAATCAGGAACCCCGAAAACGTTTCAAACTATAAGTTTAATAGGTACGTCTGCCATCCTGGGTCTTGAAAGAGTTGTTGTATTTTGTTGTAATTTGTAGTAAGTTGATGTTTTGTTCGGAATCAGGGCCCCCGAGAATTATACCCATATTGATATTAAGTTAAAAAGTTGCGTCCGTCGTCTTAGATCTTGAAAGAGTTGTTGTATTTGAAATCGGGACCCCCGAAAGTAGAACTTAACCATATTGATATTAAGTTAAAAAGTCGCGTCTGCCATCTTGGATCTTGAAAGAATTGTTGTATTTGATATCGAGATCCCCCGAAAACCAAGACAGTGATACCCATGTTGACATTAAGTTAAATAGTCGCGTCCGCCATCTTGAATCTCAAAATAAATGTGATGTTCGGAATCCAGGACCCCCATAAACCGCGAAAATGGTACCCATATCGATTTTGTATTAAACTCGTGTCTGTCATCTTGGATCTCAAAATAGATGTTGTATTCGGAATCGGGAGCCCCGAAAACCATGAAAACGATACCCATATTGACATTCTGAAAAAAATGTCACGTCCGCCATCTTGGATCTTGAAATAGATGCTGTATTTGGAATTGGGACGCCAGAAAACTACGAAAATGATTCCTATATTAAAAAGTCTCGTCTGCTGTCTTGGATCTCGTCATTACAAACGTCTGTCATTTTGCATAATAGATTTACATCAACATAAAAAAAAAAAACAATAAAACTATTTTGTCTTTTTACATTTTATTCCTTATACCCTATATAAATTGTGCTATGCAAATAATGAAGTACCCCTGTGCGCACCCCTCCTGCGTCCCATCCCACTTAAGGACGTGTTATCGACGATTCTTGGTTTCTGCAATTGTACATATAATAGAGACCTCAGATAGAGACTAATTTATTCTAAGTAGTAAAGTAGCCGAAACCGAAAGATAATAATATGATATGGTAGATAGTTTTATTATTGTTATGTATTTAACAACCATGTACGCGTCTGTACCGAACTTATGAGGTGTATTATACTAAACATTTTAGAAGATAGCCTAAATGTATTACGCGGTCGCTTTTTTGTCACCACCTAAACACGGTCGGGTTACCGCGATCTTGCCCTTCCTATTGACTTTTATTTTATTATCTCGTTATATACTGTATGTACTACGCTGAAATTTTACAGGTATAAAACTGAACTAAGCAACTGATTGTTGATATAACATTAGGTTTATATATCCACATACAGGTTTAACAGTGACCAAAAAACGCCGCGCGCATTGCGACGGTGAATGTGAAGAAATTAATTTCATCATAATTTCTTAATTACTAACAGGATACTAATGAAACTTTACAAACATTTGAAAGCAGTTACAAGCTACGAAATAAAGTTTAAAGCAAATCTTTAAAGCTCTATTTCAATGAGCTAGGACCTATTGAAGTGTTTTTGTATTTAATTAAATAACCTTTGAACGGTGCATTAAATAGGTGTTTTTTATAGCGCAACTAATTAAACAAATTCTTATGTAGTCATGTATAAAAGATGATAAGAATCCGCTTAACCGTTTTGGAGATCCAGCAAAATCACAAACGTTACCCCAGCAGAATCTTGAATAACTTCGCAGCCGAAGAAAGAACAAACACCAAATAAGTCGCAACATTTACCCCGCCTAGACTACTAATTATATAGCTAATATTTATTTCAATATTCCCATTAAAAAAGAAAATGTTTTGCTGCGGTAACGTTCCCCCAGCAGAAAATGTTTTTGTTAAATAACTAAAAAACTATAAGTGCAACTAATTTAAGATAGTTTGCAACAAATTCAGAAGCTCGGCAACTAATTACCTACATAATTTAAATGACTGTTTTTGACAACATTTTGCTGGGGGAACGCACACTATTACGCGACGGCAAAGGAATTGAACCCATACAGCCATATCTGGCTATATCTCTTTGCCATCCCGAAATACCAGTTTTCTATCCTCTTTATTATGTTCGCATTAAAATGTCTGTGTGTGTGTCGCACGAAGATGTAAAATATAAGCTCCTTGGTGTGTCGCGTCTGCTCCATAGATGTATAATTATAACTAACAAGAATTACTATGTTCTGCTCGAATTCAGTATGTTTAATCGACGCCTTTAGGGTGAAGGAAAACATCGTGAGTAAACCTGCACACACTTATGAAGAAATTCTTAGGTTTTGTGGTGTGTGAAGTCGACCAACCCGCACTTGGCCAGCGTGGTTGACTAATGTCTAATCGCCCCTAATGTGGGGTAGGCTCGAGCTCCTCGGTGGGGAAATAAAATAAGCTGTTGTTGATGATGAGTCTTCTTTTTTTAATTTATAGGAGTAAAGGCGAAAGATTTATGCCCATTGAAGGGAAACCAGCAAACCAGAATTAATCTGAGTGCTTGGCGAAAAATTTATGTAACAAACTGTTTGTTACACCTCACGATAACGACTGAGAAAGTGCAATTCTCAACCTATCATCATCATAACAGCCTTTATAATTCGACCCACTGCAGGGACACAAGGCCTCTCCTTGTTACCGAAGGAGGCTTAGTGTGCGTTACTCCAGCAAAATGTTAGCTCTTTTCAAAGATTGAATAATGCAGATATAATTAGAGCCCTATTTGCTGTAAATGAGCCCGAAAATTTAAAATTTGAGCCCTCAGCCGTTTCCAGCCTTCTATGTCACCCATTGGAGAATATTTGGTGATGCTATTCTACTTTGCCGGCATCACATGGCTTCTAGAGCTCATTCATTTCTTGAGAGAAATGTATGGCAACAAACAAATCTATGCAACAAACCTCATGATGACTATGTGTTAATCCCACTATAAAATTCTCAATGTCAAACACAACAGATATAAAAAAAGTAACGTGGCACAACCAATCGAAGTCACTTCGATTGCTTATGTCAATCCCATACATTTTTTGATTTAGCGATAGCGAGAGCGAGTGTCGATATCAAGTAAAATATAAGCTCCTTGGTCGATATGCATGTTGTCTAGGCCCTCGGATCCGAATTCGATCCAGAGAAGAGTTCAAATTTCTGTAGAGTGGTTGGCTTGTTGAAAGCCGACTTGGCTAGCTACCACCATCTTTAGTGACGCTATAACGGTAGACAGTTCCTCTGTAACTGACTGAACTGAAGGTACCGCGTAAGGCTCGGTTTCACCTTCAATCCACTAGCACGTCAGCACAACGCTATCTCTTTCTGTCTCGTAAATTTTTCATGTTCTGTTTCATTCACTACTGGGTCAGTTTTCAAACGTCACGCAGCAGTAGGATATGCGCCATCTTTATTACAACATCGTTGCCGAGAGCTGATAGGCTGGCCGGTATCGGAAGTCGGTATTTGAGACAACCTGAAAACCTGTCAGATACCTTACCTCTCCTATAACACCAAGCTGCAGATCTGGCTGGGAAGTACCTAGTCGGGCTACATGAGGTAATCTATGGGCTGGTTCTCTAATGTTTCGCACACAATTCATTGGCAAATTACCATTTCGCAAGCAACATTTGTCAATGTTTCATTACGCAAACTAATGCTTTAACAATGACATCAAAACGCAAACATCCATATGATAAGCAGTCATTTCAAAAATGCATTGTTAATTAAATTTTTAAAAGACATACTGACATATCAACAAGTTACAAAAACCAAAAATTTTATTTTACAAATGATTTGTTTGACTAAATTTCAATTACAAACTTTTTGTTTACTAAAATTTCAATTTGCTAATTTTCAAATTAACAAGTTACAAAAACCAAAAATGTTATTTTACAAATAGTTTGTTTGACTAAATTTCAATTACAAACGTTTTGTTTACTAAAATAAAAAAAATATATTTATTTTAAAATAAAAAATCTTGTTGTTTACTAAAATTTCAATTTGCTATTTTTCAAATACAGTGAAATCGCCCTCAAATCGCTTCAGGCACTCGCCGGCCGCTGCCGCGGAACGCTCGCTTCGCTTGCTCGGCTTGTGCGCTGTTTTCATGTCAACCTAACCCAGAAAACGATATGCAAGCAAGCACGCAGCATGCAAGCAAGCATGCAAGCAAGCATGCAGCATGCAAGCAAGCATGCAGCAAGCAATACAATGCTCCGCTCGCTTCGCTCGCTCCGCTATGCGTGGTCACAAGTCTAACCTAACCTAACCTAGGTTTATTTTCGTACTTATGATTTTTCTTTATAGCGGGGGGCCTCAGGCCCCCCGACCCCCCCGAGCAGGGGGGCCAGCCCCCCTGCACCCCCCGGCAAGCATCTCGCAGGCAGGCATACAGCATGCAATCCAATTATTCATACAGCATGCAATGCAAGCATGCATGCACTATGCAATGCATGCAAGCATGCATACATCATGCAATGCAAGCATGCATACATCATGCAATGCAAGCATGCATACATCATGGAATGCAAGCATCCATGTAGCAAGCAAGAATACAAGAAGCAATCGCAAAATTTTTAGGCGAACCGAATGGCACCCATAAACTATTATTGAACAATTTCTTTGTGTTTTTATAATTCTTATGTTTTTAGTATGAAAAGTTCCTAAGTAAAAGAAATGATACGGTGCCATACCATAAATTGCCTAACGTCTTTAGACTAAGTTACCATTTTATTAAAGAAAAATTAGTCAATCGTTATGTTTTTAGTGTGAAAAGTTAAGAAATGATACGGTGCCATACTATAAATTGCCTAATGTCTTTAGACCAAGTAACCATATTATTAAAGAAAAATTGGTCAATAGATCTTTGTCATTTAACGTATTTGTGTTAGGAAAAATTGACTAAAGTTCTTTTGCAAAATGACAATATATGAAACAATTACTTGGTGAGATGTAAAGTTTGTGAAACATAAATAAATCGAACGTTGGTTTGCGAAATGATCACTTTGAATTTCGTTGCTTGTCATCTGTAAATTTGTTTAATAACTGTTGACCAACCGAAGGGGAACCCTATGGGCTGCATAAACCCTCCTAGCATTATTTTTTCCAAAAAAAATGTTCTTGACGCAATCTGATATTGTATACCTTTAAATTGAATATGTAGGGAAAAAAGTAAGTTTATTTCATAGATATGGGAAACTGTAGATCGGCAATGTAAAAGAGAAAGAGCATACTAACGCGTATATTAGAGGGTTCCCCTTCGGTTGGTCAACAGTTATTAAACAAATTTACAGATGACAAGCAACGAAATTCAAAGTGATCATTTCGCAAACCAACGTTCGATTTATTTATGTTTCACAAACTTTACATCTCACCAAGTAATTGTTTCATATATTGTCATTTTGCAAAAGAACTTTAGTCAATTTTTCCTAACACAAATACGTTAAACGACAAAGATCTATTGACCAATTTTTCTTTAATAATATGGTTACTTGGTCTAAAGACATTAGGCAATTTATGGTATGGCACCGTATCATTTCTTAACTTTTCACACTAAAAACATAACGATTGACCAATTTTTCTTTAATAAAATGGTAACTTAGTCTAAAGACGTTAGGCAATTTATGGTATGGCACCGTATCATTTCTTTTACTTAGGAACTTTTCATACTAAAAACATAAGAATTATAAAAACACAAAGAAATTGTTCAATAATAGTTTATGGGTGCCATTCGGTTCGCCTAAAAATTTTGCGATTGCTTCTTGTATTCTTGCTTGCTACATGGATGCTTGCATTGCATGATCTATGCATGCTTGCATTGCATGATGTATGCATGCTTGCATGCATTGCATAGTGCATGCATGCTTGCATTCAATGCTGTATGAATAATTGGATTGCATGCTGTATGCCTGCCTGCGAGATGCTTGCCGGGGGGTGCAGGGGGGCTGGCCCCCCTGCTCGGGGGGGTCGGGGGGCCTGAGGCCCCCCGCTATAAAGAAAAACCATGAGTACGAAAATAAACCTAGGTTAGGTTAGGTTAGACTTGTGACCACGCATAGTATTGTATTGCTTGCTGCATGCTTTCTTGCATGCTGCATGCTTGCTTGCATGCTTCATGCTTGCTTGCATGCTTGCTTGCATGCTTGCTTGCATGCTTGCTTGCATGCTTGCTTGCATGCTTGCTTGCATGCTTGCTTGCATGCTTGCTTGCATGCTTGCTTGCATGCTTGCTTGCATGCTGCGTGCTTGCTTGCATATCGTTTTCTGGGTTAGGTTGACATGAAAACAGCGCACAAGCCGAGCAAGCGAAGCGAGTGTTTCGCGGCAGCGGCCGGCGAGTGCCTGAAGCGATTTCACTGTATTTGAAAAATAGCAAATTGAAATTTTAGTAAACAACAACATTTTTTATTTTAAAATAAATATTTTTTTTTTAATTTTAGTAAACTAAACGTTTGTAATTGAAATTTAGTCAAACAAACTATTTGTAAAATAACATTTTTGGTTTTTGTAACTTGTTAATTTGAAAATTAGCGAATTGAAATTTTAGTAAACAAAAAGTTTGTAATTGAAATTTAGTCAAACAAATCATTTGTAAAATAACATTTTTGGTTTTTGTAACTTGTTGATATGTCAGTATGTCTTTTAAAAATTTAATTAACAATGCATTTTTGAAATGACTGCTTATCATATGGATGTTTGCGTTTTGATGTCATTGTTAAAGCATTAGTTTGCGTAATGAAACATTGACAAATGTTGCTTGCGAAATGGTAATTTGCCAATGAATTGTGTGCGAAACATTAGAGAACCATATTAGAGCGATATAGATAGACGAGACCATTTCACGTACACGCAGGGGGCTTATGGAGGCCTGTCAGTCACGTAGAAAAGACAGCAACTATCAGAATGCAGTACTATTTTTCATGCCCATTACGCACACATCCACAACGGTGTATATTTTTTGGTCTCACCCTAGTCGATTCATTGCCAATCGATAAACGTCAGTAATAATAAATCTATGATCACAACAAAAATGGCGGTGACAATGATGCCACTTTGCTTGGTCAAAAAAATAAAATGATAATTAAAACTGACTAATATTAATTACTAGCTGTGCCCGCGCGACTTCGTCCGCGTGGATTTCCCGTTTTTGCAACATTTTTCATTGATGCTCAACTCCTATTAGTAGTAGAGTGATGTTATGGAGGTAAGTATATAAGCCTATATCACGGTTTCCTAAACTGTGCGTCGCGACGTCCTGGGGTGTCACGGTTCTATCCCGGGGGCGGGCGTCGTGAGACGATCCACATAGAATGGCTGTCTAGCTAGCTTTGCGAGCTAGTCGAACGAAAATAAATGTAGACAAAGAAATGAAAGTCGCGATTTCAAAACTTGAGCCCGGTTTTGAGAAGCTCTGTTTTTAAAATTCTTATTTTAAAAACAGAGCTTCTCAAAACCGGGCTGAAAAAAATCGAATACAGCATTTTCCGCAATCCGGGCGGCTGCGTCAACCACTACGCTACCGGGACATTGCTTTCGCCGTCGAAATTTGTCAGTGCTACTTATGTTTTTATGGTAAATTTTTTGCAGTCTACTTTCTAGGGGTTTTTCTCCCGAGTTCTTGTGGTAAAAACACGTGTTGAGAGACTCCATTTTTAACCTCAATCAACCAAGCAATTATTTTTGTTACTTTAGTTACATTTTCACTTGACATTGGCAAAATGCGTACGCTTAATGCGACGCGAGGCCATTAATTAAGAATAGAATAGTCTACTTTCTAATTTTAAAATATTTGCGCATTCGTTAAAGCCTAAATAATTCCAAAAAAGCTATGTTTTTGTTTTTATAGGTACTTAACTATGCTGTTACTATAACGTAAAAATGAGGATCCGTAACGATTTTAACTATAAATGTAGCTTTGTAGACAATTAAAAAACAAAATAAATGGTACCCAATTTTTTTTTCTACGATGAAAATTGACGAAGTCATGACGAAAAAACGGATCGTTCCGCCAAGCGGCCGCCTGGCAGGCGTGTGACGTCACTCGGCACTACATCACTGCCCACTGTACCCGCGCGCAGCGGGTCTTGTGAACATATCGTATTAAATACTACACATATTGTTTTTTTTATGTTATAGTGGTGGACAAAGCCTATTCAAGAGGTTTAGTGCCAATTTAGTGCATAAAAATATATTATTTATATATTTTTTAAACACAAAAGTTTGTATGGATCGGATGGTGAAAGAAGTATGCGAGCGTATGTATACGTCTCTATGTCTTTAACGCAAAACCTACGGAATGGATTTTTATTATTATATAGCTCATACATCAGAATAACATATAGATAGGCTACCTTTTATTGCGAAAAAGGGCTTGAAGGGGTTGAAATAAGGGATGATATTTTTATGGAACTTCTTCATTTTTAAAGAAAAGTCATGAAACTTGAATTTAGGCACTTGATAAAAAAGAAATAAATATTTTGATGTGGACGAGTGGGGATGAAAGTTCGTATCGAAGTCCAAAAGTCACGCTTTCACGCCTTCAATTTTATTAAAATTAGGTACCTACATACAAAAATGAACTAAACCTTAAGTCTAGTATATTTTTGTAGGATATAAGCTACCTTTATTTGTAAAAAAAGGGCATGAAGGGGTTAAAATAAGGGTCAAAAGTTTGTATGGGAGTTCTTCATTATTGAAGATTAAAACATGAAACTTTGAATTTAGGCCCTTGACAAGTAACAAATAAATATCTTGTTCGTGTTTTTTAAAGTTTGACTCGTTTGGGGATTAAAGATTGTATGTAAGACTAAACAAAATCACGCTTACGCGGCTTCGATTTTGATGAAATTTGGTACAAATATTGACTAAACGCTGGGAAAGGACATAGGTTACCTTTTATTTCGAAAAAAGGCTTGACAGGGCTGATATGAGAGATGAAAGTTAAAATAGAAATCAAGTTGTCAAAATAAATGATCAAAAAAGTAAACCCCAATCAATATCATGCGGTGTGCCCCAAGGCTCGATTCTTGGGCCTTTACTGTTTCTTATTTACATTAACAACATAAACAAGATCGGTCTTAAGGGGAACATCACACTCTATGCTGATGACACTAATTTATTCTACTATGGTCATTCAATTGATTCAGTGATAAGTCAAGCACAGCAGGACCTGGATATTCTTTATTCTTGGTTCCAGTCAAATTTATTAACAATCAATATTAGTAAAACAAACTACATTATATTTTGTGCAAAAAATAAAAAAATTGGCAACCATAAACCACTTGTAATTAACGGTGAAATTATAAATAAGGTAAAAGAAGAGAAATATCTTGGGCTTACTCTTGATACTCATCTAACTTGGAAACCACACATTGAAAGAGTACGGTCAAAGCTGACATCATTAAGAGGTGTATTACGGGGTATAGTGCGTAGCCTTCCTAAGCAAGTGCGATATACTATTTATAATTCACTGGTGAAGTCGCATATAAATTATCTAATAGAGGTGTGGGGATCAGCAGCAAAAACTAATCTAAAAAAGCTACAGACACTTCAAACAGAATTATAAAAACATTAAAAATAATAATTAAAAAAACACCTACAAAAAAAGTATATAAGGAAACAAATTTAATGAACATTGCTCAAATATTTAAATTTAACACTTGCCTTTTAATTAGAAAAATATTAAATAAAAGTATCCACACAGACATAACTTTCATAAAAAAATCAGTGTCAAAAAATTAAAACCCGCCAATCGAATAATATCTGTTTGAGAAACCCCAGAACGAACTATGGCAAAAATAATATTATGTTTCAAGGTGCACAGTTTTATAATAAACTGCCTAAAAGTATTAAAGACTCTAAAACACAATTAAAATTTAAAAAGTTACTAAAGCAGCATATTTTAAAGGATCAATCTTTGTTAAGTTGATTTAGTATCTGAATTGTTATTGTTAATGTATCCGCAGCCTTAGAACGGCGACCTAGTTAAGTTGGACATTGTTAATGAGAACTTTTTAAAACTACCCACTTTATAATATTCGCGCGCACGTTCCCTTACGTCTAGTTAATGTTTATAAACAATTTGTATTTTCTCTGTAAGTGATTATTTGTAATCTTTTTGAGAAAATAAATGTCTTCAACCATAAACCATAAAGTTAGTATGGACGTTCGTCAAAATTATAATCTAGGCATTTTTTTTTTCTCTTAATAGGTGAAATCTTGACCTTTTATCCTCACAAGGATGAAATGGGTGATGAAAGGTCGTATGGAAATCCAAAGTCCCAAAAATGCAGCCCAAAATAACTATTCCACGCGGACGAAGTCGCGGGCAAAAGCTAGTACTACAGCTACATATAGATAGTAGCTTACTAAAATAATTAAGTGTAATTTCGATTAAGTATATGATGGCGATTGTAAGATGTATGATTTGTATGATTTTATATTATCAAAACTACATACAATTAATACTAGAAAAATGCACTGAATAAAAAATCGACTTGCCTCAGGCGGGACTCGAACCCGCATCTTCCACAATCCGGGCGGACGCGTTGACCAATTTCGCCACCGAGACACAGCTTTTCGCTGTCGAAATTTGTCAGTGCTTGGTGCTTATGTTTTTATGGTAAACATTGTTTTATCAAATCTTTGAAATTTGCACTTCTAAGACCCGAACGAAATAATTTGCAAATACTTGAGTGTGCAAATAGTTAGTGTGACTCGTTGGGAACAAGCGATACAGCGTATCTGGTGGCAAGCAGTCGCTATAAGTACATATTAATTAAAACAAATATTTTTTTAATCATTACTTTAATTTCCGTGAAATCTTTATTAACTTATTAATTCACACTTGAAACTAACACAAGACGAAATCAACCACATTAAACATCATTGTGACGACGAAATAAGAAAATAATATCTTCATAAATACCTGAATGTCTCCTCAGTGGGATCTGGTTAACAGTAATAACAGTGACCTTCCTAAAGGACATTGGAGATAACTACATACTTTAACATACATTTCTTATCTTTCTAAGCGTAAAATAATATAATGTCCATTTTTTAAGGACTACGTGCATTCTAATAGATAAAATTGGAATCAGCCTAACATTAATACAATTTTAGAGTACGCGTGACTATTCTATGTCACCTCGTAACAGTCGTAAGCGATGACTGGTTCTCGAGCTCTTGTGGTCTTCCAGAGTTGAGTTAATGTCAAAAGTACCTCATTTTCTGTGGCGCAGGCGATCTCTTCGAATGGCTGCCAACTGAAAAGTCCATCGAGCAAGCTAGTAAAAGGAACTTTGTTAAGGTCTCGCGGAACAGAACTATTGTTTTATGAAGGAGATAAAATAAGAGTTTAACAGTTTTGTGTTTTAAAATTTCACAAATTAGTATCTCACACAACCACCAATAGTTCTCTTCCTAGGGTAGGGATATTGTTTAATGTTAGAATATGGCATCAAGTTTATGCAAAAGGCAATTAATAAAATCAGAGTCAACAAATAATTTGATACGCTTAAACAAACTTGTTGCCATACGATACAAAGTTTTGGGTACCTGTAAGTAAACAGATGACGTGATAACAGCTTCCGATATATATGAAGCACGCGAGTCTTGGTGCCGGTAACATGGCATTGTATGTGATGGCAATTTAACAATAGTCAAACGCTGCGGCCAATTAGGAGAACTTCTATTTGGACTCGATTCAACCTAATAGGGTATTTGACACTATGAATAAACATTCAAATAACATTATTAAGCACACATACTCACAAAGAGAAATTAAGTTTGTACCTAGTCTATATGATATGTTGATATTGATTGTATCCAAATAAAAAATACAATCTAAAGGATTGTAATAAAATTAAATAATTTAGAAATAAAATTATAGATTTAATGAATTTACTCATAGTTTATTATAAGTATGTAACATTGATGCTGTATGTTTTTTAGAGTACTTATAAATAAAATAAAATGTAATTCTTAACTCTCAATGAAGAACTACATTCAGAAATCCTTTCGTTGTTGAACTGCAGCAGTCTTAGTATGGTAGTAATTTATGTGTGGTATGTGAGCTGTAAAGTTATTCAAGACAATATGCAATGCAATGGGAATATGCGTGAATTTTTAATTTTTTATAATTTTATTTTGTAGTTTACATCTCCTTAATATAGTATAAAATATTCAACGTCGAAAAAATATTCTGTGTCTAAAAAATTTTAAAACTGTCACCCTGCACGGTCATCTTAAGCGCTCGTGACGTCATACTATATCGACATAACAAAAAATATTATTGTTTTAGATTATGTTGCTTTATGGGTGATTTTTTCAGATAAATTAATTATGTAAGATTAAATGGTTAGTTCGAGAGTATTGCAATATATTACTTTGAAATATTCACACGTTTGATTTCAACAGACGTAAAATCAGATTTGATGTTAAAAAAGTGGGCATCCGTTACATCGACATATCCTGTTTATTACATTCTACGTCACCATAGCTCTCGTCGCGTTTCAAATATTTGAAATCCCCAGTTTTTTTCGCTCTTTTTAATGGTAATTAATTTCTTGTTTAAAAATAAATATTATTAAAAATATTGATGTAGGGACAATTTTAAAGTACTTAATAGAGTTTATACAACAAAATAAAATGAGTTTTAAACGAATAACATGCATATTCCCTATTGACCGAGTTTGCAACCTTAAGATCGAATATTATTAAAAAATTATCACTAAAAATCATTACTTAGTACAAAAATTTGAACATAATAATGTCAAATACCCTAAACAATAAAATAATGACACAAAAAATTGAGCTTTATAAAAATCTGCTTGTGGATTATGCACAGTAAAATTGTTATTTCTTACTTCAATGTTCGAAGTTAGAAATTGTTCGTTCCATTAGAATGTCAATAACCCTGAACAACCGCTGCAAACGAAACCTAACAAATACCTGGCATCTCTTATTAGATCGGCCCCGGTCGACTGGACAGTGACGACGACGAATAGCATGTTGGAATACCTCAAAACGAAGAGGCGATCTCCTCATGTAGGGAGACTTATTAACGGAATCGTAGGACTGTCACACCGTGGCAGTGTAAAAGTCACGTGATTGGCTAATAAGTCCCCCCCTTCGAACGGCAACTATTCAAAATACCAATCAAATACCTGCCAAGTCCGTCGGTGTGCCGACAACTACCGAATCGAGAGTGCATTGGGGGTCAATACACCCCATATGTTTGCCTTATACCGAAGTTTTATTTTGGTATGCTACTATGCTGTAAAACAATAGTGTTCACTTTATTACTTATTGTATCAACATTTTCACGGGATAAGGGAGTGTTAGGGACATTTGTGTAAACAAAGTGTTAGGGACCGGATAAGGCGGTGTTGAATTTAGAAGTAAATGTGTATATGATGACTGTATGGGATAGTTTCGCAGATGTAGGAGTTTATCTCGCAACGATATACTTACCGGTTCGAGGTGCTTTTGTGATACCTCAGTCATTTGCTAGTGGCGGTCGCGGGAGCGCCGGCGAGAGCGATCGTGGGGTGATCCTGAGGTACAACAGTTACAAACCTTTAGGATATGATATTAATTGCATATAACATTATTATTCGGGCTGCATCCGATACCAATGCCGATATTTCGGCGATATTTTGGGTTTGCCGATATATCGACATCAGCGATATTTTTATTGCCGATACAACGACACTTTTCACATTTCGCGCTTTAACAAAAGTATTATAAACGAGTATCTTATTTGATCTAGTTCATAAATCGGCTTTCTCCGAAAAATAAAGAATTCTCTGTTTTTTAAACAAGTCTTATTATTTTTAATTATTAACAGTTATTGATTTAATTTTAATTATTACCCTTAATTCTTAATTTTAATAATCTTATTCAAAGTCTCTGTTTATATATTTTAATAGAAATTAAAAATATTTAACCAAAATTATGTGTTTTTTATATTTTACCATAATTTAATTTTAATTTACTAAGCGTTTGTATCGGTATCGGTATCGGTATCGTCGATATTTTTATAAGAGTATCGTATCGGCAAAAAAGCGTATCGATGCATCCCTAATTATTATTATACACACATCCATACATATTAACGGGTGTAAAAAGACCTATGACAAAGCCGAGAACTACGTATTCCGCTCATCATTAGGATCACTTTTTCTTTGTAGACCTTACATGGGAAATTTATAGTTACAAAGTAATTGAAGGTCAAAGTTAGAATTTTTTTTTCAAAACAATTGAAAACATTATTTCTTAATTTTTGCCCAAAGAAACATTATCAAAATTTTAAGTATTTCATACCAAAAAGTTGCATTAAAACATCAGCGGTCAATGTAATCACCCGATATCGGGGCCATTGAACTCAGTCGACCGAACGTCACGCACGTTTCCAAGTTGCTAAGCGCCGCGCGACTTGCGTGCTATATACATTGCGCAGTATTTTTTAAACACCAAAAAATTTCAATCGTTTTCCATCAATATTTTTTACATGTTTCTTGTTTTGTCTGTCTTTTTACACCTTAAAATTTCCAACAGGGTTGAGCAGATTGGTTAGACATAGAGCCACTTTTTATGCTTGACAGGGAAGATCTTGACCTTCATCTCACTTGATGGTAGTGACGATAAGGCCGAAGATGGTATCGACCTTCACCTGAAACCCTCGACCACAGAGGGACTGGCTATCTTATCAGTAACTGTCGGAATACAATAATGCTGTTAACATTATTATTATGGCGACAGCTTTTGATAAAATGGTGCCAACTAGCCAGGATGACTCGAAATAAGTCGTACCACCAATCAAACAGAGTACAAATTTGTACTCTCGTGAGGATCGAACTCGGAACCTCTAGATCTCATTCCGGTAGGCGAACGACTAGAAAAAGTAGTTAAAAGGGCATCTGGCAGTATGGGTCACTTGCCCCAAAATATTACCAGGTTGCCAGCCAGTCGCCTATAAAATAGGGGCTTGAAACCCAAATATTAACTACATCTTGTTTAGCCAACAACCAGTAGGCCTATTCGCTAACCTTTTATTGACAGATGAAAGTGATAATCACCGAGTGAATTAAATATCCATTGCCGTTTTACACGACACGCTATTATGGCAATTGTCGTGTAAAAGCAGCAATGGGTATGTAATTCGCCCGGTGATTATCACTTTCATCTATCAAAAAAGTTAGCTGGTGAGATGTTGAACAACATAGGGAACTGTACATCGGCAATGTGAAAGAGAAAGAGCATACTAACACGTATATTAGAGCGATACAGATAGACGAGACCATTTCACGTACACGCACGCGGCCTAAGTAGGCCTGTCAGTCACGTAGAAAGTTAGACTGCAGTACAATTTTTCACGCACACATGCGCATTACTCACACATTGGTGCATTTTAACTTTCTCGTATACGTAGTATAGAGGAAGTCTTGTAATCGTCAAAAAATTGTACCTCGAGATTATGATGGATTTACACGTTTTGGACCTCCCTGAGTCCAAAAATATTTTTTTTGGAAATATGTCCGTGTGTGTGTGTCTGTGCGTTAGCACGATAACTCGAGTATGCTTTAACTTATCGCAACCAAATTTAACATGCATTTATGACATCAAAATATAAGGTTTCTATCAAATTTTGAATCGTTTCCGGTATACGAGAAAGTCAAGGGGAGACCACTCCCAATTTTTTGGTAAGAAATTTATAGTAGGTACTTCTAGAGTACGTATGACGTATTAAACTGTCACGTCAATGTGTGTTCTATAGGTTTAAAAGGGACAAATAGGAAGTAAGCGGTTTCAAGGACAAATTTTTTGACATCACTTTTTTACTCTTAGTGTTCTTTTCAGTTTTACCTATAAATTTATTTATTTTTTGGTCTCACTCTAGACAATTCATTGCCAATCTATAAACGTCAACAAATTTACGAAAGCCATTTATTTCGTGCAAAACGTGTTTCAATACTCACTTCTATCTTTGCGGTGCTTGCGGTCACGTTCGCGATCGCGGTCCCGTTCACGATCGCGTTCTCGCTCGCGCTCGCGCTCCCTGTCCTTGTCCCGGTCCTTCTCCTCGTGACGCGCACCCTTGTCGTCACGGCTTGAACTGAACCAAATACTTTTCATTACTACACAATTTGTTTACATGGATTTTTGTCGAGTACAGCGGACTAGCCGCGAACTAGCATGGAAAATATAGATAATTAGCAAAATGTACAGATTTAATAATACAAGAAGCCGGCGTTTGACTTGTAACAAGTGTATGCGCATTGCCGCCAGTTCGCCTTCCAATAAAGTCCAGTGAATACGTACGTAGGTATGTCAGAAAGAAATATCCGTTTTTCTATATTAAACTAATATTAAACAGACAGTCCGACTTTTATTCATAAAAACATAATCGCTTAAAATTATGCGTTACTATCTTACAAATTTTATTACATTGCGGCTGTGCTTAACTTCCATTGCTTCGCAGTCCTTAAGACGCGCGCAATGAATAGTGTATATTACGGCATGCTCAACTAGAAACATGTTATGTAGTACGACCGCTGATCGCGACACTCGGGACTTCCTATGAACTCAGCGATTTGACCGATCTCTAAACCCAATGATCATTGCCACCATTGGGTTTAAACAGCATTTTGTTTATCTCAATTTGCAAAAAAAAGACAGTAATAATAATATACTTCCACGCTCACACCAATTATCTAGCACAAATTAAGTATCATTAAGAACTTGTGATATGGATATGGATACTAGATAACGGACAAATTATATTTTGTATAGATATTTTTATAAATAAACTTCATAAACCATGACTCGTGAGCAAATATTCTTGTTCATCACACAAACATTTGCTTCTAACAGCACTTTAAGAAAATCTTGAAAGATGATCCGTGGAATTAAATTGGCGCTCTGTGGCGTGCGTGCTAAAGGTTGCCGGGAATAGAGGTTTGCTGTTACTGCGTACAGCGTCCACATTAGACTCGTGTTACATTGCATGTTGCGTTGCAAATAATCTGTACCCGGCTTTATGTCCGGGGAGTTTATGGCGCTGGAGGCTGAAATACAGGTTTCAGCATAGACTAATAAACATTATGGAATAATTTTATTTTTGCGTTTACAAACGCGTAAATATAATACTAGAAAAATGCACTGAAAAAAATCGAATTTCGAAAAAAATTGAATTCGATTTTTTTTCAGTGCATTTTTCTACTAATAAACATTTTATTTGCACTTACGTGGACCTAAGGTGGTTTAGTTTAAATTCTGTATTTGGTCAGTACTTATTATAGATTATAAAGAAATTAACATAATTATATAATAATAATAGCTAGCCGGGCTTCAAACAAGCCCTAATAAGACCGTTGTTGTTAAAATTTGTACTACTTTGTTGGTCGAACCAGTGTTCTCTAGATCTCATTCTAGTGGACGGACCAGTAGACAGTGGAGGCGATTGCTATTACTGTCATATTATTAGTCAGTTTCTGAACAAGTTGGAGAAAAATTGTATTAGTCTATTAGAATTGTGCACACCTATGAGGAGACTTATCGTGAACTTGATATTTTCTTTTCGAGTCGCTTTTTTTTTTAAGAGACGACTTGAGTCAACTGTTTGAGGACACGACGCAATAAACAGAGCTGCCCACACAACTCACACTCACCCTCCACACACACTCAGATTGACACACACACACACATTTAATCCCTTTTTTATTGAACTCCGCATGTCTTTTTTTAATATCTACATCAACAAAATTTGTAATTTAATTTGACCAAACTTTATAATTGGCTGTTCAAGATTTTTATATGTGATTCTAATGCAAAATGATATGCTGTAAAGTTTGATTATAAATAAGTAAAAATAAATATCGTTAGTTGAAGTGGATACGATACTTACCGATGTCGCTCCCGATCTCTATCCTTCTCTCTCTCCTTGTCGCGGTCGCCCCTGTCACCGCGGTCCTTATTATCGCGCTCTCTGTCACGCTCCATACGTTCTCTATCCCTCCTATCGGAGCCCAACCCTCCGCCGCGCGCGTTCCGTTCCTTCTCCCTTTCCTCACGACGCTTCCTTTCTTTTTCCTGTTGTTCTTTTTCACGAGCCTCGTTCATTTCATCATACGCTTGACGTAGTTTAAAATATCTGCAATAGTTAATTATTATTGTTCAACAAGTGAGCAAAGTTATTTTTTGCTGCGAGTGCCGGTGTTCAATCACGAACCAGCGAAGTAGTCTAGAATCAAAAATAGACTACCGAGTACAGTGAGTGATTTAAAGGTACGAAACAAAAAAAAAAGTCGCTTGTGTGAAACATCTTTTCACCTATCCAGCGAGGAAATTGTTATAGGTGAGAAAAATAATAAAATAATTTTAAATACATGTTTATTACGCTAAAATTTGTTATTAAAAATAAAAGTAAAATTACTGTCATTGTATAGGTTAAACGTTACAGTCTTAGAAAAATGTACTGAAAAAAAATCGACTTGCCTCAGGCGGGACTCGAACCCGCATCTTCCACAATCCAGGCGGACGCGTTGACCATTATGCCACCGAGACACTGCTTTTCGCTGTCGAAATTTGTCAGTGCTTGGTGCTTATGTTTTTATGGTAAACATTGCATGTTTCATCAAATCGTAAATATTAATACTAGAAAAAGTGTCTCGGTGGCGTAATTGGTCAACGCATCCGACCGGATTGCGGAGGATGCGGGTTCGAGTCCCGCCTGAGGCAAGTCGATATTTTTCAGTGCATTTTTCTAGTATTAATATTTAAGCGTTTGTAAACGCAAAAATAAAATTATTGCGTTACAGTCTTGTTCGGAGCTCGCAGCAAAAACAGTTTTTGCTTCGAGATTTTATAAAGCAAAAGAGCTTTTTTGGTGCTGAAGAGGTGAAAAATTAATAGCCTTGTGAGAGGCCATTCGTTTATTACATAAGATGATTTAGGGCCCATCTCATTAGGACACCAAGGTGCCGCAACCAGTCGCTGGCCACCAACAAAATGTATAGAATACGGAGGATAATCAATCGCTGCCATGAGCAAAATGGTTAGTTGGTTGCGTAATCAAACTACACCAGGTGAGGTATGACATTGCACTGAAACATATATTATACACTTACCCTACATGTTGTTTTCCAGAGAGATGGTCGTCAATGCGCTGCTGGGCGTCACCGACGATGAGGAAGGCGCCGCAAACTGGGCACACTTCCATTTGTTTCTCCTGTGCAGCAGCCAGCTCAGCAGTCATGGACCAATGGCTGGCGAGACCATAAGAACGATCGTAATTAACAACCAATCGGAGTTTTTCCCGAGTTATTGTTGTAAAATAACGTGTTGAGAGACTCTATTTTTAACTCGATTTACTGTCAACTTTATTGTTGCAAGATAGATTTTTCACTTGACATTGGCTAAATGCGTAATTTTGCAAAAGCCGTTAATTAAGAAGAAGACAATCAATCAAATATTAATCAAGCTGGAAGGAAGGAAAAATATATTAATGATGTTCTATAATTTCATCAACAAAATTCTTAAACGAGGTAGAGCAAACCATATTAGTTAGTTTAAACCATGTTTAAACTCACTGCCTAATGAAGTTACTTACAGTGTCTAGATCTTTGCATAACAATGTAGTTTCTTAGTAACTTTAAAATAAAAATATAATCACATTAATGAACTAAGTAAATAATTTATCTTTTGATACCCACCACCATTTTGTGTTAATATTAGATAGGTACAGTCGACAAAGTACCCGGTTTTCCATTTAGCAAAAATAATGCTTCCTGCAGCAAGCCCCGCCCACTTTTCACCCAGGCCAATAGAATTTTTACTTTCTCGTATACGTAGTATAGAGGAAGTCTTGTAATCGTCAAAAAATTCGACCTCGAGATTTTGACGGATTTACACGTTTTAGACCTCCCTGAGTCCAAAAATACCATTCTTGGAATTATGTGTGTGTGTGTGTGTGTGTGTCTGTGTGTCTGTGCGTTAGCACGATAATTCGAGTATGCTTCAACTTATTGCAACCAAATTTAACATGCATATATGACATCAAAATATAAGGTTTCTATCAACTTTTGAGTCGTTTCCGGTATACGAGAAAGTCAAGGGGAGACCAATCCCGATTTTTTTCTGACAACTTGGTTAGTACTATAACAAGGGAGAGTCGCAAAACTTGACAAATTCCGAAGGGAGTCCAAAAAAAAAAGTTTGCAAAGCCGTGGTAGCCAATAGGGCGCAGCATCTTCACTCCACTTTCGCAAGCCGCCTCCCTTTCGCGCAGTCGCTCTAGCGTTGCCGACGACATGGTCTGCTCTTATTGGCGCAATCCGGTTACCAGACGACTCACCTCCCTAATAGGGGGTCGCTGTCAAACCGACGTCAGTACCACGCGGAACTTTGTCGATTGTACATACTTTCCTTTCAATTTAGATGCTAAGTGTAGTGGCCTTAACCTGTTAACATATATTTTTTTTTAAATCGGGAGTCGTCTCTCCTTTACTTTCTCGTATACCAGAAACGACTCAAAAGTTGATAGAAAGCTTATATTTTGATGTCATACATGCATGTTAAATTTTGGTCACCCATCCGAGTACCGACCACGCACTTGGTTGCTTAACTTTCGTGATCGACGACTCAAAAGTTGATAGAAACCTTATTTTTTGATGCATGTTAAACTTGGTTGTAATAAGTTAAAGCATACTCGAGTTATCGTGCTAACGCTCAGACACAAATACACACAGACATAATTTCAAAAAAAAATTTTTTGGACCCCTGAGTCCAAAAAAAGTTTTTTTTTGCAAAACGTGTAAATCCGTCAAAATCTCGAGGTCCAATTTTTTTACGATTACACGACTTCCTCTATACTACGTATACGAGAAAGTAAAAAAGAGTAGCGGCCTGGCGACCCTACAATATTGCTACCTCGGTATTTTAAGTTTGCACACGGCACGTGGATCTCCAGGCACTCGCCACACCGCAACCCGAGTCTAAAGTGTCTTAATTACTCTAATATGTAAAAGGGAAATTACGTGTAACAAAAGGAATAAATACTATACTTTTGATATCGGTGGTATCCTTTGTCACCAAATACCCACACTAAGCATACATTTATGATGGGAGAGAGGAGGGTTTACGTCTGGCCTATCATAAATCTTTCAGCCAAAATTTCTTGTGATATGTATGAAGAAGAAAACATTACACCGACCCCAAATAAATTTGGGAGCAAGGCAGGCAAATTATTATAGATTTTTTTTATATGAAAAGGTCTAGCAAACGACTCCATTCCACCTGATGGTGAGGGAGACAATGTAAGCGCCACATACAAAATATAAAATTGAGTTGTTCAATTCAAATACAACAATATAAGTACCTGTTTTCTTGTTGCTTCAATAGCGTATCTTTTTCCTCCTTCAGTCTATCACAGAGTTTCATTAGACCTTGAGCTTGTTCGACATCACCACGAGTTCCTGCTTCTTCTGCCTCTTGCACTAAAGATGCTATTTTCTCTGATAGCAGTTGAACCTGAATTGTAAATTAGATGAGGAAAGACATAATTTAATAATGTTTTGATCAAATCAAAAGTTTTTAAAACTAGACAAAACACACTGGAAAGAATCGACCTGCCCCAGGCAGGAATCAAACCCAGAATTTTCCATAATCCAGGCGGCAGCGGATTCTAGTTTTAAAAATATTTACGCATTTGTAAATGCAAAAATATTCCATAAACGAAAGGTTCCTTATAAATGTTACCTGCTCCTGATTCTTTTCTGTTTGTGCCTGTGTCATGGGTGGACCTTCTGGCTTGGAATTCATTAATTCAAGTCTCTGTTTTCCTTTTTGGATCTTCCCTGTGAGAGATAACATTTTTATTTTTAGTAATTATTTAATACTTACTTTTTTATTATATAATTAGATCTGGGTCCCAATCTTGCCAATTAGCAATTGCTTCAATTGACAACATTTCAAAAAAACAAGTTATTATAATTACAAAACCATTTGGAGCTTTATGTCATCTAGAACATCATAATTATATTATATTTCAGAATTTACTACTGGCTAAATTAAGAGATATTTAAGATAAAACTAAATAATAATACTTATATCATATCATAATTAATGTAATTAATGGAAATAATTTATCTTTGATATTGCTCACATACAAAACTAATTATAATTTTTATTCACAATGCCTTATTTATTTGATAATTAATTAATGTAAACCTGACAATTATAATTTATCCCTGACATTGCTCACATACATACTAATCCCAATTATTATATCAAATTTTAATTCAAAATGCCTTGAAGGTTGATTTGTACAATTAGATTAAGACCTAACTTACTATTATTATAGTGTTACAATTGTATCAAATTAATGGTGAATAAATGAATTAATTAGTAATCGGACAACAAAGGAATACAAAACTCATCTTTCCATTTTCCAAACCATTTTTAATATAGAGCACAAGGTTTCTATGCAGTAGAGGTGTGTGGAGACAGAGACAACAGCCAATTAGGATTTCATTCAAAAGGGAACAATATCTATAAAAACGTTTGCATGCCTGTGTATATCCATCTCTAGTATGACAGGTAATTGCAATTGTTTGGTGGAATTATTTTCGAACAAAATAAATGACATTTCTACTCTATACGTTATGTGCTCGGCGAATATGAATAAAGAAATATAAAATAGTATGCATAAAAAATATTATCAATGTTAATTAAATTTAATTATGTCAAACCAGAAACAAATTAACAAAATAGTACAGTTTCGTAATATAACTTTAATACTTACTTTCTACATCGTTTATCATGTGACGACAAAATCGAAGAAACTCTTCAACATACTGTGCCCTTTTATATGAAGATTCTGCCTTATCGAACAACTCTTTGACTTCATCATCATGTACTTTTCCACAAACACCAAGATCTGCTCTTGTGTTCACAAATAAATCATGAGGGCAAAATTTTACTAAGTAATATTTACAATACTGAAACAAAATTTCATAAAATTTGTTAGGCCGGTAAAGGGAGAGTAACTATTCTTTATAAAATAATAGCATCTGTCTGTACCTACACTAAACTGTCCAATCAGAGTTAAGATAATAAACTTTTACTAATCTTATAAAAGCCAAAGAAATTTGAATAGATAGTAAAAAAAAGCTTCAGAAATATTTCACTGGCCATAATTCTTGGGTCAGCAGACTATGGGGAACTTATTGACTTATGTGCTTTAGTCTCCCGGCCGACCCAAGAATTTTCCTACCATGTCCATCTTACTTGATACTGCCCGATGATACTTAATAGGAATACTAAACTAAGTAAGTGCCGCATCAGCAGCCGGCGAAGCACCAGAAACGACTTTTATACATTTTACTAAAGGACTCATTTAATAGTCCTTTTCAGTTTTTATGATGCAATTAGGATTTTTTTCTCATTTTTTGTCAATTTGCAGAAGTTGGGTGGTAAAAACAGTTCTGTGTTTATCTTGATGATAGGTATAATAGTATTTTGAATTTTCATATTTAGATTTGTTTAAATCTATGTAATTTATATAAAAAAAATGTGTAGGAGCCTCCCCCCTCTTTTCCCCACCACCTCAAAAAAGCGATAAATTTGGTACTTTTTTCTAAACGGCTTCTCAAACATTTACGTTTACAAAATCTCTGGTAAAAATTTTTTTTTTTTGTGCTTAAAAGTCGGTAACACGTCGAGTAAGACTAAATCGAAAAGGTTATAAATGTGTAATGAAAAAGCACCTCGGGATCCTCCCAGTTAGGTTTCTTTATTTTTTCATTAGGATTTGTATTTCGATGTCTTCCCATCAATTCATCTAGAAGCTGAGCAGCTGCAAGCACTGCCATTGTGGATTGCAGTTCCTTGATCTATTTGATGCACCCAAAAGTAGAAATAGGTATAATCAACACTTTTATATGAAATTTCGAAAGATTAATGCTTTTTGTTCAACATTTTTGGTCACAATCACAACTTATCAAACAAACAAAGTAAAATAAAACTGAAATATCGAAATATGAAAAATGCGAACGACATTGACGAAGCACAGACTAATTAGAGTTAGAGCACAGGCTAATTAGAGATACTACGTATAGGTAGTTAGAGATAGTAGCAGAGGCTTTAGACAACATGCATTTCGATAATCGCTCTCGCTATCGCTAAGTAAAAAAATGTATGGGATTGACATAAGCAATCGAGAAGTGATCGATTGCTTATGTCAATCCCATACATTTTTTTAGTTAGCGATAGCGAGAGCGATTGTCGAAATGCATGTTGTCTAAAGCCTCAGATAGTAGAGATAGGCATGAGACTGATATATCAAAACGTAACAAAAAAACACAACAAACGGTTTGTAGTTAGATAACATAATTATTGTATCGATTTGTGATGTGAAACTAACATTATTAAAGGGGTCATAAGTTACAAAACCATAGAACGAATATCGATATCTAATAACGGTTACCAATATCCTTAACAAAACTATTATCGGTTACCTACGTACCGGTTATTGGGTTATTGCAAAATATCAATAACGCCCATGTCTACTAGTTAAGAGCGCACACTCGCGGGCTCGGCTAACCCGCGTACCACCATATCGCCCAACGTTGTTATATCGTTGTTTCTGTCGCATTTGTAGATGAAAAATTGTATTGTTATGTGAAACAGTAGTTTATTTGAATAGAAAATAACTTCCGTGTGATAAGCAACTCCGTTTTAGGATAACATTAATGTTTCTGGTTGTCGTTTATAAGAAAACACTCCGCAACCGAGGTCCGCTTAGCGACAGATACGAATTCAAAATGGCGGTCGGTCGTCGCGGCCAACTAGTTTTTATAAACTGACATGAACTTTGGCAGAAGGAAAGCGTCCGCTTGCCACGTCTCGTATTAAATTGTCTAAGAGGCCTACTAATTGACACTACTAATAAAAAAGTGAAGTAAAAAAAAATCGTTTTTGAAATCGCTTACTTCCTACTTGTCTCTTTAACTCTCCGCACAAGTATTATGACGACGCACGGGCATTTGACTTATTAGACGTTCACGTGACCGTCTAATTTACAGGGACAAATAGGAAGTAAGCGGTTTCAAGGAGAATGTTATGCTATATCTTAGATTAAGAACATACAGATACCGTATCCGGGCACTCAATTTGGTGCAACCAATATTAGGCCTTATTTGGCACCATACGGAAACTCTATGCGTAGTCCTCGAGGTCAACGCACTCCGTACGCATCTCCAACAAATTATTAAAAAATGACGATTTGTGCTATTAAATGGTGTAATAATCGAACTGAAAAAAATAAAAAGAGTGAGAACATTACTTTTCACACGTAAGTTTTTAATATTTTATTGTATTTTCACTTTTTAAGCAATAAAAACCAAATATTTAATTTTGTATTTTTTAAATACTGAGTGCTGCCAGTTACAGAAATTATTTTACCTATTTTAGTTGTTAAGAATTTAGTCGAATGCAATAATTAAATCATATTAATTGTTCTATAAAAAATACTAAGGACATAAAAAAAATATTTTCTGATGATTAGATTGTTTTGACTTAACGTATGGACATTTTTAACCGCCTTAAGAAAAGGAGGAGGTTTTCAAGTCGCCTTAACCTTTTTTTTTATGTATGTTTCTACGCCTAGACCGGTTTGGAATAGTAGATTAGCTCCCTTATCATACAAAGGGAGCTATTTTGCTCCCTTATCATACAATCTACTTTTACGGCGAGGGCGCTACTTTGATTCAAGAGCGAAGCAAAGGAATTCAAAGTAAATAATAACACAAGTTCTTAATGATACTTAATTTGGGCTAGATAATTGGTGTGAGCGTAGAAATATTTATCCCTACTAATATTATAAATGCGAAAGTAACTCTGTCTGTCTGTCTGTTAAGCTTTCACGTCTAAAGCACTGAACCGATTTTGATGAAATTTGGTACCAAATATAGATCTTGGGGAGGGACATAGGCTACTTTTTATCGCGAATAAAAGGTTGAATGGGTTGAAATAGGGGATGAAAGTTTGTATGGAAGTTCGACATGGCGGACGCGACTTTTTGATATAATATCAATATGGGTATCATTTTCGTGGTTTTCGGGGGTCCTGATTACGAATACAACATCTTTTTTGAAATCCAAGATGGCGGACGTGACTTTTTGACAAAATATCAATATGGGTATCAATTTCATGGTTTTCGGGGGTCCCGATTACGAATACAACATCTTTTTTGAAATCCAAGATGGCGGACGTGACTTTTTGATATAATATCAATATGGGTATCATTTTCGTGGTTTTCGGAGGTCCCGATTCCGAATTCAACATCCATTTTGAGATCCAAGATGGCGGACACAACTTTTTAATAAAATATCAATATGGGTATCATTTTCGTGGTTTTCAGCAGCCCAGATTCCAAATACAACATCTATTTTGAGATCCAAGATGGCGGACACAACTTTTTAATATAATATCAATATGGGTATCATTTTCGTGGTTTTCGGGGGTCCCGATTCCGAATGTGACATCTATTTCGAGATCTAAGATGGTGTTTGCGACTTTTTATTATAAAATCGACATAGGTATCATTTTCGACGTGTTTGTCCACGAAAACCACGAAAATGATACCCATATTGATATTTTATCAAAAACTCACGTCCGCCATCTTGGATATCAAAAAAGTTGTTGTTCGTAATCAGAACCCCCGAAAACCACAAAAATGATACCCGTATCAATACGGGTATCATTTTTGTGGTTTTCGGGGTATTCTATTAAAAAGTTGTGTCCGCCATCTTGGATCTCAAAATGGATGTTGAATTCAGAATCGGGACCCCCGAAAACCACGAAAATGATACCCATATTGATATTATATTAAAAAGTCACGTCCTCCATCTTGGATCTCAAAAAAGATGTTGTATTTGTAATCAGGACCCCTGAAAACCACGAAATTGATACCCATATTGATATTATATCAAAAAGTCGCGTCCGCCATCTTGGATCTCAAAAAAGATGTTGTTTTCGTAATCGGGACCCACGAAAACCACATAAATGATACCCATATTGATATTTTATTAAAAAGTTGTGTCCGCCATCTTGGATCTCAAAATGGATGTTGTATTTGGAATCGGGACCCCCGAAAACCACGAAAATGATACCCATATTGATATTATATTAAAAAGTCACGTCCTCCATCTTGGATCTCAAAAAAGATGTTGTATTTGTAATCAGGACCCCTGAAAACCACGAAATTGATACCCATATTTATATTATATCAAAAAGTCGCGTCCGCCATCTTGGATCTCAAAAAAGATGTTGTTTTCGTAATCGGGACCCACGAAAACCACATAAATGATACCCATATTGATATTTTATTAAAAAGTTGTGTCCGCCATCTTGGATCTCAAAATGGATGTTGTATTTGGAATCGGGGCCGCCGAAAACCACGAAAATGATACCCATATTGATATTTTATTAAAAAGTTGTGTCCGCCATCTTGGATCTCAAAATGGATGTTGAATTCGGAATCGGGACCCCCGAAAACCACGAAAATGATACCCATATTGATATTATATTAAAAAGTCACGTCGGCCATCTTGGATCTCAATATATATATTTTTTTAATCGGGACCCCCGAAAACTACCAAAATGGTACCCGATATTCTATTTAAAACTATCCGTCAAAAACTTTGGTGTGGCTTTTCCGTTTCATCGAATTTTCAAATTACGATGTACCTATCGTATAAAAAGAAGTTTCACTTCAAAATCAGAAGTAGTATTCATGTTTTATTTAAATTACCTGGTTTTGGGGTGACGAGATTTTAGTGACCACACCAATTTTTAGTAGTGTGCGTGTATCTGTGTGTAAGCGTTAGCACACATAACAAATTTTTTGCGTCAGTTTTGAAGCGGCATATTGTATGGAACTATCCTTCTAGTATGTTCTTATTCTAAGTGCTATATGTTATTAAGGAGTTAAACTTCACTTTTTTATAGATGTAAAATTTATAGGTAAAACTCGAAGCCACACTGGCTTCCAGTAGGCCTATTCCCTAACTCTTTTTGACAGTTGAAAGTGATGATCACCGAGTGACTTACACATCCATTGCTGTTTTACACGACACGCTATTAAGGCACTTGTCGCGTAAAACAGCAATGGATGCGTAAATCACTCAGTGATCATCACTTTCAACTGTCAAAAAAAGATAGCGAATAGCCCCCCAGTTTTACCTGTAATTTATGCTCTTCTCTCATTTTCACTCATTTACGACACAAGCTGTGAACGATTTCCACGTCTCCGTTAGCTGCGTGTGTCCACTTGACAGCCCATGTGCGTCGACGTTTCCATTACTATAGCCACCTACGGCCACGATACACAGCTGACGTCACGTAGAAACAGCAATTCACTCACTCTATGATTATCACTTTCATCTGTCAAAAAAACTAGCGAGTAGGCCGATCATCGGGATTCATATTTTTGTTACGATAATTTAAATATTACTATCATCACAGGAGTTTTGCTGTGAAAATATTATGGTGTTGTGTTGATTCCATTTTTGTTTCAATCTACAATCAAACATTATGTACTATTTATACTATTTTCACTTGCCTTTGGCTAAATGCATGATCCCGCGAAAAGCAGTAAAAAGAAAGTTCTAAATTGTTCGGAGTCAAGTAAATGTGGAACAAAAAGTGAAGAAACATATTCAACCTTGAAACTCCTTTTCATCAATTTGTCATTTTCCACTAGAGCACTTTTTTTTTTTTTTTATATAGCTTGCACGGTTTGTGCATTAGCCACAGACAAAGGTAAGGAAACGGATACATATTATTAATCGGATAAGATCAGGAAAGTATTAAATAAGGAAAGGGTATTAAATTTTAATGTTATTCTCATTTATAAACTTACATATAATATAATATATATTTATATCATTACTATATAATAAATCTGTTATGGAAGTTGGTAGTGGGACATTAATGGAAGTTAGGGATTCTACAAATGAGGAGTTATCATATAAGGCACAAGAAAAGAAAAGATGATTTACATTGCCTTCATCATTTCCACACTCACACGTGCTAGTAGGCACTATATTTAATTTAGCAAGATGAGCAGGACAACAAGTGTGGCCCATTCTCATACGAGAAATAATCGATGAACACCGTTTACCAAGCTTCATAGTAGAAAACCAGGGTTTAACTGGGATATATGGTTGAATTCGTTTATAATACGTTCCCTTTATTTGGCTGCTGTGCTGCCAATCTTCAATCCAAGAGTCGCGGAAGTCTATCTTTGGGACAGCAATTAAATCAAAGCAAAAGTTTTTGTAGTAGAAAATATCACCATCATCAACCGCAGCTTTGGCCAATTTGTCAGCTTTTTCATTACCGAAAATATTATGATGGCTAGGAATCCATGCAAAACATACATACAAATTATTCTTTATGCAATTTTGAATTAATTTTCTACACTCGAAAATCAAAGGATGAAGAATATTACTTTTAAAGGGAAATTTATTCAGAGCCTGCAATGAACTTTTCGAGTCAGTGAAAATAACAGATTTTTTTAATTTCAGCAAAAGAATATATTCTAAACATTTAAAAAGGCCCAAGCATTCGCCAGTAAAAATTGATGATTCAGGGGGTAATTTGATTTTTTGAACAATATTGTATTGCAAATGAAAGACTCCTACGCCAACACAAGAATTATTAATACCTTTGGACGCATCACTAAAAATGTAATGGCAATCTCTGAAAGAAATGTCACTGTCTAGTGTGAAATTAAAGATTTGTCTGGCATTAACGTCACCTTTGTTTACATTCATATTAAAATGTATGTCAGGAGTAAGTATTAAGCGGGTGATCCATTGGCGAGCCGGCGAGCTAAAGGTATAAACTGTAGGCTCGTTGTACTGTCGGCTCGTGGTAGTGATCCATTAGCGTGCCAAACAGTCTACTCTCATCGTTGGTGAAGTCATGTTGTGCTCCCAGACGGAACTACTTTGTTACTTAGGAATACTACTACAAGAACAACCAATGAAAAAAATCGGGAGTGGTCTCCGCTTGACTTTCTCGCATACCGGAAACGACTCAAAAATTGAAAGAAACCTTATATTTAGATATTATATGCATGTTAAATTTGGTTGCAATACGTTAAAGCATACTCGAGTGCTGCTAACGCACAGAAACACACACCGACATAACTCCAAAAAAAAATTCATAACGTGTAAATATGTCAAAATCTCGAGGTCGAATTTTTTTACGATTACAAGACTTCCTCTATACCTCTATACTGCGTATACGAAAAAGTAAAAAGTCTGGGTCGAACGTGTTTGAATGCGTCTATGAAATTAAACTAAAACTTACACTAAGGGTACAGAACTTATTGGTGAACCAAATGATTATAGAAATTATTTAACGATGACCGAGGAAGTGTTTAAGGAGCTTCTGGATTTGTTTTCCCTTTTATAAAAATCTGATAAAAAGACAAAATATAGTTTTGCGTGTATCGAATTCACCATATGAACGCTTATGTGCAACTCTCAAGTACTAACTTGCGAATATACGATCGTAAATCTGCCATTTTGCCGTGCGGCATGCGTGCATTCGCTACAGCAGCGTGAAAAAGACTGTCGGCTCGCGAAGCTTGGCTGATCCATTGACGGTTTATTATACCGCGGTCTTAGGATTTCAAGCATGCACGAAGAGCCAACGAGCCAAAACCGCGAACTTTAAAACCGCGGTAATGTAGATGCTCCATTGGCGGTTTATACCTTTAGCTCGCCGGCTCGCCACGAGCCAGCGATCTTAGCTCGCCAATGGATCACCCACTTTAATGATTCAAAGTTAATTGAAAATATTGGAAGGTAAAGAGATCTATGGGTTGGAGATTGAAAGGATTTAAATTTGCGGAAACTTTTAATTAGCAGCGGTATAGATTTGTGAGCCCAATAGGGAGAAGTATCTATATAATCTGATAGTGTTTGTAACTTACAGTAAAGGGGGTGCTTTGAAAATTGAAAAGCTCTAAATATAAATCTATCGCATAACAATTGTCGACGAATATACAGAGGAGATTCTACGCATTCAATTTGCATCGCGTTAATAGGACTCGATTTCATTGCACCCAAAATTAAACGGAGAGCCTTGTGTTGGATATTATCCAATTTTGCAAACCCAACCTTACTGCAAGGTTCCAAAATAAAAGTTCCATAGTCCATAATACTTCTTATTAAAGCATTATACAGTAATTTTAATGAAGTTGGATGAGCACCCCACCAAACCCCTGATAAACATCTAAGTATATTTAAAGCTTTTTCACATTTAGCAAATATATTATAACAATGGGAGAGTCCTGTCAACTTTGAATCTAAAATAATGCCAAGAAACTTTGCCTCATTGTTTACTGGGACAGCCTGATTGTTATAATAAACTGTAATAGGAGGTAATATGCGCTTTCTAGAAAAAAGTACTATGGAGCTTTTAGGCACTGATAAACTTAATCCGTTTTTATCTAGCCAACCATTTAACTTTTTTAGCGAATAGGACAACAAAGAGCATAACTTATCTTCACATTTACCATCAACATATAAAAGTAAATCATCAGCATATTGTAATACACTGCAGTTATCTATCAAAACACCTTCTAGATCATAAGTATAAATATTATATAAAAGAGGACTAAGCACTGAACCCTGTGGTAAGCCTTTCCATATTAGTCTTGATTTTGAATTTAAATTATCTATAAAAATATGAATAGAGCGTTCTGATAAAATATTAATTATAAAGTTAATTAGAATAGGAGGAACATGAAGTTCTTGTAATTTAATTTTTAGAATATGTAGCTCAACATTATCATATGCTGCAGTAATGTCTAGAAAAGCTGCAAGCAATGCTTTATTACATGAAAAGGCAATACGAATATCAGTTGAAAAAATGCTCAAACTGTCAATAGTGCTCCTTCCTTTCCTAAAGCCATATTGGGAATTGGCCAATAAACCATTGCTTTCAATGAACCACTCTAATCGATTTTTTACTAAATGCTCCGCAATTTTTACTAAAACAGAAGACAGGGCTATTGGTCTGTATGAGTTAGGATCAGTTGCGGGTTTTTTGGGTTTAAGAATAGGAATGATTTCCTGTGACTTCCAACTAGAGGGGATAATACCAGAGGTAAAGGAAAAGTTTATCAGAGAAAGAAAATACTGAAGACTAGGGTCCCCTAAATGAGATAAGAAGGAATATGGGATCCCATCCAAACCAGGAGCGGAGTCTTTAACATAGGACAGGACACCCTTTAACTCAGAAAAGAGAAAGGGAGAACTGAGTGCTGGATTATTATTTAATGTAGAACTTGTTAGATTTATAGATAAATGGTTTAAGGGCACTAAAGGAGGGGCTAATTTATCTAGGAAATCCTCAACTAACTGTTCATCTAAAACAGAAGGTTTAGAATCCTTGAAGGCCGATCGAAATCTTCTTATTTTAGACCAGACAACAGAGGGAGCAACATCAGGAGAAACAGAGGAGCAAAAACTTTTCCATCCCTCCCATTTTTTCTTCTTGAAGAGTTTTCGGGTTTGCGAAATGACACTACTTAATATATTAAAATTATCTATTGTACTCTCAGCTGTATAATTCATTTCAGCAACTTTTCGTCTTTTCACAGCTTAGGAGCATTCATTATCCCACCAAGGGGGAGAAGGAATTTTTGTATTATTAACAGATTTCTTAGGAAAAATACTATCAGCAGCCTCAATTAATAGTTGAGCAAATGAGTCAGAACTTAAAGTATGGTTGTTTGAAGATATTAAAGGTAGGGATGAGATTTTTTCATCAACGTGATCATTAAAAAGTCTCCAATCTGCATTTTCTAGTCTATATTTCAAACGGGGAGATCTTCTAGTACGGTTCCCATTTTGATTTGGGAAAGTAATTATAATAGGAAAATGATCACTTCCAAATGTTGATACATATGTTTCCCAGAGTAAGGAGGAAGCTAAATTGGGAGAACAAATAGATAAATCAGGGCAACTATTGCCCTCATGAGGCAGGGTACGTCGAGTAGGAGTCCCATTATTTAAAATACACAAATTTTCGATGTCAAGCATATCTAAAATTCTATTTCCATAATAATTGGATGATGAACTACCCCATGATTCATGCTGAGCATTAAAATCCCCCATAATTAATATAGGTTTAGGAAGAGTAGAGCAGATACTAGCTATTTCATAAATTTCACAAATTCTATTTCCATAATAATTGGATGATGAACTACCCCATGATTCATGCTGAGCATTAAAATCCCCCATAATTAATATAGGTTTAGGAAGAGTAGAGCAGATACTAGCTATTTCATCACTAATAGAAGAAGATGGGTGAGGTATGTAAACAGATACTAGACAATAATTATTCACCATGGCAGCTATAATTTGGAAGTTAGAGTTATGAGCATTTATAGGAATATGAAAAGATGGTATAGAATGACTGACTAGGAGGGCTGCTCCACAGTAGCCATCACTTCTATCCTCTCTATAACAAACAAAACCGGGAACTTTAAAAATAGTTTCTGGTTTCAACCACGTCTCTTGAAGAGAAACAGCAAATGGTCTGAATTTATTTATTAAATAAAATGAATCAGATTTTTTACTATTTATACTGCGGCAATTCCACTGAATCACTATGGAATTGTGCTCCACTGGGAGTACTTATATTACTATTAGATACATTATTAATGGCAGCGTTGGACGGTAGCTTAGAGAAATCAGTTTGATTCAATGTAATAATTAAGGTTTGAATTAATTCTTTAATAGAAATATTAGCCAAATTAGGATTTTCTGTATATACAGGAGTAGTAGAAGGAAGATTCATATTATAATTCTTAATTAAATTTGAATGGGCTTGGCGATCATATTCATAATAAGGTTTATGGGAAACTTTTTTATTGACTAACACTGTTTTCCTGTATGATAAACTAGGGTTTTTATTTTCAGGTGACTTAGAACTTGTGAAATTTATTTGAGGAGATGAAAAATTAGGTGAAGAAGTTAGAACATCGGCATAGGATCTGTTAATTGGTGGATGTAGCTTTAAAGCCTCAGAGTATGAAATGCAACTTTTAGCCATGGATTCCTTAATGCTTTTTTGTCTGTTATACTCTGGGCAGATTTTGCTAGTGGCATGATGAGAGCCAGAACATAGGCAACTCAGTACAGATTCCTCATCAACAGTACAAGAGTCACCAGTGTGACCTAAGCCGCATTTATAACACCTGGGTGTAGATCTACACTGTCCTTTAATATGGCCATATCTACAACAGTTGAAGCATTGAATTGTTGGATATATGTATAAATCTACTGGAAGAGAATTATAAAATAAAAACACTCTTTTGGGCAAAACTTGGCCATCAAAAGTTAAAACTACAGTCTCAATAGGAACAAATTCACTTTTTCCATTAATAATGGTTTTACGATTAAGTCTCCTAACTTTAATAATATTTCCACAACCAATGGGAACTGATATATTTTTCAATACTTCATCTTCAGACCAATCTGCAGGAACTCCCCTAACAACTCCCATTCTTGTGATACTAAAAGATGGTATAAAAGCCTTATATTGAGATGCCTTTAAAAGTCCACTTTCTACAAACTCATTTGCATCTTGATGGTTGCAAAAAGAAAGGGACACCCGGTTTCTACCAATTTTTTTAAGGCTACCGTTTACAACATTTTTAAAAGAATTTTTCTTTAAGAAAAAACCAAAAGTTACAGGATGGATGGTGACATTTTCATTGGGTTCAGATTCTTTTTGAACATGGACAACATATGGAGCTACATCCGAAGACTGGTAAAAGATCCTATTTATTGAAGGTTTAGGTATACTAGCATTATCTGACTGTGGAATTGAAGGGGGAGGCATAGAGGAGACTATATTAGATTGTTTCTGGATTGTATCTTGCGTATCATAGTGACAATTACAATCATTGTTTGAAAACGTAGAGGATTTATGTGATCTTCTCTTATTGTTACAATGTTTACATATTTTGCGTGACGACGTTCGCCTACGCTTACTAGCAAAACTTTTTATGCTTGCAGAGCCATCGGTATCATTAAGAGATCCATCTGTTTCCATATCAGACCTATTACTTATAGTTACAAAGTTAGACACCTGGAGGGCAGAGCCCCCAGGGTCATCTTGGACACTCATATAATTGAAATAGAAAAAACTTACCAATTCATAGATGAAATGTCACAAATATTAATAGATAAATATCAAATAAACTTAAATAACAAATATAACTACTTATCTGATCTTAATTATTAAAAATTTAATTAAAAATTTACAATTCTTAAAAAACACGCCCGCCAAATTCGACCGTTTCCCGCGCTTTTTCCACTAGAGCACTTGTTACTTGGCCATCTAATTCAAATACGTCATTGAATACGTCCAAGAAAATAGGTAAATCGGGAAGCCACACTATTAATATAAAAGTGAAGTCAAAAAATTTGTCCTTGAAACGACTTACTTTAATTTGTTCCTTTCTAACCTCTAGAGTATGTGTGACGTATTAGACGGTCACATCACATACAATGACGTAGGATAGAATTCCTACGTCATTGGTCACATAACACGTGCTCTAGTACGTAGTATCTCTAACTAGTCTGTGATGCAAGCTGTGATTGAACAAAGTATTTCCCACTTAGATTATATACCTGTAGATGGAGCCATATGACGTCATCAAACTGTTAAAGTGAGATAGCTAGATATAAAACCTATGCAAAGAATAAAGAGAGAAGATTAATTTTTTGTCCCCGTCACCGTGGCCTGTTTTTTTGTTTGTCACAATCAACATTGTGACAAACAATGAAATGTTTGTGTCAGTCAATCTCTCACGTTAGTAGTTTTATCATTTTTTTGTGTACTTATATGTGTTTTTGGTGATCAAATTAAATAAAAAATATAAGTGTGATGGTGGGCTGTGCTGTTTTATGGTGTAAAAGTCGAAGTGAGCGAAATATTGTCGGAATAACATTTCACGCGTGAGTATGTAAAATTTTCTTTCATTTGAATAGAAAACCTTTTAAAACAATGAGTTTTTAGTTTTTCCAGGTGTGATCCAACGTATTTAGCTCATTGAATTCTTAAATAATCGGCGTTTTTACATATTATTTTAAAAATAGCTTGATGTTGATAAGAATTTTGGGCTGTCATATAGCGAATTTCATTTACCCCATTTTGCAATTTGGAGTACGTTCCAAAACGATTTCAATTTACTCGGGGTAGAGTGAATTTTACTCTAGGCCGTTCCAAAACAAACCCGAGTGAAACCGAAGGTAAACGAACATTTACTCTGACAGTTGCTCGAGTATTTTGGAACGACTTTGGGGAGAGTAAAATTTACCCCGCTGGGGCGATTTTTATCGGTGTTGACCGGTAAAATTTACCTGACAGCTGTCAATCCGTTGAGCATCATCTACGTTTTCATATGATCAAATTTTTTAATTAATATTTTTGTAATTACACAAAAACGATGGTTACTGTAAAATAGTATTTTATTTACATAAAGTAAAAAGTTAAATTATTAAATTCGTGCGCAGAGTTGTCCAATATATGATAATAAACAAATTAAAATGGCGACATGTCATGTTTTCATATTTTTACTCGAGATTTCCTCGTTATCGTTCTAAAACAATGTTTTTTCTCTTTCGAGCGTCATGCTCTGACTCTTTCTTATTCACGAAGTAAATTTTACCCTGGCGTCATTGGTTTTGGAACGCACCCTTGGTGATTATTATTTAAACATTTTAGATTTCCTAATAATAGTAATAGTAATGTCAATACGAATTGGGCGGATGGTACTGGATGATAAAATTGGGAACCAACCAAAATACTCCAGGATTTCTTCAATACATTTTGATAAGGAATCATTCATATTTAAAAAAAAAAGTACAACTTATGTAAGTAGGTACGTGTTAAGTAGGTTACCTTGTCTGAGGCTTTAGACAACATGCTCACGCTTCCAAGCGAGTCGGTTTGTCTAATCGCTAACGCTTCAGCGATAGCGATTATCGTTTGGTAGCCAAAGTGACAGAAACGTAGCGATCGCTTAATCGAGGCGTCGTTTCGATAACTCAAAATTTTTGTATGTAGTTAGCGAGAGAAGAAATGTCAAAACTTGTGAAAATGACAAAATCGTCGTATCGATAACTCAAAATTTTTGTCTATAGTTAGCGAGAGAAGAAATGTCAAAACTTGTGAAAATGACTCAAAAAATCTACATCCGGATGCCATAGATTCATGCTATACTTACACCTTATAAAATTACAATCTAGACAAATGCTGTTTGAAGTTCATTCAAAAACATCAACAAATAGTTGTATGTACAAATACCTTAGGTAGGTACCTAACATTTTGTTTTACTAACTTAACTTTCACAAGCACACAAATAGTTAAATTGTTATAATGTTAAATTGTGGTTAAGTTCCGTAGGTATTTCTTTTGTCACCAGTGTTCGAAATGTGGAATATCTAAATCTATCTCCAAATAAAATATCAATCTGGCATTTTATTAAAGTTTTCTATTAGTTCAAAGATTAGAGTCTGTAGTTTTTAGTCTCAAATATATTTTTGGTGCATGGGATATGCTCATTGTTATGGGCAGCCCACAACAAATATAAATGATAACCTAAGAGAACAATTCATCATCATAACATAACAGCCTTTTCAACATAACAGACACAGGCCTCTCCTTGTTATCTGAGGAGGTTCAGGCAGTAGTCCACCACACTTGCCCAGTGTAGATTGGTGGATGGTGTATAAGGTGATCAATACCACTTTTCTGATCCATTAGTCTCCTTCTACAACGCCTATTGGAAGATAATGGGGTGGTGCTATTCTACTCTGCGGCATTACACGGTTATGAGAATAACTATTACATATAAACTTTAATATACAATACAACCACTGTGTACAAATTTTGTATATACTTACTAAAAAATACAACTATTCAATTTCAAAGCCATTTAATACTGAAAATGTTTTACATTATAATTTAAATTTATTACAGTATATTAACACTATTATTTTGATTATTGTTTTTATTTTTCGGTGTGTCCTCCTGACACGTAGGCCTCCTCCAGCCTTTTCCATACTAATCTAATCTGTTCTTGGCTAACCTTAACCACAAAGGCCCTGCTATCCTTTTAATGTCATCTGACCATCTCCTCTTCTGTCTGCCCTGTTTCCTCTTACATTGATACTTGAATGGGTCCCCCATTCAGTAACATCTCTTGTCCACTTCTGTATGTTATCTCCAAGCATGTGCCCCATCCATTTCCACTTTAATTTTTTTATCTTTTCCACTGTATCCTCCAGCTGTTTTTAGGGCTATTGCTTTCTTTCTGTCCTTAAATATCCCAGAATGCTCGTCTACAAACTATAATAACACTATATTACGAATACGTATCGTATGAAATAAAAAAAAACTATTTTTTGTGCTGATATTAAGACCAATAACGTGTTTCACAAGCGTTTTCTACAGGGTCTCTGCGATCGAAAGCCAAGCGATCAGTCGAATCGCTAGTTTGTCGGTTTCGAGTCTCAAAGCTGCATGTTGGCTACGCATTGTATGGGAAGTTAGCGAGCGACGCCTTCTACTGCTTGCGTTTCGGTTCAATAGAAACGAAAAATGACATTTGGCTAGCAATTTTCGACTCGATTATTTTGATGACGTCACTTTTCGATTGCTTATGTCAATCCCATACATTTTTTGACTTAGCGATTGCGAGAGCGATTGTCGAAATGCATGTTGTCTAAAGCCTCTAAATGGTTTTTAAAATTTGCAGTTTTCGAGTTCAACCCAAGAAAATATATTGACAGAGTCCACAAGGACTCTGGTGAAAGTCCAAAAACCAGTGACACCTCCCACAAAAAGGGTGAAGATTATTTTACAAGAAGTGCAAAATATTCAACCAATGCAACAACGTGTATACCGTTTTACCCATAATTTGGGAAAATCTTGCGTAATAGTAACACTGGCATTTAAAAAAAAAATATAGCTGTTTCACGCATGAAGGTATAGGTAAAACTGGAGGCCACACTCGGTACTAAAAAAATGAAGCTTAGTAGGTATGAACTCAAATAACCTTTCGTAGGGGTCCTGGGTTACCACACTAGGGAGTTTCTCCCGAGTTCATGTTGTAATAAAAAGTGATGAGATAGGTACTTCATTTTTAAATTAATGTACAACCGTGCAATCAATTGTGACTCAACTTACATTTTCCACTTGACATTAGTTAAATGCGTAATCCCACGTGAACCATAAAATTAAGAATAAGATACAATAAAAAACATTAGAAACAATAAAATAAAACATACCACACCAGAATTTACCGTGGGGTTTACCTACTATGTCATTATTTTTTTTATTGCTGTGTGTGAAAGATTTTGTTTGAGTTTTTTGTTTACATCAAAATCGGGGTCGATATCGAATATAGTCGAATCAACTCTTTGATAGGCCCTACAGACTCACGCGAGAAGTGTCGGCGAGACATTTATGTATTAATATTATTCAAATTTTTCAAATCCATTTAATTATTAATATTTTTTATCAATTAATGAAAATTGTATAGGATGTGACATAATATATTGCTCTCGCTCATGTGGTGCGTCGGTGTGTTTAAATAAAACGAAGTCCCTTTACACCAATATTATTTTAGCCTACATGTTCTATTTCTGAGAAAATAAGTTGATCTAAATAAAAAAAATAAGTAGGAAAAATATTTTTTTATTGTCAATAACATAAATTCAAAAAAACATTTGAGATAGTACATTAATTGATATAAATAAATTAAAAGGAAAGGAATGAAAGGAGTCAAAGCGACGCTATAATGGTCATCAAACTATATAAAAATCCTTTCCAAAGATATATCGCATGTTGTTATTAGTTCCTAGGCAAAAATGCCTGTCCGCTCCCGGTGAACGCCTCTACCTCGAGTCCCACATATCCCCTCCGGTTGGCAAATGAAATTAAAGAAAAGCTCTTTATTTAAATGGACTTTGCTAAGTACTTTTAAATCGTCAAAACCCTACCACCATTTCGGGACGAAAAAAATATTATTAAGCTGAGATGGAGAAGAAATGGCGAAAGAAACTCCACAGCTTACAATTTAGTAATGATTTCAAAACATCATTACAGGTCAATAGATAATAATAATAAAATAAAATTACGGTTTTACATGCGTAATTTTTGAACAGTTATTACACCCACGCATTTGGTTCATTTATAATAATAATTTATGTTGTAAAAGCTTTTCTATATAATTCAATTAATCACATTAATGAACTAATTCATTAGTCTTGATACCCACCACTATTTTGTGTTATTGTTAGATAGATTTCGCTCAATTTAGGTGCTAAGCATACATTTATGATCCTTTGGTTAATAAATATAGAATACAATGTGTGGCATACCAAAAAAAAATCCAATACCTAATACATTAGTTAGTTACACAATAGCATAACACAAACAAAATTATCCTATTAATGGCATGTGTCATACAATTATCCATCTAAGAATAAATAACTACATTGTCTAACATTTACATCAAATATAAATAAAAAGTTCAAGAAAACATGAGATGACCAGGTCTCATTGGCGGCACCTGTTCACAGGCATGACGCAAGAATCAGCCATCGCTTCGCTTAACCATATTTTAGGGAACGTAAAGACCCGACGCAAGAATAAGTAAATACATTGGACCTCCCCGACAAAAAAAAAGGCAAAAATGCCTGTCCTCCAGGTCCTTTGCTGAATAATTATTACAGATAACTTTAAATTCTAAATTCAATTGATCAAGCTACCAATATATTTTTAAGTTTGTAACCACGAAGAGATATTTGCCTACTGTTGTGCAAATAGGCATCTCTAAATTACGGCAACACTGAATGTCTACCTTCCGGAATTGTTCTAGTCCGGGAGATAGCGTTGAATTTTTCTATGAATTCTATTCGCAATAAATTTTATTTGGTGTTTCTCCTGAGTTATTGTTGTAAAAACGCGTGCTGAGAGACTCCATTTTTTACCGACTTCCAAAAAGGAGGAGGCTGTATTCGTCTATTTGTATTTTTTTTTATTTATTACATCGATATCTCCGTCATTTTTGGACCGATTTTCAATTTTTTTTTTCGATAGTGTTTACTCCTGAGGTGGTCTCACTGTCACCAAGTCAGGGTCAGATGATGGGAAGTCAGGGAAATCGAGGGCAACCCTCAAATTCTTAAGCTATACTAGCATTTGCGTCTGGTAGTCATCATCATCATCTCATATTAATGAGGTAATGATGGAAGGTAAATGTATGTTCACCAATATCTCTGTCATTGGTGGACCGATTTTCAAAATTCTTTTTTATTCGATAGTGTATACTCCTGAGGTGGTCCCATTGTCACAAGATAGGATCTGATGATTGGAAGCTAGGTTCTAATGATAAATCATCATTTCATCTAATGTTGATGAGATGATGATGGATGGTAAAACTCCTTAACTGTTAGGAGTTGTTAGATGATTATTTAAATATTAAAGGTGCCTAACGAGCGATAGTTGTATTCTTTCAGGTTATTCGCGTGAGCTGATGATGGAAGGCAAAACTCCTTAACGGTTAGGAGTTGGATGATAATTCTTTAAATATCAAAGGTACCTAAATAGCGATAGTTGTATTCTTTTAGGTTATTCAGGTGAGCAGAAGATGGAAGTAAAACCTTCTTAACGATTAAGAGTTGGATGATTATTCTTTAAATATTATAGATAAGTGATTATTTAAGTGTTAAAAGTACCTGAAAACTGATAGCTGTATTCTTTCACGTTATTCAGGTGAGCTGATGGTGGAAGGCAAAGCACCGTAACAGTTAGGAGTTGGATGTTAATTCTTTAAAGGTTACACGTATAGACCGATATTTGTATTTTTAAGGTTATTTTGGTAAAAAGGGAAATCTCCTTAACTGCTGGGACTTGAATGATAATTAAAAGGTACTCCTATAGGCCGATACATACATCCGATTACGCTTGTAATCCTGTGACAGGATTACAAGCGTAAGCAGAGCCTTAGGTAACATTTTGTCATACATAAACCACCTCTGGCAGTATGGACCATGCAGTGCCTCCAAATTGTGACAGGTTGCCAGCCTGTCACCTACCTAAAAGGGGCATCAAACGCAAATATAAAAATCCACAGAATGGCAACGCACTTCTAATGTTAAGTGATTTACCCTTAATATTGCAAGGAATTGCGACGGAACCACTTAACACGGGTGGGCCGCAAGTTTGTTTGCCATATCGTAATATATATAAAAAACGACAGCAATTATTTACACTAAAAATAGAAAAATTAATAACTTAAAAAAAAAGTCAAACTGACTTCAAAATGTATAAAAATAATATATTTTTAAAATGTGTGCTAGGTACTTGCTGTACTGTTTGAAGTCGGTGCCAAGCTAACTAGGTATTCTATAGATCCACTTGCCACATCACATTCATTGATCACACCATTGATTGCGACCGAACACGCTAGCTTGGCTGATGAGGGGCTCGTTGTACTGAACGGTTGGCATGGCTTGGCACCGACTTCAAATAGTACAGCAGGCATCAAGCATACATTTTAATGCGGCTGAAAGTATCAGACAAGGCATCAAGGCATGTCAATGTGCTAAAGCAGCGTTTTCCAAACTGGGAGGCGCGGACTAGTAGTTAAATATTTTTAGGCGAGGCGCGCGAGGGAGGCGTAGTAACATCAAGTTTGGAACCCACTAAAGAATGAGCTGGTGAACAGAATTTATTCGATGAGAGTGGCGAGAGTGAGACCTTGTGATACCTCTTGTTCCTTGGAATGAGCGTAGAGATGATTCTTTATACAATATATACGGAACAGGGAAAGTCAAGGAAATTGTACAATCCCTTAGGCTGACTCGCATTACCAAAACACGTGGGTAATAAGAGTCAATTTCAAATTGTCAACACTTTTGTTTATTAATTATTATTATTAAGAAACTGCATATGACAGACAGCAACTTCTTTCGTTTTTTGATTGTTAATTAGTTTATTACGATTATTATAAAATGCCATAATAAGGGAGTGAATACTTCACTCCTTTATTGATCATAATAAACACTTTTCCTTAAATGACTTCCATTCCCCCGATATCCCCTAATTTTTAGGAAAGGTACGTTTAACCTCTCGAGTGTCGCGCGCCAAAATGCATCGATACCGTGTAGTGTCGATGCCTTAACCTGTTGACCTCAAGTGACCTGATGTATTTTACTATATTGCTTATATAACCAATAATTTAAATACGTTTTTTATGATTTATACATTTTTAGAAACCTAGAAACATTGTCTAACCATTAAAATTAAGTAATCATAAATATATACTCTTTTTAGAGTATTTTATAGCATTTAATTTCACCAACGGTAAAAAATACACAAACAAATAATACACAAACTTTGACGATTCAGAAATTATGAAAACTTGCTCAAAATCAAATTCTTTTTAGTTACACACCAAGTATATACACTTATCGACATAAAACATTTGACACAATACATAATACACATTTGTAAACAAAACTATAGAGTGAAATACACCTCAACACACCCCGGCTGACAACATGCCAAATGCGTCACCATTTTTTTTCAACGACCAATACTCACACTTTTTCTATGAACACGATAACTAATCATAATTTCGTATTTGAGAGCATTGAACACAGAATCGATTGATGTCAAACACTCCTATTGGTTAACATGAGTTGATGTAGTAAAAAAATAAACTATAGACCATGACTATCTGCGGGACGCCCGGACTTCCCGCCGACGTTCAACGGTACTTTTTTTCGTGGGAATGCGGGGCTTCCCGCCGACGCTCGAGAGGTTAAGTATTGAGACTTTTACAGCTTGAAATCCCTTGATGCTAGAGTACATATTAATATAATTTAAAGCCAACACTAAAATAAAAAATATACTGTGGTGTTATTTATATGATATCAATGTTATACTTATACAATTTTAGGTAAAAGACAATTTAAATGTTAAAGAAACAACAAATCGTCATCCGCTGATTGTATGTGGGTGTAAAGATCGTCAGTTTATTTTTCAAAGGGACTATACAACGCTCGAATTCGTTGAGCGCGCGACATGTTTATCAGGCTGACTGACGGTGTTACCTCCGTTAAATGTACAGCTGACACTTTTCTTTAGTATTTTAAAAGTATAAAAATTGAGATAATATATATTTTACAAGGTTTAAAATAAATTTATTTGTGAAATTTTAAATGAGGTTTATGCATCTGACTGACATTGAACCCCCCATCGTACAGCTGGCGATTATTTTATTTAAAAATGTGATTAATACAATCATTTAATACAGTTTTTCTTGGTATGATAATCATCGGAACAGAGTTTTTTTCCAATGATTTTATCATACTGTCTCCTTTAGCTCCACCACTAGTGCGACAGCTGACGCTCACTTTACTGATATCCAAACATCAAACAACTGTTTGAAATAAAATTCATTTGGTATAAAATTCCTAGAAAAAGTGATACGCTATCTCCCGGACTATAAGGAAAACTAACAAGGGTAACCATAATATAACGCGTTTGTCGTAAATATCTTTAATATTTATTTTCTAAATCAGAGTGTTATTGTGATTTCTGAATATTATGACACTTCAGTGATATTTGTAGATTATACTTAAACTAAATAGACAAACAGAAAATGTTGACGATGTGAATAAAGCCCTTTGCAAAGTAATGTGTTGGCTTACTAACAATAACTTCAACATGTGAATTATGACTCTTTCCAAATCAAAACTGTAAAGGGAGAGAGTAAAACTTGTTGAGTTTCTTGTCGGTTCTTCTCAGAACAAGGCCTCAAAATTATTGGCAACGCGTATTTAACGATACTGAATATTTCAAAGTCAAAATTTCTTTGTTCATTTAGGTACATTTTGTACACTTATGAAAGTAAATTTTGATGCCGATGACATGAAATATTCAGTATAGAATAATTTTATTTTTGCGTTTACAAACGCGTAAATATAATACTAGAAAAATGCACTGAAAAAAATCGACTTGCCTCAGGCGGGACTCGAACCCGCACCTTCCACAATCCGGGTTTTATGTTTACCATAAAAACATAAGCACCAAGCACTGACAAATTTCGACAGCGAAAAGCAGTGCCTCGGTGGCGAAATTGGTTAACGCGTCCACCCGGATTGTGGAAGGTGCGGGTTCGAGTCCCGCCTGAGGCAAGTCGATTTTTTTCAGTGCATTTTTCTAATATTCAGTATAGTTAGATACGCGTTGCCAATAGTTTTTATTCCTAAGGAAAAGCGAAAGATTTGTAACCAGTGTCGAAATGGGTTTAGGAATTCATCGTATCAAATATTTTGTCGATTATTTGTAAAAATTCAATCGTAGATCCATTATCAAAAATATCTGAGTTTACTTTGTCCAGAAAAAAATATTTGTTTAAAAAATTATTACTTTGTCCCGAAACGATCGATAGTAGGGCTTTTCACTATTCACGAAAAGCACTTACTAAAGTTCATTTTAATTTTCATTTGCATTTCAGCTTTTTCATTTCACTTCATTTCATTATGCTTAGCGTTTGTGGACTGTGAGAAAGCCTTCGATTTTGTCAAGACCTCGGGGCCGGACGATCACTCTTGTTCAGAGGTGCCAAATAGACTATCAACAGATCCAAGTGTTTCAAGTTCCATGTTGCATTCGTGGAATCTTATCATATACGGCTAGGCAGAGAGAGAGAGAGAGAAGTCAGAACAGTGAAGGCGAGTGTTAACTAGTTGTCAAAGGGCCCTTTAATACCTTACTTGGATTAGAACTTGTGACTCGCACACAAGTCCCAGACGCTGCACTTGACTTCGCTCTCTGCAACACAACCGGCATCAGCACGGTGGCTGCATGTAATGTTAAGAACTTTCGTCGCTGGTTTGATTAAATTAATTATATAAGACCCACCTTAATTATCTTGTTTTCTTTTTATCGATGTAATGTCAACCACCTGGAGTTGAAAAAGAAAGCTGCCATAACCATGTTTCTAATAGTATGGTATGCGAGATCAGTAAAGTAGAATTGTGATAACATTGTGGATAGTTGTAAATAAATACCTATTTAAATATCAATCATTTATTTCTTTTCACAAATATAATTATTTTTATATCTAGATAGACTAGAACAAACTTGCTCAGATATTGATAGGTTCTTATTTAGCCTATTTTTTATTTATTGAGAGTACTCAAATCGAAAATTAATCTCAACAAGACTAGCTATCTCGTTCAAAATCCCGAGAAGATACATTTTCAAGGTGGAGAGAGATTTTGTCCACGTGGAATTAGTCTATTAATAGTTGAACACCATCTAAGACGACGGAAAGTGCAAATTTGTGTATATCTTTACCGTTGTTTGTTTATAGCAAAAAAATGGAAAGAAACGCCCCCATTATTAGAAGTAATCAATAAATATAATTGTTATCTGTATCTATTAATCTTATGAATAATCTTTAGTTTAATATGTATACAGGGTGTCCCAGAAGCCGACGTCAAGCCGAAAGCAGGTGGTAGACTAACTGTTATATGTTATCAGAAAAATATAAAAAAAAATCTAAGTTAGCTATTTAAAAAAAAATCTAGCATTTAAAAAAATCGATAAAATTTACACCCTGTGACCGTTTTTTCACTGTTGTTGCTACAATTCTTGACTTTTCTAAACATTTTGTTTTGTTTTGTAATACTGAATAGTGTTTCTGTATACTCTAATCTTAAATTTAAAGCCAGCCGCTGCAAATTAGAAGAATATGCCATTTTTATCTAAATTAAATATTCAAAATTAATCTTTTACATAGCTTTAACAAGCTGTACTGAAAAAAAAATGTACTATGCGAGTTTGGCAAGTAACTGCAAAAGTTGGCGCATTCAATAAGGATTCCAAAATGGTATGATACCTGGTAGATAATTTCTACGATGGCAGACAATATTTTATTTTTCCAAAAACAGGCAGTTTTGAACAAATTTTTCTTACGTTCTTAAAATTTATTTTAATGTACCCATGGTGTGCTTTATGGCCGTAACTTTAACATTCTAGTTTGAATGAGACCGGGAGAGTTCTTCTACGAAGTGTAAGAGAGACAGATAGTTAAAAACATTAAATGTTGTTTGTTGTTGTTGAAATTATCTACCAGGTATCATACCATTTTGGAATCCTTATTGAATGCGCCAACTTTTGCAGTTACTTGCCAAACTCGCATAGTACATTTTTTTTTCAGTACAGCTTGTTAAAGCTATGTAAAAGATTAATTTTGAATATTTAATTTAGATAAAAATGGCATATTCTTCTAATTTGCAGCAGCTGGCTTTAAATTTAAGATTAGAGTATACAGAAACACTATTCAGTATTACAAAACAAAAGAAAATGTTTAGAAAAGTCAAGAATTGTAGCAACAACAGTGAAAAAACGGTCACAGGGTGTAAATTTTATCGATTTTTTTTAAATGCTAGATTTTTTTTTAAATAGCTAACTTAGATTTTTTTTTATATTTTTCTGATAACATATAACAGTTAGTCTACCACCTGCTTTCGGCTTGACGTCGGCTTCTGGGACACCCTGTATTTACTACAAATTAAAGTCCTTTGTGATTGTGATAAAACTTAATGTCACTTACAGTCGGTAAGTGATTATTTTTAAAATTCTTAATGTTCTCTTAGATTTGCGCGAGCACTACACATTATAAATAAAACAACTTTTACTGATTTAACTCGCGTGTAATTAGATTTTACATGTTATTATATATATATTATTTCGTCGAAATGGTGGTAGGGCTTTTGACGATTTAAAAGTACTTAGCAAAGTCCATTTAAATAAAGAGCTTTTTCATTTCATTTCATTTCATTTATTATTACCCGACGGTAGATTTAACTATTTCATAAAATATGACAACCTACATCTTTAGTCATCCCGTGACCACGAACGCTGAAAAGTGTTACGAAACGTCGGGCAATAATAATAACATGTGAAATCTAATTACACACGAGTTAAATCCGTAAAAGTTGTTTTATTCAAAATTCTTCTTTAGTAAAGCTATTTTACCGGAAATCCCGTTATTTTACTCTTTGGTACATACGTGCATCCCTGGCATATAAAAAAGCAAGTAGCAAGTAATTAAAAAAACATATTTTTATTTTGTCCTTCACTTTGTAGTTGCGTGGACACCTAATTAGAAAGAGAGGCCCTGCCCTAAGCGAAAGAGATGGCATTAGTCAAGGTCAGCTTCGTTTAGGTATTTAGGAGTGTGGCCTCCAGTTTTACCTATACCTTCATGGTTTCACGAGTGGCCACGCGATGGCTCCATCTACAGGTATATAATCTAAGATTTCCCAAGTATTTTCCCGTGTGATTGAGCAAAGTATTTCCCCCTGTCTATTTAACTCTATGGTCTGTTCTGGGGCTTTAGACAACATGCACTTCGACAATCGCTCTCGCTATCGCTAAGTCAAAAAATGTATGGGATTGACATAAGCAATCGAAAAGTGACGTCATCAAAATAATCGAGTCGAAAATTGCTAGCCAAATGTCAGTTTTCGTTTCTATTGAACCGAAACGCAAGCAATAGAAGGCGTCGCTCGCTAACTTCCCATACAATGCGTAGCCAACGTGCAGCTTTGAGACTCGAAACCGACAAACTAGCGTTTCGATCGATCGCTTGGCTTTCGATCGCCGAGACCATGTAGAAAACGCTTGTGAAACACGTTATTGATTAAAATATCAGCAAAAAAAATAGTTTTTATTATTTCATACGCTACGTAGGCGTAATATAGTGTTATTAAAGTTTGTAGAGGTGCATTCTGGGATATACTTTTATGGAAGGAAGGACAGAAAGTCAAAGCAATAGCCCTTAACACAGCTGGAGGATACAGTGGAAAAGATAAAGAAATTAAAGTGGAAATGGACGGAGCCCATACTTAAAAATAACATACAGAAGTGGACAAGAGATGTTACTGAATGGGGGACCCATTCAGGTATCAATGTAAGAGGAAAAAGGGCAGACAGAAGAGGAGATGGTCAGATGACATTAAGAGGGTAGCAGAGCCTTTGTGGTTACGGTTGGCCAAGAACAGATTAGATTAGTACCTATGGAAAAGGCTGGATGAGGCCTACGTGTCAGGAGGACACACCGAAAAATAAAAACAATAATCAAAATAGTGTTAATACTGTAATAAATTTAGATTATAATGTAAAACATTTTCAGTATTAAATGGGTTTGAAATTGAATAGTTGTATTTTTTAGTAAGAATATACATTATTTGTACACAGTGGTTTTATATTAAAGTTTATATGTAATAGTTATTCTCATGACCGTGTCATGCTGGCAGAGTAGAATAGCACCACCAACTCTATATCTATAAATAGGCGTCGTAGAAGGAAGCTAATGGATCAGATAAGGGGTATTGATCACCTTATATGCTGTCCACCAATCTGCATTGGGCAAGTGTGGTGAACTACTGCCTAAGCCTTCTCAGATAACAAGGAGAGGCCTGTGTCCAGTGAGTGTAATTAAAAAGGCTGTTATGTTATGATGATGAATTGTTTGCTTAGGTTATCATTTAAAAATACATTATCTTAATTTGTTGTGGGCTGCCCGTAACAATGAGTGTATCTCATGCACCCAAAACATATTTGAGACTAAAAACTATAGACTCTCTAATCTGTGAAACTAATAGAAAACTTTAATAAAATGCCTGATTGATTTATTATTTGGAGATAGATTTACATATTCCACATTTTGAACACTGGTGACAAAAGAAATGCCTATGGAACTTAACAACAATTTCACATTATTTTACAATCAAAACTATTTGTGTGCTTGTGAAAGTTTTCATGTTAGGGATTTATTTGTATGAAACAGGAGATCATTCACCCCCTAAAAGAACAGACCTAAGGTATTTGTATGTATGTACATACAACTATTTGTTGATGTTTTTGTATGAACATTGTGAATGCGTGGTGTATAGCGTGAATCTATATCTTCCGGATGTAGATTTTTTGACTCGATAGTAAAAATTGTTTCGGAATGGATTTTGTGCAGTGAAACTGATGTTATATTGATGCACAAACATCCATGATGACAAGCTGTTAAGAAGAATCATTAAATAAAAGTTTTATAATGTTAATTTATTTAATTTTATGTAACTTTTAATTTTGAGCAACAGGAAACATTAATTAGATTTTCTGTTCCTCATTATTCAAAGTTTTATTCCTCTAGGATTGAAGATTCCTAGTTTTGATAAAATAAAACAATTACATTAATCTTTTATTTATTTTTTACATAAAGCTAACATGGTCAGCAAAGTTACTCGATTTTTCATTTAAGTCTACAAATCCAACAATGTCATCCTTGCTTGTTGTATATGTCAGTTTCCAGGGCCATTTCAAAGAATAATACTGCTTACATATTTTTCCTGACCCAGTATTTCACCTGATGCAACTGTAGGTGTTACAGTAACTCATTAAATAATTATAATGGTAATTTGTCAATTGGTTTGCTGATGATCATCTGAAAAATAAAATAAGCATTTTAACTTTAGGTTGAAAATTACAGGATTTATTTTCCTAATAATTTATATACTAATTCTACACTAATTCACAGAAAATTGATTAAACTTTTTTATCTAGAGAGAAAGAGATAATCACTCAGAAATTCTGTATAACTAGACGTTAATTTGATGCTGTTGTGGTGGAGTGGTTAATTTAGATTGCTTAGATTAATTAGGTAATGGCTTAGAATATTGGGTAACTTGATAAACCTAATAGAAAGTGCTGTGTGGAGCTTTCTGATTCAAGATGTAGGTACATACTGATTTTAAACTGCGATCAAGACCACATACAGAATGAAATAATCAAAATTATTCCTGTCTTTTGAGAAATCTCATAAAATATTAAAAACACATAATACAAATACCAGAAACTTCTAGACAGGCTATCTTATGTGGTTTTCGCTCATAAGGTGCATAAGAATGATCATGACGCTTTCTCGAGTAACTCTTATCACGGAATTGATCTGAAAATGAAATAAAAATATATCATTAAGAAAAGTAGTCATCAAAGTCATCTTGGCTTAACTTTTGCAATGTACAAATTTAATTAAATTTGTAACTACACGTGCAAAATAATGGTTAATAAGAATATATGTATTGTTAGATAGATAAATGTTAATAAAATATTACCTATTTCTGTGGGAGCAGTTGATGGTATTCCTCAGTATTCAACAGTTTATGGTAAGATATCTCGAGTTTCAAAAATAAAGATGGACAAGCACCAATCTTCAATTTATCTCCATGACAATTTTTTTCTCAAAATGTTTATATAGGGCACGTAGGTAGATGCATGTTTTATGGTTTTTTCACTAGGAACTATAACCTAGGTATGTCTTTTCATAGAAAATAGAAATGATTCTATGAAATTGATGAAACTTATAGGTCCTGTTGTAAATTACTTCGGTCGGTACGCAACACTTGTGGTGTGGTACATTATCGTAAACCACCAAACCACCGATGGGACACATAAGTAGATTCAAAGTGGCGAAAACGCCGAAAACTCTTCATGAAATAAATTTAATTTATTTAGGTTATGTTTGTCATTTTCAATTTTTGACATTTCTTCTCTCGCTAACTATAGACAAAAATTTTGAGTTATCGATACGACGCCTCGATTAAGCGATCGCTACGTTACTGTCACTTTGGCTACCAAACGATAATCGCTATCGCTGAAGCGTTAGCGATTAGACAAACCGACTCGCTTGTAAGCGTGAGCATGTTGTCTAAAGGCTCTGTTGTGTGACGTAGTATCTCTAAAGCAGCGTCCCCACTAGGGCCGCGCGGCTCCATGAGGCCCGGCCGCGCGGCCAAGCCTCGTGAGTGTGTACGTGAGCGAGGCCTAAAATAATATGACAAAAAAGCCTCGCGAGGCCGGGCCGCGCGGCCACAAGAAGCCGCGCGGCTCTAGTGGGGACGCTGCTTAACTAGTCTGTGGTTGTGTGCTTGATTGACACACCAAGTTTGGTTGGGTGGTGGTATTTATTTTTATAAATAGTTGATTTAATAGTTCTATACGATAAGTAACCAATTTAATAAAATAGTGTAATATAATATTATATATATAATATTCTACCAATGTTAATTTGATAGGAGGAATAAAATGGGTGCTTTATTCGGCAAACATAAAAAGCAAGTCAGCAGAGTTACTGAGCAAGATAAGGCTGTTTTACAGCTAAAACAACAAAGAGACAAGTTAAAGCAATACCAAAAAAAGATAGAATTAAATTTAGAAAGAGATCGTAAGCTAGCTAAAAAGTTGTTGGGTGAAAATAAAAGGGACAAGGCAAAACTTCTTTTGAAAAAGAAAAGATACCAAGAGCAACTATTAATTAATACCGAAGCCCAATTAGGAAAATTGGAACAGTTAACTCATGATCTTGAATTTGCCCAAATTGAAGTACAGGTTTGTATTATTTATGTTTGATGCTTTTGCTCATAGTTATATTTTGATTTTAAACTATTCATAAACAAGAAATCATTACTTTCAAAGGTAGGTATTATGACATTCTGTTATTAAACTTAACCTTTTGGTTCCCGCTCGGTAGATATCTACCGCAAGACAATAATAATTAAAATCAACTGTGTCTGGATTATTAATCATGCACAAAATTATGTCTTGTAAGTTAATAGGAAATTGGTTTGAAAAAATAACTTTATCTCTTTTTAATTAGAAAATACCCTGAAAAACAAAATCAACTTGACCAGGGTGGTCTTTTTTTTAGTAGAATATAAGTATTATAGTAGATAATATAATTTTATAATGCTTTCTATTGTTTGTACATTTGCTCTGCTACATTTTTGTTAATTGGATCTAAATAAATGTGTTTTATGTGAAATTAAAGAAAACACTTGTAATATTAGGTTCTCAATTAGGTCCAAACACTATAAGTATAAGGTCCCAGAAATGAGGCACCAATTACGTCACTATATTTTTATTATTGATAAAGGTGGTAATAAGGTAGTAACAAAATGTAGTAATACAAGTCACTAATTTAAATTAATGCCTTGAGATAATTTTAGGTATTTTATAAGGTACTAGTATTATTTATAGCCCAAGCTACGGGTGTGTCCAAAGCGAGACCCCTGTAATTTGACAATAGTGTGTAGAGTCACACGGTCAGGTTTAAAATATTGCCAGTAAAGTTGGATATGAGAAAATGATATTTTCTGGTTAGGTCGGATATGAGAAAATGATATTTTCTGGTTAGGTCATAAGCATGACATACTTTATGGCTACTTCTTCTAATACAGTATCTTGACGAGTTACAGACTGTCTTCAAATATTTAATAATTCGTCAAATAAAGCTATAGACATTAGGTAATTAAAGAATTTCTTCTAGTATCGTTGTAAAATATGTCCTATTTTACGATGAGACGAGGAGAAATTCTTAATAAAGTAAACAAAAAATAACTGTATTGTTCTCTGTATGTCAATATCTCGTGCACTCATATAGTTTAATGTTTCCTTTTTCGGTAGTCTTTTTTAAGTAATAGCATAAGACATAGGTGTTTCTTCCCCAAAATCCATTTACCGAAGACAAAATATGTGTGCATGGGCATTATTGACTTATCTTAGTGCATTTCTGTTTAAGTAAATACTTACTTAAACAAATACTTACTGTAAAAATATATATGTTGTCGCTCGATGGTATAGTTGTGCGGATCGTGATATGCCAGGGCACATTATGATATGCTGCAATTTTGTCATAGACCAATAGACTTTTCAACAAACAGTCTACTCCGTATGGTCATAAAAATATACCCCTGAACCTACTGATCACTCTTGACCACAACCATTTTTATAAAATGGGTTACTCAACCTTTTTATGGTCCAGAACTTCACGATCTGCCCACGACATATAAGTATGTGCTTAGTGCCCATGTTAAATACCCATTGGTTGCATTTAAATAAAAAAAAAAGCTAAGGTCACCTTATACATTCTTGCTAATATTGTGATTACAACATAGAACACAAAATTAACTCTGTATTTGTTTTCCATAGGTTCTTGATGGGTTAAAGACTGGAAATGTTGCCTTGAAGAAGGTACATGATATATTAAATATTGATGAAATAGAGAAGATTATGGAGGAAAGTAAGGAAGGTATAGAGAAACAGAGGGAAATAGACGAAATTATATCTGGTCAATTGACGGAGGAAGATGAAGAGGCAGTAGAAGCTGAACTTGAAGCAATATTAGATGTAAAAGTTGAACTACCTGATGTGCCTACAGACAAACTGCCAGATGTTACTAAAGATAAACCACAAAAAACAAAAGATAGTCCGTCAAGGATTGCCATTGAAGCCTAAATAAGTATTTATTTATAATTAATGATTAATCATATAAAGAGTTATAAAGTATATATTTTTAAATCATCCAATTTTTTTGTTCGTTTCATTCATTTATTCTTAGGGCGCCTTTGATATAGCCGCTTAGTGCTGTGCGGCAGCAGCTCTGCTTAGAACGTTAGTTCTCTCTGTGCTGCTTAGTAAATCCATATACAGGTGAATTTTTCAGTAAATAGCCAAATCTGAAAATATGAGAAATATCGAAAAAAGGAGTCTCTGACCCGATTTTGATGAAAACGAAAATTGCATCATTGCATTTTTGAAAAATTAATTATGATTATGTTTGTATAGGTATAATGGTAACATAAGAAAAACAAAAACGTATTTTGAAGAAATTGAAATGAGCTATTTGCCTATGTTTGTTGTGTGTCTTTTCAGATTTTTTCCTTATTAGCAACACCATTGAATGATGTAATTAACAGGATGTGTATTTTTCGTCAAAATCAACCGGTTCAATTTCTGGCTAGGGATATTGATTTAAAATACAATGATGCAGTTTTAGTTTTCATCAAAATTGGTCCCGAGGCTCCTTTGAGTACTTTTCGCTATTCGCTTTGGATTTGGCCATTCACACCCACTTGAGAAAAATTCACACAAACTGTTTGTTCAAGATATGCCACATCGAGTTTACGGCACATCTTGTAATTTTATATCAGTAATATTTTAAGTGGGTTATATATAGATAAACTGTTTTTCAGTTCGTTAACTTACTCGGTTTTCTACGTCGGTGATACACGTGAAGCTGCTCACACCACAGTGTATAGGTACTCACCACGTTCTGTGGTACTCACACTGTATCGCAATCTCGTCGACAGAGGAACCTTTGTGTTATTGAGGCACTATATCATTTTAAGAACTAATTATACTTAGTTCTCTTAGATTTGCGCGAGCACTACACATTGTAAATAAAACAACTTTTACGGATCCCGTGACCACGAACGCTGAAAAGTGGTATTAAACGTCGGGCAATAAAAAAAATTACGTGTGGCACTCGGGGACTGCCGCGGTAAAGCTATTGCATGGCATAAAAATTGCATTTTTGTACAAAATTAAATACTTGTGATGAATAATGTATTGATTTTGATAAGGAATAATAACATGTTTACAAAAATACCTTCGCATCTAAAGCATTATTTTAGAACAAAATTTATTAACAAAAATAGGTTATAGCGATTCAACCTTAAGAGATAGATAAATGCGGTCTGTAACTTGTTTTTATAACTTTTAAAGGAGAATAATTCCGTCCTACATAATTTTTGTGTAACTTTAACCGTTTACGCAGCGCACGTAAAGAAATCTCTGAAAAGCAAAATTTATTATTTTCCGTTTATTTTAAACTATGATATTTCTTAAGATATTCATTGAAATCAAAAGAAGTCATGAACAATTTTGTGCAAAATTAAATACTTGTGATAAATAATGTATTTATTTTGATAAGGAATAATATCATACATACAAAAACACCATCGCAGATAATACATTATTTTAAAACAAATTTGATTACCAAAAAGAAAGGATATAGTGAGCCAACCATAAAAGATAGACATATGCTGTCGCGAACTTTTTTTTAGATAATTTAATGGAGACCAATTCCGTCATACATGATTTTTACGTAACTTTAACCGTTTACGCAGCGCACGCAGTGAAAGCTTTGAAAAGAAATATTTTTCTCCCGTTTTTGCAACATTATTCATTGATGCTCAGCTCCTATTGGACGTATCGTGATGTTATATAGCCTATAGCCTTCCTAGATAAATGGACTATCCAACGAAAAAATAATTTTTCAATTTGAGTCAGTAGTTGCTGAGATCTTAGGGTTCAACCAAACAAACAAACAAAGAGTGGGGAGCATAAGGTTTTTTCGTTACGGAATTTCTGGATTCGGTCCCCGCGCTCAAGGCCCGCGATAGAAGCTATGCAATAGCTTAAAAAGGAAAATCTAATTACACGCGAGTTAAATTCGTAAAAGTTGTTTTATTTACAACTAATTATATAACACGAAATCGCCGAGCGTAGATAAAGCACTGGCTTACCTACGTAAAGAGAACATTTATCACGTGTAAAGAGTAAGAGAGTTTCTTTTCTTTACGATACCCATCAGCCCTTAAAGATTTTTTTCTTGATATTCTTTTTTCACCTTCCCTGCTAACAATATATGTATTGGGGTCAGTGGCCAGTGCAGTACCTATGTCGTGATATCGACAATAGATACTGCTATACGTCTTTCGATAGGAGTTGGGACCACCAGATTACGGCGCCGATAAAGATTTTTTCTTGATATTATCAACATGTAATTATTCAAAGACATCCGAATTTTTTATTGGCTTACGCCACTGCCGCTAGTATAGTTTAGTAGGGCGGTGGGACTCTATTACCCTGTATCTGTTCTATCCTGGGTTACCCAGGTCGACTACAGGATTTCTTTAGAGACATCAAGCGTTGACATCAAGGCACTGGGAGACATCCTGTACCCCTAGTATGAGTTTGTTGGTTTTCAAGCTCGATCAAACGTATCGTCTCTTACTGGTAGAGAATTTCTCACCCTCCGAGGCGAAATAGGTGCGGTAACCGCAAATAGACGGTTATCCGTCTAGTTGCGGTTAGATTTTAGGATAACATCTTTATCGTACGAGCCTACGATAAATAAGTTATTCTAAAATCTAGCCAGCGGGGTGGACCGCTGGGTCCCACATGACATATAGGATAGGTATGTACACTGGTACATACACATGCATAGATTTATAATATCTATGGGTACACGCGTTTCAAAAAACCGGTTTCGCTTATCGCTCGAACCGGCAGTGGTGTCAGTATCAACTTGGAGGCTCATGCTTATAAGAGCGACATAAGGCGCGCCTCAAGAAGCTTATATTTTACCTAGGCGCGCCGACTAAAATGAGCTTATACGCGCGCCTACTAAAATAAGCTTATACGCGCGCCTACTAAAATAAGCTTATACGCGCGTAATGAGTTTCAAAATAAATTGTCTACCATAGATTTATAATGACTGACGTTTATAGGTTGGCAATGAATCGGCTAGGGCGAGACTTGGTATATTTGCTCTTGGGGCGAGACCAAAAAGATGCACCAATGTGCGAGTCATGCGCATGTGTACGTGAAATGGTCTCATCTATCTATCTCGCTCTAATATACTTACGCGTTTGTCTAAGGCCGCCTTTACACCTGTGAGTTTTACTTACGTAAGTCACTTACGTAAGCGACTTACGGTAAATTTTCAAGTGTAAACACTCTTTGTAAGTGGCTTACTGTAATTTCTTACTACTTTCGTAAATTGGAAAATTACCTACAGATCTACACAGATTACACCTGTGAGTTTTACTTACGTAAGTCACTTACGTAAGCGACTTATGGTAAATTTTCAAGTGTAAACACTCTTTGTAAGTGGCTTACTGTAATTTCTTACTACTTTCGTAAATTGGAAAATTACCTACAGATCTAAACGCGTTCTAGTTTGTTTACGGAAGAATAAAATTGATAAGTTGAGAACTTACACCCATTTACACCAAAACAATGTGCTCGAAACAAAAACAAAAACTTCTTTTTTAAAGATTGGTGCAACTTGTTCCAAAAGAAATTCAAAACTTGTAGCATTAATTCTTATAAAATTGAAAAATCCGTGTCGGTCTTCCATTCTCAACTCCTTCAAAAAATTTTCAAACGCGCCTTGTGCGGGTGCCATTCTTTTTTCTAGCCAAGGTTTTATTGGTGCAACTTGTTTCCTAAAGAAATTCAAAACTTGTAGCCTTAATTCTTATAAAATTGAAAAATCCGTGTCGTGCCATTCTTTTTTCTAGCCAAGGTTTTAGCCAGCATTTTCTTTCAGCATTTCGCCTTCTATATAAAATAATATATGCAGCAGCCGCTTTAACGTGGCGATGAGAAGGCATTTTGATTACTGAATAAGTAAGCCTAAGTAAGCATAATATGTAAATTAGTTGTTATCTTTAGATGGACAATTGTATGACACATGCAATAATAATATGTAATAATTGTTTTTTTTATGTATACCACACATTGTATTCTTATAACATTGTTAACCGGAGGATCTTAAATGTATGCTTACCACTTATATTGAAAGGAATGTCTGTAAGTACCTATCTAACAATAACATAAAATGGTGGTGGGTATCAAAATTTAAATTGCTTAGTTCAATAATATAATTAATTAAATTATATAGAAAAGCTTTTCACAAGATAGATAATTCAAATGCGTGGGAGTAATAACTACCCAAACTTTACGCATGTTAAAATGTAACTTAAATTATATTGATAATTATTTATTGACTTGTATTGATGTTTTGAAATCATTACGAAATTGTAAGCTGTGGAGTTTCTTTCGCCATTTCTTCTCCATCTCAGCATAATAATAATTATTCGTCTCGAAATGGTGGTAGGGTTTTGACGATTTAAAAGTACTTAGCAAAGTCCATTTAAATAAAGAGCTTTTTCATTTTCATTTCATTCATTCAATAGACGTGTAATAATTTATGCAAGTTTAAACTCACAAAATTTATGTAAGCATAATTTACTGTAAGTTTATTTTAGGTGTAAATGCAACCGTAAGTGACAAATATTATTACGAAAGTAACTCACAGGTGTAAAGGCGGCCTAAGGTTAGTATGTATCAAGGAGCTTATAGGTATGTATACTCTTTCTCTTTTACATTGCCCTAGTTTCCTGTTATCTATGGTTTATAGTTTATTTTACTTCAGTTCTGTAATCGATAGTTGAAAGATCATTGGTCTGAGGTTGAAAGAAATGCAGATTGTGAACCTCGCGAAAGTGACGTTTATAATTTGCACTGCACTCCTGTTTTCGAGTACTAATAACACGAAGATACGATTTAGGTAAAATATGAGCTTCTTGACTAATAACAACTAACACTTGATGCAATTATAAGTCACTTTCTACTCGATGCAATAATCTACTATTATACTGGGTGTAAAAGACATGAACAGTCAAACGAGAACCATGTATTCTATACATCAAAATAAGACATATTTCAAAAAAAATATTGCTGGGAAATGATTTCTATTTTTTGGTGTTAAAAAAAATTGCAAATTGTACCGCGCAATGTAAAGGGCTCAACTCGCACGCAACTCGCAAAAACGCAATAATTTTGCCAGACGGCGGCCCCGTTCGTTAATGTCCGTGCGCATCGAGTGAGCTACATTGAACGCTAACGTTTTGAAGTCATTTTTTGTTATGAAATACTAAAAAAAATGATAATGTTTCTTTGGACAATAATTAAGAAATAATGTTTAGAATAATTTTCATAAAAAAATTAAAAAAAAATTATGACTTTGACCGTTTGACTGTTCATGTCTTTTACACCCTGTATCGTTCTCCATATATGCAAGTAGTATTAGAACATCCTTTGTAGTAACAATAATTTCTTAAACTGGTGAAATAAGCCAATGAAACAGCCAAAACTTATTTAATTTTTTTAATCTCATTCATATGAAATTACTGAACATAAATTAATATTTTAGTACATGCTATCGTGTCTAAGGATTTAGATTTTCTATAAAATATAAATTAGCGTGGCACCATTGAGGATAAGGTTAACCATTATTTTCCTGAGCTACATAATTTATCTCAATGATTCATCGCACCTTAGCAAAAATCAATCTACAACCAGACGATTCTGAATCATAAAATCTGATTTTCTTGTAACATTTCTCTTACAATCCAAACAATGTTCACATATTAATATGATATATTTTATTACTCTTAACTTTACTACACATTACAACTAGTAAGTTACAGCTAGCTATGTACAAGTAAATACAAGCTATATTATATAATTTTATTACAAGCTGTGTTACATAAACCACAAAGTGATTACAACACCACTTCGCGTACCTACTGGCGGTTTCGCTAAGCTAAGCAAAAGAACCAGTCAGTTTTACTTTATACATAATATCTTAAAACAATGATTTATCACACTTGTACTGTAAATACATGGCAAAGAATAATAATTATTAACAAAACGGACCATTGTAGTTTCAATGCCAAAAACAAAAATATTTATTTTAGAAAATACGCTTAGAAATTTTTGCTTGACTTCCTTTCAAGTGGTCCCTGATTTAATAGATAATTTAATAAACAAAAGCTCATACCTGTTTCGTAGTAAACCCAGCGTTTATAAATAAAGTTTAAAGGAACTCTTACCACAATCTATGGCATTTTGTTTAAGATAAAGTTTGGTAATATATTGAGTTTTATCAATAAAATATGTGTTAGGAATGTAATTTGTCTATCGCAGATCTTAACAACATTGTTGCGTATTTAACAGGTATACTACTGATTACAATAAAAAAATGTTAACCAAAAAGTTAGGTATGTAGTGTTATTGCTATAATTAGATTATTTTTAATAGTATGTACATAATTATGTGTAAAATCAAAATTATGTTTATCTGGTAACCTCTACTAAGTTATTCCTTTTATATAATTAACTTTACTTAAAGAAACTACATGATGAAGATGCATATTTGATTTCGATAAAAACTGGAAAGTGGAAAACATGAAAAATATCTTGTAAAACTGACTTGCAGAGTAAGACCTGTCAGAATATCACCTTCACAAGATTATTTATCTTGCTGTATCAAATGTTATGACAAAATGATAATAAGGTATATAAAACAATAAAATTTAAATACTATTTTACATATACATAGCTATTTCACATAGAAGTGTGTATAAAAATGATATAAGCCGTTCTGTTATTTTAATTTATAAAATAAATTTAAAAAATAAAGACTTCTCTGATCAGTTCTATAATGATAAAAATATATTTACACCTTTCAAAGGTTGATAAATAGACGTTGACCAGATGTGGATATATAATAAATTACAACCATTTTATATGGTAATCATAACTTGCGTAACAAACAAACAAGGGTAGAGCTGCCAAAATATTATTCAGATTAATTGATGGACATCTTTTTCATATCATTCATGAGACTTACCAAAGAATTTTTTTAGGTTAGGATGGCTAACTGGCAGCTCTAAACATGAAACAAAATATTCACTAGAACTACTAGTTGGGAACTTTACAGTGGTTACAATAGGGGTTTGCTGGTTTGTCACAGTACGACATCGCAATATTAAATAGATAGGTATACTATTTTTAGCTGTAAAAATTACAATTTTAAGATTCTCTAATTCATGCGGTTTCGTACTCGCGACCCTTCATATTGCACCCTGTTCACTTTTGTTTTCCGAGGTCAAGACAGTTTCTTTTAAGACAATTCGATAAAAAAAATACTTATCACAGAAACTGGAAACTTTTAATATACAGTATAGGTAGATATATCACGGTTCACGTTGCTTTTTGCAATTCAGTAAATTATCCAATTACAAACTTTGTATTTAGAACACTTGTTCAAAAATTTCCAGTTATTGTAATGAATATTCACAATAAACCACGCCAAATTGGTTATAGGACTCGATAATAAGACAAATTAATGTACAATAAAATGACATACTAAGTTCCTTGTTAAGTCATAACGAACCGAACACTTTCTTTGCACGTATGAGATTTCAAGAGGCACAAACCGAACTTTGCCATTGCATGTGTCGTAGTATGATAGATAAAAATATAGGGGGTACACCAATTTTCCAGAATTTCATTTGCTATAATTTCATCTGCTATACCTACTGGTCAACAGACATAATATATTTCTCATAATTTCATACGCCATACCCATTGTTTACTATATTAGTCACGTGCCAGAAACTTTGTTTCCTATAAAGTCAATTTCAATAACATCATTTGTTATCATCATTGTAAGCTGTAATTATCATAAATGCCATAACATCATTTGCTATCGAAATTGCTTCTAGAATAAAAATCATAAAATGGGTTTAAACTAAACGATCAATAGGTTTAGGTTTGGTTAGAAAATGAAAAACAAAGCCAGAAAGTCAATCGCTGTTTAGGACAAAGGCGTTAGGTTAATTTTGTACGGAAAATTAGTTTAGTATGGCGTTGAAATATTCTGTTAAAGGAATTAATAAAATGGATAACAATACGTATGGCACTCGAATCATTATGGAATCTAATGTACAGGCAAACAAGAGTAGTAAACACAACTTTTATGTAAACAAACCGGGCAAGTAAAATTCGGGCATTTGACTATTATTACTTATACTTTTCGGGCAAACACTAGACAACCGTAATATAGTTATATCCCTAGGGATATTGTTATACATAAAAAGGAAACAAGACAAAGTACTTACATCAAAACAAGAAACAAAAAAAAATATTGCTGGGAAACGATTTTAATTTTTTTTAGTGTTAATAAAAAAAACTACAAAAAATACCATGCAATGTATACAGTTCCTGCGTCACAGGGTTTTTAAGAAGGCGAAGACCATTGGGGCTGTTCTCGAGCCTGTAGGTCGATCGTTCCTAGGGGATTGGGCGACCGAGGATCTCTCTCTCGGGAATTTCTCAATCGCCTAGCGACCCTAGGGCGTACGAGACGGAGAGGTTAGCAACTGAATAGAGCTGTGTGATTGGTTTGTTTCTTATCCAAGAGGCGAGAGATCTCATAGTAATGTTTGTGAATACGGGTGTTAGAGACGTGCGCGACGTTCGGTCCGCTGAATTGAATGGCCCCGATATCGAGTGATCACATTGAGCGCTGACGTTTCAAAGTAATTTTTTGGTATGAAATACTTAAAATTTTGATGTTTCTTTGGAAAAAAATTAAGAGACGATGTTTTGTTTCAATTTGTTTCCATAATAATCTGCTTGGACCCTCAATAACTTCATAACTATTAATTTTCCAGGAATAGTCTAGAGAAGAAAAAAATGGTCGTAATGATGAGCGGAATACGTAGTTCACGGCTTTGCAATTAGTCTTTTTACACCAGTTATACCGTAAGTTATACGAAAGCGAGTCATTACTATATTACTAGATATACAGGGTGTAAAAGACATGAACAGTCAAACTAGAACCATGTATTCTATACATCAAAATAAGACACATTTCAAAAAATAATTGCTAGGAAATGATTTTTATTTTTTGGTGTTAAAAAATATTGCAAATTGTACTGCGCAACGTAAAGCGCTCAACTCGCAAAACCGTGATATTTTTGTCAGACGGCGGCCCCGTTCGTTTGTGTCCGTGCACATCGAGTGAGCTACATTGAACGCTAACGTTTTGAAGCCATTTTTTGTTATGAAATACAAAAAAAAAATGATAATGTTTCTTTGGACAATAATTAAGAAATAATGTTTAGAATATGTTTCCATAAAAATATGAAAAAAAAAATATATGACTTAGACCTTCAATAAAATCGTAACTATCAATTTCCCAGGTATAGTCTAATCTAAAGGAAGAAAAATGTTATGATGGTGAGCAGAATACATGGTTTTCGTTTGACTGTTCATATCTTTTACACCCGTTATATATAGTGATATAATTATATTACTTGATAAGTTTCGTGAAACAATTGTTGGAGTGTAGTGCGGGGGTGCGCCGGCGACGGCGGCGTCAGTCAGTCGGTTAGGGTTATTTTTTTATGACCAAGCGGAGAGTAATGTTGTATGTATCGAAATGGCTGAGTGATGGATAGATTTATAACTATTTAACCAGACTGGTTTAGTCGGATAATTATGTTACGGTATATAACAATATTCCCAGGGATATAAATATATTACGGCTTTAACTATTGTACTGCGACATATGCACTGTTGACACATTTACAACGAGGTTTTTTGTGTGATAAACCAGATGGCACTAGATGGTACCGCTGAGACAAGAGGAAACGAGGGTAGCTAGCGCGGCGGTTTATTTCTCGCACTAGATATCTTTGAATTAGGACTACAATTTATTACTTACTATCAGGTGGAATTTAGTAATTTGCTTTTTATTAAAAAAATACTTTTCGTAATAGCAAAATTTTTTAATTTGCCGTTAATCCCAATATTTCATTATGTATTCTATATTTGACTAGGTACTATTTAGGTGCAGTTAATTTGCATAAGTTCCAGAATGATAGTTGTAGCTATAAACGTGATATGCCAATACATCGGCCACCCTGATGTCAGGATGGCAGCTGTATGAGAATTCCTATTTAACATTCAAAGGGTTTGATTGAATACAGTTTAGATACCATTGTCCAGAATATATTTCATTAAGATATACACTAGATGTGTCCTGACGTTCACGACTGCTCAGCAAAGTTCGCCTTGTGCCTCTATAGAGTAAGATCCCAGAGCTGTCAGACGTTACTAATTTTCTCAGAGATGAAATTTGTGTAGTGTTTCTTTCTATGTACGTTGAACACACGCATACTTGATTATTGTCGATTGTGGCCTCATACATGATGCCGGCAGAGTAGAATAGCATCACCCCATATCCTCCAATGGATTTCGTAGAAGGCGACTAATGGATCAGCAAAGGGGTATTGCTCATCTTATACCCCGTCCACCAATCCGCATTGGGCAAGCGTGGCGCATGGTAGTCTACTGCCTAAGTTGCCTTCGTTGAAAAGGAGAAGCCTTGTATGCCAGCAGTGGGTCGAATTATAAAGGCTATTATGACGATGATGATCTGTCTATTGGCCGTCTGACCAACTTAGCTAACACTACTCTATACATCAACAGCTCGAGCCTACCCCACATTAGGGGCGATTAGGCCTTAGTCAACCACGCTGGCCAAGTGTGGGTTGGTCGACTTCACACACAGCTTCAATTTCTTCATAAGTGTGTGCAGGTTTCCTCACGATGTTTTCCTTCACCGTAAAAGCGTCGATTAAACGTACATATGAAATTCAAAATTTGAAAACACATTGCGTGGCGGGGATCGAACCAGTGCCTCCCGGGCGGAAGACGACGCTCTTACGCACCGTCGCTTTTTCCTACTACTCTATTAGACACATTTAATCTGTGAGAAAACCAGTAAGGTCTGGCAGCTCCGTGATCTTGGACTACTACGGGGGGTAGTTATATGAAGATGATATCATACATGTGTTCGTGCGGCTGTTCGTTTGGCGGGGGCTAGTAGTTGACGGTGACGGGGTGGTGAGACAGCGCGGCTCCAGCGTGGTGCTGCGGGCTCACTGTGAACGTGCTCGGTACGTTGGTGCCGCTAGTAGGCGCTCGTACTTGCTGGAAATATTCGATCATATTACTATAGTCCGCGCAATATACTAGGCCCATTTTGACAGATAGATGCGTCAGTAGAATGTAACTGGGACGCAATCAAAACAGACGAAAGCAAAACATAAAAATAAATTATTGCATTTTTCAGTAATAAAAATACAATCATATTTTAGCAAAATCAATAATATGCCATAACAAAAATAAAAACTATTCTTTCTCGCGTAATATTTAAAGTTGAATGTAATTTTCTAATGTTCTGAAACTTCATAAAAACAGTTACATTCTTAATCTTTTTTTTCTTTAGTGATAGTGCAGTGACTTAAATTGATCGTTAATTTCACGAATATATTCGGTGCAGTATACGAATATATTGTATCGAAATTGAAAAACTAGTTATCTAGGTTTCTAAATTAAATTAGAGTTAAATTATAAGTTTAAAATTTTCAAATATAGCAAATTGCATTTTTTTAATGCAAGTATCTTTAATGAAAACAGGGAATTGATCAAATCCCAAGTGATTTGATCAAACCACTGAGGATGTTAAAATAACAACATGACTTTGTCATTTTACTAAATGAATGTCTACACGAAGATATGTGGGATTTTTATTTATTATTAAAACCAGGATATAATTACCATTACAAAGCTCATATAATTGTGACTCGATTTCTCATGTTAATCGTGTAAGTAAATAATCGATTATTTTGGTCACATCACCACTTACGATATTTTGACATGTGTCAAATATCGGGCCTATTATATTGCGCGGACTATAACTAGCTTAATTCTGCTAGGGTTTCTCCCGAGTTCATGTTGTACAAACACGTGTTGAGTTGAGAGACTCCATTTTTAACTATTCCCCCGCTCTTCCATAGCATTCAATACATAGATTGAAGAACAATAGAAAAATGGCACAACAGCAATACAAACAGTAATTATTATTTTATTACCTATGAACAAAATAAATGAAGAATACTACAGACAATAATTATGAAAGTAACTTACTTGACTGGTTATTTGCATCACAGTTGAGTTAGTTTGTTGCGTTTGTGCGATATTACTTTCAGGCGGCCTGTTTTCAGTCGTCGGCCTATAAGATAGAGTATTTTAAATATTTAATGTGTTTGTAGGGCGACAAAATACACAGGAGTTAAATCCGTAAAAGTGGTTTTATTTAGCACACATCCGATGTAATAGCTACCTGATGTCGTGTTTCCTCTCGGGCAGCTCAGTTTCGATCTTCTCACATTTGTTGCAATCTCCACAGTCTTCTGTCTCCGGGGTTGCTTCTGTACCAGCAGCGGGTTCGCCTGCGTCACCGTGCGTCCGTCGATGTGCCACCAAATGTCCTGATTGTAAATTTTTTTTTGTTAAACTATGTTTTCACCTCTCCAGCACCAAACAGCTCTTTTGCTTTGTAAAATTTCGCCTTTCGACACAATTTATTCATAAAAAAAAAACATTCAAATGTTTCGAAAATGTGTGTACAAATTTTGATCTCATGTATGGCGCCTTCTTTAAGAGAAATCACAAAAAGGTATGTACTTGGCGATAATAACATATTTCTCTAAATGAAATGGCAATATATTTGGTAAAAAACAAGAATAGGTAAAACTGGAAGCCACACTGTCAATAAAAAAGTGAAGACAAAAGAATTGTCCTTGAAACTTCTTATTTCCTATTTGTCTCTTTCTAACCACTAGAGCACACGTACGTACGTCATCATAGTACTAGTGCGGAGAGTTAGAAAGAGACAGGTAGGAAATGGAAACATTCAAAGGTTACTTGGAGTCAAAAAAGTTGCAGTTTTACGTATAAATTTGTTGGTAAAAAACTTTAAAAGAGAACTAATAATTATAAACAAACCTTTACACATGAAGTCTTTGGAGCAAACATCACATCGGTATGGTCGGGTGGTGTTGCCCCCACTATTCTTATTATGAGATCTCTCATGGAATAGGAGGTTGCCTTTTAGCGGGAACGACTTCCCGCATTCGCCACAGCTGAAAGGCCGTTGGCCACAACTGTGCGATCTGAAATTGCAAGAGGTAATCCATAAATAAACTAACTAGTAGATCGAGACAGTCTCTTTTAGAATTATGTTTTGGCAGGTAATATAAAGTATCTGAACTGATTTGACAGGCACATTCCTATACAAAGAAAGAATAGAATTATTAAGTCTGCAGTAAGGTGCAAACTGAGTGATATTTTTCTGATAGTGTTCATTAGATAATTATAATATATTACGTTATAAACTAACACTATAAATAATACAGATCTTTATAATAATTGTTATTTATAGAAATTCAGCACCGATATAATGAATAAACAACATTTGTCTATCTCAAATTTTTTATTAGCTCTGCTTACTGAGTTCAGACTGAAGTCTATTAGTATTTTTTAAAAACTAGCATTCCACTATTACACAAATAAGATAATAAAACGGGCTGCATAACAAACATGCTCTTTAACATTTATTTTTCATATGCAAGTCAGCTATTTCTAATCGTTAAAAACTCCTAAATAAAATACAATGAAATCTTTTATTGTTAAAACGATTCATACCTTAATCTTAGCTTTTATTACTTACTCTTAAAAAAATATTAGCTCAGAAGAATTTACTTTATAAACCACACTAACCTCATATGCGTAACTAAATGTTCTTTTCTTGTGAATGGCTTCAAGCAAACTTTACACGCGTGCGGCGTATCACCAGTGTGTTGTTTTAAGTGATTCGTTAAGTGCTCCCTTCGTGTGAATGTTTTCTGACAGTACTCGCAACGGTGTGGTGACTCTCCAGTATGGATTCTGTTGACGATTTTATTTAGAAAATTACTTAAAAATAAATTAAATAAATGTCGCAGGCGGATCGTATAACACGCAGAATTACAAAACGACGCGGGGATTGTAGTGTGCGAGAGTGATAAGTGACAATAATTCCACTTCACTTGGTCAAAAAAAAATTTACCTGAACCTAAGAATAATAAGTCATCTCTATTCGATTATACATACTAATATTAATAGAATCTACAACGGATTTATCAACAAACGGTTTTATTTGGTTCAAAATTATCACACACTTAAATCCGCTGCGCCGTTTTATACGATCCGCCTGCGACATAAACATACGATAAGGGCTTGATTTGTACACTCAAGAACATGATAATATGGTCTCATGTACTACAGAAAACAAAATAATATTTGTCGATACAAAACCTTCAATTCATAATAACGTATTATAAGTACAATGGGCTAAATAGATAATAAAAAGACTAGCAAACAAAGCTAAAATGCTGTCTAAACACCACAGCTGCTAAACCCATCTCAAAGAATTGGAAAACTGGAATAATTTTTAAAGAATAGGCTATTTGACAACTTTATAAAATATACTACAAATTGTGGTCACCTTATCAGGTGATAGGTTAAAAAATCATGTTTCGCTTTATTTTAATATCAATATATATTTTTTGCGAATCACACGAATAAAAATTTAATATTATTTGAAATTTTATGAGACGGAAACGCCTGCGATTGGTTGTGACTCTGGTGACGTCACACACAAGTAAATAAGGGATTCTGTTCCACGTGTTGCGTATCTCGGGAACGAGTGGGGTATCGAGTTGAAATCAAAACCGTATACTCAGGTCTACGGTCCCTTGAAGCCGTGAAAAAATCAAACTTCTTAGTTAACGCAAAAAAAAGATATGGCCATTTATGTTGCAAAAAAATACCAATTTGTACGGAACCCTCGGTGGGCGAGTCCGCCTCGCATTTATCTGTTTTTTAGGATTATTTGGAATAGAAACAAACAGTTCTTGTGGACTATTTATAGACGGATTTGTACATCGTGGCACTACACACAATTTTATTCTATAAGTTTAAACTTTAATATGGATTTTTAATGAAAAGACAGGAACCTCCCGGAAATATCAATACGGTATGCTTTCTTATTTATTAAAGAATAGTTAAAAAAAATAATCCAAAATTAGTCAAATACCCTATTATGTCAGTTACACCTGTGCGTGGTACCGTTATGAACTTACAAAGCTTATACTATACGAAGCCACTCCCTGGGCCAACTCTCCAGGTTTGGTGTGTAAACATAATAATAATGTGAATTTCCATAAATCATTTTCTTGAGCTTACCTGATGTGGTTGGTCAAATGCTCCTTCCTTGAAAAGGTCTTAGTGCAATACGCGCACTTGTGTGGGGTTTCGCCGGTATGCAGGTGGACGTGGTTGGTGAGGTGCTCTTTGCGCGAGAACGATTTCGTGCAAAATGAGCACTTGAACGGCGTCTCGCCTGTGTGTTGCCTGTTACAATACATTCCGATTAATTATTTGCGAGGCCACGTTTCAATCGGAATGTATTGTAGCCAACCAATTCCAGATTGAAACTAAGCTATTTGGCAGATCTAGATAGGGATGTTACGAAGCTATGTCGAAGTCAGAAGTAAAAGTCTATCCCTAACCAAATCTGATGGAGAAATTTCAGATAGAAGCAAGTTTAAATGAGACTCCATTCTAGTGGACTTACAAACACGTGGTGCGAAAAAGAGTCCTAAAATATCAGTCTATAGTACTAGATAACCAAGAAAGAAAGTCATGTCGTTGACTTGCAATTATTTGTATATTCATTTTGCAATTGCGTCTCAACATCCAGATCAGAAATTTCATATCCATAGCATCCCTAATCTTAATATATTTATATTAAATACAGGAGCCGCATAATTACCGTTTTTACTCGTCTACAGCGGAGCCAAAAGGAAGGGTTATGATTTTAGCACTCTATATGTGTATGTTTGTATTTACATTATGTTTCTCTGTAGTGCCTATTGATTCTGATGAATAAGATGTCAATCGATTTATTATTATGATCCGGGTAACATAATTGCTACATTTAACCGACTAACAATCAGAGCAGTCGATTTTACCTTGTAAACCCTGATTTTAAGCGATTTCATTCCTTTTTTCCGTAGTCTAAGTCTACTCTAAACTATTTTCTTGTTACAAAACAGAGTTTGTGTAAGTCTTCCAGACCGAGGACCTAGGTTTAGTATGTCATGGCTATCTTTTAGTAAGTGGGCATTTTAAAAGTGAGTTCATTGGGGGTCGGCAATGTACTTGTGTGGACCTACGAATAAAATACCTGATATGGTTGACGAGATGCTCTTTCCGGTTGAAGGTCTTGGTGCAGAAGGTACAGGCGTGCGGCATGTCTCCCGTGTGCTGCCTGATGTGGTTGTTGAGATGTTCCTTGCGCGAGAACGCGCGCGGGCAGAACGTGCACTTGTGTGGAGTTTCACCCGTGTGCTGTCTGCGCAACAGAGTACATTCCGATTTGTTAACATTAAAACTCATAAATACGATTCTTGAAGCGTGCTAAGCGTCGGAATTATGAGTTGACCTTGCCGTAGAGTGTAACGCTTTTTTTTTTAAAATAAAAACGTCAAGCAAATCACTCCTTTCCACCTGATTGTAAGCAGGAGTCCTTTTTGCTACGCAGCGGGAAGTGGATGGATTAGTGCGCGGCCGAATACAAATCGGAATGCACAATGCTGTGCTACTGTTAAGGTCACGAAGGGAACGTCACACAAGTGCGGTCTAAGGGCTAGCACGCAAGACAACGAAATTGGTGGTTATACAATACAATTAACATTTACTTATAAGGAATTTTGGAAAATATTGCGAGCTCCTTTAGTTTTACGCTTACCTACGTGCTAGCCAGTATGAGACTTTCATACTTCACCCGAGTTACATAAAGAAAAATGGAAATGTAGAAGATATCTTACCTTAGAGATCTCAATTAGGATACCATGCTTTAATCATGCGGACTAATTAGGGAACATGCTTGTGTGGTTCTATTATTTATCTACTTGACATAACAGTAAACGAAAGTACTGTATAGTAGCTAGTAGCACAGCATTGTATTATTTTTGTAACTACACATAGATCAATGTTTCTTAAACGACAATGTAACTCTCTTTGGTGTCATAATGCGCTCTGCAGTAGTTTTAAAATTTAAGTAAAATATTAAAATTCCAGTATTCTTACAAGTGCTCAATAAAACGTATCCATTAAGTATGCTTCGTTCTGAGAAAGCATTGACACCAAAAAGCATTACATCAATTCTTGGTAAGATTCTCACCTGATATGGTTTGTGAGATGTTCCTTCCTGGTGAAGGATTTCGCGCAGTAAGAACAACGGTGTGGAGACTCCCCCGTGTGTTGGCGGACATGGTTCGTGAGGTGTTCCTTGCGCGTGAACGATTTAGTACAGAAAGAGCACTTGTGGGGCGATTCTCCCGTGTGTTGCCTGACGTGGTTCACTGTGAAATATAAATTCTTAAATTGGTAATGTCTATTTTGGTGACATACAAGAGTGAGTGAGGTTTATATTTTTATGTCGTCCACAAAAAATATTTCTTCTCAATCTTCTACAAATACTTATACCTAGTTCTATTTATAGTGGCTTATAAAATCTAAATGAAAACTTATTTGATTACAGTGAATTTTAAATATTCAGCAAAACGTGGGGAAGATATTATTATAACAAGGGATGACTATCTTCTTGAACACACTGGTAAAATGGTAGTTGCATAGGTACATGGATAATTTTAATATACTATGTGGTCTTTTTTCTTTTAAAATTACATATTACAAAGTCAGAAGTATAAAGCTCACTTCGTATTATTTGCTGTAAAATGTTTTGAATAGTGTATGTCAATATAATTGCGTAGCTACTAAAGAGCTGTTTCCTAGAAAGAGTGCAGCTGTATACACACAATTATTATTATGGTATTTCTGTGTTTGTAATACTGCCTATTACATTCAAAGGTTAGAAGCCCGTTGATTAATTATACATTTAAATTAATAAATTCGGCGTACATAATTGTTAAAATATTAACTATTACTCACCTAAATGATCTTTCCTTGTAAAAGCTTTAGTGCAGTACCCACACTGGAAAGGTGTTTCACCAGTATGCTGCCTGACGTGGTTGACGAGATGTTCTCGCCGTGTGAATGATTTAGAACAGTAGTTGCAACGATGCGGCGACTCGCCCGTGTGCTGACGGACATGGTTTAACAAGTGTTCCTTGCGAGTGAATGTCTTTGAGCAGAAGTCACATCGATGTGGTGTTTCACCTATGAAAGAAGATGATAATTTTTGCTATAGAAATTTGAAAAGTTTTGCTATCAAATTTTTTCTCTGGAGATGACACTTGTAGCCTAAACATACGAGTTGATTGTGGAACGTAAGTGTATATAAAATGGTGACCGAACAAGTCTTACCCTGAACAACGCAAACATTGTTCTGATGGACTAACAAAACGATATTGAAAATATTAAATGAAAATAATTTTACGAATATAAATCGTGTGAATTTGGGTTTCACATTTTGTTAATTTTATAGAGAACATTATAAAATTGAGGAATATTTAGCAACAAGTAACGAATCTTGCAATATAGGTTGCTACCTGTATAAGGGAACGTTATCTGACCAACAAATTATCCTCGTATGTATGGGACGTTACCTTTTTAAGTGCCGAAAATAAGGTAACGTCAAACCAGTTTTCGTGCGTACAGAGTGAAGTTTGTTGATGTAGTGGTAAATGGCAGAAATGTGTTAAAAGCACAACAAAAAGTAAACCTAGATTTAGTTGAAACTTCAAGCCTGACACCACCAAGAGCAATAAATTCTCGGTTGTTTTGAAGACACCATTGAATCGCATAATGAAATCAATACTGACCCGAGTGCCATAACATGTGATTGGTGAAGTTTTCCTTTCTTGTGAACGACTTGCCGCACAAATCGCATCTAAACGCCGTATCGTTTGAGTGCGATCTCATATGGTTCATTAAATGCTCCTTCCTAGTATATTTCTTGCCGCATATTTGGCAATGGTGGGGCGTTTCACCTATTGGAGTGGGCAGAAAATAAAACTTTAACATTCAATGATGCAACTATATTTACTGACAGTCCATCTCCAAATTTGTTATTGTTATTTGCTGACATTGTTATGATAAGAGGGAAGACTTGTGAGCATTTACAAATATTTGGATGATTTTATGGTATTGTATTGCTGTTGAGTAACATATTTAAAATAGTTGAATCATTCAATATTCTAATTTTCACTTTCCGCACCACTGGAACTATCCGTGTTTTCGGTGCAGGCTTGAGTTTGTTCAATACTTATAATAACAAAAACACAAAAGAAGTAAACTACACCAGTCATCAATGGTATAAAATATTGAATTAGCAGATGACTGAAGTCCTCACTTCTCAATAAATCAAAACGGAACTAAATACCTACATTTCTTTTATTTTCTATTGTCTATCTTTTCTATTATTGATTTGCGATACTGATTGGCTGGGAGTACCTAAAGGAGTTGACAGAGTTAAGAAATATTTAAAAATAAAATCATATTAATCTAAAAATCAAATGCATAAAAATAATATGATAGGATTTTGGTCTATTCTCATGCATACTTTAAGAAGCAAACAAATCTATGTTATCCTGGCACTTCTCTAGGTTATTTGTATTCGCTTGTTTATATTATTTATCCAAACATGGAAACATGTAGATGGCCTATTAGATTTAAATTATTTGCTATATTTGCACAAATACGATAATAACGCAAATAACAAAAACAAGTTTCTCTATTTTTGACGTGACAACGTCTTATAATTCGATAGAGCCGGCTGCACGCACGAAAAAACATGACGTCATGCGGCGTTACCTCGCTCTGAATCTAATTCTCTAATTTGAATTTGGAATTATGTTCTTTAAAATTTAAACTTTCAATGATACCAAAACCAGCCAGATACAAATAGTATAGCCAAAGAGATTTTATTACAAGTTTATTCATACTATAATGCGAAATCTATTAAACAAATTAAATTAAATTTTTCTTTTGAAAAATGCTACCATTCCATCAGTATTTTCTTAAGACGTTGTCACGTTCAACTATCGTCAGTAAACCGACTTTACAGACAACCAATTTTTTTTTCAGGTTTTGGTTGTATACAGCGCCGAGAGTCCGGCGGGTATCCTGTTTCACTCACTGTCTGTTTTTTTTTTAAATTTTATATTTGGGAAAACAAAGGGATCTAAAATACGCTAAATTTATTCAGCTTACAGAAAATATATAACACAAGCCAAATTAAAAATTAGCTTTATTGTAATAGCATTTTTAAAAGCGCGCGAAAAAAAAGTCAGAAAATATATAATACAAGCTAATTTAAACCTTAGCTTTATTGTAATAGCGTTTTTTAAAAGCGCGCGAAAAAAAAAGTGACGATATCGTCACTTTTAGGCGCAGACAGGTTAACGTCGCAAATAAGGTACATTTGCGTTGATTGGCCTGTCCTCACTTGGCCTGCTTTGCTACTACTGATAGATTCATCATGATTTGGCCATAGATATTTATTTTAATTATTTGGGCTGTTATAAAAAAAAACTACTTTGTAACTTTTAAATTTCCCATAATTGTTGTCTTAATGGCTGAATTAAGAGAGAAATTTGAAATTTATTTTACAATTTACAATTTTTGATATGAGTTGACTATTTATATGACTATATTAGCATGGGTAGACATAATTGCCCACTTTTTATAACTATGTACAGTCAACAGCAGAAGTAGACGACTAAACACAACACCTTTCAACTCATTAAAAGCAAAATAACCAGATTTTTTTTTAGTTTTTTACTCAGGGCTGATTTTTCAATCGTGAGATAAAAGTTCAGAAACTGTTAAATTATTACCCAAACTGAAGCAAATGTCACTTGAAATAAAATACAAGACACGAAATGACAGTGTAATTTTAATTTGTCCATGTAGTATGATATCGGATGAATAAAAAATATCTAAGGACTGAAAAATCAGCCTTTAGACAAGTATTGTTCGTGAATACGGGCGTTAGTGAAGTCAGTTTTCATTTTGATCATCTACTTTTGCTGTTGACTTTACCAAACATCCTGTATAAAAAAAAGTTAAACATACCAGTGTGCCACATGACATGGTTCATGAAGTGTTCCTTGCGGGTGAAGCTCTTCTTGCATATTTCACAGCGATGAGGAGTCTCGCCTGTATGTTTGCGGACGTGGTTCACCATGTGTTCCTTGCGGGTGAACGTCTTCGCGCAGAATTCGCACCTGCCATTTAGAGTGTTCATGAATTGGATAATACTTTTTTTATGTTAAATAGTTGGCAGACGAGCATACGGCCTGCCTGCTGGTAAGCAGCCACCGTAAGCTATAGACGCTTCCGACCATAGACATAGAAAACTGTAGATCGGCAATGTGAAAGAGAAAGAGCATTAACGCGTATATTAGAGCGAGATAGATAGACGAGACAATTTCACATACACATGCGTGTACGTGAAAGGGTTGGCAGCGCCCGAGTGTCAGTCAGTGTTGCAAGCACAGATTTATATTTACTGACGTTTATAGATTTGCAATGAACCAACTAGGGAGAGACAAAAAAATAACCGTGCGAGTAATGCGCATGTGTGCGTGAAAAATAGTACTGCAGTCTGACATTTGCTGACTTTTCTACGTGACTGACAGGCCTACTTAGGCCGCCTGCGTGTACGTGAAATGGTCTCGTCTATCTATATCGCTCTGATATACGTGTTAGTATGTTCTTTCTCTTTTACAGAAGAGCGCAGTCCAATTAATTTACACTTTCGTATCGTTGTATTTTCGTCGTTGAGTATAATAAGGTTTCTGGAACTCTACAGGGTAGGGGTATTAGGGGCTTAGGGTTGGCAGCGTGGGAGTGAAAAATCTGAGTTACAACAGATTATAGCTACCATAAAAAAGACTGAACTTTAAAGCTATGGCATAAAAAATATTGTAATAATTTGACGATTTAAATATTATGAAGAATCGCTATGGAAATGAATCAAGGTATAATGGCATTAATAGAATATCCTACATTTAAGACCAACTATGTATGTTAGTTACCTGTATGGAGTTTCCCCAGTGTGGCTGCGCACATGGTTGTCAAGGTGTTCTTTGCGGGAGAATGTCTTGTGGCAAGTTGTGCATGCATAAGGTTTGTCTTGCGTCAATCGTTTCGCGTGTCTTTCCACTGGATCGCCAGCTAAGATCATAAAATATGAACATTCAACAAACGATTTACGAATTCATCCTCATTGTTGTGGAACTTTACTTGAAAAATATTTGACTTTGTACTTACCAAGATGACATTTTCCATGTCTTGATAATTCAACGGGATTAGCGAAACCAGAACCACATACTTGACAAGTGAAAGGTTTGCTCTCTCCGTGATATCGTCTGTGCAAATTAAAGTATAACATTACATAAATATTTAAGCGAAATGAGATACTTATGTGTTTTGATAAATATTAGTGTTAACATACCTGTGAACAATTAGTTGATAGCGGAAATGAAATATTTTCCCGCAAATATCACAAGAATGATGTCCTGGTGATGAGTCGGCCTCAGACATTCCAGCACTGGTGCCTGCCTCCACTTCCACTTCAACTACCTGCTACAAATTATTATTGGTCAAAGACCATTCGGATCGCTAAACATATTAAGAATAAGTGACACTGTCTGCTGCAGTTGAGTGTGTCAATAATGATTAAGTGCTTGAACTTTGTCATACAGTCACATATGATAAATAAATTGTGCCATGAGCTATCTTTCTTATCATGTGGCTACCGACAGACACCAACCTGGCGTCAAAATGTTTTTGCAGATAAATAGCATTACCATATTGACATAGGAATAGTACATTCATTAACTAGGGCGGTAAAATAAAGAATGTATCAGATCGCATTGACGATTAATATGCGATCTGAGTGGTTAGTGTAAGTTTTTTAGTATACAAAACGCACCGATTCTAGTTGCGTTAAGAGCTCAATTTGTATGGGAAACATGATTTGCGCTTCTCTGAAATTGGGCTCTTAACGCAACTAGAATCGGTGCGTTTTGTATACTAAAAAACTTACACTAACCACTCTGAGGCTTTCTTTTTTACCGCCCGAGGTAAGCACAAAATGTTGTCACCCCCTGACCAGGAAGTGAGTAGCATGCGGAAAATGCCACTTTCTGGTCAGGTGTGGAATAAAACGAATTTGATGTAAGCCTCAAAACATGAAATGTTCCCCAGAACCAAAATTTCCTGAACTTAGAAAAAAAAAACATTACTCGCGCATATCTACATTAAACGCGGCAGTTTATCGCTCGCATTAGCTATCTTCACATTTGGACTCCACTTCTGCTTACCATCAGGTGGAACTGAGTCATTTGCTTGACCTTATTATAAAAAAAACGTGATATGCATCGTAGGAATATGGTTTTAAAACCATTATTATTTTTAGATTCATTAGCTGTAAAGATATACTTCTAAGCATTTCTAAGTCAATTATTACCACTGTTTTTGTTACAACAAAAAGTTTTTTTTACAGATGTATAAAACGCTGTAACCACCTCAGACCAAATTATTTGGTCAGCAAATATAACACTAGTATTGTTCAAAAAACTTACGGCGTAAGTGATATTTTTAATCGTCAAAAAATTCGACCTCGAAATTTTGAGGGATTTACACGTTTTGGACCTCCCCGAGTCCAAAAATACAGTATTTTTTCGTCGTAAAAATGTGATCGACACAGTATTGCTTATCACAAAAAATATGGTAAAAAAGTACAAAACGTACTTTCGATTTTTAAGGCTCACAGCAAATACCTACGTTTTCCTACGTCGGTATTAAGATTATGATGTTATATTATCTGCCCTTGTTGCCTGTGCTGTGCTAATCAAGTTAAAACGTATACCAGGAACTACCTCAAATACAATCCAGAAATTTTACTAGAAATTCTTTTATAGGCGTTTATGAGACCACTTTCATTAGTACCGATTCTTACCTTCGTTTGCTGCTGCCCCTCGGAATTAAGTTTCCCGAACACTTCATGGTAAGCCAGCAACTGCGACAAATCCTCTACATTGACTTTGTACATGGCATGTAGGTCATGTTCCGAAGCTCCTGATATTTTTACGACGGCTCCTTCCATTCCCATTGCGCCTACACTCTAATTTAGAACATATTTTGTTAATTTTCAGGAATGAATAAAATTACAACATTTATTATTGAACTAAATGTTTTCTTTAGTATAGTTTTGTTAGTATATAACGGGTGTAAAAGACATGAACAACCAAACGAAAACCATGTATTCTGCTCACCATCATAACATTTTTATTCCTTTAGACTATACCTGGAAAATTGATAGTTACAATTTTATTGAAGGTCCGTCATTTTTTTTTCATATTTTTATGAAAACATATTCTAAACATTATTTCTTTATTAATGTCCAAAGAAATATTATCATTTTTTTTAGTATTTCATAACAAAAATGGCTTCAAAACGTTAGCGTTCAATGTAGCTCACTCGATGTGCACGGACACAAACGAACGGGGACGCCGTCTGACAAAAATATCACGGTTTTGCGAGTTGCGTGCGAGTTGAGCGCTTTACGTTGCGCAGTACAATTTGCAATATTTTTTAACACCAATAAAAATCATTTCCCAGCAATTATTTTTTGAAATGTGTCTTATTTTGATGTATAGAATACATGGTTCTCGTTTGACTGTTCATGTCTTTTACACCCTGTATAGTAACATCTTAAAAACAAGGAAAACAATAGAGTTTGAGTTCCTATTGTGAATTGAAGACTTACACCCGTATTCACAAACATTACTATGAGATCTCTCGACTCTTGGATAAGAAACGAACCAATCACAGAGCTCTATTCAATACCATTGCGTTGAATAGAGCTTCGTGATTGGTTGTGAATACGGGTGTTAGAGCCGGTTTCACAGGTTCTGATAGGTGTTAAGAGCCGGTTTCACAGGTTCTGATAAGGAGTTAACTGGCAGTTAAATAGACAGCTTCGTATGGACTATCTGTCAAATAAACGCTAATGGGAACTTACTTGGAACTTGTGAAACAGGCACAAAAAAAAAGAAAAATTATATCTGCTTTGCATAAATACAAAGTCTAGTATTAACCCATAAATAGTAGGTAATATAAATAAAATTATAGATCTCAATACCTTTAAGTCAAGGCCTTTTATATCCTTTATCTCTGCAAATTGCGTCGCGTCAATTTTGGACACGTTCTTTTCATCTTTGATTATGAGTTGCTCACCAGCACTGGCTTCTATTGAAGTGGTACCGTCAGGGTTATGGGTCACTAAGATATTTGCTGGTTCTCCAGTAGCTTGCTCAATACGAACTACACTATCTAAGACCTAAAAGATTAGTTTTTTTATAAAAAAAAAATATTATATAATACTATTTGAATTTAATACACTTCAAGATAGATAAGATCTAGTATTATAACAGATATCATGTATTAATAAAAGCAAAAGATAATAATGTATAATTATACTGATATTAAAAATTTAAAGCAAACTGTGAAATAAAAAATGCACTAAAAGCATAAAATAAAAATAAATCTAACATTGGACTGGTCAAGCAACCGGACCTGCTGCCCGACAATCTGTTGTAGCTGATGGACAGTAAGCGTGTGGTCCGTTGGCATCTTGATGGCTTCATGAAGTTCTTCCTTGTCCACTAACTTTCCACCTGGTTCCACAACGGTTACTGTACCGTCTTCGCTCACTGTGAGTTGGATCTGGAGAAGTTTATTTATGTACTAGCATATAACTATTGCAACATTTTAAACATTAAATAATAAATGTGACACATTAAATCTTTTATGCAATCAATACCTCACTTGTCAACGACACCACGAAACTGCACCACTGTGGTGTCGTTCACAATATTTTTAGGTTACCATACCACTGTCAACTAGTGATGTCTAACGTGTATAAAAACAAATCAATGTTTTAATTATTATTGAGTAATGTCGCTGAAATTTGGCGACTTTACAAGAATTTCGTAAAAAATAATATAATTGTATCCTTTACAACAAAACAAAATTAATCATAATGTAACTTCATAACAAAGCAAAATAAAAAAATTAAACCAAAACCAACAATAAAAAGATCATCTATGTCATGTCGTGATCTTATGAATGGTGCGAATGATTGCATACATAAGTTTTGTATTAGAACTTCATTACCGTGGTGGTTATATAAAAAAAAAATGGAATTGGGCCGGCCACTCAATAAGAGGCAATGAGAAATGGAGCAGGCTGGTAACTGATTGGTACCCTAGGGAGGGAAAAAGAAAGAAGGGAAAGCCGTTCAAGAGATGTGAGGATGAGATTGTGAAGCTAGCAGGAAAAGCCTGGACAAGACTGCCACGAGAGAGAAAACATTGGAAAGGGTGCCCCAATCGGCAAGGCCTACACGGAAAATAACTCAAAACATCAAGATAACTAAAAATTTACTGTACAATATTTCCGAAAAAGGCTATAATAATAAAGTTTCGTTGCGTTGTTGACAATGCCTGAATCAATAAACCAGCTGAGCAAAGAATTTTTTGACGAAATGAGGTGATTTTTATTGATCTTTTTTTATTTCTCATGGAAATTTGATAGTATGGAATAATTTTATTTTTGAGTTTACAAACGCGTAAATATTTTTTAATACTAGAAAAAATGATCGATTCCCGCCTGAGGCAAGTCAATATTTTACAAACGCGTAAATATTTTTTAATACTAGTGCATTTTATCTAGTACTAAAAATTTGATAGTGCTATGTCCTGTTGGTATGTAATCTCATAGGATTTTAGTGTCCATCTAGTCTTGATATTGGAAGAACACTCATTGGGTCGATTGATTAGGCAAAGGGAAAACACTTATTACAAAATGTATTTTATAAGTTAATTCTTACCTCGCTGACCTGGTGAGGGGTGTGGAAAGTGGTTAAAGCAGCATGTGATACAGTACATATGTTTACAAGTGCGTAATAGTATAACATAGCAAAAAGCATGATTTGATAGTAATAATTAGTTGAAACGGAATCCGGTATCTAGCCTAAATTTACTATCCGGCCGGATACCGGATATTAAAAAATTACGATAATTTCCTATAATAAAATACAGTACATTAAATCTTTGTGAGGTAAATATCAATAAAATGTCTTAATAGGTAATTATGACGGCTTTTATTTAAAGTCGAAAAAGTTACAAAAATGCCATACCTAAAATTTTCTTTTGAGATATTCACTCTAAGTCAGTGGTTTCCAAACTTGATGTTACTACGCCTCCCTTTAAAATATTTAATGATTTGGCGCCCCCAGGGCCCGATCTAGCCATTTCGCGAGATAGAAAAACGGGAGATAGAAGATGATTACAAACATTAAAATAATATTTTCTGTGGTCAGTAATAATTTGAGAAATTCACAGAAAGTCATGTTATAAATTCTAGCAGTGCTTAGCACACTAATAGCAGACGTACAAATTATGCGTTTTACAATATTCATTACATAAGTAAAAAAATAAGAATACATTTTTATTTGGTGTATAAAATAACAACACATTCTTATTTTTACTACTTATAGCCCAAGTGACAATAGTATTTTAGAAAGCATACAAACCTGCTGATTGGAGTGTTCTTGACGAGTGCTGGCCATAAGTTGTTGCTGCATCAAATGTTGTTGTGAGTGATGCCCCTAGACATAAAGATAATAATTGTAAGTTTTGTATGTACAAAAATTACCAATAAAAAATCTTGTATACAAACAGTCTGTAAAAAGCCCAATTAGACTAGATAAAGACTGAAAACAAATTGTCATTATGATTACGATAAATTTTAAGATGATTATTTATATTAATAAATTTTTGATGCTATGAAAATAAGAGTTGTTTTACTATAGCCTTCTTGGAATTATTTTACTCATATTTTGCTAATTGTGTCAGTACTTTTTTAATAAAGTAATATTAATTTAATCATTCAAATCATCAAAATATTAAGACTAAAAGCAAAAATACTTCATGTCCAAGACTGCTGCAAAATTTCAAAAAATCTGCTCCAGCTTTCATTAATGGTGGTCAAAATGTTGTGAAATTCTTTAGTAAAGATGATTTAGAAGTTTTAGAACTTTAGTAAAGAAGATATATCTCTCTATTATATAGGTCACACTAAAAGTGTGGGTAGTAACAGGTAACGAAACATGGATTTATTGCTACGATCCCAAAACAAAGCAGCAATCGAGCGTATGGGTCTTTTAAAATGAGCCGAAACCAACCAAGGCGGCGCGCGTGAAAAGTGCATCTACGCGGATGATTGCTTTTTTATTTTTAATAAATCTGGACACGTGGCTATTGTTGCTTTAGAGAATCATCGTACCATTAATAGTGACTGGTACAAGACCATTTGTTTGCCGGAAATTATTGAATAACTTCGTAACAATAACCGTAAACGCCGTATCATCTTGCACCACGACAATGTTAGTTCCCACACGGCCAGACAAACGAATTTTTGAAGGTGAAAAACGTAGAACTTATGAGCCATCCCACAGGTAGCGACACCTGGCACCTTGTGACTTTCAAAAATTAAGAACCAATTACGCGGTCAAAGATTTTCATCACAAAAGAGGCTGTTGAAGAGTCTGAGGTCACCACGAAAGAGTGGCACAAAAGTTTTCAATGCATTTACGCAAGAAATTCATTTTTGACTTTTAATAGTATTTTTTTTTATTCATTTCGGAAACTTTTAGTGCGCCCCACGTATTACCATAGGAGGAGAGACAAATCCCATTTGTATCATAACTTTTAAATCACGCTTTGTTAATATTCTTTATCTCGTCTTATTGGCCATACTATAATAAATACCATGAAATTACATCTGCATATAATATCTGAACTAGGGTAATTCATGCATATTAAAATCTACCTTGACACTAATTTTAGACACATGCAATGGTAGAATACAACATTATATGATTACTGAAATTATAGAAAGAAAGATAATTAATAAGAACAAACATTATAATGTAGAAATAAAATTTGTCTAAGGATTATAAAATAATAGTATCTATGGCTAGTTTCTGTTATTATTCATATCTGACATGCTCCAATATTATTCTCGAAGCTTAATATTATATTTTAGTATAATAGTCTACAACAGCAATTACGATTAGCATTCCTGCTAGTAAACGGAATGTGTTACCACATAATTTACCATATCAATGTTATGGTGTTGTACAAACTCGACCCGATTATTGGGTACCTGCTGATGAGTGGACTGTCCTGGGCTCACAGTAACTTGAGCATTGCCAGATGCTTGTTGCACTGCTAGCTCTTGCTGCTGATTGTGGGCCACCAATGCTTCTGTAAAAGTAATTGCACAATTCATATTGAGATCCAATTTGACCAAATAAAATACAAAAATGCTCTATAAGCAAAGTTTTACTAACAACAGTAAACATTAGGTTTAGTTTAAATTTATTTATTGAGTGAAGGAGGTAATTTGTAAGCTGATAATGATTAATGGATATTAGGAAGAGAAAAAATACTTAATTATAGTCATAAATTATTCATTAGTTGTAATTTAATAATATATTATTATCGCATTCCTTATTAATGTTTCGTATTATATACCTTTAAATATTTGGGTTTTAATTTTTTAAGAGATAATAGTGTCTATACATATAAATATTATTGAAATTAATGTTTTAAATGCAATGAAATGTTCCTACCGTGTGCTTGTCCTGATTGTGTGGCAATAATTTGTGAGACAGGTATCTGCTGAGTTCCCCCAGCTGAAACTGTAACCTGTGGCTGCCCACTATGGTGCCCCAATATAATATTAGGATCCCCATTAAGTATACTTGCATGTTGGCCAAGGTCCTGTAACAACTTTGAATTAATTAATTTTATATTAGTATGTTTGGCGATCCAAATTTAACTTATAAAATAAGAAATAATTCTCTTAGGTTGTAATAATAGGTCATTAATGTCATAATTAGCTACCTAATAAATTTTATAAATTATAAATAAATATTACATAATTTATTGTAATTGAAAAACACAATATTTTTTATACTTTTAATTCTTAGAAATTATAGGTGAAATAAAATTAAATCAACAACATCTGTAACTGATAACTTCAAATGAATCATTGTAAAATTGTATTAACTGTAAGATAAAAAATTTAAACAATTATAAATAACAATTATTAATATATCTATCTATAAATAAATTAATATTTATTTGATAGTTTATATAAAAAATGTTATTTACAAAAAATCTTAAGAGACTGTAGAACAGCTAAGAGTTAAGGTAGAAAATGTTATTAGGTGCATTCACCACAACACATTGCAGAAGGTGGCACGAAATTTAAAAAATTACTAGATTTGTATAAATTTGTATCTGAATCCCTTTTGGGATAATGAGTGTATATATATGTATGTAAATTTGTATATACAGAATGATGGGTTTCATTTCAACCAACTTATAACTTCAAATAGTTCAAGTATCAATGTCTTGCTAAGTAAAGCAGTTGCAGCTTCACATATAGGATGTTCCGTTGATGTCCTGTCCCATCTGGGGTATGGCACTGCATCAACTTTACTTTTATGTTTGTGTCCTTCATATTTAGCATGATCATTGATCTTATCCATTAGAAGCATAAAATAGGGAGTTATAGCTTCAGTTAATAGGAAGAATTTAGAAAGCATTTATGCTTATTCTGTTTCTGTGTTTCATTTGATTAACATACCAGCTTTTCACAATATACTTTTTAATTATTTGGCTAGTCTTTTTGGAATTAGTAAAAGAGAGTAATATCTTTTCCTTCCATAACAGATGAACTGAACACATTACTATATTCTTTCTTTTTTGTTTACTAGGAACAATTTGAAATGTTTCTTAAATTGTTACTACGTAATGAAACCAAAAACTCGATTTATTTCTGACTTAATCATTGAATTAGTCTCCTGTAGCCGTAGTGTGAGTTTTTCATTTAAAATACGCAACTATTGAAGTTGTGTTAAGAGCTCGATTTGTATAGGAATGAAGTGCAAATCATGTTTCCCATACAAATTGAGCTCTTAATGCAACTACAATTGTAATGTTTTTTAAACAAAAATCTTACACTCTGGCTCTGGTTCCAGTAGCTAAATGTTGTAAAACTTTAATAGGAATACTAGAAAATATACACTGAATAAAAAAATCTTTACTAGGAATATTTTTCAACCATTTTTATTCTCTAATATTGTATATTGTGGTAATGTATTGTAGTTTTGGTCAATCTGAGCAAAGATAAGCAGGTATAGTAGGTATTAGGTATATCAATAATATAACATTAAATTACTGTTTTATTAACTTTTTTCTTGTACTTTTGATAAAAAATATTGGTCAGAGTGTAGCCTTAGGGGCTCTATGGAAAAAAAGACAGAAAAATTTTGATGAAATTTTTTTACTACTGATAACCCACCCTTTTTATAGTCGTTTTAGATTCACCTTAATGTATGACCTGGTGGTGTGCAATCTTTTTGGGAGAGTCTAGTGTTTTATGCTCCCACATGACTGATTGATGGGTAGGTTAGGGTTATTTTTTTTTTATGACCAGGCGGAGTGTGCACTGTTTTCGTAACAGTCTAGTCTAGTGTTTTATGGTGGGTTATCAGTAGTAAAAAAATTTCATCAAAATTTTTCTGTCTTTTTTTCCATAGAGCCCCTAAGGCTACACTCCGACTAAAATATTTTTCAATGACTCGTGAATACTTTATTATTTAAATTTATTTTCTATTTATTAGATTAACTATGAACTTCAAATGAGTTACCAACCTGAACAGGTTTTCCATTTTCAATCCTAGTTCCTGTGGGTAGCCCATAAACAGAAACTTGTGGTATAGGACCGGGAAATAAATTAGTAAACACCCAATATTTGGCGACGCTAGACAAAGCGACGTTCACTGCCGCGGAATTGACTCTGAGGTCGGTCGCAGAGGTTGTGGCGGGCAAATTGCTAGCTTGCTGCTGTTGCTGTGCACTTTGAACTCTTTGACTCTGAGACTGAAATACCAAAGTCGTAAGTTAGACAATGCTTACTCAACTTGATAAAAAAACGTCTTGAAATTCCACGAACCTCCGAACTTCCAGGCGGTTGGCCACCACCCGTATTGATACTATGGTGTTCCGGATTCATTGTTAGTCCTCGTGATACTTAAATTACACAACTTTCACAAAACTATTTACAATAACACAACATTTTCTAAACTTTACGCAGGCATTGTCATAATTTGACTGTCATCGAAATGGAGGCGCGGGGGACGCGACGGGCCGCCATTATGAAACTTAGCACACAATAACATATTTTTTCACTATCCACGAAGTATGTTTCAATCTCTAACGGGTCTACAGCAAGCATACAATGAGAAATATTTAGTTTCTACGCACTAGGAAACTTAAATTAGTATAAATTTCGCAATAAAATTATTTTTTTTACTAAACACATACTGTAGCACACATCCAAGAAGAACGAACGAACGAAAGTTTTGTCACGATGACAGTTCTGCCAACCAAAGAAAAATACTAGTGAGTGACAAGTGATAAGTACGAATATTTCACAAAATAATACTTTGTAATAAACAAATAAATAAATTTTGGTTTTATTTTTATGTACAGTTTTATTTTATTTATATGCAATTTGCTTTAATTTAATAGCATCACTCATTTTATAGTAATTCTTCTTTTTTTAATACACTCAGTGATCGACAGATGGCGCTACATTTACAAAAGTTGCTTGCAATCATGTTTTACAGAGCAGGCGCGGGCGCTAGGGCCTATGTGTAGGGCTGCCAAAATTTTTTGACAAAAAAACAGTATAAAATGGTTTGTAATAATAAGAAAAAATAAAGTATTTGGAAGAAAAATTTTAAAATTTATTTTTTTACTAGCTTCTGCCCACGATTTCGTCTGCATGGAAGAGTTACTCTAGGTAGCATATAATTTATATTTTTAGGGTACTTACTGATTTTGCAAATAATACATACCTATACAAACTGCTGTAGATTACTGTGAATAGAGAAATAGCTTAATTTAAAACCTTTCTACAAACTTCGTTTTATGTTTTTCCATTCTTTGCTAACTTCCATACAACCTTTCATTCCCTATTTCATCCCCACACAGATATGAAAATTTTAAAAACGCTACAATATTTTTTTCCTTCTTAACACGTGCTTCAATGCAAACTTTCACCGTTTTGTCTTCAATAATATGGAATCATATTCGAACTTTCATCCCCTTTTTCAACCCCTTCATGCGCTATTTAGAACAAAATTTTACTTATATTCTATTTCAAGGTCTAGTCTATTTTTGTAACAAATTTCATCAAAATGGGATCGGGTGTTAGGCGTGAAAGTGTGACTTTTTTTAGACTTCTTTCGAACTTTCATACCATATTCCATCCCCACACGGGTCGCCACAAATGCGCTAGAACAAGATATTTATTTACTTCTTATCAAGTGCCTAAATGCAAAGTTTCATGGTTTTATCTTCAATACCTAATGAGGAATCCTATACAAACATTCATCCATTATTTCAACGCCTTCATTCCTTCAATGCATTACCAAGCATAGCTCTAACCATGCTTGGCAATGAGAGGTCTCCCCCGCCGAGCGCCGCTCTCAGAGTGCGGCGCTCACTTCGCCAGGCCGGGCACACGATGAGAGTATGCTCGGCCGTGTCGTTGGGGGAGTCGCAGTGGTGACACCGCGTTGACTCCTCCCGACGAGCTACTCGGTACAGGTAGTGACAGAAGCACCCGTGTCCGATCAGTACCTGCGCTAGGCGGAAGGTGAGGCTACCCCGCTGGCGCCCTACCCACTCCTCCTACACCGGACGGATCGCTTCGATCGTCCGATGGCCAGCGGCTGATGGGTTGGCTAGCCTCGCCCCATTGGCGCAGAGCCTCTCTCTGCATTTGGGCTCGAACCCGTTCCACCTCCTCGAGAACGGGTCTTTCACCTCGAAATCGTGCCGCGACCCTATGTTGATGTACCTGGGCCAGAACCGGGGCATCAACATCCCACGGGGGCGTGCCCGCTAGCACGCATTCAGTCCCGTGACTGACCATGCGACAAACTTTCATCCCCTATTTCAACCCCTTCAACCCTTTTTTTCGCGATAAAAACCGAGCTTTATTCTATATTTGTACCAAAATTCATCAAAATCGGTTCAGTGGTTTAGACGTGAAAGCTTAAAAGGCAGACAGACAGAGTTACTTTCGCATTTATAATGCCTGTAAAACATATTTTTGTGTGCTTTTAGTTTACACATGCTAACAATTATTTGCTATCTTTAAATGTTTCAAAAAAGAAGCTTATATTTTAGTTTCAAAGCTTGTTTGACAATCAAAATTTAAATTTCAGTTATTTCTTAAACAAATCGTATTTAATTAAATATATTGATGCTCTATTTCTCTCTTCTCGCCACTTTAGATTCATTACTGAAAAAAATCTTTCAGTGAAAGCTGAAGTGGCGGGAACGGAGAGTAAATAAGAAATATTTTTTACATTTGGTAAGCTACTGCTACACACTACTACATTTAGTATGCATTTTTAAGTTAAATATTGAAATTCGGCCATTAATCATTTCCATCATCCATTTTAACTTAGTCTTTAGTGCATGGGCAACTCCTGGTATCTACAACACCAGGAATAAGTTGTATGATTTGTAAAATCACAAATCATATAATTTTAATCCAACATTTGTTAACTGTATAAAAAAATTTAAACTTTTCAAACGAGCCTGTTCCACTACCTATATCTATATACTAATAATAAAGCTGAAGAGTTTGTTTGTTTGTTTGTTTGGTTGAACCCTAAGATCTCAGCAACTACTGACTCAAATTGAAAAATTCTTTTTCCGTTGGATAGTCCATTTATCTAGGAAGGCTATAGGCTATATAACATCACGGTACGTCCAATAGGAGCTGAGCATTAATGAAGAATGTTGCAAAAACGGGAGAAAAATATTTCATTTCAAAGCTTTCCCTGCGTGCGCTGCGTAAACGGTTAAAGTTAAGGAAAAATTATGTATGACAGAATTATTCTCCATTAAATTTTCTAAAAAAAAGTCCGCGATAGCATATGTTTATCTTTTATGGTTGGCTCACTATAACCTTTCTTTTTGGTAATCAAATTTTTTTTTTATCAAAAGTTTATCTGCGATGGTGTTTTTGTATGCATGATATTATTCCTTATCAAAATAAATACATTATTTATCAGAAGCATTTAATTTTGAACAAATTTGTTAATGACCTCATTTGATTTCAATGAATATCCTAAGAGATATCATAGTTTGAAATAAATGGAAAATAATAAATTTTGATTTTCAGAGCTTTTGTTGCGTGCGCTGGGTAAACGGTTAAAGTTACGCAAAAATTATGTATTACGGAATTATTTTCCTTTAAAAGTTCTAAAAAAAAGTTCCAGACAGCATTTATCTATCTATTAAGGTTGACTCGCTATAACCTGTTTTAGTTAATAAAATTTGTTCTAAAATAATGCATTAGATGCGAAGGTATTTTTGTAAAAATCATATTATTCCTTATCAAAATTTATACTTTATTCATCACAAGTATTGAATTTTGTACAAAATTGTTCTTTACATCATTAGATTTCAATGAATATCTTCAGAGATATTACAGTATTAACATAACTCCGCAGCTAATTAATGATCAAGTACTACGCACGCATCTATACTGAGTTGTTTTTTTGTTTAGATGAACGCGCTTATCTTAGGAACTACTGATCCCGTTAGATTCGGACGCATTAGAGACTAATAGGTTCAGAGACTCCTCCGAGGGAGATGCTCACCGGTCAGGAATCCTCTTTGGAGTGATTCGACCTTAAAGCTTGAGGACCCATCGAGGTCCTCTCCTTTACTAAAAGCCCTGGTGACTTCAAGAAGGTCATCAGAGATAGCCTGCAAAAAAAAACCACCTAGAAGGAGTCGAACGCGCGAACGAAGGGTTCCGTGCCATAGATTTTATCAAAATCTCCAAAAAATATTTGAAATTTAAATTAAATATTTTGTTAATATTTCAAGTTTCTACCTGTTATTATCGTTAATAAGACCGAGAAATAAAACACGTTTGTTGTTGTATTTTAAAAGTGAATAATATAACTAAATATTCTGTGATTACTTCAAGCGTCTATCTGTTGCCGTTATCAAAATCGACCAAAAAAAGTCACGCTTATTTTATGGGAGCCCCTTCAATATTTATTTTATTCTATTTACTTATTAGTATTTATTTTATTCTATTTATGAGTCTTAGTAATAGGATCCCGTTTTACCCTTTGGGTACAGAATCCTACAAAGGGGAACTACTGATCTGAAAAATTCTATGATTGTCTATTTATCGAGGAACACTATAGGCCAGAGCTTCCCAAACTTATTTTCATAGTGACGCCCTTAGGAATTTTCTAATTTTTACGAGCCCTCCCCCCGTTTTAGTAACAGCCAAGTTAAGTACATACTTACAAAAACAAAAACATAGCTTATTTTGAATTATTTAGGCGTTAACGAATGCGCAAATATTTTAAAATTAGAAAGACTGAAAAAAAAATTACCATAAAAACATAAAGTAGCACAGACAAATTTCGACGGCGAAAGCAATGTCCCGGTAGCGTAAAGATGCTTATTCGATTTTTTCGCCCGCGCTGGACGGTCGATTTTTTTCAGTGTATTTTCTTATTTTAAAAACAGAGCATCTCAAAACCGGGTTCAAGTTTACAAATCGCGACTTACATTTCTTTGTCTACATTTATTTTCGTTCGACTAGCTCGCTAAGCTAGCTAGACAGCCATTCTATGTGGATCGTCTCACGACGCCCGCCCCCGGGATAGAACCGCGACACCCCAGGGCGTCGCGACGCACAGTTTAGGAAACCGTGATATAGGCTTATATACGTCCATAACATCACTCTACGACTAATAGGAGTTGAGCATCAATAAAAAATGTTGCAAAAACGGGAAATCCACGCGGACGAAGTCGCGCGGGCACAGCTAGTTTGATATAAGAACAAACAAAATTAAAAAATCTACTAATAAAGTCAACGAAACTTTGAATATTATTAACAATGAAACTGGTAGGAGTCAAGCACATTACCGTAATATTATCTTAAAAATTAATAACACAAATGTTAACAACTCAACTCCCGCATCAATGGTGGAGCGACCCCGAGTGAACCCGAATTGCTTTTGATGAAATATATTATATTTACTGAAATGCAGCTTTAATAGTTGATTGAGCTTTAGTCTCTCAAAGATCTTACTTAAAGTTGGTAAAGTAGAAACAGGCCGAAAATCGATGGGCTCTGAGGCTTTGCCAGATTAAAATAACGGTATAGTTTTACTATATTTCATCAAGTCAGGAAATACACCAGAGTCAATATTGTTAAATATAAAAAGCTATTAAAGTTATAACGGATGAGATAGTTCTCACTAAAGCAGCGTCCCCACTAGGGCCGCGCGGCTCCATGACGCCAAGCCGCGCGTCCAAGCCTCGTGAGTGTGTACGAGGCCTAAAACAATATGACAAATAAGCCTCGCGAGGCCGGGCCGCGCGGCCACAAAAAGCCGCGCGGCTCTAGTGGAGACACGGCTTAACAGTCCCCAAAAATCCATAGATTTCTTCAGGTCTAGAGTTTTAAACGTAAATATTTAAAATATTTTTTTAAGTAACAGTTGTATATTCAAAGTTATTATCATATGTTGATACATTTTGTTTAAGCAGCTGTTCAGCTAAAGTAGAAGACGACTGAAATGATTTAGTAGTCTTTATATGAACGTTTGAGAAAAAATCACGAAAAAATCACGTGACGCTGGGGTTTTCTGTGATTTATCTAAAGCTTTCGACTGTGTTAATCAGGATACTCTGGTCAGGAAATTGCACCTTAAGGCATTAGAAACAAGGCTCTCAACATAATGACTTCATACCTGAGCAATAGAATACAGAAAGTTGATATAAATGGTAAAAGATCTCTAGGTATTTCGTGGGCTCAATTTTTGGTCCATTATTACAATATTTCCCTTTCTAGTGTACATAAATGACTTGCCTTACTACATATGGGAAAATCATGATATTGTGTTGTTTACGGATGACACTTCTTTGATTTTCAAAATAAATAGAAAATTAGATAATTATGACGAAGTTAACAATGCACTTGCAAAAGTAGTTTATTGGTTTAATATTAATAACTTGTTGCGTGAATAAAACAAAAACCAAATTAGTTTACTACACCGAATGTGAGACGTGTAGAAACTGATGTACAAATAAATGAAGTTGAATTGAAACAACAACTTTCTTAGGAGTACTTAATGTTTTATCAAGATAAATATAGGTTGATAATTATCGTCATAAGCATTATTGAAAATATTTGTTATTTGTCACACTCAACAAATGCGTGTATTGGAACGCGCCACTTAGAGTCCAAATTGCAATGGGGTCCACATATTATAAAACTTTCAGGTAAACTAAGTTCTGCGGCATATGCAGTTAAAACTATTAGGCGGCTAACTGATGTCGATACCGCTAGAATGGTTTATCATCTTTGTCTGCAAAAACGGTCTGTTAGAGCAATCTATCAACTAGGTCCTCGAGACTTACTCAGAGAAAAGTTCAAGGAAATAAATATTCTAACTGTGTCATCACAATATATACTGGAAAACTATGTATGTAAAGAAAAACATTGAGAATTATTCTGTGAAATGCCATACGCACAATGTCAATACTAGGTAGAAACACGATCTGTAGGCCTATTCGCTAAAGTGATCATCACCGAGTGAATTATCTACATATCCATTGCTGTTTTACACGACACGCTATAATGGCACTTGTCATGTAAAACAGCAATGAATATGTAACCATAGTATGTAACCTGATTCCGTAGGTAATTAGTCAACGATGCGGAATTCTATGTACCTCTGAAATTAAATTAAATAGCTCTTTATTTAAATCGACTTTCCTAATTACTTTTAAATTGTCAAAAACCCTACTACCATTTCGGGACGAAATACTTATATTACTTAAATAATTATTATTATGCTGAGACGGAGAAGAAATGGCGAAAGAAACTCCACAGCTTACAATTTCGTAATGATTTCAAAACATCATTACTGGTCAATAGATATATCAATATGAATAAATAACATTTTTATATGCGTAAAGTTTGGGCAGATGTTACTCCCACGCATTTGGATCATTTTAATAATCATTTATCTTGTAATAAGCTTTTTTATTAAAATTAGATTTTACAGTTTTTTTTTTAATTTATTAATAGGCAAATAAAAACGTATACATTGGCCCACAAATGAATTGTTTATTCTGTGGAGAAGAGTTTTATATACAACCAGATCGTGTTTCTTCCTATATAGTATTTACATTGTGACATTATGACATTTTTCGGAAAAATTCATACTTAATACCTATTTTTTTTTAATAATATAGTAAGTTTTCCAGAACGAATGAATATTTATTGCCTTGAACTTTTTTCTGAGGGAGTCACGCGGACCCAGTTGATAAATTGCTCTAACAGCCCGTTTTTGCAGAACAAAGATGGTATTAATAGCTGCAACACTCCCCCAGAGAAGAATTCCTTAATTCCCCATACAAACTTTCATCCCTTATTTTACATATTGAAATTCAATATTGAATTTCGAAAAGTCGGTCCTTATCTTTTATCTTACCTTATCTCTTGTCTAAATCATTAAAATGAACCTTTGTGTAAAATTTTAGTAATCAAGGCCCTGGGTATTGGCTGGGCGTTGATCAGTCAGTCAGTGAATCTGGACTTTTTTTTACTGATTAAAAAAAGGAGGAGGTATTCAATTCATATTCATACTTCTTTAGGTATGTTTCCCGATTCCTCAAAGACGCCTGGACCGATTTGGATTTTTTTCATTTGAAAGGGTATAGGTACTTTCCAAATGGTCCCATGAAAAATTTATACGAATTGGTTCAGTAGTTTTTTTAGAATCGTGAAACACAATATAATTTTTTCCAACTTTTCCAACTTCGTAGATATCTTCGAAAGGATTCTTATTTGTCTAAGTCTCGAGATAGTTTCCTGAAAGTTATTCTGGAAAATAACAGGCGAAATTTTGTCTTAACTTTTATCATTATCTTTCAGTTGTAGGTAAACCAATTTTGATAATCATCCAAGTGATATTATTTATAACAATATGTATCACTCAAAAGAAAAAAAGAAAATAATTTTAAATAAAAAAAAACCGCCTGCAAAACTAAAAACAGAGAAAAGTTTTATCTTTAAAAACATCTAAAATAAGAATGTCAACTAAGTTTTTTGAGGTCGGTGCCAACAATTTAGAATTAAACGTTGTCACAAAAATCATAGTTGGTATATTTATTATAGATTTTAGATTTGAAAGGTTTTTTTTTATATATTAAGACTAGCGACCCACCTCGACTTCGCACGGGTAGTAGAGAGTGCCTACTTACTTTGAACTTAAAAAATTATACTTCTAATCCTTCTTCTTGAGTCATTCTGTCTATTGATGAAAACCGCATTGAAATATTACTGTTATTACAAGTATAGAAGATTAGGTGGTTGAATTAATTACATGTTTCCATAATGGAGGTTGTTTATAGGTAATCGACAGGTGCAAATTCTATCAAAGCACCTCAATAATTAGTTTACAATTAAACATTTTGTTTCCCGCGTTGGGTTAACATTACGTTACTTAAAAATCTTTATTCTGTCTGCAAATCAATCTGATTTTCCGAAAAATATTTCATAAAAATGTCTACACATCGCATTCCGTGTGGATTGAGCTCCGCCCACTTGTTTCTAAATTACTTAATAGAACTCATACGGAATGTCTGGACCTTATTATCAAAGCGTTACGGCTTAAATCCTGAGGCAAGGATACCAAGGAACCCTCCATAGGAACTGTTTTGTTATACGTGAACATTTGTACGTAGTGGGCCGGCCGGAACTCCGAGCAAACTAAACTACGACGGCTCAGTAATAGCAGTGAGGTTATAGGGGCTGCACGCCTTTCTATTCGCATTCTGCGTAAACGTTTACGTCAACTTCATAAACTTTTGTTAAGCGACTTACTGTTCGGTTAATCTTAATTATACCGCTTGTGAAAGTGTCTCCAGAAATTTAACTGTGGCCCGTACGTTCGTAGGAACATTATCTCGTATCTAAAACGAACGATTCACTCAGCTGTCATTTGTTTTGATTAGGAAACGTCATTTATTGCCAGCGGCCGGCGTGCTTTGGTTGCAGGTATGTTCATTACAACATTTTTTATCATCGTTTCAAGAATTCATAAAATTCTTCTTTGCCTAATAAAGCTCTGTGTCATAATTCTTAATTTAGAAAACGAAGTGCATTCAAATGAAACAAGAATAGGGAAATTGTTGCGGTTTTCCACCACAAAGTTTCATGTTAAGGCAGGAATGTCAAAGAAATTCAATTTATGTAATGAGTATTTCGACAACATTTCTGCGGAGTGCAGAAAAATAATTACGATTGAGATTGCATTTCAATTTAATTTTTTCTTATCAAATCGAATAGCTACGATGAAAGCAAAACTTGCTTATTACACGGACGAGGCAGGAGACTTTTATATATAAAACAATTTTACAATTCCTGATGTAAATCCACCGAAAAAAGTTTATGGAAATGGTGTTGATCCAAAAACATGTATCAATTACGTATGAATTGAACTGCTAGTTATTTTTTCTTTTTCATTTATTAACGTTTGAACAAATCAATAGGTACATAATTTTATAAGCGATAACATAAATAACCACTAAGGTTTTAAGACTACGTTATCGAGAGTTTACTCGTCTCATGACTTATACATATGTCAAACTAATATCTAATAGGGGTTAAAGTATGAAATTGCCGATTTTTTCCTCATTATTCATTAGTGTATAATTCCTTTAATACAATAACTATGTCCATTATTCTTTCTTATTTTAATCTTCATTACAAGGTCTTATATTTATGTATAAAATTTTATTCTTATTTTAATTTTTTTTAACAAGAAATACATCTTCAAAAACAGCTCTTCCTAACAGGTGCCCGTTTCCGTTATAAAAATATGAATATTTTTTTAAAGGTATCAATTCTCAAATTTTTTCTTTCAGTATCCTATAGCCTAACGTTGTCTAAATATATCCACAATATTAAACAAAATTTAGATTGGTGATTCTTTAAAAAAATCGCAATTATGTAAATGAATTTTCGTTAAATTCTCCATACAAAACGGCAATTTCATACTTAAACCCCTAATATTATCTTTAATCTATTTTATTCTATTTCTACATCTATGTAATAATTATCGTTATATAAGTTGCTATGCTAAAATTTGTTATGAAAATCGTTCATTAATATTTGTCACTTCTTCATTTAAAATGAAAACTTATAGCCGTCAAAACGGAATAGATCAAATATATAGATGTGCACAATATCTTTGATATTTACTTCATTTTTTAAAATTTACTAAATTCTCCGTACCGGTTCGATACCCCTTCCATGTATGCTTACCTAAATACTTTAATTGCTATGGATTTAATATTATAAAACGGAAATGTAATAAATAATGGTAATCGTCCATATACTGAATGAACAATGAAATTTATACAATTAAAAACTTTGAGTAGGTACGTCCACATTATTTATTATAGTATCAAATAATTCCTTACACACTTCACGAAATAAAACTTTTAATTGTCTTAAAAGGTGACAAAGCTAATATTTGATTATAATTATCTTCAATAAAATTTACTTAATGAAATAACATAAGTAGTCCACACGTCCTCATAAATATTATTCGTATGTCAGGTGTACTTACTTATGGGTACCTACTCGCATATTAATCTAGTAGGTAATTTACTGTACACACGTGTTTTATTAATTACTAGAGCTCCACCGACCGTGACAACGTAAATTTTTTTTTGAAAATTAAATATAGCCAATGTTACTCAATAAAGTTTTCTACACTAAAAGAATTTTTAAAATTTGTCGATTAGGTAGTTTTTGAGCAAGTCTTTTCGATTCACATACATATTACTTTATTTTTATATACACATTGCTATGTATATTTAAAAAAATCTCATTCGGCCACGGGTTGCTCACATACATTGAAACGAATTGTGAAGTGAACATAAACCATTTTAGAATCCACGTAAAAAAAATCATCAAAATCGGACCAATCTTTGAGGAGCAGTTCGAGCATTTAAAATACATTGAGCACTGTAATAATTATTATAATTGAGTAAATTTTTTATATACATATATTACGACATGGCAAACAAGCTAGCGGCACACCTGGTGTTAAGTGGTTAGTTGGTTAACATCACCTATAGACACTTGCAATATTAAGGGTATAAATCACCACTGCAAGTGCGTTGCCATCCTGGGGACTAAGATGATATGCCTTCCATGCCCAGTAAGTAATTACACTGGCTGCCTTTCCCTTCAATCCGAAACACAGTAAACTAAGAAAGGCGAAGAAATAAGAAAGGCGATGGTACCTACCCAGACGACCCTACATATGGGTCTACCACCTAGTAAAATTCTTAAAAAAAATACATTACACACTTATTCAATCAAAAATAAGTTGCACAGATTAGTTATTAACAGCTGTCGATGTTGTATAGTTACCCTCCTTGAAATTAACTGCCATACAAAAACTTAAAGAACATTTTATTAATATCGTAGGTATGTATTATAGCCAGATGCTAATTTATGAACGTGCTGATAGTCCTGCAGGTTTAGTTATGAAGCAGTTTCTGTTACCAAAAGATAACCTGGAATAATATAATTTAAGTAATAAGAAAAAATCAAGGATTATGATAAATCACTAGATTGCTATCATCGTTAATTATTATTCAAATCGGTCATAACAAGTTATGAAATATTTCTAGGCAGAACAATGCATAATTATTTGAAATCAATAGGTATCCACTTGCGCCGATTATAAAATATTTTGCCAATCATAATTATTCATGGAAGAGAGATCATCTAATCCTATTATTGTTTTGCCACTTTTCGATGCTTAAAGAGATTGTTATAAATCTTAAGTTGTTCTTTTGTTCTCTACAATATCTACTACAATATTGTAGGTAAGTATTATCTATTAATAATTTTCGTTTTTTTTTAAAGAACAGTCGAGACAACAAAACCAAGATATGACTGGTAACCGCCATTGATTATAACTAAAAATGGCAACAGAGGTTGTAGATCGTTGGCTTTAAAATCAGCAGAACCAACACTGTATACATATCTTTCCAATCCTGATCCGGTTTCGCTCGACGGAACCATTATACGGGTCTGTTCTGAATTCCATTTTTAGGGTTCCTTTATACAGCACAACGGTGAGATCGACCGAGACGTCAAGCATCGAATAAGTTCAGGGTGGATGAAATGGCGACAGGTTACGGGAACCATATGCGGCTCCCGAATTCCACTCAAATTAAAGGGGAAAATAAAACAGTACCTAATAAGACCTGTATTGTACGGATCTGAAAGTTAGGCGGTAAAGCGGATGGATGAGAGTCGGTTGCACGTGACTGAGATGAGTATGCTAAGATGGATGTGTGGAGTAACAAGATGGACAAGGTGAAGAATGAATATGTCACCGGAAGATAACAAGATCCGCAAGTTAATAAATTTCCTAGGAAATTCTCGAAAGTCTCGTGGTAAATTTATAAACTAACGGATTCGTAAGATTTGAACGGTTCGACCAATCGCAGAAGAGCTTTTAATATTACGCTTTTTTAAAATACGGAAAAAAAACACACTCTCTGATTGGTCGATGTTGACAGAGGCAATGCTTGTGTCCAGAGACTTAAGTACAATCAGATTTGCAAAAAAGAAACAATTTTCACAGTTTGTTATAACAGTGTTAAAACTGTTAACACAGTTACAACATTAAAAACTTTACAAAAACACACGAGCAACCGGCGGTGGTGAGGAAGGAGAAGGAACAACTGACTTATTCATCTAATCGGAGCGCACATGACGTTTGGTTATTGCTTGCTTATTATTTTACGCGTGAGTTCGGTAAGTTTATCAATTTGCGAAAATGTGGGCGTAGAATAATACAATTTATCTCTAGTTTTGAATCCTACAAAAGTTTATAAATTTCCTAGGAAATTTATAAACTTGCGGTTCTTGTTATTTTCCGGTGACAAATATATTAGGATCAGTATGAAAGTAGGTACCACCAGTGGCAGAAAAATTGAAAGGTACCTAAACGACTAGCACGGTATGGGCATGTAATGAGAAGAGTGAGACATGTGATAAAGACAGGTGATGAACATGAATGTGGACGGGTACCTATAGAGGGAGAGGATAACCGAAGAAAATATGAATAGATTGTGTGAGATGATATGGCAAAGAAAGGAGTTAATGTTGCGAAGACGGCTGACAGAGATGTGTGCAAGAAAAAACCATATTACGCCGACTCCAAATAACATTGGAAACATGTCAGGCAAATAATACAAACCAAAAAAGTAGCATAAAATCAAATTAAATGCTTGTAAATGCATGCTTGCATTGCATGCTGTATGCATGCTTGAATTGTGCCGGCAGAGTAGAATAGCATCAGCCCATATCCTCCAATGGGTGTCGTAGATAACGACTAATGGACCAGCAAAGGGGTATTGGATCACCTTATACTCCATCCAATCCGCATTGGGCAAGCGTGGTAGACTACTGCCTAAATGTCCTTAGATGACAAGGAGAGGCCTGTGTCTCAGAATTATAAAGGCTGTTATGATGATCTTTTGTTTGCTTTACATCTTTTAAAACGGAAATCACACGATTATTATTACATAATATGACTTCTTCTTCTTTTATATGGATTCCCATAAGCATTTAGCCTATGTCGAGTGAAAAATAACTAAAGGTCATTGCACATTTATCAGCTTGGAAAGGAAGCGCCTCTTTTTTACTATGAACGCTACGGAACAGCGAAACGACTACGGACCGTAGCGCACGGTATCGCATATTTATACCATGGAAAAGCGGCGATACGGTTCCGAGTTGATAATTGTCGTACGACCTTTAAGTAACAAGAAATTGAAAGGTAGACCGAGTTAAAGATGGTGTCTCTCAACACGTGTTATTTCAACAAGAACTCGGGAAAATGTCACAAAATACGATACAAATACAAATTAGGCGACAGGCAGGCAACCTGTCAGTATTTTGGGGTACCTACCTAATCTATAGCCTATACTGCCAGATGTGGCTTTATGTGTAATCCTGTGCTGTAACCAAACTTTACATAAAGCTCTGCTCAGCCCCTTTGGGATTATGAGCACCTTTATATGTATGTAAGGTATATTTATTATGACACAAATAACAATAATATGTTCAAACGTCTGAGAAACGACGCCCGGCATTAGGACCTAACTGGCCTAAACACAATACGTTAGTTATTCTATGGTACTATTTTCAAAGTGTTTTCATTCAGTTAAGGTCAAACACCATAGCCGTATTTGATTTTATCTAGTTTATGCAAACAATTATGATGTAATGTTGATAGAGTAAACGTTGTATTCATTACGGTCGTAAAAACAATGGAACAGTTTAGGTTTTTCAGTAATTTTAATTTGTAATACTAAAAAATGGCAATTAAAGAAACAAATGCAGCGTGTTTAAAATTATTTAACTACATTTACTGAAATGTTAAAGTGAAAAGATTTATACCTGTATATTTAATAAAATAAGATCAATTAACAAAGAAACTTTATCGAAGAACACTATAGGCCAGGGCTTCCCAAACTTATTTTCATAGTGTTTAGGAATTTTCCAATTTTTTACGAGCCCTCCCCCCCGTCATAGTAACAGCCAAGTTAAGTACCTACAAAAACAAAAACATAGCTTTTTTGGAATTATTTAGGCGTTAACGAATGCGCAAATATTTTAAAGAAAGTAGACTGAAAAAATGTTACCATTAACACATAAGTAGCACCGACAAATTTTGACGGCGAAAGCAATGTCCCGGTAGCGCAGTGGTTGACGCAGCCGCCCGGATTGCGGAAGATACTGTGTTCGATTTTTTCGCCCGCGCTGGACAGTCGATTTTTTTCAGTGTATTTTCTTATTTTAAAAACAGAGCTACTCAAAACCGGGCTCAAGTTTTGAAATCGCGACTTTTATTTCTTTCTCCTCATTTATTTTCGTTCGACTAGCTCGCATAGCTAGCTAGACAGCCATTCTATATGGATCGTCTCACAACGCCCGCCCCCGGGATAGAACCGCGACGCCCCAGGGCGTCGCGACGCGTAGTTTGGGAAACCCTGATATAGGCCTATATACCTCCATAACTGTCAATAAATATCGGAAGCTCTTATTAACAGTCCGGAAAGATTTTCTTCCGAGTTCTTCAAATCAATCGTACAATTTTTGTTACTTTAGTTACATTTTCATCTTGATATTGGCAAAATGCGTACGTTTAATGCGACGCGACGCCAATAATTAAGAATAGAATAGAACATTCCAGGACTAGGTATACTTAATTATAATCGAATGGTGTAATTGGAATTGAAATCAAAACTCATGCAGGGAACTCGATAACAATAGAGTGCAACAATGAAAATTCTGAATAATTAGCACAATCAAATCGTATCGAGCACTCGTCAGATTGGTTCGAATTGCTACAATTTGTAAACAGTGCCTGTTTATAAGAGGCTGGAGCCATTGTGAACTAACTTAATGCTTTTGATTATGCAATGGTATGCAGCTAGCTTATAAAACAAAATCAATTATGCTACGGCAAGTTTCGATACGAAACAGATTGGAATCCCATTTTCAAATCATACTGATGGTTTTTACTTTCTTTCGTGTTTTTTTACGTTATTTGGTTGGCAGACAAGCATACGGCCTGCCTGGTGGTAAGTATTCGCCCTAACTAACCTTCTTCTTCTTCATTTAAAGTAATGGCCATCGCGACACATTCTTATGTGTCCGCATTTCGCTAATGTCATATAGATGCTTGCATGATGCTTGCAATCTGCTTGCAACCATCGAGCACATAACCAATAGAGTGGTAATACGCGTAGTTGCAATTGTTTGGCGGAATTATTTTAGAACAAAATAAGTGACATTTCTCGTCTATTGGTTATGTGCTTGATACTTGCAACACTGGCGTGACATTCGCGCGCTGCCAACTCTAGTCCTTTCTCTACCCTGTGGAGCTTTCTGTTTATTGTTACACACAAGAACTTTAGTAATAAGTAATTTACAAGGTATCGTTGGACTAAATATTAGTATTAATTTTAATCGATATTTTCATAAGAGGGTAAGAAAATAACTGTGTACTATGTTAGGTTATAAATGTGTACTACCTATGTCGAATAACGAAAAAAGGAAATCGTACAGACATAGATTTTTCTTTTTATTAAAGCATTCTAATACATAATAAAGATCGGATAAGAAATACGGGTGTCAATACCACATCTCGATAAAAACGTTTTTATCGAGACGTGGTATTGACACGTGCGCGCTGCATTATTTTGGTAGATTTTTTTACAATCCGTATACACTGAAGCAGCAATTTGTTATGTAATACTTTGTAAAGGTTTGAATTCAAATCTAGTGCAAAAATTCTTTCATATTTACACATAGCCTGCCCAATATTTATCTAGTCATCGGTTAGGCACAGTTTGCAGTGACTATGCTAGGTAGGTATGTATCAAACCGCAAATCGTGAGTTGTTTCATTTTGAATAGAGAAAGTTCTATTGTATAATTTTAGTAACACATGGACAATGGACAATCCTTAAAAAGGTAAGTATATATGTAATGTATGTAAGTATAGCGAAGAGGATTGTTTTATCAGAATATTGTCACACAATATTGTCACATTTATGCTCATTTATCCCCTTGACTTTCTCGTATACGACTCATTCTCGGAAACGACTCAAAAGTTGATAGAAACCTTATATTTTAATGTCAAACATGCATGTTAAATTTTGGTCACCCATCCGAGTACCGACCACGCACTTGGTTGCTTCGTTCAGGTCGTGATCGAAGACTCAAAATTTGATAGAAACCTTATATTTTGATGTTATGCATGCATGTTAAATTTGGTTGCAATAAGATAAAGCATACTCGAGTTATCGTGCTAACGATTATTATTATGTAAATTTGTCCTTTTCATATAATTATAATCTTGGTAATTAAAATAACAGCGTCACCGAATTTACTGCAACGTAGCATTTACCTCATGTATCTCTATCAAATGGCTGTGAAGTTACAAAACAAACGAAGACGTCAATATATTATGATTTCATTCATATAATAAATATCCAGTGGTGATATAGTCTTGTTTTCATTAGTTAGATAGTTCTTCTATTACTGATGCAAAAATATGGGAAAGTAAGACCAGTGGGTGGTTGTATTGGATATTAGGTGTTGGTGCGTCCATACTAGATACATTAGCATTGCTAATCCAGTTAACTGCGCTAGCTGTTGGGAAGAAAATTCCGATTTTAGTTATTAAACACAAGGTTAAAATCAAACCTACTTCATGTATACTTTGATATTAAAAAGAGGAAAGATTTCTATTTTTGTAACTAATAAACTCAAAAACACTACATTGTTCTTGAGTGACATAGGATATAAGTATTTCATTTAAAAAAAGTCCATGCGGACAAAATCGCGGGCGCTAGTAATAATCCTAATTAATTTGTAATTGTGATAGTGAGTTTGATTGCTTGTTACGTTTCCACGCCTAAACCCCCTAAACCACTGAACCGATTTTAATAAAATTTCATATGGAGAGGTTGAGGCCCTCGTAAGGACATAGGATACTTTTTGCCTCGATATTCGACATTAACGCGAGCGATGTCGCGGGCGACCGCTATGCTATGATGAATAGCTTCAAAAACTACTGGGCAATTGTTAAAATTCGTTCACGAGTTATAAGGCTATATTTTTTACTGTAAAAAAAAAGAAATATAAACGGTTAAAGTTCCACATAGAGCGCTGTAATATTATAAAGAGGAAGTATTTGTATATTTGTAACGAATAATCTTAAAAACTACTGGACTATTTTAAAAATAAAACACCATTAGAATAATTTCTATACTTCATTGAAAAAACTCTACCCCGACGAAGTCACGGGCGGAGCGCTAGTCTCATACAAAATAAGAATAGTAATGACTTGCCAAACTACATTTAAACGTAACGTCAAAGAAAAACCCACCAACAAGACCAAGAATTATGTCAATTTAAAAAAGCATCCATCAAGTTCAAGTGCCATAACGTGAATAGTGAAATCAAATTTCCATGGCGCGTGTATCATTAGCTGTTGCTGGTAATGACAAAGCACGCTTGATGATAAGTTATTTTTTCATGTCCCACTTGTTACGGGAAAATTGTCCAGTCCATGTTATAATTAACGGAGTCGGTACTAATGCTGAAAAGCCGTTACTGTCTAGTGATCGTTTCAGTCATTGAATAAGGATTGACGAAAAGCAATTATTATCATGCAACATCCTAATTTAATTTGGCAATCTGTTATTAGTAGGTAATATCGAAATGAAGGCTTGTAATAAAATGTTTCATTATTTATCATTAGTCGTCAATGGTCATCATGGCCGGTATTGTTTGTCTTTCCGCTAATCCAGCGATATGCAAAAGGATTTCACCTTTATATAGATTTGGGTTAGTTATACAATCGGAAAGGCTATATTTTATTTCATTTTATCAATGTCGTATTTAGATAGTTTTCTTGTAAGTAATTACTTGCTCAAATATTAGTAATTCAAATATTGTTGAATTTTACTTAGAATTGTATCCTACTGCATAAGCAACTCTTTCTCAGAAATTATTAATCTCAAAAAATTCATTTTTCCATTTTGGGAAAAACTTGTAAACTGAAAAGGGAATTTGCTTGCTCGTTCTTCTCCTGTATTTACCAGCGCATGACTTAGAATTGAACAATTGATGACTAACAAATATAATAAGTGCGAATAGGTATAAGCTTTTTTGTTTGTTGGTTATGGTTTCGCCACTAAAATACTCAACTGACCATCATGGAACTATATACCAAATATTGTTAGAGGTACAGAAAAAGGTTACCAAAAAAGAATTTACTTTTTTATTCAATTCTAAATTTGAAATATTAACAGACCACCCCGTTGAAAATTGAAAGTGCAAGGTGTCGTAACGAAGCGTAATTTAGATTTCGATTCAAGCCACATTCGACATGGTCGTCCGAATTAGCCATGATCTCTAAATTATTTGTTTTTCGGAAGCTTGGTAGACAATGTTCCCAGTTGCTCTTAGGTTAAAGATATAAGAGGTATGCAAATGTAAAAAAATGGACTTGCAATAATAATTTGGCCATTTTTTCTTATTCCATCTGAACAAAATGTAAATAAATAGCAAATTATAATTTTACCATTAAAAATATTCTTCAAAATCACAATGTAACAGATAATATAATATGTTTTTAGAGTACATATAATTGGTTTTATTTGCTTTTATTTTTAGTTATTTCATAACAAGCAAACCCGACTACGGAATAAATATTGCAATAAAAAATTGATTAAATTCGGGGTTTACAAAGTAAAATCAACCACTCTATTTCAATAGAAATCCAAAATCAAACATTCTTTTAAGGATAGTCGTAGTTCCATTATTGGCCATTTCACATTGCTTAGCAACCTCAACAAGATTTTGTGTACAAACTTCAAAGGAATCGGTTACTAGGAAAACATTCTCAAACTCGTCCTCTTCTTAAAGTCGGTTAAAATGTACCCTATGTTGCTCGAATCATAATAACGAATTGATTGACACCTGATTCATCAAAATTAGATAAATAGTCTAGGCGATGGAACTTTCGTAAATACAAACATACATACATAGACTGCTAAAACCATTACCTTTCCTTTTGGCTTCGCCGTAGTTGGGTAAAAACACCGTTTGTAATGAATAATAAAATATTTATTGGAGCTGTCACCGTGCATAACTTATAAAGAACGATTGAAATAGTAAAGTAATATACTATTTCGATGCATATAACACAGAATAGTGAAGATTAGAGCATAGAATCAAGTTATATATATTATACAGAAATATGTTTTATTTCAATAATGGTTAGGTATGATTCATAAAATCTGAACTAAACATGACGCTTACCTTTTATTACCTTTTCGTGGGATTACGATAAGATAGCTGTTGAGTAAATTTCCAAAGGTAGTGTTGATCTAAATAAGATTTACTGCTGCAAATAAAACGCCGTGTTTGCTATAGATATCTCGTTGTTATACAATGTTGTCGTACCGTAAATAATATAAAAAACGAAAGTGTACATAACACCGGGTCACTTTCGGCACGGATTCAGTGGTCACGGCCAACTGGTCATCTTTGTTTCACCTTTAATAGTTATCTACTTCTTATAATAATAAATAATGGGCACAGTGCATATGTTACAGTAAATCTGAAAACCTTGTAATTGTATACAATTTCTAGGAAATCTATCCTGGGATTATTTTGGAAATGCGTGTAATGACAATCCTAAAAGTTTTAAAATTTTCGAGGTGACTAATAACTTAAAGGATGATAAACTATTTTGATTCTAAAAAAATAACTTAGCAGCGATTAAATATTTATATTAGACGAGCTTTGAAATGCAAGGATTTATTAAAACTAAATTGGCTGCTACTTTAAGGTAACAACTTATTAAACAGGGACAGGGCCAATGAAATTATAGGCGAGGTACTATAAATTATCACATGGTGACTTTATTATTAACGGGATAACACACATTGTATTATTGGCAACTATAGACTTCCATACGAGTAGAGTAATTGATTACTTAATTATTTGTTTCTGTAATTTGTAGGTAAGGGTTATTACTTTCTTGTATACCTACGTATACGAGAAAGTAATAACCTTACCTTTATTTTTTGACGATTACAAGACTTCCTCTATAGTACCATAGAGGACGTCTTGTAATCGTCAAAAAATTCGACTTCGAGATTTTGACGGATTTACACGTTTTGGACCTCCCTGAGTCCAAAAAAAACAGTTTTTGTAATTATGTCTCTGTGTCTGTGCGTTAGCACGATAACTTGAGTATGCTTTATCTAATTGCAACCTAATTTGACATGCATGTATGACATCAAAATATAAGGTTTCTATCAACTTTTCAGTCGTTTCCGAGAAAGTCAAGGGGAGACCACTCCCGATTTTGTTTATATGATCGGGCGGAGTAGAGATAAACTACGATAACATGGCGCGCCCCTCCAAAATTAACAACTGTTAAAAATGGTAATTTAAATTAATAATAATAATATAATTATTAATATAATATATTATTATACTTACACTATAAATGTTTAAACTGTTAAAAAAATACTTACAAAATGTGTCTACACACATTGAAACAGTAATTTGGAGCGCCCCTCCAAATTACTGTTGCTATCGTAGTTTATCTCTACAGCACTGTTTTTGGGAAATTTAAACTAAATGCTTTGATTTAGTTAGATTACGACGAAGTTAATATGATTTGATAGGAAACATACTTTATTTTATGACCACTCTTACCTACTAATGATCGCGTGAGCACTTTGTTTGCATCACACCCGTACCTACTTGCTTCCGCGGTGAGGAACTTCTAATGATCTTTGTAATGTAAAGAAAAAAACGTTTGTTAGGAAAACAACAAATAAGTAGAATCGGAGTAATTATTTATATCGTCGCCGTCACCATCGTGGTGGAGTGGTTAGTAATGCTGCCTACACATCGGGTACACATCGGTACTCGCAAATGTGTGGTAGTGCAAGTGTGATGAACAAGAACATTTTGTTCACGAGTTATGGTTGTTTATATATTTATTTGAATTGATTTATAAGATATCTAGATAGTTATTATCTATGTAAATTTATCCGTTTTACATAATAATAATAGAGATAATTAAAATAATAGCCTCTATCCAATGACTGTGACGTTAGTATTAAACTTAAGTTTTCTTCATAAAAATCTACGTATTACACGTTAATTCATTTAAAAATTACGCTATTATTTAGGCTTACTCAATTGAGATAATATAAAGCAAAATATTCACTGGTGCGTGCACCTAAGATTTCTCACGACTCTGTCGAAACTATAATATCTTGAAACAAGATGCGAAACTTTTTATCGGCTCTAGGTCTGTGAACAATGAATTATTGCATAAGTAGAACGCAGAACATTACAGTTCTGAATAAAATAGTAACCGACTTTTGATTCACAAAACTTTGTCGTAAAGATTTTTCTTATTTTGCAGGAAAATTTGCAAGTAGATATGTATTTGCAATATAGTCTGCCTTTTCATTTTTATAAGCTTTCATTACATAGTGTTATCTAGGACATTTAGTCATAAAAGTGTCTACTCAGTAAAATAATTATGCAAGTAAGTATTTATATAGTTTTTCTTCTAGTTATTGCTTAAATTAATGATGTACTTATACATAGTACCTAATAAAAACAATTTTAAATACCTAATACTAAATGAAAATTTATGTGTTCCTATTAGTTTTTACTTTTTGTAAAGAAATATTGATAAGTTTTAGTAAGTACTTCGCAGTAGACATTGTAAGTACTCCTTTAACAATAAAAAACTTTTGGTTGTAATGTAGTAATTAAAACCGTTTGTTCGGTTTAATTTATTTTGTAGCATTGTTTATATTATGTATTCGAAATATTACACAAATTTTTCCCATGCCGATCAACTGACAAGCATTGTATCATATTTAGGCGCTTTAGATTTTCTGAACATGATACATGAAATTAAAGTAATTACAAAATACGTTTCTGATGTTCATTACGATTTTATCTATTTCATCATAACTTTTGTAAATTTAGAAATAGTAATAGTTTAAACACATGTGAAAATAGTTTTTTTTTTTGCAAATCAGATTGTTCCAAGTCTCTGGACACAAGCATTGCCACTGTCAACATCGACCAATCAGAGAGCAGTGTGTTATTTGCCGTATTTAAAAAAAAAGCGTAAAATTAAAAGCTCTTCTGTGATTGGTCGAACCGTTTAGAATCTTACGATTGGATATCCGTTAGTTTATAAATTTACCACGAGACGTCGCAAGTTGATAAATTTGCGAAAATGTGGGCGTAAAATAATACAATTTATCTCTCGTTTAGAATCCTACGAAAGTTTATAAATTTCCTAGGAAATTTATAAACTTGCGGATCTTGTTATCTTCCGGTGACATATACATCTATTTCCAATATCCGATAGTAAACATAGATAGATTTGTTCGGACTTTCATTCCCTTTTATCCCCTATTTTAATATGGGTTTTACTTTATAAATGACGGATTTCCATACAAAGCTTCATCCTCTATTATGCATATATATCCGAAGGGCTGAAGTTCGAAAATACCTCTTTCTTAATTTTTAACAAGACGGCCATAAACCAATTTTTGTGAATTTTACTTTAAAATGACGGATTTCCATACAAACTGTCATCCCCTAACTCATCCCCCTATGTCGAAATTTCAAAAATACTAAAATAAATACTCAATTGTTATGGTTTCTCATCAAATGCCTAAATTCAAAGCTTCGTGGTTTTACCTTCGATAGTGACGATAAAATACCCATACACAGGGCGTCCCACGGCTATGCCACATGTAGGGAAAGTATCTTGTGGATATAAAATTTTACTGAAAGAAGATTTCATTTTAATTTAAAAGACAATTTCAACTGCATTCAAGGTTTTTTGAATAATCGTCTGTCTGAACCGGGAATCGACCCGCTAAATGAAAAAAAAAACATTCATAATTTTATAATATCTATAGAAAGGGTCTTCCTTTTATTTCAGATGCTATGTTATTTTTACAAATAACATAGCATCTGAAATAAAAGGAAGACCATGAAATTTTACAATTATAATTTTAAGAGAATTAATTATTAGCCTTTTGAATTTGCCGTGTTTACAAATGATTTCATTTAAAAATTATTATCTACTAATAGGTACCCACTAGAGAAACTCCTTGTATTGATATCCTACTCCTTGAAAAATGCACTGAAAAAAATCGACTTGCCTCAGGCGGGACTCGAACCCGCGTTTGTAAACGCAAAAATAAAATTATTCCATAATGTAAGGTAGTTTCATCTTAGCTGAGCGTCAAATATTTGCAAAAATATTTCGTTCGGGTCTTGGAAGTGCAAATTTCAAAGATTTGATGAAACGATGTTTACCATAAAAACATAAGCACCAAGCACTGACAAATTTCGACAGCGAAAAGCAGTGCCTCGGTGGCGAAATTGGTCAACGCGTCCACCCGGATTGTGGAAGGTGCGGGTTCGAGTCCCGCCTGAGGCAAGTCGATTTTTTTCAGTGCATTTTTCTAGTATTATATTTACGCGTTTGTAAACGCAAAAATAAAATTATTCCATAATGTAAGGTAGTTTCATCTTAGCTGAGCGTCAAATATTTGCAAAAATATTTCGTTCGGGTCTTGGAAGTGCAAATTTCAAAGATTTGATGAAACGATGTTTACCATAAAAACATAAGCACCAAGCACTGACAAATTTCGACAGCGAAAAGCAGTGCCTCGGTGGCGAAATTGGTCAACGCGTCCACCCGGATTGTGGAAGGTGCGGGTTCGAGTCCCGCCTGAGGCAAGTCGATTTTTTTCAGTGCATTTTTCTAGTATTATATTTACGCGTTTGTAAACGCAAAAATAAAATTATTCCATAATGTAAGGTAGTTTCATCTTAGCTGAGCGTCAAATATTTGCAAAAATATTTCGTTCGGGTCTTGGAAGTGCAAATTTCAAAGATTTGATGAAACGATGTTTACCATAAAAACATAAGCACCAAGCACTGACAAATTTCGACAGCGAAAAGCAGTGCCTCGGTGGCGAAATTGGTCAACGCGTCCACCCGGATTGTGGAAGGTGCGGGTTCGAGTCCCGCCTGAGGCAAGTCGATTTTTTTCAGTGCATTTTTCTAGTATTATATTTACGCGTTTGTAAACGCAAAAATAAAATTATTCCATAATGTAAGGTAGTTTCATCTTAGCTGAGCGTCAAATATTTGCAAAAATATTTCGTTCGGGTCTTGGAAGTGCAAATTTCAAAGATTTGATGAAACGATGTTTACCATAAAAACATAAGCACCAAGCACTGACAAATTTCGACAGCGAAAAGCAGTGCCTCGGTGGCGAAATTGGTCAACGCGTCCACCCGGATTGTGGAAGGTGCGGGTTCGAGTCCCGCCTGAGGCAAGTCGATTTTTTTCAGTGCATTTTTCTAGTATTATATTTACGCGTTTGTAAACGCAAAAATAAAATTATTCCATAATCCTACTCCTTGTAAGTATTGATATCAAATTATCAACTTCGAAGCAAATCACCGCCAAAATAACTTTCTACCCCTTTTTAATCCCGTTAGCGGGCGAATATCAATAAATATTGAAACACGTCTTCCATCAATTCTGTTAAAAATGGTTTAGGCAAAATTTGAAGTAGACATATTGGACCAAGGAATCACGTTGTCCCATAAAAGTTTGTCCCCTTTTTTACCCCCTTAGGGGTAGATTTTTGGAAAATCCTTTCTTATCGGATACCTACGTCATACAAAGAACACACCAAACAAGTTTCAGGTCTCTACGATCAACGGTCAGTCAGTCATTCAGGACAAAGCATTAATATGTATAGATTATATCTTAGAAATATAATTCACACAAGAACTGAATGGACATGTTATTTTGATCGTGTCAGTACCTATAAATAACAATACATAAATGTTCTAATCATATCTACCGCAAACTCCTGTTGTTAACTATATCCAGAGCTAGGTATTGCGTGCTCTTACGATACTAATAAAGACATCGAGTTGTTTGTCAGTTCGAGCTGGGGTCGGCAGACAATTGATTCATTGAGACGGGCTAAATGTCCAGCCTCGTACGTCGACCCCCTTGTTTTCTTGAAATATTTAAATCGATTAAAACTGTGGCGGCACTGAATAAATTTCCATTACCTGCGGAACTTTATTGGAGCTTGTTTGTTTATCCCGTCCTTTATCAAGTAGGAAAAGTTTGGTCAAAATCATGTTTCCAACACGATTCAAATTTTGCTTTTAAACAATTATTATGGCTATTATCTGTTTTTATACTTTGATAATGTTTACAAGGCTTATATTGTGTATTTAAAATTTTCTCATAAAAGTACGAATTTATAAATCTTCAAACACATTATGGAATAATTTTATTTTTGCGTTTTCAAACGCGTAAATATAATACTAGAAAAATGCACTGAAAAAAATCGACTTGTCCCGATCCCGGTCGATTTTTTTCAGTGCATTTTTCTAGTTTAAAACACATTACTAAATATCAGTACAAAGAAATTCTTAAGATTTCACTGAGCATTTTCAATTCTGTCTTAACTAATAAAATGAAGCCTTGTTGGTGTGACGACCTTGCTAATCTTGCTATATGACGGACGGATTTTATATTCCGCAAGGTCAAATTAGCAAATAGTTTTCTATAAATTGTCCAATCTATTCGTATCTGGGATTACCGTTTGTACCTAACTTTTTGTTTTTTTGCTTGCTATTTTTACTGCTATTTAGGAGAAGAATTTCCTACTTATGTGTATTTTTCCCGATGCTCAGTTTGCCAGTTTTGGTAATTGTCATAATGATGGTGTCGTATAGATATTTTGAATTTTGACGATTTCTCAGAGCAATTACATTCGTTTTTTTACTTTAGGTAACAATTAACGGTGTGTTGAAATGTAAAACTGTTATTTGTATAAAAATTCAGTTGTCCAATATTTGTTTTCAGAAAGTAATTATATGTATAACTGTTAATGTTATTGTTGGAAGTCTCCATAAAGTCACAACTTAGCTACGCACAACAAAATTTTAATTGCCTACTCTTTATTTCGGTGTCTTTGTTCTAGAAGAAACCCAAAATGCTTGGGTTGACATATAATTTACAACCTGAGCCTCAAAGCAACGTGTGCAATTAGAAGAAAAAAAAATCTTATTTCTTTTTAAATTTTGGTTTATTACGCTATCAGTCCGCTTGCTTCGCTATTACTTACTAGTATTAAATCAACTGCTGGCTCCTCCCTCTGTAACACTATAGACACGGCACCCACATGGTAAATCTATGAAATGCTAAGAGTTTTCAACCATGCAGAGTTTACATTTACTATTAATATCACAAATAAATAGAATATATCAATGTGCTGATAAAATGTATGTAAAATGTATAAGTACTAATAATATAAAAAAAACGCTGGGAAGGACATAGGATAGGTACTTTTTGGCAGGATAACTGACATTAGTTAGCCAAGCCGCGGGCGACCGCTAGTCTGACATAAAAATGAAGAGATGAGGTTGTTTGACCTTTATATTGTCGGCAGAAAATTAAACTAAATCTTTGAGCTTAGTCAGTGAATTTAGAAGAAGTGAGAAGTGAATTAGCCACTCGAATTGGGAACGTGAAAATGCACGCTGTTGATTCTGCTGTGTAACTTGAAGGGTAAGGCGAAGGTATAGCCACCCTCGCAAAGTGCTTCTTCACGCCTCTTTTGAATGACCCAGGATTATATTAAGGGACACGTGTGCTGGCAAAGAATTCAATTTTTTTTCCTCACGTTTCATTCCCTTTACGACATAATATTCTATGTGAGTTCGTCTATTAAGGTTTTGTTTGTAATTAATAAACAAGTATTTGTACTTTGAACAAATGTATACTTTGCCTAACTACCGTATAATAATATAATGATGAAGCGAAACCATATTTACGCACGACATGTCGCAGCATAATGAGATTTTAACTCCACTTCATGCATTCAATGACATATTGTTATTTATAGTTACATGGTTCTTTGAGTACAATTTTATTCATAATTTTTAAAAAGCTAGCTAAGAACGTGCTTTGAAACAATGCGAAATATTTTACTTTTCGACATAAAGGATTAATAATACGACATAAAGAATAGGTTACATATTTTTATGAGACTGTTTTAAAAACGTTAGGTCTTTTTGAAACATTTATAAACCTTAATACCGAATTAGCAAATCCACTCTCTTCATAAAACCCGACATACCGCTAGTAAATTATATGATTGGTGTGATATGCAGACCTTCAAGAAATGAGATCAGATTTAAGTGTGGGTAATCTAAATAATGAGGTTGAAGTGTATCAAATGCGATCATTGCCCGCGGCTTGCAGGTATTTAACTCGTGAGTCAAAGTAAAACCAGAGGGTGATTTAAAGGTCTCAATGTACAGGTACCATACCCGGACTGTTGAGACTGGATTAATAAACTCTTTATTGCATTTCACAGTTAATATTTAACAAACATAAAGTAACAAGGTTTGCAAGCGCGAACTTATCTCTAAAAGAGATCTCTTCCAGTCAACCCAGAATGTATGTAAGAGACGTACACGGTTGTAAGAAAAAGAATTCTAATTTTCTTTTATATATGATAACTAACATAGCATACACATATGAATAAATATTAACATAAATAATCATAAAGTACACACATAATAAATACACAAATACATATTAAAATAAATACATAATGATATATAAATATATAATAGACTATACTATGAAAGACTGTTTGAACCAGAAGAAAGTTAGTCACGACTGTGAAAGAAGTGAGAGGTAGTGTTTTTTTATTTTATATTTAAAAGATTGCGCTGAAGGACTCTCCTGAACGTCTGATGGGAGTCGATTCCATAATTGAGCAGCAGGAACGGTAAAGGAATTGAAAAAAAAGTTAGTGTTACTACTAGTAGCTGGAGCATCCTAGTAATAAAATAAATTAAATTAAATATGTAAACTATTCTTTAAAACCTGTAAAATAGATTTGAAAACTTTCAGAATATTTTGTAAGAGATAATATGTTGTTGCAACCATTTTAAAACCAGATGAAAAAACGGGACGCACCGTAACGTGACATGTTCTCAAAAGGCAACATTTCACACAAAAATCCCGAAGTATTTTGAATAGTGGTGAGAATAGGACATTCGAAAAAACACTCTCGATTTACGAGATTTTATGGTAGAAAAAGGATTCGAAGAGTAAATTCGAATTCGATATTATTTCGAAGGAAACGGGAATTGCGTTCCTATATAGTTGCTGGCTTTTGTTGGTTTGATTTAATGTATGCTTTTTATAGCTATTCTTACTTTATCTATTTAGTTAAAACGCTATTTCTTCTTATTATGATTTTTTTTTCTGGATAAGGAAGCTCTTGACCTTGATCTCCCCTGAGGTAAGTGATAATAAGTTATTTCTTTAGAAACAAGTTTGAAATTAAACAGACAGACAAATGAAGCCCTTTTTTATTAAAAAATCTAAGCAACTTCAAATAGTTTGTATTACACGTTAACCTTTACGCTCTGATTACATATACATATATGATTAACAGACATTGTAAATCGTTGGTCTTATCTTGATTTTTGTTAATCAAGGTATGAATAAATTAGATTAATCATACCGTGATTTCAAAAAAAAAACTAATTGTGTCTACAAGTCAATGATATTACTTAAATAATCAGACCAAATAACTATCATTATTTTATTACGGTATAGATAATTACCTAGTTTTTATCGTTAGCAAAGTTAGCATATTGATTCTCTCTCTACTCTGCAAAGAAATCACTTCTCACTTCAACTCTCCGTGTTATTCTGTGAAGATCTCATCTCGCATTTCGATGCATACTTCGATTAAAAAATTGTATTCTATTTCAAATGATAACGCCACGTAAAAATATTAACAAGGAACACAATTAAGATCTTTGAAAATAAAAAGATTTGTATAAAGGAAAATTTTGTATAAAACTAATCCCTGACGTCAGACCAGTGGCGTAGCGTAGGGGGGGCAGGGGGGGCGGCCCGCCCCGGGCGGCACATTTGAGGGGGCGGCAAAATTTCACAATAATTTAAAAAAAATGAAACTATTTCATATTTTTATTGCAACTACAAATTCGTCAGTGACAGTCAAATTGAATAACAAAATAAAATTGAAATTGGTTTTTAAGACAAGAAAAATACACTAAAAAAATCGACCTATCCCAGGCGGGAATCGAACCCCGCATCCTCCGCAATCCGGTCGGCTGCGTTAACCACTAGGTAAGCTACCCAGGGCACTGCTATTGCCGTCGAAATTTGTCAATGCTTGGTGCTTATGTTTTTATGGTAAACATTTTTTCATCAAAACATTGAAATTTTTACTTGTAAGATCCGAACGAAATATTTTTGCAAATATTTGACGTCCAGTTAAGATGAAACTACCTTATAGCGTGGAATATTTTTTTGCGTTTGCAAACGCTTAAATATTTTTGAGACTGGAAAAATACACTGGAAAAAATCGACCTGCCCTTTTTTCGGACAGGCGGAGGGGTTTCTAGTGTTAAAAATATTTACGCGTTTGTAAACCCAAAAAAAATGTTCCATAAGAAATTGGTTTTGATAAGAGAAATGTATTTGTCAAATGAAATGACACCTTTTCATGTCCCTAACAGTGATAGATAATCATGAAGATAGAATTAATATAAGCTCCTTGTAGATAATGTACCTAATTTGTACACGTTTTAACAACACAGGAAGGCATTTTTTTGAGCGATTACCTACTTAAAGCGTTGCAATGAAGTGCAGTCGACCAGCTGAAATGCGAGAGCGTTCCCGATTCAATTTTCATTAGTTCCAAACTGAATGTAAATCCGGCAATTGCCCGACTTTTTCGTTGCCATTTTCGAGCGAGTGCAACGCATCTATACTTTTTGAACTTCTTAGTGTGTAATGCATAGTATACATTAAATTGAAATACCTAAAAGGGGGGCAAAATTATTTTCCGCCCCGGGCGGCCGATACCCACGCTACGCCACTGCGTCAGACAGATCTAATATGGACAGAATTTATAAATATAGAATGCGAGAGAAGAAGGTCCTATACTATGCATATGTTTATTTTAAAGAGTTCGACATATGCTCTCCGAGTAATGTGCTTTTGAACCCGACTTTAAACTAGGCTCACGACATCGTGCTCAACATTTCTGTAAAGGTGTAAATGCAAAGGTTACACTGACCTTTATGCTGTAATATTAAAGTTTTTATTCTGTATTGCGCTACTTTGGGTATATAACACTACAATTTTATAGTTGAATGACTTCGTTTATCTGTTGTTGTAATGCGTACGAATGAATGAACGCAAGAGTTGTAAAAGTGACTTACCAATATTTCTTATTTTTAATACAAAATGTAGTCTACTATTTCATACGATGAATGAATTAAAGCAAGGTAAAGAAAAAACTAAAACGTAAAACAAAACGGTAAAGAAACTAGTTTGTGTTTTTCATAGAAAAAGTTTGGTTACAATAGCATTCTTTTCGTCCATAGCGCACAATGATTAACAAAGGAGAATTTGCAAAAAATTTGTGCAAGTTTATCAGTGCTAGGTTTCTCATTAATTTCATATACTACTAAAGGAAAATATATAACATCGTGGCAAGATAGAAAGTAACTTACCTTAATCTTTACTGGAAACCAATAATATCTAGTAGCTTAGATATAGCTATAAGTAAGGCTTTGTTTTAGAGTTTTAATCTTTAAATGAACTAAAGAGAATCTTCTCCTTCTTTCTACTCTGATCTCGATTTATTTGGCTTGGTGCCAGATATCTTTCTCTTCTCTATTAGCTGTCATCGCATTGTTTGTTTCCTTTTCATTCATTTCATTTTAAATGAACTGGAGACTTGTAATCTAAGACTGGAGAGAATCTTCAAGTCCAAATAAATCGAGATCAGAATAGGAAGAAGACTACCTATTCTGATCTCTTGGTGCAATATGTCTTTTTCTTTCTTCTCTATCAGTTGTAATCTCATTGTTTGTTTCTTTTCATTCATTTCATTGCTCAAACATTCCGTCCAATTTTTCTGCGGCATTCCTTCCTCATCTCCTCCATCTACCAACATTCAAATTCGTCACTCTCCCAGTGATCTATTTCACTCAACTAATACGAGTACATATAGATAGACCACCAGATATAGATGTTTTTTTTATATTTGTAAAGATTTTCACAAACAAATATATTGATAGTCAATGTTACGTTAAATACGCAAAACGCAGACTTGCTAAAAACAAGTGTACAACTAATTTTGAAGACAGTTTCAAGGTCACAAACTAGAAAAGCCACAAAACCTGTTCTAGCAGCTTACCAGCTGATCAAAGATTAGGTAACCGTCGCCAGCAAAAGATATTGCGTTTACGTTACTCTCGATTGAGCAATGCGACAGCAATGTCTCCGTGAAAATAACTGATACCGTTCGATGGCGTTTATAACTGTGGTCGTTTCATCTAATGAGCTAGGAGAATATCAAGCCCAAATCTTACCGTTTCAATAACAGAATTGCTTGTTGAAAGCTAATTTTATAAGGACAGCTATCTATTAGATTAAATTAGATTTAAATTAGATTAAACAATCAGTATTGCGTTCTAACGCAATACTGGTTGTTTAATCTAATTTAATTTGTAATAAAATAAATACTAGGTAATTTATTACAAATCGAATTAGATCATAGAATGAGTATTGCGTTCTAAGATAGATGTCCTTATAAAATGAGAGTTATTTCGAATTAAAGTTCTACATACGCAAAAATATAATAAGTTCGGTGCGTAATTTGTTATAAATTTTAAATTAGAAACAAATTTAATGTTTTCAGTTTGTTTAGGTGTGAAGTGTAGCACTACAATTATAATAATTTTAGTGCCCTCACAGGGTTCATGTCGGCTGTAAAAATTTTATGTAACATCTATAAAAACCACATACAATAATTGTGGAGATACAGAAAAATAACAAGTACCTATTCACAGCAAGATTGAATTTTACCGATACACTTCCTTCTTTAAGTCCAGTAACTACTTAATTAGACTATCAGCCGCAGAATGTTTAGCAAAAGCATACAATATTTATTGAACACTACAATTTGTACATTGAATTCACTAGAATATCTACTAATCATGGCATGAACTTCCACATACTAATTTGTTGAAAACAATTAGCGCACTAATAGTTAAGATAATCCATACTGCTATCGTCTCTGCTTTCTTCGAACTCTCCTGACTCATTCTCGTTGTGATAAAGTAAATAATAACTTAGTCACGTTAACATGCAAGCACCTTGTATAGATTCTGGCCTGTAGTAAAAGTATTAGAAGATTTTCTCGAGTAAACGTAAATAATCAACTGTTTTTGAGGTAAAACTTCTTTACACATGCTTGACTTGGGGAGTAATCTGGTGAATGCGTTAGGAAAAGTGTGATAGGGCGAGGCGAACGGAAGTTACTTTGCTGACTCAAACTTACAACCTTTATTAATATTATTTATGACATAAAAGGTCAAGTGTGACCGCTACGACAAGACTCACGGTACCATGATAAGAAAATTGCATTATATAATTGCGTAGAAGCTCTGCCGTCATATATGTTAAGTTAATTATATAACTATGTTTGCCTTGCTCCAATGACACGGTGATTTTAACTAATAAAACTCTTCCACAGCGGCGTTGACCGATGACGATTCGTGTCATAGGGCTGTGTTACTAGATATATTAGAATATTATCATATTTTATAATCTTAATTCTAAACAGTGAAAGATTTTTTTTTTACAGAATTTACAAATAAATTCCATTGGTGCATACGTTTAATATTCTTTGTTCGTAGGTGAGGATATGAAAATGGAACGAAAAGAAAGTAGTAAAAATTTTAAGCATTAGGTATATTAATTGAAAATATTATCTATTGGAAAAAAAAATTCCAGATCTGACCATATTAACTTAAGTGCTGCATAAATAGAAGAGTTGCAGAAATATACACATGTCTCCAACGGTCGTGCCATCCCTATTCATAGTAGTGCACGTCATTGGGAACCGGCTGGGTGACTTTCACAGCTCGTCCCGATAATGCAACTGGACTGTTACGTCAGACCCATCTGTGTCGACTCGACAATTCAACATTACTTAACAAGTACATAAATAAACTTATTGTTAGAATTTGCGCTTAAAATAGAAGACGTTGGTGTCTTTTCAATCGAACATTTTATGTTGGGCTCTGGATAGACCACCCAAGTAATGAGTTTTCGGCTTGGGAAGGACCTCGGTTTTATCATGTTATTGATAATAATCATATTGCGGACACTGAGATTTCCCAAACAGAAGATTTCAGAACGTTTGGATTTTAATTATTATAATTACACTTTATAATAGGTACATCAGACGGAAACACGGTTACAAATAATTCACTAGCTAGGTATAGATATAAAAAATCCAAAGTGGGCACGATGGGTAGTAACTTAAATTAAAAGATACAAAAGTTATGAAGAAAATATCGTTCCACAAGATTTCGTCTGATTAAGCAAAAAACATTCGTTTTCAGAATAATTTTACATGTTCTCAGACTTGGATAAAAATTCTGTAGTTGAAAAATTGATTTTCATTTCAAGATTTCTTCTTATTCTAGTGATTTGCGACAAATGATTTTAGAAATGCGAATAAAAAGTTAATAAACGACTTAATATTATGACATTTTTTATGGAGTGGAGCGTGAAGAAAAAGAACTTAGTTGTGTTCAATTAATTAAACTGCGAAGAAAATTAGTCATGTAATAGTGCTTGCTCCAATATTTGAAAAAAGTTAAAAGTACCTTTCGATAATTAATCATAAGCACCATTTTCCCTTAAGTCCATGATGCACTTGTTACGTAACGTCAATTAAAAAGGCTTTTTATTTTGAATGGATTCTGTTAAACAGACCGTCTAAAAGTATTACGGGATTTGGAGTCTATTTAAATTTTTTGTAACGGAAGATAAACCTTGAAATTGCAATTCAGTCAAAAGTAAAGACCAACTCTATCGTCGGCCTGTATGACAAGAACTAGAAGTAGCACAGTATAAATAGCACATACCATGTATCAGGTATGTAGAGTAGAACATCTTTATAATATAAAATTTATATTTTCTTGTGTATGTGTACTGAACTCCTCCTAAACGGCTGGACCGATTTTAATGACATTTTTTGTGAGTGTTCAAGCAGATCCGAGCATGGTTTAGATTGAAAATTCAATCCTATAGCCCATGTTTTTTTAACAGTACAAAGTCTATCGGGCCCTTAGTTTATTATAAATATTTTAAAATATAACTTATCATTCATTCACTAATTACAATTATTAATCTTAACATATTCGAAATAAGTCTAATTTTTTCCCCGTAAAATGAAAACAAATCACTTTTGTTTTCATTTTACGGGGAAAAAATGGCGTGGAATGGGAGTGAGGTTTTGACTTCTTGACATTATAATATTTACGGAAAATAGTTTATATTAGGTAGTAAATTGTTTTCATTCGTATATTTTTATATCATAATCATAACAGCCTTTATAATACGATCCACTTTTTGGAAATAAGGCCTCACATTTTCATCGAAGGGTAGGTATATTATTGTATAACATTAATTAAGTATTATATTTGCTGACTGTTTATGTAACTCATTTAAGGTACAAATTACTGCCATCATCTATTTAAGAGACGAGTTAGGGACTAACCAGACTTATTTAGCTTTCTCCCATTTTTAATTTCTCGTATACTTAGTATAGAGAAAGTCTTGTAATCGTCAAAAAATTCGACCTCGAGATTTTGTCGGATTTACAAAATTTGGACCTCCTTGAGTCTAAAAATAGCGGTTTTGGAATTATGTCTCTGTGTGTGTGTGTGTGTGTGTCTGTGTGTCTGTGCGTTAGCATGATAGCACGAGTATGCTTTTACTTATTGCAACCAAATTTAACATGCATGTATGACATCAAAATATAAGGTTCATATCAACTTTTGAGTCGTTTCCGGTATACGAGAATTTTTCTCCATAGAAAGCAACGATTTTGTAACAAAATGTGTCTATTCCAGCTTTCCGCAGAACGGACGCGTACGCATCCCATACAAAATCGTTGTTTTCTACGGAGAAAAGCTGAACAGACTTGAATAAGTTTGGTTAGTTATAAGCTTCTTATTATGTCGTAAACCTTTGTTTACTTTATGGCAAATGATTAAATTTAACTAACTAACAACTGTAAATAGTGCAACATAAAAATTATAATTATTACAATTTACTATCGATATGTGCCAAAAATAAATCATAAAAATTATCATGAAATAATATATTTCTACACGTTTATGGGTTTAGTAAATTTTATGTTGTTGTGAAATGTGTAGCCGATAAAAAGGTAATATGGACGGAAACAAGATTATACTCTATGGAATAATTTTATTTTTGCGATTACAAACGCGTAAATATAATACTAGTGAAATGGTCAGAAATTCAAGCCCTTTCATTTTTTTCTATTTTTTTTTTAATAATATGCTCTATTACCGAAGTCGACATTGCTTAACCCGTTAATTATTTATAATAATTATTTATTTTAATTTACAAAGTGGCCTGGAAGAGATTGCTTATTAGAAGTAAGGCCGTTTATTTTGTAACTATGTTCGTATTAAAGGTCTCTTTTATATTTCTCTATTTGTGTGCATACAGACGTCATTTTTATAAATACATATCTTTATTTGAGGATAGCATAGAAAATATAAATGGGTTTTATGCTACGTTGACTATTTTTATAGGAAAATATAAGGTATGCTTTTGGGTCAAGATTGACTTTTCAAGGGGCGATAAGTGGTAATATACAATTTTTGCTGATTTTTCAACAATCATCACTCGTTAAAAATAAAAGCGTTTATTTTGAAAAAATATACGTGTGATACTTACACAATAAATTAGTTTGAGAACATTACAAAATTTGAACAATATAGTGTATTAAAAAAAATCTTAAAAATAGAACTTACTGAAATAAAAAAAGATAACTCAGAAACTACTGGAGTTATTTTCATTAAATGTTATTCATCTTGAAGACAATTTCATTATTTAAATACTCAGCAAATCTAGTTCTTAAAAGTCGTAAATGTCAAAAAAATCCAAAATTGAGTGAATAATACCACAAGTTTCCTTTTATGTAGATGCATTGAGTGCTAAAAGATCTTTTTTGTAATTCGACAACAATGAGAAAAAGTTGCATCTTGTTGAGAAATATCAATAGTTTTTTCGTTTTCTGTGTCTTCTGAGTATCTTATGCAGGCGCGCCGGGATGCTTCGCTCGCTATGGGCAAGGTTGCCAGCACTTATTGTCGCCTTAATGGGGAATAGTTTCTAAAAAGTAAGTACATAAAAATATTGATACGATCGCAAAGTTCAGTGTTCCAGGCGACCTTCGCACAGGGCCGCTGTGAGGGCCGCGACATGCTAGTAATAGCACTAAACGCGTGGGCGCCGAATCTTTCACTACCGCGGGTTTTGCTCAAAACACTCGACTCGTGCGCATACCGCTCGGATCACCTTACGAAGCATTTCGACACGTAGTTTCTTGTTTATACTATCACCAGTAAACCGTGAAACGTTCTATTGACAGTTTGTTTATAATACTTTACTAGAGACAGATTAACAAGGAGTTGTGATGAGATATTTCCAGTTTTGTGTGGTGGTTTTGTGTAGGTAAAGTATCTTTGGGATAGTGTTGTAATAACAGTGTGTGATAATGATATTGGACTGAGAAATAAGGTAAAGTCTAACTGAAGCATGCTGTCATAAATAGCATGTTTTTTTGTAAATATAACTTTACCGGCTACAAGAGTATGCTTTATCATATTGTGACAAGGTTGAAATATTTAAACAATCAACTTTTTCCGTGTGAGAAACATTTGATGAACGCTATAAAATGTTTGCATATTTTTAATAAAGTTATAACGAGTAGTTCATATAAATTTTATTCTTATTCGATATATTGATATATACACTTACCTATTGTTTAGTGTAGAGTCATCTCAATCTGTAGATATGTATCCCTCACCAAAAGATTAAATGCATTTTTAATTAAGTAAATGTATTATAGTCATTTCACTAAAACCATTTTAAATATTCCCCTATTTAAAGAATCTAATATTTATTTTAACCGAAAATGCATAACAAATACAACATTAAAATAATAAGAACAATATTTTTTTGAAAACCCTATTAATTACCCATTTGTCAACAAAGACTTACCCTCAATAAACTTCATGAAACGAAATAAAAAGTAATATTTGTATGAAAATAATGGCGATAACTAATTAATTTGTGCTTTTATTTTTATGTTAAGTACATCGCTAGCAAAATTGTATTCTGTCTACACTAAAATATTAATTCTGACAAAAAACATGTTTAAAATTATCATAAACAAAGATTGATGCGTTGGTTGTTAGAGTCGTAAGCATGAGCATTTAATTAGTCTAAGTAGAATCTGAAACATTCACAAACTTTCTAATTCTGACTGATTTCATTTTAGTACCTATAAAGTCTATGATTTACACGGACTTCAATCAAATCATTTAACGACCTTGGATATAGATAGTGCTATTAAAAACCTAAAGTAAACATTTTCTGAATACACCAGTAGAGAGCCAAATTAATTATGAACGAAAAGTCATTGAAATGTAACGAAGGAACATAAATACTTACACGCTTGAGGTCAGAACTGTGGGCAGAACACTAAATGCAGTTTATTTTTTAACTTGTTGTTGATTGTTACTGGCCTTCCGTATCATAGCTTACCTAGTAAGTGACCGAAGTATCTAAAGTGGAAGTGAGCTACACCCGGAGTTCTTTCCTACTCGAATGACTCGCCGACTAGAAATCCTCTCTAGGGATTTGAATTACAGACTAGAGGACCACCAAGGTCCTCGCCGTCACAAAAACTCGGTGACTCTAACAAGGTCGTCTGCATTGAAAAAGAACCCGGAACCCAACCCCTGAAGTACTGGTAATATTACTACTAACTATTCGAAGATGCTAATGCTGTTTTTTTTTATGTTTGCACATACATGCTCACCTAGAAGATGCTAGTTCACTCTGGCCTTAAAGATATCCAGATTATATTGATCCAGGAAAATAGACCTCGGCAACGAGTTCCACTCATTAGCTGTTCGCGTAATACCATTAGTTTTATGATAAAAGACATTGATAACATGTTGATAGCAAACTGGGAGAATTCAAGACAAGCTATCAACCAGACCAAACATAAATTAAAGAAGCAGTCAAATGACTCTACATTTTTTGTGCTTCTGTCTGAGTAAAGTTGGATGGAAGAAGTCATAGATGTTGGGGTTGGCATCGCAGGAGTGACACTTCACAATTTTCTAATATGCTATGGCTCAGACGTATTGCTACGGTGACTGCTTAGCATAGGCGTGCCGTATGCTTGATATGCATAAAACAAATAAGGGTTCATTTCGAGGATAGATCTGTTTATTATACTCAAAGTTTATTGCTTTATATGTTTTTATGTCTGTAATTTGCAATTCTTCTAGCTTATGTTTCTTTTTTCTCCAACTTTAAATCTATTTTTATGTGTTTTTCTTTTCTCACTCGATTCACCTTTTCCTCCGCTCTCCCCTGACATTCTGTTCCTTCAACCCCTGGGGATCGAACCTGGGATCTATAACCTGATGTCGATGCGCGAACCACTACTACATAAGGACTACATAATATTTAAAACATTATTCAATGATACTGTTTATGTCTTTAAAGTCACTAACTTGTATTTTAATGTTAGACGGTATAATTATTTCCTCAGGCATTTCTAACGAGCACCTAACCAACATAATTGGCTGCATTGACGTTTCAGGACAATAATTTAATAGTAGAGTAATTATCATATTATTCCAGAAACGTCGAAGTACGTGCACTGTTGCAGTGAGATTGCAATGGCAATTTTTGCATAATACGCTTAATATTGAATGACAAACCTTAAACCTGTCTGCGGCCTTGCATTGAGAACCGGTAAGAAACCGGCCGGCGTACATAATTATTTATATAGTTGTAAACTACTGGTATCATTCGCATGCTAATGACTTTCTATATATTAATACCTATTCAAATTACAAGATATTGATAAATTACATACATATATATTATTCAATCCGAAAAGGGTTGATCCGAAATTAAGGTTACATTTGTTTACACCTCAAGCCACATTAGGCAGTATATTATTAGGCGGTATACACGCAATATGGCCCATGCATTGCTTTAAAATAGTGATAGATTGCCAGCCTGCCGCATATATAAAAGGCGTATCAAACCCAATAAGTAACTAAACATTCAATGAACCAACATACAAAATATCAAAACATTCTAAAATATCTCAGAAATTCGGGCAAAAAATATATTAAGTTGAATTAAAAGAAAATAAAACTAATTCTATAAAAAATCAATATTTTAAATTTTCTACGGCTAGTTTATTTAAAACACAAAGATAGATTCTATAAGTAGGTAAAATATAATAGGTAATATAAGCTTCTTGATTTAAAAACAGTATAGCTCATATAAATTTAAAACGACAGATCGAAAATAGCATAAATAAATGTTCACCGAAAGTTGTAATTTGGGACAAAATTACCATTGAATGGGCTATATTTTGACTTATTCCAGCTAATTTTCTAATTATTGCTGCAAATAAATTAAACTTTTTAAGAAATTAAATTAATATTTTAATTTCATATATCTAACTAACATTATAAATGCAAAAGTTTCGATGCATGTTTGTTACTCATTCACGCCGGAACGGCTGAATATGGCACAGAGGTTTTTTCATTATTATTAAAAGGTCAAGCAAATGACTCCATTCCACCTGAAGGTAGGTAGAAGTGGAGTACAAATGCGAAGACAGCTAGTGTAAGATATAAACAACCGCGCTAGCCACCCTCGCCTTGCCGGCCTACAAAGGCTTCTTCACGTCTCTTTTGAATGACCCAGATTGAAGAGAGGAGCACGTGTGCTGGTAGTGAATGTCCATTTCTTGATTGTGCGACAAAGAAATCAGTTGCCAAATTTCTTAGTTCGCGTTCGAATAGTAACCAGTTTGGTAATCAGGTGTCACCGTAAGCCAGCACGCGGAGTCCTTAAAAGGAAGGGAGATGTGGGATTAGGGGTCACTGACTCTCAATGACGCTAGAATACTTTAAGAATTTGATTTTTTGGCGCGATACTCCACGCGGCTGGACCCGGTAGTTTAATCCATTGTATTGTTGTCCGGTAGTTATATTATGCCATAATCGTACTATAATCACTTTTCATTGTCGTAGTAGTGTATTTTGGTGTTATTTACTTTTATAGCGATCAAGGTTATTTAATACAATACGTGTTATGATTACTGTAAGTTGCGATCGATTTAACACCGCTAATGTCCCTGTCCCAACGGATTGTAAAATATGAGTTGGAACGGAAACTGCTAGCAGTATTATTAGATACGAAGCATATTATTATATATATTTATTCTTAGCAACAAAATGAAGATGCAATCACTGCTTTATCTATTTTAATCGAATGACGACGATAGAGTTGTTATTAGAAGAAATGTTTCCAACATATTTGTGTATACATGTTTTCGTTGATATGAATGTGTTACATTATTTGCTTTAGTGAAGAATTTGATTTGAAGTTACACGAATTTCGGTAAACCGTACTTAATATAAACCATTCAAATGTTAATACATTCTCAAGTGTAATATTTAATCACTACAATAGTTGGTGATAGGGAAAAAATTGTCAGTAAATAACGGACAATGTATCACGAGCCTTTGCCATTCCATAGTAAACACTTTAAAAATTGCATTAAGTGCACACAATTGTACGCGTAACAATTGACATTGTGATTCTGTATATTCTACGTATATGCATAACTTTTCATTAGCTCGTCACATAATACGAACAATACATTGCATAATTTTAATCAGGAAAATATTCAAGTTCAATTGTGATTTGCGATAACAAAGTTTGAATATCGAAATATAAATACTTTATCCTTATAAACATGGGAGTTGGATAGTGTATATTCCATTTGTATAAAAACAGTCTGTTACAATTATTGAGGTCGATACGAGATCTCATTAGCATCGTTCTAATTCAAGGTCTTTATCAGAAATACTATTTTATAAATTCAGGATTTAGAGTATCGAAGTAGGATAGATTAGTGTAAATCTTCATTGCCATTATCAGTTTAAGCAAAATTGAATGTTAACACTCATGCATACAGATAATTTTATCATCAAACAAAAGCGATCTCTACCACCTAATCATGGTATTAACCGCAAAAATAGATTATGAAAAAAGATACACAATATAAAATACTGTCCAAAGAAAATAATTATGTTTATAATGAATATTATCATGAATACGTATATTTATTTACCGGTTAACTATTGTTATTAGAACCAATAATCTGACATGCACTTATAAAACTAGGTACATTTATAACTTTAGAAAAAGTTAAAACTTTCACAATAGTGTTATTACATAACATGTAACAACATTAATATTATTTAAAGGTCAATTTGTAAGCGAAAAAGTAAAATATTAAATCTGCAAACAATTAAAATTATGAATGTATAAGCTTAACCTTACTAATTTTGAGGTCATTGTCAGTACAGGAATGTAATTTTGATAGTCTACGTTATACTTACTCGTACATACCTTTCTTGAAAATAATAATAGATATTAAGGCCGTTGTCCGAGAACTCTACAGAATACTACGTTAAGTCATTATCTTGATGTAGATTGTTAAATTTATCTTTAATTTATTTTTAACTGTGGACGCTTGCGTGTTGTTTTTTATAAGTGAACTGGTAAATGACGCTCATGTCTCACAAGAACTGACACATTTGACGATGCTTCAACAGTACTGCTATATTTATAAAGTGGAACATTTATTACAAAAAAACACAGCATTTCTTGTTTTAAAATTTGGTAAAGTATTTGTAGACTGTAAATGTGGAACAATTGTGATTTCTTTTCTCGTATAAACATATTAGAAATTAATATAGTCGAGATAAATAGTGAGGAAAACATTTAATTAGAGTCGTAAAATTTTAACAGTTTCGAGATCGCATGTAATTAAATCTCATCGCAACTATTAAACGTATTGTAATAATATCACTTAATGATAGATGATATAAAACGTCTACACGCGGAACTATTCACGGACGTTTTCAATATCTACAAATTGGCTGTCGGTTGCAACATCTTCAGGGACTTCTGCAAAACAAAAAATCAAACTGACTTGCTTTCATTAGCAAATTACTTTTTTGCACTGTCTAAGTAGCTCAAAGGAGTGTTTTCTGGGCAATTAGGAAGTTTAGAGCTGTCAGTGGGCAAGTTTGTATTTGATTTTGAAACGTTTTTCTCCTAATGACTGATTCAGTTACCCTCGCCCTTAATGGTTGCCACATTTACTGCAACAACCGCTGTTAATATTTATTCGTATTTATGATACCTCACTATTAAATCGAAGAGTTTTATGATTCCCATTTCAATAATGGGCAACGTAATGGTTATTAGTTATTAGTTTAGCATCACTGATAACATTAAACTAAGTCCAGGCGACCATGTCGTTTTGTTTATGGGTACTATTAGCTTTTAGAGACTTTTGTTTGTTTGTTTAAAGCTGTTGAAAGTATTTTTATCTAGTCCTACTAAAATATATATAAACTAATTAGCCTATTGCCGAGGCTTCACCCGTGTGGTTATCGTTCTTCTTCTTTTTTGTACGGTCAGTTTCCGAAACTTTTCAAGCGCAAAATACAGTCTAGTTTTGCGTTGGAGGGTGTAGGTTAGATTTGTCCCAGAAGAAGAAGGAAAAGGTAGCAGGCCCGGTATTCTGCCACCCCTCTGCACTCCAGACTCCAGCAGAACATGAGCGGCAGTTTCTTCCTCTGCCATGCAGGTTCTGCACAGCGGGCTATCTGTTACCTATATCTAATATAGTATAATATTATCCATATTGAAAAAATGTCTGTTAAAGTTCCTATGTTCCGAGATACCGTAGCGAAGCTGGTACCTTCTTAGCTCTAATAATTTATTACTATTGGTAATATTGTTAACTAAGGATGGATTTACAGATATACAACTTTACAAGAGCCGTGTGATGCCGTCAGACTAGAATAGCATCACCCCCACAGAACACAGTCACTCCATAATCCTCCAGTGGGTATCGTAGACGGCGATTAATGGATCAGAAAAGGGATATTGATCATTTTATACTCCGTCCATCATTCCGCGGACATGCGTGGTGGACTACGGCCTAAACCTCCTTCGATAACAAGGAGAGGCCTTGTGCCCCAGCAGTGGGTCGAATTAAAAAGGCTGTGATGATGTGATGTGATGATGAACTTTAGAAGGGACATAACATATAAGCTGCTTCAATTTAAGTAAATGTCATACTAAACATCGTAACATAATTACGAGTAACACTATATTTTTGTAGTGTTGTGTTTATGTTTTCAAGGTTTTTGAAACGATAGAGTCACGAATCACTCGGATTTCAAGCCCCTATAGTTAAAAGAAGGTGGGGCATTTGTATATTCGCCTCTCATATTTCTAAAGATGGTGACTTAGAACTGCAATTGTTTAAAATTTCAATTATGACAGTGAGACAATTTATAAGAACAAAGTAGAATTACAAAGTTGGGCTCAGTTTGCTTGCTGTAAACATTGCATTATTATGAACTGTACATTATTTAATTTACTTTTCGAAATCTGTTTATTTATAAGATCTGTAGTATATAAGTGCAATTATTTTCCTGTAAAATAATTTCATCATCTCAGGAAAACCTGGCGTTATTTTGGTCTCAGGTGTATTATTACTTTACAAGCCTTTTATTGTATGTAATCAAAACAAAATGAATTGAATAACTAATTATTTACAATACAAAAACGTTATTAACTAGATACAAAATACTTATAAACAACTTACTTTTTAATAACCTAATTACAAATAAAAAACTTTGCCTAGGTTCTCTGAAACAGGAAGTGAACAAATGACACTGGCACATTACCTCGCTGAATTGCAAGACAACTTTTTTGTGTCAAATACAAACCAGACTTATTGTCACTTACTGTTTAATGTAGTCGCGCTGCGATATTCTGGAAAATTCGGTGTATTTCTCGATCACATGGTCTAAGGGTCTCTACCACAAACGACTCAAACATGAATGTTCGTATTATAGAATAAGTTTCAAGAATGAACGCAGACTGGCGCGTCCTACGTCTCTATCACTTTGTGCGTGATAGAAAGTGGCAGACGATTCTCAAGACGTGTTTGACTTCTGAGTGTCATTCTGTAATACGGGCCGTAGTCTCCTGAAAGACCCTACAAATTTTACAAATTCATTATCAAATATTATAACGATTGCTTAACTGAATTTCAATATTTTGTTTCAGAAATTTGGGAGCAGCGGTTAGTTTTTGCTTCGGGTAAGTTATAATAGTGTTTAGATACACTAGGTGGTAGGTAGGGTCGTCTGGGTAGGTACCACCGCCTTTTCCCATTTGAGTCGTGAAACAGGTGTTGTGTTTCGGATCCAAGGGAAAGGTAGCCAGTTTAATTACCGGGCATGGAATGCATTTCATCTTAGGCCCCAGGATGACAACGCACCTGCAATACCAAGTGATTTTTACCTCGTTATTGCAGGTGTTTATAGGGTATCCATTTACTACCTGTGGTTTGATGCAAATTGAACGCGATATTATTTCCGCGCGAATATTTTATCGCTGTGCGGACAGGGCCTAAATGTAGCTAAGTGGTACCAACATGAAATAATAAATTTTTACTTTCTCTAAGTACATATACCAAAACCATCTGGAATTTCGTTGTACTGTTTAAATTTAAATGAAACAAAATTGTTCTTTTAAAATTAAATAAAACAAAGCACAAGTAAGCAAATAGATAATAAAATATTTTTAGCAAAAAAATAGGAAAACCGATTTCAATGCGTACAAATTTAAACTAAAAAAAATTGGTTGTCTGTAAAGTCAGTTTACTGACGATAGTTGAACGTGACAACGTCTTAAGAAAATACTGATGGAATGGTAGCATTTTTCAAAAGAAAAATTTAATTTCATTTGTTTAATAGATTTCGCATTATAGTATGAATAAACTTGTAATAAAATCTCTTTGGCTATACTATTTGTATCTGGCTGGTTTTGGTATCATTGAAAGTTTAAATTTTAAAGAACATAATTCCAAATTCAAATTAGAGAATTAGATTCAGAGCGAGGTAACGCCGCATGACGTCATGTTTTTTCGTGCGTGCAGCCGGCTCTATCGAATTATAAGACGTTGTCACGTCAAAAGTAAGAAATAAATAATATTTTTATGAAGTAGTTGAAAAGAGCGTCATAGAAAACCAAGGAAAGTATTGATACACATTTATAATTCTTTATTTTTAATTCATACTCCGATATATTTGGAGCCGGTGCCTACAAATACCTACGAGAAAAATGTAAAAAATGTTCAATTTTCTAATATTAGGACTTAAGAATTAATTCTATTATTTAAATTGAATGATATCTATCTACAATTTAAACTAGTTGTTTTTGTGTACGGCTTACCTACTTTACTGAAATTAATTCCAAGGTTAATATAAAATTGAGAAAACATGCGTATGTAATTCTAATATGTATTTAGTTCTTTATACATCTGTATTTTGTTGAATTCGAACCGTAAATAAGTTAGTGTAAAAATAATCTACTTATCCTATTTTTTGTACCTTAGGGGTTGAAAAATAAGTATTTTAAGTCAATTAAGTAGTGACCTAGTAATAATAGATCGAAAGGTACCTGAATAATATTATTTATTGTAAACAATAAATTAAAAAGTGTGTGTGTGCAATTCACACATGGCAGAAGTGAAACTTCAGAAAAGTAGCAAATGTGATTTCAGAAGCAACAGATGTTTATATTTATATTATAAGTTATGTTGGTTTTATTTATAAAATCCATTTAATAGGCCCTCCAGCCCCTTGACCCGTGAAACGAGAAGGTATCCACACTCACGAGACCTTCTCACTTGCGTTCTCGACCGTCATGCAAAATGGACGACTGACAGTGCAGCGGCTTTACAGTAAACCACAGCAGTTTGTAGGATCGAAAAAGCGAAGGAGTGATATTATAAAAATTAGTACAACCTAACATTATAATTATATCATCCGTTTTTACTAGGATATTGGTTGTTTTAATGTTAGCAATGAGCTGTTTTAGAATATTTTATAGAGGATACCAAATTAAATAGAATAGAAAAAACCTGGGATGGAATGGATAAGTGCTGAGACGGGACTTAAACCCGAACGAATTGCTATGAATTTCGTTCTTAACTAAATACCAAAAAAAAATTTGAAGCAAAATCAATGTTTTAAAAAGAAGATTTAAAGCATGAGTGTAGATAAAATTAATTATTTAGACAGGCCCTATTTCAAAGCTCATATTAATAAAATAATAAATGCAAAGCACACACATGCGATGGAAATCACTTCCTACATCGTCGCAGTGAGGGCGAACGAGAACAAACGAGAGTGTGATACGGTTCTCTTTTCTCGCCCGAGAAACCCTTTGAAGCGGGCCAAAAAACCGACACCGAGCCGAGAACAGGCGAGCCCGAGAACGAGAACGCGAGAAACTAATCACACTCTCGCTTCTCGGGTGTTCTCGGGGGTTCTCGGCGAGAGTGTGGAGGGCGCATAATGTTATTAAACAGTTTCAGTACGTTCAGTTAAAGTATCAATAAATGGTTTTACATCTTTAATCTAAGGAAGGATTACGTTACATTGCAAGATAGTGCGCTTTTACCCGATTTACGAACACAATAATCTTCTGCAAATAGGTAATTAGTGACTTTGTAAGTGAGGTAACCATATACAAAGTTATGTATAATTGGTTCTATTCGCCGAGCTTGACAGTAAAGAAACAATGCACACGACACGATGCATTAATTCACATAACTTTTTACATCTCGTTTTAGGTTTGTAACTGTTCTGAGACATTTGCATGATAACATCTGGGTGCAGTACTTAAGTTTTATGGTTTAAGCTTTTGCTCGAGTAAAGCTAAAAATTTTTTTTTATTATGTGGTAGATATATGTTTTGCTGAATATTAATGAGAGACTTTCTGTTTGCTTATCTTTTTTAACTGACTAAAGCTGTCTAAAAAACATAAATGGCGAGTACAGGACTCACCTTCGCTTTGCAGATGATATCGTGGTTATGGCACTTTGGAAAACCTGGGCATAATGCTCGACGATCTCTATAGAGTCTCCCAACAAGTGGGTCTTAACTTGAACATGGATAAGACGAAAATCAATTAGAATTTTCATGTCGCACCCACTCCTGTGAAGGTTGGCAGCTCTACACTGGAAGTTGTCGACGATTATATTCACCTCGGACCAGTCCGATTGGGTAAGTCCAACTTCCAGAAAGAGGTCAATCGGAAAGCTACTCGGCATATCCTCGGCCATTCTACCGCAGTGTCTCAAGACGAAAGTCTTTAGGTAATTCGTGTATTTTGCCAGTGATGACTTATGGAACCGAAACGTGGCCGCGAACCTTAAGTGGCAGTGAGCAGGGCACGCGTGGAGGACTGACGGCTGTTGGGGCGGAAAGGTGAGTGCCTTGAGTGGCGACCACGTACCGGGAAACGCAGCGTTGGTAGGCCCCCCGCAAGGTGGACTGACTATTTGGTAAAGGTCGTGGGAAGCCGCTGGATGCGGGCAGCGCAGGAGGTCGGTCCTGTTTTGGAGATCCTTGGGGGAGGTCTATGTCCATCAGTGGGCGTCTCTCAGCATGAAATGATGAAAGCTGACAGCCGCAGATGGCGTTCACAGTGTCAGCGCAGTAGTCGAGGATCTTAATGGTTCTTCCATTTAGTAATTTAACCGTCGAGCAACTCCCGCGAGAGAGTCTTTACAACGATTAGAGTCTCTAGTCTAGGGCGTTCGAGTCAAAGGGCGCGGACCTCAGCTGCGGCGTGCTGTGTCATGGAGGGATTAGCCGGGTAGGGATATTTAAGTATACGACCAAAGAGCATGGAATCACCGCTTCGTCGTCATGTGGGTACTCCGTTTCGTTTTGAAAAGACTCGTTTTTTTTATTTAATCGTTTTAACAGATAATCAGGCCCGGAAATGAGATGTTTTTGCTCTTGTACTAGAAACCATTTTGCTATAATAATTCGGGGTTAGCAAAATGCGTCCTGTTAACATGTATCATGTTATTTAAAGCAAGTACCAGAGTATTCTGTTTCACAGAATGTTTATTTCGATACAGTTTTTTTGTTTTGTAATTATTACACTGTATCGTGATTAAGTTTAAAACACTCAACGGACATTGTGACAATAATATATATTTTTATTATACTTAAATCGTTATTCTAATCGTTCTTCAAGCGTTGTTTATGTAGGAATTGTGGTCGCATCAGTGCATTCAATTGTCTATTAAGTGCAGTACAGATACGTATGAGTGAACTATAAAATAACAGGCTACTTTCTAAATGTCGCAATTGACGAATGGTACAGTTATATACTGCCATCATACATTTTAAATCTATTGATGCGTTTTTTTTGTAAACTATGCACATACCTTATTTCGCTATTCTTACAACAGATCATTGAGATCTGTCGACATGTTTTCTTTTTACGTCCAGATTTTTGTATTCTTTAACATTGTTCTTATAAAAGGGCCTAGAAGAATTTTAGCGCTGTGTCGTGGTGTCAGTTATTAAAGAAATTAGCTTATTTTTTTTGCTGTGAAAGTGGGATTGTTATAACTCGTAAGCATCCGCGTTATCGTAGGATATTATATGAGATGTTCTTCCATATTTGGGATACTGGATTTACAATTGGTTACTATCATCTATAGTGTGACGTCATTGATAGTAAATTAGGTACTGTTAGGTACTAGTCAAGTAAAAATATCAATTCCTCAATTACGTACCTAGCTATTTCAAACTTTTAAAAAACCTTACTATCTGCTTACGGTGACGAATTATTTATTTTGAAGTTTGTAATTAGTAATTTTATTATTAATAACGTATTTCACTTAGATATGTACCTACTTACAAATTCATTGCCATGAACCACGTGATATTACGGGTATTTCTATTTGATTTATTTTATAATCTACTAATACGCAAATAAATTTGCAATAACATTTAGATGTATCTACATACGTTTTGATTCTTGCTCATAGCTTTGAATGTAAGTACTTAAACTTATTTAGTACTATTGTAATACGTGCCTTCTTTATTTTGCATATGTGTCTAAAAACAAAATATATTTCTATATTTTTATGCTGGGCGAAGTGTTTTATCTCTAATTTAGTAGTTTATCAGTACCTTTTAATAATGTATATTTGATTTGTTTTTGTTAAGTAGTTTAATGTTTATTGTAATCGAAACAATTTATCATAAAATTATTACCTCTAATGATATATATATTTTAAGCGTAATAAACAACTAAACAAAATTAAATTATGTCATACACAATTCATATAGCTGTAGGGCATAATAAGGTATGGCACAACAGCACCCTATTAAAAAAATATTGATTGAAATGTTCGTTAGTCAAAACCAATTCGTTTTGCTCAGCATTATGAGTTTAATTTGGTCCATAAGCGAGTGCAAATACGAAGCAAATCATGTAGTAATCATTAGTAATTACATAGAGCAACGTGTTTCTCTGCATAATTGTTATTACGTAGATCCAGATTACATGAGTCACAATTAACACATGATAGGCAGACAGCAAGTGACGTATACACCGTTGTTCACGTACTCATTGAGCACGTAACGTAAATATACAGATGTAACATCGCGTGCGTTGTTCCGCTTCCGATGAGCCGTAGCTGTGAGCAACACTGTTGTACAAGTATTTTCTTTAGTTCAATTATACAAGGTGTTTGGTAAATGGGGTATGAAGCCGGCACCAACCCATGCGATGCTGGCACTATCAAAAACTTTAAATTGTGAAAAAAAATTGAATTCTTCATACAAATAGTTCGATCAAAAAAACAAAATGTATGGAAAATTAAAAAAAAAATACAATTTAAAATTTTTAATATCACCATAGTACTTACTTATAAGACTATGTTAGCATGGGTAGGTGCCGTGCCGGGTAGGTTCTACTAAACTGTCATTTTTTTTCATTCATCTTTTTTTATTGGTGACAAGACTTCTTTACACCTGTTGATGAAGCCGTGGAAGCGAGCTTTAGCCGGAACCCACTGAGGGACTGGCTAACTTATTACTAAGGCGTGAGACGTAATGCAGACAGAGCAACTTTGATCTCCGTATTGTGGCGACAGGCAACTCGCAACTAGCTATTTACATATAACTTAAAGAAACTGCGCAGACAGCAAATCTAGTTGAGAGTTGCGATGATCGAAATCAGTTTTCAGTTGCTGCACTCGAGGAAAGAATTAGTTTCAAATTGAGCAACTGTCAAATTTGTACTAACTTATGTCAAGTCTTTGTTTACCACAATCGTCAATATTAACACATCGAAAAATTTCACTCCTCCCCCTTAGCGCCAGTGTTCGAGATCCATAGTCAAACTGACTGCAGATCATTTATTTGAAAAGTTTATTTGGAATCGCGGCAACAGTAAGCTGGAACTTTTTGTTGCTGCAAACTTCAACTAAGTTGAATGTTACTTCAACTAAGTTGAATGTGACTTCAACTAAGTTGAATGTGACTTCAACTAAGTTGAATGTGACTTCAACTAAGTTGAATGTTACTTCAACTAAGTTGAATGTTACTTCAACTAAGTTGGTAGTTATTTCAACTAAGTTGGTAATTACTTCAACTAAAGTTTGCATATGACCTAGAACATAACAATGCTGTTAACACTATTGTTATGGCGAGAGGTTTTGATAAGACGGTGGTAGCTAGAAAGGCGGACTTGAAAAAAGTCATACTAGCAATTTAAATAAGTACAAATGTTTACTACCCTGGGAATTGAACCTAGAACCTCTGGATCTAATTCCGGTGGTTGAGCCACTACGACACGGCGCGCCTGAGCCGAGGGTCGAGCCTTTAGAGGCACCCTCAAGCGCACCGATCCCTTCCAACTCGACCGCCTTTGAGACTCTTAACATTATCAGATGCTTGCTGACTATAAATCCTCTTCTGGGTGGTTTAATTGCCGGCTAGAGGACTCACGCCTTTCCTCACTGGGACTCCTTTTAGCATAGTTTTTAATATACTTTTATGTTAAGATTGACAACGTCACTTGTAAATAAACCACGTCTTGAAAATCTAGTATTTTATTCAAGATATTTATTTACATTGTGAAACTGTGGTGAAACTAACAACCGATTACAATGTAACCACGGTTGTATCCCCAACACCCACCTTTCCCAAAAACCCTGCTGACACAGAGAAGTTCAATTCAAAAAGAAAAATGGCGAGCCACAACGGAGGCGGTTACCTATTGTAAATGAAGCAACAAAAAATTGTTACACAGAAATCACACATCCATTTTTTTATCGATTGCAAGATGATAAAGTAGATTTATTATCTAGGGCGGTAAAACAAACAATGTCTCCGATCGCAGGATTTTTGACTAATATATGATCTGAGGCTTTCTTTTATACCGCCCGAGGTAACTGCAAAATTTTATATCATTCCCTGACCAAGAAGTGGGATTTTCCGTACGCGTAGTGGGCGAAAAATGCCCCTTTCTGGCCAGGTGTGGCATAAAAAAATATGAGCAGATTCGATGTAGTTGAAGTGATGATACACACATGAAAAGTTTCCTAGAAAAGTTCTGTAACAATTTTTACTACAGTTTTTATTGAACTGAAGTTACACAAGCGGTGTTTTCTTTTTGTTTAAAACATTATGGGTAACTGAAATAAAGCATTTTATTGAAATTTTCAAGTAATAAATACAAAGCAAAATAAGTTTCGCAATTCATTTTAAGTGTGCTTTTTTATTTATATCGTGCTTGTTTATGACTTTTCTACACATAGACATAAAATCAACAACCGTTCTACAGTCTTATAACGGAACTAAAAAAACTGAGCATATTTCCTCATCATTTCTTTATGGGTTGTGGAAAATAAATACTAACAATTTAATTTTGTTTGTGATTTCTATTTCTAGCTTAGAAATAAATACATATTACCTACATTATTTAAAAATAGTTAGCATATTATTTCTTATATATTAAAAAATGTATATTCTTTCCATAGTGACCATGTATGACAAACAATCGAAAATATGTTTTCAGGATAACTTCAGTAAAAGATAAAGTAAATAAATATCCACATTGCCACACATTATTAATATATTAAGAACTAGAGCAACGGATAAACATTTATATAAGTCGTTTTAGAATTAACTGAAATAACCTCTTGAATATAATATTATGTATAAATAACCGTGACCCGTGAAAAAATGTTTGTGTTTGGCCCACTTTGTGACGTGGATAGGTAGATACTAGAAAACGGATAACATATGTATCTAACCAAATTTTCCACGACATAATATTTAACTTATTTATAACCAAATATTATTAATAATGTTTATTTGTAAATAAGTTAAATATTACGTTGTGTCGTGGAAAATGTTGGTTACATAGGATTCAAAATCGGAGCAACTTGGCATGTAAGCAATAATAAAGACGCGACAACAAATAAAAAAAAAAATTGTATTTAACACTAAGATAACAATAATTATATCGGTTCCAATTTGTGACGTCACGGGGAAACAGACATCGGGCGACACCTGTAGCATTGAATGCCAAGCCGATCGCGTGTGAAACCACGCAAGGCAAGTGCCATTTCCACTAATAGAAAAACGATAAAATATTGTGTCGAAGAAATATATAATCGAAAGCTTGTTTCACGTTTATTGCGATACCACGATAAAGATTTAGTTACTTTGTTCGCTGGTACCTAGTTTTTCAATAACATTGCGGTGAATTGAAAATGTTTCCGTTGTAGGTAAACTATGACTATATACAGGTGTTCATTCTCTTTCAATTACAGCAGATCTGCAAATAGTTTTTAGTTGTTATAGATGTGTTTTATTTTATTAATAAACTTCGAGTACTAATTTACCAATGTTACAAAATTCGTTACCGGATAACTGCGAACACAGTATTTGTGTATATTATAAAAATCATTGTAACAACTAAAGCGAGAGTAGAGGAAATAATAAATACTCTATCTAAATGGAATGTGAACAAAATTTCAATCTTATTTTGTTAAAATTAAGCCATTTGAATTATTTATGTTTCAGGGATAATTTGGGTAGGTGGCCTATATTTTATTTTAATTGTTTACTAATTTTAATCAAGTGACAAAACTTTTCAATGTAAATCAGGGTTTTTTAGCTCACTAATAATTATTTTAAGAGTAATATTAAATTATTCCGAACAAAACTAACTAACATATATTATTAAACATCATTGTCTCCCCTTATAATTTAAAAAAAATGTTCTACATTGTGTGTAATTTAAGTCCTCTATAGCCAAGAAAACTCAGTGTTAGCAAGCTTTACTCCCGTTTCATGTGGTGTGTCGCAGACAATCTGTACAGACATATCACGTATAATGTGTACGTTAATTCGCCCAACCGATTCCGATCAATGTCATATACACAATTACAAGTGAAAACATATGGCATACGAAAAAGTGAGAATGAGTATGTTACTGGTAACTTTAAGTAAATATTAGTTTTATTTTTGGATATAGCCGCTTTTTAGCATAATAAACTTGGAATAACTTTTTTCGAAGATAAAAATTCCAGTCTTAAAAACTCTTCATCATGAGCACCTAACACTACTATTTATAATTTTTGAGTCTCTGTCCTCTCAAAGACTCCTTCAACTTTGAAAATAGCTAGAATACACTAGGGGAAAGGTCGGCTGAATATGGAGGATGCTCAAGTATTTCGAAGCCAGCATCTTGAATTGCAGCCATAGTAACGGTGAACCTGTGAGCTAGGACATTCATTGTCTTGATGGAACAAAACATTTTTTCTAGTTTGCCTCGCCGTTTCTCGCGAATTTAGTTACGCAATTTTTTATATGTTCTGCATACTAAGAGCCTGTAATAGTAGGTCCATGATCGAGATAATCTATCATGACCACCCCTTTACTATCCCAGAAAAGAGGGGTCACAATCGTTGTGGGGCGGCCCAAGTAAGGGTCATCTTTGGTGAATGTTCTTTCACGTTTAAATTCGGCGAACCAACTTGCAACTGTGGAATATGGTGGTGCATTTGCTCTTAAAGTATCCTGTAAGTCTTGATATTTTCCCGATTATACCTTATTTCTTGTAAGCAACTCCACTGCAGAAAAGAGCATGTAAACGACAAGTTTGTGTAGCGAGCATCTGATAGTAGGTAACGGCCTATTATTGCTTGTTTACCGTACTTGTAGTAAACATATTAAATAATATTTTAAAGAGGCAATTTTGGAATAAAAATCTGACAGCCTGATGTCACGAAAACACGCTAACGGACCCGTGAAAAATATTAGTCTTTTATTTTAAAGCAGTCTGTACCCGTAGCTCGAGCATGAAGTTGTCGATGGACTATATCCACTGACAAACGCATCGGTCCTCCATTCCTCTTTAAGAATATTTGGCTTTAAGAATATTTTAACTGTTAAATGTTTATGGATAGTTTCATCACGTTTCGTGTTCGCACGGCTGGTGCGTGTCAATTCCCGCGCACTGCACGGCGTCCTGCGCCATACATTACAGTTTCTGAAGATTTTCTGATTAAAAAACAACTATTTTTACAAATTTTTGTTGCGTTACCCTCTTCTTGCACATTCAGTGCGTTCGTATCATTCAACGAGATTTTCTTGACCGTAAATATTTTTTGTCGCCTGCTTGTATTGGTCACGGTGTATGCGTTTCGATTGTCAGCTGACTTCCTTATTTGATTAACTCGAAGAGTTTTTGTGATCTGCTATAATAAGTGACCTTATAAATAAATCTGGAGTGTATCAATTTAACTTTTTGTTCAAAAAATTTGTCTAAAGTGTTCTTTCACTTTCTCATTCACCGAGTGTTTTTTTAAATATATAAATAGGATTAGCAAATGACTCCATTCCACGTGATGACAAGCTGATGGTGTTGTTAGTAATTCAGGCTGAATGTAAATAATGATTAAATATTAAAGTTTTTAAATAATACCGACATGAGAAGTTGCGTGTGTACCTATTAATTTAAATTCTCTGATATTTATTAAAAGACTAGGAATAAATGTACTCAAAATATTTAGATTTTTTTTAACTTACTTATCATTATACATATGATTTTCGTGTTGAAAAGTTACCTGAAAATCTAGTGCTTTTTCCAAAGATTTAGACGTTTCTATTTCACACCTATCTATACTACACTTCAGTATTCTGATATAACTGACTATTCTTTCAACCATACATGTATGCTATTTATATTACATTGTTATTCCTGATGTGTAGATTTTCTGTTTATAATTGTAACGCCAGGTCAAACACATTACGATTAAATTTTGGCTTGAAGCCAGATGTTATCTTCTTAAAGCTCTACTTCAAAATATCTGTAACAAAAGAGCTTCGTAACATAAATATAATTTACTAAAATGCTACTTTGGTCTGGACCTTGAATTGCTACAGTTTGAAAAGTTTTTTGAGTCATAATAACATTTACAAAGGACATGACGATGCATGTAACGGAAATTTATTACAGTAATATTTATCTAGCATTTATTTGTGTCTCCGCACGGGTTAACGTAAAGTTTCGCTCGAGAACAGTCTTCTTTTCTGGATGAAAAAATAAGTCCTTTAAGTAGATATTGTGAGTGTCAACGTGTGTCTAAAATTTCACGACGATTGGTTGAGTATGTTAGTCGTGAAAGAGTAATAATTCACAGCACATAAAGTAATTTGGATTTCACGTACAAGTACAGAATTGTAAAAATTAAATTTGAATATTGAGGATCGTAAGCACAGTTACGAAGATGTGCTTTATATCAAAGGTATCGCAGTTAGATAGTACTGAGGCAGTTCGATTTTTCAGTGTATTTTTTCTAATATTACAAATATTTACGCGTTTGTAAACGCAAAATTCATTCCACTAGGTACTGTTGTTTTTGATTTTCTTTTAAAATAGTCTGATCTTTCCTGTCATATTTACCTATTAACTGTAAAAGCAAATAGGTCTTTCTTTAGTATATTAAGTAACATATCATTGGTGAGATGTGCTTCGTAATAAATTAACACATGTTACGTTTATTTTTACAAGTTTCAAACCTGACATAGCATTATTGTATGCAAATAAAGTCATATAAGTTTTCATCATCTTTTTCTATGAAGAAATAGACTAATGATAAAGTATATAAAGAGACAAAAGATAACTATCTATATGCTATCAAAATTGTCCAAATATTCGATCAAATACATCACACGGGCTGGAATACTAAATAATAATATAATATAATAATAATATATAATAGTAATATATAATCTATTTCTACGCTCACACTAATTATCCAAGCCCAAATTAAGTATGTTTAAGAACTTGTGTAATGGATACTAGATAACGGACAAATATACTTAATAATCTAGATATTTTATAAATAAACTTAAATAAATATATAAACAACCATGACTCATGAACAAAAAATGATCGTGTTCATCACACTGACATTTGCCACTACCAGGACTCGAACCCGGACCGTCTGATGTGTAGGCAGCGTTACTGACCACTCCACCACGACGGCGTCGGATATTTAGTATTCCAGCCCGTGTGATGTACCTATTTTGATAAAGAAATATCTGTGTTCATTCACAAAATTGTATATTATGTAGTATGGACAAACTACACAAGTTCACGGCATTACTCCTGACTTTCCTCTCTGCAACGTTTTAGTTAAGGTTTTCCTCTTGCCTCAAGAAGTTTTTACAAAATTTATAGACTTAAATTTCAGTTTTTTTTCTTAACACCGTGCACTTCGATCCACCGGGGTCGTTCATGCCTTGCTCTCCGTTATAAAACAATCTCGCGAGTATAGAGGCCATCAGTCTGAATAACACCATTTACCATTTAGTTGTCTTTACGGTCATTGATCCCACGGTAGGGCAATTAGGTAATTACCCTACCTACCGTTCCCTCCGTCCGTTCGCAATCACAGTTTATTAGGTAATTGTGATTGCAGCGATTGACAAATAATAATAGTTGTTATTTCTCTTTCAAATGATATTACAGAGTAAAACAAAATTGATAACAAGGCCATGACAATTTTTACATGGACTTTTTAACTAATACAAAATTCATTTGCAGAGAATTAGTTACTTGGAAAATTATTAATATTACAGTAATGAAATATAGAGAATAAAATCAGAAATGAATATAGGACTAATATGTGAGATGTGAATTAATGAAAGGTTCATTAAAAAAATGTTTAAGATCATTTTTAAGTGTATAAAATATATATTTAATTCTTAATAATAGCAATATTTATGTATGTCTTTTCAGAAGTGATCTATATCAGCTATAGAGGAAAGTAGCTAAAGTTGGACTGGCTCTTATATTGTACAAGCTTTGTAATTTCATAAAACTGTGTAGTTGAAAAATTTTGTTATTTTTGTAGCAGTGTAGTCGTTTCTGTTTAAGTACTCTTGCTAGTGAAGAATATTACTTTCTTTTGGTAGGAAATCCAAAGCTGGTACAATATAGAAGTCGGTCCAATATTATTTCTAACAGTATGTGAATAATCGCATTTTTTAAAGTTTAGTAAGTATAGATAGTGCACACAACTGTGTGGTGTGTATGGACCCTGGCTATTCCAAACTATATAACAGTTACAACTTTGCAATATCTTAAAATTGTTAAGCTTGTCCTGATAATTTTAGTGAATAAAAAAAATAAAGATTAAGTATTATTCGTGAGATGGTCACTGAAGATTTTAAAACGATAAAATCTAACGTTGTAATCTAAAATATTCATAGATACTTAATTAAATTAATTCAATTACTTTATCAAAAATTGTAAATTGTAATAGTTTATTTTCCAATTTCATGAATTATGAAGTTGATTACTGATTGCTAACCAATCGTCTACACGTTTAATGAGCAATCAGACTTTTCATTTTAAATTCGCGTAACTAAGTTCTCTCTTCTTTTCTATATTTCGTTTTCTATATGTATATTTCGTTCTATTTATCGTTTGTGTGTGTATGACTATTAACGGTGTATTATTTAACAAGTATTACTATTAACGGTTAATCGTTTTAGTTGATAAGCTGTATTCCTGGAAAATCGCACATAACCTTAATGCGGCCCTTATCGCAATTAGAGTACATGTAAAACATAAATCCTTTTCTGGCTTACATTTTTGCAAAAAGTATGATAACGTAACAATCAAATGAGTCGTTCCATTTTAAAATATACTCGTACGTTATTTTTTATTAAATTGTATAAAGTATAACTTGGTGATGACTTGGTGCAACCTGTCGTGTCGAAGTATCGAAAAAAAACAACCTACTTAACAATAATTGTAATTTTATAATTACAAGCAAATACTCGCGTTAAATTAAATATAAAATCATCATCTACAAGGTTATGTATTACATAGGCTTGGTAGAGTTGTCGGGGAAATAAAATTGTATATTTTTTAAGCTATTTGACTGACAAAGTGTCAAGTATTCGTTACCATCACTATTCATTTAATAAGCCTTGCTTCCAATAACTAGCACAAAGAATCCGTTACAGACACGTTCGTGCTTTGAGAGTGAGAATGATGAATGGGAGTCGCAAACGTCTCATTCATCAGTCTCTAAATGAATGCCTAGAACACGAGTTGGAGTCACGTAATGATTACTGGAGTAAAACATAGCGTGTATGCAGATTGTTTGAAATTAATATTGTTTCCGTTTATTTCCGTAATATCTGATTATACAGATTCATGCAGTATAATTGTACAACAGCAGATGTATTTACGTATCAGACATTATTTTTACCTCCTAACTAATATTACAAATACAAACCTGAGCTTGTTTGTCACGCTTTCACGCCTAACCGATTTTGATAAAATTTGGTACGAAGATAGTTTAATTTGTGACATTGGGAATGACATAGAATACTTTTTGGCGGATAACCGACATTGACGCGAGCGAAGCCGGGGACGACCGCTAGTAAATACTATCATGTAAAAATACACAATAGTAAAATAAATTTAAAAAACTACGGTTAGTAAAACATAATTAAGTAACTATGGGGGGTGCGCATTTTCTTACATAACTTTTCAATTCCTATCATTGGAGGTCCGAAAATATTTCTCATACCATTTAAAACCATAATGATCATTCTTCATAACAATTCATTGAAATTCATAATATCATTAATCATACATTTTTGGGCGAGTCTAGTGTTTTATGCACCTACATGGCTGGGTGATTTGGCTGGTTATTTTTTTTTATGACCAGGCGGAGCGCACTGTTTCTGTAAGCAACAAGGTAGTAACAGTATTAATAAAAAAAAATATGATCACTAACTGTTATGAGTGGTAGTAATAAAAATGTATGAAAAAAAATATATGAAAAATAAAATTATGAAGAGTGATTATTATGAACACAAATCGGTAGTAAGACAAAGAATAGGATTTAGAATATTATGTGAGCCAATATGGACCCAACTATGGGAAATATCAAAAAGTATTTTACAACTTTGTTCTGACTTGATAGCGTAGTCAAGTCAGATTAACAATGCAACTAAACAAATAAAGTTAAAAAAGGCTTATACCTAGCTTGAGGCAATATATAAATTTATAAGTAAAACAATCGGATGTATGCATTTAGGAAGATCGTGCAACTAAAATTCAAGGCGGCGGGCGGTAGCATTTCGCATTGTTTTCGTCGGAACACGTTTTGCGTGACAACGATAAACATCGTTTTCGATGTTCACATCCGTGAAACTGGAAGTGTTAGGGCCATTAGCATGCACGATGCACCTTAGGCGAACGTCTGACTTATTAACTAGGGACCTGGCACAGATAATGACCCTACGCCGGTTTTCGTCATTTTCTAAACTTAGTTTCTTCTTATCCGGTCTGCTGCGATGATTTTGAGTGTAACATTTTTTGTTTGTTTAATGACGGATTGTTGCTTTTTGGACTTTGTGTCTCTTATGTAGATAACAGGCTCGCAACCTGTTACTATTTGACTGCATTTCCCATACGGCCAGATGTGGCTTTATGTGTAACGAAATGTTACCTAAGACTCGTCTCAACCCCTGTAGGGATTATGAGCGTGATCGTTCTGCTGATACAATTTTGAGTGTAACATTTTTTGTTTGTTTATTGAAGAATTGTTATTTTTTTGGGTTTGCTGTCTCTTTTATGTGGATGAAAGGCTCGCAACCTGTTACTATTTGACTGCGTTGCCCATACTGCCAGATGTGGCTTTATGTGTAACGAAATGTTACCTAAGAGTCTTCTCAATCCCTCTTGGTATTATGAGCGTGATCTTATGTATGTATGTAGTTTCTTCTTCTACCTGTCTGGTGCTCAATTTTATTTGTTTATAATGGCAACATACAATTACACATATTGATTTCGGATGACGGCTGATCGAGAAGAAGAGAAGGATCTCTTCTTCTCGATCAGCCGTCATCTAAACATTTACATGTTCTTTACCATCTTTCACGCAGTCTACTTATTTCTAATCGGTTTTAATACACCTAACCCATCCAAGTGTATATGCTCATCATTTCTTTACATTCAATGTCGGTTCTACGTCTAATCTAAACTTAAACTTTCATTAAAAATAATCGAATGTTTTACAATTGCGTGTTCTTTTGCTTCTTTTGCGCATACAAATTTATTTATTGTTAATTAAAACGTTAAAATAACAATTACATTAATTAACACAATCACAAGAAAAATAAAAATACAAAAATATTCATACAATTTTCTCGCAGTACTTCACAAAGTATTTTTATGTTACTTACTTTTCTTAACTGTGGGTGTATCCAACTAGCTAAATTGAAAATAGTTTATTTGCTTTAAACGTCGCCTAAATATTTCTAAACTATAATACAAAAGTGTGTATTATAGTTTAGAAATGTAGAGTACCATAAAAATAAATTCTGCGAGTAATTTCTCTATCGCACTTTTTAAATTAGCTGGATCACCATCCTTACAATTTAGTCCATTGAAAAAGAGGGGAAGAAGTACTTCGAAGGCTTGGTATACTCTTTCTTGTGCCAGTTATCTTTACATCCAGACTCTACTTATACGTTACATAGGAAGGAGTAGAATATTTTGCAAGACCGCATTTTTAATTTCTGCTCTAGTAGTACTTGTAGATGAAAAGATAAATCTGTGTAGTAGTCTGTGTAGATAAATAGTTTCCTTTATTACTCCGAAATATGTTATTTTAATTCATTATAATATTAAGATGATGATAGACTAATGTAATCAGTTACTTATTGACGTAACTCAATAATGTCTCTTACATTGTATACCAATCGTCCTTTTATAATATTTGATCTACAGCGTGTAGTGCAGCTCTATGTTGAATTACTCGTATATGTGCTTTTAATCGCATTTTTTGCTGTGCTGATTCATACAACAGTTTATGAAAATTAGTAAATAATAAAGTAAATGTACGTTTAATTCCTATAATAAAGTTCATGATTGTTTAAAAACGTTTTTGTGATTTGTCAATGCCACCCGGTTGATCAATCAGTCTGATAAATTCCGTATGCATTTAATACAGAAGCAATATAATGTTCGCGTATCTCATGAGAAATGTCTGGGTTTATTTCCAACGGTCTCCGAGGTGCCGTATGGCTCATGATTGCTGTCAAAGTTAACGTCAGTCCAATATATACGCTTCTGTCACTAATGTATCACTTTGATCGAGTCCCTATCGCATTGACGGTAATTACGTATATAACTATAAAACTTTAATCTATTTATTTTATTACATAACCGACAATTAGTTGCATTTTACATGTGTTACAATGTGTAATCAGCTGTATCGTTTTAATTAATCATATTGAATTTTAATCCAATTTCGACTGTTTATTATGCTTATTCACTTTTACCGTAAATAAATGTTTTATGCAATACTCCTTTCAAAGTGTTTAATCTAGATATTTCACAAATAACAAAAATAATTCAATTTCTCTGTCGCCCGTTATATATATAATATTGGACCGCAATGAGTTGCTAAGCAAAAATATTTTTTAAAATTAATTAATATACGTAGGCAACATTGCACACAGTTAATTTAAATTATTTTATTTTAAATGTTAGATAAAGAACCTAAAATGAAATTTTTCCTTATATGTTCATTTTCCATTTTCTAATATATTGTAAATATTCCTCAGCGATTGGATGAATCTCGCATCTAACATTGGTCTTTCGAAGAAAGATGATGAAAATTCGGTCAATTTGGACATCTTTTCCCTTTCAGTTGCATTCGCGTTTTCACAAACACAATAAGCATTGTGCTTACAGACTGTGACATGTGGACACATCTGATATAATATTTGACTTAAAGACCTCACTACAATCACAACGACACACTTATCATCAGATTTCATTACGTTATTACGAACTAATATAGCCAGGTCCCTAAAGACCGTGACTTGCAGCGAATTACGGTGTTTGATTAAACTCCCATAAACTTAATAATGAAAATTTGTGATTAGAACATAACAATTACAAATTCCGACGATAAAAAGAACGAACGATTTGTTCATGGCACGAGGCGAATGATTTAAAATGAAGAAAATCTTTCATGAAATTTACGCGGCTTAAATGTTTTTACAACATTTTATTGTAATAATATAATAATGTATGTTCTCTTTTTTACATGTATCACGTATATATTAATTGTCCAATCACACCTTAATCCTTGATTTTTAACCCCCGCCGCAAAAAGAGGGGTGTTATAAGTTTGACCTGTCTGTGTATCTGTGTGTCTGTCTGTGGCATCGTAGCTCCTAAACAAATGGACCAATTTTGATGCGGCTTTTTAGGGTTCCGTACCTCAAAAGGAAAAACGGAACCCTTATAGGATCACTTTGTTGTCCGTCTGTCTGTCTGTCTGTCAAGACCCTTTATCTCAAGAACGCGTGGACGTATCAAGCTGAAATTCACATGAAATACTCAGGTCTATTGTCCCTTTAAGCTTTGAAAATATTAAACTTCTAAGCCAAGCCAATCAAAAGATACAGCCGATTATGTCGATATTTTCAACAAATTTCCGACACTCGCAAAGGAATCAAAACCTACAGGATACTTCCTGTAAACTCAGAATCTTGAAATTTGGCATGAAGCATTGTCATATAATGCAAATATAGGAAAAATTGCGAAAATCACATTTTTTTAAAATATTTTAATAAAATGAAACTTACTACCTTAATTCTCACGAACGAATAAAGGTATCAAATTGATATTTATACCAAATACCTAGGTCTATTGTTTCTTTAAGCAGTGAAAAAATCAAACTTCTAAGTTAACGCGATCAAAAGATACAGCAGTTTATAAATTGTAAACCGCTACGTTTGTACGGCGGAACCCTCGGTGTGCGAGTCCGACTCGCACTTGGCCGGTTTTTTGTTTGCAATCTAACATGATCGAGATGGTTCTTAGCTATAAATTTATGTTGGGGGTTACATAAAATCTTCATTTTTAGGGTTCCGTACCTCAAAAGGAAAAAACGGAACCCTTATAGGATCACTTTGTCGTCCGTCTGTCTGTCTGTCTGTCTGTCAAGACCCTTTATCTCAAGAACGCGTGGACGTATCAAGCTGAAATTCACATGAAATACTCAGGTCTATTGTCTCTTTAAGCTGTGAAAATATCAAACTTCTAAGCCAAGCTAATCAAAAGATACAGCCGATTATGTCGATATTTTCAACAAATTTCCGACACTCGCAAAGGAATCAAAACCTACAGGATACTTCCCGTAAACTCAGAATCTTGAAATTTGGCATGAAGCATTGTCATATAATGCAAATATAGGAAAAATTGCGAAAATCACATTTTTTTAGTTATATAATATAATAAAAATATTTTAATAAAATGAAACTTACTACCTTATTTCTCACGAACGAATAAAGGTATCAAATTGAAATTTATACCAAATACCTAGGTCTATTGTCCCTTTAAGCAGTGAAAAAATCAAACTTCTAAGTTAACACGATCAAAAGATACAGCAGTTTATACCGACACCTTAGACAAATTTCCGACACTCGCAAAGGAATCAAAACCTTCAGGATACTTCCCGTAAACTCAGAATCTTGAAATTTGGCATGAAGCATTGTCATATAATGCATATATAGGAAAAATTGCACAAATCACATTTTTTTAGATATATAATAAAACTAGAGGTCGCTTGCGCGCGCGGGCTGCGAGCAGCCCGCGAAAAGGTTGTGCGGCCTGTTGGGTTGGTGGGTAGAGGTTTTTCGGTTGATATTGTAGGCACAACGCTTCGTATTTGCATGGTGGGCCTCTAATACCCGCCAGCATGGTCGTATTCGGTGAAAATGGCAGCGGAATTTATTAAGTTTTATCTTTAAGAATTGTGTTCAACATTATGTCATAAAGTTTACGTCATTCACACTCGCTGACGCAATACTTAGCCACTGCAGCGACACCTTCCTATTCCCATCAACTACCAAAAGATACCCATATCGATTTTATATCAATAAGTCGCATCCGCAATCTTGGATTTCAAAATAGATGTTGTATTCGTAGTCAAAACCCCCAAAAACCACCAAAATGATACCCATATTGATATTAAATCAAAAAGTCGCGACGGCCATCTTGGTTCTCAAAATGAATGTTGTATTCGAATATGAACCCCCGAAAACCTCAAAAATGATATCCATATTGATTATTATTAAAAAGTTGTGTCCGCCATCTTGGATCTCAAAATGGATGTTGTATTCGGAACCAGGTCCGCCGAAAACCTCGAAAATGATACCCATATTGATATATTGTTAAAAAGTTGTGTCCGCCATCTTGAATCACAAAATGGATGTTGTGATCGACATTCTATTTAAAACTATCCGTCAAAAACTTTGGTGTGGCATCGAATTTACAAATTACGATAGGTAAATACTAAAGAAGTTTCACTTCAAAATCTAAAGTAGTATTCATGTCTTATTTAAATTACCTGGTTTTGGGGTGACGAGATTTTAGTGGCAACACCAATTTTTAGTAGTGTACGTGTATCTGTGTGTAAGCGTTAGCACACATAACAAATTTTCTGCTTCAGTTATGAAGCGGCATAATCTATATTGAACTATCCTTCTAGTATGTTCTTATTCTAAGCAATAACAATAACTATCCCATAGAAAACACATCAACGAGATGATTCTTTGATTTCATACTAAATAATAACTTTCCCTAAGGAAAGACCAACGGGAAAGACAACAAAAAGATGATTTCATACTAAATGTGCCTTCCTCTATACTACGTATACAAGAAAGATTTCATATTAAATGTATGGGGAACTACCGAAATGATAGGCCCTCACTGAATCGTCAACAATCTCAGTGTTGCCATCACATCGACTCGAGATGATCATTTTGGGCCATCAGAGATTCCAGACAACGATTCTCAGGCAAAATTTTTCAAAAAGCAGATTGTCTTTTGACGTGACAACGTCTTATAATTCGATAGAGCCGGCTGCACGCACGAAAAAACATGACGTCATGCGGCGTTACCTCGCTCTGAATCTAATTCTCTAATTTGAATTTGGAATTATGTTCTTTAAAATTTAAACTTTCAATGATACCAAAACCAGCCAGATACAAATAGTATAGCCAAAGAGATTTTATTACAAGTTTATTCATACTATAATGCGAAATCTATTAAACAAATGAAATTAAATTTTTCTTTTGAAAAATGCTACCATTCCATCAGTATTTTCTTAAGACGTTGTCACGTTCAACTATCGTCAGTAAACCGACTTTACAGACAACCAATTTTTTTTAATACGAACTTTATCACTCCCGAAATACCCCGAAATTGGGGAAAATCTGCATACCAAAATGTGGCCGCACTATCTGACTACAGAATGACACCAAACTTACCCAGGTAAAAAATTATTTACCCCTAAAAAAACCCAATCAAATGAAAAGTAAAAATTTCGAAATTTACAAAATGGCCGCCATCACCGCCGCCATCTTGTTTTTTGGAACCAGAGTGTCAATGGCGGATAGCCGATCGAATGGCGAGTGCAACGCAGTTTTCACTATCCCCGTAGCTTCCACCAGAGAGCCTCACGAGACCAAACACCGGAAAACCTGAAAACATACACAACTTCCAGTGTTGCCACAATGCGGCCTTAAAAATGGTCAAATGTCATTTGGTAGAGCCCGATCAATATGGAATAGCACTCGGATGAATCGAAATGTCATTATTTCTATTTTCGAAATTTTCAGGAAAAATCTCGGAAATTACCCCTAAAATGGGGAAAAAATTTAAATTCGACTATACATCCCATGAGCTCCAACAACCGACCCATACATATCGACTGCATCGAAAACCATCTACCACCTTAAATTTCCCAAAAAAGAAATGGAATTTTTCAAAAAATCACCATATGGCAGCCAGCGGCGCCGCCATCTTGAATCTCGAAACGTCCATATTTTTCCCATATTCTAGACTATATAGCGGATAGAATGGCGTTTTTAGTTTTCCTCTCGCACCCACCCAGTCGCCTCAACTAACTTTGGCGCAACACCATATCGAAAAAAAATGTTTTTCTCCTGGGTGGCGGTGTTGCCAGCGGACTGAAATAAAATTACCCTTGGCCACCTGCGGACTGGCCTGCGCTCCAAACTGCATACTCGATTTGAGCGAATCGTGAAAAATTTTTTACGGCACATTTTGCCCAATCTGTCCAAAATTTGGGAAAAATTCAAAAAAGTTTTTGCTCCTGGCAACACTTCTCGCGGAGATCTCTCCCCGTTCTCATACTAAGGATCCGCTCCGACGTCGCTGTCTCCCCGAAAAGGAGACTCTGAAAATGGTGCATTTTTTCGCAATCACGAAATGGCCGCTGACCTCGGCGCCATCTTGGATTTTGCAATTTCGGCGCTCATCCGGGACAGAGGACCGTATCCGAAGAGAGAAGACGAATAAAAATCGCCAGCGGCGCGTCTCACCTCTGTGTGGTGTCGTTCCGAATTGCCCCCTGCGAGGCCGACTTCGAGTCGAGATGGCGGCGCGGCCATTTTAATTTCCAACTTTTTCAAGAAAAAACATATTTCTAATTGTTAAATGTACCGACAAGCGAAAAGGAAAAAAATCAGGACTCGAAATGAAAAAGTTGGTCTTTCGACCGGAGCCGCCATCTTGGATTTCACTCGCACTAAAGTGAAAAAGCTGCGTCGATAAAAATCTAGTTAAAGTCGGCCATACACTCGAGCGCGATCCAGAGTCTCTAAATATCCGAAAATATGGCCCAATCAGTGAGTCAGTGAGTCAGTATAGTAGTTGTAGCTTTATATAGACCTTTCCCTTAGAAAAGACAAGAAACGAGATAATTCTTTGATTTCATACTAAATGTATAGGAAAGCTGTGCTCCAAACTGCAAAGTCGGTTTGAGTGAAACGCGAAAAAAAAATTTGACACAAATTGCCCCATCTGTCAAAAGTTAGCGAAAATTTCAAGAAAGCTTTTGCACCTGGCAACACCTCTTACGAAGGTCTCTCGCCAGTCTCATACTACGGTTTCGCTCCGACGTGGCCATCTCCCCGAAAAGTGACTCTGCAAACGGTGCATTTTTTCTTAATAACAAAATGGCAGCTGGCCAGGGCGCCATCTTGGATTTAGCAATTTCGCCACTCACCCGAGAGAGAGGACCATATTTGGAGAGAGAGGACGAAGGAAAATCGCTAGCGGCGCGTCTCATTACTCTGTGGTGTCGTTCCGAATTGCCCCCTGCGAGGCCGAGTTCGAGTCGAGATGGCGGCGCGGCCATTTTGAATTTCTGACTTTTCCTAAAAAAATCATTTCTAAACTGTCAAATCTACCCACAACCGAAAAAGAAAAAAATTAGTACTGAGTGACTTTGGCCTTAAAAATGGTCAAATGTCATTCTAGAAGTCTCGATCAATAGGAAATGGCACCTGGATGAATCGAAATGACATTATTTCTATTTTCGAAGTTTTCGGGTAAAATCTCGGAAATTACCCCTAAAATGGGGAAAACTTGGCTATACATCCCATAACCTCTCACAACGGACCCATACATATCGACTGCATAGAAAACCATCTAGCACCTTAAATTGCCCTAAAATGAACTGGAATTCTTCAAAAATTCATAAAATGGCCGCCAGCGGCGCCGCCATCTTGTATATCGAAAGCTTCATATTTTTCGCATATTCTAGACTATACAGGGTGTAAAAGACATGAACAGTCAAACGAGAACCATGTATTCTGCTCACCATCATAACATTTTTTTCCCTTTAGACTATACCTGGGAAATTAATAGTTACGATTTTATTGAAGGTCAAAGTCATTTTTTTTTATGAAAACGTATTCTATACGTTGTTTCTTTATTATTGTCCAAAAAAACATTATCATTTTCTTTAGTATTTCATAACAAAAAATGGCTTCAAAACGTTAGCATCCAATGTAGCTCACTCGATGCGCACGGACACTAACGAACGGGGCCGCCGTCTGGCCCAATTATAGCGGTTTCGCGAATTACGTGCGAGTTGAGCCCTTTACATTGCGCGGTACAATTTGCAATTTTTTTTAACACCAAAAATAAAAATCATTTCACAGCAATATTTTTTTTGAAATATGTCTTATTTTGATGTATAGAATACATGGTTCTCATTTGACTGTTCATGTCTTTTACACCCAGTATAGCGGATAGAGTGGCGTTTTTACTTACGCATATTGATAAATTATTAAAAAGTTGTGTCCGCCATCTTGGATCTCAAAATGGATGTAGAATTCGGAATAAGGACCCCCGAAAACCACGAAAATGATACCCATAGTGATATTTCATTAAAAAGTTGTGTCCGCCATCTTGGATCTCAAAATGGATGTTGTAATCGAAATCAGGACCCCCGAAAACCACGAAAACTATACCCATATTGATATATTGTTAAAAAGTTGTGTCCGCCATCTTGGATCTCAAAATGGATTTTGTATTCGGAATCAGGACCCCCAAAAACCACGAAAACGATACCCATATTGATATATTGTTAAAAAAATGTGTCCGCCATCTTGGATCTCAAAATGGATGTTGTATTCGGAATCAGGATCCCCGAAAACCACGAAAACGATACCCATATTGATATATTGTTAAAAAGTTGTGTCCGCCATCTTGGATCTCAAAATGGATGTTGAATTCGGAAAAAGGACCCCCGAAAACCACGAAAACGATACCCATATTGATATATTGTTAAAAATTTGTGTCCGCCATCTTGGATCTCAAAATGGATGTTGTATTCGGAATCAGGATCCCCGAAAACTACGAAAACGATACCCATATTGATATATTGTTAAAAAGTTGTGTCCGCCATCTTGGATCTCAAAATGGATGTTGTATTCGGAATCCGGACCCACGAAAACATCGAAAATGATACCCATATTAATATTATATTTAAAAAAACCGCGTCTGCCATCTTGGATCTCAATATAATTTTTTTTTTCGGAATCGGAACCCCCGATAACCACGAAAATGATACCCTGACATTCTATCATCTAAAACTATCTGTCAAAAACTTTGGTGTGGCTTTTCCGTTTCATCGACTTTAGAAATTACGATAGGTAAGTACCTATTAAAGAAGTTTCACTTCAAAATCAAAAGTAGTATTCATGTTTTATTTAAATTACCTGGTTTTGGGGTGACGAGATTTTAGTGGCAACACCAATGTTTAGTAGTGTGCGTGTATCTGTGTGTAAGCGTTAGCACACATAACAAATTTTCTGCTTCAGTTATGAAGTGGCATATTATACTGGGTGTAAAAGACATGAACAGTCAAACGAGAACCACGTATTCTATACATCAAAATAAGACATATTTCAAAAAAAATATTGCTGGGAAATGATTTTTATTTTTTGGTGTTAAAAATAATTGCAAATTGTACCGCTCAATGTAAAGGGCTCAACTCGCACGCAACTCGCAAAACCGCGATGATTTTGCCTGTGCGCATCGAGTGAGCTACATTGAACGCTAACGTTTTGAAGCCATTTTTTGTTATGAAAAATGATGATGTTTCTTTGGACAATAATTAAGAAATAACGTATAGAATACGTTTTCATAAAAAAATGAAAAAAAAAATTATGACTTTGACCTTCAATAAAATCGTAACTATCAATTTCCCAGGTATATCCCATAGTCTAAAGGAAGAAAAATTTTATGATGGTGAGCAGAATACATGGTTCTCGTTTGACTGTTCATGTCTTTTACACCCTGTATATGGAACTAAGCAATAACAATAACCTTTCCCTTAGAAAACACATCAACGAGATGATTCTTTCATTTCATACTAAATAATAACTTTCCCTTAGGAAAGACCAACGGGAAAGACAACAAAATGATGATTTCATACTAAATGTACCAGACTTCCTCTATACTACGTATACAAGAAAGATTTCATAGTAAATGTATGGGGAACTACTGAACTGACCGGCCCTCACTGAATCGTCAACAACTCTCAGTGTTGCCATCACATCGACTCGAGATGACCATTTTGGGCCATCAGAGATTCCAGACAACGATTCTCAGGCAAAATTTTTCAAAAAGCAAAAAATTTTTTTTTTTTAATACGAACTTTATCACTCAAAAAATACCCCGAAATTGGGGAAAATCTGCATACCAAAATGTGGCCGCACTATCTGACTACAGAATGACATCAAACTTACCCAGTTAAAAAATTATTTACCCCTAAAAAAAACCAATCAAATGAAAAGTAAAAATTTCGAAATTTACAAAATGGCCGCCATCACCGCCGCCATCTTGTTTTTGGGAACCAGGGCATCAATGGCGGATAGCCAATCGAATGGCGAGTGCAACACAGTTTTTACTATCGCCGTAGCTCCCACCGGAGAGCGCCACGAGACCAAACACTGGAAAACCTGAAACCAGCCATAACTTCCAGTGTTGCCACATCTCGGCCTTGAAAATGGTCAAATGTCATTTGGTAGGGCCTGATCAATAGGGAATAGCACTTGGATGAATCGAAATGTCATCGAAATGTCATTATTTCTATTTTCGAAGATTTCGGGAAAAATCTCCGAAATTACCCGAAAAATGGGGAAAATTATTAAACTCGACTATACATCTCATGACCTCCCACAATCGACATACACACATCGACTGAATCGAAAACCATCTAGCACCGTAAATTTCCCAAAAACGAAATGGAATTTTTCAAAAAATCACAAAATGGCCGCCAGCGGCGGCGCCATCTTGAATTTTGGAACCTCCATATTTTTCCCATATTCTAGACTATATAGCGAATAGAATGGCGTTTTTACCTCTCCTCTCGCACCCACCCAGTCGCCTCAACTAACTTTGGCGCAACACCATATCGAAAAAAATGTTTTTCCCCTGGCTGGCGGTGTTGCCAGTGCACTGAAATAAAATTACCTTCGGCCACCTGCGGACCGGCCTTCGCTCCAAACTGCATACTCGGTTCGAGCGAATCGTCAAAAAAAAATTGTGACACATTTTGGCTAATCTGTCAAAAATTAGGGAAAACGTCAAAAAAGTTTTTGCACCTGGCAATACCTCTCACTGAGGTCTCTCCCCGGTCTCATACTAAGGTTCCGCTCGGACGTCGCCGTGTCCCCGGAAAGAGACTCTGAAAATGGTGCATTTTTTTGCAATCACAAAATGGCCGCTGGCCTCGGCGCCATCTTGGATTTTGCAATTTCGCCCCTCACCCAAGAGAGAAGACCGTATCCGGAGAGAGAAGACGAAGAAAAATCGCCAGCGGCGCGTCTCACCTCTGCGTGGTGTCGTTCCGAATTGCCGCCTGCGAGGCCGACTTCGAGTCGAGATGGCGGCGCGGCCATTTTGAATTTTCGACTTTTTAAAAAAAAATCATACTCAAATCTGTCAAATCTACCAAAAACCGAAAAGGGAAAAATTCAGGACTCGAAATGAAAAAGTTGGTCCTTCGAGCGGAGCCGCCATCTTGAATTTCACACTCACTAAAGTGAAAAAGCTGCGTTGAAAAAAATCTAGTTAAAGTCGGCCATACACTCGAACGCGATCCAGAGTCTCCAAATATCCGAAAAAATGGCCCAATCAGTGAGTGAGTCAGTGAGTGGTATTGTAGCTTTATAGGTCGCTTGGGTGCGCGGGCTGCGAGCAGCCCGCGAAAAGGTTTTCCGGCCTGCTGGGTTGTTGCGTAGAGGTTTTTCGATTGATATTGTAGGCACAACGCTTCGTCTTTGCATGATGGGCCTCTAATACCCGCCAGAGTGGTCGTATTCGGTGAAAATGGAAGCGGAATTCATTAGAAAATGATTTATTGTTAAGAAATGTGTTCAACGTTACGTCATAAAGTTAACGTCGTTCACATTCGCTGACACCATACTTAGCCACTGCAGCGACACCTCCCTATTCCCACCAACTACCAAAAAGATATCGATTTTATATCAATAAGTCGCATCCGCAATCTTGTATTTCAAAATAGATGTTGTATTCGTAGTCAGAACCCCCAAAAACCACCAAAATGATACCCATATTGATATTAAATCAAAAAGTCGCGGCCGCCATCTTGGTTCTCAAAATGGATGTGGTATTGAGAATCGGGACCCCCTAAAACCATGAAAATGATACCCATATCGATTTTATACTAAAAAGTAGCAACCGCCATCTTGGATCTCGAAATAGATATCGTATTCGGAATCGTGACCCCCGAAAATCACGAAAATGATACCTATATTGACATTATGTCAAAAAGTCACGTCCGCCATCTTGGATCTCGAAATAGATGTTTGATTCGTAATCCAGACCACCAAAAACCACGACAACGATACCAGTATTGACATTCTGTCAAAAAGTCACGTCCGCCACCTTGGATCTCAAAATGGATGTTGTATTGGGAATCAGGACCCCCGAAAACAATAAAAATGATACCTATATCGATATAATATTAAAAAGTAGCAACCGCTATCTTAGAACTCGAAATAGATATCGTATTCGGAATCGGGACCCCCGAAAACCACGAAAATGATACCAATATTGACATTTTGTCAAAAAGTCGCATCTTGGATCTCGAAATAGATGTTTTATTCGTAATCCGGACCCCCAATAACCTCGTAAACGATACACATATTGATAAATTGTTAAAAAGTTGTGTCCGCCATCTTGGATCTCAAAATGGATGTTGTATTCGGAATCTGGACCCCCGAAAACCTCGTAAACGATACCCATTTTGATATATTGTCAAAAAGTTGTGTCCGCCATCTTGGATCTCAAAATGGATGTTGCATTCGAAATCAAGACCCCCGAAAACCACGAAAATGATACCCATATTGATATATTGTTAAAAAGTTGTGTCCGCCATCTTGGATCTCCAAAAAAAAATTTTTTTTTTATACAAATTTTATCACTCCAAAAATACCTCGAAGTCAAGTCAAGTCAACAGCCTGTGTCCGTCCACTGCTGAACGTAGGCCTCCGTCATGTCACGCCATATTTTTCTGTCCTGGGCTTCCCGCATCCAGCCGCTGCCAGCAGTCCTACTAAGGTCATCAGACCAACGGGTCGCAGGGCGCCCTACACTACGTTTGCCTAAACGTGGTCTCCACTCCAAGATTCGTCTGCTCCAACGGGTGTCGGTTCTCCGGCAGACATGACCAGCCCATTGCCACTTCAGCGTACTTATTCTTTGGGCTATGTCGATAACTTTCGTTCGGTGACGAATGTGCTCGTTACGTACCCTGTCTCTTAACGGGATATCAAACATAGCCCTCTTCATAGCACGCTGAGCGACTTTAAAATTGTGGACTAATCATCAGGTAAGTGACCACGTTTCTGCTGCATAGGTCATTACTGGTAGGACACACTGATTAAACACCTTAGTCTTCATGCATTGTGGCAGGGAAGACGTTAAGATATGCCTTAGCTTTCCAAATGCCGCCCAGCCCAAATGGATCCTCCTATTGGCTTCTTTCTCGAAGTTGTTTCTACCCAACTGGACTATCTGTCCTAGGTAGATATATTCCTGCACAACTTCGAGGGCCAAATCTCCGACGAACAGACGCTCTAGGATAACTTGTGCGTTGAACATAACCTTCGTCTTGTCCAAATTCATCCCGAACCCCACACGTCGAGAGGCATCATCAAGGCTGTTCAGCATTTCCGCCAAATCATACGGCGATTCCACAAAAACTACTATATCATCGGCGAATCGGAGATGTGAGATGAACTCGCCGTTGATGTTTATGCCACGTTTTTTCTAGTCCAGGGTCTTGAAAATATCCTCCAGTGCGTTTGTGAACAGTTTCGGAGAAATGACATCTCCCTGCCTCACCCCTCGGCGTAACTGGATGGGATTAGATAGCTGGTCCTGTACTTGAACGGTCATCGTTGCGGCATTATACAGAAATTTCAGCACCTCGATGTATCGCCAGTCAACTTGGCACCGCTGCAAAGATTCTAGAACTGCCCAGGTCTCGATGGAGTCGAAGGCTTTTTCGTAGTCCACGAATGCTAGACACAGGGGCTGATTGTACTCCTCGGTCTTCTGTATAATCTTCCGCACTGTGTGTATGTGGTCTACGGTGCTATAGCCTTTTCGAAACCCGGCTTGCTCTGGCGGTTGAAATGCGTCGAATCTTTGGGCGAGACGGTTCGTAATAACTCTCGCAAACAACTTATAAACGTGGCTCAAGAGCGAAATCGGTCGATAGTTCTTAAGCAGCGCTTTGTCTCCTTTTTTATGGAACAATATCACCACGCTCTTATTCCACGCCTCCGGGGTAATACTACGAAAAAGGACAGCGTCAAACAACTTTCGGAGCTCTTTGAGGACTGGTGTCCCACCTGCTCGTAACAATTCGGTTGTGACGCCGTCCTCACCCGGAGCTTTATTGTTTTTCAATTGTTGGAGAGCTATTCTAATCTCGCCAACGTCAATATTGGGGAGCTCATCCGTGTAGTGGCGAGTCAAAGTGGCTCTTCCATTCCGATTGTCGTTGTCTACAGATTTCTCGGTTTGCGAGGAGTAGAGGTTTCGATAGAACTTCTCGACTTCCGCGAGAATCTCCGGTTTGGATGCGACGTATCGGCCATCCTCAGTCTTGAGCTTCGTTAAATGACTTCTCCCAAGCCTCTGATTAAAAACTTTCGAGCCCCGGTTGCGTTCAATTGCTTTCGTTATGGTGCGCGTGTTAAAGCGCCGAATATCGCATCTAATCAGTTGCTTGGTCTGAGAATTCAATGCTCGATATTCCGAAGAACTGGACTGTGTTTCTGCCATTTCACGTCTCCTTGTCATATGGTCCAGAGTCTCAGCGGAAAGTTTGGACATTTTGTCTCCTTTCTGCCGCCGAAAATACCTACAACCCACGTCTCGGAGTATGTTTGCCATATTCTCGGCAGACTCGTCAACTTCCACCGTAGTTTCCAGCGTATCGAATCGGAATAGCTCTATCTGGAAGTTTTCGGATCCAAGATCGGTTTGGGTCATTGTTGGGCGAAGAATAGACTTCATCAGACGTCGCCTTTCAAGCTTAAAGGTGCTATCTAGAGTGCCTCGCACAAGGCGGTGATCGCTTCCAGTATTAAACCTATTGATCACTGAGACATCTCTAAATATATGCCGCTTATCGGTCATGATAAAGTCTATTTCATTTCTGGTCGCGTTGTTCGGGCTTCGCCAGGTCCATTTCCTTTGGGGCTACTTTTTGAAGAAAGTGTTCATCAAAAATAGCCCCTGGTATTCTAAGAAATTTACCAGCATCCGGCCCCTGTGATTTCGACACCCATAACCGTGTGGTCCAATCTTTGATTCGTCGCGTTCTTGTACTCCTACTTTGGCGTTGAAGTCTCCCATAACAACGGTAAAGTGTGTACGGGTGGTTAAGTTAAGGGCCTTCGAGATGTCCTCATAGAGCTCCTCCACCTCGTCATCAGAGTGCGCCGAGGTCGGTGCATATACCTGTACAACCTTTAGAGAGTATCTCTTGGTTAGTTTCAGTATCAGATACGCAACCCTGGTCGACACACTGCTGATTTCTAACACATTATTTGAGAGACGCTTGTTGACAAGGAAGCCGATGCCACCTGTGGATGCTTCGTCTCCCTCTCGGAAGTAAAAGAGATCTCCTGATTTTAGAGTTATCGTGTCCTCCCCCTGTCTTCGGACTTCTGATAACCCCAAAATGTGCCAAATGATCTTGCTCAGTTCTACTTCGAGTTCCTGGAGATGTTCGGGAAGCCTTAGGGTTCGTCCGTTATACGTAGCCAGATGTAATCGTTTTAGGTAGCCGCTGTCCGTAACCCGGGGATTCTTCGCACCCCCCGCTCCACCGTTTCCATGGCCGCTACCGTAACCAGGAACGGCGGAGCCACCGGGAACTGGGCGCCATTTTCTTATGGCGTTTAACATAATGGGATGATGCCCATAATCACCGCGCTGGGCAGGCGTGTTGGTGATCGCAGGGTTAAGTTTATCGCACCGACGGCACTGCTGCCCGCCGCTGGTCAGGAATTTAACCTAACCAGATTAAGATGGATATTCCGCCATCGTTCGGTCGTCAGAGCCTCGTTGGATAGTCGGCAGGGTGCACCACGGGTAGGTGAGGTTGACATTTGGGTCAGCCAAGGTTCCGCTTTCCCCTTACTCCCCTTTCACCTAACATTACCAAATACAAAAGTGTTTTGTTCGCGGATGACATATCAGTCGTAGTCACCACAAATCAAGAAACAATGAAACTGGATCATGAACAAGACATAAATAAAACGTTAGCAAAAACAATAAACTGGCTTAAGTATAATTCGCAGGCCATAAATGAATCGAATGGCCAGATTCAGTAGACGTTCGAGTTTTTTGAGTAGTTCCTCAGTTATATCCAAATAGCATATATCAGCGTAGTCAAGAATAGGAAGTAAGAGAGATTGCGCTGGCATAATTTTGGTTTTAAAAGGGAGAAAGTATTGAAGTCGTTTGAGAGAGTGATAGAAGAAATGCATACGCCTACTAACTTCATTAACTTGAGACACCCAAGACATATTACATTCTATTATAAGGCCATTTTTCACTCTATCCCTGTAGGCAAGAGCAGTACCAGCATAACAAATCCGATGGACCATTGAGTAAAAGTACATCATTTTATCCCATTAAAATTCATAAGTTAAGATAAAGTGCACTCTATCGATCGATGCCATAATAGTACAGGCTGTTGTTTTATCGTATATCTCCAGTAGAGTACTTTCCCTCCAGATGGCATTGAAAAATTTCTAGTACATACATTTCCACGGCAACCCTTACCTAATCTATATGTATAATAATCAATCGTGGTCGCAGAAAATTTTCAAACTTGGCTATACATCCTAAAACCTCCCACAACCGACTTATACATATCGACTGCATCGAAAACCATCTAGCACCTTAAATTTCTAAAAACCGAAATGGAATTCTTCAAAAATTCATAAAAAGGCAGCCAGCGGCGCCGCCATCTTGAATCTTGAAACGTCCATATTTTTCCCATATTCTAGACTATATAGCGGATAGAATGACGCTTTTACTCACCCATATTGATATATTGTTAAAAAGTTATGTCCGCCATCTTGGATCTCAAAATGGATGAGGAATTCGGAATAAGGACCCCCGAAAACCACGAAAATGATACCCATATTGATGTCTTATACCAAAGTGTGGCTACACTATCCGACTACAGAATGACACCAAACTTACCCAGGTAAAAAAATATTTACCCCTATAAAAAACCAATCGAATAAAAAGTTAAAATTTCGAAATTTATAAAATGGCCGCCATCACCGCCGCCATCTTGTTTTTGGAAACCGAAGCATCAGTGGCGGATAGTCGATCGAACGGCGAGTGCAACAAAGTTTCCACTATCCCCGTAGCTCCCACCGGAGAGCGCCACGAGACCAAACACTGGAAAACCTGAAACCTGAAACTGAAAACCAGCGCTGTGTTGCGTCTTGCACGTAGCATAGCAACAAGCTGAGTGTGAACCTCGTTACCATAACCTACGACGACGTGCGATCACAGCCTATTTGTTATTTTATTCTTATTTGTTGATTGATTTATTGTAATGTCTCACGTGTGCTAATAGTTAAGTTGTTGTTGTAAGCACGTCGTTTGTTATGGAAATAAAAATCTTTCTATTCTATTCTATTCTAAACCAGCCATAACTTTCAGTGTTGCCACATTTCGGCCTTGAAAATGGTCAAATGTCATTTGGGAGGTCCCGATCAATAAGGAATAGCACTTGGATGAATCGAAATGTCATTATTTCTATTTTCGAAGATTTCGGGAAAAATCTCGGAAATTACCCGAAAAATGGGGAAATTTTTTCAACTCGACTATACATTCCATGACCTCCCACAATCGACCTACATACATTGACTGAATCGAAAACCATCTAGCACCTTTAATTTCCCAAAAACGAAATGGAATTTTTCAAAAAATCACAAAATGGCCGCTAGTGGCGCCGCCATCTTGAATTTTGAAACCTCCATATTTTTCCCATATTCTAGACTATATAGCGGATGAAATGGCGTTTTTACCTCCCCTCTCGCACCCACCCAGTCGCCTCAACTAACTTTGGCGCAACACCATATCGAAAAAAATGTTTTTCCCCTGGCTGGCGGTGTTGCCAGTGCACTGAAATAAAATTACCCTCGGCCACCTGCGGACCGGCCTGCGCTCCAAACTGCATACTCGATTTGAGCGAAACGTGAAAAAAAATTCTGGCACATTTTGCCCAATCTGTCAAAAATTAGGGAAAATGTCAAAAAAGTTTTTGCACCTGGCATTACCTCTCGCGGAGGTCTCTCCCCGGTCTCATACTAAGGATCCGCTCCGACGTCGCCGTCTCCTCGAAAAGTGACTCTGAAAATGGTGCATTTTTTCGCGGTAACAAAATGGCCGCTGGCCTCGGCGCCATCTTGGATTTTGCAATTTCGCCGCTCATCCGGGACAAAGGACCGTATCCGGAGAGAGAAGACGAAGAAAAATCGCCAGCGGCGCGTCTCACCTCTGTGTGGTGTCGTTCCGAATTGCCCCCTACGAGGCCGACTTCGAGTCAAGATGGAGGCGCGGCCATTTTGAATTTCCAACTTTTTCAAAAAAAAACATATTTCTAATTGTCTAATGTACCGACAAGCGAAAAGGAAAAAATTCAGGACTCGAAATGAAAAAGTTGGTCCTTCGACCGGAGCCGCCATCTTGGATTTCATTCGCACTAAAGTGAAAAAGCTGCGTCGATAAAAATCTAGTTAAAGCCGGCCATACACTTGAGCGCGATCCAAAGTCTCTAAATATCCGAAAAAATGGCCCAATCAGTGAGTGAGTCAGTCAGTGAGTGGTATTGCTGCTTTATATAGACCTTTCCCTTAGGAAAGATAAGAAACGAGATAATTCTTTGATTTCATACTAAATGTATGGGAAAGCTGTGCTCCAAACTGAATAGTCGGTTTGAGTGAAACGCGAAAAAAAAATTTGACACAAATTGCCCCATCTGTCAAAAGTTAGCGAAAATTTCAAGAAAGTTTTTGCACCTGGCAACACCTCTTTCGAAGGTCTCTCGCCGGTCTCATACTACGGTTTCGCTCTGACGTGGCCATCTCTCCGAAAAGTGACTCTGCAAATGGTGCATTTTTTCTTAATAACAAAATGGCAGCTAGCCAGGGCGCCATCTTGGATTTTGCAATTTCGCCACTCACCCGAGAGAGAGGACCATATTTGGAGAGAGACGACGAAGGAAAATCGCTAGCGGCGCGTCTCATTACTCTGTGGTGTCGTTCCGAATTGCCCCCTGCGAGGCCGAGTTCGAGTCGAGATGGCGGCGCGGCCATTTTGAATTTCTGACTTTTTCTAAAAAAATCGTTTTCTAAACTGTCAATATACCCACAACCGAAAAAGAAGAAATTTAGTACTGAGTGACTTTGGCCTTAAAAATGGTCAAATGTCATTCTAGAAGTCTCGATCAATAGGAAATGGCACCTGGATCAATCGAAATGACATTATTTCTATTTTCGAAGTTTTCGGATAAAATCTCGGAAATTACCCCTAAAATGGGGAAAACTTGGCTATACATTCCATAACCTCTCACAACGGACCCATACATATCGGCTGCATAGAAAACCATCTAGCACCTTAAATTGCCCAAAATGAACTGGAATTCTTCAAAAATTCATAAAATGGCCGCCAGCGGCGCCGCCATCTTGTACATCGAAAGCTCCATATTTTTCGCATATTCTAGACTTTACAGGGTGTAAAAGACATGAACAGTCAAACGAGAACCATGTATTCTGCTCACCATCATAACATTTTTTTCCCTTAAGACTATACCTGGGAAATTAATAGTTACGATTTTATTGAAGGTCAAAGTCATTTTTTTTTATGAAAACGTATTCTATACGTTATTTCTTTATTATTGTTCAAAGAAACATTATCATTTTTTTTAGTATTTCATAACAAAAAATGGCTTCAAAACGTTAGCGTCCAATGTAGCTCACTCGATGCGCACGGACACTAACGAACGGGGCCGCCGTCTGGCAAGATTATAGCGGTTTTGCGAATTGCGTGCAAGTTGAGCCCTTTAGATTGCGCGGTACAATTTGCAATTTTTTTTAACAGCAAAAAATAAAAATCATTTCCCAGCAATATTTTTTTGAAATATGTATTATTTTGATGTATAGAATACATGGTTTTCGTTTCACTGTTCATATCTTTTACACCCAGTATAGCGGATAGAGTGGCGTTTTTACTTACTCATATTGATAAATTATTAAAAAGTTGTGTCCGCCATCTTGGATCTCAAAATGGATGTAGAATTCGGAATAAGGACCCCCGAAAACCACGAAAATGATACCCATATTGATATTTTATTAAAAAGTTGTGTCCGCCATCTTGGATCTCAAAATGTATATTGTAATCGAAATCAGGACCCCCGAAAACCACGAAAACGATACCCATATTGATGTATTGTTAAAAAAATGTGTCCGCCATCTTGGATCTCAAAATGGATGTTGTATTCGGAATCAGGATCCCCGAAAACCACGAAAACGATACCCATATTGATATATTGTTAAAAAGTTGTATCCGCCATCTTGGATCTCAAAATGGATGTTGTATTCTGAATCAGGATCCCGAAAACCACGAAAACGATACCCATATTGATATATAGTTAAAAAGTTGTGTCCGCCATCTTGGATCTCAAAATGGATGTTGAATTCGGAATAAGGACCCCCGAAAACCACGAAAACGATACCCATATTGATATATTGTTAAAAAGTTGTGTCCGCCATCTTGGATCTCAAAATGGATGTTGTATTCGGAATCAGGACCCCCGAAAACCACAAAAACGATAACCATATTGATATTTTATTGAAAAGGCGCGTCCGCCATCTTGGATCTTAATATAATTATTTTTTCGGAATCGGGTCCCCCGAAAAACACGATAATGATACCCTGACATTCTATTTCAAACCATCCGTCAAAAACTTTGGTGTGGCTTTTCCGTGTCATCGACTTTAGAAATTACGATAGGTAAGTACCTACTAAAGAAGTTTCACTTCAAAATCAAAAGTAGTATTCATGTTTTATTTAAATTATCTGGTTTTGGGGTGACGAGATTTTAGTGGCAACACCAATTTTTAGTAGTGTGTGTGTATCTGTGTGTAAGCGTTAGCACACAAATAATTTTCTGCTTCAGTAACGAAGCGGCATATGGTACGGAACTATCCTTCCTTAATAACTATCCCTTAGAAAACACATCAACGAGATGATTCTTTCATTTCATACTAAATGATAATAACTTTCCCTTAGGAAAGACCAACGGGAAAGACACCAAAAAGATGATTTCATACTAAATGTACCAGATTTCCTCTATACTACGTATACACGAAAGATTTCATAGTAAATGTATGGGGAACTACCGAAGTGACCGGCCCTCACTGAATCGTCGACAACTCTCAGTGTTGCCATCACATCGACTCGAGATGACCATTTTGGGCCATCAGAGATTCCAGACAACGATTCTCAGGCAAAATTTTTCAAAAAGCAAAAAATTTTTATTTTTTTAATACAAACTTTATCACTCAAAAAATACCCCGAAATTGGGGAAAATTTGCATACCAAAGTGTGGCCACACTATCCGACTACAGAATGACACCAAACTTACCCAGGTAAAAAATTATTTACCCCTATAAAAAAACAATAGAATAAAAAGTAAAAATTTCGAAATTTACAAAATGGCCGCCATCAGCGCCGCCATCTTGTTTTTGGGAACCAAGGCATTAATGGCGGATAGCCAATCGAATGGCGAGTGCAACGCAGTTTTTACTATCCCCGTAGCTCCCACCGGAGAGCGCCACGAGACCAAAAACTGGAAAACCTGAAACCAGCCATAACTTCCAGTGTTGCCACACTGCGGCCTTGAAAATGGTCAAATGTCATTTGGTAGGGCCCGATCAATAAGAAATAGCACTTGGATGAATCGAAATGTCATTATTTCTATTTTCGAAGATTTCGGGAAAAATCTCGGAAATTACCCGAAAAATGGGGAAAATTTTTAAACGTGGCTATACATCCCATGAACTCCCACAATCGACATACACACATCGACTGAATCGAAAACCATCTAGCACCTTTAATTTCCCAAAAACGAAATGGAATTTTTCAAAAAATCACAAAATGGCCGCCAGCGGCGCCGCCATCTTGAATTTCGAAACGTCCATATTTTTCCCATATTTTAGACTATATAGCGGATGGGATGGCGTTTTTACCTCTCCTCTCGCACCCACCCAGTCGCCTCAACTAACTTTGGCGCAACACCATGTCGAAAAAATGTTTTTTCCCCTGGCTGGCGGTGTTGCCAGTGCACTAAAATAAAATTACCCTCGGCCACTTGCGGACCGGCCTGCGCTCCCAACTGCATACTCGGTTTGAGCGAAACATGAATTTTTTTTTACGGCACATTTTGGCCAATCTGTCAAAAATTAGGGAAAATGTCAAAAAAGTTTTTGCACCTGGCAACACCTCTCGCGGAGGTCTCTCCCCGGTCTCATACTACGGTTCCGCTCCGACGTCGCCGTGCCATCGAAAAGTGACTCTGAAAATGGTGCATTTTTTCGCAATCACAAAATGGCCGCTGGCCTCGGCGCCATCTTGGATTTTGCAATTTCGCCGCTCATCCGGGACAGAGGACCGTATCCGGAGAAAGAAATCGAAGAAAAATCGCCAGCGGCGCGTCTCACCTCTGCGTGGCGTCGTTCCGAATTGCCCCCTGCGAGGCCGACTTCGAGTCGAGACGGCGGCGCGGCCATTTTGAATTTCCGACATTTAAGAAAAAAATCATATTCAAATCTGTCAAATCTACCAAAAACCGAAAAGGGAAAAATTCAGGACTCGAAATGAAAAAGTTGGTCCTTCGACCCGAGCCGCCATCTTGGATTTCACACTCGCTAAAGTGAAAAAGCTGCGTTGAAAAAAATCTAGTTAAAGTCGGCCATACACTCGAGCGCGATCCAGAGCCTCCAAATATGCGAAAAAATGGCCCAATCAGTGAGTGAGTCAGTGAGTGGTATTGTAGCTTTATAGGTCGCTTGGGTGCGCTTTATATAGTACGGGTAGGTCGCTTTATATAGTATAGATAGATAGATAGATAAAAATATTTTAATAAAATGAAACTTACTACCTTATTTCTCACGAACGAATAAAGGTATCAAATTGAAATTTAAAGGCTGAAAAAGAGGAGGCTCAAAAAGATTTAAATTTGCTAAGCGAATGGTTCAAATATAATCTGCTAACAGTTAACGCATCTAAAACTTCATTTATGGTTTTCGCTGCAAAAAACAAACCTATACCGCAATACACTCCGCTTACTATAAACAATGAAAAAATAAAACATTCGCAACAGGAAAAATATCTCGGTCTATGGATTGACGAAAAACTAACGTGGAAACCGCACATTAACTATGTACAGACTAAATTAATGACAATACTAGGAGCCCTACGCAAAGTATCAAACTGTATTCAGAAAAAAATAGGTACTATTATATACAACTCATTAGTAAAATCACACATAGAATATTTAGTTGAAATATGGGGTTCAGCTGCTACATCTAACTTAGGCCCATTGCAGAGGACACAAAACAAAATAATTAAAGTGCTGTTTCATTATCCCTTCTTAACTCCATCAAAAGAATTATACGAGAAATCACAAATATTAAATATTAAACAACTTCACGCATATTACACTTGTATCTTGATTAAAAAAATAATAACCAATTCCATTCAAACCAGTTTAGAGTTGCCAAAAAGTATCTCTGTCCATAGCATAAGAAACAACAATAAGCTTAAGCTAATCAAACCGCGCACTAACTACGGTAAGAAAACGATATTGTTCGAGGGAGCACAGTTGTACAATAGTTTGCCAAATGACATTAAAGAATGTGAGAACATACGAATATATAAAGAAAAAGTTAAAGAACACGTCCGGAAACTATAAATTGTGTATATTGTAATCTAACTTAGTGTACCTATACAGAGGCAAATCATAAAATTTTGTATTTTTAATTTAATGTAAATTTTCCATTATCTCATTGTAAGTGAACTATTTTAAGTTTTTATGAGAATAAACTTCTTTAAACCTAAATTTATACCAAATACCTAGGTCTATTGTCCCTTTAAGCAGTGAAAAAATCAAACTTCTAAGTTAACGCGATCAAAAGATACAGCAGTTTATACCGACACCTTAGACAAATTTCCGACACTCGCAAAGGAATCGAAACCTACAGGATACTTCCCGTAAACTCAGAATCTTGAAATTTGGCATGAAGCATTGTCATATAATGCAAATATGGGAAAAATTGCACAAATCACATTTTTTTAGTTATATAATAAAATGAAACTTACTACCTTCTTTCTCACGAACGAATAAAGGTATCAAATTGAAATTTATACCAAATACCTAGGTCTATTGTCCCTTTAAGCTGTGAAAATATCAAACTTCTAAGCCAAGCCAATCAAAAGATACAGCTGATTATGTCGATATTTTCAACAAATTTCCGACACTCGCAAAGGAATCAAAACCTACAGGATACTTCCCGTAAACTCAGAATCTTGAAATTTGGCATGAAGCATTGTCATATAATGCAAATATAGGAAAAATTGCGAAAATTACATTTTTTTAGTTATATAATATAATAAAAATATTTTAATAAAATGAAACTTACTACCTTATTTCTCACGAACGAATAAAGGTATCAAATTGAAATTTATACCAAATACCTAGGTCTATTGTCCCTTTAAGCAGTGAAAAAAATCAAACTTCTAAGTTAACGCGATCAAAAGATACAACAGTTTATACCGACACCTTAGACAAACCGACACCCGCAAAGGAATCAAAACCTACAGGATACTTCCCGTAAACTCAGAATCTTGAAATTTGGCATGAAGCATTGTCATATAATGCAGATATAGGAAAAATTGCGAAAATCACATTTTTTTTAGTTATATAAAATAATAAAAATATTTTAATAAAATGAAACTTACTACCTTATTTCTCACGAACGAATAAAGGTATCAAATTGAAATTTATACCAAATACCTAGGTCTATTGTCCCTTTAAGCAGTGAAAAAATCAAACTTCTAAGTTAACGCGATCAAAAGATACAGCAGTTTATACCGACACCTTAGACAAATTTCCGTCACACGCTAGGGAATCAAAACCTACAAGGTACTTCCCGTGAACTCAGAATTTGATTTAATACGTCATAAATTGTAAACCGCTACGTTTGTACGGCGGAACCCTCGGTGTGCGAGTCCAACTCGCACTTGGCCGGTTTTTTTTAATATCGAATGTTGAATCCATTAAACTGACAATAAGTAAATTATATTGCAGATAAAATCTACATCGACAGGCTGGCAACCGGTCAATATTCTGAGGAACTGTATGGTTCATAATGCCAGATGTGGCTTTATGTGTGACCAATCGTTACCTAAAGCTCTGATCAACCTGGATCAACCCCTTTTTGGATTTTGAGCATGTTATTATGTATGTATAAAATCCATTCAATATAACTCCACTTAGTTTCCTAGATGCTATATATATTTCAATTCAATTCAACAATCTTAGATTTAATGTTAAAATATAGTCTCGAAGTCATTCACGGCGAAAGCATTCTCTTGTTTCACGTGTGACGTAGCAAAGTGCGGAATTAAAACCGCTTTGCATTTGGACTTGGAAAAGTATTTAAATGAAATGTATTGAGAAAGTCGGTGGCGGAAATGAGGTTCTTTCAACGCTAGCTCATTCCCACTTTTGAGTGACTGTTTTAGAAGTCCGAGGTTATTCTTTTTAAACCCTGAAAGAGCTAAAGCACTTCGTTGGGTCTACGCGACCTTTACAGCTAGCCAGTGTTGTATTATTCAATCGGTAAAAATAAACTGTTTCTCGAATAAATATGTATACTTACTAACCATTTGTGTTATTTTTTATCTTATATTGAACTGCTTTGGAAAATTATCGATACCCGAAAATGAAAGAAAACTAGCTCCATTTATGAAAATTTCAAAGTCAAACTCAAAAAAATAATTCCCCGTTCCTCTAATAATGACAGCTTAACTAATTCAACGTTAAACGTTTTGTATAATTATTTAGGAAAATTAAGAAATTAATAAACATGATAGGTGGCTGTCAATAAATAAATGAATTAAACTTCACTAAACAATGGTCGTTAGAAACACAATTGAAAAGAAAGGATAGTTATGTTAAGTAATTATAATTTGGTATTGCCACAACATAATGAGAATACGGGAGTAAAAGCTTCCCATCTTGTGCGAGAGAGATATTAGTTTCTATATTCACTGCAACCCTTCTTTTTATTTTCAAGACCGCGGGTGTACACAAGTTAGCTTTATTAATAAAACCATAGACACCTAAACAATACTCGCAACGCCATCGCCAGTTCGAAGTACGCTGTCGTCTGTAGTCGTTCACTGTGAGAGTTATAACGGCTAGTAAGCTGACCCAGCAAACGTTGTTCTGACATATAGGTATTAAAGGTTGATATTTTTTCTTTTTAGCGGTATGAAATAAACTTTTTGACCTATTCTCATACCTATCAAATATATAGAAAAAACTTCATAAAAATCGGTCAAGCCGATTCGGAGGAGTGCGTACACAAGCACTGTGAAACGACATTTTGATATACTCGTAGTTCTTTTTGACATACTCAAGGTTCCACTACGGCTGACCGCAAATATAGATAATAAAAGTGAAGTACAAAATATACCTCGCCTTCTCTACTGTACTTATTTTGTGCTCTCATGTTGACAGACATAATAACGCGCTGTCTGCAGTTAACAGCCGATTGTGACCACGACATGCCCACATAGATCATCCGGACACCTGTGCAGAGTCGAAATGTATGACATTGAATGAACAATGGCTGATTAATATAATGCAGGAACAAAACTTCATTCAGCGTTCCATAATAGCATCGCTAGGAAATTTTATAACACAACTTGCTATACCCGGCATGTGTTGCAATGCCACGTAAAACATTTTTATATTTTTTTTGTTTTTTTTTTGGGCTAGCAACCCTCGCGCTACCCCTATTCTCTGCCCCGTGGATAACTGACAACCTTAACTTTACTCATCGACAGTAACACAATACAACGAAAATGTACAGTAATTTTCGTGCCTATACAAATTAGGCGAGCATAATCTGTAGTCTCAGAAAATTGGTGAGGTTCAAATGATCACTATCACCGTCTTTCTAGTAAATAAAATAAAGAAACTGGCATTATACGGCCTAACAACTTAGTATTTATTAACAGCCTAACAGCTTAGCCATGTGATGCCGGCGAGTAGAATAGCATCTCCCCATATCCTCCAATGGGTGTCGTGGAAGGCGACTAATGGACCAGCAAAGAGGTATTGATCACCTTATACTCCGTCCACCAATCCGTTAAGCGTGGTGAACTACTGCCTAAACCTCCTTCGATGACAAGGAGTAGCCTTGTGTCCCAGCAGTGGGTCGAATTATAAAGGCTGTTATGATGATATGATAACAATTAGTATCTCACTCACGTTTTTGGGTTGGCTGGAGATCTCTTATTATAGATAAGTTCGCCCTTGCAAACTGTATCACTGTTTATTTGTTATCTTTATGTTATGAAGTGCAATATAGAGTATAATAATAATAATAATAATTATTTCATCTTAACTGCCTTTATAATTCGACCCACTACTGGGACACAAGGCCTCGCCTTGTCATCGAAGGACAGCAGTAGTCCACCACGCTTGCCCAACGCGGATTGGTGGACGGATTATTAGGTGATCAATATTCCTTTGCTGATCCAGTAGTTGCCTTCTACGACATTCATTAGAAGATATAGGGTGATGCTATTCTACTCTACTCTGCCGGAATCACATGGCTAGGGCATTATTTAGTGGTGAACTTTTTTACTTTTGCTTTGGGCAAGGAAAAAGATGTATAATTTATTATTTTACATACTTTTATTATATTACAATTGTGACAGGTTGCCAGCCTGTCGCCTACATAAATGTGATACCTTACCCATTCTATTCCTTCAGTAATCCAACAAATAATTACCAACAACCACGCAGCATCTAGTAGTAGGTAGTCAAAAACTTTTATAACAAAAAATAGAGGTAGAAAAAAGCGTCTGGGTATCAGTTTCGCATGTAGCAAAGGTAATCATCAACCACTCAGTTCGGGGATTAATTATGATGGAAGATTGTAATTATGTCTACTACTATCAAAGTTCTTTTATACTGAACGTAATATAAATATAGAAATAAATGAATTTATAAAGTCATGACATACTAGAAAAATGCACTGAAAAAAATCGACTTGCCTCAGGCGGGACTCGAACCCGCACCTTCCACAATCCGGGTGGAATTGGTTGCGTTTGTAAACGCAAAAATAAAATTATTCCATAAGTCATGACATACAATGCTTTTTGAATTAAATGTTTAATTCAATAGTAAGCAATATTTGATTGACAGGCATACACCCACAGAATAGATAAAATTTGTTCTGTGCATACACCCAACTAAATAAAGTTAATAAACGAAGTGAATATTTGAGCTTATTAATTATTATGAACATTTTGAGGCAAGTTGAAATGTTTGTGTTGAAAAACATAGCAAATTAGTAATAACAGTGAGTGTTTATTTATGTTACCTTCAGATTGTTATCTGGGACCTCACAGTGACATAATGAGGAAGTTATTTCAGTCTCCGACTGCCTATATGTATAGACCAAAACCACGTTAATTGCTCTGGGAGTTTTTTAAAATCATTAACACAATGGCTTTATCATCCGGTTTCCCAAGGAATAATAAGATAAATAATTTAAGTAAGAAATATATTTTTTTTATTTATTTTTGATAATCAAGGAGCAATAAGTTTCATTTATTAAAACTTGAGTTTACCAATGTGCCAGAATGCACATATTATGTTATCTTTTTTTTATGTTACGAGATGGCAAACAATCTTGCGGCCCACTTGATGTTAAGTGGTCACCGCCGCCTATAGACACATCTCCACGTAATATTAAGTTATAGATAATGTAAATAAGTAGATAAGGCTTGTACATTTTTTTTTTACGATGGGGAATCCGTTTATGGACCATACCGCACACTCGCTAGACGTATGGCGTGTGTGGGATTCACCGACGCGGACTGCGTCGGTACTACCCACTAAAACTCACCGGTACCCTCCTAAGCCCTTATGTGGGCGCTTTGGGATCGGCGCATTTTACGTGCACTCGTGAGTCAGCCGGGCGACGCAACATTGGGGGATTGCGCTAGGGTACTAGGCAGTCCCCAGACGGGGTGACCTGTGCTAGAGCACCAGGGGCACACGGGAGCCATCCCGTATCCAGATCACCTTAAGGCCGGACAAGACCAGTGGTGATGAGGCTTGTACATAAATTAACTAGATGTATATCTAGATATATATACCTAAGTTAGTTCTAAGACAACAAAAAAATAAAACAAGAGTATAAAAGTTAACCGTCAGAAATTGTAATTTTTTCCGGATAATAAATGTCAAAAACCGACGGTTAACTAATAATCGCCTGTTTATCTGTTGGTGAAAATGAAAATAAATGAATAACTTTGATCTGTGATTTAGTTTTATTTAAGTATATTCGCATATCATACAATGTTTAGTATTTTTATCTCACGAAAGTGGCTGAGTCAGAACTGTTTATGATGATGTGTAGATATGTACGCACACAGACAAAATGCATTTGTATTTTGTATTTGTGTGCTTCAATATCGGCACTGAATGCTCTCGCTCTGACGCACCCATAGACAATATCATCATTTACACGTAGCGCACATGCGTGAAAGAGCCAAATGCACGCGAAAGAGTGTGCGTGTAAAGGATATCGGATGAAAAAATAAAGACAACGCACTGACGACGGATTATCGCGGCGCGTGCGCGCAATCCCGTCATTTCCTATGCTACGGCCGTACACATCGCGATAATATTCGGGCAATAAACTTCGTCTTCGGCCAACGGCGAATGTGCATGGCCACACATTGCTCGTTGTACAATCTATTGCGATGTAAGTACACACGCAAAAAACGCAAATATTATGGTAGCCAATAGTTTTTTTTATTGTGTCCGGAATTATAAAAATTAAACCTAAATAATATCGACTTAAGCGTCGGTGGCGTAGTGCGTAAGAGCGTCGTCTCCCACCCGGGAGGCAGTTTGATCCCCGCCACGTACCCACTACGTTCAAATTTTGAATTCATATATATACGTTTAATCGACGCTTTTACGATGAAGGAAAACATCGTGAGGAAACCTGCACACACCTATGAAGAAATTCTTAGGTTGTGTGTGAAGTCGACCAACCCGCACTTGGCCAGTGTGGTTGACGCAGGCTTAATCGCCCCTAATGTGGGGTAGGCTCGAGCCCCTCGGTGGGGACCACGTGGGGACATTATATGAGCTATTGATGATGAATATCGACTCACACTCCCAATTGCTAATAAGTTCTCAAATCTTGTCGATATCTTGTCAAATCTTGTCCAAAACCATGGTCGAAAACTAATTTAAACCATCACGTTCGCTGGGCACGATGTCTGTGGGCCGATTGAAGAACACGAAGTGTGACCCCGCTAGTAAAGTTCATAGCGATAAAAAGCCTTTGATGTGCGCCAGTTCATCGACAATAGTGCGACATCTTTGCGACTTCGCACGGAGTGCCAAAGTATTCGCGACTACTTTGGCACTTGGCTACACACATCGCGATAACGCAAATATTCGCGGCATTTCGATGCGTTCTTACGCTCGTCCTTTTTGATCTTTCACTCGCGATAGAGCGTACGTGTAAAGGCCGCTATTGTCTATTTGTGCGTCAAAGCGGAAGCACGGTCACCTTGAGACAAATAGAGACAATTTGGTTGTATACCTGCAAATCTTCATAAACAGTAATGACTCAGTCACTTTCGTGAGATAAAAATATCTAGGAAACATGGTATTATAATTTGTCGTTATTACTTAATCAAAGAAAGAAAGAAAGAAAAACATTTAAAAAAGATTAATGTTATTTAATTTGCAATGCATGCTCAACTAGAATCTGTGACTAGAACCATGTTATGTAGTACGGCCGCTGATCGCGTCACTCGGACTTCCTATGAACTCAGCGATCTGACCGATCTCCTTTGCGGCTGTGCTTAACTTTCATTATTCTTAAGACACGGGCAATGAATAGTGTATATTACGGCATGCTCAGCCGCTGATCGCGACACTCGGTCTTCCTATAAACTCAACGATTTGATCGATCTCCTTAGATTGATATATCTGTGATACTAGATAACGGACTTTAATATACATAATAGTATAGATATTTTTATAAATAAACTTAAATAAATACATAAACAACCATGACTCGTGAATGAATGTCTGTGTTCATCACACAAACATTTGCTCCTACCAGGACTCGAACCCGGACCGCTTGATGTGTTACTGACAGGCAGCGTTACTGACCACTCCACCACGACGGCGTCAAATTGCGTGGTCAATCGCGCGTCAGTAGTCGTTACAAGGGTGCTCTTTCTTTCAACAAAATTGAACACTTTCAATCGCGTGTGTAAGGACGAGTGGTTAAACGTTAAACAAACTGGTAAAAAATAACCGCGTGAAAACCAACGAATTAGGAATTCGTTGGTGTCAACGCAGGTAATGTGCATGAGTATAGCTACACACAGCTCTCCGCGTTTGTCCAATAAGAACACTGTAACAGACTTTATATATGTGTAGATACCTGATTTAACAGCATTACAAACTAACCGAGATGGATAATATAAGATACCTTATTACTAGCCTGTTGCATAAGTATAATAAACAGCACCGTTAATATAACCTTAAAAAAGTTTGCTAATGACAGGAAATAGTTATTTGTAGGCACATGTCACGGGTAACGGCCACCAATGTCAATGCAATCTAATTTCTGTCAATCTCTTCCATATCTATATTCTTTGTGGCATTTGACTCACATGTACATTCCTGACCTTGTCATTAAATTGTATGCCCTTTTTAATGGGGCTTGAAAGTAATATGCATTAACGTCGCTACTAACATGACTTTCATTTTCGCGGACAATAATAGATACCTGTATTAAAGTTAACTTGATCATTCTCTAATTTCTGATTAATTTCATCATCATCATCAACAGCTCATATAATGTCCCCACCGAGGGGCTCGGGCCTACCCCACATTAGGGGCGATTATGCCTTAGTTAACCACGCTGGCCAAGTGCGGGTTGGTCGACTTCACACACAACCTAAGAATTTCTTCATAGGTGTGTGCAGGTTTCCTCACGATATTTTCCTTCACCGTAAAAGCGTCAATTAGACGTACATATGAATTCAAAATTTGAAAACACATTGGTACATGGCGGGGATCGAACCAGTGCCTCCCGGGTGGGTGACGACGCTCTTACGCACTACGCCACCGTAAGCGTCCTTCATTTGCGTATTTACAAACTACTTTCAATGTGTGCGATATTTCTGTTACATGTATAATACTAGGTACTTATTGCTCATAAAATATCTTCTAATTCTTAAATATTAAAATATCGTGTCACAGTTTTTGTGTTCGCTCTCCTCCGTAATGGCTCGCACGATTTTATATGAAATTGTTTGTGTATGGTATTTGGTAGGTATGAGTATTCTCAGTCATAAATTGGTCGTAAAATAGGGACATTTCATACCTCTAAAAAGAAAAAAATGCCAGAAATACGTTTGTCGGGACAGCTAGTATTAAATAAAATTCTTTTAAAATTGCGATATTTTCTTGCAGTCTTTCATGTTTCAATAAATGTTTTACTGTTTAAACTGATTGCTTGAAAAAAATTTTTGCTTTTCATTACCGACAAATATTGGGAAAAGAGTTCGAGATAAAGACTTTTTTCTTTCATTTATCGTACCATTCAATAGCGAACCCTCTCCTGTTTAAAAATCAGATAACAAGTAAAGGCAATCAATTCAGTATTACTACTTTATGTATCCAGTTCTTTTGCAATGCAAAACGATTTTTCAACATGTTCGTCCTTTTCTTGTCCGTAGAACTAAATCTGGATTTATTCGTAGGTATAATCAGAAGTAGGTTAACACTTTAGCACCTTGTCATAATAGTTATTAATACCACAGATAATATAATACTATAATAGTTGCAACTATTTCTGTATAAGCCTCTTTGGTATAAGCGTTGCCGTTGCTATGACATGGTACCTACTATGACAAATGTTAATCCACTTCTGAGGCTACGTTGAAATTAATCTTCTGCTCGCTCTAGTCACCATCTTTTTCATAAATAAAATCTAATCTTGTTTTAATTTATAGAAAGGTTAATTTGATATTTTCAAATATTTTAGCCGGCCTATTGTGCGACAAGTGTTCGTCGACAAGACTCGATGATTTTCACTTTCATGTGTCAAAAATAGTTAGCGATTAGGCCTACAAATCAATTCAAAGGAGTTTCTCCCGAGTTCTTGCTATAAATACACGTGTTGAGAGACTACATTTATACATACATTACATAAACTCAATCTACCGTACAATTGTCCTTTACTTTAAGTAAATTTTTACTTGATATTGGCGCAATGCGTAACCTTTATGTGTGGCGATCGCCATTAATTTAAAAGGAGAAGAAGGAGATCAAGTCAAATAAAATATTGGAAAATTATAGTTACGTAAAGCCATTCAATTACAAGCTTCACAAGCTATGATAGCGTTAGTAAGGTGTACTTTTTTAGTATTTCTGCAGTCTATGGTTTGTATAGCATAAAGAATACAGAAAAAAAGTCCCATTTCCCACACGAGTTTTCCTAGCCATTGTTCTAATCAGGTAACTATGCGGAGCTGCGTCTAACACGAAGTTCTATTATACTATGTTAATTGTGCCGATATGCATTCTTTCTAGTGACATACTTGGATATATGTAAATTGCGATAATTTACGACGTAACTGTTGTAAGACACTGATGTTTCCAATAGATTGTTTTTAAGTAATATCTTGGTGAATTCGAAATTGTTCTTTATTTATTTATTGCAAACGAAATATAAGGTACAAGTGCAGTAAACCATCAGACACTGTTATGTTTTCACATTATTTATCGACCATTATCCATAAGGAATAAAGTTGAATTAAAGCCATCAGAGTAGGACACTTATATTTACTGAATATTTACGAACTCTATCCCTATGGATTAAAAATGTATTTTTTAAGAAATATTATTTACTATTTTGTTAACCAGACCCTGCCTCTATCTATACATTTCGACCATCTTCATGAGAGAAATTGGTTCTTTATGAAGGTATTTTTGTATGAGCAGTATTATCGGGAGTCAGTCAAAGTCAAAATTCTTTATTCAATAAATACAATTACAAAAAAAATAATCGCATTTTAGCAAGAATAATATTAAGGAGCTTTTATTTAAGACCAAACAGAGTGAACTTTTGTGGGAAAGTTCAATAACTAAACCTAAGGACTTGCCTTAGGTTTAATAGAAAGAATATTTCTCACTTTCCTGGTGGGGGTTTCAACATATTTTTTATGCTTAAAAGAATTGTATTGCAGTGTAAGAAATTGTGAAGTGTAATAATAACATTAGAATACAAAAATCAATCAACATATTATACAGTACCTACTCACCAAACTATCAAATACTGGTTAGAAGTTGCAGTAGGTACGACGCTCATTTAAATAGAAGCCAAAAAAAAAACATATTATGAATGTCAATATTTCAAATAAAAAATCCTATAACTTAAAAGTTTCGTAGGTAGATGTAAAACTGGATTGTAGCCAACTACGTCATTTATAAATTATATTATTTCCGGAATGTAATTCAGATCAATAATAATCTCAGGATATTCTCCCTTAGCTTCGTTGAACTTTTTCATACTAATAAACCAAATAAAAAAAAATGGAGTGCTAGGATTTGTTTTAAGTCCGCCTGGGTAGCTGCCATCATCTTATCAAAGTCTGCCACCATATTAATAAATACTGTTAACAGCATTAATCAAATCATCATCATCATAACAGCCTTAATAATTTGACTCACTGCTGGGACACAAAGCCTCTCCTTGTCATACTAGCCTCCTAGCACCTCCTTGGATTACCAGTAGTCTACCACGCTTGCCCAATGCGGATTGGTGGACGGAGTATAAGGTGATCAATATCCCTTTGCTGATCCATTAGTCGCCTTCTACGACACCCATTGGAGGATATGGGGTGATGCTATTCTACTCTGCCGGCATCACATGGCGACAACATTAATGTGTGCCGACCATTAATGATAAGATAACCAGCCCCTCAGTGGTTAAGGGTTCCAGGCGAAGCTCGCTTTCTTTGGTATAATGATCACTGGAAGGAACCCAAACAAAAGGCTAAAGGAGGTCTGTTGCTCCATTTTTTGTGACCTTGAGTATGAACAACGAAATCATCATATTTATTTTCATATAATGTGACAATTACCTGAATTATGTGTTAAAATATATTTTTGCTACCTATTTTCACACAGAACAAATAGTTTTATGGTTTTAGGTATATGAATGAACAAGTTCCTACGACAAAGAAGTTACAAGCGCGTAAAACTTTTTACACGTTCAACTTATTAAAGTTAGATTTGATTCGGAATTCTTGTTTCAAACACTCTTGTCCACATACACACAATATTTAGAATATATTAGATCAATATTAATATCATAAAAGGTGAAGAAGAAAGATAGGAAGGATTTTACTGTCATAGATGTCTTCATGTACCTATACTAATTTTTTGTTGTTAGTGCAAAATAATATAATATTGCAGCATTTACAATACTTATTGGTTGCTAGTCCCTGTTACGTTTCTGAATGTATTTAAGTTAAAAGTGCCTAGCAAAGTCCATTTAAATGAAGAACTTTTTTATTTCATTTCATTTCTCGCCATTACTGCTGCCATGTGTTTCATAATATTGTTGAGAATTAGAGTTGCTGATTCAGTTTACTTGTCTTATACTTGATTATTATAAGAATATAAATAAAATCGAAGGTAAACTTGTGGTTTGAAGCAGAAATGATCTTTAACTGTTCTTTTAATCGTAAACAAATAAACTACGTGTTTTGTCTCATGAACGCAGGTCAATCACACCTGTGTGAAAATTATGTCGCAGACAATTCGTTTGATTCCACAGCTTACAAACGGTGACCTACGTTGTGGAACTCGCAAAATGAAATGTGCCGAAAGCAGAATGTAGGCGCATAAGACATGAGACTCTCTCACAAACAGTCCCTCGCTTGGTCATAAAAAATTGACCTTCAACCTGCTGATCTCTCCATACTACTATTATTTTTAGAAAAGGGCTACATGAGCACTGCTCGAGATTTTATGGCCCAGTAGCCTAAGCTAAAATTTCGGCGTTTCATGATGCGCCGAGGCAATTTGTATAATGCGGAATCATACAAAATACGTAGGAGTTACTTCATCATCAACAGGTCATATAATGTCCCCACCGAGGGGCTCGAGTCTACCCCAGGGGCATTGGCCCCAGGGACACTGGACTAAGGTTTAATCACCATTAGGGGCGATTAGGCCTTAGTCAACCACGCTGGCCAAGTGCGGGTTGATCGACTTCACACACAACCTAAGAATTTCTTCATGGGTGTGTGCAGGATTCCTCACGATGTTTTTCTTCACCGTACAAGCATCGATTAAACGTACATATAAATTCAAAATTTGAAAACACATTGGAGGGGTTCGAACCGGTAACTCCTGGGTGGGAGACAACTCCCTTACGCTCTACGCCACCAAAGCTTCCTCGCTTATTTAATGGTATTACTTTTTCTGAAATGCCTATTGCTGGTGGCTCAGATGATATTCACAGCGTCACCGGATTTTTAAGAAGACCTTAGTAGTCGTCTAGTGTTTAATTCAAACCTTCCTAGAGCGCATCTTCCGCGCGCGTGTCTAGACGGATTACAGTTTCTAGGGCATTCGTGTCTGAAGGGACAGACGTTGTCCTATATCTACAGTACACAAATAGTCATGGATCACCATACTTGTACCTATATGATTACTAGCTGTCCTTATAGCTTATCTATAATAGTAACGCTAGAAGTATCGCGTTTTGGCAACTATTTAAAAAGACCTCAAACTAACCCATTATTCATCATTTCTTTTTAATATTGTGAGGAAACAAATGCTTGAGTCATTAATTACACGTTAATCTACTGAGTCTTTAATGCTTAATGAAGATGTTATCAATGGAATGGTCATTGTTGTCTGTTTGCTTCGCGTCGCGTGCGCCCGTCGCTTACGCGCGCATTGTTCGAACAATATTCGCGGTTAGTTTATTGTTTTCTTTCGTTCTCTTTGCAAAATGTTCACAATTTTCCATACACTGGTTAACGATTCAGAGAAACAAAAGAGGTTTCTTTTCCTACTACGTGTAAACAAATCGCGAATCGGAGAAATTTTTGAGATGTTTTTTAACGGTTAGTTGTTTCGTTAGTTCGTTCTTTATAATAATAAAATTTTAAAAATTATTATTGAATATTACCCGAATATCTTTGAGAGAGTTTGTCGGGTCACTGAAGGCTTACTTACTTTTTGGGTTTGAGGTTTATAAATAGTATATGTTGTTGTCAAAAATTCTAAATTATGAAATTAACGTTATAATTTTCGTTACATTTTGTTTTATTGACCGAACTATCGTATCAAAAAATAAGGATCGTACTACCTTAATATCTTCCCACCTTATTTGAATCCAGAACCATCGAACTTTTCCTTCAATGAGGACCGGTGTTCCGGATGGCTGCGGCTTTAGTTAGGAGGACGGACGGATATCTTATTACCTTAGTATGGAGAAATACTTTTCGGCGGTGTTCTAGGGTTGACAATTTGGTATCCATAAGTTTTGGATTACCAATCAATGGTTTAGCTCGTTTTTCTATCGAAATCAAAGCTATTATATTATTTAGCACTAGCAACTAGAAATTAGTAAAACACCAACATATCGCATGTTTGTATTCTACTCAGAGCAAAACATTATATCTATGATAGTTTTACTTTATGATATATTATCAATACAAATCTTTATTGCAAACTAAGTGTGTACAGGTGTTGTTGTTATTCAAACTTAATACTTAGTCGCCCTTTACGGACACAGCAAATTAAAAGAGGGCCGCCAATTTTACATATTAGTTGGTACAACAAATATCTAAATCTACTAAATATCCATAATAGAACTCAACCTAGATTCTAAATTCCAGATCGCTGTATCAATAATTTATTTAGTATAGGTAAAATTCTTATACATATATTATTAATTTATATTAATTTACTCATATAACATTTCTAATAAACTTTGAAATAATATTATTTATGTGCTCCATGTAATATAAAAGCACTAAAACATATAATAATGCAGTAGTTATTGATTAAGTACATATTTTATTGTTGTATATTTTATTAAAATTATCTATACCTTTCTATCTTTAATTTGTTCCTTTGATGATAAGTTTAAGTATTGATTTAATAAATTCTAAATATTTTATGTAACGCTGCGGACTGGTATTTTGCTTATCCGTCGCAAAGACAACAGCAACATAACTCCCGTGATGTTACGGTTTGTTTTCTACATTCGATTCCTTAGGGTCTAATAGTAATACGCAATAGTGCCAATGATTAGTTCTTCCTGGGCAGTGTTGAAACCGCGCGTACAGAACGTGGACAATAGCATAAGTGCACGCATGCGCGAAACGAGTGGTAATGCGTAGTCGCACACCGTAATCAGTGGTTGAGCAAAACGCTTCCCATAAAGATATATCTATATAGGCAATATAGAGTATGTATTGCAAAATTATCATAGGAATATGAAGCATATAGAGATGGCTGTTGGCGTTTCCAACTTTTATTTCTTTATTTCTTCGAATATAATTTTCAAATATTAGGTTGGGGAAAAAGTCTTTTCGCATTATAGTTTGTATAATTTATTATAAACTTGTAATAAAATCTCTTTGGCTATACTATTTGTATCTGGCTGGTTTTGGTATCATTGAAAGTTTAAATTTTAAAGAACATAATTCCAAATTCAAATTAGGAAAATGTGTGATTTTCATTTGTTTTTCGTACCGCCAAGATGAGTGAATCTAATGAAGAAATTCGATACATTTTAAAATTTTACTACAAAAAAGGTAAAAATGCAACGCAAGCCGCGAAAAAAATTTGCGATGTTTATGGACCTAGTGCAAAGTCTGTGAGAGTAGCACAAATTTGGTTTAAGCGTTTTCAATCCGGAAATTTTGATGTCAAAGATGCACGTCGCTCTGGTCGCCCTATTACAGATAAAATGGATGGCATTTTTGAAAAAGTGGAGCAAGATCGGCATGTCAGTAGTTACGACGTAGCTGAAGAACTGGGAATTGACCACAAAACAGTTTTGGCGCATTTGAAAAAAACTGGGTACACAAAAAAGCTCGACATTTGGGTACCTCACGAGCTCACTGAAAGAAACCTAATGAACCGTGTACTCATTTGTGATTCTTTATTACGACGTAATGAAACCGAACCATTTTTGAAGAAGCTGATAACTGGTGATGAAAAGTGGATCACGTACGACAAGAACGTGCGAAAAAGGTCGTGGTCAAAGGCCGGTCAGGCTTCACAGACTGTGGCGAAACCCGGGTTAACTCGCAACAAGGTGATGCTGTGTGTGTGGTGGGATTGGAAGGGCATTATTCATTATGAGCTGTTACCACCAGGCAGGACCATCGATTCTGAACTCTACTGCGAACAACTGATGAGATTAAAGCAAGAAGTTGAGAGAAAGCGGCCGGAATTAATCAACAGAAGGGGTGTGTTTTTTCATCATGATAACGCTAGACCTCACACATCTTTAGCCACTCAGCAAAAATTAAGAGAGTTTGGCTGGGAGGTGTTTATGCATCCACCGTATAGTCCTGACCTTGCACCTTCATATTTCCACCTGTTTCGGTCTCTTCAGAATTCTTTAGGCAGTGTCAGGTTAACATCACGAGAGGACTGCCAAAACCACTTGTCGCGGTATTTTGACCAGAAGGCCCAAAATTTCTATAGCAATGGGATCATGTCCCTACCTACAAGATGGCAAAAAGTTATCGAACAAAATGGTACCTACATACTTTAGTTAAATGTAAATAAACTATATTAAAAAATGTTTTGAATTTTCTTAAAAAATGCGAAGAAACTTTTTCCCCCAACCTATATTTATAAAATTGTGATTAAACGAATTTAATTATATTAAGGTGTTCTGTTGCTTTTAGCCTAATGGAAGACCAAGGGCTACCCCATTGCAAAATAAAGAAAATAGTCTGCAATCCCTTAGATAACAGCAATCAGATTTTTTATCAAGATTTTCACAACATTAACATCTTTTGACGCCATATTGGGTCAATTTGTATATTGAAACAAACCTTAATATACACATTAAAATAAATTACCTAAATTACTAATTACTTATATTTCAATATTGACAACGTAAACCCGATATGATTAATCGTATAACGTGTTTAAAAATAAGTAACTTCACAATCTGAAGACTAATTAAAAAAAATATTGGGACAAACTTTATACGTAAAATGTGTAACTATATGCCCATCTATATTTACATTTACAATGTCATTGTGTATGGGATTGATACATGCATTTAAGCAATTATATGATAATTAAAAGAAGTATTTTTAGTACTCACGGATATAACACTTGGAGGCATCTTGTTTTGGACAAGGTTTAGGCATAACAGGTAGAATAGGTTTAGCATTTGCTTTTAAGATATAATCATAAAAGAATAACTGTTATTGACAGGCTAATTATTGATTTAATAAAACTAAGATGTAAAAGTAGAATTATGTTAAAGCAGCTGTAACATCTTCTTCTGGATTCTGAATATTTAGGTACTCTATCCAACAGAAATACGAATAAAAATAGTTGAATCTGACCAGTTGAGGTGAACAACCATCTTGTGCCCCTTCAATGCGTCGCGATGTTATTTACATCTTTTTGTTGATAATATTGTGGGCGACATGTTAATTCGAAATGAATCTGCGCAATACCTTAATGACAAATTTTGCACATATTATAATATATTCATATATGATTAAATATCTTTTTATATTAAGTTCAAATAACTCCATTCCACTTAATGGTAGGGAGAAGTGGAGTTCAAATGCGAAGAGCTACTTAGTGCGAGAAATAATGTAAGCATGGACCGCCCTCGTATTGGCGACCTAAAAGGTGCTTAGCTTATACGTGCTGCTTTTAATCACCCAACCTATATCGAGCGCAAGTTCGCTCCTGCTTAGTGCTGTTGTCACCTTTGGGACGGATCTTCTCGATATCAGTTAGATGCATTAGACTCGGTGGAGCACCGTTCGAAGAGATTCATCAGTAATGACGCACTCGTTGAAGAAAATCTCCAGAGCCTCGACCATCGAAGGCGTGTGACTAGTCTCTCGGTCTTTTATCGGTTACATTCGGAGAGTGTGCGGAAGTTTTACATAATTTGATCCCCCTGCCCCTTTCCACCACCGGACGACCAGGCTTACACCCTTATCTTGTCGAAATTCCTCCAATTCGCACGAAGCGATTTGCTTCAGCTTTCATTATGCGAACAGCTAAGGAGTGGCACTCGTTGCCGAGGTCTGTTTTCCCGGATCAGTATAATCTGCACATCTTTAAGGCCAGAGTGAACAAGAATCTTCTAGGCCTCATCGTCGCTTTCCATCAGGCGTGATTGTGGTCAAACGCCCAGCCTATTTAACATAAAAAACCTAGGATTGTAAGTAGGGAACCCGCGTGTTGGGAGTGAATTCAATATCTTGTTTTGAAATATTATAACGGCTTGTAGGTAAATTAAAACGTGAAATTGGTCGCAGCTACAAATTAAACGGTCAAACGATCCATTTTTGGACACGAGACGGATTAAGGAAAGTGTTAAAAATATGTAACTGACATACTTCCTTTTCATGTAGGATGATATGAATGAGAGAGAAACGAAAGTTCAAACAGAACATCTCCAAGAAAGCTTTGTATTTAATACAGTTGTAAAACTAACGGCCATGTTGCTGTTATTATTATTAAAACTATCTTCCAAATATTATACCAATGTAATTGCTGAAACGATAGAACATTGTCTGTGAAAATAATATTATGCTTCCGTAATTAAAATAGAAGGCTGAATAACACTGTAACTTCAGTAATTAGTAATTTTTTATGCGGCTTCTGTCTCAATTGCACTGAGTGTCTCTCGTATAGAGTTTTTAATTAGTCCCGTAAAATACACATAAAACAATGCCAATTTTGTAATACTTATTTGAATAAACGAATTGCATAAACTTACTTACATTATTACTTATATCATTGTTTTCACCTACTATAAGTCACATAAAATTCTTAAGTCTTTTACATCCTGTATAAATAACCATGACTCGTGAACAAATATTCGTGTTCATCACACTAACCTTTGCCACTACCAGGATTCGAACCCGGACCGCCCGATGTGTAGGCAGCGTTACTGACCACTCCACCACGACGGCGTCATAATGCATCATTATACTTAATTTTGTCTAGACTCTAGACAAAATTAAGTATAAAGATGCATTATATATGGATATAGTATAGATAATATACCTACATGCTTACACTGTATTGTAACTAACTAACTGTTGGTAACTAAGAAATTGACCAAAGTGGTAGCAGAGAGGCCTTATTTACTTGTAGGTATAGTACGGTGTTCGGTTCTGTACTGGCGCGCTAATGCCGACTATAATAATAGTGTTACATTTTGAAAGGATTATCAATAAAGATTTATTACAGAAAAAAATAAAGACCAGTTTACTTACCTCCCCAACTCGAAAATATGTTTTGATAGCAAAAATGGGCTACGTTCTAAAAACACCTTTCAGTATTATGCGATGAATAGCACGCAAACAGGCAGAATTTGATATGACTTGAAAGCATATAATCGATTTTTTGTAGTTGTGGCAGTTACTGTATATAATAGAACACAGGGCATTTTTTAAATCAAAATGTAAATGGCCTATATTGAAAGAAAACAGTGTAAAGCAAAACAAGTCACTTTAAAAATGGCGACTTGTCAAAACTTTAAGGTCAGAAACTGCGGTGTACGCCCGCGCGGTTCAATACAAAAGTGCTCCATCGCGTGCCCCCATGTGGGGACTTTTGAATGGGGCCCTGACATCCCAATACCAGGTTAACCACTTGATAAGAAGAAGGGAAGTGGAGCCTAAAGAAAAAGTCTATTATCTAATGGAAAGACGCCTAAGTACTAGGCGCATAATCCGTAATCTTTTACTTTCTAGTACGTAATATAGAGGAAGTTTTGTAATCGTCAAAAAATTCGACCTCGAGATTTTGATGGATTTACACGTTTTGGACCTCCCTGAGTCCAAAAATATATTTTTTGGAATTATGTCTGTGTGTGGCTGTGTGTGTGTTTGTGTGTGTGTCTGTGCGTTAGCACGATAAATTGAGTATATACTCACAGAACATAGATATAAGAGGTATCTATGTTCTGTGCTTTAACTTATTGCAACCAAATTTAACATGCGTGTATAACATCAAAATGTAAGGTTTCTATCAACTTTTGAGCCGTCGATCACGAAAGTTAAGCAACCAAGTGCGCGGTCGGTACTCGGATGGGTGACCAATTTAACATTCATGTAATACATCAAAATATAAGGTTTCTATCAACCTTTGAGTCGTTTCCGGTTTACGAGAAAGTCAAGGGGAGCCACTCCCGATTTTTTTATCGGAGAGATGATGCAACTGCTGGGGTATGTGGGACTCGAGGTACAGGCGTTCCCCCCTACCCACTAAACGTCCTCTACGGGCATACTGCCAAGGCACGCTACGACAGCACCCCGGGACCGCGACGGTTCGCTTTTCACCGGGAATTTATCTGTGCCCGCTTGGGACCCAACCGGTGCACCGTTCAATCGTGTCTGCTGTCTGGTGGAACAGCAGACCGCCAGTCTTGCAGACCAGCTGCCACCGAGAATAATACTCCACCGGCCCGGAAAAGGCGCGCTTTGAAATTTTTCCCGCGTCCCCTATAGTGGTGCCTAGGGTGGCTTGGGTGAAACTCAGCGCAGTTTAAACCCGATGTCTACGCCATCTGTCCCCCTAGATAAAGCCGCAGCCATCCGTCATACTGGTCCCGCACGAGACGGCGGCGGCGCGGCGGCGGGCGGCTTGATAGGGTCCGGCTGTGTCGTGTAGGGACCAGGCGCTGCCTCCCTTAGTCATCAGTACCTAGGTGATGAAAAATAGTATACCTTTAAAAATACAAAATTATTTGCAGTTGCAAATGCTAAAAATATTAAAGATTACGCACGCGTATTGACATTAATCGCTTGACAAATAAAGCATGAATGGTTTCCTTGGTTTGGTATATACCTTTAGGTGATTCTGATTTCGATGTTTAATTTCGGCTGTTGAGTGAGTGCGATAATAATGTAGGTATTTAACCAAACTACAGTTTTTTCTATGATTTTTTTTTTCAATTTAGTTAAAAACAATTGTCAGTTATATCTATTATTACTAAGTTATAAAGATTGAAAATTACAAAAGATTACAAAGTTTGTATACATTCTCGCCATTACTCTAAAAGATAAAAAGATTTTTTTCGTATTTGTAGTAAATATGCCGGATGTTAACAGAACTTAAGTATTTTAGTAACAACTAACGATTATAAATTATTATAATTATCTAATGTAAATATCGTTGGTCAATTGCCACGCTAATGTATTTACAAATTCACCCGTGACGTAAAATTTTAAGTTTGTAAATTACGGAGTGCGTTTTCCTTATGTTTTATTTAGGTAAGAGCGCATTCGCTTACTAACTTAGTTTGTTTGTGATCACTAATTTGAAAAGGATAATGTTTTTTTGTTTATTTTACTTTAAAAATGTACAATATATCAAACATTACAGCACTTAGAAAACCACTAAGGTTTGTAGGGGTAATGCTATAGGAGTCTACTTACAAACAATCAAATTAAATTGGCACTAAATTAGTTATAAAAATAAAATAAAAAATAAGGGATTTTCATTAAAAAAATTAAAACATTAATTTAAAACAACTAAGTCAAAGGCAGTTTTTTATATTTTTATTATGTAAATATAATCTTAGGAAATAAAATAAACAAAAAATGACACACTGTAACAGATGAGAGGTTTTAATACACTGAACATGCGCACCGCATAGTTAGCACGCAGGTTACAGGAAACTGTAGTATTCTGATATTTCTATTCAATTTATTGATTCTCAATTAACGATACACGAGCGCTTTCTAGCAATGTAGACTTTATTTCCAGTACGGACACTTCAATTTTATTTACACTTTGTGAAATGTGCTTCAATACGCTATTCATGCATTAGCTACACAATGTCAATTACATAATGCGTCATTGGTATTTTTACCAAAATTAAGATACTCCGTTAACCAGATTGAACTTTAGATGGGTCTCTTCTTTTACACAAGATAGAAACATTTTTTATAGGTTTATAGATTTCTCAAGAGAATAAACATGCCTTGCATGAACGCCAAGCTGACTATAGCGAAAATAATTTGCTCTTTCTACATTTTCTGTGCAATAAAAATAACTCACTGATACGGTTACATAAGCAAGCCATTAACATCTAAGTCGTCTTCTTATTATGTATCTGATATTAAACACATTGAAATAATTAACAACTATCCCGAAGTGTTTTGTTGGTATAAATCCAAAAATGGCCACCATTCCCTCTATATGAAACCGAGGCATTAAAGGAGTGTATCAATCTCAGGTATCAAGTTTTGCTTCGTGTAATGAATGTGACAACTTAATGGTAACGAAATATGATAACTTATTACGATACTGCGCATCTATTGACACTTAAATACATGTAGGATTATACAAATTTACCAGGAAACAAACCTTGTGATTCGTTCACACATGAATATGTATGAAGTTATATCACGTGCTTTATTTAAAAAGGTGGTTTTTCTAGATATAAATAAAATTAAATCTCTGGTGACGTTTAAGGCCATCTGCGGTCTCTGCGACTTTTATACTTTGTAAAAAGTCAATCAAAAAAGAAAAAAAATAACGATACTCCTACAACTTGTTTAATAAAATAACAAAACTAAGTCGTTTATACATTATGCGATCTATTAATTTACTAATTCACAAAAACAGATATAACTTGTCCTTACATGCCTATAATGTCCAAATCATGATCGTCATACAAAACCAGTTGTGAAAATTACCATATCGTCTTTTATGATCATTTTATTCATTATGTTTTTTTTACCTTAGAGGACGTGAGAAATTCTTTGATATTATATTTTTTGTTCTGACGCATTTTTCAACAATAACTAACTGAGAGTACAATACAAAGTCTTTAAAAAGGCTGTAATTAATTGAACTACAAGAAATTTTGATACTTTACATTATCATTTCATTAGTAGATTTTATGTTTTCATTATATTGATATACATATACCCTGACTGCTGACATGATGATGTTTTGAGTGTAACAAGTCGGTCATTGTGTAGGCGACAGGCTGGCAACACATAACACATCTACGATTGTATTTATAATATTTATTTTTTTGTTATACTGTTCATAATTTCCTTTTCATGCGTGCTTCACGATTTAATTAAACGTATTAACTAGATTCACGCCTTGCCTTTTTACGGTGTTATATTTTCTAATAAAATATTTGATTAAATTAACGAGAAAAACGTTTTATAAACTGTAACCTGACTACGGAAAAAAGAAAAGAATGACGTCAGTTAAAATCGGGGCTTACAAGGTAAAATTGAGTCCTCATAAAAGTTTAAGTCAGTGAAAATGTAACCTATATTACTTGGACTATAATAAAAAATCGATTGACACCTGATTCATCAAAATCGGATTAATAGTTTAGGGGCTATGAAGGAACATACATAAATACATAACATAAACTGTTAAAATTCAAAAAACGCTAAAGCAATGGATTTGGTTTTACTTTGTCCGTAAATTCGATACTTCGCGTGTTCTTTTTTCGAAAATTATGACAATATTTTCATGCATGTTTGAGAAAATATACTTTCTTTCTTTTTTGCGTTCATACTGCTCTCTTGCGTAAATAAATTAATAAAATTATAAAGTTTTTTCAGCCCTTTAAGTTACGTTTAAATGACAACCTCTTAAATACCTAGGGCACCTTTAGCTGCCGTCCAGTTTGCCCCGTTAAATACTAATGAATAAATATAAATAAATTTGACACTTCTCCGTATATTCCCTAAGTCTCGGTAAATAAGAGGACCTCTTACCTCTTTTTTTTCCTATTTATTTTACTGGACGGCATGTAATGGCGCATCCGGCACATTAAAAGATAAAAGCGAAATATAGAGCAATATTCAATTATGTTATTCAAGTTTTAGAATAAGTACTTCAATTATATTTATCACATACATATCATAAAATTTATTTTGCAATGAAATAATTTTCAATCTTATATAGCAACAAAATGTTCTACATACCATTTTCCTGCTAAGAGTCTTGGGGCAGTAATGAGAAAATTATAATTTTGTGAGTGTGATCACTTTGTAAGCGGTCATAGCCTATGATTTCTTTACGGGTATTTATTTAGTTCAGTAGTTTCTGATTCAATATTATTTTATGAAATGTTTAATAATAAATGGTAAGAGTAAATTCAGTTAATATCATAGTAAGATGTAAAAAGCTTTAAGAATTGTCTTAATATTATATTACTCCGTTTCAATATTTAAATTAAAAATCATTATCGACATACTTTAACTACTTGAATAAACTATGTATATACGTTGGCGTTGTTCGAAATTATCTGTGGGGTGTATAGATCTGTGGGGGCAATGTCCTGTAACATTTTCTAAGATTCTCTTGTCTAGTCTATATGTATACTGAAGTACTTGTAAATATAAATTGAACTGATGTATTTATTAACTTTAGTGGTAAGCTAAATTACTCACAAAGAAATCTTTAATCGTACGTAGATGAACAAAGTAGCATCCAATTCAAAAAATCGTCGGAAATTCGTTTACCGACATACCAACCTTACCCTCCTTTAAAGAGTTCTAAAATTCTTTGTTATTAATTAACAAATAGGTACTTATTTCTACTAATATTTTGATAAAGTTAAAAAGATGAAATACCAAAACTTGTCCGTCATTAAACAACGTAAAGTTAGTTATAATCAGTCAATTCATAACTGGCCACTATATAATTTATACGTTGTGTCTTATAATATGTGTCTTGTAATGTGAGGGTAGCTCACATTTCAGTTCGGTATGTCACGAGCGTTTTCTCTGTATTCTTTTATCAATAAAAGATATTGAACTGCCAAGAGTAGTTAGCATCATAAGTAGATTAACATTTTAGTACTATGTCACAGTAACATTAGCGCTTTTATGGTAGATAATGCTCAGATGCAGAACTATTTCGTAAAATGTCAACTAGTCGCTAAAGGTCACTTTCGTAAATTCTCTCTTTTTCACAATTTCCATTTCAGAAAAATCTCCCTTTCAGTGGCAGCCATTTTATGTATGAAATGAAATGAAAATGAAATGAAAAAACTCTTTATTTAAATGGACCTTGCTATTTTAAATCGTCAAAACCCTACCACCATTTCGGGACGAAATAATAAAATTACAGTTTTACATGCGTAAATTTTGGGCTGTTATTACTCCCACGTATTTGGATCATTTATATAATAATTTATCTTGTAAAAGTTCAATTAATCACATTAAAGAACTAAGTAAATATATAAAATGAAACTTTTGATAGCCACCACCATTTTGTGTTAATGACAGATATATCATCATATTATCCAAGAGACGCCCACTGTTGGAATAGGCCTCCCCCAAGGATCTCTAACCCGATCAATCCTGCGCTGTCCGCATCCAGCGGCTTCCCACGACGTTTACTAGATTGTCGGTCATTTTATGTATGAACAATAAAATTATTATGACAAGTTACTAAACCGTTAATCTATTTCTGAGGCCGATCATACCTATTATTGCTCATGACTGTACATGTGCTTAGTACTTCTCTTTAACTATGATAAGATAATTTAGTACAGGTGGATTGAGAAATAAAATTATGTCATTTTTTGTGTAATATAATAATAGCCTATATTTTAGATATGACAAGTATATCTGTGATATGTGGAATTGTTTATGCGATATGTGATTTGTGCAATTTTTGGACGAGTCGTCAGACAAAAGTAATTAATATGAACCAGTAAGGTAAAAAAACTGGCGTTTCATGTTGAAATGGTAAATATTAAATGGCTCTAGACACTATAGAAATATTATGAATGTAATGATTTTTGGGTGCAAAACGATTTGAACTAAATTAGGAAAAAAGAGAGAACATTCGAGAGCATTCAATATTAAAGTAGGTTCTGTAGGAGAAGAGCTTTTAAATAACGGAAATCTTCGAGGACATTAGACACTAATTTTGGACTTATCTTGGCGAAAGTTGTTTTGTTAGCGTAACTAAAATAATAACGTCTAAATTCTTATTAAGATTATTGATGATTCCTCCACGAATGCTGACGCTTTTATGATTGGCTACTGCAGGCTTGTCGCTGATGACATTTCCTGCATCACCGGTTATTTAAGAAGGGGAAGACTTTGGAGAGTCCTCAAGTCGAACTTTCCTAGGGTTTTACTGGGCGACCGAGCTTCTCCCTATCGGGAGTCTCTCGACCACCTCAGCGTCCCTAGGGCATCCGAATTGGAAGGGACGAATTAACGCCCTCTTACTACTTGGTAATATTTGTCTATTATAATTTTTCATCCCACCACCTCGGAAAGTGTAATTTTGCGCTTCGAAATCTGGCTGGAAAATTCTATTTTATTCGCTTGAGTGGCAAAGTAGATTTGAATTTAGAACATCACATATAATGAGTACTCAATATAATTGTAAATTCAAAAAGTCATTAAACCTATTTAATGTAACCTCTATGGTGCCAAATTTATGATTAGAACTTTTTAAATTGTGAAAAAATTCTTTTTCATTTTGTCATTTCCTCGCTGAGGTGGGATGAAAAGTTACGTATTGCACTCGAGTGGAAAGATTTTTCACCTTGTGCTCGTTTGTTTCCCTCGCTGACGCTCAGGATTCTAATTTAGAATCACTCGCTGCGCTCGTGATTCAACTTTAGAATCCTTCGCTTGCTCGGTCATCCAAATCGAGCACGCGGTTAAAAAGGAACTTTCCACTCTTGTATAATAAATAACTATTATGCCACACCTGACCAGAAAGTGGCATTTTCCGCACGCTACGCGTACGGAATATTCCACTTCCTGCAGGGATCAGATAATATTTTTTACTTAACTCGGGCGGTAAAAAAGCCTCAGATTGCATATTAATCAGTTGTCAAATACCTGCGATCTGAGATATTCTTTGTTTTACCGCCCTAGTTAAGGAATGAACTAAATCATAACGCTTCTGCTATGTGGTTGACCGTGACGTATTTTGCAGGCTAAACGGGTGGTGGAGTGCTGGGTGGCAGGGTCGGTGGCGCCGCTGGCGCGGTTGCGCGCGCGACTGTAAGCGGTCGCCGCCGCCCGACCATGCGTGCCGGCGCAGTCCGCCCGCGCCGCGCCGCCAGACCGCGCGCACCATGCTCAACATGAAGCTAAAGGAGCGCCTCGCGCTTGCGCTCAGCGCTTTCCTCGTCCTCTTCACCCTGATGCTCATAGTGGACCTCCAGATGGACTATGGCTTATCCGGCCACAGGGTCCCTTTACATGGCCGAGTCAAAATCAGTGACGACGAGGATAAAGGCCGGTCAGCTTACATCGAGTTTCGGAAAAGATTCCTCCAAAAAAGGTTCGTTTAGTGCGTGATTTTATATTGAGTGTGTGTGATAATGTTTATGTTACATATTTGGAATAAGGATTTCTTAATTCAGGGTAAGTGAGTATGTAAATTTTAATTCATAACAACACGTGAACTTTGTCATCTGACTAAATGATTCACGTACAATCACCCAGTTAATGTAAACAATGGACAACTTAATACTATTCTTCCAACAATCTCAGTTTATTTCACAAAATTCCGTATTAACTTATACTATCCATGATACAATTGTAAACTAATATATCTTATCAAAAATTCAATGACCCTTTGATAGCGTTTGGCGATAATACCGTAATTACGAATGTTAATTATTTCTTAAGACACACTACTAACTACAATTAAGCTGTTTGAAAAGTGGTTTTAACATTCAGTAATTATAAACTAAATAATAACTTGAACCTAGTTTTGAAATATTTTATGCTATTGTAGAGCCGAACAAGATAATAACTCTGTTAGGTACTTTTATCAAACTTTACAAACATGCCTATAATCTTTATACAAAGAACATAATATGTTAACTTAAGTAATAAACACGAGTAGGTTACTAGAGTATCTTACTTAATATAAATTGTATATTAATTGAAATTTATGTTAAACAAAGTCATTTTATATATAAAGTCGCATAATTGTTTTATGATTTTAGTAACAGTTTCATGATATTGTGTTCTAATTTATCATTTAATGAAAAGCGTGGGATACTCAATAAAAAAATAAAATAAAATGAAAATATTCAATCGGTACAATTAATTTAGAGCACTCCACACTTTTCTCTAAATAATAATTATACTTTTCGTTCATCATTTAGTCTCCATACTAAAAAGTTATTTTTAATTTTTTAATCTAATTGAATATAAAAGCGTGCCTTTTAGTTTTTTTAAAGCTATTATTTTATTTTAAACTTTTTAGTGCAAATTATAACCGCCGAAGAAAGTAAGTACTTATATGTATTATTAAAAAAAACTCTTAACAACGCCAACTTAACAATGACAACGTATAACTAAACTAACATTCCAAACGTTTCTTTTTTTATTCCAGACGATTCTAATCAGGATAATGGAATATTCTTATCGAATTCTTGTAATGTCATCGGTCTTTAATAAGTCTATAAAGTTTAAATTAAATCTGACTGCTTAAAGTGAGTCAGAATTGCGTACAAAGAAATCGGTTACATACAAGCAAACATACAGGTAAAGCTTATGTAAGCGTGTTAAAAGTAGGAGAACACCAAATTATAAATACCATAGTACAAATGTTTGGTTTACTAAAGGAATCTCTTACAACCGAGATAAAAGATATTTGAGAAATGCCGATATTACGTGGACTATATTACTTTTTTGTTTATATATTTCCCAGTTTATTGAGAACAAATGAATTTAATATTATTTAAGTACAGTCAGCAGCAAAAGTAGATGGCAATTCTTTTTATTTAATATACTTAAAGAAAGCTGAAAATGATTAATCGCATACATAAGTTTAATATTATTATTATTTTGTACATTTCTGCAAAAATACTTTTATAATGGATTTAGGAGTTCTGTTTTTTTATAATCTTCTTCTGCGGTTAACTGTACATAGGTGTACACCCATTGTTTTCCTTAAAATGTAGACAAACATGAAAATACTTACCAAGCTACGTGTTATCGTGGGGAAGAATATGTGTATTTATTTTTCCTTAAAATCTGTTTGTTTAGCAATAATTTTAGCTAATTTAATGGAATTAGTTAATTAAATGGATTTTTTTCTATGAATTCTGTACCCTTTGTGAAAAAATCTCAAAAGTAAGTTGAGAAAATACATTTGAAAGTCCTGTAACTTTCAAATCCATTAATTTTTTTAATTGTTATTCTACTTATTTAAATGTAGTTACGAGTTAATTATTCGGTAAAACATTTTTTTTATCTTAATCAGTATTTATGATTTCATTATCATTTGCCATTTAATTTTGAAAAGTTATAATTATGCATAGTTTGGGTAAAAAATCATTGTTAAGTGTCAATTTAAGGTACATAGTCAGAGAACAAAATTAAATTAAAATAAAAAAGAATATATAAAGGAATATCCGAAAATAAAACAAATTTATTAACTTTTTGTTAAATATAGCAAAGTTTATTTTGAATGTCTTCAAATAAAAATTAAATACATATCTAATAATACATTTCGCACGAGGCTCACGCCATAACCGATTTATTGACTAAGAATGAATTAAAACTTGAATACATTTCATGTTTCGTCTACATATAGATATTGTATAATAAATAAACAGTAAGAATGTAACAATTAATTATTTTTTCAAATATCTAGATAAATATTATGTTTTATACTATCCTAGACCTTACAACCGTAAGCAGTCACCGTACCATACACTATTAGACGCTTGCAACTACAAGGTGATAAATATTGATAATAATGAAATAATGCTTACAATGTTTTTATTTTTTATCTTATGTTCCAATATTTATCTATGTCACTTTATGACTCTTGTCTTGGCGTTATCAGAAGTTTGAAATGTCTTGTGACATCATGTATCAGATCAGTAAGCAGATATTATAGTCGCCATGGGATATTTATTTAATAAATGTTTTTCTTAATAAAATCAGACATGAAACAGTTTGCAAGTAATATTTGTTGAGTTTTTCAAATGTTATTTTTCTACATTTCAAACAGTTTTAAAAGTGTTTTTCCAAATTCCAATCATATATTATAATGAGGAAAGATTTGAATTTGTCTACCCATGCGAAGACATGCCGCTAGTGTTATAGATCTTTAATTCGACTCCTAAATAATTCCCTAATGTAGTCAAATCTCAACATAAACTATACGTTGAAGTTAGTAGGTTTATATATCATAAAGCTCGCGAATAAGGACCCAACGTGTTCAATAAATTTTCTGTGCAATTTTACTGAAAAAAAAAAACTTTTTACTCATGGCTGTGAAGTCTTTTAACATTAAAATTTACTTTCTTTTATGAAAAAACAATTGATAATAAGTTAGTAGTCGAAAAATTTATGTCGGCTTAGGAATTTTAAAAAGTTTGTATTTAAATTGGAACATTGATATAAAATTAAATGTTCCATTCGTAATACAAACTTTTTCGTGTGACAAAACAAAATAAGCAAATGTACCTTCTTAGGTATTTGTATTTCAACTAGAATGACAGCTTCTTTTGAGGAAATATTTCGTTTCACGGAATTTTCTATTATTTTGAACTGATAGCGGTTATTTAATGTGTTAGTATAATATATAATTATCAGTAGTGTATGTTTACATTATGTTATCGCGTAAAGTTTGAACGAGCAAATACTTGTCTTATGTTCTTGGAAATAAACGTATCTTTGTAACGATAAACTAATCTAATGTCTAGAATTTATATTGAGGACAGCAAACCTAGGCATCTTGTTATTCATTTTGGAGGTGGAAGACCGGACGCAAATCGGCTTATTTCGATTTAATTGTGCGCATTTTTAAAGAGCTAAACAGGTCCTACAATAAAACCTGTTAAAAATTAATGATTACCAAAATAATACGGTCCACATTTTTTTAAGTTCAAGATTAACAGGGGCTACATTTAAAATATTAGTGTCATTTTGAAGTTTTTCATGAAAATAATTCGACAAGATTTATGGGTTGTAATCTGTAAAGAAAGATACGTTGGGTACCTCTTAGGTACTCCGTTAAAATTTATTTTAAAAGAAACTGGTCATGGGATCCACTCAAATTTCAAACATGTTTTGTGACGTCGCTACAATTAAGAGCTGGCTAATAATAAAGTTTTTCTTTACCTTTGACAAGGAAGCTATAATGGCCTTTATGTCACCTGATAGTAAGTGCTGAAGAGATCGGAAGTGGAATTGAACTTCACCAGAACCCTCTCAGGGAATGGTAATGTTATCGTTAACTGCCGTAACAAGATGCGCGACAGAGTTTGTAAGATGGTCATAACATGGTACCCTACAACGAAATGAACCGACTACAAATTAGTATTACTCTGAGAATCGATCCTGGGTACCTCTGCATCTTATTGTAATTACTCTGAGAATCGAACCTGGATACCTCTGCATCTTATTGTAATTACTCCGAGAATCGAACCTGGGTACCTCTGCATCTTATTGTAATTACTCTGAGAATTGAACCTGGGTACCTCTGCATCTTATTGTAATTACTCCGAGAATCGAATCTGGGTACCTCTGCATCTTATTGTAATTACTCTGAGAATTGAACCTGGGTACCTCTGCATCTTATTGTAATTACTCTGAGAATCGAACCTGGGTACCTCTGCATTTTATTGTAATTACTCTGAGAATTGAGCCTGGGTACCTCTGCATATTATTGTAATAACTCTGAGAATCGAACCTGGGTATCTCTACATCTTATTGTAATAACTCTGAGAATTGAACCTGGGTATCTCTGCATCTTATTGGGTGAACTACTGGGTCAGCTTCGGTTCAAACATGTATGTAGTTAACTTGCTAAGTAACACTTTTTTTGCGTACTCTTATGTTTTCGTCTGTAAAATTTCTATAAATCCAGTGGTTCAAGGTAGCACGTTGTTCAGTTGTTGTAAGTATCGATAGGCTGCTCTGGCCGTTGACCTACCTACTCTCACGCTCAAAATTCCAAAAGTGGTTGAACTTTTGGTTACACGTAAAACACAGGCCGTGCGGTGCCTCAAAACAGTAACAAACAAAACCTAAACTAAAAAAGAAAAATAAACACTCAGCTAATCAACAACCAACTAGGATTGTAAGTACACTCTAATACATCTCCCTGATATACATTACAAAAATGAGATTACCTTTGTTGTATAAAGTACACAAAAATGTTATTCATAATCACGGCGGCGTACAGATAAAAATGTAATATGTAGTTGTATCTAGAAATCGATGCTATTATCAAAAATTCACCTCGTACATTTTCAGATATTAAAGATGCCTTTGATAGTGTTTATTGGAGTGCTTATTTCAAGGCAATATTGTAATAATCTATAATATATAACAATACATTATTGCCATAATATTCCATTTAAATAAACAACAATTAAAATGAAATTAAAGTGAAATGAAGTACGTAATGACAATTTAAATAAATGCACATATGCATTTGTTTTTTAAAGAGATTTATTCAGAATTTAAAAGTTTTCTGTACTATTCATTTTTAATTATAATCATTACATACTTTAAATAAAAATATATTAGGTAGGTACATGATTTTACTATTGAAATACTTATTTAGTACACTACGTTTTGAACAAGTTAGACTTGCGAGCAACCAATTCGGCACAACCCCTAGCCCTAATTGTGCATCCATACATTGATTTGACCAAAAACATAATGATTTAGAGGTGTCATTGTTACGTAAATGACAAAAATGGTTAAAAATACATAATGAAATTTACATACTTAAATTTTTATTTTGTGTTGTCCTTCTAACCCAAATTACAGCTTGAACTCAGTGCTCCATTTATCTGATCCAATTGTTAATCGTGTCTTGAGGAATGCATTGATAAGGGTTGAGTCGATTATTCGGTTTCTCGCGAGTGTAGTATTTTCTTTTTTCTTGACACTGAAGAGAAATTGAATTCTAGGAATAAATAGGAACGCAGTTTTTTCATTCATTTAGGCCTGATTCACAGGTCGCAAGTAAGTTCCCATCAGCGTTTATTTGACAGAAAGTCAATACAAAACTGTCAATTTAACTGCCAGATATCTCCTAATCAAAACCTCTGAAACTGTCCCTTAATTTTTTTTCATGTAAAACGAGGTAAAAGCAAATAATATTCGCCGTTTCTCTACCGTATCCATATACGGTAGTCACAACTTTGTTAACTGGCAAAATATTAGATAGATAAAGTGCTAAAATATTAGGAAGCATAGAGGTTAAGCTTAAATAAATAAAGTTTGGAAAAAAATCTTAGGCATCAGCGGAAAGTTGAAGTTTTTGTAAGCTTGTACGCAAGAGTACTTTTTTACCCGACTACGGCGAAGCCAAAAGGAAAGGTTATAATTTTAGCGGTCTATGTATGTATGTTTGTATTTACGTATGTTCCTCTGTAGTGCTTAAACTGTTCATCTGATTTTGAAGGATTTTGATGAATAAGGTGTCAATCAATTGACTATTATGACCCGTGTAACATAGGGTATAGGGTACATTTTAATCAACTTTAAGAATAGGAGGAGTCGATTTTATTTTGTAAACCCCGATTTTAACCAATTTCATTCCTTTCTTTTTTTTCCGTAGTCGGTTTACAGTTTTATTTTTATTTTTTGCTTGTTATGATATTTGTTAGTTGGTTCACTGAAGGTTTCGTTATTTTTTGGATTTCATAACTTCTTTTAGGTGACAGGCTGTCAAGCTGTCATATTTAGTGGTATTACATCCAAATGTTACCTAAAGTTTTTAATCATAATAGTAAATACATATATGAATGTTGTGGGGCCGCCTAATACCTGTATTTTGTAATTAGAAAATAATTAAGTATAAAAATAGGTTAAAGTCAAGTTCATAATTAAATTAGCATAAATTAATTAATAGTATGAATAGGTGTAAAATGTATAACGGGACTTGAATTGCTTATGTAAGTTACGTAATTATGATAACTTATTCTTGATTTTACTCACTATTATTGAAATGTCACTTCAGTTACTGCCTTTTGTAGGGGAACAATGCGGTAATTAATTTGTCATCGGCTTGGTTGGGCAAATATAAATATAAAGAGTACGTAATAAGTACGCCACTTAATTGTCTTCATGCTAAATATTTACGGGAAATGCTAATAAGACTTGTATAAAATAGGTATAACAAAGCTTTTATGTTTGCGATAGACATTATTAATGAGAGAAGAACATTTTTTATAGGTACTTAATGAAAAATTTAACCGACAATTCGATATGAATACATTACATATTGTCAAGGAAAGCAATCATATTGTCCAAATTATGCACAACTATATAACATCTGTTTTCAGAGTTGCAATCGTCTTTATGATTTGGTGATTGCTAACTATCAGGCAGGCCATATAATAATAATAGCATTTATTTATCACCACAAACAATTTTTATACATAATAAAATCTAGTCACCAATATGTCCAATGGTAAGTAAGAAGATACTTGTGTTACAGACCACCATGCCATATGTTTGTATTCTAACCACACAGCATAAAAAATAAGCTACAGTCATTATAATTACTTTCCTTCCTGTTTCCAATTTCATTTAGAGGCAACGTAAAAATTATATTCCTGACCCGAAAGTGGCATTTTCCGCACGCTACCTGTGGGTGACATAAAATTTTAAACTTACCTCGGGCGGTAAAAAAGAAACTCTCAGATCGCATAATCGCCCTCGCCTTCAGCTCGGGCTGAACACCTGCGATCTGAGACCTGAGACATTCTTTGTTTTACCGCACTTAATAAATGTACTATTCTTTTTCATATATCACAAAGAGGGTGGACCAGATAGGGCCACTAGCAAAGCAATCCGGGCGACTGCGTTAGCCACTATGCTACCAGCAGAGTGGTTAACGCAGTTGCCCGGATTGTGGAGAATGCTGGGTTCGATTCCCACCTGGGGCAGGTCGATATTTTTCAGTGTATTTTGTCTAGTTTTAAAAATATTTGTGCGTTTGTAAACGCAAAAATTATTCAATGAATAATAAGATATCCAGTCCCTCTGTGGTTGAGGGTTCCATGTGAAGGTCGATTGCATCTTTGGCCTTATCGTCATTTTCTATAAATAAATAAACAAATTCTTCTTCCATACCGATTATAATTCAAATACCGATTTGTTTGAGGTCATTGCGTTCAATAATATTATACGTCCATGGCAGGATTTAATAATGTTATTTACATTTACTTTAATTTCATGCCACATCTGACCAGAAAGTGGCATTTTCCGCACGCTATGTATACGGAAAATTTTATACTTACCTTGGGTGGTAAAAAGAAAGTATCAATACGCATATTAATCGCGCGAGCTGATCTTAGTCATTTTTTGTTTTATAAATATACTATTTCTCTTTACTAGGGCAAAATTTTAGGTCAAATTATATTTGCCGATTATTTATTTTAAAATTAGAAAATGTAACGCTCATAATTTCTGTAACCGAAATCTTTGTCCTACTCAAATGTTCGTCGAATGTCGAATGGTGTGCCAGAACTGCGCGCACTCCCGCAACACTTCAAAGTTACTGCGGCTACTGGTGATGTTCTTGTGAAATATGGGGCCAAGTTCTGTCGAAGTGAGGCTCCGTCACTCGCAATAATGTTCCTTCCTGCGGGATAACGTCTATCCTGTTCCGTAGACGTTCCCTTCCTTCAGTGGACTCGTCGTCCCGTCTTTTACGCACATAGTGATTGCGCCAAGTACCCTGTGTGCGTGAAAGCAACGACCTAGAGGAACACGTTAGTTTTTCGTGGGTATGCCCTGACAGGGTGAGTTCCACATAACTTTGGGGTGGCCCCACCTGCCCCAAAGTATGCGTAAAGCATTTTCTGACGCAAAAAAAAGGTTCTGTCTCTCTCGCGTCCGTGTACAATGTACTATACCAAAGTGCGTTATCTCGGTTCTCCTCAACTCTTACATCACACAGGCACAGGGCTGACTCCCACAGCGTCAATCGGCGTAGGCGCTCCCTGAAACATCGAATTAATTTCGTCCATAAATCTTTTTACAACATAATATTTCAGACACTGAAAACAGTGCATTATCCTATCACCTTTTGTCATTCTACCCGCGCATTCTTTGTTTTGTTACAATAACAAAGGAGGTCTAATGAGTGCATTTTTCTACAACAAGCATTGTTGGCATCACTTCCAACGTCAGAGGCTGTGTTACCAAGAGTCGGATTAATAAGTCTTAAGAATAAGATCTAATCTATAAGTAGGTTTTTATATCCTTATTGTGTGACTGTTCGTACTCGTAATCAATTAATAAAGTGTGGTCTAGAAGTGTGACTATGTTATGTATTATGTATATTAATAGCATTTTTAAAAATAAATGGAAACTTATTAATTTTTATTCATGTATTTAAATATAAAAAATACAATTGTGATTGCTTAAATTAGACGTACCTAAACAAATTCATTCAAGTTTTACCGTCAGAGTCGTTGAGCTTAGCGTTACAATATTACCTAATTAGGATCGATTTTTAGTTTATAAAGAGGTTTTTTTTTTCTTTTCTTTTTATGTTTTATGTAGATATAAAAATTTTCAGGAAACTATCTCGAGATCTTTTAGACAAACAAGGAATAGAACTGTTACGATGTCATCGACGTCAATTAAATAGGTATTATTAGAGTAACCTGGGATAATTCAAAAACTACTCGTCAAATGTCGATCAAATTTTAAACATGACAAGCACTAGCTTCCAAAGTTTGAAAGAATCTTTATTTTGAATTGGTACACCCAGTAAAGAGTTATGAGGTAAAAAACATAAAAAATACAGTCGAATTGAGAACCTTCTCCTTTTTGAAGTCGGTTAAAAATAGTTGTTTGTTCCCCTGCATATAATATGGTGTTAAATAGGTATTGAGTTTACAAAACATACGTTATATTCCAATTTTTTATGCACCTATTCTATATATATGATACATAATATGTATTAGATATTATCTAATACAGGTCTTGACTGATGATCATGACTTAAAAACATGAAAAAACAAGACATAAGTAAGCCAAACAAGGTTACAGAGTTATAGTTTAAAAAAAAACATTATCTTATTTTTTAATTTATTTACCATTTAAAATCTTAATTTAAACAATTTTGTATACAGTCTGAAAATGTATGTTAATTTAAATTGCGAGCAATCGTAATATAATACTATCGCTTTAATTGAGGTATTAAAACGCCAATTCCGCAATTCAATTTTCCACTGTTCAACTTGAAACGCATACAAAACGTGACCGCTTTGAGTATGAAATGCGATATTAGTGTAAGCGAATTATTTGAGATGCATATGAAATATAGGTTTCATATACATCTTTATGTTCCGCGGCCATGCTGAGACAATGAAGGATTAAGTGCTAAATTAAAAGATGATAATAAATGCAGATAAAAATCATGCAGAAAAAAACTGATGGTATTTAACTGGTCAGTAAATATTAAAATGGGCGACACATGAATTTTTAGTCGCTCATTCTGTATTGTATGTTGCTTGGTTTATTATTTCCAAAAGAAACTTGTTTTCATAAATATCTATAAATCCAATATACATACACACAATTATTCACATAAAAAAGTATATTTATACGTAGGTATATTTGTAAGAAGCAATAAAATACTGTATAAGTATATACAAAATATTTGAATTATCCTTTTAACCGAATAAACAGCAAATTGATGATCATTACCATAGATTTATTATTACTGACGTTTATAGATTGTCAATGAATCGACTAGGGTGAGACCAAAAAAATACACCGATGTGTGCGTGATGCGCATGTGTGCATGAAAAATAGTACTGCAGTCTGACAGTTGCTGTCTTTTCTACGTGACTGACAGGCCTCCTTAGGTCCCCTGCGTGTATGTGAAATAGTCTTGTCTATCTATCTCGCTCTAATATACGCGTTAGTATGCTCTTTCTCTTTTACATTGCCGATGTGCAGTTTCCTATGTCTATGATCATTACAGTATTAATTTCATAAAGCTTGTTACATTTTTAGAAGTTAATAACTTATTTGTTTAGGACCCCTTTCTTTGCAACCCAATGTAGATAAAATTACAGCAATAAAAGTAATTATAAAGCATAGTTTCTACTTACGTTTATAATAATATTTGAGAATTAATGTATAAATTTATATTTGAAAAAAAAACATGTATTTATGTAAAAATTCTTCCAAACCTGGCACTCGTTCATTAATTTGTTACCTAAAGAGATGCATTGGCTTTGATGAATAGTATCTAATGTCAACTGTTTACGTGAAATTAACCATTTATTTATTATTGATGATTGAAAATCACCCCGAAAACAATACTTTCATAGAAACTAATTAGTCTTACCTAAATTAGTCTGCATTGTAGGTAACGGTACTTACACCTTAACTTTTCCGACCAAAGTAATTAGAATTCTCTCTTTGCTTCAGCTTAAAAAGGTGTGAATGAATAATTTATATTATAAATAATCCTTCAGTTGTTACGAACTGTTATTGTCCTATTTGATGGCATCTAATATTTCAAGTGGATATTGTTTTAAAGTAGGTACAACAATTTCGATCTCAATTAATGTAGACATAATACCTTCGGCATTTATTGTTTTGGTACATCTCAAGGGTGCTCAACGGAACGCTCTGTACTTTCTGTTTTTCGTAGTATTATTACGATGTTAAAACCATTAATTGAAAGATAAATTTTGATATTTATTGCAAATACGAAAATAGCGATTCTGTTCACAATAATAACCAATTTCTATACCAATTATCAAGGCTGCTACTAAATAGGGCTCAAACATACTTTAAGCATCTTACTTGAGGCGAGGACCTTCCAAATTAGAAGAATTTTGAATGTCTTTGAATTTTTATTATGATATATAAACATATATCATAATAAAAATTCAAAGACATTCATTTCATTTTTAATATGAAAAACTTTTTTCTGAAATTCATACACAAAAAGCTGATGATATAATTTAGTCTATGCAAATGATAAAAAACTAATACAAATAAATCATTCGATAGAAAAAAAAAATAAGTAGGTTAAATTAAAAATTTCGTATAAAATATTTCATAAATATAAAAAATGTAAAAAGTCTTGCGACTACGCTTCGTACCTATTCGGGCATTACTTCGAGTTTATCACCCAAATATTTGGACCTTACCAGGATTCGAACATTGACTTTTTGATGTCGAAGCAGCGTTATTGTTCTACGAAGACGGTGTCCTAATATTTACTTTATTTATTCAATTGGTTTAAAAGCTAACAGAAACAATCATTTAAAGCGTATACAAGATTATTTTACAAAACAAAACAATGTCTTATTTAAATTAAATTATTAACTATTATGTCAATAAAATCCATGTCAAAATTATATTCTTCTCTAGAGCAATTACCTATAGAATATAATAATATCCTGTCAAATACACTCCAATACCACACATACAAATCATATTAATGCCATTATAATTCATGTCAAACTAAGATGTCAAAACTATCGTTTATTATGAGACCAGCCCTGAAACATTTAATTAGTATCATTATTGCTGGTTTGTACACCATTTTGCAATTTCTACAATCCTCGAATTGGTCAGGTCCCGAAATGGTGGTAGGGCTTTTGACGATTTAAAAGTACTTAGCAAAGTCCATTTAAATAAAGAGCTTTTTCATTTTCTTTTTCATTAAAAAGCAAGCACTAAATGATGACTTTAGATTAAAGCAAAAAAGGGAAGATACGTTACCGGAGTAACGCGCGTGTGCCTACAAAACTGAGACCAATGGCCCTACTACGTCTCAGATGAGCGAGATAAAAATGGGAGAGTCGTGCGAGAGCGCTACGTTCAGCATAGTTTGTCTATGTAGTTGACGAGGCCTGCTTTTGAAAGATGCGATAAGGAGGATGCCTTTTGCTTTAATCTAAGCAGATGACGCATTTTTTATGCCATTATTCGCAAACAAGCGTACTGATGATGATGGTAAGCAGTCACTCAGCTCGTGTGATCGTCAAAGTTCGGAAAGGGAACGCCTCTTTTTTTGTTATGAACGCTACGGAACGGCGGCTACGAAACGGCTACGGACTGTAGCAGAGCGATACGGTTCCGAGCTAATAAGTGTGCTTCGAACTTAACTCCTAAGTAATATAGTTTTGTAACCCAATTTAATAGTTTTATATCATACAAAATAATATTTATATAATTAGTGGAAACGATTTGCTATTTTTTATTGATTTGACTTCATATTTTTCTTTAAATAAAAACAAAAAATATGTATTTTTCAATAAATATTTTGATGTCAAACACGAAATTTTCCATACTTTCATTTATTTTACATTCAGTCTTTAATCTGCTTACTTGAATCTAAATATACCAATCAAACTATGTTTAGTAGGAACTAATCTTATAGGAGAAATAAATAAATTACAATTCAATGTCGTTAAAGACAATCAACATATTTTTGAAAATATCATGGTGGGGTAAAAACTCAACCAAGATGCTAATAACACGAAAACTACCCAATGCTACGAGCCACCCTTCCGTCTTCTCCTAGCGCACGTGCTCAACTGAGAATACCTGGGAGTACCGGTCGCTAATGCAAACGGTTTCGAAAATACAAACAAAACTGCACGACTGGGGTGAAAAATTACCTTTTCATCCCACCACCTCGGAAAGTGTAATTTTGCGCTTCGAAATCTGGCTGGAAAATTCTATTTTATTCGCTTGAGTGGCAAAGTAGATTTGAATTTAGAACATCACATATAATGAGTACTCAATATAATTGTAAATTCAAAACGTCATTAAACCTATTTAATGTAACCTCTATGGTGCCAAATTTATGATTAGAACTTTTTAAATTGTGAAAAAATTCTTTTTCATTTTGTCATTTCCTCGCTGAGGTGGGATGAAAAGTTACGTATTGCACTCGAGTGGAAAGATTTTTCACCTTGTGCTCGTTTGTTTCCCTCGCTGACGCTCAGGATTCTAATTTAGAATCACTCGCTGCGCTCGTGATTCAACTTTAGAATCCTTCGCTTGCTCGGTCATCCAAATCGAGCACGCGGTTAAAAAGGAACTTTCCACTCTTGTATAATAAATAACTATTTCATCCCTTCTATTCGAAAAGTGTCGCTTTGTTCCTCTATAAGTGGGAACAAAATAGCTCTTTTCCGATAAGAACTTTTTAGCGGGCGTAAAAGAGATTTGAATTTAGAACATATATCATTCATAGAAATCGAACGCAAATTGTATGAATTACTGGCTGGTACGTGTTGGCTGCACGGAACGGCGGGGACACGCACTAACAAAAAAAAAAAAAAAAGCGCGCTAATTACTTTTCTGTTCTTGTTACCTCAGTACATATTTGTATACTTTTGTATTTTGCAAAAATAATGAGTTCTACTACCTCGAGTTATGAAAGTGATAATGCATTAACTCTTGAAACAATAAATAAAGAAGCTAACAACGTCGTACAAATACTCAAAATGTAAATGAATCGACAACAATATCGATCCCAAATAAAACAGTGACAATAACTTTTAATAATTGCACTAGCGTATCCAATATAAATATAAATTTGTAATTATTTTTACTTCATTTCACATGTCTTTTTTTAATTAAATATATTCATTAATTACCTAACAGCGTCTCTTATTTATTTTCTCATAGAAAGGGGATGAAAAGTAGAGTATATAACTCGAGAGCAAATTATTTTTTCCTCGGGCGATGTACTTTGAATCCCTCGCTGCGTTCAGGATTCTACGTTAGAATCCCTCGCTTTGCTCGGGATTCTATTCTAGAATCCTTCGCTTCGCTCGTGCTTCAAAGTAGCGCCCTCGCCATAAAAATACAATTTTGCTCCCTTGTTATACAATCTACTATTTTACCTCTCCAGCACCAAAAGGCCACTTTTGCTTCGTAAAAGATCGAAGGAAAAACGCTTTTTGCTGCGAGCTCTGAACAAGACTGTAACGTTCAATCTAAATTATTTTACTAATCTTACTTTTAATTGTCATTAATTATTTTTAGGATACTAAACATGTATTAAAGTATTGCCTTGTTTTTCACATTTATAACAATTTTCTCGCTGGAGAGGTGAAAAGTTGTATGTTTCACACGAGACCAATTTTTTTGTCTTGTGCCTTTAAATCACTTACTGCGCTCAGTAGTCTATTTATGATCTCAATCCTAGACTACTTCGCTGGTTCGTGATTTAATATCGGCACTCGCAGCAAAAACTAACTTTGCTCACTCGTTGAACAAATAACTTTTTTTTTTCTCCCCTGACCCCCCCCTTCCCCGCTGCTTTCCCTTTCCTTCCTCCACGAGGAGGAGCGAAAGACAGAGCAGCGAAGACAGACAGAAGAACCTTCCGGACATGCGAGGGAAGGAGGAGGTGAATCCTCATGGATACCCGAAGGGCCGGCCCCTAGAGTTATGTCAGACTCATACTGACTAAACACCCCCTTTCTGTCTATTGCCAAAGTGGCTATAAGGATAGCGGAAGCAGCCATCCACTCATGAGAGATGGAGGTGCACGAACAAATAACTATACCATGTTAGTTAAGGGTTAAAAGTCCTATCCAGTTTATTTTGTCACGGTTCTTCTATTTAATTTCTCGTTCAACAGCAATGGCAGCAACGGATCCAGAGAATACGAGCAATCAGCCCCTAGTGAGACGAGTGGGGGTGGCGGTGACGCCGAGCCCCGCACCCCCGCGCCCCCCGCTGACAAGTACGAAGACTTGCAGAAGATACTCCGCGACCAACTCCAGGGCAAGGATGATGACCACCCGGTCATAGTTCCTCCACATAGAGACCTCAACATACTTAGACCTGACAACCCTACTGTAGGTGAAATGGAGGAGCTGGAACTTAGGTAATTTTATTTATTTAATTAAGAATAATAACACTCTAGAGAAAAAGAAAAGCAATTTACATTCCTATGCCCCTAAAAATATGCAAGAAAAGAAATAACGATAGATAATTTCCGTAGATAATTCTCACATCACTGATCGCGCTCTGCCTGCCTATAACTCTGTGAGCTACCTATTTTTATTATGTAGTACACAATACTAATATATTATATTGGACAAAGACTATATTGGACCATGTCTTCTCTTGGTTTTTCATTCAGTTGAAGATCTGTTTCTGAGAGGTAACTTCAAATTTATTCACTAATCCGCTGCGTCCAAAAAAAGTTCTCAAAGGTAATCTCTCTAAGGTTTTCAACGTAATCACTTTCCTTATAAAAAGGTGTCTAACATTACAAGACTCAAAATAAATAATTTTATAGCCATTGTACTTGATAGGTAATAATATCAATCCCAAACCGCTTGGATTGAATACGACCCAAAGAATGAGATTTCGGTTAAGTAATTAGCTACGTAACACTAAGACATTTCAACCCGCTAAGAGATATTAATTAAAGTTATTTCGCGAAAAACGACGCGGGAGGGACATTACGATGAAAATTGTCTAAAGTTGCCGACAGATGACATCCACAAGTACGATTTATGTAGCGCACCGAGGGTCTCCAAATTAAATTGTTAGTTGCTTCGTTATAGCTGCAATTAAACTTTGATAGCGGAATATAGCGAAGAAGTTAGTGCCGTTTAGTATGACATTGCCTTATTTTTGAAACTTCTGTTAGTGTGCTTCAAAAATTCATTGCAATAAAGGTTAACCGACGAGCTTTTCATATACGCGAATGCCCGAGCCAAACACTGTAGTATGCATCAAAATCAAACAGGTTGGTCGCTGCTGGTCTCCAGCGGTTGCCGTAATTTCGCTTGAGCAAATATTAGACCAAATCTCCCAAGAATACTGCACGAATAAAAAAGAAAACTCACACGTCGTTTCAAGAATACAGACGTGTACGTACAAAAGAAGTATCGTATAATACAGGACTATAAGGGCCATCGCGGGACCATCGTATCAAGCTTTCACGACAGGCTGATTCTATATTATTATGAGCCATTCCGTGCCGACCTTCTTTATCTTGTAACGCAAATTTCGGTAGCTCCGCGAAGAATCTTATTTAAAATCCTGTAACCCCGAGATAGGCGCGGGTCTCTGACAATAAAACTAAATGGAATGAATGCGTGATGCCTTCCTCAGAACGCCGCTCATGATATGATGGGGCTGTTGTAACGGAATTCGTGTGTCGTATAGAAAAATAGGGTTACTGTGATATATTATACAAAATATGTTATTGTGTTAAAATTGGAAATATTAAACAATATTTGCCCCTTTCATGTTTCGTAAGATTATGTAGATAAATACCCACGTCATTCCTGCTCCTTGTTTTAGTACTAATTCATAATATCATGGGAGTACATACGTCTATTAAGACGTAAATGTTATTCCGATTGTACAGTCGAGCAGGGCGTTTGAAATTCTAATCGTCTATTTGTCTTAAACGGGAGCATCGTGTTTTTCGAATTCCCTCTTGGCGCGGGCACAATTCACACTAAAAGAGAGTCCATAAATTGTCGAGTAGCTAGCGGCTTGATTTCTAAATGCAGGTTATCGGAGCATGCCACAAATCGAGAACGCTACACGTATTCGCTCCTTAGTATTCAGTTCCATCCTGCGCGGTGTCGCCGGAGCCTCGCACCTGCTGCTAGTAGGCAAATCACGTCCACTTATGTGTTCCACGCAGCCAAAACCAACACGCCATCGGAAAATCTTCCATGTAAATCTCGTTAACGACCAGGTTTAGGAGTGTGTGCGAAAATTTTAAATCATAGCTCAAAGATTTCGCTCGAGGTGCGTCAGATACGGATCCACCGAGGACATTTCATTCGCCGCACGCGTTCCGATGACCTGAACGCCATTGAGACATTCATGAAATAGTATTGTGCACTACATAATAAAAGTTAATCGATTGACATGCCAGCCTCGCTTATTGTATGAAGTAGCATGTATTGTTCTAAATACCCTTGGCTCACAGGTTAAAGTTTCAGCGAACATCGCAATTGATTAGTTTCGTAAGTCCCTTTGAAGTGTAATTGGTGTGTATGATATTGCGTTGATATTACAAAACCTTCAGTCGTTATACGAAAAATTGGATTGTTTTCGGAAAACTGTCCTCAAAAGATTTACCAGTTTTTAATAGCTCTTTTAGGACTTTTTTCTGTCATAAGCTTTGCTCTAAGCTTCTAAGTGTCTTTTAAAAGAAATAAACACTATTGACATTTTGGCCTCTAAATATTCTGAACAACTTTCTTAGAACTTATTGCTGTAAATTGCGTTTCTCAAGGCAATCTCCAATCTATACTGACTTCTATTTACATTTCATTGTCCCATATTGATAAAGAAGGGGTAAATGTTATTCTAAACTTTATCCGATCTTACAAAAACGTTTCTGACATAAAATTATTTTCAATTAGGGTTATTATTCTGAATGTATTTTAGATACATTCATATAGGTATCTGATGCTTTGAATGAAAAATTAAGATATACCAAGAAAAGAAGAGAATCCATTTGATATAAAAAAATCATAGCATCTTTTCTTAATAATTGAAGTAGAAAAGGAACGATTGTTACATCAAAATTAAGTCCAATTTTTTCTTCTAAATGAAAAAATAATAGTGTTTCAAAAGGCACGCCGTTGGTCCCCACTGGTCTGAACCCAATTCTAAATCATAAATCTAATTGGATTGTAAGCATTTAACCAAGAACTTGTTAAAATTTTGAGCAAGGCGGGAATCGTATATATGCAATGCCTTTCATGATTATATATAGTTTTGAAATAGTCTTCTTAATAATATAATACAATATAAAAATCAGCCTTCAGAATTTAAGTAATGTGAGTCCAATTTTTACTCACCATTAGCACTTGATATCTTTTGATTGGCCGTCTGACCAACTGAGCCAGTGTGCGTGTGTTCAACGTCCATAGAAACCCTACTCTATTACACACGTTTCATCTTTGAGAAAATAAGTAACATCTGGCAACTTTTGGATCTTACTCTAATTTGCTGGGTTCAAATCGGACGATCAAACGCACTTCGATCGCGTGCGGCAGGAGCGCGATCCAAAGACACGAACTCTATTGAAGTACGTCAGCGATCCACGTCTATAACCCTCTTGGATCGCGAGATCGCCGATCCAAAATTTATCAGCCGGTGTGGATCCAGCTATTTGGTTTCATAATTTAAAATACTTAAAATCAAAATATTTTTTTTGTTTGTTATAGCATAAACGCCTCAAACTTGGAGAAGTTTCAGCTGAAAATCGCTCAACATGAACTTTACGAAGATGGAGAGGTACTGGTGGATGCGGTTCTAAAGGACATGTCAACATTGCCAGTCATTCATGCTGGTAAGATTTTGTTAGTCATATCTTAGCATTTATTAGGCCATAGTTAGTTTTTGCTATAATTAATAACATACTTATTTATTTATCGGATAACTAGCATTTGCCTGCGGCTTCGGTCGCATTTATTATTTTGATAAAATGTTATTTTCTGTACTCTTGAAAACGTATGTACAAAATTTCATAATGATCGGTTGAGTAGTTTAGCTGTGAAAGCTTAATATACAAACAAATTCACATTCGCAATTATAAATTACTTAGGATGTTAGACTTCCTTACACATCGATACGGATTTGCACGTCTTTTATAAGTGTTAACTGCCAACGGTGCATATAGCTGTTGACCCGAGTAATGTAGGTTGTTGCCTCGGTGCTGACCACGCAGCCGCAGAGTCCAATGTTCAGCTTGTAGCTCGAACACATTGAAATGTTCTGGCGCAATAACTTATCAGTCTAATCAACTACCAATAAGACGTTGTGTTTTTATTATTGTGATGGAAACTTGGTGACGTCAATTCAATATCAGGATAGAGTTCACCTTTAAAATTTTCTTTTAATTTATTATCATTTTTCCAAAAAATATCGGAATTTTAAATAGTAATAGTAACTGAAAACCACTTAGGTTTAAGCTTAATTCATTTAAGTAAAGATCTAAGGATTTAGGCCTGTGCTATTTTTAATTTTACAGAAATATAGAAAATATAGAATCCGCGAGGTTATTACCTACAAGCATTCCCTATCCAAACAAATATGAGTACTTATTTTAAAAAACAAATATTACATTATTGAGTTCGGAACTAATTTTCAAAGCATACAAAACTCTCCACGCACATCAAAAAATATAACAGTTTTAAATGCATTTTAGAAAATAGTGTTTTAGTTTACCTTTTATATTTTTATATAACCACGATTTACTTACTGTTGGGTAAAGGCCTTCCAACATAGTAGTAACACGTTTGGACTTTAGAATTATAACAGGACCGTACTAGCACAAGGGCATAATCAAGATGATAGTTGGTAACCCATCTAAGTGACTAGCAACTGCGCACTGTGACTTCTATCCACTTTAGATAAATGCCGAACTGTCTACCTCTTGAAAGAACTTTAACGAAATAAGTAAACTTTGTGTAAAACCATTTTTTTTTATAAGAGTTTTTAAGGTTTTGTCATTTATAATAAAATTTGCAGCGTGACATGTAGGTATGGTATTAATTTGTTTCTTTCAGTAATTAGGAGTAATACGTATAAGCCCTGTTGGCGACTGGCTGGATAGTATATTTTGTATTTTATATTCTTTTTTATGACTTATTATGTCTTGGTTTTTGATACTACTTTATTGTCAGTGCTCGCCCGATCTGAACGTGTAATAAACTCTCGGCTGCGAAGTTGTCGTGTTTCCATCATCACACACCGAGAGCCACAGACCATTACAGTCCACTGTCTCATAGTTATCAAGCCCCTCTCTAATAACATATGTATATGCAAGTCGTTAAAATAATTTAATTTCAAAATAATGAATTTCTTATTTTAATAAATACAATGCAAAAACATAATATTGTGCGACAATGCAATATTTATGCGAACCTGAGGTTACGTTCTAGGTTATTATTTGCATATACACGCGTCTCCATTTTGTTTGATTAGGTAATTGAAGTTTTGTTGGTAAATACAGAGTTGCTACACCAGCGACATTTTTGTGTGGGAGGTGTACCCGTGTACCACGCCTCTACCATTTTTAAACTAGACGATCTAATCATACCCAGGAAATACTGGAATTAGTTTTATGCTAACTACTTAGTAATAACTGACATAATAGTTACGATATTAAACAGTTGCAAATATAATTACCTAGTAGTAAATATCAAGTTTTTTTTTTATGTTATGAGATGGCAAACAAGCTTGCGGCCCACCTGATGTTAAGTGGTCACCGCCGCCTATAGACACTTGCAATATTAAGTGTAAATCACTTAATACCGCAAGTGCGTTTGCCATCCTGGGGACTAAGATGATATGCCCTCCATGCCCAGTAATTACTTTATTAATTATTAGTTGCGTATAAAAATAATTATTGATTATGATTTTTATGTGTACCTGGGTATTTTTTCGTGTAGATATTGTTCTAATATTGTTGTAAGGTTGTAATTAATTTGTTTATTGTGTGTATTACTTTTAAATCATAAATTGATATCTCGTTAATTTTTCTACAATTTCATATTTTTTAATTGTTTACTTTATTTATTTATTTAAACAATACTTTTGCAAATATTTTATATAATAGGAAATTAAGAATAAGAATAATATAATAGGAAGTCAACACAACATAAACAAATCATGTTTTTCCGTTTAGTTTGTACGAAACTTTTCTGTTTTTAGTGTTCTTATTGGGTTGGCTCGTCAATGATTCGAGCTCTGTATCGGTTTAAAGGAAGGAATTGTGTTTGTTAGTCAACAACGACTAATAATTTAAGAATGACGTGCGCTAATAATTCAGCTAGGCAAAAACAGAAAAAGATCACAAAAAGCCTAACACGAAGCGGTTGTCCCAATTAAGTGACCTAAATGTTAGGATGATTCAATATTCAATGTATCATTAATCGGACCTAGAAAAGCAATTAAGTTTCGTTTCAACCATGTTCCAGCGAACCTTTAAGCTAGGGAAATGCTTGAAGCTGTCAATAATTGTCAGATTCAAGCATTTCCCAAATTATTTTAATGTTATTATGACTTATAAATAAACTACTCCTACGTAACTATTAATTGATGTACTTTATTTGATACCCAATTAAGTATTCTTCTTTATATCCTATACCGTACTCGTAGTGTAAGTTTTTTTAGTATAAAAAAGACCCGACATATAGGTCTACCACCTAGTTGGTAATATAATACTGTTTTCGTTATTATTTTATGTAGTTTTAGAACGTTTCTCGCTACGATAACGTTACGAATCTCGCAAATATTCATGCTTAGGCAGCTTAGGCGATGGTTTACACGTGGTACAACAGGCATTACCCATACAATTTCCCTCAATCAGCTTTTACTACACTCACCGGATACAATTATTCTATAAATTTCCTTATAATTTTACAAAACAGAAACAATACTAGTATTTAGCAAATAAAACTTAGGTATCGTCCGAATGCTATAAAACCACAATTGGCTAGGAATGCACTCACATGCTCGCGTCCTACATAACGATACATAATTAAGTAACAATCAATATAAATATAATATAAGTAGCATAAACACAATAATGGGCCAGCAAAGGGGTATTGATCACCTTATACTCCGTTCACCAATCCGCATTGGGCAAGCGTGGTAGACTACTACCTAAACCTCCTACGATGACAAGGAGAGGCCTTGTGTCCCAGCAGTGGATCGAATTATAAGGGCTGTTGTGATGAAGTATCATAAACACAGCGCATATAACCATTTATATAATATTTGCATTTAATATGTTTCAAAGATTGTACCTGTGGATAATTCAATCTTTACCGTAGCGTTCGACACTCCCGTAATACCTACCTAAAAAGTATTGAATAGTTTTTCATTTGTATCTATTCTATTCTTAATCAATGCCGTCGCAATACATAAACGTACGCATTTTGCCAACGTCAAGTGAAAATGTAACTAAAGTAACAAAAATTGTACGATTCATTTGAGTTAAAAATGGAATCTCTTAACACGTGTTTTACAACAAGAACTCGGGAGAAACTCCTTCATTTGTATCTATTGTTGATCTTTATTCCCATTAAGACAATTGTCACTTACATGAGAATTTATAAACTATAATATGTACAAATATATTTCAATCGTCGCCATTACATGTACCTAACACTGGTGTATTCATTGCGCTAAATCTTATAGTTTAAGTATGTATAAACATGCTATAGTAGCTAATAATAATTTTGGCTAATTTGAATTTAAACATACTCTCGACTCCGCATTTTTTATGTTCGAATGTAGCTTATTATATATTTGTACTCCTTCAAAAGTAATTGATTTTCTTCCAATATTGGTTCGTATCATAGGCATTATTATGCCATTATTATGCCCTTCTACGACATAGTATGTCATCAATGTTTTAATAGTGCTGGTATTATTATAAGTATCGTAATATGTTTTTATACTTAGTAACATGAAAACTATAACCTTATTCCTTTATTTTTCTGCGAGTTAATGATAAATTGGTGCAGTGCTAGCAATTGGGTATGTTACCCTATTTCCAGAAAGATATTTAATTTCGTGAATAGTGTTAACAGTATTATCATTCGGGCAGTTAATGTTAAGATACTTAGCCGTTTAGTGTTTGGTTTACGGGTGAAGCTAGCTTCCACTTTAACCTTGTCACCTTTTACCGTCAGTTAAGTTGATGACTTAGGCCCGTATTACAGATTAGCACTCAGAAATCAATCATATCTTGAAAATCGTTTGTCACTTTTCGGCGTTGATTCTTGAGACTCATTCTATTTTAAGTGCTAAAGAGCCTTTCCGTCAAAAAAAAAATTGAGATCAGTAGCAATTTCTACAGTGTCAAGCTGTAACGTTTCTATCTAACGAAGTAATATGTATATTAGATGAAGTCGAGCCGCAATCGGCGGGTGCGGTCCGACGGACAATAGTGCCACAACAATCACGCCCTTTACTTCGAATTGGACTTAAATATTTAAACCACTTAAATGGATTTCATTGTTGGACCCGGCTTTATTGCACACCGGTTATTTTTGGAGTAAGCTAGCGTGAGGTATTCTAATTTGTCTAGAGTGGGATTTTCAAAGATATTGGTAGGCATAGGAGAATTTCGTTGAAATCGATAGCGTAGCGTTTCTCGCTTGTCAAAAAATTCGACCTCGAGATTTTGATTCTTAGTCCAAAAATACCGTTTTTGGAATTACGTCTGTGTGTAGTGTCTGAGCGTTCGCACGATAACTTGAATATGCTTTAACTTATTGCAACCAAATTTTACATGCATGTATGACATCAAAATATAAGGTTTCTATCAAGTTTTGAGTCGTCGATCACGAAAGTTAAGCAACCAAGTGCGCGGTTGGTACTCGGATGGGTGACCAAAATTTAACATGCATGTATGACATCAAAACATAAGGTTTCTATTAACTTTTGAGTCGTCGATCACGAAAGTTAAGCAACCAAGTGCGCGGTCAGTACTCGGATGGGTGACCAAAATTTAACATGCATGTATGACATCAAAATATAAGGTTTCTATAAACTTTTGACTCGTCAATTCCAGTTTACGAATTCGAGTCTATCACCTTTTTTTTCAATTAATTTTTTAAAAGTTAAGCTATCTGGAAGTAACGGGCGCTCTCTTCTACTTTAATGTCACTCAACACGGACGGACTAGCCAAAAATTTAAAAACCATAACGATGTTAGAGATGCATGGTCTCGATATGGCGTCGCTAAATACCTAATGTCGAAAATCGTCATTCAAGAAAACCTCATTTTATGTAAAAATAAAATATTAATATTAATAGTAAAAGGATTCTACATTTTTGAACGTATCATTGAAAAATTTGAATAGATTTGCAAAAATATCAGACAAATGAGCGTTCCTATATATATTTCTTATAGTAGGTACATAATGTTAAAATTGTAATGAACTGTGTCTAATATTATTAATTTTATCCTACAGAGCAAAAGGAAGGAGGCACGCAGCTCAAGTTAATAATCGACTACCCAAACGGAATACAAGCGCTATTCAAACCGATGAGGTAAGTTGGTTAATTATCATAATAGGGAAAAATAACCAGATAATTTGTAAGCTGAGGGTCACGGATCTATGAAGATTAAACTGGTTTTGTCAAATTTTTCAAAATAATTGGTTGTCGTTGTTAAAAATATTTTAAACGAAATTACTTTACGGAATTTAAGTTAGATTACGCATTTTATTTTTGTTTATTATATTTTCTTTGTGGAACGATTTATAATCTAACTAATTCTTCTTTCTAATTTAACTTAAAAGTATAATTGAAGAATTTACGACTTAAAAGTAGTGACCGTCCACGGCTCCATCCGCGTAGATATCGGTTATCGCAACAAAAAGTAGCCTATGTGCTATTTCAGACTATAATCTATCTGCCAAAATTTATCCAGATCTGTCTGTCGTTCTGGTGTGATTGAGTATCAAACATCAAACAAATTACGGGGACGATAAGTTTTCCGATTTTTGAACGATCATCACGCGTGTAATAATGTTTAACAATAAGAGTGCAAATTTTGAAAAAATATGCGTATACCTATGGAACTAGTCGACTTACACAACAAATCAGTATGAAAACATAAAAAAAAATACATTTTAGTGTACCCATTATAAAATTGGTTGCCTGTAAAGTCGACGCGTCGATGGTAGGTGGTAATAAATCATCATCATCATCAATAGCTCATGTAATGTCCCCACCGAGGGGCTCGAGCCTACCCCACATTAGGGGCGATTAGGCCTTAGTAAATGTATTTTTTGAGGTCGGTGCCAACCTCAATATTTGAGATAAACGTTGTCACTTGTATACTTATTCCTCAAAAAAAAAAATGGATTTTATAAATTAAATTTTTGTTTCTCCGTTTTTGTTTTGAAGGCGGTTTTTTTATTTAAAAATATTTTTTACTGATGCTAAGTGAGCAAAAAAAAAATATTGGCGGTTTATTTATCTTGTCAGTGCTATACTAAGAGTTGAAGTATAGTTGTGCTATTCATCACTCAAGGCTCGCACATTACTCCCAGAGTATGCTTGGAGAGCCTTAGTTTCTCAACAAGTTCCAGAAACTTGTCACCTCGAACTGTTGTGCGTCGCTTCTATTCACAACTTCGAGTTTCTTTCGGCTTAGCTTGCCCACACTTGCCACGAGTGCTGTTCGAGTGTGGAGTAGTTGTGTTACTTACGTACGTCCATTGTTAAAGTTGATTGTGTTCTAGCAAAGTATTGTAAGTCCCTACCATTCTTTCTGAGTCGATTTAAGTATAACTCGCTTTATATTTTATAGCAGACCTACCAATTCGGAGTGCTACCACTTTGAAATGATTCGCATATTTTGTGAATTCCTCAATACAAAGAAAAAAGAACTCTGTACTGTCATTTTTATAGCAGTACTGGAGGCATAAGTTTATAAGTTTGTAATAATAGAACTAAACTTTGAGTATACTAATTTTAGTTCTGTTAAACATAATCTCTAGTTATTACCTACGTGCGTGCACGCTTTTTTATGTACTATAAGGGCGGGAAATAAAACTTTATGGTGTAATAATTAAGTAAAAATAAAATTGTTTCAACAGAAGGTATCATTTGTCATAAAAAATATATTTGCCACTTTTTAACCAGTTCACCTTTCTCTTGCTATGATGGCCTATAAAAAGACTTTTACAGAAATAATCTGAACACTCAAAAAGTTCTCGCCAAGATCCCTATCAAAATGCTATAAATTATATTGAGTGGGACGTAAAATATTCTAAAAGAACACGATACAATTTTTATTGTCAAAGAAAGAGTAAAGGCAGCGGAATTCAGTCGCGAGAGTGTATGATGCTCCCAGTGGGCCAGTATCTGTCGTGTAACAGAGACCCGTGCACACTACATATTGCATGCATTATTTGAAACAGACGTTAAATTTCCATAAGATCAATAAAAGTGAGAGGAGCGTTTTGTTTTTATATTAAAACAGTTCACTGGTGCCTATTCAGAAACGCTGTCAAGAAAATTGAAGACAAAAAATTTGATCTTGAAACTTTTGTCTCTTTCTAACCACTAGAGCACGTGTCACGTGATCGTTTAATACGTCATACGTATGTACGTCATCTTAAACTAATGGGGAATAAGTTAGAAAGAGACAGGTAGGAAACGTAACACGGGGTCAAAAAAGTGGTTGTCATTTTTTATTGGTAATGTGACTTCCAGTTTTACCTATATATTTCTTGAACGCTGCTTTAGACGAAATTCTGCTACTCTATGCTTAACACGTTTGTTTCTACTACTATACTTTGAAATGAGAGAAGCTCTTCTTTTTTCTTTGCTGTTGTGATTATTCTGTACACTTAGTACTACTCAGTAGCACACAACTGATGGTAAGCAGTGACCGTTACTTAACGCTTGAAACCCCGATGATGTGCCACTCGCGAGCTAAAGTGAATCGTGTATGAAAAATCGAATACAAACTTTAAAAAATCTGGAGTGGTCTCCTCTTGACTTTCTCTTATACCGGAAACGACTCAAAAGTTGATAGAAACCTTATATTTTGATGTCATTATGCATGTTAAATTTTGGTCACCCATCCGAGTACCGACCGTGCACTTGGTTGCTTAACTTTCGTGATCGACGACTCAAAAGTTGATAGAAACCTTACATTTTGATATCATACATGCATGTTCAATTTGGTTGCAATAAGTCAAAGCATACTCGACTTATCGTGCTAACGCACAGACACAATTCCAAAAACTGTATTTTTGGACTCAGGGAGGTCCAAAACGTGTAAATCCGACAAAATCTCGAGGTCAAATTTTTTGACGATTACAAGACTTCCTCGTATACGAGAAAGTAACAAGTACTAAATGTGATAAAGTTTTATGGAATAATAAGTTTGTGCGGTGCTTACGTTATCTCTTGCACTAACAATCTTTGCATTTGAATTCCTCATCTGCTTGCCATCAGGTGGAATGGGGTCATTAGACTTTTTTATAAAAAAATACAGAAGGCATTTTAATGTTCCTCACATGACGTCACATTCAGAACATTCATGTATAGGTACACGAATCCATTTACATTTATCAGGTGATTTACTTATAGACGCGTAAATGTAAATAGAATAATGAATCATGTCAGGAATCCAGTTAGTCGAAGACAAAACTAGGTAAGGAAATATCGCCACCCATAACCCTAACTCGCCGGCGATAAAACTAACGCACGCTCGTATGGGAAGGGTTACTATCGACTGTCGTCTAATTTATGGCTCCCCGACGAATTGTGGATCCACGAGCTTTCGATACGTCGGGATAACCCCCCTGAGTCTATAATTTTTCAAGTAACTTCAAGTAGTCTCCCGTGATTAAAATTCTCGTTATTTTGCACTTTTCAACATATTACAGATATGGGAATGAACGCTTTGGTTTTAATGAACATGATCTACAGAGTTATTGATATATGGTACAAGTGATCATTTAAATGATAATGTTAGCATGGGTACGTTACCCATTCGTTCCGGGGCGTCGTCACACACGGTACCGGAACTTCTTCTCAAGAGCGCTAAGGCGTCATCCTAGGGTTTCAGTGGGTAGGGTCCGTTTCACGAACAGTCCCACACTACTGGTCTGCTCCCCCCGGAGTAGACGAGTGTGCTATGAGCATTTCCCTAGGCTAAAAAAAGGGTACGTCACCCATGCTAAAATTATCATTTAAATGATTATAGGGCTATCAAAAATCTAACTAGTTATTTCCCATATATTTTGTTTTACTGACCGAACTATTTTTGTGGAGAAATTTCTTTGAGAATTTAGAATTTTGGACAGCACCACAGTATTTATATGACTGCGTGGGTAGCTTAATCTGCTTGTTATGCCATGTATAAAAAGAGATCATAGTGAATAAGATTTCTTAACTTGAAGAGGTAGCACTTGACCATCATCTCATCTGTTCGCATGTGATTTACGACATAGGTTAGGACGTAGGTAAATGTGAATTTCACCCAATATGCTGGCACTTCATATGCCATACGGTCATTGTAAAATATTTGAAATGCATCTTTTTATATCTTATAATTATAGTAATAGGGATGCAGCACAAATGTTTCACAAACACGACCATGTGAAGTGCCAGCATAAGGGACTGGCCATCTTGTCACTCACTGTCAGAATACTGTATTGTGATTAAGATATTGTGATCTTTACATGCGTGATAAAAAGATAATTTGGAACATTACTAGGTGGTAGACCCATATGGAGGGTCGTCTGGGTAGGTACCACCGCCTTACTTAATTGTGCCGTGAAACAGTTCGCTGTGTTTCGAATTGAAGCATAGATTACCTTAATCTATGGATTGAAGGGAAAGGTAGCCATTGTAATTACTGGGCATGGAAGGCATATCATCTTAGTCCCCAGGATGGCAGCGCACTTGCAGTGTTAAGTGATTTACCCTTGACATTGCAAGTGTCTATAGGCGACGGTAACTACTTAACACCAGGTGGGCGGCAAGCTTGTTTGCCATCTCGTAGTATTAAAAAAAAAACATAACACTAAAAATCAGGTGAGATGAAACTTCTCTGTCAAATGAAAAAAAACTGAGCACTAATTTGTATCCCTCTGGGAATAAATTCCAGAACGTCTGGTTCTGCGGTTCTGTTAAAACACAGGCGGTTAAAAAGATTAAGATATTGTCTTTACATACGTAATAAAAATATATTTTGGAACATAAAACTATAAAAATATCGTCGTGATACTTTTATGCAATCTATGATACGCTGCGATATCTAGCGAAGCATATCGGGAGACAATGCTGTGTTTTACTGTTGCATTTAAACAAAACGATTTCTTGCTACGATATTCGAATAAAACTTTTATAACTTTTCTGGCATTTTGATGTCCAATAAAACATTCGTCTTGTTGGCTTTTGAACTGAGAACATTAGGTGGACGCAAGCCTTTTTAAAATTTAGTAACCCGCCGGCGATCGCGTAGAAGCCCATAAATCGGATGACTCTGCCGTTATATTACCGACAGTGCTCCTATCTGACCAGATTCAGGATTTAATACCTACTTTAATCGTTTTGTTTCAACGAAATTGATTAATCGCCACATTTGAATGCACTTACATTGTAAAACGTCCATTTATTAAGATCTTACGGGCAGATTGGGAACACCTTCAATATGTAAGGGTTAATATTTCTATTAACTACGCGATATTTGAAGATTTGTACGCAAATTGTTATTGAAATTTTTTTTAAATAATATAGTAAGCAATATTTTTAATGTTTTTTTCTTCTCTGGTAGTTTTACTTAATTGTCCGTGTGGAAAAAGTTTTACGGACGGTTTGATTTGAGGTCGAATAACAACACGTTACAGTAAATTAATCAATGAAATGTATTAAGAGACTAATGTACAGATATATCAATCTAAGGAGATCGGTCGAATCGCTGAGTTACGTATTCACTTGACTTTATCGGAAGGCGAAGTGGCGGAAATGTATGCCCACAGGGCATACACTTATCACAAGTTAAACGCCGGCTTGGGCTATCTCCTTGTATTATTAAATCTGTGGACTAATGAGTATTAAGGAAAGCGTTGAGCTATTCGTCCTTAGCAGATATACTAAACATGTATTAGGTTACATCGTAGTATATGTATAAAAAAATTTAACCAAAATATTAGGTAGGTACTACGCTACTAAAGCTCTACTTTTAACTCTCTTGAGTGAGACTATAGGCGTGACTATGTGTCTATGTATTCTACTGGGTTATTCTCCACCTTCACCCACACATCTTTATCATAAGCTATCGCTCCGACCGCGACTTCGTCGGCGCAGGATTACTATAATAATTTATAGCTTATATGTTATTCTGATCTATGTGAATATTATGGTAAAGTTTCATTCAAATCCATTCAGTAGTTTTTGCGTGAAAGAGTAAGAAACACACATCCATCCATAGAAACTTCCGCATTTGTAATATTAATAGGATGTTACTCAGTGAAAAAGTAGCATTCTAACGATGAAATAATTTTTAATATTGGTCGAGTAGTTTTTGAGCCTGCTCATTACAAACATACAGATGTTTTCTCTTTATAATATTAACTTAATCACTCTTCTATGAATCTATTATTATCTATCTAGTTTGCTAAAAATAGAGATCGTAATTCGTCGACCCCAAAAATTTTACTTAAAACCAACAGACCATCTAAAACTGCGTCTGAATACTTTTTCTATTACACGTTATAAATTTGTTTTACGAGACACGGGTCTTCCCAACCAAGTAATGTTATTCGATATTCTTCTTAATGTATTTGTGTTAAGTTTAAATTCTCTGCCTACATAAATTTAGGTGGCATTTTTATCTTATGGGTTTTACCTGTTGGTTTAAAATGATAGTGGATGAGCAAAACTGGTACACTGAGCGTCACTTCATGAGTCATTGAAGTATTTTTACAGGTGTTATCTTGAGTACGAATCAGGAATTTCAACAACAAATCGCCCGGAATTCCTTGAAGTCGTTGCTGGTCGAAATAAACATTAGGTACATTGTTATTATAGGTTGAATTTAGTAATTTTAGTCTTAAAATTTTGTAATTTAACAAATGAAGAAATCAAAAAGTAGATTCAATCTTTTGATATCCGGAAAAATGCCCTTTCAACTGAGATACGACGTCTCAACGGAGTCAATTAATTACTTACAATTTTATGTAAACGACAGGCTTACAACCTGTCACTATTTGGAGGCACTGCATGCCTCATACTGCCAGATGTGGCTTTATGTGTAACAAAATGTAACCTAAGGCTCTGCTCAACCCCTGTATATCTGTACAATTTCGGTTCTTAAATGTAAAATTCAATTAAAGTTTCAAAAAGTTCCTTGCAAATATGTAGACACAATTTCAGAGCATAAAATAATAAGAATAGTTAATAGTGCTACGTTATTTATTAAGATAACTATATGTACATATGATACAACTTTACGAAGAACATAACAACGCTTCAGATGATTTTGAATCGCGATAGCGGGCTCTTCTCGTATCTAGGCTTGAGACTCAGTACGGTGGAGGCCAGAAGCGTGCTCTATCGATGCACATCGACCGATCAGCCCCTACAAACGAGTATTACTGAAAATCCGAAGTCGAATAATAATTTTAAATACACTTCTATACTTCCAATTTTTGTGAGTTTGGAGATAGCAAATAAAAAATTAATGCAAACTATACAAGACAATTATATTACTCCATCAGAGCTGTGTCTTAACAAAGGTTACTTTTTATAGACATAGATTATTAATTGGTAGAGTTATTTCTAGAAATTTAGATTAATTTCTAGAAATAACTCTACCAATAGGTATACAGGCTATAATAATTTACAACAATAGGTATGTATTATGTTACTTTTTATTATACGTTACCAGTGAAACATAAATTGCCAATTGAATACAAAGAAATGACCATGTTAAAAGTATTCGATATAAATTAATTATTTGTAGTTTTATTGGAACCATTATAGGGATGTTATGTTATGTTTGCAGTTGAATCTGGCGTGCATTCGTTTTAAAACACGAAGATACACTTTTTTTACCGCAATACGTAATTTGGATGCAGATCCATTAGCTGTTGATGTTGTTACAAAAATTTGTTGTTTACATTATTGCATACATTATTGCACTGAATACATTACATACATTATTTATTGTGTCATACATTAGGTTGTCTGGAAGCCTCCTCGTGGCGGACCCTGGTAACGTGGTAGGGAAACTTTCTCGGCGGGTGTGTGGCTTTTGATGTCAAGTGTGTCCGCTTGGCATTCGAAGTCACATGCCATCGTCGAGTTGTTTTTGTTTTACCACCACGGCTAGTTCCAGGCGGCCCTTTTCAGGGCCACGACCGCGCCCGAAGTTCCCCGGGTGCGGTCCGATGGCTGCTCCCGGTGTCCTCGTCAAGAGGACGCGCCAGATCGAGCAGCAGTTGGCCTATAAGGCCGGCGACGGCCAGCGGCCCACAGGGGCTGGCGTTAGTCGGTAGCCCCTGTGGGCTGCTGGCCACCAATTGGTACACAAGGAGTGCCTAGACGGAAAGCGTTGGGACGGTTTCGGTGTAGTTGCACTCACGTGCGCAGATCCCAAGCCGTCCCGCAATAGCGCACTGGAGGTCAGGCCGGGGTCCCACATATCCCCTGCGGTTGGCACCACCTAGCAGGGACAATGCGTAAATGCATTTGACCTCCCCGTAAAAAAAAGGTCTGGAAGAGACCGCTCTTCGCGATAAGACCACCCATTGTACAATTTTAATTACAGAATGTCACTAGTTTTATATGTTGATGTTCAATAAAGAATATTCTATTCTATTTACCAAAATAGTAATATTTCATTTATAATTTTTAGATTCATTAAAAGTTACTAAACAACTGAAACGACCTGACTGTTGTGTATCGACTAAGGTTTTAAACAATAATCCATCTAAAACTAGGGAGAAGCCGCCGATCCTTTTCTACATAGTTTTGTGCCGCATCTTTGGTTTCTAGATAAAGTTTATAAAAGTGTCAAATTAGATTTTTTTTACTTGACGCAAAATTTTATTTCCCAGGTTTGCAAGAGACGTGCAGACTCTACCGAATCACTTCTACTTCTCTGACTACGAGAGACACAACGCTGAAATAGCGGCTTTTCATCTCGACAGGTATTTTTCATAGTTTTTAATTGATATGGACGGAGACGAGATTTTCGACATTTCATAGCTATTTATCTTTTAATAAATAGGGTTAAGATTTGTCTGAAGAATGTATATATGTCTGAGGGATAAGAAAAAAACAGAGAATAATTATTGTCCTTAGTCGGTTCTATCAACATTAGCGTGAGTATTCCAATGGACATTAGAGTGGATTCTTTACAAAAGATATTTGTAATATCAATTTTGTATTTTATCAAATCACTTAGGGATTTGATCACTTCCCTGTTTTTATCATATCCCTCCTGTGACATTTACATTTTTTTTTTGCATTTAAGTTAAAACTAAAAGAATAAGTGAAGTTTTGTTTAAGTTGAAATGTTTCTAGCATTGAAGTTTGTTATCGCTGCTTTCTACGTAACACTTTAAGTAGTTATTTATCGATGAATAACATAAATATTTTGCCATTTATTATTGGCCTCATGTGTGTTATCACTATAACGTGGCGTAAATACTTAGTTGTGTTTGCAGCTAATTACTACTGATAATTGCTACCACACAATCTTGCATTAAGGCAAGGTTCATGCAACATTATTTTGTTGGCGACGTGAAACTGATTTTAATAATATTTTAATGATAGCTATTATTATTATTTCTCCTACCCTGCTCGCAATTTATTTGGGTCGGTGCAGAATATATTGATAAAAAAAATATGTAAAGTGATGCCGAATAAGGTCCAAGACACACGAATCGACGGTTTGTCCATACATACCATCACCATAGGTACGATAGTATTGGGAAGCATACGCAGCAACGATGCGTACGGCTTTTGTTTTGTTTGGCCAAACTGACAAACCGTCAATCGCCAACGATAAGTTCGTCTTGAACCTAAAGCAAGCATAATAGCGCTACCGATGCACTTGTTTATCACAATTACTCCAGAAATAGAATAAATGCTAACTGGCAATAAACAATCCAGGATACTGGGCTTCCGCCGCGCCATGCCGGTCGTGGGCAGAGTCCTCAACATGACTACGGAGATTTATGATGTCACCGAAGGCGACATCTTGAAGACTTTCTTCGTGTCGCCAGCAAACAACTTTTGCTTTCATGGCAAGTGCTCGTACTACTGCGACACTGGCCACGCGATTTGTGGTAACCCCGACATGCTGGAAGGAAGCTTCGCGGCGTTCTTGCCAACTGCTGATATTGCTGAAAGAAAGGTAAGCCTAACTTTTAGTACGTTTATATACAGGATGTAAAAGACATGAGCAGTCAAACGAAAACCATGTATTCTGCTCATCGTCATAACATTTTTTTTCCTTTAGACTATACCTGGGAAATTGATAGTTACGATTTTATTGAAGGTCAGTCATAATTTTTTTTAAATTTTTTTTATGAAAACGTATTTTATACGTTATTTCTTAATTATTGTCCAAAGAAACATTATCATTTTTGTTAGTATTTCATAACAAAAAATGGCTTCAAAACGTTAGCGTTCAATGTAGCTCACTCGATGCGCACGAGCACTAACGAACGGGGCCGCCGTCAAGCAAAATTATGGCGGTTTTGCGAGTTGCGTGCGAGTTGAGCCCTTTACATTGCGCGGTACAATTTGCAATTTTTTTGTAACACCAAAAAATAAAAATCATTTCCCAGCAATGTTTTTTTTGTAATATGTCTTATTTTGATGTATAGAATACGTGGTTTTCGTTTTACTGCTCATGTCTTTTACACCCAGTATATTCACTATTCACTACAATCTTAAAGATAAAGATATATTTATTTACATAAACATGATTGATGGTGTTATAACATAATTATGTTGGAAATACACATTATTGTCGTTCAGAGAGCATGCAAATGTAGAAAATAATTGGAAATTGTTAATTTTTTTTATTACATAATGTTAATAATAATTTTAGTAAGTTAATGTTAATGTTAATATTAAATTTATTTTAGGCAAATTTTAGTAATCTAAATAACAAGTTAAATATTAACGAATTATAATTACTTAATGCATTTATACCGAGGATTCCATATCCCGTGGGACGTAGGTACACACAGATTCCTTTTATGTTGATTTTAATGTGACAAACTTTTTAGGAAAGAAAGAAAGATTTTTAATTGGCTATGGAAGATTTTAATTCTAAGTATTTTAATGTTAAATTTACATGTAAATTAAAACTTTACAAAGTTTGCAATAAAAAAATAGCTTTAGTATATGGTAATACCAACAAGCATCTACCCAAGCTAACATAGACATATAGGATGGTCATACCAAAAATTCAAAATTAACTAGACCCTCCCTAAAAAGTACAATCTGCCTAGTTATAAAAAATAATACTGAATCTACGTATCACTCAACCAGCCAGCCAGCATATAGGTGCAAAACACATTAGACTGGTTTATCCCAAAAACCAACACTTACCAACCATCATTGTTAAAAGTTATATGTTAGACCTAAGATTTACCAATTTACGGGCTGTGACAGTAATATATGTATGTATGTATGTATAAGTAACCAACTTTGTTAGCATGGGTAGGCGACCGCTATAGCATATGTACTCGTACACATTGAAAAGTAGTGGTTTATATAAATTATATTAGAACTATTATATTATATTGATTAATTAGTTCTTCTGCTTATCATGTTGAAATGGTTACACTGATGTCAAAGTTTACAAGTCGCATGTGGCTTAATGACTGTTACCTTCATCTTATCTAGGTCTTATAGATACACTTGCGACCTATAGAACTCACAGCCGATGTAAAACATACCAAGCTTCTTTATCAAATTTAAACTAAAAATGGTACTTATGTAAAAATATTTAAGTACTAAATATTTTCACTGTTCCAAAGTATGTTAAAAGATAGTTGCCAAATTGGACCTGCGCCTAAATTGTACGAAACGTGTCTTTAGCTACCTACTAATAGTTTCTTTCTTAATTTCTGTACTGTCCTTCTATATTAATTTGCACTGGCTACTGAAAACAAATTCACTTCAGTGTCAATGACACACACACACACAATAATTGTAAAATTACGCTATGATTTTTCCACTTATAACAGAAATTTCGACTGTGATAGATGCTGCTACAATATTTGAGTCGATATTTGTTATGTTCCGCTATATGTATATATAATACATAGTTGGTAAATATTTTAGGTATGGCGACATCCATGGAGAAGGTCTTACCACAAGAGAAGAAAAGCTCAATGGGAACTACAGTCCGACTATTGCGATACGGTAATTTTTTATGTTATCGAAAACAAGCATATTTGTGTGATATTACTCTGTCATGACGGTCACAACTCTGGAAAGCGGTATCATTAGATCTGTAGAATTTAACAGAATTATTTACGTCATTGTGTAGCTAAATTATTGCTATGTAGACTACATAGCATATAGCATAACACAAATGTGTTATCAGTTTCAACAATAAATGTAAATACAATATAATTCATATTTATTTATTTCACTACAAGTCCGTATCGATTATTTTGATAATGATAATGGAGTAGGCACTAACATATATTTACTCTAGTTTACTCTAAAAGACCACCACTTTTCCACTTGTATGGCACAAAAATCTCTTAACTATTAAAAAAACATTTCATCGTATAAAAAGCTTAATGTAATTGTTAATATCCTTGTGCGCATTCCTGGCATTGCGTGCTCATGTGCTCACGAACACTGATTCATTGTACTGTGCGTAGGTGCGGACGACGCCGCCGTACGACTCGGGCCGGCGACTCCTCGATCTCATGGATATGTCCATCTTCGACTTTCTCACGGGCAACATGGATCGACATCACTACGAAACCTTCAAGTTTGTATACATTTATTGTTTACACTTTATGTAATACCGATTATTTTACTTGATCTCGTGGGTATCATCTTCGGCTTTCGAACTGGCAATATGAATCGGCATCACTACCAGACCTTCAAGTTTTTGCACGTTGTTGTTTACTCTATATATTAATACCGATTATGTTATTTAATCTCATGGAAATGTCCCATCTTCTACTTTCTCACTGGCAATATGGATGAACATCACTGCGAATCCTTCAAGTTTGTATACAATTGTTGTTTGCACTATGTATTAACATTGATTGCTTATATTATTTCAATTTTGTACGTTATTTTGGTAGTTTCTCACTGAAAATATGAACCGGCATCAATACAGAGACCGTCAAGTTTGTGAACATTGTTGTTTACACTCTATACATGTTATATTATATACCGATTATGTTATTTAATCTCATGGATATGTCCCATCTTCGATTTTCTCACTATCAATATGGATTGACATCACTACGAAACCTTCAAATTTGTATCTTTACACTCTTTTTCAAATCTGTACGTTTTTTGGTGTTTTCAAGTCCTCATCGAAGCATCAAACTAACATCGCGGGTTCAGGACGCACATAAATTCTAGTTAGTTCATCATTTCATAATTATGAAACAGTCGTATTATGTAAACAATACTATATGGGTGTAGGATGTAATTAACATAATTTTGTTAATTAATATAATGTATTGGATCGATACCATTTTTTTGTGAAATATAATACATAATGCAGAAAAGAGCATAATTATACTAATGAGTTCTGTGATTATACTGATGTGGTATATTTTAATTGAATACGCATATGGCATATTATCCTTATTTCTATCTAAGTTCAGTATAATTATATTGGTAATAATGAATTGGAACCATAGATATAATACTTCGATTTCCAGAACAGGAAACAACAGATCCAAGCATAAGTAATATATGAAGTAGGTAAGCGAATCTAAATACATACAAAGTTACTTATAACTTTTTATTTGAGTGAAAGTAAAATGTTGATGCGTCTTTAGTCAGCGAACCCTAATGATTACAACCATTAGAATTGCAAGGACTGCTGTTCAAATTGGGAACTTAACGCATGTGTTTTAAAAGTCAAATTTATTTCTTCAATAATTCATATCCACATACAAACATCAACGCTACCACCTATTTGTATAACATTTGTAAAATGTTACGGCAATTTAAGGCTAAAATTATGATAATATAGAAGTAAAACCAGACGAGTGCAATTAGGGGTTCCGGGCATCATTATTATTATCTATTGCTCAATACTACAACTTACTGTATTATTATGTTAGAGAATAGGAATATTAAATAGGAAGGAATGTTAGGTATTATTTTATATCTTGTATGGCTTTAAACAGCGCTAATGATGCACATGATTGATCGTTACCAACTATCATGTCATTATAGCCGATGATTATAAAGTACGACGGTCTATGACAAATATTAGTTACGATTTATAATATTAGGGGTTTAAGTATGAAATTGCCGTTTTGTATGGAAAATTTAACGAAAATTCATTTTTCATACAAATATATTTGTGATTTTTTAAGGAACCACTAATATAAATTTTGTGTAATTTTGTGAATATATTTAGACAACATTAAGCTATAGGATACTTAGAGAAAAAATTTGAGAATTGATACCTGTAAAAAAATATTCATATTTTTATAACGGAGACGGACATCTCTTAGGACGAGCTGCTTTTGAAGATGTATTTCTAGTAAAAAAAATAAAAATAAGAATTAAAATTTTATACATAAATATAAGTCCTTGTAATGAAGTTTAAAATAAAAGAATAATGGACATAGCTATTGTATTAAAGGAATTATACACTAATAAATAATAAGGAAAAAATCGGCAATTTCATACTTTAACCCCTATTAAAATATAATTTATAAATGTGTTTGGTTTTGTTATAAAAATTTATTGATAGATATAGGTAAGAGTAACTGATCTTAAATATTGCCGCGTATCAAAAAAAAACATAATCGCGATTTTCTGTTTTCTACATTTTTAACTTTAAGCGGCGCTGCAATCACTGATTTTAAAATTCATACTTTGGAAAAGTCAAAAGGAGCTATCCTCATACCTTATCGATCCCATACAAGCTTGTGTGAAGTAAATATAGACTTTTATTTTTAAGTTTTAGAATTAAAATACGTAGATTTTATCCCATCTAAAGTGTGCTTGACGTAAAATGTATGACGACAGAGTTAATGATAACAACTTATGAAGTGGCCAAAACCACTATAAAATTCTCAATGTCATAGCACCACAAAGCCATTATTTTAATGATTCTCGTTAATCGATTACCAACGCGGTTGTTTATGCATCAAAATAAGACGTCTTTGCCTGCTTACGCTTAGACATTTTTTGAATTATTGAACAAAAAAAGTCGGGAGTGGTCCCCTTGACTTTTTTGCATACCGGGAATGACTCAAAAGAAACCTTATATTTTGATGTCATACAGGCATGTTAAATTTTCGGTCGCCCATCCGAGTACCGACCGCGCATTTGGTTGTTTAACTTTCGTGATCGACGACTCAAAAGTTGATAGAATCTTTATAACTTATAACCTTATAAGCATACTAGAGTTATCGTGCACAGACACACACACACACAGACATAATTCTAAAAACGGTATTTTTAGACTCAGGGAGTTCCAAAACGTGTAAATCCGTCAAAATTGCTTGCGAGCTTAAATTTTTTGACGATTACAAGACTTCCTATAAATTTACTACGTATACGAGAAAGTAAAAATTACTGACACCATGAAAGCGCGCCAAACATTCTCGGGCTGTAGTGAACTCATTTTTTTAATTGACTAAGAAAAATAATACGTAGGGTGTCGTTAAGTAAGAGGTAGTATAATTTAAGTAGATAATATTTTTATAAATAGGTAATAGACATAATTTACAATTTCATTCTAACAACGGAAAAAGGAAAATCCAATGTTATGCAAAATGTTTAGCCATAGCAGTATGTCGAAAGCATGATATACTGTACCGACCTACCTAAAAATAAAGTGAGAGCAGGGGAGAAGAGAGAAGATTCTAATAAAGAAACACTTTTGTTCCAGAATGTTCGGCAATGAAACGTTCACCCTGCATTTAGATCAGGGTCGTGCCTTCGGTAAGGCTTTCCACGATGAGCTCAGCATTCTAGCACCGCTGTTGCAGTGCTGTTATATCAGACACACCACTTTACAGACGCTGCTTAAGTAAGTATTGTAAATTATTTAGTTCTGAATTCAGCGTAGTCAGTAACTCTGTTTTTACATTGTAGGCCAATCTTTCGATCTAAGGGAGATATTAAAGAAAGCGTGCCGTGAAAATGTATGGAGAGTGTGTTCGTTCGTTGGGTGCTATACATTTTATCTTCACCGCGACCCAGCCGCGTGTCCGGGGCGCTTTCTATAATATCTCCCTAACGCTTTATGATTAGAATATGATGAATGAAACTGACATAATAGGGCATTCGGCCATGCCGAACTTTTTGTAGGATCGACAAAGGGGCCCATTATTTCATTACTTGTAATTTTATTTCCATGCTCACAGCAATTATCTAGCCCAAATTAAGTATTACTAAGAACTTGAGTTATGGATATTAGATAACGGTCAAATAAGTATAGCTATTTCATAAATACACTTAAATACCTACTTTATTTTGTCATTAATTTATTTTTCATTTCTTTATTTTGTCACTAATATCAATTAACCAAGTGAATCCATAATTGATGAAATTTTGTTTATTTGTTAATTTTTTTTTTTGGGATATCACCCTATAAGGACTTACTCATAATGTTAAAGATATGTTTATTGTAGGTAAACCTGTATTTTAGTCATGACTAAACTAGTTTGCGTGTGATTTTTTCCTTCTTTCCTTTTATTTTATACTTGTTTCTGTTTGTATTTGCCTTATAATATAGTTAATTATAAACTGTGAATGAGCGATGGTGAATGTCGGTGTGCGGACAAACCAAAATTTGTTTTTGTTACACCGTTTAATGTAAACCTTTCTGCAACTATTTGCTTTAATTTATAATTAAAAAAATAAAAGGAATAGGTATTATAAACAACCATAACTTCTGAACAAATATTCGTGTTCATAACAATTTTCCCCTACCGAGACTCTGACTTGTACTGGTTGATGTATATGCAGCACTACTGACCACTTCACCAGACTATCTGAAATTGTCAAATTACTTCAAAAAATATTCAACTCTTAATATTAACAATTATACACACAAAAACAATTACAAAAATATATATAGATTACCCCTCAGAGAATTGTCAAAGGTAAATACTGCTTATTGCTCTTCCAGCAGCCATATAAATGGGAAAGAGATTGAAATCGATAAATAGCCAAGTGTGTATCCGTTTGATCGATGTGTATCCATTTAATATTTAGGTAATATAGATAAACATAAAGAACATAAAATAAATATTTATTTATGTTATGAATTCACAAATACCTACATATTTGCATAGTTGACTATTACATGCGGATTTTTCGATGCAAATCTGCAATTTCTTCAAGTACCTACTTTGCACCGGCATAAAAACTGCAAAACGTCTAAAAGGTAATGCTTCAATTACACTAGCGCATGCAAAATAAATCAGTTCACGGTAATATTACAAATGTGTAATCAACTAAAGTGTAAAATTACCCATTATTTGTGTTAATAAACATATACATCTAACATTATGTAGGGTTACAAAACAATGTACGTAGGTAAAGACGAGACTAATACGGTTAATTAACTGTTACAAGTGCAATTATTTAAGTTATTAACTTAGAACATTAATAACATTTTAGCTTTAGCTGATTAGCCGTTCGAATTTGGAGCACCTGATTTGGATGATAATTCTTCGGTTGCGAAATTAAGACGCGTAAGGCAGCTCAAGTAAAATCATCTCGAACACTCGTTGATTGACTAAAGAATGTACCTAAAAGTAAACCAAAAAATGTTACCGTTTTCCAGACGCATACCACAGAGGAAAAATATTAGGCGATTACTCTGCTAATTATGAATTGACTAGCTTCTGCCCGCGACTTCTTCCGCGTGGAATAGTTATTTTGCCAGCATTTTTTGTACTTTCGATTTCCATACGAACTTTCATCCCCACACGGGCCAGGATTTCATCAACGCTAGAATAAATATTTATTTATTTCTTATCGAGTGTCTAAATTCAAATTTTCATGATTATATCTTCAACAATGACAAACTTTCATCACTTACATATTTCAACTTCTTCAAGCCTTTTTTTCGCGTAAGAAAAGCTAGCCTATTTATGTCATTTTCCAAAGTCTAGTCAATATTTGTACCTTTTATCAAAATAGGTTGAGTAATTTAGGTGTGAAAGACTAACAGACAGACTCAGTTACTTTCGCATGAAATAAGAAGGAATTTTGATGATTCATTATATGCTTAAGTTAAGTGCGTTTTGGTTTTCCCAGATCAATAGAATCTGGATATATTTAAGGTCAGAGTGAACAAGGATCTTCTAGTCTAGGCGAACGTGTACCATCTGAGGCCTCATCTTCGCTTTCACTTGTCGTGAAACGCTCAGCCCAAACAAACGTGAAAAAAAGTTTCTCCGCAGGTCATAGCTTAACCACCACAAACGAATCTAATAATTGAATTTGTTTACAGGTTCCACAACGGCATTCCACTCTCGAAATATTTACGCGAATCAATGAAAGTGGACCCCGTAGCCCCCATCCTCTGGGAGCCACATCTAGCAGCTTTGGACAGGCGAATCGCCGTAGTCCTAGATGCAATCAGAAAATGTGTAGACAAGGCCGAAAATCCCTTGCAAGCTGAAGTGAACGATTTTGTATGACCGCTAGTGAAATGTGGCGAGCCATTTAGTAAAAAAATTATGTAATGTCCGCAGTTTTCAACTCTATGCATTTAGTAGTTTGAAAAGGACTGTATATTGAAGTGTGATCGATGAAGAGTTGCTAGTCGGACCTGTTATAAAGTGATCTAGGAAGCGTTAGTGATTAAGGTAAGCAATGCAAGATCTTTGGTCCGGTCTAAAAGACCATTAGACATAAGTTTATAGTGCCAAAGATTGTCCAAATCTATTGTGAGATACTGAGCATAATTTTAAAACCATTCCACTATGTTACGAGTTAGCCATTACATGCCAAAAACGTATGAGAATATGACGAGAAAATCATATTTTTCTCTCTCAGATGAAGTTGTTCGCTAAAGTCGACGGCGAAGAGTTGTGCGTAGTTAGTATTTAAGTGTTGTGGAGTATATGAAGACTAAGTGTAGTTTGTAACTCTTATCTTATTATAAGACTCGTTGTAATGGGAAGTGCAACATACCTAATTATTGTACATAATGATAGTGATGCTGTAGATATAGGCATTGGTCAAATGAGAAACATACAAATTATGACAGTTCCCTCTAAAAATCTCGTGTCACGGTGTTAGTGGTCAAACTCCTCCGAAACGGTTTGACCGATTTTTATGATTTTTTTTTGTATATACCTGTGAGAATAGTTCGTAAAGTATATTTCATATCGCTAAAAAAATATGGCAGAAAAACGTTTGCAGGACATTTAGTATTGTTATAAAATTGCCCGTTTGTACTTATTTCGAAAGAATAATTCAGTACTAATTTTTGCTAAGATTTTTACATATCAATTTGTATGTTAAATGTTTGACCTACATAGCGTAAGCACGAGTTTATATACTGATTTACTTCTATAAACTGACAACTATTACCGTGACTGTAAGCTCAAAATACATATCATATGAATACATCCCATGCATATATGTTTTATCGTGATGAAACATATCATAGAGATTTCGCCACGTAATACCGAGGCTATAAACATTACAATGCAAATCTACTTAACATTTTGATAATATGTATTGTATATTCGTGTATAAATTATGATCTCGTAATCAATTATTAATAATAATCAGTATAATCAATTGGATGTAATTAAGTTATTGTGGTAAAGTAATATATTACGAAAAAGTGTTGTTCTTTAAACAGAAGTATGTTGTGATGTTATAATTATCGACATTTTTATTGATGTATTTGATAAATATAATGTCCATTTAAAAAGGTATTTTGAAACTATTATGTTTTATAACTTTTAAACTGTTGCTTGAGCTTCATTAGTTTATTTTTAAATTAAGTATTTTAGTTTAATATTAGTGATCGTGGGCTTGTGCTAATTTATTTTATGGATAGAACACCGCATATCAAGACAAACTATGACTAACTTTTATGAGTACCTAAAAGATCTGTATACACGTAAATATAGGTAATGCATAGTTCATAATGTAAACACATTTTATCGTGACGTTTAGTGATAGTTACATGTAATTTGAAGGCTTGGGGCAAACGGGGCCCTGACTACAACCACCGGTGGCAGGTGAAGCAATGCACACGCTTTTCATATATTTCAAATCGGCGCATACGGTGGCGACCACTAGCTAATAGCAGTGTCCGTGAGTCGCCCTCAGTTAAGGCGGGGGTAACATGCAATTTTCGAACGATAATTACGTATTAACAATAATTTGGAAAAACATATGCTTGTGAAACTAGACCACACAACAAACTAGCATGAGAACATAAAATTTGTACATTTGTGTTAAAAAATATTGAAAAACGTCTTAAAAAATAAATAAGAGCTATTTTCATAACACTTTATTAATCTTGCAGATAATTTGATTATCAAAATATCCATATGAGAAAAGTAGCATATTGGAAAAATCAACATATTAATCGATAGCTCAGAAACACACTAAAAACTAATAGCTTTTAGTGTGTTTCTGAGTGTTTTAAGCACGCGCGGCTCGCTCAATTTAGTATGACCAAGGGCGCCAGCCCAGCCGTCCTATTCGACAACTTTTTTGACAGCTGAAAGTGATGATCACCGAGTGAATTACATATCCATTGCTGTTTTTACACGACAAGTGCCATAATAGCGTGTCGTGTAATACAGCAATGGATATGTAATTCAGTCAGTGATCATCACTTTTATCTGACAAAAAAAGTTAGTGAAGAGGCCTACAGGCATCCTACAGGTCACCCACTCTCTACGTCGCGTCGCGTCGTCTACCTCGTCTGCGTCACAGAGTAATAAATGAACCTTATAGGATATACCTCATGAGTAGATATATTTACTCATTTGGGGTATAGTTTGTGTCTGCGTATTAACATAGCGCGAGCAAACTTTCATATCAAAACAAACAGTTCTTTATTTAAATGGACTTTTCTAAGTACTTTAAATCGTCAAAACCCTACCACCGTTTCGGGATGAAATAATGATTTCACTTAAATTATTATTACGCTGAGAAACGGTGAACGAAGCAACGCAGCCTACAATTTCATTACATGTCAATAGATAGTATCAATATAATTGATTACAGTTTTATATGCGTAAATTTTGGGCAGCTTTTATTCCCACGCATTTGGATCATTTGTATAAATATTTATCTTGTAAGAAAACTTTTCTATATAATTCAAGTGATCACATGAATGAACTAAGTAATTAAACTTTTCGTGTTAATTTCAGATACATTCCTTTCAATTTAGATGCTAAGCATACACTTATGATCATCTGGTTACCAATTTTATAAGAATACAATATGTATACAAAAAAAAATCCAATAATGCACAATTTACACAATATTATACACAATCTTGATCCTAATAATTGCATGTGTCATACAATCTAACTATAAACAACAACTATAAGACTTACGTTTACATCAAGCAAAAAAAAACAAGAAAACATGAGATGATGTCTTTATCGGAGTTCATCGAAGGTTGTGTAGCAAACAGTGGGTTATAAAATGTGGCGGCTTCCGAACACGGTGGCAGCCGCACGCTTCGGACACTGCTGTAAATGTAGGGCTACGAAACCGTAGGCTGTGGTTGGTGGCCAGTTTGTGCCAAGCCTTTAATCAGGATAAATATTAGTGTAATCTCTATCTCGGAGCAGTTACTTTGTCTCAAATGTTTTAACAATATTCAGAAACATGTAATAAACCCCGTATGTACTAACATTAAACAATGTTCTATCTAATCTTGATATTGTAATAATTTGCGATATCGAATCGGCAACCCATATTATAAGAATTATTTTACCAAGCGAATTTTCCCATTCTTGATTTAATTAAGTAGTGAAACTATTTTTGAAAAGAATTGTTTTTAATGTATTTTTCAAAGAAAAGTACATTTTCGTAAAATTCAAATTTCTACTCAAGCCCACATGGTAAGGTAATTTAATGTCTCATGGATAGATTACACGACATTCGCAATTATTTATTTCCCTGTAACTTATTTAATTGGAATTAGATAAAATCCCTTACTATCGAATTATTAGTATCTATCATAATGATTAATTATCTTCTTAAATTATTTTTAAGTTATTGTATATTTCACGTTTAGACTGCGGCTATTATCGACATTCTGTCTCAAATAACTCTATTTTCATGTAATTTCTTATATTTGTAATACAAAGTTATATTATAAGTTGTAATAAAATATATTAATGCTGTATTTATGCTGACTAAATGTTCTATTAGGCTAGTTAATATAGTTGCTCACGTGAGTGTGATTGTTACGTCATCTTAGAGTCGACTTGCCAAAGATGTACCTACAAATTACTGTAATTATGTAAAAAGTGTTGTAAAGCGCGTTGCTTGAATGCAAGAGTACTGTTGATTGTTTACAAACTAAATAATTAAATAAAAGTTATTGGACTTGATTTTCGACTGCTTTCATTTCACTTACCGTAAACTATGGATGCTTGCATTACCTTCTGACACTACTTCAACTGAAAAACTGTTTTCTTTATACAACTACATACATTAAAACTTAAGCCGGGTCCAGATATGTATCATTTGCCCGATCCGATCAGCGTATCCGTATCGCCGACGCGTATCATGATCGCATGATGGACGGGTGATGATACTCGATCTTGATACGCCGTTATGATACGGCCCGTCCCATGTCATGTCGGTTTCATACGATTGTCATACGGAGCAAATCGAGGCGTCCACAACTTGATACAGGGCTTGATACATGATACGCTGATCGGATCGGGCAAATGATCATATCGGGACCCGCTTTTATAATCCCACAACGGATGAGCCGAACTTTGGTATACAACAAACACTTTACAATTACATACATATAAATAATCATGCTCATAATCACATAAGTGGTTGAGCAGAGCTTTAGGTAAGTGGTAATAAATGAAGCCACATCTGGCAGTGTGGACCATTCAGTACCCCAAAACAATGACAGGTTGCCAGCCTGATGCATACACAAAAAGGAACTAAACCTTCAGTGAACCAGCATACTAAAGCCGTCAGCATCAGAAGTAGATTAACACTTTAGTAACATGCCATGACAACGTGAGCGCTTGTGGAGTAATAATTACCATCATTTCATATGAATGATTATTATGACAATGCAGAATGCACTAAAGTACCTAAATAAAACATATTTTACGGATTTAGCTCGCATAAAATTAGACGTTACATACACCGTGTTCCTGAGGTTATACATTAACTTCGCCATGTTATTCAGACTATTAAATTGATCATTTTTTACTATGGACACTTTAATGAATTCCAAGTATAAGCTCCTTGATTCCAATTTCTTCAACATTTTTTGTTTTCATACAAACTAAATGCTTAAATGTAATTTATCTAATATGAATTACTCTTTACCTGAGCTGGCAACTTTGCATTTGAAACTTTGGTCTACATGTCCATATATCTTTTCAAAACTTTTCAAAATTCGTAATTCAGTTTGATGGTTTTGGTTGCACAAAGTGGCAACATCTCACAGATAAAGACTCTTTCTCACTGCACAACACAAACAAATTGTTTAAACTTAAATGACTAGTAACTCGGTAGAAGCGTCGGTGGCGTAGTGCGTACGAGCGTCGTCTTCCACCCGGGAGGCACTGGTTCGATCCCCGCCACGTACCAATGTGTTTTCAAATTTTGAGTTCATATTGTACGTTTAATCGACGCTCGAAAACGAAAACATCGTGACACACTAATGAAACCTGCACACACTAATGAAGAAATTCTTAGGTTTTGTGTGAAGTCGACCAAATAAATGTGTGTGAACTAAATGTCTGATGCTGACCGTATAACTAGAAGGTGCCTACATTAAAAATGCATGCTTTCCGCTACTTGTATATGCTAAACATACAGGTAATTGTTTATAGATGTAAAGGAACATCCCTAATTGCAGGTCATAGAGAACAAGGACATCACCAATGTGCTATTATCTGTGAACGACCAGAGGAAAATCCATGTGTAGAGAGGTTAAATAATAAAACAAATTATCCAAATAAAAGTAATTTCATTTAATAAATTAAACACAAATAAACAGTAATCAGCTGGTATATAAAGATAAATACTATTTAAGTAATAATCAAGTAGGAAGTAGTTTGCAAAGTTATTTTAGCTTATGTAATACCAGGTCAGTAGCTGACCTTTGAAGGTCAAACAACAAATTTTAATGTTAGTAAGTCGAAGGTGGCGAAAGAGAACCAATTACATACAACAATATTAGTTATGATATGAGTAAAATTTATATTCCTTAATAGCTTCTTCAACTAATTAGTTCCATGTGTCGTCGGTATTTTGACAATATTTCATAAATTAGGTAAACTAAAGCCAGCGTAACGAGCCAAAAAAAAGCGCTCGATGCCGTCTTCATTCCACGTTTTCATATTATATTCCTAAAATTATACTTTTTGCTTAGGTATGACATACAGGGGTCAGAATTTTCAAAGGAATTCTTTCGCTAATTTTGCGTTTTCAAATTTTCATATCCAGATATTTACGCCTACGTGTGTCTATTGAAAGAGACGGTTAGCACTCCCCTTGACAAGGATGAAACATAACAATGGTTAAGGCACTAATTAACCAAGATTTTTCAGCCGTGTGATGTCTCTAATGGGTGTAGAAGGCGACTGATGGATCAGAAAAGGGTTATTGATCGCTTTATACTCCGTCCACCAATCCGCATTAAATAGTCAAGCGTGGTGGACTACTGCCTAAACCTCCTTCAATGACAAGGAGAGGCCTTGTGTCCCAGCAGTGGGTCTAATTATAAAGGCTGTTATTGTGGTGATGATTTAGATTAAAGAAAAAAAAATGTATACCGAAGTATCGTATTGAATATTATCTAAAATATCTGCTTAAAATTGTTAAGGTATTAATTTCAGTAATATCAACTAAAAGCATTTTCACGTCCCCGAGAGTAAAGTGTAACCCGAAACTGCCGTCAAAGTGGATCTAAGGCGAATTTGACAACAATATAAATCGAATTATAAAAACGTAAAACAAACTCTACGGGCCACTATGCCTCCAACGCTACAATAAAGGTCGCATAAAGTCAAAGAAACACAAAGATATGTCCTACCCCTATAAAAACAAAGTGGAATATGAATACGCGCAATTTCATGTGATGGTGTACAACTTTACGAGTTTTTTGTTGTTTATTAAACGTCCCGTGAACGTTAGCGGGGTATTGTTGGGTTTAATTTTTATCTCAAACTATAAAATTTTAAATTTAAAGATAGATCCCAAGACTAGTCATTGCAGGTTCGACCTATTTGGTATTTCTCGCGTCTAGTCTCATAGCAAAATAATAATTATAATTCGATTGACACAGAACTTTTTTTATCCTAAACGAATATAATATTGTGTACCTTGCATTTGATACTTTGAGATGTGGCGCTGGCTGGTAAAATGCTTGGTGTCAAATGGACAGAATGCCGTATTAACAAGTCGATCTTGCTTGGACCAATTGAAAATGTGGACTAGTCTCTCCAATATTGGCATCAAGCGCGTCCTTCGATACTTTGGACACGTGGCCAGACGAAATGAGAGTTTGTAAAAACTTATGATGCCATGTTACGTGGAGTGAAAGAGAGGTAAAGGCAGAGCACCTTTTAGGTGGATAGACCTTGTAAAGGCACAATTTAAAATGGACGTCAAACCTGCCTGAGGAGAGCACAGGATAGAACCACCTGGAAAGAACTAGTGAGGAGTGTCTGTGGTGATCATATCCCTCAGTAATCAGGTGTAGACTACGGAGAGATTTTTTTGAAATTAATGTCTACCACGTAATTTACTACAGAACAAATAAAAGAGGTTAGAAGTCTTAAGTAGGCGGGCGCGCACGCTGCTAGTTATGAGTAAACACTTATATTCGATCCTTTCGAAGAAGAAAAATATTTAAAAAATATGTTATTTTAACTGGCAGGAAGCAGTACCTACATACTGCTACTAATTTGTTAAATTAGGGAACTATAATTATAACTTTAACTGCTGTAACCTTTTCTTCACTTTTTTATTCTATTTGTAAGTGTTTTTGATTACGATATGTGATTAGGTTAAAAAAAAAATGATTATTATGTATGCAAGAAACTGAGGATTACGGTCCTGATTGCACTCTGAGTAACTTTTCGTAATAAGCTTTATTTATAACAAAGTGTGTAATTGTTTGTAATCTTAAATAAATGAAAAAATATAATAAATAGAAGATTTCGAAGCAAGAAACAGAAGTACTCCTGAAACTCAATTCAATATAGTTTCCGAATTTTACCTGTTATTGTTATTCCAACATCGAGAGTGGTAACAACATAAATTGTATTTTCATATCCAGATAGTGATTCTCGCATGAGTCAAGCACGTGTTGAATAAATAACAAGTAGCTTACCATTCAGAATTCAGATGACGTTGTAAAGACAAAGATATGTTTTAGTAACCCATATTAATGTTACCTACAATAGGTACACGTACTTTGCTTGCAGATATTTTGTAATCAGTCAAAATAGTCAAATAGAATTTCACGGACTTAAAAAATATAATTATATTACATTATTTTTTATTATATTATATTATTTCATCTATACTAATATTATAAAGCTGAATAGTTCGTTTGTTTGTTTGAACGCGCTGTGTCGCGGGCACAGCTAGTTATATTATAAAACTTAGAATTTGCCGGCTCTGTTCCCAATTTAATTTAGTGTCGACGAAATACTTTTTCTCTTCCATACATCTCGATTAGTCGTCTTCTCAGCATTAACTCATTTCTTTGACATACATAGAGAAAAATATACATTTATTGGCCAGCACAAAGACAAGTTATAATAACAATAGCATTACAATGATTAAAGAAAGAAAAATAATAAACAAAACAAAATTATACAAAAAGAAAACAAACAAAAAAATGTCCTGCCTCAGCATTTGCTTCTGTGACAAAATGTCATAGAAACGCTGTTCTAATGGCAGGCCTTTTGTCTGTGACGTATGGATATAATAAATACGATAGTAAAATATTGTAATATGTAAATAAAATAAATATGATATTATTATTAAGAAAATGTACACACAATAATAATTAAAACAATTGTCATAAAAATAAAACATTACTAAATATAAATGAAATGGCTGTAGGGCTGCGATACCTTGTCTTTATCTGTCCTCTTTATACAACATATCATCGTTTCTTCGGTCTTTTACTCCCTCTTAACCCATCAGCATTCATGTTCATCGTCTTCTTTGTCACATGATTATCATTTCTTCTCATTACATCTCCGTACCATGCTAGTTGTTTACCTCACAGTTTTTCTGCCACTGGTACTACTGTCAGACAGCCTAATAGTATTCATTCTTCACTTTGTCCATTCTTGTTTGTTACTCCACATATCCATCTTAGCACAGTCACTTGCAACCGTCTCTCATCCGTCCGCTTTACCGCCCCAAGTTATGATCCGTACAAGAAGGTCTTGCTATAGTCGTATCTACAAGGTGTAGCAGAAGTAACTTACATCTCCAAAATAGTTAGCTAGTAATCGAGCCAGCCCACGAGGAGCTTACATTGCCCTGGCTATGCGTTTTGTCATGAGGATAATTAGGTTTTGAAAGTACGTATCGTTGTTAATAACTGATTTTCATATCAGTAACAAATAACGTTCAGGATGTGCTTTATTTCTGACGCACGTTGTATTTTCCTCATTCTATTAATCCCCCCACAGGATAGACTGACGATCTGGTAAAGGTCGCGAGAAGCCGCTGGATGCAGCCAGCGCAAGACCAATCAGGTAGGAGATCCTTGGGGCCTTTGTCCAATAGTAAGTATCTCTTGGCTGACAGAAAAAAAAACTTTTTCACCTCTCTACCACCAAAATACCTCTTTTGCTTCGTAAAATCTCGAAGCAAAAACGCTTTTTGATTCGAGCTCTGAACAAGACTGTAACGTTCAATCTAAATTATTTAAGTAACCTTACTTTTAATTTTCAATAATTATTTTTAAGATAATAAACTGTATTGAAGTATTGCCTTGTTTTTCTCACCTATAACAATTTTCTCGCTGGAGAGGTGAAATGTATGTTTCACACGATAACAAATTTTGTCTCGTGCCTTTTAATCACTCACTGCGCTCAGTAGTCTATTTATGAATCAATCAATTCTAGACTGCTTCACTGGTTCATGATTAAATATCGGCACTCGCAGTAAAAATAACTTTGCTCACTTGCTGGGCAAATAACTGTTATCTTTACTTACAAACTGATTATAAAGCATCAAACCCAAATGGATCTAAGCCTTCAGGGATCCAACAAACTAAAGCCAACAATCAGGAAAGATGCCTCACTCTGCAACATGTCAGCAGTCCTCTATCTCTAGTGTTGTTTCTAACGGTGGGTGGCTGCCAGATATCTACGTGGTTGGCATCGTGGTATTGACACAATCGTCAATAGGCTACGGTGACTGATTACCGTAAGGCGGGCGTAAGCTTGTTTGCCAACCACATAAAAATAATAAGAAAAAAATATTATGAAAACATTGGGAGTGGTCTCCCCTTGACTTTCTCGTATACCGGAAACGACTCAAAAGTTGATAAAAACCTTATATTTTGATGTCATACATGCATGTTAAATTTCGGTCACCCATCCGAGTACCGACCACGCACTTGGTTGCTTAACTTTCGTGATCGACGACTCAAAAATTGATAGAAACCTTATATTTTGATGTTAAACATGCATGTTAAATTTGGTTGCAATAAGTTAAAGCATACCCGAGTGCTAACGTACAGACACACACACAGACAAACACACAAACATAATTACAAAAAAAAATTTTTGGACTCGGGGAGGTCCAAAACGTGTAAATCCGTCAATATCTCGATGTCGAATTTTTTGACGATTACAAGACTTCCTCTATACTACGTATACGAGAAAGTAAAAAGAACAATATCTACCGTTTCACATTCTACTTTCAAAAGAAAAATAAGGTCTGGTTAGTAAGTAGCCTATTAAGAATCTTAGGGCTGACTATTAAAAATAATGAAAAAGGGGAACAGCATTTAATATCGGCACCGACTACCGAGTGACTTGATTAAGAATAAAATTTTGATGTTCCATGAGCAAAACAAATGAAAATGGAGTGGAGGACTACATTTCGCACATTTTCTTTGTTGGATTTGTTTTAATAAAGCCTTTCAGTTTTAATAAATCTGATTTTCTAATTAAGAACAACATTATCGTCTCGAGAATTCCTTTGGTCGTAGCTTTAATATTTTAATAATTGAGAGGATCGTTCGCAGCTGGCCGTCGCCGGCTTTGAGGTAGGCGGAGTTGACGCTTCAATACCTAGAAAGGTTTTAATGCAAGGGTCTTTCTAAATCATTAAATTACATCGTAGTAAATACTTTGAATGCCAAAGTCTGTTTAAGTATTGTTTTTTGTTTCATTAGGTTTATGTAAATTATAGTTTCAGTATTGCTTGGGTTTCTTCTAAGTAAAGGCGGGAATTAATGGGATATTTTTACCTCATAATTACCTGACGTTTTAAGCGATTTATACATACATAAGGAAAGGCCTATTCCCTAACTTTTTTTGACAGTTGAAAGTGATAATCGCCGAGTGGATTACATATCCATTGCTGTTTTACACGATGAGTGCCATAATAGCGTGTCGTGTAAAACTGCAATGGATATGTAATTCACTCGGCGATCACTTTCATCTGTCAAAAAAAGTTAGCGAATAGGCCTACGGGTCACATTCACAGTCCGCCTGTGACCACACGTTAGTTCCAATTTTTACTTGTGTTAATCATGCAACGCAAAAGTTTAAAGGCGGTTAAAAAGGCTTTAATCCTTCATAATTAACTCTCAAGACAAAGATAAAAAGAAACTTAAAAAAAAAATAGTGGTGCAATAAAAAGATTGTCAGTATATGTGTAAATGACTTTCACTACTATTAGATATGTTGTACAACGAAGTCCGATGTCTTTATTGCTATGATCTTAAGTCTTTATTGCATCAAAAAAAAACGCCGTTAATTACATTAATGTCGTCACCATCGCAACTCTTTGTCAGAAGCAGAACTTTCGTTTTACTTCGATCAACGAATCTCGTTGGTTTCAATAAATTGTCTTGAGTTAGGATTTTTAAAGTTACACTCTGTAATCTCCGTATCTTTTTAACCGACTTCAATACTAGGAGGAGCTTCTCAATTCGTTTTCATCTTTTTTTTAGGTATTTTCACTTGAAGTCGTTTGGACTGATTTTGAAAATTCTTTTTTGTTTGAAAGGTTATACTTATACTTACTTTCAAAATATGTAGTCTCATGAAATCATTATTAATCGGTTCAGTAATTTTATTAGAATAGTGAAAATACGCAGTTTCTATATCGACTTTTCCAAATTTTCCAACTATAAGCGTCGATATATTCGAAAGTTGTAAACCAATTTCAATGATTATTTTTTTGTTTAAAAGATGAAAGTCTCGAAAGGTAGCACTGTATATTTTATTATTCTGAAAAATAACTGAAATCTTGTCTTAATTTAAAATATCGATTACTCTGAGTTATAAACCGATTTTGATAACTACCCAACGTGAGTACATATTCTTACACCACTAAAAAGCGGGTGCGCATTTTGTTACATAACTTTTCAATTCCTATCATTGGAGGTCCGAAAATATTTCTCATACCATTTAAAACTATGATGATCATTCTTCATAACAAATCATTCTTCATAACTTCATAAAACATAATTATTACATACATAATACATTTTTGGGCGAGTCTAGTGTTTTATGCACCTACATGGCTGGGTGATGGGTAGGTTAGGGTTATTTTTTTTATGACCAGGCGGAGTGCACTGTTTTTGTAAGCAACAAGGTAGTAACAGTATTAATAAAAACATTATGATCACTAACTGTTATGAGCTCCGTTGGTAGTCATAAAAATGTATGAAAAATAAAATTATGAAGAGTGATTATTATGAACACAAATCGGTAGTAAGACAATTAAGATTTAGAATGCTATGTGAGCCAATATGGACCCCTAAAAAGCAAAGAATAAATTATTTGAAAAACCGCTTTCAAAATTAAAAATGGAGAAATAAAAGTTGTATGATTGAAATCTTAGACAAAGAATCCTGATTGAAATACTTAAAATACCTAGTCTAGACAAATATGTCAACTATGTTTTTTACTTTGTCGTATTAGTGAGTATAGAGCGTATAGAGGAAGTCTAATTGTCAAAAAATTCAACCTCGAGATTTTAACAGATTCGGACCTCCCTGAGTCCAAAAATACCGTTTTTGGAATTGTCTCTGTGTGTGTGTCTGTGCGTTAACTCCAGTATGCTTTAACTTATTGCAACCAAATTTAACATGCATGTAATGACATCAAAATATAAGGTTTCCATCAACTTTTGAGTTGTCGATCACGAAAGTTACGCAACCAAGTGCGCGGTCGGTACTCGCATGGGTGACCGAAAATTTAACATGCATGTATGACATCAAAGTATAAGGGAGAAACCCTTTACTTTGATGTCATACATGCATGTTAATTTTTCACCTTTTGAGTCGTTTCCTTTATACGAGAAAGTCAAGGGGCGACCACTCCCGATTTTTTTTGAGGTCGGACCAACTTCATTATTTGGAATATACACTGTTACTAGTCTTTGGCACCGACCTTAAAAAATCTCACACTCCTCCGTGCACAGAATAAGCTTACAAAGTGGTAAAAAGTTTTTTAGTCACGTATTGATTTATGGATGTTGTGTTTCTAATTTTCATGAACAGGTGCCTAACAATATATCGAACAAACCCCTAGTTTCTGAACTGTCGAACTTACAAGTACAACTAGCAGGAACACCCGAAAGAGTTGCGAACTGTCTGGTGCAAGGCACTGTCGGCATTTAGTATAGAAATTCATTAGCTCCCACACATCTGTAAACATGACGTCTTACTGCGATTACCTACAAAATTCTCAATTTGTATGAAAGTTATTAAAAAAATAGTATATTTATTAACTAGAGCGGTAAAACAAAGACTATCTCAGATGTCTAAGATTGTATTTAACAAATGTTAAATGCGATATGAGACTTGGTACTTTTTAGCACCGCCCGATTAATAAAAAAATGCACATTATACGTGGGTAATTTTGAATATAGTCAAAGGATATTAGAACGGCAATAACATAGGTAATAATATGAGATTCCGCATAAAAATATTAAAAACATAAAATTATATTTTAGCAATTTACTTTCTTGTTTTATTATTTACGATTTTGTTGTTTTATTATTTACACAACTTTCTTGTTATATTATCGTATTTAATAAAATGCAAAAGTGAATATGTTTCAAATTAATCATTTTATTTGTACGTATAACTAAGCAGTTCAACCGATTTTGATGAAAATCCACGTTAACCCTAGAGAAGTAACGGAATATTGTTATTTGGTTAGTTTTAAAAAAAAAATAATTGTAAAATTTATTTTGATATTTCCTATACACTTTGTTTTAGTGACGTAACTATTTCAATAGTTTTTATCATTCGAAATTAATTTTACAATATGGAATAATTTTTGCATTTACAAATTCGTAAATATTTTTAATACTAGAAAAAATACACTGAAAAAAGTCGACCTGCCTCAGGCGGGAATCGAATCTAGCATCTTCCTCAATCCGGGCGGCTGCGTCAACCTCGTGGCCTCGGTGGCGTAGTGGTTAACGCAGGCAGCTCGATTTTTTCAGTGTATTTATTCTCATAATTTTACAATTCTGAACTTTTATAACACAATACCTATGTATAACCATAATATGTCTATACTATACCTTGTACCAAGCTTGTGGTCTTGATACACGGTGTACTAAG